>CM037585.1:3068716-5931852 GCA_021018995.1 Chloranthus sessilifolius
TCCCAATATTTCACACATTAGATCTTGAGGTCATGGCACACCTCTTAGATGGTCACATGTTGATTCCATGTGGCACACATCCCCAAAAGTGACTGTGATCATGGGCGTACTATGAGAAAGGGTTCTGAAATCACTTTTGGGGATGTGTGCCACTGTAATCAAGATCTTACTGCCTAATAAGTGTGCCATGATCTTGAGATCTATTGTATGGAATATTAGGACGAAAAATGATCTCCATCTTTTGATTCAAGGCAGTCAACGGTTTGTTATGGTGGAAAATCATGTGTTATTCTCAGGAAAAATGGTTGTCAATAAAGCCACCCTTCATGCACGAACCATGTAAAATATAAACCAAGTATGCATGATTGAAGATCAATTATGAAACGTGTTAAAGCATAACCCAAAAATATGTATTAATATAAATGTACAAAATTACAAGGGAACTCTTCCACTTCCTCCTCAACATTCATCACTCATTAAAAAAGTACATATTGATATAAAACTATACACATCTCTAAAAGCTCAATCATCAAAGGTCTTTAGAGATCAATATATTGAATTTTTTAAAATACCCCTTTACTTGAAACTTGAACAAAATTGGTTGAGGTATCCACTAGAGACCTTCAAAATCAAATGCCTTTAGTAGCCTTCAACATAAGAGAACCTTTGCAATAAAAATATTAAAAAAAAGCAAGCAAAAGGTGTTTTGAAGAAGACAAAAACTTGATACATTTTATAAGAGTCTTTATTTTCTAAACTATTTTTATGTAAAAGAACTTTTAAAAAATATATATATTTAATAAAAGGGTTAAAGTTGTGGAAAAAATAGGGTTTACCAAGAAATATCAAATGAATTAAATCGTAAGATTTATATAAATCGAAGAATTTGAATCGAATCACATGAATCAATATATAAAATATGCTTCATATTAATTTATGATTCATTACGTACATCGTATCGCAGAGCTTGCACTTTGATTTGAATCGTAGGATTTTCATCGTAAGTCATAAGATGTTGATAACAATGCATGAGATCAAATCCAGCCGAAAGTACTTGCTAATCAATAATGCATGAGATCAAATCCAGCCGAAAGTACTTGCTAATCAATAATGCATGAGATCAAATCCAGCCGAAAGTACTTGCTAATCAAATCCAGCACAGATTTTCAGAAAATCTGTGCTGCCTAGTATTTGAAACTTTGAACTATATGTTTTTAATCCCGTTGTGCATTTACCTCTTATTGTGTAATGTTATCTCTTCATCTCTTGCATGGCCTGTGAAAACAATTTCTTCAATAACATTTTAAAAAGTTCTTTCTTATCCATAAAATTGTTTTATAGGTTGAAGGAATGCAAAAGCCATGTTTAGGATCAAAGGATAGAAGCTCACCAAAAGAGATTATGTGGAAAACTGTATCTGGTCGTTTGTTCTTTGGGCGATCTCATTCCGAGACATGGGGTGCAGGGGGTGTTGCTTTCCTTCACCCAGAAAACAACATTGACAACAAAGTGCACATATGCATGTATAGAATAACGTATGAAGTCATTTTAATTTTGTTCCCATTCTTCGTAAAAAAATTATACGTTTGCAATATTTTGTTAATTGAATTTATACATTTTGAATTTTACTTGGCAGGCTTGAGCAGTTCAACGATGTATTGCTTCAGGAGAATATTTCAAGCGGTGACACGAAATTTCCTCTGTTTGATGTTTCTGCTTTAGATTTTGTTTCAAAAAGCAAGTTGATGCAATTGGAGTCTATTAAGGTATTCTTGATGTTATTTTATCAGTGTTTGCATGATGCTTCCATTCATTGCACATACCTTATTAGTGCATCTAAGATATCCGTAACAAAAGGGCTCATCTCAAAATTTGTACACTGCTATATTCCCAGTTGCCTATTACCATGATTTTACCAATACACTGTACTACAATTTTTACTTGAACCTTAGTGATTTGTTCATCGAATACCCAAAACCTGTAGGTGAACCTTCTAAATCTCAGACAGCAGGGGATTCGTTTGACTCGATGACATTGCCCTTGTAACTATTGTAAACCAACACCTATCCATTAATTCTTTTAGGTGGTTCTTAGTCTTCACAAAGCTGCTACCATACAACTAATCCTCCATCTGTTAGAGTAGAAGAGTTGCCTCTCCTCAAGGTAAAACAACCTTTGTGGATCAATTGTTGTTGTTTCAAATGGACCTCATTTGGAGGACTAATGCCCAAAGCATCAAGGAGGGGCATATGCTTAAGACCAATTAGTTCGATACCCTTAGGCATATGCCTAAGACCAATTAGTCGATACCCTTACTTACAACATGTTTTTTATTAATCGTACCTTTTCTCGGTTTCAAAGAGATCATACACTCCTTTTCAACTCTTTTCCCTCATGATCCTATGTTTCTTATTCTGCCACGTAGTTTCGAGTCTACTTGCTTCATTCAGAACCTTCGTCCTAGCTGTCAAAAGTTGGATGATTGGGTTATTCGTTGTGTCTTTGTCAGCTATTCTAGTACATCTACGGAAGTTTTGCAACCTCCAATCTTGTCACTTCTTCACTTCTATAGATGTTACATTTTTCTTAATGTGTTCCCTAGTTTTTTTCCCCACCTCCAAATTCAGTCTGGCTCTATATCTGCGCCTGTTAATCCTAATTCCCATTTACCTTGTTCTGTTGTTCCTTCACATGTTTATATTGATCAATCTACCACTACTGCTTCTTAGACTCCTTTGCAACAACAAAAGTTGTTACATATAAATGTCTGGAGACATCAGCATGAGCCCTCCTAGATTATAACCCCCCGCTTCAACCCTTTTCAGGGATTGACCCACTGGGCAACTCTACCCCTCTTACATTCTTTTGTGGCTCCTCATACTATCCACTTATTCCACCAGTTGATACATCTGACCTTGATTTACTTATTATTGCTCTTCGCAAGGGGTTTCGTTGATGTGTTATTAGGCTGTTTTCTTCTTTGTACGGATTTTTTTGTTAATTGTTGTTATTATAAAGATACTTCGTACCGTTAAAGCAACCCTTTCTTATGATTCATAGAAAGTTGCTATGATTGACGAGATGAATGCCCTTGAGAGTAATCAGACTTGGGACATAGTTTTCCTACCTTCAGGGAAGAAAACTATAGGATGTAATTGGAGTGAAGCATAGTCCTGAAGCAGTGTTGCGCAATATAAAGCATGCCTGGTTCTCATGGATTCAATCAAACTTATGGTATTAATTATGATATCACATTTACTCCAATGGCTAAGCTAACATCAGTTTAAATTCTCATCTCTCTTGAGGCCAATCAGAATTTACTCTCCATGGGCATCTCACCGAGATTTATATGGATCCTCCACCTGGCCTCTTGCTTCAGGGAGAGACACGGTAAGTATATTGATTTCGAAAGTCGGTTTATGATTTGAAACTGTTACCCATAGCATGTTTCATCATTTGGTGGACTGGTTATTGACATGGCATTTTAAAGATGACACTCTGGTCACACATTTTTCATTCACTCGGGTCCTACTTGTCGTACATTTCTTCTTTTGTATGTTGATAATGTTTGTCACAAGAGATGACTCTTCTTTTATCTCCCATTTGAAAAGGGAGCTAAACCATATTTATGACGTAAACAATCTTGGCAGTTTAAAGTACTTTCTGAGACTAGAGGTTGCTCATTTCAGAAATGAGATCTTTTTCACTAGGAGAAAATATGTCATTGGTCTTCTCAGTGACATGGGTATACTTGGATGTAAGCCAGCTACGTCTTCTATGAACCATGAGCATTCTCTTCATGAGAGCGAGGGTGATCTTTGTGATCCTCATGAGTGTCAGCGGTTGGTGGGCCGCTTGATTCATCTTACAATTACTGAACATGATATTACATTTGTCGTCAGCTTTGTTAGCCAATTTATGCATGCACCTCGCACCCACAGATCGTCACTTGAGCATTTAAGGATATACAAATGTAGATTGGGTTGGTTTAATCACAAATTATTGTTCTTCTAGTTATTGTGCTACTCGGTTAGATGGAAGAGTAAGAACTAACTAGTGGCCTCTCATTCCAGTGCTGAAGCTGAATATCAAGGTATTTCTCATGTCACTTATGAGAGATTATGGCTGTGTTGGAATTTCTTATTATTGCATCTGATTTTATGGTACATGAGTGACAAGCATTTTGGAGGTTATGTACACTTTGCTCATGAAAAATTGTAGGATGGTTCACTTAAGCTTATTGATGTTTCCTCACATCAGCAATTTGAGTATGTTCTTGCTAAAGTTGTTGGACCAAGTCGATATTACAGTCACACTGGGTAGGAATAATGTCCATCCTCCAGCTTGAAGGGAAGTGTCGGAATGTGTTATATATGTATGTATGGTGTGTAGGGAGCATTATTGAGTAGGTATGTAACAATTTTCCCACAATATAAAAGCTAGTGGGTCTCTTTCCCTAACTAAGTGTTCTGTAATTTTCCTTCTCATTTCTCCTGTTCTTTCTCTAACCTTAAACCTAAAACACGTAACCAAACCGTAATACTATCATTCGGAGACCCTAAAGTCAAATTTTGGGTCGGACAGTTACCTGATCTGTCTGATGCAGTTTTCTAACAGGACTGGGCACATAAACTTGACCCCTTGGGTTGGGTTGGGTCGGGTCAAGTAAAATTCTATCTGACCTGGCCCGATAATTTATATATAATTATATATAACAAGTTTTAGAGTTTTTCTAACCCCGTTGGCCTGACCTGGCCTAGTTTTTCAAGCCAGGTCGAGCACATACCCTTGATCCATTGGGTTTGCCTGACCTTACCCATTGACAGTCCTGGTGCGAATGTGAATACTGGATAGTGTTCTAAAGGTTCTTTGGAACATCAAGGGATGTTAGATCATAGTTATCATGAGTTGGTATGAGGTACTGGTATGTTTAGATGAAAAAAGTCGCGGGTACGTTTTTTATTGATGCGTCTTCGATACGATGTTGGTACAATATAGAAACGTAATAGATGCGTTATAGGTTCGAAATAGATACAACATTGGTACGACATAGATACGAGATGGATTTGTAATAGAACCATTAGTAGTGCGACATTGATGCGAAATTGATGTGGCATGACTTATATGTGATATTAGTGTAGATTTCAGACTCATGAGTCATGATTCATTGAATTCATATATCAATGGGTGTAAAAGCACATGACTAAATTTATCTGTTAGTGATATATAATCATATATAATATACTTTATAATCTGAAGTGCTTATTAAAAAATCTTACTCGAAACATATCTAAAGTGTACATATAACTATCTATCATATGCACATGACGGCCATTCCACGATTTCCTGATTTATAAATAGAATGATTTCAATGTTCTCAAAATTCTGTGAAAGTTGGATTTTGACCTAATCTAATGGCTCTAAAAAATTGCTATATGGAAGAACAAACTTAGTTACATATTTAAGAATAGACGTATCAATTAAATAGGAAACAAATTTCTTGCTTAATAGAAATCAGTTTCTATATAAATTAAAATGGGTTTCTTCTATGATAGAAAGCAGTTTCTATTCAAAATGAAACGAGTTTCAATTATATATTGAAACGCGCTTCGGAAACGTTTCGGAAAAGTTTAAAAAGAGTTTCATACCAGTGCCCGGTATTGATACGCATGGGGACTGGTACGATAGGGTAAAAAGGGTTTTTGGGTAACTATGTGTTAGATACCCTAAAAGACCCTCATTCATTTACACAATAGACACATTTTTACCATGTTTTCAAATTCTGGTGGATGGTTCTTTGCCCACAGAGGTTCCTAGTTTGAAGGGGTCTTTGAAAGCTAGACTGCAATTATAAACAAAACCTGAAGCAATGATGTCAAAACCCTACGATTTACGACTTGAATCTTACAATTTAAATCGAATCCCAAGCCAAACGATTCGATTTTGACATAAAATCGCTTTTGGTGTTGCATCTTACGATTCAACTGGTGAAGCTTACGATTTGACTTGAATCTTATGATTCAAGTGAATCACACGATTCACAAACCTACTTACGTGAGTTAAGGTTTCACGGTCCATGACACATACAACCTAAGAATTTTTATTTATTTTTTATTTTTACTTTTTTGCTCATTAAAAATTTAAAAACCTCTTTATAACAAAACAAACTTGTGACATCCCCGATTTTTCCCCACACGGAACTCTGGGAAAGACCAAGTACCCACGTGACAATCTGATTTTTCCCCTATGCGAAATCCTAGGAAAACCAGATCGTCCAATACTCTCTGTCACATACCCACTATGACAGTCCAATTCTCTCCAAGCGGAATTTAGAGAAAACCGGATCATCAGGCACTCAGTACATCCCCACATATACTACGGAACAATCAAAGCGGATATCATATGGCACTAATAGGATCCATCTCTATACAAGGCATAAAGCAAAAATAGCATAGTGGACCACCGGTGACAGCCGACCGTCACCTAAACAGTGGTTTGCCAACATATATACACAAAAAGAATTCTATATTGTACCAATTCCAAAATCTATCTCCCAATGTCTCTACAAATAAAACTCCTAAGGCGGAAGATCTTCTGCCTCAGGAATGTAGTCTAGATCGTTCTCTAATCCAGGATCCTGACCTAAATCCACACCTGTGGCCTAAATGTCAAGATAAGCTAACAGTTTAAGCTCAGTAGAGAAAAATCAATGTCATTTCACATTTTATCAAACGAAACATAGCATCAACGACTAAGATTCAAACGCATTTTTAGATAAAATACAATCACTCGATGTTTTCCATTTCAAACCTCATATTCAATATTCAAATTGGCGTATCAAGTTCTAATTTCAAATCTTTCGGATTCAAAGTTCGATAATGTGTATTTATTTCATATTTCACTTGCAATCTCTTAGTTCATTCATTCATGCATGCCTTAAATCATAACTTAAGAAAACTCCAACACAAATATAGCGTTGTTGAGCCAATTTTCCATGAATTTCCCCCTAAGCATCTTCGTTCAATGAATATTTTTCAAAATGACCTTTGCAGTCCAATAGTGTACGGTATAAACCGTCGTACCAGTCCAATATGTACAGTATAAACCGTCGTATCAGTCCAATGTGTATGGTTACTATGGTATAAACTGTCGTACCTGTCCAATTAGGATTTTCGTTCACATAACCTTAAATCATCATGCAGTGCTAATACATATTACTTGAGTCAATGTTCTAACACAGCTAAATTCGATGTTCAATATTACACACTATCAATTCGAAGTTAAATGATTCAAATGATCAATGTTCATTCGAAGGTTCATAATTCAATATCTAACCTCTCAATTTAGCATTCAAAGACCACGTTTGATGTTCAATTTCGATAAGACATGCAATTTTTATTAGGAGTCAATGAATCAACTTCTATCGATTCACATTCAAAATTCATTCCTTATTTCATAAACAATTTCAAAACACACATTCAATTTCATTTTCAAAGCTTACATTCTATCACATCATGGAGTCAATGAATCAAAATCGAAAACGAAAATTGTAAGTGGAGTTTTCCCTACCTTGGTCTCAAGGTCGTGCAAAGCAAGTAAAAGGAGCGGTCTTTATTGATGACCTCTAGCGTATCAAAACCTACATGATGTTCACAAATCATTTGTCAAAGGCTAACGGATCAAATGAAGCAAGGTCCTTTGAATTTCATCCAGAACAACCAAAGAAAGCCAAAACTGGCAAATTCGCTTGAGCGGATCCCAATGGCACACACAAGCTCGCTCGAGCGAGCTGCACCAGAGAAATTTAGCCTGATTTCTGGGCTAAATTTACTCGAGCGATTTGTTCAGCACTTCCACTCGCTCGAGGAATTTCAAAAATTGCGCAAGCGATTTTCACAATTCCTGTGGCACTTCGAAATTCGCTCAAGCGGATTTTTCCAGAGAAATTTTGTCTAGAAAGCTCGCTCGAGCAGATTTTCCTGTTGTTTTTTGAAGGCATATCGCTTGAGCGATTTTCAATTCACTTGAGCGGTTTTGTGCGATTCTAGAGCTTTTTCTTCTTTCACATGGACTCGGTTTTCCCCCAAATTCAAAACGAATTCAATCACACATCACACATCTATCAATCTAAATTACGAAAAGTAATTTTGCACGATAATCGCTATGAAACTCACCTTCTTAGGTAGCGTATACGAAGCTTGCGATAATCCTCAAAGAGGGTTTTGGTGTCACATATGCAGAGTCTCACGGTGCTCGATATCAAATAAAGATTCACACTAACGTGCAACAATCTCCATCTTTCAAGCCGCGCAATAATCTTTACACTTACTATGGTCAACTCGCACTCGCTCGATGATGCGCGCTCATTCGACAACACGTTCACTGTCGTTCCTCAATCTTAACTATATCAACATTTGAAGGTTCTATCTCGCTTTTCAATCTCAACGATGTCAAGTCTTAAAGGTTCCTCGCGGTCGGAATCACGAGAATCCTTGCGGAGAAGAAGCTTGAGGAGATTAGGGTTTCAAAAGAGGGTTTGAGGAGAAGGGTGGAAGTGAGAAGTGAAGCTTGCTCTCTACTCTGTCTCACAAAATATCAAGATATTTAGTTTCAAGTGGGTTTATCCCCTTTTATAACTTATGGGCCTGATTTGGTGTTAAGCCGGCACACCGTGGGTCGGTGCATGGGCTATCTATCACAAGGCAAAACAATGAGGCCTATTTTCAGTTACACACCAATCTCTCACCACTGACGCTCTCACTAAGCCTATGAATCCATTCACACGATTCAACATATTTTCTTTGGTGCCACTGTACACAATTGTCTCAAAATTACCATATCCTCTAAATCCAAAGTACATATCGTATACCTTGTTAGACCCGCACACTTAGTCGGGTGTAATTCGGGTTCAGGATTTTCCGGGATGTTACAAAACTTCTCTTTAAAAAATTGGGTTTCTTTCTCATCTTCGTCTGGTGTTGGATCAAATTTTAATTTTGTTTGTTGAAAATGATTGCTACAATCAAATGGATCTTAAATGCACATGAAGATTTCAATTAAGATTTTGAGGATTGGTGTTTGCTTTTGAAGATTCATTTTAGGCCATCAGTCGTGAATCGATGATGTTCAATTAGATATATTTGGCTTATATGTTTACACTGTTTATGTAAGAAGTATGATGTTATAAAATTTATTGTGGACATAGTTGGATGCATTTCAACTTTTTAGATTTACTGGATATTTTTTCAAAAAAATTTCTTATTAAAAAATGATTGTGAGTCTTGATTTCGCGATTTAACGATTCGATTCCCAAATTCCAAAACCATTTTACGATCCAATTCGATTTCTACAACATTGACCAAAAGCCTTCCGATTTTCCAATTGGATCTTTTCTTTTCTTTGACATGAGATGTTCCTAGAGATCTTACTTTGAGTTAGTTTGTATTGTTTCTAAACGGTGAACTACTAATCATGTAGATCAATCTGGCAGTTAACTAGGTGGAATATGATTTGTGATGCAGACCCTCCAAAATTGGAGCTGTGATGCCCGCAACTTCAACTATACCTGAGGGGTGCACCTAAGGGTTTTCTTAGTGTTTTTTTTTAAGCATGCTCTTTTATTGGTGCTGTGTTCGCCTACTCTATTCATCTGGACTTCTCAATAGCTAACCTGTGCATGATACATTTGTTGCAGGGTGGATGGTATTCAAATCTCGTATACTTGGGAATGGAGAGCGACCTTCCTACATTAACCATGACGTAAGCGCCTCTAAGACTTTCTGTGACTTTTAGTAATGGAATTTGTTCAGTTTATTAGCTGATATTTGGTTCTTTAATTTGTGTCAATGAGATTGAACCAAAATCATTGCTCAAAAGCTCAATACTCGAACTTTACATGGGCCAGACTCGTCGAAAAATGAAGATTTCCATGAGTTCAAATGTTTCTTTCTTGTTTTTTCCCCTGTGCCAAATCAAATCTGGCAAATACTTGAGCTAGATTTTTCGGATTCTAACGAACCTAAGCTACCCTTTCAGTCAATGAGTCGCTGTGCTTTGATTCAATGTTGGAGTTTTTCAGTATTTGATAGGGGAATTTCCTTCTTTGAAAGCAACCACATAGAACTGAACTCGAGTCCGTAAACAATCCTATAAATAATTTTTCATTCATCTAAAGAAATTGGTGGCATAATTTTTTGACTTAGTATAAGGTACTGAACCCTTGTGCCAACGGTTGCACTCGAGTCAATCTCAACCTGAGAGCCTTGGTTATTACATTGATATTTTCAAGAACCAAATCAGTGTGAGGTCAAAAGTTGACTTTCATATATTTGCATGGCCGTAATGGGAGTGCTCTTCTCCCAATGCTTGACCATTGGGACAAAATGAGATTGACCTGAGTGCCAGCAGGTATCCAATACCAGCTGACTTTTCTTTGCTTTTTAAAGTTATTTTTGCCCTCAATTTATTCAATCTCTTCATTTGCAAGGTGCTCAAATTCGGATATTGAAAGCTTTAAATCTGGTAAGCTTCCCATGCTTGCTCCTTCTAAAGCATACGCAAAGACCTTTGTGAGAGGACTGGTAGAGGGGAATCAGTTATCAGAAGAGGAAGCTGTGGATTACATCCACAGCGGTGCCGTTAGACCGTTGTAATTACCCCTCCCCATAGGCGTATTTTTTGTGAATTCTCGGATTCCAACCTTTGGCGTGTTCATAGGGTTGAATCAATTCGACTGCAGAAATTCTTAGTCGTCCATAATTTATGGATTTGTTATATGTTGAATGCCTTGTAAAGCCCGTAATTTATGGATTTATTAGATGTTGAAAGTGCTTGTAAAGTTTATACCAATGTGTAGTTTTTGTGATTCTCAGACTACAGATCTTCGGCGTGTGTTCCGAGAGTTGAATCCCTTCGGCTGCAGAAATGCTTATATATCCTCTTTTTTTATAGCTAAGCTTATGTTTGGACTAATTCCTAAGGGATACCATCGCCCACCATTCTGCGACTATTTCACAGATTACAGGCATCCTGTTATTGCAGAAGGGCTTATATATATATATATATATATATATATATATATATATATATATATATATATATATATATATATATATCCATAATATATTGATTTATTATTTGTTGAAAGTCCACATGAATTCCATAATTTATGGATTTATTAGATGCTGGAAGTGATGTAAAGTTGATTCAAGTGTGTATCAGTGAAGAGAAATTATAAGAAACATGATATTTTGAGCATTTATTAAGGCTGGTGTTACTACCACACTTCTTTATGTTACAGCCACCTCAAACCAAGGCTGTATGTTATGATCATGTTCACTTTTTTCGTTAGTTTGCCACATGAAATCTAAATTTGACCGTCTGATGATAAACCTATGATCTCAAGATCTGTTGTACGGAAGATTGGGATGAAAAGCAATCTTTACAATGTGATTCAAAACAGTCAACAAAGTTTCAATAATTACAATGTGATTAAGACAGTCAACAAAGTTTCCTTTGTTTAACTGAGGTGGCTGTAACGTAAACTAGCGCGGTAGTAACACTAGCCTTTGTAAGTGTACAGTAGATGCGAAATCTTACCCTACTAAGAAACATTTGAAATGGTTAACTAATGGAGCAGATTTTAAAAGATGCATGCAAATTTTACTATGTAACAGATTGAAATAACCAAACTGAAGGTCATCCACTTGAATGGCTTTTACCATTTGTATATGGTTGGTGTTACCATCACTTCATCTTATGACCACCTCATTTAAACGACTTTTAAATCACATAAAAAGATCATTTTTCGTCCAAATCTTTCACACAATAGGTCTTAAGATCATGAGCCTATTATCAAATGGTAGATGTTGATTACATGTGGCAAAAATCCCAATAAGTTAATGTGCACCACGTTTGATGGTGCACTAATCAAAGTCACTTTTAGGAATTCTTGCCATGTGAAATCAACATCTGACTGTTTGATCATAGGCTTATGAGCTCAAGATGTATTGTTTGGAAGATTGGGATGAAAAACATATCCATCGTCTTTTTTAAACAATCAACGAAATTTCTTTTATTAAAGTGAGGCGGGTGTAACATAAAGTGGCGTTATAGTAACACCAGTCTACTAAAGTATATTAGTAGATCTCTTTTTTGGCACAAGTGGCTCAAATGAATCCTTCCCCATGGGGTCAATCTCATGTATACAACACTAATGCTGCAAATGGGTCAGGTCAACCTAACGACTTTTCAAAATCCACCCTATTATGTGTCAAGTAAAAATTCTCGTTGTATTAAGTCAAAATCTTGACTTGTTAAATAATTAGGACTTTCCTTTTTTGGATTAGGTCGACGGTGTCGGTCTTGGTATGTCCCATTGTTCATCAATTTCCGTAACGCTGGGAGGGTCAATCCGGCATGATGTGTTTGTGCCTCTCCGTGTTCGTCTATGATAATGGTGGAGGCATAGCCAAAATGAGTCATCCTACAGAAAACCCACTATGGAGCCACCGTCGCAGTTTTGGTATCATCTATAAGATAGCAAAGCGCCAATGGTGCGCGAAGCACATGGCGTTGACCCGAAATTTGAAAAATCTGACTCACACCGAACCTGTTTACAATAATCTTTAAAGTACAATATATTTTCCTACACGCTAATTTAATTTTTACGGACTATAATTATATCATACGAAACAATTGTGATCCATAAAACTCAAAATAGTTATCTTCATTAATCTCTATAAAAAAACATTAGCAGGTCTCTTGGCAAGTCCCCATTCTTCTCTATTTCTACCATGTATCAAATTTCCCTACAAATGTAGGGTAAACCTAACGGGGTTTCTAGATCTGACAATTCTGAACTGCTAGGGATTGGGTTCAAGTTTAGAAATCTTGACTTGTTGGGTTGAAACAATCTTACACAATCAATGGTTTAAGATGTGAGTGATTTGAACCATCAAACTGATAAACCATAGGTTGAAGTCTACAAGCCCAACATTGAAGATTTAAACGATCCAATTCGTTGACTATAATATCAACGATTTTTTCAATTTTAATGGCTGATATTAAAATTTGTCAACCGAATAGTTTACATCCACTTATCAGCATGTTTTATTGCCTGAGACATTCCAATGATAGATTGCCACTCGGGTAATTTAGATTGATCATGGATGTATGCCACATGGCATAATCATAGATCACCCTCTTTTTTTATAACTAATGATAGATAACCCTTCGATGGTGTGAGGTAAAAAGTGACATTTTAATAGCGTAAGATCATTTAAACACCATTTGGTAGTATGTTCCTTTCTACTGTTTATTATATCAAGAGTACGGATATATTACGAATCCCCACATGCAAAGTTGATGAGGACCAAAATATGTAGGTGGATGCAAATAAAGGTCTAAACAGCGCTTTTTTTTTTCTTTTTTTTTGGAATGGGCAAATAAATTAATCCAATACAGTATATAAAATCTCACCTATTGCTCACAAACAAGTAAACACTCTCCATCTTTTTTTTTTGGGATAAGTAAGCTAGGCTTGAACCTGCGACCTTGAGGTCTCTCTGTCAGTAGCGTGACTTAGATTACACCAAAGAAGCTTGCCATCTTCATGGTTAGGTCAAGGGACCAATTGGGCCTGCCTTTATAGGACTAAAAGCGCAAACAGCAAATGATGAAATCAGAGCCCTCTATTCAAAACTACAAATTGGGACCCCCTCATTGTTCACAGCCACTGAGACAGGACTCCGGGAATTTCTAATCAGATTTCCGTGAATGCTGAGGTCTCCCTAATTGATCTTTTCATTCAAAGGAACCCATTGTGCCCTCCAAACAATCGAATGTGATAGAAGACGTTCTGTTTTCCATCCCAATGACTGCATCTGCAACCAAGAAAATTGACAAATGAGCATTTGTAACAGAGAGCACAAAACCTCCAAAATATCAAATTTTCTTTTTTCTTTTTTTTAATATTAATAACGAAAAATAGATTAAAAGCCAAAAGGCAAAGGTGGTACAAAGCCAGTAGTGAGATGCTTGCAACAAAGGAAAAGAAAACCTACGCGTACTGGCAGCCCGAAGCCAAAGAAAACCTAATCAGATTGCAATCCCTCCCACTCATTCAAGAAATCCCTGCCCACTCTCTGAATGTTTCTGCACTGGGAGACTAACCCACTGGACCCCAAAACCTCTAGCCATCCGTGCGATTCCAAGCAAAGGCCAACGTTTCCGCCAGAACACCCTTTCATTTCTTTTGATCTAGATCACCCACATGGCGGCCAAACCCGTAATTTTCCAGAAAGCCACCTCCAAACTTAAATCTCAAATGTAATAAGGCATTTGAGCCTGTTTGGACAGGCTTCCCTGAAAACAAAGTAGTTGTCTTCTACTTTTGTGCCATTGACATCTTAGTATTAAACTTCAATGGCGCAAAAGTCCATTAGGGTTTAGAGATTGTCCAAACACATTAAAAAGTGATGTCCAAATGGGCCCTTAAATCATTTTAGCCACTTCAAATAATAGTGTCTTGTGGGGCTTCTTCTTGCTATTTCAAATGAACATGGTTTGTAAGATTGAAGAAAATTGAGAGGCAAATGAAAACATACCTTAGTTATGAAAACTTCGTAATATTTATCCATCCATAAACAGCTTTCTGCGTGAATAGATTTGGTTTTATCCTTTAGATTTGATGCCACAAGTGCATGGATAAAGGATTGTAAAATATCTGCAGATGTCGACTGTTTATGTGTAATTACATTGATCACCCCTTTTCTTTCCAATAATAAGTATCTCGCTGCAAAAATTATAAATAAAAATAAATAAATAAACAATTAAAATGGCTGATACCAATACGTATCGGTTTCGTCAAGAACCGGTATCAATACAAACCTGACACAGGCATTTACGTGGTATTAGTATCAGTATCGGAATCGGACTGATAAGGGTCAGTATAGGCCGATATTGTCGCAGTATCAGCCGGCACTGGCTGATATAAATATTTTTTTATTTTTTCAATAAAAAAAGTAGAAGGCCGATTCGGCACTGCCGATACCGTATCCATATTGGCAGATACGTATCGCTCCAAGATGGATCGATATCCAATACCGATACTAATACCTTGGGGTAACAATTAAGAGTTCGAAATACAACAAACAAGACGTGATATGAAGCACAACCTTGCTTATAGTGCGAGCCTGCTAATCGTAAGAGTTCCATCCTGTCAACGATAGAAGGAAACCATCAATACTGCCACTGGGTTGATAAGAGAAATGATTTAGATCTTTATTTTTATTTTATTGCTACTTTTTTTAAATGGTGAACTCACATTTCTGGGTGTTTTAGTGACGATACCCTCACACCTACGCATATGTGACTGTGTAATGATTTAGTGCCCTTTGAACTCCATGAACTGCTCCAAAACGGTAAAACAGGTTCAATAAGTGATACCTGTTGGGGAGAGAGAACTGACAAATATCCAAATTAGGAAATTCAATAATTTGAAATTTATAGTTCTACAACACATGATGGGAAAATTAAGTTTTCGTCATCACACAATTTAAACGAAATTCCATAAAATTTGTAGGCATGACAAAGGCTAGTAGTTTGCTGAATAAAATAATCATGTAACTGAAATAAATAGGAAACTTATTGCTTATAAACGAAAACATGCATACTCGTCTATTGTTGTTCCGAACACCATGACACCTTGACACTTGGCACCAATGCCATGTGTCTAGGTAACACTGCTCATGAAGCAGCAGTAGCCTTGTGTACCCTCATTGTCTCCTGAAAGATCACTGGCAAATACTATCTATATAAAGTACACAAACATGCAATCTACCACCTCTCCTCTCGCGGTTATGAGCGAAAGATTGTCTCCAAATTCACCTCCCCATACCAGATTATCAGCTGGAAGCAAGGATCAAAATATCGTCTGATACTGGCACATATCGTCCAGTACATACCAGTAGGTATCAGATACATACCGGTACATATTGGATTCCGATATTTTGACCCATGGTTGGAAGTACCCATATGTTGGTCCAGGCGATGAAATAGGTGCCATCCAGGTGGCCACACTGCACATAGCATGTAAGAAAGAGTTTGGTCTCGGATGCATGGGTAAGAATGAGGAGTGATTTGAAGCTTTTATAGAATGGATGAGGGTATACATGTAGCGAGATTGGGAGGGTTTTAGGATCAATAAACCCCAAGTTGCTGACAAAAACATATATAGGATCAATGAAACCCATTAGTTCTATGTAAGAAGAGATTTGGGAGGGATTTTTAGGTAGAGAAGATTTTGAGGAGGTTATAGATGATGTTTTATGCTAGAATAATGGCATCCATTAATTCTATGTTTGAAGAGGTGGAGAGATTTTTTTTTCTTAAGGGAGGTTGGAATCACTTTAGGATTATTGGGTCATAATCATTATAGCCGTGGCTGTCAATCTCTTACGATACACGAGACGAAGCGTGATACGATACACAATACTATAGAAAACGATACGTATCTATGATGTGAATCTTTTTATAACTGTATCTTACGATACATGTTATTTCGATTATAACTAGATTTTATTTAAAAATATTATCACTTATCTATCCTAACTTTACCTTAAAATATTATATGAAAAAAGAACGATAAAAATAATGCAAGGAAGTGTTCTACGAGAAGGAAGAAAAATAAGAAAAAAAAATCATATTTAAATGCTAACGAAGATGTTGGTGTAAATATTGGGGATAGAGATGAAGAATGTAGACTTGGTTTGTTTGTTTTTTTTACATTTTTTTTAAACAAATTGGGATTAAAAACTGTAATGTCAAGAAACAAGTACTGAATTTCTTTTGTACAATTTTGAAATTAAAAAACAGATAATATAAATATATATGCAGTTACACAACACACACTCAAAGTTTCTTTTTACATAGTGAAAAATTGAACAATATATTATTTTAGGTGACTAGATTTTTATCTCCACCTTATACATCAATCCAATGAAATGCTATGTTTCATTTATTTTATTTAAATTCTAATTTCTAGCGTGATAGACATGGTTCAAAATTTCGGCTGAAATTTCAAATTTTCGGCCAAAACGCATCAGTTTCGATGGGGTTCGAAACGATAACTCCAAATTTTCGCTGAAATTACTGAAGTTGCAAATTATCGGCCGAAAATTTGAAATTATCGGCCGATAATTTGCCCGAAACCGAAATATTGGCCGATATTTTGCTTCTTCGAAAAGAAAAAAAATTCGGCCAAAATTTTCTACAAAATTTCGGTTTCGGGCAAGACCGAAACGAAAACCGAAATTTTGATCCTTGGTGACAGATGATGAAAGGAGTGTCTTTGAGATTGTTATACATATATATTCACATATACATGCTATTTGTTATTTTTAGAGTCTTTATATATACTTATATATATTTCATATATTTGTAAAAATCTAAGTGTATCTTACGATACACGTTTTGATACGATACACGATACAAAAAATACTTAATTATAGGATTAATAGACCATGATTTGACAACCTTGATTATAGGATTAATAGACCATTGTGAGGTTTTTTATTTGTACAAGAAATTAAGGGTCCATTTTAGATTAAAAGGGCATCACCAACATATAGATTAATGATTCTCATCAACTCTATGTCAGAAGAGGTTGGAAGTTTCCTCTCTTTTTTTTCCTATTCAAATGTAAGGGATGACGATTTAGGATTAATTGGGCTTCCAGCATTATAATGGTGAATATACACTTGTTTAACAATACAAATTGCAGTATGAAAATATATGGGGTGGAATGGACTGAAGGACCACACTGGTTTAAAACGCTGAAATTATAGAAACCTAACATTCTAAGCATAGTCACAAAGTCGAGAGTCGGTAATAAAGTGGCAAGGGTCAAAGTCGGGAAAAATCGGTCAAAGTTCAAAAAAAAAAATCAAACAATAAAATATATATATCATAATATATTTCAAGTTTAAAATAATGGTTTTAATAAACAACATGGGAAAAAGAAGAAGAGGAATGACCTCTGACATGGGCAAGCAACAGAGAGAGCGATAGCCCTAAAGGTTATTTTCCACCTTAAGTATTAAGTGGGAAAAAGAAAATCGAACATCACAAAATCTCTAATTAATCAGCCGAGTCGCCAGCTAGACCAAATAATTGGCAATGTAGTCGGGAGACTGCAAGTCACCGATTTTTTCCGAGTTTTTTTAAAAAGTCAGACTTTTATGACTATGATTCTAAGGATAATGCATGTGCAGATCGATTTAGCTAAATGAATGACAGACTCTGAGCAACACCTTGGCCAGTTCCAATGAAATGTTGCAAAAGTATTGAAGTCCTTTGGCTGTTTAGTGTAGTCAACGAAAGGCACCAGACAGCTCTGTAGTTTGCTGAAAAAAATAATAAAGGGAATGAAGAGATATAACACATTATGACAAAACATAGAACAAATTGTGGTGCAAAAAAATGTAGCAGCTCCAGCTTGAACTGACAGACCACATAATAAGAACCCGACCGACTCTCCTGGCCATCATTTAAACACCAACACAATGTTTAAATGATCTTACACCATCAATGTTTAAGAAGCAGGTGATCTGTACCGTCGAAGATATAGATCATAAAGTGAGGTGCAACAAGCCCAAAAATCATATTTTAGTGATATTTAAGCCACCCGATCTTGACTATAATATCAACTGATCTTTTTGGTTTTAATGGCTGATATTAAAGTTCCTCGATCGGATGGTTCACATCTACTTATAGGCATATTTTTTTAGGTTGAGATATGTTCCAATGATGGATTGCCCCTAGGACAATTTAGTGATCACAAATGTGTACCACATGGCATAATGAAAAAACTCACTTCAATGGTATGAGATAAAAAAATCTTAACTTTAATGGTGTAAGATCATTTAAACACCATTTTTTTAAATGTCGGTCAGGAGCCATTATCACTAAGAAAAAGAAGAGGTTCAAATCTCTCAATCTGGTTTCATGGTTTTCATGGAACGCACATATGCCGGGGCTTCAATAGCTAGATTAACCATACAGGGGGGAATGGGTTAACAGGGCCTCCCAGACCTACCAGTCAGAAAAAACCTCCAAGGTTCAAAATATGGAAAATGAACTTACCATACATATGAAACACGGTGAGAGATAGAAAGGAGAACCAAACAGCTAGAGGTTGCCCCATTGTAACGTGAGCAAGAAGCATTCCCAACAACATTCCAACCATTGTTGCCACTGTCTCTTGGCTTCCTTCCTGTCAAACTCAAACAGTAGATAGACCATATATTTCTTAAGGATCCAACTCTGCTGACCTTCATTTAAACACTACAATGGTGTTAAAATGATCTTAAACCATCAATGGTTTAAGATGTCGGTGATCTGTACAGTCAGAGTGATTGATCATAGTTTGACATACAACAGGCCCAAAAATGGTGTTTTAAGGAGATTTAACCCATCTGATCTGTGGACTATAATATCAACCGTTGTTTTTAGTTTTAATGACTGATATTAAAGTTCATCAATTGGATGGTTCACATCCACTTATAATGTTTGTTTAGGCTGAGACGCTCCAATGATAGATTACACTAGGACATTTTAGATTGGTCACAGATGTGTGCCACACGGCATAATGATAAATCACACTTCAACGGTGTTGCGCGACCGTGGATCCTCTTGAACCCGTCGCGGCGATGCGCTCGCCTTGGATAAAATGTAGAGTCGCCACCTGGAGCTTTTGGTGACTCGGGAAACCTTCAAATCGATATTTTGAGCACCGAAGTGCTAAATATGACTCTGATTTACCGGTCTTTGCCAAAGGCTCTAGGGTAGGGGCTTCGGTTATCGATCGGGAAGGGTTTAGGCACCCGATCAACCCGCACGTAGCGGTCTCTATCTATGGCCAAAAATAATAATAAAAAGGGCGGAGTTTCCCCTTGCCCGAAGGCAATACGGTCCTACCAAGCTTTGAGCCAAACCGAAATTTCGGCGACGTAACGGCTTGAATCCTTGGACGGAAGAGACACCAAGAAGGTAGAGGAAGAGAGGGGTGAGCCGGAGCTCACGGGCCCTTGTTGCACCGTGGAAGATCTTCGCTTTGGCGTGATTCCGATGGCTTAAATTGTGTGAAAATGGGTTTTAATGCTAGGATTCAATAAAGTAAGGGGTGTAGAGTGAAGCTAAGGGCTAGACTTTAGCAAAAGGAAGTGATCTAATGGTGGAAATGGGTTGAAATCGGTGAAGTATGCATGCTGGAATTCTGGAAAATATTGGCATTTTCTCTCACTAGGGTTCTCTCTTAAGCACTTCTCTAATCCTTCAACAAAAATTCAACCCTTTGGGAAGAGGGGGGGCTCTCTATTTATAGAGAATGGATGGGTTAGGGGCTTACTTAAGAGCTAATTGGTTTAGCAATTAGGTAATCCCCCATCTAAGGCTTTTTGGGTTTTCAAGGTCCTAGGGTTTTGAGAAACTGGTTTCAATGGTGGATGATGGGGTGAGACCATGGGTGACTTAAGGGTTACCAATAAGCTCAAAGGGGGTGCAACCAACCTCAAGACACCCACCTCAACCTAGGGGATAATCAAAGGGTCAAACTAGATGGAGGAAATTCGAGCTCATCGATGGCGATTCTGTAGCTAAGTGAGGCGTATATTATATCACCAAAATCAGGGGAGTTTTGAGAAGATGAAACCCGTGGTGGGTCCCACCTATACTGGGCGTATATATTATATACGCCCGGCCAAATTCTCCCCAAAATAGGCAGGCGTATATAATATATACGCCTGAGTAATCTAGGGTAAAAATGGCTGGGCGTATGTAATATCTACGCCTGAGTAAAATTCATGATTTTATGTGAAACTTAAAAAGGCCATAACTTTTGAACCGTAGCTCCAAATTGGGTGATCTTTGGCTTGTTTGAAAGCTGGAGAAGTCCTCTTTCTAATGGTATACGGCTCATCCATGGTACTGGTCTGTGTGAAATTATGTAGCTCTCCTCCCTTCAACCGCCAGAAGGGTTTAAGTTAGGTCTGGGAAGGGATTCTAGGGTGTAGGGGTGACTTCTAAGGATTGGGGGAATGGCTCTAAAGGTCTTAGGGTGATTCCTACTGGTCTAGGTAGGTTCCTAAGGGTTCAGGGGGGGTGCCATCGAAAGCACAGGGGTACATCTCTCCCGAAGTACAGATTGATCGGGCCTTGGGCCGAATTTGGGTGTCTACAGGTGTGATATAAAAAGTCTAATTTTAATGGTGTAGGATCATTTTAAACACCATGTTAGTGTTTAAATGTTGGTCAGGAGCCATTATCCCATTTCTTAAATGTCACTATGTAAGCATAATTTTATATCATTTTCTTCAAAGTTCTAGACTGAGTATAGTACCTTGGCAGAGATATCTGCTGCATTGTTCTCAAGGGAAAAATGTTGTGTTAAAGCAGCTCGAGTTGCTCCACTTGCAACGCCAGCTGCGTAGAAAATAATTTAAAGAATTCGTATCACAAGCAAATAATAAATGACAATAATAATCATAAATATTGTTCCAGCGAACAAGTTTTTACAGATAATATTTTAATAGCTACTAAAAGCCATGCTCACTTTATCTTGCTAATTACGAGATCAGTAAATAAAATTCCCATTCTTTTTATGTTAAATGGCGGTCAACTCATACAATTTTTCTTTGAAGCTTTTTCCTAATTTAATGCACAACTTGTGATATTTAATTTGTGTTGTTTGCAAATATTGTGAATTAGTCACATTTTTTTATTGATAAAAAAAGATGCACTTCCATTAAGTAAAGAAAATTACATCTGTGCAGCAAAGCGAGATGCTTGGTAGCCAAAAGGAAAATAAAAGAGCACAGCAGTCAACGATACATGAGAAAATACATCAAACAATACCCCACATACCTCCTCAGGCCAGCATACAAAAGAACTAAGAACTATTATTTGATAAATAAACGACGTATCAGCTATGAAACCTGCTGAGAAGCCAGCAAAGATTTTAGAAGAGCAGCCCACTCCAGCATGTACAGTTTCGAGAATGGTTAATCGTGACAAACAGAAAACTAAGAATTATTATCTTATAAAATAAACTAAGATGATTATCTGATAAAATAAACTAAGATGACTGATGCATGAACCACGGATAATCCTGACCGACGGGTATAATTTCTACACTAAGAACCATATTGATTTTCCGTCAACGTCAATCAGATCTCCGAGGGTCGAAACTTGCAATCCGGCAATGCTCCCAAATACAAGCCCCTTTGTCTCTCTCTGATAATATATATAAAAGATTCCTAACTCAAGATATAAATATTAGTCCTAACGAGATAGGTTGTGAGGATAAAAGGTCAGAATCAGTAACAATGAAGATGGCTCCTTCTTTAGTGAGATTATATGAGCAAATGCCTGAACCAAAATATGTCATTGCTATGGGAGCTTGTACTATTACAGGAGGGATGTTCAGTACCGATTCTTATAGTACCGTTCGGGGAGTCGATAAGCTAATTCCTGTGGATGTCTATTTGCCGGGCTGCCCACCTAAACCAGAGGCAGTTATAGATGCTATAACGAAACTTCGTAAGAGGGTATCTCGAGAAACCTATGAAGATAGAATTGGGTCTCAACAGGAAAATCGATGTTTTACTACCAATCACAAGTTTCATGTTGGACGAAGTACTCATACTGGAAATTACGATCAAGGATTATTCTATCAATCGCCATATAAATATAAACCTTCTGAAATCTTTTTCAGATACAAAAGTTCAGTATCTTCAAACAAATTAGTGAGTTAGGTGGGATGCTTTTGTGCAGAATAACAAACAAGCTGGTCAATCTTCATAAATTTCATCATAAATTGAAATACTCAAACAAATAAAAATGTGGGGGAGATCAAGAAGATTCAGGGTAGTTTATCCGCTTGGCACGTCAAGCATGAGTTAGTTCATAGATCTTTGGGCTTCGATTACCAAGGAATAGAGACTTTACGAATAAAGCTCAAGGATTGGCGTTCTATTGATGTCATTTCATATGTACATGGTTACAATTATCTATGTTCCCAGTGTGCCTATGATATAGCACCAGGTGGATTGTTAGCTAGTATGTATCATCTTACAAGAATACAATATGGTGTGGATCAACTAGAAGAGGTATGCATAAAAGTATTTGCCCCAAGGAGGAATCCTAGAATCCCGTCTTTTTTATGGATTTGGAAAAATGTCGATTTTCAAGAAAGGGAATCTTATGATATGTTGGGAATCTCTTATGAGAATCATCCACGCCTGAAACGTATCTTGATGCCTTAAAATTGGATAGGAAAATCAATATTTGCTTCAAAGCATCTTCTGATGTAGAAATGGAAATATCACCTTGTCAATTTCTGGCAATGTCATTTTTACTTGTGGTATCAACCGGATATGTTGGGAATCTCTTATGACACGCCTGAAACGTATCTTGATGCCCAAAAGTTGGATAGGAAAATCAATTCTTGCTTCAAAGGGGACTCAAGTTTTGATGAAGAAATGGAAATGTCACTTTGTCAATTACTGGCAATGTCATTTTTACTTGTGGTATCAACTGGGTAGGATCCATATAAATCAACTTTATATATATATATATATATATATATATATATATATATATATATATATATATGTGTGTGTGTGTGTGTGTGTGTGTGTGTGTGTAAATCTTCGCTAAGAAAAATACGATCAATTAGCACCTCCAAAAGGGATTTGTTTTCGTGATAATCCAAGATACATGTTGATCGAGATCGACGTAAGGATCAATGGGACAGATAGTATACTAGATCAAAGGCTCGAATGGACAGGTATGGATTATATAATGTTTATAAGCATAAAAAACCATGAAATTTGAGATCCTAAGGCGTGGAGTAAAGATTTTCTGATCATTGGTGTTCCATCATGAAGTTACATGTAGTACCAAAGCCAATGTGTTGATTTCTTGATTTTAGGGATTGAAAATCTATGAAAAGCATAATTTAACAACTTTTAAAAAAGGGTTTTCTTTTCATGGTTTTATCTAGTTGCCAACCGTGCAGTAGGATTATTCCAGGCCGTCGGTTGGATCTAATGATGCCACTGAACGATTCCTCAAGCCAACGATTGATCATGGTGATAGTCGCAAACTCAACGTTGTGAAGAGTGCTCAAACACAAATTAAATCCTCTGAAGAAGCTTGGAAAAATAAGAGAGGTGATAGCAATTTTACTATACCAAAAATATCATCTTGCAAGTGTACAACGGAGTTGTAGCACAGGAAAGGGTATCGATCCACAGGGAAATTTTGAGAAGAATAAAACTATAAGTCTACGAAAAATAATTTGGAGTTTGGTTTTACAAATAAAGTTTGCAGAAAATAAAAATAAGTTTATTCTAAGGAATCAGTTGTATTTAACTAAAAGTAAGAGTAGTTTGTAAAAAGATAAGATAACGATCTGTCCAGGTTCCTTAATCGCAGATTTGTAATCTATAGTTTGTAAAAAGATAAGATAACGATCTGTCCAGGTTCCTTAATCGCAGAATTGTAATCTTAGTTAATTATATCTAAGTCTTTTGAATTATGCAATTATCCTAAGGCAACAATGGCAACATAGGAAAAAGTAAAGGATTAGTCTAAGGTACCATCAACAACAGAGACTTCTCCAACAATAATCCCATTGATGAAACTAACTAAGGCAAAATGGCAGCATAGTCGGGTGATGTAAATCTAATAATTTTAAACCTAAGGCAGCAACGACAACATAGAATTCAAAATTACAGAAATCGTGACAGAGTCGAAATTGGACAAGCACAGGCTCAAACTGCAATGGTTCAATACAAGAGCGAGAATGATCAAATGAGGACCCCACTTCCTAGTCCTACTTCTACTACCCCTACCACGACTCAAGATGAAACCATCCCAGCTTTTGACCCTAACAGCACCCTCACTGCTGAGCAACAAAGGATATTGGTAGCAGCAATCACTGATATACTGCAAGGAAAACCAACTAGATACGCCATACCAGCAGAAATCTTGAACCCTGTGGTGGAGAGGGAGAGAGAAAAGAGCAGGGAGAGGGCTATTAGCTGGAGCTAGTTCGTTGGGTATCTCAAGTCATGAGAAAGGGAAGCCAGTGATTGGGGAAAAGAGAGAGTTGAAGGAACAAGAAGAACCCGAGGAACCAAATATGGTAGATATTTCAAGGTACAAAAGACCCCGAGACAGCCTTTAAGCTTCTACAAGATTCTAGCTTAAGCCCTGAAGAGGTTGCATTACACAAAGCCTTTATGGAGCAGGATCTAGTAGAACAGGTTGCACAAAGAGAAGCAACAACCAAAAGTGGTAGGAGCCGCAGCGGAAGCAGAGGTCAAGGTCGGCATGCATGATCAGATTTGATCTTTCTCCGGCAGTTATTGTTCCCACCTATTTCAATTGCCTACTTTCTTTTTTCCAATGAGGACATTGCTATTTTTTTGTTTGGGGGCCTGTTTTCATTAAGTTATTTTTCTAAAGGAAATTTGACAAATTTTGAACTTGGTGTGTTGTACATTGATAGTTAGTTTTAGTTGTTTTTAGTTTGTTACGTTATTTTGGGTGTTGTATTTTCAGTTTTGCATGATTTTTATGCTTGATTTTAATTTATGTTGAGTGCTTGATTTTAGTGTGTTTAAACTTTAGTTATTTCATTGCATGTGAGTAAGAAGTTTTAGGAGTTTAATTTCAATAAAGTTTGCAAGTATCTTAGAAGAAATTCTGAATTATTGATCTGATCTAGTGATTTTCATGCTTAGTTCATTTGCACATATATATTAAGTCTTGAGTTTAAAATTTATAAGTCATCTTAAACTTTAGATTTGGATTTTAGTTTCAAGCTATGAAAACCAGTGAGCTTTTGAACCATAGACCTAATCTTTGCGAGAGTTTACATGAGTATTTAAATTCCATGTTTTCTTTGAACTTCAGTATGTTTGAAATTGAAAAAATTGCTGAAAATGTCATTTTGTGCTTTGAATTCGTGACTGGATATGTTTGTTTAAATCTAGAACTACCTACCATAGATGTTGAGACAATATGGCATCATTACTAGTGAACATGGAGATGAGAGAAGGCCATCTTTTGTAGTTTGAGCTATAAAAAAATAAAGAGCCTATAAATTTTATCTCTTGAATCCATATTTGAAGCCTGGATGGATAGAGCCCTATGTTTCTTTGTAGCCCTAATTAAATAACTTGAACCTAATATATCCAGAAGATTCTTAGTCATTTTACCCTTGTACTCTTGAGAATTTGGAATAAAGGGAAAGTAGGAGTTTTGCGGGTGTGTAAAGTCAAATTCTGGAAAAAAAACGTGAAGGGTTTTGAAGTGAAAAGAAAGATGGAAAAATTGGGATGTGTCATGTACTTATAAAGAAAAAAAGGAGTGAAGTGTACAGAAAAAAAAAAAAAGTGTTCCACTGGCTCAAGTGGAAAATAAAATAAGATAAAAGCTACAGAAGCTGTAATTTGGTAGAAAAATTGATTGAACTTCTTGGATCAGTTTTGGGCTGAAGATTGATAAAGTTTAAGATAAGGAAGAATAGGTTTAGGGGAGTGTTTTGAAGACTGAATTCCCAAGAATTTTTTAATCCTTTTACCCTTTCTTTGGATCCTTAACCTAATCCCCATTACAAGCCAATGCAAGCCCTTCTTAATCCAAGATTCACAATGGTAAGAGCTTAGTTTAGATGTCTTTTGGTAGGAATTATGGCAGTTTTGCAATGCATATGTGGAATAGTTGGATTATCTTCCATAAGATTTCTTGGTCTTTAAAAACGGTTCCTTGTGATGTGATTAAATCTATTTTGTTGCATCTATTCTCTCACATCAAGATTAGTAAGCTTCCCACTTCTATGCTTAATTGTGAGTGTATGCCTAAGAGAGGTTTAAGTGGAAATTGTTTTCTAAACCTTTTGTTTAGCATGATTTATAAAGGATGGATTCTTGTACTTGGTATGCACACACTACACACTTTGCATGAGTGACACTTTTGATGATTATGATTCAGGATAACTGATGAGATAGGAGTAAAACTAAGTTGAAATTGATCATCTTTTACTGATTATAGCCATGTGTCATACAACTATTGTGTTTTGCTTAGTTTTGAATTAAAAGATTTGACGTTTGTGAGTACCTTCACTGTAAACCCTCAGGAGAACAACTCCTCCACTAGGGATGACCTAGGGGTTTAAAGGTTTATTACATATGCTAAATGCAATCGTGTTCCCTACGAAAATGACATTAATTTTTATAGAATAGTCTTTATTTCCTATTTTTAGTATTTATTTGCTAGAGACTAGCAAAGCTTAGGTTTGGGGGTGTGATCATTCACAGAAATTACATGTTTTGATACCCAAACATAGCTTTGTTAGTCCAATTGTAGGTACTAATGCAGTTCTTTGAAGTGTTTATAAGTCCGAGCAGGTATATGTGCTTTAATGAGAAATATGAGCAAAAATACCTAATTCAGTGCTTTGAGGACAAGTCTGGCAGCGCAAGAGTGATCTAGAGTCTGAGCTGACCAAAAGCTAAGCAAACACTTTGACCCAGATGTGAAAGAATCAATGAGAAATTAAGGGTCAAATATCTGGACAATTAGAGAGTTCTGAACGATGCCATAAGTTACTGGACAATGGCATCAAAATTTGGAAAGACTGCAGAAGTCAGAGGGACGATGGCATCGTGCCTTAGAGAGAGAGAGAGAGAGAGAGATTGTGGCCTTTGGACGATTGCAAAAGAAGTTGAAAACAAGATTCCAGTGAGAAAAGAGCTTGCAATCATCCCAACGATCCCACAAATACACAGACTTGGAGAGATTATAAATCGAGGAATGATGGCACTTGGACTCCAACGATTGCACTTAAGTCATTTACGGTTCCAGCCTACCCAGTCTACAATTGCAATTGTATGGACGATTGTACAAGCCAACACCTAGGACGATGGCACAAAATTAACTATATCATTCACGATTCCAGATGCCAGATCTGCGATGGATCATGAAATCTTCATAAGGCAACCATGCAATCGTCCAGAGGAATCCTAGCCGACGTAAAGCTTCAAGAAACTTCCTTTTTTAGAATCCTTTGTTGATTAGACCTCTATTTTGATAAAGACTTGTACTCTAAATTTTAGGACTCTTATGGATCTATAACTAAGAGGCCTAGGGATTGATTCGAATTATCTTTTGTTTTAACTTGAGTTAGAGAGTTTAGAGAGATAGGTTTGAGTTCCTTTTTAGTTTCTTTCCTTGCTCTGTAATTTCCTTTTTATTAATGAAATTGTTAATTATGGAGATGTGTGGCCAACTCTTTTATAATCTAGGAACCCGCCATATCAAAGATAAGTATGATTAGTTAATTAATTCTTAGTCTTTTGAATTTGTATCGTAATTGGTTGATGAACATAAGTTTAAAACTTTTCTATTGAGTTTAAAGGTTTTCACGATTTTCGTAATTTTGAACTCTATGTTGTCGTTGCCGCCTTAGGTTTAAAATTATTAGATTTACATCACCCGACTATGTTGCCGTTGTGCCTTAGTTTCCTCAATGGGATTATTGTTGGAGAAGTGTATGTTGTCAATATTACCTTAGACTAATCCTTTACTTTTTCCTATATTGCCGATGTTGCCTTAGATAATTGCGAAATTCAAAAAACTTAGATATAATTAACTACGATTACAAATCTGTGATTAGGGAACCTGGACTTGTCGTTATCTTATCTTTTTACAAACTACTCTTATTTTTAGTAAAATACAATTGATTCCTTAGAATAAACTTATTTTTATTTTTTACGAACTTTATTTTTAAAACCAAAATCCAAATTGTTTTTCAAAGACTTATACTTTTATTCTTCTCAAAATTTCCATGTGGGTCGATACCCTTTCATGTGCTACAATTCCCTTGTACACTTGTCAAGTGATATTTTTAGTATAGTAAATTTGCTATCAGTATCCTATGCGACGGTTTACACAATTGGATATTGATAACCTATTTGTTCAAACCTTCTTTGACCTTGCATCCTAATTTCAATGTTGGGACTAAACATAGAATAATTAATGAAAATTCATCTATGTTGTGGCACAAACGACTAGAGCATGTCCCGAAACTAGATCCTCCGACTCGGAGCGTGTGGACTGTATTAAAGGAAAACAAGTTTCCTTTATGATGTACTCCTTCTACCTCCTAATGCTTCTCTACCATATACTGGAAGTAGACAACTATCAACTCTTTTGTACTTGATAGAATTTGCATAGGGACCGATGAAACAAAAGGGTACCTCTATTCGTGCCTACTAGATTACTAGTGCGCGCCTACACTAAAAACTGTTGACCACCTTCAATCAGATGATCATGATCGTTTTTCATGCCAATCTTGAACACAATGGATCTTGAGACCATGGGCATGACATCATACAGTCAAGTTTCTACTTACACATGGCGCATATCGCAAAACGTGGCTCTAAAATCAAATGGCACCCATCACACTCAAACCTGATTTTAGGGCCAGGGTTGGGGATCTGCGCCACATATAATCAGAAACTTGACCGTCTGATGTCACGCCCATGGTCTCAAGATCCTTTGCGTCGAAGATTGGAAAGAAAAACAATCATGATTGTCTGACTAAAGGCAATCGATGGATTTTATTGTAGGCGCCCACCAGTAATCTGGTAGGCGTGAACAGAAGTACCCAAAAGAAAATCAAGATGCAAAGGCTAGCCTCGATAGAGACTTCAATCTGGTGCTGAATGTAGTTAAATTCTGTAAAAAGATTACACCCCTTTATCTGGCAGCTAAACTAGATTTTACAAAATCGAACCCCTAAGGGCTAACATTCAGCTCCTGAGCACTTAAACCGTTAAATCGCAAAATGAGTACAAGTTTCACTACCTTAGTTGAGCAGAGCATATTTCAATAGAGTCAGAAATTGAAGAAATACAAAAGTAGAAAAATCCTTAACAATTTTCACATGTGTGTATAGCAGTGCTTAGAAACTCAAAATTTTGTAAATAAAGCAGCCAAACGACATTAGATTTCTACATTAATGTTCATGGAATGGTATGAAAATCTCTGAGTAACCCCAAACTTATTTTTTACTTTTTCCAACATGACAATAGCCAACAAATATAACTGGAGAACTGTTATCAATATGAACACAGTTGTTCTTTGATGAAAAAATAATTTCAGCTTCTTTGTATTGTACTCCTGTAACAAATCTTGCCTATAGTTTTTCTAATTTCATAATTAATTCACCAGATTTTCACAGAATGTGCTATTATATCTACAGCCAGATGCCAGATCATATGCCACATGGCATTGGCATGATCAACCCAAAACAACAGCCATTTTGGGTTGATCAGCCATGGGGCATGGGGCTTAATTTTTTTTCTTTTTTATGACTTTTTTTACCTCCATTTGACGCCCAACAAATCTGATCCATTGATTTCCGGTACCTTTGACCACAGTTTCAACGGTGGATATCTATCAGATCATGCCCAAATTTTTTGGGTGGTACCTGAGTGATCTTGTCTAAGTTTCCATGGCCTGCGATCCTCATGATCGGGGCCACATGGTGCCCAGATGATCTGGACGTAGCCCTCAGGGCTACACCCGGACGCATAGTCCCAGGCCTCTTATATCTATTACACACAAACCTCCACCTTAAACAGTAATAGTACAGCATCAAGTAGTGATTCACAATTGAGAGATCAGAACCTGAAATAGTATAGAACTAAGGATTACAGAGGACTTACTGAATGATCTTGACAGGCTCCCTAAACAAAGTATTACAACAAAAGCTGAAGGGAACAAAGGAGAAACAAGGTCCATCAACATTCCTGCAACCAAAGTGAAGGACTTCCTATCAAATAAACTGATGCAGATAGAAAGAGAAAAGAAACCTACAACAAGTTAATCAAATTTTGGATAAAAGGTTAGTGTCTTCTTGGGAGTAGAACACAACAATTCCCATGTATATACTTTCACTGAATGTTACCTAGAGCAAAGTGTCAAGGTGTCATGGATGTTTGGCATGCCAATTTCCAAAGATTCCAATGCATTGGCACGAGCTTAAGAAATAAAAAATATAAAAAAAAATAGAACAAATTGAATAAAAACATTGAAATGGAGAGCAAATTGAGACATGTAATGAAAACATACATAATATGTCATGAACCTAACTAAAAGTAACCCAAAGTGGTAGCTCAATTGATCAGGCCTTGGGTTTGCTCCCCAATGGTCACCAGTTCGAGTCCCTTCAGGGCCACTGGAGTATTACCCAATCGTTAGCTCTAGGGCCCGTGGGATTAGTCGAGGTGCGCGCAAGCTGGCCCGGACACCCACGGATATCAAAAAAAAAAAAAAAACCCTAACTAAAAGTATACTATATCGCAGAAATTGTTTTCAAGGACCCAAACTTTTTATTTTTTAAGTTACTAAACTTTACACAACTTTTCTTATTTAAAATAATGGTTTATTTTATCGTGTCAAATTGATGAATATTTTAATGGCATTACGTAGTATTTTCATACATGTCTAGAGCCATTGTGATGTGTTGAGTGTCCAAGTGTCGGCACGTGTCCAAGTGCCACCAAGTGTTGGCACGGCAATAATCCCAAAAGTAGAAGTGCCTAGGTAGCATTGCTCACTGATATATGCAAGTGCATCTCATTGAATGGAGCTCTAGAGCTCTCTCTTAAAATGGTCAAAAGTTGCATAGCAAAGCCAGCAATGCAATGAATATTGATCATTGCACTTCTCTAGGCAAGGGTTGAAAAACAAAAAGTTAAACAAAAGCAATTTTTCAATATACATATCATAGTTGACATACACATCAAGTGTGTGTGCATGCGTTTATATATTGGGACGTAAATGACTAAAACAGTGACCTCAAATCTAAATTTGAAATGGAGTTTTTTATGTAGTATACATCACATGTGAATGGACCTAAATAAAAGAAATTTTCATAAGAAAAATGACAGGGGACACCAAAATCGAGGGCCTTGGATTTGGGCCGCAACATATTACCGGCGCCGAAAGAAGCGGAACGGGACCCAGAACCACGCCTAAAGGAAGAATACAGAATTATGTCCAAAGTCGCTCAAGCAACTTTGGATCCCGCTCGAGCGACTTCCTTCAAAATAAAGGTTAAAGTTTATGAACTAAGTAGCTCCAGCGACTTTGGGATCTCGCTCGAGCGAGGTGTTGCTCCTGGAGTAAGTCGCTCGAGCGACTTTGAATCTCACTCGAGCGAATCACGTCAGGAATTGCTAGTTTAGGAAATTTTCAGCTTTTCTTTTATTCCGTATGTAAATACTTTAGGGTAGTTTCATAATATTTATGTTTTAGAGTTTTTCTTTTTGTGAGGCCTACTATATAAGGTCCTTAAACATTGTAATTCGGGATTATTGATTATTGAATGAAAGCTTATGCTTCCTTGCTTGAGATGAGCAATTCTGGAGAGTGAATCTTGGTTTCCCGAGAAGGGTTTGGTGTGAAGCCAAGGGTGTGAAGCCCACAATCTATCTTCTATCTATCTTTTTCTATTTATCTTTCTATGCCTTATTTTGTTCCCATAAACCCCAAACCCAGCCATTAAACTTTTGAATACCCCACAGATTATCAAACCTAGATCATCCAAACCTCCGTATCGATCCCAATCAAACTATTTCAGCCATTACCCTGCGATTTTCTTAACCCATAAATCCTATCTTAACCAGAACCATTAGCCTATCTGAACTGTTGGATCGATTTGATTCAACAAGCCCTAGATCGAATCGGCGATTCCATCATTGAACCGCGAGCGAGTGCCCTAATCTGAAAGTGGCTAGAGTTCTATCTCTAGAATCCTCCTTCCACGAGATTAAAGGATCTAGCGCAACGGATCGAACCCTATCGAAATCACAGCGCGATCATCCAAATGGAAAACTACGAAACCCTAAGGTATTCGCATTATTTTCATATTCGTTGCTCAATTAATTTAGTTTAATTTCAACAATTAATCAAATCATAGCATTCACGTAATTTAGTGTTTTGTCCTGCATAAAAAAATCTGCAAAATTCTTCCTAGCTAGGTCAACATAGGACTAGAATTGAGGACCGTGTAATTTTTTTGGGAAAGTACTTCAAAACTCAACCAGGCATAGAGAACAAAGAAACTACAGAAAAAAATAAATAATAATAATTAATTAATTAATTAATTAAAGTATTGAACCAAGTATATCAAACAAAAGAAAAAAAAAAGCATTCTTAAAAATTCCGGCGGACTTGGCTGAGTTTTAAAAAAACCCATTGTAGTAATTGAGCCCCAGAAAACCTTCTGATTCGCCAAAATATTTGTACTGCCGAATGAGTTTTTAAAATCTGACCCAGTACAAAAGATTCTATGAAAAGTAACTCCAAAATAGAAAATTAAGTGATTGACTCTGGTCGCTGACATCAATAGATAATAACACCCTAACCATCACATCTTTAGTTCACGTAATGCCATATGGTACATATTTTTTACCAATCCCATTCGTCCAAGTGACTAGACATTATATGAACTGAACTCAGCCCAATAAAGAATGCCCATCAGAGGACCGTATTATCCAATCTGAGAACTTCAACATGGACCCTATAGATAGGAAGAATGCCATATTCAAGTGCCTGGATTGAATGGTTGAAATACTCTGATGAGCGCACATTCTAGAATGACATCAGTTCATCTGATGTTCTACTACATGGATGACTACGATTAGTCAACAATGTGCACCCATATGACACACATTTTTACCAATCCAATTCGTCCAAATGGCAAGACATCATATGAACTGAACTCAGCCTAATAAAGAATGCCCATCAAAGGACCGTATTGTGGACCCTACATTTGATAAGAAGAATGTCCCATATCCAAGTGCCTGGATCTTGTGGTTGAAATACTCTTATGGGTATATGTTCTGCAATGAAATCAGTTCATCTGATGTTCTACTACATGGATGGCTATGACTAGTCAACAATGTGCACTGCGTGCCATAAACAGGGTGCTGATTTGGGTTTATCCATTGAGGTCGGTGATGCCCCATAAATCCTAAAACTACATGTCCACATTAATAAGAATGATGGCGAGTGTACCAAGATCATTCATGAAATCTGCAACTAAACGCCACATCTTGGCATTGCTATCAAGATTAGAACCCTGAAAAAATGATGGTATGGAATTAGACTTATAGAATGAAATGACTTGAGCAGACATAATAACAAGAATATAGTAGCGAAAAAGAGGGGAGATAATTAATTTTGAAATGATGGAATATAGAATATTGCTAATGAACTATCTGAAAAACTAAAAAATAAAAGACTTCAAAAAAATATATAGGTTAGTAATATAGCTAATGTGAGAGAAACATAGAATAAAAAATAGTGGAAATTATATTTATAATTATAATTTTTATAAAAATACTTTATTTAAAGTTTATTAAAAAATATATGCACAATGAAAATAAAGCTTAAACTAATTTCATCATTAGATGATGCCAAATTTGTTCACCACAAGATTCATTAAATCACAGGTTTGGAGAACAATAAAGGCATCATTTGAAATATAAAGGAAACTAAGGAAAAGTTCAATGCAAAATCACAACAAAAATAAAGATCAAGGTACCTGGTAAAATGTGAATAAGATGCCTCCAAGCATCCCGGTAAAATCCCTCAAAAACCACTGTGATAGGTTCAATTCACAGCATCATCAATATTATGTACATATAAATATAAGAAGAATTAGAATATAAATCAAAGAAAATATGATCCAAAAAACGTGGATCCAAATATAAACTAGGGTCCACATAAACAATAATAGAAATAAAAATTCAAACAAAGCCACACCTTCTAGTGCAATTAAATCTTAAACTATCAGTGTTTTCCTCAATTAATAGAATTCACATAGATGCTACTCGATGTGGTTTGACATAACAAAATTTGATTAGACTGTGGTGAGGTTCATTTTGATGATTAAGCCCGTTAAGTGTGTCCAATTTTATATATGAATACAAAAAAATATAAAGTCAAGAATAGCTATTTTTATTGTGCTAGAACCCCCCCACTCCCCCTGCACACGCACGCCGACGCGTGCACACGCCCGCACACACATGTGACCATGTGTGTGCACACATGCAAGGGAGAGATAAAGAGAGAGAGACATTAGTTGTTCAAATGCTATATTTATTCAAGACTAGTGACGAGATCGGCTAATGGTGAGCTGGTTTGGGATGTTAGGCTGAGAAGATACCTACTCGAGGAAGAAATTAGGGAGCTTATCCAGCTTTTCACCTCTCAAAGGTATTTACCTCCCTTTGAATGCTACTAGGAGGTTATCAATTAGGGCATGATCAAAAAAGTCGTCCAACTTTTTCAAAAAATTGGAAAAAGTCGGCAACTTGCAGTCATCCCAACTTTATTGCAGATTAATCAGCCAAGTCGCAGCTCGGCCGACTAATTGGTGATGTTTGTGATGTGGTCTGATTTTTTCTTTTTCTTTTTTCTTTTTTTTCACTTATACTTAGGGGGACAAAAAAACCTGTAGGTTTGTTCGATTTTTCCTGAATTAGACCCTTGCCGATTTATTGCCCACTCCCAACTTTGTGACTATGAACTGGGGCTGCATCCAGTAAATTTACTGTTGCTCAACAGTTGTCTATCCGTATGGCAGCATATTTGGAGTGCACCAGACCCAAACAGAGTATGCTCAAGATCCACTTGAAAAAATATTCGTTAATCACTTAGGGTCCGTTTGGTAATCACTCAAAATAGCATTTAACTAAAATTTTAAGTTACTTAAACGTCATTTTGAAATAGGGAGTTGTTTGGTGACAATTAAAGTAATTAAATTAAATTTGATTCAATTATAAAACTAACCTAAATTAAAGCGGGATAAATTCTACCCTAACCTAAATTTATCCCGCTTTAATTTCTTTCACTCAAAAAACTCAGGCAGCGTGAGAGATAAAACCTACTTTTAGAAATGCTCTTTGAAAACAGCAAAAGATAGGAAGAAAAGGAGCCACACCATTTTGAAAAAGGGAGTTGTTTGGTGACAATTAAAGTAATTAAATTATATTTGATTCAATTATAAAACTAACCTAAATTAAAGCGGGATAATTCTACCCTAACCTAAATTTATCCCGCTTTAATTTCTTTCACTCAAAAAACTCAGGCAGCGTGAGAGATAAAACCTACTTTTAGAAATGCTCTTTGAAAACAGCAAAAGATAGGAAGAAAAGGGAGAGACACCATCTCTCCAAGCTTCTTCTGCACATAACATCTCCACCCTCAAGTTGGGACTGGGATTTAAAAAGAAAATCTGCCCAAGACGAATCACTCCTTCTGGTACCAACAATCAGTTGCATAGCCCTCTCAAATACCCATACCTGGTAACCAATGTTGTCAAATCACTTAAGTCATGCTAAGCCATTTGACTGCATTTCGCTTAAGGTATGGCTTAATGATTTATTTTTTTTAATTAAAAAACAAACAAAAAAAAAATTTAATGTCATACATACTAATGAGAGGAGATTGAGAGTCTAGAATGGAGATTAGAGAGGAAGAATGAACCAAAATAGTTTTGTGAAGAGTATAGGACACACACCCTTTTATAGAGGTAATGGGACCACAAAAAGGAAAATGAAAAATTAACAAAGTGCTCCAATGGTCATATTTATGACCCCACAAAAAAGAAAATGAAAAATTAACAAAGTGCTCCAATGGTCATATTCCATCGCATACTGAGTTTGCGATCGCATAAGCCATAAAACATGGCTTAAGCAATTGCATACACCAATATGTTATCGCTTAGTCGCTTGCATCGCATAAGCCAAGATAGCTTATGCGATTTGGCTGCTCAAGATCGCTTACGTGATTGCTTAGGAGCACACTGCTGGTAACCCTCTCAAAAAGAATAAGGAGCAAAATAAACCAAGAAATCGAACCCAAAATCAAAAATTTGTTTATCTCCACAAGGATTTCCGAAATCCCATATAGATGATGGGGTAACTTGTATTCCATCTGAGAGAGAGATATATGGTGCACCGATTTTTGCATTAATGAAGAAGATGAAACATAACAGTTTTGTCTCTAAAGAAAAGAAGTTAGGATCATGGATCAAAATCTCGGATTTTCGATACGTATCGTCCAGCCCCAAAACCGAAACGTATCAGACGATATGTATCGGTGCCAGACGATACTCTCCGATTTTTTCCCCAAAAAAAAAAACATCAAAACCGATAATTTGAAATTATCGGACGATAATTTGAAATTATCGTCCGATACGAACGATACGGACGATACAAACGATACATTGAACGATAATTTGACTGTTTTTTAAGGAGGCGATAAAAACCCAATGTATCGTATCGTTCACGTCCAAAACAGATACGTATCGATATCGGACAATATTTTGAACCATGGTTAGGATTAGTTGTGGGGTGAAGCACAAAGCTTGATGCTTCCCTAGTAAGCAACAAAATATATTAATGGGGCGTCTTCTGAGTGCTTCTCGTAAAGAGAACTCTATCTTTTGGATTAAGTTCATTTGTAATCAAATACACAGCCTCAATGCCATGGATGATTACTGGTATTTGCAATTGAGATTCATTCTTTGAGATGTATGCTATGTGGAATCCTGGTAAGACCATGATCTTAAGATTTATAGTGGAAGACTGGAAGATTGGGCCGAAAAATGATCTTGCCATCTGAATCGAAGCAATTTACGAAGTACCACGTTTGATGGTATGCTCCTGATCACGGTCACTTTCCAGGATGTGTGCTATGTGGAGTCGGGGATGTGTGCTATGTGGAGTGGACATCTCACCGTATGATGGAATCTCGTGACATATGTGTGGAAGATTGAGATGAAAAATGATCTCCATCATCTGAATCAAAGTAGACATTGTGTAATGTATGCTTGCAAAGAAAAAATCTTTATTTGCAAAAAATTATACCTGACATGAATTTATTTTTAATTATAAGGACCTTGCTCTAATGGTTGGATTGCCTAAAAATATATGTTTCAATTGGAACCTCCAAACAAGCCATCTAAAATCAAAGTAAAATAATTTATAATGTATGTAGCATCACCAAACAGAACACATGTAAATAGCAATGTAGATTTCAATTTAGTTGAAATTAGAGTTTGAGGAAATTTTAATCTAACGAATTTAATTCTTGTAAGTGCACCTTCCAAACGAACCCTTAGCAAGGGTAATTGTCTTCCAAATAGTACAACATCTAGCTAGCGCTATTTGGTGTCACTTAATTGAGTTGTTTGAATTGTCTTGGTTAGAAGAGAGAATTGTCTTCCAAATAGGTGCATTGTGCGCAAGAACAACGCAGAGAACGTTACCACTTGTTGGTCCATAGAGCACGCCACAAAGTGCACCTCGTGGAGCAGCGCCCCGAAAATGCTCTGTAGCGTTCACAAAAAGTGTTCGCCCATAATGCGCATCTGTAGCATACACTATGGGTTTAGGACCATGTTTTGGGATCTGTGCCACGTCGAATCAAAACCTTGATCGTCTGATAGGTGTGCCATGATCTCATTGTGTCAAAGATCGGGGTGAAAAACGATCTCCATCATTTGATTTCAAGCAGTCGATGGTTTTAGCGTAGACGCACACCTGTAAACCGGTGGGCACAAATAGAGGTACCCAAAATCATAATAAGTTTTGACAAAAACATTTTTCAATGCTTTTCCTTAGTCGTGAACTATGTAGTTCAAGTGAGAGAATGTAAAACTTTCATGTAGACTTACACAAATCGTAAGGTCTTATAAAAGCAAGAATTTTTACCGTTGTCTCCTGATAAGTGCATTTGATCAACCTATTCCATAGGCTATGGTGTATCACCCTACACCATATCATTGTTTGTAAGATAGTGTGTAGTGCGTAGTTCGTTGACGTAGATAAAGTGAATCGGTGATGAATAGACTGCTTATGTCTTACTTCCACAAATAAGCTTAGAAAGTCCATTCTCATTTTTCAACATCTCAAGAATTGAATAGAAAACTCGCATAAAGTTCAAGGATTGCGAAGAAACTATCAATGATAGAGGATAGCAAAGAGATCAAAACTTCAAGATGGATCAAGGTACGCTTTAATTTATTTCGATTTTATTTCTCATGGAATCAACGGGTTAATATTTAACACTTTAAAATTTCATGAATCTCAATAAAATTGAGTTGGAATTTTGGATCATTTCATGGAGCTTCAATCTCCATGATCAATTGTGGACCATTATTATACAATCACGGCGGTTGCAGGCTAGATCTTGATTGTTGGATCATATTTGATCAATCGTTGGATTTGCATGATTGATCTTTACCATTGGCATATGCATGTATCTTAGACCATTTGACCACAATAGATTGAGCATTGGGAGTCAATCTTGACCGTTGGATCATGTACAATCAACTTTAAGATTGTCATTATCACAATATGACAATCAACGATATAGTCATGTTTGTTTTCTTTTTTCGAGCAAACCATCTCACTACCCCTGCTTTTGGTTTGTTGTAATTTTGTTTCCATTAATAAAATTATGGCCATAATGTGATATATATATATAGGGGCGGACCCACTTAAGGCCCACCATGGGCATATGCCCACAGTGAGTTAGAAAAAATATAAATAAAAATAAGATTACCAAGATCGTACTATGTAAGCAAAAAGCAACTAAAGAAGCCAAAAGTAAATACTTATAACTATTTAACGCAAAAAGCAAATCCCTATAAAAAAGCAAAAAGCAAATCACATATTTTATTCTTTTTTAAATCATGTAACTATGTAAGCCAAAAAGCAAACCCCTATCCCCGTTTAAACTAAAAATCAACTAAACAAGCAAACCTTTCTCAAGAAAAAACAAAAAGAACCCTTAAACTCTCAGTCATCCCGTCTGAGTCTCTCTCTCTCCTTTCTCTCTCTGCCCGCCTGCAAAATCTAGAGGCTTTCGACGATAGAAAACAAAGTCCTTTGTTGCTTTTTTGTTTTCCTTGAGGTATGTTGTTGATCTCTCATTTTACTTTTATCTATCTTTTCTTATTTTTATCTTTATTGTATGTTTTTAGTACTTTTTTTTTCTGGGTTGAAGAGGGATTTTGATCTTTTTGGCTGATGGGTTTTTTTTCAATCGTTATTTTGAATTTTTTCCTTAAATATATGTTCACGGTTTATGTTTTGGATGGTGATATCTCTATGGTTGCATACTTGCATTGCTTTGTCTTATATATATTTTTTTCCCATGGTAGAACAAAAGGGATTGAATTTTAATAATAAATTAGTCATATTAGGGAGAAATAACAAATGTACATTTTCTGAAATAATCAAATCTGGCAAGGGCTGTGATTTTTTTTTTTTAGTGATTTGAGTTGTGTCGCTTGTGTGAATGATTCTAGTCTTCTAGATCTAGTTTTGTTGCTCATTTTCTGGTTTTTTTTTAATTCTTTTTTCTTACTTTTTATTTAATACTATTTCTGAAATTTTCTTGAAGCTCAAATCCAGTGACCAATCCGACTCAGCTCTTACTCTCTTAGTCTGTTACTTGAATATCTCTCCAAGCCTCCACCGGAATGGACGCCCCCGGCGATAGCCGACGGTTAAAGTGCGATGGGCGAAGGGCAATCGGTGTTGGCAAATAAGCAACTGTTTTCGGTAAACAATCAACCCTATTTATCCTTGAATCTGATCATTATTGTTTGCTTACAATTATTGTGCTATTGCTTATAGGATTTTTCTGGCATGGTTATCTATTTATTTGTGAATTAATGTGATAATTACTTATTAGGGTATGATAAGAGAAAAACTCATTCCAAATTAGATTTTTTTTTTCTATTGCTTATAGATTTGCTAAGGTGGATTTTTGGTCTCTCGAATCAAGTGATATAGATGATACTAATAGAGAATTGTATGCCTTAACTTATCATACCATGTTGCTTTTAAATTTAAAAATTTTGAAATTTTGAATTTTCTCTTCTCTATTGGTTTCCTCTTCTTTCAAGCAGTTATGGATAGGTTTTTGAAATGAAAGGCTGACCTACCTGATTCCAGTTTGGATAATGGTGATCGTGATCAAGTTCAACCTAATGTTGATCATGATCAACTTCAATCTAATGATGATCATGATCAATTTCAACCTAGCGCAAAGCGAAATCACGTGGCAGAACTTAACTTGACAAATCTCCCAGTATACCCTGAATTGCGAGTGCGAATTTTCGATTACCGTGCTAATGATCGAGCATTGTTAGAAGAACATATTTACAAAGGGGTTCTTGTCAACTTTCTAATCACACTTTTTCCTATTCGGAGATACATCACAACGTTTTAATCTTAGTTGGTTTGAAGAGTATGGATGGTTAGAGTATAGCATTTCAAAGGATGCAGCCTTTTGCTTGTATTGTTACCTTTTTAAAAAAAACGTGGAGAGCAAGGGGGTAGTGTGGGATTTAAAAACTGGAAGAGGAAAGATAAACTTACCGAACATATTGGGAAGTCCAATAGTGCCCACAATGAAGATTATATGAAGTGCGAAAATTTATTGAATCAAAAGCAACACATTGAAATGTGTATATCCAAGCATTCTGACCAAGCAAAAATTGATTACAAAGCTCGTTTGATTGCATCAATTAAGTGCGTTCGATGGCTTTTAAACCAAGGACTAGCTTTTCATGGCCACGATGAATCAGAGAGCTCGAAGAATCGAAGAAACTTCCGTCAACTTCAATTTCTTGTTGAAAATAATGAAGTCGTTCAAAGTGTTGTGTTACAAAATGTTCCCAAAAATCTCAAGTTGGTTGCTCCAAAAATTCAGAAGGAAATTGTTTGTACCTGTGCGAATGAAACTATAAATGTTATCATCAAAGATGTAGGAGATTCTTTATTTTCTATTTTGGTTGAGGAATCTCGTGATATATCCACTAAAGAACAAATGGTTGTTGCACTATGTTATGTGGATAAACGAGGTTGTGTGATGGAGCGTATTATAGGTTTCGTGCATGTTAGTGATACCACGGCTGTCTCACTTAAGAAGCATATTAACAAATTATTTATCAAGCATAAATTGAGTATAAAAAGTTTGCGCGGTCAAAGATATGATGGGGCTAGTAATATGCAAGGCGAATTTAATGGTCTTAAAGCGCTCATCTTGAGAGAGAATGAATATGTATTTTATGGTCATTGCTTTGCTCATCAACTTCAGTTGACGCTTATTGCGGTTGCTTCAAATCATTAACCAATTGCCTTATTCTTCGACTTGGTCTCTGATATAATTAATATGGTTGGAGCCTCATGCAAGCACAATGATATTCTTCGAGAGCAAAAAATGAAAGAAATTGCTGAAGCACTTGAAAGTGGTGACTTATCAACTGGGCAGGGCCTTAATCAAGAAACTAGCCTTAAAAGGCCTTGTGACACACGTTGGAGCTCGCACTGCGGTACGGTGCTAAGTCTAATTAGTATGTTCTCTTCTGTTATCAAAGTACTTGAGATTATCGATGAAGATGCCTCATGTTGGATACAAAGAGCCAAAGCAAGTTCCTTATCGGATATTATGCATTCTTTTGATTTCAAATTCAAAGTACATTTAATGAAAGAGATTTTGGGGATCACCGATAATCTAGCGAAAGCATTGCAACGAAATGACCAAGATATTGTGAATGTCATAACTTTGGTTAAATTATCCAAGCGAAGATTGCAAGAAATGAGAGAATGAATGGGATTCTCTCTTTAGTGAAGTTTCTTTATTTTGTAACAAACATGATATCCTTGTTCCGAATATGAGTGATAGGTTTGTACAAGGACGATCACGTCGTGGAGCTGAAGAAATCAATAATCTGCATCACTACCGTGTTGAATTGTTTTATATTGTCATTGATATGCAACTTCAAGAGCTTGATACGCGTTTTACTGAAACAAGTAGTGAATTGCTTCTTTGTAGGGCTTGCTTGAGTCCAAAAGATTCATTTTCATCCTTTGATAGGCAAAAAATTGCTTCGACATGCTCAATATTATCCAGCTAAATTTTCTGCGAGAGATATCTTGGCTCTTGATAATCAACTTAAGACGTACATTATGAATGTGCGCTCGAACAATGAGTTTTCAAAATTGAAGGGGATCAGTGATCTTGCTCAGAAGATGGTTGAAACGAAAAAGAACATTTCGTATCAATTAGTTTATTTACTTATAACGTTGGCATTGATCCTTCCAGTTGCCACTGCTACTGTTGAGAGAGCATTTTCTGCAATACATATTGTGAAGACTAGGCTTCATAATCAAATGGTGGATGAGTGGATGAATGATTGTTTAATCACTTATATTGAAAGAGACATTTTCAATGGCATTGATAATGATACGATCATCAATCACTTCCAAAACATGAGAAAGTGTCGAGGACAATTGCCTTAAGAAGTGTCCACTAGAATTTTTTTTGTAATTTGAACGATATTTCATTGTAAAGATCAATTTACTGAGTTACTTTTTGTAAGTGAATGGTTTTTGGATACCAATGATTTAATGAGATACATCTTTTTGTAAGAGAATTCGAAACATATGTTATATTTTTATATTTTAAATATTAATTAATGTTATGCCCACCATAGAGAAAAATCCAGGGTCCGCCACTGTATATATATATATATATAATCAAGGCAAGGCAACTCAATCTTGACAATTGACAACTCGATCTTGACATTGCATCGTGTATGATTGAGTGAGCCCCCATCAGATCCTCGAAAATCAACCATCAGAATGTGGTGATACAATCATGGTGGCCCAATCTTGATTGTTGGACGATATATAATCGACTTGTGGATTATTGTGATAATCATGATGGCCTAATTTGATCATTAGATCTGAAGTCTAACAGTAATGTCACATCAAACAACAATGGTGGCATCGAACAATAGAGAGGAAATGTTGGGTGAGGAAGGAAAGACAAATGTTGTCTGACAAGCTCTAATAACTATTTGAGAACAAGGAAAAAAACAAATTTAAGCTCAAAAAAAGCCATTTGCAAATAAATTTGTTTATAAATAACTCTATGAACTACAACTAATCAGCAAATAAGCCTTCCTTGCACATAATGTTATTGAAAATAAAGTTATTACAAATAAATGGAATATCCAAACTGCCCTCAAATCTTTAGAAACCATTAACTCTATATTGATACATTATCATCATTGTATCACTTGTTTGTCAAAGCACAATTTAAAAACCATTAATTCTAGAGGCCTGCGACTATGCTTCTAACGCACGGTTCATCCGTGAATTTGAACCAGCAGGGCTCCACATGACACCCATCCAAAGGATCGAGTGCCATGGCAAATTGCCAAGGTCGATCAGGCCCATAAAAAATTATAAAAATAAAAATAAAAATAAAAACTAACAAGCATGGTATCAAGTATCAGCCGATACCGATACGTATCGGTATTTTGGCCAACCGATACCCATACCACCCCGATACCAGTATCGGGGTCGTATCGGTATCGGCTGATACTGCACGTATCGGTTGATACATATTGGGTATCAGCCAGTACGGCTTGGGTATCGGCGGATACCTACCAAATTTGAAAAAAAAAAAAAATTAATATATATCCTTTTTATTAAAAAGAACCATCTAATAGTTTAAATGTAGGTCTTTTATGGTACTTTTAAGACTACGAGTCAATAACATTTTTCAGATTTTTTTATTAAACGAAAAAAAAATCAGCGTAGCGGCGTATTGGCCGATATCAATACGGCAATACGTATCGGTCCTCCAAGAACCGACACCCAATACAGGTACCCGATTTGCTACCTTGCTAACAAGGCTATTTATCCACCGTTCAAATTGGTAAAGGTGCAAAATTTCTACGCACCAGGTTCAGGCAGCAGAAGGGAAACTTTGGCCTGGGGTTTCGAAGGTAACAAATGGTCCAAAAAAATTTATTTTTTTTCTCAAACCCTCTGGTAAAGGGTGAACCCTTAGAGGAGAGGCGTAACTAGTGATTACTTGATCTAGTATTAAAATGCACGGGTCCACGCTGTGCATTTGAATTCATATTCCCATTTTTCATATAATATATATAAATATGGGTAATGATCCTCTTACTCGAGTTACGATGCTACTCCAGCTGTGAGACCATATATCGTCACGGTCAACTTTGACTGCAGCGATCTGAACAATCTCACAGCTCGAGTCACACGTGACTCGAGTCTTATGACCATTGACCTAACACACACACACACACACACACACATACACATACATACATACATACATGTAAATGTATGTTTATATATAAACCTAGCCATAGCATAAGAAAGAACAGGCGAGAATCTAGAATATAGCATACAGAATTAGGACAGGAACACTTCAAAATAATAAAAACAAATCATCTGAAAATAGTAACTTTACCTGAAAGGTGGCACCAATGACAGTAGCAGATTTCTCTCCGACTCCAATAGCTGTCAAGAGAGCCTAATAGCAGTTCATAATTCACAAAATAATTATGGTGGAAAAAAGTCTAAAACAGAAAAACAAGGATTTAAATGATACCAATATAATGGACTTACTTGGGTTGAAAGCATAGACCGAATATAAGTTGAAAGGCCCTAAAAAATTGACCAAGCTTTAATTCATGTATAACTCGGCATTATCAAGTCCTGGCAACTTTGTAAGAATCGTTCACTATTACCTGTAAAGAATCCCATATTTGGAAAGGCACATAATCGGGTGTCACACTACCTGGAAAACCCTGTAGGTGCAATGTTAAATCAAATTTATGAACAAAAAATTATTGAAATAACTAACACTCAGGAGATCCATCTCATATTCAATAAGCAAAAAAGAGAGTAGAAAACATAGTAAGCTTTGCAATGTGGCACTATAGTAAACATGGATTTAAAAACCGATATATATCGGCATATTGCCCAGCTCCCAAGCAATGATTCAAATCAGGGATGTATATAAACAGACACATATAGGCCAATATCTAAAACCATGATGGTGAAATTTATCTCATATTCGTGTGATTGAAAGTGGTCAAACGCCATAAAATCAATGGTTAACCATCGATTTCTATAGTGTTTGGCTGCTCTTAACCAACCCACAGAATTGCATTTACAAAGAAATTTTGCATCACAATTGATCTAACCCTCAGTCTACTTCGCATCCACCGGTCCACTTGATAAAAAAATACATGGATAACTGTGAGGACCCAGACCAGGCTGACCCGATCCATCTCTTGGCCCAAACTAGGCCCAAGCCAAACCCAACCTAAAACCCTTATTACCTTTCCCCTATTAACTGCTTAACACCCAACTCCTTACCTTCAGTCCCATCCACTGCACAGGAGAGCTGGAGCACGAAACTCCGCTGAATCGGAATGGGGCTCGATATGGAGCCGTTGTCCGGCACCGTCCCGACGATAGGCGCGCCTTCACATGACACCATCTCCTTCACGTCACCACCAACCCCCATCTGATTATAAATAGGAGTCATCCGTCTCCCTCTTCACCATCCACTATTCAAGCCTCTGGTAAGGCTCTGTTCTTCTTCTTCTTCTTCTTCTTCTTCTTCTTCTTCTATTTTCTTTTATTTTGGCCGCCTTAACCTCCGGCGACGATCGTCAGAGCAATCGTTGCCGTCCATGTCAACATTCTCGCATTCGTCATAATCGCTCACGGCTTGCCTCTGCGGCAGCGATCTGCATCATATCCGTCGACAGCAATGTCGAACCCGTCAACGAAGCCATTTTCCCTCTCTGTGTCCCTCCCCTCATCTCTACCAGTAACCCTTTTCCTTCCTCCCGTGCCATACTCAACCCACAGCCATTTTTTCCTCTCTGTGCTACCACAACCAGTAGTCTTAAACTTTCCATTTTATTTTATTTCTTATTTCCTGTTTTATATATATATATAGCATAAGGTATAAGGATTATACAAACTGTTTTCCTTGTTTTGACTCACACTTGTGCCCATATAAACCCTCTCATCTCATTTGTATTTTCTGTTTTATATGCCTATATATAATATGAACCGATATATATATATATATATATATATATATATATATATATATATATATTTATTTGTATATGTATATATCTATTATATTTACTATATTTTTCAGACCTATACTGTTATTTATTTATTTTACTATTAAAAATAATTAGGGTTTATAACCCACAGGCTGTTAGAGTATTTTTATTATTAACCTATGTTATATAATATTTTCCGAATATGTCTATTTATTAGGGTTAATATCATACAAATTATTATAGAATATATTTTAGTATATGCCCTATCATGGGTTATCGAAATAATGTTCTGTGTTTACCTTTCGTAATATTTACGGTATTATGACCGACCCGATCGTCATACCCTATTAGCATGGCATGATCCCATTCGATCTCGAAACTCGGCCCATCCCAATCAATTCCCTATCGGCTAACCCTTCCGTGAACCGACTCAACTCCTAACCCATATTTCTCACGTAGTCATTCAACTCTTTGATCGAGACATCGCTTAGTGCTAACACACCATTGTTATTATGCAGGCAACACATTGAGCGAACTGAGCTTCAACCACCCTCATCGTAACCACCAAGGAAGCGCACATCAAGGCAAGTGACCTATCCTTATCACTCGATTTCGTTCAAGTAATTAGTACTAAGTAAACACTATATATATATATATATATATATATATATATATGCGATTACGCACAACCCTATAATTATGAATTGAAACTCTTAGGTAGTGTGATACATCTGAGACATTGTTGGGTGTTGATATTATAAATATGCTAGAATAATCATGTAAGGACTTCTTCTTTTGTCTCTACACAATTATGACTGAAAATTGAGATTCTGCATGAAGTAATTGTACGTGATTCCTTGATGGCATGTCATATATTTGAGCATATGAGCAAGCATAACTATCGCATGATTTATCATAAACTAGTAGGAAGAAGAAATGATTAGGAAAATGGATTGACTATAGTATTCACATCTTTTCGAAAAGCATCATGAATACCACCTTGATTATGGAAGGCATCAATTGTTGAATGAATGATTTCTCTACTGCATATGTTGTGCATCGACATAAGTATATGATATTTCTTGTGTGGATCCTCCATCAGGCAGACATGGGTTGGGACGAATGTCCGTGATTAGTGCTTCCTCACATGAGGTATATATATTGCCTACCGACCTGCCACGGAAAGGTGTAATGTGATGTGGTAAGGACCACCTGGACGGAAGTGAAGTCCAAAAGGGTCACATGTGGCTGTACCATGGATCCGATACTATAGTAGTAGAACCTACACTTATAAATGTGTAGCTGCTAGAATTAAGTTATTTTTCTTTTGCTTTCCTTTTAAAGAAAAAAACCCATGTTCTTTTACGCATACATCTCATTCATACTTGATGATAATTGCAAATGTAACATATTGAGAATAAAGTGGCAAAACTTCATATCAATATACTGCTCTTACTAAAGTCGAAGGGATGTTCATAGATGAATTCGTTCCTCTTCTTGTTTGTTAAGACGTAGATTACTGGATATTATTAGGGGGCCACTTGTTGAGTTTATCTCACTCCCGTCATTAACATTTCAGCGGCGGATCGAGTTAACAAGCAGACTTCTCAAGAGGAGACGTTGGAAGACCTCCTAAAGTAAAGCCAAGGAATTAGTCAGGTTTTGTGTTGGTTGTAAGGGCTTTTGAAATTGTAATTTGTATCCACGATGGACATGAATTGTAACGATGATGTACCCTTATTTTGTGATCAGAAATGAAATATCAGATTATGTGTTTTGTCTAACCATTAGTTCTGTTTTGATTATTGAATTTGCTCACGCGCTGAAGTTAGCGGTGTTTTGGATTTCGGGGCGTGACAGTTTGGTATCAGAGCCTTAAGTTTAGAGAAACCTTAGGAGACCTTAGGGAGTGGACCTATAGGCTACGGTTAGGATGAGTAACCACTATCCGATTATGACATTGTGTCCCTTTTGGTGTTCAGGAAATGACGATAAGGACAGCAAGAAAAACAACTGGACTACCCCGATCCTATTACTATAGGATGGCCAGCCATCACGTACCTCAAGGGGCGTCCAGAATTATCTATGATGACATATATTAGGGACATCATGTAGAACCCATTCTTCCTCCACCTACCTTACCCGAAAATTGACCCTCAAAGGAAGAGGTGGCAGATAACTTTGAATACCCTGATGAGGAAGCATACCATCTCAGCGAATGAGAGATGAGCGACCCAAGTGAGGACGAACGAGATACGGAAGAATTGGACGATGCGGAAGAGTTGGATGATGCGGAAGAATTGGACTATGATGAAGAAAACGCCACTGATCACGACATCATCCAAATCTCTGACTACATTGGATCAGAGACAACCGAGGAAGAACACTCTAGGGATAACGATACCCGCTTGGCCAAAATTAAATTAGGATAGATAGGAGATTTGCAAGAAACTGTAATGGTCTGAGGAAGAGAAATCTCAAGGCTTTAGAATAGGAACTAGACTTGTAGCGTAGGGTCCTTTTTTGTTAAGGTTTAAAATGGATGTGAACTCTTATGTAGCAACTACGCAGATGAAATCTTGAACTAGGAAAGTTATTTTTGTATCAATCATGCTTGTGTAATTGTCAATCTATGAATGAAATGAACTGTTTTTCTTTTGTCTTATTTGATTGAGTCATGGACGTAGCATTGTAATCATAATATTCTCATAAATAAGGGAAGTGACTGGACTATATTTTATTTTATATATAGATGGTACGAGGACGAGGAGTCAGGACGCCACGCACTAGGAGACCCGTAACACTTGCAAACAACCAACCGGTCCACCTACATCTGATACCGCTCGGGCCCTGGAAACTATTGCGATTGCCCTAACCCACCTGGCCCCTAATGGGAATGGTTCGACATCAACCGGCACGAATCACACTGATTGTGGAGGTGATTTGGAAAGATTCAAGAAATTGAACCCCCCAACCTTTAGAGGCACTACCGATCCTTTGGTGGTTGAGCGATAGATTGAGCACGTTGAAAAAATACTCGAGGCAATAAGATGCACAGAGGAGCAAAAGGCTAGGTTTGCCATCTTCTTGCTGGCTGGAGAGGCACACCGTTGGTGGCAATTGGTGGAAAGATCAGAGTTGGCAACAGGAGAAGTCGTTGTTTGGGACAGATTCGTAGGAATATTCTTCGAAAAGTATTTTCCCCGACATGTCCGAGAGCATAAAGGAGCTGAATTTGCTAAACTTGAGCAAGGCAGCATGACTGTGGCCGAGTATGAGGCCAAGTTCGGAAACGTAGAACGATTCTACAGACACCAACTCACAGATGAAGAAAGGGAGCAGAAATTCGAATATGGCCTTAGACCTGATATCCGAGAACGCCTCTCCGTACTATTCTCAGAAGACTACAAGCTATCAATTAGAAGAGCCTTGAAGGCTGAAGAAGACATCAAACGAAACCACCCAACTCGCGAGAAGCGTAAGAACCTGGTGAGCGGAGACTGGCGAGCACCTTCCTCCCAACACGCCGCACCAAAACGGACCCCATTTGAAGATACACGAGTTGGATTTACGAGGCCGTCGTGCACGGTATGTGGGAAGAGCCATGGCAACGCACCATGTCGGTACGCAACGGCTACCTGTTATAACTGTAGAGAACCAGGACATGTATCACAAGCTTGCTCCAAACCGCCGAGACACTGCTTTGGGTGTGGAAGGACAGGACATGTGATAAAGGACTGCCAAGCATCAAGAAATCCCCAACAGTTTAGACAACCATTTCCATCGCATCACCAACAACAACGCGCACGCCCAGTTCAGTTTCATGCAGGACGACCTACCCAGCAGCGACCCCAGCAAGGACAGCAACCACGCCGTAATGCACAAGGGCGAGTGTTTGCCATGACTCAACGTGATGCCGAGACCTTAGAAGTTGTAATCCAAGGTACTGTTCCAATCTTCGAAACCGCAGCAAAAATTTTGTTTGACTCCGAAGCCACACACTCCTTTGTATCACCATCTTTCGCACAATCCTTGAAAACCAAACCTCAACCTTTAGACCTTACACTCACCTTCTCTACCCCAATTGGGGATTCCCTAATTACTAATACTGTATACAAAGATTGCGCCATAGAAATAGATGGTCGGCAGCTGGCCGCCAACTTGAATCTGCTCGATATGATAGACTTCGATGTTATTTTAGGCATGGATTGGCTTGCCTCTCACCATGCAAGAATTGATTGCTTTCGAAAGCGAGTTAGTTTTCGTATCCTGGGTCAAAGAAGGTTCTCATTTCAGGGTATTGTTAGGGCTCCTAATTCGCCCATCATTTCAGCCATTAAGGCTAGACGATTTCTTTCAAAGGGTTGTCAGGGTTACCTAGCGTACGTCATTAGCAAGGGTAAGAGTGAGCCCGAAATAGAATCAATCCCCATTGTCAATGAATTTGTTGTTGTTTTTCCGAACGAATTACTTGGGCTACCTCCTATCCGAGAGATTGAGTTTGCGATAGACTTACTTCCAGAGACACATCCCATTTCAAAGGCCCCTTATCGCGTGGCTCCAACGGAACTCCAGGAGCTCAAGAAGCAGTTGGAATAACTACTAGAGAAAGGACTCGTCCACCCAAGTGCGTCACCTTGGGGCGCACCGGTCTTGTTTGTAAAGAAGAAAGACGGATCCATGAGGCTATGCATCAACTACCGACAGTTGAACCAAGCCACCATCAAGAACAAGTATCCATTACCTAGAGTCGATGACCTCTTCGATCAACTTCAAGGCGCAACGGTTTTCTCAAAGATTGACTTGAGGACGGGCTACCACCAACTAAGGATCAAGGAAGGCGACGTAGCGAAGACGACATTTCGAACCCGTTATGGCCACTACGAGTTTCTAGTGATGCCCTTTGGCTTGACAAACGCCCCAGCTGTGTTCATGGACATGATGAATAGAGTTTTCAAACCCTTCTTAGATAAGTTTGTAGTGGTGTTCGTTGATGATATTTTAATCTACTCGAAGAACCGAACCGAGCACGAGGACCATCTAAAGATAGTTTTGCAAATCTTAAGGGAGCACCAATTATACGGGAAGCTGAAAAAGTGTGAGTTTTGGTTAGACGAAGTATCTTTCCTAGGACACGTAATCTCGGGAAAAGGAGTGTCTGTTGATCCAACCAAGATTGAAGCAGTAGTAAACTGGGAGAGACCAAGGAATGTAACAGAGGTTAGAAGCTTCTTAGGACTACCTGGATATTACCGACGCTTCGTGAAGGATTTCTCCAGGATAGCAACTCCAATGACAAAGCTCACGAGGAAAGGAGCTAAGTTTGAATGGGGAGACGACTGCGAGCAAAGCTTCCAAGAGTTGAAGGAAAAGTTGACAACAACACCAGTATTGATGATTCCGTCTGGAAGTGGAGGATTCGAAGTCTATAGTGATGCTTCAGGAAGAGGATTAGGCTGTGTACTTATGCAGCACAAGAAAGTCGTCGCCTATGCGTCTAGACAACTAAAGCCTCACTAGGAGAATTACCCCACCCACGATTTGGAGCTGGCAGTGGTCATCTTCGCATTAAAGATTTGGAGACACCACTTGTATGGGAAAAAGTTCGACATCTTCACCGATCACAAATGCTTGAAGTACATTTTCACACAAAAGGAGCTGAACATGCGACAAAGGCGTTGGATAAAGTGTCGAAGGACTACCATTGCACCATCCAATATCATCCTGGTAAAGCGAATACGATAGCAGACGCATTGAGTCGGAAGTCAACAGGAACCCCCGTCGCACTGATGATGAAGTGGAAATTACATGAAGATTTCGGAAATTTGAGCACGTCTATTCAAGAAGTAGAACCGAAGTTTGTGTGTGCAAACCTGAGCATGCAATCCACGATAGTCGAAAAGATAAAAGAAGGACAACGCGAAGACTCAGAAATTTTTAAGATGCTAGAGGAAGTCAAGAAAGGAGAAAGACTAGAGTTCACAGTAACCTCAGATAGCTTGTTGAGGTATCGAGATCGATTGTGTGTACCAGACATTGCGGAAGTAAAGAAGGAACTGCTAAACGAGGCGCACAAGTCCAGATGCGTAGTGCATTCGGGCAGCACAAAGATGTACCATGATCTAAAGCGTCACTTCTGGTGGAATAACATGAAAAGGGAGATCGCCGAGTACGTCTCAAGATGCCCCACGTGTCAACAGATTAAAGCTGAGCATATGAAACCTTCCTTCATTTATCATATACCAGGGCGCATCAACATGGACTTCATCACCGGACCACCAAAGACGAAGAACGGCTACGATTCAATTTGGGTGATAATAGACGATCTCACCAAGCATGCACATTTTTTACCCATCAAGGTTACTCAGACGACGGAGAGTCTTGCGAAGCTATACATCAAAGAGATCGTTCGATTACATGGTGTACCTATGGTAACTGTATCTGATCGAGACTTAAAATTCACCTCAGGAATTTGGAAGAAAGTTCAAGATAAATTGGGCACGAAGTTACGTTTCAGCACCGCTTTCCGCCCTCAGATGAATGGGCAAGCAGAAAGGAGGATTCAGACGTTGGAGGATATGCTACGAGCATGTGTATTGGACTTCAAAGGAAGCTGAGATGACCACTTACCCTTAATCGAGTTCGCCTACAACAATAGCTACCAAGCAAGTAAACAGATGGCACCTTTCGAAGCCCTCTACGGGAGGCCCTGTCGATCGCCAATATGTTGGAGCGAAGTTGGAGAACGAAGTCTACTCGGACCAGAGCTAGTGCAACAAACCACGGAGAATATCAAGCTCATTCGCGAACGTCTACTCACCACTCGGAGTCGACAGAAAAGCTTTGCTGATCATAAACAAAAGGAACGCGAGTTCGAAGTCGGAGATCGTGTACTTCTCAAGGTGTCACCAACCAAGGGAGTGTTTAGATTTGGGAAGAAGGGAAAGCTTAGTCTCGATTCATCAGACCGTTCGAAATCCTACAGAAAGTCGGAAAAGTTACATATCAATTAGCCCTACCCCCAGCCCTCGCCACTGTACACGACGTATTCCACATATCCATATTGCGACAATATAAGTTCGATCCCTCACATGTTCTAGACCCTACTCGCGTGTCAGACCTCGAGCAGCAGAACATCCAAGAAAACTTATCATACGTCGAGTCACCTGTGCAAATCCTCGACTGGCAGAGTCATCGCGTGAGATCGAAGCGAATACCGCGAGTAAAAGTTATGTGGAAACATCACACGGGTGACGAGACGACATGGGAACGCGAGGATGAGATGCATCAAGAGCACCCACACTTGTTCAACGACACTAGGTAAATTTCGAGGACGAAATTTTTATGAGGGGAGATTGTGAGGACCTAGACCAGGCTGACCCGACCCATCTCTTGGCCCGAACTAGGCCCAAGCCAGACCCAACCTAAAACCCTTATTACCTTTCCCCTATTACCTGCTTGACACCCAACTCCTTACCTTCAATCCCATCCGCTGCACAGGAGAGCTGGAGCACGAAACTCCGCTGAATCGGAATGGGGCTCGATATGGAGCCGTTGTTCGGCACCGTCCCGACGACAGGCGTGCCTTCACACGACACTATCTCCACGTCACCACCAACCCCTATCTGATTATAAATATAAGCCATCCGTCTCCCTCTTCACCATCCACTATTCAAGCCTCTGGTAAGGGTTTCTTCTTCTTCTTCTTCTTCTTCATCTTCTATTTTCTTTTTATTTTGGCCGGCTTAACCTCCTGCGACGATCGTCAGAGCAATCGTTGTCGTCCATGTCAACATTCTTGCATTCGTCGTAATCGCTCACGGCTTGCCTCTGCTGCAGCGATCTGCATCATATCCGTCAACGGCAATGCCGAACCCGTCAACGAAGCCATTTTCCCTCTCTGTGTCTCTCCCCTCATCTCTACGAGTAACCCTTTTCCTTCCTCCAGTGCCATACTCAACCCACAGCCATTTTTTCCTCTCTGTGTTTCCACAACCAGTAGTCTTAAACTTTCCATTTTATTTTATTTCTTATTTCCTGTTATATATATATATATATATATATATATATATATATATATATATATATATATATATATAGTATAAGGTATAAGGATTATACAAACTGTTTTCCTTGTTTTGACTCAAACCTGTGCCCATATAAACCCTCTCATCTCATTTGTATTTTCTATTTTATATGCCTATATATAATATGAACTGATATATATATATATATATATATTTGTATATGCATATATCTATTATATTTACTATATTTTTCATACCTATACTGTTATTTATTTATTTTACTATTAAAAATAATTAGGGTTTATAACCCATAGGTTGTTAGAGTATTTTTATTATTAACCTATGTTATATAATATTTTTCGAATATATCTATTTATTAGGGTTAATATCATACAAATTATTATAGAATATATTTTAGTATTTACAAAAGTATATGCCCTATCATGGGTTATCGAAATAATGTTCTGTGTTTAGCTTTCATAATATTTCCGGTATTATGACCGACCCGATCGTCATACCCTATTGGCATGGCATGATCCCATTCGATCTCGAAACTCGGCCCATCCCAATCGATTCCCTATCGGCTAACCCTTCCGTTAATCGACTCAACTCCTAACTCATATTTCTCACGTAGTCATTCAACTCTTTGATCGAGACATCGCTTAGTGCTAACACACCATTGTTATTATGCAGGCAACACATTGAGCGAACTGAGCTTCAACCACCCTCATCGTAACCACCAAGGAAGCGCACATCAAGGCAAGTGACCTACCCTTATCACTCGATTTCGTTCAAGTAATTAGTACTAAGTAAGCACAATATATATATATATATGCGATTACGCACAACCCTATAATTATGAATTGAAACTCTTAGGTAGTGTGATACATCTATGAGACATTGTTGAGTGTTGATATTATAAATATGCTAGAATAATCATGTAAGGACTTCTTCTTTTGTCTCTACACAATTATGACTGAAAATTGAGATTCTGCATGAAGTAATTGTACGTGATTCCTTGATGGCATGTCATATATTTGAGCATATGAGCAAGCATAGCTATCGCATGATTTATCATAAACTAGTAGGAAGAAGAAATGATTAAGAAAATGGATTGACTATAATATTCACATCTTTCCGAAAAGCATCATGAATACCACCTTGATTATGGAAGGTATCAATTGTTGAATGAATGATTTCTCTACTACATATGTTGTGCATCGATATAAGTATATGATATTTCTTGTGTGGATCCCCCATCGGGCAGGTATAGGTTGGGACGAATGTCCATGATTAGTGCTTCCTCATATGAGGTATATATATTGCCTACCGACCTGCCACGGTAAGGTGTAATGTGATGTGGTAAGGACCACCTGAACGGAGGTGAAATCCAAAAAGGTCACATGTGGCTATACCATGAATCCGGTACTATAATAGTAGAACCTACACTTATAAATGTGTAGCTGTTAGAATTAAGTTATTTTTCTTTTGCTTTCCTTTCAAGGAAAAAATCCCATGTTCTTTTACGCATACATCTCATTCATACTTGATGATAAGTGCAAACGTAACATATTGAGAATAAAGTAGCAAAACTTCATATAAATATACTGCTCTTACTAAAGTCAAAGGGATGTTCATAGATGAATTTGTTCCTCTTCTTGTTTGTTAAGACGTAGATTACTGGATATTATTAGGAGGCCACTTGTTGAGTTTATCTCACTCCCATTGTTAACATTTCAGCGGCGGATCGAGTTAACCAGCACACTTCTCAAGAGGAGAAGTTGGAAGACCTCCTAAAGTAAAGCCAAGGAGTTACTCAGGTCTTGTATTGGTTGTAAGAGCTTTTGAAATTGTAATTTGTATCCACGATAGACATGAATTGTAACGATGATGTACACTTATTTTGTGATCAGAAATGAAATATCATATTATGTGTTTTGTCTAACCATTAGTTCTGTTTTGATTATTGAATTTGCTCATGCGCCCCAAGTTCGCGGTGTTTTAGATTTCGGGGCGTGACAATAATGAAGCCCTAATTTCTCAACATCCAAACGAGCAATAAAAAATTGTAAAAGATGAACTTAAAAACTTCAAATGCAAACAAATTGTAACTTGCCTCAGGTACGAATGCTCCACAAACCCTCCTCCAAACCTCGTTTAATCGATTATCAGATCTGCTCACGAAAACCACAATCGGATGAACGAACAAAACAGAAAATTTGAAATCGTCGGAGTTTTAGAGAGAGGAAGTAAAAAAGAATACGTTTGGAGATGGAATAAAGTTGGATTTGCAGTTAAAATGGAGGTTTTGGAGAGCTTGGTAGCCGAAGATCCGCTCCATTCCTCTATAGTAAACGACGAGTCGTCGTCTCCATCCATGGCTGTGCAGTTTGAAGTTTTTGGTTGTTGGCTGGTTTTATATTGAGCAGAGGTGCGTAGTACACACCGAGGGAACTAACTTGGGGTTAGGGGTGAAAAAAACATCCGAAACCCGAAAGTCGAGCCTTCCGAACCGGACCGAAACCCATTGAAAACTGACACCAAACCGAACTGACTCAGCCCGGTTCGGTTTCGGTTTTGGTGCCTAAAAACTGAAAAAATGGCTGGGTAGGGTGAGAAAACCGAAAAAAATAAAAATATATATGTGTGAAGAAAAACCAAACCGAAATCAGATCGGTTCGGTTCGATTTCGGTTTGGAGGGTTGAAAAGTTCGATTGACTGAAACCGAATGTTTCGATTAGGGTTCAGTTTTGCAGAAACTGACCCGAAAACTGAAATTTCGATTTGGTTAGGTTAACTGAATCGGCACCCCTACTTGGGGTCCACCAATTGAGGTTCCAAAGTAAGCACCAGACCGGGATTAGCCCAAATTGGTACTGGATTAGCCCAAACCTGACCGTACCCATCCCGGTTTGGATGGGGTTAGAGCCTAACAAAATCCCCTGAGCCCAAAGTTACATAGGCCAAGCCTGGCCCATTTACACACCAAGTTAGATTTCGGCCTAGGTTTTTAGGTTAAAAAATTAGACACGCCAAAACCCGGCCCAAAAATTTGGTCAACCCAATCTACTTAAATAGAAAACCCGACCCAAACTGGCTGAACCCAGTCCACTTAAGTAGAAAACCCAGGCTTAGCCAGAACCTGGCCTGGGCCTGCCCCAATTCAGGTCAGGTTGGGGCCTATAGAGTAGAGACGAGCCTGAAATCATACGGCGAGCCCAGACCAACTACAGATCGGGTCAGGTGTGGACCAATTATTGAGTCCTTTGGATTAGATGATGGAGACCGTTTTTAGCTCCAATCGTCTACAAAATAAATTTTAATACTATGATCGGAGAATCAGAAAGTGTTAATTCCATTTGGCACACATACTAAAAAGTAATTTTATATCCTAATCTTGCACACAATGAATCTCAAGATTATGCACGTATCATTACCATCAGTATGCTCATGGTATTAATTCGTTTTGTAAGATTTGTATGAATAACGATCCATCATTTGATTCAAAGTAATCAATAATTTTCAAAATAAGTGCCCTCAGTAATTCAGAAACTACTAATAGAGCTATTCGATATAAATTTTTAAAACACCTAATAAACTTCCAATTAATTGAGGGAAGACTCTACTTGCACACAAGATTTGTATTGTTGGGCATAATTCAAAATAAAAAGACTTCATATTTTTTGGACTTGTGCCACATGAGGACTCTATCATCTGATTTAAACATGATCTCTATCATCTTAAAGATAGTTAAATCCCATCATATGACTGTGTCAGGTCGAATGATAGAGATTTTATGCATGCCACACATCGTATTTTCAAGGCATTTGTCAGTTTGAATCTTTTTTAATGTAGTCTCATATTTGTGCATAAAATCTTTCTTCTATGTAATCCAAGGATAAAAAAATCGGATTTGCTTTTGGTTTCAGGCTGGAGCGAAAGCAAAATTTTGGCCGAAAACTTCAATATCATTCATTTTAAATTCGGTCTCGTTTCGACGGAGACCGAAACCGAAACATTTGGCCAAAATCTGAAATTTTGAACCATGATGTAATTACAGATCCATGCATCACAATTATTTTTCTATGAAATCTCATATTTTTCAATCACAATTATTTTCATTTTTCCATATTACCAAAACACCCTACCCTTATGTTTTGAAATTTGAAGTATTAGTAGCTTAAAATTTATTTTTATTATTTTTTGATAATCAGTGGCATAAAATTTTCTTGGAAATAAGTATACTTGAAACTTACTTAGGCTGCATTTGGGTTAGCTCCTATAAGAGCAGCCGCAGCTGTCCGTCAAAGCAAATGACAGAGAGCAAGCGGAGACCAACTTCATCACTTAAAACAGCTCCCCGTCAAAATTGGGGTGAGGTGTTGTGTTACGAAGCATGAAAGTAGTTTCCCACCTAAGCAAAAGAACTGCCTTTTGGCCCGAAAGAGCTAACCCAAACGCCGCGTCAGGGTAAGTATGATACTTAAATGAACTCCATGTTCTCCACTAGTGTGTCGGTGAGATGGGGAGTGCATTGATTTAAGTAAAATGGAAAGTAAAGTAGGGCTGTCAATGAGTCGATCCGATAGGTAATTTACATATGCTCAACCCGACCCAATACGATAGGTCAAGGGTATATGCCCTATCCGACCTGAAAATCCAACCCAATCCGGTTAAAAAGTCCCCATTTTCCTTGATTTTATATATATAATATCAGGTCGGGTGTACCCAACTAGGCCTGAAGGTCGCATCCGATGCCTCATACTCAAATCTGCCCGACAGGTCAAGTTTATATGCCCAATCCAGTAAAAGTCTGAGTCAGGTGGGTCGGGATTAGGTCAACCCGACAGCCCCAATCCATCAATACACCCTATGTACCTAACAAAGCTCAATTAACTAATCGAATGAGACACTTAAACCCACAATAATTCTCCCAAACACAAATATATATATATATATATATATATATATATATATATATATATATACACGAAAAAATTAATCAACTCTATTATGAATTTAAAGTATTCCTTTGTTCCAGTAATGATTTCATCATACATTAATTACAGCTTACAAGCTCTGCCAAGTATTTAGAGGTATTTCCCAATTTCATGAGATTTTTCCATCAGCCTCAATTTTCCCAAACCAGAAATATGAGAAAGCTAAGCAGTTCTGATGTACAAATGGAAGAAATGAAATGATACAATGGCCTGTAACAAAGACTCAAGATCAAGCTGCTTCGTGAATTTTGGACCCTGTATCGATCGATAAACTAGCGACTTCACAGGCATCACTATCCAACCTATCACTGAAGTTATCTCTGAGGAATTCTACTGCCATAAATGTGAGCGCAGAAGCGGGAACATACCATATGACTCTGGGGACACTGCCTCTGAACATGCCCTTGATGCCTTCGGTCTTCCAAATTTTACAGAGCGCGTCAGACCACCCGGTGTACCTAGCAATGCATGAGCATATTACAAGATGTTCTCCTCAAAGTAAAATATTATTCCTTTCCCTACCCTTTAGGGTTCATTTGGACATCGTAAAACCTGAATCTTATGCATAAAGGGCGCGGAAAACCTCTTTTACGAGTAAAATTCATGTTTGGCTATGCCTGTGGTTCCCCCCTGTAAAAGCTTATTTTCTGGGACAAATATAAATCGTTTTACACAGAAAAAGGTAAGAAAATGTTATTTTACACGAACTCATTCCCCTTGTAAAATAGTTGTCCCACTTGTCAAATCCATTTTAAGCGTAAAAATGGGCCCTTTTCCAAAGAGATGTATAGGGTAACCGACCCGTTCCAAATGATGATCTAGAACAGGTCACTTTTTGGGATGTATGTGATGTAGAGTCAACATGTGTGCCATTTGATGGTACACTCATTGATCTAAAGATCTATGATGTTGAAGACTGGGACGAAAAAAAACATGTCTATCATGTGAATCAAAGCAGTCAATGGTTCAGCCCTTTAAAATGATACACAACCATATAAATATTTAAAATCAAGTGATAGACATTTTAGCCATTCACTTTAAAGGGAGTCGACTGCTTTGAATCACATGATAGACATGTTTTTTCACCCAATCTTCCATACCATGTCATAGATCATGGGCATATCATCAAACAGCATTCATGTTGCCACATCGCACACATCCCAAAAAAATAACTGTTCCAAAATCACGATTTGAAACAGATGAGTAGCCATATACCAGTTCTTTGCCAAACAATACTTGTAAAATTGTGTTTGAAGCATAAGCCATTTACACGTAAATGGTTCAGAAACGGATTCCCATTATGCATGAACTAATGAACGAGCCCTCATGAAACTCAAATTTCTGGATGGTATGCTGTGTTCACAAGCATAATTGAAGATGGTGGTTAAACACGACTTAAAAGGCAATGTTCTGAAAAATTACATGCAATTTTACAAGTGTTGTGCGAACAAAATATGTCGAGTTTTCTGTCTTCTGAAATTCCTTCGAAATGAGGGAAAGTGGAACAGATATTAAAATGAGGGAAAGTGGAACAGAAATTAGTTGCGAGAGAGCATGCTCCAGTGGATATTGGAAAATGTAAGTTCACGATCCAGTGACTACAGTAAATTTATCAAGAGCAAGGAAATTCTTTACGCGTGTAAGCAAAGAGAGAGAGAGAGAGAGAGAGGGACAGAGAGTGAGAACAGTAATCTGTATCAATGTTATCTGATTCGCTGGTTCGTTAGAGCCGGGCGAACCAGGTTCGATATGGGTAGAATGAGTTTTCTCTTAAATGAATAGTACATATATTTATTATACGTTTTTAAAGATTAGTCATTATTTCAAAAAAATTCGTAGTGCAGTTGGTTTAACTAGTCTGTCAGGTTACACAGGTCATGGGATCAACTCCTGCTTTCTACATTTTTTAACATTTATATCCATCTATAACTAAAGGGAGAGTGCCGTTCGCCTGCTCTCAATGAACCAGACCAAGCCAGTTCGCCATTCGGTACTCAATATAGCGAATTGGGTAACCCTGATCTCTATTATAACAGAGTCAATAGCAGGGTATTCTCTCTGTGTTGTGCCCCACGAGAGAGAGAGGGGAGGGATTGGGCAAGTCGCTCAACTAGAAGGTTGACAATATTGCAACCTTGAGGTCGCAGGTTCAATCCCATCTTACCCACGCACACACACACACACAGACGGCAGTTATAGATTTTTTGGTGCAATCATCACTCTTTGCAGGAAAAGAAATTCTACAACAAGGTCAATGTCATCAGTAACCATAGATCCAATTGTTGAGAGGGGTTGAGAGGGGTAACATGGCAAGGTTTGAGAGAGAATGAAGTTAATGTGACACTACAGGAAGAAAATCCAAATGATAGAGAAGAAAAAACACACGGTAGCAGAAAGGTTACCCAACAAACAAACATAAAAATTATAAAATATTAATATTAATATTAAACAAGGACATTCAGAATAGAGATGGAAAAATGGTACCTTATGGCTGATCCTTGTACTTGAAGTCTTGTCTTGATAACATCCAAAGGAGTTGTGAGATATGCACTGAAACCTGTAATCAACAGCAGAGTGGATAACCACTTCAGTGAGAGCAAAACTTCGTGATTCAGAAAAAAATCGGTAAAATTTATAATTAAAAAAAAAGGGGCAAAAATCAGAATTCAAAAATTATCCAGGGGGGGCCAAAAAATCACCCTTTTGGTGAAAAAAATTTCAGCATATCAGAGAAAAATCGAAAGAAAAATTAGAAAAAACTTAGGATTTTGTGTTTTAGAAACCCAATTGACTTATATTTAGTTGAATTTTAAAAGAGAAAAAAATATCAAAATATAATTTTAAACTAGAGATTTATAAAGATTATTTTGTGTAATTAATAATAAGATTATATTTCATGAAAAATCGCAATTACGACGTTGTTTGCAATTTAATCGTAAAATTTGGAAGAGAAAAAATAGTGATTTGTTCAATAATTTGCGATTAAATCCCGAAAAAGTACACAACACAACCAGGACTTACCGCCAGCTAATCCTCCTAATATCAGCCCCTCGAGAGAATTATTAATATGATGATCAGAATTGGGCATCCATCTTTGCTTTCCATACAACGTCAAATCCTTCAGGGCTTCATAAAAGGTAACCTATGGATGGAAACAACATTTGCAATAAGGTTTGAAATTAAATCAAAACATATCATTGGAACCTCACTGGCAGATAATAAATGACAAGGACACTCCATTTAAGTAAAGTTCTGTAAAGATGCGGGCCTACACCCATACTGACAAATTTTGTTTTCAGCAATATTTTGGGAAAAATCCAAACAAATTCAGGATAATTTTGGGCAATATATATATATATATATATATATATATATATAAATTTACTATTTATACAATATTATTTTCATTTAATAAATAACTAAAATTTTAAAAAAATCGTTAATTTTGCCGAAATTAAAGAAATTTCGATTCAGCGAAATTTCGCCAAAAGTTTCGTCCAACCCCTATTTCAGCAAATTTCAGAGAATTTTGCCGAAATTTGTCATTATGGCTACACCTTGGCACACCTAGTACATCAATTACATGTCCAGGTAGCAGGCCAACATGTAGATGGAACTCAGCCCAATATTCACGCTTGTCAGAGGTTTCTAACAATCTGATCAATCCACATTTGTGTGCCTCAATGTGGACTCCTGACCATATGTTGTTTAGTAGTAATCCACGTGAAGGCTCTTGTAAGCCCTTGATCGGCTGGTAGAAATCGCTCAATGGCATAATCTTTGGCTGAATCTATCTCAACTATGGTCATGTCTACTTTATGTTACAGAAGTAATGAAAAATTTTCCACGTGCATAGAATTAAGACCCTGGTGCATCTAATACGGACTATTTAAGTAAACATGTCAGATACACATGTCATGCAAAATACACTTCTTAGGGCACAAATGGATCTATCGTTTCTCTTCCTTTCAACTAATATTTGTATGTCATGATCTGGTCCAAGTCATATTCAGTATTATCTGGATCTGGTCTTGATCAAACAACTTTCAAAGTGGGCCCCAACAGGGCGGCCCACACCTCTGACAGCCACCGTAATAAAATCAAACGGCCATTGTGGTATCTTACATTGTACAAGCAAATTTCCTAGTTCCCAATGGATGATTGCTCGTACAATTAAAATGCAAATTCATTTATCAGGATATATTATTCTTGTTTTGCATCAATATTTTGTAAAATGACATATCCCAAGTGTTATCATCTACCTGATAGAAAAAGGGAGTGTTTCTTAATTGCAGCACATCTAATGCCGCCGACTACCAACACATGCCCATATATGTCTTATAAACAGTGCGAATGATTCTAATTCGAAATTGTACACAAATAGTGGAAAGTGTAGAAAAGAGAGATATCTAAACTTCTTAAATCAATGGTGGTGATTCAAGGAACTTTCAAGGTAAAAAAGGTGGCAATAGGAGATGAAAACATCTTGAAGCAGATTACTCTGCCAGTTAGTTTATAGGAGTTCAAAGTCATCGGTAATATATTTGAAATCAAGAAAGCAAATGCTTGAAAGAGACGGCGTTTCTAAAAACTTGACCCTAACAAGGAAATTGGTCTTATAAGTTGACAGTTTGAAATGGACGAATATATTAAAACTCTCAATTTGTAAAGACCAGGCCACTTGCTGTAAAATTCAGAGTTTCTACATGGTACGTGGAGCCAGCCAAAACCAAATCAATATGACTGAGTCCTCAGTCTGCAAGTTAATTACGGGGAATAGATACACATATGATATACATAACCACCATATTGTCAAGTGAATAAGTATAGAAAGTCAGAATCTGAATTCAAATTAGAAAATGGAAGAGCTTTACACCAAACCATACCATTAGACCAGCAAACGGCACATCTCTTGCGAGTGTAGACCAATATCTGTCAAATGAACACAAAATAAATCAGTACCAAATGGATATCACATCCAGTGCTCAACAGGTAGAGCTCATTTTATATATAAAAGAAAATCATGAAACACGTACAATTTATGCATGGAAGCCATGCTGGGGAATCTAAAAACTTGATAGCTGATGCTGTACACTTGAACTAAATAGGCAAAGGGTACGTCTAAATGCGCCAACCACATTTCTGTGGGTGCTAACACTGCAAATCCATTAACTTCATTTAATCTAACGGTGGAGATTGTTTTTCACCCGAATCTTTCACATGATGGATCTTGAGACCATCAGGTGGTCGATGTTTTGATTCCATATGGCATAGATCCCTAAAAAGTGGCCCTGAAATCATATGGCACACATCACGCTCAATCGTGACTGTAGGACCACGTATTGGGGATCTATCACATCCGGAATCACAAAATGACCGTCTGATGGTACACCCAGGGTCTCAAGATCCATCATGTAAAAGATTGGAGTGAATAACGATCTCCACCATCCGATTAGACACAGTCAATGGATTTGAGTGTTGGTGCCTACAGAAAGGTGGTTGTCGAGTTTAGAGGTGCCCATAGATAAATAGTATATGTGCTGCCAAAACTTAAGATTGGATGCAACCAGGTTGCAAGATTTCACTTTGCACTTTGTACCAGAATAATCCTAATGGTTCTCTTAAAGGACTCCAGAATGCCTTAGTTGCAAGGTGCACGATTAATTCAGCTACAAGCTGTTTTTCACTCGTCTATTTTGTATACTTGACTAACACACATGCACACACACACACAAAAGCAGATGCATGCACGCACATACATGCATATATAGATAGAAAAACATAACGTACTACCAAAATGTAAAACTCAATTTGAACTCAGTTCAGCTATACGCAACAAACCATTTACGCATTCTTTGCCTTCTTATGCATTAAAAAATGAAATAGCAGTCAACAATTAAAACCAGTTTGGCTGTCATCTTCCATAAATTGTAATTCTCAATTGTTACGAATTTGAAAATTTGTAAATATATAAAAACGTATTATTGTAGGATCACACATTTTCGACTGTTTGATTGATCAAGATCATAATTAAAATGTGTATTTTCAAAGTTCACCTGTTTGGTTTTTTGATTAAAACTTATGGCGTGATAGAAGGCCCACCAGTCCAGAATATATTAAATGGACTTCGAATATACACACACACACACACACAGAGAAAGAGAAAGAATGGTCCCTGCACCTCTTCCCCAGTAAGAGCGTTGGGTACGACATTCAAAAACATTTATACGTGGCACCAAAACATGGGCTTGGTGCCATGTGGAACAAGGGGACAATGTATAGATAACAAGGGGTCTGGGTAAATCAATTATTAAACCAACCTTGCTTGAGCCCACAATGATCCTATCAACCAGGGGCACATAACTCGAAAATATGAGGTTATTTCTCAAAAGACTACTTTTCCACCACAAATTCCCAAGAATTTGCATACGTGGTGCACGTGAGCTTTCATTGAAGAACACAACAGATCTGCCTATACGTGGTACAAGCAGTCAAGCACTTGTGTCATCACACACATGAGTTACAGTGCATTAGACAACCCAAACATCATAACCAAAAATTCGTACAACCCCCCACCCATCTCACACGTTTTAGGGTTTCACTCATCGCCAGGCTGTTGCGAATTTCGTAATAACAATTATCTTGGAGAGCACCTTTGAATAAGACAACAGGTATAAAATATCATCTTAATGCGGGGAATTTAAACTTGATCATAATTTCTCTCAAAGAATGGGTTGTCCACAGGCATATGCCACATGCCATCTTTTTTTGGCGTCTAAGACGAGGGTGTCAACTGTCAAGACAACAAATAGTTTCATGCTCCCACATATGTATCCTTTTTTCCTTTTTCCTCGGAACAGTAGGCTCCCACAAATGTATCCTTCTTCAACAAATCCACAACTTGCCGGTGTAGCTTCCCATTCTCACTAGGGCTCATTCGATAAGCAGCCTTACTTGGCAACTAGACCCCGGATGAAACCAATGCGCTGTTGGATGTTCCTCATAGGAAGGTAATCCATCCAATAAATCATCTAGAATAATGGTCAAACACTTGTCCATCAAGTGCTCTCCGCTCTCATGTCATAGAATTATGTTAGAATCCATGTCCTATTTCCCAATAAACATGAGTATGATTTTTCTTTCTAGTGTCTCTTCAACAACTTTGGTCAACAAAAGAATATTGCTAGTGTCCTCATAAATGGGTTTAGGTGCAACTTCCTTTCTCATGGGTCCAAGGACAACTTTTATGCCATCCTTCACTATCATGTAAGTGGTCTCCCACCTGTTGTGTGGTCCATCTATTGCCTTTTCATGGATGACCCAGATGCTTCTCTTCTGTCAGTTTGACTTTGCGACACGATATTCCCACAAGGCCACAAATCCCTCCATCAATGATTATCTTACAAACCTTTCCACCAATGGTACAAAGGGTGTGGAAAAATATTCATGTAACCATTTTTCTTAACGCTTGGATTAGGAGAGAATAAAATCTTCCGGTTAAAGAGGGATTCAGCTTGGTCCTCATAGGTGAGTTTCCTCTTATTTGTAGTGGTTGTTATCATAGGTCCCAAACTAACAGTAGCATTTTTATTTCTACGTGAATTTATTTACTTCAAATCATTTGTCAGTCACACGACCACCAAGACTTCCCAACACATCCCTCAGTTGCTTGATTCTCTCCTCATGTAACAAGCCTTTCGTGTGAGCAGTCTATAGTGAAATTTTGCATTTTTGCTATTTTTCCATAGGCAATGCATATTGCTAGGCATATGAAACGGTCAATATGAGCAACAATTTCCTATGTGACTTTTAGTTGTCTCACCAAAGCATCACCCATAACCTTGACGGAGACAATTTGACTTTCTAATTGTCGAGAATCTCCATATAGTTGAATACACAAGCTAGGGTATACGTCCAGCCAATGACTTCCTATTTAAGACTACCATACAAGTTTGAAATATTGACATTAATATCAATACCTGAAACCAATCGAAGGACTAAGAAGGCCTTTGTCAGACACCTCTTCAACGACACAACAAGAATGGCACAAGATTGAAAAGGGTTTTCATATTCTCCCTCCAACACATTGCTATCATCATCCTCAAATATTCATGTTGCTTTTAGAGGTAGATCAAGCGTCCGAATTGCCTTATTCGAGCCTTAATTTCTTCATCACAATCATCTCAAGGAGGATCCATTCTCAGGATATGTCTACTTGTCCTCTTCTACTGGTCATTCAAATTGGTCTCACCAATTTGCAATGCTTCCAAGGAAAGAACCGGCACTGATAACAGTTAACACAAACCTGAGGTTTATTCATACATAAACTAGGATTCAATGGGACTTAAAACTTAAAAGTGGAAGGGGAGCCATAAAAAAACTAGGATTCAATGTACATAACCAAGGACTTACTAAAAAGTAAAAACTAAAACATCTACTTAAAAACAAACTCTCAAATACCTGTACTCAACCAAATAGAGAAGTGGAACATAGTCCTTTAAAGAGAGCTCTACCCAAAATTTGGGGGTGATGTCACTCCAATCACAAAATCATGATGGTGCACAATTCTGAGAAGACCATATATTTTAAGCCTCATGTGTCGCCGTTCTCTCTTTCTAATTAATCAATTTTTATCCTATTTTTCTTAGTCTTTTTCATATCAAGTGAATCCTTGACAAGTATTTCAATGCCTCTGATGTATTCATTCCCCTTATTGCTCATGTTTCACCAGAATTTCAGCTATACCATATTTTTTATGTTCTGTGGAATATATGAAACATATAAAGTTGCAAACAATAGGAAAAGGTGTCCGTGTGGTCTCTTCAAATCCTTCGAGGGCTTTGACTGTGCAATTTCACGAGCATTATTGAAGAAAGTAAAACTTTTCATTCGCTTGAGTGTTGATTAAACGATTTCTCGCAATACCTACCTCCTGTCCTACGGATGACTGGAAAAGTCCTCTACAGTCTGACTAAAGCTGAACTGTAAAGGGGTGCTGCAGGTTTCCCAAGAGCAAGGGAGCATTTTAACTTTTAAGGCTGGCGGCTTAGAGTTGCATTCACAGAGGAAGTGGAAAGCAAAACCCTGGAACAATGATTGTTGTCGAGATTGAGGACCTTACAGTGTGGAATGGCATCAAGTACCGCGATCAACAATTTGAAAGCAAATTTCTTAAATGTATGGTGACTGACAAGAAATGCTCGCCCACAAGATCATTTGTCCTAAAAATTTGAGGAAATGAATTACTTATTAGATCCACCTCCGCAGGGCAAGAAGAGAAAGTTCATGTGGTTGAGACTTATATGCTGAGGTGGATGCATGGAGTTATAAGAAAGCATCAAATCAAGGCCAAGTGGATGAGAGCGTTTAAAGGTGGCCCAATAAAAGAGAAATAGCAAATACTAATTGAAATGGTATGGTCATATCCATCGGAGACCTGAAACAGCCCATGAACGAAGGATTGAAACGATACAAGCACAAGGACAGAGGAGTAGTGAGAAACAACATGAAGGATTGTGAAAAGTGAGAGTTTAGCCTTGTACAAAAATGAGAGGAGAAATAAAACTCGCAAAGCTAACCCAAAATAGTTGTTGGGATAAGGCAAAGATGATGATGATGATGATGATGATGACAACGATGACGACGATGATGATGACGACGATGATGACCTATTCCAAAATAAACTAAAATAAACAGTAGATAAATGGATTTAGAGTGAATTCTCGAACAAGAACTTATGGAGGTACTAGTGAGGACTGGCCCTAAGGAAATTACAAACTCAACCAATATTTAACTATTTACTAGAGGAACACATCCAGCATTTGGAAATTAGGCCTGAAGAGTTAATACAGATGACATACCCAGCGTATAAACCCTTTAAACCTTGTTCCTTCGCAATCGAATGCCCTGCCTGAAACATTCCAGAATAATAACAATACATCTGTCCTCCAGATTTTTGACAAATGTTTTCTTTCTGCGCAATAGATCCCCAAGATTTGCTGGAGCCTTGGACCTGCATACGTTGTTTTATCACTTCACATGGTACATACACAAAAGATCCAAGAGTATCTCCTGAAACATAAGCAAAATATAAAATGAGATAATTTTGAAGAATTTAGTTTTGCTTTATGGTCACCAGGAATACAAATTGATGATTACAATGATAAGATTTACATGGCGAGTATTACATAATTTGAACTCAGACCTCAGTAGATAAAATATCAAGGAAATGATGATGAAATGGCCAAAAAGCAGATGTATTCAACAATATAACAAACTGACATCAAAGCATCCCACATTGGCATAAAATTTAAAATAAAGATATGCTAAGTTCCATGAAATATGCTGAAAGTTAATAACCAACTATGAACAGGTATGAAAATTTAATAAATCATGTCATATGTCATTTGTCTCTCATGGGAAATGGGGCGACATGAGCAAATCATTCATTACATAACATCCCATCGGTCATGAGTCAATCATCATCATAATAATCAGTACATAATATAGCTTATCCCATCTATTTGTACTAATTAGCAATCTTCTATTTGTACTAATTGGCAGAAACTCTATGATGGTCCACGAAAATAAAAACTTTATTTGTACAAATTAGCAACTGTCTTGTTCTATAGATAGAACTTCACAGTGATCATCAGCTCTCATAGTCCTTTACCTCAGGTAATCACAATATTACTCCCTCATTATAGACAGTGTTAAGCATGGACATTTAAGATGGAGATATCATAAAATCTCTGAATTTCCAAGTTTAAAAATCTTTCACAAGACAAGAAAGAACTGTCACTACTTTATATCATGAAACACCATGATGCAGGTGGTTACTAGTCAAAATTTGTTCTGTTGCCTTCAACTAATTTTCTTTATTATCATTTAAAACTAGGCATACAAGAGTGCTACCCCACATTGGATTTCATTAAGGCACTCATTTAGATGTGACTATAATGGCTAAAACAAGGCCATCGGCATTCTTGTGAGCCACTCCAAGAATGTGTGCTTAGACCAGTATGGATTTCTGCTGTATTTTCACATTGTAAGCCACCAGTCTTATCCACCAACATACACATAACCCAAAATGACATTTTCATCTTTAACAGTGAGATGATGAGGATATTGAAACAAAGTATTAAGTGAGAGTTATTACAAAGCTCCTAAATACTGCTATTTTGATATCAGGACCAAATTTTAAAATGTTCCGTGATGTAAGGCAGAAGTAAGTAGGCATTGAAGTAGCTAAAAAAGGCAGATGAAGATAATGTGAAAGGCAACAAGGCACAATCATAGTATCATACTGATGTAAATAGTTGTAGAACATGCAGTCACTGTAATAATCACAAAGATGATGCAATGACCGCTCACCAACTCCTCCGGCAATGAAGTGAGCCCAGTGACCTCCAAGGTTAGGATGTAAATCCTCCACCCACTTTTTTGTAGATTCAATCACACCGAAGTATGTAGCCCCTGTTGCAAGTGATCCAATTATCCCGGGAGCCACTCCTCTATAAAAGCCTACAAAACCATGTGATTCAGGATTAAAAGAAGAAGAAGAATTAAGCAAAAAATACTTGTAGGCAATTTAAATGAACATAATCTATTAGGAAAAGAGATACAAGGAGAACAAAAATAAGCTCTAAGAATAAAAGACGCAAGCATCTCAAAAATAAAATGTGTGCCAAAACTAAAACCACAGATGATAATTCCAGACACCGCCAAGGCATACACAGGCAGGGGACCTACAGTCAATTCTACATCAAATGACACATGAAAGGAAACCAGGGGATGCGCTCCTTACACTTCAAGCTACACTCCTTCCTACTATGTCACAACATTTGCAAAGTAATCCATGAAACCAAAGCAAATTGACTAGCTTTTCCCCATTTTTATTTTAATCTTACATTCATCAATGCTTATTTAGTATTTAGGAGCTTCTTTTCTCATGGATATCCAATAGTGAGGGTGATTCCGATGTCCTTAGCCATCATTTGGGAATAAAACAATATGTATCCATGATATTGACAGCAGTGAGTTCCTCTTTGCATCCACTGACAGGGGAACAACGAAACCTGAATTCTTCAAACTATCGTGAAGAACTGGTAATTATCGCTAAATATTCAACCTCACAGCTAGGATTCAGGCATATAGACAGGTGCAGTGCAATAACGTTCCAAGTTCCAAATGTTTTAGATATGCATATATAAAACTTGGACACTCCCAGCTCTCTCTACATTTCCAGAAGCATCAACAGCTCCAAGAAATGCTTTCAATTCCAATTGTCAATGGAATGTGTCTACAAGAATCTTATCACCATCTTAGAAATTCACATCAAAAAGCAAATGAAAGACCACATACCTTGTAATCCGTCAGCGGCCCAGACTGTTCGAACCATCTGCAGTATGTTCTTTTGGGTCTGAGAAACATAAATCAATGAGTGAAGAACATTCGGGATTGGAATAATAAGAAAACAAATAATTAGTACATTTAGCAAAATAATGCTAAATGGAAAATTCAGGGCCATGCAAGAAGTATATATAATTCAAGTAACAAAGAAGAAACACAAAACATCCATCTATGAGTGATGACCTGGCCTCCACTAATCATAGCTTGACTCTGAATTCGTGTCTTTATGGTGTCTATCGGGTGCATCATGCCTTCACCAAAAGCACCAGCAAAGCCTCCCCACAAGAATTCCCTCCATACTGGATCATAAAAAATAGGAATCAGGAAAAAATTGAACACCATAAGTTTCCAAAACTTGGATGGGATGGAATTACACACAAGTACATCTGGCTTGGATAAAATATACAACAGGTCCTTTCAGTCACAAGAAAGAAGTGGTGAGATATGATTGTTCAATGCGGCAACTCAAATCATTTCCTATTTAACAAATCAGGTACTCAAAGAAAATTGGTTAGTGGAATGCCGGTGTAAAATCTAAAAATTCAACATACTAATGATTAAAGTAATAAAATTATCAAAGTATGATCCATTTGCAAGATCCTCATCGAACAAATATGTAATATGAAACCAATAATTCTGTTCCCACAAAAAAAAAAGTCAATAATTGCAGATATTTAAAGATTCTGTCAGAACCAAAAGGCAAGAGGTGAAAATAACATATGTGGATAATTCAATTGTGACACACAAAATATCCGTGCATTTCCAAGGGTGGATGACACAAGCACTATTTCTGGTGCTCCGGTTGGGTCCCTTATACTAAGTGTCTGCAAAAAATCTGCACTTTTTCTGCCTTAATTTTCTCCCTCGATCGATCATTTCTATGCAAATAAATAAAACTAACAATTATTAAAATAACGATGATGATCAAACCTCTCCAACTACTAAAAGATCATCGTAACCTAGAGAAATCTCTTCCAAAGAGCTCAAATTGCATGCCCAGACGTTAGAAACTGTTTCTAACCGCTTAGAAACCTGACACTCCACACTAATTTTGAATAACAACAATAACAATGACAATGAAAACTCTCCAAGTAGTTAAAAATAAAAATAAAAACTAAAAACTAAATAAATGAAAACCCATAAAAAATAACGAAGGAAAATTCCTTCTAAATAGCTTGAATTACATGCTTAGACATCAATAACCATTTCTAAATGTTTAATATTTTTCCACTTTGCACTAAAATCTCAAAAAAAATGCATTAATGAATTCAACCTAGAAAAAAAAAACAAATTGTAAATATATCGTTGAGTATGCAAAATAATTTCAATAATTCCTTCTAAAGTGCTCGAATTACATGCTCATATATCAGTAACTGTCTCGAATCGCTTAAGAATTCTTCACTTCCGACTATAATCTCTAAAAAAATGCATCAAATAAATTCAACCTCGAAAAAAAAAAATTATAGCTAGATCTTTGGGTATGCAAAAGAAATTCAATAATTACTTCTAAAGAGCTCGAATTAGATGTTCATATATCAGTAATTATCTCGATTCACTAAAGAATTCTCCACTTCCCACTAAAATCTCTAAAGAAATGCATCAATAAATTCACCCTAGAAAAAAAAATTATAGCTATATCTTTGAGTATGCAAAATAAATTTCAATAATTCCTTCTAAAGAACTCGAATTACATGCTAAAAAACAAATTATAGGTAGATCTTTGAAGTTTGAATATGTAAAATAAATTTCAATAATTCCTTCTAATTAGCTCGAATTACATGCTCAGACATCAGTAACTGTTTCGAATCATCAAAGAATTTTCCACTTCCCACTGAAATCTCAAAAAAAATAATAATAAATGCATCATTAAATTCCTCTAGAAAAAAAATTTAAAAATGGATTTACAGCAAGATCTTTTAGTATGCAAAATGAATTTCAATAATTGTGTTACCGCTCAAAAAACAAACAAAAACAATTCCATCAAGCATTTCGATTCGCTTAAGAATTTTTCCACTTTGCATATATATATATATATATATATATATATATATATATATCAACAAATTCTTTATAGAAAAAAAAAAAGGATTTATATCTAGATCTTTGTGCCGCCAAATAATTTTCAAATATCGGAAATGGAAATTAAGAGATGGAGAGATCAATTACCGAAGAAATTATCGGAAGGTGTACTGCTGAAATGAGAAATTGGAGATTGAATCTGATTGGAACCAGCCATGACGGAGGGTTTAGGTTGCATCAGATGACAGGGTTTTGTAGTTTTTGCTAGGGTTTTGAAGAGGGCGCGCTTTCTTTCTATTTTTAATATCACATTTCCCGCAAGTTCGCAACAGCCGACTAATTGGAAAATGGTTGGCATTAGGTGCACGACCCGAGTACTGCCCGCGGTATACACAGCTATTTTATGGACATGAAAATCTGTGAAAGTAAGCTTTGACCTTTCAGTGGTTAGGCGTTAAAAAAATGATCAGATGCTTTGGACCTTTCCCTGATTAATTAGGGCACGTTTTAGAGAACACACTTTTTATAATGGTGGGAATGGGCTGAGCAGCCCGGCCCAGCCCGATAATCCCGGCCCAATTTAAAGAGAGTTCATGCTTGACATAAATCCCGCGGAGTGGGCTAGGGCTTGTACTTTAAGCCCAAAATTTAATTGGGGCAAGCTGGGGCTTTAAGCCTTTAGACCCATTGGACTTACATAAATGATAGGTTTATTGAATACTGGTAAAAAGGCACGTGCAAATGCACGTGGACATTAGAACCTTTAAATGATTAAACTTGATTTTCAGACATCTATCGAGTGATTCGAACATAAAAAAAATATATAATATTTCAAACGTCCATTAATCGTTACCATGTTTTATGATTTATTAAATAAATAAATAAACACTTATTACATACTATGTTTCTTATGTCTTCATAATGTATAATTTAAAACTATAAAAAATTTATTAAAAATATATATATAACTTATATTGTTAACTATAAAACATGAAGAAAAAAAAAAAAAAACTAACAAATAAATATAATCCATAAAATTTTATTAAATTGAAAATAAGTATTTATTTCTTCTCGACTTTAACTTTTTTAAAGATTTTATTGTCTTCATCATCTGTAGTATTGTATTTAATACTTTGATATATCTACAATCTTGTAAAACGATTTTGGTAAATTGTATCTTACACTTTGACTTGAAAGAGATTCATTTTCGAGATAATGGTACACCCATTATCTCGAGATCAAGTGTGTGAAAGGTTGGAGCGAAAAAATTTCTCCATCATTTGGTTCAAAACTGTCAATTGGTTTGAATATGGGCGCCTTAATAGATTCGATGGACGTAATTAAAGGTAAAATCACATTTGATAAACTAACATGTCATTCATTTCGTTTAAATTTAAATTTAAGGTCACTATGGAATTCATACACTTCAAATCAATATCTGACCGTCTGATGGTACGCCCATAATCTCAAGATCAAGTGTGTGAAAGATTAGAACGAAAAACGATGTTATCATTTAATTTAAAGCAATCAATGGGTTGTAACATGGGCACTCTCAAAGATTCAGTTGGGGTATTTAAAATCATAGTCGTATATTATCAATCAATCACTAAAATCTCAATAACAATTATTGTTAAATATTATATTAATTAGAGTATTTTGTAGAACTTATTCTTTTATAATATCTAAAATTTAATTAAAATATGTCTTACTCACTAGTACACATGTCAGAATATTAGTTTTAACCGATGAAGACAATAAAATCAATAAAAAAATTAGGTTGGCGAAGTAACAAATCCAATCTCATATCTAATTAAATTATCAAAATTATTTGGTTTCAATAGTTCTTATTTATTCTTTATTTTTTCATTTACAGTAAATACTACATTTTTATTTATGTATAATAATATACAATTATATCTATTTACTATGTTTAAATGTTTATTTTTTGCTATAAATACATATTTCTATCTTATCACGTTCAATTAATTCGATGATATACTAATTATTAATTTATACTTTAATTTTATAATAACTAATATAACTAAATCAATAGGCTTCAAATTTTCATACCCTACGTATTTATTAATTATTATTAAAAAGGTGAATAGTAATGTCCATTCATATAAAGGAGTCCAAGTTTTGACCCGAAACTCAAACTGAAAATCGGTGAATCGAATTGGTCTAAACAGACCGAAAAACTGATACTGAACCTATTTTGGACCCGTTTTGATTTTGAGGGGGCAAAAATAGAAAATTTATTAGGTAGGATGAGAAAATTTAAAAAGTAGATTAAAATAATAAAATGACGATTGCACCACATTCAAATCCATGATTGCTTGGAATTAGGTGATGGGGGTCATTTTTCACCTCAATCTTTTGTAGAAGGGAGCCATTACTTGCACACGCTTTTCAAGTGAATGCATGAGATTACACCAAATTTAAAAGAAAGACTTGCAAGTTTGACGACCTCTACTATATAAAAACACCACCTAAGCCTTTTGATTTGAAGGTCATGATTTAAAGATATCAAGTGCAAAAGATTATAACCAAATATAATTTCCATCATTTGATTAAATGGAGTCAAAGGATATTATATAATTCAACAGTTGACTACAATAGATCATATGACATAGTTTTTTGCTCCAATTTTATGTACCGAAGATCTATTGATCATGAACTTCAAATCAGATGGCCCATATTGAATTTTTATATACCACATGAAATAAAAAATCGACCATCTAATGGTACACTCATGATCTAAAGATCAATCTCATGAAAGATTGGGACGATAAACAATCTCCATCATCTGATTAAATGCAGTCAATGTGTTTCAACATGAATGAACTCAAAAATTTTGTGGGTGGATTTAAAGGTACTTTTTTTTTTATATAACAAAGATACTCTCCTGTTAGAATGGCGGTAAACTGTAAAGAAATGACTTGTAAATAAGTTATTTATAAATAAATGGGTCAGACCTAGCTAGGCTTGGACTTTAAGGCCATGTTCGGGTATTTTTCCCCTATTATCTCAGAAAAATTCAAATTTCTGACAACTCAGTTTCCTGCAAATTCCTGACCAACTCAGATACCTGACTTTTCACAGGTGTGTGATTTTAGACCTCAGAAAAGCTCTGATTCCTGACATTTCACTGAAACGAAGAATTTATTGTGTTCTTTTAATTATTCCATAAAAGCACAAAATCGGTTACTTTAGGGACATTGTATGACCGTAGGAATGACGGTAGAGCATCTGATATCGTGTTGTATATATTTGAAGGTCATTTTTTACCGATGTACGATCCATGAGAAATTGAACATTTTCGTTAGTGCAATTGTACAAAAACCGTGTAAGAGGCCCTCACTTTCGTTGGTCCAGCATCTATCGTACACGTGTCAAAACTGTGTAACAGGTTATCATGAATTAATGCGCAAAAAAGGTGTAGGAGGTCCAACCCGTTGAGACCCTACCGATGGGTAAAGCGCAGATGCCTGACCCGACCAGATGATATATTCTTGACCTGACTTGATAAATCAACCCAACTTGTTAAAAACCTCTTATTTTTCTTCATTTTATATAAAATAAAATATCAGGTTGGGACCCATTTTTTTACCGACCTGACTCGACTCGCAGGTCATATTAGATGCTTCATGTCGGACGAACCTAACGGGTCAAGTTTCGGTTGGGTTGGGTCGAGTATCGGGTCAACCCGACCCGTCGACCAAACTGTAATTTGTTTTAAAAGAAGTGCCACGTGTACAGAAGTAATGCTTCGCCCACCAACAAATTAATGGGTCTCATTGAAGCACTCCCGCTTCACCTCTCTCTCTCTCTCTCTCTCTCTAATGATAGACTAAGAAGTTGAACCAGAGCTCAACTCTTCTTCTCCATCACCAACAACCAGTGGCGGAACCATGTGTGGGCGAATGCGAGCGAGCGCCCGCACTCAAAATCCAAACCCAAAAATAAATAAAAATTTGTTACTAATTTTAAAAAGTCTTATGAGTTTCAACACCCTCTCTCCCTACCCGACAGTACCCTCTCTCACATTTTTTTTTTTTGTTTATGTTTTTAAAAGCCTAGAGTCTTCTGATGCCCTCTCCCTACATCACTTTTATTTGGTTCTTCTGTAAAAACCTGCTGACGCCCTCTCTTCCTATTTGACACCCTCTCACTCATCCTTCAAATGCCTTCAGATCAATTAATTTTATCCACAGGGTCAAGTCATGGGAAATGCGCATTTATTTATATACAAGCTCATCCGTGAAAGTTCACTTTGCTTGAAATATTCTGGGTGGGATCATTAAGCTAATTAAGAGCACGACTCTCCATTGATGGATTTAAGGTGTGAGTCATCTGCATCGTCAAAATGATAGATCATAAGTTGAAAGACATGAGCCCAAAAATCAAATTTTTTGACAGTTTTTAACCATCCAATTTGTGCACTCTAATATCAACCATTGTGTTTAGTTTTAATGACTAATATTCAAATTCGCCAATCTGATGGTTCACATCCACTTATGGACATACTTCTTTGGTTAAAGCATTTTCTAACGATGAATTAGCTTCTAAACCATTTAGATCGATCATAAATCGCTATCAATGGCATATAAGGAAACCACACTTTAATGCTATGAAAAAAATAATTTAATTTAGCATTGGTACATCGATAGGAAACCACACTTTAATCGTGTGAAATAAAAAATTTTAATTTAGCATTGGTATATCGTTTAAACATCCATAAGGAGCCCTTATCCCTTAAGCTAGTTATCAAAAGGAAAAGGGGGAGGGGGGGTGGGAGGCAATAGGATAATTTGTAGCTAATTCAAAATCTCAAATTAGCTTTGGCAGGTTGGGCCGACTTTAACAAAAAATAGGGTAGCGTTATTTACACCAGTTAAACTAAATTTGTGAAGAATGCACACAATTTCACCATAAAAATTCGATGACTGTCTTGAATCAGATGATGGAGATGTTTTTCAGCCGAATCTTTCACACAATTATTCTTGAATTCATGGCGCACCTATCAAACGGTCATGTGTTGATTCTACGTGGCAAACATACCCAAAAGTGATCGTTTGATAGGTATGCCCATGATCACTATCACTTTTGGGGATGTGTGCCATGTGGAATCACGATCTGACCGTCTAATAGATGCACCGTGATCTCAAGATCTATTGTGTGGAAGATTGAAATGAAAAATGATCTCCATCGCCTGATTCAAGTCGATCTGATTTTTATGGTGGAAAATGGAAATGTGTGTGTTCTTCACAGGTTTATTGAGTATAAATAACGCTACCCATATTTATATAAGTATCTTTGTTCGCGTTTACTTCCGAAACCTACTGCAACCCATTGACATCTTTAAATCAGACAATGCAGATTATTTTATGGGCCAATCTTCCACACAATGTGGCGCCGATTTCGAGGATCAGGTGTCACATAACTTGGACAAGATCGATGAGGTACCACTCAAAAAAATTAGGCATGATTTAATACATATCTACCATTGAAATAAGGTGCTCAAATTTAATGCACCAAACCGTGTCGGTGTTATTCTGTCAGTGACCCATCAAATTGTAGACACCCATTTTCGGCCTGCCTAACTAAATTGACGTGAAATTCAAGTTTGGAGCCCCAGACACACATTAACAGATTGGGGATGCTTGTAATGACATCACATGAGATACCCCAAAGTTTAGAGGCGAAATCTCAATGTTCATGATTTTCTAGGTAAAATTATAGCACGAGAGGATCATTTACTCGCATGCTTTAAAGTATCTAGTTTTGTTTCGCGCGGGTTCTTACCTCATGGATTTCTTATTTAGATTAGATAGGTACGAGAGTGTTATAAATAAATAATATAATTTATAAAAAATTAAATCTAATTTATCTTGCGCCCCGGTTGGATGAAAATCTTGGTTCCGCCACTGCCAACAACCCCTCTGATGAATCCAAACCAAACACCCCAAGAACCTGACGAAACCCAGCTCGATCAAGCCCTCAAACTCCTATAAACCTTCCTCTGCTTCTTGGGCTTCAATTAGATATCTCCATCAACCTTGCTTCTCTCCTGGGCTGCATTTCTTCTCTGCTTATGGGTTTTGTTTTTCTTCCACTTGATCAGCACTTTCATCTAAATTGATTGGTGTTTTTTTTTTTTTGAGTTTTTGATTGGAGCCTCTGTTGATCTCTATCTCCACTTCTTTAGCTTTGAATATACATAAGTTGAATGTAGCAGATGAAGAGTACTTATCTGGTATCTATGCTAGACGAGAGTATACTCATCTCTCCTCAAGTTCTGACCTTCTTCGAAAAATATGCTAAGAAATGAAAAGCTTGCTGAAACTCGGAAAGTAACCGATTTCTGATGGGGCCCACGGTAGTTACCGAATGCAAGAAACACCAAGAAAAGGCTTAGCTTTTGCACTTTTTGAGCGCATAGTCGGAATCTGACCTCCGTTTTTGTATTCGAACAAGGCTTAAAAGTTTATGGCGGGTCAGGCTTGAGTTTAGGGTTCATAAGCCTTCCATGAGCTCGGACCGAGATTGACCCAAGTCCAGCCCATTAGCACCTCTAGTATTTTTCCTTTTTTATAGTCTAAACCAAATTGAGTACGAGCCTGTTAACTCGTACTACCTCGTGGTGATGCGTAACAGCGGCTACATAGAAAACACTTAAATGTTTGGTTGCGTTACTGTCATTCAAACATGCCCTTTCCGTTTGAATCTTGTGACTTTTTAATTATGGAAAAGTTTAATCGAGAGACAAATTAGTTTGTAAATAATTTTATCTATGAAATGTTATGTCAATTGTTTGAGTAACATTTAGGCTTTCCATTGGCTAATACTTTTTGTTTGGATAGCATTTAAAACTTGCCAATGACTCATTTGGCTATAACTTGATAGTGATGAAGAGGTGTATGACCATGGTGGAGAGCATAGTCACAAAAATCATCGAATTTTTGAATAGTTTACGAATAATTTGTGAATTTAAGGTTCCTCGAATTAATCACGAATTTTACGAAAAGTCGCCTAATCACAAAAAAATTGCGAATTATTCCCGAACTTTTCAAAAAATAGTTGTGAGTTATTAAATTTTTTATATTTTTTAATAATTTTAAATATTTTTATTTTAAAAATTTTCCTCGGATTATTTCCCCTAACTTCCCGGATTTGCCAAATTTTTTTGAATTTTCACCTTGTCGAACCCCAATTTGGTGACTATGACTGGAGAGGGAGGTGGTAGGGATGTAGTTGTGCATTAATGGTGGTGACGTGGTTGTGTGGTAGCAATGGAGAGGGAGGTGGTGATGGAGTTTTTGGCATTTACCTCCTTGATATATGGCTATTTTACACTATGCCCTCCGTTTCATCTATTTATAGTGTGGTCCATACTTTTGTGTTTCCTTTACTTATTATCCTCTATTGGGATGGACTCTCTGTCATAATAACCTTTGATTGGTTTTGAATCAGATGATGGAGATTGTTTTCTTCCCGATCTTTGGCCTCATGGATCTCGAGATCATGGGCCTACAACCAGACGATCAAAGTTTGATTCATATGGCACACATTTCGAAGAGTGGTCCAAGAACCACGTTTGATATACACCCACAATCATGTTCACTTTTTGGGCTGCTTGTCATGTAGAATCAAAATTTGTGCGCCTAATGGTAGACTCTTGTTCTCAAGATTTATGGGGTAAAAGATTATGGTGAGAAACGACCTCTATCATCTGATTCAAACTAGTCAAAGTTTAGTTTTATAATAGTCAACAATTGATATGTTACGGTAGCGGGTAACAAGTAAACGAAAACACAAAAAGCAGAGATAGCAGTGTAAATGGGTAAAACACAGGAAGCAGGGTGTAAATAAGGCATATCTCAAGGGATTAAATGCAAAATCCACAAAATTACGTGGACACATCAAGCTCAAAAAACTTGATTTTAGAGTAACTTTTAAAATGCATGCAATGTGGAGTTTAAAATTGTTATTTAATGGTACACTCATGATCTCAAGATTTTTTGTGTGGAAGATTGGGATGAAAAACTGTTATTTAATGGTATGCCCATGATCTCAAGATTCGTTGTGTGGAAGATTGGGATGAAAAATGATCTCCATCCTTTGACTCAAAAGTGATCACCGATGAGATTACCTCTCATACTGAGGGAGGGGGGAAGATTACATCTTCTTGAGTTCGGCCCGACATAAGCCCGAGTAGGGCTAGGTTTGGGCTTCGGTAGTGGGGTCAATTAGCTAAATGGGCCCAAAAAAAGGTCCATCCTATATGCACTTGGGTACTGTTCGAGCCTCTATAGGGGCGATATAAATTCAATCCATTTAAGGCTTGACCCACTAGCCACTCTCAGTACTAGGGGTGGCAATGGTCTGAGCAAGGGTAAACCCACGGCACACCCAACCAAGTAGATTAAAACTTAGACCAAGCCCTACTCGAGCTCAAGCTCGTGACTGGCTTATGACCCTAAGCCCCAGCCCAACCCATCATAAACCTTTTGATGCCAAAGTTTGGCCCAACTTGACCCATTTTTTAATAAATTACTTATTATTATAAAAATTTAGATCTATACTCATAAGCCAAAGAGCGGTTCTTTGGCTCTGGCAGGGAATTATAATTTATAATGGCATTTGATATCGCAACCATCCGCTCTGTTTGTTATGGCAGGGAGATGTTGTAAGCATGGTTCAAAATTTTGGCGGCTAAATCGTTTCGATTTTGGTTCTCACAAAAATGATAATTTGAATCAAAATTTTATTTTAAATATATATATGGAGGGGAAATTATCGGCTGGAATTTAAATTTTTGATTTTGGGCACAAAATCGCTATTTTGATCATTAGTTGTAAGGGATAAAATAGGTCCATGCATACTCTCTCAGAGCATATAAAACCTACAAGGCAAAGAACAAGTAGAGAGCTGAGAGCTGGTGTATATTCAAAGAGAGAAGATCCAAAAGCATCAATTGATATTTTAGGGATAGGACAGTTTTATACAGTGAATGATTTTGGTAGTCAACTTATGCGACGCCATATGACTGAGGCCCAAGCACTACAACCAGTCACGTCGCACCACATAAGCTATCTGTAAAATTGTCTATCAAAAATTGTCCACCCTTTAATATCTATTTCCAGAAAAGTGTAGAGCCTAACAAGTGTACGGGCCAAGCACGGCCCATTTAAAAGTTGGGCTTAAAGTGCTAGCCCAAGCCCGAACCCTCCTTAAATCAGGCCGGGTTTCCCAGCCCATTGCCCCCTACCCACTCCGACATAATAGAAGGGCCCTGCTAAAATGCGCCGGCTGCGCAATAGGACCCTCGACGCCGGCTGGTGGTTTAAGTTTAGCTTCGCGATCTCTCTCCTCTTCTCGTCGGCTAGGGTTTCTGTAGTTTTCTTCCCGATCAACAATGGCGATGGCTTCTCTCACCAGGCAAGGGCGGCGTTTCGTCCCTCTCATCTCTCCCAACACCATCTACTCCCCTCGATCTTCGCTTATTCCAGAGTAAGAATTCAATACTTCTGATCACTCACATGATTTCGATCTTGTTTCTGTTCGCTTCAGTCATCTGTAGGGAAGACCAGTTAGAAATTTTGTCCAGTTGAGAACGCTAATAAGATTTTTTGTGTGTATTCATTTATTATTATTCTTTTGTTCATTTATTTATGATGATTTGCGGGATGTGGTGATGAAATTGTTTGAATTCCTTATAGATGCAAACATGTTGATCTGACTGATAATGGTTGGGATCCTTTATTTCGATTCAATCACCAGTTGGGAACACCAATATGAAATTTCTGTTTATTTATTTATTTTAATATTATTATTTATGATGATTTTCCGGATTTGTTGATGAATTTGTTACAATTTTTTTATAGATCGAAGATATTAATCAGTTTGATTATGGTTGAAATCTGTGGTCAGGGATATATTCTGGAAGTAGTTTAGTAAGACATTAGCACTTTTGCGTTCACGACAGCTGAAAACTCACACAGATCGGTTGATGCTAACTGTCTGAGCAGTGTACAAATGTGATGCTAAGTAACACACCCACATAACAAGTTACAAAAAAGACTGATATTGCAAAACGTAAACTACTCCTTAATAGTGCCCCCTCGAGGGGGCTGCCTCCTTACAAGCTCACATAATTCTCCAAGCGTATACTAAATCCCAGCTTATTATACATGGAGTCTTTTTAAAGGAACCCATTTTTATTTAACTCAAAACTACTCTATTTTTGCCCCACTCCTTAATAGTATTCTTGGTAGAACTTTAAAATGGAAACTAAATTTAAAATTATGAATTAAAAATTCATTAGAAGGATCTTAACATTCCACCCCCTTAACATGGATCAAAATCTTGGTTTTCCGAGATGTATCATCCACCACCAATACCGAGATGATGCGTATCGGGTGTCGCTGAATATATTGGGTACGTCTTGGCGATACATAACCATTGTACCTCGTACTGGTCGCCTCTCATACTGACACCTATTGGTTTCGTCCGAGTTTTGAAGTTTGAACCATGCCCCTTAAGCCTTGTCCCCAAGTCAAGATCTGAATTTGTAATGCTTCAACTGTAATATGGCTCTTATTTTGGTCATTGGTGTCTACAAGCTATGCCTCAGATTTTTTTTCATGATTGCATTGCAAATGTGGGAAACCACCCACAATGCACCCACAAAAGAAGTAAGAATCTACAAAAAATATAGTATGTCTTTACATACTATATTTTTCAAGGCTAAACTCTTTGTTATTCTAAAATCCTTGATATTGTTTTTCAATACTGCTCTCCAAGTATGTAGTGGTCTTCCTCTTCTTCCCCTTGTACTTCTTCTATTGTTTTAATTCTTCGTACAAAGGCTGTTGTAGGTCTCTCTCCTAAGCCTTCTTTAGCAATATTTTTTAGTTTTCTTTTTCATTCTTTGCTCCTAATTGAATCTTTTCATGTTACACCATGCATCCTCCTCAGCATGCACTTTTTAGTCACGTGGTCTTTTAGTCACGTCTTCGTAGCTAACACTTTGCACCATACAGTAATGCAAGCCATCTTGGAAGGGAGAGCTGCAGATATCTAATGGAATTTTTTGTGTATGAAATGGTGATCAAAGGCCTATTGCTAGGGTTGAAGGTCACTAAGGGATGGATGGTCATTTGTTCTCCATTGTTAACCCTGATATGGCCTTGAAATCTAAGATTGGTTGCGGTTGTTGAAAAATTGGAGGTTTGTCGGATGGATAAATCGAAGGTGGAGTCGGTTAGGAAGCCCCATAGGAGAGAAGTCGCCATCTACAATGGAATCTTATGTTGAAGTGGTCACATATTTCCAATGGGCTAAACTCTAGAGGTGGAGGAAAATGTTCAATGATGGTGTCGGTACAGAGTATTGATAAACGGAGAAGGGATTAATAAAATAATTGATCTGGTGTGGAGGGGCCTCATGGGATGGAATCTAGGAAGCATAGATACGCCAAATTGGGCGTTGTATCCGTATTTGATGCGTATTGCATACAGATACGGGTGGGATATGCTTGCATGCATATCCCATGAGTTTCCCTAAAAAAAGAGGAAACGAGCGCCAATACGGTTGGGATACGTTGCTGAATGGGGAAGATTTTTTTCCATTTAATTTAAATTTTTTTCCCCTTTGGTATAAAACCCCTTGTGTCGACCCATTCTCCCCTTTTAGGGTTGCAAACGGGAGAAAAAAAAAGACAGAAAGAAGAAGAAGAAGGAAGGGCTGAAGTCGTGAAGAACTTAACTGAGTTTGCGTTGTTGCGTTGCGCCCTAGCTTGAAATCAGGTATGAACTTTTTTTTTCCCTTTCTTTTTCTTCTTCTTCCTGTTTTTTTTATTCTTTTTTCTTTTTTCTCTGCTTTCAGGAGTGGTTGTGACCGACATTTATAAGCAAGGGAATATGGGACTGACTCTCCGCCCATCACTTACACACCAAAATGGTATTTAAATGATCTTAGACCATCATGGGCTTAAGATGTAGGTGATCTGAACCGCCAAAATGATTTTTTAGGGATATTTAAACCATTGGATTTGTGGACTATGATATCAAGTTATCAACCATTGTAGGGAGATTTAAGCCATCTGATTTGTGGATGTGAACCATCCGATTTCAGTTGTCAGTTTTAATGGGCCTAAAAATGGTATTGTAGGGAGATTTAAGCCATCTGATTTGTGAACTTTAATATCAACCATTGTTTTCAGTTTTAATGGCTGATATTAAAGATCATCAATCGGATAGTTCACATTCACTTATAGGCATGTTTATTTCGGCTGAGCCACGTTTCAATTGGACAATTTAGATTGATCACAAATGTTCATCACATGGTAAAATGGTAATATTTAGTTTATTGGTGTGAGATTAAAGTCTAACTTTAATGGTATAAGATCGTTTTAACATTATTTAAGCACCAAATGGTGATTAAACTTTTTGAGAGATTTGAACCATCTGATTTGTGCACCCTAATTTCAACGATTGTTGTTAATTATAATGGCTGATATTAACGTTCATTGATCGGATGGTTTACATGGCACAATGATAATAGATGTGTGCCACATGGCACAATGATAATTCACTTCAATTTTAATGGCTGATATTAAAGATTATCAATCGGATGGTTCACATCCACTTATAGGCATGTTTCTTTCGGCTGAGCCACGTTCCAATTGGACAATTTAGATTGATTGCAAATGTTCATCACATGGTAAAATGGTAATATTTAGCTTATTGGTGTGAGATTAAAGTCTTAACTTTAATGGTATAAGATTGTTTCAACATTATTTAAGCACCAAATGGTGATTAAACTTTTTGTGAGATTCGAACCATCCGATTTGTGAACTCTAATTTCATCGATTGTTGTTAATTTTGATGGCTGATATTAAAGTTCACCGATCGGATGGTTTACATGGCATGATGATAATAGATGTGTGCCACATGGCACAATGATAATTCACTTCAATGATGGAGATAAAAAGTAACATTTTAATGGTGAAAGATCATTTAATTTGGAATGTTATTTTTTATCGCCAATGAAAATTTGAATATATTTATATATATAGAAATTAAATTTTAAATATAAGTACCCACGCCGTACCCGTACCTTGTTTTTTTAAAAATTACCGTATCGCCGTTCTTGTATCGTATCGTACTCCTATGCCGTATCGTATCGTATCGTACTCCTAGGATGGAATGTAACTCAAGCAATTGTGCTTGTTGCCTTGAGATCCCAAAAATGACTACAAAGTCAATGGAGAGACCTCCTACCTTATTATAGTTGAGAAAATGGCGAGGGACCTCTTCATATTCCAACTTAGATGGGAAAGCGAAGTTTGTCGATTATTGTTGTACAAATCATGTAAGAAGCTGCAATTTCCTTAAACCTTAAGAAATGGAACATTGAGATGGGATTTTCTAAATATCCATTGGTTTAGTACTAATCAAAAGGACTCAAATAATGTGGTTTGGTGGGCTAAAAATTGGAGCCTTTATCTGTGGAGGCTTGCAAATGGGATTTCAGTGTTTCCAAGGTTCTTTGTCTTGGACATTTACTTAGAAAATCGAAATGGGACTGGTTTTCATGCTAAGAAGGGATCACCTTTTGATGTAGACAAACGTAAACGCTAATTAATGCCAATTTGGGATTAACCTCAAATTAAATTGAATAGCGGAGATATTTGAAATCACTCAAACACATAAAATAATTTAATGAATTCAATTAAAAACAACTAGAATAATTCCATTTTAGCGTTTGCATGCATGAAAATTTTCCGATCTAGAAAAACGGCTCCAATGAAGGAACTTGAGTTTCGATCTAGTTTAGGGCACCAAACGACAATTACGGTATCGTCTCTTGAATCTTGTAGGATTTGAAGAATAAAGGCTAGAAGGATTACTTCAATTAAAAGGGGTAGATCAAAAGATATAAATTAATAAGGGTTGAATTTTTGATTTTATCAAGGAAATAAGGGAAAATATTACTTGACAATAATTAAAGAAAAGACATAAGAGAAAGATAGAGTTCCAAGGCTTCACACCAGGGGTTCTGAAGCTTCACACCAAGGCTGTACGTCGGTTTTGCACCAAGTCGCACGAGAAATAAAGATTCACTCAAGTTTTGAAAGATTTACTCTTTCGGTTAAAACTCTTCACAAGTCTTCTAGTGTTTGCACAAAAGCAAGCTCTCAATTTTCATTCATCAATAATCATCTCATTACAAAGTTTATAGGGACCTTATATAGTAGGCCTCAAAAGAAGAAAACCCTAAAACAAATAAGCACTAAAAAGGACAAGTTTGCCAAAAAAAAAACTAAAATTTTGTCTTTTGGCTGATTGATTTACCGGATAAATTGATTGATCGATTCTAAAATTGATCGATCGATTTATAAAGTTATAAATCGCTTAAAGTCTCGGTTCACATTCAATCGATCGAAAATTTGGAATCGATCGATCGACTGAGAAAAAGAAATTCGCCAAAACTCAGAAGTCTCTATTCTCAATCGATCAATCGAGGATCTGAGATTAATCGATCGACTAAATATGTCCCAAAATTTTAGTTTCTTCTAGTTCTTCAATTCTGACTCCCCTTTCACTTCTTCCGACACTGGAGAATCCTTTGCGGCCTAAATTCAACGCTTAGGTGCTCAACTCCCGGTTTGCCTTTCCATGTTGTTAGATATGTATCACGTTTATCCGCATTGGTAGTGAAGTTTGGAAACTGTAGAACCTTCTCATTCAGCCTCTTCTCATATTGCATAGGTAGGGTACGGGTTATGAATTTGTTAAATGGGCTTGGTTCGGTTGTTTGGGTAACAAGGAATGAGTCAAAGGACATAGTTGCAGGACATAAAATAGGTATAAGATCTTCCACCGCAACTATCGGATGATTACCCTTGTTTAGAGGAAAATCTAGACTTCCATCATTACCTCTTTTCAAGGTCGGAAAAAGTTTCACATGCTCGGGACTATCTTGAATTAACACAAAATTGTCATTATTAAACTTATTAAACAAATTCATTGTGTTAGTGACATTCTGTGTATTTTCACCATTCAATAAAATCTGATCGTTAATCCCATGCAAGTTAAAATGCTGACACGTTCCTACCGACTCTAACAACTCATGCGGTATGGACACACTACTACCACTGTTATAATAAGCGTTCACTTAAGCAATTTTAAGCTACCAAATCGCATAAGCCATGATGGCTTATGCGATTTGGACATTATGCGATCGCATACTAAAGTATACGATCACATACTCAGTATGCGATGGTATAATCTTGGAGCAGTTATATATATATATATATATATATATATATATATATATATATTTATTTTGAGGTCCCATTGCCTCAATAAAAAGGTGGGTTGGGTCCTCTACTCCTCACACAACTATGTTGGCTTAAACTTCCCTTCTAATCTCTAGTCTTTATTCACAATCTCCTCCCATCTGATACGGGACGTCAAGATCAAGAGCCGTAGATTCGAGCCGCAACAATTTTTTAGCCAGAAGAAGAAGCGGAACGAAAACCAGAACTAGGCGTAAAGATGAAAATTCTGGAGAAGGGAAGGAGCACATGGCAAATTCGATCGATCGAATTTAAATTTCGACGGCAATATTTCATATATATGAATTTCGATTGATCGATTTTCAATTTTGATCGATCGAATTTCAATTTCGATCGATCGAAATCGTGCTGAGTTGTTTTAAGAAGTTTAGTTTCGAACTTATGTTTTAGGGGTTTAATTGTCTGTTGTTTAGTATTTGTTTTAGAGTTTTATTTTATTGTAAGACCTCCTATATAAGCTCATTAAGAAGAACATTATAGGGAGTTTTGATTATTAAATGAAAGAGAGTTGCTTTTGTGCAAACCCTAGAGAGCTTGTGAAAAGTTTTCAATCGAGGGAGTGAATCCTTCAAACCTTGAGGAGTGAGCGATCGTTTCTTGTGCGACTTGGTGCGAAGCCGACGTACAGTCGTGGTGTGAAGCTTCGAAAAATCCTTGGTGTGAAGCCTTGGAGTCTATCTTTTTAATGACTTTTCTCTAGTTGTCAGGTATTATTTTTCTTTCTTTCCATTGATAAAAGAACAAAAATCTCACAAGAATCGTATTCCATGATATCATTAATCTCCCCTTTGAACTATTTATTCAAGTTTCATCTCCTTCAAAATCCCCGAGGAATCAAATCCGATATTGCAATTTTCGCTTGATACCCTAAACTAGAACGAATTTCGAGTTCCTTCATTGGAGCCGTTTTTCTAGATCGGAAAATTTTACCCATGCGACGCTAAAATGGATTAATCTAATTGTTTTATTAATTTCATTGAATTAATTTTATGTGTTGCTTGATTTTGAATATTTTCGCTATTCAATTCATCCTAAAAGTTAATCCAAAATTCGCATATTAGGATTTTAGCGTTTGTCCCGCGTCAACATCTTTCCTATCTAGTTTTTTATTTTATTTTATGCTTTGTAATTTTTTTTTTAGTGAATTAAATTGTAAACTTAGTAATATTAGTGTTAGTGTGTTACAAAGCTTCAAAGAGAAAGATAGGAAAAGATCAAGAAACTTTATTTTTTATTTATTTATCTTTTTTTTTCAAAAAAAAAAAAAAATATGCCGTGGCTTAAGCGATTAAGCAATTCGCTTAAGCGAAATTGAGCCAAATCGCTTAGCATCGCTTAAGCCATTTGACAACAATGACTACTACCACTTTCCTTAGGAATAGAAACTTTCCTAATACAACCTACGGTTTTCACAGGAATTTCATCATCCTCGTCACTTGGCATTTCAATAGGTTCGTACACTTCTTCTTTTAACTCATTGTCCTCTTTCTCGGTATACTCCTGAATAATCAAGGTTTGAGTTTTACTGGGACATTGAGATGCGAAGTGACCAAAGTCTTGACACTTATAACACTGTTGTGGTGCGTGCCTAGAATTCTCGATCAGTTGTTCTTTACCCTTGTCAATCTGAGGATTCACAGGTTTTGAGGATTGACTATAGCTATTATTCGTCTTTTCAGTAAGATTAGATCGAAAATCAAGATTAGACGATTTAAATCGATCACTGACTTGAGCGTCGAGATGCCTCTCTAACTCTTGCACTCTAGCATAACACTCTTCTAGATCTTTAACAGGGTGCGTTCTTTTCGTAACTTAGAACGTAGGCCAGTGTGAAACCTAGATAAGGTGACATGTGGACTCTTACAAGCGTTAACCCAAAGTGAATACTCCTCAAACTTATTGATATACTCTTTAACAAACATGTTTCCCTGTTTCAAACCATGCCATTGAGCCATGAGTCATTGGTTGTAGGACAGGGGAGCACATTTATTATGAAGCTTCTCTTTCATGTTCGCCCATGTGGTGATGGGTTCGCGTTTGAGCTGCTCGACGTCATTCCACACTTGTCCAATAAAGTTTGACTTGTCCCACGAGTTTCATCTTGACAAATCACACTTTTCGCTCATCCGACATTTCATGCCATTCGAAATAATGACTTATAACGGCTGTCCAATCTATATAAATTTTGGGGTCCATCTTTCCTTTGAAAGTGGGAGCATCAACCTTAATTGACTTTGTGACTCTTTCATCCGGGTCAGGACGATTTTCAAGCCTAGGAGGATCCCTCTTCTCATCAAAATTAATCCTATGATGTTCATCATGAGTCGATCTAGACAACTCTTGGAGTTGTGCCGCTAAATCAATCTGTTGGGTTTGTTTCAAACCATACTGTTAATCCATGAGTCGTTGGTTGTAGGACAGGGGAACATATTTATCATGAAGCTTCTCTTTCATGTTCTCCCATTGGCGATGGATTCGTGTTCGAGAGCTGCTCGACGTCGTTCCACACTTGTCCAGTAAAGTTTGGCTTGTTTCACGAGTTTCATCTTGGTAAACCCCACTTTTCGCTCATCCAACATTTCATACCATTCGAAATAATGGTTCATGACGGCTGCCCAATCTATATAGATTTTGGGGTTCATCTTTCCTTCGAAAGTGAGAGCATCAACCTTAACCGACTTTGTGACTTTCTCATCCGGGTCTGGACGATTTTCACGCCTGGGAAGATCCCTCCTTCTCTTATCAAAATTAACCCTCTGATGTTCACCATGAGTCGATCTAGACAACTCTTGGAGTTGTACCGCTAAATCAATCTGTTGGGTATGTTGACTTTGCAATTGGGCTTGTATGACAGGCATCTGGGTGTTAAAGTTTTCCATGAAAGCGACTAATTGTTTCGGATTCATTGTGACAAGATAAAAGAAAACACTAACACACCTATATGCAAATGAAACCTAAAACTTAGTACGGGTACTGACAATCCTAAACTAGATTGTGCTTTGATACCAAAACTGATGCGGGACAAACGCTAAACCCTAATTAATGCGAATTTGGGATTAACCTCAGATTAAATTGAATAGCGAAGATATTCGAAATCACTCAAACACATAAAATAATTTAATGAATTCAATTAAAAACAACTAGAATAATTTCATTTTAGCGTTTGCATGCATGAAAATTTTCCGATCTAGAAAAACGGCTCCGATGAAGGAACTCAAGTTTCTATCTAGTTTAGGGCACCAAGCAACAATTACGGTATCGCCTCTTGGCTCCTCTAGGATTTGAAGAATAAAGGCTCGAAGAATTACTTCAATCAAAATGGGTATAGATGAAAAGATATAAATTAATAGGGGTTGGGTTTTTTAATTTTATCAAGGAAATAAAGGAAAATATTACCTGTCAATAATAAAAGAAAAGACAAAAGAGAAAGATAGGGTTCCAAGGCTTCATACCAAGGGTTCCGAGACTTCACACCAAGGCTGTACGTCGGCTTCGCACCAAGTCGCACGAGAAATGAAGATTCACTTAAGTTTCGAAAGATTCACTGTTTCAGTTGAAAACTCTTCACAAGTCTTCTGGGGTTTGCACAAAGCAAACTCTCAATTTTCATTTATCAATAATCATCTCATTACAAAGTTTATAAGGACCTTATATAGTAGGCCTCAAAAGAAGAAAACCCTAAAAATAAGCACTAAAAAGGACAAGTTTGCGGCGGATTGACTTACGCGACAAATCGATCGATCGATTTATATAGTTATAAATCGCTTGAAGTCTCGGTTCACATTCGATCGATCGAAAATTTGGGATCGATCGATCGACTAAGAAAAAGAAATTCGCTAAAACTCAGAACTCTCTGTTCTCAATCGATCGATCGACCAAATACCCCCAAATCTTTAGTTTCTTCTAGTTCTTCAATTCTGACACCCCTTCCGCGTCTTCCGACGCTGGAGAATTCTTTGTGGCCTAAATCCGACGCTCTTGATCTTGATGTCCCCATCACCTTTGAGATTGAGTCCAGACTGTCATATTCCGGAACTTCTTGTATTTTGTAATATATATACTCTTTTCTATTGTTATTGTCGTTATCTTTGTTATAATGCCGTTAAGCTTTCTCTTATATACATTTAATGGTTACAGCAGTAAAAGCATCTTGCTTTTTACCCTGCCCTTACTTGCGTATTACTTAATTTTTAGTGTGTTTTGTCTTACCAGGAAAAAACTCTCACCCTTCGTAGGATTTTGTCAAGAGAACTATATTTTTATTCAGTTCAAAATTACTATCTTTATTCTACTCCCTAATCAAATATCTAAGATAGAATTTTAAACGAAATTGAAACATAAAATAATAAATCAAATCCACTTCAAATTAGAAGGATGTTAACACATTAAATACAGATGATTATTTGAATCCATTGTGACTGCTCGTTTTAACGTCTTGGCAGACAAACAAGATTGTTCAATCATATCAATTTCAAATTTCTCTGTTTGCCAAAAATATTTTTGATATAGATACTTGCGACTGTTAAGAAAAATATATGTGATTTTTGGATTTTTGGCTGCCCACATAAACAAAACCAACTGTTGATCCCTTGAGCTACATGTATTGATGGAGAGATCTGGGTGCTTTTCTATTGTGCTTGCTATGGGTACACTTTATTTAGTGAATCTGGTCATATCTAGCCACGTTTATATTAATTTCTATATCAAATAAATGTTGGTTTTGGATGTGTAGGGAGTCAGTTCCTCTTGGAGCACGGTCAATTTCTACTCAAGTAGGTATAAATATATTCTTTATACCACCTTCTTCCTTTTCACCTTGTTGAGGTTACACTTATTGTTCAATGATTTTGATTCATGTGAGTATAAGAGTCGGCTTTCATATTATTAATAATAATAATAATGATAATAATAATAATAATAATAATTATTATTTTGATGCAGTTAGAAATCGGATGAAAAGTGTTAAGAGTATCCAAAAAATCACGAAAGCAATGAAGATGGTTGCTGCGTCGAAGCTTAGGGCAATTCAAGTCAGGGCAGAAAATTCTCGTGGCCTGTGGCAGCCATTCACTGCACTTCTTGGGGATTCTCCTGGTATGTTTATTCGCTAATTTTGATGATCTCTGCTGCCCCAGAAACTGCTATATTTGGTTCAGTAAAGGGTGCTCAAATTTTCTTGCTACAGCTTAAAAATGTTGCCTTATAAGTACATTATTGTAGACGTTAGTCGTTAGAAGAGTACATACACATTAGAGACTTCCATTGTACCCATATCTCACGTCAAATCAAGGTTGCTGGACTTTTCATTATGCACATACCTCATGTGAAAATTCAACATCTTGTGGAGATGTGAAGGACTATAATGCATCCAAAGAGTATATATGGACTCATTAATTCGACTACTTATTTAACCTGTTGATTTTATTACAATCTAATATGACCTATAAGATAAATGCCATGATGGTTACAGGAGTAGATAAAATTTGTGTAATGTATCTGTAAGGTACTCATGTAAAGGTTGAACATGCTTTCTAACTGTTTTGCAAGAACTTGATACTACGGATATTTGTATGGGTTCAATCTATGCCATCCAAACATGCCAATTTGGATGTGTATGGACTATGGAGTATCTGTGTCCAGAATAAGTATTATTACAAGGAAAATGTGTCCACATCACACCTGATTGAAAAGGGATAAAATTGGCAGCTTGTATTTTTTTCTTTATGATCATATTGATAGGCTACATGTTTTGTGGTTTTATATCTCAGCATCCTATATTTATGTTTAAAGACCCCAAAGTCCATAGTCCAAACTGTATGCATTGATGAACTATGTAGGTTTAGCCATTTAAATAAATAGTGCTCTTATTTCCACACCATCATTTACTCATTGTACACCATCTAAAATAGAGGCTAGTATTAATGTTGTACTAGTTGTTTTAGTTGGTGTGTCATCAGACTTCATTAATTTCTCATCATCATCATCACAGCCTTATTCCATCTATATGGGGTCAGGCTTTGCAAGTCCTATCTCTCTACTCATTTCGATGACCACTAAGCGCTTAATAACTTGCAATCCTCATATTCCTTCTCACTGCTCCCCTCCAGATCTTCACTTGCCTTCCTCTTCTACTTCCTCATCACTGGTCTTTACTCAGTAATTGGTGTGCACATATAATTAATTCATGTGTGATGAGTAATTTAATTAACTAATATATGATAAGGAAGTGTTTGTGTGGAGTTCTCTTTATAAATGTCATTGCTAATTTGCTATAACCACTTGTATATTTAGTTTTTGAATCGTTCACTTAAACATGGACGTTACTCGGAGCACACATCTTTGATGCTGGTGCTTGGAATTCGAGTTCTACCGTATCACGATTACACCGTGCCCAAGTATTTGCATCCTAAGAAGGATTGCTATTTTTCTAGGCCTTATAGTACTTTAAGGTGCTTCATGGATTAGTATTTCTATTATTATTCTCATTATCATTGTTATTTTTATTAAATACTTCTAAGAAACCCGTGACATAAATTTTATATTACTTCAATCTAAGACGGATACTCTAATAACCACTAAAAGATCACTTATTAAAGGTTTTGTAGGCCTCAATTGCATAAGCTATACATGAGAAGGAAAAAAATTGAAGTTAAGGTATCCCGAATCCTTCCCATTTAAGGTCTGGGATCAATTTTTGGACCTAGACTATGCATATTTAGAATTAGGTAGAGCTCGGGTCTAAATTATGCTATATTAAGATCCAACCAATCAATAACAAGGTTCTGGTGTAGGCTGGGTCTTTATATTTTATGAAGATATGGGTTGGTATAAGTCTATAAGATAGTTGACCAGTTCACTCCTATTTGTGAACCGGTCAAACTCCTTATTCCAATACATGCAATTTTATTGATCTCAATGCTAAACTGTTGTGCACTTTCTAAGGTTGTTGTATCCTTTTAGCATAGAGTTGGTATATATGGTAAGTCGTTAAGTGACTCATTCACTATGCAGTGTGAACGCGTCAATATCCTTATGCTAAAATGGTCAAACCTTGACAAGTGCACATTTATTTATAAGCATGCAAATCAATGAAACTGCAACTTTGACTATTTTAGCGATTGATCAATTGGATACCCTATACAAACAATTTAACACGAGGAAGTGGACCTGTTAACAGTTGTAAAGCTCTTTTCAAGGTCTGGAAAGCCGCCTCACACCATCCTTCTGACACCATTGACAGTTTTCTTGAGTTATTAGAAAGTGTTGTGTACTTGAGAATAGATGTTGGGGAGAATACACCATGTGGCATGATCAACCCAAAACAAATTCTGCTTTGGGTTGATCAGCCATGGGACATGTGATTTAATTTTTTTTTTATTTGTTTGACTTTTTTGCCCTTCATTTGATGGGTCAAAGATAAGGTAATGCCCCAAAACTTTGGTGCATTGATTTTTCCCAACTTTGACCACATTTTTAACAGTGAAAAAGTCATAAAAATAATAATAATTTTTTGAATGGGATCTAATCGACCTTGCCTAAGTTTCCGTGGCACTAGATCCTCGTGATGGACGCCACATGATGACCAACTGATGGTGGGTGTAGAGGTTTCTCTAGACCTGGGCACATAGTCCCGGGCCTCTTGAGAATGTGGCAGATATGGAAGGTATTCCTGAATTTGAAACCATCCATTTGAACTCTTTAATCTGTCTCCTCCATTTTTGGTCATACTAACTTTTTTATACAGAGAAGTTGGACTGCTATTTATTTATTTTTTGATTGGTAAAGACACAACCTATTAAAAAAACAGTGAGATGCTGGCGGAAAACAATAGGGGGTCAGACCATGGGTCAAAATATCGTCCGATACCGATAGGTATCGGTTTTGGACCTCACCGATACGGTACATTCAAGGTACCGTATCGGTGCCTCCCATACAAAAACCTAAAATTTCGGACGATACATTGGAATGTATCGTCCGATACGTATCGGTTTTGGGGCTGGACGATATGTATAGTTTTTCCGAGATTTTAACCCATGGGTCAGACCGACCAAAAGAAGATAAAAAGGAGCACAAAAAGGGAAAGAAAGAGCAAAAAAAAGGGGGGAAAGAAAGGAAAAACGCCCAAAAGAGGTAGTAACTGGACTGGCCAGCCGGCCCATCTAAAGGCCTAGCCCGGGTCCCATAGGCGGGTTTGCCCCCCATCCCCCTCTTTATCTAACACCGCCCAAGAGAACATAAAGTCACGCACTTTCTTCAGGACCATCCCAACAGGAAGACACTTCCGACCAAAGATATGAGCGTTTCTTTCCAGCCAGATGCTCCACACCACCGCCACTCTCTAGAAAGCTCCAAATTGTCCCTCGTGTCCCGCCCCCATCCAAGTGAGAAACTGCTGCGAAACGATTGGCAGGCAGGCCCAATGCATGTCAAAGGACTTAAGAATATTTCCCCAGATCTCATGGGCAGTCCTACAACGGAGAAACAAATGAGATACATTTTCTTCCGCATGGAGGCACATGGGACACACATTCTGAAATCTGTGAAATTCACTTGGACTGCTATTTATGAGCAGTCAAATCTGTGAAATTCACTTTTGACCTTTTACTGGTTTGGCGGTCAAAACTTTCTGCACTTATACTTGAGATTGACATGAGTGTCTCTTCTGATTCTCGGATTGAGTACCTTACACTAAGTCCATATAATTGTTTAATATAAATGAAGAAAAGTGATATGATACTGTATCAATGTCCTTTGATTATAATGAAAGAAAAAATTTACTCAAATGACTGTATTTGTAGATAATAATATTAACAATATTGTTATTAACAAAGGAGATATCCAATACAACTGAACCTAAAATTTGTAAAAATATGCAACAAACATAGAAGTCAATATAAAAAACTCCTTAACTGACAATCTATGATAGCTGAATCTTCGATAAACATGCTTCGGCTTCTCAAAAATGAATTTACCTCACTGCATATCCACCATGGCTTCTACATCATCAATTTACTGTTCCATAAAAAATAACAGCTCATAGGCTTAAAAAAGAACCTGAAGATACAATATACAGTAATCTCGAAGCAATGTGAGTACTTTATAAACACTGTTAGAAATCCACTTAAATGAGAATTGGACTAAATTATTTACTCAAGTTTCTTCCCAAAAAAATAATTCAACAAGCAAACACTGAATGAGTATAACAATTGTAAGTGAAAAAAAGAGGTTTTCCGACCTTTGGATTGGAGAACTGATGAAGATCACAGTGAAGGCCTTCAAATTGCTTTAGCTTCATCTTTGTGAATAACAATTTCGTGATGAAAAAAATAAATAATAAAAATACCAAGAACCATAGCTTTTTTCATGCGTGTGGAAACTGGAAACTTGAAAGTCCAGATACAAGAAGCCTTGGGAACAGAGATCCAATTAATGTTGTTTCTATTGTAGAGCTCATAATCCAAACCTTGTATTAGGATTGATGAAGTTTTAAATGTTGAAAGGGAAGATTAGTTAAGAGAGTAAGCATTTGGTTTTTTCGGGTTTAAATTTTGGGAGCTGTAAGGGTTTTGGTTTTAGCTCCTTAAGTAATGAGGGGACTAAATGGATTTTTAAGAGTTCTTATGTTCTTCAACTTTTTTGGTGATAGTGACATCACATCAGCTTATTTCTTTCCACAATTTTTGGCACTCATAAATATTGTACATCTCCCAAGCATCGTGTATTTTGATGGAGTGAGATTGACTTTCTACTAAGCCTTTGGTGCATGGATCAAAATCTCGGTTTTCTGATACGTATCGTCCAGCTCCAAAACCGATACGTACCGGACGATACATACCGATATTTTTTCTTCGTCACTTGAAACTGGGGGACCTCATTGTACGATACGGATGATATGGACGATACAAACGATAAATTGACTGTTTTTAAGGGGGCCCAAGAAATACCCTATTTACCGTATCGTTCAGGTCCAAAACCAATACGTATCGGTATCGGACGATATTTTGATCCATGCTTTGGTGCATTAGCTGAACACCTGATATCATATCTTTCTTGTGCGATGAATGCAATGGTACAAGGATTTGCATGAGAAATGTAGAATAAAAGACCGGTTATACAGAGTCATTTGCTAAATGCTAACGAATGTCAGTCTTAGCACAATAAGCTTTTGGTCCGAGCTGCTCTAAAGGTTTATAAGTTTTAGCACACTTATACTTGAATCCGATCTGCTCTAAAATTGAGGGAATAAAGTCTCATTGGACCGTGCCATAGGCCTTTTGAATGTCAATCTTAGCACAAAAAGCTTTTGGTGAGAAGTGAAACTTTCTCTAATGAATTCATGGGGTAACAAAATATTTTCTGTGATTCTTTTTCCTTTTACGAAGGTTGATTGATTTGGGCTGACAAGTTTAGGAACCAACGCCACCACCCTATTAGATAAGATTTTGGCAGTTATCTTGTATAAGAAGTTGCACAAGGCTATTGGGCGGAATCTATCTAAAGAGTTGGCATTCTCCTCCTTTGGGATCAATTTGATAAATGCAGAATTGAGAGAGCGATGAAGCTTATCTGTCTTGAAAAAGTGTCTCCCTGCTTCTAAGTCATCTCGATCTTCCATGTTCCATTATGTCTTATAAAATTCAGTTGGGTATCCATCCGGCCTTGGCGCTTTATGCTGAGAGCCGAAGACAATAAGCTTGATCTCCTCATCAGTAACATCTCTCGCAAGCGCTGCGGCTTCAGTCTGAGAAAGCTTTCTCTTGAAAGGGATTGATGGTATAGGAGACAAGAGTCAGCTGAATACAGATTTTGAAAGTGCTTGCCTGCCAATGCACCCATCGGGTCAAGATCGCTCGCTTTGTCTCTGGAAGGCCTGACAAGCTCATGAATGAGTTTTTGGCAATCTGGGAGGCAATAAAAAGTTTGAGTTTGACGCCCACTGCACACTGGCCTTTTGTTTAGAGAAGCTTTCCTCAATAAGAAATTCCTCCTGGTGTTACGCTTTGGAGGCTTCAATTTCCTGGGAGGCGAGACTGGGGTTCAATGGGTTTCCTTGAATTTGCTGCTGAATTTCTTCCAGCTCCATCTTTGCTTTATCTCTTCTCGTTTGAATCGGCCCCAATGTACCTCTATTCTGTTCTCTAATTTTTTATTTCAAACTGTTGAGCCTGTGTAGCTAACATAAAACATAGGATCTCCACGAACATCAAGGTTCCAGTTCTTCTTGATAAGGTCTTTGAATTCTGGTTGGGAGAAGTATTTAAATGGTTTGGGTCCCTTTCTTACATCTTCTCGATTTTTGACAATCAACAGGGAGTGATCCGAGATACCAGCTGGGGCATATTTCACAGTACAGATGGGGAAGAGAGAATTCCACTCCTCATTCACCATCTCTCTGTCCAAGCGGCGCGGAATTCTTCTCGCTTTGCAAGAATGCTTGCTTCAAGATCAGATGCACGCGGTAGCCTTCAATTCCGTTAGGTTGGCATTCAAGCATTCATTGAAGTGATCCAGAATTCTCTGGGAGCAGATCTTCCACCGATCTTCTCTGATTGGGTACCGCACAAGTTGCCACAAAAAATCCATGGATTTCTTTGTATTCTGGCTAATGCAAACAGTCTCATTCCAGAGATATAACCTTTCCTAGTTGATATTAGGTATATATAGTCAAAGAGAAATCCGTCATTCAGATTGGTAACTTGACAGTGAATTAGCTGATCTGAGGATTTGATCTCCGAAATGAAGACCCATCTCGGATTCAACATCTATATCCTGCCTAGAACCCTGTTCCTTTTCCCGCCAGGTATGGACCTTGAACTTTTTCTAAATGGCCTTCAATCTTCTCTATGGGGAGTGATCTAGATAATAGGATGATGAAAGAGAACTGTAAATGCAACAGTCTACTGTTTGGGGACTCCTAATTCTCTTTCCATGGCATCCATTTCTGCCTTCATTTGGGCCAACTGGTTATGGAATCCAGGCAACTCGAAGCATGCATATTTTCCTCTGCCATGCCAATTTCTTCCTCATAAATGTAATTGTCCAAGCGGTTTTGGAAGGAAACTCAGTATCGAACTGGGGCATTTTTTTGAAAACAAAGGTTAGCGTGGATACTCAGTTTCACGAAGAGTCATCGAATCAATAGAATGAAACTCATGGGATTCAGAGCTTCAACATACCAAATCCCTTTGTCCTTTCCTTTCATCATTATCTTTATTTTCTTTATTTGGTAAGTATTAATCCAAATCCTACCAAAAGAATGGTTCTCATAATTATCTATAACCATCCACTCTCTGTTAATAGCTCTTCTTGTTCTCTCTGCCTTTCTTTAATTTATTTTGGTTTCAACAAGGCAACAAATACCTGCTTTAGATCTCTGCAGCAGCTCTTTAACTTCTCTTTTTTTACTTGGGTGTTTTAACTCCCATATATTACTACTTATGATAATTAGAAGAAGAGGAATTAGGCTTCTCACTTTCACTCATATTCCCTGGCTGGAAAGGAAGATCTTGAATCAAAAGAGCTGTCTTCTTCCTTTCTGCATGGTTTAGCTTTTTCATGTTAGGATCGCACAATCGTTGCTCAGCACCTTCAAATAAGTCAGCATGAAAATTAAAATCATGTTCTCCCAACACTTGAAGGGAGTGAAAAGAATTCCCTGTTTCCAAAGAAGCCGAGCAGTTCAGATTGTGGTCTTGACGACATACCTGGATAGAAGAAAAATCTTTACTGTCTTTAACCTTTTCAGAAACTCCTCATGCTTTGGAGTTTTAATATACGACGCAATAAAATTCACAATATCAGTACTCGGAGGAACAAGCACATCTCGCCACTATAGAAATATAGAATGCACAAACTAAATATATGATAGTCAGATTTTGGAAGGATGTTTGGGTCGGGGAATGACCGTTGAGCGAGAAATTCCCTACCATTTTTGGGCTTGCGATATGTAAAGAGGCGGTTGTGAGAAGTTATGCTCAGTCACAAGGGGCCGATGGTAAGTGGGTGTGGAACATTCCGTTGCGGAGACGCTTGTGGGATTGGGAAAAGGAGGAACACCAGGAACTGCTGAAGGTCGTGGGGGACATGATACCTCTCCTTGGTTGGGCTGATGTGAGGGAGTGGAGGCACAATGCTAATGGAAGATTCACGGTCAAGCCGTTCTACAATGGTCTCAAAGAGTGGGAAAGATCGGCGTCGGATAACAACACATGGGTTGGGTACTGGAAAATCAAAAGAAAGATTCTAACAAGGGACCAAATCATCAGGAAAAATATCCCGGTCATCAACAAATGCACGCTTTGTATAGGGGGTCCGAATCGGTGGACCATATTTTTCTGCACTGCTCGTTTGCCCGCGTTATCTGGAACTGGATATTTCAGATATTCAAGATGGAGTGGGTCCTTCCGCAATGGCCTCTACAACTCATGGAGGGGTGGAAGGAAACCAAGTTTGGGGACCAAAGGAAAGAACTTTGGCCGCTGACAGTGTATGCGGTTATTTGGGCAATTTGGCTGGAGAGAAATAATAGAATCTTCAATTGCAGGGCGAAACCTTTTTTGATGATTATTAGAGATGCGAGGGACTTAATTATCAACTGGAACGCCTGCAAGCTAAGGGTTTTCACCGATGGGCTTCGGCATTTCTCAAGGCTGTGGGAAGATTGCTGCCGCTAGTTTCGTCAGCCGGGTCTTTTTTTCGCTCTGTGTTTCGGGCTCGGGTCTCGGATTCGTTTCCTTTCCGGGGTCGGATCACTGTTATCTATAGGCTTTTTCAGCTCTTTTTTTTTTCGTACCTTTGTTTGGGTAGTTACTTACTACCCACCAAGGTATGCTGTTCTTGTAAGCGTCCTTTTGGTTTTTAATATATTTATCTTTGTGACCGTTTCAAACAAAAATAAAAATATATGATAGTCATTTATATCAAGGTGTCAATATTGGTGTCGGTATTGGGTATAAGTTGATACGGATACGGTATCGCCGATAGTGTATCGGTCTATATTTTCTTTTTGAATAAAAAATAAAATAAAATATAAAACTGATTGTATTGGTCAGGGTTGGCTGACACCGAGACAGTATCGGCCAATACTGGTCAGTATCGGTCTGATACCGATAACGCCCTGATACCTGCATCGGGTTGGTATTTATATTGGTTCTCGATGAAACTGATATGTAGTAGCGGTATCGGCTGAGTTTTGAAACCATGCTTTATATATTAAGATTTTGATAGTGATTGATAACATATTTTGAAATCTTGGACGATACAGATATGTAATGCTCCATATGTCTCGGTCCATTCTGATACGAGATAAATTGGTTTGTATTGCCCAATTTGCCCCTTTAAAATTGTGTATTGGCAATACAAAGTTTGTATAAGAGACATCTGAGACAGTATGCCTTGGTATCTGCACAATCTGATACCAAGATTATAACCTTCATCTTATTGGGTTGACTGACTGCTTGTTGATCCAAGATTGTCAATGGACAGGTTTAGGAATAGTTGCATCAATTTGTTAGAGTTTCTAGAGGGTGTTCAGGCTTATGAAATTCCTTACAGTTTGGTGGTAGAAAGTAGAAACTGTGTTTGAAATAGTTGTATTTGATAATCATCCAGCTGGGTTACTTCATTTATGGCATGCTGGATAAAGTACAAAACAAAATCATAGGATTGGATGAGCCTACATTGGCATGTCTTGATTAGATTATGTTTTTTATTGATTGGAAAATTTTGATATTTTTTTTGGCTGCTAGACTGCTTCCTCAATTCCATGTTGAAATTTTTGTTAGTTTTTTATTACTTGGTTTTTTGTTTTCTCATCGATTTATTGCCATGTTAAGGCATTGACGTGAAGAAGAATGTTGTCGTCACCGTTTCGTCTGACAAAGGTCTTTGCGGTGGGATTAACTCCACATCAGTCAAGATTAGCAAGGGTTTTTACAAGCTGAATGCTGGTACTGTAGTGGACGTGGTTTACTATTAGGGATCGTTTACTTATTTTGGTAGGAGGTTGATGTTGATAGTGTTTCTCATCATCAGGTCCAGATAAAGAAACAAAATACGTTGTTTTGGGGGAAAAAGCAAAAGCGCAACTGGTGCGTGATTCTAGGAAGGACATTGAGATAAACATAACTGAGCTGCAAAAGAATCCTCTGAATTATACTCAGGTCTGTTGTTTTTAATTTTGATTACCACTGTTAACTTGTCATAATTTAAGAAAATTGCAAATTATGGGAGCTTTATTTGTTGTAATTGTGGTCTAAATGTTGAAATATTGTTTTAGTGCAAAGGAATACTTGGATGCAAATTTGGGTTGTGGACTGAAATTTATGAATTTTTCCATTGTATATAGGACATATACCTTTTTCATTTCAATCTGTAGAAACTTAAAAAGCTCTTGTTGCATGGCAGTACATATTTATCAAAAGTTTTATTCCCATTCCATGCCAATATACCTCTGTAAATGAAGCTTGATTATAACATACACATATATACATGTGTAATATGCTATTAAATATGCATAAAGTATTTTATATGAATTGATATTATTACAAGTACATTTTTTTCCAAGTAAGCAAGGTCTTATTGAACACACAACTCACACAACACACACTCAATATTACGACTAACACCACTATAACACATATACATACATATATCCCAATATTATTCAAGCTGCAAAACATTTATATCAACACTATGGCTGATAAATGTTTATGCATAAAAGCTATATCATCTGTTCATAGAAGCTAAACTAAATCTTGTTCCTTTTTGTTCCCTTACCTTCATTAAATCTTCCTTTCAGGTTTCTGTCCTTGCAGATGACATCTTGAAGAATGTTGAATATGATGCGTTGAGGATTGTTTTTAACAGGTTTCAGTCTGTTATCTCATTTTCCCCGACGATTTCGACTGTATTATCTCCTGATGTAAGGACTTATCTTTCATTTTTGGTAATCCTATTTATTACATCTTTGTTTTTGTTAGCCTTAATTTGATTTTCAATGTAATCAGGTTGTGGAGAGAGAATCCGAAGCCGGAGGAAAGCTCGGTGATTTGGATTCTTATGAAGTTGAAGGGGGTGAGACAAAAACAGAAGTGCTTCAGAATCTAGTGGAGTTCCAATTTTCATGTGTAAGTGCTATTTATCAATCTCTATATGTCAATCGACTCAACCCTGAAGCTGAGACTTTATCCAGCTACGGCGTAGTTATAACTATATTTTAACCCTTGCGAATTTTATAGCATGAATTTTGGCCATATAGTGGCATTGCTTAATATGTCTCTGATTCCCTTTTTGTTTATCTTTTAATTTGTCAAATTAGCATGTGAATTTCTTAAATGAGAGGCACACATTTGTAGGCATTAACCAAATTTTTGGTAAATCGGGAAAATTTCAAATTTTTTTGACGCACTTAACCTAGTGTTGCCTGGACATTTCTACTTTTGGGATTTTTCCAAGCTGATACTTGGTGGCTTTTGGACAATACTCAAACTTGGCATGACACTAGATATCTAAGAAAAACAGCCCCTAATACGATCAAAGTGTGCGTCATTTTGAGGCGATAAAATAGGTTGTCATTTTAGCAGAACTGTGTAAGCTCGAGTAAATTTTAAACGAAAAAACTTGGGTACTTGAAAACCATTTGTATAAAATGGAATGTTTTATGTTAGGTCTCTCCATTAGCTCTATAAGATTCCCCTCGATTTTATTCTATTATATATATATATATATATATATATATATATATATATATATATATATATATATATATATATATATATAGAAGTTATTGCTGCTGTATTGGAATTTAGCATCCCTAATATCTTTTCTCAATAATCTCTGGATTTTATGGTCCATCAGTTACTTGTCCAATGTTGTCTATATACAATTTGTGTATGAGAGTTATCTGGTAAAATATCTAATTTCTGGCTTGTACAATTTCTTTTCTGAAACGGCAGGTTCTTTTCAATGCTGTTTTGGAGAACGCATGCAGTGAGCAAGGAGCGAGGATGTCTGCTATGGACAGCTCAAGCAGAAATGCTGGCGAAGTGCTCGAGCGCCTCACACTTACTTATAATAGGTCTCTCTCTCTCTCTCTCTCTCTCTATATATATATATATATATATATATATATATATATATATATATATATATATATATAATGTATGCCTGAGCACTATCTTATGCGGGTATTATTAAGAGGATGTATTTGGGGCACTTGCATCCAATAAGGTGGGTGTTTTTGACATGACTGGTATTAGGTACCTGCTGGCACTCGGGTCAATCTCCTTTTGTTCAAATGGTCAAGTCTCTGTCTGTTCTGTTCTTTATGAGAACAAATTTTTTGAAAGCTCACTTTTGACTTTCACTGATTTGGCGCTCAAAATTATCAGCACTCAAACCAAGGTTGTCAGTTTGAGAGTGACCGGAGAGCTGCCACTGTCACTCGGGTGGGGTACCTTATGCTAAATCTTTTGACACTGAATCCTCTCTGAAAATGGGTACACGTGTCTTTGCTATTTCACGTTTCAACATGGCGAAGTTACTAAAACCCTGCTAGTGAACCTAGCCATTTTCGTGATCAGTTTCAGTTTCAGTTTCATCTCAAGATTCTCAGCCCAAACAACCGCATGTCTCAGATGCAAGGTGTCAGTATCAGGTATTGGCCAATACCGATACGGTATCGCTGATACCTTATCAGTTTTTTTTTGAAAATAAGTAAAAAATAATATAAAAAAGTGGTTGTGTCAGTCAGTATCAGCAATACTACCCTGATACCTGTATCGGGGTGGTATCGGTATCAGCCAAGTTTTGATACCATGCTCAGATGGATGAAAACTTACCTTTTTTTTATTAAAACTTTTATTTTTAATTTTCTTGTTTCTGCATTTTTTTTCTATAGAACTCGTCAAGCGGCCATCACTACAGAACTGATCGAGATCATATCCGGAGCTTCGGCACTAACTGGTTAGATCCTTAAAAAATGCGATCCATTTCGCTGAAAGAATTTGAAGCATTGTTCCTCATGCTTCAAGACGTTTTTATTTTGTTGAGCTACTCAATAATATGTTCTGTGAATTTGTTTCCTGAACAACCTCCTGTTTTGATTTGATTTACTTTTCGAGTTTTGGTTTTCCTATCAGTTCAGTTTAAAGTCTTTTATATACACCATTCGAAGAAAAGAAGAATTTATATATGGTAACCGCCCCGTTCGCAAGTAAGAATGCGAAACGGGTCACTGATTTTGGACACGTGGCATTATTTTTATCAAAAAATGTGCCGCATAAAAGATCTGATAGGTCAAAAATTGCATCACAAAAAGGCATCTTTATCATATGATTTGAAGCAGTAAAATGCCTTTAAAATGAATTGCATCCATGTAAATCTCCAAAAATCAATGACCGGTCAGGCGTTGTTTGGCAACGCGGGTTTTATGATTTTCCCTGTAAAAAAACGGATTTTTTACACAAGTGAAACAGCCTGCGGTGTTTCGCTGTTGGGTGCGTCCCACTTCTGGAAAAAAAAGAATAACTCAGGATTAAATTTTCAGCAAATTTTTTGCTGAAAACTTATTTCGCGTTTTAATTGGGTTCATTGTTTACAATCCAAAATTCTTCCTTGTCAACCTGCGTTTCCAGTACTTGAATCGTTTGACTGCTCTGAATCTGACGATGAAGTTCTATTTTGGGTGCCAACCATTCACAAACCGATCTTGGAATCATGATTTTGCGATCAGATGAACAGATTTTGATGACAGAGGGTATACATCGCAAAAGGTGAACGTAGTATTGCCATGCATCAAAAACAATTTTTGGATCACTTTTTGAGATTTTTTGTCATGATGAATCAAAATTAGTGTTTTAGAGTTTTGTCATGTTGAATCAAAATCTGACGGTCTGATGGAAGGATCATGATTTGAAGATCCTTTGTGTCCAAGATTGGGGCGAAAAAAGGCATCTATGGTCTAATATAAAGAAGTCAACCGTTTAACAACGAAACCCAAGGTGAGAAGGATGAATTTCGGTTTAAAATAAAGGCACGTTTTTAAAAGGCTTGTGCTACTATCATACCAATTTATGTTACTATAACCTCATTTAAATGAATGAAAAATCCGTCCATGTCTCTAAATTAGATGGTGGAGATTATTTTTTGACTCAATCTTTTATACAAATGATCTTGACATCATCGACCTACTATGAGACAGTCAGCTGTTGATTCAACGCGGAATCAACATTTGATCGTTTGAAGTAAGCGCATAATTTCAAGATCATTTTTATAGAATATTGGGACGAAAAATGATCTCCGTCTAATTTAAATTAGTCGATGGAATTTTCCTTTGTTTCAATGAGGTAGTTGTAACATAAAATGGTGTGGTAGTAACACCAACTCGAATCAGATGATAGAGGTCGTTTCTCTTCCCCACAAAGTTGGTTTTAATTTCATGGCCCACATATCAAATTCTAAGATGTTGGTTAGAGATGGCACACATCCGTGATCATTGTGAACCATGGCACAGCATGACCACGGTCACTTTGTGCGTCATCAACATCTAGGTCTACGAAATGTGGGGCATGATATCAAGATCTAAAGTGTAAAAGATTGAAACGACCTCTCTATCATCTAATTCAAGGTAATCAATGGGGTGAATGATGGAACGTGGCACCGCAAGAATCTTTGGTTGTAAAACCTGCTACCCTTTAAATACCGACACGATTTTAGTTGTTGGATTTACAACTTTTATTGCCAAACAACTAAAAAGAAATAATACAAGCATTATCTTTAAAAAAAAAAAACTTTCCTTGAGGGTTTAATTTTTTTTTTTTTTAAATTATTATTATTCTTTATTCCTTTCCATGTTTTTTTTTTACAAGCCCTGAAAAGTAATAATAATAATAATAATAATAATAATAGTAATAATTAAAAACATTAAAAAAAAAAATCATTTTTTATGGGCTTGTGAAACGAAGAAAAAAAAAATAATAATAACTTTTTCATGGCTTTTGCCAAACAAGGCCTTAGCATGTGAATTTGTACCGGTCAAAATGTCCACAAATCCTAACCATTCAAATCAATGGTCCTTTTTCATCGATGGCTCCTGATAACTTATACACATCCACATGTTGGTGCTCAATCTGATGGTTAGGAGCTTCCAAATGTCAGCTTTTCACATGTTATAGCCCTCTTAAAGGCTATTAAATTGCTCATGATAGGCGTCAGTCGGTAGTTTATATTTTGATTCACTACGGACTAGTGTAAGTTTAAAAATAATTATTATTTACATAATTATTCTGTGCAATTTACTTAAGAAAAGTGCTTATATAAGGTATCATGTTCTGAACGCTCATATGGGCTCATGATTTGCCCAACTTTACACCACTGGTGCACATTTTAATCAATCCAAATATTCCAACTAATAGCCCATCATTGTCACAAGCACGAATCTCAGCCAATGAATCACACTTATAAGAGGACTAGAACCATCCAATTGTTGCATTTTAGTAGTAATGGTAAAAAAATTACGCTCAATCCAAACTAGAGTGTAAGATTGGACGGTTCAAATCTCTCAATCAGTGATTTTTAGGAATGTGGTAGCGAGCAATATGAGCACGCCTCTTTGATGACCTTGTTGAATCAAAATATATGGTCAGATCTGTATGCACATATCTTAAGGTTTGACCAATTTGGAAAAGAGAGATTGACCCGTGCACTGCTCTTAGTGCACGTGTTGGGTTCCTAATACTAAATCTAGGTCACAGTGGAGTGCTCGGGTCAATTTAGTCTACAATGCGTGACATGCACGGACTTCTAATGTATGGAAGTCCGTGCACATCATTCAGTCACACAGATGTGTAGCACGCTTTAATGCACACAATGGGTAGACACCCATTGTAGACTGACTCTATTGAGATTGATCTGTGTACTGCAAGCCATACACGATGGTCTCAGTATAATGGCGATTGTATTGGTGCATAGCACACTGATCCGATATTTTTGATCGTCTGATCAATTGAAAACTTTGACTTTGTGAATAAAATATAGGAAGTGGTCGTTGAACCACCAAAGAGGTGAGCAATCTGTTCAATGGTCGAGATTGTTATAGATAGAGAACCTATGTAAGATAAAGATAGGGGGCACCATCATCTATGATGCTACAAAGCAACATGTAATAGATAAAGATAGGGGGCACCGTCACATCTTTGATGCTACCAAGGAACATGTAATAAATAGAAAACAAAAAAAATCTCGCTAGAAGGAGGGCTTGAACCTCCGACCTTGTGGTTAACAGCCACACGCTCTAACCAACTGAGCTATTCCAGCAATTTGTTATAGATGGGTAAACAATAAAATATTTAAATACATAAAAATCTGAATTTTACATATTTTGGAGCCTCTATTTCCATAAAATCAGTTTTTTTGACATAATTGATGAGTTTAAAGGATATTCATAAACTTGATAATCTTATATATGGATTAAGGGTTGGGTTTAGAGTCAATCTTTACCAAAACCCAGACCCAAAGCCGACCAATTAAAAGCATAGTCACCAAGTTGGGGTTCGGCAATAATTCGGCAAAGGTTAGAATTTTAAAAAAAAAATCCGAAAAAATTGACAGGGTCAGTAAAAAATTCTGAGAAAAATTGGCGAAAAAATAGAAGACTAAATAGTATAATTTTTTTTAAAAAATATTAAAAATTACGATTTATGAAAAAAATCATGAATTATTCGTGAAGTTCGTGAATTATTCACAATTTTTTCAATAATTCAGAGAATTTGGTGACTATGATTAAAAATGCCCTGACATGAATTTGACCTGAACCCAACCTGCCAAGTGAACCTGGACCTAGACCTAAATCTGTAGTCAACATGAAGAAGATCCGCTAGTCTAATTTTGTTGCATTTTCAGCTTTGGACCCAACTTGTTAATCGCGTTTGAACTTGACTTGGACATTTTAAAAAATATACCGTAGATATGTCTTTTTTTTTTTTTTGATAACCTGGGTGTCTGGATCTCTTAGAGTACTCGACTAATTCCGGGGGCATGTGTGTGCGCGTTGAGTAGTCTGAGTTAGCATGAGATATAAATCCCTAGAGTGGCCTCGAGAGGGGAATCAAGCTCAAGTCTCTTGTTTCCTCAGGAAGGTATCTGGCCATCATGCCAAACCCCTTGAGGCTTATATAAGTTGGACTAGACAAGTATGAGGTTGGGTTGTTTGGGTTTCGGGATAACCTGAACTCAATTCGTTTATGCAAATAGGCCGAGATTTTCCACCCAACTTGACCCGATCCAACAAGTTGGCTCTAGAAACATGCTAGGTTAACCCAAATCCATCCAATTCCCATCCCACGTGGATTTTTAATAGTAGGGTTAGTAGCTTTGGTGGCATTTTATTAAAGGACAACAAGATCAAAATATCGGATTTGGTTTCGGTTTTGAATTGGACCAAAACCGGAATTTTGAACTGAAATTTCAGCCGAAAACTTCCCCTTAGTACATTTTCAGACCGAAATTTTGGGTTCTCCATTTCGTTTCGGTGGGTACTGAAACCGAAACATTTCAGTAAAAAGCTTCAAATTTCGGCCGAAATTTTGATCCATGAAGGACAATGTTATACAGTGGACAATTTTTGGTAGACAATCTTGCGGACAACTTATGTGGCGCAAAGTGACTGGCTAAGCACTGCAGCCAGTCACACATAGTGGGGCCTAAGCACTGCAGCCAGTCACATCGCACCACTTAAGCTGTATGATTGTTGACCATTTATAATTTTCCTTTATTAAAATGCACCAAAGATTATATCAACCGCATTGTAATTAAATACCTGTTACAAATATATAATAATATTCTGTAGCTTTATATTATATATAAATTGGCTTGGGCCTGGTGTTGGGATACTTATTCCAAGCCCGACCCAGTCTAACCCGAGCTGGATCATGCTTAGCCGGGGTTCAGTCCCAAACTAGCCTTACACACCCAAAAAGCCTGCTATTTCTATGTCGGGTCCAGGCAGAAATCCAGGCTACCCCTGTCGATCGAGAGCCCTAAGTTCAAGTTTTTTGGTCAAAAAAATCAATAGAGTTAAAAGGCAACTTGAACTCATAACCAAGGTTTTAATCTAGTACATATCGGGCATATCGGTTGAAACATATTGGCTAAATCCGATATATACCAACCATATCGGCCAATGTACTTTATATTTAGTTATGAAGTATTTGAAAAATATATAACTTTAAAGAAAAGGGAAAAAAAATTTGCCCCCAAACGACAATTTCCTTATTAAATCTAACTCATAATGACCATATCTAATAATATGGGCTAATATTTATACTGATATCAACTTGTATCAAGTCAAGGCTGATAATAGGCCGACATGTATTTGTTCTTGACGATATTTAAAGCCGTTCTCATAACATTAACTTATGATCATAGTTGATTATGACCCTTTTATTGCTTACGAAGCAATGAGTTATAGGAGTCACGTGGCAATCAAAGCATATTTTAGGTGTCACGTGGAGCAAGGTAGCGTTGTTTAGATCATTTCTCAAAATGATAAATCTAAAAGTCATAAAATGTACATCCTTGAATCACAGTCAAAATTTGACTTTTAACTTTAGAGCTCAATTTTCAATTCATTTAAAAAAAAAAATTGGTCTATTATGTTGCTAAAACTTCATGTGACACCAAAACGGTATTTTGGTGGACATGTGGACCTTCATGTAAATGTTGGAGTACAGCGAGAGGTACCTTCACCATTCTCATATATATATATATATATATATATATATATATATATATATATATAGTTAAACTTCTTTTATCATCCATTGATAGAGAAAAACTCACTCATATATATTTGCATTACTCAACAAGAAAATAGATTGCTAGATCACAATGGCTTATCTTTGACAAGCTATAAGGGAACATGCTCACCAATACAACCTAACTATGGTGCATTTGAAAGTTCCAACTCCACTATGGTCATAACCTTTCCTCGATAATACTCAAAAGTCAAAACAATTGGAACTAAAAATTCTCCTTGTGGAATACAAATCTTGTAGTGGTTTTAGTTGTGATTTTGTTACACAAACTCTCCAACTCTCTTGCCAAAACTAGAGGCCCACAATAGAAAACTCCTGCAATCAAGTTTAAAAAAAACATTATTAATGAATTAAACAAATTAAGCACATGGGTCAGGTGGGCCTGTTACTCGAGCCACCGAGCCGGATTTCAAACTAGGCTAGGCATAAAAACTTGATCCATGGAGTTGAGTCGGGTTGGCTCGGGCAGATATTGATATGACCTAACCCGATAAATGCTGTATATCTTGTAAGGTTTTGAAAGGATTTAATGGTTTCGAGGCGAGTCAGCCCAACCCGACCAGACCTGAACTAGTTTCTTGGGTCGGGTTAGGTCAGGTCAGGGTACACCTAAGGACCCAACCGGACCTGACATGGCCCGTTGGCAGCCATATTTCAAGACTAAATTGTGTCAATGGACTGGACCAGGCCTTCCATATCTATTCAAGGCCCATCAGAATCCACCCGTTTATACAAGTTTGGCGGGCAGGGGCTTTGAGGCCCAATAAAAAACTGGCCCATTTCAGGCCAAATTCAGTTTCAGTTTGGCCCAGTCCCTTAACATTCCCATCCACAACTTAAGTGAGTTGACTCGATTTCGGGACTGGCCTGATTGGTCGCGTGTGTGCAAGGGTCGGCCGAGTCCATTACGGCTACGATTTGGCCCATATGTAAGTCCAACATGGGAATTTTTCAAGATTGGTTTGGATGGTAGTGATTAAGCTTGAGTCCTACACTGAACCTGAGTTATGAAACCCTTGTTAGGTATTTGGAATGAGTGAACCAAATCACTAAGTTTTAAAACCTTTGCTACGTATTTGGATTGAGTGAACCAAATCCTACATAAGTTAGCTAAATATCTGTTGTGAGTTTGGTTTGGCACTTTAGGGTTTGATGGGGCATCTGCTAGATTAGGTATGGACCAGACATATCATAGTGAGGGTAGGTGTCTAAGGTGGGAATTGGGACGAAGTACCACATTACCTACCCTACTCAATTATTCGGGGTTCAAATGGGTAAGGCTTTAGGTGTTCAACTAGACTAAAGATTTCTATGGGTCTAGAAAAGTAAACCAACTCTCACTTTGGGGTTGTTTACCTAACTTTACCTTTACCTTGGCCCCCACTCTAAAGGTCTTTACAATATTAGGGTTTTGTAAGAAACAAGGGTTAGGGTTTAGTGGGCTTAAGATTTTGAGCCAAAATCAACTTTATTTGAAATTCTTAAACAACAATATTAATAATATTATAATAATAATGATGATGATGATGATCTCCTCACTCGAACTTTAGCAACCGGAGACCATCCTGTTACTCGAGCTGTGATTAGCAAGGTATTAAAATTAGTATCGGTCTCAGGTATTAGTTTGCTCGAGGCCGATACGTATCGGCCATTTAAAAACAATAAAAAAATAAAATAAAAGTCTCGGTCGAAGCTGAGACGTATCGGCCGAAACCTGATACGGGATACCGATACGTATCGGTTTGGCCGAAAACTGATACGTATCACCGATATGTATCGGTATCGGCCGATTTTTGATACCTTGGTGATTAGTTCACATCAATAACTACATTTTGAAAAGTCAAAGAGCAAATGCTTTAGACCAATCATAAATTGAGTAATAAAGTCTCCACATACTCCGGTTAGATACCACTTGAGTTGTGAGTTCAACTTCATTCCGGGTCATTTGGATGCCACCTAATCCGAGGATCATATGTCATGACAACATATACAAGATTGATTTGAAATAAATAAATAAATTTTGCACCGTTGAATTTATTGTCAAAGGTTGAAAATTTTTAACGGCAAAAATTTTGGGTGAAAAATTTATATCTTTGATTTGTAAAATGGAAGGCAAGAAAGTAAATTTTTAATTATTTTTTTCTTCTAAAACCCTATCAAGACCGATGAACCCTTAGAGCATCTGGTGCAACTACAGATCACATGGCACGTGATTGATACTTGAATTTAGAGTTGTACTCCAAGTAAATAAGAGATTGTGACCTATTAGAAAAACATTGAACCTAAAATTTGACCAATTTTGATTTTATTGACTATTTTGACTCAAAATGGTATGTGATCAAAAATTCAAAATCAACATTAATATTGATGAGTTTCATTAGGGTTTAAGTATATTACCAATAGTTGCTCCTCCATGTCTTCCAGCCAAACTGGATAATACACTGAACCAATTTGGCCTTGCAAAATGAGTTTGTACCTGAAAACCAACTCTAGAAATAAGCTCTTAAGGTATAATAGATAAGAATCTGGACCGTCCAATCAATCTGGTAAAGCTTTGATGGATCATTCCCCAAAATTAGAGCAATCGAACGGTCGAAATTATCTGCTAATGTGTGATTGACCTTTCAAAAAAAAGGAGTTAGATTAAAGCATGGTTCAAAATTTCGGCCCAAATGTCCGAAATTTCGGTTTCGGTCCCCACTAAAACTGAAACGATAACATATATTTTTGGGTATTTTGTATTGGGTTGAAAATTTTGGCCGAAATTTCGGTCCAAAATTTTGGTTTCGGTCACCACCAAAATCGAAACGAAATCCGAAAATTTTAACCTTGGATTAAATTGACATATGGCATAATTTTTCAGTTGCGGTGGTGGATCAATTAGATGCACAGGTCAATCTCACCCGTCCAAATAGGTCAAACTCATATGTCGCTTGTGGTGGTTTAGATATGTTTATTGGAGGCATGGAGTAAACGCATTCCGATGAGTTGAAAAGCTACATTACAGAGAAGTAGGAGAAGCTAAACAAAGCGAAGATTGAGAGGGATGTTGTGAGAAAGGATATGAAGGATTGTAAAAAGTTACATAGAACTTAGCGCAGATCAGGAAAAAAGTGGCGAAATAGGACTTAGGGTTGTCAATGGGTCAGGTCGGGCCAAAATTGTGGCTACCCAATGAAAAATGGCATATGCCAGACAGGGGCGGAACCACATAAAACCCCTCCCGACTTAAGAATATGACGCCCTCTCTCCCTATTTTTCTCTCCCTAAAAAATCTCTCCCACGCTTAAGAATCTGACGCCCTCTCTCCCCCTATTCCCTCTCTCCCTATTTTCTCTCCCCCTATTCTTTCTCTCCCTAAAAAACCCCTCCCACGCTTAAGAATATAACGCCCCCTCTCTCCCCCTATTCTCTTTCTCCCTATTTTCTCTCTCCCTATTCACTCTCCCTAAAAAACCCCTCCCAAGCTTAAGAATCTGACGCCCTCTCTCCCCCTATTCTCTCTCTCCTTATTCTCTCTCCCTAAAAAATCCCTCCCATCGGCACCGCCCCCAGTGGCGGAATCAGGATTCTCATCTAGGCAGGGCGCAAAATGAATTAAAGATAAATTTTATACAATGAATTTAAATTTAAACTACTTTATATTATAAACTATAATTTTCATTAAAATTACATAAAAAAAAGAAAAATTTAACAATAAGAAGTACCTAACCCTAAATCAATTAAAAAATAAATAAAACCCTAAATTTAGAAAGAGAGACAAGAAGGCGAAAAAATCATCAATCAAAATGCACAACAAAAAAAAATATTGTGCTGCAGACAAATTATTTGGTTCGGTTACAATGCGATCCTTTCAGATTAACTAGATAAACCAAAATAAAATACATAACCAAACTACAGTACGAAATCACCATACTAACCCCACAGAACTTGAATATGAATCCCCACTCTGTCTCTGCCACGGCCACAAAGACTTGGGGGCTCGGGCGGTGCCAGTGGGAGGGATATTTTAGGGAGAGAGAATAAGGAGAGAGAGAATAGGGGGAGAGAGGGCGTCAGATTCTTAAGCTTGGGAGGGATTTTTTAGGGAGAGTGAATAGAGGGAGAGAAAATAGGGAGAAAGAGAATAGGGGGAGAGAGGGGGCGCTAGATTTTTAAGCCTGGGAGGGGTTTTTTAGGGAGAGAAAGAATAGGGGGAGAGAAAATAGGAAGAGAGAGAATAGGGGGAGAGGGAATAGGGGGAGAGAGGGCGTCAGATTCTTAAGCGTGGGAAGGATTTTTTAGGGAGAGAGAGAATAGGGAAAGAGAATAAGGGGAAAGAAAATAGGGAGAGAGAGAATAGGAGGGAGAGAGGGGTTTTTTAGGGAGAAGAGAGAATAGGGAAAGAGAATAGGGGGAAAGAAAATAGGGAGAGAGAGAATAGGAGGGAGAGGAGTTTTTTAGGGAGAAGAGAGAGAATAGGGAGAGAGGCGTTAGAAGAGAGAGAGAGAGAGAGAGAGAGAGAGAAAGAGAGAGAGAGAGGGCGTCAAAAGAGGAAGTCTAGCTTATATATATATATATATATATATATATATATATATATATATATATATAAGTTTTGAGTTTTAGTGGGGGCGTGCATGCACTAGTGGGTATGTGGTTCCGCCCCAGCCCCCAAGGCCTCAAGTCTTTGTGGCCGTGGCCCGTGGCAGAGACAGAGTGGGGATTCATATTCAAGTTCTGTGGGGTTAGTATAGTGATTTCGTACTGTAGTTTGGTTATGTATTTTATTTTGGTTGATCTAGTTAATCTGAAAGGATCGCATTGTAACCGAACCAAATAATTTGTTTGCAGCACAATATTTTTTTTTGTTGTGTATTTTGATTGATGATTTTTTCGCCTTCTTATCCCTCTCTCTAAATTTAGGGTTTTATTTATTTTTTAATTGATTTAGGGTTAGGTACTTCTTATTGTTAAAATTTTCTTTTTTTATGTAATTTTAATGAAAATTATAATTTATAATATAAAGTAGTTTAAATTTAAATTAATTGTACAAAATTTATCTTTAATTCATTTTACGCCCCGCCTAGATGAGAATCCTGATTCCGCCACTGATGCCAGACCCAACTCGATGGTGCACCCGACCTGACCCAATTAGATAACTCAACTTGACCTGACTTGAAGATCGAGTCGAATGTTGCCCCACCCAACTAAACCCTATGGATAAAGTATATGTGCCCAATAAAATATCAAGTTGGGTCGGGGATCTGGTTGACCCAAACCTTTGACAACCCTAAATAGGAGTCACAAAGCTGACCCAAAATAAATGACATAAGACTTTGATAAATGATGTTGATGTAGAGCTATTCACAAGGCAAATATAAGTTCATAGGGTAGCTCTAAATTCTCCGAAAACTCATCCGTGGAGACCCCTTAAAACCCACTGATTGGGTCGGATTAGACAATGGAGAACGTGTTTCACCTCGATCTTCCACACAGTGAATCTTGAGACCATATCGCACCTTCCAGACAATCAATTTTTGATTCCACATGTTAAAGATCCTCAGAATATGACACTAAAATCACGTTTTAGTATGATGTGTGCCATTGCACATAAGGTCCACTTTTTGGGGATATGTTGAATAAAAACCGACCGTCTGATAGGTGATGTATGGTCTCAAGATCCACTGTGTGGAAGGTTGGGGTAAAAAATGATCTCCATCATCTAATTCGACCCAAGCAACAATTTTTAAGGGGTTGCAAATGTGGGTGCTTTCAGAGAACGAGTGGGTGCGAACAGAGCTACCGTAAGTCATATACTTTTGTTTGCCATACTGGCCTGACTAGCGTGCGCCGTGGAGGTCAGTCTTGTAGACCATGGAACATGTATTAGAAACACCAGACAATGGTGTTGGTCATTAACTTTCCTAAATGGTATATGGTAGCTAGATTTTGCCTTATTTTTACTCAATTTGATCGGATGGAATCTCAAACATTTGAGAAACAAACCGGGTTTCTGGAGATGAGATCTAGGCCGTTCATCGAGTGATGCAATGGTTGAAGTGCGGTTATCGGAGCTGATCTCTCGCCGCCTTCTTGGCGATGGCTAGTCAAGTAGTTGTGCATCTCTATCAAAGCCTGGAGATCCACTACAAAAATCAAAGTTTAGCTGGAATAGGAGGAGATATGCAGTTTAATATGGTGCTCATAGGGCACATGCTAGCAAAATGCCTGTTACAAGCATAGTCACAAGACGGGGCTTGGGTATAAGTCGGCAAAAAGAAAAGTTCGGGAAAAAGTCGAGAAAAAAACGGAGAAAAAAAACAAAAGTCAGAAAACTAAGATTAAAAAGTATCCAAAAATAAATTAAAAAAATGTGTAAATTATTGAAAAAGTTGTAAATTAATTGCAAATTTTGCATTAGACGATATGAGCACACCAATTAGTTTTTCCCACACATTAGGGTTGTGCATTTTTTCGGCCAAACCGCCTATACCAACAAAACCAGACCAAATGGCCTAAATTGGACCGAACCACCGGTTTTGGTCCGGTTTGGACGGGTACTGGTTTGGCAAAAAGAAAAATTAAAAAGTTCGGTTTGGTTTAAGTTTTGGGTCTTCCCAAGCCAAAACCGATCGAACCGAACCAATTGTAAGTAAATTTTTTTTAATATATATATATAGATATATATACACTCAAACAGACAATTAGATCCCGGATTGGGAACTAGAGTGAATGTGATGCATTTATTTTTATTATCTGTTTTGAGAAGGGTGACTAGATTATAAAAGTAAAACCACGCTGAAAAAAATAAAAAATAGTAAAAGTGTAATTCAGGTTGAGAAATTGAGAAGTTTTGATGTGCAAGTAGAACTTATAGGAAAATTGAAACCGAACAAACCAAACCGAAACCGAATTGAATCGGGTTGGTTTGGTTCAACAGTTGGATCGGTTTGATTTGGTTTGAACATTTAGAAACGGATTAGAATCTGTTTGGTTTGTGATTTTGGCCCAAAACCGACCAAAATAAAGTGATATGCATATAGTAAAATTTGGTGTGCATAAAAAATTTATTTTATTTACCAAAAGACACATAAGATTAGGAAGTCGGGTGCTCATTGGAATTTTATTGACAAATTTGCAAATAAATTTTACAATGAAAAAATAAAAATTAATGAACAATTTCTAGCTATGTATTAAATGACATCAAAAAGTAAAAAAATCAAAATTTTAAGTTCATGAAAGGGTACTTTTGTCATTTCACCTTCTTTTGGTTTGTATTTGATATCTCCTCCATGACATCTCTAAACCAATCAAAGGAGCTTTGTTCACGCGTAACCCAATAAAAATATGCTTTAGATGGGCACTTGATGGTACCAGATTCTATATCGTCCATCTATGAAAAAGACAATAATGCCCTTATGTAATGTATAGGTAAATATATTAATTTTAAAAAAATAATAGATCAAAATAATTAAATAAAAATTTTACCGAAATCAATTGCGACTTTCGTAGGGAGTGCACGATGTCTTTAAGGACACTAATAAAAGGCGTGGCCCCGATGCCGAGCCCGACCAGCACGACTATATCGTACTTGATATGGTCTTGAGCCGCTGCGCCATATGGCCCGTCTATGTATATTTTTGGAAAATCACATTTTCCGAGGACTAGTGCCTGCCCGTCATGTAAAAATAATTTCAATATGTTTATTTTTCAACTTTTAAATAATAATAATAATAATAATATTAATAATATTAATATTTCGTACCTCTTGGAAAAGGCTATAAATTTGGTAACTCCAGTCTCCGAGCGCTCGAATGTGCACGCTTAGATGGTTGTCATCCGGTGCAGACGTCAACGAAAACGGGTGCCTAAAAAAATAAATAATAAATCTTAAAACTTATAAGGGTACCCATAACAAAAAAGGAAGTTATAAGCATAGTGACAAATTTCACAAAAATTCAGCGTAACTTCAAAAAAATTACGGGAAAAGGGTTCAAACGAAAAATTTAGAAAATTTTTGGTATTTTTCGACAAAATTTAAGAAATTTTCAGCATACTTTTTTTTTTAATGTTTTAATTTTTTTAATTATTATTTTAAATATGTTATCAATTTAGTACATATTATAGTAATTTGAACAAAAACATTAAATATATTTTTAATTTATGAAATTTTCCTAAATTTTTTTTTAAAAGTATCGTAATTAATTTGAAATGTACCAAAAGGACCCCTCACCGAGAAATTACAGAAAACCAAATTTGTAACTATGGTTATAAAAGCTTTGGTCATTCAAGATATTTTAAATTTATGACATTTGGAAGACTATTTTCAGCTTTTTAATAAGTATTTTGTTTATAGAGATCACCCTCTTACTTAAGTTGTGATTATTTTAGGTAGGGAAAATTCGATTACTTAAACCGAACTGAAATTGAAAATTTTGATTTTTTATTCGATTTAGCTCGAACTAAAACCAAACGAAACAAATCAGTTCCGTTTTGTTTTGGTTAAATTTCTAAAACTCGAAATCGAACCCAATCTGAAACAAAAAGTAGGTTCGGTTCGGTTTTGATATCCGTTTCTTTTTTTCTTTCGGTTTTTCCCCCCTTTTTCTGATTTTGGGTCAAGTCTTGATACCTATACAATCAGGTTTCGGTTTCAGCCACCCAAAACCGAAAACCAACCAATTGAATAGGGATGCACATCTTAAACTGAAACCCAAAATGAACCGAAACCGAGGTCACCGAACTGGCCCAAACTGCACCGAAAACCAAAAGCCAACCAATTGAATAAGGATGCACATCCTAAACTGAAACCCAAAATGAATCGAAAACCGAGGTCACCGAACCGGCCCAAATTGCACCGAAAACCGAAAAGAACCGAACCATGGGGGTAGGATGCATAAACCGAAAAAACCCAAAAAAATAAAAAAAATAGGTAGGTAAAAAAAAAAAAAGCTTATTAATTTAATTAAAAATTTCAAATAATTGAATTAAATTTATGAAAAATCTTACCATTCAAATGAAGAAATTTGAGGACACTGAATGAGTATATGCATTCCACTTCTGTAGTCGAAACTCGCAGGCTTTTGCAGTTTCAATGATAGAACTTTTCCGGGATATATGTTGGCCTATAAAGTATAATTATTTTACAAAAATTAGTTGTAAGATATTTATTTATTTTTAAGGTATGGCTATTCTCACTTGTTTTCGGAGTAAGTACCACACAATTTATTATCGAAGAAAATTATTAACTGATTTGAATAGACGATGAAGATTATTTTTTGTTCCAATCTTCCTTACAATAGATCTTCAGATCATGGCATGCTTATTGGACGGTCAGATGTTAATTCCACATGGCATCCGGCTCTAAAAGTGAAGGTCAACTAATTTCCCCATGATCTAGGCCACTTTTGGGGATGTGTGCTGTGTGGAATTAACATCTGCTCGTCTAATAAGTGCGACATTATCTTAAGATCTTTTTTTTGGAAGAATATTGGAACAAAAAAAATCCACATCGTCTGATTCAATTCAGTCAAGGGTTTTTGTCCGTGAAAAATTGTGTGCTATTTACTCCGAAAACAGTGAGAATAGCCATACCCTAAGTTTTTTTTTTTCTAATTATTTATTTTTATGTTGTATATGAAAATTGAAATTTGAGGGCAAAAGATGTTAGCAACATTCTGATTAGCAATGAGGGTCTCAAACGTTACTTTTTACCTGACAGGGTCAAATCTATCTCTTGTTACCTAGCCGTGTCTGAGACCCTCTAATTTTTTCTTAAAAATGAGTATGTATATTTTATTTATTTTTAATAGGTGAAAATACTCTTTAACTAAAAACACATGCACATTTTTTAAAAAGATATCGGTCAGTGTTGTAAAAGATCGTCTCATACAAGATAACCTAGTCTCATATGTCACCGATCGATTGGTCGTGGTCTCATACGAGACCCGATAAATCTCACTGAAAATGAAAGGCGCACTTGTTTTTAATTAAAGGGCATTTTTACCAATTAAAAGTGAATAAATGCTCATTTCACATTAAAAATATATATATAGAGAATCGTGGACCTTGCTCTGTAATATGCAAAAAACAAATGTTTAGACCCTGTCAGATAATTATGTAAAAGTTTGGGACCCTCTAAAATAAAATTTCTCACTTACCTTGGTGCATACATCCTTCATGGTTTTTTTAGTACCAAAAAAATAGTTTCTTAATAATTAAAGATTAAATGTAATTTTTTAGAAATAGAAAAAAAAAAAACAACACACCTCGAGAACGTTTACGTTGTAGAAGCTTGCCCGTTTGGCTCGAAAGATCCGCTCTCCAGCATATAGTAAAACCGGAACAGCGATGTACATCCACGTCTACGCAAGAGGGTTTTGGTAGGATTAAAACAGAAAGAAAACAAAAATAAAAGGAAAGTAAAATGGTGAAAACATATTAAATAATGATAAATTTTGTTTTCGGTAATATTTTAGTAAGCAGTCATTTCGGTTTATTTCATATATATTTTGGGAAAAAATCAAACAAATTTTGGGGAATGCCAAAAAAATAAAATAAAATATTTTATAAAAGGACGGAAAGCTGTTAAGGTAAATATTTTAGGGTTTTTTGCAAATACCCCCCTATGTTATGCTGAAATTGCATAAAACCCTCTGAGTTATGTCTGTTTACACTACACCCCCTACTTTTATGTTTCCTTTACAAATACCCCCCTGCCGTTAAGTGGCAGTTAACTAAGCGTCATTTATTCAATTAAATGACGCATTTGCCCTTACTTAATATTATATATAAAATAGCTATTATATTTTTCTCAACTTTGACTGCATTTTAAACGGTGGATAAACATCGGATCTTAGCCAAATTTTTTGGGTGGAACATGATTGATCTCTTCTAAGTTGCCTTGTTACCTGATTTTCAATTTGGAAGTCCATGATACCCAGTTGGTTCGTAACGATGGTAGGGTCGAGATGGTACAAACAGGGATATCATTAAAATGCTACCCACGAGTCAAGCGAGCGTCATGAACATTCAAATTGAAAATCAGGTAACACGGCAACTTATAGGAAATCAATCATATTCCAGCAAAAAAATTTGGGCAAGATCCGATACTTTTCCATCATTTAAAATGCGGTCAAAGTTGGGAAAAATAAAATGATCATTTTGTATATAATGTTAAGTAAGGGCAAACAAGTCATTTAATTGAAAAAATGACGCCTAATTAACTGTCATTTAATGGGAGGGGGCTATTTATAAAAGAAACATAAAAGTAGGGAGACAAGTGTAAATAGGCATAACTTAGGGGGTTTTATACAATTTAAGCATAACATAGGGGGGTATTTGCAAAAAACCCAATATTTTATAAAAGTTCTCTTTGATAAAATGTTTAAAAATAGGTATAAACTTGACATTATTTTCGAAAAGAGAGGTTATTCTGATAAATTTTACACATAAATTGCAAATATTTTATGGCAATAATTTTTAGGGTAGCTCTAAACACGCGTTCTCTGAAAGCGCCTACGTTGGAACCCCTTTAATAACATTGATTGCGTCATATCGGATGATGGAGATCATGTTTCACCACGATCTTCCGCAAAATGGATATTGAAGTCATGTCGCACCTATCAGACGGTCAATTTTGATTCCACATGTCACAAATGCACAAAATATGGCCCATTGCACACAAAAGGCATTTTTTGGGGATATGTGACATGCGGAATAAAAAACTGATCATCTGATAGGTGCGGCACGATCTCAAGATCCATTTTGTGTAAGATTGGGGTGAAACACAATCTCAACCCTCATATACGAAGCAATCAATAATTTTTAAGGGGTTGCACACGTGGGTGCAAATAACATATGAGAGCCAACTTACCGTTTTTTCAGTTAAGTCCTGAGCCAGGAAGAGGTACATGGAGTGTACAATGAGCAGCGCATACACAATAATGAACATGTGGTGGGTATACCAAAATGCGTTGAAGCCTGTGAGCCGTTGGATCGGCCATGGCAAAGACTTTGGGTGACGACGTGGCAAGTGCGTGGCCAACGCAAATGCGATTACCATGATAATGACCATCGAGATTCCGGTCGCGACCTCTGTCGTCGACATTATCTCGATGTAGGATGGCTGCCGGTGCTGGAAATCGGCAGCGATCGTGCGCTGGAAAATGATCCGATCGGCCCGTGCGATCCGTGGGAAATCACACGCTAGGTGGGTCCCACCGTGGAGGATTACACCTATAACTATCCCTCCTGCAATCAGCTACACTAAAAAGGTTGATACTTGTTTGAGAACAGAGGAAAAAAGAAGTACTGGTGTTAGGTGCACGGGCCGTGCAGTGCCCGGGTCAATCTCACTCTCCTAAAAAAAAGTCTTAAGTGTATGACCAGTTGACATATGGAGATTGACTAGTAGCACGCCTCTTGTCCTTGTACACGGTCCATGCACTGCTAGCGGTAAATGGCCCTGTGTACTTGCTAAAATCTTGGGATAATTAGAGAAACATGCTTCAAAAACAAACTTTTTAGCAAAAAGGCCTGCCTCAAACGTTTTAGGAAACATGCTTTCGCGGATTTTAGAACTTCAGAAAACTGCAAAAGTAGTGTTTTTAAATTTTTCTTAAACATGCTTTCATGATTTTCTGAAGTTTCAAAATCCGTGAAAGCACCGTTTTTCTAAAACGTTTGAGGCCGAGTCTTTTTTGCTAAAAAGTTTGTTTTTGAGGCATTGTTTTCTAAAGTGCCTTAAAATCTTGTACATCGGAAATACAAGCGTAGTTTGACCACGTTCATAGACAACTTACCAAAACCAAGTATCAAATTTTCGGATTTCATTTTGGTTTCGGGCTGGACCAAAACCAAACTTTTGAACCAAAATTTCAGCTGAACTTTTGAATTTCTGCCGAAAACTTCACTCCCATACATTCTAAACCTGAAACTTTAGGTTCTTGGTTTCATTTCGGTGGGGACCGAAACCGAAACATTTTGGCTAGAATTTTGATCCATGACTAAAACATAACCCGATCAAATTTCATTCTCCAAAACTACTACTTGGACTTGGACCTAAACCTAGACCCGCAACCCGAACCTTACTTCTTGTTATAGTTTAATTTCATTTTTTCAAGTTTGGATCTGACCTATTAACTATTTGCAAACCTAATGTAGACCATAGTGACAAATTTCGTTTTCGGTAATTTTTTGGTGGGGGTCCTTTCGGTACACTTCGGAAAAAATGAGGAAAGTTTCGGGGATTAAATATATATTTAATATTTATTTTTTAAAATTACTACAATTTATACTAAATTACTAACATATTAAAAAAATATATATAATGAAATTTCCAAAATTTTGTCGAAAAATACTGAAATTACCGAAAAGAGCAAAATTTTGGTTTTCCCCCCTTTTTAGTGAATTTCGCAAAATTTCGTTGAATATCGACAAAATTTGTCAGACATAGACCTTTTGAAAATATAATGTATGTATATGTCTTGTAACAAATTGTGCAAATGCCACTTCTGATCAAATCACAAAAAAACTCGTAAAAAGAGGGCCGTTAACACTCATGTTTACTCATTTTGATGATTAAAAATCACCTTCGTATTTTTTTTGAACGAAATTTGGTCGAATAATGTTTTCATAAGTTCTTTTTTTTTTTTTTGAAACAGGGTTCAAAATTTCGGTCGAAATCTTCCAAAATGTTTCGGTCCCCACGGAAACCAAAAACCCAAAATTTCGATATTTACAGTACTTTGGGAAAGATTTCAGCCGAAATTCAAAATCCCATTTTTTGATCTTTGGTTTGGAAGGTAGATATTGAAGTGCTCTAAGTCTATGTTGACATACATTACCTTGTGAAAGTTGATATTGTCATTGAAGGGGATAACCGAATTTAACCGCCGATTCTTCCGGAGCCAAGTTACCGAATTCCGGCAAACCGGAAAGAGAATGAGAGCCATGTTAAATTTAAGGGTCTCGGCAGCACCCTTTGCGGTGCATAGGCAATAGCCCATGACCTCAAATGCCGATCTCCGGCGATATTGCGTAAATTTCCACGTAAAGAGTGAGACACAAACGGTCAGCCAACACACAATTATCCATGCTCGCCTCCATTGCGATCGAAAAAAGACCTCGATCGATGTCGGTGGTGTTTCCCGGTATAGGTAGCCGGAATTTTTGGAGGGTGTGGCCGGAATCTGATCCACAAAGCCCTTTGTTGAGCCTTGTTCCTTGAAAAGAGCTTCTACATGGGATAGCTGCCATTTAGTAAAATTGAAGTTTTCGTCATTGCGGTATATGAGAAATGACCATAGTGACCAAGTTGGGGTTCGAGAATAAATCAGCATCTGACAAAATTGTAATATTCGATCAAAATAAGGAAAAAATAAAGAAAAAGTTTGTGACCAAAATGGGGAATAATTAAGGAAAAAGTCATTTAATTTGCATATAATTTGTAAAATTCCTGAATTATTCAGAAAATTTAGGTTTTATTCATTCGGACTTTATTCGTTTTTCCAAAAATTTGCAAATAATTTGAAAATTTTGCAGAAGTCTGGCAAAATTTAGCCACTATGGAAATGACAAAAGTTGAGGGTATAATATTGCTTTTTCACTTTCCCAAAGGTTCGGCAATATATCGGCAAGGTTAAATTTACGAGACCAAGTGACCAACCCCATCGGTCTTACACTGGATTGATCAGTCTCGTATGGGACCGAAGGGCATTTTCGTCCAACTCATTTTTCACTTAAAATTAAATTTCAGCACATGTCAATTTTTTAGACCTAGGGGTGCAGATTCGCTTAACCAAACCGAAATCGGAATTTTGGGTTTCAGTTCGGTTTCTGCAAAACCGAACCATAATTGAAACATTTTGGTTTTGGTTAACTGAACTTGTCAACCCCCCAAATCGAAACCGAAATCGGTTTCATTCGGTTTTCAGTTTTTGTTCATTTTTATTTTTATTTTTGGTTTTCTCACCCTACCTCGCCAGTTTTCGGCTTTTAGGTACCAAAACTGAAATTGAATTGGGCCGAATTGGTTCGTTGTCGGTTTTCAATCGGTTTCGATTCGAAAGGCTCGATTTTAGGGTTTTGATTTTTTTTTTTTTTCACACCCCTACTTTTTGTTTTTGATAATTTTACAGCCCTACTTAGACCCTGCTTCTATGGTTTAAAAATAAAAATTAAAAAAGGGTCTTGGATTCTATTCGGTAATAAGCGACATGTCAGGCGATTGATATGGTTCAATGGCTGCACTGACTTGTGTTAATTGAGCCCCACCACACTTATTGCCAATTACATTGCGCCACATTAGTCGCATGTACTTTGTCTGCATAAAATCTGTCCTCCGTATAACACTCTGCTTAGGAATTAGGACTTAGGATATACTCAACCATGTGTCCACGGTAAAGGTCATCGTGGTATTTTGGTTATTTAAGAGAACTATAAGTGTCATCATATACCTTAATGAACCGAAACCTGAAACCAAACCAAAAACCGAGGACACCAAACCGGCCCGAACAGCACAGAAAACCAAAATGAACGTAACCGAACATCGAAAAATCGAAACCCCAATTCCGTCCGGTTTCAGTTTAAGGTGCAAAAACCGAAAATCATGGGGGTTGAACGAGTAAACCGAAAAAACCGAGAAAACCAAAAAAATACATTAAAAAAAATAAGAAAGTAGGTAAAACATCAACACCGAACCGAACCGAAATTGGTTTGGAGAGTACCGAACCGAAAACTGAAAAATTAGGGTTTGGTACACCAAACTTGCATCCCTAATTATTAGTATATTTTGGTTCAGTTTTGGTTTGGGGTGTACTGAACCGAACACCGAAAAATTCAGATTCAGTTCGGTACACCGAACTTGCATAGCCTTGCATATATTCTTCACCTTCTTCCTCCATTAGGACCAGCTTATTTGCATAAGCATTCAACAAAATAATCAAAGGTATACCCCAAAAAAGGGGTTGCATTATTTACACTGTCAAACTGCAATCTCACCCGAATTAACTATGAGTAGTGAAGATTTACAAGTATTTTGTTAATGAGTGAGATGAAATTTGTAGCGTGCAACCCTACTTCTATTTTCTGATGTCTAGAGACCATTCGGTAGAGAAGCACCAATAATTATGTACAATCTCGTTTTCGTCCACCGTTAGGATTACGATCATGGATCAAAAATTTTACCGATGATTCAAATTGTCGGCCGAAATGTTTCGGTCCCACCGAAATGAACCTTTGAACCAAAATTTCGATAAAAAAAAGTATAGAGGGGAAATTTTCGGCCGAAAGAACAGACATTTCAATTCAAATTTTCGGCTGAAAAGAACTTTACGATAACACCCCTAGTTTTTAGTAATTGGTCCGATTGCAGTTTGACAGGATGGTACTAAAAAAAAAGGGCCCTATGCCATTTTTTATCTCCAAAAAATCAAACGCCGTTTTTTTTCTTTCCGAAACAGCTCTCCCACGTACTTGAAACGGGCAGTCATATATATCAACTCACGTAGGGCATTGATCAATTTTAATGAATAATTATAATGTTGTCCTTGCTAACAAATTCTTATTTATTTATTTATTTTAATTTTTTTATATTAGGCATTCGACACATGCATGGAGAATGCATACGAATACGGGCACGTATAGGATGCATTTTAATTAAAAAAAATTTTGACCCTTTTTATAATATAAATATAAATGGGGCACATTTTCGTACTTTGCTAGAAAAAAGAAGTCTGGTGTTATTGCCACACTGTCTTATGTTACAACCACCTTACTTAACCAAAACAAAAACCAGCCACTATGTTGAATTAGATGATGATTGGTTTTCATCGGACTCTTTTCACACAATACATCTTGAGATCATGATCCTACCATCGAACAGTCCCATATTGATTCCATATGACACACATCCTAAAAAGTGGACGTGATCATAAGGTATCATTAAACTTGTTTCACGTTCATTTGTAAAATGGAATCAACATTTGACCGTCTGATGGATAGACCAATGATCTCAAGATCTATTGTGTGAAAGATCGGGACCAAAAAAGACCTCCAGTGTCTTAAAAAAAATAAAACTTTATTTTGATTTCTTAGTTTTGGGTTGGATTTTAGGCAATAGATATTCTCAAATTTTATATGCAAATTAATAGTCCCACATTGATAAAAATAAAATGTGTCTAGGCTATATATAGAACCTTTCACCTTCTATTATTGTTTGACAATAAGAAGAGAAGAGTGTACCTAGCGGCGTGCCGCCGCGTTCGCGCACCCGTGTGGCTATTGGCGTTTAGACGCATTGGCGCTTTATCAGATCTTAAAAGACCAAAATTAGGTAATAGAGCCATTGAATGCGTATTTATTGGATACTCATTAACCAGTAAAGCCTACATATTTTTGGTAACTGAATCTAAAAATGCAATTGATCAAAACAGTATAATTGAATCTAGAGATGCTGAATTTTATGAACATTATTTTTCTTCTATTTTTAGAATTAATGAATATTCCGATAAAGAAAAATTAATTATAAATTCTGAAAATATAGAAAATACGGATCTCAGAAAAAGTAAAAGAGTGCGAAAAGAAAAATCTTTTGATTCAGATTTTTATATGTTTGTAGTAGAGGGAACAAGATCAGAACAAGTAAAGGAAACTATGTTTTCTTTTCATATCGAAAATGATCTTTTAACATTTGATGAGGCTATGAAATCGCAAGATGCTGCCTTTTGGAAGGAAGCGATAAATGATGAAATAGAATCTATAATGGGTAATAAAACATGAAAACTAGTTGATCTTCCTGAAGGATCTAAACCTATAGGTTGTAAATGAATTTTTAAACGAAAACTTAAAGCTGATGGAACTATAGATAAGTTTAAGGCCCGATTGGTGGCAAAAGGATTTAGACAAAAGGAAGGTATTGACTTTTTTTATACTTATGCACCGGTAGCCAGAATTTCAACTATTAGGATCTTAATAGCACTTGCTTCTATTTATCATTTACAAATTCATCAAATTGATATAAAAACTACATTCTTAAATGGTGAATTAAAAGAAAAAGTTTATATGGAGCAACCTGAAGGTTTTGTAATGACCGGACATGAGTATAAAGTTTGTAAATTAATTAAATCTCTTTATGATTTAAAACAAGCTCTTAAACAATGACATAAAAAATTTGAAAGTGTTATTGTTTCTAACGGTTTCAAAATTAATGAATCTGATAAATGTGTTTATAGTAAATTTTCTGCAAATAAGGGGGTTATCATATGTTTATATGTAGATGATATATATTTGGTACTGATTTAGATAGTATAATGGATGCCAAATCTTTTCTCTCTTCCAATTTTGATATGAAAGATATGAGTAATGCTGATGTGATCTTAGGAATCAAAATAGTAAGAAATGATAATGAGCTTATTTTAACCCAGTTTCATTACATAGAGAAAATTATCAAGAAATATAATCATTTAGATGGTAAACCTGTATCTACACCATATGATCCTAGCATCAAACTTATTTATAATAAAGGTAAATCTGTAAATCAGTTAGAATATGCTAGAGTAATCGGTAGGTTGATGTATGCAATGCACTGTACTAGACCTGACTTAGCATATGCAGTTGGAAAATTAAGTAGATATACTAGTAATCCATGTCATGATCATTGGAACGCTGTATCTCGTGTATTTAGATATTTAAAAAGAAGTGTATATTATGGATTACATTATTCTAATTTTCCTAATGTTTTAGAAGGATACGGTGATGCAAGTTGGAATTCAGATTCAGATGAATCTAAGGCAATGAGTGGATGAGTATTCATTCTCGGTGGTACTGCGATCTCATAGGGATCTAAAAAGCAAACATATATTACTCATTCCACAATGGAATATGAGTTTATTGCCTTAACGGCATGTGGCAAAGAGACAGAATGACTTCAAAATTTACTCTTGAAAATTTCTTTGTGGCCAAAGCCTATGTCACCTATTACAATAAATTGTAATAGTGAGGCTACGAGAGCAAAAACCTACAATAAAATTTATAATGGTAAGAATAGACATATTGGTCTACGACACCGTTATTTTAGAGAATTACTCAAGGATGGAGTAATTTGGATAGACTCAATTCGGACCAATAATAATTTGGCCGATCCATTTACCAAAGGACTTTCTACAAAATTGGTAAAGAAAACATCTATTGGGATATGACTAAAACCATTTAGTTGATCACGTATGTCAGAAATCCAACTTAATGTTTGTATAACAAATCCTTAAGTTCAATGGAAGAGTACGACATAAGAGTGATGATTAGAAGCGCTTTAATTTTGTTAAAATGTCCATCCCAAGACAGGTGTCAAGTGCTTGGAATCTGTAATGAAAAAGAGAAGAATGAGTATTTACTCTTAATAAGTTTGTAACATTTTGTGTTAATGTGTTTGATTACAGAAACACATTCGACATACTTACTTATGTAAATGTAAAGGTGCGGATGCTTCCTATGAGATTATGGTTTCTCTCAAAAAGCATTCATGAAACCAGGGTATAAGCACGAGGCCATAATAGTGCTGGCTTTATAGAAAACTCGATCTTAAGAAAATATGTGTGTGTTATTTATCCGATCATGTCATATAGGGTCCTCAGTTCAAGACTATGGTCTCTGTGCACCCTGATAAGATTTTGATAAGTTTAAACTAAGTGAAGGTTCAAACCCAAAAAGTACCTTTCATGGTATGCACATATTTTCGGTACCAGTGTCTTTATTTTATTTTAAATTTGTTGGGGATTGTTATATTTATTATTAATATAATAAATATTTTAATAATTTAAAGAAAATAAAATTTTATTTTGATTTCTTAGTTTTTGGTTGAATTTTAGGCAATAGACATTCTCAAGTTTTATATGCAAATTAATAGTCCCACATTGGTAAAAATAAAATGTGCCTAGGCTATATATAGAACCTTTTACCTTCTATTATTGTTCGACAATAAGAAGAGAAGAGTGTACCTAGCGGCGAGCTGCCGCGTTCGCGCACGGGCGTGGCAATTGGTGTTTAGGCACGCACATGCGCATCGTCGTAAGTAGAAGTTTGACTTTTTGACTAGGTAGATCCAACGGTTAAATTATTCATGGGCCGGGTCGGGCCTAATGGGCCATAAAATAGTGGGTCTATTCGGTTCTATTGGGCCAAATGGATTGGTCAAATAATGACAGTTGGACCCAACCGTTTCATAACCTTTTATACCGTTGGATGAAGTGGTTGAGATCTTTGAAAGATCTGAGTCATCCAAAATACGACTGTTGGTCCAACAGTCATATTGAAACTTCTATATAAGGAGGCCTTAGGACACAGATTTGAATACGCTGAAATCCATCGGATTCCTTACATATAACTTGTGAATTCCTCTTGCTTTCTTCTTTTGGTGGTACTCCATCGGATTGAGTTTTCTGGGGTGATCCTCTACTGTTGCAAAGTAACGGATCGCATCCAAGAGATTGGGCTCGTTGTATCCTGGAAACGTCTCGCTGGAACCATTTTGCAAACTCGAATATTTACTCAAGTAGGGAGCGAATAGCGTTTTAAAGACAACGATTACGTGCCTCGAGTCCAATTCTTTCGCCCATTTCATCATTTTCGGATTTCTGTTCCTAAATTACCTAACATATTCAAAACAGCGAACAATTTATTTTTTACTTTGCTTAAGTGAGGTGGCTCTAGTAAGGATCAAAATAGCCGTTTCGTTTTCGATTTCTGGCATGACTAAAACTAAAAATTTGAATCGAAATTTCAGTCAAAAATTTGAAATATCGGCCGATTATTTCCCCTCCATATATATATATATATATATATATATATATATATATATATATATGTACCGAAATTTCGGTTTAAATTATCGTTTCTGCTCTAGCATAAGACGGAGCAAAAAGAAATACAAAATCATGAACTAACAACGAAAAATTAAAGTTATATTAAATTAATTTAAATAATTAATTCATGTAATTACCTGATTGGTTTCTACCTTTGTGATATCCTCTTCCATATTCTTACCACACCTAATAAAATATTAAAAAATCATTATACAAATTAAAGGAGGAAAATTGCATAATTAAGAAGGAAAATTAATTTAAAATACTTGGTTATAGTACATTTTCAAATAACTTAATTTCAAATATAGGAGATTAAATTTGTGTAGTGTTCAACAAAGATTATAAAAAAAAAAAAAAAGGAAAAAGAAAAAAAAAAAGAAAAACTTACAAATCGAAATAAATTCGGATTCTAGAAGGGAAATTTGGGTCCGAAATTCGACACCAGTATTCATAGAGATCAGCTTTAGATACTCCAAAATTTGGATCTCTTCTACCTTTTAATGCTGTGATAAGCTCTTCGGCGAGTTTTGGCGTTTCATTAATGCCTGCCAAAATTAAAATAAAAACAAAAAATAATATATTAATTAATAATTAAAAATGACATTTTTAATCCATGAATTTCGAGCCGCGTCTAAACTAAAGACAGGGTAAGAGCTATGAACCATCTGCCAAAATATGTGTCCAGATAGCCCAAAGTTTCTATAGTTAGATTTAGGCAAGGTTTGAAAAATTGGCCGACACCGATACGTATCGGAATTTCGGCAAACTGATATGTATCGGTTATGAAACTCAGTTTGCCCATACGTATCGACCAATACATAGCCGAGATTTAGAGTTTTTTAAAATAAAAAATAAAAATAAGCCGATACGTAGCGGTATCAGCTGATTTGTATCGGTCCTCCATGGACCGATAATCAATACCGATTCCGAGTTTAACACCTTGGTTTGAGGTCTTTTGTTTTTATTTTGCAATACCATATAATAAAATTCTATGGCATTTTAAAGTATGTAGCAGATAATAATAAGGAAAGTCTAAAAAGAAACATGAAATGAAAAGAAAAACAAAAAAAGCCCCATTACCTTTTATTTATAATCCAAGATTCTTCCTTCTCAACCCAAATTTTACATTATTAACAAATTGACTGTTTTGAATCAGATGAGAGTGACCCTTTTTCCATGAAGTCATAGGTCTATCATTAGCATGGATCAACATTTCAGCCCCTGAAATGTTTCGGTTTCAGTCCCTACTAAAATCGAAACCGAAACTGAGAACCATAATTTGGGCCAAAATTCAAAATTTTGGTTTCGGTCATGACTGAAACGAAATCCGATATTTTGATCCTTGATCATTAGACAACTAAATTTTAATTTCATTTGGCACACAATAAAAAAAAAATGAACATGATCATGACTTACATCAAATGTGATTCTTGGGTCACTTTTCAGGATGTCTGCGTGGAATCATAATCTCACAATTTATTGGTTATATTGAAATTGAGAAGAAAAAAGATCTACATCATTTAATTCAAATGATTCAAAGAAATATATAAAGGATTTAAACATGCGAAACCGGGTTGAGATCAGTGACGGAGCCAGAAACTTTCATGGGAGGGTGTCAAAGTATAAATAAAAAATTATGAGATAGAAGAGCCAAAAAATGAATGACAAATATATTAAGATTATAAAGAATAAAAAAAATATTCATTCATTGCTAACAAATTGCAAATAAAAGAAAAATTATAAAACAATTATTTTTTAATATGTTAAAATTTTAACTCAATCATCTAATATATTTTAGGATATAAGCCGCCCTGTTATCTTCAAAACTACCTTATAAAATATATTAAATTTTTTTTTTTCAAAAAACTCTGCCCGAGCTCGAACCTTAATGACTTTAATTACCACTAGGTCATTAAGGTTATAGTTGGGGGCCATATTATTTGGGCTAAGCCTATTCTCTAACTTTATGGATGTTTTGATAAAATAATAGGAAAATAGTGGATTTGAATTTATAAATATGATGAATTGCTTCAAGTGATTATAGGAATACCAATAGTTAATTTATTTTTTAATGTTTTGATGGGGCTAATTAAGTGTCTCAAGACTGATATGCAAAATGGCATTTGAGAAAAATAGAGAAAGCGAGTGGGAGAGTTTTTTAGATGGATATATTTTGATAAGAAAAATTGTAGTAGGATAGTTTAACTATTGGTTCAAAAATATAAGAAAAAGTGAAATTGTGTTTAGTTGAGGCACCTAAAAGATAAGAGAGAGAGAGAGAGAGAGGATGCCTAAAAGATGGGAGAGAGAACTTTGAGAAAGAAGGTGGACGAGACTAATTAGTTTAGCGCTTATAAGATAGAAAAGAGAGATGCCTAAAAGATTCGAGAGAAAACTTTGAGCAAGAAGGTTGATAGAGCCAACTAGTTTAGCTGGCCTCAAAAATATATGAAATGGAATAAAGAAAATATGAAAAAACTAAATAAGTGGTGGGAGCCGTGGCCCTGTTAGCCCTCTCTTGACTCCATCCCTAGTAAAAAGAAAATTCTTAAATTGAAAATAACGGTATTCGATACATATCGTTCGAGCTCAAAATCGATACGTATCGGACGATATGTATCGGAATAATAAAATATTGGACGATACATTAAATATATCGTCCAGATGCTATAAAATGGACGATGCAGTACATTGAATGTATCATATCGTCTCAGTATACGTATGGCTCGATACGTGTCCATATGAGACAAAATTTTGACCCATGCTGCTAAGTGCTAACGTACGCCGTCAGCAATGAAGCTTACGTCGTGCCAGTCAATAAAAAGATAGTATGGCGCAGTCTAAGAGCATGGGCGCACTATTCGGTGAAAAAAGGAAATAAACAAAATAATCACAATCACAGTTGAAGCGAATCAAACGGGTCATGTCAAATGAGCACCGGCTGGTCGGACCCAGTGTGCGTACGTTAGATTCCCGGATTTATTTTGCTCCGAAAAATACTAAAATGCGCCTACCTCTCTCTCTCGATTACTCACCGATACAGTAAGCGAAACCTGACCAGTCCACGACGGGAACCGGACCGGGTGCAGTTGCTGTCAGCCGATCAAACCGCTCATCCACCTCCTTCCATCCTATCCGTCCATTGGCCTCACAGTCAATGAATCCCAATCGCTCGATGGCTCGTTTGGCGATCGTAGCAGGCCCATTTTCCGGCAGTAAAACTCGCCGGTTTTCCGGAAGGAGGTCCTCGTTGCCGTTGATTTTTGACGAATTTTGCGAGGAGAAAAGGCCGCGCATTGTGACCGGTGGTGAGTGGGTTAGAGGGAATACCCTAGAAGAAGATGAAGATGATGACGATGAAGAAGAAGGGGATTGAGGGGTATTTTGGGAATTAAATTGCAGTTCCATTGATGGGTTTTGGTAGATTGATGTTGCAACTTGAAGAGAAGGAAAATATAAAAGTGGGCTTTTCAATTGAGGCGTAATAGAGTATTTAGAAGGATATCGTTTTTGAATTTTAAAGAAGAATGATAAAAATAGGTGGCGATATATAAAAAAAAGAACTTGGTGATAACAAATGACGGTTTTATTGATATCTCTATTCTAGATTTCTTGGGGGAGGAAAAAAAAAAGTGTGGTTTTTTTTTTCTCAGCTTTTGAAGAATAAACCAAAAAGAGAAGGATTTTGCTTAGACAAAATTTGGGTTCTTTTTGTTTATGATCAATTGAGAGAGAGAGAGAGAGAGAGAGAGAATTGATGGGTTTTGAAGAGGTTGATTGAATTCAGTTAAAAGAAAGAAACACTTTGTAAAATAATAAAATAATAAATAAGCGGAAGGGTTTTGCTGACAAGTCGGGAGAGTTGGAGAGAAAGTAAGAGTGAGCAGTTAAGCTAGAATACTATGCATGAAATGTTTATGATCTTTACTTACCAACTCTCTCCCAACCCAAAAGAGAGAGAATATATATAGGGTTTTTGACATATACCCCTTGAGTTAGGGGTATTTATTCTCCGACCCTTATTTTGTTTTTTTTCATACACATCAATGAAATTAATATTCTAAAATTTCATTGATAGATTTAAAAGGTTATTTTACCCTTAATGAAATTAATATTCTAAAATACCACCATTCTAAAAGGCTTTTTATTCATTTATATTTACAAGTCATACTATTATAGTTTACCACCATTTTAAAAGATCCTTTATTCACTTTTATTTACAAATCATGTCATTATAGCTTATCACTATCATTCTAAAAGGAGTACCTTTAAATCCACCCACAAAATCTTTGAGTTTACCCACTCTAAAACACAATGATTGTATTAAATCAGACGATGGAGATTGTTTATCATCTCAATATTTTATTAGATCGATCTTTAGATCATGGGTGTACCATTAGACGGTCGAGATCAAGTATTATGGTAGTGCCCTCAATCTCTACTAGAAATCAGTGCATATTCACTTGAATTTAGACCATAAATTTTATGTCTATGGTCAATAAAATATATGCAATAATTCATACAAAAGTAGTTGATGAATGATTATAATGTCTAATACATGCAGTTTCTAATATATGGTTCATAAAAGAAGTTTGTCAATTGATTGAACAGTTGGGATCAAGGATCAAAATATCGGTTTCATTTTCGATTTCGGACATGATCGGAACAAAAAATTTGAATGAAAATTTCAGCCATAATTTTGAATTTCGATCGAAATTTCGACCAAAAACTTTTATTGACATACATAATTTGACCGAAATTTCAAGGGTTATTTTCATTTCAGTGAAGACCGCAACCAATAAATTTCGGCCGACAGTTTGAATTATCGGCCGAAATTTTAAAACACCATTGGGATGGTTCCGCTTGTACAATAATTGGAAATTAATGATAACACTAATATAAGAGGGGTTCAACTCGTCGGGTCAACTCGATGGGTCAAAGTCAAATGACATGACCCGTCGTAGGTTTGGGCTTGAGTTCAAATTTTCAAGTCCCAACCCATTAGGTTGGGTTGAAAATGCTGACTCATTTATTTCTAAGTTCCACTCAACCACTTAATTGTTTATTGTTTAATTCCCAACAACATTATTCATATACCCAATATAAAAAATCACCAAAATTTTAGGTACCCAAAATTAAAAATCATCCCAAAATCATAATAAAAAATTTACTAAAAATTTTAGATACCTAAAATTAAAAATCATTCCAAAATTTGGTTATTAATTTAAGAACATATAGATTGAAGGTTTTCTTTACCATAATAATTGCATAATTTGCCACAAATCCTCCATTGGTTGAGTTTTCGTCCAAACGTTGGCATGCTTTAATAGGGGAATCACTCACCTATGGGCCTTGAATTTGATGGGTGAATGAAGGACCTTTTAGAAGAGTACCTTTAAATCCACCCACCGAATCTTTGAGTTCACTCATGCTGAAACACATTGATTGAATTGAATCGAACGATAGAGATCATTTATCCTCCCAATCTTTCATGAGATTGATTTTTAGATCAAGAGTGTACCATTAGATGGTCGATTTTTAGGTACTCCTTTTAGAATGGTGGTGGTAAGCTATAATGGCATGACTTGTAAATAAAGGTGAATGAAGGGTATGATGGTAAACTATAATAGCATGACTTATAAATAGAGGTGTATTCGGTTTGGTTTGGTCAATTTTGGATAAAAACTACAAACCAAACCGGTCTTAAGCGGTTTTTAGATTTTAAAACCAAACCAAACCGTCTAACTCTTAAACCAAACCAACCCGATTCAATTTGATTCGGTTTAGTTCGGTCGGTTTCGATTTTCCTATAAGTTCTACTTGCACATCAAAATTTTCTCAACTTCTCAATCTATTTTTTTATAAGTTCTGATGTGATTTTTAATGTGATGTTTTACTCGCAAGTGCACGAATCGGTTTGTATATAGTGGGTGCGGAGTACGAGATCGTTCCCACGAGGACTAATTATGAAAGATCTAAAAAAGGACAAGCAATTCCAGAAATTTACTAAGATCTAACAGTATTCTACCAGTTTTATGATTTAAGCGGTTTGTGAGATGATAATTAATGACTTCAAATTGAAATTTAATTGATAATTCAAAAATAGAGATAAAGATGAAGATGCTAAATCCTTCCATCTTTGGTCCGTTCTTCCCATAATATAAATCTAAGGATTAAACTATGAGATATACTATTGGTAACAAACATCTTTTATGGAAGATAATGGTCAACACCCTAATAGGTTCCACGCTGCATCCCTGCAATCAGGACTTAGATGATTTTCATATATAGATCTGGGATCAAGGGCATCGCTAGGCACACTTTATCTCAGGTTCAAATAAAAATCTTCCCCAAAGTGGGTGAAAATTTCAACAAGAATACCACTTATAAATCTGAAATCAAGGGCATGGCTAGGCACACTTTATTTCAGATTAGGGAGTATTTAAGATAAAATTACCATTACAGATCCAAGATCCAGGGCATGGCTAGGCACACTCGATCCAACATAATCGTAATTAGATCCACACGATGAAAGTAAAAAGACCATAACAATGATTGGGTAAAATTACCGTCATAGATTTGAGATCCCGGGCATGGCTAGGCACACGTGATCCCGATTAGTGGCGGGGATTTCATCCGTTCATGATAGCACAACGACCATAAAATAAGATCTCATATTTTAATCCTTAATTTATATTATTAAAAGTACATCCCTCGGATGAGAATCATTACATCCCCATCCCTATAAATTTAGTCACACATATTGTAATTAAAAAATATAAATAAATAAATAATGGAAAATAACATTAATTTAATAAATTAAAATTACCTCAAATTTCAAAAGAAATTACTTTGATTCAAAAGTACGATGATCTTCAGAAACGAAATTTAATGCAGGAATAAACTTTGGACAAAATTTATAAACTGAAGGAATGAGTACTGAAAAGTTAAGGAACAAAGCTCTCAAAAAGGAATAATAAAACTTCCATATTTTTATGTCTAACTATGAAAAATAAAGGCTAAAAACTAAAACTCTAATTCTCCTCTAATTAATTGTATATTTCTCGAAGTGTTTGAGTCGCTTTAAATAGAACCCACGTCGCACAAGTCTCCCAAGCCGCAAATTCAGGGTCGATTAATCGACCCTACATAGTCGATGCATCAACCCCCAGAAATCCGTGAATTTCAGCACATTTTTTGTATCAGATATTGCTTCGGTATTTCGGTCACAACTTTCTGTCCTGAACTCGGATTGAGGTGATTCTTACGCCGTTGGAAAGATGACGAAAAGATCTACAACTTTTGTGTTTTGACAATTTCATAATTAGGCCGTCTTGAAGGTCCAAATGTAGCCGCAAGTCACACCAAGTTCTCGATTACCCAAAGTTGCAGTGTTTTGACATTATATTCAAAATTCTTGGGCTGTTTTCTATACTTGGCTTGTATTTACCTGAAACACTTCAAATCTAATAATTCTTATTAGATATCCTTCATCGGATAGCTAAATGTAGGTAGTTAGGGGTGAAATATCATTATATTTCACTACTCATCAAGTTCTACTTTACTGCTTTAGAATTTAGGAATATGCTAAAGACAATGGTAGGGTTTTATATAAAAATATGCATTTGACATATATATGTACTTACAAACTCCATTCGATTTGGTTTGGTTTGGTTTCGACTTGGGGAGGCTTGAAACTGAAATCAAACCAAACTTTTCGATTTTCCTTTTTTCAAAATCAAATCCAAACCGGTACCCGTCCAAATCGGACCAAATCTGGCGGTTCGGTTCAGTTTGATTAGTTTGGTCGATTCGGTCCAAAAAATGCACAGCGCTACTTATAATATAGATGAATGAAGATTCTTTTAGAATGATGTTTTTAGAATATTGGTTTCATTAAGGGCAAAATAGTTCTTTCATTCCATAAACTCAAGGCTATTTAATGGTAGGAGGTATATGAAATAGAAACACAAAATAAGGGCTCTAGAATAAATACCTATGACTCAAGGGGTTTGATGCAATATTGGCATATCTCATTGAGGACCCGCGGGGGGGGGGGGGGTGTAGATGCAAAAAAACCCATATATATATATATATATATATATATATATATATATATATATATATATATATATATATATATATATTGATGAAATCGATAATTTTATTTGAGTTATCTTATAAAATGTTATGTGAGTAATAGGTTTGAAAAATTGAGTTCTTGAGGAAGGCTGCTTTCATGAATGTTTTTAAGATGCAAGTTTGGTGTACCGAATTAAATCGAACCCGAGTTTTTGGTATTCAGTTTGGTACACCCCAAACCAAAACCGAACCGAAGAGGAAGGTTGCTTTCATGAATGTTTTCAAGATGCAAGTTCGGCGTACCGAATCGAATTGAACCCGAATTTTTTGGTGTTCAATTCGGTACACCCCAAACCGAAATCGAACCGAAACTCATTCGGTTCGGTTCAATTTTTTTTCTTTTCTGAAACCGAAATCGATTTGGTTCGGTTCGGTGTAGGTAAAATACCTACTTTTTAAATATTTTTTTTAGGATTTTTTCAATTTTTTTCGGTTTCCTCAACCCAAGAATCAAAATTTCGGCTGAAATGTCCGAAATTTTGGTTCACATTTAGGGTTTCGGTCCCCGCTGAAACCGAAATGATAAATCAAAATTTCGGTATTTTTGTATTAGAGGGAAAATTAGGCCAAAGTTTTGGTTTCGGTCCCCACCGAAACCGAAACGAAATCCGGAATTTTGATCCTTGACTCAACCTACCCCCTCGGTTTTTCGGTTTCAAGCCACCCAAACCGAAACCGAACAGAATTGGGGTTCGGTTCGGTTTGTATCGGATTTCGGTGCAGTTCAGGACCCTAGATTTTCGGTGTTCGGTTCAAAACTTGCATGATTAAAGTTTAGGGAGCCTTTGTTGACATCCACCTATTTACTATATGCGCCCACTTAATGAACGCGCCTAACTCGTATTCATTAAATGAGAACTATCATTAACCAGGTAGGTGCAAATAGAGGTTCCTAAAGTTAAAAATTGGGGAGATATTAGTTGCACGCATAAGTTGGCCCTTGCTAGCTAGCGGTCTAAACGGGGCAGGCTTGAGACGGCCAGGTCCGGAGGAGGCTCCGTATGGACTTTGGTATGTAGGCCCATTTTATAAATGGGTTGGCCCAGATCGGTCCAATAAATGAGTGAGGTCGGATATGGATTAGTCCCAATAGCTTGCTACTTATACCCGACTCAATATAATGAGTTTTTCTATATAGAAATTAATTACAGTGGACTTGGGCTTGATCATAAAGCTTGTGGGCTGAGATTGAGCTAGCACTTTAAGCCTGATAATTAAATGGATTAGATTCAAGCCTGACTCATTAAGCCCGTCGGGATCTCATATATATATGGAAAAGGTCATCGTCCCTTCATGGGAGGATGGTCACCGTCCTCTAAGATTCTAGGTGGAGGTTCACGTAGTCAGGATTTTTTATTGGTGGGGGCTACAAATGATAAATATATTGTTAGTAATTATTTTACCATCGTTTTGGGGGCTTCTACATTATAAATTTTGGGGCTTATATACAAATAAAGGTTGTATAAGAATCATGCTTAATAGACACTCTAGAGTTAAATGGGGGACTTGAGCCCCCCACCCTTCTATGTGGCTACGCCAGTGCACGTGACATCCAAAACATTGTTTCAATATCATATGGATCTCGGGTGCATTGCTTAGATCATTTTAAAAGAATAATAATTTTGAAAACTTATTTCCAACATGTGTTTTTTGAGCGGTGAAATGTAGACCATTGAAACTAGTCAAATATTGACTTATGCTTTTAAAGAAAAAATTTTAATTTTAATTTTTTTTTTTTTAAATTAATCTAAATCATTCACCCGTGCTCCAAATGACAACTAAAAAGTATTTTGGGTGCCATGTGTACCTCCACGTAAACTTTGGAGGGCGGTGAGTGTCCTCACATGAAAGACGGAACCGGCTCCATATATATATATATATATATATATGGACCTCCTATCACCAATCTCATGGCATCTCTCTCTCTCGCACTTTTTGTGTCTCTCTATCACTCTTAAGATCTAATCTAGTAATTATGATTTCAAATTTTCATAAAGAACTCACGTTTTCAATAAAAAAAAGATTTTAAAGATATTATCTTTCCTCCGAAAAATGATATCCCAAAAAGTCATATATTCATAACGAAATATTTTGAAAGAACAAAAAACTAATAAAGTCATATTATCTTCATTCTCATAATCTACTTCAATTTGGCTCACCTATGAATAGAGGAGCCAGGCTAGATTTGGGTTCTGGAAGTTTGCTATTAGCCGGGCTTGGGCTTGAAAGCATAATCCCGCCTTGAGCCTGAGCTAGGACAAGTTCAAATATGTTAGGCTGGGCTTGGATATACTCGAGCCTATGATTCAAAATTTCGGCCGAAATGCATCGATTTCGGTGGAGGCCAAAACGAAAACTTCAATTTTTCGCCGAAATTATCGAAGCATAAAATTTCAGCCGATATTTTTCTACTTCGCTAATTTGATTTTTTTTTTTTTTAAAGAAAAAATGAGCTTTGAAATTTCAAAATTTTGGCAGAAATTTCGGTCAAAATTTTGGTTTTGGGCAGGACCAAAATTGAAACAAAAATCGAAATTTTGATCCTTACTCGAGCCCGGCCCATACCCGGGCCCTTCCCATCCCTAGCTAGAAACAATTAGCTGAGGCTCAACTTTTGAGAAGAACCCAAAAAGGTCTAATAAAGTAACATTTACCACCGAAAGTAATCAGATGCTCCCTCCAACTCACATTTCAAACTCATTAGACTTACCAAAATTCAATTACTTTTGAATTTTAGTTCTTCATTTCAAACTTATTTTTCAACCTTCTATATCCTTACCAAAACTTAGGTCCTTTTCCTCTCCAACCATGTCCCATACCCTAATTCAATGGCTTGCTCCACTATTCACCTTGTTCACACTAGTGCATGGGCTCACCGGAGCCATGCACCCCCCTCGGAGCGACGCTCCGTGTCTTACGAGATGTGGCTCGATCTCCGTAAAGTACCCATTCGGCACCGGACTCGGTTGCGGCCACCCTGTTTTCGCCGATTACGTAAAATGCACCGCTGGTACACTTCAACTGACGACATTCACCGGAATCTATCCGATCACATCTATTGATTACACAAGTGACACCCTTGTAGTCTTGGACCCTCTCATGTCCACATGTGACACTATGCAAAATTCCGGTAGCTTCGGCTTGGAATCAACCGCCCCCTTCGCGATAATGCCCGAAAACATCTTCGCCTTGCTCGGTTGCTCGACGTCGTCTCCGGTCTACGATTCAAATGTAAATTTATGTGATACGGAGACTTCACATGTGTGCAGAGGGATGTATTCGTGCAAAGGGGTCACGGGGATCGGATTGGGGCCAAATGCGCCTATATCCACTTGTTGTGTGTACCAGCCACCAATAGGGCTTGACCCAAGTTACGAAGTGAACCTTCCGAAGCTCCAGTGCTCATCGTACACGTGCGTTTACGGTTTCGGGGTGGACGTCGGGGATCCGACGCAGTGGAAGTATGGTGTTTTGTTAAGGTTTAACGGTTCTGATCACACTGATGCTTGCAAGGGGTGCGAAGAGAGTGGAGGGGTGTGTGGGTATGCCGATGATGACTCGTTCGCTTGTGTGTGCCGCAATGGAGTGAACACAACTGCCAATTGTTATGGACAAGGTTGGCTCTTACACCCCTTGCTACTTTTGATTAGCTGATGGGAGCCGTTTGATGTGATTAAAGGTGTCAAACTCGGTAACGGTCCATAGAGGACCTTTATGACTCTGCCGACACCAATATAACTCAGTAACTTAAAAAAAAAGAAAAAAAAAAAGACATTTCTTGGCTCAAACCGATACGTATCGGCCAATTCGGTCCCGTATCGGCTGATACTGATATCAATACCGAGTTGAAGGACCGATACATATCGGTATCGGCCGATTTTCTACACCTAAAACTCACATATTACTCATATATCGTGAGATCAACAGTGGTCAATGATTTAAAAAACATAAGATAGCGAAACTATTTATTTTCATCCCTGTTAATATTGGTAAATTTCTTTTAAATTTATTATATTATATATATATATATATATATATATATATATATATATATATATATTTTTTTTTTTTTTTTTTTTTTTTTTTTTGGGACAAGTAAATGCTGATCCAAGAAATATGTAGCACAGGGCGGCACCTGAATCATACTCACAAAAATCAAGGAACTTTTGAAAAATTCGCGAATAAAAGTTCTAATTACCTTTTCCCTATATATAATCAAATTTTTATTTATTTATTTATTTTTTTTTTTCTAATTTAAATATTTTTTTGTGGATGGCAGGGTTTGTTTGGAGCGGATCATGGAGACAAAGTAGAGATCATATTTTGGGCATTCAAGGTGCATTATGGAATCAAACCCTTTTCACAAACCTTTTTAATGTTAACCACCAACATTCTATTATGTTATGTATGGTTGAATCACCATTGGATTAAGATCAGACGGTGACCCTATAAATTGATCGAGCTCGTGTTCGGTGATCGACCCACACTATGGACGCTAAAATGAATTTATCCCTATTTAATAGAAGATTTTGAAAATCATCGTTAAGAGTGATCGCTTTTGATGGGTACGGGTTTTAGCTACTAACGATTTGGTCTCCGCAATTGATGGTTCCACTGTTGACTACATTGATGGTGGAGATCGCCTTTTCATCCCAATATTTCACACAACATATCTTGAGATCAAAGCGCAACTATTAGACCGTCAAATTGTTGATTCCAAATTAAACACATCCCCAATAGTGACTCGAGAACTCTTCTTGTAGATCACTTTGAGATTTGTGCCACGTGGAATCAACATCTAACCATTTGATATGTGTGAAAGATTTGGACAAAAATGGATCTCCAACCCTGATTCAATTCAGTCAACAATTTTAACGATGGATCCATCAGTTGCCAAGACCGAATCTTCGATTGCAACTAGCCATTTCAAATTGGTCAAACTTGAGCATCAATTTTATGTACAATTGGGGTTTTCATCGTCCGATCGGTTGACCCTAAATGGCGTTCAACTGACCTTAAAACCACTGGATGTAAGGGATCCAAACTTGGATGCCAACTGAGGAAAGTTGAAGTCAAGATTCTCTTGAATCCAATGGTTTTAAAATCAGTTGAACCCCATTTAGAGTTCAACTAATTGCACCTAAAATTACCCCACCTGCTTCATATTTATCTAACTCTCTTTCTATTTCCAGGGTTATTTCTCTTTTGGTTGTGGTTCTTCATTTCAAAGATGTAAAAGACTACTCTTGTGAGCAATTTCTTGAACTTGACAAGTGCTTTGGAAGACTTGTTGACATTTTAGTGAACAAAGGGTTTGTTATATTCCTGAGGATGCGAATAAATGATTCGATACATCATCATTATCACCATCACTATCATCATTATCATTATCATTGGGTGTGGTGTACAATTTTTTTTTTAATATGTAATTATCGGTTTTCGGAATTTGTTAGATGCAATAGCATTACTTAATTTACGTTAATTTATATGATAAATGGATAACACATATGGCTCTCAATGTGCCTGCGCGGCGCGGTCCGAGCGGTTATATATTTACATTAATATATATGATAAATGTATAACCACTTTTGAAGTTTGGAACGAAAAATTATCTCTATCACGTAGTGACAAATTTCATTTTAGGTAATTTTTCGGTCGGGGTCCTTTCGATATATTTTGGATTAATTTCGATACCTTTCGAAAAAAAATCGGAAAAGTTTCGGAGATTAAAAATGTATAAACAATATATTTAATATTTTTTTTAAAAAAATTACTATAGTATACTAAATTACTAACATATTAAAAAAAAAAATTTAAACATAAAAAAAAGGGATAATTAGAGAAACATGCCTAAAAAATAATGATTCTTTTACGATTTTCTGAAGTTCTAAAATCCATGAAAACATTGTTTTTCTAAAACGTTTGAGGTTGGGTCTGTTTTGCTAAAAAATTTGTTTTTGGGGCATTGTTTTCTAAAGTGCCAAAAAAAAAACCGAAAGTTACTGAAATTTTTGAAATTTTGCCCAAAAATATGAAATTACCAAAAAATACCAAAAATTTCCCAAAATTTTCATTTTCCCTTTTTTTCGAAGAATTTCGGCGAAATTTGTCACTAGGCTCTATCGTTTTGCTCAAAGCAGTCAATTAATTTCTAATAAATTAAAAAATGAAAAATTGGAATCAACATTTTAAATCAAATGAAAGGATTTCACACTCCACAAGGGCAATGGTCAGGTGCAATTGTTTTAAGTAATCAATACTTAAAACACGGGCAATTGGTTGAACTTGATTTGGTGTTTAATCACTTTCGCAATCATGGATGGAAGAGACTCTTGAGTCTTGACTTCCAATAGTTTTCACTTTCGGTTTCGCAATCATGGATGGAAGAGACTCTTGAATCTTGACTTCCAATAGTTTTCACTTTTATAGGGTGACATGAAGTCAAGATTCTCATCCATCCAATGGTTGTAAACTTTGTTGAACCTGACCATTTCCTATAAGTAGGCGCGATTATTTTCAACCCAAAAACTTGGCCTCAATGTGCCGAATTTACAAATTGAGTGACGCTTGACTCGAGTATAATTTCAGATCAAGCTTATTACTCAAACCTAAACCCGACCTGAATTAAGTTAGGGCCAACACGATCTTTTAAATATATAATATAATCAGGATTGGGCCGGGAGGCCCCGAAGGAGCTTTTGGTATGGTTGATTATTTTTAGCTTAAAAACTAGTCCCAAACCCAGCCCTGATAGGTTAACCCAAGTACATTGGGGAAAGGATCAAAATGTCGGGTTTCGGTTTTGGTGGGGACCGAAACCGAAATCCAAAATTTCAATGCCCATACAAAATGTCATGAAATTTTGAGTTTTTCGTTTCAGTGGGGACTGAAACCGAAACATTTTGAAGCATGCATTGGGGCGTCGATTTATGATCAAAAACTTGCCCCCAGATGGGCCAGGCCCGGCCCGTCTGGGCTCGGTCCACTGAGACCCTAAACATATTGTATATGGAGAACCCAATGAGCATGGGGTGATGAGGTTTCATAAAAGTCTTCACCTTCAAAGTTCGAAACTTCTTAAATAAAAAAGAGGGTACCTCTATTTGCACCAACAAAAACTCTAAAACCACCCACTCACGCCAACTATCTGATAATTAGAAATTGGGCACTTTGGAAAATCGGGATCCATTTAAAAAAGTTTCATAGCTATATACTATTATGGAAAGTTTTGGGGTTTAAGGATTCTCACAAAATTTCAAGCCCAAGATAGTTTTTGGTAAATGTGGTTTTACTTTATTATCCTTGTATAATATTACGCTCGTGCCCTTCGTCCCAATACAAATCCTAGTCCAACGAAGAACAGAGAAAAAACAAATCGCCCAGAGGTAGGCAAAAGCGATCTTCCATTCGAGCATTTGAAGCTATTAATCATCAAAGGTCCTTTGCTCAAAGAAATCTTGCAAGTGCAATACTTCTTGACATCATTGCTCATTGGGATTCCGTGGTTATCCCTTTCGTTGGATCCTTCTAGTTCATTCTCATCATCAGCTTTGCCATCTCCTCTATAAAGCCCATCTGAAAACCTAAATGTGCAATAACTGATTTGAATTTAAATCATTTTTTTTGGAATTCAAACTACTGTTGGTATTATTTTTACCTAAATCTTCCGAATAACTCACTTGAATCTGGTTCCATTTTATCAAAAAAAATTTTAAAAGAAAATTATATTAAAAAACAAAGAAGAAGAAGCATAGATAGAGGACATTTGTGAGGGAAATATCAGCCTCAAAACAGAACAAAGAAACAGAGCAGCCCTAAGTAAACTCAAAGCCTATACAAAATCCATACAAGCCTAGAAAAACCCAAAACCAATAGATTTGAGAAGGGAGTTGATTCCTTTAGCTAATCCTCTCGACTTTAGCCCCTAGAGAACGAGAACCTTCAAGTCAATATAACCAGCTGCTAAATCCTAATCTGCTACCTAGACTAAAGAATTCATTCCTTTAGCCATGTTATTCAATTTCAGCCCCAAAAGCACACTTAAGCCTATGTCAATAAAGCCAGCAATCAGATCTTTCGCCATGAGAAGGAGGAACATTGAAAGAATAGCCCCACAAATTTTATCAAAATTTGTTGTATCAAGTTGGTTGTGGCCTGCGAAAGATCCATTTTCACTGAAAGAACATGTGGATATGGTCGATTTTCCTATAACAAAAGAAGGATTTAGGTTATCGCCAATATAGAACGGAAGATGGTAGAGGGTTTTTATTATCTGAGATTTTTCTATGTTTAAGTGAAAGGGCGATATGGTAATTTCACCAGTTCAATGAAAGGGCATCACAGTCATTTCCTTTATACCCCATTTGGTCATTTCATACATTCTGACCATAATATCTGTGTTATTCCACTCTGAATTCCGTGTGGATCCTCTTTTACTGAAACTTTTGAGAAGGGTATAATACCTTAAAACGATTCTCCACCGATCCTGTTTTGCTAAATTTCCCTTAGAAAATTTTATAAAAACATGATCCATTTCAAATGGTTTTAAGCCAATATACCCATTGCAGAAGTTTCAGTTAAACGGGACCGCACGAAATTTCTAGCCGACTAGCACGATAATTTGGGGCGACCCTCCGATATTAATAGGTGGCATTAACGGGAAATGACTCGATTGCCCTTTAAGTGAAGAGAGTAAATTACCTTACTGTCCCTTTTTTTATAAAAATGAAATCAGGCAAACCCCTCTCTCTCATCTTTATCTTCCACTTCACAGTGAATTAGAGTGTAGGTTGTGTAGCAACAATATTTATCCTTTGACACTTGTTTCCATAATGAAATGTTATCTTAACAAGCTTAGGTAACAAGAAAAAAATGATACCTTTAGCCAACGAATCAAAATGGGTCTCAGTCTCGAGTATCAGTTTGCTCAAGATCGATACGACTCGACCGATACGTATCAGTATCAACCGATATGTATTGGTATCAACCGATATGTATCAACCTATGTTATTTTTTTAAAAAAATGTAAAATTGGGCTCAAATCGATACATATCAACCGTTACCCGATATGTATCGGCTGATACGGGACATATCGGTTTGCTGAAATACCAATACATATCAGTATCGACCGATTTTTATACCTTGCTTGTAGTCTCTGCAATCTTAGCAACCTCAGGTAACAAGAAAGAATGAAACTACCATAAATTTTGTTTCTATCACATTAATATATAGCAAGGCTTAAATCTCTTCGATCACACTTTCCGTTTCTTCCTCACCGGAAAGAAAGAAGGATGTGAAATAACAAGGGTTATGGCTTTTAGCAATGGGTGGATTTCCATGGAGATGAAGGATAATTTTATAATTTCGTGGAAGGATAAAAAAGTCTTTTCACATACATATCACTAAACTCACGTGACATACAAGTTCTGTTGGGATTCAGAATTTCGTGGAAGGTTAAAAAAGTCTTTTCACATGCCCATGTGCCCTTTTTCTTAAAGTGCCCTTGATAATTTGAGAGATAGGGGAGGGTGGTTGCTTTTACAGTTTTGGTGGATGCAAATAGAGCTGCCTAGCAAAAAAAGGTTAAACCTCAACTGCCATTTACATACGCCACAAAGTTATGATCCTCTGTGGACCCCACCTACAATTAGCCATACCCTTTCGGACAAGCCACTTGTGCACGCTGAATGTGGATTGCTGACTATTTTTCAGCCGTTCATTTGTCGGGTCTTGGTTTGACGGTCAAGATCAGCCAATTACCAAAAGAATCATATGACAGCACTATCAACCACTATAGCTATAGGGTAGCCCAAAACTCTCTGAGTCTCAATTGAGAATGGTGGACCTCTTTACTCTAAATGGTTAAACATCATTTTTTACTATTTAAGCATAAAGACATTGGGGCTGCATTTGATATTGTTCTTTGAGAGAGTAGAAAAGCGCAACAAATGCTTTTTGTCATTACAAAGAAATATAGAAAGAGAAAAAAAGGATTGGAAGAAGATAAAAAAGAGGGTTTTATTTGAAATAGGAAAAATAACCCTTTTTAAAAGTGCATTATTTTTTACACTCTTTTCTAGAGCAATAGTAGCTACTATCTACACTTCCGAAGAACAATGCTAAACACAACCTAAAGTTTTGTTTAACATTGCTCTTTGAGAGAGTTTAAAAGTGCAACAAATGCTCTTTGTTATTATAAAAAAATGTGAGGAGAGAAAAAACATAAAAGGGAGGCTGCTCTTTGAAAAATGTAAAACAGCTCTTTTTAAAAGAGCATCATTTTTCATACTTTTTTAAAGATAGATATTTTTTATATTTCAAAGAGTAGGCTCCTTCTTCTTCCATTTACAACAACAAAGAGTAGCAACAATAACAACAATAACAACAATTATTTTCTATATTTCCAAAGAGCAATGCCAAGCCCAGCCTAACCCAATCACTTAAGCATAGTTACCAAATTAGAATACGGGAAAAGATCGGCAAGGCAAACATCCGAGAAAACATGAAAGGCAAAATTCGAAAAAATAAAGAAAATTTTGGATTTTTTTTTTATAAAGTACCCAAGAATTGTGATTTTTTAAACAGTATTTTTGAAAAAAAAAATGCATTTTAAACAAGTTCTTTAAAAAAAAGCAGAGATTTTGGTAACAAAAACTTGCAAGTGAATGGGTCAATCACCCTATACTAGCCAACCTGCACTGCCTTACATTCATAAACTAGCATCATATGATCCAAAATCTCAGAAAACCGATACGTATCAATGAAGCTGTTGAATGCTCTGATCAATAGAACAGGAAAAGGAGCGGGTAACTCGACTAGGATAGAAGCTAATACGCTGATTAACCTAAGGTGTCTGCTTACGCCATTGCTTAGAGTTTCCGCCAATTTTGACTACTGACTTCGGATCATGACACTTGTGTTGGACATTCTATCGTCCATCCACTTAAGGGCGTAGCCAGGATTTTTTGTTGGTGACGGCTAACAATGTTCGATATATCTTAATAGTTATTTTGCTATTGATTTAGGAGGCTTCTACACTATAGATTTGAGGGCTTATCCGCAAGAAAAGATTATATAAAAAGCACATCTTATACAACTTCAAGAGTCAAATGGAGGCTTTAGTCCCCTTTCTCTTTTATGTGGCTGAAGGCATGACCGAAATGACCGAAATCTCACCCCTCCCCCAACATGCATTTCGGCTTCAAGCATGACTGAAATTGAAACCGAAAACCAAAATTTTGGTAGAAATTCCCCCCCTCCCCCTCCAATACATAAATATTCAAAATTTTGGATTTCGGTTTCAGACATTTCTGCGGAAATTTTGATGTATACACCAAACCAAAAAGTGTAGGTGTTTCAATAAGCATCAATATATTGGTGATCAAATCGTCGGATATGTGTTGATATATTGGTCCATATTTCGATCATATTATCAATTCAAATATTTAATGTTTTTGGTCATAATGTATTTGTTGATATTTTAAAAATATGATAATTTAAAAGTACCGACCAACACGATTAATACATTAATACATTGTACATTTCGGCTGATAATTTAATCACTACATTGGAATATATCGACCCAATGAACTCCAAAACTGATACATAAGGAATGATATGTACTGTTTTCATCCGAGATTTTGAATCATGGCTACTATTAGATATCCAACTTGAGTTCGGCCAAAATAATCAAGCCAGTGGGAGACACAACTATTAAATCATTGATTGCTTTAAATCAAACCATGGAGACGTGTTTCACTCCAATTTTCCATACAGAGGAGATTTTTAGGCCATGAACATACCATCAAACAATCTGTTTTTGATTCCATATAACACAAATCTACAAAAAATGGCCCTAAAGTCACATGACACACATCACACTCAAACGTGACTTTAAGGCCAGGTTTTTGGGCTGTGTGCCATGTGAAATCAAAAACTTACCGTCTGATTGTTCGTTCATGGCCTCAAGATCCCTTGTGTGGAAGATTAGAGAGAATCACAATCTCCATCGTCTGATTTAAAGCAATTAATTATTTTTGGCATAGACACTATTCAAGATTCCTTGAGGGTGTTGCATTTCCCAAGGTAGAGGTAAGTTGACCCGAACACCATATGTGGTGTTTGAGTTCAGCATGCAACTCTAACTCCACTCTAATTGGATCGGTTCTGGTTGGGCCGTTTTGGTTTCGATAACCAAAATCTAAAAAACGATACCAAACCAATCCATCTCAGTTTTGGTCGGTTCAATTTTTGGTTCTTTTATCATATATTAGTAAACATGCACGTGTTTTGCACGTGCTGCTCTATAAAATCATAAAAATAATAATAATTTTATAAAATGGAAAAGGTCTATGAGTTTTAATATATGAATGAACTTATGCATTAAATTTTTTGAACCGTGGATGTCCGCTCTTTTTCAACAGTTTTTATTCATTGAATGCGATGGCTATAATATAAAGTGATCTGCCATTAACACTAACTAAAACATTATCACGCTAATTTAATTTCATTGTTTCACTCAATTTTTTAACCAGGTCGAGCACATGAACTTCACCCCTCAGATCAAGTTCAAGGATGAATCACTTGAAGGTTAGGTTGACAAATTTTTTGTATGCAAAATATACAGAAATAAGGGAAATTATGAGAATTGAACTGAGCTAGGTTTGGTAAAGGCATACACTGAAAAAATTGTGGTCAAATGTGTAAACGTGAGGAGCATGGTGTGATGGGTTTTATCAAGATATATGCGTTTAATGAAGCTAGGCTTGCTAAAGAGGGTTTGAGGATTCTCCCTAATCTAACTTCTCTCCCCAGCCGCATCTTTGAGGCCAAGTATTTTCCAAAAGCGAATTTTCCCCAAGAACTAATTTCCTTGAAGCAAAAGTTGGTAGAAATGCCTCTTAGTCTTGAGCAAGCATCATATTTGTAAAAAAATATAATTGAAAATGGCTTAATATGGAGGGTGGGCAACGGAAACTCAATCAAAGTGTAGGAAGATAGGTGGATTCCTAAGCTGTTTACCTAAAAAGTTATTATGCCCATCAAACCCGACTCAATGATTAATGTCCGAGCTGCTAGAGAATGATCCTAAAAGATGAAATGAAGAAATAGTCTGGAATGTGTTTCATGATATAGATATCGATATAATTTTGCAGATCCCTATTTTCTTTCGGAAGATTGAAGACAAATTCGTCTGAACCTATGATAAGAAAGGAATCCGTTAGAAATGCATATAAATTCGCTCATAAGCTTATAAAAAATGTCAAAGGATCGGGTAACACTATAATTAATATAAAAAATAATTACAAAAAATTCTGAAAAAATTAAAAAAAAATTAACGAAAATTTACTTTTTTTTTTTTCCCGAAAAATCACATTTTAAACTCGAATTTTCTAAAAAAACATGTTATAAACCCGTTTTTTCCCGTTTATAATGATTAATATTTTTTTATTTTCAAATTTCATGCATTTACGAATGTAGAAAAAAATCAATTAAATTTAATTATCATATGATATACCTAGAGAACATGGGGAGATTAGGATAAGAGGTTTTTTTTTTGGGTAGCACTATTGACAACTAAAGTTTATTCCAGAGTCACAGACTCATCTACCGTTAAGATCGTTGCCTTCCTTAAAAAAATTATATAATTCAATTTTAATCCCTACCTTTCACATGATAGATCTTGAAGTTATGGCTCATATATCATGCAAGCAGATGTTGATTACACATATTAGACATCTCTAAATTAACTTCAATTATTCTGCCTAACAGTGCACTGTGATCCATAATGTCTGTTACTTTTACATTTGGCCATCTGATATGTGGGCCATGATATGAAGATCTAGTATGCAAAACTTTGGGAATAAAACTTTGGGCCATGGTGGAACTCTCACTGGCTCCCTAATAATCTTTGGTAGCAAAAATGGTTACCTTTTGTTTATTGATTACCACTATTATACTTTACTAATGGGGATTTTTAAGGGGGTTGGTCAACCAATTACCCACAATTAATTGAAATCTATTCTAATCAAACCGACAAAATGAATATTTGCCTGTTATGAACTTGGCTTCGTTCTTTGCTGTGAATTCTGAACGTCTCTTTCCATATCTATCCTCGTGACTTGTAGTTAGATTTTGCAGAAAGATTGAAGCGTTTAATTAGGTCGAAGAGTCCTAGTTTAAGAGATTAGAGCGTTTAATTAGCTCGAAGAGTTATAATTTAGGAGATTTATTCGTTTAATTAGCTCGAAAAATCCTAATTTAATTAGAAGTGTAGTTATAGAAAATTAGAAAATACAGAGATACATAAAAAATAATATGAGAATAAATAGAGTAGCTTAAGGGTAGTTTGTTTCTAAAATGTGAAAACATTAAAATTGACATAAAGAGGATATCGTTCCTAATTTTATATAGTAGTAAGGATTATTTAATTTTTAAAGGTATTTTCGGTTTTTATTAGTTTTTTAAATTTTTTATCGGTTTTCTCTTCTTACTATATCAGTTTTCGGCACCATTACCGATACCTAACTGAACCCAAATCGGTTTCGGGTTACCGGTTTTCAGTTCGGTGGTGTCGGTTTTCGGTTTTTCGTTCTCTTTTTCCACCGCTAGCGACCGTGACACACCCCCCCCCCCCCCGGGCCGACAAATTTGTAGCCCTTCATCAGCCGTTGACAGTTGACGTAGGATTTATCCCCTTTTTTGTGCTTATTCACTGAGTGATGGTTTGCTATAAAACATATATATCTAAATAGATATATGCTAATGTTACATAGAAACAATATTGGGAGTCTAGATTTAGAACAAGGATCTTTATCAATCAAAATTTGGTAGGGATGCAAGTTTTGAACCGAGCACTGTAACCGAGGGTTCCGAATCGGACCGACCCGCACCAAAACCTGACACAAACCGAACCAAACCTCACCTCACCTCACCTCAAATTTGGTAAATATTTCTCACTGAGATCCGTGAAATAAGAATCTGAGAATGTAAATATCGCATATATATATTTAAGATACATGCGGTTTACAAGCAATCACGTGTCGACTCATGCGTTTCTTACAGATTTTCACAGATTTTTTATAAATTACCAAAAAAAATTTCACAGATTTTTATAATTGATTCAAAGTTTCTGCTTCTGGGCAGCATCAAGCTATCTTGGAATAAGGTTCCCTTTTTTTCTTATTTATTTATTTATTTTGTTTTTTGCCCCGTTTTTTAGTTATCAATTTACCATATTTATATGATTCTATACTCCAATTTAGCTATCTTATAACCCAGTTTACTACGATCTGTTTTTTTTAATACCCATTTACAACTTTTTAAGTTTGTTAGTTATAGTTGATTAGAAGGCTAGATCTAGGACTTATGAACATGGGGTGAATTTTAGTAACAATTTCCACTATCTTAGAACTCTGTTTAGTGTTTTTTATCAGTGCCCATTTTCTAATTTTCAACCTTATCAGTTATTCTTGATTAGTACACTAGATCAAGGTAGATTTTAGGAGTTAAACATGGGTTGACTTTGACTTATGGTCATCCTGTGATTCATCAAAAAATATGAAGTCATAGTTAACTGTTTTTTTTTTTTTTTTTTTTGTTGTTGTTGTCCCATGATGTCTCCTTTTTTATGGTTAAGAGCCCATTTTATGGAAAATGTAGGGAAAAGGATCTTTTTTACCATATTTACATAATTCTATGCTTCCAATTTCACTATCTTATAAGTTATAACCCAGTTTACTAAGATCAGTGGATTTTTTTTTGTTACCCACTTATTATTTTTTAAGCTTATTAGTTATATTACATCAGAACACTAGATCAAATGTACATTTTAGGACTTACGAACATTGGGTGAATTTTAGTAACCATTTTCACTATCTTAGTACTCTGTTCAGTAAGATTAGTATTTTTTCTTCAATACCCATTTACTATTTTTCGAGCTTATTAGTTATATTACATTAGAACACAGATTTTAGGATTTATGAACATGGGGTGAATTTTATTAACATTCTTCACTATCTTAGAACTCTGTTTAGTAAGATTAGTGTTTTTACTTCAATACCCATTTACTGATTTTTAAGTTTATCAGTTATAATGGATTAGTTCACTAGATCAAATGTAGATTTTAGGATTGATGAACATGAGTTGAGTTTGACTATTGTGAGTTCTAGTCAACTGTGATTCATAAAAAATGATAAAAGAGTTTTTTTTTCTTTATACACAAAAGGGTAAGGTTCATAGTCAACTGTGATTTTTTTATTTTTTATTTTATTATTATTATTTCTTTTTGAAATTTTTTATTCCATGAGGTTTCATTTTTTATGGGCAAGGGCAATTTTCTGGGAAATTTAGGGAAAAAGATGAATTTCTTTTATTGAAATTCTGTTACATTGTTTATGGGAATTGGGAATCCAGAAAAATTCATTCTTGTTTCGTTTTTAGTATTTATTTTGGGGTCTTTTCTTGTTGAATCTGCTTATCTCAGTGTTAAAAAACCTGAACTTGAGATGGAAAGCAATCTTTGGATTTCTGGGTTGAATTGGCCATTCCTCTGAAGAAACTCACCAAATTTAAATTTGTAACACAAATTATCATTTTGGCGAGCTTTCAACATTTATTTAGAATAAAATTTGACTATTGCGAGTTATAGTCAATTATAAGCATCCTTTTTTCCCCTCCTTTTTTGAAAGTTTTATTCTATTATGTTTAAGTTCTTGATGAATAAGAGGCAATTTTGTGAAAAAAATCTTTTTTTTAGAGTTGCTTTCATCATTATTTTGTTAACATTGTTTTGCGAATTAGAAATCAAGAAAAATTCATTCGTCAATGGTTTTCTCAGATGGATTTTGGGATCTTTTATTGTTGTATTTGCTTATCTCAGTGCTAAAAAACTTGGAATTGACTTGGAAAGCAGTCTTTGAAATTTAAGGGCCCACTAAATTTATGTAAAGATAGGCTAAGTCGATGATTTAATTATTAATTTATGATAAAATTCGCGTTTGGGCGAGCTTGAGACGTTTGTTTCTAAGAAATGAAGTATCCATTAAGGTGATTTGTATAATTTTCTTGCTTGGAGATTAGTGATATTTGTAGATGGCACTGTGATCAAGTTTTTTAGTATGTGTTTCGGTGTCGGTTGCCTCTCTCTCTCTCTCTCTCTCTCTCTCTCTCCAGATTATTATTATTTTTTATGTTGATTTATTGTAGGTTCGGAAATGATAAGGCTTTGTGAGTTGATTTTATTGGTAACCTTTTGGAGTCTCATAAGCTTCGGGAAGCCGAGTGGGGAGCAGCCCCTTTCGCAAATTTTAATTCACAAGGCCACATTTGCTCTTAATGACTCAGCGTATGTCAAAGCATCTCCTCTTGTTCTTGGATTGAAGGTAAAGCTTTTCAGATATGTTCTTCATTTTTTCTTCTTCTCATGTGCCATTAAAAAGTGACTTAGTGTAAGGTACCTGACCCATGTAATGGAAGCGGCACTCAGATCAATTTCCAACTGACAGCCTTATAATTTTGAGCTCTAATCAATGAAAAGTCAAATGGGAACTTTCACTGATTTGTGTGCACATAAATAGCAGTGCAGCTCCCAAGGCTTTGGCTATTTGGACCCCTGCTGCTACTCGGGTTGGGTACCTAATACCAGCTCAATGTCTATTAAAGCAGGAGGTCAACTATCTGCATATGGACATAAAGATTCTATAATTTATAATCCAACTCCTATCTATAATTTCATAGGATCCCATGAAAAAAAACAGATGCACGTTCATCTCGAGTTCTTGTTCAAAAGAGATTTGACGCTCTAGGGCACAAATTTCTGATCAACCCAAGTCGTCCAATTGATAGGTCATCAATTAAATTGAACTTGGCCCATAAATTACAACCATCAAAGGACTCGTACCATCCGAGCATAGAACCTTAACAGTAGATATGAACGATGTTCTATTTAAATACTATGATCGGATGGTTTATAACCTTTGATGGCCGTGGTTTTGGGAGAGATTCTGTTCAATTGATGGCCTGCCATTTGGACGACTTGGATTGAGAAAACGTTTGAGCCATGTGGCCTAAAAAATGGGAGGGTAAGAGTGTTATCTCAACTAGATGGTGAGCTCCCATTAATATGTTTAAAAAGAGGACATGAATTAATTATGTTAACATTCAATTATGATTTAATGGATAGTGAAATGGAATTGCAATTAATCTAATATCTCTCGACTCTTTTATAATTTTTTTTTATTGGTCTACATGCTCGTAAGCAATGGCATGGAATGTTACAACTTAGCAATGTCCATATTTTTCTATAATTTAAGGTTTTTCTATGCCGCTATTTTATTAAAAAATATAATTTGTAATTTTTTTTTTACTATCTGCTTCAATCCTATCTTCTTACAATTTGAGGTTGAAATTAAAGAAACAGATATGAGGATTTTGTGGTTTTAAACTATTTTTGTTGAAACCTAAGCTAAAATCATTGAAAGGTAACTCAAGGCTTGTATCAAAGAAACTTTTGGCAAGGTTGAACTACAAAAGGACTCTGTACTACAAGAAATGTGATTGGTGTTTTGGAGGAGATAAAAAAAGTATCAAGAGGTGGTGACTAAAAGTGTGTTTGGGCTCTCCTGCTCTCTGCTAGAGCAGATTTTATCTGCTCTGGAGGAGAGCTCGCTTTCTCACTTAAAACTGCTCCCCGCCTATGCAAATGGGGTGGGGAGCTGGTATACCAAACGGGCTTCACTTAAAACCTCTCTCCGTCAGAGCCAAAGAGCCTCTCTTTGGCCGGGGACTAGCTAAGCCAAACGTAGCCTTGACAGTAAAAGTTCATGTGCCGTGGCTCTTGTAAGGAAATAAAAACATTTAGTTTTTTCATTGTGTGGAACTTTAAGATGAATACTCATACAGAGAGGATTAGGAAAGATCGACTCTTGGTGGATGAACCAAGGGTGACTGAAGATACAATTTTTTTTACTAATTAAAGGTTAAAGATTTGATAAAACAGCTTAGCTTTCTATAATATAATGTTTTAGTGGAAAATTGAAGAATTGGCTTCAAGAGCACACTTGTGCTAAATGAATTTCAGGGACATTGACTCTGTTGGCTACTTGGTTAGTAGAATAAGACACCAATTTTATAAGAAATTTTTGCTGTAATAACTACCATGGTTTATTCTGGACGAAACCGATATGTATCGGTTTCTGAGGGCACAGGTTCAATACTTTGACTGTATGGACCAATGCATATACATGTATATTGGTATGTATCGGCCGATACATACCAATGTATCGTCTGGAACTGGTACATACCATTGCATCATCAGGGAACCGATACATATTGGACGATACTTATAGGTTTTGGAGCTGGATAGTATGTACCGGAAAACTGGTAATTTGAACCATGATAACTACACATATAATTAAGGAGATCTACAAAATTCAGAAAGTGTAGATTCCTTGTTTTAAATATGTTAGGCTATGGTTAACTTTCTACATTTATTTCAGGGGCAGAATTCCGAATGGGTAACTGTGAACTATCATTTCCCGAACCCATCGGATGATGATTGGATCGGGGTTTTTTCTCCTTCAAATTTCAGGTTTTTATCACTGAACTTACTGTAGTTGTAAAGAAATAGGAACAACTAACTACCTCTTGTATCAAACCTGGCTTCGATGATTTTATGTATTCTTGATCTCATAAAAATACTGTCTCTAAAATTTTCAGCGCTTCCACCTGTCCATCAGATAATTACAGAACTGAACCTCCGCTAATATGTACGGCACCTATCAAGGTTTGTGCATTCAGTGCCTACTATTGATTTAATCGACCAAATCAATGGTTACGGCAATCAGAATTTAATGGACGTCTTTGCTCTGAAGGGATAAAAAGTAAAATTATGACTTTAAACATTGATGGTTGTTCCTTTTCAGTTTCAATTTGCAAGTTACTCAAATCCGAACTACAAGGACACTGGGAATGGATCATTGAAGCTGCAGTTGATAAATCAGAGAGGGGACTTTTCTTTTGCATTGTTTTCTGGTGGCCTATTAGATGTAAGCCCACAACTGTAATAGTACTACTTGTAGTAATCTTGTTTTATTAACTAAACTGCGATTCTAATAAATTGCAAATTCTGTATTAGTAATTCTGGTGTCATAAAAAAAATTAGTGTCTTTGGAATTTAGAATGTGTCATTTAATGTAGAATGTTGGATTATATATTTATCTCATCAATGCCATTGTCAGAAAACGACATTATTTTTTACAGGAATTTAGAGTGGTGTTTTTTTTTATAAAAAAAAAATGGATTTTTTTCAGAAAAAAATGTATAAGAAGCCATTTTATACGGGAAAATATATAACATGTGTATTTTGCATTTAAAACAAGTTTTATGCTTTTTTTTTTCATATAAAAAGCGTTCTAAAAGAAAAATGGTTTAATTAAATTTAGTTTTATATTTTTATTTTTCCCCTTTTTGTCCGTACTTTCTGTTTTTCCATTTTTTTTTTTTCTGAAATTTTCCCTTGCTGTCTTATACTTCCCATATTTTTTCCTTTCTTTTTTCCTGTATGTGCCATTTTTTGCCGAATCTTTCCCTTGCTGTTTTATTTTTGTACAGCATCTGTGTGACTATGATCCATGCCTATATATTCCTATATACATTGCCTTTAAGACCATTTTCTTAGAGTTGTATTAGGTATCTGACGCTGTCAATCTCCTTCTTACCTCGGGAAATGTACACATGATTTGGATGCCAAATCAGTAAAAGGTCAAAATGTTCTTTCACTGATTTCTGTTCTCACAAATAGCGGTGCACTTCCCGAGGCGTGTCCATTTTGGCAGAAAGAGATCAACCAGAGCACTACCTGGCGGTGCTCGGGTTAGGTACTACCGGACCATTTCTTGCATCAGTTAAAAGTGGTTGTGAATTTTTATGTTTCTTCTTTCAAGTCATGTGTATGAGGCTTTTATTTCCATTATAACAACAATGACTTGGATTGAATACGCTTTTGAAATAACAGCCGAAGCTGATTGCTGTCTCGAATTCAATAACTTTTGCTAATCCGAAGGCGCCCGTTTACCCACGTTTAGCTCAAGGGAAATCTTGGAATGAAGTAAATCTATTCCTTTACTAAATTAACTTACCTGCATGCCATGAATTCCTTGCTCTATTATATTTTGAAGTTTGAACTGTGTTTCCTACTGAGATGGGTATTTGAATTTTCAGAAACTGCTAATGGTCTTATTAAATTGGAATATTTTATTATTATTATTTTTATGGGTTGGGATGACTGAGCTCTAAAATATGAGGCAGAAGTCTTTTATAGGTCGCAAAATCCCATAAGTTTACAAGATTCTTATACTATCAAATTTTAACAAATTTCCCACATGTGCTATGTTTTTTTTTTCTGGTTACAATTTTAAATGCATACATTTTTAATTATTTGGGGTTTTTGCATTTATCCCCCCCCCCCCCCCCCAAAGATTTGTCTTACTTGCACTTCACCCTGTGTTTCACCTATTTCAACTGCGGCCCTTGCTTTTGTGTTTCCTTTACTTATTACCTCCCTTTAGTGACGGATCAGTTACAAAACAAATCTTTGACTGCTCTAAATCAGATGATAGAGCACCGAGTGAATCTTGAGGTCAGAAGGCTGCTATCATGCGGTTAGATTGTGATTCCACATGGTGATCATGGATGTACTTCAAACATGGTTCTTGGATCACTTTTCGTGATATGTGCCATGTGAAATCTGTGAAAGATCGGGGCGAAAAACAATCTCCATTAACTGGTTCAAAGCAGCCAAAGGTTATTTTGTCGGAGAATCCATCCTTGTAGGGGCTAGTCAGTAAAGGAAACATAAAAGCAAGACCGCAATGTAAATAGGTAAAACACAGGGGGCAGAGTAAAAGTAAGAGATATCTTAGGGTGGTAAATGCAAAAGCCCTTTTAGTTTTTTAGGTTGATTCTGGTCTCTTCCATCAACAGATGGACACCCTCGATGTCATACTTTTAGGCCATGTGGCGCCACATGGCACCTTTTTTTTCCCAATCCACTTCGTACAAGTTCTTGGATATTATGTGATCTTCACTTAGCTCAAGAAACATATCCATCAGCAGATCTGTACATACCATCCTTCCAATCATGAGTACTCCCTACATTGGTACCCTTTTTAGACTAGCTTCAATTCACATGGTGATCTGCTGCATGAATCACTTGGATTGGTCAAGATGTGTGCCACATGGCATAAAAATCGCACTTCTGCGTGGTGTATCTTTGATGTAGATGAGACCCCATAAACCTGTTTCTCTCGGCACTTATGGCCAAGGTGCGCCAAATTGGCAATTAAGTTTGTTCAATTGGAAAGCCTTAGCTCCAGCCCAAGAAATTGCAATGTTCAAGCAATCCTAATTGTCTGATCAAATAACCTGCATGTAAATGGATGGCCGAATTGAGTATGGGCAGTAGTCCATATATAACAATAAATATTTCGTTAATGATTTGTTTAAAGTTCCATGATTGATTTGATTTTATGGCTGTAGCCAATCGACATGGTTGGCTTCCATGTGAACCATCTGGGTTGGAAAAATCTGTTACCGGGTGCAGATATAGATTACCTGAACACTATCCTTGGTGTTTAGGCTGAGCACCTAATACCAATTTTTATTAGAAATTTACACTTCTAACCCCTGTAACGCCTGGTTCGGTACTGGAATGTGACAGGCAGTGCAATCTGGTACCAACCAAGATTTTAAACCATGCTTACCAATCAAGTCTCCATCTATTGTGGTAAAGTAAGGATTCAAGATGTCAGGTTGCTCATGTTAACCCTACAAATTGATGAATTCCACAAACCACTCAGGTTTTGCTTTGAAGCATTATTAATAGTTTCTCACTCATCAGGATACAATCTTTAATATGTCAAAGTTTATTTGAAATCCTTGTTAGCCAGAGGCTATGAAAAGTGCATAGTGACAAAAGTCTCCAAAAATCTCTGATTAATTGGCCAAGTCTTCGAAGTTCAGATTAATCATCTATTTTTTCTCAAATTTTTTCCGACTTTGCCCATTTATATTTTGGTTGTTGACTCATTGTTTAACTATTACAATATTGATGGTTATGGCCGATACTTTTAAATATGTTGAGTATTGAGGTAAGATTGAATTTATGATCAATGTAGATGTGGGGTCTCTGTACAGGGCCAGCGGGGGGAGGGGGGGAGTGGTCGGGTGTTCGAAATGCTCTCCCGAGTTGTACCTCTTCCATCACCAATTGGTTTTTGGTCAGAATAGTTGCTCTATGGGGTATAAGTTCCTACAACTGGTATCAGAGACAGGTCAGGGGTTCAAGTTCCCCTCATGTGGTACTAGTGAGGGGAGATTGTTGGGTCCTTGTACAACCCTCATGGGCCTGGGGGAGTGATTGTTAAATAATGTGAACCTGGCAAGTGTACAAGTTCTTGGAACTAGGGCAAGTACTAAGGGTATCGTACCACAAAGACTATCTGTTTATTTAAATTAAAGCCTCGATTAGAAAGGAGTTTTAGAAGTAAATCTAACTATGATTATCTAGAGAAAGCAATAAAAACATATTTGGAAAGCAAAAGAGGAAACAATCTAGGATCCCTCTTAATCGCAGATTCGTAATTAACTTGCAATTCTATTCCTAATCTAATTTGAATTCTATGTAATAACCTTCTCTTCCTTACAAAATAAAGCTAGATAAAATAATCAGATCCTATTCATAGTCATGGACTAGTTGGGACGATATAATCAATCTAATCTCTAATGAAATAATCCGTAAGCACCATTGCATGAAACTTATCAAACTAGATTACAAATACTAATTCGATGGTGAGTATTCTATAAACTCTAATCCTAATCCCTACAAGGCGATTACGGTTATCATAAACATAAATAAAACACTTTAGAATCATTCACAACAAATCACTAACAAGAGTGAATCCCAATCATGCAATCATTACTATAAAAAAATTCAAATTAGAAAAGAAAGAACTTTGAATTAAAACTTATCTTTGATTTACAAGAGATCCCAAACTTCGGAAACTACCATGCATCGTTGTTCTGATATTCATCATCGAAGTACAACTCTCTGATTCAACCACATACCGATGGTTTACAATTCCCTCAATCTCACAAACTGTCACGACCTGAAATTCTACCTCATCCCGAGGGCTTAGAATTCCGTGTTATGACCCGCACGCATCCCAAATACATTAAGCGGACATACACATAATCAAAGTTCTCGCGCAATTATGGTTTCACGAGATTCGTGAAAGCCATTAAAAATTGATGATGACCAGGGCGAGAATAAATAAACAATACATAATCCAATAAATGTCTGCAAATTAGAGAAATAATAAATATCCAACAATAAAGGATAAAGGCCTGAAATGAAAATAAAACCGTATGAACAGGACAACTGATTTCAGTACCAAATCTAGCGTTATCAGTAATCAACGCTTGGATCAAAATCAGCACCAAGATCCTCCTGGTAACCTGCTGCGTCGCCCTCCCAAGGCTCCAGGTACTCAGCGCCCACAGGGTTAATGAAATCATCGCCGAAAGGATCAAGATAGCTGGCGTCCACTCTGTCGTTATAGTCACTTGAAATAGATAAGTGTCACGAGGGCTGAGTTGCTAAACAACATGCAACTCAGTGGATACACCACCAATCCACCCTACTCTTCTCAGGCGCACTGTGGGTGCATCTCGTGAGTGATAATAATAGTATATCAATGGAATTAGAAAGAGAGGACAAAATCATATGTATATCGTAGAGCTCATATCATAACATAATTGCAGGACCATGATCTGGATACACTAATATTCTAACGTACTTCACCATATCTCATAAACATAATATATCTTATTATTACAACGACACATGCGTCTGTACACCGCATAAGCGTACCTACATACTCGTAAATCCTAATACGACCTGTGTCTGAGTCGCTGCTCGAGCTACCATGTGAGGGTCACTATAGTAGCTTACCACCATAACATAACGCCGTCCATAACATACTCATACACCCTATTCACCCTAATGGGAGGCATGACCAATTGTAACTCATAATATACTCATATTGTCTTCCCAGAGACCCGTCTTGGCTGTAAGACATTGTGGCCCTTACGGTAGCTACGTAGGGAACGACACGTTATGCTGGCCTACAGAACGGTGCCTTATTATTATACTCGTATCTTATCTTACCTTACTCATTCCTATCATAATCTTACAACTTACATCTACGACGAGCTATAGTGTGGTAACTTCACTAAATCACGCTTCCCAAGGAGCAGGTTTCGTAGTAACCTGGATGTACTTCGTGTGGTAGCCCATACTATCATAGAGATGTTGCATCCGTACATGGACGCCTACATTCCGAGTTTCATGTGACCGTAAAAGAAACCTCACTACAACTAAGGTCTAAGGGTCGAATCTCATATTTTATCCTATCATATTAAAAATCGGCGGTGATGGGGTCATCTCACATGTCACCATATACGAGGTTACACTGAATCCGCACTCTATCTCATACCACCATGAGTTGTGAGGCATGTGAATACGATGTATTCCTCGCTTCGATACCATCTCAGCGAAACACAACGCCAAGCGTAGGTATGATCTCATACACTCGCGCACGTATGACCTAACATGTCTATAACTCGTGCAACATACTAGATAAAAACATAAAATTATCTTACTTAAAGAAAATGTTTACATTCGAGATTTCGATATGTTTATACGTATATATTTACATATCACTCCAATACAAATATAGAATATGGTAGTTATTTGTGTAAATTCGAGAACATGGAGGTTAGAGTTCGATTTTCACGAGGGCATCGAATTTCTAACTTTTCATGCTATTGAGGAGGTCGTGTTAAAATGATAAAATTGATATATATATATATATATATATATTATAGATTATTATAATTGAATGCTTAAATTGAAAGATATTGCAATTCTAAGTTAGGTAAATCACGACCATCGATCGAAACCTACTTGTGATTAACATGCATTAAAGTTTTGGTCGGGAATAAAGTGAAATTATAAGGTAAAAATTAATGTCTGCTCGAACGAGAATCAGTCGATCGGTTTTAGAATCGATCGATTGTAATTTAATATAAGGAAGTCATTTAATTTGGTTTAGAATCGATCAATCGATATCATACAGAAAAATAAGCAATTCGATTGGTCCGGAATCGATCGATCGAAATTAAAGTGAATAGGTAAATCGGTTCTGTCTAGAATCGATCGATCGGACATTAGGTTAAGAATTGATCGATTGGTCTAGGAATCGATCTATCGAAAACGAAAAGTGTATATATATATACATATATAAAATGGTCTCGGTGCAAAGTCGATCGTTCACAACTTGGAATCGATCGATCGACTATATAATGAAAATATGCAAAGTCAACTCGGTCTAGAATCGATCGATCGAATTTGGAAAGAAAGTACGCAAAGTCAACTCGGTCAAGAATTGATCGTAAATGGAAATCGATCAATCGGTTTTTGAGATTTCAGCAGACATTAGGGTTCCGAAAATAATAATAAAACAGGAAACAAAAGAATAAAAGAATAATTAAAACAAAACCATAATTAGGGATAATCATTTTATTCTCTTTTATATTAATATTTATAACAAAAATATACGGGTTCATTTGTTTAGCCCATCGATACACGATCAAACGTACTCTACGCGACGGGATCTGAGATGAACAGAATGGATTGATGGGTGCCCACCTGTTGAAGCGTGAACGGTAGATCTACCACGATTAGGGTTGAGGAGATCAACGTCCAACTCGATGGCTCGCCCAAGGTTTCTTCTTCTTCTTCCTCGATCTCGATGGTAGAAATGGATCGCGGTGGTTCTTGTGGAAGAACACATAGAAGTTTTTAGGGAAGAGATTAGGGAGTTTTAAGAAGGGTGAGTTCAGAAGGAGTTGTGACAACTAGGGTTTCTTAAGAGAAGAAGAGAATAAGAGACGACTATGATTTCTTAAAAGATTAGAATAAGAAAATAGTTACATACTTAAATAGAGTTTTCTAAAATAGGGTAGGTTCCGGTGTGGAGCGCTAACACTGTGCATAGTGCAAAACACATCTAACACCATTAAATGAAGTTTACGAAAATCCGGGTTGTTACACAAACTCTCGAAATCTGGAAACTATAACTATGATCTCTAAGCTATGAAAAAACTATAATAAAACTATCTATCTATAACCTATAACCTAGGGTCCTTATTTATAGATCTATAAGGCCCTAGTACAATGAGATAAGTTAGGAAAGAAACCCTAAAACGACTCTAATTACAAATAGGAAAGCAGCCATTCTTGGATTAGAAACAATCCTATTTTAAATACACTAAAATTGCTCTGTTTTGCCCAATCTCAACTTGTCGAGATGTATAGATATATAAAACTGCAAAACTACTTCTGGATAGTAAATCTTGACCTGTCGAGATCCAATCTCGACTGGTCGTGATGACTGTTTTCCTGCATTTTCCCCTTTACTTCGTTTCCTCATAACTTTTGATATACAACTCTGATTTGGGCGTTTCTTGACTCGTTGGAAAGCTTGAAACCTCTACTTTTCATTGGTATGAAGCTCAATTCTTGCTAATCTTCATTTAAACTTGTAAAATACTAAAATACATTAGAAGCATAAAATTAGATTACCAAAGGCATATCAAAGTATAGTTTTGGGGATTATTTATGCATTATTTCGAGACTTATCACACCCCCAAACCTATCCTCGAGCAAAGAGGAAATTAAAAACTAAAGCAAACTACTATATGAAAAATAAAAGTCACTTTCGTAGGAAACCTGATTGCATTTAGCATATGCAACAAGCCTTTAAACCCCTAGGTGATCCCTAGTGGAGGAGTTGTGTCCTGAGGGTTTACTGTGAAGTTGCCCACAAACTTCAAAAATTTTCAAACTATTGGTAAAATTGAGTTTTCAAAAATGGTTTTCATATTATCATATACATATATAATTTTAAAGCACAAAACCATTAATTGATTCAATATTCATGTTCTCAATCTAAAACATCAATGCTATACCAATCATACTGATATCTATTCAAATTAGTCTAATGATTAAATTTTCAAATAGTTAATCCATTCATGAATAGATGTGTAGTGTGTGCATACCAAGACTAAGATCCATCTATCTCAGAACTAATTCAAACAATAAACCGTCGGATCTCATGTCTCGACTCAATCCTTACCATAGATATACTATTTAAATAAAAACACTCCGATAATGGGTAAATTTTCACACACATGTGAGAGATCAATGCAAAACAAATATATGTGGTCTCACATGATAGAAGAAGCATGATGCAATTAAGAACATGTGCCAATCTCATATGGAAGATACTTGTCTATCCTAAGCATGCCACATCAAGTACCATAGATGCAATACATCCACTCTCCACAAGGCAATTACCAAGACAAAATCAGATCATGAAGGTCTTTTCTTGGGTTGTAATGGGGCTTTAGATAAAGGATATAAACTAAAGGAAGTTGAGATTTAAAGTTTTCTGAGAAATTGAAAAAGCAGCTAAGCTATGATTTTTCTTTTTCTCATACTTTTCTAATTTCTCTTTCTTATATTTTTTATACTTCTTTCTCAACTTTCTTTTCTTTGAGGTTCTTTCCCTCAAAATACCTCACTTTTTCATTCTCTTTCAGTTTTTTTTTTTTTTTTTTCACCATATAATTTTACACAAACACGACAACATAACATCTCTCCACTTTCTTTTCATTCATCTCATCCATTGTTCCTAATTTATCAGAAATAAGAAAGGTAAGGCTAAATTTCAGAAATGGTGTAGGTGTATAGGTTAACGTGGCTTATCAAAGAATATATAAAGACAAATATTTCAATAGGCTCAAAAGAGGTACTAGGAAGATAAATTACATAAGGTGGGGCATTTTAGCTCAAACGGTCCAATGATGACCTTCAATCATATCCTCAAAAGATGGTAATCTTGCCTATTTGTCTTGAACAAACGTAAAACATGTTCTAGCACAATAATATGAATTTGATTCCATGCTTAGTCACAAGTCAAAGTAAAAGTATGAGATTTAAAAACAACCAATGGAAATATTAAATTGTTTATGAAAGAAAACACCGAATTTCCTTAATCAATCATCAAAGACAGAAATTGGCTCTAAAGCTCACCGGATTTAGTCTCCACTAAGAACCTAAGGAGTTCTTTGTTTTTCAAATCCTAGCTTGGTACAAGTGCAAAAGAGTCTACACATGAATATTAAAACTATAAGAGAACTATCATATTAGATTTTATTATCCTAGATATGAGCATTCAAGATATGGTATCAACATTCTAAACACCGAATACATTTGCATCATGAATTAAAGTTTGAAAACTACGATAAAATAACACATGATGGCTAAAAAAATTCAAAAAGACTTAGGTTATAGGGGTCCAAAACTGTGGTATATCAAAATAAAGCAATGGCCTAACAGACTATAAGGATGTGAAAAATAATAGGCCATAAATAATCCACAAAACCGGAATGGTGCAATGCCCTCATTGTATAAAAAATAAAGCATTAAAGCATGACAATAGGGGAACAAAATAAAAGAAACACTCACGAAACTACTATATACAATCACCGTCCCCCTCGCGTACGAGAACGAGTACGGGGAGACGTAGAAGGATTAACCACCACTCCTTTCCCACGAGTAGAAGGGGTGGCACCTCTCTCACCAATACCATCATCGAAATCAAGATCAATGGGTGACAATTGGGCACGTAAAGCATTCATCTCAACCACCCACCGATCTTTCTCCTTCGCATGCATCCTAGTAGTCTCCTTGCAGTAGTAACTCTCATAGTTCCCCCGAAGGGCAATAGCTTCATATTTTTCACGCAACTTCATCTAATGGCTCCGAAGGATCATTGACTCAGCTCTCTCGACCACTAACATGATGTTCGATTGAGTCAATTCCTCCTCCAGAGCTATCACATAAGCGTCCATAGAGTGGAACAAAGCCACATCTACAACGACTTGAGACCGAAGAGTCTCCAACATATGGCACAATGGCCTAGGTCGAGGAGTTGGAAGAAGCGAGGTCAAGAGGACCCTCATCTCTCACAACTAAGTCCAATGAGGGCCCATCAGCAGGCTCCTTAAAAATATTCCCCTGAACTCGACCTGCGCGGTGAACTCTCTGCTTTCTTTGCCTTAAAAACAATAAATACAATTCGACAGGTCGAGATGTGACCTCGACTTGTCGAGATAATGAAAGCGGAGAGATGAAACTCCGCCTCTCTATCTCAAACTCCATCTCGACAGGTCGAGATCCAATATCAACCTGTCGAGATAATGAAAATGGCAGAGAGGAAAGGGTTTCTCTCTGCCCGCACATCTCTATATAAAAAGTATATATCTTGATAGGTCGAGATCCAATATCGACTTGTCGAGATAATGAAAATGTAGAGAGAGAAAGGCTCTCTCTCTGCCCACTATCCCATAGAGATAATGAAAATGGCAGAGAGGAAAGGTGACCCGGGATGGAATCGCAAGCTAACCCTAAAATAGCAGAATCCCGCGTGGAAGGGGTTTAGGGTCTTAAACCTTTGATTAAAATAAAATAAAAAGGAGAAGAAGATAGGAGATCTCCGGATTCGCTCTAGAGAGGCTTGTCGGTTTCGCACTAACGGGTTTCCAAGGCTTCGTACTAAGGCTCTACGTCGGCTTCGTACCAAGTAGTACGAGAAACGATTGCTCACTCCTCAGGTTTTGAAAGAATCACTCCTTCAATCGAAAACTCATCTCAAGTTCTCTAGAATTCGCACAAAGCAAAACTCATAATTTTCATTCATCATCAATACTAATTCTCATAAGAGATTATAATGTGTATTTATAAAGAAAAGAAACCCTAGGAATACTACTTAAAATAAAACTCCTAATCAACCATTAAAACTTTCTAATCTAACGGTCATAATTGATTTCACCATTAATCCCTTTTTTTATTATGCAATCACTTTTGAAGGGTCAAACGATGTCCGATTGACGTGAAATTGATCTTGTTTGAAAGCTTATCGAAGTAGCTTTCCAATAAGACAAGAATCACACAATTCCAACACATATTGATAGACTTATGACCACTTTTTCGATGGTTGTGCAGAAAGTGACGGGATTAACAGTCACATATCACATATATGTGCCTGACCCCTAAATAATTCAAATAAGGAAACTAGTCCTAAAATAAGCCACTTATTAAAAGATTCCTAATAATAAAGGAAACTAAACCTAGATAAAATATTGTCTAAATTAATGTGCACACGGGTCTTTAACGGGCCTTTTGAAAGCCCATTTATGAGTCCATTTCTTCCTTGCTGGCTTGCTTCGATTGGCCCGGTCACGATGCAAACATGTGGATCTAAATTCTCCGTCAATCTCCTCGACTTTGAAAATGTTCGACCTCGAACTTTGGCCGACATCGATAAGCGTTGTCAAGTATGCTTGTTCCCCAGGGACCTCGAACTTTTGAATGGTCTCGGACTCGGTAGGGACGATCATAGATGTCTGTGCTTCAATGATTGCTGGTTCGGTAGGGCTTATCATGGATGCTTGGACTTCAACGATATTGGGCTCTTCGACGGTTTCGAGATCTGCCACAGTCTCAGCAATTGGTATGAACTCTTCAACCGGCCATTGTTCCGACACAAGATTAAGGAGGATAACTGGATCTGCATGAATAACGGGCGCCATCGGTTCTTCCATAGGCATGGAAGGACTTTGATTTACTATAGGTTCGATATCTTCCACCGATACAAGTACAACCACGAGTTCGGGTAGAGGGACTTCAACTCGTAGAGATTTTCTCTCCGGCACGGTTATGGGGACGAAATCTCTCGCCTTCGATCTCAAAGCGTGAATCACGTCTAATACGTCTTCGAACAGATTGTGAATAAAATCTTTGATAATTATTGTACTGATATTCTCACGCCATTCAATCATGATCCGATGCGGCCTTAGCAACTCGCAATAAACGCTATTAAGGAGTGCCTTATGTTGGAATATGGAACCGTGCTGCTGAGATGATCTACCTTTCTCTTTGTGCCAAAGTTTTTCCACCGTCGCCATCTTTTGACGCACGATGGGAATGTTCCATCGTTTCACGAACGTTCTCATGGAAACCATGTAATCATTTAAATCACAAAGGGCTTCAAGAACTTGATCCTGACTCATGATTCGCTGACCATTTTCCGAGGATTTGAACCGCTTTGATACCAAAACTGACGCGGGACGAAATCGCAAGCTAACCCTAAAATAACAGAATCCCGCGTGGAAGGGGTTTAGGGTCTTAAACCTTTGATTAAAATAAAATAAAAAGAAGAAGATAGGAGATCTCCGGATTCGCTCTAGAGAGGCTTGTCGGCTTTGCACCAACGGGTTTCCAAGGCTTCGTACAAAGGCTATACGTCGGCTTCGCACCAAGTCGTACGAGAAACGATTGCTCACTCCTAAGGTTTTGAAAGAATCACTCCTTCGATCGAAAACTCATCTCAAGTTCTCTAGAATTCGCACAAAGCAAAACTCATAATCTTCATTCATCATCAATACTAATTCTCATAAGAGATTACAATGTATAATTATAAAGAAAAGAAACCCTTGAAATACTATTTAAAATAAAACTCTTAATCAACCATTAAAACTTTCTAATCTAACGGTCATAATTGATTTCAACATTAATCCCTTTTTTTTTTTATTACGTGATCACTTTTAAAGGGTCAAACGATGTCCGATTGACGTGAAATTGGTCTTGTTTGAAAGCTTATCGAAGTAGCTTTCCAACAAGACAAGAATCACACAATTACGACATATATTGATAGACTTATGACCACTTTTCCGATGATTGCGCAGAAAGTGACGGGATTAACAATCACATATCACATATATGTGCCTGACCCCTAAATAATTCAAATAAGGAAACTAGTCCTAAAACAAGCCACTTATTAAAAGAATCCTAATAAGAAAAGAAACTGAACCTAGATAAAATATTGCCTAAATTAATGTGTACACGGGTCTTTAACAAGCCTTTTAAAGCCCATTATGGGTCCATTTCTTTCTTACTGGCTTGCTTCGATTGGCCCGGTCACGATGCAAACATGCGGATCTAAATTCCCCGTCAAAAGGGTTTCTCTCTGCCCGCACATCTCTATATAAAAAGTATATATCTTAACAGGTCGAGAACCAATATCGACTTGTCGAGATAATGAAAATGTAGAGAGAGAAAGGCTCTCTCTGCCCACTATCCCATATATATATATATATATATATATATATATATATATATATATATATACAGCTCGACAGGTCGAGATCCAATCCGACTTGTCAAGATAGACCAAAACTACAGAATGGTCTGCAATTCTGCCCTATCCATTATTGGAGGTTGCAAAATACTTTTGACACCTTTAACTCGACTCATCGAGCTCAAACTCGACTAATCGAGTTACTAAAGACAAAAGCAAACATATATGATAAAATTATACTAAAACGAAATAAAAAAATAACTAAACTACTATAGTACAAACATGGGTTGCCTCCCATAAAGTGCTAAGTTTTCGGTTTTTAGTCGGATGACTTGGACCATCTCAATCTATCAGAGGTATGCAAAAGGTTTGTCCATATAGCATGTTGTGGTTACCCTTTTCATTAATTACCATCTTCAGTCTATTCGAGTGTGGTCTTTTAACAATATCATCCACCCTCTAAACCATGAAAAATTCAGACTTAGAATGTATCGGCAATTTGGGGGCATCTAACATATTCAATTTTGATGCCAATCGATTTGTGGGTTCGTCTAAGCACTGTTGAATTGGATCTCTCGGCACACAAGGTGCCTCATATATAATGCTAGACTGCTTAGTCGATGTAGAACAATGAATTGTGTCCTCATGCAATTGTTCTCTTGGTGTTAAAGAGACATCACTAACTGGTTGGCTATCTTCCACAGTTTCAATTTTTTTTCTTTCAACAATGTCGTCCTTGTTATCTATCTCATGTCCGCTCCTAACGGTCACAGTCTCAACCTCATGCTCATTGGCAGGGATAGTTTCTTCTCTCAAATTCTGGTCTTGTGGAATACTTATTGGTTGACTAGGCAAGGGGTCTTCCTTCCTAGTGATGGCAGCGGTCAATTGCCCTATTTGATGTTCAATTCTCGCAATAGACTGAGTATGAGAGTGGAGTAATGTAACATGGTTAGATTGGGATTGGAGTTCGTCTAATATAGTTAAAACTTGGTCTTCTAAACCTGAACTCCATGGGGATTGTGAGTATTGTGGGCTAAACTAAGGTTGGTTTGAAAATTTTGACATAAAAAGCTGATTTAATTCACAACCTTGATTTGGTTCCCACTAATTAGGACAATTCTCCCCATATTCATCCCAATTTTGGTATATAGTCTCATAATTTAACCCATAAAAAGATGGGGGCATCAGAATTGTGGGAAACTCTATATCACGAAGACATAAGCTAGGAAACGAAAATAATACAAATACAAAAATCTAACTAAATGTGAAAACAAAGGTAGGTACCTTGGCCTCTCGCAGGTGTCTGCTTCGAAGCTTTGGTAGACTCGAACCTAGGTCTCCAAATCTGAAAAACAATAAACTATGATTAGAGATGTACTAATACTAAACTAAACTAAGAGACAATAATTCAAATAAAGCCGTAGTCCCCGGCAACGACTCCAAAAACTTGATCGTTAAATAGTGTAAACCTTGCAAGTGCACAAGTTCGTGGAACTAGGCAAGTACTAAGGGTATGGTACCACAAAGACTATCTGTTTATCTAAATTAAAGCCTCGATTAAAAACAAGTTTTAGAAGTAAATCTAATTATGATTATCTAAAGAAAGCAAGAAAAACATATTTGAAAAGTAATGGAGAAAACAGTCTAGGATCCCTCTTAATCGCAGATTCATAATTTACTCGCAATTCTATTCCTAATCTAATTTGAATTTCGGGTAATAACCTTATCTTCGTTACAAGCTAAAACTAGGTAAAATAATCAGATCCTATTCATAGTCATGGATTAGTCGGGACGATATAATCCATCTAATCTGTAGCGATCTAATCCGTACACCATTGCATGAAACCTATTAAACTAAACAACAAGTACTAATTCGATGGTAAATATTCTATAAACTCTAATCCTAATCCCTACAAGGCGATTACGATTATCATAAACATAAATAAAACGCTTTAGAATCATTCACAACAAGTCACTAACAAGAGTGAATCTCTATTATGCAATCATTGCCATAAAAGAATTCAAATTAGAAAAAAAAATAGAACTTTGAATTTAAACTTATTTTTGATTTGCAAGAGATCCCAAATTTCGGAAGCTAGCCACACATCGTTGTTCTGATCTTCATCATCGGAGTACAACTCTCTGATTCGACCATATAACGATGGTTTACAATTCCCTAAATCTCACAAACTCTCGAAATCTGGAAACTATAACTATGAATTATGCTAATCTCTAAGCTATGAAAAAGCTATATTAAAACTATCTATCTATAACCTAAACCTAAGGTCCTTATTTATAGATCCATAAGGCCCTAGTACAATGAGATAAACTAGGAAAGAAACCCTAAAACGACTTTAATTACAAATAGGAAAGGGGCCATTCTAGGGTTGGAAAGGATCCTATTTTAAATACACTAAAACTGCTCTGTTTTGCCCAATCTCAACTTGTCGAGATGTATAGATATATAAAACTGCAAAACTGCTTTCTGGATAGTCAATCTCGACCCGTCGAGATCCAATCTCGATTGGTCGAGATGACTGTTTTCCTACAGTTTTCTCTTTACTTTGTTTCCTCATAACTTTTGATATACAACTCTGATTTGGGCATTTTTTGGCTTGTTGGAAAACTTGAAACCTCTAATTTCTATTGTAAAGCTCGATTTTTGCAAATCATCATTTAAACTTGTTAAATGTTAAAATACACTAGAAGCATAAAATTAGATTTACCAAAGGCATAACAAAGGATAGTTTTGGAGATTATTTATGTATAATTTTGAGACCTATCGGGGGTGGGGGTGGGGGGGGAGGGACTCGAAATGCTCTCCCAACACCTTAAAATGTAGTGTTGCACCTCTTCCATCATCAATTGGTTTTGGTCGGAATGGTTGCTCAGTGGGGTCGTACTACTGAGGAGAGGGGGGGGGGTCGAAACGCTCTCTCAACTCCTTAAAAAAATTGAGTTGCACCTCTTCCATCACCAATTGGTTTTGCTCGGAATGGCTGCTCAATGGGGTATAAAATCCTACAGTAGAAACTTGATATAATATATAGATACATGATATACTTCATTTTTATTGCCTAGATGCATATATGCTACCCTGAAATTTTTTATCATATGTTTTTATAAATTTTTAAGAATTTCCCAATCTTATCCCGATTTTGCCGGATTTTTTGACTTTTTCCCTTGCTGATTCATTCCCAACTTGTCAACTGGTCACTATGTACAGGAGGTCTCTCCAGATAATTGCATACTAACCAAGTATAGGAGAACTTATTTACCTTCTAATTGAATGTAAAAGATGGTATCCTTCTATTAGAAAACAGAATGGCTTTTTGTTGAATAATGATGCTTCCTTTTCTATGTTGGTCTGTTCGAGGCAGTGCTTCTTTGAAGATAAAAATAGTCTTCTAGTTTGACATTTTGCTTGATATCAGATGACTGTAACTTGGACAAGTGGATACAATATTGGTGAGGCATACCCTTTCGTTGAATGGGGCCCACAGGGAGGACCTCTAACGAGTTCCCCTGCTGGGACTTTGACCTTCAGTCGTAACAGCATGTGTGGTGAGTAATTTATTTTTTTTGTTTTTCCTTTTCCAGCTCTTGTACTAATAATTATATAGATTTGGTAGAAGATGTGGGCATGGATCAAAATCTCGGTTTTCCGGTATGTATCGTCCACCATTCATACCAAGACGATACATATTGGTATCACCGCTACATTCAATGCATTATCGGTGATACAATGAATAAGTATGACATTTATTGGGTATGTATCATCGATACATACGCAATGTATCTTGTAACGGTGGCCTTCGATACTGACACATACCAGATGATATGAATCGGTATCATCCGAGGTTTTGAACCATAGATGTAGGACATGCTATGTGGGCCGTGTTGGGCACAAACTTGGTGGTGTATTAACTCTCATATTGTATGTTGAGATTGACTCTGCTAACCACATGTACACAGATTAATGCCATAACAGCACAACGTTTATGCCATTTGGCACACATGTTTGGTCAATCCAACTAGCAAGCCATCATTGGGACATGTCTCAGGAAAAAATATAAAATAAAAGCCTTTAAGAGCTTTGGATCCGATCGGTGCACTTCAATATCCATCAGTGAGAAAATATGCACAACAATCTGTATTAGAGTGGATCGATCGGATGGTTCGAATGCTTCAATGAGTGCATATTTGGGGCTATGGTATATTCCACCATGAGCTACCACTTTGATGAATTAGATTGCTAAAAAGATGTCATTTGGCCTAAAATTGGGGTGATCAAGCAAATATGAAATAGGTGGTTATGCTCCATTTATCCTCATTTAGCCTAGTAGAATTGGTGGATCATGGATTCTTATATGAGTTGGCATTGCGAGTTTTGTGACTTTGCTCTACCTTATCTTTACACTTTTAGATGAATATAATGTGGCAAAGAAATGTGTTGCCCTCATATATAAAGTAGAGCCTAAATTGTGAAATCTATGAGAACCATCTAGTATCACATTGTCATAGATTTCACTATTTAGGCTTTACTTTGTAGTCAGATAGTGGATTTGAAGAGGGTGTCTCAAATTGGATTGATGCAGGTTGGATGAAGTAGACACAAGCAAGTGAAGTATAACAAATTTGGGCATCCATCTCAAAACCAATTGGCTATGAGTGTATGGGCCTTGAATCTTATAAGGGGAGAGACAAGGTTATGAATACCCAATGTAGGACTAAACTTCAACACACATTGCACGTGTTGGCCGAATTGAGCCAAATCACGTGGACAATTGAACTGGGTTATGTGGAGTGGAGAAAGGCCTACTTTGATACCATGATAAATTTGGAATAACCGCTGCAGAACCAAACTTCAACAAAGTATTGTGCAACTGAAGAGTTCCTCTTAGATTGAAGGGATGTTTGTATAAGGCATCGATAGCCCTGTCATGTTATATGGGGTGGAATGTTGGGCTATGAAAATGAGACATGAGGATAGAGTTCATGGGGTTGAGATGTGTATGTTAAGATGGATGTTGTGGAGTAACGAATAGGAAAAATTAGGAACGAGTACGTAAGAGAAAATTTGAGAGTGACACTAAAAAAGGAAAAAAATTATGAAATGGAACTTGAGGTGGTTTGGAAAAATCTATCGAAGGCCAGAAGTTGAGACACTCAAAGTACAAGGAAGTAGAAGAGGAAGACCAGTGAATACCTGGGGGGAAGCAGTGAGAAGGGACATGGAGGATTGCGAAGTTATAAGAGCTTAGCTTTGATAAAAAAAAACGAATGGAGAAATATAACTCACAAAGGTGACTCCGAATAGATGAGTTAAAGCTATGATGATGATATGTGAACCATACTTTTGCTTCTATCTGCATTGTCAATGGACTCAATACAAGTTCCTTGTTGAACTTTTATGAAAAATATGGTCAAATACTAGATCATCTTAAAAAACATTTAATCCCCTATTGTATTGCTTTTGACTTCAAGATTTATTGTTTGGACATGATGTAGGACGTGGATATGGGGTCTCATAAACTGTAATTTCAAGACATCCGATGCACGTACATGTCCATACAGCTAAAAATATATTTAAATAAAAATTATGTGCATATATTCATGCAAAAATGAGAAAAATATAAAAAGAATTACTTATCAAGTAGGAAAATATATAAAGAACCTATAAACTTTTTGAACTACGTCAAAATGTGTGCATATATTGGTACACATTGAAATTGTGCAAAAACCTAAAAGTTCGTATTTTTGTAGCATTGATTGCATGCATTTAGGTATTCTCCCATAGTACATATGCTCGGAAGTTGGTGATAAGGTTGTACTCTTTAGTTCTATGTTTGGTAGATTTATTCTCTGATGACTCACTTCGATAGCTTGTATGGTTACTTATCTTAGATGGTCATGTTAATACTTTCAATCTCATAGCAAAGAAAGTGATTGGAAGGTATCTTTAGGGAGCTACAACTTGCACATAGGATTTGTGACGTGGGACAAAACGCTAAAACCCTAATATACGAATTTGGGATTAACTTTAGAATGAATTGAATAGCGAAAATATTCAAAATCATACAACACATAAAATTAATTCAATGAAATTAATAAAACAATTAGATTAATCTATTTTAGCGTTCGCATGCGTGAAAATTTTCCAATATAGAAAAACGGCTCCGATGAGAGAACTTGAGTTTCGTTCTAGTTTAGGGCATCAATCGATAATCGCAATATCGTCTCTTGACTCCTCGGAGATTTTAAATGAAATAAGACTTAAATAATTCAGTAAAAGGGGAACAATTTGGGATTTTGATTTTTATTAACGGAATAAAAGAAAGATAATACCTGACAATAACTAGAGGAAAGATAAAATAAAGGGATAGATTTCAAGACTTCATACCAAGGGTTTTCCGAAGCTTCACACCACTACGGACGCATCAAGTCGCCAAGGTTCGAAGGATTCACTCCTTCGATTGAAAACTCTTCACAAGCCTTCTAGGGTTTGCACAAAAGCAGTTCTTTTCATTCAATAATCAAAACTAATTAATAAAATATTTACAATGCCTTTATATAGGCTAAGAAAACCGTAAACAACCTAAAACTAGCAATAAAAGAGTCCTAAAACAATAAAAGACTAAAAATGATAATTTTCAAAAAATAAAACTTTCCGTTCTTTGGGGAAGTGAGTGCGTCACGTTGTGGGACAACGTCTTTGTGGTACTATTCACACGTCTTTGTGGTATTGTTCACTGTTACCGTGGATAACGTCGTGGTATTGTTCACAAAGACTGCTCACAAACGCTCAGGTCCCCATCAATACTCCTCGGGTGGGAAAAACTCCTCTTTGATGAGTTAGGGAACCCACGGATGCCACACTTCGGAAGCTCAACTCTTAACTTGTCTTTTCACGCTGTGAGATACTTTTGATTCCTACCTTCATTGGATGGAAGTTTGGAAATTCTATAACTTTCTCAATCGACCCTTTCTCATATTAGACAGGTAAGGCACGGGATAGAAGCTGGGTAAATGGGTGTGGTTCGATTGGGTGCTTAAGAAGGAATGGATCAAAGGGCGGGGTTGTGGGATCTAGAATTGGCGTAAGATCCGTTACAGCAACCATCGGATGGTTTCCCTTGTCTAGAGGAAGATCTAGACCTCCATCATCACCTCTTTTCGAGATTGGGAAAGATTTCATATGCTCAGAAGCATCAGGAATAAACACAAAACTGTTAATATCAAATGCATTAAACATATTCAACGTGTTAGTATGATCATGCGTATTTTCGATGCTCAATAAATTCAGACTGTTAATCCCATGCAAATAAGAATGATGATATGCTCCTCCTACCAACTTTAATAGCTCACTTGGGATGGACACACTATCAACACCGTCCTCGGTAATAGGAACTTTCCTAATGCAACCTACGGCTTTAACCGGAACTTCATCTTCCTCATCACTTGGAGTGTCACACGGCTCATACACTTCTTCGTGTAACTTGTTACTCGCTTTCTCGGCATGCTCCTGAATAATCAAGGTTTGGCCCTTACTAGGACATTGGGATGCAAAGTGACCAAAACCTTGATACTTATAACATTGTTGTGGAGCACACATAAAACTCTCGATCATTGGTCCATTTCCTTTGTCAATCTGAGGAGTCACAAATTTTATGGATTGACTAGAGGCAGTACTTCCCTTTTCTGTAGGATTAGATCGATACTCAAATTTGAAAGACTTAGATCGGTCATTATTGGGGGTGTGGAGATACCTTTCTAATTCTTTAACCCTAGCGAAACATTCCTCGAGATCCGCAATGGGATAAGGAATGAGTTCCCTCTGTAACTCTGGGCGAAGACCCATTCAGAATCGGGAGAGGGTAACTTTTGCTGGCTCATCGACATCGGCTTGGGTCATCAGGTTTTCAAACCGATCGATGTACTCTGTGACTGGAGAATCTCCTTGATGCAGTGACTGCCATTGATTAAGAATACGTTCATATGATACGGGAACATATTTTTCGTGCAGTTGGACTTTCATTTCAGCCCACGTGGGAATAGGACGAAGACCCTGGATTTGCCTACGACGCTCTACTCCCAACCAATAAAGTCTAGCTTGACCTATAAGCTTGACTTTGGCAAATCTGACCTTGCGCTCTTCGGACATGACATACTACTTGAAGTAGTTTTCCATGTTGGCGACCCATTCGAGAAAGACCTTGGGTTGTCTTTTCCCGTCAAAAGTAGGGGCATCAATTTTCACCGATTTCATGACTTTATCATCTTGACTAATTTGAATTTCACGACGACGAGGACCCTCCCTCCTACGGTCGTTGGGGTTGACTCTAATGTGATTTTCAGCGATGAGCTCATTGATCTCTTCAAAACGAGTTTCTAAAGCTTCATGCCTGGCTTGTTGATCAACGATGTGCTCATCCATTTGAGTTTGACTAGCGGTCACCTTAGATGAAAGATCTCTAATCAGGGCTTCTAAGCTACTGGTATCTATGATGGAATTATGCAAAATTAGATGGTGTAAGATAAATTTAAAATGAAAAGAAATAAACCCTAAAACCTATATGAACACGGAGAACCCTAAACTAAAAACTGTGCTCTGATAGAAAAATTGATGTGAGACAAAACGCTAAAACCCTAATATAAGAATTTGGGATTAACTTTAGAATGAATTGAATAGCGGAAATATTCAAAATCATACAACACATAAAATTAATTCAATGAAATTAATAAAACAATTAGATTAATCCATTTTAGTGTTCGCATGCGTGAAAATTTTCCGATCTAGAAAAACGGCTCTGATGAGGGAACTCGAGTTTCGTTCTAGTTTAGGGCATCAATCGACAATCGCAATATCGTCTCTTGACTCGAGAATTTTAAATGAAATAAGGCTTAAATAATTCAGTAAAAGGGGAACAATTTGAGATTTTGATTTTTATCAACGGAATTAAAGAAAGATAATACCTGACAACAGCTAGAGAAAAGACAAAATAAAGGGATAGATTCCAAGGCTTCACACCAAGGGTTTTCCGAAGCTTCACACCACGGTTGTATGTCGGCTTCGCAACAAGTCGCACGAGAAACGATTGCTCACTCCTCAAGGTTTGAAGGATTCACTGCCTCGGTTGAAAACTCATCACAAGCTCTCTAGGGTTTGCACAAAAGCAACTCTCTTTTCATTCAATAATCAAAATTAATTAATAAAGTGTTTACAATGCCTTTATATAGGCTAAGAAACCATAAACAACCTAAAACTCGCAATAAGAGTCCTAAAATAATAAAAGACTAAAAATGACAATTTTCAAAAAACTAAAAATTTCCGCTGTCATGAGTCATCCATAGCGTCAGAGTCATTACCAATACCGGTGGGACTGACGTCAGTACTATTCACAGCGTGCTGTGGTATTGTTCACAATACTGTTCACAGACGTCTTGTGTCTTATTTTCTGCCTTATCTTTTGGTTTTCTCTTTATGCTTTCATCTGCCTTGTTTTGTTGGATGTCCCCATCAATTTGTACCATGGCACAAGCGTTAAAAAGAAAGACTTGGTATTTGAGAGACCCGTGCCATGTGGATTTGAAGACCATGATGCAAAGATCTTTGAGGCTAAAAAATGGCATGAAAAGTGATCTCCATCATCTAATTCGGCACAGTAAATGGCCGTCATTTGATTCCATGGTTGACTCTGAAAAATTAGATATAGAGATCATATTTAGCGCCAATCTTTTGCCTCAAAGATATATACATCATGGTCTTGAAATTGGATGGCTTAGATGGTGTTATACGTGGCACAAATCCCAAAAGTAACAATCTCTCTTTTTAATCATGGCCATGGTACAAATCTCATGTGCAAGTTTTAGCTCCCATATCTTTGTTATGCAAGGTGTTTTTTAGATATTTTTTCTCAAGTGAATGAAACATCTCAATTGATTTAGCTATATTTATTGAGTCTTGATTTTTGGTACACTAAGAGTGTTGTAGCAACAAAGAGAGCATAAATTTCACAAAATTTCTTGTTTTTGTCCATGCTCTCCCCCAATTTTAATTTAACATAAAAGATCGTGTGAGAAATGGAATCAATAGAAATCCGAATCAATTACTCAATTCAACACAAAGCCATAATTTTTGTCTTGTTATTTGGAGTTTTAGGAGTCTTACCAACTTTCCATAAAGCATGTAATCACTCTTATGTACTTCTCTAGTTACCTGTAACTTTACCATGTATATGAAGGTCCTAGTATTTATGTGCAAGGTCTATCCCTCAATAATTTTTAAAAAGAAATCCGTTAATTATCGCAATCAACAGTGATTAAAGAACGGTGACACGAAAAATCGTTCACTTTTCATTTTAGTCACCGTTGATAGCAGTGATTAAACATTGTTTTCTAAAACCCCCTAGGGTAGTGCGAACTCTAGGGGAAATTTATTCCTTATTTTTTATCGTCTTGAAATAGATCAAAACGCCTTAGCGAAATAAAGCTTGTATTTTTCTACTTTTAGTTAACAAGAACAATTATTACTACACCTATAATGGTTCCAATATCTTTTACTAAGCTCACTAGAGCTTGTGTTTGGTATCGAATTTCTTAATAGCAATTTTTAATAGAAATGAATGCTCTAGCATTTGACTCCTTACCGCCTTCATGCTTCTTATGATGATCCAACTTTTTGTCCAATGTCCTCGTTCAGGTGCACCAGCACGGACGGTGGGGTGGCGTGATCCTGGTTTCATACATACCGGTTTCCTGAAAGACTTGTGGCCTAATTCAGTGTATGTACTATGTACTAATATCTTATTCTCATATATCTTTTTTCAAGAATGACTGTTGGGTTTCACATGCAATGCACATGTGGAGAGAGAGAGAGAGAGAGAGAGAGAGAGAGAGAGAGAGAGAGAGAGAGAGAGAGAGTCGGTTTCCTTTTCTCTATTTTGAGGAGCAACTAAAATGATTTTACTACCCCAAATTTTATTTTTTGATAAAATGATTTCATTAACAACCAAATTCAGAAGATACAATGTCAATGATAGGGGGAGGAACATCCTCCACCCAAACAGTTTCAGATATACAATTCAGACCATATTTCTCTAGTGTATCAGCAGCACTATTGGAAGCACGGCGAGCATGGTTACAAAGAAATGAGGTAAACTCTGAAGCTACCTTTCTAATATCGGAAACCACAAAACTCATCTCCGACCAGTCATCTCCGTTCCTAATAGCTGAGATGAGGTTTTGTGAGTCACTTTTCAGGATAAAATGTAAGAAACCAAAATCACGAGCAAGACATACCCCATGGTAGGCCGCCAATGCTTCACCATAGAGTACACTATGACCCCTTTATCAGCAAGAGCTTTAGCACCCATTAACTCTCTTGCACCGTTTCTGATAACCACACCAATTCCAATATGCTTGGTCAGGCAACACCAAGTTCCATCAACATTAATCCTGACTGCAAGACCATCCGGTGGTTGCCATCAACATTAATCCAAGGTTTGTTTATTATGCTGATAATAAAAATATGGTATTTTTATTATTATAACGGAAAATTAGTACTTGGTAATATATTTTATTTTTATTATTATAACGGAAAATTAATACTTGGAAATATTCAGCCTTCTCTGATTTTTAAGTAATAAACAAGTAAAGTGCTTCTATTTGGATCATCCTTAAATTTATACAATGCAATTACTTCACAACTATTAATAACCATGAAAACATGACCCCTTCCATTTTTGATGAACCTTACAATTCACAAAAAATCTCGATAACAGTTTGTGCTGATACAAAGATGTATTGTTTTGGGAACCCTCGGTACAAAATTTCCATTGATGATATGTAGGTTAAAGAGTCCCTACATCATTCCCTGAGCGTTAAACCTTGTGCATGTGCTTGAGATCACATGCCACATGGCATCTGATCAAAAAACAACCGTTTTGGGTTCATGTGCCACATGGCAAGTGATCTAAAAATAAAATAATTAAAAAAAACTTTTTTGACCTTAAGAGACGTGGTCAAATATTGGGTTCCGCCAAACATACTTGATGCATTGAATGTTTTCCAACTTTGACCACGTTTTGAACGGTGGATAAAATTTTATTATTATTTTTTTTTTGGTGATGGATGTGATCAATCTTGTGCATGCTGCCTTGGCACCCAAATGGCACTCGCACGGGGTTCAACCCTACATCGCTAATGCACTGTGTCCATATATATATAGTATATAGTATATATACATATTTATATGTATGTATAGGGCGATACTGAAGATGATGTCTGACTCTGGTGGCTTCAATACCGAGATGTATAGCCCGATATGTCTCAATATCATATGAGATTTTGATCTATGAATCAATATTTGTTTCCAATACGATTCGAATGTCAAATCTTTGTGTTTCAATTGGGTTTGACTTTCTAATCTTTTGGAGGTGCCATATGCTGCTGGCAAACTTATTTTCGTAACTGGTGATACAGGTATACTTACAAGGTTGGACATAAATTATTCAATGGTTCATATGTGTGGGGTCCGACAAACAAATTTAGGGCGTCTCCTTATCCAGGCCAGGATTCTTTACAGCGCGTAATCATTTTTGGTGATATGGGAAAGGTCTAAACTCTCTTCATAACATTTTATATGCAAGTGAAAATATAATTGTGTGTCGTAAATATAATGTCCGATCAACAGACCAAAATCTGGGATGATATGGACACATATCAAGCAATTTTTCTTGGTACCAAAGCCACCCGAGATGATGGATACCAACTGACACAAGAAAAGAAAAAAAACTGTTGACTACTTTGAATTAGACGATGGAGATCATTTTTTGTCCCAATCTCCCACATAATTGATCTTGAGGTCAGAGGCCTACCATCAACATTTGAGCATCTGATGGTAGGCTCATGATCTCAAGATCTATTATGTGGAAGATTGGTACCAAAAATGATCTCCATCGTCTGATTCAAAGCAGTCAATGCCATTTTTTCCTCTTTAGGTGGTGTGGCAGTAACACTACTTTAATATATTGTCTGATCCATGCACCAAAATCTCGGACGATACCGAAACATATCAAGCAATATGTCTTGGTACCGGAGCCACCTGAGACGAATGGATCGTTTAACATATCTCTCCCAATACAAATACTTCGTGGTATATTGCATTGCCGATACCCGAGACAATATGTCTCGGTATTGGCACAGACCAATACTGGGATTTTAATCCTTTGGACTCTAATCCCATTCTCAATCATTGGTCAGTTCAATCTCAAGAAACCATAGTTACCAAGTCGGAATACAAGAAACGATTGGCAAGACAAAATATGTGAAAAAATTGGCAAATTTAGAAAAGAAATCGGGAAGCATTTGGGAAAGAGTAATGAAAATATTTAAACTATTAAACCAATAATGATTTTTTTGACAAAAATGAGAAAAATTCAAGAAAAATTCGTGGAAAACACATTTAAAAGATAAAAATAGTGATTTTTTCTTAAGTATGAGTATTTTTTGAAAAGACGCGTTTACACGTGTTTCCGATGTTACATGAAAAAAACGTGTTTCAAACTAGTTTTTTTTTCCAAAAATCATCGATTTTGGTAACTATGCAAGAAACCATGACATGGTTCCAGTGTCTGAAGCTTTTTTTTCCCTTTCAGGAAGAACGCGACGGTTCCAACGAGTACAATGATTTTCAGCCCGGCTCCCTTAACACTACCGACCAACTTATTCGGGACTTAAAAAATATTGATATAGTTTTTCATATCGGAGATATATGTTATGCTAATGGATACATCTCACAGTGGGATCAGTTTACATCACAAATTGAGCCCATTGCTTCAACTGTCCCATATATGCTTGCGAGGTAAGCCTTTTCTTAAGTCATGGGTGCTAATAGCGAATGCTGGAGTTCGTATTCCTAAATTCGGCATAGTAAATGACATTTTACGATATTTTTGGCAGCGGTAACCACGAGCGAGACTGGCCCGGAACAGGTTCCTTCTATGGGAATTTGGATTCGGGTGGAGAGTGTGGCGTGCTAGCTGAAACTATGTTCTATGTCCCTGCAGAGAACAGGGCCAAGTTTTGGTACGTAGCTTGATCAATAGCTTGATATTGCTTACAATTTAGAAATTTGTGTAATATCACTTTGGCAATCCTGCCGATGATTTTTAATACCTTCAGCCATTTAATGAAAGTGATAAAAAGGTCGTACCCAGTGCACAAGGCTCCGGCTTTCAGTGGGGTCTGGAAGAGGTAGATGGTAGGCAACCTTACCCCCATTTTGGAGAGGCTGATTCAAGACTCGAACCCACGACCTATCGCTTTGGGCGGACAACACTTGCCATCGCACCAAGGTCCGACCCAACCATTTAACAAAAGCAATCCATTTCTTAAATAACTTCTATGTCGGACTTGTGCAGGGCACATGTCAGCAGGGCTATGGGAAAAACCTTGAATAAATTGTACTGCTGATATAGCCAAAAAATATAAAATAAAATCGGTACTATTGATATAATTCTAAATTCTAATGGATTGTCACTTATTTATTTACATTTTTCTACATACTTCTTCTCTTATAAACTTATATGATTTAAGAGTATACCTTTTACTATTATGTTTGGGAGCCATTACTTGCACATGAGAAGTTGGCCCTTGCACATAGTTTAAAAAGGAAGACATGATATTTTGCGGACCTGTGTGACGTGAAAACACCATCTAATCCATCTGATTTGAAGGCTATGATCTAAAGATCTTAGGTGCAAAAAATTGGCACGAAACACAATCTTTATCATAAGATTTAATGAAGTCAAAGGCCATTATCTGATTCAACAATTGACTGTGTTGAATCACATGATATAGATCCTGTTTTGTGCCAATCTTTCCAAAGATCTTCAGACCATGATCTTCAAATAAAATGGCATAGATGGTATTTTCACATCTCACAGGTCTGCAAAATATCAAGGCTTCCTTTTTAAACTATGTGCAAGGCCAACTTCTCATGTGCAAGTAATGGCTCCCATTATTTTTTGACTTTGGATGTGTCAATATGCTGTGACTCTCAACACGCGTGACTTACATACTTGAGGTCAAGTCATAGCTTTATGCCCAATAGGCAACCTTGAAAAAGATAACCTCATGGATGCAAGTCAGACATTTGACAGGTGGAAAATATACTGCAGATGAAAATTCTATTGTCGATTGTGGCTTCTCATCTTGTTATGTAAAAAATTCCACAAAAATATTCTTTTGAATTTTTCATTCATTTCCGTCCTTCAAATTTGATTTGGTGCCACTTGTAATGGGCATAGTGACAAAATCCACCAATTATTGAAATATTATTTTCATAATTTATATAATTATTAGTATATATTTCTACTATAATGAGTCAAAATTCATAATTTATTCTTGATTTCTCTCAATTGGGCCAGTTTTTTTCCAGAATTTTCTAATGGGTACTATAATGAGCTCTTAATGTTCCTTTTAATGTTGGTTTCCATTAGTTTAAGACTTGGAGCAATGCACTTTGGCTTTATTGTTTTTTTAGTGGCCTTGAATTCAGCCACCTAATTGGCAGTAAAGATAGCTCCCATTTGTGTAAATTTACCACTTATCATCAACATTTTTGTGTATGATTTTTTAGGTATTCAACAGATTATGGCATGTTCCGCTTCTGTATAGCGCATACCGAAGAAGATTGGAGAGTGGGGACTGAGCAATATAAATTCATCGAGCACTGCCTAACATCAGTCGATAGACAAAAACAGCCGTGGCTCATCTTCCTTGCACATCGGGTACTTGGTTATTCCTCCGATAACTCTTATGCTGTGGAAGGATCTTTCGGGGAACCGATGGGAAGAGAGAGCCTTCAAGAACTTTGGCAGAAGTACAAGGTCGACCTTGCAGTCTATGGCCATGTCCACAACTATGAAAGAACATGTCCAATCTACCAGGTACACCCAGAGCATTTCTTTTGCTGCATCGATGCCATTCTCATAGTAATTCTGTGCTAATAATTTATTATGAAAGCGTACCATCTAACTATTCTTGGGTTATCTTCTCTTATATTACTTTTTGAACAACTCTCTTCACTGGTTTCATCCAAATCGTGTTGAGCACCTAACTGTAGAAATAAATAAACTAATAATGATAAACAAACTAAAAGAGAAGTATGAGAGAGAGAGAGAGAGAGAGAGAGAGAGAGAGAGAGAGAGTCACACCGCAAAGGACTACATTGTTGCTATTCCAATATTTTATGAGTTACAGGGTAGGGACCCCTTTATATAGAGGACTACATGGAGACCACTTACATTTTACTCAATGTGAGACTAAAACCCACTATGCACACCTCTGATACTATGGTATCCGGTGTGGCTCACTAACATATATTTCACTATATATTACATCTCTAACACTAACCAATACTCCAAAAGCCACGTGGCACTAATGGAGCGGAAAGTTAAGTTCTTATTACTTCATGGTCATAATACACCGTAATTCATGGTCATAATACACCACTAGGCTCTGTAGTCGACGTCCATAGTGACCAACTTTTACTGGCTTTCACTTCCTTAACCTTTTTGTGGGCCCTCAGACATTGCCCTTCCCTTGGTTGCCTCTTTTGTGACTTGAACCCAATATGTTTACTGGCTCTGATAGACTGATACTATTAGTATATATTGGATAATGATGCCTGCTATCACTCCCTGAATCATAAGGGTCGCAACATTCTTCCCTAAATCTTAGGGAACCATTGTTACTTATTTTTGCTAGAGTACTTTTTTATTTGTAGTACTTGAAATTTTCTATTTTCTTGAGAAAACAGGAATACTAACACAAACGTTTCTTCTTCTCTCATCTTTTTCCTCCTTGCCATTTTTACTATTGCGCGGAAGCACCCAAATTAACCAACGATCCACACGGTGAACGATCAAATAATAACCATGGGTCAAAAATTCGGAAAACCGATACGTATCGTCCAGCCCCAAAACCTATACGTATCGGTTCTGGACGATACATTCCAATGTATCATCCGGTATTTTCGGTTTTTGTATGGGAGGCACCCATAGAGGTCCAAAACCGATACGTATTGGACGATATTTTGATCCATGATAATAACGCAAAGAGAGAAAAAAGATAAAGCAAAATAATCCACACACAAGAACAAAGATTTAAGGTTCGTTAAGATTTCCTACGTCCAGGGCGGCGATAACCAGTTTTATTGATGATTCTCAAAAATACAATACTAAACTTAATGTTTTTCCGAAAGAGATTTATATAGCGCCTAGGGCTTCCAATGCATTTTTTTATACTGAAAATATATAACACCCTTCGGGACCTGTTGGCTCCCGATTTGTTGTCAAATGGCTTAATTTCGCTTAAGCAATTTGGCTCAATTTCGCTTAAGCAAATCGCTTAATCGCTTAAGTGATGACATATTTTTTTTTTCAAAAAAATAAAATAAAATAAAAATAATTAACAATAAGTATTCAAGTCTCTAAAAGGAAAAAATAGACATTCTTGCATTTAAAAAAGAAATTTTACATACTAATATTCAAAATTATAACTTTAGTTTTGATACTGAGTACCAGTATTGTCTACTTTGGGCCGTTGATGGTGTAGATCTATCATCTTCATAATCATCATGATCATCTTTTATATAGCCTTCTAAAATAACATCTTGATCATGTTTTTTCCTAGAACTCTTGTCCATATACTCCATTATTTCCTTTCAGATTTCCGGAATAACTTTTCTACAAGCCCTAGCATTTGATCCGGCTCCATAAGCAAGATGTTGTTTATGACAATTTAATTAACTAAAAAAAGGATTATAAAGCATAAAATAAATAATAAAAAAAAATTAGATAGGAAAGATGAGAGGAGATTGGGAGTAAAGAATAGAGATTAGAGAGAAAGTTAAAGCCAAAATAGTTATATGAGAAGTAGAGGACCTAACCCACCATTTTATAGAGGCAATGGGACCTCAAAAAGCTAAAAAAAATAAAAAATTAAGCGCTTGGAGTATTATGCCATCGCATAAGCCATAAAATATGGCTTATGCGAAAGTATGCAATCGCATAATGGCAAAATCGCATAAGCCATCATGGCTTATGTGATTTGATGGCATAAAACCGCTTAAGCAATCGCTTGTGACAACTATGCCCCCGAACCTTCGGAAAGGACTCAACGGATCCTTCAACCCCCGGCCGAAGAAACACATCTGGGTCCACCATACCTCCAAAGGTATAACTGAAGTTAGCACCATAAACAACACTTACCATATACCATCTGTTAAGGACCTAACCAATACACCAAAAGCACTTAGGCATTAATGATGAAACAAAAGTTAAACCCTTCTGTTTTAGGGGTCATAACAGACTGTAATACCTTTTAGCCAATTCAATCCCAAGAAAAGCTGACTTCTAAAGATTTTGGTCCTGTTACTCTTCATTAATCCTACTGCATTTATTTATTATGAGTTAAATTTTTATTGATTTGGTTGCTTCAATCCGCAAACCCTTCTCCATTTATGTGGATATTAGATCACATTCCAGTCAAAATGTATCAACTTCTCTTACACTTTATATATCAATGAATGCCAAGATTCAACATGTTGTACAATACCAAATTACCCATTAACCATCAATATTGTGTTGCAGAATATTTGCACAGATGGGGAGAAATCTGACTACAAGGGTCCCTTGAATGGAACTATCCATGTAGCTGCTGGAGGCGGAGGCGCGAGCCTCTCACCATTCACCACCCTCAAAACGAAATGGAGTATTTATAGGGACCTTGACTTCGGGTTTGTCAAACTCACGGCATTTGATCATTCTAATCTTTTGTTCGAGTACAAGAAAAGTAGTGACGGAAAAGTTTATGATTCCTTTACGATTTCACGTGATTATCGTGATATTTTGGCGTGTGCCCCTGATAGTTGCCCAAGGACCACGTTGGCTTCTTGACGTGGCCGATTCGAGCAATAAATTATAGTTAACGGGTATGAATTTAAAATTTCGATTCGTTGGATGGTAGATCACCATCTAGCTTTATGATCAAGGATTAAAATCTCGTCTCGATATCGGTCTTGATATCATTGATCCAAAGTTTGTATTGTCGATGCAGTAAAAAATGTACTTGAAAGCATAGTCACAAAGTAACTTTTTCAAAAAATTGGAAAAATCGGCAACTTGCAATCATCCTGACTTTATTGCTGATTAATTGGCCAAGTTGTGACTCAACCGATTAATCAACGATTTTTGTGATGTTTGATTTTTTCCTTTTTTTTTTTTCTCAGTGATACTTGAATGGGAAAAAAGAATTTTTAGGTATTGTACTATTTTGTTTATTTTGTACACAGAAAACATTTAGGTTTTGTTTATTTTGTACTATTTTGTTCATTAAAACAATTATTTCTAACTTGAAATACATTATGATATATTTTTTATATTATTTTAAAATTTAATTTCCTCCGATTTTTGACTTTGACCAATTTTTCTCTGACTTAGATCCTTACTGATTTATTGCCTACTTAGACTTTGCGACTATGCTTGAAAGTATTTATATTGGGCGATAGCCAAGATGATACATCTTGGAATCATTGCCGTATACGTCTCAATATCGCCCGAGATTTTGCTATATGTTTTTGTTTCCAATTATGAACTTTCTATATTCATATGATCTATGATATTTATTTTTTGTAGGATTGAGGAATTCTAGCCCAAACTACAAAGAACGACGATAGCGAGGCTTCAACTACTAATTACGAAGAGCATTCAGTTTGAGAATCTTATCAATTCATCGTAGCCTCATCCCATTTATTTGGAGTTTGGCTTTTCAATTAAATTGAAATGGGCCAAGCTTTATTGGTGTATTAATAGTGGTTTTATAGTCCGGACTGAAGGGGGAAACCATATCAAATTATGCATGTGTTGTTTACATGTTTATTTCAGAGAGCTTCTGTTTTTTTTTTTTGATAGGATATTTCAGAGAGCTTCTACTTCCACACAAACATTTACTTTTCACACCCAGTAAATAAGTTGTTCATTGAACACCAAATTAATGAAAAATCACATCTCACACCAATTACTGAAATTATTAGTGACCCACCGACTAATACTATGATTGGGAGGTGGGGCTCTAAACGAGTCAAGTTGGGTTGGGCCAAAATTTTAGCTGTCTAACCGGAAATTGGCATATGCCCAACCCGTCCTGGCCCAGTGGGTCAAAAGTATAAGCCCAACTCGACTCGAAAATTGAACCCAACGCTTGGCCTGATGCGATAAGACCTCTTATTTTCATTGATTTTATATAGAAACTATCGGTTCGACTCAACCCTTTCAAACTTTTTAGTTGACCGGTTTGGTTCTCAATGGGCTGAGTTAGGTCAACCCAAAGTTCCCTTTCCAACCCATTCTACTCTGTAAAGGTATAAGCCCGATTCGCCCCGAAAACCTGACCGGCAACGTGTGACCTGAGACAATAAAAGCTCCTAGTTTTGTTAATTTTATGGGATAATGGCTCCTGGTCGACATTTAAACACCAAAAAAATAGAATTTTTTTTATCTTACACCATTGATGTTTGACTATCATTATGCCATGTGGCACATATCTATGATCAATCTAAATTGCCCAAATGGCAATCTATCATTGGAATATGTCTCAGCCTAATGAAACATGCTGATACGTGGATGTGAACCATCCGATTGATGAACATTAATATCAGCCATTAAAACTAAAAACAATGGTTGATATTATAGCCCACAGATCGGACGGTTTAGATTTCCCTAAACCACAATTTTTGGGCGTGTTGCACTTCAACCTATGATTGATCATTTTGACGGTTCAGATCACCCATGTTTTAAAATCATTGATGACGTAAGATCATTTAAACACTAAAATAGTTGTGTAATGAATTCAAGCAAACCCATCGTGCTTATGTTTTGGGTTGATCTTGCAGAGAGAGGAAGTTTTTTTAGGGAAGATTTTTAGTTCTATAATGAATTCAGGCAAACCCATATCATTTTTATTTTCAGATCATCTATTTTGCTTGAATTTAGCCTCTGCATCAGACCATGAAACCCATCTGCCATAAACCCCATTCATCTTAACAAATACTTTTATAACAGACGGTTTCAGTAGGGATAATGACTCTGTTTTGAACACAATCGCCCTGCTTAATTGGAGGTTGAAGACGAGTTGAGCAGGGGACCCTGTTTATAAATTTTAATTTTTTATGATCTGGTGTGCAGTTATCAAAACTGATGTTCTTTAAGATTATTTAGTCAGTGATGTGCGTCGAGAAAAGTTGATGTTCTCGTAGAAGTTTAATTATTATTCTTTAAGTTTTATAAATGCTACGTGGCATCTAATTTTTCTGTTTTTTTTTTTTTTTAAATTTTTATGAGGACACCTTTGGAAGGGTCTCGAACTTGTCTGTGTACTATCCATGAATAAGTTGGTTCAGTCATCCTTTCAAAAAGTATGAGGGGCATTTTTGTCCTCTAAATAAATTTGAACAACTTCCCGCTGGACGATACCCCGAGAAGTCTTTCAGGTAAACTTAACCAACTTCTTGGTGGATGATACCACGAGAACTCTTTTAGGGAAAATTAGAACTAACTTCTCGCTGGACAATATCGCGAGAAGTCTGTCAACAGCTAGCATTAAGATCACAGCTCATGGACCGCACAATTCAATCTCCCCATACATCAAGTGTACTAAATGGACGACCAAGATTTATCACTCATCCTTATGTGTTAAACACTAACAAATTCTTGGCTTCCCATCCATTTAACCAAAAGAAAAAAAAAATGAACATATCCATTAATAAAGACAGAAAAAGAAAAAATACATAGCTTATACAAATTCTACAATCAATATTAAAAAGAATGGAAAAAAAAACCGAGAAAAAAATTGCCAACTTATTTAAAAGCAAAGCGATTTCGGAACAGGAGTGATGTAATTCTCAAAAATCATAGCAGAAGCAACGGATCTATAAACAGCTTCACTGAAATGCTCTCCATCCGATTTCACTAATAATTCTCCATTCTCGCAAACCCTTGCATCATCTTCTCTAGGGCACATCCGAAGCACGTCATTTGAGAAGCCTAATTAATTAAGAAAACAAATAATTAGAAAGAAAAAAAAATTACTTGAAGAAAGTTTTAGCTCATTATATACTACTTTAGAAAGCTTTAGAAAAAAGGGATTGATGCACTTTTCAATGTCTCCAAAAGATAATTCGATCAATGGGTTACGAAATGGGCCATTTGAAAATACAAAAAAACTCCCCAAAAATTCATTTGGTCAACGTGTGAGAAACATTTATAATTGCAATTATGAAAATATCCTTCTACAAAATATCGTATAAGACGGGTGATTTAATAATTTCAATTATAAATCTTCTAAAAAGTAGATCAAATGTCTTACGAAAGCTAAGCTATGAACAGATCTCATTTCTCGAAAGCTAAATATATAGAAAAAAATAGTTTACCGTATTGAGTAGGGTGGTTGAATAAACGAATGGCCGCATTGTAGTAATCTGCGTACATGATATTTACATGAGGAAACACTTCTCTTAGGAGTTGGAGCTGGTATTTGAGTAGGGTGTTGTGGTACTCTGAATGTTGGTTCTGATCTCTAAGGCACCCATTTTGGGGATCAATGCCAAGAGTGCTATCTCTAACATAAGTTGGATTTCCATAATAGTATGGAAGACATCCCATTGGAAACATCCCTGGCACCATAATATTAGTAGCTCCCATAGTAATCACTTCCTGCAATTATAAAATAAGATAAAAATGTGTCAAAATAATTAATATTACTATTATTATTAGTAGTAGGGTACCTTTATTTAAAAACCGAGATTCTTTCTTCTCAACTCGAGTTTTATGTGGTAAAAGTGCTAACTACTTTGATTGAGATGATGGAGATTGTTTTTCATCCTCATCTTCCACCCATCCGAGAAGATGGGCCTACCATCATAACCAGATGTTGATTCCACTTTACACAAATCTCAAAAGGTAAATGTGATCACGGCGTAATATCCAATGTGGTTCATGTTCACTTTCTTCATTTTTTAGTCATTTGTGTTTTGTGGAATCAACATTTCACGTCGATGGTAGGCTATGATCTCAAGAAGCTATTGTAAGGGAGACTGTGAGAAAAAAATACCATCTCCATCGTCTGGTTCAAAGCAATCAACAATTTTAACACGTGAAATGTAAATTGATGAGAAGAAAGAATATAGGTTCTAAATGAAGAAGGTATATAAATAAAAATTAGTTATCAAAATACAAAGAAAATTGTATAAAAATTAATAATTATTTCTTACCATGACTGCTTGGATGATACTATTGACAACATTGCCAACAACATCTGAATTAATCCCCATTAACTTATAATCTCTTTCGCCAATTTCCCCTAGTACTAGTAGCGACTTCTTCAAATATTCATGGCAATCTAGTGGACCAAAAGCATCAAATATGTAGAAAAGATTAAGATAAAAAATTAACAAACATGTCATTTTGTAGCATGAGTATACATTTATCATAGATATGAAATTAATGGATTGAAGATGAGAATCACCTGTCTCACTAGAACATAGAGAAGGTAACAACTTCTTGAACCAGTCGAGCTGATCATGAAGAGAGCTATTTGATTGCACTTCTGTTTTCTCGTAAAAATAAGAAGTATCCATTGCTGTAGCTCCTACAATCGCGAAATTGGCTCCTTTTTTATAATCTTCAGCTTTCAATCCCGCTAAATATGGAGGCAAAAATGGAAGTCCAAACGCCTCCGCTGAGAGATCCAAATGAAAAACTATATATTAAACTTGCGTGTTCAAAATAATAAATAAATAAATAAATGGTGGATTTATTATTTTTAACTAACCAAATAGGCAATGGGACAACCTTTTTTCCAATCTAAGTTTGGATTTCAACTGGCCGATCTAAGCACTCTAATATGAATAATTGATATGAAAAAACACACATCGAATCACTTGACTTGTCGAATAGGTCTGGCATGGAGTATCAACCAGCCCTTAGGAACAGGTCGCATCTGGCATGGAAAAATTATAATTTGTGGACAGATTTTGACAGATAATTTTGTAGACAGCTTATGTGGAGCGATGTGACTAGATGCAGTGCTTGGGCCCCACTATGCGTGCAACTAGTGACATCATGCCATATAAGCTGTGTGCTAAATTATTGATAAAAAAAAATTGTCCACTGTATAATAATACTCTGGCAAGTACCCTTGATCCACTGAGTCAAAGAAAATAAAGGGGTTTTTAACCGAGTTGGGATGGATTGGGCATAAAAACTTTGAAAACCCAATTTGGTAGATGGGGCCTGAGCCACTTACCAAATTCCAATTAATTAAACAATATGGACTAGGGGTGTTATCGGGTCTGTTCGGGTCGATTTTCATGCAAAACCGAAACCGAACCCATAACTATCGGTTTCTATTTTACAAAACCGAAACCGAAACCGAACCGATAAGATTCAAAACTGAAACCGAACCGATAACTAACCGATTGTTATCGGTTCGGTTGGTTGGTTTTCGATTTCTAAACCTCATTAATTTTTTTTTTTTAATTTGTAGCATTTAAACAAATCGGATTACTTTTTTCGTTTCCGCTTAGAGTTTTCAAAACTTATACAAACCGAACTGATTTATATAAACTGTTTCTGCAAACTCCTATGAATCAACTATTTTAAGACTTTTGATGATTAACAGAGTAGAGCAGCAGCAATTGGCTTTCTACAATAAACCTCACACACCATCAAACTCAAACATAGAAATACTATAATCCATATTTATACCACTATCGGTTTCTTATCAGTTTGGTTTTGGTTTTTTGACGTTAAAACCGAAACCGAACCGATAACTATCGGTTTCTATTTTTTGAAATCGAAACCGAACCGATATGTCTCAAAACCGAAACCGAAATTTCGGTCGGTTCAGTCGATTTTTTGCACGGCCCTAATATAGACCCACGTACCCAATTCCAACTCTTTAAACATATATGAGAAATTTTGAGAATTTTTCTTAGGTAACTCATCTAGGAGAAATAAGAAGATGATATAGAAATTAGAAAAAATACCTATGAAATCGATGATTAGCGCTCCATTAGAGAAGCGGCCCGTTGAGTTATTAAAATAGGTTTCTTGGGCAGCAGAAAACGCATCTCCGAAGTTGAATGTTGATTCACAACTATGCACCTTTGGAATTAGAAGGAGAAATAAAAGTAAAAGAGGAGCAAATCTAAAACCAGTGAAGGCCATACTGAAGGAAGAAAAAACAGGGCGGTTGTTTTTTTTAATGAAGAAAGCAGGAAACAGGAAGAAGAGAGAGAAAGGGCGTCTAAACTTTTTTTAGGTTTGAAGAAAACTAATAGAATATAAATACAAAAGTTAACCTCGTAGTTAGAGTCGGACACTAAGTTGGAGTCATAAGTGAATTCGAAACTTAGATATACAAGATCTTTGTTTACAAACAAAATCTTTGTTTATAAAGTTAGATATACAAAATCTAACGATCTGACTGTTCAAGTAGATGTGCTTACCAAAACCGTGGCCGGTAACAAAAGATAGGGCAGTAGGATTGTCAATAGGCCGAGCCAAAATTTGGGAGGAAATTGGCATATTCCCGGCCCCATCCATCCTAGGCTGTCAAAGGTCTAGGCCCAACTCGACCCAAAAACCTGACCCAACGTCTGACCTTACAGGTTAAAACTCCTATTTTTGTAAATTTTATATGTAAAGTATCAATTGACTTGACCTGCTTTCGACTTATTAGTCGACCTGACCTGTAGGGGTCGTTTGCCCGATACCAAGCCCGACCCAATAAAAAAAATCCAGGTTGATCGACTAGGTCAGTTATCTAGTTTACCCGACCTATTTACAGCCTAGATAGAGTGGATGATCTATCGCTGGACAATACCAAGAGAAGTTGGTCCAATTGTCTCCAACTTGTATGTGTGTTTCTCTACCCACAGGTTGGTTCAGTTGTCCTTTCATAAAATTTGAGGGGTATTTTTGTCTTCTAAATAAATTTGAAACATTTCCCGCTAGATGATACCGAGAAGTCTTTTTGATAAATGTAAACTAAGCTCTCGTTGGACGATAACACGACAAGTTGCTTAGATAAATTTGAACCTACTTCTGGTTGAATGATACTTTGAGAAGTTTTTTACAAATTTGAACCAACTTATCGTTGGATGATACCGCCAATGTTATGACCCAAGTTTTTGTAATTCATCTAATGGTAGTAGATGGGGTGGAGCACCGAGTTTAATATGGGCATTCCACAACCTTAATTTTCTTAAAAGAACAGAGAGAATTTAAATTTAGAAATTGATGTGTTGACACCGATTTCCTTTCCCTTCTCTTTCCCTCTCTACTTAGCAAGTAGACTCAATTTAGGATTCCAATTTGTGACAAGATCTTCTTACCATTTCAAACTTTCTTTTTCTCTCTAGCCACTTCCTCACTCTAAATGGAAAGACCAAACTATCTAGGATTTATTAGAATGTGTCATGTGGCACCACTACGTCAAAAGAAGGGAAAAACCACTATAGCTTAATAAAATAAACTACTGTTTAAAAAGTGGTATACTATTCCACTCATTAAAACAGTAGTTTTCCTACTTAAATCAGTAGTTTTCATCCTTAAACAGTAGTTTTCCACTCATTAAAACACGTTATATGTTAATTTGGGGCAAATGAATCGGGCCGACGTAGACGAACCCTAAATCGAAAACCCAGCCTCTCTTTATACGCTCTAAAAAACCAAGCCTCTTCGTCTGATTTCTTCATTCTCTCTCACCTCTTCGCCTTCCTCTCCTCACCTCTTGGCCTTCCTCTCCTCGAGCTAGCATCTTCTCAAACGATTATAGTCGAAGACCAGCAATATTCAGTCTCCTGAAGAAGAATCGTTACAAGTGGAGAAACCTGATCTAGGTATTTTGATCTCTGATATATGTATTGGTTTTGAGATTATGATTTTGGATTTGATTTTTTTTTTTTGTTATAATTTGGCGGGGATCAAGTACCGGCATTGAATACGATCTAGCTGAGCTTCGAACGGCGATGAAGGGTTTCAGCTCCGATTTCATCGTGTCGGAGAGTGGAGAGAAACGATAGAGAGCTATGGATTGACACCAAAATGTAAGAATTGAATGTTCTGATATTTTTTTGGGGATTTTATATCTCTGTATTTGATATCATTGCTTTTGGAACATAAAGGGGCATTCACTTTATAGGTTTCATATTCAATTTTCGACTTTTTGGGGATTCTTGTTAATATATTTTAGATCTCAATCAATTTCAAAAGCAAAGGAATTTTGGCCATATATATTTCATATTTGAAATTTTTTGACTTATTTGGGGCATTTTTGTTTGTATACTTCAGATTTGTTAATTTTGCTCGATTAATTGAAGAATTGTAGAGATTACTTAGAATCGGAGAATTTGGAGTGGCAGATCACCAAAAATAACCCGGATTCGACAATTTGTACTTCGCCAATAAGGTATCATACTCAATACTTTTAATTTTTTTAGCTGTTGTAATTTTTTAGCTCCAACAAGTGCCTTAGGCATAGTCTGTTTAGAGATTTTTGTTTAGTACTTAGTTTCATCTAATCTGATAATATTTGGATGCTCTTGTTTTCTTGTATTAGAAACAACAAACAAACAACAATCAATTCTAATGTTTTTCTTTGAGTTTAAAATGGTTGTTATTTACTACTTGTGTATGTAAGCATGGTATGTGGGAATTTGTGTAAATGGGCAATGAGATTGCCTTAATAATAAAAGGTTTGGTCCGCTTTGGTGATTAAATGGACAATGAGATTGCTGACTTGGGTGTTGTAGTGGGGATAGAAGTGCAGGCTCTTGCTCTTCTTTAAGGATTGTTTTTGAAGCTCATTATTCTTATGATGCTTTTGATGGCAAAATCACTGTCCGAAGATTTTCTTATCTATGATAGTTGAAGATTGATATGCATGCTACTGAGATTTCTTAGATGGCTTAAAATACACGTTTGGCACATGATAGTTCGGACGAGAATCCATTTTTTTTTCCTTTTCTTATTAGAACGAAAATTCAGTCACTGGAACTATAATGGTCAATTTAATCGGAGCACTGAATGTATACTAAAAGTGAGTGAAAATGAGATTATGAGAATGGTTCAGAACGTTCTAATTGCAGTGAGTGTGATGTTGTTCAAGTATCACATGCAAGCGGTGCAGCAGCATCTCAGACACAGTGACTGACAAGAAAATGGTATATTGTTTTGTAGCATGTGTTTAGGCTTCAGTCTCTTCTTTTGTGGACTTGTTATGTTTTCTTGTTTTACTCTGAAAGAAACGATCTTAAGATTGTGTATGGGCTTCAGTTTATCTTCTTTTGCTGGCTTGTTACTTTTCTTCTTTACTTTGAAAGACGGTCTTAGTGTAGTTTTTAAACTGTGCCCATGACATTCGCAAAAGGCTATAACTTGTCTGTTTAAGGTTTAATAATGGTAAATATGCACTATAATGGGTTTGTTCATTCTAGTAAAAACCTTGAAATGGGGTGGGAAGTGCAGACTATGCCTTATTGTTGAAATCTATGGACACACCATTTAGAACCAAGTTTATTCTAGAAGATTTTGTAAGAGTGCAGCAGATAATGTAGTTAATCCAAACAAAGTGTAGCCACTGTGGAAAGGTGCCTGTTTGGCCATTTGGGAAATAAAATGCTTGGCCCTCAGAAAAGGTAAGGTCGGTCAAAGCTAAGGTCTATCTCCCTATAGTCACAACATTGATGTTTCTTCTTTAGATTTAAAATTTTAATTTGTTAAATTTGTTAAATTTGTTTAGGGGTAAATTTTTCGTTTGCTGATGAACTTGTTTGGACTGCTTAGAGTAGTGGACTGCCTTCTTTTCATATCCTTGAGTCAATCGAGTTTAGCGATCATTTATCCTTGACTCACTGTAAATTCGTTCAATCATAGTGGCTGCAGTGTTTGAAGAGATTATGAGTTGAAAGATGCAGGTTTTTAATGGTCCGTTGATTAGTTTTTTATCTTTTTTTGGTGTGGCTGCTCATTGTATTGAGCTTGGTGATCTTAGAATATTACTCGATCCGAGTCTCATAGGCCTAGTTGATTTATTAGACTAAGGCATCAAACTACTTAATGAATCGATGGTCTTTGATGTGCCAAGTGAGTGATGGTGTTCAATGATTGATATATGATCTATCTTACACTCTTGTACCATTAGCATTATTTTTCTTTATGAAGCAACTGTAGTAAAATTTTGAAAATGCACTAAAAAGTTAAATCAATAGTAAAAAATTATACTGACCACCCAGTATACTATAAAATTAGGATAATTATAATAAGCTGGAAACTGGGCATATGGTTATACTCTCCAGCTAGTATAATCAGACCTTTATTTAGCTTATGTATGGGTGCTAACAAAAGAGAAGTAAACATTTAAACAAAGAAAATTATATATATTTATATTTTTATTTACTTGAGACAAGGACAATAAAGACTTGCGGGTTGTTCAAGTAATGATGTGAGAAATGACATGAAAGATTTTTTATGTAGGTTTCAATAACATCCAAAGACTGTCGGGTTGTTCAAGTAAGCACTTGGAAGCTTGAGCTAAGGTAAAGTGCTAACTTAGCACTTTTAATGTTTCATTTTGAAATTTAGAATCTATGACTTGTAGTTTTGAATTTGATTTAAAGATCTTCACTTGATCACGCTTGTTGAAGTATTTGAAGGCCATGCATGGACTCCTAGTCACCATGCACGACCATCTTACAACACTCACCAATGGGGTTTGATCATGGTGATGGATTGATGATGAACAATCCCATAGATAGCTAGAAATCGGTTCTATATAGTGCGTGGGCCACATTGGTGAACATGCATGCATCACAGCCATCCATTTGATGGATTTACAAGGTGTGAGATAATTGTATGAAAATATTATGGTATGATTGATAAATTTGATTTAATCATAGAATCAATGATGAAATGCTAGATTCTTAGAATTTGAATTTTGATGAAAACTAGGCTATGCATGCTAGTTTAAGATGATTTGATTCTTCAGATATATGATTTATGATTTGAAATGATGATATACTTGTTGTAATTTTGATGCATTAATTGGCCAAAATCGTATAGTGTTAGATGCATGACCATAGTTTTGATACTAGTTAGTCACTGTTTTGAAGAATACAAAATCTGAAAATTGGCTAGATTACGGTCACGATTTAACCATCAAAATGACTTTTAAAAATTCTGAAAAAAATTATGAGGCATGCCCATATGAGTATAATGTCCCCCAGTAAAATGTCCGCCATTGATCTTCCATAGTTTGACTTGCATAAATTCTGAAGTGGAACTGTGCAAATCAGCTAGGTTTAGTGCACAGAAAATTGACCTAGCTTAGGGCTGTCAGTTTATGTCCAAAAAGACCTTCAAAAATTCTGTAAAAATTTTGAACGTATAACTTTATCAGTGCACTGCACAAGTTCCAAGTGAAATTTCAGTCTTTAGTTTGACTTAGGTTGACTTGCAAAAAATCGGGAGCTTTACTGTGCACCGTCTGTTTGGTCGTGCAGTGTGGAATAGCAGATCCGACCTCCGATCGAGAGGCTACATTTTCTCCCTGATTTAGACATTTTTAATATAGGGTACCTTAGTGGAATTTAAAGGGCACACAAAGAGCTTTCTAACATGCCCTCCTTGTGTCCCTTTCCGAAACCGGGATCAAAAGTTATGACCCCGATTACCATCAAATGTGGTATGTTGTAAAAACTGTGAAACTAATCATCCGATCGCTGGCTTGCCGTGATCTCATTAGATGGAATTTTTAAGTGCCACCAACCATGAAAGATGAGGCTCTGAGTCCTCTTTCACAGGTTTGACTTCTCGCTGCCCTCTCTCCTCCCTTATCTCCTATCTGTCTACTTTTTCAGTCTCTTGGTTTCTCGTAACAACAAATTTTTTTCAGTCTACTCCCTTATCAATTTTGCATCTGTTTGTGTGATTAATTTGGTTTTGATCTGTTTAGTTTATGAATGAGAGAGGAGTGGATAGATCTGTTTCAATAAGAGAGGAGTGGATAGATCTGTTTCAATTCCGTTTTAGTTTTCGTTTTAGAGTTCAAAATTTTTAGATCTATGGTTACGGTTTATAGATCCATAATTTGGTGTCACTCAGATCCCATTTTCAGATCTAGGATTGGACAAATTGATTTGTTTTTAGGAGATTGTTTTTTGTTCTAGTGGATTTGAAATCGGGCGATTAGGGCCACTGGTTTTGGAGTGTCCCAGAAAGTGTTAGTCATAGTTCAAAACCCATGGCGATTCTACCATTTTTTGAGGTCGAATTGGGGATTAAACTAATCCCCTGCAATATTAGTGCAAGGGGCTAAAGCTCATTTCAATAAGTTTTGGAATTTTTGAGTCAATCAAATAAATATAGGGGAAAAGTTTTTAGATAAACTTGTCTGTTAGATTCACAGAGGATCCGGAAATGGGAGGGTCCATCTGTGGACTCTATCCCCATTCGATCATCCATGGTGACATTGCCTTGCGGCATATATCTAATATAACTTGATAGAGAAGTGAGCCACAAGTAACAAGCTATTGTGGTTTTGTCATGATTTGGATATAAAGAATATGTCTACTACCAATGTAGGCAGCCATTTTATTATGCAATTCTTACATATTCAGTTGGACCAACATATGTTCACTAAGAGCTGACCTAGGCGGTTAGGTCCACTTTTTTTTAAGACTAATAAATATTCATTATTTTTCTCAAAGATTTTTCAATTTTTTGGTTTTCACTGAATTTTTTATATTTTTTTCCTTCTTTTTTTGTGTGAAATTTTTTTTTCTTTTTTTCAATTTTTTGGAATATTCTGTCCCTTTTGCTTGGACAGCTCAGAAGGCTCACCTCCCAATGCAAACTCCCGAGAGGAAAAGCTCAGAAAATTGCAGATTTTTATCACTTTTATGAGTTCAACTGGATTATGAGTTTTTCCAGGCTCTCGAACGAGGCCTCACAGAATATTCCAAGCTTACACTACGCTAGTAGGGGAAGAAGATTTACCGATTAGATTATTTTGCATGAAGCTACCAAGGATTATATTCAGTGAAATACAACAGCCCCTAGGCATTAACAACCTGCAATGCCAAGGGAAGACACATATTTACAAGAACCCGCCTATCCCCAACAGCAACACCTATTAGGATGACTACCTGTTATAACGATACCAGTTCACTGAGAGCCAACCTTCCCCTGCTAATGTGCAAGCCAATACACAGGTCTGTTTCCTATTGAATATACTATTTATTCCTACCTTTCATGTACACCAAAGTATAGTAATCAGAACCCACTCCAAAAGCATTCAACCATCGTTGAATAGGCCCTTCCTCACGATGCAAGAAGTTTGTGCACAGAAGCTCTCTACAAGTTCTAGGGAAGCACCAACAAACTCGAAATATATTCATAAAATGAGCCTATATCTGATTGATCAAAAAAAAAGAAATGGTCCATATCTGGTACACCGTACACCATGGTGCAATGAATTAATAAATGTTCCACCGACTTTTCACAATTCGTAGACATGGTACATCTATCCCATGCCGCAATCCAACAAAATACAAGGGATCTCTGAGGGTCCTTTCTCAATCAGTGGTCTTCTAATATATGCAATTCTATTATAGTTGAAAACAAGGATAAGTTGATCTGTGATTTTTTCTCATCTAGTAGTTTAATAAGGCATATCAAATATTTACTTCAATAGGTTCTATTTGCACACCACCTTCCAACACCATCCTCGTTGGCAAATCTTGGATTGGGGGAATGCTTGATCAACTGAGACTTATCATTTTGCCATCTTACAATTTCTTATCAAGGTTCTCAACTGGAAACTTGCGCGATTGTTGTGTAGTCTTGCAGCCAAAGATAAAAATTGTGGTCTCTCATGTTGACCAACTCAATAAAAAGTTGGCAATCGAGTAATCCAAACCTAATCTGTTTATAGATAACAAAAGGGCTCATTTTATTGTATTGCCCAATATAAAAGCTGTAATTTTTATCATCATATTGAAAATCCGATTTATAATGGTGGTAAGTATTGGATTCAAGGTTTAAAATCTTGGTATTGGAGCACATATCATTCTTCTCAGTACCTCTGGTACTGAGAGCGGTGTATCTTTTTCTTTGGCATTTCATTGCATGCAACCCATGTCAAAGAGGAGCATTTGTAGATTCAATGTTTAAAATTTTGGTATTGGATCTCATATCATTCATTTCTAGTACCGAGTTGGTACATCTTGATATTGTCCTATGCAAACTTTTGTTAGAGGATTACCCGTGTGGAAAGTAGAAAGCCCATGTTGGATGATACGAGTTTGTATCATTGGGTATGATACTGAAGTCTCAAATGATACCTATGATCTTGGCACTAGTGCATCACATGTTGTAGTCTCCTAGACCACTTTAAACTATACAACACATATAAATGAGTATTGGATCCTCAAGCCTGAGGACCAACCATAGACCTTGGTTCATTATTCTTGTACACTTGGTTCCAGCGATCGTAACGTCTAAACCAGAGAATGTGATCTCTAAACCAAACACATGGCAGACCATCAACCCAAAGAAAGGTGGGTGCCTTAGTATGAAATAGCAAAGTTACTCCAGTTCTGTTATATGTCGATGCTTTCGCTCTGAATTCCATTTTGTTTTTGCAAGTGAAAGGTTAAACCACAAAGTGACCTTCACATGTATAACTTGGATCTTATGATTACCAGTACTACATCTATGTCCTGTCACATTGTTAACTGAGGACTCATGAAAGCTAATTTTGCTATGCAGGGAAAATATACAATTGAAGGACACTACCTAAAGGGTCAATTCCTATGGATTTAGCAGATTATAATTGACTTATGTACATGATCTTGGAGTTTCTTAAAATTTCTTTCATTAATTTTACTGAATTTCGAAGGTCCTATATAATCCAACAATCAGGTTTTTGTGGCTCGGCAACAAAATATGGTTGGTTTGATATGAGAAGAACAATTTTCAGTTTCATATTCTGTACTTGTTCAATGCTTTGCTGACATTGAACTCGATTTTTAGCTGTTGTGTTTACCATAGCTTTCAGAAGTGAAGTATATAGAGGGGTGCCGATTCGGTTAACTGAACCGAAAGTTTCTGTTTTCTGTTTTTTTGTTCGGTTACTTCGAAATCACAAAACCGAAGAAATTGGTTAGGTTTTGTTCTGTTTTTTCTTTTGCTTGGTTTTTTTTTTGGGATTTTGGGTCGGTTTTCTAAACCTATTCAATCACTTTTTGGTTTTGGTCATCCAAAACTGAAACCGAACCAATTGGGAATCGGTTTCATTTTTTTCGGTTTTGGTCCGATTCTGCAAACTGGTTTTTCGATCGGTTTCGGTTCAGTCCAAAACTTGCAGCCCAAAGTACAAGGGTGCAGATTCGGTTTTCGGATCGGTTTCTGCAAAACCGAACCCGAATCGAAACATTTCTTTATGATTCAGCAGAATTGTTATCTTTTAACTGCCATACGGAAACTGAACTCTTTATGTGTTGGCATGATCAGGTCGATTTGGCAGTGATAAAGAGGCTGCTAGTAAGGTTGAAGGTATACATACTAATTTTCTCATTATTATGGGTTGTTTCCTTTCAGTGATCATGACCAAATGCGTAGGTAGTATAATGGTAGGCTAGTGTAGTTTATTCCTTTGTTTATTCTATTGTGGGTATTTGATGATTTAAAAGGTAACAAATTTAATAACTTTAACAGTGACAATATTATTCTTGTAACTGCTCAAATTTTGACCACCCGTGACGGTATTCTTCTATCAATGCATGGATAGAAAGCTTACATACTTTGGTTATATATGGGATACAAAATATTTATGTTCTCATACTTGGGAATTGATAGAATAGCTATTCTTATTCGTATTTCTCTGTTTTAGTCGGTTACATGGTAGTGTTCCTCCTGTTTTATTCAAGAATCGGAGTGGGTTTTGCAAAGGTGAATTAATCTTGCCAAGCTTCTTGTCTCAGTAGCTATCAAGTGCATCCCTTCAAAGGCAATGGAATGACGTTAAACTGCAAAATTATTCTTGCTTTCTATGAGAAGATAATGAATTGGTAATGATACATTGGGCTAAAGGGATTAATTTAAGCAAAAGTTTCAAGACTCAACTAAACCGGCTGGGCTTGGCTAAGTAAACATGGTTTCTGAATCACCCGATACCAAGTCTACTAGGACTTTTCCAAGTAAAATGGGTGGGTGTATAACTTGGTCATCTCTTCGTTCCTAACTTGATACATATCATTCCTAGCCGAGTTGGCCAACAATATCAAATTTTAGGAGGTCAAGTCATTTCATTAATTCCTTCCCATTTATCATTTTCCTTCATTTTACTGCTTCTAAAATTCTAGGCCTGGCCTAGCCTAACCCTGACACGATATGGTGTAGTTTTATCTGCAAATGTTGATAAATATGTTAGTTAAAAGAAAATAATAACACAGCATAAGGAACCGAGAACCAGAAATAAATCGTTACTAAAATTTCTAAAACCACAAAAAATATTTATAACATATCAATAAAGCCCATCACATGCATACAGAATTCATAATTTTACTAACCTAAAAGTTACAAAAATAAATTAGCAATCCGCTTAAAACACAAATTCAGCAAATGCCTGACTTGTTGATATGCTTCCCGAATTTCGAAACCTTGCCTTAAATGGTGAGGATCTGTGCTAGATGATCAAAGTGTGGAAATGCTGGGTATTTGCCAGAGAAAGATAAGTTACATGCAAATAGTTTTGGATGCAGTGTGATTTCCGATCGGCAAATTATTTTGATTTCCTGTTTGGTATGGAAGGACCAGCAAATTGTTTTGATTTCCTGTCTTTGATGGAAGTACCAACAGTTTTCAATAATTGTTTTTCTTGATCTTTTTTTTTTCTTCTGTTTGTCTATCAATACATTTGTTCAAAAGTTGTTGGCACTTGGCAGTTCACGTCAAAGTAAGTTCTTTGGGGCATTCCGTATTTTGAGCTAGTTGCCTACCATCTAATTTTGCAAAATATGTAGTAAAAATTACCCAAATGCATGATCAAGGAAGAAAGGAACATAGGCAGGGAAATGGGTTTCTCAGTAAGCAAGGTTGGGACTGAAACTCAGGGAATTTCCTTCAAATTGTTTGGTTACACCTCCCTTTTTCTAACCTTAATTAGTTATGTATCATATATTATTATATTTCTATCATATGCCTACTATTCTTATTGAGAAGTGGAGAAACAGTTTGGATGGACTGCAGGGTTCCTAATATAACACTATTCCCCCCCATGCTTTTGGGTGATTTATTAGAGATCAGTAAATCTTAACAATAATTTCAGTACCACGAGACTTCATGATTAGGTGATTCTTTAAAACGATAATATTTCTTAGGCTATATTTTCGTAGGACAGTAGTGTTATTGTTTATTAGGAAAGCCAAAACTCATCTCCTTCGAAGTCTTGCATTAACTAACTTGGGAATTGAGAGAAGGAAACAAAGAGGAAGTTTAGAAGTAGGTCTACCAAGTTATTTCTTGTACATTAAACAAAAGAGGAAGTTCAGGTCAGGGGTTCTCTTTGTGGTTCAGGTCATGGATGTCTCCTTAGCCATGAAACAGAGCAATAAGAAACTAAACATGCATACATACATGTGTGTATATCAGCTGTAATTTTTTATACATTTATTGTTCATTATTACTTGGCCCAAGGGATTTTGAAGTGCTTAATTGAGGGTTCTAGTGAGCAAATGCATTTTTGTTTCTGTTCTCAGATCATCTTGACTCATTAACATTTTAGTGTGCCTGATTTCTTTTGTTGTTTGCGTTTTCAGGTACGTGTCACAAAGGTCTCCGTTACTGAGGACACCACCACTATTGTAGCTGATGCATTGATGTTGACGTACGAGAAGTCGGAAGCAGCCGAAAGATGCATATGTGGACCCCGCCTTATTAAAACAAGTGACCTAATCGAAAAACTGAAAAAGATGTATCCTAATTACAACTACCGTAAGAAAGTAAGTTCCTTTATCACATTCATTTAATATACTAGTATGAATTTTATCTTACTTTATTTATTTATTTATTTATTTATTCATCAGTATCTCAGTTTAAAAATGATGTTCTCCTTTTGATTTCAGGCGAAGTTTTCCGATTTGAAGTTCACCTCAAACGGATCATTAGGGGGCGGGGACACGTGGCAGGAGAGGCGAAGTAAATTTGATTTTTTTTCCTTTTATTTTGAAAATGGGCCATGGGGTCCTTCGATTGTTAACTCTTTCTTTTCTTTTTCTTTTTGTTTGAATAAAAGGATTGGACATGTAGAGTTTAAAATATTTGGCTGATGTGAAAGGTTGGATCATAGGTTGAGATGCAACCTTTTGTTTGAATAAAAGAGTTAGGCATTTATTTTTTTAATTAATGGCATTGAATGATTTGCATTTGAGTTGAATGGATGTGTTGAAATATGAGATTAATAATTTTTTTTTTTATATAATTTTTTTTAAATCATTAAAAAAATATATTTAAAAAAGCATTAAAAAATTGAATTAAAAAAAAAGCATTAAAAAAATTACATTAAAAAAAATATTAAAAAAATTATATTAAAAAAAGCATTAAAAAAAGCATAAAAAAATTGCATAAAAAATCGTCGACCTAATTTTTTTAAAAAAAAATTGTATAAAAAAACCACTGTCAAAAGTAGTGGTTTTTTCTATGATTGTTAAGAGTAGTTGTTGTTGAAGTTCATAAACCACTGGCCTGTATAGTCGTAAAAAAAAATCACTCCTTTTTTTACAACTGTTTAGGGCTGTGGTTTTTTGAAAAATAAAATCACTGTTTAAGGCAGTGGTTTTTTTAGCTTTTTTCACCTAGTGCACATTCAATCTTCAAATATATTATATACTTGTGTGTGTGGTGGTAGATATGGGAGTCATGATGGGTTAGTATTGGCATCCTTCCCAAGCTACTCAAGTCCCAACCATATCAAGTTATCAACCATATCCTCCCCCATCTAATGGAGCATGGTGTTTATGTCTAACACCCACACTGTAGGCCTCCTATTATGGTGTTAGAGCCCAATTAGGCCTCCTCAATTAGCAAGTGTTAGAGCTCAATAAGGCCTCCTATTATGAGCAAGCTTCCAACCCAACTGATCACAAGTTTCCATCTCCTTCATTACCATCTTTAACAAGGCCTAAATCAGTCAACCTTCCTCTTATTGGTCGTGTGCATGGGTCAAAATTTCATCCGATACCGATACGTATCGGTATTGGACCAAGACGATACGGTACATTCAAATGTCGTATCATCCATTTTACATACAAATGCCCGGACGATACATTGAATGTATCGTCCGATAAGTTACTATTCTAATATGTATCGTCCACTACACATCGGTTTGGAGTTTAGACGATACGTATCGAATACCCGAGATTTTGACCCTTGGCTGTGTGCCAACTTAAGCTCTTCTAACATTCCTTCGAATCTCAAATCTCGAGAATCCCATATAACACCAATTGTCATCTCTCACTAAGCCCTTGTACGGTTGCACCCATCTTCCTCTCTCTATCTCTCTCCCTCTCCCTTCCCCTCTCTCTCTCTCTAACCGACCTATCTCCCCCTCCCAATAGCCTAAGCCCCGCACTCTTTCTCTCTCTTACCGGTAAGCAAGCAACCCATCCTACCCTCTCTCTCTCTCTCTATATATATATAGTTACACACGCATGAGAACCCCACCCCATCCCATCCTCCCTCACTCCCTCTCTCTCTCTCTCTCAAGAAAACGGCCCAAGCACCCCGTGCAATTAATGCCTCCTCTCTCCCCAGAGAACCATCATCCTCTCCCTCTTTATCACCCACCACTCCTCTGCTGATGCTCCTCCCCAGTAACGACCACCTTTTTTCACGAGGTACTAACGTTGGGGCATCCGCGAGTGGTGCAACAGCGCGGTTGATTTGCTAGATAACGCTACGCTCGATAACATTAGGGTCGCACAACACGCAACAACAAGGTTCTTACTTCAAAACAAGAAGAAAGGGAAGAAGAAGTCGGTATCCGAGCCGATCCTCGGGCCGATTCGCACCTTGAGCCAAGTTTTTTTTTTTCCTGATGATCTACGTGCCTAACTCAAATATGTTATCGATCCGACGCTTTTAACTCGTGTCGCGTCGCGCCAACCCAAACTTGAAACTGAATCCTTCCATCCGAATCAATTGAATCTTCGCAAAATCTGCGCGATCACACTACAACAGGTGGGTGCCTTTCTATCCATCCAAATCTGCACTTTAATACTATGCGCTGAATATATGATGAATTTAGGAAAACTAAAATTTCTTAGGTTTTGTGTCAATTCACAAAACGGTTATGGTCAAAGGGTTAATCCTATGGTTGAACCCATCGGCCGAGAACTATAGTGTACTATTCCCTTCCACATGGCACCCAAGTGTGCCGGCAAAATAGATCTCACATCAAGAATGGACTGCTGCCATGTTTTATTTTGTTGTGCACTCGATGTGGAGGTCTAAATTTAACCGTTTTAATTTCGATGATCCGATCAGTTTTTGACTTCGGTCAAACCTTAGACTCCAAATAAAATTTGATGCTTTCTATAGCTAATGGCTCACATTAATATGATTGTTTTTATTTTCATAAATATTAGTACTCCAAAAACCTGTGGATATATTGATTTTACACTTAGAATATTTCCTGTACTTGTTTTGAAAATCTGCACTTACATTGGCCAAAGGGTCCGCTTTGACCCATCAAATTAAGTGAACTACATACGTATAATTCGAGGCTCGTAGATCTAAATAAAGATTATTTGATCATCTATTAAATCGATGGTCAAATTTTGATTATAATAAACAAACCTCGATCTTTGTACCACAATATAGCCACAAAAATTCCTGCACTTTATGCTTATGACGCCTTAGTCTAGGGTCTGATTTGACCCTTTTAGATCTTAGGTTTTGGGTCGAATCAGGCCAGTGATCAAAACCCACTTTCTCTATGACACCATATGGTTATCAAACTCGATGTCCCATATCCGATTTATTCGAATCCTTAAAATGCACCTTAAATATCATTAAGCATGGATGGAAATTGAATCATTCAAGACCCTCAAACATTGGAAGGGTCCATGGGCCTTGTGGGCCCGTCTAGTCTATGAACTAGTTTAACATCACCTTGTGATATGCTTTCTGGTACTCACGTACCTTCATTGTAGGTCGCCTTCTTCTCTCTCTTAATGATGAGCAAGGCATCCGAATTACGAGTATTATGATTATATATTTTCTTATTATATATTTCATTTTGCTTTGTGTGACATTCATCACTTAGAAGTACGATAGGACATAAGTATATTAAGAAAAAAGAATAAGATACGACACACAACTTTTCAGCCTTCGTCACAGTAGGGTTTCTTTCACGGTCATATGAAACTTGGAATGTAAGCATTCATTTGGATGCAACACCTCTATGAGAGTATAGGCTGTCACACGAAGTACATCCAGGTTACTACGGAACCCATCTTTTGAAAAGCGTGATTTGTGAAGCCTATCGTACCGTGACTCATTCAAATTAAGTTTAAAAAATGATAGAATATGAATATGTTAAGCTACGAGATGTTATGAAAGTGGAGACTTAAGCCCACACAAATATGAAATCGGGGCGGGAACATAAGCGTATAATCGAATAATGTTATGATATATTAAGATACACTGTGAAGGCCAGCTAAATATGAAATTAAGTTTCTATACGTGTCATGTCTTGCGTGCCACCGCAAGATTCAACGTCTGCAGCCAAGACGAGTCTTAAAGATAATATGATACGACAGTGCTTCAACTTAAGGGGACACTGATTTTTATGCGCGTAACCTCATCGGGCTGGATGGTGGTTTATGTTATGATATGGAGGTTAGGTGGTTATCTACACGTGGACCTCGCATGATAGGCTCAAGCAACGATCCTGACACATATTGTTTAAATAAGATAAGTAAGATACAAAGTACGTTGTGTAGGCGTATGGAGTAATAATAAGACTTCCGATATATCACGTTAGTTAAGTTGACAAGATAAGTAAGAAAAATGATAAGCATTAGAAGGATCATATGCATTGAAACATGTTACGTTCGGTCAGCTTATTTGATATTAAATATTTATGAGATCTTCCATTATGTTGGTGTTGTGTATGATTATAATAGATTCACTTCCACTCACAAGGTTGCACCCACGATCACTTGGGTAGATTGTGGCGGATCGATTATGTAACCTATTAAGTTTGTATGACTGAGAAAACTCATCCCATAAAAAACTAACAGCTGCAGGTGAAGATATGGACTACACTACCTGGTGGACTTGATGCACTAGTAGACTATACGGTTTATGAGGGTGATGACATGGAGGACCAGTTAGACGAGATCATGTATAAATTAAATATTTGGAAAGACTTTCTAGTAGTTGATCGTATTTTTATTTATGGTCATTTAGTATCGGGGACACCAAATTCAATGTAAACTTAACAAAGAGAATTTTTAATGTAAAAAAATTTGGGTTCACGACTTTTGAAAGCAAATTTTAAGTAAGATTTAGTAACACATGTATGTCCGCTTATCGCCTTAACAAGCGTGCGGTGTCATAATACGGAATTCTAAGCCCTCGACATCGGCTAGGATTCTGAGTCGTAACAGCCAAAAAATGAGTTTATGAGATTTTTTGAAAATATTATGCTACTTGGGTGTTTTTATGTAAAGTTTTTCCAGTTGGTACATGGAAAGCAGCGGGAACGCCCGACCTCTACGTACAAGGGTCAGTTTTGGGGACACTCGAGATGTGATATCTTCATTATGCCTTCTCATCAATGCTTCATGATTTTAAGATCTATGGCTTAAATCAACTCGAATAATTATTTTCAATGTCTGATTCAAAGCATTCAGACGTCATCTACAATTAGGGTACTAGTATTTATAGCCAAAGATTCTTTGTTTGCAATGTCAGTTTTTCACCATTGATTGTTTGGAATTAGACGATATAGATCACTTTTCTTACCAACCTTATACACAGTAGATGTTGAGATCGTGGTCCACCTATCAGACGGTTATTATTGATTCCACGTGGCATACTTCCCCAAAAGTGATCGTGATCATGGGCTTACATCAGATGGATTTTCAAGTTACTTTTGAGGATGTGTTGCATGTGGAATCAATAGTTGATCATTTGATGGGTGATCATGATCTCAAGATCTATTGTACGAAATATTAGATGAAAAATGGTCACCCCCAGCATATTCAACGTAGTCAATGGTTTTAATGGTGGAAAACCCACACCACGAAGATTGAATCTTTAGATGCAAATAAAGAAAAATTTATCATAACATTAATATGGTTGCCAACTGGTTTACTCCAGCCAAAATTTTGCCATAGGTGGGAAAATGAAAAAATGGCATATGCCCTACCCAACCTGATAAGTCAAAGGTATATGCCCGGCTCGAAAAACATGCCTAACACAATGCATAAGCCAAAGACCGACCTTTTAGTCAACCAGACACAAGATATCGGAGATTGGCTAGTCAGGTATCAAGTCGATCCAACCGGTTGACAGCCCTTAGCTTTCGGGTCATTATTGAGAGGCTGTTTTAGACTCTCGATTAAAAATTGAGGATTTTTTGATTGATTAGTGCCCTGTTTGGCAACCCTTCTTCAAAGAGCACTTTCCACATGCTATGAGGCTATGTGTTGGCAGGTCAAATTTATCTACTCGACCCGACCTGACCCAATTGGTTAAAAGTATATTTGCCCAACCTGGTAAAAAATCAGGTTGGCGGGTCAGGTCTTGGATCGCCCCAACCAAATGAGAGCCCTAATCATTAATTTTAAATGACATTTGACAATTTCGAATTAGTTGTTGAAGACCGTTTATCGAGCAATCTTTCACATCAAGGATCTTTACATGGTACGCGGAAAAGGGCTCAACGGATCCTTCAACCCCCGGCCCAAGAAGCACATTTGGGCCCACCATAGCTCCAAAGGTATAACTGAAGTTAGGATCATAAACAACACTTATCATATATCATCTGTTAAGGACCTAACCAACATACCAAAAGCACTTAGGCATTAATGATGAAACATAAAGTTAAACCCTTTTTTTTGGGGGGTCATAACAGAATGTAATACCTTTAAGCCAATTCAATCCCGAGAAAAGCTGACTTTTAAAGATTTCGGTCCTGTTACTCTTCATCAATCCTACTGCATTTATTTATTAAGAGTTAAATTTTTATTTATTTGATTGCTTCAATCCACAAATCCTTCTCCATTTAATCACATTCCAGTGAAAATGTATCAACTCAAATACCATCAACTTCTCTTGCAATTTATATATCAATGACTGCCAAGATTTAACATGTTGCATGTACAATACTAAACTACGCATTAACCATCAATATTGTGCTGCAGAATATTTGCACAGATGAGGAGAAATCTGACTACAAGGGTCCTCGCTGCCGGAGGCGGAGGAGCGAGCCTCTCACCATTCACCACCCTCAAAACGAAGTGGAGTATTTACAGGGACCTTGACTTCGAGTTTATCAAACTCACGACATTTGATCATTCTAATCTTCTGTTCGAGTACAAGAAAAGCAGTGGCAGAAAAGTTTACGATTTCACGTGATTATCGCGATATTTTGGCGTGCGCCACTGATAGTTGCCCAAGGACCACGTTGGCTTCTTGATGTGGCCGATTCGAACAATAAATTATAGTTAACGGGTATGAATTTAAAATTTCGATTCGTTGGATGGTGGATCACCATCTAGCTTTATGATCAAGGATTAAAATCCCCTCGATATCGGTCTTGATATCATTGATTCAAAGTTTGTATTGTCGAAACAGTAAAAAATGTACTTGAAAGCTTAGTCACAAAGTAACTTTTTTAAAATTGGAAAGTCGTCGACTTGCAATCATCGTGACTTTATTGCCGATTAATGCCCAAGTTGTGACTCAATCGATTAATAAAGGATTTTTCAAATGTTTGATTTTTAGTTTTTTCCTTAGTTATACTTGAAAGGGAAAAAGAATCTTTAGATATTGTACTATTTTGTTTATTTTGTACATAGAAACCTTTAAGTTTTGTAAATTTTGTACTATTTTGTTCATTAAAACAATTATTTCTAACGTGAAATATAGTATGATATATTTTTGATATTATTTTAAAATTTTATTTCCTCTAATTTTTTTGACTTTGACCAATTTTTCCCGACTTAGACCATTGCCAATTTATAGCCGACTCAAACTTTGCGACTGTGCTTAAAAGTATTTATATTGGGCGATAGCCAAAATGATACATCTTGGTATCGTTGCCATATAAGTCTCAGCATCGTCTGTGATTTTGCTATATGTTTTTGTTTCCAATTATGAACTTTCTATATTCATATGATCTATAATATTTTTTTTTTAGGATTGAAGAATTCTAGCCCAAACTACAAAGAAAGACGATAGCGAGGCTTCAACTACTAATTACGAAAAGCAAAGGTGAAAAATTGAAATGGATTTATTGGATAAAGTCGACTATGATAGAACTCGGATAACTAAATTTGAGAATCATCATCATAGTCTCATCCCATCTATTTAGAGTTTGGACTGAAAGGGGGAAACCATGTCAAATTATGCATGTGTTGTTTACATGTTTATTTTAGAGAGCATCTATTTTTTTTCGTTTTTTGATAGGATATTTCATAGAGTTTCTACTTCCACACAAACATTTACTTCTCACACCCAGTAAATAAATTGCTCATTAGTGACCCACCAACTAATACTATGATTGGGAGGTAGGGTTCTAAACGAGTCAAGTTGGGTTGGGCCAAAATTTTAGCTGTCTAACCTGAAATTGGCATATGCCCAACCCGTCCTGTCCCAGTGGGTCAAAAGTATAAGCCCAACTCGACTCAAAAATTGAACCCAACACTTGGCCTGATGCGATAAGACCTCTTATTTTCATTAATTTTATATAGAAACTATCGGTTCGACTCGACCCTTTCAAACTTTTTAGTCGACCGGTTTGGTTGCCTGTTGCCTGACTTGACCTAACGGTAACAAATAATAGAGCGGTAGGGTTCTCAATGGGCTGAGTTAGGCCAACCCAAAATTCCCTTTCCAACACATTCCAGTCGGTCAAAGGTATAAGCCCGATTCGCCCCGAAAACCCGACCGGTCACGTGTGCCCTGACACAATAAAAGCTCCTAGTTTTGTTAAATTCATGGGATAATGGCTCCTGGCCGACATTTAAACACCAAAAAAGTAGAATTTTTTTTATCTTACACCATTGATGTCTAACTATCATTATGCCATGTGGCACATATCTATGATCAATCTAAATTGCCCAAGTGACAATCTATCATTGGAATATGTCTCAGCCTAATGAAACATGCTGATACGTGAATGTGAACCATCCGATTGATGAACATTAATATCAACTATTAAAACTAAAAACAATGGTTGATATTATAGCCCACAGATCGGACGGTTTAAATTTTCCTAAGCCATAATTTTTGGGCGTGTTGCACTTCAACCTATGATCGATCATTTTGACAGTTCAGATCACCCATGTTTTAAAATCATTGATGACGTAAGATCATTTAAACACTAAAATAGTTGTATAATGTATTCAAGCAAACCCATCGTGTTTATGTTTTGGGTTGATCTTGCAGAGAGAGTTTTTTTAGAGAAGAATTTTAGTTTTATAATGAATTCAGGCAAACCCATATCATTTTTATTTTCAGATAATCTAATTTTGCTTGAATTTAGCCTCTGCATCAGACCATGAAACTGATGTTCTTTAAGATTATTTAGTCAGTGATGTGCGTCGAGAAAAGTTGATGTTCTCGTAGAAGTTTAATTATTTTTCTTTAAGTTTTATAAATGCTACGTGGCATCTAATTTTTCTGTTTTTTTTTTTTTTTTTTTTTTATGAGGACACCTTTGGAGGGGTCTCGAACTTGACTGTGCACTATCCATGGATAAGTTGGTTCAGTCATCCTTTCAAAAAGTACGAGGGGCATTTTTGTAAACTTAACCAACTTCTTGGTGGATGATACACGAGAACTCTTTTAGGGAAAATTAGAACTAACTTCTCGCTGGACAATATCGCGAGAAGTCTGTCAACAGCTAGCATTAAGATCACAGCTCATGGACCGCACAATTCAATCTCCCCATACATCAAGTGTACTAAATGGACGACCAAGATTTATCACTCATCCTTATGTGTTAAACACTAACAAATTCTTGGCTTCCCATCCATTTAACCAAAAGAAAAAAAAAAATGAACATATCCATTAATAAAGACAGAAAAAGAAAAAATACATAGCTTATACAAATTCTACAATCAATATTAAAAAGAATGGAAAAAAAAAACCGAGCAAAAAATTGCCAACTTATTAAAAGCAAAGCGATTTCGGAACAGGAGTGATGTAATTCTCAAAAATCATAGCAGAAGCAACGGATTTATAAACAGCTTCACTGAAATGCTCTCCATCCGATTTCACTAATAATTCTCCATTCTCGCAAACCCTTGCATCGTCTTCTCTAGGGCACATCCGAAGCACGTCATTTGAGAAGCCTAATTAATTAAGAAAACAAATAATTAGAAAGAAAAAAAAATTACTTGAAGAAAGTTTTAGCTCATTATATGCTTTAGAAAGCTTTAGAAAAAAGGGATTGATGCACTTTTCAATGTCTCCAAAAGATAATTCGATCAATGGGTTACGAAATGGGCCATTTGAAAATACAAAAAAACTCCCCAAAAATTCATTTGGTCAACGTGTGCGAAACATTTATAATTGCAATTATGAAAATATCCTTCTACAAAATATCGTATAAGAGGGGTGATTTAATAATTTCAATTATAAATCTTCTAAAAAGTAGATCAAATGTCTTACGAAAGCTAAGCTATGAACAGATCTCATTTCTCGAAAGCTAAATATATAGAAAAAAATAGTTTACCGTATTGAGTAGGGTGGTTGAATAAACGAATGGCCGCATTGTAGTAATCTGCGTACATGATATTTACATGAGGAAACACTTCTCTTAGGAGTTGGAGCTGGTATTTGAGTAGGGTGTTGTGGTACTCTGATTGTTGGTTCTGATCTCTAAGGCACCCATTTTGGGGATCAATGCCAAGAGTGCTATCTCTAACATAAGTTGGATTTCCATAATAGTATGGAAGACATCCCATTGGAAACATCCCTGGCACCATAATATTAGTAGCTCCCATAGTAATCACTTCCTGCAATTATAAAATAAGATAAAAATGTGTCAAAATAATTAATATTACTATTATTATTAGTAGTAGGGTACCTTTATTTAAAAACCGAGATTCTTTCTTCTCAACTCGAGTTTTATGTGGTAAAAGTGCTAACTACTTTGATTGAGATGATGGAGATTGTTTTTCATCCTCATCTTCCACCCATCCGAGAAGATGGGCCTACCATCATAACCAGATGTTGATTCCACTTTACACAAATCTCAAAAGGTAAATGTGATCACGGCGTAATATCCAATGTGGTTCATGTTCACTTTCTTCATTTTTTAGTCATTTGTGTTTTGTGGAATCAACATTTCACGTCGATGGTAGGCTATGATCTCAAGAAGCTATTGTAAGGGAGACTGTGAGAAAAAAATACCATCTCCATCGTCTGGTTCAAAGCAATCAACAATTTTAACACGTGAAATGTAAATTGATGAGAAGAAAGAATATAGGTTCTAAATGAAGAAGGTATATAAATAAAAATTAGTTATCAAAATACAAAGAAAATTGTATAAAAATTAATAATTATTTCTTACCATGACTGCTTGGATGATACTATTGACAACATTGCCAACAACATCTGAATTAATCCCCATTAACTTATAATCTCTTTCGCCAATTTCCCCTAGTACTAGTAGCGACTTCTTCAAATATTCATGGCAATCTAGTGGACCAAAAGCATCAAATATGTAGAAAAGATTAAGATAAAAAATTAACAAACATGTCATTTTGTAGCATGAGTATACATTTATCATAGATATGAAATTAATGGATTGAAGATGAGAATCACCTGTCTCACTAGAACATAGAGAAGGTAACAACTTCTTGAACCAGTCGAGCTGATCATGAAGAGAGCTATTTGATTGCACTTCTGTTTTCTCGTAAAAATAAGAAGTATCCATTGCTGTAGCTCCTACAATCGCGAAATTGGCTCCTTTTTTATAATCTTCAGCTTTCAATCCCGCTAAATATGGAGGCAAAAATGGAAGTCCAAACGCCTCCGCTGAGAGATCCAAATGAAAAACTATATATTAAACTTGCGTGTTCAAAATAATAAATAAATAAATAAATGGTGGATTTATTATTTTTAACTAACCAAATAGGCAATGGGACAACCTTTTTTCCAATCTAAGTTTGGATTTCAACTGGCCGATCTAAGCACTCTAATATGAATAATTGATATGAAAAAACACACATCGAATCACTTGACTTGTCGAATAGGTCTGGCATGGAGTATCAACCAGCCCTTAGGAACAGGTCGCATCTGGCATGGAAAAATTATAATTTGTGGACAGATTTTGACAGATAATTTTGTAGACAGCTTATGTGGAGCGATGTGACTAGATGCAGTGCTTGGGCCCCACTATGCGTGCAACTAGTGACATCATGCCATATAAGCTGTGTGCTAAATTATTGATAAAAAAAAATTGTCCACTGTATAATAATACTCTGGCAAGTACCCTTGATCCACTGAGTCAAAGAAAATAAAGGGGTTTTTAACCGAGTTGGGATGGATTGGGCATAAAAACTTTGAAAACCCAATTTGGTAGATGGGGCCTGAGCCACTTACCAAATTCCAATTAATTAAACAATATGGACTAGGGGTGTTATCGGGTCTGTTCGGGTCGATTTTCATGCAAAACCGAAACCGAACCCATAACTATCGGTTTCTATTTTACAAAACCGAAACCGAAACCGAACCGATAAGATTCAAAACTGAAACCGAACCGATAACTGACCGATTGTTATCGGTTCGGATTGGTTTTCGATTTCTAAACCTCATTAATTTTTTTTTTTTAATTTGTAGCATTTAAACAAATCGGATTACTTTTTTCGTTTCCGCTTAGAGTTTTCAAAACTTATACAAACCGAACTGATTTATATAAACTGTTTCTGCAAACTCCTATGAATCAACTATTTTAAGACTTTTGATGATTAACAGAGTAGAGCAGCAGCAATTGGCTTTCTACAATAAACCTCACACACCATCAAACTCAAACATAGAAATACTATAATCCATATTTATACCACTATCGGTTTCTTATCAGTTTGGTTTTGGTTTTTTGACGTTAAAACCGAAACCGAACCGATAACTATCGGTTTCTATTTTTTGAAATCGAAACCGAACCGATATGTCTCAAAACCGAAACCGAAATTTCGGTCGGTTCAGTCGATTTTTTGCACGGCCCTAATATAGACCCACGTACCCAATTCCAACTCTTTAAACATATATGAGAAATTTTGAGAATTTTTCTTAGGTAACTCATCTAGGAGAAATAAGAAGATGATATAGAAATTAGAAAAATACCTATGAAATCGATGATTAGCGCTCCATTAGAGAAGCGGCCCGTTGAGTTATTAAAATAGGTTTCTTGGGCAGCAGAAAACGCATCTCCGAAGTTGAATGTTGATTCACAACTATGCACCTTTGGAATTAGAAGGAGAAATAAAAGTAAAAGAGGAGCAAATCTAAAACCAGTGAAGGCCATACTGAAGGAAGAAAAAACAGGGCGGTTGTTTTTTTTAATGAAGAAAGCAGGAAACAGGAAGAAGAGAGAGAAAGGGCGTCTAAACTTTTTTTAGGTTTGAAGAAAACTAATAGAATATAAATACAAAAGTTAACCTCGTAGTTAGAGTCGGACACTAAGTTGGAGTCATAAGTGAATTCGAAACTTAGATATACAAGATCTTTGTTTACAAACAAAATCTTTGTTTATAAAGTTAGATATACAAAATCTAACGATCTGACTGTTCAAGTAGATGTGCTTACCAAAACCGTGGCCGGTAACAAAAGATAGGGCAGTAGGATTGTCAATAGGCCGAGCCAAAATTTGGGAGGAAATTGGCATATTCCCGGCCCCATCCATCCTAGGCTGTCAAAGGTCTAGGCCCAACTCGACCCAAAAACCTGACCCAACGTCTGACCTTACAGGTTAAAACTCCTATTTTTGTAAATTTTATATGTAAAGTATCAATTCGACTTGACCCGTTTCGACTTATTAGTCGACCTGACCTGTAGGGGTCGTTTGCCCGATACCAAGCCCGACCCAATAAAAAAAATCCAGGTTGATCGACTAGGTCAGTTATCTAGTTTACCCGACCTATTTACAGCCTAGATAGAGTGGATGATCTATCGCTGGACAATACCAAGAGAAGTTGGTCCAATTGTCTCCAACTTGTATGTGTGTTTCTCTACCCACAGGTTGGTTCAGTTGTCCTTTCATAAAATTTGAGGGGTATTTTTGTCTTCTAAATAAATTTGAAACATTTCCCGCTAGATGATACCGAGAAGTCTTTTTGATAAATGTAAACTAAGCTCTCGTTGGACGATAACACGACAAGTTGCTTAGATAAATTTGAACCTACTTCTGGTTGAATGATACTTTGAGAAGTTTTTTACAAATTTGAACCAACTTATCGTTGGATGATACCGCCAATGTTATGACCCAAGTTTTTGTAATTCATCTAATGGTAGTAGATGGGGTGGAGCACCGAGTTTAATATGGGCATTCCACAACCTTAATTTTCTTAAAAGAACAGAGAGAATTTAAATTTAGAAATTGATGTGTTGACACCGATTTCCTTTCCCTTCTCTTTCCCTCTCTACTTAGCAAGTAGACTCAATTTAGGATTCCAATTTGTGACAAGATCTTCTTACCATTTCAAACTTTCTTTTTCTCTCTAGCCACTTCCTCACTCTAAATGGAAAGACCAAACTATCTAGGATTTATTAGAATGTGTCATGTGGCACCACTACGTCAAAAGAAGGGAAAAACCACTATAGCTTAATAAAATAAACTCTTTGTTTAAAAAGTGGTATTACTATTCCTCATTAAAGCGATAGTTTTCCTCTCATCGATAGTTTTCATCCTTAAACAGTAGTTTTCCACTCATTAAAACACGTTATATGTTAATTTGGGGCAAATGAATCGGGCCGACGTAGACGAACCCTAAATCGAAAACCCAGCCTCTCTTTATACGCTCTAAAAAAACCAAAGCCTCTTAAATGCGATTTCTTCATTCTCTCTCACCTCTTCGCCTTCCTCTCCTCACCTCTTGGCCTTCCTCTCCTCGAGCTAGCATCTTCTCAAACGATTATAGTCGAAGACCAGCAATATTCAGTCTCCTGAAGAAGAATCGTTACAAGTGGAGAAACCTGATCTAGGTATTTTGATCTCTGATATATGTATTGGTTTTGAGATTATGATTTTGGATTTGATTTTTTTTTTTTGTTATAATTTTGAAGCTGATGCAGATCCAGCTGAGCAGGATCAAGTACCGGCATTGAATACGATCTAGCTGAGCTTCGAACGGCGATGAAGGGTTTCAGCTCCGATTTCATCGTGTCGGAGAGTGGAGAGAAACGATAGAGAGCTATGGATTGACACCAAAATGTAAGAATTGAATGTTCTGATATTTTTTTGGGGATTTTATATCTCTGTATTTCAGATCGGTCAGTTTTGGAACATAAAAGGGGGCATTCACTTTATAGGTTTCATATTCGAATTTTTCTGACTTTTTTGGGGATTCTTGTTAATATATTTTAGATCTGTCAATTTCAAAACAGAAACGGGAATTTTTGGCCATATATATTTCATATTTGAAATTTTTTGACTTATTTGGGGCATTTTTGTTTGTATACTTCAGATTTGTTAATTTTGCTCGATTAATTGAAGAATTGCAGAGATTACTTAGAATCGGAGAATTTGGAGTGGCAGATCACCAAAAATAACCCGGATTCGACAATTTGTACTTCGCCAATAAGGTATCATACTCAATACTTTTAATTTTTTTAGCTGTTGTAATTTTTTAGCTCCAACAAGTGCCTTAGGCATAGTCTGTTTAGAGATTTTTGTTTAGTACTTAGTTTCATCTAATCTGATAATATTTGGATGCTCTTGTTTTCTTGTATTAGAAACAACAAACAAACAACAATCAATTCTAATGTTTTTCTTTGAGTTTAAAATGGTTGTTATTTACTACTTGTGTATGTAAGCATGGTATGTGGGAATTTGTGTAAATGGGCAATGAGATTGCCTTAATAATAAAAGGTTTGGTCCGCTTTGGTGATTAAATGGACAATGAGATTGCTGACTTGGGTGTTGTAGTGGGGATAGAAGTGCAGGCTCTTGCTCTTCTTTAAGGATTGTTTTTGAAGCTCATTATTCTTATGATGCTTTTGATGGCAAAATCACTGTCCGAAGATTTTCTTATCTATGATAGTTGAAGATTGATATGCATGCTACTGAGATTTCTTAGATGGCTTAAAATACACGTTTGGCACATGATAGTTCGGACGAGAATCCATTTTTTTTTCCTTTTCTTATTAGAACGAAAATTCAGTCACTGGAACTATAATGGTCAATTTAATCGGAGCACTGAATGTATACTAAAAGTGAGTGAAAATGAGATTATGAGAATGGTTCAGAACGTTCTAATTGCAGTGAGTGTGATGTTGTTCAAGTATCACATGCAAGCGGTGCAGCAGCATCTCAGACACAGTGACTGACAAGAAAATGGTATATTGTTTTGTAGCATGTGTTTAGGCTTCAGTCTCTTCTTTTGTGGACTTGTTATGTTTTCTTGTTTTACTCTGAAAGAAACGATCTTAAGATTGTGTATGGGCTTCAGTTTATCTTCTTTTGCTGGCTTGTTACTTTTCTTCTTTACTTTGAAAGACGGTCTTAGTGTAGTTTTTAAACTGTGCCCATGACATTCGCAAAAGGCTATAACTTGTCTGTTTAAGGTTTAATAATGGTAAATATGCACTATAATGGGTTTGTTCATTCTAGTAAAAACCTTGAAATGGGGTGGGAAGTGCAGACTATGCCTTATTGTTGAAATCTATGGACACACCATTTAGAACCAAGTTTATTCTAGAAGATTTTGTAAGAGTGCAGCAGATAATGTAGTTAATCCAAACAAAGTGTAGCCACTGTGGAAAGGTGCCTGTTTGGCCACTTGGGAAATAAAATGCTTGGCCCTGTAGCAAGGTCAGACGGTCAAAGCTAAGGTCTATCTCCCTATAGTCACAACATTGATGTTTCTTCTTTAGATTTAAAATTTTAATTTGTTAAATTTGTTAAATTTGTTTAGGGGTAAATTTTTCGTTTGCTGATGAACTTGTTTGGACTGCTTAGAGTAGTGGACTGCCTTCTTTTCATATCCTTGAGTCAATCGAGTTTAGCGATCATTTATCCTTGACTCACTGTAAATTCGTTCAATCATAGTGGCTGCAGTGTTTGAAGAGATTATGAGTTGAAAGATGCAGGTTTTTAATGGTCCGTTGATTAGTTTTTTATCTTTTTTTGGTGTGGCTGCTCATTGTATTGAGCTTGGTGATCTTAGAATATTACTCGATCCGAGTCTCATAGGCCTAGTTGATTTATTAGACTAAGGCATCAAACTACTTAATGAATCGATGGTCTTTGATGTGCCAAGTGAGTGATGGTGTTCAATGATTGATATATGATCTATCTTACACTCTTGTACCATTAGCATTATTTTTCTTTATGAAGCAACTGTAGTAAAATTTTGAAAATGCACTAAAAAGTTAAATCAATAGTAAAAAATTATACTGACCACCCAGTATACTATAAAATTAGGATAATTATAATAAGCTGGAAACTGGGCATATGGTTATACTCTCCAGCTAGTATAATCAGACCTTTATTTAGCTTATGTATGGGTGCTAACAAAAGAGAAGTAAACATTTAAACAAAGAAAATTATATATATTTATATTTTTATTTACTTGAGACAAGGACAATAAAGACTTGCGGGTTGTTCAAGTAATGATGTGAGAAATGACATGAAAGATTTTTTATGTAGGTTTCAATAACATCCAAAGACTGTCGGGTTGTTCAAGTAAGCACTTGGAAGCTTGAGCTAAGGTAAAGTGCTAACTTAGCACTTTTAATGTTTCATTTTGAAATTTAGAATCTATGACTTGTAGTTTTGAATTTGATTTAAAGATCTTCACTTGATCACGCTTGTTGAAGTATTTGAAGGCCATGCATGGACTCCTAGTCACCATGCACGACCATCTTACAACACTCACCAATGGGGTTTGATCATGGTGATGGATTGATGATGAACAATCCCATAGATAGCTAGAAATCGGTTCTATATAGTGCGTGGGCCACATTGGTGAACATGCATGCATCACAGCCATCCATTTGATGGATTTACAAGGTGTGAGATAATTGTATGAAAATATTATGGTATGATTGATAAATTTGATTTAATCATAGAATCAATGATGAAATGCTAGATTCTTAGAATTTGAATTTTGATGAAAACTAGGCTATGCATGCTAGTTTAAGATGATTTGATTCTTCAGATATATGATTTATGATTTGAAATGATGATATACTTGTTGTAATTTTGATGCATTAATTGGCCAAAATCGTATAGTGTTAGATGCATGACCATAGTTTTGATACTAGTTAGTCACTGTTTTGAAGAATACAAAATCTGAAAATTGGCTAGATTACGGTCACGATTTAACCATCAAAATGACTTTTAAAAATTCTGAAAAAAATTATGAGGCATGCCCATATGAGTATAATGTCCCCCAGTAAAATGTCCGCCATTGATCTTCCATAGTTTGACTTGCATAAATTCTGAAGTGGAACTGTGCAAATCAGCTAGGTTTAGTGCACAGAAAATTGACCTAGCTTAGGCCGGTTTATGTCCAAAAAGACCTTCAAAAATTCTGTAAAAATTTTGAACGTATAACTTTATCAGTGCACTGCACAAGTTCCAAGTGAAATTTCAGTCTTTAGTTTGACTTAGGTTGACTTGCAAAAAATCGGGAGCTTTACTGTGCAAATCTGTTTGGCTGTGCACAGTGTGGAGCCAACAGATCCGACCTCTGATCAGAGGGCTACATTTTCTCCCTGATTTAGACATTTTTAATATAGGGTACCTTAGTGGAATTTAAAGGGCACACAAAGAGCTTTCTAACATGCCCTCCTTGTGTCCCTTTCCGAAACCGGGATCAAAAGTTATGACCCCGATTACCATCAAATGTGGTATGTTGTAAAAACTGTGAAACTAATCATCCGATCGCTGGCTTGCCGTGATCTCATTAGATGGAATTTTTAAGTGCCACCAACCATGAAAGATGAGGCTCTGAGTCCTCTTTCACAGGTTTGACTTCTCGCTGCCCTCTCTCCTCCCTTATCTCCTATCTGTCTACTTTTTCAGTCTCTTGGTTTCTCGTAACAACAAATTTTTTTCAGTCTACTCCCTTATCAATTTTGCATCTGTTTGTGTGATTAATTTGGTTTTGATCTGTTTAGTTTATGAATGAGAGAGGAGTGGATAGATTTGTTTCAATAAGAGAGGAGTGGATAGATCTGTTTCAATTCCGTTTTAGTTTTCGTTTTAGAGTTCAAAATTTTTAGATCTATGGTTACGGTTTATAGATCCATAATTTGGTGTCACTCAGATCCCATTTTCAGATCTAGGATTGGACAAATTGATTTGTTTTTAGGAGATTGTTTTTTGTTCTAGTGGATTTGAAATCGGGCGATTAGGGCCACTGGTTTTGGAGTGTCCCAGAAAGTGTTAGTCATAGTTCAAAACCCATGGCGATTCTACCATTTTTTGAGGTCGAATTGGGGATTAAACTAATCCCCTGCAATATTAGTGCAAGGGGCTAAAGCTCATTTCAATAAGTTTTGGAATTTTTGAGTCAATCAAATAAATATAGGGGAAAAGTTTTTAGATAAACTTGTCTGTTAGATTCACAGAGGATCCGGAAATGGGAGGGTCCATCTGTGGACTCTATCCCCATTCGATCATCCATGGTGACATTGCCTTGCGGCATATATCTAATATAACTTGATAGAGAAGTGAGCCACAAGTAACAAGCTATTGTGGTTTTGTCATGATTTGGATATAAAGAATATGTCTACTACCAATGTAGGCAGCCATTTTATTATGCAATTCTTACATATTCAGTTGGACCAACATATGTTCACTAAGAGCTGACCTAGGCGGTTAGGTCCACTTTTTTTTAAGACTAATAAATATTCATTATTTTTCTCAAAGATTTTTCAATTTTTTGGTTTTCACTGAATTTTTTATATTTTTTTCCTTCTTTTTTTGTGTGAAATTTTTTTTTCTTTTTTTCAATTTTTTGGAATATTCTGTCCCTTTTGCTTGGACAGCTCAGAAGGCTCACCTCCCAATGCAAACTCCCGAGAGGAAAAGCTCAGAAAATTGCAGATTTTTATCACTTTTATGAGTTCAACTGGATTATGAGTTTTTCCAGGCTCTCGAACGAGGCCTCACAGAATATTCCAAGCTTACACTACGCTAGTAGGGGAAGAAGATTTACCGATTAGATTATTTTGCATGAAGCTACCAAGGATTATATTCAGTGAAATACAACAGCCCCTAGGCATTAACAACCTGCAATGCCAAGGGAAGACACATATTTACAAGAACCCGCCTATCCGCAACAGCAACACCTATTAGGATGACTACCTGTTATAACGATACCAGTTCACTGAGAGCCAACCTTCCCCTGCTAATGTGCAAGCCAATACACAGGTCTGTTTCCTATTGAATATACTATTTATTCCTACCTTTCATGTACACCAAAGTATAGTAATCAGAACCCACTCCAAAAGCATTCAACCATCGTTGAATAGGCCCTTCCTCACGATGCAAGAAGTTTGTGCACAGAAGCTCTCTACAAGTTCTAGGGAAGCACCAACAAACTCGAAATATATTCATAAAATGAGCCTATATCTGATTGATCAAAAAAAAAGAAATGGTCCATATCGTACACGTACACCATGGTGCAATGAATTAATAAATGTTCCACCGACTTTTCACAATTCGTAGACATGGTACATCTATCCCATGCCGCAATCCAACAAAATACAAGGGATCTCTGAGGGTCCTTTCTCAATCAGTGGTCTTCTAATATATGCAATTCTATTATAGTTGAAAACAAGGATAAGTTGATCTGTGATTTTTTCTCATCTAGTAGTTTAATAAGGCATATCAAATATTTACTTCAATAGGTTCTATTTGCACACCACCTTCCAACACCATCCTCGTTGGCAAATCTTGGATTGGGGGAATGCTTGATCAACTGAGACTTATCATTTTGCCATCTTACAATTTCTTATCAAGGTTCTCAACTGGAAACTTGCGCGATTGTTGTGTAGTCTTGCAGCCAAAGATAAAAATTGTGGTCTCTCATGTTGACCAACTCAATAAAAAGTTGGCAATCGAGTAATCCAAACCTAATCATTTATAGATAACAAAAGGGCTCATTTTATTGTATTGCCCAATATAAAAGCTGTAATTTTTATCATCATATTGAAAATCCGATTTATAATGGTGGTAAGTATTGGATTCAAGGTTTAAAATCTTGGTATTGGAGCACATATCATTCTTCTCAGTACCTCTGGTACTGAGAGCGGTGTATCTTTTTCTTTGGCATTTCATTGCATGCAACCCATGTCAAAGAGGAGCATTTGTAGATTCAATGTTTAAAATTTTGGTATTGGATCTCATATCATTCATTTCTAGTACCGAGTTGGTACATCTTGATATTGTCCTATGCAAACTTTTGTTAGAGGATTACCCGTGTGGAAAGTAGAAAGCCCATGTTGGATGATACGAGTTTGTATCATTGGGTATGATACTGAAGTCTCAAATGATACCTATGATCTTGGCACTAGTGCATCACATGTTGTAGTCTCCTAGACCACTTTAAACTATACAACACATATAAATGAGTATTGGATCCTCAAGCCTGAGGACCAACCATAGACCTTGGTTCATTATTCTTGTACACTTGGTTCCAGCGATCGTAACGTCTAAACCAGAGAATGTGATCTCTAAACCAAACACATGGCAGACCATCAACCCAAAGAAAGGTGGGTGCCTTAGTATGAAATAGCAAAGTTACTCCAGTTCTGTTATATGTCGATGCTTTCGCTCTGAATTCCATTTTGTTTTTGCAAGTGAAAGGTTAAACCACAAAGTGACCTTCACATGTATAACTTGGATCTTATGATTACCAGTACTACATCTATGTCCTGTCACATTGTTAACTGAGGACTCATGAAAGCTAATTTTGCTATGCAGGGAAAATATACAATTGAAGGACACTACCTAAAGGGTCAATTCCTATGGATTTAGCAGATTATAATTGACTTATGTACATGATCTTGGAGTTTCTTAAAATTTCTTTCATTAATTTTACTGAATTTCGAAGGTCCTATATAATCCAACAATCAGGTTTTTGTGGCTCGGCAACAAAATATGGTTGGTTTGATATGAGAAGAACAATTTTCAGTTTCATATTCTGTACTTGTTCAATGCTTTGCTGACATTGAACTCGATTTTTAGCTGTTGTGTTTACCATAGCTTTCAGAAGTGAAGTATATAGAGGGGTGCCGATTCGGTTAACTGAACCGAAAGTTTCTGTTTTCTGTTTTTTTGTTCGGTTACTTCGAAATCACAAAACCGAAGAAATTGGTTAGGTTTTGTTCTGTTTTTTCTTTTGCTTGGTTTTTTTTTTGGGATTTTGGGTCGGTTTTCTAAACCTATTCAATCACTTTTTGGTTTTGGTCATCCAAAACTGAAACCGAACCAATTGGGAATCGGTTTCATTTTTTTCGGTTTTGGTCCGATTCTGCAAACTGGTTTTTCGATCGGTTTCGGTTCAGTCCAAAACTTGCAGCCCAAAGTACAAGGGTGCAGATTCGGTTTTCGGATCGGTTTCTGCAAAACCGAACCCGAATCGAAACATTTCTTTATGATTCAGCAGAATTGTTATCTTTTAACTGCCATACGGAAACTGAACTCTTTATGTGTTGGCATGATCAGGTCGATTTGGCAGTGATAAAGAGGCTGCTAGTAAGGTTGAAGGTATACATACTAATTTTCTCATTATTATGGGTTGTTTCCTTTCAGTGATCATGACCAAATGCGTAGGTAGTATAATGGTAGGCTAGTGTAGTTTATTCCTTTGTTTATTCTATTGTGGGTATTTGATGATTTAAAAGGTAACAAATTTAATAACTTTAACAGTGACAATATTATTCTTGTAACTGCTCAAATTTTGACCACCCGTGACGGTATTCTTCTATCAATGCATGGATAGAAAGCTTACATACTTTGGTTATATATGGGATACAAAATATTTATGTTCTCATACTTGGGAATTGATAGAATAGCTATTCTTATTCGTATTTCTCTGTTTTAGTCGGTTACATGGTAGTGTTCCTCCTGTTTTATTCAAGAATCGGAGTGGGTTTTGCAAAGGTGAATTAATCTTGCCAAGCTTCTTGTCTCAGTAGCTATCAAGTGCATCCCTTCAAAGGCAATGGAATGACGTTAAACTGCAAAATTATTCTTGCTTTCTATGAGAAGATAATGAATTGGTAATGATACATTGGGCTAAAGGGATTAATTTAAGCAAAAGTTTCAAGACTCAACTAAACCGGCTGGGCTTGGCTAAGTAAACATGGTTTCTGAATCACCCGATACCAAGTCTACTAGGACTTTTCCAAGTAAAATGGGTGGGTGTATAACTTGGTCATCTCTTCGTTCCTAACTTGATACATATCATTCCTAGCCGAGTTGGCCAACAATATCAAATTTTAGGAGGTCAAGTCAGCCTCAGCCCAATTCCTTCCCATTTATCATTTTCCTTCATTTTACTGCTTCTAAAATTCTAGGCCTGGCCTAGCCTAACCCTGACACGATATGGTGTAGTTTTATCTGCAAATGTTGATAAATATGTTAGTTAAAAGAAAATAATAACCGACATAAGGCAAGGAACCAGAAATAAATCGTTACTAAAATTTCTAAAACCACAAAAAATATTTATAACATATCAATAAAGCCCATCACATGCATACAGAATTCATAATTTTACTAACCTAAAAGTTACAAAAATAAATTAGCAATCCGCTTAAAACACAAATTCAGCAAATGCCTGACTTGTTGATATGCTTCCCGAATTTCGAAACCTTGCCTTAAATGGTGAGGATCTGTGCTAGATGATCAAAGTGTGGAAATGCTGGGTATTTGCCAGAGAAAGATAAGTTACATGCAAATAGGATCTGCTTTGCTTTGGATGCAGTGTGATTTCCGATCGGCAAATTATTTTGATTTCCTGTTTGGTATGGAAGGACCAGCAAATTGTTTTGATTTCCTGTCTTTGATGGAAGTACCAACAGTTTTCAATAATTGTTTTTCTTGATCTTTTTTTTTTCTTCTGTTTGTCTATCAATACATTTGTTCAAAAGTTGTTGGCACTTGGCAGTTCACGTCAAAGTAAGTTCTTTGGGGCATTCCGTATTTTGAGCTAGTTGCCTACCATCTAATTTTGCAAAATATGTAGTAAAAATTACCCAAATGCATGATCAAGGAAGAAAGGAACATAGGCAGGGAAATGGGTTTCTCAGTAAGCAAGGTTGGGACTGAAACTCAGGGAATTTCCTTCAAATTGTTTGGTTACACCTCCCTTTTTCTAACCTTAATTAGTTATGTATCATATATTATTATATTTCTATCATATGCCTACTATTCTTATTGAGAAGTGGAGAAACAGTTTGGATGGACTGCAGGGTTCCTAATATAACACTATTCCCCCCCATGCTTTTGGGTGATTTATTAGAGATCAGTAAATCTTAACAATAATTTCAGTACCACGAGACTTCATGATTAGGTGATTCTTTAAAACGATAATATTTCTTAGGCTATATTTTCGTAGGACAGTAGTGTTATTGTTTATTAGGAAAGCCAAAACTCATCTCCTTCGAAGTCTTGCATTAACTAACTTGGGAATTGAGAGAAGGAAACAAAGAGGAAGTTTAGAAGTAGGTCTACCAAGTTATTTCTTGTACATTAAACAAAAGAGGAAGTTCAGGTCAGGGGTTCTCTTTGTGGTTCAGGTCATGGATGTCTCCTTAGCCATGAAACAGAGCAATAAGAAACTAAACATGCATACATACATGTGTGTATATCAGCTGTAATTTTTTATACATTTATTGTTCATTATTACTTGGCCCAAGGGATTTTGAAGTGCTTAATTGAGGGTTCTAGTGAGCAAATGCATTTTGTTTACATTCTCGGATCATCTTGACTCATTAACATTTTAGTGTGCTGATTTCTTTTGTTGTTTGCGTTTTGTGCACGTGTCACAAAGGTCTCACATCGAGGACACCACCACTATTGTAGGTGATGCATTGATGTTGACGTCGAGAAGTCTAGAAGATGCATATGTGGACCCTTATTAAAACAAGTGACCTAATCGAAAAACTGAAAAAGATGTATCCTAATTACAACTACCGTACGAAAGTAAGTTCCTTTATCACATTCATTTAATATACTAGTATGAATTTTATCTTACTTTATTTATTTATTTATTTATTTATTCATCGATCTCGGTTTAAAAATGATGTTCTCCTTTTGATTTCAGGCGAAGTTTTCCGATTTGAAGTTCACCTCAAACGGATCATTAGGGGGCGGGGACACGTGGCAGGAGAGGCGAAGTAAATTTGATTTTTTTTCCTTTTATTTTGAAAATGGGCCATGGGGTCCTTCGATTGTTAACTCTTTCTTTTCTTTTTCTTTTTGTTTGAATAAAAGGATTGGACATGTAGAGTTTAAAATATTTGGCTGATGTGAAAGGTTGGATCATAGGTTGAGATGCAACCTTTTGTTTGAATAAAAGAGTTAGGCATTTATTTTTTTAATTAATGGCATTGAATGATTTGCATTTGAGTTGAATGGATGTGTTGAAATATGAGATTAATAATTTTTTTTTTTATATAATTTTTTTTAAATCATTAAAAAAATATATTTAAAAAAGCATTAAAAAATTGAATTAAAAAAAAAGCATTAAAAAAATTACATTAAAAAAAATATTAAAAAAATTATATTAAAAAAAGCATTAAAAAAAGCATAAAAAAATTGCATAAAAAATCGTCGACCTAATTTTTTAAAAAAAAATTGTATAAAAACACCACTGTCAAAAGTAGTGGTTTTTTCTATGATTGTTAAGAGTAGTTGTTGTTGAAGTTCATAAACCACTGGCCTGTATAGTCGTAAAAAAAAATCACTCCTTTTTACAATGCTTAGTGTGGTTTTTTGAAAAATAAAATCACTGTTTAAGGCAGTGGTTTTTTTAGCTTTTTTCACCTAGTGCACATTCAATCTTCAAATATATTATATACTTGTGTGTGTGGTGGTAGATATGGGAGTCATGATGGGTTAGTATTGGCATCCTTCCCAAGCTACTCAAGTCCCAACCATATCAAGTTATCAACCATATCCTCCCCCATCTAATGGAGCATGGTGTTTATGTCTAACACCCACACTGTAGGCCTCCTATTATGGTGTTAGAGCCCAATTAGGCCTCCTCAATTAGCAAGTGTTAGAGCTCAATAAGGCCTCCTATTATGAGCAAGCTTCCAACCCAACTGATCACAAGTTTCCATCTCCTTCATTACCATCTTTAACAAGGCCTAAATCAGTCAACCTTCCTCTTATTGGTCGTGTGCATGGGTCAAAATTTCATCCGATACCGATACGTATCGGTATTGGACCAAGACGATACGGTACATTCAAATGTCGTATCATCCATTTTACATACAAATGCCCGGACGATACATTGAATGTATCGTCCGATAAGTTACTATTCTAATATGTATCGTCCACTACACATCGGTTTGGAGTTTAGACGATACGTATCGAATACCCGAGATTTTGACCCTTGGCTGTGTGCCAACTTAAGCTCTTCTAACATTCCTTCGAATCTCAAATCTCGAGAATCCCATATAACACCAATTGTCATCTCTCACTAAGCCCTTGTACGGTTGCACCCATCTTCCTCTCTCTATCTCTCTCCCTCTCCCTTCCCCTCTCTCTCTCTCTAACCGACCTATCTCCCCCTCCCAATAGCCTAAGCCCCGCACTCTTTCTCTCTCTTACCGGTAAGCAAGCAACCCATCCTACCCTCTCTCTCTCTCTCTCTATATATATATAGTTACACACGCATGAGAACCCCACCCCATCCCATCCTCCCTCACTCCCTCTCTCTCTCTCTCTCTCTCTCTCTCTCAGTAAACCAGCAGCCCAAGCACCCCGTGCAATTAATGCCTCCTCTCTCCCCAGAGAACCATCATCCTCTCCCTCTTTATCACCCACCACTCCTCTGCTGATGCTCCTCCCCAGTAACGACCACCTTTTTTCACGAGGTACTAACGTTGGGGCATCCGCGAGTGGTGCAACAGCGCGGTTGATTTGCTAGATAACGCTACGCTCGATAACATTAGGGTCGCACAACACGCAACAACAAGGTTCTTACTTCAAAACAAGAAGAAAGGGAAGAAGAAGTCGGTATCCGAGCCGATCCTCGGGCCGATTCGCACCTTGAGCCAAGTTTTTTTTTTTCCTGATGATCTACGTGCCTAACTCAAATATGTTATCGATCCGACGCTTTTAACTCGTGTCGCGCCGCGCCAACCCAAACTTGAAACTGAATCCTTCCATCCGAATCAATTGAATCTTCGCAAAATCTGTGATCACACTACAATGTGGGTGCCTTTCTATCCATCCAAATCTGCACTTTAATACTATGCGCTGAATATATGATGAATTTAGGAAAACTAAAATTTCTTAGGTTTTGTGTCAATTCACAAAACGGTTATGGTCAAAGGGTTAATCCTATGGTTGAACCCATCGGCCGAGAACTATAGTGTACTATTCCCTTCCACATGGCACCCAAGTGTGCCGGCAAAATAGATCTCACATCAAGAATGGACTGCTGCCATGTTTTATTTTGTTGTGCACTCGATGTGGAGGTCTAAATTTAACCGTTTTAATTTCGATGATCCGATCAGTTTTTGACTTCGGTCAAACCTTAGACTCCAAATAAAATTTGATGCTTTCTATAGCTAATGGCTCACATTAATATGATTGTTTTTATTTTCATAAATATTAGTACTCCAAAAACCTGTGGATATATTGATTTTACACTTAGAATATTTCCTGTACTTGTTTTGAAAATCTGCACTTACATTGGCCAAAGGGTCCGCTTTGACCCATCAAATTAAGTGAACTACATACGTATAATTCGAGGCTCGTAGATCTAAATAAAGATTATTTGATCATCTATTAAATCGATGGTCAAATTTTGATTATAATAAACAAACCTCGATCTTTGTACCACAATATAGCCACAAAAATTCCTGCACTTTATGCTTATGACGCCTTAGTCTAGGGTCTGATTTGACCCTTTTAGATCTTAGGTTTTGGGTCGAATCAGGCCAGTGATCAAAACCCACTTTCTCTATGACACCATATGGTTATCAAACTCGATGTCCCATATCCGATTTATTCGAATCCTTAAAATGCACCTTAAATATCATTAAGCATGGATGGAAATTGAATCATTCAAGACCCTCAAACATTGGAAGGGTCCATGGGCCTTGTGGGCCCGTCTAGTCTATGAACTAGTTTAACATCACCTTGTGATATGCTTTCTGGTACTCACGTACCTTCATTGTAGGTCGCCTTCTTCTCTCTCTTAATGATGAGCAAGGCATCCGAATTACGAGTATTATGATTATATATTTTCTTATTATATATTTCATTTTGCTTTGTGTGACATTCATCACTTAGAAGTACGATAGGACATAAGTATATTAAGAAAAAAGAATAAGATACGACACACAACTTTTCAGCCTTCGTCACAGTAGGGTTTCTTTCACGGTCATATGAAACTTGGAATGTAAGCATTCATGTACGGATGCAACACCTCTATGAGAGTATAGGCTGTCACACGAAGTACATCCAGGTTACTACGGAACCCATCTTTTGAAAAGCGTGATTTGTGAAGCCTATCGTACCGTGACTCATTCAAATTAAGTTTAAAAAATGATAGAATATGAATATGTTAAGCTACGAGATGTTATGAAAGTGGAGACTTAAGCCCACACAAATATGAAATCGGGGCGGGAACATAAGCGTATAATCGAATAATGTTATGATATATTAAGATACACTGTGAAGGCCAGCTAAATATGAAATTAAGTTTCTATACGTGTCATGTCTTGCGTGCCACCGCAAGATTCAACGTCTGCAGCCAAGACGAGTCTTAAAGATAATATGATACGACAGTGCTTCAACTTAAGGGGACACTGATTTTTATGCGCGTAACCTCATCGGGCTGGATGGTGGTTTATGTTATGATATGGAGGTTAGGTGGTTATCTACACGTGGACCTCGCATGATAGGCTCAAGCAACGATCCTGACACATATTGTTTAAATAAGATAAGTAAGATACAAAGTACGTTGTGTAGGCGTATGGAGTAATAATAAGACTTCCGATATATCACGTTAGTTAAGTTGACAAGATAAGTAAGAAAAATGATAAGCATTAGAAGGATCATATGCATTGAAACATGTTACGTTCGGTCAGCTTATTTGATATTAAATATTTATGAGATCTTCCATTATGTTGGTGTTGTGTATGATTATAATAGATTCACTTCCACTCACAAGGTTGCACCCACGATCACTTGGGTAGATTGTGGCGGATCGATTATGTAACCTATTAAGTTTGTATGACTGAGAAAACTCATCCCATAAAAAACTAACAGCTGCAGGTGAAGATATGGACTACACTACCTGGTGGACTTGATGCACTAGTAGACTATACGGTTTATGAGGGTGATGACATGGAGGACCAGTTAGACGAGATCATGTATAAATTAAATATTTGGAAAGACTTTCTAGTAGTTGATCGTATTTTTATTTATGGTCATTTAGTATCGGGGACACCAAATTCAATGTAAACTTAACAAAGAGAATTTTTAATGTAAAAAAATTTGGGTTCACGACTTTTGAAAGCAAATTTTAAGTAAGATTTAGTAACACATGTATGTCCGCTTATCGCCTTAACAAGCGTGCGGTGTCATAATACGGAATTCTAAGCCCTCGACATCGGCTAGGATTCTGAGTCGTAACAGCCAAAAAATGAGTTTATGAGATTTTTTGAAAATATTATGCTACTTGGGTGTTTTTATGTAAAGTTTTTCCAGTTGGTACATGGAAAGCAGCGGGAACGCCCGACCTCTACGTACAAGGGTCAGTTTTGGGGACACTCGAGATGTGATATCTTCATTATGCCTTCTCATCAATGCTTCATGATTTTAAGATCTATGGCTTAAATCAACTCGAATAATTATTTTCAATGTCTGATTCAAAGCATTCAGACGTCATCTACAATTAGGGTACTAGTATTTATAGCCGAAGATTCTTTGTTTGCAATGTCAGTTTTTCACCATTGATTGTTTGGAATTAGACGATATAGATCACTTTTCTTACCAACCTTATACACAGTAGATGTTGAGATCGTGGTCCACCTATCAGACGGTTATTATTGATTCCACGTGGCATACTTCCCCAAAAGTGATCGTGATCATGGGCTTACATCAGATGGATTTTCAAGTTACTTTTGAGGATGTGTTGCATGTGGAATCAATAGTTGATCATTTGATGGGTGATCATGATCTCAAGATCTATTGTACGAAATATTAGATGAAAAATGGTCACCCCCAGCATATTCAACGTAGTCAATGGTTTTAATGGTGGAAAACCCACACCACGAAGATTGAATCTTTAGATGCAAATAAAGAAAAATTTATCATAACATTAATATGGTTGCCAACTGGTTTACTCCAGCCAAAATTTTGCCATAGGTGGGAAAATGAAAAAATGGCATATGCCCTACCCAACCTGATAAGTCAAAGGTATATGCCCGGCTCGAAAAACATGCCTAACACAATGCATAAGCCAAAGACCGACCTTTTAGTCAACCAGACACAAGATATCGGAGATTGGCTAGTCAGGTATCAAGTCGATCCAACCGGTTGACAGCCCTTAGCTTTCGGGTCATTATTGAGAGGCTGTTTTAGACTCTCGATTAAAAATTGAGGATTTTTTGATTGATTAGTGCCCTGTTTGGCAACCCTTCTTCAAAGAGCACTTTCCACATGCTATGAGGCTATGTGTTGGCAGGTCAAATTTATCTACTCGACCCGAGCTGACCCAATTGGTTAAAGTATATTTGCCCAACCTGGTAAAAAATCAGGTTGGCGGGTCAGGTCTTGGATCGCCCCAACCAAATGAGAGCCCTAATCATTAATTTTAAATGACATTTGACAATTTCGAATTAGTTGTTGAAGACCGTTTATCGAGCAATCTTTCACATCAAGGATCTTTACATGGTACGCGGAAAAGGGCTCAACGGATCCTTCAACCCCCGGCCCAAGAAGCACATTTGGGCCCACCATAGCTCCAAAGGTATAACTGAAGTTAGGATCATAAACAACACTTATCATATATCATCTGTTAAGGACCTAACCAACATACCAAAAGCACTTAGGCATTAATGATGAAACATAAAGTTAAACCCTTTTTTTTGGGGGGTCATAACAGAATGTAATACCTTTAAGCCAATTCAATCCCGAGAAAAGCTGACTTTTAAAGATTTCGGTCCTGTTACTCTTCATCAATCCTACTGCATTTATTTATTAAGAGTTAAATTTTTATTTATTTGATTGCTTCAATCCACAAATCCTTCTCCATTTAATCACATTCCAGTGAAAATGTATCAACTCAAATACCATCAACTTCTCTTGCAATTTATATATCAATGACTGCCAAGATTTAACATGTTGCATGTACAATACTAAACTACGCATTAACCATCAATATTGTGCTGCAGAATATTTGCACAGATGAGGAGAAATCTGACTACAAGGGTCCTCGCTGCCGGAGGCGGAGGAGCGAGCCTCTCACCATTCACCACCCTCAAAACGAAGTGGAGTATTTACAGGGACCTTGACTTCGAGTTTATCAAACTCACGACATTTGATCATTCTAATCTTCTGTTCGAGTACAAGAAAAGCAGTGGCAGAAAAGTTTACGATTTCACGTGATTATCGCGATATTTTGGCGTGCGCCACTGATAGTTGCCCAAGGACCACGTTGGCTTCTTGATGTGGCCGATTCGAACAATAAATTATAGTTAACGGGTATGAATTTAAAATTTCGATTCGTTGGATGGTGGATCACCATCTAGCTTTATGATCAAGGATTAAAATCCTGTCTCGATATCGGTCTTGATATCATTGATTCAAAGTTTGTATTGTCGAAACAGTAAAAAAATGTACTTGAAAGCTTAGTCACAAAGTAACTTTTTTTAAAAATTGGAAAAAGTCGTCGACTTGCAATCATCGTGACTTTATTGCCGATTAATCGTCCAAGTTGTGACTCAATCGATTAATAAAGGATTTTTCAAATGTTTGATTTTTTAGTTTTTTTTCCTTAGTTATACTTGAAAGGGAAAAAAGAATCTTTAGATATTGTACTATTTTGTTTATTTTGTACATAGAAAACCTTTAAGTTTTGTAAATTTTGTACTATTTTGTTCATTAAAACAATTATTTCTAACGTGAAATATAGTATGATATATTTTTGATATTATTTTAAAATTTTATTTCCTCTAATTTTTTTGACTTTGACCAATTTTTCCCGACTTAGACCATTGCCAATTTATAGCCGACTCAAACTTTGCGACTGTGCTTAAAAGTATTTATATTGGGCGATAGCCAAAATGATACATCTTGGTATCGTTGCCATATAAGTCTCAGCATCGTCTGTGATTTTGCTATATGTTTTTGTTTCCAATTATGAACTTTCTATATTCATATGATCTATAATATTTTTTTTTTAGGATTGAAGAATTCTAGCCCAAACTACAAAGAAAGACGATAGCGAGGCTTCAACTACTAATTACGAAAAGCAAAGGTGAAAAATTGAAATGGATTTATTGGATAAAGTCGACTATGATAGAACTCGGATAACTAAATTTGAGAATCATCATCATAGTCTCATCCCATCTATTTAGAGTTTGACTGAAAGGGAAACCATGTCAAATTATGCATGTTGTTTACATGTTTATTTTAGAGAGCATCTATTTTTTTCGTTTTTGATAGGATATTTCATAGAGTTTCTACTTCCACACAAACATTTACTTCTCACACCCAGTAAATAAATTGCTCATTAGTGACCCACCAACTAATACTAAGATTGGGAGGTAGGGTTCTAAACGTGTCAAGTTGGGTTGGGCCAAAATTTTAGCTGTCTAAGCTGAAATTGGCATATGCCCAACCCGTCTGTCGATGGGTCAAAAGTATAAGCCCAACTCGACTCAAAAATTGAACCCAACACTTGGCCTGATGCGATAAGACCTCTTATTTTCATTAATTTTATATAGAAACTATCGGTTCGACTCGACCCTTTCAAACTTTTTAGTCGACCGGTTTGGTTGCCTGTTGCCTGACTTGACCTAACGGTAACAAATAATAGAGCGGTAGGGTTCTCAATGGGCTGAGTTAGGCCAACCCAAAATTCCCTTTCCAACACATTCCAGTCGGTCAAAGGTATAAGCCCGATTCGCCCCGAAAACCCGACCGGCCACGTGTGCCTTGACACAATAAAAGCTCCTAGTTTTGTTAAATTCATGGGATAATGGCTCCTGGCCGACATTTAAACACCAAAAAAGTAGAATTTTTTTTATCTTACACCATTGATGTCTGACTATCATTATGCCATGTGGCACATATCTATGATCAATCTAAATTGCCCAAGTGACAATCTATCATTGGAATATGTCTCAGCCTAATGAAACATGCTGATACGTGAATGTGAACCATCCGATTGATGAACATTAATATCAGCCATTAAAACTAAAAACAATGGTTGATATTATAGCTCACAGATCGGGCGGTTTAAATTTTCCTAAGCCACAATTTTTGAGCGTGTTGCACTTCAACCTATGATCGATCATTTTGACGGTTCAGATCACCCATGTTATGACGTAAGATCATTTAAACACTAAAATAGTTGTATAATGAATTCAAGCAAACCCATCGTGTTTATGTTTTGGGTTGATCTTGCCGAGAGAGTTTTTTTAGAGAAGAATTTTAGTTTTATAATGAATTCAGGCAAACCCATATCATTTTTATTTTCAGATAATCTATTTTGCTTGAATTTAGCCTCTGCATCAGACCATGAAACTGATGTTCTTTAAGATTATTTAGTCAGTGATGTGCGTCGAGAAAAGTTGATGTTCTCGTAGAAGTTTAATTATTATTCTTTAAGTTTTATAAATGCTACGTGGCATCTAATTTTTCTATTTTTTTTTTTTTTTTAATTTTTATGAGGACACCTTTGGAGGGGTCTCGAACTTGTCTGTGTACTATCCATGGATAAGTTGGTTCAGTCATCCTTTCAAAAAGTACGAGGGGCATTTTTGTAAACTTAACCAACTTCTTGGTGGATGATACACGAGAACTCTTTTAGGGAAAATTAGAACTAACTTCTCGCTGGACAATATCGCGAGAAGTCTGTCAACAGCTAGCATTAAGATCACAGCTCATGGACCGCACAATTCAATCTCCCCATACATCAAGTGTACTAAATGGACGACCAAGATTTATCACTCATCCTTATGCGTTAAACACTAACAAATTCTTGGCTTCCCATCCATTTAACCAAAAGAAAAAAAAAATGAACATATCCATTAATAAAGACAGAAAAAGAAAAAATACATAGCTTATACAAATTCTACAATCAATATTAAAAAGAATGAAAAAAAAAAAACCGAGAAAAAAATTGCCAACTTATTAAAAGCAAAGCGATTTCGGAACAGGAGTGATGTAATTCTCAAAAATCATAGCAGAAGCAACGGATTTATAAACAGCTTCACTGAAATGCTCTCCATCCGATTTCACTAATAATTCTCCATTCTCGCAAACCCTTGCATCGTCTTCTCTAGGGCACATCCGAAGCACGTCATTTGAGAAGCCTAATTAATTAAGAAAACAAATAATTAGAAAGAAAAAAAAATTATTTGAAGAAAGTTTTAACTCATTATATACTACTTTAGAAAGCTCTAGAAAAAAAGGATTGATGCACTTTTCAATGTCTCCAAAAGATAATTCGATCAATGGGTTACGAAATGGGCCATTTGAAAATACAAAAAAACTCCCCAAAAATTCATTTGGTCAACGTGTGCGAAACATTTATAATTGCAATTATGAAAATATCCTTCTACAAAATATCGTATAAGACGGGTGATTTAATAATTTCAATTATAAATCTTCTAAAAAGTAGATCAAATGTCTTACGAAAGCTAAGCTATGAACAGATCTCATTTCTCGAAAGCTAAATATATAGAAAAAAATAGTTTACCGTATTGAGTAGGGTGGTTGAATAAACGAATGGCCGCATTGTAGTAATCTGCGTACATGATATTTACATGAGGAAACACTTCTCTTAGGAGTTGGAGCTGGTATTTGAGTAGGGTGTTGTGGTACTCTGACTGTTGGTTCTGATCTCTAAGGCACCCATTTTGGGGATCAATGCCAAGAGTGCTATCTCTAACATAAGTTGGATTTCCATAATAGTATGGAAGACATCCCATTGGAAACATCCCTGGCACCATAATATTAGTAGCTCCCATAGTAATCACTTCCTGCAATTATAAAATAAGATAAAAATGTGTCAAAATAATTAATATTACTATTATTATTAGTAGTAGGGTACCTTTATTTAAAAACCGAGATTCTTTCTTCTCAACTCGAGTTTTATGTGGTAAAAGTGCTAACTACTTTGATTGAGATGATGGAGATTGTTTTTCATCCTCATCTTCCACCCATCCGAGAAGATGGGCCTACCATCATAACCAGATGTTGATTCCACTTTACACAAATCTCAAAAGGTAAATGTGATCACGGCGTAATATCCAATGTGGTTCATGTTCACTTTCTTCATTTTTTAGTCATTTGTGTTTTGTGGAATCAACATTTCATCGATGGTAGGCTATGATCTCAAGAAGCTATTGTAAGGAGACTACGAGAAAAAATACCATCTCCATCGGTTCAAAGCAATCAACAATTTTAGCACGTGAAATGTAAATTGATGAGAAGAAAGAATATAGGTTCTAAATGAAGAAGGTATATAAATAAAATTAGTTATCAAAATACAAAGAAAATTGTATAAAATTAATAATTATATCTTACCATGACTGCTTGGATGATACTATTGACAACATTGCCAACAACATCTGAATTAATCCCCATTAACTTATAATCTCTTTCGCCAATTTCCCCTAGTACTAGTAGCGACTTCTTCAAATATTCATGGCAATCTAGTGGACCAAAAGCATCAAATATGTAGAAAAGATTAAGATAAAAAATTAACAAACATGTCATTTTGTAGCATGAGTATACATTTATCATAGATATGAAATTAATGGATTGAAGATGAGAATCACCTGTCTCACTAGAACATAGAGAAGGTAACAACTTCTTGAACCAGTCGAGCTGATCATGAAGAGAGCTATTTGATTGCACTTCTGTTTTCTCGTAAAAATAAGAAGTATCCATTGCTGTAGCTCCTACAATCGCGAAATTGGCTCCTTTTTTATAATCTTCAGCTTTCAATCCCGCTAAATATGGAGGCAAAAATGGAAGTCCAAACGCCTCCGCTGAGAGATCCAAATGAAAAACTATATATTAAACTTGCGTGTTCAAAATAATAAATAAATAAATAAATGGTGGATTTATTATTTTCAACTAACCAAATAGGCAATGGGACAACCTGTTTTCCAATCTAAGTTTGGATTTCAACTGGCTGATCTAAGCACTCTAATATGAATAATTGATATGAAAAAACACACATCGAATCACTCGACTTGTCGAATAGGTCTGGCATGGAGTATCAACCAGCCCTTAGGAACAGGTCGCATCTGGCATGGAAAAATTATAATTTGTGGACAGATTTTGACAGACAATTTTGTAGACAGCTTATGTGGAGCGATGTGACTAGATGCAGTGCTTGGGCCCCACTATGCGTGCAACTAGTGACATCATGCCACATAAGCTGTGTGCTAAATTATTGATAAAAAAAAATTGTCCGCTGTATAATAATACTCTGGCAAATACCCTTGATCCACTGAGTCAAAGAAAATAAAGGGGTTTTTAACCGGGTTGGGATGGATTGGGCATAAAAACTTTGAAAACCCAATTTGGTAGATGGGGCCTGAGCCACTTACCAAATTCCAATTAATTAAACAATATGGACTAGGGGTGTTATCGGGTCTGTTCGGGTCGATTTTCATGCAAAACCGAAACCGAACCTATAACTATCGGTTTCTATTTTACAAAACCGAAACCGAAACCGAACCGATAAGATTCAAAACTGAAACCGAACCGATAACTAACCGATTGTTATCGGTTCGGTTGGTTGGTTTTCGATTTCTAAACCTCATTAATTTTTTTTTTTAATTTGTAGCATTTAAACAAATCGGATTACTTTTTTCGTTTCGGCTTAGAGTTTTCAAAATTTATACAAACCGAACTGATTTATATAAACTGTTTCTGCAAACTCCTATGAATCAACTATTTTAAGACTTTTGATGATTAACAGAGTAGAGCAGCAGCAGTTGGCTTTCTACAATAAACCTCACACACCATCAAACTCAAACATAGAAATACTATAATCCATATTTATACCACTATCGGTTTCTTATCAGTTTGGTTTTGGTTTTTTGACGTTAAAACCGAAACCGAACCGATAACTATCGGTTTCTATTTTTTGAAATCGAAACCGAACCGATATGTCTCAAAACCGAAACCGAAATTCCGGTCGGTTCAGTCGATTTTTTGCACGGCCCTAATATAGACCCACGTACCCAATTCCAACTCTTTAAACATATATGAGAAATTTTGAGAATTTTTCTTAGGTAACTCATCTAGGAGAAATAAGAAGATGATATAGAAATTAGAAAAAATACCTATGAAATCGATGATTAGCGCTCCATTAGAGAAGCGGCCCGTTGAGTTATTAAAATAGGTTTCTTGGGCAGGCAGAAAACGCATCTCCGAAGTTGAATGTTGATTCACAACTATGCACCTTTGGAATTAGAAGGAGAAATAAAAGTAAAGAGGAGCAAATCTAAAACCAGTGAAGGCCATACTGAAGGAAGAAAAACAGGGCGGTTGTTTTTTTTAATGAAGAAAGCAGGAAACAGGAAGAAGAGAGAGAAAGGGCGTCTAAACTTTTTTTAGGTTTGAAGAAAACTAATAGAATATAAATACAAAAGTTAACCTCGTAGTTAGAGTCGGACACTAAGTTGGAGTCATAAGTGAATTCGAAACTTAGATATACAAGATCTTTGTTTACAAACAAAATCTTTGTTTATAAAGTTAGATATACAAAATCTAACGATCTGACTGTTCAAGTAGATGTGCTTACCAAAACCGTGGCCGGTAACAAAAGATAGGGCAGTAGGATTGTCAATAGGCCGAGCCAAAATTTGGGAGGAAATTGGCATATTCCCGGCCCCATCCATCCTAGGCTGTCAAAGGTCTAGGCCCAACTCGACCCAAAAACCTGACCCAACGTCTGACCTTACAGGTTAAAACTCCTATTTTTGTAAATTTTATATGTAAAGTATCAATTCGACTTGACCCGTTTGACTTATTAGTCGACTGACTGTGAGGTCGTTTGCGATACCAAGCCGACCCAATAAAAAAAATCCAGGTTGATCGACTAGGTCAGTTATCTAGTTTACCCGACCTATTTACAGCCTAGATAGAGTGGATGATCTATCGCTGGACAATACCAAGAGAAGTTGGTCCAATTGTCTCCAACTTGTATGTGTGTTTCTCTACCCACAGGTTGGTTCAGTTGTCCTTTCATAAAATTTGAGGGGTATTTTTGTCTTCTAAATAAATTTGAAACATTTCCCGCTAGATGATACCGAGAAGTCTTTTTGATAAATGTAAACTAAGCTCTCGTTGGACGATAACACGACAAGTTGCTTAGATAAATTTGAACCTACTTCTGGTTGAATGATACTTTGAGAAGTTTTTTACAAATTTGAACCAACTTATCGTTGGATGATACCGCCAATGTTATGACCCAAGTTTTTGTAATTCATCTAATGGTAGTAGATGGGGTGGAGCACCGAGTTTAATATGGGCATTCCACAACCTTAATTTTCTTAAAAGAAAAGAGAGAATTTAAATTTAGAAATTGATCTGTTGACACCGATTTCCTTTCCCTTCTCTTTCCCTCTCTACTTAGCAAGTAGACTCCATTTAGGATTCCAATTTGTGACAAGATCTTCTTACCATTTCAAACTTTCTTTTTCTCTCTAGCCAATTCCTCACTCTAAATGGAAAGACCCAACTACCTAGGATTTATTAGAATGTGTCATGTGACACATTCAATCTTCAAATATATGATATACTTGTGTGTGTGGTGGTAGATATGGGTGTCATGATGGGTTAGTATTGGCACCCTTCCCAAGCTACTCAAGTCCCAACCATATCAAGTTATCAACCATATCCTCCCCCATCAACTGGAGCATGGTGTTTATGTCTAACACCCACACCATAGGCCTCCTATTATGGTGTTAGAGCCCAATTAGGCCTCCTCAATTAGCAAGTGTTAGAGCTCAACAAGGCCTCCTATTATGAGCAAGCTTCCAACCCAACTGATCACAAGTTTCCATCTCCTTCATTATCATCTTTAACAAGGCCTAAATCGGTCAACCTTCCTCTTATTGGCTGTGTGCATGGGTCAAAATTTCGTCTGATACCGATACATATCGGACGATACCGATACGTATCGAACGATACGTATCGGTATTGGACCAGGACAATACAGTATATTCAAATACCGTATCATCCATTTTTCATACAAATGCCTGGACGATACATTCAATGTATCGTCCGATAAGTTACTATTCCGATACGTATCGTCCGATACATATCGGTTTGGAGCTTGGACGATACATATCAGATACCCGAGATTTTGACCCTTGGCCCTGTGCCAACTTAAGCTCTTCTAACATTCCTTCGAATCTCAAATCTCGAGAATCCCATATAACACCAACTACTATCTCTAACTAAGCCCTTGTACGGTTGTACCCGTCTCCCTCTCTCTATCTCTCTCCCTCTCTCTCCTTATAAGCCCAACCGGCCTATCTCCCCCTCCTAATAGCCCAAGCCCCGCACTCTTTCTCTCTCTCTTACTGGTAAGCAAGCAACCCATCGTCCCCTCTCTCTCTCTCTCTCTCTCTCTCTCTCTATATATATATATATATATATATATAGTCACCCACGCTTGAGAACCCCAACCCATCCTCTCTCACTCCCTCTCTCTCATTAAACCAGCAGCTCAAGCACCCCGTGCAATTAATGCCTCCTCTCTCCCCAGAGAACGATCATCCTCTCCCTCTTTATCACTCACCTCCAGGGCCGGCCCTGGACCAAGGCTAGCCATGCCTTGGGCCCCCAATTTTCAGGGGCCTCCAAATAAAAAGTTTCTTTTAAAATCTAGGTTAAAAAATAATAATAATAAAAATAAAGGGTCCCTAGCCATCTCCAACGCCTCTCTCTCTATTCTCTGATTCTCTCCAAACCCTCTCGACTCCAAGACTCCAACGCCTCTCTCTCATATCAGCCTCTCCCGACTCCAAACCCTCTCGACTACAATGCCTCTCTCTCATCTCCGTCTCTCTTGACTCCAAACCCTCTCTCTCTCCAAACCCTCTCCTCTCTAGTCTCTCCAGCTGTCCAACGCCCTACACCTCTCTCTCTCTGACTCCAAGCTTCAGCCCTGCGCCTCTCTCTCAGATCTGGCCTCCAGCGCATGTCTCTCTCTCTCTCTCTAGCCCCTCTCTCTCCAAACCCTCTCAGGCTCTCCTCTCTTCCACGCCCTGCACCTCTCTCTCCCTCTCTCCAAGTAGCCAAGTAGGCCACTCCGTCACCGTCGCTCGCGACCGCGGCCCACGATAAGAACAAGATCACCGCCATATCCGAGTTCCGATAGCGCCTTCTCCAAGCGGTACTCCTTTAATCGACATCTAATTCATGATTCAATTGATTTCGTTATTTCTCTGCCATTTTTAGATATTATTTTTTTGTATTTTTTGAAATTTTTTTAGTAGTTGATACCAGTTTTAGAACGGAAGGTTAGTTGATATGCTGATTGATTAGGGACAATTAATTATTTGCTGAAAAACCTCTGTATTTTGGATTTTGATTTGGTTGCGTGCATTTCTAAAACCAATTTTCTGCAAAAAAAGTTTTGAAATGTTTAATATCATTTTTAGATCTTAGTATTGTGGATTTTTTGATTGATTATAAGATTCTTTTAATGATTGGAACTCCTCTATTGGATGGATCACGGCTTGCTAATTGTGTTGATTGGGCATTTATAACCATTGGATCGGATCAGTTGTTTATTTTTGGATCGGTTGCTTATGTATTGATTAGGCATAGAGGTGCAAGTTTTGAACCAAACTGAAACCAACCAAAAGACCTGCCAACCGAACCAACCAAAAACCTCTACGGAATGAACCCAAAACCAAAAAAATCCAAAACAGATTCCAAATCTGTTTGATTTTGAGAGATCGAAAACTGGTCTGGTAGGGTGTTGAAATTGAACTGAAAGGTGGTTAAATGGGTTTCGGTTCATGTGCGACTATGGATCCTCTCGAACCTGTTGCGGCGATGCGCCCGCTAAGAATGAAATGTAGAGTCGCCACCTAGAGCTTTTGGTGACCCGGGAAACCTTCAAATCGATATTTTGAGCACCGAAGTGCTAAATATGACTCTGATTTACCGGTCTTTGCCAAAGACTCTAGGGTAGGGGCTTCAGTTATCGATCGGGAAGGGTTTAGGCACCCGATTAACCCGCACGTAGCGGTCTCTATCTATGGCCAGAATAAAAAATAAATGGGTGGAGTTTCCTCTTGCCCGAAGGCAATACGGTCCTATCAAGCTTTGAGCCAAACCAAAATTTTGGCGGCGTAACGGCTTGAATCCTTAGACGGAAAAGACACCAAGAAGGTAGAGGAAGAGAGGGGTGAGCCGGAGCTCACGGGCCCTTGTTGTACAGTGGAAGACCCTCGCTTCGGCGTGCTTCCAATAGCTTAAACAGTATGGAAATGGGCTCTGAAGTTAGGATTCGGCAAATAGAAAGTATAGAGTATAGCTAGAGGCTAGAGTTTGGCTAAGAGGGGGTGATCTAATGGTTGAAATGGAGTGGAATAGGTGATCTAAGCTTGCTGGAATTCTGGAAAATAAATGGCATTTTCTCTCACTAGGGCTCTCTCTCTTAAGCTCTCTAATCTTTTTACCAAATTTTTAACCCTTTGGGAAGAGGGGGGCCTCTCTATTTATAGAGAAGGGATGGGCTAGGGGCTTACTTAAGAGCTAATTGGTTTAGCAATTAGGTAATCTCTCATCTAAGGTTTTCTAGGTTTTCAAGGTCCTAGGGTTTTGAAAAACTGGTTTTAATGGCGGATGATGGGGTGAGACCATGGGTGACTTGAGGGTTGCCAATAAGCTCAAAGGGGGTGCAACCAACCTCAAGACACCTACCTCAACCAAGGGGATGGTCAAAAGGTCAAACCAGATGAAGGAAGTTCGAGCAACTGATGACAGTTACTGTAGCTAGGTTGGGCGTATATATTATATATGCCCAGTTTATGCACAGTGATTTTCACAAAAATCAGGGGAGTTTTGGGAAGATGAAGCCCATGGTGGGTCCCACCTATGCTGGGCGTATATATTATATACGCCCGGTTAAATTTGGCCCAAAAATGTCAGGCGTATATAATATATACGCTTGACCAAACTGGGGCCAAATTGGCTGGGCGTATGTAGTACATACGCCTGAGCAAAAGGTTGTCATTTTATGTGGAACTTCAATCAGCCATAACTTTTGAACCACAACTCCAAATCAGGTGATCTTTGGCTCATTGGAAAGCTGGAGAAGTCCTCTTTTCAATAGTATGTGGCTCATCCACATAAGTGGTCAATATAAAAACTTGTAGCTCTCCTCCCATCAAATACTCAGAAGGGTTTAAATTGAGTTTGGGGAGGGATCCTAGGGATTAGGGGTGATCTCTAAGGGTTGGGGGAATGGTTATAATGGGTTTTAGGTGATTCCTAAAGGTCTGAATAGATTTCCAAGGGTTCGGGGGTGCCATCGGAAGCACAGGGGTGCATTTCTCCCGGAGTATAGACTGATCGGGCCTTGGGCCGAATTTGGGTGTCTACAGTTCAGTTAATCGAACTTGCACCTCTAATTAGGTTGTTTGAAATGTATGATTTGCGATCTTTTTGAAAGTTGGAAAGTGACATTTTTTATGGTTGTGAAAGGATCTAAAGAAAATTTTGTTATAAAAGATTGAAATATGTGATTTTAATATTTGAGAAACACATAAGAAAAAAAGATGTTTTTGATTGTTTGGATTGATGAAAGTCGGGGGAAAATGATGATGTGGGAGAAAGGAAATAAGATAAAATTGCTGTAAAAGATCAAAATCTAAAATTTTGAATGGTTGAGGGAGGAAATAAAATAAATTTAATGTGCTTTTGATCCTTTTAATATGTGAAACTTGGGGCGAAAGTAATTTTAGGCGCTTTTTAAGATGTATGACATAATTTCAAACTTATTTTTGTGTTTTGTAAAAAAAGGATTTGAGAGTAGGTGACGTTATATAAGGTTCTTACTGATGAAGTTGTAGGCCTGGTACGAGGCTATAAAACACCAAGAAATACATGTATGCATGGAATTTTACATATAAGGTTATTACTTATTTTATTTGTCAAAAAAAAATTGTGGCGAACTTTTTTTTATATTATAAGGGGCACTTTAGAAAAATAACCTTGAAAAACAAACGTTTTAGCAAAACAACCCCGAACTTAAACATTTTAAAAAAATGGTGCTTTCACGGTTTTCAGAACTTCAAAAACAATGAAAGCACTATTTTTTCTTTAAATTAAAATATGGTGTTTTCACGGGTTTTTGAAGTTCCGAAAACCGTGAAAGCACTATTTTTTAAAATGTTTAAGTTCAGGGTTGTTTTGCAAAAACGTTTGTTTTTCAAGGTTTTTTTTTCTAATTATCCCTATAAGGGGCAATAGGAAAGAGCGGCCCATTTTAAGAACTTGCCTTGGGCCCCCAAAATGTCAGAGCCAGCCCTGCTCACCTCTCCTCTGCTGAAGCTCCTCCCCAGTAACGACTACCTTTTTTCACGAGGAACTAATGTTGGGGCATCCACGAGTGGCACCAGAGCGCGATTGATTTGCTAATGCTACGCTCGATAACATTAGGGTCGCACAACACGCAGCAACAAGGTACTTATTTCAAAACAAGAAGAAAGGGAAGAAGAAGAAGTCGGTATCCGAGCCGATCCTCGGGCCGATTCGCACCTTGAGCCGAGTTTTTTTTTTTTTTTCCTGACGATCTACGTGCCTAACTCAAATATGTTGTCGATCCAACACTTTTAACCCGTGTCGCGCCGCGCCAACCCGAACTTGAAATCGAACCCTTCCATCCCAATCAATTAAATCTTCGCGAAATCTGCGCGATCACGCTACAACAGGTGGGTGTCTTTCTATCCATCCAAATTTACGTTTTTACACTATGCGCTGAATATATGATGAATTTAGGAAAACTAAAATTTTTTAGGTTTTGTGTGGATTCACAAAACGGTTATGGTATGGTTGAACCCATCGGCCGAGAACTACAGTGCACTATTCCCTTCTATATGGCACTCAAGTGTGCCGGCAAAATAGATCTCACATCAAGAATGGACTGCTGCCCTATTTTATTTTGTTGTGCACTCGATGTGGAGGTCTAAGTTTGGCCGTTTCAATTTCGATGATCCGATCAATTTTTGACCTCGGTCAAACCTTAGACTCCAAATAAAATTTGATGCTTTTTACATCTAATAGCTCACATTATTATGATTATATTTATTTTCATAGATGTTAGTACTCCAAAAATCTGTGGATATATTGATTTTATACTTAGAATATTTCCTTCACTTGTTTTGAAAATCTGCACTTATATTGGCTAAAGAGTCCAGTTTGACCCATTAAATTAAGTGAACCACATGTGTATGATTCGAGGCCCGTAGATCTAAATAAATATTATTTGGCCATCTGTTAAATCGATGATCAGATTTTGATTTTAATAAATAAACCTCGATCTTTACACCACAACATAGCCACAAAAATTCTTTCACTTTATGCTTATGACGCCTTAGTCTAGGGTCCAATTTGACTCTTTTAGATCTCAAGTTTTGGGTCGAATCAGGCCAGTGGTCAAAACCTACTTTCTCTATGACACCCTCAAACATCGGCCTTGTGGGCCCGTCTAGTCTATGAACCCTTAATGTGTTCGTTATACCCAATCTAGTCAAATGCGCGTTTTGTAAAATTGCGGATCCAAATCTTTTGAATAGGCCCAATTCACCTTCTAAGCTTAGGATAATTATTTAGGTACATCTTCTACCCACGCTATGAAGGTGTACGTACCCCGAAATCGTAAATAAGGATCCGATGGTCGAAACTTGTTTGAGTCATATGGGAGTCAATACTTAGCTAAATTTTACAAACGATCAGTCCATTTTCATCAGATCGATAAGATCTATCTGATGTGACTAGTTTAACATCACCTTGTGATATGCTTTCTGCTACTCACGTACCTTCATTGTAGGTCGCCTTCTTCTCTCTCTTAATGATAAGCAAAGCATCCGAATTACGAATATTATGGTTATATGTTTTCTTATTATATATTTCATTTTGCTTTGTGTGACATTCATCATTTAGAAGTACATTAGGGCATAGGTATGTTAAGAAAAAAGAATAAGATACAATACACGACTTTTAAGCGTTCGTCACGGTGGGGTTTCTTTCACGGTCACGTGAAACTTGGAATGTAGGCATTCATGTACGGATGCAACACCTCTATGAAAGTATGGGTTGTCACACGAAGTACATCCATGTTACTACGGAACCAATCCCTTGAAAAACGTGATTTGTGAAGCTTATCGTACCGTGACTCATTCAAATTAAGTTTAAGAAATGATAGAATATAAATATGTTAAGCTACGAGATGTTAAGAAAATGAAGACTTAAGCCCACACAAATATGAGATTGGGGCGGGGGCATAAGCTCATAACCGAATAATGTTATGATATGTTAAGATACGCTATGAAGGCCAGCTGAATATGAAATTAAGTTTCTACACGTGTCATGTCTTGCATGCCACCGCAATATTCAACGTCTGCAGCCAAGGTGGGTCTTAAGGACAATATAATACGACAGTGTCTCGACTTAAGGGAACACTGATTTTTATGCGCGTAACTTCATCGAGCTGCATGTTGGTTTATGTTATGATATGGAGGTTAGGTGATTATCTACACGTATACTTCGCGTGATACGCTCGAACATCGATCTTGACACAGATTGTTTAAATAAGATAAGTAAGATACGAAATACGTTTTGTAGGCGTATAGAGCAATAATAAGACTTCCGATATATCACGTTAGTTAAGTTGGCAAGACAAGTAAGAAAAATGATAAACATTAAGAGCATCATATGCATTGAAACATGTTACGTTCTGTCAGCTTATTTGATATTAAATATTTATGAGATCTTCCATTATGCTAGTGTTGTGTATGATTATAATAGATTCATTTCCACTCACAAGGTTGCACCTATGATCACCTAGGTAGATTATGGTGGATCGATTGTGCAATCCACTGAGTTTACATGACTGAGTAAACTTACCCCACCAAAAACTAACAGTTGTAGGTGAAGATATGGACTACACTACCTGGTGGACTTAATGTGCTAGTAGACTATGCGGTTTATGAGGGTAATGGCATGGAGGACTAGTTAGACGAGATCAAGTATATATTAAATATTTGGAAAGATTTTCTAGTAGTTGATTGTACTTTTATTTATGGTCATTTAGTATCGGGGACATCAAATTCAATGTAAACTTAACAAAGAGAATTTTTAATGTAGAAGAAATTTTGGTTCACGACTTTTGGAAGCAAATTTTCAATAAGATTTAGTAACACATGTATGTCCGCTTATCGTCTTAACAAGCGTGTGGTGTCATAACACAAAATTTTAAGTTCTCGAGATCGGCTAGGATTCTGAGTCGTGACAGCCAAGAATTGAGTTTATGAAAATTTTCAAAAATATTATGTTATTTGGGTGCTTTTATGTAAAGTTTTTCCAGTTGGTACATAGAAAGCAGCCCGAACACCCGACCTCTCCGTACAACGGTCAGCTTTGGGGACACTCGAGATGTGATATCTTCCTTAAGCCTTCTCATCAATGCTTCATGATTTTAAGATCTATGGCTTAAATCAACTCGAATAATTATTTCCAATGTCTGATTCAAAGCATTCAGACGTCATCTACAATTAGGATACTGGTATTTGTAGCCGAAGATTCTTTGTTCGCAATGTCAGTTTTTCACCATTGATTGTTTGGAATTAGACGATGTAGATCACTTTTCTTACCAACCTTATACACAGTAGATGTTGAGATCGTAGTTCACCTATCAGACGGTTATTGTTGATTCCACGTGGCATACTTCCCCAAAAGTGATCGTGATCATGGGCTTATATCAGATAGATTTTCGAGTTACTTTTGAGGATGTGTTGCATGTGGAATCAATAGTTGACCATTTGATGGGTGATCATGATCTCAAGATCTATTGTACGAAATATTACACGAAAAATGGTCACCCCTAGCGTATTTAACGTAGTCAATGGTTTTAATGGTGGAAAACCCACACCACGAAGATTGAATCTTTAGATGCAAATAAAGAAAAATTTATCATAACATTAATATGGTTGCCAACTGGTTTACTCCAGCCAAAATTTTGTCGAGGTGGGAAAATGAAAAAATGGCATATGCCCGACCCAACCTGATAAATCAAAGGTATATGCCCGACTCGAAAAACATGCCTAACACAATGCATAAGACGAAGACCCGACCTTTTAGTCAACCAGACACAAGATATCGGAAGTTGGCTAGTCAAGTATCAAGTCGATCCAACCGGTTGACAGCCCTTAGCTTTCGGGTCATTATTGAGAGGCTATTTTAGACTCTCGGTTAAAAATGGAGGATTTTTTGATTGATTAGTGCCCTGTTTGGCAACCCTTCTTCAAAGAGCACTTTTCACATGCTATGAGGTTACGTGTTGGCGGGTCAAATTTATCTGTCCGACCCGACCTGACCCAACTGGTTTAAAGTATATTTGCCCAACCTAGTAAAAAGCCAGGTTGGCGGGTCAGGTCTTGGGTCGCCCCAACCAAATGAGAGCCCTAATCATTAATTTTAAATGACATTTGACAACTTTGAATTAGTCCTTGAAGACCATTTATCGAGCCATCTTTCACATCAAGGATCTTTACATGGTACGCCGAAAAGGACTCAACGGGTCCTTCAACCCCGGCCCAAGAAGCACATTTGGGCCCACCATACCTCCAAGGGTATAACTGTAGTAACACTTATCATATACCATCTGTTAAGGACCTAACCAACACACCAAAAGTACTTAGGCATTAATGATGAAACAAAAAGTTAAACCCTTTTTTTTTGGGGGTCATAACAGACTGTAATACCTTTTAGCCAATTCAATCGCAAGAAAAGATGACTTTTAAAGATTTCAGTCCTGTTACTCTTCATTAATCCTACTGCATTTATTTATTATGAGTTAAATTTTTATTCATTTGATTGCTTCAATCCACAAATCCTTCTCCATTTATGTGGATATTAGATCACATTCCAGTGAAAATGTATCAACTCAAATACCATCAACTTCTCTTGCAATTTATATACCAATGAATGCCAAGATTCAACATGTTGCATGTACAATACTAAATTACGCCTTAACCATCAATATTGTGCTGCAGAATATTTACACAGACGAGGAGAAATCTGACTACAAGGGTCCCTTGAATGGAACTATCCATGTAGCTGCCGGAGGCGGAGGAGCGAGCCTCTCACCATTCAACACCCTCAAAATGAAATGGAGTATTTACAGGGACCTTGACTTCGAGTTTGTCAAACTCACGGCATTTGATCATTCTAATCTTCTGTTCGAGTACAAGAAAAGCAGTGGCGGAAAAGTTTGCGATTTCACGTGAAAAGTTTGCCCAAGGACCACGTTGGCTTCTTGATGTGGCCGATTCGAACAATAAATTATAGATAACGGGTATGAATTTAAAATTTCGATTCGTTGGATGGTGGATTACCATCTAGATTTATGATCAAGGATTAAAATCTCGTCTCGATTTCAGTTTTGATATCATTGATCCAAAGTTTGTATTGTCGAAACAGTAAAAAATGTACTTCAAAGCTTAGTCACAAAGTAACTTATTTAAAAAATTGGAAAAAGTCGTCGACTTGCAATCATCCCGACTTTATTGCCGATTAATCGGCCAAGTTGTGACTCAACCGATTAATCAATGATTTTTGAAATGTTTGATTTTTTTCTTTTTTTTTCTTAGTTATACTTGAAAGGTAAAAGAGAATCTTTAGGTATTGTACTATTTTGTTTATTTTGTATATAGAAAACCTTTAAGTTTTGTTTATGTTGTACTATTTTATTCATTAAAACAATTATTTCTAACGTGAAATATAGTATGATATATTTTTTATATTATTTTAAAATTTTATTTCCTCCAATTTTTTTGACTTTGACCAATTTTCCCCGACTTAGACCGTTGCCGATTTATAGCCGACTCAAACTTTGTGACTGTGCTTGAAAGTATTTATATTGGGCGATAGCCAAAATGATACATCTTGGTATCGTTGCTGTATATGTCTCAGCATCGTCCGAGATTTTGCTATATGTTTTTGTTTCCAATTATGAACTTCTCAGCATCGTCTGTGATTTTTCTTCAACTACTAATTACGAAAAGCAAAGGTGAAAAATTGAAATGGATTTATTGGATAAAGTCGATTCACTTTGAGAATCATCATCATAGCCTCGTCCCATTTATTTGACTGAAGGGGAAATCATAGCAAATTATGCATCTGTTGTTTACATGTTTATTTCAGAGATCTTCTGTTTTATTTGTTTTTTGATAGGATATTTCAGAGAGCTTCTACTTCCACACAAACATTTACTTCTCACACCCAGTAAATAAATTGTTCATTGAACACCAAATTAATGAAAAATCACATCTCACACCAATTACAGAAATTATTAGTGACCCACCAACTAATACTATGACTGGGAGGTAGGGCTCTTAACGAGTCAAGTTAAGTTGGGTCAAAATTTTAGCTGTCTAACTGGAAATTGGCATATGCCCAACCCGTCCCAGTGGGTCAAAAGTAAGCCCAACTTGACTCGAAAATTGAACCCAACACTTGGAATGACGCAGATAAGACCTCTTATTTTCATTGATTTTATATAGAAACTATCGGTTCGACTCGACCCTTTCAAACTTTTTAGTCGACCGGTTTGGTTGCCTCTTGCCTGACTTCACCTAACGGTAACAAATGATAGAGCGGTAGTGTTCTCAATGGGCTGAGTTAGGTCAACCCAAAATTCCCTTTCCAACACATTACAGTCGGTCAAAGGTATAAGCCAAATTCGCCCCGAAATCCCGACCGGCCACGTGTGCCCTGACACGATAAAAACTCCTAATTTTGTTAGTTTTATGGGATAATAGCTTCTTACCGACATTTAAACAACAAAAAAGTAGAATTTTTTTATCTTACACTATTGTTGTCGGACTATCATTATGCCATGTGGCACATATCTATGATCAATCTAAATTACCCAAGTGGCAATCTATCATTAGAATATGTCTCAGCCTAATGAAACATGCCGATACGTTAATGTGAACCATCCGATTGATGAACATTAATATCAGCCATTAAAATTAAAAACAATGGTTGATATTATAGCCCACAGATCGGATGGTTTAAATTTCCCTAAACCACAATTTTTGGGCGTGTTGCACTTCAACCTATGATCTATCATTTTGACGGTTCAAATCATCCACGTTTTAAAATAATTGATAACGTAAGATCATTTAAACACTAAAATAGTTCTATAATGAATTCAAGGAAACCCATATCATTTTTATTTTCAGATCATCTATTTTGCTTGAATTTAGCCTCTGCATCAGACCATGAAACCCATCTGCCATGAACCCCATTCATCTGAACAAATACTTTTATAACAGATGGTTTCAGTAGGGATAATGACTCTGTTTTGAACACAATCGCCCTGCTTATTTGGAGGTTGAAGACGAGTTGAGCAGGGGACCCTGGTGATAAATTTTAAGTTTTTATGATCTGGTGTGCAGTTAACAAAACTGGTTTTCTTTAAGAATATTTAGTCAGTGTTGTGCGTCGAGAAAAGTTGGTGTGCGCGTAGAAGCTCTCTTTTTAAAATATTATTCTTGAAGTGCTCTAAATGCTACGTGTCATCTGATTTTTCTTTTCTTTGTTTTTTCTGAATTTTTTTTATGAGGACACGTTTGCTAGGGTCTCGAATTTGTCTGTGTACTGTCCAGGGACAAGTTGGCTCCGTCATCCTTTCAAAAAGTTTGAGGGGCAGTTTTGTCCTCTAGATAAATTTGAACAACTTCTCAGTGGACGACACCGTGAGAAGTCTTTCAGATAAACTTAACCAACTTCTCCGTGGACAATACTGGGAGAAGTCTGTCATGTAAACTTGAACCAATTTCTCGCTGGACGATTCCTTGAGAAGTTTTCAATGAACTTATTGTTGGACGAGACTACGAGAAGTCTTTGCTCTTTCTCAAATTTCGTGGCAACATGTCAACTAACTTCTCGCTGCGAGAAGTTTTCAACCAACTTATCTTTGGACGATACCACGACAAGTTTTCCACCAATGTTGGACGATACTAAAGAAGTCTTTTCTCTTTTCTCAAATTTCACGGCAACGTGTCAACTAACTTCTCGCTGGACGACACGGCGAGATTTTTTCAACCAACTTTTCGTTGGACGATACCGCGAGAAGTCTTTTCTCTTTTCTCAAATTTCGTGGCAATGTGTCAACTAACTTCTCGGTGGACGATATGGTGAGAAGTTTTCAACCAACTTATCATTGGATGATATCACGAGAGGTTTTCAACCAACTTATCGTTGGACGATACCGCGAGAAGTCCTTTCTCAAAGTTTGTGGCAACATCTTGCTGGACAATACCACGAGACTTTAGATAAATATGAACTAACTTCTCCATATACGATACCGCGAGAAGTTTTCAGCCAACTTATTGTTGGACGATATCGTGAGAAGTTTTTAGGTAACTTTGAACCAACTTCTCATTGGACGATAGCACGAGAAGTGAGTTTAAGTGAATTTTCAAAAATATTACATTATTTCCGTCTTTTTATGTAAAGTTGTTTGTCCAGTTGGTATATTGAAATCAGTCCGAGCACCGTCTCTCTACGTACAATGATCACTATAGGGGACACTTGGTATGTGAGATCATCATTATGGCTTCTCACGAGGCGCCATGATCTTAAGATCGATGGCTTAAGTCAATTCAAAACGATTCTGTTGTGATCTGATTCAAAGCGGTCAGATGTCAGGGTACATGTATTTGCAGCCAAAGATTCTTTCTTCGCAATCTTAGGTTTTCACCATAAGGCGATGGGGAACATTTTTCTTACCAATCTTCCACACAGTAGATCTTGAGATTGTGGCCCACTTATCATACGGTCAGTGTGGATTCCACATGGAACACTTCCCCAAAAGTGAGCGTGATCATGAGCGTACATGGGAAAGATTGTCAAGTCACTTTTGAGATGTTTTCCATGTGGAATCAACATTTGACCATGTTATAAGTGGCCATGATCTCAACATATATTGTGTGGAGATCAAATCTTCAAGTGCAAATACTGGTGCCTTATAACTAATGATAATTCCATCATTGGCCCAACACCATTTTTGTCTGAATTGACTTAACCTTTTATTCAACATGACCGGACCCAAGGTCAGGTCGGATGCCTAATGCCTGAGAAAATCCATGGGTCAACTGGTCACATATTGGGTCGACCCAACCTGTTGACAACCGTACTTGTTAATTTTATTTGGCGTTTGACAGCTTTAGATCAGAAAATGAAGATGGCCATTTGAGTTGATCTCTCACATTGAGTTATCTTTAGATCATGGTGCACCCATCAGACGGCACACATGACTATTCTATAAGCCACATGTCCTAAAAAGTGACCCATGTACGACAAATCACCGATCTGATGGTATTAAAGTGGTTTTCATGTGAATAAATCACGGATTTGATTCCAACAATTTAGGCGATGACAGGCTTATGGTGCCAGCGATGGTATCGGTAGTGTTTTGGGTGATGGCAGTGGCAGTGTAATATCTCGGATATTTTAGACCCAATTTCGATTACCTCGGTAAGCGTGCCCAGAAAAGTTACGTGATGGATTAGGATTAAATGGATATTTGAACATAAAAAAAGAAACATGGTCAAAATGGATTCTAGTTTTGACTTATGCAAGTCCTATAATTAGTGACTTATACACCAAAGTGTATGTATGTGCTTAACACTGAAATAAATTCAGTTTAAGTGGATAGGATTTGTAAATAAGAGAGAAGAGTGAAGGAGAAGTTTCACTCTTGTGTGTGGATAGGATTTGTAAATTGCAACTTGAAGCTCTAGGAAACTCCTATCTTCTCTACTTAGATCCCTTAGAAATTACAACCACTCTCCCCACCTCAACCGTAGGAATACTTTGATCATCAGCAACTGTTTTGATTAAAAATAGTAGGGGAGAGTGGTACTTATGTGTGTGAATCTGGGCTGACTATTGCTCTAGCAGCAAGGTTAGAGATGGACTGATTTTGGAGTCCAACCGCTTGAGGCTTTATGGATTTGATCCGGTGCTTTGCAATAGGATCATCGGAAGCCGCGGGAGTCAACCTTAAGGGGTAGGCCTTTTAAATTCATTTGGTTAAGTTATTTGTTACCTAGATTAGATTAGATAAACTGTGAATATAAAACTGATGTCAGTTTAGTTTTTGGAAGAAATCAAGTTAAGAAAGAGCAAACAGAGAACAGCAGAAATATGGAGAAATTCAAATTTTGGTTGTTCTGTCTGATGCATTTTTGAGGGAATTCGAGGTTCGAATTCAAATTTGAACTTCGAAAATGGAATTCAATGTTCGAATTCTGTCCTGTTTCTGGCTTTATAAATTTTCTTGAAAAATTTATGGGGAGCTTTCGTCTGATCTCGTAGACTCCATTAACACATGTGTGGTGTTAATCTTTGTAGGTTCTAAATAGAAAGAGTCTACTGTGAGGGCTTTTGATGTGAATTTAAACCGAAAACAAGTCAAAGGTAGGGGAACCTTAAATCTTATTGCATTTTGTTCTAAGTATTTGATAATCTATTTTCAAGCATAAATTATGATATTATTTGAATATAGCATGATTATGAATAGCATTACTTTGATTTAAGAAGTTCTGAATAAATTTTGAAATGCCATATGAATTCCGAAATCTTGGAAATTCCGAACCTCACCTTTGAATCTAATTGTGAATTAGAACTCTAAAATTTGGAAATGTATTAAGTACATAAAATCATATATGTTTAGTATCCGCATTTGATTTGAGGTTAATCAGGACGTAACCCTAAATTCTATGAACCGTGATGTCGGTAAATCAGTCTAGCGCAAGTTTCCCTTATGACGCAGGGGCTTGTTGCAATTTTAGAAAAAAGATTCATTGAACGACGATGATTAGTAGGGTTTCCCATCAGTAATACTCTCGCTCTTATGATATATTAATTTGGGAGATAATCTGAAGTTATAAATTTAAGGCAATTAACTACAGAAGCATGCATGAAATCAGAATCTGAAGCCATAAGAACATTAAACCTGTTTGATTTCTCTTTGATCATACTGTTTTAGAATTGGAATTTAGTAAATTAAAGCATGTTTTGAAAACTATATCTGATATGATTTTTGCCTTTGAAAACCATTGCTTATGACAAAATATGAGTAAATGAGTATCCTCTACTGAGCTTTGATATTAGCTCACCCCGACTATACGTCACAGGTGCTGAGACTGATTTGGGTTCCGACGACTTTGATCTTGAGGACTCTGACTACATCCCTGAGGAGGAGCCAGAGATCCCAGCAGAGGAGTTCTTTCCCTGACTTAGACTTATTAGTTTGGTACACATTTTACTTAGAATCATTTTGAATTATGGGCCCAATGCCTTGTTTGGATATTTTTGATATCATTCCGAGGAACCATTGTTTAGGTGATTGGATCGGTCATCACCGGTGGTTCTTCCTGATTCCTTTTTGAGATATATTTTTGATATGAGATATTGTTCTTATTTTATTAGTTTTGTTTTTATTTAAGATTATGCATATGTTGCCGGCTTTAGTCTGATAATTAACTTCTGTTTGGCTTATTTAGAAATCAATAAGTTGGCGAACCGACATTTCCTATACTATAAGGATTGAAAATGGTGGGTCATCACAGGCGGTGTGGGCAATGATCTTCCACTTTGACAACTCAAATTTGTGAAGATGCGCTTCATTTCTATAGTATTATTGGTGAGTGGGGGAATGTGCTGTCAATAGGTCGGGTCGGCCCCATACCCGACCCGATATATAATCGGGTCAAGCACATAAACTTGGCTAACCGGCTTAGGACGAGCATGAAACATCCGACCTGAGCCTATATTTTATATGTAAAAATTGCAACAAAATAGAGATATTTGTACCTGGTTGGGTCAGATCAGGTGCGCCAACGGGTCAGGTCAGGATAGCCCTAGCTGTACACCACTTGATACAAAATCCTTTTGCAAGTTTTCAATCACTATTATTAGTATCACTATCATAGGATAAAAAACTATGTCGCGTTTGAACACCATCTAAATTGTTTGATTTAAAGGCCATAATCTCAAGGTATTTGATACAAAGAATAGGATCTCTACAAGGTTGGTTCACATCGGAAAATGGCATATGCTCGACCCGACAAGAGCTCCCAACCCAATAAATTTTTTTAATGATTTTATATATAGAATATTGGGTTGAGTCAAGACAAGAACTAAAGTTTGACCCGACCCGGCCTTTTAGTCGATCCAACCTGAAGCTTGGGCTGAATGTCTCATGCTCGACTTGACCCACGGATCAAGTTTGCGTGCCTGACCCGGTCCTACCTTTCAACGACTAGCATTAAGATCACAGCTCAGGAGCCACACGATTCAATCTCCCCATACATCAAGTGCACTAAATGGACGATCAAGATTTATCACTAATCCTTATGTGCGGAGCACTTACAAATTCTTGGCTTCCAAACCATTTAACCAGAAGAAAAAAAAAATGAACATATTCATTAACAAAGAAATAAAATGAAAAAATACATAGCTTATTCAAATTCTACAATCAATATAAAAAAATTGGAAACAAAACAGAGGAGAAAAGAAATCGCAAACTTATTAAAAGCAAAGCGATTTCAGAAAAGGAGTGATGTAATTCTCAAAAATCATGGCAGAGGCAATGGATTTATAAACAGCTTCACTGAAATGCTCTCCATCCGATTTCACTAATAATTCTCCGTTCTCGCAAACCCTTGCATCCTCTTTTGTAGGGCACATCTGAAGCACGTCATTTGAGAAGCCTCATTAATTAAGCAAACATAAAATTAGAAAAAAAAATACTACTTGAAGAAACTTTTAGCTTATTATATACTACTTTAAAAAGCTTTAGAAAAAAAGGATTGATGCACTTTTCAATGTCCCTAAAACATAATTCGATCAATGCGTTACGAAAAGGGTCATTTGAAAATACAAAAAAACTCTCCAAAAATTCATTCGGTCCACATGTGAGAAACAATTTATAATTGAAATTATGAAAATACCCTTCTACTAAATATCGAATAAGACGGGGGATATGATAATTTCAATTATAAATCTTCTAAAAAGTTGATCAAATTTCTTACGAAGCTATGAACAGATCTCATTTCTCGAAAGCTATATCTAAAGGAAAAAAAAGTTTACCATATTGAGAAGGGTGGTTGAATAAGCGAATGGCCGCACTGTAGTAGTCTGCGTACATGATATCAGCATGAGGAAACACTCCTCTTAGGAGTTGGAGCTGGTATTTGAGTAGAATGCTGTGATACTCTGATTGTTGGTTATAACCTCTAAGGCACCCATTTTGGGAATCAATGCCAAGAGTGCTATCTCTAACATAAGTTGGATTTCCGTAATAGTATGGAAGGCATCCCATTGGAAACATCCTTGGCACCATAATATTAGTAGCTCCCATAGTAATCACATCCTCCAATTATAAAGTAAGATAAAAAGGTGTCAAAATAATTAATATTACTACTATCATTATTTGAATTATTATTAGTAGTAGTACTATGGTACAACCGAGATTCTTTCTTCTCAACTCGAGTTTTATGTAGTAAAAGCGTTAATTACTTTGAATGAGATGATGGAGATTATTTTTCATCCCCATCTTTCACTCATCTGCGAAGATGGGCCTACCATCATAACTTGATTCCACTTTACACAAATCTCAAAAGGTAAATGTTATCACGGCGTAACATCGACTGTGGTTCACGTTCACTTTTTTTTTTTTTGTTATTCGTGTTCCGTGGAATCAATATTTCACGTCGATAGTAGGTTATGATCTCAAGAAGCTATTGTAAGGGAGACTGCGAGAAATAAATACCATCTCCATCGTCTGATTCAAAGCAATCAACAATTTTAGCACATGAAATGCAAATTGATGAGAAGAAAGATCTTAGGTTCTAAATGAAGGTATATAAATAAAAATTAGTTATCAAAAAACAAAGAAAATTGTATAAAAATTAATAATTATTTCTTACCATGACTGCTTGGATGATACTATTGACAACATTGCTAACAACATCTGAATTAATCCCCATTAACTTATAATCTCTTTCGCCAATTTCCCCTACTACTAGTAGCGACCTCTTCAAATATTCATGGCAATCTAGTGGACCAAAGGCATCAAATATGTAGAAAATATTAAGATAAAAAATTAATAAACATATCATTTTATAGCATGACTATATATTTATCTTAGATATGAAATTAATGGATTGAAGTTGAGAACCACCTATCTCACTAGAACATAGAAAAGGTAACAACTTCTTAAACCAGTCCACCTGCACATGAAGAGAGCTATTTGATCCCACTTCTGCTCTCTCGTAGAAATAAGAAGTATCCATTGCTGTAGCTCCAACTCCAAGAAGCGCGAAATTGGCTCCTTTTTTATAATCTTCAGCTTTCATTCCCGCTAAATAGGGAGGCACAAATGGAAGTCCAAAAGCCTCCGCTGAAAGATACAAATGAAAAACTACATATATAAACTTGCGTGTTCAAAATAATTAATAAATAAATGGTGGATTTATTATTTTCAACTTACAAAATGGGTCATGTAGGGCTCTCAATGGGCCGGGCCAGCCCGGATTTTGGCCCTCACCCAACCCGAAAATAATGATATTTTTTATTAAGCAAACCCGACCCGGTATCCGGATCGGGCTAAACATGTTACAATCCGGATAAATCTGGGCCCGGCTTGGGTTGACTGTCGCAACATCCGGGCCGGCCCCGGCCTGGATATATATTTACTTATCTTTTTCAAATTATAATTTTTTTATATAGTTAAATATAGTTTACTTAAATGCCTTGAGATTAAACAATTGAATTATTTAAACTTGAGGCATTTAAGTCAAAAGCGGAATAATGGTCCGTTATAACCATTATGCAACAAATTAAAATAAAATATTTGAAAAAAATTATGTACCTGAGCCTTTATAATTATTTAATTAAATTTTTAACCTTCTTCAAACTTTTATTAGAAAAAAAAAAAAATGCCTAAAATATAGCTTAACCAAATTTTATTAAAAAAAAAGTCAAAAGAAAGGCCGAAAAAATACCCAAGCCCGGCCTAGTCCGATAGGGACCGAGCTTGGGCTGAGTATATTGTAGCCCGGGTTAGGAGCGGGCTGAAAAAATTAAAAACTCGGCCTGGATAGATTAGAGCCACGTTGAATTCCAACCCGGCCCTAATCCGGCCCATTGAGAGCCCTAGGGCCACATGGGACATAACCCGGATCAGGTCGCGTCCAGCATATACGCATGACCCCTTAGGATCAGGTGACGTCAGGTCCTGCTTATAGGTCCGGCATCCCTTACCATCAGGTGAAGTCCGGTTCTGGTTATGAAAAAAAAATTCTAAAAAGCATAACAAATTAGGTAGAAATAGAAACACATATCTATTAAATCGATGATTAGTCGGCCATTAGAGAAGCCGCCGGTTGACTTATTAAAATAGGTTTCGCCATAGGGTAGTTTGCCGATATTGGGTTGACAAAAGGAACAATCAGAATTCTCAATCAAGTAGTTTCCCGTATCTGAAAAAGCATCTCCGAATTTAAACAATGATTCGTAACCATTCACATTCGAAAATAGGAGAAGAAGAACTATGAAGCCTAAGAATTTGAGATAGGTGAAGAAGAGAAAAGAAAATAAAGAGAGAGAAGAGAAACAACGAGTAGGAGAGCAGAAAGCAGAGAGAGGAAATAGGAAAGACGTCTGAATTTTTTTGGTAGTTAAGAAAAAGAGTTTCTGATTTATATAAGAAAAAAAAGTTGGCGGCTATGAGTTGAAGTAATAATACGAGTGAATAGATAAGCATCCGTATATATGTTATTTTGAGCATATCTTGTATAACAAGTTATCCATTAGTCCTTAATTTAAGTGAATTTATAGTTATAGATAATAAGTGTTTTTGGAAAGTTGTATGTGTTGTATCACAAGTAATCAAGAATTTTTTTAGTTTACATAAATAACCAATCTTAGTAAAATCTATAGTTTTCTTTAATGAATTTATAGTTGATTTTCAGTTACTTGTTTTGTGTCAAAGATTTGAGAGATCATGCTCGAGATATCCACGTGGCACACTTCTCTAAAAGTTACCCTTGGCATGGGCGTACCGTGACTCCATGAGAAGGAATGTGACCCGTTGAATTAATATTTTGACGGTTTGATAGGTGGCTATGATCTCAAGATCTAATGGTGTATGATTGGGTAATTGGCTAGCCACAAAGGTGGACAAAATTTATTGAAAAACCCAAAATCGTTGAAACCGAACTGAAAAATATCGACATGATATCGAACCGAAACCGATCTAAAACCGAAAAACTAAAACTGGTTTTGGATCGGTTTGGTTTCTGTTTTGAGGGCCGAAAACCGGTTGGATAGGGGGAGAAAACTAACCCTACAACTAAAAATAAAACAAAGAATTGAAGAAAAATTTTAAAAAAAATCTCTTTAAAAAAATAAAAGAATTTTTTTTTTAGAAAAACTCTGAAAATCAAAATCGGATTGATTCGGTTCAGTTTTGCTTCATGGGGTGGGAAATTCGCCTAATCGAAACCGAAATTTCAGTTGGTTGTTTTGGTTTGGTTAACTGAACTTCCATCCCTAGCTAGATATAGGGATACAAGCTCTGACCTGAAATCTGATACCAAACCGAAATCTGAGTAAACTGAATCGGCCTAAAAACCGATTCAGACCGATCCAAACCAACCCGATTCTGGTTCGACTCGGTTTCTATTTTGGGTGGCAATAATTGATAACCGAAGGGGTAGGACTAGAAAATTGAAAAAAAAAAAAATAAGAAAATAAAAAAACAAAAAAAAAAACTCGAAAGCCGGAAAAAAAGAGAGAAAAATGCATACAAAAATAGAAAATAATAAAAGACCAAAATTGAACCAAATAAACCAAAATATTACAGTTTCGGTTCAATTTCAAAAAAATACACCTATATATCACATATATAAAGTCTCGATCAAGGATCTTTAATATTAGCTGTTAAAAAATGAGAAGAATATCTATATTAGTATGAATGGATTAAGATAAAATAGTGTGTTGTATATAAATGGAATAAGTATTATACTTTCGAAAGTGTACAAGTCTAACAACCTATATAAATTGAAATATAAAACTAATATGTGGCATGAGACGCTCTAACATGATTTTCGGATTATCTATATCAAATATGTGGCATTTTTGTACATTCATTTGGATTCTCCTCGACATAGGTAGTCATTTAGATTGAATGTAGCTTAAAAGTATCTATGCTCATCAAAGAAACCTATCCATCTGATACAAACCCTATAATTGATGGTTGATCTAGTGTGCTTAAAAAGTTTAAGACCTAAAAAGGGAATTTTACACTTTTAGCCCTTTAAGTTTGCGTATTTACAGAAACGACTCTATAGTTTCATCACTTACATAACAGGCCAGCTCCAAGCCTAACCGGTTCCACGTCAGCAACCAACCGGCCCTAAAAATTTATATATATATATATATATTAAAATAACTTTTCAAGTATAAAAGAAAATGTTACTTTTTAACTTATTTATTCTTACTTTTAACTTTTAACTTTTTGCTTTCTTGTAAAAATGAGAGCGACGGCTTATCGGCGAGAAAGAGGAAAAAAGCTCACAACAAATTTTCAGGTAATTTTTTTTTTTCTACATTTAAACATATCCAGTCATCAATTATGTTTCTTAACAATCTGCTAACTTACCGATAACTTATTCCTAACTTACATTAGCAGCCGCTAACTTATATTATCGGCCGCTAATGTAAGTTAGCGGCCGCTGATGTAAGTTGTCGGAAGTGTTTGAACCTCACTTATTTTATTAATTAATTATTTTTATGTATATTGCAGTTCCCACTAAGTAATTCTAAAATGACTATGTCTCTAAAGCCTTTCGAGAAATATTCTGGTGTTGGTGTCAAGAAATTTTACTTGCACTGTAATGAAGAGAGGAAGAAGATTTTAGATGGTTCAGTTTTCGGTCATCTGTTTAGAATAAATGAGAAATTAGGATTCATTGGTGATTTGATTGATGCTATTTTAAGCTTTTGGGTTTAAGATAATATTTTCAAGGTTAGAAATACCATTGTGTTGCTGCAAGAGTCCGATATAGCATTCATTTTAGGCCTTAATATGTTGATGGAACCTGAGTCTGAGAAGGTGGCCGTGCCAGAGGAAGAAACTATTCAATACAAATTTTTTCGGGAGAAGCCGGCAAAAAGACCTCGTATTGAAGAATTAGTTGATAGTGCTGATTTATCCAACGATTGAAACTATCATTATTGTTTCTCTTATGTTCTTTTTTACTTCCGGACACATACCAGGAAGTGGACACATGGTACTTGGCCCTAGTAGATAATATTGAAGAGTTCAACAAGTTTTCGTGGAGCCTGATAGTTTACAATAATTTAGTAGATAGTATATCAAAAGCATACGGCAGAAGGGAAGTGGCGAAAAAGTCAGAAAAGGGGCAATACAACATCTACGGATGCACTATCGCCCTACAGATTTGGGCGTTTGAGCACTTTCCTGGAGTCGCCACCGCTCGTACTTAGCTCAAATATCAATTTCCCAGGCAAATGAAATGGGAAGGCCCGAAATTCAGCCGTAATCCTAATTTATATCGAGAAAAATTTCTTAAGTCTAAAGTCATCTTAGAGCTTGAAGCTGTAAAGTACGAATTACAGTATAGATCGGTTCGACTCTTTTTTATGCAAAAAAAGATGGAAATGGAGCAGGAAAAGGCCGAAGAATTTGGTGATGAAGAAGATATATATGAATACGACGATGTCCCAAATTACGAGACACGTCCTCCAGAAAGAGAAGAAGAGCCAAAAAGCCGAGATGACGATGACGACGATGAGGATGACGATAATGACAGCGACGAAGACGACGAGTATGAAGTCGTTGTACATCAGTATGTTGAATCAAAGGGCAAAGGCAAATCGGAGATTTGGCCCCAGCCAACAAGAGAACAGCCTGTTAGGCAACCCAGCCTAACCAAAGAAGTAACGGAGCTTAGAAAAGAATGCAAGACGCTCCGCATGGCTGTAAAAGAAATGAAAAATGACTTCCGACGTGCATTTACAGTGCTTAAAGGGCAAGCACTCAAAATTGAACATCTAGGGAGAGAAAAGAAGACTCTCCAAGTGCAAGTTGGGTCATTACAAGACGAAGTAGGGTCCCTAAAACATCGGGTCCAAAATTTAACAGAAAGAAATGCCTCAATGCAGAAGGACCTTGATGCAGTCACATCTCATTTGGTGATGGTACTAAACCATTTCTTTTTAAATTTGAAAAAATTATATGTTTTTAAAGATTAATTTCAAATACGTTTGTCGACCAATAATGTAAATTATCGTCCGACAACTTACATTATCGACCTATAATATAAGTTATCGGTCGATAATTTACATTATCGATCGATAATGTAAATTATCGATCGCTTATTTAGATTAGCGGATGATAAGTTACATTATCGATCGATAATGTAAATTATCGACCGATAACTTATATTATCGGTTGATAAATCGGTCGTTAATTTGATCACAAATATTAAAAAAATTTGTAAATAATGACAATTTTTAATGTATTTTGTAATTATGCAAGATAATATTTTTTCATCTGTTCCATTTGAGACCTTCGTTCTCCCTGTCACTCAGCCTACAGCTTCTAAACTCACTGCTCCTCCACCAAGCCATCAATCCACTGCCCCTAAAACCTACTGCTCCCCAACCTACCCATCAATCTACTGCCCCCAAAACTTCTTCCCCTAAACTCTCTAACCCTAAACCCACTGCTCCTCAACCAAGTCAAAAATCCACTGATCCTCGACCTACCCATCAAATCACGGCCCCTAAAACTTCTGGAGGTCCTCCACCTCCTACTAAACAACCCTTGGTGGAAGTCGATGATGAGGGTATGACTTGCGTGCTCGGAAGAAGAGAAAGACTCTGACAAGTAAAGCCATTATAAAAAGACCAAGATTGGTTGTGGAGGAGGAGGATGATGATGAGCCAAAATTGATGGAGCACAAATATATGCTCAGTTTTTGGAACCGGCCGGAGGGAGAGGACAATGTGATCGTCAATACTATCATGGGTGTTGACATCACAGTTGGTCTTTTAAAGGTTCTCAAAGGACGCTCGTGGCTTGACAATGAAGTCATCGACGCATACTTCAGAGTCCTTAAAGTTATCAACGATCAAACGTTCACGGCAAATGCCGAAAAAAGCTAGTTCGCTTCTGCATCCGCCCTGGTAAGGTTTCAACTATTTATTGTTTCGCTTGTTTCATTTTTTTATTTTTTCATTCACACTTCTTTTAATTTATTTACTTACTACATAATTTTGTTTCAGACCATATTTATAATGGACGAGAAAAAATATGAAAAATTTATTGATAATAAAGGTCTAGCCGCACTTAGCGACTTCGATAAATGGCAGGCCTACTGTGATGAGTGGAAGGTTCGTAACAATATAAAGTCGCTTGAACCACTACTCACAAATGATAAACGCGAAATTTACGCGGTAGACTGTGGAACGGTACGTTTTTTAATACTACACTTCGCCTTATTTAACGTTAACGGCTTTTAAATAAAATTAAATTAATTATTTAAATTTTCGTTTTCATTTTTATGCAGATTTATCTTCCGATGCATAGCCAAAAATATAGCCACTGAGCGTTGGCTATAATTTCATTAGTTGATCATGAAATTAAATTAATAGATCCAGCAGACCGAGAGTGCTCAAAGAGGTTCGAAGAGCATAAAGGGTGTCTGTTGCATCACCTTCCACGTCTTCTTTACGTTGTTGGTTTAAAGTCTGCTTTCGATCAATAGTAGAAGGTATCGGCGTTCAACAATGTCATTCTATCGATCCAAACCAACAGTTGGGACTGTGGTGTATATGTTTTGAAGTACATGGAATACTTCTCCCAACGGCGGAATATTGATTTTAAAGAAAAATAAATGCAACAATTTAGAGTAGAAATCGGGCATTTAATGTGCACGTTTGGGAAGAAGAGTTAATATTTCATATCTTTGTAAAATTTTTATAGATTTTTGTAACAATAACAACTTGTGTAATTTTCGTTGTATCAATTTATCCTAATTGTCTAACAATTCTTTATAAACATCATAAAAAGACTTGTATTTGATCTTCAGATTTCATAATGCCCGCTGACTTAAGTCATCGGCCAGCGTCTGATGACTTAATTTATCGGCCGCCAACTTAAGTCATCGGCCGATAACTTAAGTTGGCGCCCGATGACTTAAGTCATCGGCCGTTAGATGATTAATGGTCTCCTTGTGACATGACCACCATTAAGTCATCGGCAGCTGATTGTTTGCTAAAAATTAGCTTATGATGAATGATGAATGATGATTAATGATGATTAATGGTCATGTTCTCAAAAATCTATTTGGATGATGAATGATGATTAATGGTCTCCTTCATCTGATCCAAAGCAGTTTATTTTGAATCGTGAAATGTGGCCCAAAGATATCTGTCAAGTAATATAAGTTAATTTCACGTGGGTTTATTAACTATACAATCCACTTGCGCTCCATGTGGCACTCAAATTCTAGCAAATTTACACGAGCAACGGTTATGACCGTATTTGTTATAATTTTTACATCGCAGTGGTCGAACTTTGCCTTTAGATCTTATTCTCTGTTTCTTCGGGCGGCCGGCTTGACGTATTTTGTGCGAAGGCAAAACTTGAATGCCGTCTCTTTGCGAAGCCCATTGGCGGTTGTCAACGGTCGAGGCAAAGTGTTCTTTGTAAGTTTTCCTAAATAAGTTACTGGTAAATCAGTGCTCACAAAATTGGGAGATCTCTCTTTCTCTGTTTCGACGCGATAATGCGGCGATCGCATGTGAACATGGTAATCCAAGAATAGCCCAATGTCTGCATGTATATGTTCGCTTATCTAGATCGACACTGTGAGTGTAATCACCATGTTTAACTTGAAATGTATCGCGACCATATGGTATAACATTTTTTCGACGGGCCCATCCTGAATTTCGTGTTATGTGTTTTTGGGTCATCGGTGTTAACACGTGTGTCATTTTATTTCCTTCCTCCTGACGACGATTCGGCTACCTTTGTGTGAATAATTTCTAACATGCTCACGATCGGTTCTTCTCTTGCTATTTTCAACACACTATTTATGCTTTCAGCTATATTAGTTGTCAACATATCATAACGCCTCCCTTGAAAATAAGCACGCGCCCAGAAATGATCATCAATTTCTTTAATCCATGTTGTACATTCTGGGAGGGCGTCGTCTTCAATTTTTCGCATAATTCTTTTAAATTTTGCTTCTGAAAATGCACGGGCAGCAACCCAGAAAAGCGGTCTAGAGATTGTATCCTTATATGTATCAAACAGATTTAGAGATAGGTGTCGCATATAGTAGCTGTGAAAGGCGTTAGAAAAAACTTTTTCCACAGCTTCCATCAAACCTTTTTGTCTATCTGATATCAATACAAGCTGCTCTTCAAAGTCACCGATTACACGTCTCCCTAATAGATCAAGGAACCATGTCCAATGATCTTCATTTTCTTTTTGTATAACGCCGAACGCTATAGGGAATAAATGTCTATTCCCGTCTATCCCCGTAGCTATTATCAACACTCCATTGTATCGTCCACGCAAATGCGTTTCATCTACCGATATTATTCTCCGTAAAGTATTACGAAAGCTTCGAATGCAAGGTCCAAATGCCACGAAGAATCTCTGAAATGCATTATCAGGCTCGAGACACAATTCGGTCTGCACGTCTGAATCAACCCGCTGTAATTCAGCGACATGATGGTAACATCTTAAATTGCTCATTCCAGCTACCTCGGATGTCATTCAACGCCATTTCTTTTCCTCTCCATGCTTTCCAGTAACCTACTGTTATATCGTATTTTTTTTTAATATAAAAAATTATTGAAGCAGGAGTCTCATCAACGCCTTTTAATAGTTTATCTCTCACGAATGAAGCTATCCACGATGTCGTACATTGGTGATGTCCGCTTTCGAAAACTGGCATTCCGCACGTATGTTCCGGGTGAAAAAATTTCACGGCAAATGTGTCCACACCTACTAATTTCGATACATGTATTCGTCAAGCACATCCTACTTCAACACATCTCGCCGTAACTTGAAGAGGACTGGTTTTTATTGGTTTAATATGAAAATTATTTGCCATTGCAAATTATTTAAAAGCTTTTTGAAAGGATTTCTTATTTCTAAACGCCTGACCAATGGTAATTGGTCCACTTTCATATATTTCCTCATCATCTGAATCCATATACTCTCATTCCGAGTCATTAAGCTGATAGTCTTCATCTATCAGAGGTTGATCAATTCCCCTATTAGTATGAACACGCGAAGTGGGAGATGACGGTGCTTCATTATTTTCAAGATCACTATCATAGTCATCAACTGGATGGTTATTACGTGATTGGGATTGAACCCGTCGATGTACGTTTGGTTGATGTGCAGTTGTTTGGATTGATGTTGGCCGATGCCGGAATGTTTGATGTACGAGAGGCTGTTATGTTGAAGGCTCGATTATCGTTGGCTCCGAAGCTATTGGTTCGGAAGACCATTGATATGGACTAAGGCCGACTAAAAACTTTTCCCACTGATTTATCGAATCAAAGTTGAACTAAGATGTATCATGCATCAGATTCATTTGATGACAATATCCTTGATCTTCATCTCTTTCACACATTGGAATGTCTGAAGAGGGTTGTTCCAGAGGCCTACTATAGGGGCAAAATCCTATATTCAAATTTCTATCATCGTCGACTATCATCGGTGCAGCGATACTCTCCTCTTTAAACCGTATTTCTTGATTTTCAATCAAATGTTCTGTTCTCACACCACCATCATCTTCGTTTGTTTCCTGGAACGGTTGAAATGCTTCTAAAGACGGTAAATTTTCTGCGGCGGTAGTGACTAATGATTTATCGATATAAATATTTATCACACCATCATCAATACGATATGTTCTGAATAAGTTTGTAAGATCATCAAAGTCAAACAATTCAGCAAACACAAGCTCATTCCCTATGTGTAATGAAACCGTTAGTGTAATAGAATGTTCTTCCGGTCGTGTCCTACTGACCTTGTACATTTTCTCCATAAACTCATCAAATGATATGTTATCCGTGACAGTGACAATCCTTCGATGTCCTCCGTTATAAGTATTATCTCCCACACGGACGAAATCAAAGTGGCAAAGAAGGGGAACATCCATTTCAACCTACAATATTTTACAAAATGAAAATTGATTAGTTAAAAGGGTAGTACTTGCCTTAGCGCTATAATATTAAAAAATAAAAATTGGTTGGTTAAAAGGCTATTTTAAAACATCAGTCGATATCTTAAGATAGCAGCCGATATCTTACCTAGCTTTGTCTACCTAGTATATGTTAAAAATGAAGGGAAAGCAATATCTTACAAAAATAATGGGGAAATATCTTACCTAGCCTGTTGTAGTTCTCTGAGTTATACCAACTGTAGTCGAATCTCCAAATCGCAATCCAAGAAATTTTTTTTAAAATTGGAAAATAAGGATAGAGAAGCATATATATATATATATATAAAAGGCGGTTGGTTGCTGACGTGAAACCGGCTAGGCATGGAGTTGGCCTGTTATGCAAGTGATGAAACTATAGGGTTGTTTCTGCAAATACGCAAACTTATAAGACCTAAAAATGTGATTTGAGGTTTGTGTCATGTACGCATGCTGCCTATGCCATCTTTGAGGGTTCCTAGGTTCAAAATCTCCTTAAATTCATTGATTGCTTTGAACTAGAAGATCTAGATCGTTTTTCACTCCAATCTTTCGCAAGATAATGGATTTTGAGACCATGAACGTACATCAAACGGTTTGTTTTTTATTCCATGTGGTACCGACTCCCAAAAATAGAATGCAACTACTTGCACACAAGATGAGATTCCTCATGGCACACATCACTAGGTTGTGCAAAAAACTGACTGAAATTTCGGTTCGGTTTCGATTTTGGAAAAGTGATTTATTGGCTTAGTGGTTCGGTTTTGACATAAAAACTTGAAACCAAACTGATAAGAAACCGATAATAGGATATTACTTATGTGCGCACAAAAATAGGTTTTCCTTTTTTTAAAAAAAAAAAAGAGGATTTACCTAAATAATAGGTATTATTTTATTTTTTTTTACAAATAATAGGTATTATATGTAAAATAGGTATTATTTGTAAAAATGAAATTTTACAAATAATTGAGTTTACCTTTTTTTACAAATAATATGTATTATTTGTAAAATAGGCATTATTTGTAAAAATGAAATTTTACAAATAATAGGTATTATTTGTAAAAAGGAAATCACAAAAATAGGTATTATTTGTAAAATTTTCTTTTTAAAAAAAAAAAAAATTACAAATAAAAAAAGTGAGGTTTAGAAATCGAAAACCAACCGAACCGATAACTATTGGTTCAGTTTCGATTTGGAAGCTTATCAGTTTGGTTTCGGTTTGAGAAACTAGAAACCCATAGTTATCAGTCTGGTTTCAATTTAGCATGAAAACTGATCCGAACTGACCTCATAACACCCCTAAACATCACGGTCGAACGTGATTTTTTAGAGATTTGTACCATGTGGAATAAGTAAAAGACTGTCTGATGGTATATGGTCTCAAGATCTATTGTGTGAAAGATTGGAGTGAAAAATATGTTAGAAGTTTCTATTTTGGTGGCCATTATTATGGACAACCCGTTGACCGGTGAATGGTGTAAGATCAATCTTGAGATATGTAGTTGCTAATTCGGTGAGTTTGAAGAGAATAAGCAACTAATAAGTAAGTCTTTTAGTTATGGTATGATTGTGATTTCTAATCACAATATAATTAGTAATTTAAGTCCTGGGAAAGGACTCTTTGACTATAAATATAAGGGGTGCCTGGTCCCAACGATCGCTTGACACAAAAGCATCCCCATTGTGCTAGGAGACATTGACAGCGAGAAGATCGTTGAAGAACGGCAACCTACCATTAATGACTCACACTCAAGATGCGCGCATATATTTAATTTATGAATTATTTTGGATGGTCGGATCGACAGATCCATTTAGTTTCCATCAATTGGTATCAGAGCCATCAGGTGCGTGGTCGAATAAAACATCGAGTTAAATATTCGTACGGTATTCATTCACAAAAAAAAAAAAAAAAAAAACAAAAAAATTTGGACCGACGGTCAGGCGCCGTCCGGCAGTGTCCGGCCACCGGACTGGCATCGGTCGACGGCCGGCGCCGGGACCGACCAGACGGCACACCGGACAGTCCGGTCCGATGATCAGAGAGGGGCGGAAATTAAGCCCTTTGGGGCTAATTTCCGTCTGATTAGAGCGTGGTTCAGATCGGATGGCTTCAGATCTTGACCGTCTGATGATTAGAGCGTGATTAATTGGATGGTTCAGATCTGAATGACTCAGATCTTGACCGTAGAGGATCGCTCTCAGCTGCCGTTGCCCACCTGAGGTGATCGGTCGGTTGTTTGACAGACAAAAAAATAAATAAATTTTGGTTGACGGTCAGGCATCTACCGGCCATCAGACTGGCACCGGTCGACGGCTGGCGCCGAGGGCAACCGGACGGCACGCCGAACCGTCGGGTATGGTCACCGATGCCGGTTTTTGGGTTAAGCCCAAAAGGGCTGCACTGTTGCCTCCTGCAACCTTTCAAAAAAAAAAAAAATTGGCCGACGGTCTGGCGCCGGTGGGGGTTTTCCGGCTACCGGATTGGGCACCGGCAGACGGCTGGCGTCGGGGCCAACCGGACGGCGCACCTGACCGTCGGAGCCGGTGACAGGTGAGGGGGCGCGGATAAGCCCCAATGGGGCTGCTACTGTTGCTTGCTGCAACTTCCCAGAAGAAAAAAAAAAAAAAAATTGTTGTTGAGGAAGAAGAAGAACAGTGGTAGTAGGGTTAGGGCTTCTCGGACCGGGTCGGGTTCGCTGCCGGCCCACCAGACCCGGTGGCTCCGACCCACAGGGCCCATAGCCCACTCGGCCCTTTTGGCCCATGGCCCTGACCCACAGAGCCTATAGCCCACTTGGCCACTAAGGCCCATGGCCCGGCCCGATACCCGGCCCAATTATGCCCATACTATTTCTTATTCTTTTCGAGCCATTTATGGGCTATTTATAGGTCCGATTTTCGGACATTATATATAAATTTTGACTTTCTCGAGCATATCGGATCTATTTTTTATGTCTATTTTTGACAATGAGCTCTCTGTTGTGATGTATTCATGACCTGATGTTATTTTTCCAATTTTTAATTCTATAATTTTTTTTTTTTAGTACCATTAATTAGAGTTGGGTAGTGGAGATTGTGCTCCACCACTATGGCTGGTACTTACACATTATTATACTCGATTATTATTAATTTTGACACTTACTCATAACACGAGTTAGACTTAGCTTTTTTTATATATCACTTTTGTGCCCATCTAAAATATTATCAAATCTAAATTGAAAGCATGGCTTGGAAAGATTCTTCTGTCCAACGGTGATGATCTTTTCTAGCGTCGTAGTTTTCATAGTGAGGTTTAATTTTGTCTAAGAACGTGTTACAAATTCAGTAAAAGTGTGTAGTAAACGTTGGCGTCACAACATAAGGGATTCTTCTGCCCAACGGAGATGAATCACTTAATATTGTATGATAGTTGTATTTTACTATTCATTATTTGGTATGTGGGTATTATTAGCGTATTGTGACTCAACCCAACGGATGGCCATAACGACACAATTAGTACCACAATCATTAATAGAGATTGAAGAAGCGGCTAGCGTGTTATGACTCGACCCAACGGAGGATTATAATGACACAAATTGTTTCTCAATAAAATCACATTAGTTTTAATTTTTATTATATTCCTTGACATATTTTAACTCTTGCGTCACATACTATAATTATAACCTTACAAAATTGATAGCTACTTCAATTATATGTGGACATAATAAAGCCCTTAATTATTGTGCAGCATTGAACCCGTCTTCCATAACTAATATGATTGGTGAAATTGAACTTTTGAGTGACTCAAATTATGGTAAATGAGAGGAACAAATTGTCATTGTTCTAGGTTGTATGGATCTTGACTATACTATACGGTCTGATAAACCCAAGGTGCTCACCGCTGATGCCTTAGCTGAGGATCTGACAGTAAACAACACGGATTTGGAAAAATGGGATATATTAAATCGTATGAGCCTCATGATCATAAAGAGTTCCATTACTAATGCGATCCGAGGAGGTATTCCTGACTCGCACAATGCAAAGGAATACATGCAAGCCATTCAGGAATAATTTCAAAGGACTTTTAAAGCACCTGTCAGTAGTATAATTGTTAAAATGGGAATCATGAAATATGATAGTCATAGTGGCTTACGGGAGCACATTATGAGGATGAGTGGCATGGCAACTCAATTGAAAGAAATGGATATGGGTTTCTCTGAGGGTTATCCTGTTCACTTTATTATAACTTCTCTTCCTGCACAACTTGGCCCGTTCAAGATTAATTATAACTCGCAGAAAGAGAAATTGAAGATGAACGAGCTAATCGCACACTGTGTCCAAGAAGAAAAAAGACTTCGGGCTGAAAAACCTGAAAGTGTCCATTACGCAGCTCTTGGACCATCAAATGGAAATTTCAAGCGAAAGAAGGGCCAATATAAAGGAAAGAACGTGAAAGCTCCTCCGCCGAAAACCAAACAACGAGAAGATAACAGATCTACTTCTGACATCAAGTGTCACTTCTGTAAGAAGAAGGAACACATTAAGAAGAATTGTCAGAAATACAGAGATTAGCTAATTAAGAAAGGTAATGACCTAGTCTTTGTGTATTTTGAATCACTTTATGTTGATGCTCCATGCAATACTTGGTGAATAGATTCTGGTGCAACTATTCACATAAGTAATTCAATGCAGGGATTTCGATCTAGCTGGAAGCTAAGTAAAGGCGAACGTACCATCAAACTCCGAAATGGAGTAGAAGCAGACGTGGAGGCCATTGGGACTCTCCGTCTCATTTTAGATAATGGTTTCATTTTGAATTTAGTTGATACTATTTACGTTCCAAGTATCACTAGAAACCTTATCTCAATTTCTAAATTGGATTCATTAGGTTTTGAATTTAAATTTGGACATAATATTTTTACTCTGTTATTTGATTCCGATATTATCGGTGGTAGCTCATTAGTGGGTAATCTTTATCAGTTGAACTTGGATTCATCTTACACCCAATCTTTAGTTTCTATGCATGTGAATGATAAAATTAGTAAGAAACGAAAATGAGCAATCGGCAACTCCTCCATTTTATGGTATAAACATTTAGGCCATATCTCTAAGGATAGAATTGAGAGATTAATTAAAGATGATATAATCGATGCGTTCGATTTCTCTTATTTCAGTACTTGTGTTGATTACGTTAAAGAGAAACTCACAAAAGCTAATAAGAAATGAGCTCTCAGAAGCACGAGTTTGGTAGAAATAGTCTACACTGATATTTGTAGACCGTTTCCAACTCTTGCTATTGGTCGTCAAAAGTATTTTATTACTGTCACTGATGATTATTCTCGTTTTAGTTATATATTTCTCATTCATGAGAAATCTGAGGCCCTGGATATGTTTAAAATCTATAAAGCCGAAGTTGAGTTACAACTCAATTCGAAGATTAAAATTGTGAGATCTGATAGAGGCAGAGAGTACTATGGTAGATACTCTGAAACAGGTCGCAATCCAGGACTATTCGCCCTGTATCTACAGGAGCATGGCATTGTCGGAACACTTAAACAGAACGGTGTAGCTGAGTGACGAAATCGTACTTTTATGAATATGGTGAGAAGCATGTTATGCAACTCTAAATTGCCTATGTTCTTGTGAAGAGAAGTCTTGAAAACAACGGTGCATATCCTAAATAGAGTTCCTAGTAAGGCAGTTCCCAAAACTCCTTATAAGCTATGGGTAGGAAGAAAACCGACTTTAGGATATTTACACATTTGGGGTTGTTTTGCTGAAGCAAAGGTGTACAACCCACAATTAGGAAAATTGGATCCTAAAACTATAAGTTGTCATTTCATTGGTTACCCTGATAGGTCAAAAGGCTATCGATTTTATTGTCCCACTCATAGTATCCGGATTGTTGAGACTAGATATGTAAAATTCTTTGAGGATCGTGAGAACAGTGAGAGTGTTGAGCCTAGAAAAATCACTTTTGAGGAAAATTGGGTTATAATTCCTATCCCTTTTATCCAAGAAAAAGTGACACCAACACCAATTATTCAAGAAAATATTAATGCACCTATGGCGATGCCTAATGAAACACCTCACATTGAGAAGGTTCTTGCTCCCATGGCGATTGTCAATGATCAACCATTGTGTAGATCAAAGAGAGCAAAGAAGCCAGCCATTTCAGATGACTATATAGTTTACGTCAATGACAGTGAGTTTAATTTTGGAAAGGAATCAGATCCTGTTTTCTTTAGCCAAGCCATGAAGAGCGACAAATCTACTCAATGGCTTGAAGCCATGAAAGATGAATTGGATTCTATGAAACATAATTCGGTCTGAGATTTTTGTGAGTTATCTGAAGGAGTTAAGCATGTAGGCTATAAATGGGTATATAAAACTAAACAAGACTCCAAAGGTAATGTAGAAAGATACAAGGTCAGATTAGTAGATAAAGGTTTCACTCAAAAAGAGAATAGACTATAAAGAGATATTTTCTCTTATCTTTAGAAATGAATTCTTTCGGATAGTCATGGCATTGGTAGCTCATTTTGACTTAGAATTGCATCAAATGGATCTTAAAATTACCTTTCTGAATGACGACTTGCATGAAGATGTCTTTATGACACAACCTTAAGGTTTTCAGGTTGAAGGGGAGAGTCATTTAGTTTGTAGACTTAAAAGGTCTATATATGGTTTAAAGCAGACATCTCGACAATGATACTTAAAATTTCACGAAGTCATTTCAAATTTTAGTTTTAAAGAAAATACTGTAGATCAATGCATATATCTTAAAATCAATGGGAGTATGTTTATAATCTTTGTTTTGTATGTTGATGATATATTACTTGCGAGTAGTCATTTGAGCATGTTACACGAGATAAAGAACTTTTTATCAAAGAGTTTTGGTATGAAAGATCTTGGTAAAGCTTCCTACGTGATAGGAATTGAGATTCATCGAGATAGAGTCTGTGGCATATTGGGATTGTCTCAAAAAGCTTCTATTGATAAAGTTCTTACAAGGTTTAACATGCATAATTATTTCGCTACTGTTACCCTCTGTTATTAAGGGTGATAAATTTAGTCTACTTCAGAGTCCCAGGATCGATCTGGAGAGAAAGCAGATTGAGACAATTCCCTATGCATCGGCAGTTGGGAGTCTCATGTATGCACAAGTCTGTACTCGTCCGGACATAGCGTATATAGTTGGCATGCTTGGTAGGTACCAATATAATCTTGGTTTTGTCATTAGAAAGCAGTCAAGAAGGTTTTTCGCTATTTATAAGGGACTAAAGGACACATGCTCACGTACAAAAGAACGAATAACCTTGAAGTTATTGGTTATTCAAATGTTGACTATGTTGGGTATCAAGACACTCGTAGGTCGACATCGGGTTATATTTTTATGCTTGCAAGTGGACCTATATCTTGAAAGAGAGTTAAACAAACGCTGACCACTTGGTCTACTATGGAAGCAAAATTTGTTGCATGTTTTGAGACAACATGTGAGGCAATATGGTTGAGGAATTTTATCTCAGCGCTTCGAGTTGTTGACAGTATTTCAAGGCCACTGAGAATCTTATGTGACAATTTCGCTGCGATGGCTATTTCCAATAACAACAAGACTAGTGGGGGTTTCAAATATATTGATATAAAATATCTTATTGTAAGGGAGAAAGTTCAGAATCAAATTGTATCTGTTGAAAAGATTAGTACGACACTCATGTTGGCTGACCCTCTCACTAAAGGCTTACCTCCCAAGCTCTTTTTGGAGCATGTTGCGCGTATGAGATTAACAAATAATTTTAATAGCCTTTGAGAGTGGATATATGAGAGTGAATACATTTGTTTAATTGATTCATAAATAAAAATTATTTATTTGCTTTTCCATTTTCATTCAAATAAAATTTTGGAACATATGGTGCCAGTAGATGGCAATAAAATAGGACCAATATTAGATTGAGTTTACATATAATCACCATTCAGTTTGTAAACTTGCAATCTATGTAAAATCATACTAGTTGGAATCCATGTTGGTGATGACTTCCAATACGATAACTAATGAACCGGTCATGTATCGATGATATGATATGTTGACTACATTGATTATGTGTTGAAATTCTCACTAGACCGGACTGATTATAAAGACTTTGATTGAGATTGATTAGGACTTACCATTCAAAGAAAGTTAGCTAACATTTGGTACTCGGAGTTTATTGACATAGATTGGCTAAGTGGGAGACTGTTAGAAGTTTCTATTTTGGTGGTCATTACTATGGTCAATCCGTTGACCGGTGAATGGTGTAAGATCAATCTTGAGATATGTAGTTGCTAATTCGGTGAGTTTGAAGAGAATAAACAACTAATAAGTAAGTCTTTTAATTATGGTATGATTGTGATTTCTAATCACAATATAATTAGTAATTTAACTTCTTAATGGGAAATGACTCTTTGACTATAAATATAAGGGTTGTCTGGTCCCAACAATTGCTTGACACAATTCAATCATCCCTATTAGCAAAAGCATCCCCATTGTGTTAGAAGACATTGACAGCGAGAAGATCGTTGAAGATCGGCAACCCACCATTAATGGCTCACACTCAAGGTGCTCGCATATATTTAATTTATGAATTATTTTGGATGGTCGGATCAACAGATCCATTTAGTTTCCATCAAAATAATCTCCATCCTTTGATTCGAAGTAGTCAACGACTTTTGGTGGTTTCAAATGTAGGCGCGAATGGAGATTTTGTGGGCGCCAACAAAGGTACCCTTGGAAATACACCAAAACATGTAACGTGTCATGTACTTATGGGTCTCAACGTGCCAGGCGGCCCAGCCTGAAATGGGTTGTGCATGGACTAAGGTGGGTAGGCTCGAAATACAAACGGATCAGTCCAACCAGATTAGTATATGGGCTAGTCCTAAAAGCCCGATTAAGCCTAGCCCGATTCTAGACCGGCCTGATCATTTGAGCTTATCTCCGTATAAATTATGCAAAGATTGTCGGGCGGCCTGAGGCCTGGCCCGGAGTGTGCTGAGGTCAATAGGCCCGATTGTAAAAATAGGTCAGGCTAGGTATAAGCTAGTTTAAAGAGGCCCAATTGTAATTGATTCTTTTAAAGCCTGATCCGAACCCAGCCATGGCCATTGAAACCCCTACATGTACTAGGCTAAAGGCTTTGGCTGTGTTTGGATATGGTAGTGCACCAATGAGTTCACTCCCCACACGAAACGAGATTCCACATGACACACATCACGCTCGAACGATATTTTTGGGATCTATACCCTGTGGAATAAAAAAATAGACCACCTCATGGTATGTTCATGATCTTAAGATCTATCATGTGGATGATTAGGCTGAAAAACTATCTACACCGTTTGATTCAAAACAATCAACGGGTTTCATGGGTTTCGAACATAGTAGCCCTCTGAGATTGCATGTGCACGAACAAACGTAACCCATTTCTTATACCCTAGTAATAATGATAATGAAAATGAAAATGATAATAATAATAATAATAATAATAATAATAATGTTTTTTCTATATTTGGAATATTAAAATAAGAGACTTAGCAGGTGGAAAAGCAAAACGCTCTCCAAAGGGGGAAATCTTTGATTCAAAGTTACCAAACGAGATCACACTCATATTTGGAGTGATAATTGGGGCAATCCAAACTGTTTCAAAGTATTATTTCAAAATCTTTATGCTATTGTCTCTTCCCCAATTGTTGATTCATTTAGATTCATTTAGAGCTTATGGTTGTTGCGTTATCAAGTTTAAACGTGGTCTCAATGAATTAGAAATTTCGGAATACTCTAGCTTATTAGAGATTTTAGATAATACAGGGATTTATCACAATAATGTTGATAAGTGATTATGGATCAAAAAGAAAAAAAATCCTATTTTCGGTTAAATTTGCTTACAAAAGTCTAAGTTCTCATACTCTCTCAAGCGATTGGAGTTTTATCTGGAAATTTTAAATCCCTTCAAAGTTTTATTTCTTTTGTGGTTGATCATGTAGAGTAAAATAGCAATTACATCTAATCTCACAAAGAGAGGAATCAATATAGATCATAAATGTTAAGAGGAATCAATATAGATCATAAATGTTATTTCTGCGTTATTGAAGATGAAGACATCGATCACCTTTTCGTCTACAGTATTAAGATCATACCTATTTGCAGCAAATGCTTCACCGGTTCTTTCCAACCTTCCACAAAGTATATGTGACCTGGTTATGTCTTACGACACGACTGTTTTCGAAGACGGTCTGGCTCACCAGAAATAGAATAAGATGCGCGGATTCTCATGATAAAATCTTTTTCAAAGATTGTATTATGACCATCAGCGGATAGGCGGCGGCAGGTGTATGGGTCGAGAGACTGTTGTCTAGTTTCTTGTTTATTTTTTCTAAGGTTTCTTTCCCGACATTTCGGTTTCCTCCTCACGTTGGTTTTCTCCCTGGGATTCCTACATTTTACCCAGGTATCTACTTATGATTTTTTTGGGGAATTTCGATTTTCTAGATAGCAATGCACGCGACACTGACATGTGTTTTTATCGAGAATTTCGAGTCACATGATTCAATTTTTTTACTTAATAAAATACACAAATTTCAAAAAAAGAGGGAGATGGGATCGGAGTTGAATCATGAATCACTGTTATGAGTAAATCAAAATTGGTCTCAATAGACTGAAAATATCTAATTAATATATATCCTGAAAATTAAACTAATTAAAAAAAGATTGGGTGGAAAAGATGCTAGCTACTTTTTTCTTTCTTTTTCTTTCCACAACTGGAAAACGTACGTATTTCAAGAAAAAACTCTTTTACAACATAATATAAGCAGAAGATGATGGTGATCTATTTCCTAAAGACGACATTTAGGAGGCTCACTCTCCAAAGCCAACCAAGATGAATTGATGAAGTTTAGCACTTCCAAGTGCTAAACTTATGTGTATGATATATCGCATGGTTCTCTACTTTATAAGTAGATATTAAGATTTTAAACAATCATATTGGTTGACTTATTGACCTCAACTCACCCTAATCATCATTAAACTACTGAACTATTTATTTATTTTATTCATTATTATTATTATTATTATTATTATTATTTTCTTTTTTTCTCGTAGGTGTAGCCCGGCCCACCCCATCCCACATCCAAATCTAGTTTTGTTAATGCTTTCTTTTCCTTGTGGCCCCAACCCATCCAAATCTCCATCCATAACTTTGAAACCTTGACTTTCCCCAAACTCCCTTTAACCTCCATTATACCTATTTTAGCTCAACCAAACTTATCCAATTAGGCTTCTCTAATCTCCACAGACTCTAGAAACCTTAAAATGTTGGAAGTTACGAAACAACCCTGTTCTTAACCTCTCATTTACAACTTTGGATTAGTGACATTTGGTCACACAAAAAGGGCTTTCTAATAGAGAAAGACCATAATCCTTGTAATTTGAGATCGGACATTCAGCACTTTATAAATTGAGGTATGTTTCTAATTTTCATATGCACTTTATATCATCAGGAAGATGATATATGAATTAGAAAAAATACCCATGAAATCAATGATTAGCCTTCCATTAGAGAAGCGTCCCGTTGAGCTATATATTAAAATAGGCTTCTCCTAGTTTCCGATATCAAAAACGTATTTAGAAATTTAATATTGATTAACAACCATACACCTTTGAACTAAAAGTTTTTTTGGTTTAAAGAAAAATGATAGGAGAAGTTCTAATTTATAAATGGTATTTTTATCTGGGCTTGATATTCAGACAAATGCGAATACGAAAGATTCTTAGCCAGGTATTTGAATTTAAAATGAGGAAGCGTACCGTGGATCTTGGTTTTATAGATAGACGAGATCTTACATATCTTTACATGTTTATAATTTTTTTTCTCTAAATATCCTTTAAGAGATAGGTGTCATATAAGTATTGGTTGCCATGTTGAAAAAAAAAAAAAAAAAAAATATTTAGATTGATCAAGATGTGTGCTACATGATATAATGAAAAATTCCATTTCAATATCGTGAGATAAAAAGTATAAGTTTAATGGTATTTTTATATTAAAGTTTGTCGAATTGGTATAGGAAAAGCAACACGAGTTTTGGGGACAATTGGTATGTGCTATCGGTAGGATTAAAATTTCGGAGTTTCTTTTCGGTGGGGAGTAAAACCGAAGATTTCGGCAGAAATTTTGAACCATAGTCAGTATGCCTTATCTTGAATGCAAATCTCCGAATCAAATCGTTATGTCGTCATCTTCAATAAGGGTACTGGTATTTACAGCCGAAATTCTTTTTTTGCAACATCAATTTTCCTCTATTGATTGTCTTGCATTAGACGATAGAGACCATTTTTCTTACCAATTTTCCATACAGTAGATCTTACAATCGCAGTCTACCTATCAGACGATCAATGTTGATTCCACGTGGCACACATCCCCAAATGTGATCAAGATCATTGGCGTACATCACGAGGATCTTGAGTCACTTTTAGGTATGTGTTCCATGTGGAATCAACATCTAACCGTCTGATAGGTGGCCACGATCTCAAGAACTATGGTGTGGAACATTGGATAAAAAGTGGTGTCCACCATCATATTCAACGCAGTCAATGGTTTTAACGGTGGAAACCCCATACAGGAGACCGAATCGTCATACGGTACCCCATAACTAATGAAAAATCTATAATGAAACACACATATTTCCTTGATCCAAAATTGAGATTTGAAAATAATAATAAAATAATAAAAACTGAGATTTGAAAAATAAAAAATAAAAAAAATTGTTGCTTTACACATCTTTAATAAATGGAGATGCTCTCAAATGTGTAGCATTGGGATCAGCCGTTTAAATCATATGCTTACTTATAAAAATCAAATGAAAAATGTAACAATGAATGGGCTGTGCATCAAGTTTTGTGGCTGCAAATAAAGAGTTTATAATTTATGGCCTTCTAAATAAAATTTGAACCCGCGAGAAATTGCAAGATGATAACGCGAGAAATTGGTCAAATTGTGGAACTTGAATGTGTGCACTGTCCAGCATAGGGTCTCAATGGGCCGGTATTGAGCCCCTCCTGGCATTATATGGGCCGGGTATGGGCTGAGATAGTAGGCCCAAATGAAAAATAGGACCGGCCAGGACCGATTAGTAGGCTAGCTCCAAAAGCCTTATTAAAAATTGGACCGTTTAAAGCCAGACCCGAGCTCAGCGTAACCCATTCATATGAGATAATATATATATAAATCGTATAAAAAGTGTTGGGTGGCCTGGCGCGACCCGATTAGTAAACGGGCCAGATATGGTGGGTTAAGGTTGTAGGCCCAAATAAAAAATAGGCCCAGCCCAGCCAGAGTACTAAACCGGAAGGGTATGGGCTTGCTCCAAAATCCCAATTAAAAATTAGCCCGCTCAAATCCCGGCCAAAGCCTAGCCGGCCCCCATTGAGAGCCATAGTCCAGCAACACGTTGGTTCAACCTTCCTTTTAAAGAACATAAGGGACGCTTTGTACTCTAAAAAAAATTAAGCTAACTTCTGGGTGCACTGTATGACGGGAAGCATCTTAAATTTTTCAAGTGGTAATCCATTGTTGGAACATGTCCTAGTTAAAGGATCATGCTTATAAGTGGATGTAAACCATTTGATCGGTGAACTTTAATATCCGTCATCAAAATTAAGAACAATCATTGATATTAGGTGCACAAATCGGATAATTCTAATCTTCCAAAAGTGTGAATTTTTTAGTCATAACCCTTCAATTGATGATATATCACTTTGACAGTATAAATTTTCAAGATCATAAGCCAATAAATGGTGTAAGATCGTTTAAACATTATTTGATGCTTAAATGACGGTTAGGAGAGTCGGTCCCAAATAAAATTTGTACCAACTCCTCACTGGATGATACAGTGAGAACTAACTTCTGGCTGGACGATACCACAATAATTCTTCTTACTTATAGTTGGACGATGCCGTAATAAGTTATTTAGATAAATTTGAACTAACATCTCGTTGGACGATAAATATTTTCGATAAATTAACCATCTTATCGCTGGACAATAACGAGAGAGGTTTTTAAGACAAATTGAACCAAACTTCTGGTTGGACGATATCGCAAGATAAATTGCTTCTCGTTAGAACGATACCACGAGAAGCAAGTTTATGCGGTGTTTTTAAAAGCGCTTCTATGCGCATACCCAAAAACCCTTCCCGCACCTGAAGACATTTACCTCGCGTTCATCAGGGTTCTTGACTTTTGTGATTCCGATTGATCTTGGAGCGAAGTAGATTTTTATTTCTATAATGAATTCAAGCAAACCCATCGTTATGGTGTTTTGGGTGGATCTTGGGGAGAGAGGAAGTTTTTTTAGGGCAGATTTTTACTTCTATACGGAATTCAAGAAAACCCATATAACTGTTTTCAGATCATCTATTTTGCTTGAATATTTATCTAAAAAATAAAACATCTATTTTGCTTGAATCCACCTTAAACACCCTTGAAACCCATCTGCCACGAACCCCATTCATCTTAACAAATACTTTCATTAGAGAGGGTTTAGAAAGAGCATTAATTATCTAATGGCTCGGTTATGAATATGCAATCGCCCTTCTAAATTGGAGGTTGAAGACAACTTGAGCAGGGATTGCATATAGGGCTGGCATGAGATTTTGGGGGCCCAAGACGAGTACCTAAAATGGGGCCCTCTATCGTATTAATCCAAAAAAATATTTGCTACAATTTTTTTTACCAAATAATATAATATTCATTTCTCTCATAGTGACAAATTTCTCTTATATTTTTCAAAATTTCGCTGAAATTTACCGAAACAGAAGTTGGGTGTAACTTTCAGCGAAATTTCAATGATTTCTCCGATATCGCCAAATTTCATTAATTTGGCTAAATTAACGAAATTTTGTCAAATTTAATTAATTTTCTTTTAATTTTAGTCGCTTTTGTATAATAAATAAATTAAAATTGTAAATATTAAATATAATTTATATAGAATATTTTTTGTACTCCCTAAAATTTTTCAAAACTTTTCAATTTTTTTTTGAAATATTGCCTATATTGAAATTTGTCACCATAATTACTCCTAGATTATTAATATATGCATATTTTATTCTACTATTTATAATTTGAAAATATATATTAAAGTAAATAAAACAAAAAAAGAAAAGCTACATAGTAAAACGTATTCTACGAATTGAGTAACCCAACTAATAATACTGTGACATTTTTAGCATTTTAACTGTCATTGAATCTTTCCTATCATTTTTTAGTATTTTAACAATCTCAAAAAATTTCATAAATAGGTTTATTGGATAACTCTCGTCAACTAGATCCAAATGATAGATCATTTACAAAAAATTGAGTTCTAATGAACACACAATCGTTGTTTTAAGTTGTCATTTAATAAGGAAAAATTTGTATATATATATATATATATAAATGATCCCATTAAAGAAATCTGGATCGATCAAAATGGAGTCAGAGAATCGACTAGATCAATACATAAGACCAACTTGGCCGACTAAGGTGATCCAACCCATGACCAACACTGAACCGGCAGAGACCCGATTCGATTCATAAAAAATAATGCAAATATGGTGCCCTAGAAGAGTTGAACTCATAACCTAGTGGTAAAATGTAAAACAATACAAGTAACTTAACCAACTAATCCATTGACTTGATTTACTAACTTAGTAACATTGAAAATTATATTAACTAATAATTTGTAAAGAATTATAAATATAAGGGGCACTAAAAATTCGGGGGTTGAGGCAGCCACCTGATGGGCCTTGCCCCAGGGCCGGCTATGGTTGCATACACTGTATGTGACGGGTGTGCAGTCAGCAAAGCAGATTCTTTTTTCTTATTATTACTCTCTACATTCTCTAAATGCTACGTGGCATCTGATTTTTTTTTACCTTTTTTTAAAATCTTTTTAGAAATACTTTTACGAAGACACCTTTGCAAGTGTCTTGAACTTGTCTGTGAACTGTCCAGGGACAAGTTGGTTCACTTATCCTGTCAAAACCTTTTATGGTTTTGAACAACTTCTCCATTGACCATAAGGCGAGAAGCTTTTTGAAAATTCGAGCCAACATCTCGTTGAACGATACAGGGAGAAGTCATTGAGGTAACCTCAGAACCAACTTCTCGGTGGACGACACCACGAGAACTCTTTTCTAAAATTTCGTACCAGCATCTCGCTTGGACGATGCTGCGAGAAGACATTTAGATAAATGCCAACTAACTTCTCGTTGGCAATAACGCGAGTGGTTTTTTAGGTAGGTTTGAACCAACTTCTTGTTGGACAATGCCACTAGATTCTGCCGGAAGTTTGAGTTTATGAGATTTTTATTAAATATCACATTATTTCGGTATATTTTTATATAAAGCTATTTGTCCACTTGGTATACGGAAAGCGGCTCAAGCGCGTTTCTCTACTTACAACGGTCACTTTTGGGGATATTGGTTATGTTAGATCATTGTTATGCCTTCTCATGAGTCATGAATGGGCCATGATCTTAAGATCTATGGCTTAAATCAATTCAAAACTTATTTTCCTCCTCTGATTGAAAGCAGTCAGGATACAGGTATTTGCAGCCAAAATTTCTTTCTTTGCAATCTTAGGTTTTCACCATTAACTGCCTTGAATTAGGCCAAGGAAAACCTTTTTTCTTAACAATCTTCCACACGATAGATCTTGAGATCGTGACCCGCCGATCATACGGTCAATGTAGATTTCATGTGGCACACATCCCCAAAAGTTACCGGGATCATGAGCGTACAGGAGAAGGATTCTCAAGTCACTTTTGGTGATTTGTTACATGTGGAATCAAAATCTGACCGTCTGATAGGTGGCCATGATCTCAAGATATAACTTGACCTTTTACTCAACGCAACCTAACTCAAGGTCAGATCGGATGCCCAATGCTTGACAAATTTTAAGGGTCGGGTCGACCCAACCTGTTGATGCCGCATAGTGACAAATTTCGTTTCCGGCAATATTTCAGTAGGGGCCCATTTCGGTTCATTCCGGATAAATTTCGGGAAAAAATCAAAAAAGTTTGGGGAAATTTTGGGGAGTACAAATCTTATTTATTATTTTTATGATTTAATATTTATAAAGATATCATTTATTATTTTAAAAATGGCTGAAATTTAAAAACTTTCGTTAATTTCGCCACATTTAATAAAATCTTAGTGAATTCGGAAAAATCACCGAAATTTTGCCGAAAGTTTCATCTGGCCCCTATTTCGGTGAATTTCGGAGAAATTTCTCTCTATGGTTGACGGTCGCATTTGTTGGTTTTAATTGTGGGTGTCACTACCACACCAGTTTATGTTATAGTCACCTCACTTAAACAACAGAAAAATCTGTTGACTATTTTAAATCGCACGGCAGTTATCATTTTTTGCCCCAATCTTCCACACAATAAGTGTTGCGGTCATGCGCTTACTATCAAATGGTTTAATGTTGATTCCATGTGATAAAAACACAAAAAGTGAATGTCAACCATATTTAATGGTACGCTAATCACGTTCACTTTTTGGGATGTGTCCCATGTAGAATCAACATTTGACTGTTTGATAGACTCTTTGATAGAAGGGTTATGACCTCAGGGTCAATTGTTTGGAAGATCTCCATCATCTTATTTAAAACGGTCAACATAATTTTCATTTCTTTATATAAGGTGGCTATAATATAAAGGGGTGTGGCAGTAACACCAGCCATTTTAATTGACGTTTGACAGCTTTAGATCAGAAAAATCTAGAAGTATTCGAGAACATGACAAATTTTTGTGAATTTCTCTTAAATTGTTTCAATTTTTTTTTTTACTTTTTAATTAAAAGATTTTTATAATTTTTATTTTTTATTTTCCTACCTTTTTTTCCAAATTTGACAGATTTTGCTCATACCCCGACATGGTCACTATGGCCCCTGGAATGGTAAGTCTTTGCTAGAGTACAAGAAATTGCTTTGAGGTAGGAATCTCCCTACCTCTATATATGGTCCATTAAGTCCTCATTCAAAGTTTGCAGTTAGAAGGAAAACTTGGTTGGGACCCTTGGCTCTCAATTGCTCTGTAAGAGCAGCCCACTTAAAAGTGTAAGTTTAAATTACTCTTTTAAATAGATTTAAATTCAACTCTTTATTCTCTAAAAGAGTTAAGAGCACTAACAACCAAACACATTCCCATTAGGGCTGTTAACGGGCCAGTTCCGGCGGATTTTAGATAGGCCCGTCTATTATTTAGAATAAAAGTGAGGCCCGACCCGATATCTTATTTAGGCCCGGACCTGCCCGAGTGTGGAATGTTTGAGTCCGAGCCCGATCCAAATAAACCCGACCCTGTACTAATCGAGCCAGAACTTGGCCGAGCGGGCTTTTTGTGATTTTTTTTTATTTTTCCCATTCACGCCAGGGAGAGAGAGAAAGAAGTTGGGAGAGAGAAAGAGGGTTGCCGATTGGAATTTTGGGAGAGAGAGAGGGTTGCCGCCCGCCGACTGGGATTTTCTAGGAATGGGATTGTCAGAGAGAGAAAAGCTTAGAGAGAGAGAGAGAGAGAGAGAGAGAGAGAGAAAAGCTGGGAGGGATTCTGGGAATGGGATTGCCGGAGAGAGAAGTTGGGGGGAGAGAGAGAGAGGTTGCCGACTGATTCGTTTGGGAGAAGACGATGGAGAGAAACCCTAAAATCATGTATTAGTAAAGTAAAGAAGATGAAAATTTACACTTTTGCTCTCATATTTAAAAATGGTAATTATAACGGGCCGGTTCGGGTCAGGCTTGCTGGCCCGCTAACATATATAATGGCCCGTTTAACCCGGCCCAACCCGTTTACAAAAATACTTAGAAGTTTTAGCCTGAACCCGGCCCATTCGGGCCAGGCTCGGGCTGAAACCCACCACGTTGACAGCCCTAATTCCCATACTAAAGTGTTCTGCACCAGACTTCTATGCATTGGGAGTCCACACATTTGTATGACTGCATGAGGTGCACAGACTTCTATGCATTGGGAAATCCGTGCACGTCATGCAGTCACACAGATGTGTAGGCTGCCATGTCCACTCATGATGGGTAGACACTCATTGAAAGAAAGGCTTAATATTTGAAAGACTTGTACGAAAATCATCCAAGTCATGATTTTTATGCCATGATCTAAAGATCTTGTTGCAAAAAATTGGCATGGATCACAATCTCTATCATATGATTCAAAGATCTTGTAGCTTGCTACGAATCACAATATCCATATGATTCAAAGATCTTGTTGCCAAAAATTGGCACGGATCACAATCTCTCTCTCTCTCTCTCTCTCTCTCTCTCTCTCTCTCTATATATATATATATATATATATATAAAATTTGCGCTTGGACTAATCCAAGCATTTCACGAAATCATTGGGGGCGATTTCTCTTCATAGCCATAGTCTCCTCCATTAAGGTTGGGTGGCACATGGCACCCAACTGGCCTCAAAAGTAGCCTCTCCGGCTTCTTAACCATACTTACCAAAATCTTCGATTGTTTGAACAAAGCTCATTTAGAATGCGTTGTTTTTTAATAAATCGTCCAAAACACTTTTAAAACGCATACTTATAAAGAAAAAATACTCGTGTTTTTTAAAACTCACAATTTTTATGTTTTAAATGCCTAGTTTTTGAATTATTTTTCAAAGTTTCCTCATTTTGTCAGAATATTATTTATTTTTTAATACTTTTAAATATTTACGTTACTTTTTCCCAGTTGCTTCTCAATTTTTTTCTGGATTGTTTTACCCATTTTTTCGCTTTTTGCTTTACCAATCTTTTCCCAAATTCCGACTTGATAGCCATGCTCCTAATTATATCAAAGCCTCAACCCGAAACACTATTTAAACTTTAAACTCTAATTACCACTAAATTTATAGTAGCCTTGGTAGTCCTAAATGTAAATATCTAACGATAGAGGCATTTTTATCATGTGTCTCCTTTGATTTATGTCATAATCACATGGATAGAAATCGTGAAACTATAAGAGTATCCCCTTTAGAAAGGGATATCGGGCACTTAGGTCATGTTCAAGTATTTCCTCGATTATCTCAGAAATTTTTATATTCTTGACAACTTAGTTTTTTGCAGATTCCTGACCAACTCAGATTTCTAATTGTTCTCAGGTGTATTCTTTAATCTTAGGTCTCAGAAAAGCTCTAATTCGTAGCATTTCACATAAATAAAGGATTTCCTGTGTTCTTTTAATTATTCCAGGAAAACACATAATCGGGCTACTTTAGGGACATCGTGTGACCGTAGGAATGACAGTAAAGTATCTGATACTATAACATATATATTTGAAGGTCATTTTTGACCGATGCACAATCTCTGAGAAGTTGAAAACTTTCGTCGGTACAATTGTACAAAAAAAATTTGTACAGTCATACTACCTGATCGCTTATCATACTAACTCTATAATAGTCGCTTGTACGATTCAGGAAAATACATTGTACATTAGGCCATTACGTACATTCAAAAGCAGGTTAATTGGAGATCCGATTACAAACTTAAGATAAATACAAATGCGTAGGAAAAGCGACATATAACCCTAAATACATAGTACATTAGGTTATCTTGGTCTATTACTTTGATCCTTCGTCTAGTTGGAGACACAGGCCGTAATGATGAAGACCTAATGCGTGATTGCGATGAGTCTGGAATTCTCATTTGGATGATGAGATGGCTATGATTAAACAGGCACAGGGGTAAAATAGCAATTTCACCCTCCAAGCATGTTGTCTAAGATTTGTCTAGGGTTTAACATCTACAATTTATAATTTTTTATCCTAAATCACGACCTTCCAAAGGTGCCATGTGGTCGTGATTTGGGTCTAGTGCAGCAATGAGTCTCTCCACCTGTGAAGGAAGTCTAGAATATATATAAATCTATAAATCTATATAAAAAGGGGCACTATCTCATAGTTTCAACTATCAAAATTACCCACATAAAAATAAAAGTACACCTCTACAAAGACAAATAAATTATATATTAATTAAATTCACCCACCGAATCTTAATTTGAGTTCACCCATGCTGAAATACATTGACTGCATTGAATCTAACGATGGATCTTAAGATCACATGATGGATGTTAAGATCATGTGCGTACCATCAGACAGTTAGTATTTTATTTCTCGTGGTATACATCTTAGAAAAGTGACCTTAATATCACGTGCATGCTCAAATTTGATTTTAAGGTCACTATATTTAGTGTGTACCACATGAAATAAAAAATCGGTCTTCTGATGGTACGCTCATGATCTCAAGATCCATCGTGTGAAAGATTGGGACGATAAACAATATTCATCGTCTAATTCAAAGTAATCAATGAGTTTAATCGTGGGTAAACTCAAAGATTTGGTGGGTGAATTTAAGGGCCTCGTCCCACCATCCCTTTTCTAGGACCTTCTAGCACGTGACAAAACATTGCCAATTCGTCAACATGTCAACATTCACTTTCATTTGTCGCATCACCTTCCTTAGTCTCTCTCTCTTTCCCACCACTTTTCCGAGCTTGCTATATGAATTTTTCTCTTCTCCAAATCTCTCTTGTGGTTGATTTCTTAGTTGTTACAAGCCAGCTGACAGCGCCGCTGCATCGATTTTCTTCATTCCTTGCTTCTCCGGATTTGATTTACTTCAAGGGTTGCCAAATAAATAAAATCAAATCAATTCAAGTTAGGTATTTTACCCTTGCTCTAATTTTCCCTTGCTCTAATTTTCCGATAGTTTCTTTCCATCAAAAAATGATGCACTTAACAAGTTTTCAAGATCAAGGGATTTAACGCAAATATCAATCATTTTTAAATGGATAAAATGCCTAACCAAAAAAAAATTCAACAACTTCTACAACAAAAATATTAGGATGCGGAAGACAAGCTACAACAGATGTAACCATTGGAGGATAGATTTGTTGGTTTTTATATGTTGTACCAATAGTGAGAGAGTATACTCACTTTAAATCCTAGTCACCAAATTTGGGTTCGGCAATAGTTTGGCAAGGTGATAATGTGAAAATTTCAAGAATAATTAAAAGAGCTAAAAATCGGTGAGAAAAAATTTATAATAAAAATTAAAAGAGCAAAAAAAAATTTTAAAATTTTAAAATTTAGTAAGTTGAATAATTCGCGAATTTTTGTGATTAGGAGAATTTTCAAAAATTTGGGGGACCTTAAATTCGTGAATAATTCAGGATTAATTCGGGAGACCTTAAATTCGTGAATAATTCATAAATTTTTCAAAAATTCGGCGATTTTGTGACTAGGCTTTAAACTCATATTCTAACATTTCCTGAGTTTTTTGCTCGGAAATGACAAATTGGCTGAAACTCGGGAACCGTCACTTTCCATGAGAGCCCCAGCTCCATTGCCGAACGGGGGATTTGCTCAGAAAGGTCGTTTTCCATGTGAGTCCCAGCCCCATTGCCGAATAGAAGATTTGCTCGGAAAGTACTCAAAAAAGCTACTTTCTGGGCTACAACTCAATCTCCTCACTCACGAAGGGTACTCGAACAAGGCCTTAGAATTTGGTTACCCTTCAAGAAGAGGATCCATGCCTTTAGGCTTTAGAGATGTTGGACCATTTCAAAAGGGATAAAGGCTCTTGACCGACATTTAAACACCAATGTGGTGTTTAAATTAGGGTAGCTCTAAATGCACCCACGCGTTCTTTGAAAGCACTTACGTCGAAGACCCCGTAAAACCCATTGATTTGGTCGGATCATATGATGGAGATCGTGTTTTACCCGATCTTTCATACAATGGATCTTGAGATCTTGATTGACGATCAATTTTTTATTCCACATGTCACAGATCCCCAAAATATGGCCCTAAAATCACGTTTGAGCATGATGTGTGCCATTTCACACAAGCTGCACATTTTGGGGACATGTGACATGTGAAATCAAAAACTAACCATCTGATAGGTGAGACATGGTCTCGAGATCCATTGTGTGGATGATCGGGGTGAAACCCGATGGAGAAACCCGATCTCCATTGTCTGATCCAACCAAATCAACGATTTTTAAGGGGTTGCACATGTGCGCTTTCAGAGAACGCATGGGTGCATATAGAGCTACCCTTTAACTTATCTAGCACCATTAAACTTTTAGCTTTTATCTCATACCGTTAAAAGTGTGATTTATCATTATAGCATACAACGCACATCTTGACCAATCTAAATTGTTCAAGTGGCAATCCATCATTGTAACATACCTTAGCCCAAAAAGGCACGCTTATAAGTTGATATGAACCATCTAATTCATGAACTTTGATATCAGCCATTCAAACTAAAAGCAATGGTCGGTATTATAATCAACAGATCGAATTATTGGAATCACTCAAAAAGCTTGATTTTTGGACCCATTTTCCTTTCATGTAAGATCTATCACTTGGGTGGTGTGGATTAAAACCTCCAAATGAGGATTTTGGGCACATTTTCCGTCAATAATATATGATCATTTAAACACTATTGAGAGCGGCCGCTGAAAATGGACCTCTGACCAGCAAGATTATATTTATGCCACGTGCCATTAAGCAATTTTATTAGTCCAACTGGTAACCCGTTTTTGGCACATTTTCCAACCAAAGAATCATGCTTACGGCGATAAGAACCAAAGAATCATGTTTTCAGTAATCTCTCGGTGCGGGTCGTTTCAGTACATTTGGGATTAATTTCAATAATTTTAAAAAAAAAATTCGGTAAGTTTCGGAAATTAAAAATATATAAAATATATATTTAATATTTAAAAAAAAAACTACTATAATATATACTAAATTACTAATATATTTAAAATAAAATAAATAAAATTTTGAAAAATAAAAAAAATAAATAATAAATAAAAACCGAAAATTACTGAAATATTCAAAATTTCACCAAAAAATATCGAAATAATAAAAAAATACTAAAATTTTCATTGGACCCCCTTTTCGGTGAATTTTGCCGAATTTCAGTAAAATTTGTTACTATGTTTACGGCAACTTTAATATTATCTATTAAAAAAATAAGCACAAACTTCCATATTGATGTCTTAATGTATATTGGCGTTTACGCTATTTGCTCCCTCCAATTGGTTTTTTAATAGATAAGTTGGGCGCAAACTTGTGATTTTGAAGTTGCAATATTATTAACCTTTCATTGTCCGCATGCGAGTCTCTAAGGCCTCATTCGGGAGTTTTCTGACTTTTCTTGGAAAAGTTCATAAAATTAAAAACTCTTATTCATGTTGATTCCTAATAGACTCACATTCCTAGCTTTTCTTGAATGCGTTCTAAGCAACTTTGATTGCTTATTTTTTACGAAAAATTATATAATTATATTGTTCTTAAGTTCAACTCAGAAAAGCTCAAAATTGGTTGAAATATTGGTTATGCTTCAGCGGTAGATATGTTATTTAATTTATCGATACATGAGTCAAACTCGAATTTGTTCCAAATTTTACAGGATGTCAATCTATATGAGGTAGACCATATTGAACAATTTTTTTATTATACGACTTGTAGAAGGACAATACCAAAAAACTCATACATATACCAAATAAATATAAAAAATTGCAAATAGTAGACAACTTTTGTGCACGCAAAGTGCAGGCAGATGACGTGGGCCCCACCGCACTTGTAGCCGATTGCATCGAGCCACATCATTTGCCTGCGCTTTGTCTGCATAAAATATGTTCTTTGTTTATAACTTTCCTATATAGATCTATAAAGAATTAATTAGTGGCCAACATCACAAGTATTAATTATGAGATTAACAAGCTTATGAGAAATATTTTACCATTAATTACGTCAAAAGTTGACTTCCACATATATCAACTATGTTTATTAGTTGAGCCCATGGATCAAAATATTGGACAATACTGATACGTACCATCCGACACGTATCATTTTGGAGGGGGGACGATACGATAAAAAGGGTTTTTATCGAGTAATCTTGAAACAGTCAAATTATCATCCGATGCGGGCAAATTATAGTCTGATAATTTGGTGGTTTGATATGGACCCATAATTTGAAATTATCGTCCAATAATTTATTCGCCTAATTTGTAAAGTATTTTTTGAGATTTTTTTGAAAAAAAATATATCAAAACGATACATTCATTGTATCGGATGATACACGATATGTATCGTCCCGAAGGTCAGAATGATACGTATCGAAAATTCGATTTTTTGATCCATAGTTGAGCCTAAAAAATGTTACTGCCCCGAAACAAGAGAGAACATCTAAACACGGGCAAGGGCAACTTACTGATCTGATGATTAGAAATTCTCACAAAGTTTTATTTTTGGGATATGTAGTTTGGGCTTTTTTTAATAAAACCATGGATAACATGTTTAAAATGTGTTTTATTTTTTTAAATAAAAAAAGGTTCTTTCTTTGAACAAACATGATTTACATGTTTTAATCATGTTTTTTACGAATTTTTCCTGAAATTTTCTTTCTTATAAAACAAAAATTATTTTTAATATTTTCATTTTTTCCAAATTTTCTTTATTTTTTCACAAATTTTGCCGATTTCTCCCTTTCTGTCGTTCTTTTTGCCTTGCCATTTTTTTTTTTTTTTTTTGTGGAATTCTGACTTGGTAACTATATATGTTATTAGCCACCAATCCAAGATGCCCATATGGCACGCCATAGTCAAGATCGGACCCAGAACCAAAAAATTTGGAACATCTGAATAAGAGATTTAGGACCACATCACATGCCAAAAAAAATAATGATTTGATCAAGAGTTAGTATAGCGAGCTGAGTAACCGACCTGGTCCCTAAGGTTGGTGACCAGGGCATCAATTCCATATTCATGGCACCAATTTGGTGTTATGACCGTGTGGAACCAGAATGGAGCCACGTGTACAGAATCGATGATCATCCGATCACAATCCTTGGAGACAATCTATACTATCTTTTTTATTGAATGGTTGTAATCCTCTAATCAGAATCTCTCTGGGTAGCATATTTTATGCACATATGGTCAAAATCTCGGTTTTCTTAGATGTTTCGTCCAACTCTAAAACCGATGTTTATCAGTTCCAGTAGATACATTAATATGTATCGATCGAACAATATATACACTGGTGTAGACTTGGTCAACTCCGAAACCGATACGTACTGACGTAGCATCGATTTCGTCCGAAATTTTGAAATTTTGAACCGTGATCCCATCTACTCCATGGCCTGCCACTTGGCCATGGGTGCACCATATGTACAATATAGATGAACCCAAACACCTTATATCATGTGAGATGGGAATCATATTAAAATTAAAATAAAGGAGGCATGTGAAAGCGTGGGGACCTTGTCTTATAGAGACTTAGTAGTAGATAAGAGATGAAAAGAGGACCACAACCCTCTCTTACCTCTTTCATGTGTACGTTTTCTAAGGACCACATAAATAACAAGCTTTGGTTTGATGCCACTTTAGATAGGGGGGCATTTAACCCTACTACTGTGCTTTTGTTCCTTTATCTTCTTGGATCTTGTGCGAAAGTTACACTCCCACAATCTCTCCTACGTCTTACTCAACTAAAGCTGCACTTCCGAGCACTCCCTCTCTTTTATTTTATGTTATTTTTTAATTTTTTTAATATTTTTTTTAACTCATCAAGTTCCATCTAGGGTGGCAATGGGCCAAGCTTGGACTTTTGTTTTAATGATTTTTCAGCATGTTCGGGTCAAGCCCAGCCCGTTTATAAGAGATTTTTCAGTTTTTCTTATCCAAGCTGTAATAGCTCTAAAATCTCGAACAAGGATCCGACTGTTCGATATGCATGTCCGACACGAAAATCGAGATAAATTTAAAAATTAGAAATTAATATTATTAAAAATAATATTAGCCCGTAGTTAGATGAGACAATGTGTGACTTCTCACATGAATCCGAGGCTAGTAGAACCTTGATGGAGCATGTTACGCCATAGAAACGATATAGGCGCTTCACACCAGAGTCAAGCTTAGAGAGGAAACTGAAATATCAAAGATATTTCAAATTCTTAGCTTATAAGAGAAAGAAGAAGGGTTGGAAAAAACCTAACTTCATCCCCACTTCTTGTTTCTGAAAAAATTTAGAGCCATTATTAGAACCTTGAAACCACTCCCTTGAAGAACCACAAGCCGAGAGAACCTAGGTTAATAATTACATGATCTTGGAGTGTGAAATCGACGGTGGTACATTGTATCTAATCAGCAAGAGGGTGTGTTATCACTACGCGTCGAAGCAGAGCCACAAATTGTCATTCCGAGTCAAGGGGGCGACAAATCCCCAATTTCCATATCCGAAACCCTCTTCGGAATGCGTTTGCCGAGACCCCGAAAGGGCTAAAAAGAGGTGAGCTTTTATATTTAAAATGAGTGAAGTAAGGATATCATAAATATGTGAATAGGTGTGTGTTAATGGTTGTTAGAAACCATTAAAGCTAAAAGGTCAAAATAGGTCAAAACCAGTGACCGCCATTAATGACAGAGAACTGTCATCTTTGATCGATCAATCTTGTGATTGATCGATCAAGGTTAGGAATTGATCGATCAATTTGTATAAAGAGTAAATGATAATAGTGGGGCACATTTATAAAAGTTCAATGCCCGAAGGGCATTGATCGATCAAATGGGTGTTTGATCGATCAATTCTGAAGATTGATCGATCAAATTGAGTATTGATCGATCACAGTGAGGTGATTGATCAACGACTAGAATGATCGATCAATGAGAAAATTGATCGATCAATGGAGAAGATTGATCGATCAATTTGGACATTGATCGATCAATCTATATAAGAACAGTGTGAGAACAGGAGGAGGGAAATTTAAAAAAATTGAAGATTGATCGATCAATTGAGGTCTTGATCGATCAACTCAAGGATGTTGATCGATCAATTTTACTCTGGAAAATATGAATTGAAGAAGGGCATTGATCGATCATGGGTGTGGATTAATCGATCAATCAGGGAGATTGATCGATCAAATTTCTTTTGTTCCTTGTGGGCTATTAGAAGGGTTGATCGATCAATGAGGTCATTGATCGATCAAGGAGTAAGATTGATCGATCAAGCAAGGGCATTGATCAATCAATCACCCATGTTTTCAACCCGTTTTAGTTTTGTAAATTAAACACTACTGAACACCGCGCCAATTGACGTTCTGACATCCCTGACACTTAGTGTAATATATTTATGGTCTAGGATCAGACCATGACGCTCTGAAAAGCTTTGGATTTGCTTAGAAAGATGTCTGATCTAAGGTAAGGAAAATTCAACCTGAAAGTGCATCTGAATATGATTTCATGGTTTCTTCACATCTGTATCTGAGTTCTATTTTTAAAAGCATGTTTGCATATCAATAACCATCTGTAATCTCTGTTTCTGCACTCTGATTTCATACGATGCTTCGATTTCAAATCTGATTTTGAGGTCATATGTGTGTATGTGATTTTAAGTATTTAATCCAGATGATTCCCACCGACTCGGCGATATATCTGTGTCCTGGCACATTCGTGCATCTGCTTTGATAATCCCTCGGCACAATTGCGCTCCATAGATGATGCATTGTTGCATCCTGAAATTGTTCATTTGAACGATGATTGGTTGGGATTTCCTATCGGCATACACCTGGTTATCACGTGCTATATTGTCACGGGAGTTTCTTAAGTTAGAAATATTCACAATTTAAGTCACAAATGATATATATGCATAACATCTGTTCTTATCGAAAACTCAGTACATGTCATATGATTTATCCTGTCTGCATATTCTAATTTAATTTTCTGCTTTGAAATACTATCTGTAAATCATGTCTTGCATGTTCAATATAATTTTAGTTGAGATTCTTCTACTAAGCTTAGATGTAGCTTACCCTGTTCTCTATAACAATTATAGGTTCTAAGGCTAGGGCTCCCGGCATTGAGAGCGATCTTGATTACCAGCCTGATCCAGAGGCTGAGGCCGAGGAGGAGGGCACCGATACCTCAGCAGACGAGTTCTATTAGCCGTCTGGGTATTAGTTTACACTTTTGAGATTTTGTGCTGCATTTGAAATTATTGTATGCCTGGTGGCCACCGTCTGTAATTATTATTATAAATGTTTGTTTATTTGTACTATTATACATTCTGTAGGAACCATTATTTTGGGTGATGGATGCCCATCACCAGTGGTTCTTCTTGGTTCATTTTTTAGAATGTATATTATTTTGTCTTTATATAGATGTTTTGTTATTATTTCTTTCTTATAAAGCCTTATATGATGACTCGATCTGCCACTACTGGACAGTGTCTGCTCTGATTTCCGCTAGACGAGCAGGCACTCCATGATTTATCCTGGAGATCATCCAGAGCATGATCCTGATGACACAGATTTTTGGGTGCAAAAATCCGGGCTGTCACACAAGCCCTGCCCATCGGCACTCTTACTTACAACCATTTAAGGCGTTTTTCTTTTGTCATGAAAGACTTTTTTTTAGTTTTTAAAAAGTGAGTTGCAGCTAGGGGTGCAGATTCTGTTAACCGAACTGAACCGAAATCAAAACTTCCTGTTCGGTTTTTGAAAAACCAAACCCTAACCAATACATTTTGGTTTCGGTTAACCTCCCAAACCGAACAGATTTCGGTTTCAGTCAATTCGGTTTTCGATTTTTCATCATATAATTTTTTCGGATTTTCAGTTTTCTCATCCTACCTGGCCGATTTTCGGTTTTCAGCCGAAACCAAACTGGGCTAAATTGGTTTGGCTCGGTGTCGGTTTTCAATCGATTTTGGTCCGATTGGAAAGGGTTGATTTTTGAGTTTCGATTTTTTATCTTTGCACCCCTAGTTGCATCCCATTTTTTGTGTCAAGGAGGTCCTAGCAGATATCTTTGCACCCCTAGTTGCATCCCATTTTTTGTGTCAAGGAGGTCCTAGCATATGGCATGGGCAGTCTGCCCCATGAGATAGGCCACGAGTTTGAGTTTGAGTTTGAGTTTGAGTGTGAGTGTGAGAAAGAGCCTCTCCAAACTGGGGATAAGGCTGCCTACCATCCACCTCTCCCAGAGCCTTGTGCACTGGATACGACCTTTGAAGGAGTTCCCAGCATATATATATAGGGCTGTGATTCTAGGTATTGTTTGGATGCACAACAACATCATTATCATCATCATTATAGTTTTTTTTTATTCATTTGGGATTGTCTTTGCGAGTCTTATTTCTTCCTTCGTCTCACCTACAATTATAAAAAAGTTATTATAAATAAATAAATAAAACTAAAATAATATAAGTACAGAATTGATCCACATAGATTTCAAATGTTAGTAAACTTCTAGTTATTTTATTAAAAAGATCAAATTAATGAAGTTAATCAGACACACAATCAAACAAATTAAACATCTTTGTTTTTTTATTATTTTTAAAAACACAAAACAAAAAACTTTATAGGCATACATGAGTTAGATCAAATGTTCCCTAATCATTGAAATGGTGATCTTCATTTTAGATTAACCAATTTTTTAATGCTATATAGATGGTATTTCCTCCACTAATTGTAATAATCTGGAATAGTTTTTATGATTATGTTCTTGCTCATCATTAAGTAGAAAATGTAGTTACTTCCATACTAAGTGTCAAATCATTTGCAAAAGGCCTAATTTTTTTTTTTTTTTTTTTTTTTGATGAATGAGTAATTCATTAAAAAAGCAATAACATGGTGACCCGTAGGTTAATAAAAATGGAACTAGGTGAACTAGTCAACCATGTACCATTAAACCAGGCAACTTTTGGAGGAGATGCAGAAACTTAGATGCATCTAAATATGTAAAGGTCAGCTTTTGACTAGCTTAAGGGTGCACAATTGGACATGAACCACCTACGAATGCAGAGGCCCATAATATATAGACTCAAAAAAAAAAAAAAAAAAAATATACCCTTGTGGGAATCATTACGTAAAGCATAACATAATTTTGAGAGCTAATGATCATGTTAGAGTACTTATGATCATGTTACTAAACCATCCACGATGGTCCATTGCTTGGTACAATGATCAAAGGCTTGGCAGCGTTGAGGTCCACTCTTACCTATTAAGAAAAAAGGCTTGGGCTGTAAAGTGTGACGATGTGAGTTGGAGTTCAGAGAGCAGCCACTTTATGTATTAAAAACTAAAGGTTAGGTCTATAATGGATACTAATATATGGCAGACAGTAAAGAAGAGACGATTCAGTGGACAGCTTATGTAGCTAAATGCAAGCGCAGTGGGTCCCAGCAATGTAGGTTGGGCCAGCCACTTACATCGCGCCACATTAGTAATTTGTTATTGGTTTGTTGTTTGAGGTCTGCTTAATATAATTTTCTGTCTATAATATCTTTTTCTGTTTTTTTAACTAAACCATGGATGCATGCATTGCATTATGCTGCACCTTTATGTAAAACCAAAAGTAAGTAAATTATATATTGAGTCCATGCAAGAGGGTGGTCGTAAATTAAGGGTTAGTGGAAGTCTTGTCTAAATTAATGTTTGATTCGCTTTGGAGAATTCGTCTCTACTAACATCTTTTAGCCATTGAATCAAGTTAAAATTTGGTTTTCATAGATTTCAAAGTCTTTGAAATATGTGTTATTCAAATTTTCACATAGTTAATTTGCTAAAATGTTTTTTGATCCAAGATGTAACTTCTAACCCCCTCCATTATTCGAGATGTCTAGATAATGTAGGAATATTGTAATAACTTATGCATTATAGCTTGTGACGTAAAAGTGTTTTTTGGGTTCATTTTCCTTCTTGTATTCCAATTTGAGTTTTAAAATCCAATCAAGTTGGTAAATGTAGGGTGTGCATGATCCCATACATGGATCAAAATTTGGGCCGAATATGAAGATTTAGGCCGAAAAGGTTCAATTTCAGTAGGGATCGAAACCGATAATAAAAATTTCGATATGAAATGTACTATTGGAAATTTTTGGTTTCTGTCTTGACCAAAACCGAAACGAAATCCGATATTTTGATCCTTGGTCCCATCAACCTCAAGCTAGCTTGAATGCAAGCAACTAATTATGAAGAAGTTCTAATAATGCAGCATTACGCATATCTGGAGAGAAGTTAATGGTGTTGCTGAAATTCTCGCAAAGAGGGAAATTAACAAGGCTACTGTGGTTCGATGGTTCAACAATGAGGTCAATGACTCGGATTTACTCTCACTACAAAAAATAAGACTATTAGCAACAGTTTTTGGTAGCCAAAAACTGCCGCTATGTTAACAAAAAAACTTCTTGTTTCAGTAGCAGCAGGACTGATAGCGGCAGTTTTTGGCTGCCGCTAGAACAACTTATTTTTGTAGTGCCTCTCATCTTAGGAAAGACTCAATTTGTATGTTCACTCTTTGTAATCTTCTCCTATTCATAATAGAAGGGCAGGGCCTTACAGCCCTGCCTCTTACCATTCAAAAAAAAAAAAAAACTCAAGCTGGTTTATCGAAAAAATGAAAAAAAACAACCAATGAAGTTGTTAAATATCCTTAAAGCTAAATTCCTACATTGAATAAATAATAACCTCATAATTACAAGATTTGTCATCTTCTTGGAATATATATATATGTGTGTGTGTGTGTGTGACAACAGGACACTGCACTTGACTCATTTGATGACAAGCGGCACCTGATACTGATATGAGTATCAGGTGCCACGACAAGCTGCACAAGTCAAAAATTATAAATATATTTTATCCACGATTTAAATGTGGACAAAGTTGAAAAAAAAAATCAATGCACCAAATTTTTTGGATGGCACATGATATTTGACCACATGTTTTAAGGTCAAATGGGTTATAAATTTTTACTTTGACCCATGTGTCGTGCGGCTGATTACTCTAAAACGGCGCCCTTTACGAGATCATGTGGCACGTGATCTCACTCAAGTGCAACATTCCAATGTTGCAAGTCAAGTGCAGTACCCTTTTATATATATATATATATATATATATATATATATATTGCCCTTATTGGATGCATGTCATATAATTGTACTTTGAAAAGTTAATTGATGTGACATCTAGGCAATAGGGGCTCGAGTCATGAGTTTATATCTCATGACTCCAATAAGAAGACCATATATATGTGTGTGTGTGTGTGTGTGTGTCCAGAGGTGAGAATTGTAATTTGATTTTTAATAACTAATAAATTTAGTGGACATTCGACCTTAAATCCTTAAAATGAATAGATAATAGTCTCATTATTACAAGCTTTTCAACAAGATTCATTTCACCTTTTCCAAGTAGTAGAAAAAATTCATACATGATTGTGCAAGGGTAAGAAATCTACATCAGTACATGATACTGATGAAGAAGCTCTCAATGTTCATATCAATATGGAAGTCACTCAATTTACAGTAAAGTATCTATGTTTCAAGACATCACACTTCCATCCATCAACACTTGCCAGGAATTGGACCATTGGAGCATATATAATTTGCAATACTACGAAATATTTGTGTCAACAACACCATTTTTATAACAAGTGTTCATTATTTAAACCCCATTTTTACATGAAAGAAGAGGGATTTAATCCAAGTGTACCTTTGGAATCATTTTGAGATGAACTTGTGAGGGCAATAGAAGGGCCACCACCTCCTTTACTCAAGGAAATGGAATGGCTTCCAAGGTTATTTTGAGAATGATGGTGCATGGGAGTTATGTTCACCTGCAAGGGTCTCATTGTGGGGGTAACTGAGTAAAGAGATGTGGTAAGAGAACTGGGTAGGAAACTTTGTGAACTTGAGCTCAACATTTGAGATTGATGGATCGATAATTTTGGATCGTCTTCCACTTGCGTACTAGCATATGAAGGAAAAATTGACGGCATCGCTCCCGATGGACATAGTAGTAGTTGAGATCCAGATGAAAGGGACAATGCGGGCGGCAGCAATATCGCATTGTTGTTATGCAATTGTTCCGTTTGCCATGAATATCCATGTGTTCCTGAATGAGATACGTATGCATTTGGGGGCTCCCAATGGTAGTAGGAAGGGTGTGGCAGCACATTGTTTAGCAAGCCTGAGAAGGAAGAAGGAAGAGGTCTAGGAAGAGGGCTATGTGTTGATAGCCCTATGCTATGAACATGAATGCTTTCTAGATTTCCTTGTTCATTTCTTTTCATGATTTCCCTTGTGACTTCCTTATTCTTAGCCCTCAAAGAAGCATCTGCATTCCATAATGTGAAATTGGTTGATCTTGTTTGATCATCTCCAACAAAAATTTTGTTGTTCTTAAATTTTTCCTCAGTCAAAGAGTTATCACCACTAACCCCTACATAATTTGAATTGGCAGCCATAAATGAAGGGGAGGGAATCTGGGGCGGGGTCATTTCATGGGAAACTACTACTGATTGAGGATATTGAACAAAATTTTCTGGAGGCACTTGGAGGGGAGGAAGCTCATCAATAGCATGTTTAGAAGCATTGAGCAACCAATCCACAACTTTACTAGGCTGATTGAGCCCAAGCCTATCTTGGAGGTCATATAACTGAATCGCGGTAGGGACCGAGAGCCTTACACGCCTATCTCTCAATCCTCTTATGGTAGTAACTTTGCTATGTCGATCCTTCCCGCCAAAAGTACGTGAAACGCGTACTATTCGTGGATCCTTTATCCCCAACCATTGTCTAGAAGTAGATGATCCTTTATTGATGGTGCCTTCTTGCTTAGGGGAAATTTCTTTTTTTTCAGAACTCCTAATCATCTTTCTATCATCAGTTGTATTTGAGCCATTGGCCGAATGAAAAATGAATTTCTCAATTGCTAGTGGATCAAAATGCCTTTCCTTTCGATCATATCGAACTCCATTCACTGTAAAAATTTACTTCGAGTAGTCTTTCGTTCTGCTCTGCTAAGCATTACATAGAGAAAAATATTATAATTTATTTTGGCATGTTAGCTAGAATTACTGAATTCCATTTCCTACATAAAGTAATTTCATTTGTTCTATCATGATTCTTTATTTAACAATAAATACGGAAGATTTTTGTTAATTTTTGTGTCGTGTTGGAATACTATATATCAAAAATATGATTATTTTTTCTTTTCATGAAATATAAATTCCATTTCATATTACAATGGAAGAATCAAATGAAATATAAACACAAATTTTCCATTGCATATATAGTAAGAAACCAAAGAAGAAATTAAAATTAAGCTTAAATACCACTAAACTACTATTTCTCAAAATTATTCTAGTATATAGTCTCTTCTTAAGTACTAGAATCATATCCAACAGTTTTCAACTAAAATTAGTTATGGCATCAAGATTATCATTTATATAATTGAAGGAACAATAAGAGTATGAAGATCCTTTGTAAATAATACTAATGACACAAAATTTGACTTACAATTATAATGCAAAATCAAATAGATAAAGTATATTATGCATGCCTAGTTTGTTTAAAATAAAGGCATAACTTGAATTTTATTTGACAAAGAAAAAATTATCTAATAAATTGTATATTCTTAAGTACTAAAATTCTATCTAACAATCTTCAACTGAATGTTTTGTGTCGCTTAAGTCATCAACTATATAATTGAAGGAACAATTATTTTCGAGAAGCACTATGCATCTTCTTTTCGAGAAGGACTATGCACATGTATGTATAATGGTTGCTCTATTATTGGGTGATCTTTAGTCATTTGGGATGATGGTGATGCCAAAGCTCCTATGATCATGGATGTAACTACACCTTCTTTCTTTTCTTTTTTTACTTTTTATTCTCCTTTTGGTCTTTAATTGAAAGTTTTGTTCATCAATTTAAAAAAAAATCTTTAGTGAACAATAAAAGTAGCACAAAATATGATCTATAATTTATGACATAAAATTAAAATCATAAATATAATATGCATCCCTAGTTAGTTGAAACCAAGGCATAAATTGAATATTATTTGACAAAAAAAAAAAAAATCTGGTACGTTATTTCTTCTTAAGTACTAAAAATTCTATTTAACAATTTTCAACTAATTTTTTTGTGTCACCTAAGTTATCATCTACATAAATGAAGGAACAAGTGTGAAGATCTTTAGCGAACAATTCTAACGGTATATACGTTATGATTTATGATATAAAATCAAATTCATAAAGTATAATATGCATGCCTAGTTTGAAAGTCAAGTCATAACTTGGATATAAATTGACAAAGAAGTTATTCTATTTATAAATTGTAGACTTTCAAGTACTAAAATTCTATCCAACAATCTTCAACTAATATTGTTAGTGTTAGTTAAGATATCATCTATAGAATTGAAGGAACAAGTGTATATAGATCTTTAGTAAGTAATGCTAACGGATATAAAATATAAGTTATAATTTATGACACCAAATTGAATTCATAAAGTATAATATGCATGCCTAATTTATTAAAAATCAATGCATAACTTGGATCTTGTTTGATAAAAACAAAATGTTAAATTGAAAGAACAAGTGTATAAAGAACTTTAGTGAACAATACTAATGGAATAAAATATAACTTATAATTTATGACATAAATCAAATTCAAAAAGTCTAATATGCATGCCTAATTTGTTAAAAACCAATCTATAACTTGGTTCTTGTTTGATGAAGAAAAAAGTTATGAATAGGTACTCAATTTTCATTGTTCATAGGGAGAAGCGGGAAAAGAATAACTTACATGTAGATGCAAAATTTGATGAAAATGTATTGAAGAAACTGAATTTTGATTCTTGATCCTTCAATGATGATATGTTTAGGGTTTAGGGTTTAGGGTTTAGGGAACTTACATGTGGATGCAAAATTTGATTAAAATGTATTGAAGAAACTGAATTTTGATTCTTGATCCTTCAATGATGAGATGTTTTGGGATCATCCAACATTATTGAACATGCACCGCCGAATTCCCTAATGAAGTTGATGAATCAATTTATGGGCTATGAAGTCGAAGTCTGAGTTCATAGTAGAGAATAAAACTCTTGAAGAATTGATGTTGGTTGAGAAAGTGAGGATGCCAAAAGTCTACAAATACTGCCCTATGGGGAAGAGAAGAAAAAGGTATGGCGCATCTAGAAACGTGTGGCATACATTTGTGCCTGTCAAATAAATGGTCTAGTCATCATTTGCCATCATGTTATCATCAGCTCATCACACTTGCCCTAATGAATAAGGTGTGTTGCTTTCCCCCTATCTCCATTAGTTACTTCTTTATATTTACCCAAAAAATTATAAACGGTAGGCAGTATCTTGTAGACAATTTTGCAGGCAGCTTATGTGGCTTGACGTGACTGGCTGCATTGCTTGAACCCCACTGCGCATGCAGCCAGTCACATTGCTCCACATAAGTTGCCTGCAAACTTTCTATCAAAAACAGCCTAACCGTATAACAATATCCTATTTACCCTAAGGTGAAATATTTAAGGACTTATACCTTTTGTGGAATCTTCGTCCAAATTGACTATATTCTAGCTTCAAAGATTATATTCTCACGGAGAGCGCGCATGCCAAGGTATATGATAGGGACTCCCTTGCATGATATCAACTGTCGGCCAAATATAATATGGGACTGATACCCGATACCAATACCAATTTTGATATTTTGCTCCTTAATTAGTATAAAAGCAATATAGAGACAATCAAATTTGTGCCTAGGGACCACGGCATGTGATCTTAAAAAGTAATGCATGAGCTCTTCCCGACAAATTCGAATAATTAGCAATTTTTATCTTAAGAATAAAGCTTTTAACATAAATAAATGGATATACATGAGTTCAAACCTAAATTAGGACAACATGAGTAGGTATAATTTTATCATTGATTTTTTTTGTGAGCAACTGATATGGCTTGATTTTGTAGCAGTTAGTGACAAATGTTTATATAGCGAAGTACTAAATCTTGTCATGAAATAGATGGGAAAAAGTGAGATGGGATAGATTCTAACGAATTAGGAAGAAAAGAAACAAGATGAATTCCAAAGGAAATAGGCAATAAGGGATGGTGATCTTTTAGATTTCACATGCTAGATGAAATTAAAATGTCAGAAAAAGTGGCTCCCAAAGTTGTGGGGGCTAGACTATATATATATATATAGGCTAGGGACCTCTTAATTTAAAACTTGCATTTCGTACAGAGGACCACACCACTTTCCAGCTCCAATTGGGTAGAGATAGATTTGCATGGACCAAGTTGGATCCAATAGAGAAAATTGCAACATTTAAATCAATTTCCTGCTTCATCTTCTCTGACAGAAAGCTACAATGTAACTACCTGTTTGGGTCTATCTCTATTCTCATAGGATTTGGATCCCATGATGCACCCACATGTAAAGAATCTTGAAATGGCCTACCTTGCTTCAAAGTTTGATGATCATATAAGAGATCATAGGGATGTTTTGAATTCTTTGTCCAATTATAGATGGTAGGTAGCCTTAAACCATTTTGGAGAGGCTGATTCTGGGACTCGAACCTGCCACCCAAGGCTTTATTTGGGTGGACAGAACTTGCCATCACCCTGAGGTCCGACCTCTTCACACTTATTTTATGAGTGAGCTGGGATCGAACCTGCAACCTCGATGGTGCAGTATTGCCAAACTTCTATTTGATGCATGCCCAACCCCGATGCTCTTATACCTAACACACTACAAAAAAATAGATTATTAGCGACAGTTTTTTGGAGCAAAAAACTGCCGCTATTAACAAAAAACTATTAAAGACTATTAGCGGCAAGCGTATTAGCGGCAGTTTTTTGTTAATAGCGGCAGTTTTTGGCTGCCGCTAATAGTCTTACTTTTTGTAGTGACATTTTGTTATCCTCTAGTTAGGGAAGGGAAGGATGAACACATCTTCAAAACCCATCCATTTCCTCCATAGATCTTCACTAGAATTGAAAGTGAGCTTCTAAATCCGGTAACATGTTATGGCAATTGTCGCAAACTTCATATAATCCATGCCCTGGCCGACAGTCTGTGCAAAACCTGCAACACATGCAAAAACCCTAAAGCTCCCATCTTATATGTAATCAAAAGAAACACTTCCTCTAGAGGTAAGAATGATATACTCATGTTCCACACTGCACTAACCATAGATCAATTTTGCTATGCAACTATTGCAATTCTGTAACAGTGGGGAATATAGACACACACACCACACATAGCTATTGCTGAAAGAAGTTTTATCAACAAAGGAGGAACCCCAACACCTCCCATGTTCCTCAGGGGAATTATAAAGCTGAAGAAAAATTGCATCCTCCTCCATGGATGCTATTGCACCAACTCAATGCCAATCTATTCTATTTACTCAAGCTGAAAAAAAAAGAAAAAAAAAAAAAGAGTACTATTTCCTTAGGCATTTTATATTGGGTCATTTGGGATCAACCCTATGCCACTACCAAAGATTATATATATTTCATGTTATAATTTATAGTAGACATTCAAATCCCTAAACCTTCCTTATATTTTTCGTTTTTAAGTACATAAACTGTCAAAAAATTTATACTACTGGTTTTTAGGAGCCATACCACCTAAATTGCAAGAGGTGGGAGGTTGATGATGGAAAGGAGAAGGAAATTAAGGCTAAAGAAAGACTGTAAATACTTACCAAACTTTTGTAGGAACAAAAATACAGGACTTGGGAGCTTAGGATTTCTAATTTGCTAGGCTTTAGACTCCAAATCCTTGTGTTTCCAAATTGCTGCTTACCTCCAAAATTTCTCTTTCTTTTGTATTTGAAGAAGCAAGAAAATGGTTAGAAACTCTCAAACTCCCCAATTCTCCTCCTTTTTGTTTTTTGAAGATGAAGTAGTTACGAAATTATCAAAAGGGTTTATTGGGTTATTGAAGTAGAGGACAATGGAACATATCTAATTCATCATTCTTGTGTTTTGAACCATGAAAACCACCTCCAAACTAATTTTTCTTGTGTTTTCTAAGAAAAAAAACTCAAACACCCATACTGCCAAACCCGCTACATTTTATTTTTCTTTCGAAGTTTAAAAGGTTATCATAGTACTAGGCTATTAGCCTAAGCTGTAAGAAGAAATTCAAAGCCACTACTTTTGGTTGAAGAAAAATGGAGAAGGCTAACTGTCAAACCCACTAGTTTCGATTGAAGAAAGAAAGAAAAATGAAGAAAATTCATAAAATTTTCAGAAGGGTTAGTGGCTTTGTAGATGAATCAGACTAATAGCATGTCAAATTCCATTAACTATTCATGTACCTTGAAACAAAAAATAATAATAATAACCAAATATACACCCTATAAAGTACAATAACAAAAGTTTGTTCTTGTTTAACTTGCACCCCTATTTTCCAATTCTTCTTTACTTATCTTCGAGGCAAAGAAGAGAGGAAAAAAGAAGAAGAAAGAAAGAAGGAGATACTCTTTTTAGTAAGTAGAAGAAAAGTTCATAGAGAGACCTAAAACTCCAGAAGTAGCCATTTATCTTTCTCTGCAAACGCCCAAAAAAATGGCGGTTTTCCCAAGATAAGATGAAGGGTCATCTGATTCTTCTGCACTTTTCCCGCCAAAACTAATGGTCCCAAAAGTAGTTCTTGTTAATAGAGCAATCAACCGGCTAATTAAAACGATCAATAGCCGTTCCCTCAGGAACCCACAACTGCCAAAATAACCTTGAATTTTAGTAAAATACTAGAATATATATTAAAAAAACGGAGGATCAAAACCCTCTTAGATCTTCCTGAATGCACATGTAATGAGACCAATTATTTTATGCTTTTAACTTTTTTAATTATTATTACCTGAATTCACCTGCTTTAGACTGTGTAGAAACAATGTTGTGACTTGTGAGGAGAGAGATTATAAGTGAAAGATCCAACAGTTTTTTATTTCTCCAACTCCATGAGAAATTTTTCCGAATTCATCAACGTAGCTGACCTTATGGATATTCCCATGTCAGGGGCTCAGTTCACTTGGACCAATGATAGAAGCCTGGCCACCCTTTGCCGCCTAGATTGATTTCTCATAAATGAGAGTTTAGATTCTTTATATCCCGTTGCCGATTGTAAAGCCAATGCTACCCATTGATCTCAACCTGAATGGAATCAAATGGGGACCTTCTCCACTACAAAAAAATAAGACTATTAATGACAGTCATAAACTGCCGCTATTAATAAAAATACTTCTGCTAATACTCTTGTCGCTAATAATCTTAATAATTTTTTTGTTAATAACGGTAGTTGCTTGCTACAAAAAACTGTCGCTAATAGTCTTATTTTTTGTAGTGTCTTTTCTTACTCTATAACCATTGGCTTGATAATAATGATTTTGATAAGTTGGGCTAGAACTTACAGCCTTGCGGTTTTGTTACGGTATCGTCCATAGACAAAATATATACTCGAAACCTGATATCTAAACCCTGATTACATTTTAACTGTTTAAAAATTAAAAAAATTAAAAAAAATGATTGCAGGACTCAAATCCAATCCCCACTACAAAAATAAGGTGTTTTAGCGGCACTTGCTGTTAAGGCAATTTTCGGTAATGGCAAAAATAATAGCGGCAATTTTTTATAGCGATAAGACTAATAGCACAAAAAAACTGCCGCTAATAGTCTTATTTTTTGTAGGCAATTATGATGCTTTAAAGAGAATCACTCCATTAAATTCATGTCGCTCGATATAACTAGAATGAATCACTCTTTTTGTGAATTCATGTTGATCTATTTTCATATAGCATATGGGAATTAATCTAGGTACGTCCATCTGTATGTTATAACATTACGGATTTACCGAATATGGCTAACATTACTTGGGCTTGACCAAAAGTTTCAACTAATTACTACAAATTTTATTTATTTTTTTATAACTTAGGGTAATTCCAAGCTTAAGATTGGACTAATCCCTAAGGGATGCCCTTGCCCCCACCATGTAACGAGTATTTTAAAATTTACACACCTTAGGAAGCATCCTGTTATCGCAGAAGGGAGACGCCAACACTCGATCCCATGACCTATTGAAAAAAAAAAATTATTGCAAATTTTATAGCATACATTGGACATACGTATCAAAAGTTACTTCTAACAAATGACAGTCCGATCGTTCGACTTTTTTTCATAAATAACAAAGGGTGTCCCAAGCTTGCGCTTGGACTAATCATTACTGTCATCGCCTCTAGCATGCCACGAGTATTTCACGATTTACACACATTAAGTGGCACCCTTTTACCACAGAACAGAAGTCATTTCGAACTCACGACCTTGGGTACGTAGCATACAAGGATCAAAATATCGGGTTGGATTTCGGTTTTAGGCATGACCGAAACCGAAAATCGAAATTTTAGCCGATAATTTGAATTTCAGGCGAAATTTTGGTCCCCATATAAATCTGACCGATAATTTCAGTTTCATTTCGGATAGGACCGAATTCGATACTTTTTGACCGAAATCTTAAGATTTTGGCGAAAATTTTGAACCATAGTAGCATATATAATGGATCAAAATATCGTCCGAAATCTCAATTTATCGCCGGTAAAGAACTATTTCGGGCCGCTCTAGCTACTGAAAATGTGACCGAAAGTTTTCAAAGTGACCGAAATTCAGGTTGATCTCTGTTTCGGTCATGACCCAAACTGAGTTTTTGATCCTTGGGGAGCATACCCAAGTCGTCTAGATCATTGGACTTGGTCACTATAAAAAAAGGCCATTACACAGTGTTTTCCTGTATGGACAGATTCGTAGAAGGGGTGGACAGGACATAAATCTCATCTCTAAATTTTTATGTACAAATTGGCTACTATGCGAACCCAAACCCGCATTTTCAAGCTTGAAAGGTGAAGTCCCACCTTTTCACTATGGTGGCCTCAACCATGGTGAAGCCCCACATTTTCAAGCTTGAAAGGTGAAGCCCCACCTTTTCACTATGGGACCAACTAAGTTAGTTGGTCCCTAAATCTTAAACCCTCCTTGAAAGGTGAAGCCCCACCTTTTCACTATGGGACCAACTTAAGTTAGTTGGTCCCTAAATCCTAAACCCTACTAAGAGCATCTCTAGCAATGATTGCTATAAGCAAAAAAAAGCCCAATTTTGCTATTTTGGCGATCCGAAACTCTTGAAAGCCTCTCCAGCAGATCGCTATCAGACTCACTATCTTTGGCGTGTCCTCCTCCAATTGCTATCTTTGGTGATTCCTCTTTTAATTGCTATAATTAAAAAATTATTAAATCTTTCTCTCTCTTCACTTATCATATATTTTAAAAACATATTAAAATAGAAATAAAAAAATATTATTTTAAAAAAAGAGCAGCTAAATTAATTATTCTTAATGTAAATTTTTTTAAAAGGCAATAGCTAAAATAGTGAGTGGGTTAAAAATGAGATTTTAGGTATTCAAATATAGCTATATATCATTGGTAGAGATAGATGCTTTAAAGACTAAGCTTCCTTTACCCTTTATTGATGACTGAGATGAACGGAGGAATTGTCAACTGTCACAATCCAAGAAATGGAATCTTTTCTTTATCTAATTACTTCTGAGATCTGTCTCTGTGTCCTTAAATAACGGCAATAGATGTCTCTATTATATTTCTGATCTTCTCTTCCATATATGCAGGTCTGCTAGTTTGTAAGAGAAAGGTATATGCCCAGAGGTCACTTTAATTTGTAAGTGCCATTACAATGAAGATAGCGGTATTTGCAGCCGAAGATTTATTTTTTTATTTTTTTTCTTTGGAGTGTGGGGCTCCGCAATTAAAACTCTCGACTACCTTGAATCACATGATGGAGATCTTTTTCGGTCAATCTTCACATAGCATATATTGCGATCACGCCCCACCTGTCAGACGGTCATGTGTTATTTCCCACCTGTCTGACGAGTCATGTGTTATTTCCACTTGGCACACACCCCCAACCTGATCGTGATCATAACATACCAGAGAGGTAGAGATGGGTTCTGGGGTCACTTTTGAGGATGTATTCTATGTAGAACCAACCTATGACCGTTTGATGGAATTGTGATCTCAAGATCTATCATGTGGATGACAAAAAAGATCCCCATCATCCAATTCAAAGACGTAAACATTTTGTCGGTAAAAATGTCAAACTGTGGAGACGAATCTTCGGCTGCAAATAGAGCTACCTTTTCAATAGTTCACGAGCCTTTGTCATGCATGCCTTGTCACTTGCATTTTACTTTGCTTTAAGCACGCTTTGCTTTTTTCTTCGTTTTATTGCACAGTCACTCTCACGAGTATTAAGTACGAGCAATAACTGCACTCGTATATATATATATATATACACCCGAGATGAGAAATATTCCTATCGTACCTTATTGCACTGTATTATATCGGCCGATATGCATGTAGTAAGAGTTAAGTCGGCCGATATGCATGTAGAAAGGGTTAGGTCATCTATTTATAACTTTTACCCTTAGTAAGCAAGAACTCTTTTTTATTGAAAAAAATGCATATAAAATGCGTTTTTTTACTGTACGTATAAAAAATTGTTTTAAACACCAAAACTTATAAAACACGTATTTTTCATTTAAACGCGTTTTAAACATTTTGTCCATATAAAGACTACTTTAAACGGAAAAAGAGAGTTTAAATAATATATTTTTAAATTTTATTATATACATTTTTTCTTTTTTTTTTTCTGTACTTTCCCAATTTTTCCGTGTTTTTTCCTTGTCAAATTCTTCCTGTACTTGGTGTCTTTCTCCTTTTTTTGGTACTAAACTTGCATTTTTTATCCTTTTCTCAATTTTCCCTTGCTGCTTAATTCCCGTATTCCGTTTTTGTGACTATACTTTTACTTTTCCGATCCTTTGAAAACTGTCGCCCCCTTAGAGCACTCCAATCACCTCTAATAAATTTGAGGAAATTTTTGGTACTCCATCTGTGTTCCAGTTCATTCCAATAAATTTTGGAAAATTTTAAAAAAAAATTCGGGGTGTAAAATAAATATTAAATATATTAAATATTTAAAAAAAGGGTCATTAACTCTTTACTAGAGTCATGGGCAACAATCCATGACTCAAATTATCATTGGTTCTATGTCACATAGTTGCTTTTGAAAAGTCAAATCTTATGATCTCGATGAAAAGAGTTAAATCTTATGTTTGAGACATTTTTCAAGATTCGGTGACTAAAAAGCCACCCTTTAGCTTACTTCCATGGAAATTGCGGCTCATGAAAATTTGTGAAAGTTAACTTCCCACAAGATTTTGTGAGGAGCAAGGTATCAATTATCATCCGATACCAAGGCGTATCGATTTTATAACTAACCGGTATATATCGGCCTCGATATATATCAGGTATCCAACTCGGTATCAATTTCCACCCCATATCAGCCGATACGGAACGGGTGTCGGCTGATACCTCTCTCTTTTTTTTTTATAAAAAAATTGGTGGTTACATATTGGTATCGGCCGATACGTATCAGTCCTCCACGGATCGATACCCGATATCAAAAACCGCATGGACCCCTTGGTGAAGAGAGCTCTATTTTTTCTAGGACAACTGATAATAGGTGACCAATCAGGGCTACAACGGTTGTTTCCGAGTGAGTAGTTTTGTACACGTCAAGCCATTTTGGTGCAACATCATGCACGGGCCATCTTTTAGATCATATTGAGCCATAAGATTGCATCTACCTATAAAAATATATATTATTAGCAGCAGTTTTTTAGAGCAAAAAACTGTTATTATTAATAAAAAATTATTAGAGACTATTACCGGCAAGAGTATTAGCGGCAGTTTTTGGCTGCTGCTAATAATCTTGTTTTTTTGTCGTACAAGTCATCTCTATAATGTGATATATATATATATATATATATATATATATATATATATATATATGAAAACTTAAAATAGATTTTAACAAGCTCATGATAATAGCCTCTCAATTTGTTATATTTTTAAGTATTAAATAAATGTACTTTTTTCCATGCAATTGACCTTAGGACTGAATATGATTTATAAGATGGCCAATAATAATATACCATAGGAAAAAATGACACCAAAATGGTGTTACATGTATAAAATTAATCACCCAATTACCAATATCGGTGACTAGGTCGATCACTTAATACCAGCTTATGATATTTGTTGGCATAATGGCTAGGTGCTCGCCTGAGGAAGTGAGAGAGTTCAAATGGCCTCTTAGGGGCACCCAAGAATTTGTCTCCTCGCTTATACGCCCTATAAACAGGGGATCCCCAGGTGCCTTAGGGATTCATGGGCTGCTCTAAGAGGCCCGGACACTCTGATTATTTTATATATATATATATATATATATATATATATATATATAATTAATTTGTCACTCGAGTCATGGGTTTCATGACTCGAGCGTCTATTAGCTGGATGTCCAATTAGTTGACTTTTCAAAACTTATTGATGTAAAATCTAGTTAATGAGATTAATTATATCTCATGAGTCGAGTCATATATATATATATATATATATATATATATATATATAAACATATAAACTTTTGATGGGCATTGATCGCTAAAGGTTATTCAATAAGCTTGATTATCCCATGATGGGTGAGCATCAATTGTATGTGAAAGAAAGATATAAATTTTGAACCGGAAAATCGGTCCGCAGAACCAACCAAAACTAACCGAAAACCAAAAAAATAGAAATCAGTTATCGGTTCGGTTTCAATTTTGGGTGGCCGAAACAGAAAATCGGTTTGATAGGTTTAGAAAACCTACCCAAAATATGAAATACTAAAGGCAACCGCAAAATTGAAAAAACTAAAAATATTGAATAAATAATAATAATAAACCGAAAAGAAACTGAACAGACTTTCATCCGGCTTCAATTTTGTGTTTCCAAAATTTGACCAAACCGAATCGAAAAGCAATATTTTTTGCTTTGTTTCGGTATGGTTACCCTATGTGAGAGTAAGCCCACGTAAACTTATTTTGCATGATAGAAACTTTTCTCGGACTTGTTTCTCCATGCCCGAAATGATCAAAATACGCTTTTGGCAATGGGTTGGGCTTGGACCTTAAGCTCTATTAGAAATGGCGCTAGGTTGGGCTGGACCTTATTAAAAAATAAAAAAAATGAAAGCCCAAGCCCAGCACATTAGTCACTGACGTTATGACATCAACTGTATAGCTGACAAGATGCTTCTTGGATCTCTCAATCTCCTGTAGTTATGTTGAGTTTAAGTTGCATCCGCACATCTGCAACATCTGCAAATAGACTGTGAGGTGATCTCTCTCTCTCTCTCTAGATATCTCTTTATGATTGGGCAATCATATTTCACTTTTTTGCCACTTGAAGTAGATGTTTCATCAATCAGAGTAGTCCAACTAATATGTAACTATTAGTTCACCCCTGAGCTAAAAACATATATGCCTATTTTGGTATTTTATTTTTTGTTTTTATTCAAACCATCTGATTGGTCTATTCTAACTTTTATAAATGAAAGTTATGAAATATTCATTTTTTACTGCATTTGTTTACGGTCTAAATCCACAAATGTGTGTGATTTTTAGGCCCAAGGTTAATTAGGTACCGTCTTGATATAAAAGAGTACTTTTAAATTCATCCGCCAAATCTTTGAGGTCACCCATTCTAAAATATTGATTATATTAAATCGGACAATAGAGATTATTTATCATCCCAATCTTTAACACAATGGATCTTGAGAATATGATCGTACCATCAGACGGTCGATTTTTTATTTCATGCAGTACACATCCAAAAACGTGACCTTAAAATCAATTTTGAATGTGCACGTGATGTTAAGGTCATTTTTCTAAGATGTCTGCCTCGAGAAATAAAACACTAACCGTCTGATGGTAAGCTCATGATCTCAGGATCCATCGTGTGAAAGATTGGGAGGATAAACGATTTTCATCATCTAATTTTACCAAGTCAATGTGTTTCAGCGTAGGTAAACTCAAATATTTGGTGGGTGAATTTAAAGGAGCTCAAAATAAAATTAGAAAGTGTGATCTTCTAAGTTCTATCATTAAATATTGGGTCAAAGTTGAAATTATATAATGTATCCTGTTTGATATGTAAATTGTTAGTTTTGACTTGTGATTTGAAGAGCAAAGTAGTTTTTAAAAATTTTAAAACCCTAGAAGATTGATTGAACCCTTAAAGGATGTGGTGTGTGCGTAATGGGCGAACTTATATTACAATGAGTACGAGCCTTTTGCATATATATATATATATATATATATATATATATATATATATATATATACACTAGTAAAAGTGCACGTGTGTTGTACATGTTGATATAAATGTAGAGACATCATTAAATCCGTATGATTTAAATGTCATCTTCTAAAGATTTTTTATTTCTGTCATATGACTTAATACAATAAATGACCATTATCTCATCCATATTTGACTGCTTTGAATTATATAATAGAGATTTTATTTTATACCAATATTTTGCATTAAACATTTTTAGATCATGACCATCAAATCCGATGGCTAAGATAAAGTTTTCACTTAGCCAAAGTCCTCCAAATATCAAGTCTTTCCTTTAAAGGATAGCTCTACTTATACCAACCAAATCTTTAAGTGCGCTACATTGGAAAAATCATTAACTGATGTGAACCAGATAATGAAGATCGATTTTCTTTTCAATCTTTCACATAATGGAGCTTGAGATCAATGGTGTACCATCAGACAGTCAATTTATAGTAATATTAAAAAAATAAAAAAGAACATATAATTTAGAACCTAAAAGTTGGATTGCCAATAGATCATATTAAATGTTTGATTGTCCGATTGGTAAATGATATATGTTGAACCTAACTTGACGGGTCTGGGGTATATACCCAACCCAACCTGACACCTAACCTGACGCCTGACCTGTCTTGGTTGAAAACATTCTATTTTATTATTATTATTATTATTATTATTATTATTATTATTATTATTATTATTATTATTATTTTATGTGGGAAAAGCCTAAAACCGATGAGGTAGGATGAGAAAATTTGATCAGGGGTACATTAAGGGAGCCATTACTTGCACACGTTCTCAAGTGATTGCATCAAATTTAAAGAAAGACTTAGTATTTTAGGGACATGTGATCGGTTCCGAAATGTAACTATATTTCGCACCTTAATTCCTACAGTTAGTTAGCTGATCAAAGATCTGATGGTTGTTATGTAGTTTCAATGTTTACAGGTGTTTCTGATCGTTGGATCGTTAAAGAACATAAAAGAGAACAATTAAAAGTTACGCAATAACTGTGGATCAAAAAGGTCAAAAGAAGCATCGAAATTTGTAAAATAGCTCAACATCCACCAGGAGAATGGAGACTCTACCCATATATGTCAATCAATTGAGAATAAAGTGTTAATCGATTGACAAGAGAGACAACTTTGCCCCTCTTAGTTCAAATTCAAGTTCAATTGATTAAGGATTAAAATTCAATCGATTGAGGTTATTAGGGAAAATATTGTTGGCTCATATAAAAGAAAAGCTACGGCTTTGTTGGGGTTTCTCTAATCTCTAGTCTCTATCTTTTTTCTCACTCTTAAGCTCACATTCTCTCTTTTCTTTTTAGGGTTTTCTCTAGGTAGATTATACTTAGGCTTTTACATTTCTTTTCTTTTACAGTTTGTAGAATAATAAATTGTATTTAAGAAAAGCATTGTAAAAAGATCTTTGATGATAAATAGAAAGTATATATTTAAGAGAATGGCTTCGAGTTTATAACGAGATCGCACACCAAGGATGAGCAGCTAAATTATTTGTTTAAAGAGGATGCGATCCCCAGATAAGTAATATTTTTATGATTAACTCCACAGTCTCTTAATTTCATCATGAAATCATTCTGCTAACAAGTGTGCGTAAATTGAATATCTTTTGAATACTTTATTATGACCGTTGATCTACGTTATCAACGATCATAATCGCCAGATCTGTACTTGCAGGCCGATCTGGGCTGCAGAGTGATTATATATTCATGGTCGTGATTTAAGAATCTTGAGATACGCTATACTTTTTACATGATTCATACCGCAATGATAGACTGAGTCATCATTTTTAGATAGGGTATACCGAATGAATGATCATATTTTCTTACGATTTATTTTTCTAGATAAATGATAGTATGATTGATGTGTTATGAAATTGTGGGTTTAATGGTAGAAATGTTATAACTCTGGGGTAGCAAATTCCTTGATCATTCCTAAAATTGTCATTTTATTTATCATAAATTGTTATTGCTCAGATTAGTTATTTTTCTTACATCTAGAATAGTGTGGTAATTGTTAGTAAATTGAACTTTCTCCCTTGGTACTTCTTTGGGTGTTTTAATTCTCTTCAAGGATTAATTAAATTTCACGTTTCCCTTTGGGTGTTTTAATTCTCTTTGATTTTACCGTGCTACAACTGATCTTGTGCACTTACAAGAGTATAATTTAAAATCGATCAACATATTATATATAAAAATGCAATATGAGCCGTCTAATTTGAAGTTCATAATCAATAGATCTCTAGTACAAAAAATTGGAGCAAAACACGATACTTGTCATTAATCTATTGTAGTCAATTGTTGAATTATATAACAGCTTTTGACTCCATTTAATCAAATGATGGAAATTATATTTTGTTCCAATTTTTCACAATTGATATTTTTAAATTATGGCCTTCAAATCAAACAGCTTAGATGGTGTTTTCACATGGTAGAGGTCACCAAACTTGTAAGTCTTTTTTTAAATTTGGTGCAATCCGGTGCAATCACTTGAAAATCGTGTGCAAATAATGGCTCCTATACATTAATCGTGGCTCGAAGGATTTCAATTTTTTAGTATGCCAAAAACCATCGACTCTTTGTATTAGTTGATGGGGATCATTTTTCGGTCCAATCTTCATCTTGATATCATGGACTTACCATTAAACCATCATTTTTTTTTTATGACGTGCAGATCCCAAAGTATGACCCTAAAATTACATTGCATACATCATACTCAAATTTAATTTTTGGGCAACTTTTTAGGTTTTTTTGAAGGTGCTAAAAAGAATGAAGGAAATAAAACTTTTATGGCAAAATTGTTAGTTCTCTTAATTTTGTGAGTTTCTTTTTAAGGAAGGAAATAAAATTTTTATGACAAAATTATTAATTCTCTTAACTTTGTGGGTTTCTTTGAAGGTGCTAGAAATAAGGAAAGAAAACTTATTTGGATATCATTATTTACATATTTTTATTGGAAAAAAAATTCCATTTGGGTATCATTATATATATATATATATATATATATATATATATATATATATATATATATATATATGAGTTAAGGACATTTTAGGCATTGTTGAAATATGCCAGAAACTATTTTTACTTCTATAGAGTAGTAAGGATAAGGATAGAGAGAGAGAGGGAGCTAGAGAGGATACATCACCCTTATGGTACATCCCCGATGGCAAATCACTCTTATGGTACATTACCATTACGATACATCACCCTTATGGTACGCGAACCATCACCCTTATGGCCCAAAGTTGATGATTTTCTACTGTTTAATGTTGGGTCAAAGGCAAAAATTTCCATCCGTGACATATCGTCTCAAAAAACACGCATCAAATAAGGGTTTTTTTGCAAATACCACCCTATGTTATGCTGAAATTGTATAAAACCTCTTGAGTTATGCCTATTTATATTACACCCCCTACTTTTATGTTTCCTTTATAAATACCCCTGCCGTTAAATGATAGTTAATTAGGCGTCATTTCTTCAATTAAATGACATGTTTACTCTTACTTAACATTATATACAAAATGATCATTGTATTTTTTCAACTTTGACCACATTTTAAAAGATGGATAAGCATCGGATCCTACCCAAATTTTTTGGATGGAACATGATTGATCGCTTATAAGTTGTCGTGTAACCCAATTTTCGATTTGAGTGTTTATGATGCTCACTTGACTCATTGGTAGCACTAAAATGCTACCCCCGTTGGCACCATCCCCACCCTACCATCGTTACAAACCAACTGAGCATCATAGACACCTAAATCGAAAATCGGGGAACACGACAACTTATAGGCGATCAATCATGTTCCACCCAAAAATTTCGGGCAACATCCGATGCTTATTCACCATTTAATATGCGGTCAAAGTTGATAAAATAGAATGATCATATTTAATAGTAGAATATTTAAAGAAACAAAAAACAAAGTCTTATGTAAATAGGCATAACTTAGGAGATTTTATACAATTTTAGCATAACATAGGGGGGGTATTTGTAAAAAAACCCATCAAACAATCGCTTCATCCGTAACCCGCCACGTTACTGGTAAAATTGGGCTATTACTCTAAAAAACACGACCATGCGTAAAGTGCCGCTTTAACGCGTAAAATTGGGCTTTACGTTAATTCAAACGTGCCCATTATGTGGTAATGACATGTTAGGTTGTAGGGTACAGTTGTGCCTTATATATATGTGGTACCCGGGGTCATGAATGTGAGATGTGGGCAAGTCTGGAAAACACATGCTTGTTGGATTCCAAGCATCCAAATTAAAGTACTTTTGTGCATTGAATACTGGATCTACCTCAGTACAAGCTTTCACCGTCCATTTGTACGATCTTATAGGCACTTGATCGGTCGGCCAGGATCATCTAATGGTGTAATTTTGGACTCCAATGGGGCGCTGTCAACAGCTCATTAGCCGTGTTTTTTTAGATCGGGCATATAAATTTGACTTGTCGGTTTGGTCGGGTATATACCCTTGACCTGTCGGATTAACTCAAGGGTTAGGTCAGACTCAGAGTCAGGCACAAATCGGTAACCCGATATTTTATATACAAGAACAAGGATGTAGGGTGATTTTAAACCAAGCCAAGTTGGGTCTCGGATCCGGTTGGTTAGTGTATACTCTTGAACCGTCTGACTTGGGCCAAATGGGGCATATACACTTGACCCGTCGGGCAACAAAATATTTCAGTCAAACTTTGATCAAACTTGACGTAGCAGTGAGCAGTTTGTCACAGGGTCGCACTTTCATTAATCTCAGTCCCGTGCGGCACCTAACGCACGCTTTGCTAGGTCAGCCTACTTCTGATACCAACTGTCGCGGGAGCGTCTTTCGACGCGCTCTCAACCTGCACGGTGCTTCGCTACCGCGTGCAACGAAGCCAACTCATCTGCACATCAGCTCTGATACCACCCGCCTAGAGGATGGGAAGTCCTCCCAACATGGTTGCCTCTGTTTCACGGCCTACCATTCAGCTCATCGTGTCCCTTACGACACGCTAATCTGCACCGCTGCGCTAACTTGGCATGCTCAAGCTTCACCCTGTGCACTGCACTAGTACCTCGCTCACTTGCCGAACCAAGCCCACAGCCTTGTACCTCGCGCTCACGTGCCCAACTGAGTCCCACGCAGCGCCTTGGTGTTCTCACGCGAGGTTGCCCAGCCGTATGCACCGCGACGCGTAGTCCGGAGCGATACATCAACCTCACTCGGGTTCCACACGGCATCGCTGCGTCGACGTCTTAGGCCCACCCTTACAGGCCTAGGAGACACTTGCGCCCCCTCTGACAACGCAAGGCCCCGTGTGCGGGGGAATAGCTCTCTAGCTCCCTTCCCCTATATAAGGGTAAAACAATCATTCAGCCAGAATGGCAGAAGATCCTCAAACCCCTTGGTTTGACATACCGCAACGCCTCATGCATCGCTAGCCCACCTTGGCTATGTCGCGTCCGTGTCGCGACCGTGACGCTCCGCGTCGTACCCTCATGCGACCGTGTCGCGTCCTCGCAGCGCGACCACGTCGCAAGGCCAACATGGCCCCATGTCGCGTGCCCTCCTGACACCACATGTCGTGCAACATGCACCATACTGCAAGCTCAAATATTGACCCCGTCACAAGTTGCTACTTACTGCAATTGAGTTACAGTGCACAAGTTTTTATAGTTGGTCAGTGTTTAAACCTTAGTCAAACTTTGACTAAATGTAACTTGAAAACGGGCAGATCTTGGATTACATTTATAACTGGCGGTGCACATGCACTGACATAGTTTTATTTTAGTTAGTCAGCCTCCAAAGTTAGGTCAAATTTAAGGAGTCTCAGTAGTCAGAAGACCTTATCAACAATTTGGATCATAAATTGGCAATAAAAATTCAATGTCAACATATGCAACGAGGATTATAAATGTGTTAGAAAGAGTTAGTCTACTGTGATGATATGGCAATGGCAACATACGTCTGTTTGACTACATGATGTACATGGACTTTCAATACATGGAAATCCGTGATATAATCTAACTCATTTAGTAAAGGGAGTCATTTCTTGCACACATTTTTCATGCTATTACACCAATTTTAAAGAAAGATTTGGTATTTTAGGGATATATAATCTATCAAAATACAATATGAGCCGTCTGATTTGAAGTTCATAATCAATAGATCTCTGATACATAAAATTGAAGCAAGATCTATTATAGCCATCTGTTGAATTATATAATAGCCTTTGACTCCACTTCATCAAATGATAAAAATTATATTTTGTTCTAATCTTTTGCAATCGATATCTTTAAATCATGGACCTCAAATCAACCAACTTAAATGATATTTTCACATAGTAGGGATCGCCAAACTTGCAAATCTTTCTTTTAAATTTGGTGCAATCCAATACAATCACTTGAAAAGCGTGTGCAAGTTACGGCTCCCTTTAGTAAACTAACTCTTAAATCTTTATCTTCTAAGCAAATATTTTGCTAACCTAACTATTTTTCATTCGTTAATATGAAAAAAGATGCAAAACCTAAGTTGAAAGACTACTTAAAAGTACTTTTTTATCCAAACAGATAGGGTTGTCGCCAGATCAAGTCGATCCGATATCCGAGCCAGTTTTTCAACCGAAATGGCACATAAAGTTGCACATTACTCCGGGCCGATCCACCCATGAGGTTACAGTTTCAAGGGATGCAAATAATGGTAGCTTTATTAGTTTATCAATCATTTCAAATTTGAAATTTGACAAATTGGACAATGGGTTTGAACCATGACTAGGGCGGGCACCAGGTTTGAACCCTAGATCGCATGCCACGTGATTCCAAGACACGATGTGGCATGTGATCAATAAAAGAAGTCAGGAAAAAAAAAAAAAAGGAAAAATTGGTGGTCAAAAATGTAGTCAAAATTTGGGTACCACACATATATCCTGGTGAGGAATATTTTCCCCTTTGATCACATTTTGGAGGGTGAATATGCATCGGATCATTCCCAAATTTTTTGTGTGTGGCCCCTAATCGTCCTTAGGCAAGTTGTCATAGAACCTGATCCCTTGAATGGTTGCCAGATGGACCCCAACAAGGCTTGTAATTTACGCAAAACAATTCCACCAGTCAGTTCAATTTATTACCTGCCCTCAATGTTCAATTTTCCCCAGATTCCAGCTTGCATATTTTGGGGCCTTTTTTCAAAGATAGAAGCTGAAACATATGTTACTAAAAAGAGAGACAAATCAATTAAGGCAAGTTATTGCTTAGGTAAAGAACTGAACCAAAATATACCCACCTGCTAGAGAAGATCACAAGAACTGAGATGGCAGATCACATATCAAGGGAATATGACTTATTTTTCCACAATCTGTGGTCAGATACTCAGATTTGAACAAGTTCAGAGATTGAAAAATGTAATAACAAATTAAAAGTTTTTTTCTGATCACATGGCTCTAAAACACCATACACTCTCCATTGAATGGTACAAAGTTGATATGCCATTCTCTTTATACATACTGTGGTTGGATCAACCACTGTTGATAGCCGTAAAGCTCGCACGCCTGATAGCAAGCAAGAAAAAAATTAGTTTTTATATAACAAGATAATAACAACCAGTAGAACTCTGGGAGTACAAACTATTTGAATGTCAAATCTACTCCTAATTACAACAAGGGTAACTCTATTTGCGGCTACCAAATTATTGAGGGCACCTATGCTGAAAACAATTGACTGCTTTGAATCAGACGATGGAGATCGTTTTTCGTCCTAATCTTCCATACAATTGATTGAAATCATGGACGTATCATCAGACGGTAAGTTTTTTATTCCATGTCACACATCCCAAAAGTGACGTGCCATGTGATTTTCTGGTCACGCTTTGGAATGTGCACCATATGGAATTCAAACTGACCGTCTAATGGTACACCCATGGTCTCAAGATCCCTTGTGTGGAAGATTGGGACGAAAAAACAACTCCATCATCTGATCCAAAGCGATCAATGGTTTTCAGCGTAGGTGCCCTCAATAATTCAGTAGGTGCAAATTAGAGCTATCCTTGCAACAATCATTTAGATATATGGAGGGATCTGAAACCAAATCAGCCAAGCATTAGATCCGGCCGAACTTGACCAAAGTGGACGATAAATCTCCTACTACTAACTTTAGTCGTATTGATTTGAAGCTATAGCTACAATTCCTCTTTAGATACTTCGCACCCGTGGGTGCCATACACCTCCCACATGGCTTGTTTGAAAAGTATTGTGATGTCAAATTTATTATTAAAGAAAAACAAGCATGAGAGGCAAAGAAAGTGCAGACTCAAGCTGAAACTTCGTAACATGTCGTTGGTCAAGAAATTTGACGCCAAGGCATTGTATAGGGCTATAATTCAAGAGATGAAAGGCATCCTATAGAGAGAAATCATTCTCCAAACGGGACGTTACGAAGTAATCTACAATCCATAAAAGAAAATTGAAATAACAAAGGCATGGAATATATCACAAAGCATGAAAATTCAACATCAAAGTGCATAAGGAATTCGTTTGGTTCGCATTCGAATTCACAATTCGCTACTTCCATAAGAACCTGATTTGCTTTAGGATGAGTTTTTTTATTTTATTCTATTTTATTTTATTGGTAAGCTTCCAAAAAGTTAAAATATGAGTATGAAATTTAGGATATGTATCACGGGATCCGTTTGGTTTCTTAGTTAGCAAAGCATGACACTTAGTAAAAGGTGTTACAGGTCCTGGGTTCAACTCTACCCAGTCCCATGTGTTTTCCAATCCTTTAAGAATCAAATTCGCCCAATTCGCCAGTTTGGTCGAATTACAACAAATCGAATGGCGAATTGATTCGCTGCAAAACAATTCGCCATTTGGATGGTCGAGCAAATTAAGTAATCAATTCTGAACATAGAGACAACTTACGAAGGGAATCTAGCAAGCAAGTAGAATCCAAACCATTAAAGCAAAGGTTAGCTAGATATATAGTAACATGAATGCAAGAATATACTAGATAACAGTAAGCAAGACTTCTATGCCAACCAGTAATTTTTCCCAGAATAGGAATCAGGACTTAAATCCTGAGGAAATATAACCTAATTAAGCTGAACAAAATTACAGATTTAACTTCCACGGGAGTCAAATAATTGTTGCTTCTCGTTGCACAAGTATGACTAACGTAAAAAGGGAGCTGCTACTTCCACACCAACATACTTATAATACACTAATTAACGAAATTAAGATGGTGGGTGATCAGGTTTTTCTTGTTATAAAGATGCAACTTCGATTAAGAAAAAATAAAAACTACATCCGGCTCAAAACTGAGAGAGAAGCTCAGAAAGGTTTCAAGGAACCCAAAGAAAACAAAAAAGAAGAGAAGGGAACACTGGCTGCACAACAAAGACATCAGCCAGCCCTCACAATTAGGGCTGTCAACGGATTGGGTCGGGTCAATATTTTGGCTGCCCAACAAGAAAACTGCAAGTGCCTGACCCCGAACCGGTGATGCACCCAACCCAACCAGACCAGGCCCGATGGTGCACTAAAGCCGACCCACCCTGATCCGAAAAACCTACCTGACGATGCTTGACCTGAAAACACTACCCAAACCGAGAACCAGGGTCGGATGTCTCATGCCCGACCTTACCCGACAGGTTGAGTTTAAGTACCCGACCTGGTAAAATATCTGATCAGGTATGGGGCCGACCCGACCCGTTGGTGGAGGGAGCAACCCTTGAACACCTTGGCCAGTGTGGTGATTACGTGTTGCATGGAATTGCTTGCAATGCCCTTCAAAGACCCTGGTACATCTTTCCGTCCATATGGATTAAAAGAAAAAGGTGATCGAAAGCAAACAAATCAACTGGTTTATCTTGGCGCTCAATCTGGAAAGAATGTTCTAGGATCTCCTCACATGATATTGGCATGCATTGCACCAGGTGCGATGAGTAAATGACGGTATGGAAGTAACAGCTTTCTAGAATAAATACTTCCAAAAGGCACAACCGCCAAAACCAGACAGTAAAATATGCAGATAAATGAAAGACTTAGGGCGTGTTTGATTGCATGTAGTGGTATGGCCATACGCGTTTCGGAGGCCATTTACGCGACATTTTGTGAGCATTTGATTGCACTTTTGACGATAAGCGTATCGTACGGATTTCATTGCGCGTCTCCGAAAATGGATGCGAGGGTAGACGCTCGTACGCCATAATCGCTACGCGTTTGGCAAAGCGTCGGGCTCAAACTTCTCAAAAAGCCCCCACCTTTCTCTTGTCCCCTTCCTCTTGGAAGAAGCTCTAAGCCTCCCCTAAGTTGATAGCCGCGAGAACCATCACCTCCTAGTATCACCTACTGCGCTGAAGATGTACCAAACCCTAATTCCATGACAGATCAGCCCTCTAGGAATTTTAGGGTTTTGATTCATGGCCCTGTTGAACTGATATGGAAGGTAGAGTTCAATCTGGGAATTTTAGGGCTTCAATGTGTTGTGTTTATTATTTTCAGATGGAGTTTTTATCCTAAATCAGAGTTCAAACTGGGCGATTATTTATGGATTGATGGGGTTTTTTTAGATGGAGTTCTTACATGCCTCGGATCTACTGTAATAATGGGTTTTTTGTGTTCTTTTCAGTGCTTCATGAGTCTTATGTTCTCCTACTCCATGATCTTTTACAAAATACTTTATTTGAAAATTATTGCAACGTATAGACTTTTTCTGTAATAATGGATTTTTTGTGTTCTTTTAGTGCTTCATGAGGGTAATGATCTCATTTTTTATTCTTATATTTTTTATTTTTTTTAAATGGAGTGTTATGACTTCCATGATCTTTTATAAAATATTTTTTTATAAATTATTGCAACATATGAATTTTTTTAATTTTGCTATAGTATATATATATATATATATATATATATATATATATATATCGATTTTTTTTTAATGGGTTCTAAATGCCTTTGACTGAAAGGGGAATGCTATTAAATTGTTGAATCTCTTATTGACGGTGGAATACTGAAATATCATTCATACGTATTATTTTTCTTTGATGTTGTTCTAAACTGTTCAAGTTGTCCAAGACGATAAGGATTAAAAGCTCACAAAATTTAGGGGAATTCCAATCTTTGGTCGATACATGATCAAATGTAAACAGGCTGACGGTGGAGCTTTGTGGTGTTTAATGGTATATAAGTTGGTGCTACGATCATATGCAATCAAACAACTAAAAAATGTGTATCAGACAATACATGTTTCATATCTGCACAATCAAACAAGCATTTATAACATGTAATACCAATATAGGCCAAACGCGTATCCATTACGTGATGGTACATGAAACATGTTTCCTCTTACGTGCAATCAAACAAGCCCTTAATGTGCAAAACTTATGAAATAGGGAAGTTAATATCAAGGGACCGACTCTCCTGGCTGCCATTTAAACACCAAAGTAGTGTTTCTTTCGTGTTTAAATGATTGTATACCATCAAAGATTTGAGAAGTGAGTAATCCACACCGTCAAAAGTGATGAATTATAGATTGAAAGGTAATGGACCCAAAAATACAGTTTTTGAGAGTTTTGAACCATCCGACTGTGCACTCTATTACCAACGGTCGTGCTTAGTTTTAATGGTTGATATTAAAGATCGCCAATCGGATGGTTCACATCCACTTATGGGCATGACTCTTTGGCTAAAACATCATCTAATGATGGAATGCCACCTGGGAAATTTAGATTGATCATAAATGTGCGCCACATAACACAATAGCAAACCACAATTCAATGGTGTGAGATCAAAACACTAGCATGCGCAATCATAAACAATTGGACCATGCCAGTTAGCATTGAGAATTTAAGATACAGTCATCCAGCCACGAAGTTCAAAACACCAAAAAAAGGAAAAAGGAGAGGGTGCATTCTTCCAAAACGATTAGGCCTAACATATGCACTCCATTTGTCAGAGCGGCATCTTTTATTGGTACATCTGGCAACTACCTTATCTATTAAAAAAAATGGTAACTTCATGATCACTCGAATTGGGCAATGGTGATCTCCTGTCTACTACCATTCAACAAATATGCTAACTAAGAAAATGCCAGACCCTCAATTCAATCAGTGATTACCATCAATTATTATGGACCGTTCTAGCAACCGAGACTGAAGGTATCCTTTTCATTCCTTGGGGAGTTTAGACCTGTAGGAGCTATCCCATGAATCTTCGAGGTGAATCATCGTCTTAGTGATCAGAAGGTAGTTAATCATCCACAATGGTGAAAGCATATAATTAACAAGAAAGGCACATTACCACAAATCCTAGGCAATCTCATGCTTCACCCTTTTATCCTGCCCTGGATTGTGTGAACCTTCAGACCTTAGAAAGAATTAGCATCTCCGCGTAACAAAATAAGATGAAGATTTCCACTTACTCCTATGTACCGTAGATGCGTGATACACATAATTTACGTGGATAAAGTAACAGTCACCATGGATGACTATTCACTAAGAACTTTCCAACGAAAAATTCAAACTAGATCACTGGCTATCCAAACCAAGCAAATATCTTACAACCTGAAGCTTCCTTGAATAATCTTAACCATGGATTTGGGGAACACTTGATCAACTCAAATATGAAGCCGACATAAACTCCAGCTACCCACTTAATCGACTAATGAGAACCCGTTCGAAAATTTAACAAGAGAAAATGAGGGGAAGGCACTGTTACTTAGACACGTGGCACGGGTGCTAAGTGTCAAGGTGTCATAGATGTTTGGCACGCCAATTTATAAAGATTCAAATACGGTGGCGCAGCCTTAACAAAAAAAAATTTAAATAGAACGTATGTAGAAAAAAATTGAAGGGAAATCTTAGAGAGCCAATTGAGATGTGTAATAAAAAAATACATCATGTATGTCATGACCCTAACTAAAAGTATGTATATTATACAAATCGTTTTCAAGGACCCAGGCTTGTTATTTTATAAGTTACTAAACTTTATATAATTTTTTTATTATAAAAAGACGGTTCGGTTACTGTATCAAAATGAAGAAAATTTTGAGGGTATTATGTGGTATTTTCATATATGTCTAGAAGTAGAAGTACCTAGGTAACACTTAGGGGGGGGGGGGGTGATCAAGGCAACTAAATATTAATTAGGAGCCTTTAAATGGCCGTTGATATTAATTACTTAACTTACTCGGTTCTCAGACAGCAGAATTGCTGCATGATGGATCTTTTTTGTGGAAAAGTTGTGTAGCCATTGGTCGTGTGCAGATATCCCTGGTGTGAATTGCACCTGCTGGGAAAGGTATCTATATATCAAAGAGATTAAGATGAATGATGGTGGTGATGTTGAAGGCAGTCACAGACAAACAGAAATTAGAGTATGTGGATGATAGCATCCTCGAACCGGCCCAAACTGATGAAAAGTACATGGATTGGAGATGTGATAATATGACGGTGATGACTTAGTCGCTAAATTCTATGCAGCCTTCTATTGCTAGTTCATTTATGTATGCATCATCAATTCATCAACGAAAATTATGGCTAGCTACTATTAGTGAAGCATACTCTCCAAAGCATCATTATGCTAAATATTTTAGCCTTGTTGACAAAACCAACAAGTCCCGTCCAGGGGAAGAGATCCATAGGGGACTACTATACTCAATTGAGAGGTATGTTTGGCTCTTAAGGGGGTAGGTTTGACTCCAGAAGGCTTAGTGGGGTTACTGCTGATTTTCCTCCCCTATCCATAGGGGAAGGGGTCTTAGTGCAGAATGAGTACTAAGAGTTACTGCAGCGTGCTGCAAGTACCCATGCCTCCACTTCTTACATAGTTGATTCAGGAATCGTTGGGTCTATCCATGCATCCATGGCATCCCAGTCTCCTTGGATCATCAATTTAGGGGTGAATGACCATATGTTCAGTATGTCTATGTACTTTCATTCTTTGTCTCATGTTTCTGGCCCATGTTATATTCAGGTTGCAGATGGGTCTCTTGCCCCAATAGAGGGTAAAGGAACTATTCAAATTGGTGGTTTATCTTTAGATTCAACATTACTTGTTCCTAAAAAAATTATGAGTTTATTGTCTGTCAGTCAAATCACCAAATCTCTGAAATGTTGTGTATTTTTTGACCAATGACGGCGAGGATATTTGTGGTCATGATCTTGAGGAGAGAGGGCTCTACCAACTTGAACATCTGAAGCTTTCAAGGCTGATCGCTTCTGCTACTATATCAATGGATGGTGCTCGCCTGTGGCATTCTCATTTAAGACATTTGGCTATTTCACATTTGCATATTTTGGTTCTAAAACAGTTCAATGCTTTTTGTAGTTATCAGGTTAAACATGAAGTTTGTCGAGTTTCATAACATTGTAGAAACTCGTACCCAAGTAGTGAAAGTAAAACTAGAATCTCATTTCAACTTTTTCAGTCTCGTGTCTAGGTCCATCGTTTATTTGTGTGGTTACTGTTACTTTGTTACTTCTATTGATGGTTGCACTCGTTTTTTTTTTGAAATTTAAAGATGAGGTTGACACGATTTTTCCTAATTTCCATAAATTGGTTCAAACTCAGTTTCATGCAAGTGTTAAGGTCTTACAATATGATATGGTGGGAAGTACCCTTCTCATTATTATGACATTTAAATTTTTTAAGTAAATTTATAATTCAAATTTTTTTTAATTTTTAAACAAAAATCATAAATGTATATAATGAATAAATGAATAATACTATAATAGCAATCAAGGTATACGAAATACAAGAAATAGCTATACATCATAAACAATTAAACATTCAATATTAGGTATAATTGTGCACCAATTAAATACAATTTATTAACAAATTAGCAACAAGAAAGTAGGCAAAATAGGCAAATAGCAAGTAACAGGTGATATGATAAATGTCTAACTGTCTAAGAACTAATGAACTAAAAAGTAGAGATTGGGTCTATACCTCAACGACAGATGCAAGGTGACGCAATCTTAAAGTTGCATGTTCAATCCTAAGTCCCAATTTACCTAAACTGAGTGAGTTAACTACTAGTAAAAAGTAACAATCTAACAACTAACAACTACCAAACTAAAAGAGTAACAGTCTAAGGCTGTGTTTGGGTTAGCTCTTATAAGCGCAGAAGCAACTCTCTTTCTGCTCTGTTTATCTGCTCTGACAGAGAGCAAACAGAGAGCAGTTTTATCACTTAATATAGCTCCCCGCCAGAGCAAATGGGGCAAGGAGTTATTTTGCCAAGCATGGAAGCAGTTCTCTGCCGAAGCCAAAGAACAAAATTGCTGCTCTTTGCCTTGAAAGAGCTAACCCAAATGCAGCCTAAAACTAACAAGGAATAATTATTAAGTATTAACTAAGTAAACTAACACTAACATCCAACTATCCAAGTTCAAACTAGAAAATATTACAAATCTTTCCTTATCCCACAGACCAAAATCCATAATTTCAACTGTTTCAGTATTAAATACTAAATAGCAAAACTAAATAGTATTTATCAAATACTCAGATGTTCATTTATCATTAAACTCGGTATCATTCAATGAATCGTCTCCAGACTCTTCACAAGCATCATCTCCATCGAAGGCATCTCCCCCCTCCACATAAACTTCATCCTCCTCTCTGTCATCACTCATTAGAGTCATCGCCCTCCTCCACATAGACTTCATCCTCCCTTGTCTCATCTGAGCCTGCCTTTGCCTCTTCTGGTAATCATTGTGATGTCGATTTTCTTGTCACCTAGTGTTTGTCGATGGTTCAGTGGAAACACCTTGAGATTGCTCGACATCTAGCCATGTCACATCATCATCTACAAATACAAGATCATTCTCAACATCTCATCTCCAATTAACCATTCATTGCTTTAATCAATTTCTCTAACACGATCGGGTCAAAAGTCTCTCGACTCTCATACCATTCCTTAGGCCATTGATTGTAGCGTACGAAGACCAGATCATCAACCCCTTTTGCTTTAGCATGTTCCTTTTCTTGATATGATATAATTCAATTTTAAAGGTAAAATAAAAGATACCTATTAGTTTTCACAATGACATACTAAAATAAAAAATATATTAATATATATTTGAAGTTTTAAAATTAAATAATAAAATACTGACGTGCTCAAAAATGCTCCAATTGCATTCACAATCGGATGCGCTACAGGTAAGGCTAAGAATGAGAATGGCAAGCTTTTGGAGATTAGGGGCACAACTCCCATGAGCTTTCTACAACTTAGCTACATAATGAATAGATCACTAAGAAATTTAAACTCAAAAGTCAATTAATACAAATAAACTACTCATTTAAAAAAATACATTACCAGGTTCAACAAATGTCCTTGACGAACGACTGCATCCCTCCTAAACGTCTCTATTGCATTTTTATACATTGTCAACTGCTTAGAAATAATATCGTGCATTTGAGTCGTAGGGACCAGCCTTTCAACGCAATCTTGTAGGCCATCATTGATCTCACTACCGCTTTCAATGTTTGGATTGAAACAGAAACAAATTGAATTCAAAGAGTAACCCGCAGCATGAAGGGGCGTCACATATGTTTATCCCACTTTCTATCAACAATATCTCATACGGGTTAATGCTTATGCTCATTCTCACCCATTGCGATTTTTATTTTTTCTTGGCCCGCTTTATTGCCTCTTAAATACACTATTGGAAATTGTTTTTCATTATCAACTAAATGAAGCACTCTAACAAGTGAACCAAATATCTTCAAGGCATACATGGTGTTACTCCAAAATGATGTTTGCAAGACAATCGAGCATGCCCTTTTCCCCTTTACATCTTTTAACCATTTACTCAAAATCTCAAATACCATTTATCGGAGGTAAACAGTGTCTTTAACTGTCTTTTTTTTCTTCATAAAATCCCTCATCATATAGACACATAAATAAAATCAATTGATTTCTTATCACAAGTTTCACAATAGACAATTTTTCGATGTCTTCCAACATAAAATCAATACAATGAATCGCAAACAGTGTCCCAAAAAAATTGCAGCACTTTTGCATTAATAACTTTCCAGATGCTACATACCTAGCATATCACTCAATGATGTCATATGCGATCGCATATGACATCCCAGATGGCTGTATCGCATATGCCATGATGGCATATGCGATACAACACAGTATGCCATCGTATACAGTGTATGCAATGTCATACTCCTCCAACGGTCATATTTATGACCGTTGGAATTTTATTTTTTTTGGCTTTCTAGGCCTCCCCAAGGCCTGTAAATAAGGGGTCCTCTTCCTAATCTTACCACATCAATCATAGGTATGTTTTTGGTCTCTTTTTTGAGTTTAATAAGCTCTCTCTCTCTCTCTCTCTCTCTCTCTCTCTCTCTCTCTCTCTCTCTCTCTCAAATCTTTGCTGATAATTTTGTTTGCTATATTTTGTAGTTAACTAAGCAAAGAGCTCATAGCTACACACTCTTCATTGGCAATCCATCATTCTTCAAGCAAAGAGGGAAGAAACACTTCAAGAGACAAGTCAAAAGAGTTAGAATGTATTTATCATTCTTCAAATTTTGTTTGATTGTCTTTCTCCTTATTATACACCTCATCTCTTTGATTTTTTTCCTTTTTTTGTGTGGATGATCTCTCCACCCAAATGACCCACACCCAACCCAAGTACCCAACCCCACTACCATAAATCACATTGTCATTATGTTGATGTCCTCAAACGATCTTAGACTAAAGTCAAACGATCCACGTTGGAAATATGTCATTTCGCGAGTGTTGCCGAGAAAAATAAGGTCCAAGGTACCCTATGCCCCCATATAAGCTTAGGGAGAATAGGGAAACACAAGCAACATCTTGCTTAACAACCCGAATCGAATGCGAAGGCATGTCCTAATGTCACACCAGATATTCAAAAGGAGAACTTGTAGTGGAAGGATAAGACTTCGAGGAGCAAACATAATGACAAAGTAATTTTACAAGATTACTATGAAATTGATGAAGAGGACGAATTAAATGATAGATCAACCATCTCCACGGTTCACAGTGTAAGATCACCACCTCTTAAAAGAGAACATGGTTCAAAGGGGAAGGGAATAGATAAAAGAAAAATTATTGTAGACCACATCCCAAGGATGTGGTAGACACTATAGGTAAGGGTCAGGTGCAAACCACTATAAAAAATAGGTTTAAAGCTAAAGACCGACCCACGACCATTCAATACAAGACTAAGTGGATGTACCAAGCAGGTATTGCATTCAATATCGTAAAGTTAAAGAGCTTCAAAATAATGGTTGAAGTTCTTGGACAATTTGGACCCGGCCTAAAGCCTCCCTCACATCATGAGATAAGACATACATGTCTTAAAAAGGAGGTGAACTTCACAAAAGGCTTTCTCTTGAAGAGTATCAAGAGGATTGGAAGACATATGGGTGCTCACTAGGGATGCAAACCCTAAACCGAACATCGAAACTGAACCGGACCGAACCGATAACCGACCCAAACCTAACTAGATAGAAGTGAAATCGGTTTGGTTTTCGGTTTGGGCAGTTGGAAACCGAAAACCGAATGGGTAGGTTGAGTAAACCGACCCTTTAACGAGCCTAAACCGAACCGAACCAGACCCGAACCGGCCCAAACCGACCCGAACCGGCTGCATAAACTAACCCTGAACCGAAACGAACCGAACTGCTGGCTCCCACAGCTTTTTTTGCTTTTTTTTCCTCACTCTCTCTCCTTAGTCTCTTCAAACTTTTAAGACAGCCCGCCCAACACAATGATACGTCACACAGTGACAGCAATCTCTTCAAACTTTTTTTTGCTCTTTTTTTTCCTCTCTCTCTCTCCTCAATGGCTCAATTTCTTTAAGCATTTTTAAATTTTAAGGCATAGCAACTTAGCAGTACACGTACACATGACACATTTTTTAATTTTTAAGGCATAGCAAGAGTCCAAGCATTTAAGGCACATGACACACGTCACACACCAGTACACGTACACGGTACACCACAACTTTTTTTCCTTTTTTTTATTTGATAGCACAACACAGCTACAAGTCTCTCATCTCCACTTTCAATGGCGTCCACCTTCGGCGTCCCTGAAACTCTCTCTCTAAAAACACCCGACCCAAATACCCTCATTTGAGCGATATACCGAGCTTAAATCTACTCGCCAGAAAATGCGCAACAGATCCAAGAGTTGCAGAGACTTGCAGGTAAGAACCCAAACTGAACCGAGACACTGAATCAGGCATCAGGCTGAACCCAAACCGACCGAACCGAATACCGAAAAAATGGGTTTTAGTTCGATTTTGGTTTTCTTGCAAATCGGTACACCAAACTAAACTATGAATCGGTTCGGTTTTGATTTGTAGTGTATCGAACTGAAAACCGAAAATTTCAGTTTCGGTTCGGTTCGGTACACCGAACCTGCATCCCTAGTGCTCACTAATGACCAACGGTTGGACCGATAGGGCCGGTAGGTCAATCATCAACTTTTTGGCAAATTTCCTATCGTAACTATGTTCATTAAATCCGTAGATGCTTCGGCTCATTCTCACACGGCTGAATATCTTTTTTCCCTCATAGATGAGGTGATAGAAAAAGACATTAGTGCACAATTTGTTGTCCAAGTTGCAACAAACTACGTAGCCGCGGGTAGACTACTAATGGAAAAGATACCACACATATATGGACCCCATGTGCGGCCCATTGTCTAGACTTAATGGTAGATGGCATAAACATAGCTAAGGTTAGAAAGGTAGCAGTGTATATGTATAAGTATACACGTCTACTCTACCATATGTGCAAAGCAATTTGTGGTAATTTACAACGCCCCACCATTAGCCGTTTTACTACGGCCTTCTTGACATTACAAAACATGTATGCTAAAAGAGAAAAGCTTAGAAGCTTCGTAACTTCCACCAATTTGAGGAATGAAGCTTAGTCAAAAAAGGTCAAAGGGAAGTACGTGGTACAAACCATCTTAACCAACTCATTTTAGAATAATGTTGCTCAATCACTTGGAGACTCGCAACCAATCATAGAACACTATGATTGCTTGATCGTGATGAGAAGCCCGCTATGGGCTATATCTATAGTTTTATGGAGAAAGTTATGAAAAAAAAATCAGATAATATGTACAAATCTCATCTCTGTCAACCCATTAATGACATAGTGGGAAAGAGATGGGGTGGACAAATGTCTAGCCTGTTACTCCCGTCTCTATCAACTCATTAATGACATAGTAGGGACGAGATGGGGTGGCCAAATGTCTAAATCGTTGTACTCCGTCGCACTCCTCCTAAATCCCGTGGTCTATTTCTCTTGTCCGGACAGGGAAGCGGCGGAAGCAACACATATTAATAATTTCCTTGACGTTTTAGAAAATATGGTTCCGGACAAAGGCGAGTAAGATCGGATTATCAACTCTTTTGACCGATACAAGAATGTTTAAGGGATGTTCAGAAGAGAAATTGTGGTTCAACAAAGAGAATCCAAAATACCTAGTAAGCATGTTTATGATTTATTGTGTATTAAATTTCCCTCCTCTAATTAAATATTTCTTCTTTTTATAAATATACCTAATTAATATGGATTATTCTTTATAGCCGACTGGTGATTGTCCTATGGAGTGGATTCAGTGACAAAATGTAAACTATTGAAAAAATGATTGTTAAAGTTTTTGGTCGTACATGCTCCTCATCAGCATATGAACGGAATTAGAGCACATTTGATATGGTAACTTTTTAATTTTAATTTTAATTTAATTTTTGTTTAATATGTATTAATTTTTTATTTAAATGTTTCTTTTAAATAGATACACACGAAAAAGTGAAACAAGCTTGAGCGAAAAAAGCTCAATGACTTGGTCTTTGTGCATTACAACCAAAAGCTACGGGAGCGCTACCTCAACAACCATGAAAATCCAGGACATTATGATCCGATCTCCCTCTAAAACTTGTCATCCGATTCTCCTTGGATGGTAGATGCCTCCGAGGAATGAGCTTTTACAAATGAGGATCTTACGTGGAAGGATGTGGAAGAGGTCGTTTTTGGGGGAGAGATTCCTACCTGGCAGAGAAGATCAACATAGGTAGCTCACACTCATGCTCAAGTCAACAAGAAGAAGAGATACAAGAATAAGAACTTGTAGACGATATAGTTGCCGTCTTAGTGAGATCGGATGATAAAGAAACCAAAGAAGAAGAATATGTTGAAGAAGGAAATGATTCGGATGATGACGGGAATGCAAGTGACGACGATGGTGGAGATGGAGTAGACATACCATTGTGGATTAGATACCAATGTGTAGAATTCTTGGCCAATAGTACACAATACCATTAGGAAGTAGGAACAAATGTTTAGGTACTTAGATAATAATTTTTCTCTTTAGTCTTTTGACTCTTTTCCTTCATTTTTGTATGGTCCACATAATTTTTGTACTATTTTATTTAACACATCAATGAAATTTATAGTTTCTCTTCCACCTTATGGGTATATTTTCCTCATTCTACAATATAGACCACAAAATTAAAAATATATATAGTAGTTTTTTATATTGAGAATTTTGGAATATATATATATATATATATATATATATATATATATATATATATTATGCGATTGGGTCATGTCATCGCATAGGGTCGCATATACCAATTGACAACATTTAAGTCACCGCTTGAAGGGCATGCATTCTCTTCTCCAATTTTCCAATACATAACTTCTCAGTCGTCTTCATATACGATGATGTATCAATTGATTAATTAAATATTGTTTCAAAAGGACAATTCACTAAATAGTTAATTAATGTCCTATTCCTTTTATCAGTTAATCCATCAGTTGATGGTACAGTCGTCCCTCTTCCATGATTCTTTATAAACATCTTTTTTTTTTTTGTATACTCTACTTCCTTTTTCAAAAGAGGAACCCTCACTCATGATAGGAAGGTGCCTTCAAACCTGACCCAAGCTGCCCTATAGCTTCAATCATCGATTTAAAACTTCTCAACTTTACTATATTGAATAATATACCCACCCAATAAAACCAGGGCAGCAAGTAACATCTATCTTGCTGCCCATTTTTGTCCTTGAAGTTTTTTCTCAAATAAATAGAGCTGTTATTTTTTCTGCCTTGCTGACTTATTACTAAACCGAGCACAGCACCCTGCCTTTTTTACAAAAATTATTAAGGCAGCAAGGCAGAGCTTTATTAAATAAACAGAGCAACGCCTTGCTGGTTGCAGCCTTTTTTGTCTGCCTTGCTACATTGTTTTTTCTTTAAATAAACAGAACTTTATTAATAAAGCTTTTTTTTCTACAATGCTTTTCTTAATAAACATAGTTTGCTTTTTGCTTGTTGGCTTGTTGCCTGCAATTTAGCCACTCCATTGTAACTTGTAAGTTTGTTTAAAATGTAAAAGACTAAGGTTCATCTTGTATTATACACTTGTACTTATGTTAGGTATAAAACAAATTTCTCATGGATTCTACTGCAGCAAGTACACCATCCACTTGCAAATCAAAGGATCCAGGTTGGAAATATGCATACCTGACAGATCCAAAGAACACTGGTGATGTGACTTGTACGTTGTGTGGTAAGACGACCGAAGGTGGAATTTGTAGACAAAAGCAGCACCTCTATTGCATGGATCGTAATATCACGGCTTGTACTAGGGCTAGTGATGAAATGAAGAATGAGATGTATAAATATATTCAATCTAAGAAGAATAACAAAGAGAAAAACCTTTTATCATATGAAAAGAAAGAAGATGATGATGAGGATGAAGACGAAAATGAAGAATTGGTCGAATGCATTTGTAATGAGAATCAGGGGATACATATTGGTAATAAAAGACTTCCCCAAAAGGGTGGGTTCCACGGATTCTTTTGTACACCCACCCCCTAAGAGGCATTAGTCAAAAGATGTGAAGGGGAAAAGGGCATGTGAGACTGCCTTGCAAACATCATTTTGGAGTAACATCGTGCATACTTTGAAAATAACTGACCACTTGTTCGAGTGCTTCGTTCGGTTGATGGTGAAAAGCAATCGTCAATGGGCTATATTTACGAGTAGATAAAGCAGGCCAAAGGAACAATAAAAATTTCAAGGGGTTGGAAGGAGCATAAGTATCGGCCCGCATCAGATATTATTGATAGAAGATGGGATAAACAGATGCAACGCCTCCTACATGTTGTGGGATACTTTTTTAATTAATTTTTTTCTATCTGATCCACACATTGAAATTGACAGTGTGATCAATGATGACCTGCAAGTTTGCCTTGAAAGGTTTGTTCCTACAACTCAAATGCAATATATTATTTTTAAGAAGTTGACAATATATAAAAATGCAGAAGGGTCGTTTGGGAGGGATGCAGCCATTCGTCGAAGGCATCTGTTAGAACTTGGTAAAGTATCTTTTCTTAGTTTCCTTAATTCTTACATTTTTTATATTATTTTGATTTTTGAGTTTAAATTTCTTATTGGTCCATTCAATTCTGCAGCTACGTGGTGGAAAGCTCATGGGAGTCGTACCCCAAATCTCTAAAAGCTTGTCATTCACATTCTTAGCCTTACATATAGCACATTCGGTTGTGATTTGTGATCGCATTTGGGCGTTTTAGAACACGTCAATATTTTATTCTTTTAAATTTAAAACTTCAAATAGATATAAATATATTTTTTATTTCCATTTGTCATTGCAAATCCTAGTAGTTATCCTTTATTCCACCTTATTTTTGTCGGGAACAAAGCAAATCATTAAAGAAAAAATAGACAAGATACATAAATGGACGGGTAGTGAGAGACTACCCGAAAAAAGAAAAAACCGGCCACCCAGTACCACTAGCAAGAGGAAAGAAGGCCAAGAGAAATTGCATAGGCTATCTCATTCATTAAGGAGGAAGAGGTCTCCCAAGTCGACATCCTTATGACGAAATTTGATCCAACTAGGTAAAAGATCATTGACCAACTTCACCAAAAATTGGAACAAGCTAAGCAAAGGGGTTGAATGATACGGTCTTCATACGCTACAATCAATCAGAAGACCTTGGACCCAATCATGTTAAAAGAAATTGATGTAAACAATGAAGGGATAATTGGAGATGAAGTTGTTGAGAATGATCTTATCGTTCCGAATGATGACTTGACATGACTAGATGTCAAGCAAGCACAAGGCGTTTCTACTAAACCATCAACAAGCACTAGGTAGCGTATAATAAAATATCCATCAATATCACAAATTTTAGAAAAAGAAGCAGACTCAGATGAGAGAGAGAGAGAGAGAGAGAGAGAGGATGAAGCTTATATGGAGGGAGATGACTCCAATGAAGATAACGATGATGGCGAGTCTGAAGACAATTCATTAGATGATGCAGTGTTCAATGATAAATGAACATCTGAATATTTCATTAATATTATTGGTTTTGTTGTATTAGCATTTAATATTGAAACAATTGAACTTATGGACTTTGGCCTATGGGTTAAGAGACAATTTATATATTTTATAGTTTGAACTTTGAACGTGGATAGTTAGATGTTGGTGTTAGTTTACTTAGTTAATGCATAATAATAATTTTTTGTTAGTTTTATACTTTTACTCTTTTAGTTTATTAGTTGTCAGTTGTTACTTGTTAAATTTTAACTTGCTAGTTATTAGCTTATTGTTTTTTATTATTAGTTAACATATTTAGTTGTTTTTTTCGTAATAGATAAATTGGAACTTGGGGTTGCACTTGCAAGTCTACACCTTGCACCTTTCATTGAGGTACATGCCCAATCCCTACTTCTTAGTTCATTAGTTCTTAGACAATTACACATTTTATATCATCTGTTACTTATTACTTGCCTGTTTTGCCTACTTGAATGTTGCTAGTTTCTTAGAAAAATTATATTTTAATTATTGATGCATATAATACCAAATGTTGAAGGTTCAATTGTTCATTTAGTTGTTTCTTGTATTTAATATTCCTTGATTGCTATTATAGTATTATTCATTAATAGAAATACAAAAAATAATGACATATCATTTTATATTAAAATATATATATTTAAATATAAATAAATATAACTATATATATATATATATATATATATATATATATATATATATATATATATATAATTAAAATTAAAACGTGTGTTGTAAAAAGCCATGCGCCTTTGCGCCTAGGCCTCACCTAGGCCCTAGGATCCCTTGTCGCCTCGGGTGCGCCTAGCCCCTTTAACAACACTGGCATACTCTTGATGGTTTGATAGAGACTAGTGTGTTGGGTTGTAAGCGAGTTGTGACTCCCATGGAGCAGAATCATCGAATTAACGAAGAACTTCTCAAGGATAGCAGAATATACCAACAGTTTGTGGGAATGCTCATCTACATCACGACTTGTCCTGATATTGTTTATGCTGTAACTGTGGAGAGTCGGTACATACATGCTCCACGGACCGCACACTTAAAAGCGGTATATAAAACTTTAAGATGCCTAAAGGGTTTCTAGGGAGAAGCTTACTTCACAATAATCATAAACATTTTGATGGTGAGATATTTACAGATGTCAATTGGGCGGGCTCTCTAAGTGATAGGAGATATACTACGGTTACTGCACATTCCTTGGTAGAAACTTGATCACTTGGAAAAGTAAGAAACCACATGTAGTTTCAAACTCTAGTGCATAAGGAGAATACAATGTCATTTCTTCGAGTGCTCGTAAAGGGATGCGGCTTAGATTCATCAAGGCCGATCCGGAATTGATGTGAAGCTTTCTATAACACTCTATCGAGATAATGAAGTTACACTTCGTATAATCAAATTTTTGTTTAGCACGAACGGACCAGTCACATTGAAGTAGGCTGTCATTTTTATAAGAGAAAGGGTTGAATCCAAGGAATTTTATATACCTCAAGTAAATTTAAAGATCAGCTTACTAATGTACTCACTAAAGTTGTGAAAGAACATAATTGTATGATATCTGAAATCACCTCCATGTTAAGCATGATCAATATCTACGCCCCAACTTGAGGTTGAGGGGGAGAGTTGGTGTGAGCATGCGACTAGTGTAAGTGTGGAGTGCGTATAGTAGGTTTTATACTTATAGGTGGGTGTGTTGGTATTAGTACTTCATACAGAATTCTATTTTTGTCAGTGGTATATATTATTATATTGAAGAGTGTGAACCTACAACTCATAACCCTAATTCTTTGCATCTCTCTTTCTTTGTCTCTTATTGTTCCTCCTCTAACCAAAACTTTCTCACACCCAAATCCCATCAACTCTTGGTACAGATTTTAATTGAGGAGGTGTTGGTGCGGTGGTTGTGGAGCAGGTGGTGTCTGGTGTCTGGTGCGTGGCCATGGTCAATGTTACCTAGACATGTGGCACGGGTGCAAAGCGTGGATATCATGTGTTTGACACGAAAATTTCTAAAAATTCCAATGACAACATGACTAAAAAAAAAATTATATTGAAGAATCTAAAGTTACATAGTATAAAAAAAATTGAAAGGATTTTAGAGAGCTAATTGAGAAAGGTACTTAATATAAAAATGAAAAGTACACATAATCTACACCTAGTTTTCTTAAAATGGCAACTCCTTTTACAATGGTGAAACGAGGCACACTTTCATGGAATCATAAGCTAGTTTTTTCGCACATGTCTAGAAGTGTTGTGTCCTGTTGAGGAGGTGTCCAAGTGCGAAAAATTGTAGGCATTACAATTATCCCAAATATCGAAATGTCCAGGTAACACTGGTGGTGGTCATGGTAAAGATGGTGGTGTGGTGGTAGTTGTGATGGAGGTGGTTGAAAAGGTAGCGGTTGTGCAATGATGTAGTGGTGGAGGTTGTGGAATGGTAGTTGTGATGGAGAAGGTGATGATTGTGTGTGTGTGTGTGTGTGTGTGTTGGGGGGGGCTGAAGGTGGTGATGGTGATAGTCATAGTGTCAGTCGTGGTGGTGATGGTGAGGTGGTGGCGACGGTTGTCATGGTGGAGAAGGTGTGGTAGGGGTAGTAGTAGTAGTAGTAGTAGCAGTAGATAAGGCGGTGGTGATGATATGTGCTGTGATGGAGGTAGTAGAGACTTTCAAGTCTGTAGTTTTGACAACATTTTGATTTTGCCTATTATGGTGTCCCTCAGACAGAAAACAATTAGCCAAGAAAATGCATAACCTAAGGCTGCATAACATTTGAACACAAGTTTATTGTGTTCACAAAATTCAAATGATGAATCAACAGTTTGAAAATTGACTGGTGGAGTACGGTTTTACTCCATACATAACGAATCATTCGCAATTCAATCAACTGAAAGTTCGAATTAGATGGTGAATTACAGCCAACTTAACATGTCCACAAGTTTCATTATCGATTAACGGTGTGAGAATTGTGAACACAGTGAACTCTGTGTTCATTAAGAATCCCACATTTTAGTTTAGCCTTTAATTATCTATAGTAGCCTCGGTAACCTATTATATGTAAATAATAGGTTATTTACATATAACCTATTATTTACATATAATTTATTTACAGGTAATTTATACAATATTTAGACAACTGTTGTTTCTACAATATATACTTTTTTTTTCCAGAAAGTATAAGTTATATGTAAATAATAATATACATAATAATAATCCAATGATAAACTAGAAAACCAAACATGGTAGCCTTGGTAGCCTATATATAATCTATTCACACGTCGCTTATACAATTTTTAGACAACTGCAGTTTCTGCATTATGTAATTTTTTTGGGGAAGTATAAGTGAACTGTAGATAATAATATGTATAATAATTGAAAATAATCAAATAAGAATCCAGAAAACCACATAGTGAATTGGTTAAAAAACCTTGACAAACTGATTAATGGAGGAGACCAATATTATCCAAACAAAACAAACTAATTTTACAAACTAAAAGAAAGTGCACTATCAAGAGCCTATGCCATTATCTCACAAATAAGAGTAAATTCACTCAGTTTACGGCTTGGTTCTAACGATTGGTGTCTTATTACCATGTATGTTTCCCTGAAAATTAATAACAAAATTCTCCGATTTTTTGAAGAAGTCACTTCTAGATGACAAATTTTGTTCAAACAAATTTTTCAAGATTTAATTGCATTTCTTAATAAAAAATCATGGTTGTTTGAGCATTGCAATCGTATCACGATTTTTTCATTAAGTGCAATCTTCATCATCAATTAACTTCAGCAAAATAATCTATATAAGTCTCTGGTTTAAATTTTTGAATTTTTTTTTTTAATCCAAATAAATACAAGTGATTTGGGAATTTTTAAATAAGAAATCCTAAATTTCATAATTTTATAATATCTCTTGCCACTTTTTCTTCAAATTTAACCAGGTTTTTTCCCTGAATGATGCATATGATAGCTGCGGGGATAAATTCTGGCAGATTAAACATGTAATATTTCATATTTTGTAAATTATTATATGCAAAAACACCAATTCATGGTACTAATTTCACCCCAAAAAAAAAAAAAGTGTTCCTACTTCCATGCCAACATTTCTTTATCATACACCTAAAAAACAAGGTTGCAATTTTTAGGTTTTTCAGGCTAATTTTTCATTTTTACTTGCGTCACACCCCCATCGTCTACTTGCTCGGTTGGTCTGAAAACAAAGTATAACAAGGTTTTGGCGGAAAACAGCAATAAAGTACAAAAAAATTTAAGCAATTTTCTCTAAAGAAACTTTAATCTGCCATTAAAATAACTTTATTCTGCCATTAAAACCATATCTACCATTGAAATAGAGTAAAAAACAGTTATTTTCAAAGGATAAGAAAGAAGAGAGAGAGAGAGAGAGAGAGAGAGAGATACAATGTTACGATCGTACAATTGTAGATCGTGAGACTTTTGTTAGTCTACATGCATTGTACACGTAATATTTCCTATTGTAATGTAGTAGTTTTATGGGAAATTTGCAGTTTCAGCCCTCATAATTTCACCTTCTATAAAAATGGCTCCAGAGTTTCAAACCTATAAAGGACAGCTCCGAGCCAACTCTTTTATAAATGACCAAAATACCCACAAATATAAAGGAGGCACTGATGCATTTGGTGAATGAGCTTTAAAGCCATTGACGATCAGAGGAAGAGAAGGAGGTAAAGTATTTGTATAATTATAAGAGGATGTATTTGTATAATTATAAGAGGATATCCATAGTCTCTCTCTCTCTCTCTCTCTCTCTCTCTCTCTCTCTCTCTCTCTCTGAATAGACGATACAATATCAAGTCGGATTCGATATCGAATTGATAGATACGATATTGAAGCTATAGAGACGATATCATAGTGATAGATAGAATGTAGTGGCGATAGATACAATATGGTAGCGATAGAAACGATACAGTAGCGATAAAATACAATATGGTAGTGACTAGCGATAGATATGATATAATAACGATAGATGTGATATGGTAGTGATAGATATGATATGGTAGTGATATGATAGCAATAGATAGATAAAGGAACGAAAGATATCATATCATATGATAGCGATAGATATATGGTAGCGATAGATACGATATAATAGTGATAGACACGATATCATAGCAATAGATAAGATATAGTAACGATAGATATAGTGACGGATAACATTCAAAGATAGGCAATTTTGAGAGTCGGTGTGGGGAAAAGACAATTTATGGGAGGGGTGGGAAGGGGGGATTTAATCCCTTTCCATCTACTTTTCTTTATGTTTTCAATAAATCAATCCTTTGGGGTCGTCTTTTGCTTGGAGACTTCGGCGCTCCATTGTTCTCTCCTTGTTTTTTTCTTATTTTAGGGTTAGAATATGGGAGTTTTATCCTCTTCTTGGTGAGAGTCTTCTTTTCGGAAGAGATTGCCTCTATGAAGGCTTTTTTGCAGTCCATACTTATTTCTGAAACGGTTTTGGTCATGGGTTTTATCGACGTATTAGTGGGTTCGTTGTTGCGCGAACACATACACTATAGCTACGCCATGAGGCATTGTTTAAAAGCTTCGGATGAAGCAATGTGTAAAGCTTTTGGTCGGTTGTTACCCCCGTTTCCAACGTGGTGGGAGTTTGCCGATGGTGGTGGTGTCTCTTCAGGTGGATCTTCGGTGTCGGTTACCGGCGGATGTTCAAGATGGTGGTGGATTCTCGAATTTTTACCTTACTCTGAAGGCCCCTGAATTCTGTGTCTTTGTTAGATGGATCTTGGATGTCATTCAATTTATTTTAATCTTAGTGATTGTGACTACCATTTATTGGATTGTAGCCCTCTACTCTGTAAACGTCCATTTGGGATTACTTATTTTCCAGTCTGTAACCGTTCTCCATTTCTAATGAAAAATGATAGAAGTTTCATCTCAAAAAAAAAGATTGGGGAAAAGTCACTTTGAGGCTGGCGGACCTCCTTAGCGCTTCGTGAGTGAATTAAACTCTAATCAATCCTTTTAAATTCATAGGCTACCAATTAACTACCTACTACACAAAACGGACCCCATCACACCACCACTTAACCCATTATCTATAACTACGTAGAAATGAACTAATTCATTTGATCATTACCAAAGTAATTAATAAAACTAGGGAAATTTGGTACCACCTTTTGTAAAAATGGCCCTCTAGTTTCAAACCTTCCTATATAGGGCAACTCCAAGCCGAGCCACCGTCAAATGACCAAAATGCCCACCATCAATCTCTCCTCATTTTTTCTTCACTTTCCCTCTCCTCCCTCTCTCTCACTCTACCTTATAGTGGCCAACAGGGGATTGGCACAATAGCCAGGACCACGCCTCAAGAAGCAGAGGTCCTAAGTTCGAATCCCACCCCCACTGGCCACCCGCAAGATCTACCCCTAATAACTTGCTACGTGTGATGTGCAAGTGTTGCACATGCCCGAGGACTTAGCCGTGTGCTCTAAGAGGCTGGGATTCCCTATCATAAACAACAAAAAACATATCATAAAAAATGAAGGGGTGCACTATTTTTCTCATAACTAATCGTGAAAAAATAGTTATTTTTAAAAAACTAAAAAAAAAATTAAAATATGTGATTCAATATCGGATCAGTGATGCAGTACAAAAAAAATTGATTAATTGATTCGATATTGTCTCTATCGTTACATTTGAAGAATAACACACCCTTCACCACCTTATACGACACAACCAGTATTGAATCTATCGCTAGTTCGCTACTATATCGTATATCTCGCTAATTCGCTATCATCATATTTATAAGTACCACATTGTATCTACTGCTACTATATCGCATTTATCACTACCATATCCTAATCGTATTTATCACTACTATATCCTAATAGTATTTATCGCTACTATATTATATTTTACTATTTATCGCTACTATATTATATTTTACTATTTATCGCGACTATATCGTATCTATCGCTACCGTATCTTAAACGTATTTATCGCTACCATATTGTATCTATCGCTACTATATCAATATCATATCTATCGCTATTATATCGTATCTATCGTTGCTATGATATCGTGCCTATCACTATTATATCATATCTTATTTATCGCTATGATATCGTGCCTATCACTATTATATCATATCTATCGCTATTATATCGTAACTATCGTTTTTTTAGATGAAACTTCTATCCTTTTCCTTAGAAATGGAGAACGGTTACAAACTGGAAAATCTGGAAAGTAAGTAACCCCAAATGGACGGTTACTGAGTAGAAGGCCACAATCTAATGAGTAGTAGTTATAATCATTAACATTAAAATAAATTGAATGGCATCCAAGATTCATCTAACAATGACACGGAATTCATGGGCCTTCAGAGTAAGGTAAAAAATCAAGAATCCATCACCATTCTGAACATCCGCCGGTAACCGACACTGAAGATCTACCCGAAGAGACGCCACCGCCATCGGCAAACTCACGATCCACAAAAACTCCCATCACGTTGGAAACGGAGGCAACAACCGACCAAAAGCTTCACATATCGCTTCAACTGAAGCTTTTAAACAATGCCTCATGGCGTAGATATAGTGCATGTGTTCGTGCAAAAACCGTTTCAGAAACAAGTATGAACTGCAAAAAAGCCTTCTTAGAGGTGATCTCCTCGAAAAAACAAACTCTCACCAAGAAGAGGATAAAACTCTTATATTCTAACCCTAAAATAAGAAAAAATAAAGAGAGAACAATAGAGCATCAAGGCCTCCAAGAAAAAGACGACACTCAAAGGTTAGATTTATTGGAAGCATAAAGAAGAGTAGATGGAGAGGGATTAAATCCCGCCTTCCCACCCTCTCCCATAAATCGTCTTTTCCCCACACCAACTCTCAAAATTGCCTATCTTTTTTCACTTTCTCTCTTTGTACAGCATTCGCTTTTCCCCAATCTATTTTCCTTTTATTTATTTATTTTTCATAAAATCCATGATATAATCATAGTGACAAATTTCTCTGAAATTCACCGAAACAGTGTCCACCGAAACTTTCAGTGAAATTTCAGTAGTTTCTCCGAAATCGACAAATTTTCATTTACTTCGGTGAAATTTAGTTTCGCTGAAATTAACTAAATTTCACCGAAATTAATATTTTTTGAAATAAAACTTGCCCTTTTAAAATAATAAATCAGATTTTTATAAATATTTAATACAATTTTTTATATATTTTGTGTACTCCCCGAAATTTTTCAGGAACTTTCTCGAAATTTTCCAGAAAACTTGTCACCATGGATATAATCGGGTATCGTAAACAATAATATTCAGAAAAAGATTTTATTTATTTATTTTTCCAAGTGGTGCATAAGTAGCAGCTCTCCAAAAGAAACCTAAATTCTCACCTACTGGTACCCTCCGCCCCTCGCATTATAATCTTCTTCCACCTTCGCCGTCAAATAAACCCTAGGGAAATCTGCAACATCGAATGTCTTCTCTTTCATCATCTTCTCCACATCCGCCTTCTTCATCACCGTCCGAGTGATCGGAGGGCGATTACGGCGCTGATCACGCGGGTAGTATTTGATGTCGAACACCGTCTCCGGATCCGACGTCGGTACACATGCCTGCGCGTGGGGAGTCGCCGGGCAGAATCGACGGTACTCGAGCGCGGTGGGAACCGCGCCCTTGTACTCGGGATCTGAGCAGGGACCTGTGATCTCCCATGGTTTTCTGAAGTATTTCTTCAGAGTTTGAAAGAGAGATTTGGCTGCCGAAGATGCCATTGGAGACGAAAAGGAGGGAGGGATTTGGGGGAGAGATGATTTATTTGAAGAATATGGTGTACTGGGGTGAGTGTGGAGAATGGTCATTGGCCTTATCTTCACCGTACACGTTTCAAGTATTATGCTGTAGAAGAGACTTTAGAACTGAAATGATCATAACCGTCTAATAGAGAATTATTAACAATTTGTTAGTTCCATATGATTAAAGATTTGGGTGGCTTCATACTTTATCACGGTAAAAAAAAAATTGTTGACTACCTTCAATCAAATGATGGAGATAGTCTTTCGTCTCAATCTTCCACACAATAGATCTTATGATTATGGCGCACCTATCATATGGCCACATGTTGATTTCACATGGCACACATCATCAAAAGTGTTTGTCTGATAGGTACACCTGTGATCATGATTATTTTTGGGGATGTGTGCCACGTGGAATCAAAATTTGATTGTATGATAGGTGCACCATGATCTCCTGTGTAGAAGAATGGGACAAAAAATAATCTCCACCATCTGATTCAATGCAGTAGTCAATGATTTTTTCATGTGAATGAGCATGTGCTCTTCACATAGAGGCGATGCGAATAAATTTTGAACAAAATCATTGCGAAGCCTATACACATTGGTCGTGTCTAAATAGACAAGTCATCATCATAAACTTATTTCATTTGTTTAGAGCCTGCTTTGTGAGTCCTATTTCTCTATTTTTTTCTAATTAGCATTAAGCTCTCATAACTTTGGCCCTACCTATCATCAAATCTATCAATATAAATTTTTTGAAAACAATATTATAAATATGTGTGCCGTAAAGGGGATCAAATGAAAATTTCAGGACAATTTTGGTATATTTGGTATTTTTCAGCAAAATTTTGGTAAATTTCAGTATTTTTTATGTTTATTATTATTATTATTACTATTATTAGGGAGTCATTATTGCACTTGAAAATGTGACCCTGACATCGAAGTTAAAAGAAAAACTTTATATTTTATGGACATATGGCATGTGAAAATGCAATATGGGCCGTTTGATTTAAAGTTAATGATCCATAGATCTTTAATAGATAAGATTGGAGCAAAACACGATATTTATCATATAATCTATTGTTGTCAAGCGTTGAATCATATAATAGCCTGTGACTATATATAATCACATGATGAAAAATATATTTCATGCTAATCTTTTGCATTTAATATTTTTAAATGATGGGCTTCAAAGCAAACAGTTTGATGATATTTTCATATAGTAGAGGTTTAGATGGTATTTTCATATAGTAGAGGTCGCCAAACTTGTAAGTCTTTGTTTTAAGCTCGGTGCAAGGATCAATTTTTCCGAGTGCAAGTAATGGCTCCTTTATTATTATTATTTTTTTCCTTTTAATAAATATTAGTAATTTAGTTTATATTGTAGTAATTAAAAAAAAAAAATATATATATATATATATATATATTAAATATATTTTCAATCCCCGAAACTTTCCCGAAATTTTTTCGAAAGGTATCTAAATTAATTCGAAATATAACGAAAGGACCCCCTATCGAAAAATTACGGAAAACAAAATTTGTCACTATGTGCGTGAACAATTTAAGATAATTAAAAAAATTAGTCCAAGTGCAAATTTGGTAGGACCGTTGCGAGAGTATACAATGAAAACTTCTGGACACTCATGCCCGATTATGAGATTGCTCCTTGACCGTTCGATGGCATGTTGCTACGACCTAAGCTATGTACCAACGAGATCTCCCTTGATCCTTGCTGAATGTGCTTGAAGGTCCCTCAACGGTTTAATACTATTGGGGAACTTGTGCAAATGATTTTACCCCACCAGTGATTTAAGATATCGGTGATTTATTTGTTTTGCTGGATCAAAAGTGATAAAACATAGATTGAAGTACTAAAGCGAAAGCCTTGTCTAATCGGTTGCGAACTTTTTAAAACATATAGTGAATCAAAGTTTATTATTCAGAAGAGTCCCTTCACTTATATTCACTTATATGTATTTATCAGTTGAACAAATTACGTTGATTAGATATTTGTGCCACACGATATAATGATAGATCACAATTGAATGATGTGAGATAAAGAGATTAATTTCAATAGTGGAAGATCATTTAATCCGGTGTTTGAAAAAATTGGCTCGGACTGGCAGATTCGTCCCGATTCAATCGAAACTAGAGAGTGGTCTGTATCCGAATAACAAAAGGTCAAAGAGATGCGGAAAAAATTGGATTGGACTTGGCCAATACGTATTGGCTGATACCGATACACATTAGCCTATTTTTTTAAAAATTATATATATATATATATATATATATATATATATATATATATCGAGGCGTATACGTATCTGACTGACACATATCGAACTGAGTTGAGCAGAATTTTTGGTTGCAAATAAATTTCACTCAGAAAAACTTCTTAATTAAACGAAGAGAAGACGACGACACTCTCTCTTGCCTCTTGACCTAAACTTCCCTCTCTCTCTCTTTTATTCAAATCTCCTGCTAACTGTCTCTCTGTCCTCGCGGATCTCTCCCTTTCTTTCTCAGCTCGGCAAACATTGGCGATTCAACTCGTGTTAGGTTGAAAGTAATTTATTGAGGTATGCTTTCCGTTAATTTTGCATCTTATTTTGAGGTTTTGATTGATGTGTGTTTGTATTTTGCCTTTTTAGAATGTAAAATTTTGTTTTGGGCGTTTTTCAAATTGTGTTTAGTGCGTTTTCTGTATTTCTATCTGCTTCCGCTATCATGCTTTCATTGTTTTTTTGTTCTCTTCTGCATGAAAGAATTAATTCATGTAATTTTTATTTTTTCTCTTCATCCCTTTGCATTTAGTAAGAGACGTATTTTTATTCATGTGGATCTATTTTTCACATTGATTTGCTTTTCCCACAAATTCTTTGGCCTTTTATAATTCATGTGGATGTTTTTCCTCACATTTTCTTTTCATGTGGACATCTTTTTCCACAATTTCTATGGCCTTTTATAATTCATGTGTGGTTGTCATTTCACATATTTTCGTTGGTTTTTAATACTGCACGTGGTTTCTTAAGCTGCATTTACTTGTCCTTTTAATCATGGATTTCTTTTCCGCATTTCTTTGAACTTTTATTATTCGGATACAATTTCCATATATATATATATATTTTACTTTTATCCATATGGATGTCTTTCTCACATTGTTTTTGGTGTGGATGTTATTTGTTTTTTTAGACCTTATGGTATTTGTTTACGCCGTGAAAGGATTTAGGGTTTACACTCTATTTCTAATCTATGTTCAAAGCAGGAGAGTATTAGAGTACACCTTATTTGACCACTACAATTCTAAACCAATTGTTATAATCTTATTTATCTAAACCACTTGTAATCGCTCACGGTTATATTTGTAATATTATTTATACATTAACCAAATTATTTATACATTAACCAATTGTTATAATCTTATTTATCTAAACCACTTGTAATCGCCCAAGGTTATATTTGTAACATCATTTATACATCAACTTATAATACATTTTCTTGTGAGAATATTGTAACACACTAATCCAGTTGTGGCAATTTGAGTTTTCTATATTTCTATATTCATCTTCTCTCTTTCATCTTCTTCTTATTTTCTTCTTTATTTTATAATCTTAACAAAATGTGAACCATTGATCTCTTGCTCCAATAGTGTGATTTTGGAATTTGGTCTCCAAACCATAGTCACCAACTCAGGGCAATAATTCGGCAAGGTTAAAGTTCAAAAAAATACTGGCAAAATTTGGCAAATTTCGGGAAATATATGGAGGAAATTTATAAAAATGAAAAAAAAAAAATTGGTAGTATAAAATATTATAAAATTATAAAATTCACTAATTTAAAAATCGTGAATTATTCGTGTTTTTTACATATGACACACAACACAATGGAAGGTTGACAATATTGACACCTCAAGGTCATAGGTTCCAACTCAGCTTACCTATAAAAAAAAAGATTGTGTTTTTTATCATTTTTAAAAACACATATTTGATTCGCAGAACCTCAAATTTGTGAATTATTCGCGAATTTTTTTTTTTTTTTTTTCCAAAAAATTCGGAGAATTTGGTGACTATGATCCTAACTACCATCTGTTTCTGAAGATAAAAGGAGAAGTGTTGTTGTTAATGATGGTATAGACTATCATTGTGGCGATGGTTTTTGGGGCCAAATCATTTTTTTATTTGTTTTCCAAATGGTGCTGGTAATAATATGACGGGTTTGGGAGGTTAAGGAGAGAAAGGTGATGGCCATGGAATAAAGGTTGGATCTGCACGGATGGTGATTGTTGTGTTTAGTTTTGAAGTGAAATGTTTGGATGGTCATGCATCGGGTTTGGGTTTTTATGCCAAGTGTCGCGCATCTTTGATATGGTTCAAACTACCAGATCACTGAATTTTAACATCACCCATTAAAAAAATATGCACAAGCATTTGTATTAAGAGTGAATACCTCAAACGGTTAGGAGAGAAAGGTGGTGGCTGTGGATTAAAGGTGGGGTCTACACCCTAGTAGCAGGAGTCTTCTACTCAATGTGTCGCTTCCACTTTGGAATCTCCCTCTCACTCCCGCTTTCGACCATAAAATAGTCTATTCTCAAGATTTTGATGACACTCCCGCTCCCAACACACTATATGCTTCCTGCCGCTTCCGGTAACTAAGGTTTACACAGATGATGACAGCCGTGGGTTTAGTTTTGTTCTATAAACGCCTTGGGTAGGGAAACTTTTGCCAATTCCACATTATTTTTTTTGTCTTTGTTGTTTTGTGTGGAAACGTGATGATCATCAAGATTGTGTATGTGGTGTTCAGTTTGGAGTGGAGAGGATTGGAAATCATTTACCCAACGATCCAACAGGTGCATTGCATGTGCGTTTTACTAGTATATATAATGCAAGATGGCCGTTTGTCACACACACGACAACTCTTTAAATGGTTTTTTTTAAAGACGATATAACCCTATATGTATGATTCTGTTATAGTTTTTCTTACTCTCTCATGCCTCTCCTCTCTCTCCACACGTGCACCTCATCATCATCATCATTGTGCCTCATGCATCTATTTGAGGTCAGCTTTGCAAGTATACTGCTTCCCTCTAAGTCTTCACTAGTCGTCTCTTCTCCTACTTCCTTGCGCTTGTAGCATCTCAAACCTTCATTCAGAGTCTACTTGTAGCCTCCATGGACATATCTAAACTGCCTTAAGCGACTTTTTAAAAAAAGTTCTCTTTACAGGTGTCACTCTAAGAGTCTCTCTTTTATACTCGATCTTAATTTTATCCTTTATTGTTACTCCACACATCAATCTTAACATATGTATCTCAGCCCCATTGTATATCTATGGTTAACACATCATGTTCTTGACAAACGGCTAAGGGTTCAAAGCAGATCCTTGATCCAGCCCAAATCCTATAGGGAACTCATTCGTCCAAACAAATAACGGCTCAAGACAAATCCTTGATGCAAACTAACTCCGATAGGGAACTCATTTGTCTCTCCACACGTAGTTCGTTTACACATGTTACTTCCATTTCATACAATTTAGAATGCATTTCTTTCTCATCATCCACTAGATTATCCATCTCGTCATTCTATTATACACCTTTTCCAAATCAATTAATACCATATGTAAGTTTTTGTCATCTCTCTCCGAACTTCTCCATCAGTAGCCTGAATAGGAAGATGATTTTACTTATTGGTCTTCCCAGTGTAAATCCAAACTGGTTCTTTGATACAATTAATTCCTTTCTTAGGTGTTGTTCTATTATTCTCTCCCAAAGTTTCATAGTCTAGCTCATAAGTTCAATTCCCCAAGTTGGCACAAGTTTGGATGTCCCCTTTGTTGTTGTAAAAAGAGACAACAATGCTCTTCCTCTATTCGTTAGGCATATTATAGGTCTCGTTTTTTATAGCCTGATGTCAACATGGCGCCGACCCTCTTCCTTTCTTTCCAGGCTTGGGACCTACAATGGTCGGCACAAGTCTCCCCGCACGTGCATGCATGACCCGAATGCTCTTCTCTAATCAATTAGTACAATAAGTGTCCTCTTTCCACAACTCTTACAAACACGAGGCTATTATTAAGAGTGGTTTGCATGAGGTGTTTCATCTGTACAACATAGCATATTAGATGCTAGTATTAGGTGTTTCGTGTACTTATAACCCAAATCTCTCCATACATATACATGTGCAGCCCACTAGATTATATTTAAACAATAAGTATACCTTCCTCTTTTAGTGAGGAAAGCCCTCAACTTGATTCCTTCTATTCCCACTTAGTATTAAGCCCCGTAAAGAAGAAGAATATTTCTTCTTTTCTCATGAACTTCTTTCCATAAGGCATGGTTTCATTGAAATTCTCACATGAACTGCTTGTAACCAGCAACAAATCAGAACCATATAGTCATGTGCTGCCTGGAATTTCTGACCCAAAACATCACACCATCCAACCTTGCCGACCACTGGAAAACAGGGTATATTGACATATATAATTATTTCTTTATATCAAAAGCCCTTTAAATAAATATTTTCTTAGCTTTTAAGGCTTGCAGAAATTGTTGCAAGGTTCTTTTTCTTTTATATGTTTTTCAAAAGAAACCCTTGTAACACATCCATCTCTAATTCAGCTTATTGCATAGAAGCTAGCTCTAATACCACCCGCTGTAGTTCTTGTATACTCATGAGGATGGAGCAAAGAATTTAAATTTAAACTACATGCACCTTGATCCATACCAAACGAATCCTCTTGACAATCAAAAGCCTTCTATTCTCTCCCATTTGACACAACAGCAATGAGAATTTTTCATCATGTTGTATCAATAAAAACGATGAAAATAGAGACCTCGATGTCCTTATAATAGTGTACATGAGTCAATCCATCACTGACTCATGTCCACCTACTAACAGTGAATGCCAACTTTAGTTAGCGAGGTAAACTGTGAATTGTACGCTATAAAAAGTCGCTTATTGGATTGCCTCTTAGTGGAATTCTACTATAATAATAAAGTCGAGTTGCCTCTCTCCAACACATCAAAATATATGCCCTACGATCAACACTAGATCGATCAAATATCCAATTATCTATCTATGAAAACAATGTAAACATGTGTACCTTTTAAGATTAGCAATCCATAATCTCTGGCATAGGGTGAAAGTGTCCTTGTGGATACTCTCGTGATATATGGTCTAATGATGTCTAAGTCCTTAATGGACGTTTGTTGATATGACATAGTTTAATGATATTATCAATTGTAATCCCTGTTAACTTATTATAGATGCTAAGGATAGTAGGAGCTTGATGCCCCAATGTTCTGTAGCATAGAATTCCTCTAAATACTTTATTATCATCTAATAAGACCTTTCTAGGAAAGGATTTCTTGTCAAGGAAAATCCTAGATCCAAGAAGGAACACATCTTTACTGATAAAAAAAAAGAAGGAACACATCTTTTTCTAGAGAGCATGCGATCGATCAAAACATAATATTATCAACTACATAATCAACATAAACATGCGTACCTTTCCTAGGCGATGTGAACCGTTGATCAAACCTATAAGGTTTCTTACGGTACACTTGACATTGATGAAGAAGAAGGCCCTCCTCAGATGGATCTACCCACCTCTCTTCCTAAATTCCCTTGATGGGGAAGATGCTAGAAACTCGTGTGTAAGGAGGGGAGACACCCAACTTTATTATAGCATTAGAATCATGCCCCACTTAGAATACAACCCATAATGTATTCCAAGTACGAGAGACCGCATGTACGGGCGAGAATGAATAACCATTAATCTTTCTAAGTATAAATCTCTTGGGTTGTTGTTTTAAGATTCTAACTAATTATAATCCTGGTTTTATGAATTCTAAATGTGTTCGGCCATTTAAAAGAAAAATTTAGGATTTGAAAAATCTCTTCAACAATCTGGCACTTGACCTATACCCTAATTACTCTTATAAAATGACAGTCACTGGATTGTAAACTTTTTAAATCGTGTGCACACTATATTTTTTTAAAAATTGATCAAAACAATTAAGCATTCAATAATTATCAGTAAAATTCAACAACACCCATGGTAATGGAGCATAGGCGTACAAAGTGTTCCAATTTGGCCCTAAGACAGTTTATAATATCAAGAATGAAACCATTCATGAAAAGACAATAAAACAGGGTTTTATCATGTTGTAAGAGTGATTCACGCTAAAACATCCCAACCATTTTGTGTGCATTCTCTTATTGTTTTGCTCCATGCCTGTTATGATATGTGCAAAACTCCATGTGAAAAGGTTCACCTATATATCATAACAAAAGTTTATCGATGTGGTGCCTAATCTCATCTACCTTCGAATAAATCACTACGAATACCAATATTCAGAGGCAAACTTGGGGTATGACCTAATTATTTCATACCCAAGCATCTTGCCTTATGAGAAACTCTATCACGTGAAGTTTTTCATCATTAATGAAGGTTTGTTGATGTGGTGTTAAATCTCATCTCGCCTGAAACAAGCATTTAGTATATCTCACATCCTCACACAAATTGCGTATGCTCAATTATATAGCATCCAACATGTGGAAAGCTCTACCTTGTTGAAAAACTTCAGCATGTACAAACTTTACCATTAAATATACATGTAGATATAAAAATGCATGATATCAATGAATAATACTTGCAAAAAAAAAAATAATGAGGTTACTCACCTTGATTTTTGTAATAGTTTCATTGTGAAATAAAAATTATGGCTGTAGGCTCCCACTCTTATTGGAAGATAAAGATCGATATTTTGCTTGGATATGTGGACTACGATTTGGTCCTGACGTAGGATAAGTCGCCAACTCCGTTTGCAGAGTCTCCAGAATCGACCAAAGTCTACTTTGCTAAATGGGTAAAGGCCAATAAAATGGCAATGCTGATCATTCGTGCCTCTATAAGTAATGCAATTCGAGGAGGTAGTGAACCCATCAATACCACAAAAGAATTGCTTAATATTAAGAAGCAGTTTGTAGATCCTAATAAATATCTTCAATATGAGCATTTGAGTATGATGAGCTTGAGGTATAATGGAACCAAGAACGTGTGAGGGCTACAAAAGGAGCTATTTGATGACTATACATGTATATCTGATAATGAAGTTTTCCACATGTTGAAGTTTTCCACAAGGTGGAGCTTCCCTGTGGTGGAGGTTATATCATTGAGCATATGTTATATTTGATTACCTACTATAATTCTTGGTACCATTGAATATTTGCTTAGGGCTAGATGTGGATTAGCACCACCAATGGTGTAGCCAGGTATAGAGGTATTGGGGCTATTTCCCCATATAAATTGAAAATAAATATATAATAAGCTTCTTCTACATCCGTTCTTCCATATCCAAGCCCATAATTCTGCAGTGTAAAAGCCCCCCAAATTTACGGTAAAACAACTATTACATCTATCGACCATTGCTAGCTCCCATCAGAAGAAAATCCTGGCTATGCCGCTAGGCATCACATCATTAAACCTTCATACTGATATGTTAGTGAAGTTTTCCACACACTTGTTGGCGTTTTAAGATCGGGATGTACATCGAAGATGTGAAATATTGAGGTCACACCTCATGACTGCCTGTGCGCGTTATTACCTATTGCTCGAGACTAGATGTGATTGGCACCACATCGATGAACCCTTGTTCTGATATAGAGGTGAAGGTTTTCACATGGTAGAGTTTTCTATATCAGAATGATATATTATGAATATGAATCAGTACAATATGAGTATGAACACTTAAGATTTTTATGTTTTGGGGTAAATTGCTCTTACTATATGATAGATCTACGTTTTCTTATCTTGAAGTTTGGGGGTGGTTCTAGTCTTGAGATTATGGAACTGTCTTAGTATCAAATGTGAACGCTTTGTATGTCCGTGATCCATTATTATAGGTGTTATTGAATTTAAATGATAATTGTTTAATGTACAATTTTTTTAATCAATAATTTCTAAAATACAGAGAACACTCGATTTCAAAAGTTCTAATCTTGTGAGTCATTTCCTAAAATAGTAGTTAACGCATAAGCTAAGTGGGAGATTGTTGAAATGATTTTCTAAGACCTAAAAACTGTTTATGGGGTCCAACACATTTAGAATTTCATTAAAACTTGAATTATAATTGGTTATAATGCCCAACGTTCAGGACCAACGATTTTGTCTCGCAATCAGGGGGCCTGATCAACGATTTTGTCTCGCAAGCTGGAGGAGATACGGTTTGGGAGGTTTCCACCCGTCGATCTCTTAGGTGCGACGAGATCGTCTCTTTCACCAATCAGCTGTCCCTTATTTATGGTAGTCATCCTAATGCCCAACGTTAGAACCAACGGACTTGGATGGGCAGCAAGGATGGCAGGTTCAGTGTTAAATCCTACTTTCGTATGCTCACGTGTCGGCCGCTCATCAAATTTCAATGAGCGTTTATGTGGAAGATGGGGATCCCTCCAAAGGTGCGATTTTTTGCTTGGCTACTGGTCAAGGAAAAATTCCCGGCAGTGGATTTACTCATTAGACGGGGTATGGAGCTACATAACTTATGTGTTATGTGTCGACATGAAGCAGAGTCGGCTGCCCACCTGTTCCTTCATTGCCAGGTGACTTTTAAGGTCCGGGGGGCGATTCTAGGGCTTTTCGACATTAGTTGGGTCGCTACTCAAACAATCACGCAACATCTCAGCAGCTGGTTGTCTCTCACTTTGGAGGACCAGGTTCGGAACTACTGGAGGAAGGCGTTTTTGGTTGTTTGTTGGCATCTTTGGCTTGAAAGGAACCACCGAACCTTTCGGAATACTTCGCGTCTGGTGGCGATGATTATTAAAGGCATTAGGGATTGTATTTCTTGGTGGGGTTCCCCCGGGGGGGACAGCATTGGAGAGTCATCTATGCCCTGGGATCCGGGCTAGACCTGCTGTATGCGCGATGTCTTGTGGGGTGGAGGGTCTGGGATCCTGTGTTTTGTGTTCCTTTTTTCTGCTATTTTCTTTTTTGTCGGTGTATGTTTTTTCAGCATCTCGCTGGGGTTTATTTAATTTTCCGTTACCGATAAAAATAAAATAAAATGGTTATAATGGTAAAAGCATTATTGGAATATTAAATTAGCAACCTTCTAGGTTTTCAATTATAAATGGTTGTTGGTTATCCATTCTCTTCCTTATAAATGGTTCCTTTCCTATTTAGAATACATGATGAGTTGTATTCTAAGTAGGACAAAATTCTTATGCGATAAATAAGGGTGGACGTCTCCCCCATTCTACACACACGCTATCTAGCAACTTCCGCATCAAGAGAGTGTAGGCAGCGAGGTGGGTAGATCCATCCATACAAAAGCTCTCTTTCTTCGTTAACATCAAGCAATGAGAGAGATCCTTGAAGGCATTGATCAACGGTTCAGATCTCCTATGAAGGTTCACATTTATGTTGATTTTGTAGATTGTAATCATATACTTGGATCGATCATATGTCTAGATCTTAGTGTAAAATATTTGGTGCTTCGTATAGGGGTTTAAGAAGATTACTAAAGTGATCGTTCGAGGAAGTACAACCAATGTAGTCTGCTCAAAGGTGATTGTTTTGTTTTTTTCTGAAATTTGGGACAATAGTATCATTAAGATCACTGTGGTGCACTCATTTGCTGGAGTGGCAGATTATGCCCGAAAGTGATTTACTAATTTCTATGGAGATGGAGTGAGTACAATAGACGCGAGGATGATTCTCTTGCCCAAAAGTCTACACGCGTTTTGACGTGACCTGGGGGCAAATTGCTTATCAAAGTTTCTTCTTGTTTAAGGGGATACAAAATGCGATCACGGGATGTAGCCAAATCCATGGAAGCACCTCCAGTAGGTTTTAGCCTGACTCTGGCTAATCCCCATCTTCTTATTAGGACCAGTGGGGAACAAATTGCTACTAGGGATAGAAGAAAGGGAAAACTGCTCGCTCGGGTTATTCGACTCAAGGGGAGGGAGCAAAGGGCGCCATCCAAGATTGGATTTGGTGGGGTTCTGGTCGAGGTGCTTGACAACTTAAAAACAACTCTCTTGACCCCCCCTCTCCCTTTCGGTTGGAAATACGAAACCAAAACCTTTTGATTGGTTGGGTACAGATTTGATCCCACCTATGGATGCAATTTCTTCTTCCCGCCATTGAGACCCGAAGATGCTTTATGGGGATCAATAGGTAAAGTCCAAGCATCTTTGAAGTAGCTGCTTACCTGGACCACCAGAAAGCAAATGCAATAAGCTCTTCATTGCCACCTCCATCTTCTTTGAAGCAGAACTCTTAGGATTATTTAAAATAGAGCTGGTATATGGTATCTGACCCCTTCCCAATCTGAATATGGAATGGGTCACCTTTTTGGATACATGGCACTATTTCTCATCAAGGGTGCCATGTGATGCAGAGACCATGATCTAAAGATCTGTGGTGTCGAAGATTGCATCGAGAAAAATTCTCTATTGTCTGCTGCTTCAAAGCGGTCAAACTCCTTTAAAATTAACAGTTACCATGTAAATCTTCAAAATCGTTTTTAGCCATTCATTTCAAAGGCATTTCTCCACTTTGAATCACAAGATAGAGATTTTTTCATGCAATCTTTGACCCACCAATTCTTCACATCAGCTCCTTCGCATCATGTGGTACATATGATGAAAAATAATGCTACGTGTCCAAGATCACTGACGCGTTCCAACTCTAGATTGGGAAGGGTCATTTACCATATATCACCTCATTTACAATAGTAGTCAATATTGTACCAAAAATTAGTAATCCATAATTAATAAATCTTTCGTAACATTCATTTCTGATTTCCTTAGCTATAAGTTTTACTGTTGCTTCAAATTATGTACCTAAGCAAAACGTTGAACATAAACTATAGATATCATAACTTGTGGGGAGTTAATTTAGCATGCAGTAAGTGTTAAAAATTGAACTCCAATCTCTTATTTGTATATATAAGAGTACCAATGCGGGATTTCATGTATTCTATTTGTAACCACTAAAAGTAGCAGTTCTATTTGCCAGCTCATGTCTCCCTCATCATTACTTGTATGAATCCAATACTAACTTGTTATCTTACCACCCTACCAATGTATCGGTGTTGGTATTGGGTATCAGCCCATCTTTAACCGATGCGGATTGGTCTATACGGATACAATATCTCCGATAATGAATCGTCTTTTTTTTTTTTGACAAAGAGTACACAATAAATTTGTATCAATCAGTATTGGCTGAGATGGAGACACTATCGGCCAATACCGACCTGTATCGGCTCGATACTGATAGTGATAATGATACCATCCTGTTATCTGTATCAGGGTGGTATTGGGATTGGTTCTCGAGACCGATATGCATCGCCGATGCATATCGGTATTAGCCTAGATTTCATACCATGTACCCTACAACGTCTTCATCACCACCCATCTCTTATTTTTCTGGTGATCTGTATTTATTTTCAAATATAATTACCTTTGGCGAAGGCAAATGGGAGATGGCAAAAATTCCTCCCTCCTCACTTACTGGAAAGAAAAGGTGTCAAAGTAGGGCTGTCAATGAATCAGTTCGGGTGACGCAGTTCAAAACAAAATACACACACACACACACAACCTAATTGGTCGGATCAGGTTAAAATCTGCCTGCCCTGACCTGGTGGGTCGAGTAACAGGCCGATCCAACCCATTGCCAGCCCTATGTCAATGGAATTTTGTATATGTAGACTGCTTTATTTGGGCTCTTTAGAAAACATGCTTACTTTCAATCAATTTTAGGAAAACATGCTTACTTCAAATAATTTTAGGAAAACAATGCTTTTACGATTTTAGAAAAACATGCTCATCGGTTTGTGGGCTCCATGTAGGACCCATCTGTGATCGGGTGCCACAGCAACTTGCCCAAAGATGATCAGGTTCCACCCAAAAAGTTTGGGCATGATCCGATGTATATCCACCGTTGAAAATGTAGTCAAAGGTGCTCAAATTCAATGATCCAGATTGGGTGGGTGCTACCCTATCTTTTACCCATCTAATAATGGACAAAAAACTTTTAAAATAGTTATTTTTTTTGTCCATAAAATCACGTTCGACATGGCTGATCAACTCAAAACGGGTGTTGTTTTGGGTTAAATTATTTTTCGGAAAATGCATAGGCATTGTTTTCCTAAAACTGTTTGAAGTAGGCATGCTTTCCTAAAATTGATTGAAAGTAGGCATGTTTTTCTAATTTTCTCACTTTAGATTGTGTTCTTGCCATTGACCCAACTTTTATGACTAAGTAGATATCCTTATGGAGAGCACCATCGATGCATTGAACAATGCATATCAAGAATTCGTTGCCGCCGCAGCAGACGTGCTGGAGTCCAAGGAGCTCTCGGGTGGCCAGAAAACTGCAGTAACCGATATCGCTCTAGAAAACTTCAAGCAACGGTGGGAATTGTTTAGAGTATCTTGTGATCAAGCAGAAGAGTTTGTGGAGTCGGTGAAGCAGCGGATTGGTTCGGAATGCTTAGTGGACGAGGCAACAGGTTCAGTTGTAGCAAATTTGGGTCAAGCTGCTGCGGGTCTCCCACCAATTAGTGCAGTTCGCTTGGAGCAGATGAGCAAAGCCGTCCGATGGCTTGTGATAGAACTCCAACATGGTTCGGGAGCTGCCAATGCTGTTCATTCCCATTCATCTGCTCCTTTCGATGCCCGGTTCTCCGAAGATGCAGCCCAGTAGGTATGTGTGAATGCTTGTTTGTTCTTTTCCTTCCTTTATTTCAAGAGGGGTACCTCTATTCGCACCTGCCAGATTACGTGCCTACACTAAAACCTGTTGACCGCCTTAAATCAGACGATCGTGATAGTTTTTAATGCCAAACTTCGACACAATGGATCTTGAGACAATGGGTGAGCCATCAGACGGTCAAGTTTCTGATTACACGTGTCACAGATTCCAAAGCGTGCCCTAAAATCACGTTTGAGCATGATGTGTGCCATGTGATTTTAGAGCCATGTTTTGGGATCTGTGCCATGTGGAATCAGAAATTTGACCGTCTGATGGCACACCCATGTTGTCAAGATCCTTTGTGTCGAAGATTGGCATGAAAAACGATCACGATCGTTTGATTTAGTCAACAAGTGTTAGTGTAGGCGCCAACAGTAATCTGGTAGGCGCCAATAGAGGTACCCATATCAAGAGCTCTTATATAGTAACAGCTCTGTTCCAAACAAAGAATTGGAACGGGTCACTGATTGTAGATGTCTGGCAGGTGGTTGCATCAAGTGTGCCATGTGATTTAAAGGATCTGATACAAAGATCTGAGGGGTTGAAGATTGCATCAAAACAACTCCATTTTAGAAGTTTTTGCCACATTTTACATTGTACCTATTCGTTTGATAAGTGTCTGACTGTATTTTAAAGGCATTGACTGCTTCGAATCGCATTATAGAGATGTTTTTCCTTCTCAATCTTTGATACCATGGATCTTTAGATCATGGTCATTGAATCACATAGCACACGTGGTGAAAATGGTGAACGGGTCAGTTACCATATATGAGCTCTTTGTACAATTGGGGTTACAGTTGTCTGTGTTGCATATGATTAGGGCAGGCAGGGCCGGCCCTGGACCAAGGCGAGCCAGGCGGCTGCCTTGGGCCCCCGATTTCCAGGGGCCCCCCAAAAAAAAACCCTTTTAAGAACTAGGTTTAAAAAAAAATTACAAAGGGCCCCCATCTTCCCTCTCTAGTCTTCCAAAGCCTCTCCTCTCTCCAACTCGAGACACCTCAAAGCTATGGTGGAAGACGAAGGGAAACAAGGTGATTTTGTTGAATGTTCATATGAGAAATTGATGAGTTGTATAGCTAGATTTTGTATAGTGTTACGATCTGATTTTACGATAATATATAGGATTGTCAACTTAAATTGGTTGGGTATTTGTTAGTGTGATGGTTTGATAATCAAACTAATGGTGTTATTGTTAATAGTGGCTGGTTTTGATGATTGTTGTTCAATGTTTAGGATGTCCTTGATGATACACCTTAGTGGGCTGGTATGATTTGTGTTTGATATTATATTCAATGAAATATTTTGTTGGGTTGATGAATTTTTGCATTGCCTATCAGCTGTTTGACTTATTTCTTCATAGGGTATATTGCTTGATCTTGAAGTGGTCCCAATGAGGGTAAGTCGGCTTCAAGGCAGGTTGGTGGTTGCTTATGAAAGAAGCACATGATGTGTTTGATTATATACCCAAGTGGGTCGTTATAGTTAAAGAGTCAAACTATACAAGTGAATGTCTTATTTGGTCTTGCGTGTATATATGAAAAATGAAGAGTAAGGTTAGTCACTCCCTCTAGTTGGTTTAACTAAGTAATAGGGTACAAGGATTATTAGTGCATTTAATTATATTAGGAAAAGCTAAGGGCATCAACTTGTTTAGTAGGATGGATCGATTTAGATGGGTTGGATGAATTATAATCAATTGTTAAGAGAGATATATGGTGATAAAAGGGCTTCAGAAGTTCAAACTCCTTGTTTTCTAGTTTATGGTGTTGAAGCATACAAAAAACAAGTGTACTAGCTAAAGAGTAATTAATCAATATATGCATATTGACATGAAAGGACTCTTATGTTATTATCTATTTTTCTAGGATCGTTATAAAATATCAATCTTCTCATCATATATAATCTATAAGAGGTGTGAAACACATTTTTCAAAGAGTATATAACACAATGAAGGCTTTCTTTTTTCTTTTTCTTTTTTGAGTTGGCATATCGTAACCGATCAGTTCCCAATCTAGATTTGGAAGGGGTCACTGATCTTAGAAGCTGAACTATTTTTTCATCATGCCCACCACTTGAGTCATTTAAAGATTTGGGGTGTCAAAGATTAAAAAACACTTATATTAGTTTATTCAAATCTGGCAAACACCTTTAAAATAAATGGCTAAATTGATTTTAGAGATTTATATGGAAACCAATCATTTTAAGCTGATGGAGATAGTTTTTGTCCAATCTTCTCCAAAATGAATCTTGAGTTCATGGAAAATTGAACCCGCATTGTTAGGCTTGACAGATTTAACCTTCAGTTTTTAGGAACAAGTGGTTGTCATGCAAAATAAACCAGCGAAGGTGTATTGTCTATTGAATATATATTTTTTCTAGATTTTGCTTTCTAAAATAAATTTTTTATTTTTTTTATATAATATGTTGTTCATGATTTAATTGTTCTTGTTTATTGTTGTTAGCTTGTACTTGCATTATGTTTTGGATAAATTACTCTAAATGGTTTTCATTATAAGTAAAATCTTGCCTTTCATATGTTTGTATAAATGTCTGAGAGAATTTTTTTTTTTTTTTTATTACTTTTTTTGTCTTGAATATCTTGTGTACAAATTTTTTATCTCTCATTGCCTTGTAAACAAGTTTTAATTGCAAATTAAAACTCTTGGCAATAATCCCATGCGGAAGTCCACCTAAACACATCTCTACTGCTCTCCTACACTCTTCATACAGAAGAGCATACTATTTTTGCTTGTATTGTATGATTTATTTATTTACTTATTTGTCAAAAAAAAAATTGTGGCAAATTTTTTTATATATTATAAAGTAATATGAAACAGGGGCCCCATTTTAGGAACTCGCCTTGGGCCTCCAAAATGTCAGGGCCGGCCTTGAGGGCAGCAAATAAGTCGGGCTGACCTTATGGTTCCAGCGACCGACCAGCCAGATAAGGTTGGAAACCTCAACCTGTTTATTAAACAGTTCAGGTTCAGGTCTTGAGTTCTTGACCTGAAGTCCCAAACCTGAACTGACCTGACCTGACTCCCTACCTTGTATCCTTACCCAACTTGGCCAAATACGCCGGCTGACCCAACTTTCTGCTGATGGGTTTGGATTCGGGATGAGGCTTGAAATAATTGGGTTGGGTCCGGTTGAGTTAGACCGTAATCAGGTTGTCCTCTACACATTTGCAGCCCTATACATGATGCCATAGAAATTAGAACATCAAAATCATCGCTTTAATATGGGTACTTTCTGCACAAATCTCAATCAGACACTCAAACAGCACTCAGTGTCAAGTTAACACAATGCCTCAGAAGAAAGTTTGTTTTCCTCTTCAAACTAGAAAACATTTATTCTAGATACTTGAAATTTCTTTATTTTCATATAAAAAATTTATACACACCAAAGATGGAAAACAGAGATGCTCTCACATAAATAAATAATAATGAGTTTAACACAAACCATGGTGGACCTGAAGTTAAAACTCCATTTCTTAACAAAAATGTTATTTTTTTAATCTTATCAAATTAACAAATATATTTAATTATTATCAATTGGTTGATGATTTTATTAGTCAGAGATTCCAAAACCATCATGTTTTGAAAGTTAAATGATATATTCATTTTTTGGTAAATGATATATTCATTTTTGCATGTTTAATCTGTTAATAGTTGGTTGCTAGTTGTTAGTTGTTTCTTGATTCATTCCACCAACAATTTTACATGATGGTTGATTCTTAGGGTGTGTTTGGATTCGGGGAAAATGCCGGAATTCGGAGGGTTAGATTTACAAATCCATCATTTGTCACCATTTGGATGGTACTTATGCATTGGAAAAATAGATCCCAATTTTTCGCTATTTACGGATTTTGAGTACAAGGGTACCCCTCAGTATTTCAATTTGCCGAATCCTCAAAAAACTTAAATATGGCTATCCAAACAGTACATTTTCCAGACTGTCAATATGGCTTTCCAAACAGTGAAAAATGATGGAAAAGGAGGGAATTCTGTAGATATCTGCAAGACGAAGTCATGGGAAAATGTAGGATCAATAAATCCTTTTCCTCCGTTTTCCACATATTTATCCAAACACACCCTATCGAGTATGTTATCGCATTTTTATCACATGCTATTATTTTCTCATATTTCTCATTTATTGCAAATCCTTTACAATCTACAACAATAAATAATAATAAATTATAATATTCTAGCTTCACCGCCTAGGCGCCTTTAACGACTTTGATGATCCATTTATTGTTACTGAACAATATATATATATATATATATATATATATATGGGAAAAGATCATATTATCTGAGTCACGCGTGACTCAAGCCTTGAGAGCGTTCTGATTGTCGTGGTCAGCATTGACCACAACGATGTATGGTCTCACTGCTCGAGCCTCAAGGGCGTGATTCAAGTCGGAGGATCATTACCGATATATATATATATATATAACCGCAATGATGTTTGGTCTCATTGCTGGAGCCTCAAGGGTGTGATTCGAGTCGGAGGATCATTACCCATATATATATATTATGAAGTGATTTTTCGAAAGAAACTTGATGATCATTGTTGAAAGAACAGATCTTGGCAGGTCTCCCCATTGGTCAACAATCCCTATAACAAGAACCAGGATAAACCCAGCTGGAAGTCTCAGAGCAGCAACCATCTACAGAAAAATTCATGCAGGAGACGACTACGTAAGTTTTCGTTTGGGTTTATTTATGTAGGTGCTCCGGTTAGTTATTATGGTAATCTTTCCATAAATTTCTATTTTAGCGAGTGGATTATTGCTGAATTTTCTGTTGGTAGCTTGTGCAATATGTATCGAAAATATTTATTGGAGATAGAGAGCTTCTACATCTAAAAATGTGTCTAATTTGATCAATAATATATATTACAATCTATTCTGATGAACTAGTAAAACACCCAATTACATGTACTTCTCAATAATATATATTGGAAAGGATTAATGAGGCATCTTGATCATCATATTAAATACCTTTTTTCCACCAGAATTCTACATTTCAGGGCCCTGGAAAATCACTGAAAGTCAATCTTTGAATAGATTTATTGGCTAAAAGGCTTAAAACCATGTTAGATGCTTATGTTATACTAGATAGTAAGTGATTTGACTTTGCTCAGAAGCAGGGTTTATTGGAGTTTCTTTGACTTCCATGGATCATATCTATGGAAATGCACCCTTCACAGATAATAGCTAACATGTATAGATTTCAGGGTCGATGTGGGCTACAGCTTAGGTCTAAGTGGACCTTCCATTAACCCATTTGGTACATGGGACTCAATCCTATGAATACATAGAAAAACCATCCGTACCCTATAATCAAGAACCTAAGTGAAAGAGAAAAAAAAACAGTTTAAACAGTGTTGGATACTCATATGGTTACTGTTGCTAGCTGTCAGCGAACCAAGCTAGCTCTCTTGGCTCGACTGGGGAAAAAAATAACCACGAGATCTTAGAGCTCGGCTCAAGAACCGAACTGAGCTAAAAAAAAATAAGCTCGTTTTTAATCGAGCCGAGCTAGAGCTACGCACTCTAAAGCTCGGCTCGATTAAAGCATATTCATATATATATATATATATATATGTAAATATACAATAAATATACAAGAACTTAACTTTATATAGTTAATTACTAAAATAGCCGTAAAAGTAATCGTTAAAATGGTTTAAATGGTTCTAACGATTGTACTTAAGGCTATATTTGTAAAATATAATGGAGATAACTCTATTTAATAACCTTTTTATGTTTTGCTTTTACAGCAAGATTACTATTTCCAAGGCAAAAAATTCATTTCCTCTCTCATAAATGCTTTGATCAGAAGATCAGAGTTTAAAATTATTAGTTATTTAGATATAAAATTCAAAAAATAAGATAATACTTCACATACTCTTGAATATATATATATATATAAGGAAATGATTATATGACTTAGTCATGAGACATAATCCCATGACTAGAGCCCCTATTGGTTGCATGTCACATCAGTAGGCTTTGAAAAGTCAATTGATGTGACATCTAACCAATAGGAGCTTGATCATTACTCATATATACATATATAGAAAAATTTGCAATTCCGGCCCTATAGTTTAATATGTGCATAAATGAACGGCTTCAAGCCAAACTGTTTCCATGTCACTACTGACCAAGTGAAATGTCCCAAATACCTTTATGTTTTTCATTTAAAAATTTAAACGAAACTTTAAAAATTATTTTTTACCTCAACTTTATCTCTCTAGCGGCGATTTAGTGATCGCAATGGTGCATCGACAATCAGATTATTTTTTTCGAAAACAAGTAAAAGCAGTTATAAGATAGCGAACACCAATTTACGATAGCATCTGCTAAGTTACAGTAGCAGCACTAACTTAAGGTAACGGTTGCAAAATTATGGTAGGGATGCTAACTTAAGGTAGCGTACGCTATCATAAATTAGAGTTCACATACTCTTGAATATATACATATATAAGGAAATGATTATATGACTTAGTCATGAGACATAATCCCATGACTCGAGTAGTGGCGGAGCCACGTTGTTCAATGGGGGATCTCAGGATCTCCCAACGCAAATTTTTTTTCTTTAAAATCTTTCAAATTTCATCTTTTTAGGGACAAGATCTTTTAATAAGGGATCTCCCATCAGAAAAATCCTAACTCCGCCACTGGACTCGAGCCCCTATTAGTTGCATGTCACATCAGTAGACTTTAAAAAGTCAACTGATATGACATCCAACCAATAGGAGCTTGATCATTACCCATATATACATATATGAAAAATTTGTAATTTTGGCCCTATAGTTTCAATATGTGCAGAAATGAACAGCTTCAAGCCAAACTATTTCCATGTCACCGCTGACTAAGTGAAATGTCCCAAATACCCTTTATGTTTTTCATTTAAAAATTTAAACGAAACTTTAAAAGTTATTTTTTACCTCGACTTTGTCTGTCTAGCAGTGATTCAGCGATTGCAATGGTGCATCGACAATCAGATTATTATTTTTATTTTTTTCGAAAACAAGTAAACGCAATTATAAGATAGCGAACACCAATTTATGATAGCATCCGCTAAGTAACAGTAGCGGCACTAACTTAAGGTAACGGCCGCAAAATTATGGTAGGAATGCTAACTTAAGGTAGCGTATGCTATTATAAATTAGCATTCGCTATCTTATGGTAGCGACACGCTATCATAAGATAACAAAAATATAGTGTGAGTTATAACTTGAGCTAAGCTTTTCTTTTATTTAAAAAAAATAATAATAATAATAAAATACCTGATCGTCGATGCATCGTTGCGAGCGTTGAATCGTTATCTAGTCGCTCCTAGGAAGATAAAATGGAGGTAAAAAGTAACTTTTACAATTTCATTAGCGTTTTTAAATGAAAAATAGTATTTTGGACATTTCACTTGGCTAGCGGTGACGTGGAAACGGCTTGGCTTGAAGTAGTTCATTTCTGCACAAATTGAAACTATAGGGCCAAAATTATAAATTTATAAAATATGAGGGCCGATATTGCAAATTTTCATATATATATATATATATATTGCAATATGGGCCCTCATAAAGGAGAGTCCTTGCCTCAACACTTCAGAGTTGAATGTTGTGCATGTGCTCATGATCACATGCCATGTGATCCTAAAAAATTCGGTTTGGGTTCTTGTGCCCCATGGCCATAGTGCCAAATTTCACCGAAAATTTCACGAAATGGGGTTAAACGAAAATTTCGGGAAATTTTCGGTTTTCGGTATTTTTCGGTAAATTTTTTAAAAATATTAAATATATATTTTTAATCCCCGAAATTTTTACAAAAAGTATCGAAATTAATCCGAAAGGACCCCCCACCGAAAAATTCCCGAAAACGAAATTTGTCACTATACCCATGGCATGTGATCTTAAAAAAAAAAATTGGCCTTAAAAAATGTGGTCAAATATTTGGTTCCGCCTGATATACTTACTGTGTCGATTTTTTGCCAATTTTGACCACATTTTAGATGATAGATAAGATGTTTTTTAAAAAATAAAATAAATTTTGATGGATGTGATCGATCTTGTGCATATTGCTTCGGCACTGATGTTAGGATTAAGTGCCACTTGACATTTAAATTACACTTTCATAAGATACGCTAAGTAGCTAACTTAGCAGTACCGCTTTATATATATATATATATATATATATATATATATATATATATATATCAGGGTATTATTGAGCTTGGACTTTTGAGGGTCGATTGGTTTAGAGCCGAGCCCGATAGAACTGAGCTCAAGCTGACCTTTGCTCACCTCGTTGATGGCCCTAGTTGTGACTTGGAGGGCAAGTGATGTCGGCCCGACCTTTTACTGTTTCCGTTGAATTTTTAATTCGGAAAGATATCAATGGCCAATGAGGGACACCTTTTATTGTTGCCGTTGAATTTTTAATTCGGAGAGCTATCAATGGCCAATGAAGGACAATTTTGCAGACACCTTATGTGGGGCGATTGACTGGCTGCTGTGCTTGGACCTATTATGTGTGCAGCCTGTTATATTATGCCACATAAGCTGCCTGTAAAATTGTCTATTGTATAATATTGGCCCTTTTTATGTCTAGAATGAGCAGTCATCAATAATAGAGAGCCCTCGTGGACTTCAAGAAAAACACGAATTTTAAGTGTGGAGATTCCTGTGTATCTCAAAGTTTACATGGAGCAGAATTCAGGTGGGGTGCCCGTTTGACCGGGTTCGTCAACTAATACACGACGACTCTTCAAACTGCACGTCTCTTCAAAAGTTAGACCGGTATTATATGTTTCGTTTGGCTTTCGGGCATAACTAAAACTGAAATTTGAAAATTTCCCCCATACCAAAAAAACCTTAAATTTTGGGTTTCGGCTTTTGTTTCGGGCATGCCCCAAACCCAAACATTGCGGCTGAAATTTTGATCCATGTGGAGGATAGATTTTACGCACGCATCTAATGTGGTACAATGTAATTGACTGCAAGTGTGGTAAGGTTCAATTAATGCAGGCTGATACAGCCAATCACATCATGTCATGTCAGCCTCTTTTATTTTGTCCAAAACAAATATGTTCGCCCTCGTTTATAGTTCTTCTTAAAATAATTAAAAATAAATAAAAAGTTAAAAATAAATAAAAAGTTAATACCAGGTAACCAACCCAAACGATCACTTTCTGTGCCACGTGGTTTCATAATGTGTTTGATGTGATTTGAGAATTATGATAAAAAATCTAAAGTTCGAGGAAAATCACCTCCATCATATAACTCACAAATAGTCGATGTTCACAATAGAATCCGATTTAGCGGTTTTGTTATCGATTTTAGGCATGACCGAAATCGAAATGATTTAGCCGAAACTTTGAACCATGATCCGATGATCAATTTTTAGTTTCACATGTCACACATACCTTTATAAGCACCCACCTAAACTTGAGGGCACTTCCGATAGAACAAATAAATTGATATGCTTTGAATCAGACAATCGAAGTCATTGATATGCTTCGAATCAGACAATTGACATCATTTTTCGTCGTAGTCTATCTTCATATCATGGGCTTACTGTACGATAATCATGTTTTGGTTCTACGTGACACATCCTAAAAAGTGACCTGTAAATCATGTTTCACTTTTGGAGATGTGTGCCGCATGGAACTAAAAATTGATTGCCTGATCGTAAGCTCATGTGGTGATCCATTGTATGAAATATTGGGACGAAAATTAATCTCCATCTGCTTCAAAACAATCAATAGTTTTTAGCATAGGTGTCGTCAAAGATTCAGTAGGTGCAAATAACATCAAACTATGATAGGAAATATCATAAAAGTCAACATTTTCTTATACGTTGACTACAGCCTCATGTAAAGTAATTTTAAGTTAAACTTATGAAAACCTCAAATAGATCGGATAAGGCTATCATAATGATTGATGACTACATAAACTACTTTACATAAAATTGATCAGACCGTTTTCTTGCTCAAGGTATCAAGTATCGATCGATGTCGATATGTATTGGTGATAAGTATCGATATTTTGGCCAATTGATACCGATACCACATGATGCCAGTATCCATATCAAGTTAGTATCGGCCGATCGATACGTATCAGGCATCGGCTGATAGCTATCAAATTTGAAATGTGATTATTTAGTTTTTAAAATATATTTTTTTATTAAGAAAACATCTAATTATATAAATATAGGTTTTTTATGATAGGGATAATGACTTATGATCGACATTTAAGCACCAAATGGTGTTTAAATAATCTTCCACCATTAAAATGTCATTTTTTGTCTCACACCATTGAAGTGTGATTTATTATTGTGTCATGCCACACACATCTATGATCAATCTAAATTACCAAAGGCATTCCATCGTTGAAACATGTCCTAACCAAAGGATCATGCTGATAAGTAGAAGTAAACCATTTGATCGATAAACTTTAATATCAACCATCAAAATTAAGAACAACTATTGATATTATAGCGTACAGATTGGATGGTACAAATGTAAAGTACCACATCTTGTAGGAAGTTGTCCTGACCTTGCGGCATAAGGTCTCCTCCCTTACAAAAGACACGTTTTGGATCGGAACAACATCCCTTACTAGGGTCAGCTCGTACCAAAAACAAAACTTTGAAGGGAAATGATTGCTAGTGAGACCAAGTGGAGCCATCCAAAGAAGACAATATATTAACAAGTGGCGCCGGAGTGTTACATCGACTCTCTCAAAACATGTGATTTTTTACCCTTAGTCCCTCAATTGATGATATAGCACTTTAATGGTATGGATTTCCAAGATCATAAGCCAATAAATGGTGTAAGGTTGTTTAAGTACCATTTGGTGCTTAAACCGGCAGTCAGGAGTGTGACAACCCAAATTTTCGCATCTGAAAATCTGTGCCATCAGGATCATACTCTGAATGATCCCTAGGACAAATCATGAAGTGTGCTCGTATAGCGGAAATCGAGCAGACACTGTCCAACAGTGGTAGATCGAGTCATCATATATGACTTTAAATAAAGAAGCAATGATAAAACATCTATATAAGGATAAAAGAATATACATTCTCCAAAAAGGAACCAAGAAGAATCACTGGTGATGGACATCCATCACCCAAAACAATGGTTCCGATAGTGGTTCCTACAGAATGTATATTAATACCAATAAACAACATCTATAATAATAAATACAGACGGTGGCCACCAGGCATACAATAATCCAGAGTATCATACAAAAATCCTAAAATGAAGGACTCAAGTACCCAAACTAGGGATAAAATCGTCCGCCTAGACGTCAGTCTCCTCGTCCTCAGCCTCAGCCTCTGGATCAGGCTGGTAATCTGGGTCGCTCTCGGTGCCGGGAGCTCTAACCTCAGAACTTATAATTATTTATAGAAATAGGGTGAGCTACATCGAAGCTCAATAGAAGAATCCCAACTAAAAATATATTGAATATGTAAGACATGATATCTCAAAGCAGGAAATCAAATCAGAACGTGCAGACAGGGCAAAATCAGATCAATTACTGAACTTTTAAACGAGAAACAGATGTTATGCAAGGGTATGATCGGTGACTTAAATTTTATATATTTTTCTAACGTAAGAAACTCTCGTGAATATATAACACGAAGTAATCAGGAATCCACCGATAAGAAATCCCAACCAATCGTCGTTCACATGAACAATTTCAAGGTGCAACAATGTCTCATCTATGGAGTACAATTGTGCCGAGGGATTTTCAAAGCAAATGCACAAGTATGCTAGACACGGATATACCGTCGAGTCGATGGGGATCATCTGGTTAAATCATTAAATCACACACACATAGACCTCACAAATTAGATAGCAGAAATCAGGAGCAGGTTTCAGAATATCAAAACAAGAAATAAATCAAAGATTTATGATATGTAAACATGCTTGTTAAAACAGAAATCAGGGTGCAGATATGAAAGAATCATCAAATCATAGTCAAACACATTTTTAGGTTGGATTTTTCCTACCTTAGATCAGACCTCTTTCTAAGCAAATCCAAAGCTTTTCTGAACGTCAAGGTCTGATCCTAGACCATAAATATAGTACACTAGGTGTCAGGGATGTAAGAACATTAATTGCCACGGTATTTAGTAGCACTTAATTTACAAAATCAAAACAGGTGAAAAACAGGGGTGATTGATCAATCAACAGCCTTGATTGATCGATCAATCCACCTCATTGATCGATCAACCCTTCACAAAACTCACAGGTGACAAAGGTTAATTGATCGATCAATAGCCTTAATTGATCGATCAATCCATCTCATTGATCAATTAATGTTTCAATTGATCGATCAATAGTCCCTTATTCTTCACATTTGATAGGAAAATTGATCGATCACCAGCTTAGTTGATCGATCAATCCGTCTCATTGATCGATCACCAGCCTAAATTTTAAAATTTTTCTCTTCCTGTTCTCACACTAACTTTATATAGATTGATCGATCAATGCCCTTATTGATCGATCAATCCATGCCATTGATCGATCACTCTCTCTGTGGTCGATCAACCCTCAGAATTGATTGATCAATTAACAAATTGATCGATCAATGTCCTCGGGCACTGAACTTCCAGAAAGAAGCCCCTACTGTTCTCACTTAATGCTTATACCAATTGATCGATCAATGTCTCTCATTGATCGATCAATGCAGTATTGATCGATCAATAATGGCAACTCTCTATCATTAATGGAGGTCACTCCCTTTAACCCATTTTAACCCCTTATCATTCATGGTTTCGAACAACTACTCACACACACAAGAGGCTTTAACTTTGCCCTTATTAAGCATAAAAGCTCACCTCTAATTGGGCCATTTCGGGGTCTCGGCAAACGAACTCCGAAGAGGGTTTCAGATTCGGAACTTGGGATTTGTCACCCCCTTCACTCCGAAATGGCAATTTGCGGCTCCGCTTCGACATGTAGCGACATCACACCTTCTTGCCGATCCGATACGAAGTACTAACGTCGATTTCTCATTCAAAGGTCACACAACCACTAACCTAGGTTCTCTCTCAACTGTGTTTCTTCAAATGAGTGCCTTCTAGGTTTTAGCAAAGGCTCCAAATTATTCAAAAATAAGGAAAAGAGATAAAGATAGGTTTGCCCAACCCCCTTCCTTCTCTTATAAGCTAAGGAATGAAATATCTTTGATATTTCAGTTCCCTCTCTAAGCTTGGCTCCGATGTGAAGCACCAACAAAACCTCTTGGCGTAACATGCTTCACCAAGGTTCTACTAGCCTTGGATTCATGCGAGAATTCACACTTGATCTCATCCAATTACGGCTAATATTATTTACAAATTTTAATCTGTCTCAATTTCCGTGCCGAACACGTCTATCGAGCAGTCGGATTCTTGCTTGAGACTCTTAGGCCTATTACAAGGAGAGTCGGTACCTCTACAATACTATTAAGCAACGTATCAAAAATTGGTCGATATCGATTCGTATCGGTTTTCGGCCAAACCGATACGTATCAACTTTTTCGATTTTGATCGAGACTTTTCGTTTTTTATTTTTTTTTAATTATTTTATTTATTTTTAATTGACCGATACGTATTAGTATCGGCCGATTCATATCGGTCTAGGGTAAACTGATGCCCAAGACCGACACCGATTTTAATACCTTGCTATTAAGACTATAAGTCTATTAAACTTTTCGGATTAAAAAAAAAACAAAAAAATCACTGTATCGGTATATCGGCTGATACTGATACGTATTGGTCCACGTCAAACCGATACCCGATTTGAAACCTAGGATGCCCTGTTATTTATATCCGATGTTCATGGCTGCACGTCCAATATTTTCTCTTCTATAAAAACTATGATGAGCAGAAATAATAATAAAATGTGACACGTGTCGCTATGAAAATAAAAATCTGGCTTCTGCCAACGACCACGAGGGGCTGTCGTAGTGCTTTGTAACGTGGCAGCAAACGGTGCCTCAGAACCTTCGTGCCACGTAAGCTCTGCTGACGTGTCCCGATCCTTATCCAAACTCCGAGAAAGATTTCCTCAATCGTCTCTAAACAGCGTACCACCGAGCGACAGCTGGTGATGTCAGCAAACGCCTCCCAACAAATTCTGACACGTATCCCTTTCCAACTTGCCTTTACCGAGCTGTAATTTGACACGTGTCATTAGATGTGTGAATCTTGTCGCGTGGCGACAGCTGGAGCAACTTCAACCAGAGGGCGCCAATCTATTTAATGCTTTAAAGCCGTCCAATTCCTCGGCGTCCGATTCCTTGGCGATCATCTTTGGCTACGTTTAGGGGCGAATTCAGCTAGGTTTAGTCCGTTTTACACCTAAATAGCAAACAAAATCAGTCCTAATCGTTTTCAAGATTTTCAAATCAAACCAAATTGGTGAACTCTTAAACCAAATCAATCTAATTCAATTTGGTTTCGATTTGGTTCGATCAGTTTCTATTTTCTTAGCACATCAAAATTTTATCAACTTTTCAATAGATTTTCTTATAAGTTCTACTTTATCATAAAACTTTGTGATTTAGGAACAAGCTAAATACAAGGGTAGGGTTTTATATAAAATTATGCATTTTACTTGAATGCCTTTTAAAGTTAATCAAAACCCGGACTTATATATATATATATATATATATATATATATATATATAGGAAAAGGGATCTGTCCTCCATGGGAGGACAGCCACCGTCCTCGAACCTTCCATGTGAAGCTCCGTGTGGCACCTAAAATATTATTTCCATGCCACGTGGACCTTGGGTGCATTGCTTAGATCATCTTTGAAAAATAAATTAAAAACTCATTTTCACCGTGTATTTTTTGAACTGTGGAATGTAGACCAATGAAAATCGTCAAACTTTGGCCAATAAAAACGGTGAAATTTTGCTAAATTCGTTGAAAAAGGGGATCAAACAAAAAATTTGGGAAATTTTCGATATTTTTTGGTAATTTCGATATTTTTTAGCAAAATTTTGATAAATTTCGGTAATTTTTTTTTCCGATTATATATATATATATATATATATAATTTAGTATATATATAAAAAAAAAATTCCGATTATATATATATATATATATATATATATATATATATATATATATATATATATATATATAATTTAGTATAAATTATTAGTAATTTAGTATATATTGTAGTAATTTAAAAAAAAAATTATTAAATATACTTTTAATCCCCGAAACTTTCTCGAATTTTTTTCGAAAGGTATTGGAATTAATCTGAAATGTACCGAAAAGACCCACTTATCGCTCCTAGTTATATTTTTAGCGAAAAATTACCGAACGGAGCCAGTACTTGCACATGAGAAGTTGTTGTTACACATAGTTTAAAAGAAACATTTTGTATTTTGGATACATGTCATGTGAAACCATCATCTAAGCTGTTTGATTTGAAAGTTATGATCTAAAGATTTTTTATGCAAAAGATTAGCACGAAGCAATATCTATATCATATGATTCAATATAGTCAACCGTTGAATTAGATATTGGTTTTTGATTGCATCAAATCATATATATCATAAAGATCATGTTTTGTGCTAATATTTTGCATCTAAGATCTTTTGATCATGGCCTTCAAATCAATCGGCTAATTAGATGATGTTTCACACTACACAAGTTTCCAAAATATCAAGCTTTCTTTTAAATTATATGCAAAGGCCAACTTCTCGTGTGCAAGTAATGACTCTCATTACTATAACATTAGTCGACTAAACGTTGTTTAGGAAAAGAAGGAAGCTAATTTTCAATCACTAAAATGCCTAAACACGAGCGCAAAGTAGAACAAGGGATGTACAAAAAATCGATCGAACCAACCCGACCAATCAAAATTTCGATTCGGTTTCGGTTTTAGGGCATAACGGTTCAGTTTCGATTTTGGAAAAGTGACTTATCGGATTATTGGTTCGATTTTAACGTAAAAAATCCGAAACTGGACCTATAAGAAACCGATAATAGGATATTACTTAGGTGCATACAAAATTAGGTTTTCCTTTTAAAAAATAATAATGATAGGGTTTACCTAAATAATAAGTATTATTTTTCTTTTTTTACAAATAATAGATATTATTTGTAAAAATGAAATTTTACAAATAATAGAGTTTACCTTTCTTTTTACAAATAATAGGTATTATTTGTAAAAAGGAAATTTTACAAATAATAGGGTTTACCTTTCTTTTTACAAATATTAGGTATTATTTGTAAAATAGATATTATTTGCAAAATGAAAATTTTACAAATAATAGGGCTTACCTGTTTTTTAACAAATAATAAGTATTATTTGTAAAAAAGAAATCACAGAAATAGGTATTATTTGTAAAATTTCTTTAAAAAAAAAAAAAAAATTATAAATGAAAAGACTGAGGTTTAGAAACCAAAAACTGTTCGAATATCGGTTCAGTTTCGGTTTGGAGGCTTATTGATTCAATTTCTGTTTGAGAAACTAGAAATCGATGATTATTTGTTCGATTTCGATTTAGTATGAAAACTGACCCAAACCGACCTGATAACACCGACCTGATAACACCCGTAAGTAGAACGACACTTTCTTTTAAAACACGAACACAAATGGTCTTTGTATTTTGATTATCATCGGAGACGAACGCCGCGGATGATACTTTTCGGGTCTGAGAGCGACTCAATAAACATGCCACTTGTCGCCCTCAAACGCTGGGATAAGTTTGTATAAAATATTACACTAGTTAACATATATTTTTTTTTCTATAAGTACACTAGTTAACATATTTTCACTCATCATGTGTCCTTTTTTGAACGGATACTATGTCATATAAAAATCTACCCACTACAGTGTGTCATTGTTTTATTTATTTATTATTATTTTTACGCAACTGTAGTCTTGAGGTTGTAAACATGGTTCAAAATTTCAACCGAAACGCATCGATTTTACTAGAGGCTGAAACGAAAATTTAAATATTTCGCCCAAATTTTCGAACCATCAAATTATCAACTGGAAATTTAAAATTATTGGTCGATAATTTGGTGATTAGCAAAATATTGGCCGATAATTTCAAATTATCGGCGAATATTTTTTTATTTCGGTAATTTGAAAAAAAAAAAAAAAAAATTTAAAAAGGGCACCAAAATTTCAAATTTTCGGTTTCGGGTAGGATTGAAACCGAAACAAATACCAAAATTTTGATCCTTAGTTGCAAATGTCAACCCTCCAACGGGCTCAAGCCAGTCCACTGTTTTCATTTTTTTAATGACTAATATAGAAAGTTTATTAATCATATAGTTTGCATCTTCCTATAATTGTGATTCTTTAACAAATATGATCTAATGATGGACAATCACTTGTATTATTTAAATTGGTCATGGATATGTCTCCAACCATAACAATGAAGTGTACTTGAATTATGTAAGATCAAACGTACATTTTAATGGTATACAATCATTTAAGCACCGTTTTTCGTCTCACACCATATCGATAAGTCATCTCGTAAGATGCGAGACGTGTCGTGTATCCTCTCTCCGATACGTCTCGAATTTATGAGATTTAAAACCATGAGTAATAAGACCCCCTTCTTGCACATTATTAGTAATAAATATGTGAAAGAAACATGAGGAGTCTTAGGCATAGTTACAAAAATCGTCGAATTTTTGAAAAAAAATTGCGAATAATTCGCGAATTTAAGGTCTTCCGAATTATTTGCAAATTTTTCGAAAATTTATCCGATCACAAAAATTCTTGAATAATTCCCAAATTTTTCAAAAAAGTTGTGACTTACTAAATTTTTTAATTTTTAATTTTTTTTATAATTTTAAATCTATTTATTTTTAATTTTAATTTTTTCTCACCAATTTTTCCTCTGAATATTTCTCCAAACTTCTTGGATTTGCTAGATTTTTTTCGAATTTTCACCTAGCCAAATTATTGCTGAACCCTGATTTAGTGACTAGGTCGGGTGAAAATAGAATCTCTTTTAAAAGAGACAAAAATTCCCTTATTGACAGTGATTGAGGCAACTTGTAATTTTCAAATATTTACTTATAAGATATAAATAAATATTTTTAAAGAGACAAAATATTTAAATAAAAATAATAAAGGCGAATTTCAATTAAAAAGTTGGTGTCTTTGGCTTTGGGGAATATAGGCGAGTGGGAGTGGGGGGGTTTAAATCAATTTTTTGCCCTCAGTTTGAAGGGTCAAAGATAAGGTAACACCCCAAAACTTTGTGCATTAATTTTCGCGAACTTTGACCTTAACAGTATAAAACAATAAAAGTCATAAAAATGTTTTGTTAAATGGGAACTGATCGACCTTGCTGAAGTTGTCGTAGAACCTGATCCTTGCAATGGAAGCCACATAATGACCACCTGATGGTGGACGTAGAAAAGTTTGCTCCCAAGCATCGGTATCTTTTTACCTACTCAAATGAATGTATATAAAATTAAAATTTGACCAAATAACTAGAAAGGTTTAAATGTTTTATTTTTTACCAAATAGGAGGGGGGGGATGAATTGTGCGCCCGGTGGCCAGATCACTTGCCACGACCTTGCGGAAGTTTGTCGTAGAACCTGATCCTCGCGATGGAAGCCACATGATGGCAACCTGATGGTGGGCGTAGAAAAGTTTACTCCCAAGCATCAGTGTCTTTTTACCTACTCACATGAATGTATATAAAATTAATTTTTGACCAGATAACTAGAAAGGTTTAAATGTTTCATATCACTTGCAACATGATATGATCAACCCAAAAAAAATCCCGTTTTGGGCTGATCATCCATGAGACATAATTATTATTTTTTTAAATGAATTTTTTGCCCTCAGTTTGATGGGTCAAAGATAAGGTAACACCCCAAAACTTTGTGCATTAATTTTCACTAACTTTGACCTTAACAGTGTAAAATAGTAAAAGTCATAAAAACGTTTTGTTAAATGGGAACTGATCAACCTTGCTAAAGTTGTCATAGAACCTGATCCTCGTGATGGAAACCACATAATGACCACCTGATGGTGGGCGTAGAAAAGTTTACTCCCAAGCATTAGTGTCTTTTTACCTACTCACATGAATGTATATAAAATTAATTTTTTACCAGATAACTAGAAAGGTTAAAATGTTTCATTTTTTTACCAAATAGGGCCAACGTTAAACATTTTTACCTAATAAGCACCATACCCTTAATTGTTTAACTTTTTTTAAAACGATGTATAACAAGTGGAGAGAGAAAGTCACTATTTTAACCATTTGAGCCCATTCTCTATTATAACAAGATGTATAATCGTTTGAGCCCATTCTCTATTACAACAAGATGTATAATCGTTTGAGCCCATTCTTTTTTTTGTTTTTTTTGAGATGAAACTTTTAACCTTTTCATTAGAAATGGAAAACGGTTACAAATTGAAAAATAAGTAACTCCAAATGGATGGTTACAGAGTAGAGGGTCACAATCCAAAGAATGGTAGTTACCAATAACTAACATTAAAATACATTGAATGACATCCAAGACTCATCTAATAACGACACGGAATTTAGAGACCTTCAACGTAAGGTAAAGATTCGATAATCCACCAATATTCTGAATATCCATCGGTAACCGATACTAAAGATTCACCCTAAGAGACGCCACAACCATCGGCAAATTCACGATTCATAAAAACTCCCACCACGTTAGAAACAGGGGCAACAACTGACCAAAAGCTTCACACATCGCTTCAATCGAAGCTTTTAAAAAATGCCTTATAACGTAGATATAATACATGTGTTCGCGCAACAACGAAGTCATCAATGCGTCGGTAAAACTCGTAACCAAAACCGTTTCAGAAACAAGTATAGATTGCAAAAAAACATTCATAGAGACAATCTCCTCGAAAAAGAAGACTCCCATTAAGAAGAGGAAAAAACTCTCATATTCTAACCCTAAAACAAGGAAAAATAATGAGAGAATAATGGAGAGCCGAAGCCTCTAAGCAAAAGACGACCCCCAAAGGATCAATTTATTGAAAGCATAAAAAAAATAGATGGAAAGGGATTAAATCCCCCCTTCCCACCCCCTCCCATTCTCTATTTTAACTATTGTCTTCTAAAAAAAGTTACAAGCATTTTTTAAAATAATATTTTTTTATTTCTATTTTAATATATATTAAAAATATATGACAAGTGGAGAAAAAGAAAGTAAGAGAGAGAGAGAGAGAGAGAGAGAGAGATTTAATATAGCGATTGGAGGAGGATTCGCCAAAGACAGTAATTGGAGGACTCGCCAAAGATAGCGAGTCTAATAGCAAGGCTTTCAAGTGTTTTGGATCGCCAAAAGAGCAAATTTGGGCTCTTTTCTTCTTATAACGATCTTTGCTGAAGATGCTCTATGGCACAATATAAGATGATTGACAATACCTCAAGATCGCATGTTCGAGCCAACTTACCTATAAAAAAATAAAGAAACTATCATTTAAAGATTCATAGTTTTTTTTTTTTTTGATAACCTGGGTATCCGGGCCTCTTAGAGCACCCGCCTAATCCCAGGGGCACATGCGCACTCCAAATTCAGCACATGCCGGGTTAGCGTAGGATATAAATCCTTAGGGTGGCCTCAAGGGGGGGGGGGGAGGGGATTCGAACTCAGGTCTCCTGCTTTTGGAAGCAAGTACCTGGCCTGCTCACCTAATCCCATGAGGTTTTAAAGATTCATAGTTGTTGCCATTTATTTTTTAGAACAGTATGAAAACGTGCTCCATTTACATTTTTATTACAAAAAAGATTGGAATTTTTTTTAATTATGAAAATGCTCCCCATATGGGCCAATACGGGTCCGTATTCCTATGCATTCTTTGTGCACATGTCAAATGGCTAATAAAAAAAAGTCAAAAAAAGAAAAGAAAAGGAATTTGTTGGCAAGGGCAGCATTGTAATTATTCATTAAAATTGATCAGTGCCCTACGTGGGTTGACAGGTATGGCTGCCCGTTTCAAATGCGTGGGGGTGTTGTTTCGAAAGAAAAAATGACGTATGATTTTTTTGTGATATAAATGACACGGGCACTGTTTTATAAAAAGCCCTTTATTTTTCCTAAATGGTGAGCACACAAATCCGTGAAAGCGTGCTATTGACCTTTCACTGATTTGTGTTGAACCATATTTGTGCAAATCACATTTAATGCTTGCGCTTGGACTAATCCTTACGGTGCCATCTCCCCCACCATGTCACGAGAATTTTACAATTTACGCACCTTACGCGACACTAGCTATGGGGTGCAAGTTTTGACCCGAAACCAGAAGCCAACCTAAAAACAAAGCGAATCGAACCAATCAAAACATCCCCAAAATTCGAGTCGGACTGAATAGAGCTGACCAAAAAACGATTAGATAAGATTAGAGAACTGATAAAAATTTGAAAAAACAAAAATTTAAAAATACAAAAAGATAACAAAAACCCGAAATCGAACAGAACAAAAATAAAATCTTTTCGATTTCCGTTCGGTTCCTATTTCAGGAATAAATTATAATAGAAACTGAAATCGAACAAATTCATTTCAGTTCAGTTTCAGTTCCGATTGAACTGAACCGAAAACAGAAGTTATCGATTAACCAAATCTGCACCCCTAAGTAATAACCGTTTATCGCATGTGGGGTGCAATTACTGAATCTTGGCATTGAGGGATTGATTGCAAAGAGAGATGGACCCATTCACCACTCTCTGTGAGTGTCCTACCGCCCACTTACCACCAACTCATTATATATAAGGTAATGAGTAGGTATTAAAATATAATTAGTTTACTTAACTAAGATTTGATGTCTAATTATCAATTTTAAAGCAATAAGGGAAATTTGTACTTTCGGCCCTATAATTTTACTTATTTGTAAAAATGGCCTATAGTTTCACTCTTTGCGCAAAAGGCTAGCTACAAGCCAAGCCGTTTCCACGTCAGCATCGACTTCGAAATGTCTCAAATACCTTTTTGTTTCAAAATCCTTCAAATTTTAAAACTGTTTAAAACTGTTTATTTTTTACTTTTAACCATTACTGCGGTAATAACTGAGAGAGCGGCAATGAAGCGGCCACACAGTAGCTACATATTTTTTTCAGGTATTTTTTTTTGCTTTTTATAAAATTTTAATTCTCCACTGTCATTCCCATACAGTCCAATAACATGCCGCTATCTTATTGTAGCGGAACGCTACCTTAGCGCTATCTTACCCTAGCGTTCCGCTATCTTAGCGTAGCGTAACGCTTGCTTAACATAGCGGAATACCCTAAGATAGTGGAACGCTACGCTACGATAGCGGTAAGATAGCATTCCGCTACGCTAAGATAGCGGTAAGCTAGCATTCCACTACGTTAAGAAAGCAGTAAGGTAGCGGAACACTATGCCATGTTATCGGAATATAAGCAGTTTGATTTTAATATTATTTTTCTAATTACTTAGTTATTTTTATGATTTATGTAGTTACCACTCTCTGAATTTAAGATGTCTAAGCAATTAAAGGCCTACGAGAAATATACAGGGATTGGTGTTAAAAAAATTTACTTGCATTATAACGAAAAGATGATGAGGATATTAGATGATTCAATTTTCGGTCATCTATTTAATATATATGAGAATTTAGTCTTTATTGGACACTTCATTGACGCGATATTGAGCTTTTGGGTTAAAGATAACATGTTTAAGGTGAAGAACACCAAAGTAGTTCTAGAAGAGGCCGATATATCATTGATTTTAGGCCTTAATATGTTAACAGGTTCTGAAACCGAGCATGTGGCTATAGCAGAGGGAGAAACCATTCGATAAAAAAATTTTCGGGGACAGCTGGCTAAAAGGTCTCATATTGAAGAAATTGTTAATAGTGTCCAACTTTCCAACGATGAAAATTTGAAATTATCATTGTTGTTTTTCATATGCACATTCTTACTTTCTGACACATAGCAGGAAGTGGATAGTAAATACTTGGACTTAGTCGATAACCTCGAAGAATTCAACGAATATCTGTGAGGGTTGGTGGTTTACAAAAATTTAGTTAACTGCATATGTAAAGCGATAGCCAGAAGAAAAGCGGCAAAAGTGTCGCCAAAAGGGCAATATAGCATCTACGGGTGCACTATCGTCTTACAGATTTGGATGTTGGAGCACTTTCCAGAAGTCCACCCCACTTGTACTCAGCTAAAAAATCTCTTTCCGAGACTGATGAAATGGGAAGCAATGAAATTCAACCGTAATCCAAATTATTATCAAGAAAAAATTCTTAATTGTCCGATCATCGTCAACCTCGATGTTGAGAAACACGAATTACAATATCGATCAGTTCGGCTCTTTTTCAGGCAAAGAGATATAGAAAGAGAATGAAAAAGAGAACAGGAGCTCCCGACTAAAAAAAGAGTGAAAGAGCTACACGATGATTACGATAAGGATGATAACGATGACAGTGACGAAAATGACGATTACGAATTTGTTTTACGTCACCAAGAGAAAACAAAGGGGAAAGAATCGGAAAGTATGCAGCAACCAACAAGAGCACAGTCGGCTAGACATCCCCAACTTATAAATGAAGTAATGGAGCTTCAGAAAGAATGCTCGTCTCTCCGGATGGCAGTTAGAAAAATGAAAGGCGATTTCAATCGCGCCTTCTCTATTTTAGAAGGATAGGCGATAACAATTGAACAGTTCGGAAGAGATAAGAAAACCCTCCAAGCGAAAGTAGGGTCTCTAGAAGATCAAGTAGTCTACTTGAAGAGCGAAAATGTTGCCATGAAGAACGATATTGAGGCAGTAAAGTCTCATTTATCTAAGGTATATATTAACTTAAAATATATAATATTTTTTAGATCATTATTTTTAGATCACTAACTCTAATAAGCATATAGCTATCTTTAAAATAAGAAAAATTTGCATTTTCGGCCCTATAATTTTGCTTATTTACAGAAACGGCCCTATAGTTTCATTCCATGCATAACAGGCCAGCTCCAAGCCTAGCCGATTCCACGTCACCTCTCACTTGCCAAGTCAGCATAGTATGATTTATTTATATTATTTATATATATAATATATATTATAGGACCATAGGAATTCATCCTCCGCTACTTATTTTCTCTATCCCGTTTTCCATTAATAGTTCGGAGTTCAGACCAACCCTAACATCGTCACTTTTACTTGTTCAGATCAACCCTATCAACGCAAATGATAACTAGTAAGAATGAATTTTTAGCAAACAATTGTTTAGTTAGAAAAGCAAAAAATGGGCGGCCCGCTAGCTATCTTGACTAATTTTATTATTATCAATTTAGTGTTTAATTTTCATTATTTTTTCCATTATATTGATCAATTTAGGGTTTAAGATTTAATTTTTATTTTTTTTTAAATATTTGTAGATTGAAATGGATGTTCCCATTCTTTGTCATTTCGATGAGGTCCGTGTTAGAGATGATACTTACAATGGTGAACATCGGAAGATTGTTGTTATCAAAGACAATATACCGTTTGATCAATTTAAGTAGAAAATATATAATATTAGTAGGACTCAATCGGAAGAGCATTCAATTTTCCTATCCGTTTCATTGCGTATCGGGAAGGAGTTGGTGTTTGTTGAATTGTCGGACTTTGATGATCTTGTGAACTTATTTAGAGCATATCGTATTGGTGATGGTGTGATAAATGTTTATATCGAGAAATCATTAATCACTCATGTCACAGAACCAATAGCTTCTTCAGACGTTCCAATGAGACAAGACGATGAAGATCAAGGATATTGTCCTCAAATGAATCCGATGGACAATACATTAATCACTCATGTCACAGAACCAATAGCATCTTCAGACGTTTTAATGAGACAAGACAATTAAATTAAGGATATTATCCTCAAATGAATCCGATGGATAATACATGTCAGCATAACGATGAAGTGGTGAACAACATATTTGATTGGAATCAGTGGGAAACATTTTTGGGAGGCATTAGTCCATACGAATGGCCTTCTGAACCAATAGCTTCGAAGCGAACGGTAATCAAGGCCAAAGCACAGAAGCGAACATTAACCATACCTCGATGGACTCAACCCCAAGCACGTAATAATATTCCAGTCGATGACGGTGATAATGATCCTGAAAATACTGAATCACTGCCCTCTTCGCCCACTTCGCATGTTCATACTAATAGGGGAATTAATCAACCTATGGTGGACGAAGACTATTAGCTTAATGGCTCGGAAGGAGAGTATATGGATTCGGATGATGATGAACTGTATGAAGGGGGGCCATTAACTGTTGGTCAAGCATTCAGAAATAAAAAAACCTTTTAGAAAGCCCTTAGAGAGTTTGCAATGACAAATAATTTTCAAATTAAAAAAAAAAAATCAGTCCTCTTCGAGTTATTACGAGTTGTATTCAATTAGGGTGTGCTTGGCGAATACATGTATCAAAATTGGTGAGTGTGGACACGTTCGTCGTGAAGACATTTCACCCGCAACATACGTGCGGAATGCCAGCTTTCGAAAGAGAACATCGCCAGTGTACGAATTCTTGGATAGCTTCCTTCGTGAAGGATAAATTGTTAAAAGACTTTAACGAGACTCCTGTTTCAATAATTTTTTATATTGAAAAATAATATGGGGTAACAGTAAGTTATTGGAAAGTATGGAGAGGGAAAGAAATGGCTTTAAGCGACATCCGAGGTAGCTAGAATGAGTAATTTAAGATGTTATCGTCTTATATCGCCGAATTACAGCGAGTTGATCCAGACATACAAATCGAATTGTGTCGCGAGCCTGATGATACCTTTCAGAGGCTCTTCATAGCATTTGCACCTTGCATTAGGAGCTATCGTAATACTTTGCGAAGAATAATTGCAGTAGATGGAACGCATTTGCGCGGATGATACAATGGAGTGTTGTTAATAGATACAGGGATAGACGGTAATAAACATTTATTCCCTATAGCGTTCGGTGTTTACCCAAAGAGAATGGAGATCATTGGACATGGTTCCTTATCTATTAGGGAGACGCGTAATCGGGGACTTTGAAGAGCAATTTGTATTGATATCAAACCGGCAGAAGGGATTGATCGAAGCTATGCATAATGTTTTTCCTAATGCATTTCACAGCTACTGTATGCGACACCTAACTATGAATCTTTTTAATACATACTCTCTCGATCGCTGTTTTCGATTGCTGCCCGTGCTTTCTCCGAGGCAAAATTCAAAAGAATTTTATAAAAAATACAAGACCAGGCTCCCCCAGAATGTATAACATGGATTAAAAAAATCGGTGATCATTTCTGGGCGCGCGCATATTTTCCAGGAAAGCGTTATGATATGCTAACAACAAATATAGCTGAAAGCATTAACAGTGTGTTGAAGATAGCTAGAGAGGAATCGATTATGACAATGTTAGAAACCATTCGCACGAAAGTAGCCGAATTCTACCTTCGACATCAAGAAGAAGGAAATAAAATGACACACGAGTTGACACCGATGGCGGAAAAGCACGTAACACGAAATTTAGGGTGGGCCCATAGAAAGAACGTTATTCCCTATGGTCGCGATACATTTCAAGTTAAACGTGGACAATACACTCACAGTGTTGATCTAGAGAAACGAACGTGTACATGCAGATGTTGGACTATCCTTTGATTACCATGTTCGCATGCGATCGCTGCATTATCGCGTAAAAATAGGGATAAAAAGATTCCTCAATTTTGTGATCATTGGTTTACCAGTGCCTTATTTAGGGAAACTTATAAAGAATAATTTATTCCGATCGTTGATAAGCGCCAATGGGCAGTTATAAGGGAAGACATCGAGGTTTTACCTCCACACAATATATGTCAAGCCGGCCGCCCAAAGAAAAGAAGGATACGATCTAAAGGCGAAGTTCGACCACTACGGTGTAAAAATTGTAATGAATATGGACATAATCGTCACTCTTATAAATTTGTTAGAATATAAAATTACTTTTTTTAGTCTTTTTTGGTCAATAAAATTTTTCATTAACCATGAATTATGATTTAAGGAGTTAAATTTGAATAGTATAAACACCTACTCATAGTCTCAAACCTGACTTGATTTGATCTTAAGGTTGTGTCTCCTCGGTTTAGTTATCTATTTTGATGAATGTCCACTGGGATTTCCTTTTATACATGCTAAAGTGATTCGTTTTTGGCCAGAAATGGATCAAATAGATCAATGCCAGTGTCTCCTCGTATAGTCTTTGGAATGCATCTAGGAAAATATTTTTTCATAGGATTACAGAAAAATTGTCTTGTTAATGATCAATAACCTATGAATTAAAAGAATAAAGAGAGAGAGAGAGAGAGAGAGAAAGAGTTGATGATTAAAATTGTAATGAGTTTTCTTGCTGGACCTCGAAGTATATAAAAAATGCATTCATTATCCCAATAATTTAAATCATAATATACAAAACAAAATAAACAAGTCAAAAAATAAAAACTAAGTCCCAAACGTGGACAATGAATGTCCAATTTCAGCTCGAAATTACTGCATGTCTGTCTCTTGAAAATCTACTTTCTGTCGCTCGGAAAAGTATTCAACGTATTTCAGTACGAAAACTCCATAGTCCCAACCGTCCTTTTGGAGGGAAAGATCAACACTATTTATGATAGTAAGTTGCCACTGCTGATCGAGAGCAGAACTCAATCCTAAAGTGTGAAGAAGTCGCGACAGGTGATGTATCAACGAATCTTTGTGCATATCAAACTTATTTGAATACTCTCGATCGGCAGGGTTTAGAAGCTTTATAACGTGGTCCGTTACGGAAACGATAGCCAATGCCCAATGATGGTGTCTCTGGCTATGCATTGGAAAAAATATTTGCGTGCAATCGTAAATCTAATTAGTAATGTGTTAATTAAATAAACTTTAAAAGTATGATCGCTATCAAAAAATAACTTACCGTCCCACAATCGATAGCATTAATACCGCGTGAGGTACTTCGAAAGAGTGGCTCAAGCGGCTTCGCCTGGTGGCAAATCTGCCACCTATCGCAATAGGCCTCCCATCTATCCTTTTCATTTAGTGGCTCCAAATTTTCATCACGGACGAATTTTTGAAACTTTACATAGTCCGCTATAATTAAGGTCTGAAATTTAATATGAAAATAACTCATTATTTGAATCTATTAATGACGTAAATAAAGGCAGATAAATAAATTAAATCATAAAATCAAATAATAAAAAATTAAAGTTGATGCAAACCAGTTCTTCTCCGCCATTTCCACGAACATATTATCATTTCTACTATCTAAAACTTTAAAATACAAATCTATAACTTCATTATCGAGCCACGATTTTCCCTTCAAAATCTTTCAATGCCCTACGGTGACGTCTAGACCGCAGATAGTATTAATAATCACTAAATCTTCTTCCGCAGGCCGATTCCATAAGCTCCTCATAAATTTCTTTTCCATTGACTCTGGAACCTCTTCTTCTTCTTCTTTTACTTTTTTTCTTTTATTTGTAATGATTTTTTTCGTTGGCGACTTTCTTTTGTTTCGATTTCGAAGCTTGTATAACGTACCCTTAGTAGAAGCAGGAATCTTTATTAATAAGGATTTAAACGCCGGTTGCAACTCAACAGTTGGCTGAGTTACTGGCGGATAAACCCCTTTATCTATATCTTCAACTGGCGGTTCGGGTTTAGAAGTTTGAGTGATTGGGGCAGGGTGGTGATGAGTGATTGGGGCAGGATGAGAAGAAGGGGGTTCAGAAGTTTGAGTGATTGGAGCAGGGTGATGAGGAGAAGGGGGTTTAGCAGCTGATGAGGGCTGAGGGGCTGGTTCTGGGGTAGGAGATTTAGGAATAATAAAGGTATCAAATAGTGTAGAGATAATTCTATCCTATATAAGGAAAAAAAAAAAAAAAAACGTTAAATAAAGAAATATAAAAAAAAATGAGTCGGGATAGCGGTCCGCTATAAAATTATTAAAAAATAATAATATTAAATTAAATAAATTTAAACAAAATAAAATTGAAAATTGATTATTATATTATATAACAAATGAGACAAGTTTTATACCTTTGTCAAATGAGATTGAACCTTTGCAAGTTCGTTCCTAATTACAATATTTTCACTCTTTAAATTCTCTAACTCTTCTTTTAAAGACATTACTTCCTCTTTTAAACTCTTGTTCTCCCTTTCCTGCTGCTCAATTGTGAATGTCTGCCCTTTTAACATGGTGAAAGCTCATTTGAAATCGCCATTTATTTCTTTAACAGCCTTGCGTAGGGACGAACATTTTTTTCTAAGCTCCTTAACTTCATTTAGGAGCTCGGGATGTCTAGCCGATTGTTCTCTAATTGTTGGCTTCCCCTTTAATTCTTTTTGATGACGTAATACGAATTCGTATTTGTTATTATCATCACTGTTAAATTCATCGTTATCATCATTATCTTTATCATATTCTTCACTTATCTCTTTTTCTTTTGATGGGTATTCCCTTTTTTCGGTAGGGTAATCCCTTTTTTTTTCTGTTCTTCAACTAACAGTTCCCTTTCTCTCTCCCTATGACTGAAGAATTGTCGAATTGATAGATATTGTAGTTCGTATTTCTCATAATCAAATTCGACAATTACCAGAGACGTAATAATTTTTTCTCTGGAATAATTTGGAGTACGGCTGACTTTTAGAGCTTTTCATTTCAATAGCCTCGGAAATAAATTTTTCATTTGTGTACGAGGAGTGTCGATTCCAGGAAAGTGCTCCAACGCCCATATCTGCAACGCTATAGTGCAACCGTATATGTTGTATTGTCCCTTTTTTGAGACTTTTGCCGATTCTCTTCTCCCAATCGGTTTTTTATGCAATTAACTAAATTATTGTAAACTTCAAGCCCCCACAGATATTGGTTGAAGCATTCTAAGTTATCAACTATCTTTAAATATTTACTATCAACTTCCTGATATGTGTCCGGAAGTAGAAAATAGCATACAAGAAACAACAACGATAATTTCAAAAATTCATCTTCGGAAAGATGGGCACTATCTATGATTTATTCGATACGAGATCTTCTAGCCGGCTGTTCTCTAAAGAATTTATCCCGAATGGTTTCCTCTTCTCTTATAGTCCTTTGCTCATACTCATTTTCTTCAAATTTTTCTAACATATTTAATCCTAAAATCAGTGATATATCGGCCTCTTGCAAAACTAACTTGGTGTTGTTCATATTAAACATGTTATCTTTCACCCAAAAGCTTAAGATTATCTCAATTAAGTCTCCAATAAAAATTAATTTCTTAGACATCCTAAACAGATGACCAAAAATTGATTCATCCAACATTCTCTTCCTCTCTTCGTTGCAATGCATGTAAAATTTTCTAATACTAATACCTATACACTTTTCAAAGGGCTTTAACGGCTTCGACTTCGACATCTTCGTATGTGTGAAAGGAACTGCATAAAACGTATTTAAACATAATTTAGTTATTTATTAAAAAAATTAATAATAAATAGCGTATAGCGGACCGCTATCCTGGAATAGCAGACCGCTATCCTGGAGTAGCGGATCGCTATCCTGGGTAAAAAAAATTTACCTTGAATCGCCCTTTTCTTTTCTAGAAGGTAAAAGTGAAAAGTGAAAAGTAGAAAATGAAAAGTCGTTTTTTATTTTTTTAAATATCGTTGCGACTGACGTGGCGGCGCTATAGCGCAATGCTAACCTACTGTGGCGACGCTTGGAATCCATGCTGACTTGGCAAGTAGGAGGTGACGTGGAATTGGCTAGGCTTGAAGCTAGCCTGTTATGCAAGGAATGAAACTATAGGGCCGTTTTTGCAAATAAGCAAAATTATAGGGCCGAAAATACAAACTTCCCTAAAAATAAGTTATAGCTATCTTAAGATAGCTATCTGCAATCTTAAAATAGTGTCCCGCTAATTTAAGATATCTATTCGCTATCTTAAGATATCGGGTCGCTATCCTAAGACAGCGGATAGCTATCTTAAGTTAGCGGGACACTATTTTAAGATAGTGGATAGCTATCTTAAGATAGTGGTATGATAGCGATTATGGAGATTATATTTATTTAACTTTTTTTTTTTGTAATTATATAAGATTAAATGCTATCTTCGGTGCTCTTTGATATTTTTGCTACTCCCAAGTCCCCTCCCTCTCATCACATTGCCTCTGAGCCCTCCATACCAGGATCACCTTCTTACTAATCTCCTGAGCCCTCTTTATCTAAGCCTTCTACTACTCAACCCTCTACACCACAACCTTCTTCCTCTGAATCCATTTACCCTCAATCCTCTCCACCTAAGCCTTCTTCCTCTCATTCCATTACACTTCAACCGTCGGTCGACAAAGTGGTTAAAGCTCCAGTAATCCAGCCTACTTATGAGTCGCAGCCAGCATCACTTAAATCATTACTAGTAAAGCTTTTTGCGTCAAAGAGTAAGATCGACTTACAAATGAAAGGCACGGGATATAAGCTGTGAGCACGGAAGAAAAGAAAAATGTCAACTAAAAAAGAATATATAAAACGACAAAGAGTGGTCGTCGTGAAAAAAGAAGAGGTTGAGCCACAGTCCATAAAACATAAATTTATGATCAGTATGTGGAACCGACCCACGGATGACAATTCTGCGCTTGTGAATACTATCTTTGATGTTGACGTCATCGTAGAGAATTTAAGGGTCCTCAAAGGAAGTGGGTGGCTTGACAATGAAGTGATGAACGCGTACTTCAAAGTCTTAGAGAGTAAAAACGACTCTATATTTACGGAAATGGTAGATAAGAGCTGGTTTGCATCGGCCTCAGCCCTGGTATCATTTTTTTCTTTATTATTTTATTTATTTATTTATCTGCCTTTATTTATTTACGTTGTTCGTGCCTTTCAATTAGTGACTTATTCTAATAATCAATTACAGACCCTGATTATACCAGACCACTCAAAATTTAATAAATTTGTGGCTGATGAAAATCTAGAACCACTCAATGACTTAGATAGATGAGAGGCGTACTGTGACAGGTGACAGGTTCGTCGCCAGTGCAAGCCGCTTGAAGTCCTATTTAAGAGTACGACACGCGGTATTAATACTATCGATTGTAGGACGGTAAGTTCTTTTTTAAATTACATTAACAATTTTCATATTTTTTAATAAACACAGTACTATTAGATCTCCTGTTACACACATATTTATTTTTCAATGCATAGCCAGAGACATCAATATTGGGCATTGGCTATTGTGTCGGTAGTGGGCCGCGCTGTGAAGCTAATAGACCCGGCCAACCCAGAGTATTCAAGGAAGTTCGAATCGTAAAAGGAAAGTTTGTTGCATACTAGCTGCGACTTCTTCACACTGTCGGATTGAGTTATGTTCTCGATCAAATGTGAATGCTAACGGTGATGGACGGTGTCGATCTTCCCCGCCAACATAACGGTTAGGATTGTGGTGCTTTTGTATTGAAGTATATTAAATATTTTTCCGAACGGCAAAAAATAGATTTCAACAAGAAAAAGATGCAGCAATTTCGAGCCGATATAATAATCTTGTATTTAGTGCACTTTTAGAAAAATAATTGAGTAGTTATTTTCTTTCACTTATATATTTTTGTATATTTTGTAATAAGTTTGTGATAATGAATGTATATTTTTGTGTAATTTTTTTTTATTTTTTTGCATTCTTGGAAGATACTTTAGGAGACCGCTATGATATAATAATCTCTTTTTTATAAATTACACTATGAAATAGGTTTTATATTCTAACAAATTTACATGAGCGACGGTTATGTTCGTATTCGTTATAATATTTATACCGTAATGTTTGAACTTCGCCTTTAGATCTTATCCTCCTTTACTTCGAGCGACCGGCTTGACGTATCTTGTGCGAAGGCAAAACTTCGATGTCCTCCCTTAGAATGGTTCATTGGCGCTTATCAACAATCAAAATAAAGTGTTCTTTGTAAGTTTCTCTAAATAAGGCACTAGTAAATCAATGCTCACAAAATTGAGGAATCTCTTTATCCATGTTCCTGCGCGATAATACAGCGATCGCATGCGAACATGATAATCCAAGGATAGCCCAACGTCTGCATATACACGTTCATTTTTCTAGATCGACATTGTGAGTGTATTGCCCCCGTTTAACTTGAAATGTATCGCGACCATAAGGAATAACGTTTTTTCGACGGGCCCACCTTGAATTTCGTGTTATGTGCTCTTCCGCTATCGATGTCAACACGTGTGTCATTTTATTTCCTTCCTCTTGACGTAGAAGGTAGAATTCAGCTACTTTCGTGCAAACGGTTTCTAGCATTGTCACGATCGATTCCTCTCTAGCTATCTTCAACACACTATTAATACTTTTTGTTATATTTATTGACAACATATCATAACGCTTTCCTGGAAAATATGCGTGCGCCTAGAAATGATCACCGACTTCTTTAATCCATGTTATATATTTTGTGGGGGCCTCATCTTTTATTTTTCGTAAAATTCTTTTAAATTTTACCTCTGAGAATGCACGAGCAACAATCCAGAACAGCGCTCGGGAGATTATATCCTTATATGTATAAAAAAGATTCAAATCTAGGTGTCGCATCCAATAATTATGAAAGACGTTAGAAAAAACATTATACACAACTCCCATCAACCCCTTCTACCTGTCTAATATCAATACAAACTACTCTTGAAGGTCCCCGATTACGCGTCTCCCTAATAGATCAAGGAATCATATCCAATGATCTTTATTTTCTTTGGGTACAACATCGAACGCTATAGGGAATAAATGTTTATTTCCGTCTATCTCCGTAGCTATTAACAACACTCTTTTGTATCGTTCGCGCAAATGTGTCTCATCTATCACAACTATTCTTCGCAAAGTATTACGGAAGCTCCTAATGCAAGGTCCAAATGCCACGAAGAACCTCTGAAAGGCATTATCATACTCGCAACACAATTCGGTCTGTACGTCAGAATCAACCCTCTAAAATTCGGCAATATAGGACGGTAATATCTTAAATTGCTCCTTCCAGCTACCTTGGATATCATTCAACGCCATTTCTTTCTCTCTCCATGCTTTCCAGTATCCTACTGTTATATCGTATTTTTTTTAATATAAAAATTTATTGAAGCAGGACTCTCGTTAAAGCCTTTTAACAACTTACCCCTCACGAAGGAAGCTATCTACGATATTGCACACTGGTGATGTCCTCTTCCGAAAGCTGGCATTCTGCATATATATTTCGGGCGGAAAGTCTTCACGACAAAAGCGTTCACACCGACCAATTTTGATGCATGTATTCACCAAACACACCCTATTTCAACACACCTCGTCATAACTCGAAGATGACTGATTTCTATTGGTTTAATTTGAAAATTATTTGTCATAATAAACTCTTTAAGAATTTTTTGGAAGGATTTTTTATTTCTGAATGTCTGACCAACAGTTAATGGCCCTCTTTCATAAAGTTCATCATTCGAATCCATATACTCGCCCTCTGATTCATTAAGATCATAGTCTTCTTCCATCAGAGGTTGATTAATTCCCCTATTAGTATCAACACGCGAAGTGGGCGACGACGGTGTTCATTATTTTCAGGATCACTATCACTGTTATCGACTGGATGATTATTACGTGCTTGAGATTGAGTCCATCGAGGTACGTTTGGTTTAGGTGCAGTTGTTTGGGTTGAGGTTGGCCGAGGTGGGAATGTTTGAGGTGCGAGAGGTTGTTCTGTTGAAGGCTCGATCATCGTTGGCTTCAAAGTGATTGGTCCGGAAGGCCATTGATATGGACTAAGGCCTCATAAAAATGTTTCCCACTGATTCCAGTCAAATGTATTGTTTATCGATTCAAAATTGAGTTGAGATGTATCATGCGTCGGATTCATTTGAAGACAATATCCTTGATCATCATCGTCTTCTCTCATTCGAATGTCTGAACAGGGTTGCTCTAGAGGCTTATGATAGGGGCGAAATCCTATATTTATATTTCTGTCATCGTCGACTATCATTGGTGCAGCGAAGTTCTCCTCTTCAAACCATATTCATTGATTTTCAATCGAATGTTCTGGTTCTACACTATCATTAATTCATAATCTGACATTTTCCTCAATTTCTTTGTTATCTTCATTTGTTTTTTGCTAGAACGGTTGAAATGCTTCAATAGACGATAAAATTTCTGTCACAGGAGTTGCTAATGATTTTTCGATATAAACATTTATCATATTATCACTAATACGATATGCTCTAAATAAGTTTGCAAGATCATTAGAGTCAGACAATTTGGCAAACACTAACTCCTTCTCTATGCACAAAGAAACCGATAATGTAATTAAATGTTCTTCCGGTCGAGTCCTACTGACATTGTATATTTTCTGTTTAAATTGATCAAATGATATCTTCTCTCTAATAACGCCAATCTTCCGATATTCACTGTTGTAAGTATTATCACCGACTCGGACACCATCAAAATGATAAAATACGGGAACATCCATTTTATCTTAAAATATAAAAAATAATGAATATTAAATCGTCAAACTAATATTATTCAGCTACGCAGTGGGTCGCAATCTTAAGGTAGCGCCGCTGACATAAGGTAGCGGTCGCTTCCTTAAGATAGCGATCCGCTACCTTACGTCAACGGCGCTATATTAAGATAGCGATACGCTACCTTATGTCAGCGGTGTTATCTTAAGATAGCGATACGCTACCTTCAGATTGCGGATATGACCATTCTTGTATTATTTTTAAATTTTTTATAATTACTATCAAAAACGCTATCTTACTAGTGCTCGTTGTAGTTGCAGGGATACAGTATGGTCTGTACCGGTACAAAGAAAACAGATTATAGAAAAATAAAAAAATATAAGAGAATTCTCATATAAAAAAGAATTCTCATATATATATATATAAGAGGATATAATGCATTGACGTGGAAACGGTTTGGCTTGTAGCTGGCCTTTTGCAAAAAGAGTGAAATTATATGACCGTTTTTGCAAATAAGTAAAATTATAGGGCCGAAAGTGCAAATTTCTCAAGGAATAATGAATCCTGGACCACATCTAAATACCAAAATATTACTTTTTATCTCACACAATTAAAGTGTTATTCATCTGTGATCAATCTAAATTGTCTAAGCCGCAATCCATGATTAGAATAGGTCTCAGTCCAAAGAAACATGCCTATAAGTGCATGTGAGTCATCTGATTGATGCAGTCATTAAAACTAAAATCAATGATTGATATTATCAAGGTATCAAAAATAGGCCGATACCGATACGTATCGGTTTCTCGCCAAACCGAAACATATCGATCCAATATGTGTCGGTATCCCAACTCGAATCGGCTACTGTATCGGCCGATATGCCTCGATTTTGGCCGAGACGTAGATTTTTTTTTTTTTTGAAATAAATAAATAAAATAGGCCGATACGTATCGATATCAACCGATACGTATCGATATCAGCCAATACGAATCGGCCGAGTCGTATCGGTCCTCGGCAAACCGATATCCGAGACCAAGACCGATTTTGATACCTTGGATATTATAGTCAACAGATGGTATAATTTAAGGGCACTTTAGAAAACAATGCCTCAAGTACAAACCTTTTAGCAAACAAGACCCGACCTCAAATGTTTTAGAAAATTTGTGCTTTCACGGATTTTAGAACTTCAGAAAATTGTAAAAGCACCTTTTTGTGCTTTCACGGTTTTCTAAAGTTCCAAAATCTGTAAAAGCACCGTTTTTCTAAAACGTTTGAGGTTGGGTCTTTTTTACTAAAAAGTTTATTTTTGAGGCATGTTTCTCTAAGTATCTCATAATTTAAATCTTCCAATTTTAGGCCAGGCGCACTTCAACCTATGATTTATAATTTTGACGGTACAGACTAGTGACATCTTAAATCATTGATAGTGTAAGGTCATTTAAAAACCATTTTCATGTTTAAACGAAGATCAAGAGAGTCGGGCCCATTTTGAAAAACATGGCACTAGTTGGTATCACGTGGTGTAGTAGTTTGGTTACGAAGATTTTGGCCTACCCTTACCTTTGGGTACGCCCAACTGGACCCAAGGGGTCAAAAGCATATGCCAAAAAGTACACTGAAAATATGAAGTTATGAAAGCAAGGATCAAAATAGCAGGTTCGCTTTCGGATATGACCGAAACCTAAAATTTAATCCTAAATTTTGGCCGATAATTTCCCCACCAAACACATTTTGACTGAAATTTCAATTTAAAATTTTGTTTCGGTGGGGACCAAAATCAAAACATTTCGGCCAAAAACCAAAATTTTGAACTATGCCATGAAGTCTCGAAGGCATCTCACTATTAGTAGCTCGAAACTTTCCATTTGGTTTAAATTGAGGACCTAGCTATCCTTACTCTTTGTTCCCCTTCCTCTTGAAGACATGATATCAAATATCGGCCGATATCGATACGTATCGAGTATCCAACGCAGTATCGGCCGATATGTATCAAGTATCGGCCGATACCTATATTTTAATTTCCTTTAGAAAAAATAAAAATGGGTCGATTCATATCGATTCTCCTAGGACCAATACCCAATACTTGATACCAATATCAATTTTGTTACCTTGCTTCAACCCAAAAACTCAGGGGGTCTACAAACCAATCTATTTTTAAATCTCATAAACCCTAAAATATTTCAGGAGTTTTTGCATTTACCCCCTAAATATGTTTAATTTGCACTCCACCTCCCGTGTTTTATTTATTTCTATTGTGACCTTTTTTTTTTTTTTTTTTTTGTATCATTTCCCTTACATATTACCCCTACATTATTGGCTTCTTCGACTAAATAACCTTTGACTACTTTAAATAAGTTGGTGGAGATTTTTTTTCTCACCCTAATCTTTGATCTAATTGATCTTATGATCATGGACCTATGATCACAAGGTCAAAATTTTATTTTACATGGCACACATCTCAAAAAGTGATCCAAAAACCACATTTGACGTACACCCATGATCATCATCACGTGGAATCAAAATTTGACCACTTGGTGAGAAACAACCACCATCATCTGATTCAAAATAGTCAGTGATTAATTTTGTAACCAATCTATCACTACAGTAATACACAAAAGCAAGGGCTGCAGTGTGAATATGTGAATCACAGGGTGGGAGTGCCAATGAGACATATCTGTGTTTGGGTTAGCTCTTATAAGAGTAAAAACAATTCTTTCTCTGCTCTCTCTCTTAGAGCAATTAAAATATGCTCTGGGATAGAGCAGACATAGAGCAGTTTTATCACTTAAAACAGCTCCTCGCCAAAGCAAATGAGGCAAAGAGCTGTGTTATCAAATATGAAAGTATTTCTTTAGAGTAGCCAAAAAGTGAAAGAGTTGCTCTTTGCCCCTAAAGAGCTAACCCTAACGCAGGGTAGATGGAAAAAATCCCCATATTTTATTTAATATTTTATCAGAGAAAAATCTGCCCAACCCATAAGGCTGTCAATGTGTCGGGTATGGGTGCACTCTCACCCGGCACCGCCCAGCTTTATTGGTCAAAGGAATAGACCCGAGCCCGTCCCAACTTAAAAACCAGGAATTTCCTCCATCTTATATATGAAGTATCGGGTCGGATTGGCTCGACCCTACCCAACCCAACATTTTAGTTGACCTGAACCGACCCCAATCTTTTATTCGACCCAACCCAAGTCCTACCTTACCTGACAGACCTGAATGTCCGGACGGGTGCCTCGTGAATGACCCAACGTGATGGGCCAAGTCAAGTTCATGTGGCCGACCCAATAAGAAACCCAACTCGGGTGTGTGTGTCTGTTTGCCCGTAACCCGACCAAACCATTGAGTTGACCCGACCCGACCCCCGGTCCCATGGGTCAGGTAAAAAACCGGGTCGGGCTGACAGCCCTACGGTTGCCCATGCGCGAATTCCCCAAGCATACACCTATTTTAGGAGCCTGTATACTGTACTAGCCTACAGAATCTGCACCATCCATTATGTGCTCTAAGATCTCCACGAACTTTGAGAGCCTTGAATTGCACTTGCTTCTCAGGGTAAGCTATAAAAAGGTTGGTGTTACTACCACAATACTTTATGTTACAGCTGCCTCAATTTAGAAAAGGACAAAAAAAACGTCAACTGCTTTAAATCAAATAATAGAGACCATTTTTCAACCCAATCTTTGACACAATGGATCCTAAGATCATGAGGCTATTATCAAACGGTCAGATATTGATTTTACGTTGCACACATCTCAAAATTGTGTTTGATGAGATGCTATCATCACGATCACTTTTTGGGATGTATGCCACATGGAATTAACATCTGACTGTCTGATGGTAAGCCTATGATCTCAAAATCTATTGTGTTTAAGATTGGGGTGAAAAAAATCTCTATCGATGGATTTAAAATAGTCAATGAATTTTCCATTGTTTTAGGTGTGGTGGCTATAACATAAAGTGGTGTAGTAGTAACACCAGCCTATAAAAAGTGTTTTGCATGCAATTAATCAATATGTGCGATTTACCAACTCGTTACTCTTACGTCGTAAATAATTTGTAGAGAGTACCTTTAAATCCACCCTTCAAATCTTTGAGTTCACCCATGCTGAAACAAATTGAATTGGTAGAATCAGATGATGAAGATCGTTTATTCTTTCAATCTTTCACACAATGGATCTTTAGATTATGAGCTTACCATCAAACGGTTAGTGTTTAATTTCTCGTGACACACATCTCAAAAAAATAATCTTAACATCACGTGCACGTTCAAAATTGATTTTAAGGTCACTTTTTTCAGTGTGTAGCACATGAAATAAAAAATCGACCGTCTGATGGTACGATCATGTTCTCAAGATCCATCGTATGAAAGATTGAGATGATAAACAATCTCCATTGTCAGATTTAATATAATCAATGTATTTCAATATGGGTAAACTTAAAATTTTAGTGGGTATATTTAAAGGTAAATAATCCTGTCATTATTTACACCCATTTTTCTTGCAAAGAACACACGGCTAGCCATGCCACTCTTCCACATAATAGAAATTGCGGTCAAGGAACCATTTGGGAGGGCTATATCTTGATTTAATGTGGAACAATCTCTATCATGTGAAATAAAGAAGCCGCTAAGTAAAAGGTAATTGAGGCATACACCAAATACTAACTCACCCATATCTTCACATGGGGCAAGTAAATATTTTAGTGGGCGCCACCCATGAGCCAGCTTTTAAAGCCCATTACGACCGAAGATACCCAGACGGACTACGGTTGCGACACGAGTTTTACGCCACCCCATAGTCCTCGCCGATTGGCTACGGCTCATTATTCCGCATTCCAATTGGCGGGGCTCCAACCTCTAGGTTTCTGCCACGTGTCGGAATCTAAAATTGTGGCTGCCCGCAGTTTTGGAGGCCAGCTAAGAGAGGAAGGAAACGTCGCGGCTTTACGAGGCCGATTACGACACAAATAGACACGTGTCTATTTGATAAGACAATTGTTGTCTGCTCGACACGTGTCTCGTCGACAACACATGCCACGTTATAACTACGTTTAGCGGTGGAGACGTATGTTTGACGTCACCCCCTAATCAAAGGAAAAAACAGATCCACGTGTCTCAAAAAGCTCTTGGTGATTGCCACTTGTCGCATGGAGACACGTTCCTCTGTCACGTAAGGGCATTTTCGGTATTTAGTTTCTGCTGGCGCTTGGTACTCAATGCTCTTTTTTTTGCCTCTCTCTCTCTCTCTCTCTCTCTCTCGTACGGCGCTTCCGACCGAAAATTCGACGAAAACCCCCCGCCGCCAAATTTGAGTTCCGGTGAATTTCTCGGACTCCAGCCGGGTATTTTTCAATAATAATATAGTTTAATTTGTTTTCGTGGATGGCGGAAGCAACAAAAGGTGAAGACCCCGGCGAGTTGAAAGGTGAAATCGAACAACTTGCGCCGCAAATCTTCGGTAATCCTAGAGATCTGTTAACAAGATTCGGCTCCGGAAGTTACCTCTCCGGCGAATCACCAGCAGTAATCGAAGATTCCGACGAGATCGAGCTGAATCTAGGGCTTTCTCTGGGAGGTTGCTTCGGGGTCGACATCAAAGAGACGAAGCTCGTTCGATCTACATCAGTTACTGGTATAACAACGTTGCAGGAATATGATGACGTGGCAGCACCATCGACGTCGATGGGGACGACGGCGTTGACAAGGACATGGTCGGTGCCGGCGGAGGCGGAGGAGGAGAGGAGGAAGAGGAAGGAGGCGCAGTCGGTGCGGAGGTTGGAGGCGAAGAGGAAGAGATCAGAGAAGCAGAAGGGTTTTTTAGGGTTTAAAGATCGAGCGGAAGTTGAGAAACGTGGAGAAGACGATCGAATGGTTGGGATGGCGTTTAAGGTGAAGGTGGAGGTGGGAGACGGGTGCTATGATCTTTCCGGAAGCACGGTAGGGATGAAGAATCACCAAACTGGTGTTACCAATGGGTTTTCTTCTGCGTCGTGTACGAGTCCGGGTACGTGTACGGGTGCGGTGACTTTGGCTCCTTTTGTGCGGTTTTCGCCGTCGTCGCAAGGGTCGCTCGGATCACAGGGGAGTAGCGCTTCGGGAATATCGGATATCGGCAACCGATCCGTTAAAGGTACTTTTCCGTTTTATTTTATATTTTTTATTTATTAAAGGAATCTAATATTTTATTTTTAATACGTAGTCACTAAAAAAAAAATTTGAGGAAATTTGAGGAAATAGAAGGGATTTTTATTTAAATAAAAACCATGATTCATTTATATTTAGATGAACTAATAAAAACTTAAAATAATATTTAAAATAGACTTATAAAAATAATTGTATTAAAGTTAATTAATTAAAGGGCGATAGTTCTACAGGTATCCTCTTCATGAAAGCAACACGTCGTGGGTTCTAATACCAATGCTTGCAGTTACGACACTTAAAAAATAAAATATAAATTTTCATAATTAGGGTTTAGGAACTTTGGCATGATATGAGCTAATTGAAACCATCTCCTTGAATCACCACCCTTGATTATCTGTAACACTTGAATCTCGAAACCGCATTGCTTAAACAATTTTAGTAGGCTCATAACTATTTAATTGGTGGTTTGATGAGGGGATTAGGATTGGTTAGTGAAGGCAAAATATTGGGTTAGTATCCAATCAACGTGGTGATCTTCCATGCATAATTTAATAACCTTTTTTCATTTTTAAAATATTATTAAATATATGGATAATTTAAAGTAATAAAAAAATTACCCTTTTGGGTAATTTTTCATATTATGTCTGATTCATATCATATACATATAGGCCGATATGGGCCGATTTTGACTGATAGTTTACCAGTTTAAATTGATATTTAACCTTCTATCAAATCAAGCGTATATATAGAATTCGAGAGGCCTAACCACCAAGGTATAAAAAATCGGCCGATACCGATACGTATTGGTTTTCGGTCAAATTGATACATATCGGTATCTCATATCGAATATCTGGTACCGTATCGGCCTATACGGGCCCATATCGGCCGATACGTCTCGATTTTGATTGAGACTTTTATTTTATTTTATTTTTTAAAAGCCGATAAGTATTGGTATTGGCCGAGTCATATCGGCCTCAGGCAAACCGATACCCGAGACCGATACCGATTTTGATACGTTGCTAACTACATACATATCTATTCATACATATCATTGATTTCATGCTCGAAATTGTCAGTGCTCAAACCGTGGTTGTCGGTTTGAGAACAGTGGTTGTCGGTTTGAGGCACTTGGGTAGAGTAGCTCTAAAATTCGACCTAAACCCAGCAATGATCCACCCTTAGTTTTCATCTTTGACCTTAAAATGGTGTTTAAAGGATTTTACACCATCAATGGTTTAAGATGTGGGTGATTCATACCGTTAAAGTGATAAATCATAGATTGAAGTGCAATAAACTTAAGAATGGAGTTTTAGGGATATTTAAACCATTTAATTTTTGGACTATAATATCTACTGTTGTTTTTAGTTTTAATGGCCGATATTAAAGTTTACCGATTGGATGATTCACATCAACTTATAAGCATGTTTCTTTGGTTGAGACCTGTTCTAATGATATATTGCAACATAGGACAATTTAGATTGATCACATATGTTAGCCACATAGTATAATGGTAAATCACACTTTAATTGTGTGAGGTAAATTTTTTATAAGTTTAGCGTAAGATCATTTAAACACCAATTTGGTGTTTAAATGTCGTTTAGGGCCATTAACCCTTTTCATAAGGGACAAAACTCTCTTGGCCGTCATTTAAACACCATTTAAACCACCAATGGTGTAAGATGTGGATAATTTATACAGTTAAGATCATATGTTGAAGGAAAACTTGCTCAAAAATCACACTTTTCGGAGATTTCGACCACACTATGTGCACTCTAATAGTAAGCATTGTTCTTAATTTTTAATGGCCAATATTTAAGTTCCCCAATCGAATGGTCGGCATCTACTTATAAGCATGATTCTTTGGCGGAGAAATGTTTTAATGATGGATTGCTATTTGGACAATTTAGATTGATTACATAAGTAGAGCCAAAGATAAAAATTTTGGGTTGAATTTCGGTTACGGGCATGACCGAAACCAAAACCAAAATTTCTGCCGAAATACCCCCCTCACAATTTGGATTGAAATTTTGGATTTCAGTTTCGTTTCGGCCGGAATTTTGATCCATGTGTAGAGCAAGCGGCATAATAGTAAAACCAAGGTATTAAAATCGGTATTAGTCTCGGGTATCAATTTGCCTGAGGCTGATAAGTATCGGTCAATTTATAAAAAAAAAGTTTCAATTAAAATTGAGACATATCGATATAGATATATCAAACTGATACGTATCGGTATCGGCCGATTGTTTATACCTTTGAGTAAAACACACTCTAATGGTATAAGAGCAAAATTCTTACAATCGTTTAATCCCGTGGTGGTTTTAAATGCCGGTGAAGAAGAACCATATTATGCTTTCATAATTATACTTTCCTATCGAACTAAAAAAAAAATTGTTAAATCAAGCAGTCAATTGGATGGCTGCTTTTTTGTTTTTGATGGAATAATTTTATTTTTTTTATACGAAATTTGTTATGGAATAATTGGATGGCTAGACTCGTCAAATTAAAGCGATTTTTGGGGCAGTGTGCCACCTGTGAGGTGGTGCCCTATCAATGAAGGACACATGTACCAATATCAGAGCATTGAAACCATCTAATCAGAGCGGTTATTAAACCGTTTTGCATCAGTCCATATTAAAGATCCTCGATCGGATGGTTCCAATGCTTCGAACTGTGATTGCCCACCACAAGCAACACTTAAATAATGTAAAAATGAATGTTTTTAATGGTCACTATCTATAATTTGCTTTTCATATTCCATTATTTTTTTAATGGTGCCAAACTCCATAATAAGAAAGCCCTGTGCTTGACTTAGATCTCATGCTTCAACAACGCCTACCACATGCAAAAAAACGACCCACTCAACCTGAAACAACTACTCATCTACTATGTTATATTATATATGTACTAAAGTTGATACCACTAATGGGTACTAATATTATTAGTTTATAACTCGCTTTTGATTTTTTTATATGTTTCAAATCACATTCTGAAACAATACGTTTAAGTGGAGACATACCTAAAATCTTGGTGTGTTTGGATAGAAACATGAAAATTTGAGAAAACATTTAGGCCGCGCATAAAGCATAACTCTATGCTAGGCCCTGCCCTAAGAGAGTTCACCTGTTTTAGCAAATTTCTATCCTCTTTGCTAACATATTGTTATTTCCTTAAGCACATATCTCTTCTCTTTAATAACTCCTTACATAGAACGATTTTATTTGTTACTCTCACTTCTTGCTTCGCTCTCGTAGGGGGTTAGTAGAGAGCATGGAGGTTACTATTAGAGTAGGTAAACCTTTATTTGCATAGAGTTAAAAAATAGGATGAGAACCAACTAAAGCTGGTGAACTCTGCTCTGACAGGGCTAATAGAAAGCTATGCCATACTCAACCCTATTAATCTTATATTTCATAGTCCCCAAGTTGAGATTCAGCAATAATTTGATAAGGTTAAAATTTGGCACGCTTGGGAAAATATTTGGAGAAATTTTTTTTTTTTTATATATGAAAATTAGATGAAAAAGTATATATATATATATATATATATATATATATATATATATATATATTAAAAAATCATGATTTATTGAAGAAATGGGGATTATTCGAGAATTAGTCATGATTTATTTGTGAATTTTTAAAAACATGAATGTTTGAAAAAAATCGCGAATAATTCGTTGAACCTAAAATTTGAGAATTATTAACGATTTTTTTTTTTTTAATTCAGTGAATTTTGTGACTGCTGTATTTTGTCATGGATTCTCACAAGGTTCCTTCTTTTTCCATCATTTTCTAGTGTTGTACTCCATGAATAATCATTTTGGATAGCCATATGTAAGTTTTTATAAGGCCTAACAAATTGAAATTCTGAGAATACACTGACCTCGTAAAATAACGAAATTTGGGATCTATTTTTCCCATGTATAAGTTGCACCCAAACGGTGAAAAATGATTGGATTGGAAAATTCGTTCCTTCCGGTTCTGTCATTTTCATCGTATCTAAATGTACCCCAACGGCCTAAGTTATGAGTGTATCATTGGTACCTATATGATGAGGATGTTCGATCAGACGCAGCACAACAGTTTCTAGTGAGGACTGCCTAAAAAGCGAGGTCGATGTTCTGCATGATCCAAATCATTGAAAGATGATCTACAACTTCTACGAGCAAACTGTCGACACATGATCTGTTATTTTTCTACTTACCAATTATAATACATTATTGACTATTTAGACCAAACACATTCCAAACTCTGTTCAAAACATTTGGTGATCCGATTTCCCACGATTGAACCTTCCAAACTCTATGATCAAAACATTTGGTGATGATCTGATTTCCCGCAATTGAACCATCAACTCTGATCCTAAATGGGAAACGACCATGTCTTGACCTCACTTGCTAAGTCCGTATGAACTTCTATGCACCAAAAAAACCCAAAACAATGGCAATGGCCCCATGAAAAGAATTAAGCCAGAAGGTCCACCAGTGTAAACTAATAAAAACAAATAAATGAAATAAAAATACAGCATCATCGTCATTGCTTTGTCCCGTCTATTACGGCTCCGATAAGAAAGAAAAATATATTATAATATAACTTTTTCCTTTATCAATAAAATATATAATACTAATAATAATAATAATAATAATAATAATAAATTAAATAGGAGTTTATTACTCTCTTTGAGTTCACCCACGCTGAAACACATTGACCGATGCATTGAATCAGACGATGGAGATTGTTTATCGTCCAATATTTCACGCAATAGATCTTGATATCATGGGCGTACCATAAGATGATTGAGATTGTTTATCCTCCCAATCTTTCACACGGTAGATCTTGAGATCATGTGCGTACCATCAGACGGTCAATGTTTTATTTCATGTGACACAAATCTAAAAAGTTGATGTTGATAAAAATTTGGTATTGATAATGGCTCTGAGGCACGTAGTTCACTATGCTGTCTTAAAGACAATAGACGCCCTCACTTTGTTGGATAAACAAAGATGCAATAGAGTTTCCAGCGAATCTGCCTTCAGGATACAATAGAGTCCGATCTTGCCAAGAACCATATGTCCTTTTCTAGAACCTGTCACACAGATTTTCTGATACACATGATAAGAACGAAAGAGAAAAGAGAAATATATCTTATTTCTGTTGTATCTTTTAACTTGGATCCGGTCTCTATTTATAGAGGTAATCTTGAAAGATTGTGTCTTTTCACCGTGAAGAGATTTGTGTTTTTTCGGATAACAAATAGAGATAATCTTGAAAGATTGTATTTTTTTACCATGAAGAGATTTGTATCTTTTCAGATTTACGGTGAAAAAACACTTTTGAAAAAATCTGTGTCTTTTCACCGTGACGCGACTTGTGTCTTTTCAACCAGACTTGTGTCTTTTCAAGTAAAAAGACAAATCCAAAATTTGAAAAGACACTTTTGAAAAAATACTTTAGAGAGTAAATATTTATAAGTATGCCATTAAATTATTTTACAAGTTTGCCATTGAATTATTAATGATAATTTAACCTTAATTTTGAAACATAAAAATATATATTACTATTCTAATATATATAACATTTCCCCACTTGTTTCAAAAAATAAATAAATAAATAAAATTGTGTATCAGAGTACTAAGCATCATCAAAGGTACCGATCGGTTTGAACCTTTGACTAGTACATACAGCTCAAAGTTTGTAAGGATTTTAAGTAGCATATAACTTTAAACTTAAAACCTGTCTAACAAATCGGAATTATATATACACTTATTATGACTTAAATCATTAGTGACATAAGGCTTGCGCTTTACAGTCATGCGCTAAAATCATGATTTCATGAGTATCTCAGAGAGAGGACCGAATCTCTGTTGAAGCGGCTTCACTTTCATACTCATATAGGTGAATATGTCATGAGTGCTCTTATAACTATTTTATCACCCCAGCAAATGAATGTCTATAGAATTATTAAGAGTTAAACACACCCTCTCACGTTATAAGAGATGTGTACGAAATTTAACACCATAAGGCTGGCAGATAGGTAATATATCTTTGTGCACTTTCAAGGATCACAGAGTAGTTTCTTATCTCATTGAACTTAGGATTTGGAATCTCCAACTCTACTAAGTTGAGGTTTAACTACTGTGCCTTTAAAGATATCAGTCTTTGGCTCATCCCCCTCGATATTTTTAACATCATATTTTTAGGTAGTATTTTTGTAAGTTTCGAAGCCACTCTGCCTCTTTTGCTCTCGCAAATAATACTATATACTCTGATTCCATACTTGAATCAGAAATACATGTCTGTTTCTAAACCCTCATGATACTGCTCTTCCCACTAAAGTAAAAATTCATCTGCTTGTGGATTTTGAATCAAAGGAGTCAAAAATCCAATTAGCATTAGTAAACCTCTCTAAAAGTTCAAGTTTACCAATATATTGTAAACTATAATCCATAGTTCCTTTTAAGTATCGCAATATCCGACGAATAGCTTCCAATGTTCTAACCCTGGGCTGCTAGTAAATCTACTCAATACCCCCACTATAAATGTTATATTGGGTCTAGTACACTTCATTAAATACATAGGACTTCAAGAATCGATTTATCTCCAATCATTTGAAATCAAAATATTAGAGACTAGAAAAGTTTTTGTATCTGCATCTTCAATTAGATACTTCTTTGCTAATGAATCTTAAAATTTTAATAATAATGCATTTACAGAAAGTGTTGAACAACCTATCACTTAATGCATTAAGGATGTGGTCCCGACAATCTAGATCATCTTCCAGCCATTTGAGTCGAGCATTCAATCATTTACTAGTTGTGCTTTCCGTTGTTCTCACTAAAGAAATTGGTGGACATGGTGTAGTGAGGACGTAAGCAATCTTGAATTGTCACAAGATAAATTACTCTTTTTGCTACCATCTTTTAAAATTTGACTTGTCAAATCGGTCAAGTTTGATTAAATTTTGATTCATGAACTTTATACTCTGAGCCATTAGAACGATCTATTGTCTTTAAATTGTTAATACAAATTTGATATTGATAATGGCTCCGATGCACATAATTTACTATGTTGTCTTAAAAATAATAGACGCCCTCACTCTGTTGGATAAACGAAGATGCAATAGAGTTTGTAGCGAATCTGCCTTCAGGATACTACAGAGCCCGGTCTTGCCAAGAACTGTATGTTCTTTTCTAAATTGTACTTTATAGAAAAAGAATCTGCCACACAGATTTTCTGATATACAAATGATAAGAACAAAAGAGAAAAAAGAGAAATATATCTTATTTCTGTTGTATCTTTTAAACTGGATTTTGTCTCTATTTATAGAGGTAATCTTGAAAGATTGTGTCTTTTCACCATGAAAAGATTTGAAGAGATTTGTCTTTTCACCGTGAAGAAACGCTAGACTTGTGTCTTTTCAACAAACGGTAAAAAGACAAATCCAAAATTTGAAAAGACACTTTTGAAAAAATACTTTAGGAAATAAGTATTTATAAGTATGCCATTGAATTATTTTACAAGTTTGTCATTGAATTATTAATGATAATTTAACCTTAATTTTAAAACACAAAAATATATATTACTATTCTAATATATATAACAGTTGACCTTAATATCACTTGCAAAGACAAAATTGATTTTAAGGTCACTTTTCTGGGTGTGTACAGTGACCCCCCCCCCAACGAACTTTGGAACTTCCTCGGAGCCTTTAAAGGGCTTGTGTAAAATATGAAAAAGAAAAAATAGAGAGGGGCCCCCACTATTCAATAAAACCAAAAACAAAAACGCAAACAAATCCCTAGTCTTTACTCTCTCTCTCTATGCTTGGACACACCCCCCCCCCCCTCTCTCTCTCTCTCTCTCAAGGATCAAAATTTTGGACCGAAATTTCGGCCGATAATTTGATCGAAAATATCATTTCCATACATTTGATGACCGAAATTTCGGTCCCAAATTATCGTTTCGGTGGGGACCAAAACCGAAAATTTTGGCCGAAATTTTGATCCTTGCTCTCTCTTCGTTTCGTTGCACTCTTAAGCATTTGATAATGGGTCACTGTATTTACAACCAAGAATCTTCCTTCTCAACCAGAGTTTTATATGCTTAAATTGTTGATTACTTGGAATTAGATGATGATGATCATTTTTCTCTCCACTCTTTCACACAAAGGATCTTGCAATCATGGGCCTACCATCAGACAGTAAGATTTTTATTGCACATGGCACACGCCGCAAAAAGTGAACATTGATCATAATATACATCAAATGTGGTTTTTGCATCACTTTCTATATCTGGAACAAAAATCTGACTTCATGATGATATGCCCATGATCTCAAGATCCACTGTATGGAAGATTGGGGCGAATAAAAATCTCTATCATCCGCTTTGAAGCAGTCAACAGTTTAAGCACGTGAAACTCGAGTTGAGAAGGTTCTTAGGTTGTAAATACATATACCATTTGATAACTGAAAGCTAGTTGATATGGGTTTCTATTCAACTTTAGCCAGCCTAGTTGTTAAGGGTCTCTCTCGTGCCTACCCAATTACTGATTGTAAATTAATTGTGAACTCATTGATATCATTGAATCGGATGATTGAGATTGATTGTCATCCCAATATTCATCATGATTGCTCTTCACAGCATAGGCGCACGTTCAAACTATTAGGGCATAGATTCTAAAAAGTGATCCTAAGATCACGTTTGAGAAGGATGTATCCCACATGATTTTTGAGTCACTTATTTGGAATCTATGTCGCGTGGAAAACTAAACTGACAGTCTGATGGTACGACCACGGTGTTAGGATCAATCATGTGGAAGATTGGGATGAAAATCGATTTATATCATCCGATTCAGTGTAGTCAATAGGTTACAATGTAGGCACCCTCAATGGTTGGATAGGTGCCAACAGAGCTACCCATTGTTAATTGTTACTTTATTAGTTGAATAGAGTCACTAGTTGCACACAAGAAGTTGGCCCTTGCACATAATTTAAAAGAAAGACTTGATATTTGGGGTGAATGTGTCATCTAAAATCACCAACTAAGTTGTCTGATTTGAAGGCCATGATCTAACGATCTTAGAGGAAAAATATTGGCACCAAACATGATTTTATCATATGATATAATGCAGTCTTAGGCTATTAGCTGATTGAAATATATGATTGAGATCAAATTTGTGCTAATCTATTGAGCCCTAAATCTATAGATAATGGCTTTCACATCAGATGGCTTAGATAATGTTTTCACATTGCACAAGTCCCCAGAATATCATCTTTTTTTAAAAAACTATGTGCAAGGACACTTTTCTTGTGCCAAGTAATGAGTCACTAATTGAATTTGAATGATTTTTTTTTCTCTACTTTATAAGTAAGGAGTCGTAAAAACAAATTTGAATGGTTGAATTTTCTGTATTCAACCACCAGGATTGCCTATGGATGCTAGGCCCCTTTCAAGGGCACAATCGTTACCGGAGACCATTGATCAGAAGGCGGCCGTTATCGCCCATGTGGCAACAACTATAGCCCGGAAATCCGGTAAGTTGGCAGAAGAGGATGTGAAAAATGATGAGTCAAACAAGTCAATGATCATGAACAATGGGTTGATGAGGAATGTGATGGAAGAGATGCCTTCTGTTTCAGCAAGGGGCGATGGGCCAAATGGGAGGAAAATAGAGGGGTTTCTTTATAACTACAAGAAGGGTGAGGAGGTGAGCATAGTTTGTGTGTGCCATGGAAGCTTTCTTTCACCTGCTGAGTTTGTTAGGCATGCTGGGGGTGGTGATGTTGCACACCCCCTAAGACACATATTAGTCAATCCCTCACACCCCCTTTTGTGATGGTGGTTTATATGCCAAACCCCAAGTTTTTTCTTAAAAAATGAAATAAGAAAAAAGGGGTTTTTTTTTCCTTATATATAATAATTATAGAGTAGGTATTTGTTTATTGAGTTCATGATGCCTCTTCTTAGGAGGAAAAAAAAGGAATTATGAAAGAAGAGATTTTCACATGTACAATTGGAGGCTCTACTCTCCTCTCTTTTTTTTTTCTTTTTTTAAATTCATCCTTTCAAAGAAGCAAAAAAGAGAGTGGATGCATCGAAAAGGACCTGTACAATTTAATTTAATGTAGGAAATAAAAAATTATAGAAAATACTTTTGCCACTTTAATTTTCATAGATTTCTTTGGGTTGGCTTGAAATCAGTGAGACATTATTATTATATTTTACTGTTGTATGAGTTGGATATTTCTTCTTCTACCATAGTCTCATGTTCTGGCCCTTCTCGGCATGGGGAGTTACTGTAGATATGCTTGTATTGCCTTTTTTTTTTTTCCTTTTCTTTTTGTATTTGTATATGGTATCAAAACTCGGCGTATACTTATATGGATCGGTTTCATCGAGAATTGATACGGGTATCAGGATGGTATCAGTATTGGCATCGGACCGATACGAATTAGTTTCGGTCGATACTGTTTCAATATTGAGTGATACTGACTGATTATTTTTTTATTTCCAGAAAAATAAAAGATGATCAGTTTGGTATCATTGTTAACGTATTTGTATCGGCGGATATGTATCAGCTCAAGATGGATCGATGCCGATAGTGATACCTTGCTTTTATTATCCGATACAATGGTGATACAAATTGGGAAATAGGGATGTGAATAAACAGATTTTCTTTGAACCAGATGATGGAAATTGTTTTTGTCCCAATCTTCAACACAACAGATCTTGAGATCATAAAAACAAATGGGCCTACGATCAGACATTCAGATTTTGATTTCACGAAGTGCACATCCGAAAAAATGACTATAATCATTGACGCACATCAATTGTGGCTCTCGAATTACTTTTCGAGATGTGTGTCGCAGGGAATTAAAATTTGACTGTCTAATCGTAAGCTCCTAATCTCAAGATCTACTATGTAGAAAATTGAGATCCAAAAGTGATCTCCATTGTCTGATTCAAAGCCGTCAATATTTAAGCACATGAAAATTGGAATATTAGGCTTGCAAAGCGGACCCCAAAAAGATGGAGAAGGCTTCTCATGATAATGGTGATTTCTCTACAAATGCCTAATTTATTTTATGCTTTTATGTTTGTATGCTAAAAAAATATATTTAAAAGTATAATGGATTTTTTAGCATATACCCTCCTATGTTTTAGCATACTTATAAATGCCTCCCCATATGTCACTTATTTTTAAATAGTCCCTTAGTTTACATTTTTGCGTTTAAGTAACTACTTGAGTTATTGTTTCGTTAACCGCTATTTCTTAAAAGGTAAAGTGCACCATATTTTTTCTTGTATTAGAAATACTTATATGACCATAGTGATAAATTTCGTTTTCGATAATTTTTCGGTGGGGAGTCCTTTTGGTACATTTCGGATTAATTTCGATACCTTTCGAAAAAAATTCGGGAAAGTTTCGGGGATTAAAAATATATAAAAAATATATATTTAATATTTTTTAAAAAAATTACTACAATATATACTAAATTACTAACATATTTAATAAATAAACATAAAAATAAAATAAAAATAAAAAATCCAAAATTTACCAAAATTTTGTCAAAAAATACTCAAAAATACTGAAATTACTGAAAAATATCGAAATTTTCGTTTGACCCCCTTTTTGACAAATTTTGCGAAATTTCGCTGAAATTTGTTACTACGTATATGACATACTTTATGACATTGCATTGCATTTTAAGAGACGACAATTAATGTTACACTAATAAAACAAGGTATATATAAATAATCGGCTAATACTGATACGTATCGGCGATACGTATCAGTTTGTCGACATTTGCCAATACATATAAGTTTGTGGGCAAATTGATACGCATCGCCGATACATATCAGTATTTCATACTTCAATTTTTTTATAAAACTATGAAATATTTAATGCTAAGTGGACTCTGTAATGCTCTTACTTCATAATAAAAGATGCAACCTTTTAGCGTAAAAAGTTAACTTATAAAGATTAAAAATAAAAGCTAACGTATAAAGATGTCAGCAAGCCTCAGCTTCTGACATCTAATAGCCTTCCAAAAGCTTATAAAGATTAAAAATAAAAGCTAACGTATAAAGATGACATCTAATAGCCTTCCAAAAGCTTATCTGCTACATGATTTTTAAATGCCACTAGTGTAAGTGTACATGTATTGCACATGTTAATTTATAAAATTATTAAAAAATAAATATGATTTTGATATTTTTATGGAAATTATTTTTCTTTTCAATCTTTGACACAATAGATCTTGGGATCATGGTCTTATCATCATACGGTAAGATTTAGATTCTTTGTGATAGACCTCTTGAATAGTTATTCAAAGAATCATGCTTGATAAGACATCCATGATTATGTAAATTTTTGAGATGTGTGTCACATGAAATCAAAGTATGACCATTTGATTGTAGGCTCATGATCCCAAAATCTATTATGGCGAAAATTTGGATGAAATAATCTCCATCAAATAGTCTCAATCATGGTTCAAATGCATAAACTTATACACTGTTGACGGCTTTGAATAGGTGGTGGAGATCATTTTTTGTCTCAAACTTCAACACAATAGATTTTGAGATCATGGTTCACCATCAAAGAGTATTGTTTAATTCCATGTGCTAGACTTCCCGAAAAGTGGTTCAAGCATAACATTTGATGTACGCTCATAATTATATTCCTTTTTGGGAATGTGTTATGTGAAATTAAAATTTGATTGTTTGGTGATACATTGATGATCTCAAGATCTATCATGTTGAATATTTGGATGAAAATGATCTCTATCGTGTGTTGAATGAGATGATAGAGATCTTTTTTCGTCTCAATCTTAAATAAAAATAAATCTTGAGATCATGGCCCCACCATCAAACGATAAGATTTGGATTCCACATGACAAATCTCTCGAAAAGTGATCCTTGAACCATATTTTATTAGTCTCATGATCATGTTCCTATGTTGGGATGTGCACCACGTGAAATCAAAATATGACCGTCTGATGATAGGCCCATGATTTAAGATATATTATGTTGAAAATTTGAATGAACAAAAATCCCCCTCGTCTCATTCAAAGTAGTCTCAACTTGGGTTTCATGGAGTTAAACAATTGTTTGCTTTGAATCTAACGTGAAAATCAATTTTTGTTACAATCTTCAAGACAATAGATATTGAGATCATTGTCCTAAATAAGATCTTGATCCTATCTGACAGATGTCTTGATAAATGATTCTACGTTTTACTACCCATTTCAGATTTCATCATCAATATTTTTCAGAAATATCCCCTCAATTATTCCTGGTCTGTGGGTAACCAGTGAAACATTTCGAAATAATTGAGGGGAGTTCTTTCGTCTTGAAATCCGAATAGAATAATATTCATTACTTCAAGCGGCTCTTTCGGATATTCATCGAAAGGAACAAATGTAGATGCAATTGGTTCGAATTTGAGCAATTGAAATATCTGGGAACAATATTGGAATTGGATTAGTTCTTCATTCGAAATGGACCCTTCCTTATTCTATTTCGTTATTTAGATCTAATGACTAAACAATTAAAAAAAAATAGGGAACATATTTATAGGTTCCATACCTTGTTATATAACTCATGCTTCATAGAAATATCAGATCAGATAGAGTCGACGAATGAAACAGGTTCATTAACAATTCACAGATGAAACGTGCCAAAAAAGCCAAAAAAGAAAAGAAAGAATCGACCCCCCTCCCATTCCCATATCTTGCATCTATAGTATTGTTGCCCTGGTGGATTTCTCTTTCATTTAAGAAATGTTTCGAACCCTGGGTTACTCATTGGTGTAATACTAGACAATCAAAAAAAAATTTGAATGATATTCAAGAAAAAGACACTCTAGAAAGATTCATAGAATCATAAAAACTATTCCTGTTGGACAAAATAATAAAGGAGTACTACCCGGACACACATATACAAAGGCTTTGGATAAGAATCCACAAAGAAACGATACAATTGGTCAAAATTCACAATGAAAATCATAATCATATCATTTTTTGTCTCTCGACAAATATAATCTCTTTCACTATTCTAAGTGGTTATTCCATTCTGGGTAATGAAGAGCTTTTTATTCTGAATTCTTGGGTTCAGGAATTCCTCTATAACTTAAGCGACACAATAAAAGGTTTTTCGATTCTTTTATTCATCGATTTATGTATCGGATTCCACTCACCCCATGGTTGGGAACTAATGATTGGTTCAATCTACAAAATTTTTGAATTTGCTCATAACGATCAAGTCATATCAGGTTTTGTTTCCACTTTTCCAATCTTTCTAGATACATTTTTAAAATACTTGATCTCCCGTCATTTAAATCGTATATCTCCTCACTTGTAGTGATTTATGATTCAATAAATGAGGAACTCATTTGATCTGCTGATATCAATCAAGTCCTATATCATTTGATTGTAGGCCTGTGATCTCAAGATTTATTATGTCGAATATTTGGTTAAAAAATATCTTTATCATCAAGATCTAGTATATGAAAGATTAAGGTGAAAATTATCTTTTATCTGATTCAAGGCAGTCAACAATTAAACGGTGGAGCAATTAGTTATTGTAAGAATCTTTCATTGCAAAAATCGTTGCCTAAATATGATATACTCGTAATATCAAAATCCGCTAATATAAGGATAAAAAGATCTCCTTTGTGTAATTCAAAGCGGTCAATTAAGGTTTGGCTAAGGTGCACTTAAACATTAGGTGGGTGCAAATTAAAGTAACCATTTTTGCTCGTATGACTTGTATGTGCTAAATAATAGCTCCTTATTATATATGAGATATCATTTTTTCCAAGATTAGTTTAAATCCTCTTTAATTTCATGAGATTTTTGATTAAAAACTGTGCTGTGATAAGCTATTATTAGAATTTAGAACTCGTGAAAATTTTACTAAAATAATGATACCTTGAGAGATTTTTTTAGCATTTCAAGTTGTTGGGTTAGAACTCAATTGGACACATGAAGATGAGTTGGGGGAGACTTTTATGTAGGCCTCTTTGGTTTCAAGGGAAATAAGGGGAACTCATATGTAGCAAATAAATTACCGAGATTCCCGTTGTTCAGATGACATACGAAGGGTCAGAAATTATCAAGCCTTTCTTTTAAACTATGTACAAGAGCTAACTACTACGGTGCAAGTAATGACTCCATCAGATTTTATGTTAGACCACGGCTCTCTCTCTCTCTCTCTCTCTCCCATAAGATTCTTAGAGACGTTTCTTTTTGTGATAAGGTATCTTTATTTTAACTCTAAGAATCTCAAATTTTTGGTCCTAGCATGAGATTGTCAGATTTTGATGGTATGCCCATGATGTTGAGATCCCTTATACTTAAGTGTGATATAAATCATGTGATTTTAGAGTCATATTTGAAATAAATACTGTGCCATGTGGAATAAAATTATGATCGTCTGTTGATATGTCCATGATTTCAAGATCAACTTTTTGAAAGATTGGGATAAAAAATTGTCTCTATCCTTTTATTCAAAGTGATCAATGTATGGAGGTGAGATAAGGCTTTGTTCGGTAGAAATCTTGGGTAAATTTTTTTATTTTACTTTCCATAGGGTGATTTTAAAATGAAATCATGGGAAGTTCCAAAAGTAAAATTTAAAGTCTAGTTTTAAGCGAGAGAGATTTTAGTAGATATTAAATAAAGAGAGCCATTACTTGCACTCGCTTTTTAAGTGATTGCACCGATGTTAAAAAAAGACTTTGTATTTAGAGACATGTGACATGTGAAAACACAATCTGGGCCGTTTGATTTAAAGTTCATGATCTATAGATCCTTAGTGGATAAGATTGGCATGAAATATAATCTTCATGATGTGATTAAGTATAGTCAAAACTATTATTTGATTAAACGGTTGACAACAATAGATTGCATGATAAATATTGTGTTTTGTTCAATCTTATTTACTAAGGATCTATAGATCATGAACTTTAAATCAGACGGCCTAGATTGCATTTTCACATGTCACATGTCCCTAAAAGACAAAGTATTCCTTTAACTTCGATGCAATCACTTAAACATCATGAGCAAGTAATGGCTCCATAAATAAAACGATGGAGTGATTTTAGGAGATATTTATGATTTTGGATTCTTAGGCTATTTTTTTTTTCTCACTTAAACGTCTAATTTTAAGCAAGATAAATCTCAGGAGATCTTAAATAAAGTGGTGGAGTGATTTTAGGAGATATTTATGAAATAAAGAAAAAAGTTTTACAATGGAATTAAGATTTTATTTTCTTTATTAAACTATAGGGGTATATAAGGAGTTATTTTAGGGGTAGATTAGGTTAATGAGGGGTATTTTGTTCCAAAATTATGGAAACACAAAATTGACAGAAAGTGAAGATTTATTCGTGCTTTTATATAGTAGTAAAGATAAAGCTGAGGCTAGCGCTATCATAGTGACAAATTTCCCCGGAATTCTATGAAATTTCTTCAAAATTTACTGAAACAGGGGTCGGGCGAAACTTTAGGCGAAATTTCAACGATTTCTTCGAAATTGCTGAAATTTCATTAATTTCGTCGAAATTAACGAAATTTTGCTAAAATTACCGAAACTAATAAATCTTTTCTAATTTTTGTTATAATAAATAAATATTTTATGATGTTTAAATATAATTTATATTTAATATTTTTTGTACTCTCCGAATTTTTTTCGAAACTTTTCGATTTTTTCTTAAAATTTATTCAAAATGACCCCCTACCAAAATGTTTGCCGAAAACGAAATTTGTCACTATGACCACTATTACCACCCATGCAATCTAAGAAAGCGCCCATGTGAACAATCCCTTGAAAATTAGTGATTGCTTTGGATCAGATGATTGAGATTGTGTCTCATTCAGAACTTCCACAAAATAGATCTTGAGGTCATGTTGCACCTATCAGATGGTCAATTTTTTATTCAACATGTCACATATCCTTGAAAAATGCCCCTTGATTCCTATAGCACACATCACCCTCAAACGTGAGATGTGGAATAAAAAATTGACCGTCTGATAAATACAACATGATATCAAGATCCATTCTGTGGAAGATCGGAGTGAAACACGATTTCCATCATCTGATTTGAAGCAATTAATGATTTTGAAGGGGTTTTCAACATAAATGCTTTAAGAGATTGTGCAGGCGCTAATAGAGGTACCCTAAAGATGATGATAACAATTGCTTTGTTTATGCACCCGGTTGCACACAATGACTCATGCAACTGGTCACATTTATACATACAAGGAGGCATGATTAACCCAACCTCTCCCATTTTGGGTTGCGTCGATGTCATTGTGATAAGTTTTGCCAAAATTGGGCGAAATTTCGTGAAATGGGGGTCAAACGAAATTTCGGTACTTTTCGGTAAAATTTTTTTATATATTTAAAAATATTAAATATATTTTTTCGCATATTTTTAATCCCCGAAACTTTCAAATTATTTCGAAAGGTATTGAAATTAAACCGAAATGTACCGTAAGGACCCTCCACCGAAAAATTTCCGAAAACGAAAATTTTCACTTTGGTTGATATATATTATTTTTATTTTTTTATTTTTTTATTTTTTTGATCTCCATTTCATTGGTCCAAGATTATGATAACACATCAAAAATTGGTCTATTGACTTTATCTAACTTTGACCACATTTTTTAATGATAGATATATATTGGATCGTGCTGAATTTTTTTGTGTGCTTAATTGATTTTATCCAAATTGTCGAGTTACCAGATTCTCGTGATGGATGCCACATGATAGCCTACTGACCGGCGTTGAAGTCTAGAACGGTGTGCATGGTATCTGGCCTGTTCTTAAAATTGTCTTAAGGCCTCCCAAAAGCCTATTATATATAGAGTGGAGGGAAATGCAAGTGGGTGCAGGGATGGATCCCTACAAACGGGTGCAGTATAGCGTATCACGTTATATGATCGACCCAAAGCCGATGTTGTTTTGGGTTGATCACCCATCTCGCATTTGATTTAAATAAAAAGAAGAAATTGACTTTTTGACCTTTATTTGATGGGTTAGAGATAAGGTGTCACCCCATAAATTTCGTGCATTAATTTTATTGGTTTTTGGCCATATTTTTAATGGTGGATTTATATTAGATCCTTCCCAAATTTTTTGTGTGGTACTTGATCGATCTTTTTTAAGTTTTCGAGCCAAACAAGGTTTATTTAAAAAATTCTTAGTAGTGTGACTTTTTTTTATTAGCACTTTTATTGGTTTTTAATCTTTTTAGCGCCTCTAAACTTCTAGTCTTTTAATTAAAATGTTATATAATCAAACGTCCATTCTATTTCAAATTTAATGAATATATCAAGTGAAACAGCTAAAAAAGCAATCATTCGCACAAGTTCATATAATTTATTTCAAATAAAATAATTTAAGAGGATTTTACAGCTAAAAATAAAATAATTTTACAAATAACTAACAATTTTACAACTAAATAAAATAAATTTACAGCCCAACTAATTTTATAGCAAAATAATTTTACACGTAGAAATATGTTATTAATGATTTTTTACTTTATAGTAATAACTGTTAGAATTATTAGGATCTTCCAATAATCGAAAAGTGAAATTAAACGAAACTTTAGCATATCTTACATCGTAGATTTTCACATGAGGATTTAGCCTTGAGCAATAATTCGGCAATCGATGTTTTGATGGAGAGTCTTCTCTTTCTTTGCATACCGTAGAGCAACGATAAAAATTCCGGATTTCATTTCGATTTCTGGTTGGACCGAAACCGAAAATTTGAATTTCGGGCAAAAACTTCACTCCCATACAAAAAGAACCGATTCAAATTTTGACTTCGTTTCAATCTGGACCGAAATTTTGATCTATGTCGTAGAGAAGATAGGTTTCCCTTGAATTCTTCTAATTTAATTTTTGCGTAATAGAAAGAGAGCTTCTATTTCCTTTTAAATAGGTTACAAACTTACCCATCAAGGAATATAACAGTCAGGATTATCATACTTATATTAGGGTAAAATCACAACCCTTGATATAATTGAAAACTTTTAATTTCACTACAACTAGTATTCCACTATCTTTCTTAGTTAACAACTTGGACTATTTGACTTTGACTATAATATGTGATTTAAAGGCCACATAAATCCATGAAATCCAATACTAACAACTGAAAATATATAGTGCAAACACTTAAAACTAGACTACTTGGCATCCAATTTAAGATAATTTATCAGACTTCAATAAATAACATAAAAATATAAATATAAATAATTTTATAGCTAAGTAACACCCCTAATCTCTTATTAATTTTGGGAGTTTAGGGTGCTGAACTGCATGAATCGTGGTGGCCTGGTGGGTGTCGATTGTTCAACGTTGAGTTGTGGTGGTGGTGGGTGAGATGAGAGAGAGAAGTCGGAGTTGAACACAACGAATCAAAAATCGGCCGATACCGATATGTATCGGTATCTCGTATTGGGTATCGGCCAATACATCTCAATTTCGATCGAGAATTTTTCTTATTATTTTTCTTTTAATGCAAAGCCGATGGGTATCGGTCTTGGGCTAATCGATACTTGAGACCGATACCAATTTTGATACCTTGATTGAGCGTTCACTTCTAGTGCCAATTTGCAAAGAAATGAGAGAGGAGAGGTTGCAGATGCTTTTTTATGATCCGATTTTGTATTTACTCTTATAAGTAATCATTAGAGTCATCTAATGGTTACTTTATATATATATATATATATATATGATAAATTTGGAGACCCATCTCAAAACCAATTAGCCAAGCTTTATATGGCCCAGCTCGGGCTCAGCTCGACTCTCAGAGCTGATGTTAAGAGTGCAAAACCTCTCTTTTGGAGACTACTTGAGTAGAGCTGGCTTGGCTCAGTTACAACCCTAAAAACGATATATGGGGTTGATGATTTGGGTGAAAAAACATTTCATGCGCTTCAAAGGAGTGAAATGCTTACAAAATGAATTATTAAAACTAATTTAAGAGAATTACATTGCAGCCATTCATTTTAAAAGTTTTGATCAATTTGAATCACACGATGGAGATCTTTTTTCGATGCAATTTTCGAGCCACCAGATCTTTATACCAAGCCTGTCAAATCATACTGTACACTTGATGAAATCATGCGCCATGTCTCCCAATTTAGTGAAAATTACCAAATCACTGTTCGGAATGGATCGGTTAACCTATACAAACCATATAGGTTCCCATGTATAGAGTAGGCTATGTCAAAGTTGTAATGAATGACTACTTGTCGACACCTTATTGTCTGCAGGTCCGGGGTGATCATAGTCACAAAAATCGTGAAATTTTTGAAAAAGTCGCGAATTTAAGGTCCCCCGAATTATTTGCGATTTTTTCAAAAATCTTATCACAAAAATTCGTGAATTAATCCTGAACTTTTCAAAATATTTGTGACTTCTAAATTTTTAAATTTTTTAATAATTTTAAATCTTTTTATTTTTATTTTACAAATTTTCTCACCGATTTTTCCTACAAATATTTTCCCGAACTTCCCGAATTTACCTAATTTTTCCGAAATTTCACCTCACCAATTATTGCTGAACCCCGATTTGGTGACTATGGAGGTGATCATCAAAGCGGAAATCGCTCGGATAAAAATCTGAAAAGTGAAAGAAAATGATTTATTAATCCTAACATTTTCCTATGGAGTCTTAGCTTGCGAGAATTTACAAGATTCCATCGCTTTCTATCATTTACTCACGTTGAGATAACTCTATTAAATTTAAAAAATGGAGGAAAAAGACTTATTGGATATTCCGTGACTTAAACGCTTCGCAAAATGATATTCCGAACATGCTCTAAACTCGGGAAAAAATTGGAACGATTTTCCTAATGCATAAGTTGCATCCCAACACTGGAAAATGACGGATTTGTAAGTCTAACTCTTTGGATTCCGTCATTTTCCTATATGAGGAAGAGCTTACTAACTTAACAAAAGCTAAGGCGTTCGAGAGAAATGGCCTCTTAACACCTAAGTGTTATGGGGGCTGACCCGGACAATCATAGTCACCAAGTCCGGTTTGGGGAAATTTTGGAGAGAAAAAAATAATATTTAAAAAAAAAAAATTAAAAATTACTATTAATTGAAAATTTTGGGAATTATTCAGGAACTATTTGTAATTTATTTGTAATTTTTGAAAAAATTGCAAATTATTATGAATTATTAGGGATTAATTCGAAGAAGCTCAAATTCGTAAATTATTCATAATTTTTTTTTTAAATGGGCGAATCTTCTAAGCATCCCTACAATTACTTGGGCATTGTAGAGGCTTCTCTCATTTGTGAAGAGTGGAAGGGATTTTGGGCGAAATGTTCCCTAGTTTTGATAGGAGTACTTTGTCCCACTCTATTATGGAGGGGGACCTCCACAACCCCATAACAAGAAGGGTCCAAATGACCTCCCTAACGCCAAGTTCCATGGGAGTTGACTTCCAAAAGGAGACACGGTGTCGGTAGCGTTGTTATTTTATACAAAAGTCTTCTTACAATCATGGTGTCAAAAATCAGCTGATACCGATACATATTGGTTTCTCGACAAACCGATACGAATCGATATCGAATGATATGAAATTGGTTTCATGGGGTTACATACGTGGGGTGCAAACATTCAAACAAACCTTTGAAGAAAACAATTAACTACTGTGATGAAAATCTACACAAAATTTTAATTCGAAAAGATACAAAAATTACCTTCGATTTAGAGCGATCCACCAAAATTTTAGCTCAAATCCGATTGATTGATCTGTGTATTCAACAAATCCGATTTTTAAAAATCTACAATAAAAAAATATACAATCAATATTGTAGCAATTAAAATCCTAAATTAATAAAAATAAAACCCTAAAGGAAGCTTATCGGATGGTCGCCGACAGGAGTGCTCATGCGGGGAGGCAGGGAGGGCATCGACCGTCGGGTTCAGTGGCTTCAGCTGTCCAAACAGGCTGGTCAGACCGTTGTGGTCAATGTGGTCCTGTGGAATCTAGAGAGAGAGAGAGAGAGAGAGAGAGCTCAAAGTCAGAGAGGCGATGGGGTCTAAGTGGAGACTGGAGAGGAGAAATGGATTTTGGGTAACAAAATTCGGGGCCTTATATGGCTTATAGAATTTTTTTTTTTTTTTTTAAACCCTACTATTTTTAATGGGCAAATATTATTTGGGGCCTGTGAATATTGGGGGCCCAAGGCTACTGCCTTGCTGGCCTTGGTCCAAGCCCGGCCCTGGGTAGCACGCATCGTAAAAAGTGAATATGAACCATGTTTGATAGTTCATCGCATGAGGAATAAGCATCAAACCGTTTGATGGTAAACTCGTGATCAAGATCTATTGTAGGGAAGATTAAGGCGAAAAACAATCTCTGTTATCAGATTCAAAATAATTAACAAATTTTTCCTTTGCTTAAGTGAGGGATTGTAAAATAAAGTGTAGGATTGACTCTGAGCATAAGCGAGCAAGAGGCTGCCATAAGTTGACCCAAATGGGGCCCTCAATTCTTCAAGGCCTATTGCCTAAGATTTATTTATTTATTAAATAAGTCTTATTTTAGTTTTTATTTATTAATTTGGCTTATAAAAATAAAAATAAGTATGACAAAATTAATAATATTTGATGACCATATCGACCCCCATCAGAAAAATTATGGCTCTTAAGTCATAATATTTATAAAAGTCTTATTTATTTTTAAAAATGATTAAAATTAAAGGAAAATTTATTAGTTTGAGCGAAATTTCGTCGGAAGTTTTATCCTACCCTTTTTCAGTGAATTTCTAAGAAATTTGTTACTATGATGGTGTTAATTAGTAAATGATGGTGTGGCAGTATAGCTCGTTTATCTTGTGATGCGCGTGGCCGTTCACTAAATAAGTCAAATCTATCTGTAAATTGTATGACAGTATCAGGGCATTTTCGTAATAAGGTAAACTAAGAAGCGAAAGAAAAGGAGGCCATCTCATCGCACAAGCGAAATTCAAAAGTTTGATTGGTTATCAAAAACGAATATTCCAATGTAAGATACTTACTATAATTTAGAGAGAGAGATACTATAATTTAGATAGAGAGAGAGAGAGAGAGAGAGAGACTATACTTTAGAGAGAGAGAGAGAGAGAGAGAGAGAGAGAGAGGGACAGAACGGTTTAGAGACTAGACAGAGAAAGGCACACAAGTCCCCAACAAGGATAAATGCCCAACTCCGAAATCGATCCCAAACGACTTTTGGAGTCAAACTTCGAAGAGAGGTGGAGATTGAGAAGAAGACAATGGCTTCCTTCTGTAAGCAAAATCAAAACCCTAACTCTAGCTCCAATCGTCTTCGTTTTTTCGGTTTTTTTTTTTAAAGGTATATATATATATATATATATATATATATATATATATATATATATATATATATATATATATATTTTAATGGCTAGTTCCGAATCAATTTTTCTCTGATTTCTAAGCTCTTAAATGAGTGTACCTTATTTTTTTTATGATTTTTTATTTCTTGAAACGATCAACATTTCGATGGTTTCTAGGATTTTTAGTTTTACTCATTGGAGTTTGTTTGATTTTCATTTTATTTTATTTTTATCGATAGTTGATGTAGTTTGTTGTGTTAATTCGCTGCTCCTGTGATTACTGTTTGTAGTAGAGATCTGGATTGATTCTAGTATGTTGTTTATTTATTCTATTAGTTTTATTATTTTGGGGGGTTAGATTTGTGGATATCTCCTCATATGATGAAATTTTAGATGATTTCTAAGGGTTTTAGTGTTGCTTATGGGAGTTGTTCTTTTAGTTTGCTGCTTCTGTAACTGCTGTTGTTGTCGTAGAGATCTTATTTTAGCAATTCGTTATTTTTGGTTTGGCTTTGGAGTGGAGGATTATTTATTAGATTTGAATATTTTTCTTATAAATTATAAAATATATATTTTTTTAATTCTCATAAAATTATTTTGGGATAACAGCTCCTGACCGACATTTAAATGCCGTTTCTTACACCATTAAAATGAGACTTTTTATCTGACACCGTTAAAGTGTGATTTATCATTATGCCATGTGGCGCACTCTGTGATCAATCTCAATTGTCCAAGTGGAAATCTCTCATTGGAAAATGTTTCATCCCAAAGAAACATTCTTATAAATTTATGAACTTTAATATCAACCATTAAAATTAAAAACAATGGTTGATATTATAGTCCACAGATCGGATGTTTTAAATCTCTGTTGGGCCTGTTGCACTTCAATAAATGATCTATCACTTTGACGGAACAGGTCACTCACATCTTAAACCATTGATGGTGTAAGGTCATGTAAACACCATTAAGGTGTTTAAATTATGGTCAGGAGAGTCGGGTCCAATTATTTTCCGTATAAAATTATGGGTATTGGTCTTCTTACAGTCGTACTATATTTTATAAATGGACTACACTGACATTTGATTCCGTGGAAAATGACCTTTGTGGTTTCGAATTCGAGCAATTTAATGGTCATCCTGGTAATCTGAGTCAAATTTGAATCCAGTTTTACTAGGCCTTCTCTTTTTCTAAAACAGCCATGCTTATTTCTGAGGCCCTATTATCCTTTTTTAAATCATATGGTTGGACCTTTCAAACGCAGCATTTTTTTTATGTTGAGTTGTACTCTGTTTTAAAAGATCCATTCGCCTTTTGATTTTGTGAAAAAGACCTTCATGGATCACGAAGCTGAACAGCTTATATGCTCAGCCTCATAAACGGCTCAAATTCTCATAAAATCTTGCACGAAAAGAGGCATTCTCTGTTCTTAAAACAGAGTATTGTTTATCCCTTCTTTAGTCCTACGGTTTTTTAAGCTATCAAACTTAGGATGCTATTAGATTAAGATTTAAGGCCTGTCAAGAGGTAATAATTCCAGTCAAAAGTCCCCTGCTATTGCCTGAAAGTGATACACTCAGGTGTTTGGAAAATTTAAGCGTTTGGGGGCATAAATAAAACCCAAAGTACTTGTTGACTTGATTGAATATTGGCGATCATATCAAACAGGCCTGTCATGCCAGTTTGCAAATGAGGGAGGGTTAATTTTGGGCTCATTCACTAATTGGGGGCCATCCAAAGAGGCCCTGAATTGCTTTATCCAAGAAGTATGGAGAATCAATTTAAGTATTGAGACTAAATTTTGGAGTCACTTTTTTCTTTTTTGTTTATGACTGAGTCATGGGTGAGTTATAATTTCGCTATTTATTTTTCATTATTATATTTTTTTTCAAGTTTAAGTTGTGAGGAGAAAGGCACGTCATATACGGAGAATGTGTACTAGAATGATAAAAAGAGACATTATAAGTGAAATTTAGAACAACGTTTAAACACAAACTTGGAAGCTTGTTACATTTTCTTTGCTTCCTTTTCTGGACACTAAATACGTCCCATATAATATTTTTCCAAATAGAAAAACTATATTATTTAATTGAAACTCCATCATTCAATTTTATACAATATACCGGCTATAAATTGATATCTTAAAATTGGAGTAGGGAACCTAGTCTAATCGTAGATCATCATGTCTTATTCGATATTTATTATAAAAAACTCAATGAGAAATATTAAAGTATGGAAAATAAGATATTCTTAAATTAGTCATATTGTAGTGTTCAACATCAAAATGCAGTCAACTTAGTGGGTATTTTCTTTAATGTTTAATCTATAAATCATCGAAACTAATTATACATGGGAAGGAATATCGAAAATCATTTTGTATTTATCGGTTATTGGAAATCATTTTCCTTCAGATTACATTCAACTTTTATGATTTGAAAATAAATTTTATGATATTATACCAATATTCTCCAATTTATATATTCTTATATGCAGAATGTTGGATGTATTTGTGATATTAGTTCCATTGGCATAGGAAATTCAGATCTATATCCAATAAAATTCACTGTGTTTATTTGATCTTGACAGGGCTTTTCCCGTTTATCTTCCTAGCTCTCACTGGAGGATGTGTTGGAAGGCCTTTTTACCCACTTCCAAGCAAGGTGGCTAATACGGATCGCAAGCCCTTGCAAACATTTCGCCCATATAATATTGCTCATCGAGGTTCAAATGGAGAGCTTCCTGAAGAAACTTCTGCTGCATACATGGTCAGCGTGATTCTAATTAGATGCACATTCCCAATGGTCTTTGAACATGTCTAACCGTGATGATTTTATGACTTCTTTTCAGTAGGGAATCTCCTTTAGTTTTCTTTTCCAGTAAACTAGAGATTATATTGGATTCTGTTCAGATATCAGCAGAAGATTATGATTAAATCATGAATGTTTCTCCTCTCAGTTTGACTTGAATCTACCATGTTCTCTTTCTTGCCAATATATTATATGGGTTTCATGAGGTTATCTTTCCTAGTGCCTGCTTTGTATTTAGTGTTATTTTAGGCTGTTGTTAGTAGAAAAAATCTGTTGACCGCTTTGTATTAGACGATGGAGATTATTTTTTCGTCCAACTATTTGACATAATAGATCTTGGGATCATACGCCTACCATCAGACGGTATGTGAACGACATTTGATGGTATGCCATTGTAACAGTCACTTTTTGGGATGTGTGTCACATGAAATCAACATCCGACCGATAGATGATAGGCTCATGATCTCAAGATCTATTGTGTGGAAGATTCGGCCGGAAAAATCATCTCCATCATCTGATGCAAAGCAGTCAACAGATTTTTTCTTTGTTTAAGTGAGGTGGCTGTAACATAAAGTGGTGTGGTAGTAACACCAGCCTTATTTTACTTTAAACCCTATATATGCTTAACGGGAGATGGAAGCTTGAAGTTTTGGCTGGTTCTTGTAGAGAGCTATCGAAGAGGGTGCGGACTTCATAGAAACTGATATCCTCGCTTCTAAAGATGGGGCACTGATATGCTTTCATGATGTAACACTCGATGATACAACTGATGTTGCTGACCATAAGGAGTTCATTGATCGTAAAAGAACCTATGAAGTCCAAGGGGAAAATATTACTGGATGGTTCACAGGTGTGCAAATTTTTCATTTTCTTTTTCGTGCTGCTACTAATTAGTGTGCTTCGTACTGTTCGATTGTAATGAAGTATTGCACTGGCAAGTCTCCTAATGATCACATTCCAGTGGTTTTTGACTACCAATAGGCTTCAACATCCTCTACGTATTGTATCTTCATAATTTTGGTTTATTTCCTTAATTACTTTAATATTTCATCTTAGTATGGGATAAAAGATTAAAGGGATAATGGCACCTAACCGACATTTAAACACCAAATGGTGTTTAAATAATCTTACACCTTTAAGACTTTTTATCTCGCTCCGTTGAAATGTGATTTATCATTATGCCATGTGACACACTTCTGAGATCAATCTAAATTGTCCAAGTGATAATCAATCACTAGAACATGTCTCAGCCTAAAGTAACGTGCATATAAGTAGATTTGAACCATCCGATTGATGAACTTTAATATTACCCTTTAATACTAAAAACAATGGTTGAGATTATAGTCCACAAATCGGATTAAAATCTCCCTAAAACACCATTTTTTGGCCTGTTGCACTTCAAGCTATGATCTATCACTTTGACGGTATGGATCACCCACATCTTAAACCATGGATAGTGTAAGATCATTTAATCACCATTTTGGTGTTTAAATGAAGGTCAGGAGAGTCGGGTCCAAGATTAAAAGACAGGAAGGCCTATATGCTGGACATTTCTCTAGTTTTCTTGCAGTTATCTGTCATATTGGAGGAAAACAATTGAAAACCTGCTTTCTGAGCCAAACTTGTATCTCCCTTGTAAAATTAAATTATATTAAGTAGGACAAATGTTAAAAGTATCGATGCAAGCTAAAATAAAATAATGCAAATCTTAGCTTGCCTTTCTTTGCTCTTCACTTGCTGTAGCGAGAGGTAGGGCTGCTGATAGGCTAAGCCCGTATAGCTCTCGCGGCTAAGCTAGAAGAAGCGAAGGGTGGTGGCAAAGCCCGAGCTGTAGCGGGTCTATTCGTTAAGAAGTTCCCGAAAGGTTTTCTTAATAGGGCGGCTCCCACTCCATAGCCGGCCCTCCCGTATTCAAAAAGGGAGGGGGGGGGGCGAGCATACTGGAGTGGGGGAGAGCCCGACAAATAGAAAGAATAGAGCCAGCGAAGGGCTTGCTGGCGGCAAGCCCGAGCGCGCTTCTTTCCCTGCTAAGAGCAAGCAGCAAGCTAAGCAAGCATTGTCTGAGCTAAAATGGCGCTTTAGCGCCGGCTCAGAAAAAAATTTACGACCTAAAAACAAAAACAAACATACCTAATACAAATACAGGGGCAGGTCGCGAGAAAAGAACACATACAAGAAGCAAATCTTGCACGCATCCCCTTCCCTCGCCCGTAGGGCGAGAGATAAAGGAAGACAAATAGCATAGATGCACGCTTCTCTCAAACGTAGGTCGAAAGAAAAAAAACACCCATACCTATGCTCTTACCCCTCTTCTCTCGCCCTTCCCCTCTTAATTCCCTTGTTTCCCCTGTATGGAGCCATCATCGCAGTATAGATATAGCATTGCCTTACTCGTTCTCCTCCTTCTTAGTTTCGTCGGAGCGTAAGTACTAGGTAGGTACCTCACTGTCACATCCGGTCATTAGTTTGTGGGATGTCAAAACATCCCCCACATAAGCAGGAGGTACCTAGCTCGGGAGCTGTTAGCATCTCATTCCATCCTTCACAGGAATACTTCTGCCACCGGACGTAACAGCAATAGTACATGTGCGTTTATAAGTTACATCCATGTATAAGATTTTGTTGCAGGGCTAATATTTTTGACATTTAAGCTTCACCCAGAATTTTAATCAACCTTTATGGTAGTCCTGAAATCTAGCTTCATATTATGAACTCATTCTTTTCTTTATGGGTGGGATACGAAGCAAAGAAAGGGCTTGGAAAAGAACATATCAGGCCGTGTGACGTTTTATATCCCTAGACAGATATTTGTATGCAGTTTGTATATGTTCTTGCATGCATGTGTATATGAACATATACAATAGTTGTAAATATGGCTTATGTACTATATATATATATATATATATATATATGGACAGCGGGATGCTACATTAGCAATGTAGCATTCGCTGCTGCCCTAGTGCCATTTAAGTGCCAAGTGGCATCTAATATGAAGATCAAGTGCCAAGGCAACATGCACAACGTCGATCAGGTCCTTCCCAAAAAAAAATTAAAAAATATATCTTATCAACCGTAAAACATATGGTCAAAGTTGGAAATTTTCAATGCACCAGGTTTAGCGGGTGGAGGTCAACCTTTGACCACATTTTTGAAGGGCAAAAAGGTTATAAAAATGAATTTCTTTTTTCTTTTTTAGATCACATTTCACGTGGCTAATAATCACAAAACGGGTGTTTGTTTTGGGATCACATGCCACGTGGCACATGATCTCCGCACTAGTGTAGCGTTCAAACGCTGCACCTCTAAGGCAGCCATCCCATTACCTATATATATATATATATATATGCTCTTAGTTTGAGAACGCCTTCAATGAAGGTGTCATGCCTCCCATACAGATGATTATCGCATGAACTGAAGATTATTCTGATATGTGTAGTGGACTTCACACTAGAAGAATTACAGTCATTACGAGTGAACCAGCGGTACAAGTTCCGGGATCAACAACATAATGGTCAGTACTTTAAGAAACAGTATAATGGTTAATTTTGTTTTAGGGAAAATTTTGGGTTCATTATTATTGATATTTTTGTTATCATTATTACTACTTTTTATTTGCCGGTTTTTAGGTTGTGTTAATTTGACAATCCAGTGGCTCATTTTTGTTAATAGTGTGTTGTAATCGTAAAAAAATATTTATTTACTAAAATGTGATTCTGGTATATCAAATCGATGATTGAAGTATCATTGCTAATCCTTTTGTCTAATTTTCTTATGGTTTTATAGTAGTTTTAAGTTTTGCACTTTATGTGGTTTTACTCAAACTTATGAACACAACTGTGTTGATGCTCTATTTCCAATGCTATTTATGAAAAAAAAAAATTATATATATATATAGGAAAAGGATTCCGTCCTCCAATGGAAGACGGTGAGTGTCCTCCAAGATCTTACATGGAATTCCATGTGGCACTCGTAACACTATTTTGATGCCACATGGAGGACAGGTGCATTGCTTAGATCATCTTTGAAAAAAATAAAATTGAAAACTCATCTTTACCATTTTTTTCTTTAGAAATAAAATTTGGACCATTGAAACTAGTCCAAGTTTGACTTGTGCTTTAAAAATATTTTTTTATAAATTGATCTAAACGATGCACCAGTACTCCATGTGGCACCCAAAATGTGTTTTGAATATCACGTGGAGGTCCACATGCATCTTGGCGGACGGTCACTGTCCTCCAATATATATATATATATATATATATATATATATATATATATATATATATATATATATCAACGTCTGTAAGTGATTTTAGGATTTGGTGATTGTTAATGTAGGAAGGGGAGTGAGGAGATTTGTGGAGATTTTATTTCACAGGATTTATAACCTTCTGGATTTAAGAAACTAAGATTCTAAGAGAGTAGGTAGATGGAGTTGGAAAAATTTTCAACTGAGGCAAATCTTGCAAATCTCTCGCATGTGTATATACATACAGTGCTGAGTCTATAATTCAATGAAAAAAATGAAAATTAAAGAAAAAAAATCTATGCCTTGGGCCGACTTGTCCAAATTGATCATTGTAAACTCTCTTCTTTGTATTTCTTTTTTTGTTCATTATTAGAAAAGAATGACATTTGAAACCTCTCTTTTCAACATGTTATGCAGGGAATTTCTCAATTATTACCTTTGAAGAATACATTGAAATTGCATTGGATGCGCCCAGAGTTGTTGGGATCTATCCAGAAATTAAAAACCCAGTTTTAATCAACCAGCATGTAAGAATTTTCTCTAAACTGTGGCACGAAATTGTTAGGTAAATAAAGCGCGTACACTTTGAAGTTGGTCAAAGTTTGAAGTGAAAGAAAGACTAATTATGAGTTGACAAAGAATATGAGTTAGTAATATGTATGAGTTCGCATTAGGCAAGGGGCACGAGCGCCTAGGTGACTTGGCCCTCAGATCACTTTGGGATGCAAGCCATGTGGAATTAGCATGTGTACCGTATGATAGGTGGTGCATGATCTAAAGATCTTTGGTGTAAAACATTGGGATGAATAACGATCTCCTTCATTTGATTTAAAGCTGTCAGACACCATCCAAACATAAAGGCTACCTTTTAATACAATATATTATTAATTTAGATGGCATTTGACTGCATTGAGCCAAACAATGGAGATTGTATTTTGTTCCAATCTTTTACAAAATAGATCTTGAGATCATGGGCATCAAATCACATGAAACAAATGATGGTTCCACATCGCAGGCATCCCAAAAAGTGAGCAAAGTAACAAAGAGCATCGGATGTGCTCAGGTCAGGTACCTAATATTAACCCAAAAATAAATGAGGACGCGCTCGGGTCAGGTACGTAACATTAACCCAAAATTAAATGAGGGGGCAACTGCCCATACTGTATGTTAGAGGGGGGAAACAGCTTTTAACTAAGTTGCCTATTACATTTGTTTCCAAAAAATTTGAGGTGGAAATTGTACACCCCACCCGTCCCGTCCCGCCCTCTCTCCCTACCCTCTTTCTCTCCTTACTCTTTCTCCAAGTTCCTTCCTCGCTCCCCCACTGTTTAGAAGGATGAAAAACAGAATGAAATGGTGTTAACAATGACCAGTTTCTCTGACAAGAGACCACTCATATAAAAATTTAAAAATCAAACATTTTATCGGTATGATTCAGAGTGTTTCATTTTATGTGACATATGGTTGCCATGACCATTTAGATAATGTTATTAGAAGAAGGATTGAAATCTCGGTATTGCTTGTTGAACCCCCAGCCGAAAAACTGATACATGTCATCCTATAAATTTATATCAGTTCATATTGGACAGATCTGGTGATGCACATGGCCATATCGGTTCATATCAACAAATAAAAAACTTAAATGTATCTGGTGGTGCATGATAAATGACATACAATTCTTTGCAAACCACCTTTTCACGAACATAGCGAAAATCGGCCTCGAGATGTTTTGTTCACACATGGAAGACCAGGTTAGAGGCTAATGAGATTTAGCTGATATTATCACACCGAAGCAATGGTGTGGCTGATAAAAACAGGCGCAAATCTTGAAATAGAGATCGTAGCCAGGAGATCTCAGCCGCAGTGAAAGCTAATTGATGATATTCCAACTCGGTACTTGAGCGAAAGACGGTGGTCTGATTTTTAGTGGTCCAAGAAATAGGATTAAATCCAAGATATATGCAGTAACCTCCTGTTGAGCGTCGATCAGCCAGGCAACCAGCATAGTCTGCATCAGAATAAGCCTCAATTTTCAAGGAGGTTGGTCAATAAAAGAGACCATGGTCAACCGTTCCTTTGACATAGTGGAGGATTCTTTTCACACCAGCCCAATGCACAGTAGTTGGACGGTGCATAAGGTGTGGGAGCATACAATTCAAAATTTGAAGCTTAAAAACTTAACAAAAAGAGAGCCATTGGCCAGCTCAAGGATCTTATCATCAAAAGCTGAATCACCGTATCATATCCAAAGATATGATACGGTGTATGTCATTTATCAATGCATATCACACTGGACGATATTTTAATCCATGCTGTGGATTTCATTTTGATTCACAATGTTAAAATTTCACATCATTCTAGTAGAAACTGATTCTCCTTTGCAGATTATGACTTGAAAATTTTGATTTCTGTATGTTATGCTACTTTTTTAAACAGATCAAATGGGCAGACGGAAAGAAGTTTGAGGACAAGTTTGTACAGACACTTAAAAAATATGGATATAAGGGCACATATATGTCAAAAGATTGGTTAAAACAACCAGCATTTATCCAGTCTTTTGCTCCAACTTCACTTATTTATGTTTCAAAACTGACAGACTTGCCCAAGATCTTTCTAATTGATGATGTGACCACCCCCACTCAAGATACAAATCAGGTTTTTTCTTTTCCCTTGATCCTCTTTTTGTCTCCTCTTATTGTGTTATTTTATTTGGTCTTGAGTCTTGAAAAATAGGTGGGAATTTATGGTATTCAATAAGTTTTCTTTGACCATTTTAACATTATTAGTTGTTTATATACTTGCCTCTCATACGAATTTTATAAATAAATTATGCTCTCATAGATTGTGGATTTCTTATGAATACTTAAGGGATTCACCTATCTAATGTTCCCAACTTATATATATATATATATATATATATATATATATATATATATATATATATATTGTGTAACAAAATGCCAGTTGACATGTTATATGTATAATTACGTATGAAAGAACCTTCCTTTTAAAAAAAACGATGAAATAATATACATTCACAACTAGTGATATAAAAAGTTTCCAAGGCCAATAGTAGCTAAAAGAAAATTCTGAATAAAAAAAAAGTTCGATAAGAATGAACCTTCAAATTTTAATTTAAAAACTTCTTCCTGTCTGAATCATAGAGAGGCCTGCGATCTGAAGGTTTCTTTGGTCTGCATGGAGGGGATATAAGAAATGTGTCGTTAAATTTTTGGCCAAGTGGCCGATATTTTTTATAAATCCAAGCTGTCAAAGTGGCTATATATTATATGAGAGATTAGAGAATTCCATCCATGCAATCTAACCTCTTTAATATTGACAGTTGTTCATATCTAATATACGGTCCACATTGAAGTGCTCAGATTTTATGGTATAGATCCACTGATAGGCTTGTTTTTTGGGCTGGGTGTAGTTAATCTGTGCTGCACTTGAAAGAATTGGACTGGTAAAAAATGAGCACCATCTGGCCTAACTGTAAGTCAACCTCTATTTGAAAACTGTAGTTAACTATGATGTGATAAATAAAAATATGATTAGGATTATTAATTTTACATGATTGATTGATATCATTAATTAATATATATTAATTGACGTGATTCATTCAAAAGAAAGTTGATTATTACTATGCGTTGGATCATTTACTCATTTATTTGGTTCATCTTAAGCAAATTGTTTGATCATGACAAGTTATAAAGATTGTTAGTTCAGGTGAGGGTTCTTTAGGTATATATGGCTTATTCAATGCTGAAACAGTTAGCTTCTTTGTTTTACACTCGCTGATGGAAACACTGGGTCAATGTGCAGTCATATGAGGAAATTACTTCAGACAGCTACCTTGACTTCATAAAGGATTATGTGGTTGGTATTGGACCTTGGAAAGATACAATAGTGCCCGTTGAAAAAAATTATTTGATAACGCCAACCGATCTTGTTGCTAAAGCTCATGCCCATGATCTACAGGTATGTTTATTATATAAATTGCATATCCTATTTTCTCTAGATGTTAATTAGAATTAAAGATATAAAAGTACACATTATCATGCATACACATATACATCTTAGTATATACGCTTTCTCCATAATTAGCTAAATAAAATGTTAAGACCCAAATCCTATGAACACCTTACACAGATGTTGTCATCAAAGGCACCCATTTAGGCCAACGGGCATACTTCATTGATCATTATAAGTGTTTAATGTGTATGGTCATCCACTGTTCTGAAAATCGCCCAAGGCAGCCGCTCAGGCGGTTCAGATCCCCGGGCGCCCCGATTTAGGCCTAGGCGGACTCCGGGGCGGACCGGATTTGGGGCGTCTGCCCTGGCCGCCCGGGTCACCCCAGTCCCCATTTTTTTTTTTCTTTTAATCTCTGTTTTTCTTCTTTTTCCTCAGTTTTTTTATTCTTCTTAGTTTTTTTCTTCTTCCTCAGTTTTTTATGATCTTGCACAACACTTTTTTTTTCGGCAACTAAGCAGTGAGCACAACTTTTTTTTTATTCTTCGTTTCTTTTTTTTCTTTCTCCTATTCTAGCAAGTGACACACACACACACACACACACACACACATAGCGGCCGCCCGGATCTTGGGGCGCCACCCAGCGATTTTAAGAACACTGTGCATAGATTGGACAGCTCAAATCCCCATGACCCTGATTTTTCAGCCCATGATAGCTCCCAATATGAGCTATGATTACTTGGATTGCTTAAAAGATGTGCCACTTGTATGACCGTGATTTTTGGGCCACAGTAGCTCCCAATAAGAGAAGTATGGCTTTGCTGACTTGGACTGCTCAAAATATGTGCCATTTGGCCTAAAATGGGTGCTTCTCATGCTCTCTATCTATGAATGCTTTTCATGGCCCATTATTCCTATAAAAGGAACATGTACCTTATAAACAGAAATAAGAACACAGGCTATTTCGGCTTTAATCCTAGTTCGCATATGGATGGTGAGATGCTGAGTGGAAGCAGAAGTTTCTTAGATATATACGAAAATATGCGTTCTAAGATGTCCCCGAGGCATCCATGTCATCAGATTATTATATTGTAGTTATATCATTGCATTCATATCAATTCATGTAAGAGTTAGTCAACAATGGGTGGTCTGCACACCCGTGTGACCACTGTCACGGATGTGCAGACCACTTTAAAGCCCATGATGGGTGGACCACCCATCAAAGACAACTTCATTTAATAGTTTAAAATATAGGACAAAAAATTGAGATAATGTTAAGGGAAAAGTTCAAGTGAGGGTTTTCTACAGAAGATAACTTGTATAAACAACCTCTACCCACAAGGCCACAACTGATGGGTGTGGTAATCAATGCTATCAAATTCATGAAAACCACTTGGATAGCCACAATCTTAATTTGGATCCATTGGATTTTCCTGTCAGACCAAGTCATTTGCTTTTGGATGGTGGATGGATTATCGCTTTGATCCTTCGAAAAGTGCACGGATCAGAGTGTTAGAGGCATTCAGTTGCTGCAATTTTCTGGCTTTTAATTTGGTGGGTTAGATCAGTGAATCATCTACACTCATCTGACAGCCTAAAAACTAATAAATAAATCAACAAATGTTTTCACCAAGATCATTGAACCGAGCAGATCTTTAGAAAGTGAAGAACCCATCCCATAGATGCATTCTCGTTGAAATTTGAAACCACATGCCATAATTCAATGCCTTGATTCCTCGTCACCAATCGTATTTTGGTTTCTGCTCTGCTTTTCTGACAGATTCTGCATTTATATTCAGTGATATCTTAGAATTCATTACTACATTTTATGTCGTTTATTTACAGTTTTCCTTGTCTTAACAATTTCAGGTGCACCCCTACACCTACCGTAACGAGAACTCGTTCTTACACTTAAACTTCCATTGTGACCCATACGCGGAGTATGATTACTGGATAAACATCGTTGGGGTCGACGGGGTTTTCACGGATTTCACAGGAAGCTTTCACAGGTTTCAGGAGTGGACCTCACCCCTCTCTGCAAACGGTGATGAGAGGAATGCAACTACTCTATTGAATAAGATATTATTGATGATCGCCTCCTACAACTACAATATGGGATGAGAAATATTTTGGTATTATTTTTAGGATTCAGTTTGATTTTAACTGAAGTTAACACTAGCTTGATTACGTTTTCCCAGTCGTTTACTAGTAGATTGTTAATTCTGAATATATATTGAGCAATTTTCTAAAAATCAGAGTTGATTTCATTCTTTATTGGGCACTATAATAGTGCACCCTTTTCCTCTTACAAAGCGTCAACAAACACAGCAATTGGGGATAGGGTACCTCTATTAGCGCCTACGCATTCTTTGAGAGCGTCCATGTCGGAACCTGTTGAGAACCATTGATTGCATCGGATTAGATGATGGAGATCGTTTTTCACCCTGATGTTCATTACAATGGATCGTGAGATCATGTACCACCTATTAGGCAGTCAATTTTTATTCCACATGTCACCAATCCCTAAAAAATGCTCCTTGAATCTTATGGCACACATTACGCTCAAACGTGATTTTAGGACCATTTTTGGGGGATCTATGACATGTGGAATAAAAAATGGCCGTCTAATAAGTGAGGCATGATCTTAAGATTCAGTGAGTGGAAGGTCTGGGTGAAACACAATCTCCATCATTTGATACAAAGCAATTGATGTCTTTCAGAGATTGCGTGGGCACTAATAGAGGTATCCTTAGGGATAATGACTTTTACCGACATTTATACACCAAATGGCGATTTTTTTTCTCTCATACCATTGAATTATGGTTTCCTAATAAGCCCTCTGGCATTAATTTATGATCAAGCTAAATGTTCATGCAACATTCCATCATTGGAAAATGTTTTGGCAAAAGAATAATGTCTATGAGTGAATGTGAACCATCCGATTGGCGAGTTTGAATATTGGCCATTAAAATTAAACACAATGGTTGGTATTAAAGTACACAAATCGGATGGTTAAAATTTTATAAAAAAAAAATTGATTTTTGGGCCCAATGCCTTTTAACTTGTGAGCTATCACTCTGATGGTGTGGATCAACGACACCTAAGCCCATCAATTATATACAATCATTTAAGCACCATTAATGGTCAGCAGAGTCACACTCCAACAATTATTTCTCAATACCTATCAAGGATCAAAATAGCTGTTTCGTTTTCGGTTTCGGACATGACTGAAATAAAAAATTTGAACCAAAATTTTATTCCGGTGGGAATCCAAACATTTCGGCCTCGGCCAAAATTTTGAACCATGGTACCTATAGAGATCGATCTTCCGTAACTCTTGGTGGAAGGCCATTTTCAGGAAAGCTACCCTACTTCTCCTTTGGTCAATGATGGAAAGGAAGGAAGAAGAATTGAGGAATAGCAGGAAAGTAACTCAAGGAGAGAGAGAGAGAGAGAGAGAGAGAGAGAGAGAGAGGGGGGGGGGAGGGGTTCCAAAGGTATGACCTCGACCAACCCTTAGACCTAGCCCTCGGTTCTAAAGGATCTCGATTCGCCCCTGGACACAAAACACAGCAAGTCCGGATCCGTAAACCCAATTTGAAAGGATAAAATTAAGTGATGTGAGAACGAAACCTCAAGGGGTTAGGCGAGCTAACCAGGTACTTACTTGCAAAAGTGGGAGACCTGAGTTCGAATCCCCTCTCCCCTTGAGACTACCCTAGGGATTTATATCCTGTGTTGACCCGACATGTGTTGAATTTAAAGTGCGTATGTGCCCCTAGGATTTGGCCCGTGCTCTAAGAGGCCTGCCTGATTGGGTAAAGTGTTCAGTGTTAGATCATGCTTAAAATGCTGAGGGCATTTTTATAGGCGAAAAAGTGAAAAGCTATAGGGTACGCTCGGTTCGTTGTAAAGGCTTCCCCATAAAAATTACTTTCCGTGAAAATTTATACTTATTAGATTACTTATAAATTTACTTTTTCTCATGTAAAAAACATATTTGTTTCATCGTAAAACAAGCTCGTAATGTTCACTTTTTGTAAAAATTATGTCTATTAATACTTTTGCATGCAATATTTCAGTTTTAAGAGCGAAACCCTCGTAAGTTAAAAAAAATTACAAATACTTTTAATTGCACAATCCAAGAGAAAACACAGTGGAACGAACAACCCTTGCCGTAAAAAATCAAGTCGTTGGAGTGATTTTACAAGCTTTCCCTGTAATATCACCCCATTACACTGAAACAAACGTACCTATATTTATGCAAAGGTGGCACTAACCTGATCACACCCATACAAATGGCATGGTAGCCACCCATGGAAGAGACGGTGAGATGCACACAGACTTCAAGAGCATAGAGATCCATCTGCAACGCGCATGTTGTGTGCTAATAAACGGGTCAGTCACCTAATACCAGCTCAAAAATATAAACAGGTGGAAATTATTGCTGACATGGATTAATGATGATCATTCTTCAAATAATATAAGCCTAACGTCCAGATCAAAAGACTCTGCATGCATCTCGAGATCGGTGCACCGTGCGCGGGTGGAAAGGTCAGGCACATGATAATAACTCAGCAATAGAACCCTCATGAGTAGGCAATGATCAGGTCCAATGACCGATATGTATCAAGTAATCAATTCGGTATCAACCGATACGAGCCCATATTGACTGATACGTATCGGGTATCGGCCAATACTTGTATTTATCTTTTTTCGTTTTTTTAAAATGGGCCGATCCATATTGGTCCTTCAAGGACCAATACCGATACCGAATTGGTTACCTTGCCTAAACTATTTAGGAGCACTAATAAAAAATGTCGCAAAAATGGCAACGGTAAAATTAGACATGAAATGAATATTTCAAAGAATGAAAATTTATCTCCACCTCTTTTTCAACCTAGAAGAATACATGGCTAGTTCCCGTAGGATTGTATTCACGGATCTCTAGGTTGAAACTCTTTCTTTAGGCAAATATTGACTGGATTTTGTACCTATAGCATGGACTCATTGATGCTTTCTCTGTGTGTGCAATTGTTGGATGTATATAATGATCTGACTGCCCCATCAATAACCATACAAATGAATTTATTTGTAGTTCTGACACATTTTCTATGCCATCCAAAAGCGGGAAATTAGATTGGACGGCTAGATTCCTCAGATCGGTGAGCCCTAGCCTGTCTGATCACGGCTCATAGATTTGACCATCTGGACTGGAGTGAGGATCAAACAGCAAAGAAGTACCTACGATCGTACAACATTATAATACACTTTTGATCATACACCATTAAATTGAACTTTATTATTACAAGCGGAATACAACCGAGATCATTCTAAATTAACAATGGTGAGGTCCAACCGGATTTTGTGTTCAGCCAGATTTTCAGCCATTAGAAACAGGAGAATCTAGACTTTCACGGTTTTTATTTTTATAAGATGACACACAGTCAAGATTCTCCTATTTCCAAGGGGAGCAGATCTAGTTGAACTCAAAATCTGATTCAATCAATTGGACCTAACCATTACCATAAAAACTATCTACACCATGTGATTAATACAATACAAGCACCTGAAAAAAAAAGGACAGTTAAACCATGTGATTTCCGAAAAACCTGTTTTAGCCATTAATTTTTTTTTGCTCTTCCAAGCAATTAATCCATGTGATTTCGGAATAACTTGTTCAGATGAGGCTATAATGATGATGATGCCTAATGGGTTATTTGGCCCAGCTCACCATCTGTCACAACAGATGACCCTAATTCCAGACCCAATAAACAGAGCGGCCACATTTAGGCCTATGTGCTAATTTATTTCCCATTCAGACCGAGCCCAAGCCCACCAGACCCACGCCACTGAAGCATAAATGGGTCATCCCTAGTTTATAGGCCCAAAATCAAATAGACCAGGATTTTGTGGCCTATAAAAATCAAGCCGATTTGCACCACTACCTAGTGTTGCATAATTAGAACTAGAAGCCCAGAGAGTGCCTGGCCTTGACAGCCATTCAATCTTGTTTGGTCAACTTTTCAATGCCAACAAACACTGATCAGACTGCTGTGAAGGCGATCACACCTACCTGCTCACTTCCACCATAATACTGATCATGTGCATAAATTAGAGCAAAACATCAAGATAACAGATCTAAAAAGTCTGAGACAGTCTTTACCCAACCTCTTTGAGGTTGCGGCCCTCTCCAATGGGTCTGTCGATTAAGCTTAGCCGGAAGACATACTAGGAGGAAACTTTGAGATGGTGAAGTCACTATGACCGAGGATCTGATGGCCCTTCTCTACTCGGCGGGTCGTTACAGAGGTCGAAGGGATCTGAGAATATGGACTCTCACGGGCCAAGGGCTCTCTTTCTGGGTTCGCTCCTTTTATGGAGCTCTTGCCAATAGACCGATAGTGAACCATGACTGGACATTTATTTAGAAATCTCCCATACCTCCCAAGGTTAAATTTTTTGGCTGGAACCAAGGATCAAAATATTGGTGCCCGAAACCGAAAATTTGAACCGAAATTTCAGTCATTTGGGACGAAATTTTGATCCTTGACTGGAACCTCGCTTGGGGGCGGATCCTCACTGTTGACCAACTTATAAAAATAGGGAAGGAGATGACTAACATCTGTGTTCTTTGTTTACAACAAGATAGTGCAAATCACCTGTTTTTGCAGTGTTGGGCGTCGTTTAAGCCTTGGGGTAACAGTTTCAAATCTTTTGAGTTGGCTTAGTGACGGAGATGCCACCAACAATGACCTAGGTTTCAGGCCGTACAAGTTGTATCAGCGATAGAACACTCAAGGAACGTAAAAAACTACCAAGGAAAAGCCTTAGACATTAACCCATGAAACACAAGAAGTCATCAGGCGACGGACATCTGCATATTCATGACAGACGTCCGGAAATAAGGATGCTCACTGTTTTTTGAGCACGAACGTCCGTTTGCATAATGGACGTCCGTGAGTAAGCGACTGCCCAGGTCAGACATCTCTGGAATCCGTGCCAGCGACGGAGATTTTGCTGTAATCCGCAAAAATTTACCTTTAGTCATTTTCCTTGTTTCTTATGTAAGTTACCTTTTAGAGTATCTTAGTACTTTCCCATTTTAGTTTTCCATTTGTAATAGATATAAAACACATTTTTGTAAGTCAATTTTGGCACTCATGTTTTAATGAAAAGAGCTATTTGCTTTGGCTTGAAGGGAGCTTGAAGAGTGAGTCTTCTTCCCCATTTTAGATTTAGTGTAAAGACAAGGAAGAGATGCTCATTTATTTTTAATCTTCTTCTTCTCTTTATTCTTGCTTGATCTCTGTATTTTCCCCTAATCTCTTGCCTCATTTTCCCCTTTCTATTGATCGTTCTAATTCCTAAACCCTAAATCTAAAATACCCTCAATGTTTATCCTCATGGATCGAATCCGAATCTACCCGCCAATCCACAACCATTGTTGGGCTTAAGCATATTCAACTTGTGCCATTGATCGCTTCCATTTAAAGCCCTAGCGATGAGCTACCGATTTTATCGCAAACAACGATCTAACGCTCCAACCTAGACGAAGCGAAAGTTCTATCTCTCAGATCACCTCTTCCACAAATTCCTAATGGATCTCGCGCATCCGATTAGACCCTACGTGAGCCCAGCATAACTACCTAAGCGAAATCCCGAGAAACCCGAAGGTATCACTTTAATTTATGATTAATTGATCAATTAATTAATTTAATTCGATAAATTAGCATATCATGCTGCTTCACGGATTTTTGGGTCGTTATTCTGCATCACTTTGGTGCATCCAAATAACACTGGAGCTATATATATATATATATATATATATATATATATATATATATATACACTCGGGGTGAGAGAGAGAGAGAGAGAGAGAGAGAGAGAGGGGGGGGGGGAGAACGCAAGGTTTCTACGTAGATTCATGCTCATTTCAAGGAACCAATACCAGCCAGTGGGTACTCCCCAGCTAGTGGCTACTCATTCAAGTGAAAGGAGGAATCTGATTGTACCTGGTTAAGCAGGCCTGCAAATTTGGTCGGGCTCGGGCCAACCCTATAGTATTCTAGATCCGAGTATCCGACCTGCCAAGCGTCGGGTTTCGAAATCTCAACCTATCAAGTCCGGTAAAAAATTTCAACCTGATAAATAAACATGTCGAACCAGACCTGTTTATATAATATCTTTTACATTATAATAAATATAATAAGAGCCAGTATTAAGCAAGTGGCCTAAGTGTAAGGTGAATTGATGCTCAGGATACTCTTACGCATCCCATAGGTGCGCCATGATATAAAAATCTCTAATGCAAATGATTGAGATGAAAAATAATCTCCATTACTCGAGTCAAAGCAGTCAAATGCAATCTAAAATTAGTGGCTACCACGTAAACGGGAGTTAATAGTTGCCAAAAAAAAAACTCTTGCAAAACATTATTAAAGAAATATTAAAGTGTAACTATTCAAACTGTAACACCTAACATCAGACATTTGAATCACAATTGGGATATTTTTAAGTTTTTCTTTTCCCATGTAAACCAGCATACACCATTAATACCGACCTGTTTAATAAACCAGTCGGCAGTCGGGTTTGGATCCTAGGTTGTCAACTGGAACCCAACCTGACTACGACACTTTTTTTGAACCCAACCTCGCCAACCCGGTCCGACAGGATTAACAACTAATTCGGTCCGGTTGACACAAACCCAACCCGTTTGCAGCCCTAACAATTATATTCAAGGAATCAATCCAATTTATTTGGGTTCTATGGAAAGTCTGTAGTGCAGCATTTAGATATTGAAAAAGAACTGTAGTGCAGCATGCATCTAAATGCTCCATAGCCCTGTTTTAGAAACTATATGGGCCTGATCTGGACGAGTGAACCATAGTACCATGCCCTGTACCTAACTCCTAATAATGCCCAAATAATGGAAATGAGAAACTTATAGAAATAGAAGAACTGGTGTACTAATTGACAGCAGTATCTGAATGTTTAAAAATTATATGTTTATTTGAAATTTATAAGAAGTCCTACCTTGGTGCGATGCAACTTCTGTCGGCCCAAAGCGATGTGTAACGGGGTTCCGTGTCCCAAATCCCGCTAAAAGCAGGAGCCTTGTGCACTGGGTAGGACCTTTTTTATATTGAAAACAAAAATATTGCAATTTCGGCAAGGCCAACGCAAGAGCTTTACCAAAATCAGGTAAGATAAGCCATAGTAGATTCGAATTACTTCAACTCCAAACTGTGTTTCACAATCTCAAACATACTTAAGTGACTGATATATTTGACGTCAATTTCGTCCACAGAAACTGATAAAATCACGCTCACATGAGAGTCACACACCAAGCCCTCTGTTTCTCTCAACCTTGACAAAGAATATGGATCTATTCCCGCACTCTAACAAACCAAAAACATGGAAGTCTGAAGAACAACAGATCAGATTCAGGGAAGCATGGAATCCATCTGGGATTTATAAGGGAGCTAGAGTACAAAAATCAAGAACAACCCTATACAAAGAATGATAATATGCCACATGAAATATTATATCCCTAGCATGGTATAAAAACTCGGCCAATTCCGATACATATCAGTATGTATCAGTTTCGCCAGAAACAGATACCGATACCGCCCTGATACAGGTATTGAGATCGTATTGGTATCTGGTATCGGCATCAGCCGAAACAGGCTCGTATCCGTCGACGAATTTCGCGGCGAATCTCGCTCGGGCAACTTTGGTTGTCACTCGAGCGAATTTTGACCAAAAATTCTCTGTTCCGCGATCTCACTCAAGCAAATTTTTGTCGAACTATTTCTGTCTCTGCTCCACAGGATCACTCGAGCGAACTTGGTTGTCGCATGGGCGAGTTTGGGCAGAGACTTCTGCTTTATTTTGTCCTCTTTTCAGCGGCCTTCCTCTGTAAGCCATATTTCCCTACAAAACATAAAGCATGTCAGTTCCGCAATTTTATTTCTTCCCCAGCTCTAGTGAAGTCAGATTGGGGGTCTAATTTGTGTAACCAATTAGCCCGATCAATGTCCCCCTTGATTTGAATTTTTTTTTTTTTAAATTGTTTCACCTTTCAAACAAAAAGTTCGTATCGGACGATACGTAACGGTCCTCCATGGACCAATACCTGATACCCGATACCAATCCCCAGTTACATACCTTGATCCGTAGCCCTAGATTCAAAAAAATCAACAGTATAAGATTACATAAAAACTCCCAGTATCAACATCATTTGAAGCCTAATATCTTGGTCCGAGTGTAACCCATGTGACACGCAGACCCAGTGACAACATAGAACTAAAAATATCCACTCATGGTATGATTGCACATAGGGAAACATGTTTAAATAACTTGTATTGAAAAATAAAATCAGGATTTATCCAAAATACTCTTTTGAAATGCATTTCCAAATCAAGTTTCACATGGTCAGGGTTTTATGTGTGGTCATCCAAAGTCTGAATACTTAGTTACACCTTCAAACAGATTCTCATAAATGAAGTTATATTAAATCTCTATGAAACTGATTATGTAACTAACCCAGCCGGGAATAGTTATAGTGGTATCACAGGTGGGTGAATCAAATTGCACAACCTGAATAACCGAAATCTGATTAGATTCTCAGGCAATAGGGATTGCCTTAGAACGGAAGTTAAATAAGCAATAATACTCCTACAAGAGACAATAAGATTTTGTAAGTACGTCGAGTATATGACCATAGTCAACATGTCATACATACTTCGCAGACTCATGTGGGTTAGGTCAAAGGTGTCAATGTCGGTATTTGACGCATAACAAAAACACTAAACCCTATATATATGATTTGAAATCAAATTAGGATTTAATTGAGCAGCGAAATTATCAAAATTATCTCTAAATCACATAAAATATAAAACAAATTCAATTGGGCAACTCGATTAGTCCGATTTAGCTTTCTTTCAGTATATAATCTTTCCCGACCTAGAAAATAAGGTTCTAATAAATCACATAAAATATAAAACAAATTCAATTGGGCAACTCGATTAGTCGGATTTAGCTTTCTTTCAGTATATAATCTTTCCCGACCTAGAAAATAAGGTTCTAATAACAGAACTCTAATTTTCATTCTAGTCTAGGGCACCAAACAACCATCAAGATGATGTCTCTTGGCTCTTGTCTAGGATTTGAAGAATTTAAAGTCCATAAGGGTTTAAATTAATCAAGGAAAAATCATGAGATTTTTAATGATGGGGTATTAAGAATAAATTCCAGTAACACAACTTACACGAAATATATTTTGGGTTTGTTTAATCAGATAAATAAAGACTAAATATTACTTGATAAATCGTTAACAAGATAAGAAAGAAGATAATGAAAATACCTGAAATTTCACAAGCGAAATTACTGGCCTCGCATGAAACGCAAGCCGGAGACGAATCACAGTTCTAGGATGAAAGAATCATCATCTCAAGTTCGAACAAAGGTTCAAAGCACTCATAAATTTCATTCATTAAATTGTTTTCTCAAAAGAGATTACAATGCATTTATAAAGTAAAGAAACCCTAAGAATGTTACTAAAATCAAAACTCCTAACTAACCATTAAAACTTTCTAATCTAATAGCCACAATTAATTCCACCACTAATCTCGTTTTTATTACGCAGGCACTTTTGAAGGGTCAAACAATATCCGATTGACGTGAAATTAGTCTTGTTTGAAAGATTATCAAAGTAACTTTCCAACAAGATAAGAATCACACAATTCCAACTTATATTGAAAAGTTATAACAATTTTTCCAAGGGCAGCGGTAAAAGTGACGAAATTGATGGTCACATGTCGCATGTATGTGTCTGACTCTTAAGACCTAACATACCATATCAAAGTAAAATAAATGTAACCTATGAAAAATAGTAGACCAAAATGAAACTCCACAACACGATTAAATCAGCATGAATCTAGCAACGATTCTTCACACGATCAACGATCCAACGGTGTGAATCACGAACAGTCAAGATCCGACGGTCGAAATAAATGTTGATGAAGATTCAACAGCGAAAACTGGTAATCCAATGGTCCAAATCATCGTATTCTCATATCTCAAAATTCAGGTGCTTTGAGATTTTCTCCAACTCTTGCTTCCTTGGTCCCCATGTGCACATCTTCCCAAAGTGGGGTCTTCTCGTATGGCGCATACGTGCACATAGTTCTTCAACCTCCTCTGAAAGTGCCATGAGAGGCCTAGATGCTTTAAGCTTTTTCTTGAGCTTCTTATACACACTTAATTGGTTGATGTCCCCATCAGTATTGGTATCGGGCATCAGTAAATCTTGGACAGATACGTATCGGCCGATATGGATACGATATCGTGATACTGAAATGATCTTTTTTTTTTAAAGTAAAAATTAAAATTTGAATTTGTACCGGTCAGCATTGACCCGATACCGATACTGATACCAATACCACCTTGATATCTAATCAGGGTGTTATCAGTATACGTATTGCCAATACCTATCGGTACGGCTGTGTTTTGATACCATGGTTCGGTCAACCTCAAGCCCATAGTTGAGAAAAACCATGCCAGCCATTGTAGTATGGTAAACCTCACTTGAGATCAACCTTGATAAACTGCCTTATTTTTATCATCATACAAGTTGAGGATATTTAAGGCTAAGATGAGTTTGTCAACTCTCCTAATAACATGAACCCTATATATTCTGGAAACTACAGCATCTAACCTAGGGACATCATTCGCTCCAATGATGAACCAGACCTCAACTTATGTCTAACTATAGTACAGGATATTGTAATTCCTTTGTACATTGGTAGGTTATTTGATATACGAAATCACGAAATATAATCATTCTTGGCTCTTCCAAGGCATTAGGTCCAACAAAAAAAATATAACATCTAGCATTAAATATATATCAAAAATGTGCAATTTATTTTTAAAGCAACATTTGCATGGGATTATTAGCTAAATTCTTCTAGATCTACTTCTTAATAGGGAGAAAAAGAGTCTTAACAGTTAACGCAAAAAAAAAAAGATATGTCAGGCAGGGGTTCAGTTAAGGAAAAAAGGGAAGATGGTTTATTTTCCAACCAGATAGTCAAATCCACTATAAGTGAGCTTTCTAGAGAAAATCGTAAAAAGAGACCTGTGGAACAAAATATGAAGAGATTTCTTCGAAGAGGGAAACCAGATATTTGTGTATTTCTATATTAATGACTCGCTCATTCTTCCATACTGTGTAAGGTTGGAATAATTAGAAAACCCCACTAAAAAAGGTTGCAGTGAGTTTTGAACAAACCAAGCAGCAAAAAGAAGCCAAAATGAGCAAACAAAATTGTCAAAGGCATTCAGTTCAGTCCAAAAACACATACATTGAAACGGCATGAACCATCTTGTTGAGTAACTAGGATGAACAAACGATTCCTGCAAAAATTCAGACCCATTCAAGTGGAAGAAAACATAGTTCAGATGCTAACCAAACTGGATCACCTGTTGACTCCAATTATACTTGGTCCAATATGGTTTTTAAAAAGAGCTGGAATAAGATGATCAATTACCAATGGTTGTGAGTGGGTTATCAATTATGTACACATGGCACCATGTGGTGCATGGGGCCATCAACTAGATTTGGTTCAGCCCTACAATAGCATTGAAAACCCATCTTTATCATGTGATAAAGAGAAAAGGGAAAAAATGAACTGCTAAAACAAGTTTGAACACTCACATGATAGCGATTTAAGGCTCTAAATCACATGGTAGAGATGGTTTTTAGATGCAATCAGAGGGATAAATCTGATCTAGATGATGGCCCCTTGATCCACATAGCACCATGTGCGACCATAACTATGCCACATAGGGAATTGATGACCCAGTCACCACAGTTGGTGAGCAGTTATATCACACAAAAAGGGAATAATAAAGCCTACTACAAGGAGGTAGCAGCACCTACAGGTAAATCACCCATTTGTGGTGAGGGAAGTAGCCTCATTGTGTCATAAGCTCTGGAGAAAACAGCAGCCTTGTTGCATCGAAAGTAACACTGGAAAATTCCATCTTAACCAGACAGGGCATAAATTGTTCAAGAAGCAGCAGAATATGAACATAAAATTCCAAAATTTTAAAAATAGGTTGACTGAAAAGTGGGATTTTCCAACAGAATCAGATTAACAGTAGGTTACTCCTCACAAGAGATCATGGAAATGTGATGAATCATGCACATATTCTTCATACATAGTGGGAAAGTATGATAAGTTTAACAAATGGGTAACTTATCAGCTTAAAAAACTCATCGGAAGATACATCAGTGTTTTATTTAAATCCGATAAGGATCCAAAAGATACATGTATGAAAAGGTAAAGTTCCGAAAATTGGTCTGATCAGATGGATTAATATCTGCATCCTTCTGCAGATTCCGCCGTAAAGTCACCTCTGAGAACAATTTTGAAAAATGGTGGCAATATTTTACACGAGTAACTACAACTCAGAACTAAACCATCTTTACCTTGTATGTGTGGAATGTGTTAATCAATGGACATATTATATGCTAACACATTGCGGGCTGGAGTTGTTTCAGCCGTTGAACAACTTGCTTCATCGTAGGTCTTATTGAGAGAGTCTCGACAGTACACATGACTGCCAAGTGCAGCGTCTCCACCAAATCATCATGGGGTCCCACATCCCACAACCCTGCAGCGAAAACTTCACGGGCCCGTCCTTGCCGGAGAAGCATGCAAGCCCATGCAACAATATTAAAACCATTCCCAAAGGAAGAAAAGGAGGGATCTAATGCTTTCTTATCAGATATTAACTCCAACAATACGACGCCATAGCTATACACATCAGCTTTATCAGAAACGCGGCAAGTCATCGCATACTCTGGAGCAACGTACCCGAAAGTTCCTGCTACACCAGTTGTCGCATGGGTTTCAGAAGTACTGAGAAGCCTGGCCAATCCGAAGTCGGACAAATACGCATTGAAGTCATTGTCTAACAAGATATTGCTCGGTTTCACATCCCGGTGAAGGACTCGTGGAACACACACATCATGCAAATACGCAAGTGCACGGGCAACATCTAAAGCAATCTTGTGAAGCATCCTCCAGTCAACGGCTCTTGTTGACCTCTCCTGAATGAAATTTTCCAGGTTACCCCCAGGCAAATAATTATATATGAGGAACATCTCTGTTTCACTGAGGTGATAACCTATTAACGTGACAAGATTAGGGTGGCGCATTCTTCCAAGGGTCTTGATTTCTGCATGGAACTGTTGGACTCCTTGAATCCGTCCGATTGAGAGCTTCTTTATTGCCACTAAAACGCCTGGAGAGATCTCAGCCTTGTAAGTGGCTCCAAAACCTCCACTTCCAATGCAATTGGTTGCATTGAAAATCCCTGTGCCACGCACAACCTTCTCGTATGTTAGCGGCGTCCCAATGTCGGTGAAAACTGTAACCTCTTTTCTTCCTGAAACTTGAACTGTAGACCTCCGGTTACATTTTCTTGTATAAAAAAAGATGAAAATCAGAGCTAGAAGAACAGAAACAATTGCACAAGCGGATGTTATCGAGGCAATCTCAATAGGATTAAATTCGCTCCTTCCATTTGTGCTGGTCAGGTTTGCCGACGAAGAATCAGAAGATTGCAGTGAATGCCCATTTTTCCCTTGCTTATCTAAGGATGGCATAGGCGTAGGACTACCACTCCATGGTATTGGCCCGGACAAGTTATTTAATGAGACATCGAACAAAGAGAACGATGACACATTACGAAAACCGGAAGGAATCTGCCCAGAGAGCTTATTGTTGTCAAGAAGAAGAACCGTCAGATTCCTCAAATTTCCCAGAGCTCTCGGGATCTCACCCGAGAGGGAATTTGAAGAAAGTTTTAACACTTCGAGAGAGGACAACTGACCCAGGCTTGAAGGAATCGTGCCAGTCAAGTTGTTAGCAGCTAAAGAAAGATACGTCAAACTTTTCAACCAACCGAAAGCAGCCGGAATCTGACCATACAGTTTGTTCCTACTCAAATCAAGGCCAACAAGAGAGGATAAATTTCCAAAACTCTCAGGTATCACTCCATTAATCTGATTCCCCGAGGCATTCAAAAGCTTAAGAGATCTGCATTTTGACCCAAAATCCGCTGGAATCTGACCCGAAATTTGGTTGTAGCTAAAATTCACGATCAACCCATTCAAATGATCACACTTGTCATACAAAATATCAGGGAGGGTCCTCCCAAGCTTATTTCCGCCAACCAGAAAAGCATAAACAGTCTGATTACCCAATCTTTTGGTAGCAATTGGCAAAGATGGGGTGGGACCCATAAAATTATTGTCACCAAAATTATGAAAAATTTCCAAATTATTCGTGGATCCAAAAGAAGGCAATGAAATTCCAGTACGAGCTCTATACGCGAAGAAGGAAGAATATGCATAAGATGGATTGAAGCGTCGGACTAGAGAAGCTTTCACGGAAGGTGCACGAGGGCATCCATCATAAACAAACCTAGGAATGAGGCCCGATAAGCGATTTCCGCTTATATCAAACATGGTCATACAAGGAACCGCGAGTTTTTCATCAATCCATCCAGTCAACTTATTTGCACTCAAATCGAGAAAATGCAGATTCCTGCAATTGCCAAATGCTTTTGGAATTTCCCCGGTGAAATAATTTTGACCCAGGTGAACCATTTCCAAGCTGTCACAAGCACCCCAATAACTTGGAATTTCCCCTTCCAGAATCGCCCTTGGAGCCCAAAGTATCCTTAGCTTTGGCAAGGTCGTAATATTGGCAGGAATCCCGCCTTGAAAATAGTTGAAATCATCGGAAGCAGCATTAGATAATCCCCTTCCTAAAGATTGATCTCCCGTCGCATTTTCTACAAGTTGCAGTGGATCATACATATTCGAAAGAACAAGCACAGATAATTCCACACAGTTCCCAAGTTCTGCAGGTACAGACCCACTGAGGCAGTTCCTCGAGACGTCTAACACTTCGAGCTTCGTAAGCTGACCGAGAGATGGTGGAATTGTCTCTTCCAACAGGTTAGAAAACAAAAGTAATGATCTCAAGCTGCCACAATTCCCCAAACTCGGAGGAATACCGCCCAACAAGGAATTTCCGGACAGATCAAGATGTTCTAGATTCCAACAGTTACTCCCGAGCTCGCTTGGAATTTGCCCGTCAAATTGGTTAAAAGCCAAATAAAGCCCTCTCAATCCAGAAAAATTACCAAAAAACACAGGAATCCTCTTTTTCAGTAAATTACCCGACAGGATAACGATCTCTAACTCCTTACAACTCGAAATTGAATCAGGGATCTCTCCTTCAATCTTATTGAAACGGAGATTAAGAACTCGTAACTTCCTCAAACCCCCAAATCTTAACGGTAAAGTTCCGTTAAGCGAATTCCCCTCGAGATCCAGAACTTCTAGTTTCTCCATATCCCAGATCTCAAGAGGAACCTCTCCGTGGAGCTCATGATACGGCAGAGACAAAACCCTAAGTTCGGTGAGGTTCCTTATCAAGGGCGACAAATTCCCAGCCAATTTTTTGCTACTTCGCAAACAACTTCTTGTAAATTCGAATCCAAAACAAGAAAAAGTGTTCGAATTACCTTCTTCATCGCCACTAACGAGTTCTCCACTTATGTTGAGAGCTAAAACCCTAGAATTCGCATCGCAGGAGACACCGAACCACGAACAGTGACTGGAATCGCTAGCGTTCCAGCTCGAGAGCATACCAGCTGGATCCGAAACAGAGTTCTTGAATTGAAGAAGCACCGATCTGTCCGACTCGACTGCATCGTCACCGGTAACGACGATAACCAAAAACAGAAGTAAGAGATGGAGAAACAGAAACGAAATTAGGGTTCTACGCATTCTTATGGTGATCGAAGAAGCAGATCAGCTAGAAACCCTAACCCTACAACCAGTAATCGATGTGCTACGTTCGAAGAAATTCGAGATGCAGAGAAGGAGAACGATAGAAAACGAAGAAGAGTTTGAAACCCAAACCCTAATTTCGACTCTGAGAGAGAGAGAGAGAGAGAAGTTTTGTGAGTCGTTTTTTTTGGAAAACGCGTTTTCTTCTTCTTCTTCTGCTACTCTTTTCTACTTTTCAATTCTTCCAAAAAAAATTTCCACAGGTGGGACCCACTTTTGGTCAAACTCGGCATCATTCAGTCAACTCATGGCGGCTATTGGTTAGGCAAATAGGATAAACGATTCCGCACAAAATTTACACGTGGCATAATATGAACCGACCACATAGGATTTCCGTATGATGACAAGGATCAAAGAGTCAGCAGTGGAGTCTATGGTGTTAGGATTTTATATTGTGTTTGCGAGGTAAGGATAGACTATACAGGTGAAATCTACTACCGCCCATCTTCAAACTCAAATTATCGTTTAGGGGTAAGGACGAATAAGAAATTATTGACGTTTAAAACCGTCTGATTATTAAGATGGTGTAAGTTTTGCCGTAGTTCTATTTCTTCACTCGTTTTTTTATCAATGGCACACTCAAGGTATTAAAATCGGTATCGGTCTCGGGTATCGGTTTGCCCAAAGCCGATACCGATTTGTATCGGTCAATTTTAATATAAAAAAAAACAAAAAACAAAACATCTCGGTTTCGATCATCTAATACCAAATACCAAATGCTGATACGTATCACCCGTATCAGTCGATACGTATTGGTATCGATCAATTTTTGATACCTTAGGCATGTTAAGCTTTTTGTAACATTGCAATCCTTGATGTCCCATCTAATGGTTTTCCTTAAGGTCTTCAGAGGTCTTTCTCTTAATAATTCATGAATTTGAGGTTTTACGAATTAATTGCGAGTTTTTAAGAAAATTTTGTGCTTTTTAAAACTCGCAAATATATAACGAATAATTCACAAATTTTTTCAATAAATCGTGATTTTTAATATTTTAAAAAAAATTAATCTATTTCTTATTTTTTTCTCTGATTTTCCTTTGAATATTTCTCCGAGCTTAGGAAATTTTTCCGAATTTTAACCTTGTTGAATTATTATCGAACCTCAACTTGGTGACTATGCCCAATACTTATATCATTCTTAGGCTTATAGTGCCTCAACTTTCAACCCTTTGTACATGTTTGAGTAGAGCATTTATGACGTGTATTAGTCAAAATTAGTTATTGAAGGATGACATGACAAATTTGACTAATTAATTTCAGGCTTTCAATTTTGGGAACTCTAATGAAGAATGCTAAAAATAATTATTTCAAAATATTTTATGAAAAAGTATAAATGGATAACAGATTTGTTGAGGACAAAGTGCAAGCAAGTAACCTAACGCGATGTGACTGACTGCATCGACTTGCATTAATTGATCCCTACCGCACTTGCACCCAATTGCATCATGTCACATCAGTCGCCTGCACTTTGTTTGTAGAAAATATGTCCTCCATATAACATTGTCCATATTTTATTGATTGAAGGGTTGTAAATGTATTTAATATTATATTTTTAACATGTTTAAATTTAATAAAATATAATATTGTAAATTTGAAGCTCAAGTGCACAGTAGCCAATATTAGCTACTAAATCATTGGTACCTTAAATAGGCTATTTCATTGGAGAGAAATAATTTTATCTCATATAGGTACCCTACCCTTTCCTCGACTTGCCTTCCTGGGACTCACGGTGGCCCACTATATGGCAGCTAGGTACCCCCTCTTTGAGGCCCCAGGTCACCCCTGCTATGACTTGACTTGTCTCTTATTACCAATACTCCAAATATCCTAGGCATTAGTAGAGCAAGAAGTTAATTGCTTAATACTTTGGCATCATAACATAAGCATCTTTGGTCAATAGAGGTTCTATCTAGATAATCGAGGCGTATAATCGAATCAAGGGTTCACGTCAGCGATGGGGCCATACCCTAAATATTGTTCATAGTCATTCAATATCAAACTCTTCTGCAGATCATGTGGAATGCCTGATGATCAATGGTGCTTCTTTCTCGGCAAACTAGTGGTCCATAAGCAATACATGGACCAATGTGTAAGTGGGACCAAGGATCAAAATAGCGGTTTTGGGCATGATCGAAACCAAAAATTTAAACCGAAATTTCGGCCAATAATTTCCTCCCATACTTTTTTTACCGAAATTTTGGTTTAAAATTTTGTTTCGAAGGTGACTTATCGGCCAAAATTTTGATCCATGAGTGGGGCCCAAGCAGAGTAAACTGTAAACAGTAACAGCCTCTTGACCTTGAGATCTGGGACAGGCGTCAGCCCTTTATCCAAAGGCCAGATGATCCTAAGATTCTAGTTACCAAAGGATACCTAAATGGTCAGCCAGAGTGGACCTCTTAGAACATGTTTTTGGTCTCTGTATGTTATTTTAACTTTGCATTTTATTCTGTTTTCATCTTATTATATTTCAATATATATGTTAAAGAATAATAACGGACCCCCCGTTATCAATATCAGTTAGTTAATTAATATTTAAATAAACAAAGAAAGATTGAGTATAAAAGTTGTTATATATATATATATATATATATATATATATGATCACCTGACTCGAGCAGGTGATTGTCAGATAATCAAATTATGTCACGGCCAACATTTGACTGAGATCTGATGGTCACCCTCTCGGGTCCTGACTCGGGCGGGTGACCTCACATGATCAGATCATGACACAGTCAATGTTTAATTGTGATTTGAATCCGCTCGAGTCACGCATGACTCGTTAGGTAGGGGGCGAAGTAATTTCGCAGGGCATTAAGAAATTAAAGTTGTATTTGGTGCTAAGCACGAACACCAAGACTGGTATTCTCGTAGAGTTCTGCTCTGGTACAAAACCTTTACACCGCAGCATCGAGTCTACGCCGTTCACAGGTATTCACAGATTTTGAGGCTCTACGAACCGAATAAGTACGTATATCAAAAACATGGCAATCAACTAATCCAAATCATCCACTGGGAAGACTGTCATATGTCCGGAAATTTGCATTGGTAAATCGATCTTAACCATCTGATCAATAGCTAGCCTATACTTATATAGTTCCAACAAATGGTAACAATAGCTAGGTATCCAATGGAGAACGCAAGATAGGTACACCAAGATTTATGTGGAGCATCTAAAACATGTTTTTGTGTCATATTGAGCTCCAACAAGTTATATAAATCAATGTTTAAAATTATATAAAAAATAAAAAATCAAATTTTAAAGTCAATTTTTTATTGTGATTTAACGATCCAGATTTTAAGCCTCAAAAGATACAAGGTGGAGATAATTTAAACCTTTTTAAATGATAAAAACAATATTAACTACATCCAACACATATTTTGGATACCATGTCAATCTCTTAGATTTTAGGGCCATTATTTTGGGATATGTGCCATGATGAATAAAAAAATCGTCTGATAGTGTGATCATGCTCTTAAGATCCATCTTGTTAAAGCTTGGGGTTCCGATGGTGTGATCATGATCTTAAGATCCATCCTGTTAAAGCTTGGGGTGAAAACAATCTCCATAGTCTGATTGCAAGCAATCAACGGGAACGTAGGTGTCCTAAGAAATTCAGTAGGCACGAATAGAGGTATCCTAATATTTTTTTCATATAAAAAAATAAATAATCTTTTTCTTTTCCTAATCTTTATAGGAAGCCAAATTTACCAATTAAAATAATTTCATTTGGGACACTCTTATATAGCAGACAGGTTTTGTACAAACAGAGTGCAGGCCACTGATGTGGCACAACACAATTGGCTACAAGTGCAGTGGGGCTCAAGCAATGCAACTCGGGGCAGCCAATAACATCACGCCACATTAGTCATCAACACTTCACTTGCACAAAACCTGTTTGTCGTTTGCAATTTTCCATTATCTATTGTGTTCTTCCACACGTGGGATGTCATGGATTGGTCAATACTATTGTCGGTTAGGGATGCAAATTTGATGTACCGAACTGAACCAAAACTGATTTTGCTAAATCGGTTCAGTTCATTGTGAGTATTTTATATACCTTTTTAATTTTTTTTAATATTTTTTTTCGGGCTATCTCACCCTACCTCAATTTTTGCCCTCCAAACTGAAACCGAACTAGATTGGGGTTCGGTGTACTCAGTTTTCGGTTTGATTTCAGATTTTGGTTTAAGGTTTGCATCCCTAATGTCGGGTGATTTATGGACAACAGCCAATACAAACCGATCAATTAGATGAAAAACTTTAACCCTTTTAGCTATATATATATATATATATATATATTGTAAAAAATAATAATAAATAAGAAAGGTAGACAACGAGGGTGAAGGCCTTTATGGTAATGGCTAAGGCGTGGAATTTTGGATAAATAATTATGGAGATGGAGATATATATTTTGTTAAAAGGGTCCACAGCTTTAATGCTTTTCGTAAGAGACAAGACATGACTGCTGTTATTATATTGATTTGATTTTTCTATGACTTCTTATAATATTGAATTGATTTGGTATTAGGTAGCGTTACGTGTATCCACCCAAACACTAAGGGTCGTTTTGGCAATTTTTCAGAAAATATAGGAAAATAATTTTGATTTTCCTCCGGATTCTTATGGGGCTGAAATCCAAAGGAAATTTAATTTTTCAGTGTTTTCTGCCGTTTGGATACTTTTTTTTCCCCTTGAAAATATTATTCAAAATCCATTTCCTGTGTTTGGATAATAAGAAAACAAAAGAAAAATTTTTATATCTTGTATTTGAGTTGATTGCGTCAACAAACCTTTCATAAAAATATATTTTGTTACACAGCTCATTATATAAAAAAAAATACTATGATTAAGTGATTTGAATCATCTTATGAAGATGAATTTGGATTAATTCTCATATTTTATTTTATTTTTAAATAAAAAATATTCATCATATAAACCTGTAGGTTTTTTTGGGGAGCTAACTGCACACGAGATTTGTATTGTGGCTCATGAGTTAAAAGGAATGACCTGATAATTTTGAGACTCGTGCCACATGGAAAACCATCTAAGACATTTGATTTGAATGACGTGATATAAAGATCTTTGACGCCAATGATTGACACAAAATACTAGTTCTGTGTTGAATCAGACGATAGAGATCGCATTTCGTGCCAATTTTTGGCATCAAAGATCTTTACACCATAGCCATCAAATCATAAAGCTTAAAAGGTATTCCATGTGGTATGGGTCTCAAAATCATTAAGCCCTTCCTTTTAACTCATGTGCCATAGTATAAATATTTGAGATGGCATAATAAACGAGATTTTATACCCTAAATCTCAATCCAAAAAATCAATTAATTAAATCCACAATCTGACAAATCCTTTATCTTTCAAACAAAAGAAAAAATTAATTATATCATTTTACAAGAACTTTCAATTTTTTCGAAAATAAATTTTCAAAACCCTTTCTCCACGAATGAACCCTCAAATCTCCTCGTGCATCGAAGTTGCAACCTGAGATTTCCCACTGGAGGCAATGACACAAGCTGCCCTATACATGCTGCCAAATCACAGAGAGGCCCTGAAACAATGTACCTAAATGAAGAGTAGATACAAGAAAAATGGTTATAACAAGGTATAAGCCCTAAGTATTTGTTTGATATAAGAACTGCTAAAAATAAAAAGAAATCTCATACGAAACCTTAACAAAACAAATTAAGTCCCTAGAGTGCAAGAGAAAGAGAGAGAGAGAGATTAGAAAGTAAATACCATCGTCAACCAATATGATCATCGCCACCAACTGAATGGTTCAAATCAAAACTTCACAACATTATCAAAATAAACACCAAATAAATCACCAAACAAATTCTATTTAAGGAAAATATATCATCAGGATATCAAAGTCAAGTGTCTAAAATGATAAAAACCAACAAGTCAAACATGACAAAAGTCATCACAACATCCATATAAACGAACTCAAATATCTAAAATGATTTGAAAAATTACGAAAAAGCAAGAGACATGATAGCATCAATACCCCCCATCAAGTACTGATCGTAGCCATCGCGCATGCTTATCCTTCGGCAAGCCCCAGAATTCAATCGCTTTCTTGCGTGATTGAATAAGAATACTGTACGCCCTCGAGATTTGATCTTCGTCTAATCCGTCCACTACCTCAATGGCTTGGAAAAGTAACTTTGATCTAGAGAACTCACTATTCTCTTCCATCGTGCTCGCCAACCTGTTCACTGCGAAAGCTAGTTGTCCATAGATCTCATGCTTAATATCCCTATTCTTTCGCTTGCGCGGCTGCGTATGTACACTTGTCGTAGACCTTGATTTGGTCGGCTCTTCAATTCCTCTATTCATTGACTCTGAATTTTGTGCATCATCAACTTCCTCAGATTCTTCAACATTTATCATATGTTCACTTAATTGATCAACAGGAACACTATTACCAGAAAATGCAGTTTGACCCGTGGCAGTATCTTTTCCTACTATTAGACATAGATCATAGTGCCTCAGAAATTTCTTATTCATGTACTTCATTTAATTGGGATGTGCCTATAAAATGCACAAAAAAAAATAAAAATAAAAAATAAAGCCTAACAATTAAGATGTTCACATTGCTCATGCTATGAATATACGTAGTAAAAGTTAAAGTACCTTAAAATAATCTTCCCATACAAGAGGATCTGCTACGACTTGTTCAAGCCCTACATTATATCCAAACCCACTTGAAGAAAGAAAGTTGTTGGCTATAGCAACACGAGTTTTCCAGGTTTTGATGTGATTCTGCACATTCTCCTTGGAAACATAAATTCCGAGCTTCTCTTTTATATTTTTTGACACGGCCGTGTAAGATGATGAATGGAATCCATTGTCCCCTTTGTGCCCTTTCGCTACCTCCTCAAGAAGAACATTTATAGCTATGGTACTCATTTCTTCAGTCCATAAAATATTTTTCTCTTTAGAAGTGTTTGAAGCAGAAGTCATATCTACAAAAAGAAAATATATATCACAGATAAATACAATATATGTTATATTATTCCATAACATTTTAGCAACTAAAACAAATAATTGAAAGACACAATACATCATACTTTGCTCAAATTTTTTTACATGAATAACAATATGACAAGCAGTTGTTAGGTAATATTCATAAGTTATTTTGCATCTATATTTCACAACATTTTAACAAACAATAATAAAAATCAAAATAGTAGCTATGGTATAAACTCATTTAAAAAATTCAACATCGCCTGTAGTCATTTTAGAACATTCAAATATCATTATTCCACATTTTAACAAAACAAAATATTCAAATATCATTCAAAAGTGTTAAGTATCCTAAGGTGGTTCAATTAAGTGCTACAAACATTCACAATCAATCCTTGTTCAAATGTCATTTAAGCATCCGTGTTTCATTTGTTACAATCTCTCCACATGCACTCAACTAAGTTATCCCTCACATGTGCCCATTGTTCTCGTTCTCTTCGAGATCTGTTTTCAACAATCCTTTGATCCTCTTCGACCTCTTCCTCATTGTCTTCATCTATATCATTTGAAGGGTCAATATTAGTGTCATCAAAGAATGAGTCATCGTGATCCACACTTCTGATGTGATTATGCAAGATACAACAAGCTAAAACTATCTTAGCTTGTGTTTGAAAACTATAAGGTGGTGCTATCTTCAAAATAGGGAAGCGTTTCTTCACCACTCCAAAACTTCGTTCCACAATATTTCTAAGTGAAGAATGATTATAATTGAAAAGCTCTGTTGAATTCTGAGGTCCGGAACCAGTCTTAAAGACCTTTAAGTGATATCGCACACCACGATATAGAGCAAGGAAGCCCCGAACATTCGCATAGCCAGCATCTACGACATAATATTTACCTGCATAATATTAAATGTCGCTATTATGTAATGTTTGCCATCAAAATTATAATATTATGTAATGTCGCTATTATGTAATGGTCATTATTAGGCATAGCTCTCTTGATTGGTTCCATTACTAATATCTAGATATGAACTTCATCTAATACTTCATTGTATTCTTTTCACCTTGGTGATCATAATATGATGTTAAAAGAGCCACTTAGACAATTTATTTGCATTACTCCAAAAAATATTAGTCATGCGTATGGAAAAGTGGAACAAGTCATGCATATGGAAAAGTGGAACAGTGTGAATTTCACCATTCAGCTAAGGTAGCTCACATTAACCCTTTTCATTAGTATCTAGTTTGGATGTAAAGTTTCTATTGATCCTTGATTTCATCAATGGACATTTCACATGTTTTATACCAGCAACAGATTTACAGCCACACCACTAGATACAGATTTGGGTGTGAAGTTTCTATTGATCCTTGATTTCATCAATGGACATTTCACATGTTTTATACTGGCAACAGATTTACAGCCACACCACTAGATACAAAACTGGAAATTGGGCTATAGGACACTAGGATAGAGTTGTCGTTGGCTTCTAGCCAATGAGTGCCCCTTTTTTCTTCTCCTTTTTCTGTCCAAATCTCCAAGATCAAAGATTGCCTATGTAAATAGTTCCAAGTGTTTAGGAAATGGCTCTGCAACCAATGAATCTTAAATCCTCAACAAATAGGCTCTATATAGGTTCAAACACAACAAGAGACCGTTAATCAGATATGCACTTGGGAAAGTGATACAAAATTTAGACAAATAATAAATTGGAAATTGATACAAGTTTTAGAGAAATAGATTGAACTCTTTTATAGATAAAAATTTTAGGGGTTGTGTTTAAACATTGCTGAACAGAAACAAGGATCACTTGTATCTCAAGTTACAGACAAACTCGAGAAGAAAAAAATGAAAAAATGTAACACACACATTATAGACAAACCCAAGAGAAAAATGATGTTGTTTCTCTAGGATTTTGCAATGATATATTTTGCTAACAATAGCAATCTTCTCACTAGCAGCACTTGGGAGATCTCCTGTACATCCTATGCTTCAGTTGGGAGATTTCCACTGAGTACCATTACTGTGGAGGATTTCTCATAATTAGACAACAAACAAATGCAATCAGTACATGCCTTGGAGAATTTGAGTAAATCCATGTCAAATTTAAGCACATAGAAAAGAAAGATACACCTGTTATTTGGCATGCTCTTAGTGGCTTGTATCACAAGTGCTTCATTTTCTATGATGCTGAGGTATGCTATAAGTTATCTGCGACCATTCATTCTGATGTTAGCTATTTTGCAATAAAGTTCCTGATGTTTATTTTTTTATTTTTTTAAATGTAGACTCATGATTTGTCAGAGCCAATGGTGCAAAGGCTAGGGATATATGCACTTCCAGCTGTGGTTGGTATTCGGTCAAATGGGGAGAAGCATGTCCTGAAAACAGGGATTCTTGTAAAAGATTTGAAGTCTGGAATTAGTGAGATTAAAGTCTTACTTGACAGATTCGAGAAAAAGAACAAGGAAGTTTCAAATCAAGCAAAGAGATCATGGCATAACTTGCAAGATAAAACTCCTCATATTACGAGTACAAATATGGATTCTCTGTGTGGCGATAAAACTGATGTCTGCATTATAGGTGTTTTCAGACCATCCAAAGTTAAGGAGAAGCTAGAATCCCTTCTATACACTGTGAGTATATACATAGTGCAAAAAGTCTCTTTCTCTCATCATGTTTGAGTTAAAAATAGTTGTCGATTATAGTACAGAATTGACTTTGGAGAAAGTAGAGAATTTCATCAGTTTTGTCTTGAATGGGGACATCCAGTTTACTAAGATCGGTTAGAAACCCCAAGTCAAGTGAAAACATCAAGGACGATATATGGGTATCAAATTCTGAGTCCTCAGATCACATTTTTTGAGATAATTTTTGTTCAAATTTTGTCATAAATAGCATTGGACTCCTAGTTCTTTTATAGCTATTAAACATAGTGGCTGATTAGGAATGTGTTTTAGAGAGGGTCATATCAAGACCTCCTCAAAAGGTAGCTACGTATATTGTTAATAAATATATGCATGTATGCTATAAATAATTAAATGATTGTCCAATAGAGTGTATAGTACAAATAGGTACAGAAAAAAAAAATTTGTTTCTTTATTTTTCAACTAATTGTCCAATAAATATCAATTTCAAGGCTAGTGGTTGAACATGGAAAAATTAGAAAGTTAAGCCAAACTTGTTCTAATTGCCATGGTGTCTTGAGCAACACTTTGTTTTCTTGTAGGGTTTTTACCCGTTAAATGCTCAATTGGATATACTTGCTTTAGCAGGCCTTCCTCTTTGTTAACTCCCTCCAAAGCAGGATTTACTTGCTCTAGCAATAAAATCTGCTCTGACAAGGAGTGAGCAGAGAGTATGTGAGAACTTCTAGAACAGGTAAATCCTCCTATGCAAGGAGTTAGCAAGGAGAAGGGGGCTTGCTAAGGCAGGTGGCAGGGATTTAACAAAGAGAAGGGAAACCTACTAAAGTCGGTTAATAGTAAATAAAAAGGGAACTTGCTAAAGCAGTTTTATGTAAAATAGGGCTCGATCGGGAATTCTTCAAGAGCGGATTTTCCAGTCAGCAAAAATTCCTTGCAACTCGTCTTCGGATCGGCAACAGAGTGTGATAAAAATCGATTCTCTTTTGCGGCCATTGCTGAGAATATTTACCTCATTTTCCCCATGGGAACTTTGCCTCACTTATACTTGCCTCCACTTGGCTCAAGATCGAACTAATTGACAGATGGAAGCCGGTATTCCAAAGAAGGGAAGCAGATTTGAGGACCAATTACACCAATGATGGACTAAGGGAGCATATGCCACGAGCTACAACCATGAGAAAAGAGAAATGGAAAAACACCCAAAGTTTCTTTTTCAATTACGGTTCAGAAACACAGTCCCGACATCTTTTCTTTCAAAAAAACACAATTTTTCCTATATAAAGATTGTGATCTATAATCTGCAATGTGTACTTTCACTTAGAATAAGTATAGAGACTGTATGTGAGCCTATAAACTACACGTGGGCAATAGTGAACATGATGATTAAGGGTTAAGCAACAGGTATCAGCTTATAGCAGATCCTCCATATTCTGAGAAGTAGTAATTCATACTATTACCAATTAATTTATACCATTACCAATGCAAGAGCAAGAAAGCAAGCAAGTTTCAAATTGACCTAGTTTAGTTCAGTGCCAGGTTTTGGATCTAAAACACCAACAACAGAACCTTAATTTAATAAAAATATAAGAATTAACATGGGAACCTCAATTTAATAACCCATACGCAAATAAAAAAGCTAATAAAAACTCTATGTCAGAGGTTCAATCCAGCTTCTCTATATATAAAAAAGGCAATTAAAATAGAAGAATCAGCCTGACTTGAACAACGATCTCTGGGATTTGAGATTGGCTATCTGGAGATGAGTTTGAAAGGAGAGTTGAAACAATCATCAATAAACACTAGATGGATAAAAAAAATCCCAATAAATCATTAATAAACCCTAGAATCAATAAAAAAAAATACTAAACAATCATCAAACAGATCCTAAAATCAAACATCAAACCTAGAAACGATCTTTAAATGCTCTAATCATTCATCAAAAATCCCTAATCGATCATTGAAAATCGTAATCGATCATAAAAACAAAAATTGATCACCGAAAAACCCTAGATCGACCATAAAAACCTTAATCTAGGCCAAATGAGAGAGAGGGAGAGAGAGAGAGAGAGAGAGAGGTGAGGGAGGAGAAAGCTTACCGACAGGCAGCGCCGATTCCCAGAGCTCGACGAGTCCGACGCTCATTTCCGTTTGGTAGGAAAATCAGAAATCCTATAATAATAAATGGATTTTATATTTTCCCAAGGGTAGGAAAATAATTTTATTTTCCTCTCATTTCCGACGGAATTGGTCTTGTTTCTGGTCTTTTCCGACGCTTTCTTTTCCTTTCCCCCTATCCAAACAGACCCTAAGTTCAGTGCGTTGCTCAATCTCCCCCACCACACAGGTCAAATCTCAGGACACAAATTATTAATTTAACAAATTCAAACCGATACGTATCCATTTCTGAGGTCATCGGGTCGATACATTAAATGTCTCACCCCATATATATATATATATATATATATATATATATATGTGTGTGTGTGTGTGTGTGTGTGTGTGTGTGTGTGTGTGTGGAAAAGGCCTCCGTCTTCCATGGGAGGACGGTCATCGTCCTCCAACCTTCCACATGGAGCTCCACATGGCACCCAAAATATTTTTTAGGTGCCACGTGGACTTTGGGTGCATTGCTTAATTCATCTTTGTAAAAAAAAAATTAAAAACTTATCTCCACCGTGTATATTTTGAATCATGAAATGTGAACCAATGTAAATCGTCAAACTTTGACTTGTGGGTTAAAAAAAAAATTCAAATTTTTTTTTTTTAATATTGATCTAAACTGTCCACCGTGCTCCACATGGCACCCAAAAAGTATTTTGAGTGCCACGTGGAACTCCACGTGAATCTTGGAGGACGGTCACCGTCCTCCATTGGAGGACCTAACCGGCTCTCCCATATATATATATATATGGTAATGATCACCTGACTCGAGTCATGCTCGAGTCATGCGTGACTCAAGCAGGCGATCGTCAGATCGCAATCAAATGTTGACTAGGACATGATCTGACGATTACCCAATACATACCAATGTATTATTCAATACACACTACAAAATTTCAGTGTTTTAACGGCGGCCCAAAACCATCAGCAATATTATTACCGGCGGCTGAAGGTTCGCCATTAATTCCATGGTCAGGAATAGTACTGTCAATAGTCAAAAAAAATTTGCCGGCAGCTTCGATCCGCTAGCAAAGATTTTGTAACGGTCACTAAACATCTTCATCACCGGCAACTGTATTTGCTTTACCGGCGGTTTAGAACTGCCGCGGATATTGTTTTAAATTTTTTGCGGTCACTAAACATCTTCATCACTGGCAACCGTATTTGCTTTGCCGGCACCCTAGGACCGCCGTGGATATTTTTTTTGCCAGCAAACAATGTAAGTGCCGGCAATACTCCTTTTTTTGTTCGGCAGACAATGTGGCTGCCGGTAATACTATACTACTATTTTTTTTTTTTTTCATTCAACTGAGAATATCATTTTTTTGTTCGCCCCATCAGGTACTTAATTGGTACACATACAATTTTGAATTATACCCTAAAAATTGTTTCATATCACAAAAGAAACAAGTAATAAAATATAAACCACATAAATTATCACAAATCTGATATCAAATAATAAAAATAAAATTTGTTCCACCACAGGCAAATGAAGTGTAACAACCATTAACTAATCCAATTTAGAGATATCAATCAATGCACTGACATCATTTGAAAAATTACCTACAAATTGAAGTCCTATTCTTGTGCTCAAAATAGATACAAAAAATGAAAGCGACTGCATGACTTAATTTTTTAACAATCCACCGACGCCATGTAAAAAATCTTCGACCAAGATAAGGTGTTAGTCGCTTCACTTCAGTTAGCATCCTTGGGGAAAGCATCTTTCCAAATGAGGGATGAGAAATGACATGTGATACATTTATTTGAGACGCAACAAAGGAGTGGGCTCCTAGACATGCTGAAATGAGAAGGTTGCCTGGAACCTGCACAATGAAAAGGCAACTCAGAAAATTCAGGCACCTAAGCATATATCAAGTATCTTGTAATCAGCTAACATATTTTAACTATGAAATGCATATAATAAAATTCCACGAGGCATCCAACTCTTATTAGCTTACAATACTTAAAATTGGTGTCACATATAATCCTGAAATCCCCATTTGTCCAAGGATTGTTCTAAATCTATTCCTGAAAAATTAAAAGTAATGAGGGTGGTGGAAGATATAAATTTGGTAACTCTTTTCAATCATGGAAATACCAAATTTTTAGGGATGAAGATTCTTTTGAGATTTCGTCTCATGACAGTTTTTTTCAGGTAGAAGAAATCAAATAAATAGTTAGATTTTTAGGGAGGAAGGGGAGATATTCAATTAAGAGGCTTTGCATGAAATGTAGATTACTCACTGATCAATTAATGAGAGCTCAATTTTTATATGGGACTTTTCTCGATGACTGGCTGGCAGGGCTAGCGAGCATGGGTGGATCAATTTGTAATCATTTGGGTTCTAGAAGCAAGATGCAAGAGAGTTTCGTATTCATGGAATGTGAATTTATAAGTTGACGATTACGGTAAGGCAATTCAATGAAACATATCCAATTGGATTGCCAAATGGGACAGTTTCCCAAGGAACTTGCCTGATTGAATATAAAAAATTATTATACATGTGAGGATATTCAGCATGCCGCAAAACATGTTCAATGTGGAGAAACCAAAATGGCGGATTGGCCAACTAAAGAGGCAGTGAGAAAGACTTGTTCTTCTATGGGGTAGACATCAAGCTAAACTTTCTTTTGTCTTATTTTTTTTTCTTCTCATCATCTCCCAATTAAAGTACTCTGTTTAGTGTGATTTTTACTCTAGTTTTTCTCTATCTCAAGATACATTATTGTTATTATAAAATAATAATAAATAAATAAACACAAAAGTATTTGTAACCCGATGTAAAGATCCAATGGGTCTAAGATTGCATTAAAAAAACATCTCAGTTGTGTGATTCAAGGCGCTCAAATGCCATTAAAATGATCGATTCCCTTCCAGAACTCCAAATTTGTTTTGGGCCTTTTGGCCATTAATTCTAGTAGTGTTTGACTACATTGAATCACACATGGAGTTGTTTTGTTATGCAATTATGTTGATCACAAATCAAAATGAAATCAACCATACAACGTTTTAGCATTAAATGCTTGTGTGCCATGAGATTTAATAAAGAAAACTTATTCCTTTCCTTAAGCCTAGCCCTCCAACGTAAAGCTAGACCTATCTCCCTAGTTATAGACTCAATCAGAGGCTCCCTTCTCAATTGGACGTCAATGACCTACTGCCAGCTAAAGCAAGATCACTCAGATTTCTTTTAACTTCTGAGACTCTCTTTCATAGTCCCCCCTTTGCGGAACCCCATGCCTAGGCCTCTCCAACCCTCAACCTGCCCCCACCACAATTTCCCATCTTGAAGGTGCTAAGGGTCTTGCCACTGTTTGGGGTGAGAGTCTGAGAGGGGTCTCCCTTTTTCCTTTTTGTCTTTTCGGTAGTTCCTCACAACTACTAAGGTATGTTTTCTTGGTTCTTTTTAATGTTTCTAATATATTTCGCTTTAAAGATAAAAAAATATTGCCTTTTTCCTCTCTGTTGCTTTATTCTTTTAAAAGGCTATAACATTTTTCTTCAACAAGAAGAATGTTATATGATGAATGTAGATTCTGTTTGTGTGTTGAAATCCTTTAGCGCAATTAAGCAAGCTTGAGAATGGAATGAGTGCATGATAGAGCTACATCCGACAGAACTCAAATTGATTGTAGATGGCTTTAGAAAGTTGACAGTCATAGGCTCTTTATGGAATTATGTGGCCCGTATGACATCTGGAAACTTTTACCATATAAGCAATCTAGGGCCAAGCAATTGGACAGAACTAATAAGAGACCATGATGGAATGACCCAATTCAGAAAATCCCAAGGCGTCATTAGTGTTGCAAGATCATATTGTGATTTTTTCAACATTTTTTGATCTGATTGAATGGAGCCAATAAGAAAGTTGAGTCATGGGTTTGCTTGCGGGGATTTGATCATATCATTAAAATTTCAACTTGTCGATTATTATTGAAGGCAACTCAATGAATGTAACTTAATGGGCTAAAACTAGTATACATTTCCAATGGAGATTAGCAAACCAACTGGAACAAATATCGGAAAATTGCATAAAAAAAACACAATTGAGTTCCATCCAATCTCAATAGAAGCAAATGCGATAGAGTATAATTTAGCAAAAGGGGTATAAGAAGAACCGTTAATTTTAAAACTAGCGAATTAGTGCAATTGAAGGAGCTGGTTGTGAACCTATATTTGTAGTTTCTTTATGATTTTTGTTGTACATCTCTTTTGATCTCTATTTTAAGCTGATCATTTTAATAAGTTTTTTTACACCACTTTGATACAACTAAATAAAATAAAACAAAAATCCATTTTTTTCTTTGGTGTACTAACAAATACTATAAAAAGAAGTGAATATAGTAATAAAATATTCAATTGCAATACTAGGATAGAATTACAGTAAGTTGTGAATAATGATAGAACTATAATGGATGGATAGATAAAATCAAAATAAACACGTACCAACATTTAGCACATGAAGGTCATCATAAAGGTTTCGGTCGTGTGTAAATCCCCCAAATACCAACCAGTTCTTTCCAATAGCTACAGTTGAATGGCCTGCAAGAGGAGTTAATATCTCACCTATAGTCTGTTGCTCCTTCCAAACAAGAGTATCTGTCAAAACACAGAAATAGGATTCATTAACCTCACAAAAATATCTCTGGTATGGTTTTAACCCGTATTTAGTCATATGGTGGATTTGAGAAGTGTCAAGCTCTCAGAATGATAAATCTTAGAACAAATGAACTTTACCACTTTTGACTTAACCCAGTGAATTGGAGGAAACTGGAGTACCTGCATCAAATATGTGGACATCAGAAAGATAATAATCTGATGCATCCTCACATCCAAGCACAAATATCTTTTTCTTCCAAGTTGAACAGCTATGACTATCACGTGCACAATTATTTTTATTGTTTCACCCAAACAATAAAGATGCATTGAGCACTTATGCAAAAGTTCATATGCAGGGAGCCCTCAAGGGATGGGAGATTTTCTCTTTGGTCGGCTTGGCTTGCTATTAGAACCAAAGGATTAGTGGTTGAATGGAAAGCCTTCACTTGGAATTCCGAAAATATTCCAAAGCACTCTTTATGTGCATGGAAAGCAATAAACTTTAAGCTCATAACCATAGATAATCTTTGGAAAAGGGGTATTAGTATCCCGTCTAGGTGTGTTTTATGTTGGGCTGATTCAGAGAACACTGAGCACTTATTTTTTTGTTGTGGTTATACTCAATGAATTTGGAGATCCATTAAATCCAGGCTGAGAATTAAAACTACTAACAAACTTCCGTTGCTTGAAGGGTTGAAGGACTGTATGAAAAAATCTAAGGGGAAGAAAAGAAAGGATCATTTGATTCGCAATTCCTTTTGCACTGCCATCTCCTGTATTTGGAGAGAGGGGAATAATCGCATCTTCAATGATGTGATTACTCAAAAGAAGACGATTATTCTTAATATTATTAGAGAAGTCTCCTTCCGGGTGGATTCTTTAAAGCTTCCCGATGATGATGATAGTATTGGGTCGAGATGGAATATGCAATAAAGTGATTATGAGGAGTAATAGGGGAGATGGCATTGCCGAAGCTCCTGTTGTTCCTTAAAGTTTGATTTGTTTTGTATTCTTTGTACTATGTTACTTCTTTTTCAATAAAATGGGTGGGGACCTACAACTTCAAGCTTATCTATAAAAAAAAAAAACATAGGTCGTCCCCACTTGGTCTGGGAGAAGGCTTCCTCTTCTTACAAGAGACATCTGCGGACAAGGGAGAAGGCTTCTTGCACACTGTTAAAGTTGCTTCTTGGAGTCTAGCCTCATTTTTTAACATGAAGCATTTTCGTCTCCTCGCCATGATGCTCGAGTTTGGCAGCACAGAGATATCCCAATTAGTATTGGCTTCATCCAAGCAAATATGTATGTTTTAAACCAACATAATAGATTTGTTGGATACTTTCCACCCTAGCATTTTCATAAACGAATAATGACAAGTCATGAGATTACATATTGATAAAGCAGGGTAAATGACTTCCGGATGTAATAGTTAGTCCACATAATCTAAGTTTTATTATTAATTTATGAAGTGGGCACCATAGCCATCTAAGTTTAGAAAATTGGAGCTTATGCTTTGTTAAGTGTTGGTACCCATATAGAAGATCTAGTAAGCAACAAGTAGTAGAATGAGTTGGATCATTTGCCAACATCACTAGTCTTGTGAATCTTAAAAAGAGAAGCAAGTTTCATGCAATGATGCAAGTCAACCCTCGATGAGCAGTATATGAAATGTGCTTATTCCTTTAACAATTAAAATTGGAAAAGTAGGAAGCAAAACACACAAATATTACTACCGTCAGATGCCTCTCCCTAAAGATCGAGGAACCCTCACACTGGGGGAGAGAGGAGTGCAACTTTCTGAGAATTTCTTCTTGATCCTTTTCTATGCTTCACTAATTGAATAAGCTTTCACGCTACATTCACTTCTCCATTAAGTGAATTAAATCTAATTCAACCACAAGATGAAGGAACCATTCTCAATCGCATACCTGCAACTGTAGGATATTGCCTGAATTGAAGTTCAATTTGTATTACATCAAGATCCTGCTCAATATATCGGTCCATGGTAGCTACACAAATGGCTCCCGTTCCAACCCAAAATACTCCATCAAAATAAGCTTTCAACTCAGTTTTGGACCAATCAGTATTCAATTTTATACACCCAAATGAAAAAGATTCCATAGTATTCAAAACCAACCTTTAATTCTCAATTTCCAACTGCTAACACTCAATAACGGTATCATTATTATCATTGAAGGAAATATCAGCATCCATCCTAAGTGCAACATCCTCAACTATAAGTTTAAGAAGTACCCGTTAAGGAGATTGAATGACCTTAATTATTCTTTGATTTCGCTCCATCCAAATATGCCAGTAGTTGCAAAGAAGGCTAATATTATTAAGAAAGCACTTCTACACCTACCTTTCATCACTTTATATCTTTATAAATGAATTTAGCTATTTTACATGGAATGGAGTTTATTGCTTACAAGAAAACAATGTATATCATAAATTTAATGAAGTTCAAGTTCAAGCTGCAAGCCTAAGTGGGCTCATAGTTTTTATAGCCAAATCAATGAAAGGTCAGTGCCACAGTAATAGTGAAAAACCATCTTCTATCTAAAAGTTCAGAAAGAAACCATTCATAGATTTGCCCATCTACAGTGGACTCGACAAAATATAATGAATCAACCATAAACAGAAGATAATAATTGACAAAAGTTTGTTATGATTTTGCAAGTTTGAGTTGGGCATTTTTGCAAGCACTTGGTGTGCAATGTAAATACACACTAGTAGTAGTGAAAAACTATCTCATATCTGAAAAATCATAAAGGAATTATCCATAGATATGCCCATCTATAATGGACTCGACAAAATATGATGAATCAACCATAAACAAGAGAAAATAATTGACAAAAGTCTTATGATTTTGCAAGTTTGAGTTGGGCACTTGGTGTGCAATGTAAATACACACTAGTAGTAGTGAAAAACTATCTCATATCTGAAAAATCATAAAGAAATTATCCATAGATATGCCCATCTATAATGGACTCGACAAAATATGATGAATCAACCATAAACAAGAGAAAATAATTGACAAAAGTCTTATGATTTTGCAAGTTTGAGTTGGGCATTTTTGCAAGCAGTTGGTATGCAATGTAAATACACGCCAGAGACACTGCAATCAGCCAACTTTAATCCAGTAGAAACCAAACAACAAATACTGTAATCACACCTGAAAAAACATCATAACCATCAAGTTTGAAACTATTCGTAATCAATGAAAAACTTAACAAACACATGAGAACACCAATCAAAACAAAAATTAGAACATCTATTAAGCCAAAACCCATCAAAATTTCTCAGCCTCCACAAAATCGATCCATGAAATTCACAAAAGCAGGGATTATGAGAAACATAAAAACATTGCCAACCAAAAGGTTAAAACATCTCCATAAACCATTACCAACCAAACAAAACCCATAAAATTAGCTTTTGCAAGCCCTTTTCAGAAAACTCTTCTGATAACTAGAAACGGTTGTACCAAAATGCATACACAGTAGGTTTAGGAGCACAATCCCCTAATTTGTATCAAATCAGATTTGAAACAACAAATCAAAGAGTTAAAAGATTAAAATCAAAACCCTAACTCAAGAATACAAACTCGTTACCTCGAATGCGAGTTTTCTCTTTGCTCTTCTCGATTAATTAGGTTAACCTAATCGTTGCAGGATTTCCAATGGATGGACTTCTAGTGTAGGAAGAGCATTAACCCAAAAACTTCATATCTTCATAGTAATAATAATAGCAAGCAACAACAAATGAACAAATGAACGCACCTTGAGAAAACAGAAAATAGATGAAGTGATTTGCAAGAAGATTGGTAAAAGAAATTCGTGCTGCCCTAGCGAACAAGCGGAGGGATTGGCTTGTTTGATTTCTATAGAGAGAAGAAGAAGATGTTGACCTTATCGCTTTAATCAACCATATAGAAGTTTCAAACTCTAGGCATTTGGGGTTTATATCGTGCGAGAGAGGTAAAGCCGAAGCATTGTGAAGAAGAGGCTTTTAGGTAAGAAGGGAAGAGGCTTGTAGGTAAGAAGGAAAAAAATGGGTTTTATAATGAAAAAATATGAAAACCGCTAGCGCCCTTTTGCAATTTCCATAGGCGCGCGATTGGGATTTCGAAATGCCCATGAACTTTGGTTTATGCGGGCGGCTTTATTAAGTAGTCGAGAAAGGCTTGCCGAGAAAAGTCCCAAATTTTGTAGATACATAGTTGTTTGTATAAGGTGTAGGGAGCATGGTTCAAAATTCCAAATGAAATCGATACTATCGATTTCTCAGGTCATCGGATCAATACATTAAATGTCTCGCCTATATATATATATATATATAGATTTACTAGGATTTACTACCTAATACGTACCAAGGTATTTATGTCCAATACTTGTATGTATCAATTTTGGAGTTGGGTGATACATGCCAAAAATCAACATTTTGAACCTTGACTAGGAGGTGGGTGGGATATAGGCCCAACCTTTATCGTTTTACACACAAAGTGATTGCTCTCGAGCAAGGATCAAAATTCCGAATTTCGTTTTGATTTCAGTGGGGACTAAAATCAAAATTTCAAACGAAAATGTTACGTCCCAAAATTCTACCCTATCTCGAGAGCCTAGAATTATGAGTTATGACCCACACATATCTCGGATATTCTAAACAGATATACACCTAATCAGAGTTCTTGCGCAATAATGGTTCCACGAAATTTGTGAAAGCCAACAACATAAAGGTGGGATGTAAAATAATCATAAATGCTGAATAAATCTGATAAAATGCGATAAAATACCATAAATCCACAAATAATATGTAAGTCCAATCAGAGACAAATCCAATAAAATAAACTATAAAATCCGCAATACTAGTATCAATAAAACTCAATACCAAGTCCACAATGATCAATAACTGACACTCGGATCAAAATCAGTACCGTAGTCCTCCTGATAACCGACAGCGTCACCCTTCAAAGGCTCCTGGTACTCAACGCTCGCGGGATCAATGAAATCAGCGTCGGTGGGATCTAGAAGGCTCGCGTCTACTCCACCAGCGTAATCACCTGCAACTGTTAAATTATCGTGGAATCAGTTTACTCAGTCACGTAAACTCAGTGGCTACACCACCAATTCATTCCATACTACTCAGGTACATTGTGGGTGCATTAAGTGAGTGATATATATAACATCTCAAAGCAGATAGTAGAAGAAAGATAAAATCATATGTATATCATGAAACTCATATCATATTAGAAATGCAAGACCATGATCTAGACACTCATATCCTAGCGTACCTTACCATATCTCATAACGTATCATATCATGTCTTATTAACATTCTCGCACATACATTTGTACATCGCATGAGCGTAACTAACATACTCATAAAATCCTAAACGACTTGTGTCAGAGTCGCTGCTCGAGCTACCGTGGGAGAGTCAATATAGTATCATACCACTATATCATAACGCTCTCGTGTCATACTCATACTCCACCACACAGCCAATGGGGAGACATAACAGCCAAAGTCACTCATAACATGCTCATACTCATAATCTCTCCCAGAGATCCTTCTTGGCTAAAAGACATTGTTGCCCTTACGGTGGCTACGCAAGGAACGGCACATATAGAGACTTAAGTTTTTTATCTTTTACTGACCTACACAACGATGTTTTATTATCGTACTCGTGTCATAACTTATCCTATCTCATACTCATATCTTATCATACTCTTATACTTAATCCTAGGATAAACTATAATTAGGTAATTTCCCTAAATCACGCTTCCCAAGGAAAAGGTTTTATAGTAATCTAGATGTACTTCGTGTGATAGCCTATACTACCATAGAGATATTGCATCCGTATATGGATGCCAATATTCTGAGTTTTATATGACCGTAGAAGAAACCTCACCACAGCTAATGCCTATTGTCGAACCTCATAACTTAACTCATAACTTATACTATCATATTTGAACTCGGGGTGATCGGGTCACCGTGTATGCCACCGTATACGAGGTTACACTGAATTCACACTCACCCGACTCGTCATGGGCCCCATTCCACCATGAGTTGTAAGGCATGTGAATACAGTATATTTCTCGCTTCGATACCATCTTAGCGAATCATTACGCTCATGCGTAGGCATGATCTCACACACTCTCGTACCCATGATCTAACATATCCTTAATTCGTATAACTTGATCATGATGCAAACACAAAAGTATCACATGTATAGAACGATTTACACTTAGGTTTTGATTATGTTTATACTTATATTTATTTATATAACAGACCAATATAATTATATAATAGGGTTATAAGTGTGATTTCGCTAATCGTAAAGGTCAGAGTTTGATTTCATAAAGACATCGAAGTTCTAACACTTTGTATTATCGAAGTGGTCGCATTGAAGCGATAAAATGATATATATATATATAGTATACTATAATTAAATGCTTAAATAAAAAGGGGCAGTCCAATTTAAAGTAGAGTGTATCACGACCATCGATTGAAACATCAATAAATCAGAGTGCATTGAGTTTTGGTCGAGCAAGTAGAGTTATAAGAGAAAATAATATTGATAATATTGTTTGATGTCTATTCGAACATAGATCAATCGATTGAAAAATGTAACTCAATCAATTAAATTTAAATAGGTGCACACAATCAGTTCGGATCAAAATCAATCGATTGAATTTAGGTAAGTGTACACAGTCGGTTCAATTCAAAGTCAATTGATTAAGAAGTAGAACTCCATCGATTGAAGAATAAATTGAAATAAGGCTTTGAGTTCTTATTTTATTATAACTTATATACTACATATACTAATATAATATTATATATATAAGGGCCTATTAGGCTATTACTATCAAAGGACCTCAATCAATTGAATTTAAATATTCAATCGATTGAGACCTCCTTTCATTTAACTTGTCAGAGGCAATTAAAGTACTTTGCTTATTAAAAATAGCTGTTCAAATCAATCGATTGAATCATATAAATCAATCGATTGAATTTAATAAGTAAAACATTCTCTGTTAAGATTTTGAAATCAATTGATTGAAAAATGTATTTCAATCGATTGACTGTTGCAGATTCAAAATGAAATAGGGTTTCGAAATAAAATCCAAAATACATCCAAAAATTTTATAAAAATAATATAAAATAGGGATTAATTATTATTTTAATCCTAAAAGTGATTTTATAATAAAATAAATTTAGATTCACTTTAAATAGTCCATCGATACGCGATCGAATGCATCCTACGCGATGGGATCTGAGAAGGACGAGATGGATGGATGGGTACCCACCTTTTGAAGCGTGATCGGCAAATCGACGACGTTTAGGGCGATATAGAGCGGCGTCCACGCGATGGCCCGTCCACAATTTTGTTTTCTTTGCCTCAATCTTGATGGTAGAAAAAATAATCACAGTGGTTTTTGTGGAGGAACACACTATAGTTTTTAGGGTGAACGATTAAGATGTTTAGAGAAGAGACGGGTGGAGAAGAAGATATTGACGGCTAGGGTTCTTTTAAGAAAAGGAAAGAAAGAGATGGCTAGGATTTTTAAGAAAATTAGAATGAGAAAAGTTGTGCGTACATTATTCTTAAATAAGATTTTTCCTCAAATGGGATAAGTTACAGTGTAGAGCACTACCGCCAAGTTTAGTGTAATCATACATCTAGCACCTTTAAAATTAAATAAGAAGATCCAGTGTGGGGCGCTATCACCGTACGTGGTTCAAAGCACATCTAGTACCACAAATTTAAGTGTACTAAAAACAGGGTCATTACAGAAAACTACAAAAGGGACAAAACTTACCGAAATTTTGAGTTTTCATTTCAATTTCAGTGGGGACTGAAACCAAAATTTTTGACCGAAATTTCAGTAATTTGGGCCAAAATTTTTAACCTTGCTCTCGAGACTCACACCCCAAAGCAACCTTTTACCGTTGTAGCGCGCAATGGCCCTTACATAAGTTCAAATGTTTGCTTGGTTAGAAATCAAGTTTCTAATGCACTAATTTAGGTTAGAATTCTCCCACAAACGGAATGAGATCATAGTAGGTACCATCGATCAAAATTTCGGCCCATAACTTCGAAATGGCCGAACTTTTGGTTCAAATTTTCAGTATTGGTCATGCCCGAAAACAAAACTAATATTTTAATCTTTGGTAGGTACTGCCTTGAGCTAAAGCTAATCTCCTATTGTCCAAAAGGTCAACCCTAGAAAATTGTGCAACTATTTATAAGCATGCAACTTAATTGCGCAGTATTATACAATCAATGGACAATTTTGTAGGCAGATTATGTGGCAAGACATGCTTGGCTGCACACATAGTGGTGCCGAAGCACTACAGCCAATCACGTTACGCCACATAAGTTGTCTACAAAATTGTCCACCGTTTATAATATTCTTTTATTTTTTACAAATACAAGTCAATAGTATTCACTTTTTCTGTTTTTATGAACGATTGGAGATTCAAAAGAACAAGTTTGAAGGATTGAGACATTACAAACATAGAAATAAGAGAAAGGCCAACAAATACCAAAAGAAAACAATGAAAAGCGATATGAAAGATTTTGAAGTTACAAAGAAATTAATAAAAATAAGGGTACCATTATTCACACCCCACGAGACTGTAGTCTCACCTCAGTGTTGAAAAACCCTACTAAAAAAGGATTGTTTTAAAGCTCATACTCTCACTTTATTTTATTTTTATTTTATTAATTAGGGTAAGAAAGCAGTCTTGTGAGGTGTGAATAATGATACCCTAAAAACAGATAAAGAAATAAGACTCATAAAGCCAACTCCAACTAGACAAAATACTGCTATGATGATGAAAACCAAGGGGTTTGTCGCATTAGGTACCCACCTCAAGAAGCAGGAGATTTGAATTCGAATCCCGCTAGAGGCCACCCTTGGGATTTATATTTTGTATCAACATGACTTGTGCTAACTTAAGGGCTATCAACAGGCCGGGTTTTTCACCCGGCCCATTTTTTTTTTTAAATTGGGCCCGACCTAGCCCGTTTAGCTATTCAGGTCGGGCCAGGCTCAGCTCGTTTTTAGAATTTTTCAATCGAAACTCGGCTCGATCTGGGCCTTGCTTCTCACCCTTTTTTTTTTTTTTAAATCAAGTTTTTTTTTTAAGGATCTCAGCTAAACAGGCCGGGCCGGGCCTTACAGTGTGAAGCGTGGACCCGAGCCTATTTCTTATCCGAGTCAGGCCCGACCCATTTAATAAAAACTGAAAAAAAAAATTGGGCTCGAAAAATGGGCTGGGTTTTCCACCCGGCCCATTTTTTTAGAAGATAAATTTTGAGCCCAAACTCGGGTTGATAGCTAACTGGGTCGGGCCTAGCCCAGTTCTAAAATGTTGTGGCCCGAACCCGGCCTCATAAGCTATTCAGGTCGGGTTTCTAATAATTTTTTAAGAGTTTTTTAAGATTTTTTTTTTTAAAAAAATCCTAATTTTTTCGGGCCGAGCCTTACACATTGCAGCTCGAATTCAGCCCGATTTCTTATCCAAGCTTAGGCCGGCCTGGCCCGTTTATTAAATGTATTAAAATTGAGCCTGAATTTGGCCCAAATATAAGCCGGGCCCGGGCTGAAACCTGGCCCGTTGACTGTCCTACTTGGGAGGCACATGTCCATATTCCACTAATTTGAATTTTCTGATACATGAAACTTTTGAAAATCATGAAAGTCAAGATCCCTTTTGGGATTAGAACCGTTAGATATACGATGTCGAAACTTTGGAAGTCAAGATTCCCATTCAATACGGTGTGGAAACGTAAAAGAAGACCAACAAAGACTACAAAAGCAATGAATGGGAATTTTGACTTCCACACCCTATAACGTAGGGATATGGTTGGGTCTCCCACCGAGTAGAAACGGATTTTAAGTCGTATCCCGTCCGTTGTCCTTAGAAATCAGAGGATCTTAACTTTTTTAATTTTCACATTTTATAGTAAAACGTAGTCAAAATTCTTCTATTTTCAAGGGCAAGGGATGGGATAACACGAAATCCGATCATACTTAGAAGGCCCTGATCATTGCCAGAATATCGTATATCCAACGCAATTAAAGGGAATCTTGGCTTTCCCGTCGGTCCTACGTTAAACTGGTTTGACCCTCGAAGCTATGGAATTTGTCTACAATGAGCCAACTTCTCATTGGAGACTCATTATAAACGTCAAGCTGACATCTTGTCAATTGTTCGACTGCACAGAATTCCGTGCTCTTAAAAGTCTGTGCCCCGTCATTATCTGCAATGAGCCGTCGGTTAATTGTAGACGTGCCTTAGGCTGCATTTGGGTTAACTCAGGGCTGTTAACGGCCCGGTTTCAGCCCGGGCCCACCCAGATGGGCTCAGTTCAGGCCTAATATTTTGTGTCATTTAATAAACAGGCCGGGCCAGGCTAAGCCCAAATTAAAAACGGGTTCAGATTTGGGCTGCAAAGTGTCGGCCCAAGCCCGTTTATTATGAGGTCCTTATAAACAAGAAACTCTTAAAAATATTAGAAACCCGGCTCAAACTCAGCCCAAATAGCTAATCAGGCCAAGTTTGGGATACAATATTTCAAAACCGGGCTAAACCCAACCCAGCCCGATTAGCTATCAGGCCGAGATCAGGCCCAAAAAATATCTTTAAAAAACAAGACGGGTGAAAAATCCAGCCCATTGACAGCCCTAGGTTAACTATTTCAAGACAAACAACAGCTCTTAGGGCTATGCATATTTTGGACCGAACATACTAAACCGAACCGAACTACTGGGTTTAATCTAATTTGGACAGATACCGGTTTGGAAAAAGGAAAACCGAAAAGCTTGGTTTAGTTTTGATTCCAAGCCGAAACCAAACCAAATGTAGTTTATAAGTAATTATATATATATATATATATATATATATATATATATATATATATATATATTGGCGAGGATTTTGATTAATTTTAAAAGGCATTTAAATAAAATGCATATTTTTATATAAAACACTACCCTTCTCTTTAGCCTATTCCTAAATCCTAAAGCGGTAAAATATAACTTAAAGAAAAATCAATTGAAAAGTTGAGAAAATTTTAATGTGCAAGTAGAACTTATAGGAAAACCAAAACCAACCGAACCAAACTAAACTGGATTGAGTTGGTTTGGTTTAAGTGTTGGACGGTTTAATTTGGTTTGAAAATCTAAAAATCGATTAAGACCGATTTGGTTTATGATTTTGATCCAAAACCGATCAAACTAAACCGAATACACCCCTAGCAGCTCTTTTGCTACAGCAAAGAACTACTTTCATGTTTAGTAACAACTCCTCACCCCATTTACTCTAACAAAGAGCTATTTTAAATGATAAAATTGCTCTATGTCAAAGGAAAGACAAAAGCCTAGAGCTGCTTCTACTCTTATAAGAGCTAACCTAAACACAACCTTACCTATAAACAAGGTATCAAAAATCGGTCGATTCTAATAAATATCGACAAGACATCAGTTTTTGATCAAATCGATACATATCAGTATCCCATATCAATATCACCGATACATCTCTGGCTTCAACTTTTTTTTTTTTTTTTAAAATCAATACCAAAGACTGATACCCATTTTAATACCTTGGCTACGAGCTAAAAAGCCAGACGAGGCCCCAAGCATAGTTACCATCAAAAACACATTATATAAAAAATACTCTCATTTTTTAAAAGGACACAAAAATTACATTTTAAACACATTTCTACAAATTTTTCATGAAATTTTCCTCATTTTTGTCCAAAAATATTTATTTTCATTACTTTCACCCCAAATACTAGTAGAATTTTGCATGTACCAAATTGTGGTAAAACAAATCATACAACTGGTAAAAAGATTCAAAACCATTCAAATCAACCAAGAAAGCATTAAACTTCATCAAATCACTGTTGTTGGGATGTCAGAAACTTATATATTACATGTTAGCAATTATAAGAGAAGCTATAGCCCATCAAAACTACCAAATGACCCCAACAACAGCTCCAAAATAAAGAGCTCTCATTACTTACAATGAAAAGATGAAAGATCACATAAACATGTCCTAATTAAGTGATTTTCAATTTAACCATTTCTTCTAAGAGAAATTTCGATTCAGCTGCCCAATCAACTGGAGCTTGGGCCCTGATAGTGATCCGCTGCCTCTTCTCTCCCATGTACTCGGTCTGTGCTACACTAACCCGAAACAGATGAGGAACCCACATAGCTTCTTTCAACTTGTTTTGATATGCTTTGTCATCTCCCTCCTGTATTAGTCCGTGACAAAAGGTGAAATTTTCTTTTAGGAATTCATATTATTAGCCACATAAAGCAAATAAATTTTATATATATATATATATATATATATATATATATATATATATATATATATATATATATATATATATATATATATATATATATATATATATATATATATATATATATATTTCCCTCATTGGGAGAAAATGTCACTACAGCCTTCTGATTCCTGCCAAAGCTTGAATTTGGAAGCAGCACAGAACCAGTTCAAGATCCTCACCCACTGTTAAGCTTCTTTAGCTTAGCAAGAATCAGTTGGTAGAGAACTAGGTTCTTACCCAAATGCCAACTATATATACAGAATTGCTTATTACTGCATAAAATATAGAAGAGATCGTTCAATGTATGTACGTATGTAAACGATATATATATATATATGACAGTAGTTAGGTGCCACCAATGGTCAAACGTGGAGCACGGCTATTTTGTTTAAATCATTATAATAATAAAATCAAAAATTCGTCTCTAATGCTTTTTTAGACTTGAAATCTAGACAATTCAATCAGTCAATATTTGATTTTGCCTAATCACTTTTTTTATAGAATTGATCTAAACAATATATCCGAGCTCCACAAGTTACCAAATAGCATTTTAAGTGTCACGCAGAGCTCCGCATAGATTTCCATATAGGACAGTGGTTAGGGGCACGATGAACTCCACATAGACACTTATGGCACGCTCACCGTGCCCAATTAGGACACACTTATATATATTATAATTGCGTTTGGCTCAGATAGATAATGGGTTAGTCGTTTATCATCACTTTGAAGTTTGAATAAATCAGAGTGGTGCATGACATATTTCATCATCATAGCCATATATATATATATATATATATATATAGTCCTTGTGTTTTCCATGTTCTTTAAAGTCTGAGTGTGTTTCAAGATTCACTATTCACTTCACATATACAGCTGACAAGACATCAGCACATTGTATGCAATGAGCTGTTAGCTGGTTCATGCCTAGTCCAATGGCTGAAACATTGTTATCTAATGTAGACTTATAGGACAGCCAAACAGAAACTGGTTTTTATAGATATTAGGTAGTTAAAATTTTACCTCTGATTTTATCCTATCAAGCTCATCTGCAGAGCACCCGACAATTTTTTCAGCATGCTCATTGAAAACAGAAAGCCACGCCTCGCCACTTGCATCTGCAACCTTCACTACCATTATATATCTGCAAACAAAACCGCATCAGATACCATCAAAAAAATGCCTTCCATTATGTGTTCAATTAGGCCCTTATAGTGCAAAAATATAATCTTGTTTTGAGTGTAGACTCTGGACCTTAGACTGCAATCTGCATTGTTCTTTTGGCACCCTTCACACCAATATCCGGATCCGATGGCCTCTGTAACTTTCTTGTTGCACACTTTACATGCCCGATACCACATCGTCTGATCGGGCTTGATGAAACTTATATAAGCTTTTACAGTGAAGAACACGGGCTGACCATGAAGTTGAAAATTAGCAAACCATCAAGAGTAACAAAGTTCTAAAATATTGAAATTTTTGCATGATATGAAATCAGATTTTAGCTGTTTTGATGTAAGATATTGATGGCTCCGGGCTTACCTTATCCTGACCCAAAGATGGGTTGTTGGTTATGTGAGAAAGAAAGACTCGATCAGAATACATGGATCTCAATCCATTCTTTGATGCAGAGACTACACTAGAGCCAACTGAAGGCATAGAAGCTCCTTTACCTTCAGACTCATACCTGTTGCAGTAGCAGAGAAAACATGAAAATGGGTTACATATAACAATAAGGGAACTAGATCTATGCACAAAAGATTTGTACCGTGGCTCATAGTTTAAAAAGAAACACTTGGTTTGGTTGGGATTTATGCCATGTGAAATTGCATCTAAGCCATCTGATGTAAATTCCAAGATGTAAAGATCTTTGGTGCCAAAGATTAGCACTAATAGAATTCTCTATCATCTAATGTCATCTGATTCAACACAATCAAATCACATCATTTGATTCAATGGTTGATTGAGAAATCAGACAATAGAGATCGTGTTTTGTGCCAATCTTTGGTAACAAAGATCTTTACATCATGATCTTCAAATCAGCCGGCTTAGTGGTATTCCACATGGCACAAATCCAAAGAATCCCAAGTCTTTCTTTTTAACCCATGTGCCACGGGGCAAATCTCATGTGCAAGTAATGACTCCCTAATAAATAACAATATAAAATACTGAAAATTGAATATTACCAGGATCTAAGTTTCTTTGATTCGGGTAAGTCCGGATTTATGACTACGGTGCTTTTGCTTAAAGTTGATAGAGAAACCCCTAAAATAAATCATTGAAGTTTACTAACAAAACAGAGTTTACTAACAAAACAGGATAGCAAGTCTTCTAATCAGAAAAAAGGGAAAATATCATTTTTAGAACCTTGAAAATCTCCCACTCTAAGGCATTTTATTGCCACAACAGGGGAAGTTTCGACCATGTCCAGCAATTCCTGCCCTATATTTGTAGCAAGATCATTCCATAAAGAGATGGTAACCGTCTTCTTTCTGCAATTGAAGCCCCCCACATTCCCATATCAGATTTAAAGAACTTTTCCAAACGACTACTTATACAATAAAATATAATCCCAGTTTACCCATCAAAATTTAAAAAAAAAAAAACAAAACGAACAAAAGATATATTTTTTTAATCGGTAAGCTGGGACTAAGTTACTTAATTCGCAATTCACTCTATTAAAAGTCGAGTTTGTCAATGTGAACCCGGTTCCATAGGGGTAGAATGAGTTTTTATATTTTTTTATGTTTATTTTTTGGGTAAGGTAACAAAAATTTGAAATATAATAATTAATGTTAAGCTTGTATATTAAAACAGTTGCCGGCTTACTTGTTTAGGCAAGTGAGGAAGTTGAGTGTAAAGTAGGAAAGGTCATGAGTTGAAGGTCTTCTGCCTCTGCTTTTTTTGTGTTTTCACACGAACTCTCCAATTCGCACAGTTAGCCCACTCAGTTCGAATTGATTGGATAATTGGTTTGCTCCGAACCAGTTTGCCATTTGCAAGGTGGAGTAGCGAATTAAGTAACACAGAACCCACTATGAAGCGGCCCAAAGAGATTCCAAAATTGGCAAACACCAGATCCAGTTTGGCAATGCTTTTCAGGACCTAGAATAACTTCTGGGCCATGAAAAGTGATTTCACCCAAATGATCGGTGCATGGAAAGAACCTGCTTCTTGCCAACTGATTCCCTAAAGAGCAAAAGAAGCTAAAATTTATTCTAGAAGCAGAAGGTGGTCCAACCAGCTTATGCTTCTCACTTTTGCAAAAATCAGTTAGGCAAGAAGAGGAGCTCCAACAAATAGGGTAAGGTTTTCAAAAAAGTCTGTGTTTGGATTAAGCTATCCTGGGGAAAAGAGCAGCTCTTTTACGCTTTGTCCCAACAGCGAACTGCTCTCACGTTTGGCAACACAGCTCCTAGTCCTATTTGCTCTGCAGGGAGCAGTCTTAAGTGATAAAACTGCTCTCTGCCTGCTCTCCCCTAGAGTAGATTTTATCTGCTCTCACAGAGACCAAGCAAAGAGCTGCTTCGCTCTTATAAGAGCTAACCCAAACAAAACATTTCGAATAAGACAAAGTTTGTGAACAAATCATGATCTTTTTGCAAATTATGTCAGTCTAATTTTACTAAGGGAGCTAAAAATTGCACACGGGTTTTGTAATGTGGCCTTCAAATCAAATGACTTAGATGGTTCTCCGCAGGGCATAGATCCCAAAAATAACAAAGTCACTCTTTTTAACCATGTCCCACAGTACAAATCTCATGAGGCACAACTTTTAGCATCCCAATTAATATATTTTACTTTTTGAACTTTTCCTTAATTTTTTACCACTTCAGAAATTTTTTTACATTTTTCCCTTGTCCACTCATTCGTTCCTTCTCAAACTCCAACTTTGTCAACATGATTTAAAGTAAAATTTGAAAAAAAAAAAAAAAAACTTACGATTCATCAGCAATCGTAATATCACGCTTTGGAATAGTTTCATTGTTACTCTTCCTTCGAATGCTTAAAGTGGGTGAAACAGTTTGCACAACTCCAATAACATCTGCAAGCATGAAAAGATAAAATATGTAACACAAACATCGGCTTATAGAAGAATTTGCCAGTAAAATAATCAACTACGTAAGCTTTGGGAGCCGGGTTTTACCTATAAGTTCCCTCCCATTGACGTACAAGCCCAACCTTTCGATCTCGACAAAGTTAAATTTTGTTTCAGGAATAAATGTTCCTTCTTCACTTACCTCTTCAACTTCAGAATTTTCATTCAAGGTCATCTCGTAATTGTTTTGGACAGTTTTGAATTGCTTGTTTGCTACTCTAAGACTTCCTTTGGAAATGTAATAAACCTTCCCCAATTCAAACTTGGGGTAGAACTTTTTTGCAGCTTCATTAAACATTGTGGCCTGTATTTGGGTACCCTGTATGATGAATTTACCGATAAGAGTCAATTTTATTATGCCAAATGTAGAAAAAAAAAATTCAAAAAAAATATATACATAACCTAATAACCTTTAATTTCTGAAAAATGATGATATAATTTTCACAACTGAAAATTGCACTCATGATCAAATTCAAGTTTGGAATACACAATTAGCTACTATCTAGCAATCCTGATTTGCTAGGGGTAGGATGAGTTTTAGAATAATTTATTAATTTTATAATATAAATTTGCAATCTTTAATAAAACAAACACAAATGACCATTTGATTAGATATAAAACTCAATACCACGAGGTCTTATAGATTCAAATCCCCTCTCTATGTTTTAAAACAATAATTAGCAATTACTGGTCAATTTGCTTGTCACGCCAAATCAGACCGAATTGAACCACAAACTGGTTCGCTGTACCCAATTTGAAGTTCACTAAGTGACCCAAGTAACATTTTTCTCTTGATATGACCTCTACTTGGGAAGGTTTACCCTTATGCAAACACAAATGCACATATGAATATATCAAGCAATATGTCACGATATTGAAGACACTTGACAAATGTATCATCTCAGGTATAGCCTGATATATATTCTTTGTATCATAGTGTAACATTGATTCGGAAGACAATACCTATTACCCGAGATGATACATCTCGATATCGAGCACAGACAAACCGAGACTAACACCAAGATTGCAATCCTCAAGTTCAACATATTTTTCAGTATCAGGAGCCAAACAATACATATTGTTCGACATATGAGTTTGTATTTCCCAAATAGGAATTTTTTCACGTTTTACACACGTGTCCAAGGGTCAAAATCTCAGAGATCTGGTACATATCAGTTTACCCCCTGACCGATACGTATCATTCATATCGACAGACACATTGTACAACGTATTAAACAATCAACATTATATTTCTATAAAAAAAAAAAAAAAAAAAATTAATAATCAAGTTACTATGTACTAGCCAATAATTCAGCTGGCACACCAAGGATCGATACATTGCAATGTATCGACATGGTGCCTTTAAAAACCAATATGTATCGGCTTCGTCTAAAAATTTGAACCATGCTAAAATTTAGCAGAGAAAAAGCAAAGGTCAATGGAGTACACTTACATCTTCATCTGTTAGTTCTATATTGAATAAATGGCCCTCTCCTCTGGCATTCCTATACGAACGTAGGTTTCCTTTGTTTGTAAGGCGAACCTTTATAGTCCAGATTCCTTGATAAGGATTCAAGGAAACAAGAGGATGAACTCTTCTTGTTATGGCCATTCTAGCGGCAGGAGCATTGCTGAAGATTGGCCAAAGAAAAACAATCAATAGGCATAAACTTTCACAAATAAGCAAGCGTATCATTTAGAAAAACCAACCATATTTTAAGAAAATTTTGAAAATGAGCAACAACTAGCCTTTTACTGAGTTAATATTAGGCAATGCTTAAAATTTCATTGATGATATGATATCCTCTCATATTTCAATATATCTGATATCAATCAGCATAAATACAGAGACATATCACTTGATACATCTCCATATTGGGTGAGATTTGATCAATAATAATAGGCAACAAGCCAAACAGTGAGCAGGTCAACAGCATCCAATCAAAAAGGACAACTATAGTTCTGTATCTCCCAACGTTTTGACCAGCTTAGTAGAGAGACTGATCAAAGATTTGAACACCATAATTATTTATGTGGTAATACCTACATAAATATCATGGTAGAGATACTAATCTTGCTAATACATTAACAGCAAATGGACTTTTAGTAATAGTCAAATTCACCATAAACTGCATTATGGAACAAAGAAACTTAAACAAGTTAATAAAGAAAACAACACCGCTTTAAGCCATAGTTTAAAATCTCAGTAATTACCAAGACTTGTCGCTCCATGCATCTCAATAATTGAAAAAAAAAAAACAGGCACAGGTTTACAACGGTGAGCAAGAAATCGGGAAAAAAAGGCAAAATATGAGGAGGGGGGATTGAAAGGTTAAAAAAAACAGAAAATCAGGGGAAAATGAGATAATATTAAATTTAAAAAAATTAAATTAAATTAAATATATATAAATTAAAAATAAAGAAAAAAAATATGTTTAATACACAAAAAAAATGAATGTCATACACGAAATATGCATATTAGATGAAAATATACATTTACTGAAAATTACAGCTATTATACGTGTTTAGTACATTGTGGCAAAAAAATTGCATATCATATGCATATTTTTCAACAAAAAAATGCTGACTCTAGTCACAATTGTCTTGGGTATCAGCAGAGACAATAATTATCAATACCGTAGACAACAAGGTTCAAAAAATTGGATTTCGTTTGTGGGGACAAAACCAGAAATTTTGGGCCAAATTTTCCAATATGGTACATTGGGGATCGATATTTTGAGTTGTCATTTCGGTTTCGGTGGGGACCGGAACCGAAACATTTCGGCCGAAATTGACCAAAATTTTGAACCATGGTACACAATTCATCTCAGTAGGTCAACAGGGCAGGTTGGATCAGGTCAATAGTTAATGTGTCAACAATACAAAATTTGTACTGGTGATACAGTACATAATTCATCTCAGTAGGTCAACACAGCAGTTTAGATCAGGTCAGGCCAAAACCGAGACTGGCCTGACCCTTTAGGCACTTATTCAGACCAATTGGTGCACCCAGACCTACCCAATAGGCCAGGAGCATGTGCCCAAACCAACCCAAAATAATCAAGTCTGAATCAGGCCATTTTAGCCAAACCATACCTGACCTGAAAGTCAGGTCCTAACCGGCCAGACCCACAGGCAGGTCAACTTCACTTGGCCTACCGGATTTAAAAACCAGGTAAGGCAGGTCGCATAACAGGCTGACTCAACCCACTGGCAGAGACTTACACTGAAACAGATAATGCTATCTCTTTTTTCTACAAATACTGAGGTTTTAATCACTGCTTTGAGAAAATTTACTGATTATGTTGTATATTAAAACACGAAAAACAAAAGAAACACAATACTCACTTTCCATGCTGCTCGTGCACAATCTGAGCAGCAGATTTTGTAATCACTTCCTGTTTCGGCTTCAAAACAATTCCTGTTTCTTCCCGTTTTACCACACCACTTTCCTCTTTTGTTATGACTCCTGCCTCTCCTCTCGCATCACACTTGATCTCCATTTCAAGTGCAGGAGAAACAACTTCGCATTTGGTCACAATCAAAGCTCTGGTACAAATTACACTCAATAAGAACCCAAATTTGAGAAACAATATTTTGAAGAAAAAAATCAAAAAATTTGGGAATTTGTTTTACTTGTCAGGCTGATTCGGAATGGTGTTACAGGTGTAATCGAGAATACGAATGAGGCCAAGGTTCTGAAGATTTCCAGAATGAATTTCTGAAGAAATGTGAGTCGGAAGCATCGATTTAAGCTTCATCTTCCCATCATTAGCCATAAATCTGAAAACCAAATAGATATAATTAAGTTTCAAGAGATTAATAAAAGAAAATTTAGATAAGATGAGATTATTTGTTAATGGCCAATGAGATAATCAACATCATGTAGATGGTAAATGCTGGATGGACCAATGCATTAATAACCAATAGAAGCGTTGAAAATAAAAATAAAAATAAAAATGAATAAATAAATCTAAACAAAGCAAATCAATCTGTAATGAAAAAATTCAACGCATTTGTTAATGAAGGCTAGGATCAACACAACCAAAATTTGGATTTTAAAATAATAATAATAATAATAATAGCACGATATATTAAAAGAGAAAAACTTGCATTTTAATGAGGGCTAGAGTAGCCAAAACGTAAATTATGAAAAGAAAATAAAATTATAATAATAACAAATCCCCATAAATATATAAATAAATAAAGGGAAATATATCTATACGGAACAAATCAACCTGAAATCTATAATTTTTTCAGAACAAAATTAAAAGTAGAATAAAATAAACAAAAGAGGAAAATGCTGCTTTCGTTAATGAAGCTAAGATCAACACAACCCAAACTTTGAAAAAAAAAAATCAAAATAAATAACAAACCCCTATAAATCTATAATAAAACAGTAACGCCCCAACACCACATGCCAAGATATTGTCCTCTTTGGATCTGTGGTCCAACCAATAGCCCTTCCCCTTCAAAGTTTTGTTTTTGACATGAGCATCTTGGAAGTAAGAGTGGGGCCATTACTTATATCCTAAGGTCAGGACAAGCCATTACACGATGTGGGACTTTACAAACAGAGAGAAATATACCTATAGTAATACAAAGCAAATCAACCTGAAACCCACAGCTTAGCTAAAACTGCATTCGTTAATGGGGATTAAGATCACCACAGCCAAAATATTGAAAATAAAATGTACATACCCACAGATCTGTATAAACAGAGAGAAATACATCCATAGAAATGGGATGCAAGTCTTGAACCGATCACTGAAACCAAACTGAAAACCATGGGAACCAAACCGCACCAAAACCCAAAAAAAACTGTTCCGAACCGAACCCCAATTAGGTTCGGTTTGAATGGCTTGAAACCAAAAACTGAGGGAGTAGGCTGAGTAAACCGAAAAAAAATCCCCTAAAAAGAGGTTTTTTAACTAAACAGAACCGAACCCGATCAGTTTCGGTTTCTGGTTCAAAAAAAAAAACCGAACCGAACAGAACCGAATGGGTAACGGACTAACGGTTCGGTTTAGTTTTGGGGTGTACCAAACCAAACACCGAAAAAATCGGGTTCGGTTGCTCCGAACCTGCATCCCTTAGCAAATCAATCCGAAACCCACAATATATATATATATATATATATATATATATATATATATATATATATATATATATATATATATATAATAAAATGAAAACGATGCATTCGTTAATGGGAGATAAGATCAAAACAACACAATTTTTTTACATAAAATAAAATTAATTAAAATAAATAAAATGCCCATAAATCTATAAAAAAACAGAGAGAATGTAGCAGAGAAAAACTTACGTGAATCGGGTGGAACTGTTACCGATGGGTTTAAGATCAACGACTTGAACAACGATCTCTGGGATTTGGGATTGACTATCTGGAGATGGGTTTGAAAGGAGAGTTGAAATGGCCGATAGAGTTACAGATTTCGCCATTACTCCTGGTTTTAGCTCTCGATTGGTTTTGAGAGATTTGCAGAGATTTGAGATCAGGAGATAAGAAGAAAGAAGAAAAAATGGTGGTTTAGAGACGAGAAACTGCAGCTGATTTTATAAATCTTTGACTTTTGGCGCCAAAATTTTGAATTTCTCTTGGGTTTTTAGTTTTTAACCCGCGAGATTTCACGTGGGAAAGGAGTTTGAATTTTTTTAATTCCCGGGGATTCTCTTCCGGGTGGCTCTAAACGCACCCACTGAATCTTGTGGTGCACCTATGCCAAAAACAATTGATTGATTTAAATTAGACGATGGAGATCTTTTTCGCCTCAATGTTATGCACAAGGGATCTTGAGATCATGGTGATCTAGGGATGCATGTTCGGTGTACCGAACCGAACCCGATTTTTTATGTGTTCAATTCAGTACACTCCAAATTGAAACTGAACAAAATGGGTTTTGGTTCAGTTCGGTTAAATTCATGTTTTTTTCCTAAAACCGAAACTGAAATAAATTCGGTTTGGTTCGGTTCAGTGTAGGTTAAATACCTACTTTTCATATTTTTAGGGTATTTTTTTCAGAATTTTTTGGATTTTTTTCGATTTACTCAACTTACCCTATCAGTTTTCGATTTCGAGCAACCAAATCAAAACCGAACCGAATTGGGGTTCGATTCGGTTCGGATTGTGTCAGTGTTCAGTACGGTTCAGTCCGGCTTGGGACCCTCGGTTTTCAGTTCAGTGTACGGTTCAAAACTTGCATCCCTATTGTGGTCAGATGGTAAGCTTTCGACCATGTGGCCCTAAAATTATAGGACACGCACCACCCTCAAACTCGACTTTAGGGCTATGTTTTTTGGGATCTCTACCATGTGGAATCGAAAACTGACCGTCTGATAGGTGCGCCTTTATCTGAAGATCCCTTGTGTGGAAGATTGGAGCGACAAACAATCTTCATTGTCTAATTTAAAGAAATTAATGGTTTTTGGTGTAGGTGCCTAGCCAGATTCAGTGGGTGCGTTTAAAACTACCCCCTTATCTAGTATAAGGTGACCGACCCGACCACCATGGCAGGAGCAGGTGGACCTTATGGGTAGCTCTAAGCGCACCCATCAAATTTTGTTGGGCACCTACACTAAAAACAATTAATTGATTTAAATCAGACGATGGAGATCTTTTTCGCTCAGATATTATACACAAGGGATCTTGAGATCATAGTGATCAGACGGTAAGTTTTTGATTCACATGTGACAAATTCCAAAAAAGTGGCCCTAAAATTACATGACACACACCACACTCAAACGTGACATTAGGGTTACATTTTTTGGGATCTCTATCTTGTGGAATCAAAAATTGACCGTCTGATATATGCGTCATGATCTCAAGATCCCTTTAGTTAAAGATTGGAGCAAAAAATGAACTTCATCATCTAATTTAAAGAAATTAATGGTTTTTAGCATTGTACGGCTCTCGTTGAGCGACACGGTCAGCCAACTGACGGTCCTTTTCTAGGTTTCGCGCCAAAGTTTAGACTTTGATTACTTAGAAGTGTGGATCTCTTGTAAGACGCATATAACATTCAAGTGTAAAGGTAGCATGGTACTAAGGACTAGGTAGTACGACATCAGTTTTCTGCCATGTGCCACTCAATCACATGATCGGATGTCATTTAAAAGAGTGACACCATGAACGTAACTAGTATATAAAAATAATAAATAAAAATATATATATATAATTGTATGGTCATTGATGTCTACCATTTACGAAATGAATGATGAAATCAAATGTAATTTTACGGTTCAACATTCTCATATTTGCTTTTTTCTCTTCTTTTTAGTGGATATGATCATTGAGCCACTCCTCTTGATGGTACCCGATTGTGTGATTTACCCAATTTTTTAAGATGTGCTCGGGTCAATCTCTCATCGCCAAACTGGTCAAACCTTCAAGGGTTAGTCGGAAGAGCGGACATTCTGAGTTCGAATCTCACCCCTTGTTGATCACTCGAAGGATTTATCTCTACTGATTGGTATGTGTAACCCGCACATACCCGGAGACTTAGTGAGGTGCTCTAAGAAGCCGAATACCATGTTATTAAAAAAAGTGTCACTGAATTGGGACATTGGGCACATGATTTTAAATATCATTTGAGGCGAGAGGTCTCAGGCGATATTTTTGCATCTTAAAGCTTCGCGAGACGATAAACATACACTGTCTCGCCTCAAACACTAGAGAGCGGCTCGTCCTCTTAAGATGAGTTATTATAGGATGCAAGGTATTAAAAATCGAGTGATACCGATATGTATTGGTTTTTGACCAAATTAATATATATCTATATCTCATATCGGGTATCTAATACGTTTCGGTCAAAAAAAAATTATTTATTTATTTATTTTTAAATAGGCCGATACATATCAAGATTAACGGCCATATCGAAACCGAGTCATATCGGTCAACCTTGATAGGATGTTAAACTGGCTCACGAATGAAAGTGAATGAATCGTCACTTTTGTACACATGGCATAATTTTGACTCACCATGTACACTATTTTGGTACAATTCTAGGATGTATCCGATCTATTTGATCACCGTATTATTTGCATTTGTTCATATGTTTTAGCCAATATTATTGAAGCTCATTAACTGAGAGTCTAAGACACGTTTCAATGATAATTGTCACTTGAATTTTTTAGATTGATAAAAAATATGTGCCACATGGCATGTTAGTGAAGATTAAATAATTTATTTTTTATTGTGTAAGATCATTTAAACATATTTTCCCCTTGGCCAAGAGGATTTAAAGATCTAAATAGTAAAATAGGCTAAGAATATTCATTTAAAACAAAGCTTGGTATTTTGGGATGGGTATCATTATTCACACCCATTTTTATTGTGAAGAACCCTCCATAAAAAATCATGACTACAAGATCGCTTTTCATCCCAATCTTTCACACAAAAGATTTTGAGATTATGACGCATTCATCGGTGGTCACATGTTGATTTCATGTGGCACATCCCCAAAAGTGACTGTGATCATAGACGTACCAAGTGAAAGGGTTCTCAAGTCACATTTGGGGTTGTGTGCCCCGTGTAATCAAGATCCAATCGTATGATGTGACACATAATCTCAAGATCTATTTTGTAGAACATGGGAATGAAAACCACCATCATCGGATTCAAGGCAGTCAACGGGCTTTGAATAATGGGAAATCATGTGCTTATCAGAAGAAAAAACTGCATGAATAATGCCACCCTTTTCGAATACATGTGAGTAGGCCTGTCAACAGACCGGGCTTTCCACCAGGCCCATTTTTTGTTAAGATAAATTTTGGGCTCGGGCTGCGCCCGATAGCTAACCGAGCCAGGCTGGCCTAGCCCGATTTTGAAATGTTGCGGCTCGAACCTGGCCAGGTTAGCTATCTAGGCCAGGCCGGGTTGAACCTTACACTTTGTAGCCCGAATCCGGCCCAATTTCTTATCCGAGCTTAGCTTGGCCCGACCCGTTTATTAAATGCATACAAAAAATGGGCCCGAACCCGACACATCCAGGGAGGGGCGGGCTGATATCCGGCCCCGTTGACTGCCCTCCTTGTGACAATTTAACACCATCTAAGTTGTTGATTTGAAGGCTACTATATAAACGTAACCACAAAACACGATCTCTATCATTGAACGCACTCAAAGGTATTGTCGTTAATTACTGGTTGACTAGTTGAATCGAATGATAAAGATCACATTCCATATCAATCTTTTGTAAGGAAGATTTTTAGATCATGGCTTTGAAATTAGATTGCTTAGAGGATATTGCCACATGGCAAAGTTTGTAAACTACCAAGTCTTTGTGTAACAACCCTAAAATTTAGCTATTTTATTTGTGGTGTATGATGGGTGTTGCACCAAACTCGGTGCTAGTGCTTCACACCGAAGCCTAACCTAATTAGGAGACCTCTATTTAAGTAGAGGATACGTCCAAAACCCTCACTTTTCACTTTAAGAAAACCTAGCCTCTTGCTTTTGTTTTCTTCTTCTCAAAACCCTAGCCGTCCCTTCATCTCCCCCACCCTCTTGAAAAAAAAAAAAAACACTCGACCCCTTTAGATCTCTTGGGTGTTCTATCATAAAGAACACCGTGGTGTTTTCTACCGTCGGATCGTGGAGATAGAAGGCGGCGTAATCGTGGACGGACCATCGTGTGGACACCGTGCTCTAATCGCCATAGATCTGCCGATCACGCTTCAAGAGGTGGGTACCCATCTATCCGTCTCATCCTTCTTAGATCCCATCGCGTAAAATATGTTGATCGCGTACCGATGGGATATTTAAAATAAATCTAAAACTGTTTTTATTTATTTATTTTTAAAAAAAAATCTATTTTAGGATTATAATAATAATGAAATCTGTTTTTGGTATGAAATTTTGTAAATTCTGTTTTTGTATGAAATTTTGTGAAATCTGTTTTTGTATAAAATTTTGTGAGATCTTTGATGCATTGTTGGGTTTTATTTTCGAAACCCTATATTTTTATTTACTTTATTGTGAATCTGTGGCCGTCAATCGATTGAAACCCTATGTGAGCGCGTGCCCTACTACCCCGTGGCACCCACACCCACTCCCTACCCCGTTGAAAAATATAAAATTAAAATATTAATTAACAACTAAAATAATAAATAAATTTTACGAAAGAGATTACGTTAAATAAATATTATTGTATGAAAGTGGTATTATATTAAAGAGTAAAATATTATTAGGTTAATTAAATAATAAATTAGTTGAATAAAAAAAAAATATATAATAATTAGTAAAAATGTATAATGGGCTGTAAATGTGATGAGTTATTAAAAAGTAATATTTTCATTGAATAATAAATTGAATAATGATAAATATAGCTTATATGTTTGAGTAGTATTATTATAATAATTGATAATAATACAATTATTAATTAGTAATTAGATTAATGATATTTAGAGAAATGAATTAAATTAATAAAGTAAATATTAAATATTAAGATTATTTGCTGTATTATATATCATTTAATTAATGAATTATTAAAATTTGTACATGAATATTACTATTATATAATTCTGTTATAATAAAAAGTTTATTTATAACAACTGTCATAAATGCTTTTATTGTTAATGTTTGTATTAAGGTTACATTTAATATAATATATATATTATATGAATATGGTCGAATTATTTTTAGCAAGTATTTATATAGAATAAATACCCTAAGTCATTGCCTATTGAAAACTTGTAAATTATTCCATTTTAAAACAAACGAAAATTAATAAACTGTTGGAATTCCTTACTCCTTTTAGAAATAAATTCCCCTATTAATGTGAACTAAGATTCGGTCAAGCACCCTAAATTGCAATCATCACCCTATTATATAATTATATTAGTGTGCTATATAAATAAACATAAATATAGATATACTCAAAACCTAAATGTAAACTTTTGATGTGTGACACTGTTGTGTTTGTAACTAAATCAAGTTATATGAATTAAGGATATGTTAGAACACTGCAGTGCGAGTGTGTGAGATCATGCCTACACTTGGGCGTGGTGATTCATTGAGATGACATCGAGCGAGAATACACCGTATTCACATGCCTTACAACTCATGGTGGAATGGGACCCATGAGTCAGTGAGTGTGAATTCGGTGTAATCTAAAGCGGTGGCATATACTACGACCCTATCACCCCGAGTTCAAATATGATAGTATAGATTATGAGTAAGTTATGAGGTTCAAATTTAGGCTAATTAATTGGTGAGCCTATCTCACTATAGTTCGTCTTAGAATTAAGTTATAAGAGTATGTTATGAGTATGAAATAAGATATGTTACGAGTACGATAATAAGATACCGCTGTGTAGGCCAGCAAAAGATAAATAACTTAAGTTTCTGTACGTGCCGTTCCTTACGTAGCCACCGTAAGGGCAACAACGTCTTTCAGCCAAGACGGATCTCTGGGAGAGATTATGAGTATGAGTATGTCTACAAGTCAGTTGGCCATTATGTCTCCCCATTTTGGATGGTGGAGTATGAGTATGACGAGGGCGTTATGATATGGTGGTATGATACTATGTTGACCCTCTCATAGTAGCTCGAGCAGCGACTCTGGCACAGGTCGTATAGGATTTCACTAGTATGTTAGTTACGCTCATGCGATGTACAGACGTATGTGCGAGAATGATAATAAGACATGGTATAATAAGGTATGAGATATGGTGAGGTACGTTAGGACATCAGAATCTAGATCATGGTCTTGCATTTATGGTATGAGCTTTATAATATGCATATGATTTTGTCATTCTTTTGCTATCTGTTTGAGATACTATTATTTTTATCACTCACAAGATGCACCCACAATGCACCTGAGAAGTATGGGGTGGATTGGTGGTGTATCCCACTGAGTTTACGTGACTGAGTAAACTCATCCCACGATAATCTAACAGCTGCAGGTGATTTCACTGGTGGAGTGGACATCGGCCTTTCTGATCCCGCCGACACTGATTTTGCTGATCCCGCGGGTGCTGAGTACCAGGAGCCTTGGGAGGGTGACGGAGCCGAGTACCAGGAGGGTTATAGTGCCGATTTCGATCCGAGTACCGATTATTGAGCATTGCGGACTTGGTAGTAGTTTGAGTCTTTCTTTTTACCATGGATTTTATGATTCTATTTTATCGGATTTGTCTCCGACGTTTACTATTGTTTATTGATGGATTTCTCAGATTCAGCACTTCTATTTTAGCATTTATGATTCTTTATATTCCACTGTTATATGTTGATTTTCACGGATTTCGTGGAATCGGACATGCGCGATAACTCTGATTAAGTGTATGTCCGCTTAGCATATCCGGGATATGTGCGGGTCATAACCCGAAATTCTAGGCCCTTGGGATGGGGTAGAATTTCGGGTCGTGACACTTTGCTTTAAATGGATTGCAACCTCGTCATTGTAATCTACATCTAGTTGTTCAAGGGACTGTTTTTAGTAATATGATAGAAAATTGTTTTCATCCCAATCTTCAAATCACATGACACATGTGATGAAATATAGTGTACTTATAAATGGAGGGTTATTAGCCGTAGTGGTTGACGATTTAGGTATGCTTTTCAAGGTCATGAGATCAAATAGTGACTCCTCTTATGCAATAAAAGAAACCGGCAAGGTGCGTGCATAATCCGGAAAATACTTAGGTATTAGTCCAAGTGTAAAGTATGAGATACCCTAAGTTATCCAAAATAAATAAATGAAGGGTTATAATATTTGATCCAATCAATGAAAGCACATTTCGTAAAATATTTCGAGTCTCATACAGCCTGCTCGCAAAATCTTGCCAAAAAAATCTGAAAGCCCTTCCATGTTAAGTCTTCTGCAAAATTCGGCGAGCTACTCCGAAGAGCATCACCTTATTTTTATTGAATTTCAATTGTTAAGCTAGGCTCGAACTTGCCACTTTGAGCAGGGGCGTAGCCAAGAATCTTTGTTGGCGGGAGCAACAAATAATAAATATAATATTAGTAGTTATTTTACCATCGATTTGGAAGCTTCTAGATTATAGATTTGGGGACTTATATACAAATGAAGGTGTACAAGACGTGCTTCATAGAAACTCTAGATTTAAATAGAGGCTTGAGCCCCCACAACCTTCTTCTACGTGGCTACGCCACTGGTCCTTGAGGTTGCAATAATGTCAACCTTATGTTGTGCTCCGAACCTTAAATCCCTGAGAGGAGTTTTCATTTCTCTCGGAGTCTTTTTCATAAGCAATGGTGAATTTTAACTTTTTTTTTTTAATTTTTTTTATGGGTAAGCAGATCTTGAACCCAAGGATCAAAAACTTGGATTTCATTTCGGTTTCGGTTTCGGTGGGGACTGAAACTGAAATTTTAAACTGAAAATTTGGTTGAAATTTTGAATTTTGGCCGAAATCTTCCCTACGGTATAAAAAAATGATATTTCATATTATCGAAACCGAAACATTTCAATTCAAAATTTGGGCGGAAATTTTGACCTCAAGGTCAGAGAGGTCCAAGCCCAGCTAACCCATAAAAAAATAAAAAAATTTGATGAGCTGACAGCTGAACTGCTTAGATTGATCAAACAAGGTCAACTAAGTTGATCAATTCAAGCAGTCGTCCTCTAACAGCTCATCCTTGTTCTAATCCAAATAACACAGGATTGGAACCATCTAATAGGGGGTATTTTAATATCAATTGTTATTAAATTTTACACAACCATCCATATTAAAGCGCCTCAATGGTTGCAAGTTTGGTCACATAAATTGATCGAAGATGTGTGCCAATTGGCGCAAATATGAGCTGTCATAGCCTTATTTCTTCGTTGGTCAATCACATAGAATATTACTTCAAAGTAACAGATTTAATTAATGACAGATTTTTATATTTTTTTTGGATCAGTAAGAAAAAAATACAAACCGTAAGAAATAAAATACAAAAAAATTACAAAACCTAATCAATAACAAAGATAAAAAAAAGGTCAATGGCAGATTGAAGACTAATAATATTTGACTATGATGAATATTTAAAAAAATAAAATATACATGATCCTAAGAAATAAGAGATACAAAATACAATGTGGATGTGATTTAATACTAAAGAATTACATAAAAAGCTTCTTCTTTACATTAATCAACATTTGAGTCAACTTCTGTCTAGAGATCCCTATCCAATTGCCTTTCTCATTTCTTTGATCTTCTTTCTCCTCATCAATGATTATAAAACCAACCCATCTCAAAAATCAATTAGCACTAGCATACACAGGCATCTACTAGGAGCAAAAATGAAAGTAAACTATGGATGGTGGCAATGTTTCGATCGAGCGAGCACTATAACTTTACGAGACGAAAGCCGGAAAATTTCATATACTCACTATGTCAAGAACAGAATGTGCAACAGGAAAAGCAAGAAAACCATTTGTTTTGGGGGGTTGCAGGAGGAGCGGCTTCCAGATTTTGTGGTTGTGGTTGTGGTTGTGATTGTGGCTCTCGCTGTGATTGCTGATGATGTTGGTGTTCGGATTCCCCTTCTACAGACCCACTTCGTCCGTGTGCCAATCTAGAAAGACATGATAATTAATTAGAAAAATAACTTTATAGAGATGAGAAGGGGTCAAGTCACTTCGGATTCGATTCTCGTTGGCTCGGACTTGACTCATTTGGATTCAGGTCCGGGTAATCCAACCGTCATCCTGATTTCAAATCAGATACATAGTTACCAAGTCAGAATTCAGGAAAATATCAGCAAGGACAAAACCAATGACAAAAAGGGGAAAAGTCGGGAAAAACCGGTGAAAAGTAGTGATAATCTTCAAAAAAATTGTGACAAAATTAGAAAAAAATTCAGAAAAAATCGTAAAAATATGCTTAAAACTCGAAGATCACATTTTATTTTTTTCTGGAAAAAAATTATTTTCTTTTTTGTAAAAAAATGCGTTGTAATTGTGCTACCACATTTTATGACAAAAAAAGTGTTTAAACGCCTTAAAAAAAAAAAAAAAAAAAAAAAAAAAATCGATTTTGGTAATATGATCAGGTCCAAATTGTGGCCCCAGACCCGGTTCCAATGGGAGTCCGGGATGGCTCAAACCAGTTGCACCCCTCCAAAAATATAACTAAACATGCATAACCTCATGGAAACTCAGCTATCAACTTACATAGGAAATGCGAAAGAATTTGTGCTGGTTGCACTCCCATCGGAACGGCGAGAGACACTAGAAGAATAATGGACACCACCGGGAGAAGCTGTCTCTTCCTTAACATGTTCATCGGCAACCACTCTTAAGACTTCCTTCATTGTTTCTGCATTTGCTGATTTGACCACACCCGAAGTCTCTAATCTCTCTCTCGAATCCAAATTCTTCGTGTCATGAGACGCTACCAAAGGAGGAGCCGAAACACCGCGAGGCGGGCTAGGCGGGAAGCTCAATTCTTGAGAGCGGCCCACTAGAAAAATATGGTCTCTAGAGAAACTAGAATTTCCCATATGGATACTGAAGAGTGATTCATTAGAAGCAACACTCCATTCCATCGGCGCCGCCGACTTGGTCCTCGCAAAGACCGATGAAGGAATCCTGTTCGGATCGGGAACGTCCGATCGCCCCATTGTTTGAACCGGAGGAGGTTGCTTTTCCAACCTGAGTAAGCTTCCGTTATCCACTGTCGAGTCATGTTTAGGAGTAAATTGTGGGATATCACTTGGACTATGGCTGATGTCTGTGGTGGGCCAGAAAATTTCTTGACCATCTGATTTTAAGAAATTTTCGGCAGATGAAGAGTCTGAGGATGATGAAGAAGAGTCTGAGTTGTCTTCTTCGTGGGTAGACTTCGTGCTTGAGCTGAGAAGAATCTGCTCATGATCTAAATCGAAAGTGTCTTCGGGGCTATCCGTTCTGTTCTGATTACTTCCATCACCATGTGCAGATTCCATTATTGGTATTCTTGGATAGATCAAGCTTCAAACATTCTATATTGCTGCAAGTTTAAGAAATTTCAGCTGTGAGATTATTTTTTTAATTTAATTATTGTTTTTTCAAGTTTAGTGGTAAACTACAATTGGAATTGACGGGTGCAACAACACAACACATTTGCGAAGCTTTAAAATGAGATCAATGGTTTAGCAGACTTAACAAATGAATTACAAATTCTATCGAGGCACGAAATTAGAAGGCAGGATCTTATACCCCATTGAGCTACAATTCAGACAAAAACCAATAGGTGATGGAGGAGGCACAATTCAGTGTTTTAAGGTGTTGGGAGAGTGTTTCGAGTTCCCCCCCCCGCGGGCCCACGAGGGTTGTCCAAGGATCAAGCAATCCCCCCCTCACTGTACCACCCAAGCAAGACTCAACCCTGACCTAGCTCTGATACCATTTGTAAGATCTTATACCTTATTGAGCTATCTGACCAAAACCAATTGGTGATGAAAGAGATACAACTTAACGTTTTAAGGTGTTGGGAGAGTGTTTCGAGCGTGCCCCACCCTCCCTCCCTCCCCACACCCTCGAGCCCGTGAGATCTGTATAGGGAATGAACAAGGAAACTTATAGAAGAGATCAATTGAAAAAACTCTTTGATTACTCATGACATTATGAATATACTTAAAAATCACTAAACCTTCAAAAGATAAGAATAGACAAAATTCGGAACGAGTACATAAGAAAAAATATAAGATTGGCACCTATAAAAAAAAATTATATAATGTCGGTTGGTGTGGTTTGGACATGTTCACCATTGGGACGAAACAAACCTTATACGAAGGGTTGAGAAGCTACATGCATAAGGAGGTAGGAGAAGAGGGAGACTAGTGAAAACCTCGTGGAAAGCCGTCAAAAAGGATATGAAGCATTGCGAACTTATAGAGAGCTTAGCCTTGATCGAGAACGGGTGGATAAATAGAATTCACAAAGCTAATCCCAAATAGATAGAATAAGACTCTAATGATGATGAAATCTTTAAAAGGTAAAGAGCCAGGCTAAAAGCTAATAATATAGTCACATACGGAAGAGAGAAACTTTCCTTAGTGGTCATACCTGAAAAGGTACAAAGGGTCTTTTAGCCACTGATCCGCCTCAAAAGCTGACCTTTATGGTTTCTAGGCCCTTAAAATCCATGAAGATCAGGTTTTGATAATTTACCAATGTGGGTTTAAATTGTTAAAGTTAAAAACAAACTCAATGTAACCATGGTCCTCAAAATATATTGAAAATCGTCATAAATGTCTCAATCTATGAGTGAAATATATATATATATATATATATATATATATATATATATATATATATATATATGAGTTATGAGATATAATTATGACTCAAGTCTTTATTAATTGCATGTCACATCAAGTTAACTTAAAAAAGTCAACCTCATGTGATATGTCAATAGGGTCAGCACCAAAATTTTCCTAAAACTCCAAATGAAATATGAATAATCGCAAAATCCATAACTATTCCTAATGGATCCTAAGCATTAACAGGTTTTTATCATGAGATTTGTCGAGTGTTTGACTCCATAAATCTCAGTAGAATAACCAAGTTTTGGCTCTAAAACTACCATCAAAATTCGGAGGATAAGCCATTACATAAGCCCCATGGTACGCATCTGTTTTATGAGTGAAGTCCTACATTAGGCTACGATGGAGATTGAATCTATTTTTATATGCAGTACTACAGGGTCCACTGGTTAGCTCGGTTCGCCATTATCGAGTGGCCCCAATTTGTGTTATTAAAAAACGTATATCTGATATATTACAATAACGTTGATATTTATAACAGATATATATTTCATACCTCGTTGGTTAAATTTTTAGCTTAGAAAATGGAGCTTAGGGCCTGTTTGGTTTTAAGAGAAACAAGGGGAAATAAAGGAAAACTCATATGCGGCAAATGAATTGCCGAGTTTTCTGTTGTTTGGATGACATCCAAAGGATCGGAAATTATCTTTACATTATCCGTCAAAATCCGAGAAGAAATGCCAAGGGAGTCCCTCGATTTTCTATCTTCCGAACCTTCAGACTTCTCATTCATACTACTATTCTTATAATACCACACAAATTTTTCACGGACGGAAACCATTGACTGATTTGAATAAGACGATGGAGATTATTATTTTTTTCAATCTTCCTCATGATAGATCTTAAGATCATGATGCCCCTATCAAACGGTCAGATGTTGATTCAATCATAGGCAGAATCACGTCATGACTTGGGTGATTAATTGACCACCCAAACTTTCTAGAAATTTGTTACTAAGCTTTAGGGGTCCTAATTTATATTAGTGGATCTTCAGTCATCCAAAATTATCTTAACCACCCAAAATTATCAAAAATCTTCAAACAATTTTTTTATGGTATTTATTTTCATAACAAATATTTCTTCTTTGATTTTATTTAATTAAATCCCACAATTTTGGCGTATTTTTATGCTCCCCTCCATCTATTTAGGTGTTGGACGGACTTATTTTTGAAGAGATTTCTCTCACGAGAGGCTCTATTATGTTGTAGAGCTATATACTCACATATATGGTGTATATGCTCTAGTATAATTAATTTAAAAAAACAAAATTATTACATCTAATAAGGTTTGAACCTAGAACCTAACCTTCACAAAGCACCAAGTCTACCACTAGAGCAACTCACTAAGATATGTAAAGAAAAAAAAAACTTAATACATATACAATTTTTTGGTCATTTGGTTATTTTTTTTGTTAGGATATGTTATTTTTCTATAATTTCCTGCGTATGTATCCAAACACAAGATTTGGTTAATCCTGCATTTTCCCAGCTAGCAATGTGGTTATCCAAACAGCGAAAAACAAAATGAAACAAATGAATACCATAGTTTCGTACAACTTAGGTATCCATGGGAAAATATAGAAATATTATTTTACTTTCCTACGTTTCCCTTGTTTTTTATCCAAACAGGCCCTTCGGTTTAAATCTTTTTACATGCATATTCATTTTTAAAAAGCTTGCATATGAAATAAGGCAAACCAGATTGATTCAGACTACAAACTGATTCACTAACTCTAGAGTTTCTATTAAGTATGGTTCTTATACAACCTTTGTTTGTATATAAGCCCCAAAATCTATGAAGTAGTAGCCTCCAAATCTCCTCAAACTCCTATTTAACTCTAGAGTTTCTATTAAGTATGGTTCCTATACAACCGTTGTATGTATATAAGCCCCCAAATCTATGATGTAGAAGCCCCCAAATCAATGGTAAAATAACTACTAACATTATATTTATCATTTGCAGCCCCCGCCAACAAAAATTCCTGGCTACGCCCATGCCCATGGATATAGTACAGATTTTTTGTAGGTTTGCTCAATTCTTGTTTTTTTTCTTCTCCTTGTTTTCTAAACAATAAAGAACCTTATTTGATTCCTTTTCTCCAACCCCTATCTCTAAGCATGGATCAAAATATCGTCCGATACCGATATGTATCGGATGATACGTATCAGTTTTGGACATGAACGATACGGTAAATACCATTTTTATCGGGTATCCCAAAAAATCACATAATTGTCAGACGATACGGTGAAATTATAGTTCATATCGTCTGATAATTTGGGAGATTGACAAGGACCCCATTTAGCCAAATTATCGGATGATACATTCAAATTATCATCCAATAATTTGAATGTATCGTCCGTATCAGACGATAATTTAAATGTATCGGACGATAATTTGAAATTATCGTCCAATAATTTGATTTTTTGAATTTTTCTCCAAAAAAAAATAAAAATTTTGTATTAAAACGATACATTCAATGTATCGGACTATACGCAGTGCGTATCGTCCTGGAGGTCAGGACAATACGTATCGAAAATCCGATATTTTGATCCATGTTTCTAAGACAAAAAATAATAATTATAGCTATGATTTATGAAGCTTTAATTGTCTTCATATAGCAAACCATTTCATACCCCCAAATTGTTTTGCGTTCAGATTTGATAAAAAATTCCATAACTTTTATTAACGCATTTGTTTTGGGTATGTAAGCTATGATCGAATCTGCAACCTCAAATCAATCTTTTTTTCGTTAACCCTCAAATATACTAATAATCGAAGTTCAATTTCAGCTAAAAACTAACTAAAAATCACCACAAAATCACAAAAAACAATGACATAAAGAACACAACAAAAAGAATTGATACATTGTTTTTAGTAACTAATAAGAAACTCACCAGGATCATCAAATGCAGTAATAGTTTTGTCGACATCATAGTGGATCCAAACCCACAATGCCTTTTGGTTCCTTTCTACCTCCCAATTGATCTATAAACCATCAAATCGATGTGATCTATGGACCAAAAGAAAAGATCTGGTTGCAAAATCAGTGCAGAAAATAGAAATCAATGGATCCATGTCCGACAATATTTACCTTGATATTTAAATAAATTATCAATTTAATTCATAAATAAACCATTAAGATCCAATCCGGTCCATACAGTCTCCCTCTCTTGCTCTCTCTCTCTCTCTCTGAAGCCTTATTTTCTCTCTCATCAATTTTAGCTTACCCCTCAAAATAGGAGAGAGAAAGAGGAGAGAGAGAGAGAGTGAAGAGAGGAATTAGGTTACCGAGGAGGAAATTAGGGTGTGTGTGAAAAGAATGAATGTTGGGTGGAGAGAGCTTTTCGACAATTCCCACGTTTGAGTAACGAACTTTTGTTGAACTTCGCGCCATCTCAACTAACTCTCTACCAGGCTTGGCTACTTTGCTTTATAGCTTATATGTTGGCATACCCGTTCATTATTGGGGGTACTTTTGTTGAGGGTGAACGGCTCATTAGTTTATGAAGGTGGCTATAGCATGGATCAAAATATCGTCCGATACCGATACGAATCGCTTTTGGACATGAACGATACGATAAATACCATTTTTATCAGGTATCCCAAAAAATCATATAATTATCGGACGATACGGTGAAATTATCGTCTGTATTGTCTGATAATTTGGTAGATTGACAGGGATCCCATTTGGCCAAATTATTGGACGATACATTCAAATTACTGTCCGATAATTTGATTTTTTAAATTTTTTTAGAAAAAATAAAATAAAATTTGTATTAAAATGATACATTCAATGTATCGCCGATACATTGAATGTATCGGACGATACGCGATACGTATCGTCCTGGAGGTTAGGACGATATGTATCGAAAATCCGATATTTTGATCCATGGGTTATAGTGACAAAAAATAATAATTATAGCTATGATTTATGAAGCTTTAATCGTCTTCATATAGCAAACCATTTCATAACCCCAAATTGTTTTGCGTTCAGATTTGATAAAAAATTTCATAACTTTTATTAACGCATTTGTTTTGGGTATAAAAGTTATGATCAAATCTGCAACCTTAAATCAATCTTTTTTTCGTTAACCCTCAAATATACTAATAGTCGGAGTTTAATTTCTGCTAAAAACTAACCAGAAACCACCACAAAATCACGAAAAACAACGACATAAAGAACACTACAAAAAGAATTGATACATTGTTTTTCGTAACTAATAAGAAACTCACCAGGATCATCAAATGCAGTAATAGTTTTGTCGAGATCATAGTGGATCCAAACCCACGATGGCTTTTGGTTCCTTTCTACCTCCCAATTGATCTATAAACCATAAAATTGACGTGATCTATGGACCAAAAGAAAAGATCTGGTTGCAAAATCAGTGCAGAAAATAGAAATCAATGGATCCATATCCGACAATATTTACCTTGATAATTCAATAAATGATCAATTTGATTCATAAAAAATCATTAAGATCCAATCCGGTCCATACAGTCTCCCTCTCTTACTCTCTCTCTCTCTCTGAAGCCGTATTTTCTCTCTCATCAATTTTAGCTTACCCCTCAAAATAGGAGAGAGAAAGAGGAGAGAGAGAGAGAGAGAGAGGAATTAGGTTACCGAGGAGGAAATTAGGGTGTGTGTGAAAAGAATGAATGTTTGGTGGAGAGAGGTTTTCGGCAATTCCCACGTTCGAGTAACGAACTTTTGTTGAACTTCGCGCCATCTCAACTAACTCTCTACAAGGCTTGGCTACTTTGCTTTATAGCTTATAAGTTGGCATGCTTGTTCATTATTGGGGGTGCTTTGGTTGAGAGTGAACGGTTCATTAGTTTATGAAGGTGGCTATAGCATAGATCAGAATATCGTTCGATACCGACACTTTCGATTTTAGACATGAACGATACGGTAAATACCATTTTTACCGGGTATCCTAAAAAATCACATAATTATGGGACGATACGGTAAAATTATCATCCGTATCGTCCGATAATTTGGCAGATTGACAGGGACCCCATTTGGCCAAATTATCGAACGACAGCTACAATGTATCGTTCGTATCGGACGATAATTTGAAATTATCATCCGATAATTTGATTTTTTGATTTTTTTTGAAAAAAAATAAATTTGTATTAAAACGATACATTCAATGTATTGCCGACAATACGCGATATGTATCGTCCTGGTGGTCAGGACGATATGTATCAAAAATCCGATATTTTGATCCATGGGCTATAGTAACAAATTTTGTTTAGATCATTTTTCGGTACACAGTCATTTCGGTTCATTTCAGATTACTTTTGGGAAAAAAATAAAAAAGGTTTCGAAAAAATTTCAGGGAGTATGTATAGGAAGAGATGTCCATCCTCCATGTGAGGACGGTGACTGTCCTTCAAGCTTCCACGTGGAGCTCCACATGGCACCCAAAATATTGTTTTGATGCCACGTGGAGCTCGGGTGCATTGGTTAGATCATCTTTGAAAGAAAATAATTGAAAACTCATCTCCACCGTGTGTTTTTTGAACCGTGAAATGTGGACCAATGAAACCCGTCAAACTTTGACTTATGGGTTTACAAAGTTTTTTTTGAAATTTATTTTTTTAATATTGATCTATACCGTCCACTTGTGCTCCACGTGGCACCCAAACAGTGTTTTGGGTGCCACGTGGAGCTCCATGTGTATCTTGGAGGATGGTCATCGTCCTCCATTGGAGGACCTAACGGGCTCCCATATATATATATATATATATATATATATATATATATATATATATATATATATATATAATTTTAAAATGGCTAAAATTTTAAAATATATAAATTAATTTCTCTGAAATTAATGAAATTTTGACCGTCTCGGAGAAATCACCGAAACTAAGTTTCGTCCGACCCCTATTTTGGTAATTTTCGGAGAAATTTGTTAACCATTTTAGAGCCACGGGCTATTATGACAATAATAGATGGGCTTTCGCATTGTAAAAATTATATGAAGAACTTGTGTTACCGTATGATTAGAACCAAGGATCCAAAAATTGGATTTCATTTCGCTTTTGGTGGGGACCGAAACAGAAATTTTGTACCGAAATTTCGAATTTCGGCCAAAATCTTCCCCACAATACAAAAAACCACAAAATTTTAAGTTTTCATTTCGGTTTCGGTCAGGACCGAAACTGAAACATTTCGGCCGAAATTTTGAACCATGATTAGAACACTTGAAAAAAATGAAAGGCTAAAATTAATTTAGCAGTTCATTTTACGATATTATCAGGCTCTTAATCATATAACCCAAATAATTTTTGGTGCAATCTTAGGTTAAATCCGATTTAGATGATCGCCAATGGACCATGAAATTTGTACTCGACACATGATTAGAAAGAAAGACTATTGTTCTTGGGAGATGTGTCATATAGAACACCATCTGAGCCATCAGATTTGAAGTTTATGGTGTAAAGATCTTTTAGGCCAGAAATTGGCACGATACATGCTCTCTATCATTTGAATTGTAACTGTCAACCTTTGAATCAGATGATGGCCTTTGACATTATTCATAATGATAGAGAACGCATTTTTGCCTCAATCTTTGGCCTCAAAGATCTTTCAATCAAGGTCTTCCAAATCAGACGGCTTAAATGGTGTTTCACATTGCACAAATTCTCCAAAAAAAAGTCTTTCTTTTTAATCATGTGCCACAAAACAAATCTCGTGTGCAAGCTATAGCTCCCTTGATATATATATATATATATATATATATATATATATATATATATATATATATATATATATATATATATATGACCCTCTTCCTCTTACTAGGCTGGATTTTATCTTTTTATAAATTTTAAGGTGTTGGCGGGCCTTCATGGTTTGTTTGGGGTGATGGCGATGGTGAAGCTCCTCCAAAAATCAGATGAATCAATACCCATTTTCTCTTATTTTATGTGTACTTATATCGAAGGATCAAAATTCTAGATTTCGCTTCCATTTCAGTGGGGACCGAAACTGAAAATTTCAACACCAAATAAAAAAAACGAAAATTAGGGATTTCATTTATGTTTCGGTAGGGACCGAAACTGAAATTTCAGACATTCCGCCCGAAATTTTGAACCTTGCTTGTATCCTCTGTTTTTTTAGCTTAATGGAAGGATGAGGTCACAACAACCTCGAAGTTTATCAATTAAAAAAAAAGTCAAATGATGTGGCATGCAACCAATAAAAAGTTCAGGTCATAAGCATGATTAATCCAGAACAACACTTATTTTTGGTTGATTAGTTGTGCGGCAAGTGATTGAAAAATCTCTGTATAAATTTTTTAGCCCTCGTTAGATGGGTCAAAGATAGGGTAGTGCCCCAAAAACTTGGTGATTAATTTTATGAACCTTTGACCAAACCAAGCAAATGATCAATAAAACATAAAAAGTTGAAGTAAAAGCACCCTGAGCAAATATGAAGAAAAAATCATCATGAGTCATGACCACTTGCAATATGCATATAAGTTTGGATTGTGAATGAGAAAGAATGGACTAAATTATTTAATAAAATACTCAATAAATATAAAAATAATGTCGAGCAATGAAAGAAGAGCATTGTGATCCTTTTTTTTTTTTTTATAAGAATAAATGAGGCATTCAAAATTGTTCCAACTAACGAGACATGGTTATAAGAATAAATGAGGCTTTTTTTTTTAAAGCATAAATGAGGCATTCATAAATTGGACCTCATTTAAGTTTGGGTTTGATGTTTGTCAATAAAGACCCCACCCGACCCATCCGAGAACCAACTCAAAATTGGGTAGGGTGAGGTCTTAAGTCTTTCAATTTTAAACCTGAACCCGATCCAAACCCAAACAAGATCAAAACTCATATATAAATATAATATATATATATTTTTTCTTATATTTTGACGTTATTTTTTGGGATTGTTATGGAATACAAATTATATGTAAAATAAGAAACTTCTAATTAAGTATATAATTAGTAACAATAAATAATAGATCCACAATACTCAAATAACTCAATTTAAAATAGGCAGTCTGAAAAGGAACTTTTTCATCAAAACTTCAAAATTAATCAACTAGCCATTGAATCCAACTGAAAGCTGACTTTCACATACTTTCGGTCCCTAAAATCATTGAAAATTAACTTTTGTTGGACTCAATGGCTAAAAGAAGCTTCATAAGTGACGATGTTTATTGGTTCGTTGGATTAATATTTTATTGAAATTGGTGCATTCTAATGACAATGAAGCGATTAGACCCGGTCGCAAACCCGATTATGACCTGACCCAAATCGGACCCGTTTTTCTTTTTTTTTTTTTTGGGGAGGGGGGGAGGGATTCAATGGCTAAAAGAAGCTTCATAAGTGACAATGTTTATTGGTTCGTTGAATTAATATTTTATTGAAATTGGTGCATTCAGATGACAAAAAAGAAAATCATATAAGCGAAGTGATTAGACCTGGTCGCAAACCCTATTATGACCTGACCCAAATTGGACCCTTTTTTTGGGGGGGGGGGGGGGAGAGGAGAGGGGGGGGACCTGTAACTGATAATTTTTTAATGTGACCCGCCTAGACACGCCCCAATTCTAAGTGCATCGGGTCTGGCACACACCTGACCCAGACCCGACCCATTTACACCCCTAAGCAAAATTATGAAACTTTGTGAGAGACTAGTAGAGCGGTGACCAGTAGAAGAATCATGTGTATTAGATAATAGATAATCGGTTTCAGTCGTTGATCTTCATCGACTAATGAAACTAATGGAAAAGTTTATAAAAATAAGGAAAAGGCTTATTTTTGTGACCTGGCCAGGTACCTGCTTCTAAAAGCAAGAGACCTGAATTCGAATCCCCTCCTCCCTTGAGGCCACCCTAGGGATTTATATCTTGTGCTAACTCAACATATACTGAATTTGGGGTACGCATGTGCCCCTGGGATTAGGCGGGTGCTCTAAGAGGCCTAGATACCCAAGTTATCAAAAATAATAAAATAAAGGAAAAGGTTGCACATTATTTCATTGGTTTGGAATAGAGCACCTGATAGATAATTTGGTGAATATTGAGGAGAAATATTTCATATGCTTATATAATTAAATTATTTATGACATGTATGAAATTATGATGTAAGAATGACGTTTGGAGAAATGAGTAAGTTTTTTATTCGAGTTGATTTGCATTGATGATTTGCCTTGAGACCTTATTTTTTTGCACTGATCACATATGCATTAGATATTCAAGAAGATATTTCATGGTGCATATTATTTATAAATGGTTTTGTATTAGATGCCCAAACAAGGATAATATATGACAATAGAATTATGAAGTAAAGCTTGAGAGTCGAGTAATTTGAAGCCTTATCATAACAAATATAGAAGATGGAGTGTAATTTCAGGATATATAATAACATAGAGGTTTAAATAAAAAATCATCTAGTGCCACACTGTGAGAGATTTTTTACAATTTAGGATCTAATTACAATCAAATGATGGATTTGAAACCGAGGTCTCAGATAAGATTAATAGAGGTCATATTAAATAGAGGCAATCAAGTAAAAGATGCAACCCAAGTGCTCCACTTGGATTGAAAAATTATGAAATCTGTAATGACTCTGATTTTTATTAATGTTGAATCGTTGACTTTTAATGAGAAGTTGATATTATGAAGAAGTATTCCAAGCTCATCGCCTCATGTACGTAATTTTCGATGATGAAAATATTATAAAGGGGAGAGAATGTAACAACTCGGATTTTTGAATTTTATTTTAACGGTGTTAGATAATGTATCACACCGTGCACGGTGCTAATTCTTCACACCGAATCTACCATCTTTTTATGAAAGTAATAATTTTTTTTTTCTATATCAATATTAAATTCATTGCGAAGTATTTGTCGATACGATTCCAACAATATATAATTTGTTGATTTTCGACAAGAAATATAAAAAGTTACGCTCATTTGAAGAGATGAAACAAGTTAAAAAGTATAATTGTAATTTCGAGAGAAACACAATTTATTTTGATGCTTAAACAAAGTGCTGAAACAAAACCTTTTCTCAAGACTTAGACGAACCGATGCCTTGTGCATTGACCTTTTCAACCTGAATCGCCGTTGATCTATCATTCACGTTTCAAGAGGTGGGTACCCATTAATTCATCTTATTTTTCTCATATCAATTTTCGTAGGATGCGTTTGATTGCGCATCGATGAATTTAAAAATCATATTTAAACTCAAATATCTCATAAATTAATAGACCTATATGTTTAATATTATACTTTTCCTTGAAAGTTGTATATTTGTAAGTCGGGTTTATATGTTACTTTTCTTTTCTTTTTAATAACTCCTTTGTTTGGGCTATTAATATTTTACCTTTTATTAGGTTTACATATTTAATATGTCTACTTTCTCTTAAATCTACATACTAATTAAACATAAATATTTTTAAGTATGATAAATCTGCATGTTTAGTATTTTATTCTTCTATTAAAGTTGCATGATTTGTAAGTCGGGTTTATATTTTATTTCTCTTTTCAAATAATCTCTTTGTTTGGTTATTCAATATTGTATTTTTTTATTAGTTCTTCATATTTAATATTTTACCCTTTTTTAAATATGTAAATTAATTAAACTCTAATATCTGTAAATCTGATAGATTGACTTAATTGGAATAATACTATATTGATATTATTTATTTCTAAATTTATATAATTAGTAATTTACCCTTTTTACTAAAACTATAATAATATATATTATTGTTACAAGTTTATATTATTATTTATTTAAAATTAATTAAGGTATAAAACTAAACTATGTTCTTATTTTATTGAAATGAATAATAGATTACATCATCTTGAAGTTTTGGGTCTGAACTCGCGGCTACGAACCCAAATTCGCCGCCATAAACCCGAGCTCGCGATCATTGATACACCTGTCTTAGTATTTTGGCCATAACTTTTTACTCCAATCTCGGATTAATGCGATTCTTACAGCATTGAAAAGAAAACAACGAACTTTATAATAGAGCAACAAGTCAAGCTCAATTTTGTATTATTTTCTAATTTTCTAATTTTTCTAATTTTTATGACCAAAGTTCTTGTGTATATTATATCTTAAGGTCTTTCGATCAATAGCCATGATAAATCACAACTTAATAATTATAAATACCCTTTAATTTAATTATTCAATTATTATATATATATATATATATACATATATTAATTTATCGCTTTAACACGACCTCTTTGGTAACTCAAAGTGTTAAAAGTTCGATACCTCATGAAAATAGAACCCTAACCTTCACGTTTTCGAAATCACAATAATAACTACCTTATTCTATATTTATATTGATGTGAATATAAATAAATATGTATAAACATAACTAAATCTAAATATAAATTTATGTTGTGTGTATAATAACTTTGTGCTTCTACCTTAATCATGTTATACGAGTTATGGACATGTTAGGCCATATATACGTGAGTATATGAGATCATGCCTATGCTTGGGAGTGGTGATTCGCTGAGATGGTATCAAAGCGAAAAATATATCATATTTATATGTCTTATAACTCATGGTAGTATGGGACATCATGACGAGTCGGGTGAGTGTAAATTCAGTATAATCTTGTAAATAGCGGCATATACGGTGACCCTATGACCCCAGGTTTTAATATAAGAGGATAAGATATGAGTTATGATATGAGATTCGGGCATTGGGCCTTAGCTATGATAAGATTATCTCACTATAGCTCATCTTAAAATTAAGTTATAAGAAAATAATACGAGTATGAATACGAGATAAGATATGTTATAAGTATGATAATAAGATACCGCTGTGTAGGCCAGCAAAAGATTAAGAACTTAAGTCTCTATATGTGTCATTCTTTGCGTAGCCACCGTAAGGGAAATAACGTCTTACAGCCAAGACGGTCTCTGAGAGACAGTATGAGTATGACCAAGAGTAGGAGTATAAGTAGGTTGTGAGTATGTATGACCATTTATGTCTCCCCATTGCACTTGATGAAGGAATATGAGTATGATACAGGAGCGTTATGATATAGTGGTATGATACTATGGTGACCCTCACATGATAGCTCGAACAGCGGCTCTGACGTAAGTCGTTTAAGATTTTATGAGTATATTAGTTACACTCATGCGATATATAGACATATGCACGAGAATAATAAAATATAATATGATATGAGATATGGTAAGGTATGTTAAGATATGAGTGTCTAGATTATGATCCTACATTCATGAGTATGATATGAGTTTACGATATACAATTGATTTATCATATTCTTTCTGATTTAATTGTTATACTATATTTATCACTCACTTGATGCACTCACAATATACCTGAGTAGAATGGGGTGGATTACTGGTGTATCTACTGAGTTTACGTGATTGAGTAAATTCATCCCACGAAAATCTAAATAGCTGCAGGTGATTACATTGGTGAAGTAGACGTCAGCTATTTAGATCTCATTGACGTGGACTTTGTTGACCCCATGGACGCCAAGTATCAGGAGCCTTGGGAGGGCGACGCTGCTATGTACCAAGAGGGATTCTGATCCTAGCGCCTGTTATTGACAATTGTAGACTCGATACCGAGTTCTTTTGACATTATTATTGACTCTATGCTTTCTTTTATCGAATTTGTCTCCGACTTGCATTATTATTTTACTGGTAATTTACTTAGATTTTATCGTATTTATTCATTATTTATAATTGTTTTATATTCTACCTTTATGTGTTAGTTTTCACGAATTTCGTGGAACCTGATTTGCACAATAACTGTGATTAAATGTATGTTCGCTTAGCATATTCGGGATATGTGTAGGTCATAACTCAGAATTCTAGGCCCTCGGGATGGGGTAGAATTTTGAGTCATAACAATATCTCATTTGAGATGATTTGGACATAAATAATTGAGGCTATAAGTAAAATTATAAGGTAGAGATGCTACAAGCCTAAGGAAATAAGAGAAGAAAAAAATCAATGAAGACCTAAAAGGAAGTGAGATGAGACATAAAAAGATTGTAAACTCACAAAGAGCTTAATGTTGATTAGAAACTAGTGGAAAATAGGATACACAAGGCCAACCCCAAGTAGATGGGATAAGGTTGTTATGACTATGATGATGAAGAAAAATATGTTGGAATGGCCATGTTAGAATGCATGGATCAGGTGGTTCGAATTACCCAATGATGTTAATTTTGGGCTCATTAGAATTCAATATATGAGCTCTCAATGTGTAATGACCCAGATTTTCAAAATCTAATTTTGTAGTGTAAGACGTGTTTTGCACTGTACACGGTTATAAATAGATTTCAAAACTCTATTTAAGATTAAAATACGCACAACACTTTTCACTGTTCTCCTTTTAATAAAACCCAAGTTGTCTTTTTCTTTTCTCACTCTTAAAAATCCTAGCTGTCACAACTCCTTCTCCACCCACCTAAAACTCTTTAATCTCGTCCCAAAAATTATTGTGTTCTTTCACAAGAACCGTTGTGATTTTTTTTTCCGCTGTTAAGATCGAGGAAGAAGAAGGCGAAATCATGGATGAGTCATTATGTTGACGCCAATCTCTATCACCTTAATCGTTGTGGATCTACCAATCACGCTTCAAGAGGTGGGTACTCGTCAATCTATCTCGTACTTCTTAGATCCCATCGCGTAGGATACGTTCGATCGTGAAATTTTGGAATAAAATATGATCTTACAAATTATATAAAAGTAAATAATTAAAAGAACTAAACACACCCACAAATATAACACAAGCGATTTTAACGTGGAAAACTCTATCAAAGGTAAAAATCACGGGATCTATCTCATATCTAAAGTAAATAATCCACTATGAATAAAATAAATCTTACAGTGCTTTGAGAATGATATGCCCCATCATTCTTCTCACATACAATGATCGCGTCTCACGATCATCCATTCCATAGTGAACATCTTTCACTTATAACCGTCGTGTCTAAAGATGGCCCACTCGTATATCACGATTCAACTATCTTAACCTCAAATCTCATAAGAAAAAGGATAATTCTTTGAGAAATTAAACTAATTAGAATGATACAAGATTTACCTCAAAGAGGGTAGGAAAATCAGAAGAATATTTTCGAATAAGAGAAATTTTTTTCACAAGTTCTAACTTCCTGAACTGAAAATCCCATTTAATACTGTCGGGGCACGGACGTCCGTGAGTCACACACGGATGTTTGTGATGTTAGTCACGGACGTCCGTACCACTGACCGTGATAACAAATTTTTCACTTCAATTTTACTTGGCATACAACCTAATTTTGGGAGCACTATTAAGTTAAGTCATAACTTTGACAAAATAACTTACAAATCGCTTATCGATAGACTATTAAATAAACCCTATATGTGTTTTCTTATAAAATTAATTTTAAGATAGAGTTAACGGTTAATCCTAATTTTATATATTATTTTGATTATTTTATGTACATATTTTGATTTTATTTTGAAACCTGGATCTGTTCTGCAATCTCGATAGTTGATCAATCGAATTACACTTTCAATCGATAAATTTGAAACCTTTATAAATCTCTCTGTCAAGATATATGGTCGACCATTGACTTCTATGATCGATCACTCTGCCCAAGGGACAAAACTTGATTTCAGTCTTTTTATTTGAATGGAGAGGCACTTCAAATCAATTGACCCTTGTCTTGGTAATTAAATGTCCATAGGGCCTTGTGTTAATATAATAATATATTATATTACAAACGCCTTTTAACTTATACTAGGTACCTATTAAAATATTATATAATTATCGGACTAAAGTAATAACACTCGAGTGCTACTATTATACTAATATAACAATAAATTTTTTATTTTATTTTTTATATATATAAGATATAATAATCAAGTATTATTATTATTATATTATTATTATCCTTATATAAGTTGAGCACTCAAGCCGTTCCAAATTCGCTTATGAAACAAATTGATATCATCGATTGATCGACTTTGACTCGAGCTGAATAAATTATATAATATATTACCAATCGATCGATTGTGTCCAAACAGACATCAATTAATAACATTATTATTGTCTTATCTTATAATTTCACTTGTAAGACTGAAACTTAATGCACTTTAATTATTTAATGTTTCAATCGATGGTAGTGATGCACTCCACTTTAAATCATATTGTCTTTTTAATTTGAGCATTTAATAATATATATATATATATAACGTTTATCCCTTTAACGCAACCACTTTGATAGTACGAAGTACTAAAAATTTGATGTCACGTGAAAATCGAACTCTGATCTTCAAGTCATCGAAATCACACTTTAACTGCCCTATCCTATATTATATTAAAATGAGGTGTAAATAAATTATATGTATAAACATAATAAAATTTGATATAAATCTTTTTGCACGCATGATATTTTTGTATTTACTTTTTAATCACATTATACGAGTTATGAGTAAGTTAGGGCATATATACGAGAGTGTATGAGATTATGTCTATGCTTAGGTGTGATGATTCACTGAGATGATATCAACATGAGGAATACATTATATTCGCATGCCTTACAACTCATGATAGTAAGGGATATCATGACGAGTCGGGTGAGTACAAATTCAGTGTAACCTCGTATATAGCGGCATATACAGTAGCTCTATTATCCCGAGTTTTAATGTGAGAATAAAATATGAGATATGATATGAGATTCAGGCCTTGGGCCTTAGTTGTGGTGAATTTTTTTTACCATCACGTGAAACTAAGAATGTTATCGTCCATATATGAATGTAACTCTGTATGATAGTATAGGCTACCACACGAAGTACATTAAGATTACTATAAAAACTTTATTTGGGAAGTGTGATTTAGAAAAGTTACTCCACTATAGCTCGTCTTAGAATTAAGTTGTAAGAGTATATTATGAGTATGAGATAAGATAAGTTATGATATAAGTACGATAATAAAACACTACTATATAGGTCAGTAAAAGATTAAGAATTTAAGTCTGTACGTGTCATTCCTTGCGTAGCCACTATAAAGACAGCAATGCCTTATAGCTAAGACAGGTATTTGAGAGACAATAAGATTAAGTTATGAGTATGTATGACCATTTATATCTCCCCATTGAACTAGATGGGAGTATGAGTATGATACAAAGGTGTTATAATATGGTGATATAATACTATGGTAATCCTCATATGATAGCTCAAGCAACGACTTTAGCACAAGTCGTTTAAGATTTATGAGTATGTTAGTTACGCAATGCGATGTACAAATATATGTGCGAGAATAATAAAATGTAATATGTTATGAGTTATGATAAGGTACGTTAGGATATGAGTATCTAAATCATAATCCTACATTTATGATATAATATAAGTTTTACATCATGTATATGTTTTGGTTATATTATCTTTCAATTGTTTTGAGATGCTATGTTTATCACTCACTTGATGCACCCACAATGCACTTGAGTAGTATGAGGCCGATTGGTGGTGTATCTACTGAGTTTATATGACTGAGTAAACTCATTCACGATAATCTAATAGTTGTAGGTAATTACGCTGGTGGAGTTGACGTCGGCTATCTAGATCTTGTCGACGCTAATTTTATTGATTCAACGAACGTTGAGTACTAGGAGCCTTGCGAGGGCGACGCTGTCGAGTATCAGGAGGACCTCGGTGTTGATTTTGATCCGTGCACTGATTATTGACATTTGTAGGCTCAATACTGAGTTCGTTTGACATTATTATTATTATTGACTATACGTTTTCTTTTATTGGATTTGTCTCCGACATTTATTTTATTTTATTGGTGGTTACCTGAATTTTTATCGCATGTATTTAGTATTTATGATCGCTTTTATATTTCACCATTAATTGTTGACTTTCACAAATTTTGTGGAATCAGATTTGCGTAAGAACTCTGACTATGTGTATGTCTGCTTAGCGTATATGAGATGCGTACGGGTCATAATTCGAAATTCTAGGCCCTCGAAATGGGGTTGAATTTTAGGTCGTGATATAATGTGAGAACACCATCTGTACCGTATGATTTGAAAGCCGTGATATAAAGATATCAAATGCAAAAGATTAAAACAAAATATAATTTTTATCATTTGATTGAATAGAGTCAAAGGTTATTATATAATTCAATTGTTGACTATAATAGATCATATGATAAGTATTATGTTTTGTTATAATTTTATGTATTAGAGATCTATTAATTATGAACTTTAAATCAGACGATTCATATTGCATTTTTACATATAACATGTCCCTGAAATACAAAATATTTCTTTTAACTTCAGTGCAATCGCCTGAAAAGCTGTGCAATTAATGTCTCCCAATGAAAATTCAGTGTCTGACAAGGTGGTATGCAGCGCTTACATAAGACGCCAGGTAACGAATTAGCCGTAAACCCTAGAAACAGCGACGCCTCTCTCTCTCTCTCTCTCTCTCTCCTCACTCTCTAGTTGCCCCTCTCTCTCTCTCTAGATATTTTTGCTGCAGACAAGTAGTCCCTTTTCCCCTAAAAAAATGGCTTCCCAAACTGAAAACCCTCCTCCAAAATCCTCTTCTCCTACCGACATGAACGACCTAGAAACCCTAAAAATTTCAGAAGAAGACGAATCAAAAACTGCTCTAAGCAAGAAAGCAGCAAAAAAAGAAGCTATGAAAGCCGAAAAACTCAAGAAAAAACAAGAAGTTTCTGCTGCCTCCACTGTATCTTCTCTGGACAAAACCGATCCCCTTTCGGCAAACTACGGCGACGTCCCTCTCGAAGAACTCCAATCGAAGGCGATAACTGGTCACAAGTGGACCGATATACAGTCTTTGAATGAAGGGTTAAAGGATACAGAGGTTTTGATCCGGGGCCGGGCGCAGACGATCAGAGCCGTCGGTAACAAGATCTCTTTCCTCGTTTTGAGGGACAAGGGTTTTACTGTACAGTGTGTGGTGACGGTTGCCCCGGGCACTGTCAGCAAACAAATGCTTAAGTTTGCCACAGGGCTTAGTCGGGAATCGCATGTCGATGTCGAAGGGATCATCTCCGTGCCAGAGAAACCAATCACCGGTGCTTCGCAACAGGTAATTTGGTAACCTCCTCCATTTGAGCTTGCGAAAATTCGTAGTCTCCCTTTAGCATTGTTTCATATGGTTTTTATTTGGGATCATGGCTCCTAATCGACATTTAAACACCAAATGGTGTTTAATTGATCTTCCACCATTAAAATGCCACTTTGTAACTCACGCCATTGAAGTTTGATTTATCATTGTGCCATGTGGCACACATCTATTATCAATCTAAATGTCCCAGTGGCAATCCATCGTTGGAACATGTCCCAGCCAAAGGATCATGCTTATAAGTGGATGCAAACCATCCGATTGGTGAACTTTAATATCAACCATCAAAATGAAGAACAACCGTTGATATTAGAGTACATAAATCGGATGGTTCGAATATCCCAAAAGTGTATTTTTTGACCCATAACCCTTCAATTGATGATATATCACTTTGACGGTATGGATTTCCAAGATCATAAGCCAATAAATGGCCTGAGATCGTTTAAAAAACATTTGATACTTAAATGACGGTCATGAGAGTCGGTCCCTTTTTATTTAGATTTCAGCTATAGTTATTGATTTAAATTTAGGTGTATTATTCAAGAATATTTCGTAGTCTGTTAACGCCACCAGTTACCCATGATTTGGTTACTGTGCTGGACTCTCCCTAGCATGGTGTCAAAACTTTGCCAATACTGATACGTATCATTGATGCATATCGGTCTCCCCCCCCCTCCTCCCACAATACTGGTACTCGTTTGGTATCAATATCAGACCGATACTGTTTTTGTGTTGGCCGATACTAATTAAAAAAAAAAAAAAAAAAAAAAAAAGAATTAAAACTTGTCCACCGATACAGTATCAATGCTACTATATCCGTATCTGCTGATACGTATTGGTCCAAGATGGACCGATACCTGATATTGATACCTTGCTCCCAAGTAATGTCCCATATCTTTTGATTTAAAAAATTGCATTGGTCGGACGATCCGTATTCAATCAATGAACTAATTTGTGGGCTCTTGTTGCCTTTAAGGCTCAAAATGGTTTGATAATTGTTGGATGGTAATGATCCAATAGATGCATTTTTTTGGGTCATATCCATTCGAGAGTTGGCCTAACCTATCGATTGGGAGCTGCGTTACCCAAGTATGGCCACAGGTATTGAGTATGCCAAGGGTTGGGTAGTAACTGTATTAGTTTTACGTATGAACTAGTAAGCGTGGAAAGAATGAAAGATGTGTCTCTCAATATTGTCATATAATTTTATGATTTTAACAATTTCTAGTTTTATGGTGTAAATGAGTATGACATGTGCATTATCAAATGCGCTGTAGCACTTTTAAATGTGTGTTATTTATTGTTTCCAGGAGTAACTTTGTATAGCAAGTAGCACCATTGCGCATATGTACAACACTAGTGCAGATGTACACTAGTGCAAATGTCCGTGCCTAAGTCATATATTAAATTCATGCTGTTATAAAATTTCACAACTTGTGCTTTGTAGCCCAACTTGAATGGTTTTTTTTTTATCGGAGCCCAACTTGAATGGTTGACCTAGAATCTAAACCACTAGTTAATCTAGAGGTAATTAGGTATTTTCCGATACCTACTGATATCATTAGGTATCAGCCAATACCGTTATTTCCTGTTTTTTATTATTATTTATTTTATATTAGTTTTATTTTATGAAAATATTTCCTCGTTAATGGCCTAAAGGGAAACTTTTTCATCAAAACTTAAAAATTAATCAATTAGTTGTTGAATTCAGTTGAAAGCTGACTTTCACATACTTTACGTCCTTAAAATCATTGAAAATTAGCTTCTGTTGGTCTCAATGGCTAAAAGCAGTTTCATGAGTGACTCTTTGCTCATTGGTTCATTGGATTAATAGTTTCTTCAAATGGGTACATTCTTATGACAAAAAGGAAAATCCTATAAGCGATTAGACTCGGCTGCAAACCTGAATAGGACCCGACCTGCCTTTTGTTGGGTCGGGTTTGGATATGGCTCGGCCCGGACCCAACTGTAACTGAAATGGGTCCATAATTTTTTCAATGTGACCTGCCCCAGACCTGACCCGATTCTAAGTGGGTTTGGTCTGGTACACCTCTGACCCAGACCCAACCATTTACATCCTAAGCAAAACTATGAATCTTTGGGAGAGAATAATCGAGTGGTGACCAATAGAAGAATCATGCGTATTAGATAATCGGTTTTAGTTGATGATCAACGACTAAGGAAACTAATGGGAAAGTTTACAAAAAGAAGGAAAAATCTGCATATAATTTTATTGGTTTAGAGAAGGTTTAGAATAGAGTACTAGATAGATAATCTGGTGGACATTGAGGAAAAATATTTCCCATGCTTATATAATTAAATTATTTATGACATGTATGAAATGATTATGTAAGAATGATGTTTGGAGAAACGAGTGAGTTTTTTATTGGAGTTGGTTTGCATCGATGATTTGCCTTGAGACCTTATTTGTCTGCACTGATCGCGGATGCATTAGATATGCAAGAAGAGATTTCATGGTGCATGTTATTTGTAAATGATGTTGTATTAGGTGCTCGAACAAGGATAATAGATGACAAAATATAATTATGGAGGAAAGCCCGATAGTCGAGCAATTTGAAAATTACCAGAACAAATATGGAAGTTGGAGTGTAAATTTAGGGAATATAATAACATTGAGGTTAAAACAAAAAATCATCTAGTGCCACATTGTCGGAGATTTTTTGCAATTTAGGATCCCTTTACAATCAAATGGTGGATTCAAAGAGGAGGTCTCAAATAAGATTAATGGAGGTTATATTAAATAGAGTCAATCAAGTAATAGATGCGACCCAAGTGCTCCACTTGGACTGAAGAGACGTTTTTATAAGATGGTGGTTAAGCTTGTTATATTATACGGTGCGAATTGTCGAGATTGGTATTTTAAGGTAGATATGTGAAGTAACATAACAAGAAATGATAAAAATTGGAATGAGCATATAAGAGGAAATTTAAGAGTGATGCCTATAAAGGAAAAAAATTATGGAATCTCACTTGAGATGGTTTGGACATGGTCAATTGAGGCTATAAGTGGAATTATAAGGTAGAGATGCTACAAGCACAAGGAAACAAGAGAAGAAAAAAATCAATGAAGACCTAGAGGAAAGCAGTGAGGTGAGACATAAAGGATTGCAAAATCATAGATAGCTTAATGCTGATTAGAAACTAGTGGAAAATAGGATACACAAGGCCAACCCCAAATAGATTGGATAAGATTGTGAAGATTATGATGATGAAGAAAAATATGTTGGAATGTCCATGTTAGAATGCATGGATCAGGTGGTTCAAATTACCCAATGAGGTTAATTTTGGGCCATTAGAATTCAATATATGAGCTCTCAATGTGATGGCTTGCATTGTTGCTTTAAAATGTATGCCACATAGGGGTCCAAAATTAAAAAACCTAAACCTGAAAAGTGGCCGAAAATCGAGCCTTCCGAATTGGACCGAAATCGATTGAAAACTGACACCAAACTGAACCGATTCCTCCCAGTTCAATTTCGGATTTGGTACCTAAAAACTGAAAACCGGTTGGGTAGGGTGGGAACCATATTTTCTTTCAACTAATTATTTTTTATATGTTCTATCCAATGCAAGTTTTGTAAAGTATATTTAAGTTCCTTACCCAAATGATGGATGCCTTTAGTTGGATGATGGCAGCACAACAAATATTACAGTTGGTCAAACGAGGCCATTCTTCATTTATGCATCACATAGTAGAAAAATTTGTAAACGACCTAAATCTTCCTTCTATGATGGCTAGAAGGAAATGGAGTTATTTCCACATCCCTTTTGGTATTGCGTGCAGGCCTTCAATTTCTTTGGTGGATTTACTTGGTGAAAGGAGCAGAGGTCCCTTTCATCCTAGGTGAAAAAAGCCTCTTGACTATTTTACAATATTATGGGGATTATGGAAATAATGTAGGGTCAGGATAAATCAAAGAAAGAAATATTAGCAGGATTGAGTATTTGGAAACTTTTTTGTGGTATCAAGGTCAATTTCGAGAATGGAAAAATATTGATAGGTGAAAGAGATGAATCTATTTTGAGATATGGATTTGACCGCTATAAGTTACAATCTCAACTTTGATTGAAGTTCAATTGGTAATCTTGATCATAGTTGCCATGAGTTGTACGGGGTATTGGTACAGATACTGGTACGGATACGGGTACTGGTACATTTAGGAGAAAAAAGTTCCGGGTTGCATTTTTTATTGATGCGTCTTCGGTACGATGTTGGTACAACATAGAAACGTAATAGATGCGTTATAGGTACGAAATAAAATACGGCATTGGTATGACATAGATACGAGATGGATTCGTAATAGAAACATTAGTAGTGCGACATAGATTCAAAACGGATGTGGCATGACATATATATGATATTGGTATAACATTGGTGCATCTTTTGTATAACTATGTATGGTAATTATATTTTTATGTACTAATATTTATAATTTTAAATTTAAAGCTTAGATCCATGATTGATTGAAATCATTGAATTCATATATCAATGGGTGTAAAAGCACATGATTAAATTTATTTGTTAGTAGTATATAATCATATATAATATATAATCTAAAGTACTTAGTAAAATTATTACTAGAAACATATCTAAAGTGTACATGTAATTGCCAATCATATGCACATGACGAGCATTCCACGATTTCCTGATTTATACAAAGAATGATTTCAATGTCCCTAAAAATCTGTAAAAGTTGGATTTTGACCTAATCTAATGGCTCTAAAAAATTGCTATATGGAAGAACGAAATTAGTTTCATATTTAAGAATAAATAGGAAGCAAATTTCTTCTTTTACTAGAAATCAGTTTCTATATAAATTTTAAAACGATTTCTTCTATGTATAGATTGAAGTGCGTTTTGAAAATGTTTCAAAAGAGTTTCGTTCCAGTCCCCGGTATTGGTACGCATGGGGACTAGTACGATAGGGTAAAAAGGGTTTCTGGGTGACTATGATCCTGACTCATCCAAAATTTTATTTTAGGGTTGGGGGAGGAGTTAGTTCCTTTATTGTCATCTTGGGGATGTTGTTACATCTTTGTTTTCCTTTTTTTGTGTCTTTTCTTCTTTTTGGTGGTCGTTTAAAAACAATAACAAAGTTGTAGAAAAAGAAAGCATTGGGGCCAACTGGGATACTATAGAGGTCTTGATTGTGATGGGGGAGTGTTTTTTTATTACTGAAAATATTCAATAAGATATTGAGAACATGAAAGATTTTTGGACAAGTAAAAGCACTACTGTCCCTTTTTATAATGACAAAGGGGATATCCCATAATAAAGGGCACTATTGTCCCTTACTGTGGTGCTGTGGATCCTTAGTTTTATCCTGTTTAACCCTTTGAGCAAATATGCTTGCTGAAAAAGAACTTAAATATTTTATTTGGTGTGCTAGGGCTGGTGACCTAGGTCCTTGAAGCTAAAGAGGGTCCCGACGATTTGTTTAATGAATATTTTAATGTTATTTTGTCTTCATGATGTAGTTACTGTGTTTGACCTTTTTCCGTTTTTATTCATTTTTACGTGCTGAATCCTCATGCCAATGCTTTAGGAATCTTCTTGACATAGAGGGTGATGGAAATTTACCCCTATATTTCTAAAATGTGTACTCATTTCTCTAGGTAGAAGTTCAAGTAAGAAAACTTTACTGCATCAGCAAAGCTGTGCCGAATCTACCCATCAACATTGAGGATGCTGCTCGAAGTGAAACTGACTTTGAGAAAGCTGAGCAGGTATGCATGTAACTACAAAAATTTTAATGTTCATTTTAGCTTCCGAGTAATTAGTATTATTCTTGCACTCCTGCATCCAAGTAACTCAATTAGCAAATTTGTATTGGTAAAAATTGGTGGCTTTTGTTTGAATGGTTTAAATAGAAATCCAGCCTAGTCTTGTACAATATAAATTAAAACTTTTAAAATCCCTCATTATGATTTTTAATCATTGTGCTGCATATTTTACTGATCAATGGTTCTTCTATCGGAGGGTGCAGACAGGAGAACAGCTTGTTCGTGTTCATCAGGACACACGATTAAACTATAGAGTTCTCGATATCCGGACTCCTGCTAATCAAGGGATTTTCCGTGTTCAATGTCAAGTTGAGAATGTAAGTGCTTATCCTTTTGAAGTAGCCTTAGTTATTTTGACCTTCTAGTGGTACGGCATTTATCGTACCTCAAGGCTTCGCGTCTCCTTATATGGATCGATTTCTAAACTTTTGTAAGCTTTTGACTGTATTAGGTTGGTTAACTTTTATATGATGGAGCTGGAAAATTCCTGTTATTTCTAGCCATTTAGATATAAAAAAGAAGGCATTTGATCTCATGTTGCAACTTGCATTTATATTTATGACGAATTTCCTAATAAGTATTTGATTTTATTTAACTACTTTTTTATCTTTGGATTATGAAGTTCTTCTATCAGATCATTTGAATTAGAGTTTATGAGTAACATTGCTATCATTTGATTGCTTTGAATTCTCAATTCCTAGAGTGGATAGATTGTCACTTGATATATATATATATAAAATAGAGCCATAATTTCATTAAAAGCAAACAAGATTACAATGGATCAAGAGGTTTAGTGAGAAGCTTAACCCAACAAAGTAAAGGTTCTTTATGGTGGTCTAATTTGCTCCCCATCCAGCAGGATGTTGTAAGTCGACATTCCCTCACGTTCAGGTCCTTGATGATCGCATTGAACACAAATCTGAGTCTGAAATATATTTTCAAAATTCAATTATTTGTTTCTTTCCAGGCTTTCCAGAATAACTGCCAATGGTAGCACATTCCAGATGGCCCTTGCATTCCCCTCAAACGGTCAATCCGGCCATTCAGCTAGAATTGAGGCTCAACAGGCCATGGCACCCGTAGATTCCAAATTTTGACAAGAATCTTTCCCAACTCTCACTGGAAAAACTATATTGAGGGTCCACCGATTCATCTCCTCCCTCTAAAATCTGCTCACACTTGGCATATCCATCCCACACTTACTTAGTTGGACACATGTAAGAACTCTTCTCAAACCACCTCCCATGCAAGAATTTGACTTTTAGAGACGCAACTGTCTTCGAAAATCCAGTACATAGTTGAACCAGTAACGGTCTCCTATAAAAAAAAACTTATGAAAAGACCTTATCAAGAGCCTGCCTTTCTTCTCCTTATTTCACACTCGACAGTCTCCGTTGTTTTATGCACCTTCAAGGACTAATACTGGTTAATATATTAGGCACCCTAAATGATTTACATTATTCCCTTTGTTGCTTAGAATGTCTTTGGACACTTACAAAATAAGCCGCTCACGATTTAGGAAGGTCCTTGACCTTGTCTTTGCGACATTCCTTCCCTCCCCACCCTTGTGTGTGTGTGTGTGTGTGTGCGCGTGCGGGTGCGGTGCGCGGTGCATGCACGTGTGCGTAAAGGCGTGATCATTGATGTCCAAGTTTTTAAATTTTGTAGTTGAATATGTTTTGAAGATATCATTTTGTTGTTGTTGTCCTTATTCCTTAAATGCTAAGATCTTGACACGGATAAATAATTTATTAGTTTGTTGAGTTATGGTTTGAGGGTGCTTCTTCAGTGGGTTCTTCCTTGTTATAATGAATAACGATTTATGTACAATATGTTAGTAAATCAAATCAAAATTATGCAAAAAATAAAAATAAATGGGAGAAACATTGTATTAATGATTCATAAGGAAAATACCCAACCACCATCGTCACACAAGCAACCAACATTACCTAAGTTCTTTAATCATGGTTCAAACACTCGTTAAGTCAACTCAACATTTGATTCAATCAATGGAATTTCGAGTCGGCTAAAAACCGAATTCGAATCTTAAGAGGATGTCGTGTTACTCTTTTAACTCGATGACATGGTTTAAAAATCAGCTAATATTGATACCTTAGGTATATTAGTTATCACATGACTATTGGCCGATATCCCCAAATATATGGGACAAGTGATGATGATGTTGATGATAAGTAGCGGTCGATATCTTCTTGTATCGATAGGGTATTGACCGATACCAATGAGAATTGATATATCCATCTAACTGCATATTGTTGTAACTTGTTTTAATGTTTTGCATTTTTTTAATATTGATAACGAAGTTATTTCCATTATACCTCCCAAGCAACATTTGTGGTGGCAGTGTAATTTTCATTGAAAATATATAAAATGGAAATATTTCCGAAATCTACTGTAATTTTTTTCTTTTCTTTGTGAGTATTATAATGGGAATTTTTAGCATACAAGTTAATACAATCAAGATGTGGAAAGATTTTCATGTTGATTTAATAGAAAATGTAGATTTCGGAAATCTTGGTCTCATAGGAAGAAACTTCCACGTACTTGGGGTTTCCATTGTTTGTAAGAAAGACGAGGATTAAGCATTGGGACCTGGTGGTGGGACGATTTCAGAAAACAAATGGCTGGGTGGAAAGGTGTGCTATTGTGCATAAGGGAAAGAATCACATTGATTAAGGCAATCTTATAGAAATCTCTTCATTTTCTGCATGCTGATATTTGATTGTCCTATCCCAGTGGTAAAGAGATTGGAAAAGATTTAGAGGAACTTCTTGTGAAATAGGAGAAAGGCAAGAAAAGATCCATGTAATAAATTGGGATGTGGTCAGATTGTCGATTGAATCCGGAGGATGGGAATTCAGTTCTTAAGAATGGGGAAATCAACAGGTGGGGTCGATCCGTGCCCCGAGCCGCCTGCCTAGTCTTTAAGGTCGGTTTGGATAGCCACTTTTCAGGTCCAACCCGATCTGGCCTGGCCCGAGCTGACCCGAGGTTAGCGTCGGGTTCAACCCTTCAACCTGAGAACTTGTCCTTGATTAGTAAGTAGTAGCATTGGACCTTCCTTTAGAATAAAGCGAGGTCGCCTACAATTATCATCAAGACCATGATTTGTCCCCATTTGAATACCACCAAACATGAGTCATCCCTCAACTGATTTGATCTTAGAAAGATCAACTTAGTAGTTATTACCCACAATGCATGGGGGTTGCGTAGTTACTAAATATGAATTTAACATTTAGTATATAGGAATAAAGAACATCTTGAATATTTTTTGTTATATAATTCAGGTTATTAGGGGTAAAAAACCCAAATTCATCTTTAATATCATCGATACCCTACAGATAGTGACCTTTTGGATTCATGCATCAAATTTGGTTAGATATCATGGCAAACCTACCACCAAATACATATTTAATATCATCGATGCTCTAAGGATAGTGACCTTTTGGATTCATTCATCAAATGTGGTTAGAAATCATGGCAAACCTACCACTTTCTTATATAATATAAAAAAAATTAATTACTGCTGCCCTTAACCATTGGCCTGACCCAACTAAAGTTTAGGGTCAGGCCACGAGGACCTTCTAAAAGCTCGATTCGAGGCGACCTAGTGGTTAGGGTACTTAACTTTGGTGATATTGTTAGGTTTAGTAGAAATTAGGGTCAGGGTTGACCGGTTGGGTGAAGAATAAAGAGGAGAGATAGGAGAGAGAAGAAAACAATATCAAAATTAGGGTTGTGAGTTGAATTGACCAACACCCTTCATATTATTACGATATATACTACATCCAATAGGATCTTATATACCTCACTAACACCCCTATACATGCGTTATACTTACTAATGACACTCGACTAAGACTAGTTACACACTCCTACTATTATAAGGGACCCAACACCCCCCTCAAGTTAGAGCACAGATGTCGATCATGCCCAACTTGGAGGCTTCCAACGATTTTGATGAGAATAACGACATGTTGATCTTCAGAAGCCACTTGAGGAGTACAAATTTCATTAGTTTCCACCTTTCGCGTAGGAAGTGACAATCCGCTTCAATATGTTTGGTCCTCTTGTGGTAAATGAGGTTCTCGGCTATATGAAGTGCATTTTCATTGTCATCATAGAGCTCTTGGATTTTTACTGCCTCGAAGCTTTGCCGTTGCAAAGACTCTCTGCAAGATACACTCTCAAGGTATCTTTGATGCAACACTTAGATTATGTGGGGCAACTCTTTGCCCATGTGTAAGTCCTTCCAATTCGGGTCATACTTAGGTTATATGGGCCTACTCTTGGCCCATGCCTAAGCCCTCACATACTGGGGTCGCACTTAGGCTATGTGAGCTTGCTTACTCTTAGCCCATGCCTAAGACCCTCACATATTTGGGTTGCATTTAGGCTATGTGGGTTATGACACCCATACCTAAAACCCTTATATGTGAGGGTTGCAATTATCAACTTAGAGTTGATCCCTTGTATGCTCAGGGTTGCGATTACGAATTTGAAAGACAAATTCGTATATTTAACACCTAGAATCATCATCCACATGATCGCGATTATCGCTTTGCGCGATTATGACCATCATCGATACACGTGATCAACCCGTCGTATGATCGTGACCATGAACAACTGATCATCATTTTGATCGATCTTGATCGTCTTCAATGGATCTTCAAATTGCACGATCGTGATCATAACCAATAGATTATCACTTTGATCGATCATGATCGCAATCAATTGTGATCATCGTCGATAGATCACCACTTTGCGCTATCTCAATCATGATCAACACTAAAAGACTAGCATTTCGAGTAATAACTTCCAATGTAAAAAACCGTCGCTCTCCAAGATCACGAACAAATCCTTGATATTGGAGTTTCAGCCTTTAACCTCGAGATTGGAAATTCCTTTAAAAGAGAGATCATGTTCGATCCAATGGTACGATCTTCACGGATGGGTTCAAAGTTCAAAATACATGCCTAGTGATCAGTTATTCTGAATCAAATCCTGTACAGTGATTTGGACCTAGGTTCGAATCATGATATACTAAGGCCTAATGGAAGGTTCATTGTGAAGTAAAAATCTGAATTCTAAGGAATTCAGTGGTTTTGACTAAGTTTAAAGCTTTCTAATGATGTTGTGGTCTTAATGATCAGCCCTTTGGAAGAAGACCATGACTTCTCTTTTCAACCTCACATACGAAACTCGGCATCATACTGAGATCCTAAGGTCGATCCAAGAGATCATGTGGCCTGAAAATATGTCTATAATCTTTCGTGGTTATCCTTCGAGAAAATATAATATAGTTTCCTATATGATGGCCCATACATCTACCTACCTGTGTTCCACATCAAGCAGTTCGTAATGGATGGAGTACGCTAAGTATCGATTCACAAGGTTTCGAAGATCCTGAAGGTTCTAAAATTTCGATGACGAAGGCGACAACAATGATGATGATGCTAACGAAAGACCTAGAGTTTAGATTTGTGTTTCATTTTCAGAGATGATTTATTTACTTTCAATTTTGTAGCGTTTAATCAAAGGTATTCATTTATATGATGTAAATTAACCGGGTAATCGAAGGCGATACCCGGAATTGTTAAGTCCACCATTATTAATCCCCCCTCTCATAGCAAGGGGAAATTTGTTGGGATATGTTTGTGCATGAATTTATTTCCTACGCAAATTTTTTGTGTACACACTTGTCAGGGTTTCTTACTGGAAAATCCCAAAGCACTAGTTAGGGCTTTGTATAGAAAACTCGAAAAGGAGATAAAATATTGTATAGTTTAGGTCATTGTTGCAAACGCCATAGAGAACCATCCGAAGGAAATAAGTTCTTATTCAATGTAAGAAAATTCGAACACCGTTTCATCTTTTTCATACACGGATACACCAGAGTACAAGCAAAACAACAGTAAATGTAATCTAGTTTATATTTTCAACTTTTTATTCCACCTAACACATCTTAATTTTGTCTGTGCCTCTAGATTTTTTTCTTGTATCTAAAATATTTCTGAACCCTAACAATCTTAGAATTACTTCCGAATGAACGTGAGGAGGGCAAAGATGATTTAGATGAGTGGGGAGACCTACACATTACCTAATTTTACCTTCCGTTGATGGAGGGTTCTCCTAGGTTTGGTTTTGGGTATCCCATTGGGTCTGGGTGTTCGGGGAGTGGAGGTGGCTCTCTGGCCCCACTCCAGCTCCTCGTTGCAGCAGTGCTTTCAGCGGTTTACCTCTTGTAACTTCTTTCTTTTACTAATGCATTTCCTTTGCCGATTTTAAACAAAAAGAAACCTTTAAATTACTACCTATAACATAAAATATCAAAAAATGCCTTCAAATCTTTCAAAATAGCTAGGTTCAAAATTGGTTCCAACTGGCATCCAGGAATTTGCAATTCATTTTCAAGCCCCTAATGGTCAAGTTTCGAGAAATATGTAGCTTAAGCTGTTGAAGGCGCCAATGATTTCTTCAAAACAAGCTATAGTTGAACAATGAAAATGGATAACTGCTCATAGAGTTAATCCCTCTCAGAAGTTCCTGCATCAAGATTGCTGAGGTTACATTGTAATATTTTAATATATTCAGTATCTTGACTGCCTAAAGACTTACTTGATGTGCTAAATTTTTCTGCTAAGCTAGAGCCATGCCATTTCTACTGGTCCTTTAGTTTGTGTCTGCATGTGTCAATATGGTAATTTTTCCTTTCAACTGAGATCTATTCACATCTAATCACAGTATGTTGACATTTGAAATCGTTTTCCTGGATTCTCTATGCAATCTTGCAGATATTCCGACAATTTTTATTGGCAGAAAATTTTGTTGGGATCCATACTCCAAAGTTGATAGCAGGCTCAAGTGAAGGTGGTTCAGCTGTTTTCAGATTGGATTACAAAGGGCAACCTGCTTGTCTGGCACAATCACCTCAGCTTCACAAGCAAATGGCAATTTGTGGCGATTTTGGACGGGTATTTGAGATTGGTCCTGTTTTTAGAGCAGAAGACTCCTACACACACAGGCATTTGTGTGAGTTTACTGGCCTTGATGTTGAAATGGAGATTAAGGAGCACTATTTTGAGGTAATATTTAGTTAGTTTCATGTAATAACCTCACTTGCGTGCATGCAAATTCTTCACCATGAGGACTTTGCACTTGTTCATGCAGGTAATAGATATTGTCGATCGTTTATTCGTGACAATGTTTGACGGTTTGAATGAGAAATGCAAAAAGGAACTCAACGCAATCGGGAAGCAGTACCCCTTTGAACCTTTGAAGGTTATTAATTTTCATTTTGAGTTCGTAAAATTAGTCATTACCTTCTTTATGCATTGTATGTTTTCCACTGCTGTAATCTGTAATTCTGCTTTAGCTGCATAAAAAGTGATAATTAGTTCCTTTTTTTTACTTGATGTGATTCTGATTGACACCTTTTTATTGCATGGGGCAGTACTTGCGGAAGACTTTACGACTTACTTTTGAAGAAGGGGTCCAAATGCTGAAGGTATGTTTCTTTAGAGCGGCACATAATTTATTTATATCTTACAGCCAAGAGTTAATTTTCAGCACTGAAAAGCTTGCGTGTGTGTGTGAGACCTCTATTAGCGCCCACGCAATCTCTGAAAGCGCCCACGCGTGCAACCCCTTCAAAACCATTGATTGCTTCGGATCAGATGATGGAGATCGTGTTTCACTACAATCTTCTACACAATGGATCTTGAGATCATGTTGCACCTATCAGATGGTCCATTTTTGATTCCACATGTCACAGATACCCCAAAAATGGCTATCACTGCAACTGTTTCGAAAGATCCTTTTATTTTGTTTCAACCAGAATTGAGACCTCACAGAATTTTCTCATCCTCTTGGAGAAAGGAAAATTCTCCAGCTATTAAGGCAGTCAATACAAGACTCAAGCATACACCCAGAAACACCAAAAACTTTGGAAAGCCAGCCCCAAATCTCCTTAGCAAAAGAGCAGTACAGAAAGAGGTGATTAGCTGTCCCTTCCCCCAGTCTACAAAGTACACAAATGCTTCTCAGGTCCATTCCTCTCCTATTCAACTGATCCATTGTAAGCTCCCATACCCATGCTGCTGTCCAAGTAATAAAGGCCTCTCTTGAAGGAGCAACCGACCTCCAAAACCCTCCCCAACTTTTGTCAACCTCCTCGCTATTTCGTAGCACATTATAGAAGGACTTAACCAAGAAAAGCCCCTTCTTCCCTGGAGTCCATATTCTCCTATCTATCCCCTGGTTATTGGGTTTGGCTTCTCTGAGACACGAGAAGAGATTTAGCAATTGTTCAACTTTGTCATCCCGAAGGTTTCTTCTCAGACGGATATCCCACCAACGATTTTCCCTGGAGTCCTTTACAACCTCGGCCACCCAAGCATTTTGATCTATCGCTAACCCATAAACTTGTCTATAACTATATGCCAGCGCCTGCTGCCCCACCCAAAGATCATGCCAAAAAGAAATTCTAGTACCATCCCCCCAACTGGATCTTATGTGAGAGGAAAAGTGCTCCCCCACTGAAGAGACCCCTCTCCACCAAGCCGATTCTCTACCATGTTGAGCTAGGTTAACACACCACCCGTTATTACTCTCTTCATATTTAGCCCGGATGATTTTTACCCAGAATGCCTCCCTCGCTTCCCCAATTCTCCATTACCATTTACTAGAAGGGCCAAAATAACCTTTTTGAGATCTTTTATACCCACCCCACCTTTCTCTTTCGGCACAATACAAGTCTCCTAGTTGAAAAGGTGGAACTTTTTTAAATCATCCCTTCTCTCATTGGAAATTTCTTTGAATTCTCTCCAAGCTCTCTCAATTACGGCCATAGGGCATTTAAACGTAGACATGGTGAACACCGACGAGTTAGAGAGCATGGCTTTGATGAGGCTCAACCTGCCTCCAATAGACAACAGATTTTCCTTCCAAATAGCTTCTTTTCTTCACCCTTTCTACAATCGAATCCCACAATACTCTATTTGGGGCCCCAATACAGAAAGGGAAGGCCAAATATGAAGAGGGAAGTCTATCCCACCAAAACCAATGGAGCTGGCAATCTTGTCCATCTCTTTATCCTCGATTATAATTCCCAGAATCTTAGTCTTCACCAAATTCACTTTCTTCCTAGAAACTCTTAGCATCGAAGAGTAGCTTTTAAGCACCATATCTCCTCAATGTTTTCCCTAGCGAAGATCATAGTGTCGTCAGTGTATTTTAGGTTGTGAAACAACCGGTCCCTCTCTAGCCACTTTGAACCCCTTGAAATGCTGCAAACTCGTAGCTTCATTGATAAGCCTACTTAATGCCTCTCCAATAATTTTAAAAAGCATGGGAATAGGGGGTCTTCCTGACGGAGATCCCTGGAGCTTTAAAATAACCACATGGGTCTCCGTTAACAATAACACACTGATGTCCATTCCCTCAACCTCTGTCCAAATCCTATCCGCTGAAGCTTGTAATCCAAGAACTTCCAATTGACCCTATCATAAACCTTTTCCATGCCTACTTTCCATGTCAGCCCTGATTCTCTAGATTTATACCTTGAGGCAAGCACTTCATGAGCTATTACCGCCACGTTCGTTAGCTTTTTGTCTTCAACAAAGGTACCTTGGAACTCGGGGATCACATCCTTCATAACCGGCTTTAATCGGTTAGCAAGGACCCTAGTGATGATCTTGTAGATGTTCCCCAACAAACTGATCAGGTGAAAGTCTACCATTCTTTCCACACAGATTTCAAAATCAAGGTGATGACAGTGGTGTTAAGAACTCTCCCAATCTTGCTTCCCATAAAAAAACTCATTAAACCATTAATTCCCCTTCATGGATCAAAATTTCGCCCGATACCGATACGTATCGGTATTGGATCTGAACGATACGGTACATTCAAAGTGCCGTATCGTTCATATATATGAAAAGTACTGAACGATACATTCCGATACGTATCGTTCGAGCTCAAAACCGATACGTATCGGTACCGGGCGATATTGAACGATACATTGAATGTATCGTTCAGTACTTTTCATATATATGAACGATACGGCACTTTGAATGTACCCAGACGTCAGTTCAATACCGATGACGATACGATGTCGTATCGGAATGATCTCATGTATATATATATATATATAGAGAGAGAGAGAGAGAGAGAGAGAGAGAGAGAGAGAGAGAGAGAGGGAAATGATCATATGACTCAAGTCATAGGACATAATCCCATGACTCGAGCTCCTATTAGCCGCATGTCATATCAGATGACTTAAAAAGTCAACCTGATGTGACACGCAACCAATGGTTGCTAGAGTCATGGGATCCATGACTCGGGTGAGAGGATCATTACCCATATATATATATATAGGCTTGGGACTATGCACCTGGATGTAGACTTAAGGGCTGCACTTAGACCATTTGGCACCGATCACGTGGATCGGGTGCCATGAAAACTTGGATAACATCAATCAGGTATTACCCGAAAATTTGGGTTCTATCCAATGCGTATCCACCATCAAAAATGTCGTTAAAGGTTTATAAAATCAATACACCAAATTTGTGGGGTGTCACCTTATCTTTGACCCATCAAATGAAGGTAAAAAAAGTAACTAATTTTAATTTTTTTTTTAAAATCACATGGCTGATCAACCCAAAAAGAGTGTTATTTTGGGTTGATCATGCCATTTGGTACGTGATTTGGCATCCGGGTGCAGCCCTCCAAGGCTGCATCTGAATGCATTTCCCTATTTCTCATATATATATATATATATATGATCAGGTATAATTTTATACTCTCATTAAAGAAGAAAATACAGACACAAAAAGGCAAGAAAGGGAAGAAAACAATAAGACAAAGTACAATGGCCTTTAGACCAAAATCCATCTATGCTCGAGAGAGCTAATCACAAGTCTTCTCATGTGAGAACTATGGGTTTGATCAAGGATCTCTTTCATTGGCTAACGGACCAGCCTTTATATTGTCTTCTTTATGCTGTTTGGGCATTTAAAATCATTAAAGTTCTGTAGAATTTGGTCTGTCTTTCTGATCATACTAATGAACCTCCGAAGGGGATAACTAGGAGCAAGCCATGCTATGTAGTCTAGATTCCCCTCCAATCCAAAATTTTCCAGCCCCAATCCTAGGCAACAAGGTCAAACCAATCAAATGCTCATGTCAACATCAATTTTATTGGCCGTCCCCATCAGTCCTACATAACAGATAATTTCCTTCTTGTGCACTCATAATAGGCCCCTCCTACTCCATGGCTAGCAAAGTTCAGCTTCACCCATTTGTTGGCCTCAAACTGGGCCGATAAGTGTCACATGCCCTTTTCTAGTCCCTCCCAAGAGCAATTGAAAATTTGAAACAATATCCAGCTAAGGATGTTGAGCTAAACAAGCCCTTTCTGATACCACTAGGACTTTCCTGATGATGTTTGTGGTAACTTTGAATGCTTTAGTTTTGAGGATTCAATTGTTCCTTTCCTAGCCCATTGCTTTGTAGAAAAGACCATTTCCACGTATAAGTTGTTGTAGTTATTCCACTCAGCTTATTCCAAGGTTGTCATAAATCAATTATTGAAGTGCAATTATTCATGTTGACATGTGATATTTTGATGTATTTAGATAGCTTTTAGTGTCGCCAAGATATATTGGGTATTAGAAATGTGTAGGGGTAGTTTAGGGTATTTGGTTTAATCACTTAAAGGGGGCAACGTTATAATATCTTAAAGAAATTATTATAAAGAAAAGAATGGAGATGTGAGCAACATTTATTGTGCACGTCCCCCAATAAATGGACTTGAGCCAAACAAGCTCTTTCTTTTTGCCTCTTCCCCTCTCTTTTCTATATCTTCTTCTTTCCTCTTAATTAAAGAAACCATAGAGCGATTCAGATCCAAGATAATCGTAGTAATTTAAAGAAAAGGGTCAACTTTTCCTAATCAAAACAAGGTTAACAAATAGGTTTAAGGGCATCTTTAAAACTAACCGAGAAAGACTTATAGGTGTGCTGGGTCCCAATAGCACTATCAGGGTGAGACGATAAACATTCAAAATAATTGCTCAATGCTATGCACATTACTAGAAACTCCTCAAAGCATCTACTTGAGTTACTCTACCTATAAATAGGAGTCTAGGTGTTCTTTTAACCCGAGTCCCAAAAGGATGAACAATCAGTCACTTTTTTCTCCCTTTTCCGTGTGCATTATATCCTACTGGCTTCCATGACATATCACATAGTGGGATGACAAGGTGGCCCTTTTCGTTCTTTGTGCTTACTTCTTTGGGGCTTGTCCCTTACTTCATTCTACAGGGAAAACAAGCGGACCACAATTAGCAGACCTTTAGCAATAAATCCAAAATTTGCTGCAGATATTTATCGTGAATGTATCAAAAGTAAAACAACCAATTGGCCTCTCTCACACGAGTCTAGGAATGGGGCTGGTGGACAATTCATAGGTTAAAACTGATCTGACTGTTTCCCGTCGAGGAAATGGAGAAAAAAAAGGGCTGTTTTGGCCTCTCATACCGGTTAATTGTCTGAAGCTCAATTTTGAAAGATGTTCCCCTTCCTTAGTCCTTACAAACTCGGGGTGGAGCGGTCTTGGTGGCACTATCTGGGATTGTGAGACGATCTTTGAAGGCCTGATCGATTGGGAGGCCAAGGTGAGATCTTTATTACAAGGCCTTTGGGAACTGTGGAAAATGCCAAACTTAATATTTCTCATTGAGGGTGACTCCTGCAATGTCATCCATCGGGCAGAAAGCTGGAGTGGGTATCCTTGGTGTTTGACAGACATTGGGGACATCTATGCTACTGGTTCCTTCATTTTCTACCATATTCATCATGGGGTGAATTCTTGCATTTTGCTCTCAAAATGGGGAGCTGATCTGGTTCTTTTGTCCATGCATTGATAGCTGATGGACCTAGATTTTTAATTTATTTTGTTTTACTATTATTATTATTATTTGTAATGGTTCCTTTTCTTAATAAAGGGCTTTGTGTACTGATAGAAAGTGCGGCCGACTCTCCTGACTGTCATTGAAACACCATTTTGGTGTTTAAATGATCTTACTCCATTAAAGGTGTAAGATGTGAGCCATCCAAATCATCAAAGTTGTACCTCATACATGGAATTGCAATGGATCTGAAAATCACACTCTTGGGAGATTTGAGCAATCCAATCTGTGCATTTAATATCGACCATTTTTCTTATTTATTTAAGGATTGATATTAAATGTCACCGATTGGATGGTTCACATCCTATATGAGAGAAAAGAAATGACTACAGGACTTCATAGAATTAACAGGTTAGGTATTTTATTTTCTTTCATAAGTTTTCATTTAGGAGATTTTCTTACTTATCTAGGATAGATCAATAGCATTGAGGAGTCTATTTACAACTAGCGTTGGGCTGTTATAAATAGGATATAGGAGACATGCCACCAAATTTTGATTTTTCTTCAGATTTGATTAAGACACTACATTCCCCTTATATTTATTTTTTTGCATACCAAATTTCTCTTCAAGTCCTCTCTCCCAAATTTAAATAAGGAGGTACCTACCTTTTTTCTCCCTTCTCTGTCTGTGCTACTTGAGATCAAACTATGGCACTAGAAGAGGTCACCTCAACTCGTTGGATGTCGAAGAGGGGGGGTGGGGGTGTACCTTTCAATTTCCCTTTTCTGTCTTTATTGGTTTAAAATTAGATGGATAAGATGAGTAAGATAGACATTCATTTATAAATAATAACATCTATGCTTTTGAAGTGTTGGTCTGTAAATATGGCGGAACTCTTAATGGCTGGGGCATTTGGTCAAAGAGGAGAGGATCTGGTGCGTCTGTGAGGTGAAAATGGACTTTTAGCTGTGTTTTGTATGAGCTGGGGATTCTCTATTGATCATACGTTCAACTTGGTTGGTGGATCGATTTTCTGGGATATCCAGTTCAAAAGGAACCTTAGGGAACAGAAGATTGATGCTCCGGCAGAGATGCTGGGTGTTATTGGCACTTTCTTGCCGAATCACAGTGGGGTTGATGCTAGAGTTTGGACTCTTGAGAATAAAGCTTACTTTATTGTTAAAAGTTTCTATGGTTTTCTGGTCAGGCAACCTCTCATTAGTCATAATTGGGTCGTGGTTTGGAAGATGAATGCTCCTCGTCGTGCCTGCTTATTTGGCTAGAGCTTGGCTTAGGGTAGGGTCCTAACCATTGATCAACTCATCAAGAGGGGGTAACACATTCACAATAGGTGTGTGATATGTATGCAAGAGGCTGAGAATGCTGACCACCTGTTCATCCACTGTTGTGTGGCTGGAGATATTTGGGTCCTAGTGCTGAAAACTTTGGGATCAATTGGATTTTCCCTGGATCAATGGGAGAGATGTTTGCTACTTGGGGGGGGGGGGGGGGGGGAGATTTTTAGTGGGTCTCCTGTGGGATGCTGCCTGATTTTGTTTTTATGTTTTGTTGTTCCTTTCTCTTCGTCCTCTTTTTCTTTTCTGCCCTTTGCTTTAGCTCCTTGCTAAGGCTCTGGGTTGCTACACTTTGTATGCCTCTTTTTCTCTTTATGTATGTTGCTCTGGTTTATCGATCAAAATGAAATAAGAAACACATAATAACATCTCAACAGTAAAAATTGTTGCCAAATAAAAAATATTGTTAAATAAATGTAGGAAGCATAGCAACAAAAAGATAATTACTATTGGAATGAATGAATGAAGCAAACTTAACTAACTCCTGATGCCTAAGCCCCAATGCAAATTAATGATAATGAAGTATACTAATATTACACAGTTAATTTTGACTTCATAAAATCACTCACTTCTTAATTAGCTTTCCTTTTTTATTTTTTTAATACTGTCGGACTGCCATTTGTTTTTTTGTTGGCATGCCCCTACCCTTTTCTTTTCAATATCTGTTTGTTTGTGTTATGAGTGTAGCTACGACTTGTGTGTAGGAAGCTGGTATAGAAGTTGATCCTTTGGGGGATCTGAATACAGAGTCAGAGAGGAAATTAGGCCAGCTTGTTCGAGAGAAGTAAGCCAAAGTTTTTGCTGTAGTTCTTTGGTCCTCCCTTTTCTATTTTAATTTATTTCTGGATATTAAATAGAGCAGTTATTGTCTGTTGGTTAACTCATTTTTACATCTGAACACAGGTACGACACCGAGTTCTATATACTTCATCGGTATCCTTTGGCCATTAGACCATTTTACACCATGCCATGCTATGATAACCCACAATATAGCAATTCATTTGATGTATTTATTCGAGGTAAGATAAATATAATTAAGGGTAAATATGTAACTTTTACAGATCGATCTAGTAAAATTTTGTCTGTTGTGTAGTACACGTTATATGATCAGATTTATGCAGATGCTTTCTTCATTAACATTTTCTTTTATAATACTAGTGGCGATGCACGTGAGTAAAATAAATGAATTTAGCTGTCTATTCTAAAATGGCATTAGGTGTCAGTCAAACTACAACCTTGGAAAATAGACATGCATGTATAGTTATATTATAGCATGTTATATAATGACAGTTAAATGATCATATTAGAATATGATCATCAACTCAACTACCCCCATAGAAAGAGGTCAGCGTTAGCCATAGTCACAAAGTTGGTAATATATTGGCAAGGGTCTAAGTAGGAAAAAATCGGCAAAAAATGGTCAAAGTTGGTCAAAGTCTGAAAAATCAGGGGGGGGGGGAATAGAAAATTTTAAATAAAAAATGTATCATACTATATTTCAAGTTAAAAAATAATGGTTTTAATGAACAAGATGGTACCAAATAGGCAAGAAGAAGTTCTAGAGACGGGCAGGCAGCAGAGAGACCCTAAAGGGTTTTTTTCCCTCTAAATATGTGAGAAAAAAATGGATAACAACACAAACAGTGCCGATTAATAGGCGAATTGTCCTGCTAGCCCGCATTACCAGTGATAAACAAATGACATCTATTTTCTCCTCAAATTTTAGCTTAACAATCAGACATTAATTGCAGGAGCATTTGTTTCAATCAAATGCTTTATCATGAATTGCCTATGTAACTACTTTTGTTGCTTCAGTTCTTGCTTATTCTATTCATTATTTTATAATTTTATGGGCTAGTAACGCCATAGCCATACTGTACTCCCCTTTTTTTAAAAATCCAGCCATATACCATTCTCCACTTTCATCAAAATCAATGGTGACCGCATGAAGTTTCAAAAAAGTCACCATTAGCAGTAAAGCAGAGAACATAGTTCGAAATATCCTTTCCAAAGTATGAATACAAACCTATATGTCTAAGTTATGGAGTCATAACATCCAATACATTGTCGACTTCTTGTGTTTAGCATTTTATTATTAAAAACAACAAAATCAGAAAAGCACAGATATTTTATGAGCAAATAAAATGTTATATATTAGATAATTCTTTGTTTAGTTTATACTTTAAATGCTGATATGTGTCATGCATTGCTCCAGTTCACTCAAATTGGTAACACGAGCATCTGGACGTCTTGTACCAGTTTCAGGTCAAATTTTAAACAATGATATTATTGGGTTTATTTTGAAAGGATAGAGAATAGACAAAATGTCTAGCTACCTCATCTCGTTCTTAGATAGTTCCTTCCACTGTGTCTTCTGTTCTTTTTTCAACTAAAACTTTAATTGAAATTCTTTCCCTACCACCAAGATAACATGTTTTCTCTTTGGATTCTCTTCATATACCACCAAGATAACATGTTTTGTCAATCTTTGAAACATTCACCAAGTAATCTCTCAGAAATCCTACAGTTGGGAATCCATAAATGTCAGCTTTTTAAAAGTTTGACATAAAATAATGACCGTAATCAGCTTGATCAAAATTATTTTGCAAAAAGATGACAATGAAAATGCTCTTTAACTTTTCATAGAGATCGGTTAAAATGGTGAGGGAAAATCAATGTTGTAGAAATTGAATTGGATCGTAAAATCATTTTGGAATTTGTGAATTGAATCAAATTGTTAAATCGTAAGATTCACAATCATTTTTTTTAAATAAGAAAAAAATCTAAAAAAAAATCCAAAAAATCTAAAAAATTGAAATACATTTTTATAACATGATACTTCTTTCATAAATAGTGTAAAGATATAAGCCAAATACTTTTGATTGAACATCATCAATTCATGACTGATGGCCTGAAATGAATCTTCAAAAGCAAACACCAATCCTCAAAATTTTAATTGAATCTTCATGTGAATTTAAGATCCATCTTATTGTAGTAGTCATTTGCAACAAATGGAATTAAATTCTGATTCCATACCAAAAGAAGATGAGAAAATTTTTAACCCCACACGATAGGTAAGATTATTATAAGAGAGGTTTTTAATGTTACAAAGAGGTTTCTATAATTTTTAAGGAGCAAAAAAGTAAAAAATAAAATAAAAAATTCTTAAGTTTTATGTTTCGTGGACCATGAAACATTAACACATGTAAGTTGGTTTATGAATCGTACTATTCACTTGAATCGTAAGATTCACAAGTTGAATCGTAGGATTCATGCCCAAAAATGATTTTACGTCAATTGAATCGTGTGGCTTGGGATTCAACTTAATTTATAGGATTCAAGTCGTAAATCGTAGGATTTTGACATCACTGGGGAAAATTGATGACTTCGATTTAAATTTTTACCTCTGCAAAAAATGCATCATTTGTTTCGAGGACTTTCTCAAGATGTTGATTGCAAGTAGTCCCAACTGGGTCGAGTAGCAATCTAGTCACCTGAATTTGACAGCAAGACAAGCATAAAATAGAAGGCCTCCTAGTAATTTGCAAATACTTCAAAGATTTTCATGGAACTTATAATAAGAATGACTGATCAAAAAAATAAAGTTGGAGGTTGGCGAAGCCATTGTTCATCTAATTTAAGCTTAGCCACATGTGTTTAAGGCCCAACTTAAAATCATAAATAAGTCAACTTCCAAACAGATCAACCAATCGTTCCTCTTCCAACTATCAAAATCATAGCTCAAGTTTGTAATGTGAGTTTTCCCACTTATATGGAAAACCTGCTTTTTCCCCTTATTCCAAACATTAGGGCAGCAGTATTCCATTCTTTCAGCCTCCATAGACCCAGTCCACCCTCATTTTTCGGTTTGTCACAGTTATTTATTTATCTAATGGGTAAGCTGGGTTTGAACCAAATTAGGACCATTTTTCCATCGAGGTTCACTTCAGACCACCACACATAAAGCACATGAAAATAGATGGGATTTCCTTGAGTGTTTTTGCTGGAATAGCAAAAATTTGGGCCAATAGATCTGAAGGTATTATTGACTGTCGAGTAATTCTAAGTGGCCAACAAGAGATAAGGAATTGTTTCTCTATCCTTCTATGCAATTCCTAAATTTATCTACTAAAGTCTTGAAATTTATCACTTTGCAGTGCAACTTTCAAAAAATGATCATAACAACTTCCATACTTATCAGATGTGTGTGTTTCTTGAATTGTTGGAATGTTATTTCGATAAGTTTTCAAATAAGACTAATTTCACATCAATTTGATGTCATTTGATACTTGAAAATTAGTCAAATATAAAAGTGATCAAATTAGAAGTTAAGCACTCCATAGCCGTCTGATTGGCGTGTGACGGGGTCAACACTCGAGCTTGCAGCATGGTGCCTTGGGCACGCAATGTGGTGCCAAGTAAGGCGCGTGACATCTTGGTGCTGGGACGGCACGGCATGTGGTGCCAAGAGGGCACGCGACATGGGGCCAAGAGGGCCTGGCGACGTGGTCGTGCTGCGAGGACGCGACACGGTCGCATGAGGGTCTTAACACAGACGCGACGTAGCCAGCTGGGCTAGCGATCTGGGGCGTTGCGGTGTGAACAATAAAGTAGGTCAAACCAAGGGGTTTGAGGTTTTCCTGCTCGTTTGGGTGAATTACTGTTTTACCCTTCTATGTGGGAGAGGAGCTGGAGAGTTGCCTCCCACCCACACGGGGCTTTGCGTTGTCAGAGGGGCGCAAGTGTTTCCTAGGCCTGAAAGGGTGGGCCTAGGACGTCGACGCAGCGATGTCGTGTGACACCCAAGGTGAGGTTGAAGTATGGCCCTGGACTATGCGTCGCAGTGCATACGGTTGGGCAACCTCCCGAGAACACCAGAGCGCTGCGTGGGACTCAGTAGAGCACGCTAGCATGAGGGCTGCGTGGGACTCCGTTGAGCACGACAGCATGAGCAGACACAAGACTGTGGGCTTGGTTCGGTATGTGAGCAAGACATGATGGTATGGGGAGCTGCATGCCAAGACTGTTGCGAAGCGAGGTATTAGTGCAGTGCACAGGGTGAAGCTTGAGCAGGCCAAGTTTAGCATAGTGGTGCAAATGAGCATGTCGTAAGGGGCACGATATGTTGGGTGGTAGGCCGCAAAACAGAGGTAACCACGTTGGGGGAGGTTCCGTCCTCTAGGCCGGTGGTATAAGAGCTGATGAGTAGATTGGTTGGCTTCGTTGCATGCGGTAGCGAAGTACCACGCAGGTTGGTAGCCCGTTGAAGGACGCCCCGCAACAGTTGGTATCAGAAGTAGGCCGACTTAGCGCATCGGGCGTTAGGTGCCGCACAGGCTCTGATTGTTGAAGAGTGACCCCGTGACATTTGGTATCAGAGCCAAGTTCGATTCAGAAGTGATGATGCTATTGAGCAACTGGTGTCAGCAGTGGCACGCCATGTGGTGCCAAGAAGGCACGCGACATCCCCGAGCTAGTTAACAGGTGAGGGCCTTGTGACAGCGGAATTAGGTTGACCCGGCAGGGGTGACGTTGGGGAGCTAGTGGGAAGGTGCAGACTTAAGAACTAGAAATGAGATGCTAACAGGCTGGGAGGAGTTGGCGGGGTCAGTTCACTGCGATAATGCGTCAACGAGGGCATTGACATTATGGAGTGGTGGAGGATGTGACGGGGTCAACACTCGAGCTTGCAGCATGGTGCCTTGGGCACGCGATGTGGTGCCAAGTAAGGCACGTGACATCTTGGTGCCGGGACGACACAACATGTGGTGCTAAGAGGGTACGCGACATGGGGCCAAGAGGACCTGGCGACGTGGTCGGGCTGCGAGGACGCGACACGGTCGCATGGGGGTCTTGACACAGACGCGACGTAGCCAGCTGGGCTAGCGATCTGGGGCGTTGCGGTGTGAACAGTAAAGTATGTCAAACCAAGGGGTTTGAGGTTCTCCTGCTCTTTTGGCTGAATTACTGTTTTACCCTTCTATGTGGGAGAGGAGCTGGAGAGTTGCCTTCCACCCACACGGGGCCTTACGTTGCCAGAGGGGCGCAAGTGTCTCATAGGCTTGAAAGGGTGGGCCTAAGACGTCGACGCAACGATGCCGTGTGACACCCAAGGTGAGGTTGAAGTATGGCCTCGGACTACGCGTCGCGGTGCATACACCAGAGCGCTGCGTGGGACTTAGTAGAGCACGCTAGCAGAGGGCTGTGTGGGACTCCGTTGAGCACGGCAGCATGAGCAGGCACAAGACTGTGGGCTTGGTTCGGTATGTGAGCAAGACATGATGACATGGGGAGCTGCATGCCAAGGCTGTTGCGAAGCAAGGTACTAGTGTAGTGCACAGGGTGAAGCTTAAGCAGGCCAAGTTTAGCACAGTGGTGCAAATATGCGTGTCGTAAGGGGCATGATATGTTGGGTGGTAGGCTGCGAAACAAAGGTAATCACGTTGGGGGAGTTCCCGTCCTCTAGGCGGGTGGTATCAGAGCTAATGAGTAGATTGGTTAGCTTCGTTGCATGCGGTAGCGAAGCACTGCGCGGGGTAGCGCGTCGAAGAACGCCCCGTAACAGTTGGTATTAAAAGTAGGCTGACTTAGCGCATCGGGTGTTAGGTGCCGCACGGGCTGTGGGCTGAAGAGCGACCCCGTGACAGGCGGCTTTTCGGCTTTTCATAAATACATTTTAGATTTCCCTTTTTTTAGACTTTTCTTCCAATTTGTCTCATTTTCTCTACTCTTCTCTTTTGCATTTTCATAGTGGATTAAATGTCTGGAATACATCAGAACTAAAATGCATCATAGCAGTAGTTTGGTTATAAATCATAATCAGATTGCCAATAAGACCTAAAATTCGACTCAGCGAGTCTCTGTCCAGTGTTGAATAGGCAAACTTGGCAATTGTACCCACTTTGGAATAGAGGTCAAAGGTTTGTCTCCAATTTCATTTGTGGGTCCATTTTCACAGGAACAATGTTCTACCTCTGATCGCCCAAGGAGTCGATTCCAGCATATTCTCATAGTCATCGCTATGTGCAAATATGAATAGTACCCCCATCAATTTTGCTAACTTCAGAAGAATTCTTGCAGTTCCAAAGCCTCTTCACAGATTTTAGCTCCTGATAGTATGAGCCTTGTCCCATAACAAACTCCACAATAGTGATTTTTTTTCACTCATTGATACTCACTCCGGTTTTGAGAATCTTTGCCACCACTTTATTTATTGTCCATCAGCTCAGGTATCACAATCTCTAAGCCTTCATACACTTGTTTACTGGAGTTATGTGCAACAGAGAGTTCTAAGATTTAGGTGCCAAGTGGGCGCGCTATTGTCATTAGCTGCAGGTTTGTATTGCCCCTCAACCAATGCTGCTGCTGAATTCCATTGCTCATCAACTGGAAACTTATTTCGAATCTTCTCACTAGAGAAAGACCCCTGTTCAACACGAAGCCCATATGCCACCATGTCACCGAAGGGGGATTGATGGACCAATGGAACAAACATGGCAGAAGAAAAAACATAGCTAAAAGACAAGGCATGTCTAGGGAACAGCAGAACAACAGAACACGAGCAACAAATACCGACCAAATGAGAGGAGCCAAAAGGATACAGGAAAGCACATCCACAGCTAACCATCAACCAACCTTGAGCTCATCTGATCTGGTGGCTCAGGAGAGAAGCTTCTTTCTGCTACTTTTCTTACCAGCATCACAAGAGTTTAAACACCTTTTGGTGATAAATCCTATGGCTTTCTTCATTAACAAATTGACACATTTGACCTGGTGGTCTGACTTACTGGGTCTATCTATTCATTGCTTACATATTACAGAACTTTCTCCCGCTGTTGCATGTATGCACCTACTTTGCCATATAATTTTTTTTTTTTTTGATAACCTGGGCATCCGGGCCTCTTAGAGCACCCGCCTAATCCCAGGGGCACATGCGCACCCCAAATTCAGCACATACCGGGTCAGCACAGGATATAAATCCCTAGGGTGGCCTCAAGGGGGGGAGGGGATTCGAACTCAGGTCTCCTGCTTTTGGAAGCAGGTACCTGGCCATATAATTCTATACTCATATGAATACATATACCATATGGCCTTCTGTATGTATACTTTTTTTTGGGGAACATTTTCATGTATCAGTAAATTGCATTTTTCTGGGATAAAAAAGGCATGTGTTGGCCACATCTCTATGGTTATACGCATTTAAGACAAACATCTAATATTTATTTATTTTATTTCTATTACGTTTATATTCTTTCTGCACAGTGTAGTTCCAGTGTATTACATATCTGGAAACCTAGATGCATTTACTTTTTTGTGTTATTGTAAATATATTATTTTTAGTAAATGTACAGATTTGTCGTTATGTTGGATTTCCAAAGTTTCCTTATCTATGTTGCATTGGTTTAAGAACATATTTAATGTTCTCCTGGATTAATATGGTAAATGCCATATTACCATGCTAGCTTCATTTTCAAGTTTTGACTTGTTAGTTGTTGCTGCTGTAACTTGAAGGTGAGGAGATTATTTCCGGAGCTCAGCGAGTCCACATACCCGAGTTCTTGACTGCTCGTGCCGAGGCTTGCAGGATTGATGTCAAGACGATCTCAACATACATTGATTCATTCCGGTAATTTAATTTCATTTATTTATATTTATTTTTTAAATTTTGGTCTATTAGTGTTTGGATAATTATGATACCAGGCACTGCTGGCATTATAGGATTCAACAGCTTCTGATTGGTGGATTATAGGATGACCCACCATAAAAAGGTGAAAAAGCTTCCAGGACAGCTAAGATCGCCCACTTCTGTCACCTTTTTTGGTGGGTCTCACTGTTGCTCACTTAGCAGGAGAGGAGGAAGGAAACTTTTCATTCTTGACTCTCATTTCTCATGTCCTTTTTTATTTAGGCGCTTTTTGATAGTAAGGAAACTGCAAAGAAGAAATGAAATCAATTTCCTATTTGATTTCATGTGGAAATGGATTTTCCACTGCTTGATTAGTGTGTTTGAGAAATGATTTTCATTGGAAATTGATTACCCTTGTTTGATTAGTGTGTTTGAAAAAGAGTTTGAAAATGATTTTTTTGTTAAAATATAAGGGCCATTTTGGATCAAAAGTATTTTCAAAAAATGACTTAATTTACGTCACTCTATCGATTCTACTTCTATGAAATTATAAGTTAGTATAAACAAATATTTAGTAAGTAAAAAAGAATTTTTTTTAATTCAGGAAAATACCTACTTATCACGTTTTGTTGCACTAGTCAAAGTTCGACTATTTTTTCTTGGATCAAAAGTCATAACCAAAGTCAAATATTAACCAATAATTTTTTTTAATGATATTCTATTAAGCTACCAGTTAACATAGTAGTCACTATTCATTACTAAGTTTAAAAGTCAAATTTTAAAACTTTCATAAATAAAAATTTGTAAGGCTAAATTGCAAGGTTACACAGTAAATGCTAGTGGCTATTGTAAAGTTACACGTTGGAAAAAAAAATTAACTTTTTATATATAGTCTTACTTTTGACCAAAATTTAAAGTTTGACAAATAGAAAATTCGGCAATTACTGCCAAGTTACAAAAGCCAAGCTACAAATGTAACAAATCAACATAAAAGTATTCATATCCATCGCTTGGTTACTCTAGTCAAAGTTTGACCAAATATCCATTTTTAATAAACCTCACACTTGACCAAATGTAAAAAAAATAATCAATCAAAAATTTGGTAATGTACTACCAAGTTATAAGTTTGCAAAATGATAACTCAAGTTACACTAGTGAAAGTTCAAAAAATTCAAATTGTGTTACAAAGTCAAAGTTTGATCAAAAGTCAAACTTTGACTAATAAGAATTTATAGTATCAAATCAAATTTAACACAGTCAAGAATCAAGATATACTATTTATTGATAAGATACATTAGTCAAATTTTGGCTAAAGTCTAACTTTGACCAATAAAAATAAGGCAATGTACTGCAAAGTTACAAATTCAAACAATGATACCATTATTAGTTACAAATTCACTAATCAAAATTTGAAAAAAATATCAAATTGTTATAGAAAATAAACTTTGACCAAGAAAAAATTTCACCAACAAGTTATAAATTTATCTAGTAGTAGAATCTATCTATTACTAGGTTTCGAGTTTGACTAAAAAAAATGAGTGAAGGTCAAAGTTTAAATTTATCTAGTAGTAGAATCTATCTATTACTAGGTTTCGAGTTTGACTAAAAAAAATGAGTGAAGGTCAAAGTTTGACTAAATGTACAACTTTTGACCAAGAAATTAAGAATAAAAACACAACAATCTTTTTCACATTCAGATTATAGGAATCAAAGTACGATAAAAAGTTAAATTTTAATTCTCTAAAAAAAAGTTAAATTTTAATTAAAAGTCAAACTTTGACCCCCAAAGTCAAACTCTGACCACCATAATTTGGTAACGTATTATCAACTTGTGTCACTGATCAACGTTTGACCAAAAGTCAAATTTTAAAGAGCTTATAAATCTTGGTAAAGTTTGATTAAAATTTAAACTTTTGACTAAAGTGAAATACTAGCTAAAAAGAGTATGATGTAGATAATGTGGTGGTCGGAGTGGTATAATGGTAAGAAAAATGGAAGTTACTTTTTAAAAAGTCGAGATTAATTGGCGGGGATGTCAAGATCGAAAGCATGGATTTAGGGCCACGACGGAATTTTGGCGTAAGAAGAAAAGACGCAAGAATAAACGACAAAAAAAAACCAAAAAGCGAGAAGAGGGGTGCCAAGAATTGGGTTCTGGCCATCCTCACATGAGCGAGTTTGGTTCTTGCTTGAGCGAGCCCCACCCGAGATTTGGAGTTAAGTCACTTGGTTCTCACTTGAGCGAGAACCAAACTTGCTCGAGCGAGTAAAGTGATGAATTTTGTCCAATTTGGGCTTGTTCACTTTTGTTTTTCTTTGCTTTTCTAGACTTTTAGTTTGCTATATTGGGTATTAATGTACTTTCCCTATTTTAGGATTTTCTATTCTTAGTACCTACCATAGAAGGTAATAACGTAAGCATTTGTTAGAGATTAGTTGATTTTAATGAAAATGCTATGCAGTTAGAGCTTGAGATGAGCTTTAATGGAGAGGGAGTCTTCTTCCCCATGTGGGTTTGGTGTGAAGTTAAGGGTGTGATGCCCATGTTATCTTTGATCTTCTCTTTATCTCTTTTCCTATTTCCTTGCTAATTTTTTACATCCATTCCCCCCCCCTTTTATTTGATTGTTCAAAATCCCAAAATCCTAGATCTAGAACAAGCTTGATGCGCATTCTTGTGGATTGATTCCGAGTTCGATCTTAACTCGTTGATCCATTGTTGGGCTTGAGATTGTTTGATTTGCATTGTCGATCGATTCAATTCAAAAGCTCTAGCAAGGATCTAGCGATTTCACATTGAGCCACGATCAAACGTCCCGACCTAGTGAATGTTAGAGTTCTATCTGTAGGATCGCACCTTCCGCAACTCTTAACGGACCTCGAGAGCCGGATTGGACCCTAAGCGAACCAAGCATTAGGGTTGCGCATTTTTTAGGCCGAACCGACAAAACCGACCAAACCGGACCGAACTATTGATTTTGGTCTGGTTTGGACGACTATTGGTTTGGCAAAAAGAAAAACTGAAAAGTTCGGATTGGTTTCGGTTGCGGGCCTTCCCAAGCTTAAACCGACCGAACCGATTATAAGTAAAGTTTTTTAATATATATATATATACAGTCAACTTGAGTCAACCAGACGATTGGGCCTCGGATTTCCGGTCTAAAATTTGGGCCCAAATTTAGTGTTTCACAACCTTACTTAAGGCTCGAATCTCACAAGATGTTGAATTAGGGAGTACAGACTTAGAGTTCTAATTTCTAAAGATTGAATTGGTAAAAGTGTATTTGAGCAAAAGTAAAATGACTCTAGGAAAAATGAAAAGAAAAAAATGTATAAAACAGGTTGATGAGAAATTGGGAAAATTTTGATGTGCAAGTTGAACTTATAGGAAAACTGAAACCGACCGAACCAAACCCAAACCGAATTGAATCGGGTTGGTTTGGTTCAACAGTTGGACGATTTGGTTTGGTTTGAACATTTAGAAACCGATTAGAACCGGTTTGGTTTGTGGTTTTGGTCCAAAACCGACCAAACCGAACCGAATACACCTCTACCAAGCATGGTTACTTAAGCGGAAATCCACGAAACCCTAAGGTATCATTTTAATTTGGGTTTTATTGCTTAATTAATTAGTTTAATTTCGGCAAACTAGCATCTCAGAACCATTCACGTGTTTTAGGGTCGTTGTCCCACGTCATTAAATTTTTTGCTTTTAGTTTAAGATAATTTTTTATTTTTTTACAAGTAACTTTAGATTTGAAATGGGGAAAAAAAATTTCATTATTTTGTTAGTGGGAAACTCAATATCTGCCACTTGGAAGGTTGAAATGGTTTCCTCCTAAAATGACTTGGTGTTTGGAAACTATATTTTCATGTGAGGCCCACTTAATTTCATTTCCATCTCCTTAGGATGTTATCAAACAAAAACAAATGGAAACTAAATTTAGTTTCCATTTTGTTGTCAAACAAAATGACTGCTCGTGCTTTTCCTTTTTCCGCATATATGAGCAATTATTTTCTCTGTATATGTGCTATTGCTTTGTGAAAAGATAGCTACTACTGTTGAATGAAATTTAATTATCAATGATTATTATTTTTTGCTTGGTGAAAAAAAGAAAGTGCTGAATTTTACTAGCAATTTAATTATCAATTGTCTGAAAATTGCCGAGTGGCTTAGAACTTCAGCTGAGTTGAGTCAGTTTATGAAACATGAGAGTTGATCATCACCTAAGTCTTTTCTTAATAAAATTGTTGAGTTATTGCTGATGACATTGAAGGAGTCCAACTCCCATGCCCAAATCTCAATTCTTTTAGAGAACTGCTACGTGTGCCAAAAGTCCTTTCCTGCTTGCCAAATAACAAAAACAAATTCCCGTCATGCTACCCCACATGCAAATGCTTAAGAACGAACAAACCCTATGTCCACAAATCTCTTAGAAAGCAATTGTTGAAGATTCACTTGTATCCCTTAACAAATCGTAATCCAACACTCATTTAGAGAAAAATTGGAAGAAACGTATTCAATATATCAAACCGTAGGAAAAACAATACTGGTACTAAACCGGCATCGGAACTCTCATAAACTCCCCGGCTGTCACCGGCTTGCTCATTGTCCCTGAACTACTATACTTGGTGGGGTTCATGAATCTCAACCCCCAATGCAGCCTTCATTTACTTAAAGCCGTCAAAGTCGAAGATGGCGACGATGAAGGGAGGACATAATATCTTGGTAATCAAGACGACACTGTATCCAAAGCCTCGCTTTGGTCTCGCCATGGCAAATGGCAATGGGAAACGCCATATAAAACCAAATAGCCATGATGGCTAAATACTGACGCTATACCATGGCAGAATAGCACTATGTCGTCGCTATGCACGCTATTTAATTTTTTTAGATTAAAAAGTATAATATTTATAAAATAGGTAAGTTATAAAGATGATATTCTTATAACTTATAAGTTATAATATTTATAAGTGATAACATTTTTATAATACAGAAGTTACAAAAATTAACTTACAAGTTACAAATGCCCAATTTATAAGTTACGAAATCTCCGACTCTCTCTCTCGCCACGAAACCTCAGTGTGTTACTGGTCGATGAAACCTTGTCGTTGGCGACACTACGGTATGTGTAGTTGATATTTAAATAATTTTTAATATTCTATGTTATTTATTTATAGTTATCATGTTGCAAATTTGTTGATGTTCCATATTTGATTTATATTTATTAATTGTTGTTTATGCTTAGAACATGAAATCCTCAATATTAAAATCAAAGTATGATGCTTTAGTAGTTGAATTTTTTTCTTCGTATATATTTTTTTGTTTTTCTTCCTATTTAAAAAATATAAACAAGTAAAAAAATACTTTTAATTAATAAATTTAATAAAAAATTAAAATTAGATTTGGACTGGTAACTGAGAGTTCCTTTGTGTTTCACCGTTATCAAATTAGATTTTAACTCAAGGAATTATTTGAGACATGTATTGAAATTGTTAGTGAACACCAGTGAAACATTTGGAATTATGGATGCTTCTTGCTAATTAGCTGCTTCAAATTATTTTCAGAATCCAAGTTAAAATGCTCTAAATTTAGAGGCCCAGATCATTTTTACTTGCATATACGAAGAAAGAACCCCGAAGCGATTGTGCTTGGGAGATGTCTATGCCTCATATAATAGGGTGATCAGGTGGTGTTGTATTTTTATTTTCTTCCAAGTAAATGATCAGTTGATCTGACGACGTACAGATGAACCTTATTATTGCATTGCCATGCAATCACTGCAGATCACTTGATCATGGCCCTTAAAATTGGGAACAGTCTGGGAGAATTTTCTGAATTACATTCAGATTTGCAATTATCTGCTGTGTTTCTGTTAAATTCTTGTGTTTTCTTCTCAATTTATCTAGAAGAAAGTTTAAATATGGTGTGTTATTTGCTATATATGTAGCCGTGAAAGCTGTTGGTTCCTTATATATTTTTAGACTATGAAAACTAGTTTCTTCTTGGCATAGTGACAAATATCCCCAATATTCAACGAAGCAGGGGTTCCATATATTTTAAGACTTTGAAACTAGTTTCTTCTAGCCATAGTGACAAATTTCTCCCAAATTTCTCCAATATTCAATGAAGTAGGGGTTGGATGAAACTTTTAGCGAAATTTCACCGAAATTAATGAATTTTTTTTAATTCTGCGATTTTTAAATAATACATAAGCTTTTTATGAATTACTAGATATAATTTATATAAAATTTTATTGTACTCCCCCGAAATTTTCTTGAAACATTTTCAAATTTTATCCGAAATGACCCCATACCGAATTATTGTTGAAAACGAAATTTGTCACTATGCTTGTAGCAAATTACAATTTTAATTTTATTGATTTTAATTAATTTTGATTTTCATTTGTGACAGGTATGGTGCCCCTCCCCATGGTGGATTTGGCGTGGGGTTGGAGCGTGTGGTGATGCTGTTTTGTGCGCTTAACAACATCCGCAAGGCGTCGCTTTTCCCACGTGACCCCCTCAGGATTGCACCCTAATATATTCTTTGTTTTTTTTTTTTAAATAAACTTATTTCTAGGTTTTTGTTGAGTGAGAAAAAAAACATGAGATCTGATAGCTGCCCTACTTTCGTAGAGAAAAATATATATTATGTTGCTCCAAGAAGACTAAAACTTTTTTTTGCAGCCTTTACAAGAGATTCCAGATTTTTTTTCTTCATTTTAGTTTTTTTACTCATTAAATCTTCAGGTAAACATATCAGAAAAAATAATATCAAAATTAGATTTGTCTTGGAAGAAAATATTAGAAGAAAGATTGTTACAATGTTAAGTTACTAGTAAAAATTATAAATGAATATAGAAAAAGTAGAAAACAGTGAACAAAAGTGAGTTAAAAATGTGGATGAAAATTTATATGCTTTAAGGGCGAAAGAACCCTGGGATTCTTCCCCGCTTTTGAACTCTTGGATATAGCCATTTGATTGCCATGTTGACGTCCGAAAGGTTGATCAAACACCATTGGGTGATTTATTTCATCACTGTCATTGAAAAATAATGTCACCGGTAATTTTAATCACAGATGATCAAGATACCTAATTTTTTTTTCTAAAATCCCCTACTTGTTTTTTAGAATTTTTGTTCCCCTAAAGCCTCCTAGGGAGAGAGGTGAACCACAGGGAATAAGTTGTCCCACATGGCCTTGGTAGTGTCATGTAGCTTGCAAAGGGGCTGTCTTAGGGTTTAATATGGCACCCTTCATCCATTCTTCAAGAACCTTAGGATATGGCGAGTTGGGTGCCACGTGGCCTCCCTAAAATTCGTTGAACATGTCAAAACTATCTCAAAAGAAAATGCATATTTTTTTTCTTTTATAGGTGTCACTCTCAATTTCTCTTCTGCACTCATTTAAAATTTTATCTTTGCTACTCTGTACATGTATCTCAACACACTCGCTCAGTCACATGTGCTTTATCTTTTTGCTTGCTTTTTTATAGTTCAACATTATGCACCATATAATATGATAACTTTCACTCAGATTGAAGGGGCATTTGTATAAGTTTGACTGTTAGTCTTGTAAAATCATATGAAGTTGTCACGAGAAGATAAAGTATATGTGATAACCCATTTGACCTGATATGATATCCGATTCTGTCACACTATGCTCTCCGATTTTAAAATATGTCATATATGGAAGGGAATGGGGTAACTTATAGTCCAGAATCAAGACGAGTATGCAATTAATATGAAACTAAAACATCCCATTAGGCGGGAACAAGGTTAAAACCTCCGGTCAGGTTGGGCTGTCATAGATAGTATGAGGATGTCTCTGCAATCAAGTGAAAGAGGAGGTTTTGAGCTTTTTAAGATTTGGTACTTTGAAGGTTGTATATGGTATTAATGAACAAAACTTCACTTTTATTATGCACGGGACACTATTTTCGCTCAATGTGGTATGATGTAGTTCATCATGTGATTATCTAGATCATATTTTCATTGGGAAAAATTATTTTCGTTATCATATTAAGATCTTTAATAGCCGTTCATTTTTTCGCCCTTTCGATTACAGATTGGAGAAAGTTCTTTAATATAATCCTTAGGTTGTTTCCAATTTATGTGAAGAACTGAACCAATGAGCTATGTAACAAAATGTGCAAAATAATAGTGCCACGTGCACAAAACAAAAAAATCTCGCAAAGTAATATAAAAATTAAAAATTTACATTGTAGGTTGTTTTTTTTAATAAGGGACCGACTCCCTTGACGTCATTTGCTAAATGACATTTAAATGATCTTATACTATTTGTCGGCTTATGATCTTGAAAAACCATACCTTCAAAATGATATATCATCAATTGAAAAGTTATGGGTCCAAAAATCATACTTTTGGAGAGACTCGAACCATCCAACCCGTGCAGTCTAATATCAAAAGTTGTTCTAAATTTTGATGGCTGATATTAAAGTTGATTGGATGGTTTACATCCACTTATAAGCATAATCCTTTAGCTAGGGCATGTTCCAACGATGGATTGCCACTTGAGAAATTTAGATTGATTATAAATCAATGCCACATAGCACAACCGTGTATTTGACTGCATTGCATCTGATGATGGAGCTCAATTCAAGGTATCAAAAATCGGCTTGATACCAATACGTATCAGCGATAGGTATCAATTTTTTGACAAACCAATACATGTATCGGTATCGGCCAATACGTATCGATTTGAGCCGAGACCTTGTGTTTTTTTTTAAGGGCCGATACGCCGATTCGTATCGGTCCTCCTTGGACCGAACCCCAATACTAAGTTTGACACCTTGGCTCAATTTTTTTTTCTAATTGTTTACAAAATAGTTTTTGGGATCATGGGAAACAAATCATATGGAGAACATAATGGTTTCATATTGCACACATCTTTAAAAGCTACCGGAGCACATAGAACATTGGGTACCTCCAATGGTTCAAAATTTCGGCCGAAATGTTTCGGTTTCGGTGGGGACCAAAACCGAAACGAAAACTGAAAATTTAGGTAAATTATATACTATGGGGAAGATTTTGGCTGAAATTCAAAATTTCAGCTGAAATTTCGGTTTAAAATTTCAGTTTCGGTCCCCACTGAAATCAAAACGAAATCCAAATTTTTAATCCTTGATACCTCATGCTAACTCAAAATTAAAAAGAGGGAAACTGGTAAAAAATGATAATTGCCTTTAAACTACGTAGCCCATTCCATAGCCTAAAAACGAACACCAAGCACTACACTAGAGCCCATTGGTGCCATATGACACCCAATCTAATGACACCTAATCTAAGGAACATGTACCACATGAACATGGATGGTTGATCAATGTTCATCTTCCCTTGTCGAAGCAACAAGTTATGGGTTCTAATCCCCACGCTTGCTCCTGCCCTCTGTGCGAGTCTCCTCCCAGCGTGCTAGAGTGTTGTGTCAAATATGCGAGTCTCCTCCCAATGTGTTGTATCAAATACAGATCCTCTATGCGTGCAAATTTGCACAAGCACTACATATGGGCAATCTATGCCGTATGACATCCTTAGAATATATATATATATATATCAAAGAAAAATCCATATTTTGACCTGTTAAATTAGGGCCCTATATGTGAATATAATATTTTAAGTTTAAAAAAATATATATCAAAGGGAACTGTGGATCCCTTGCAGGGATCTAGTCATTTGGCCACTTGCCACATAACATGTGATATGGTACTCAAGTGTCGCATTTTCAAGCGACATTCAAATGCATTTTCCCATTTTACAGACCCATATAAGAAAGGGAATTAGAATCGAGTGTAGGATGGGATGTGCTCACCTCGAATGCAAGATCATGTGCAGCATGATCTTGCACTCGAGGTGAGCACATCCCAATCTCTAAGGGGTCAGAGCGCATCTCCTGGGGTTCAAAAAACTAAAAAAATATTCAGACTTCTTCTGTTCATTTCAAAGGTGAACAAATATTAGTTTGACCTCTGACCAAAAGCTAATGGCAGAGAATTACACTTTTTTTGGATGGTCTTTGATTGTCACAAACCGAAGTCCTATATTTTCAGGAGGACATAAAATTCAGTGTTATGACCTTGCACGTATCTCAATGCGCTCAATTGATTTATGCACAGTCGCGGAACGACTAATGGACCAGTGCGAGGCCACCCTCACTGAGTTTCTAAAAGATTAAAAAAAAAATCATATAAGGAAATAGCCACGTAGTTTTTTAAATTATCAAGGGAATCATTATCTACACCTATTTATAAAGAGTAAATTTATAGTTGGAAATAATAAAGCATATGAGAACCTATTTTTGTTCCCTAAATCTCTCATGGGTACCTCTGTTTACGCTCACGCAATCTTTAAAAGTGCCCACACCTCAAATCCCTTAAAATCCATTGATTACTTCAGATCAGATGATGGAGATCGTTTTCAACCCGATCTTCCACAAAATAGATCTTGAGATCATGTTTCACCTATCAAACAGTCTGTTTTCATTCCATGTATCACAAATTCCTAAAAATTCCTTAAATCATATGACCTTTTTTTGGCATCATATGGCACACATCACACTCAAAACATGAATTAAGGTCATTTTTCAAGGATATGTCACACATGGAATAAAAAATAGACCATCTAATAAGTGAGACATAAACTCAGGATCTATTGTTTGGAAGGTCGGGGTGAAAAACAATCTCCATCATCAAATCCAAAGCAATCAATGGTTATCAAAGAATGTGTGGGCGCAAATAGAGGTACCCATCTCTCATCTCCAAAAGTAGATCTCTTCATCCATGCATTTGAGTGTTAATACTATTGACTTTTTTAATCAAATAATGGAAATTATCTTTCGTCCCAATTTTCGACACCACATATCTTAAGATCGTGGTCCCACAATTTTGGCGAAATTTTGTTAACTTCGTTGAAATTAATGAACTTTTTGTAATTTCGGAGAAATCACCGAAATGTCGTTAAAAGTATCGTTCGACTCCTGTTTCAGCGAATTCCGGAGAATTTCATCGAAATTTGTCTCTATGACTTGAGCCCCTGTTAGATGAAAAACCCGGTTCCGCCACTGTTTATAAATCAATCCTAATCTTAGCATAAGCCCAGCCCGATTTCTTAAAATCGCGGGCCAGAATATTTCAACACTCTTATTAAATCAACGGTACTCAACCACCATTTAATGACACAAAGATCTGGACACATTGAAAAATCTTCAGAAATACATAAGATAGCATTATGTGTTAGAACTTTGATGTAAGTCTCTACCATTTTCATTACCTAACCCATCAATAGAAAGGAATCTCATGTCTACCCAGATTCTAACAAAGTGGCACATGGCCTTGCGAAATTAGGAATTAATTCTAGTAATGTTTCTGTTTGGATGGAGGACTACCCTCCTATGTCTGATCTTGTGACCAGTGACTTATGATTAATGAACCCCTTTTCTCAATAAGAAAAAATATATATAAATAAAAAATAAAATCCATCAATAATAATACTTATCATCAATATGAAATAAACTAATAACCATCCATAAAAGTGCAGAAATGTAACTGCAAGGTTAACATAGGGTGAAACGACTTATTACACCTGTTACTAATGTAGTAAACCAAAATCAAACTAATATCGCTAAACTGCGATAAATAAACTGTCTAAAAATCTCTTAGATCATGAGCTGTGAGAACCATAACAGCTACATCATCATTATACGTAGAATCATAGGAAGCCCACTCTTTTGGCCATGGTGGCTCCAAATATTCTTGGATACACAACCCGACTCAAATGCCATCACTCATATTTCTATCATCCTTGGCCGTCCATTCCTTGCAACATCTAATGCTTTGATTAATTGTAGGAATAGTACTATGAAACTCTCATTTGGCAATATGATACTTGATCTTAGTATTTTAGATATTTGCAAACCTATGGATAACAATGAGGTGCATGAGGTGAATAAGAATGACTCCCTTCAGTTGGATGAATTTGTTAGGTCTTCCTGTGTGGACCCTTTGGAAGCCTGTTTGGCTCATTATAATGCTTTTGACGAGGAGTCTTATCATAAAAGATGTAAGCTCGCTTTGGAGTCATCTCCAGCGTTGAACACCCCAATAAATGGAAATCGCGATTTGAGGAGCTATCACCTAGTAATACCATGTCCTTCCCATCGAGTGTCCAAGCACTGAAGCCAGGCCTGAAACCTCTCCCCTTCGAATTTATATACGCATTTTGAGAGAGCAAGACATTTCCTGTGGTCATTTCCTCACAGTTGGATGTCACCTAGGAGAACAAATTAATAGACGTTCTCAAGGAGCAGAAGGGTGTGGGTGGGAAATTGATGACATTAAGAAAATCAATCCCTTAATTTGAACCCACAGGATCCACTTGGAGGATGATTGCCATCTTGAGAGATACAAATAGGACTAAACCGAAACATGAAGAGGTGGATAGAGCTGAGGTCCTAAAACTCTTATCAGTGGGAATCATTTACCCATTGATATATCTCCAAATTATACTCGGATATCCCCCAAAGCTACGCTTTGTTAATCCTTATGTAATACTAACTCTGCGTTGTATTTCTCTTTCATATGTTACAGATTAAAAAGGAGAATTGCATTATTTTGGCTTAATTCAACAAAATAAAGAGGAGAATTCCAGCTTTTTAACGAACCAAGAATCACTCAAAAAGGAACTCTGGATCAAAAGATATGCAGCATTCAAGATTGAATCAGACACAAGAAGTTAGGAGTATCAGAAAATTGCAAACTCGCTTAAGTGAGAAAGTAATTTGTTTAAGCGAGCTGGCAAAAATCAACATATCTCATTTAAGCAAAGGCTTCCATTCAAGTGAAGAATTGCATTAAATTCGTTTAAGCAAGGTCCAAAGACCGACGAAACTCGTTTAAGCGAGTTTGTAGTCGTTTATGCAGGACTGAAGAAAGAAGTAAACAAGGAACTCAAGAGAATTAAGCAAGGCATCGATTTGAAGTGAACGAGTCTAGTTTGAATCAAACGATTGCCTTCAGAATTTGACCATCTCACTTAAGCGAGATGGATTTCATTTTAGCGGGAAGTCTGGTGGCCGAATTAAACAGAGACATTGGCGGTTTAAACTCTCCAGAAAATTGTCAAGTTGCTTAAACGAGATCAAGCTCGTTTAAGTGAGTTGCTTTACAGAGAAGGATTTTGGCAGCTACAGAGTTTCTAAATTTAAACTTTCCTTTTCTCAAGGCTTCCAAGTTTGATTCTAAGCTGGAAACCTTCTATTCTGAGGCTTGGCCGACCATTGGAAGATTACAAATACATGCTAAAGGGTTCAAAAGCAAATCATGGTGGAATTTAGAGAAGAATTCAAGAGCCCGAGTTAGAGAAAATTCCTTTTGAGAGAATAGTTGTAAAAGAGAGACATGTGAGTTTGTTTATGGTTTTCTCTCGCTGATCAACTAAATTCGCAGCAAGTTAGGATGATGATGAAGCCAAAGTGATGTAGTTTGTAATCTGGGTTTTTAAGTGAATATTGATTATTTGATTGTGTATTTATGCAAATAAATCAGATTTTATTGCTTTAGCTTGATTCTTTCTTATTTATTCATCTTGTATACAGTAAATTAGTTTCAATTCAAGACTCTTATCGATGCTAATACTTGTAGTCTAATCTAGATATTTCAAGGCTTTCAAGCAAAGGTTTTTGTGCACATTAATTAGGTTATTTGAGTGAGTTATGAGCAGGTACAATACCTTATGCCTATGATTGTAAAATAGAGAAGAGACTCGGTGGGAAAGAGCATCCACTGTCATGCCCCATAAGCACAACACTAGAACCAAATAACAAGCATATAGTAATGAAAATATTGGACTAAATTGCAGAAATTATGAACTTATAGGCTGCAACCCGTGGTGGCAACTAGAGAACCAATTGTTGAGGCAACCCGACACTGGAGAAGATGGGCTGCACAGATATGGTTGCAAATAAGTTGGTCGATGTAGCTGCGAAGGATCAGAAAGACACCTGAGAAATGTTGCTGAGATCCAGCCAAGAAAGGGGGAACCAAAAGGTGCAGAACCACAGGGGGTTTTGATTTCAGCCCATTCCGATCCTAACCCACAGGTTTGGTTAAGCTTAACCAGGTCTGTGCAGATGGTATGGGTTTTCGGCTAGAAGAAGAAGACGATGGGTTGTGGCCTTCAAATCTCCAAGCTACAGCCTCCAACTCACTTTGATCCAAGAGAGAAAAAACACCGGAAGAGGATTTTGATCAAAACCAACCTGTCAGTGATCAATTCTGACGGCGGCAGGTGACGGCACCTTGCTAAGGTCAGTGATGATTAAAAAACATAAAAAATAGAGTGGTTTAAGGCCCAATGAAGCTCTGATACCAACTTGGTTTTAGGGTTTTGGTTTGTAGAAGAGAAGACGGAGGAGAGAGAGAAAGAAAGAAAGAAGAGAGAGAATAGAATGGTCTAATTAGGATTACAAGGGACACCAATTAGCCTTTATACTAATATACACCCCATTACATGCTACATCCACACCATAAGTAATATATCTACACGCACACACACACCAAACTAACACGCACACCAATACACTCCAATAAATTAATCGTACTAACTTGGTTAAAAGGTTGATACACAACAGAGAACACATGGACCATGTAATCAAAATTGCATTACCTAGATGAGAAGCGGTCGATTTTTAATTTTTTTAAATAATCATCGTCTTACAGCCTCCTAATGATGCTCTTGGTCTCTTTTTATTGGAATTTTATCTATTCCATCTGGAAATCCAGCTTTGCAGCATACAAATGTCCTATATACCATTAATTGATTTTCCTTAAAGAGTACAGGTGACCAATTCTTATACCGAAACATGTCTGCCAATCATATTCATGAGAGAATTTCCTTCATTGGTCATCTGAATCGAATTCCATACTGACACGTGGAATTCAATCAAATTATCTTAAGTGAACAATTGCGAAAAACACATTATGAGTAGCAGTAGCAGATATGAAGTGAAACAAATAAACAAATCCATTAAGAACCTATAAAATGAAACAATAAAACTTGTCAGACAGGTCGGACCAAGCCGAGTTAAGAGCAGGCCTCAAATGGTTTTTTCAAACTTGAAATTCAAGCGTGGCATATTACATAGATGTTAAAAATTGTAATATGTAATTTGATAAAAAATTAGAATTAAGATATAAATTTTCTTAGTAAGAAAAGAGCCACAAGTTACCTACTTATTAGTTTATTAGAAGGTCAAGAATTATTTAAAGAAGGAGAGACGTAATGTGTGTGTGTGTGTGTAAATATATATATATATATATATATATATATATATATATATATATATATATATATATATATAATGCTACTAGATATGTTTCTACTAGCTAATTTAGGACTTGGTCAATCACCATAATCTTGTTTAGGTCATGTAACCTAACATCTCACATTTATTGGAGAATCTAACACCGTTTACTTAGGTATTGGCTAGTTTAGGACTTGGCCAATCGCCATAATCAATATTTTTAATGGTATCCCACTCAACAATATAACAGAAATTTTTATGAGTGGGTAATCTAATGCCACTTATCATTATATCAACACATAATTTCACAGATATTTTGTACAATTTTCAAATTTTCATGAGCTTACCTTTGCCGAGAAGAAGCTCTGTTTTAATGTTTTGCCTTGGTAGAGAAGAAGCTCGGTTTACTGGTTAAAGAAACCAAAGTAAATGGATATTTATAGTTACTTTTATTTTGTCAAGGTTAAAGACATAAAGGAGATAACTTAACTTTTTTTTACCAAGGTAAATGGGGTAACTTCACCTTTTTTTTGCCAAGGAAAATGGATAACCGGTTGCTTGCAACTGTTTTCCCTTCCATAAAATTTGCCAGAGCCAGTAAGCTCTAATGAGAATCTCATTTATTGTGCTTCCGCATCCAGATCGTAAGATATACTATACAGATAATATCTGTGCAATGTCAGTCAGGCCCCATTAATCTATATATCTATATAAACCTGGCTTAAGCTAATAGCTAGTACCAAGGATCAAAATTCCGGATTTTGTTTCGGTTTCGGTGGGGACCAAAACCGAAATTTTGGACTGAAGTTTTGGTCGAAATCTTCAAGCACATACAAAATACCCCGAAATTTTATATTATCGTTTCGGTTTCGGTGGGGACCAATACCAAAACATACCGGCCAAAATTTTCAAATTTCAGCCGAAATTTTGAACCATGGCTAGTACCAAAATTAACATATTTACCCTGCACAAAGCACTCTTTTCTTGCTAAAAAACAGATTGCAATGCACAATACAACTAATATGATAATTCAACTAACATGCACTCTGCAATTTCCCTATACAGAAACATATCATAAATGAAAAGTGACCCAACCATACCTTTTCTAAAAACAGTTAGCATAGTTATCTCTTAACTCGCTTCACCTGCAATGAAGATAGAACTACATTTTAGAGCAAGATACATACAATAACAGAAGAATAAACTAAGAAAAGTAACCATGTTTGGAAATTATACTATAGTCACAAAGTCGGGAGTTGGCTAGGGTCTAAGTCCGGAGAAATTGGCAAAAATAGTCAAAGTCAAAAAATATGAGGGAAAATAAATAAAAAAATCAAAAACAATTTAAAAAACATATCATAATATATGTGAAGTTAAAATTAATTATTTTAATGACCAAAATAATAGGCAAAAGGAAGAGAAGTTAGCTTTGAGACGGGCAAGCAGCAGAGAGAGCGACAGCCTTAAAGGTTTTTCTTTCACTTTAAGTATACGTGGAAAAAAAGAAGAAAAAAATCGGACAACATCACAAAATCGCCGATTAATCGGCCGAGTTGGCAGTTTTTCCGATTTTTTAAAAAGGCGGAGCCTTTGTGGCTATGATTATTACTAGTTAAAAGTTAAAACCTGACCTTGCACTGGGCTTGATGCTCTACAAGTTCTCTTGTTGTGTCCAATTTGGCCACAATGAGTACAACGCAAAGGACGGACTTCTTTGACAACATTCTTCGTAATCTGCTTCTTTCTTGGCCGTTCATCCATCTCATCGTCCATAACCTCCTCCATTTCTTGGTACTCCGAATCATTATCTTCAATGTGAATTATATCACTTATTGGTGACATATGTATGCCTTTTCCTGAATGATTTTCCTCTATTCGAATTATATCCATTCTCGATTGCCTTTGAATCTCTTTCATGGCCTTCTCCCTACCTAGAAAAGCCCGTTTATAAGATATCAACACCCCGTAATCTCGATGGATATCTCTAACAATTTCCCTAGGCTTGTAATTTACATTATTACGAAGCTTGTTGATTATACAATTGGCAATCCATTCTTTACTCGCTTGTCGATGGCCAGAGCGATCCAACCGTACACAAGAATGTTTCGATTTAAGGGTCCTTATTCTGAATGTTTTAACATCTGGAAGCTTAGAAGCATGTATACGCCACAAACAACCATCCGATACACACTTCGCGGTGATCCGGCGTGTGTCTGATTTAACTATTTGATACTCGAAATTCATAGCAATGGCACTGTTGATCAATGCATTGCGGAAACTTTGGACATCGGGAAATTCTTGACCAACGACGAGAGATCGAGAATCCTTTTTAAGAATCACACTCGACGTGCTCGGATTGTTTTTACTTTCTGCAATTGCCATGCCAGGTGTTGTAGAAATAGCACTTTCTCTGTTGAGTAGTTAAAGAAAAAACTATAATGTCAAAGAAAAATTATGCCTAACAATTCCTTGTAAAACACATATATCTTATCATTATAGACAAATATTCTGGTTGCCATGAATATTTGAATTTTCTTCTTTTTCTTGGTCAAAGCTGTCCAAAGACAATGAGTCTGCTAATGAAAAGGAATTCTCATTCTCTCATAGTCAGTTAAGATTTTCAGACACAAATTTCTGTAATGCATTTATAGGCATTGCCATTATTATAAATTTCTAGTATCAAACAATTAAATTGGACACATGTTGAATCACTGCTAAGCATGGGTCAAAATCCCGGTTTTCTGGTAAGTATTGGTCTGGCGCCATACCAATCGTATCGTTGTATCGTCCGATACATTGATGTATCAGTCTATACATTGTTGAAACATTGATCAATGTATCGGCCAAATTATCAGCTGATAATTTCAAATTATTGATCGTATCGGCCCATGCTTTCAAATTATTGAAATTATAGATCAATAATTTTTTATAATTTGAAAATTCAGTGTATCTGGTACCTCAAAATCATCGGACGATAAATTGAATTTATCGTTCGACAAATCCAATTTACCAAAGTATCAGATGATACAATCAATAATTTGGTTGTATCATCCGAGAATTTGGATGATTCAATGGGGGTACGGGGTACGATACATTGCCAAGGTATCGCACTGGAAGGGTTCGATACCAATATGTATCGGACGATATGTATCAGTAACCGACGATATTTTGAACCATGTTGCTAAGTGCACATCGGATGATAGTTTGTATCAAATACACGCTTCCAAGCTTCCAATGTTAAAAGGTTAAAAGTAAAGACACTAAAAATAGAATATTCTAGTGCATGCTCGGGCCACCCTAGCAATCAACAGATGAATAAAGAATGGATTTCCAACTATATAAAGGATAAGCTTCGTAAAAATATAGATAACAATACTAGGGAAATTATTAGAAATATTCGAGGCACGGGTGTCATTCTTAGATATAGAGAAGCCCGTGAAAGATATTCAAATGAAACTGATAATAGCTACAATTTGAATAGAGGACAATCATATGGAAGAAGTTATATACATGCCACTGATGAAGGATATAATTCATGTCGGGGAGAATTATTTGGTGGTTCAAAGGATGGACGTTATAGATGATGAGGTTAATGAATTGGCAATGGCATAAGCATATTAGTGAGAAAATTTTCACATACATACACCCTTTGCGTTGTACTTTTTCCAGCCGAATTGGAAACACCAGACACAGCACAAGGTCTTTAAATTTTTTTATTATTTATTTATTTTTTTATAGTAAGTTGGGCTCTAACCTGCTACCTTGAACTTGCAATATTATCAACCTTCCATTGGGCTACAGGCCCTAGCCTGTTGGAGAGAATAATATATGTATGGTGTAGGAAGCAATAGTGTTAAGTATGAAGTGTAGCGTCAACATAAAAGTAAGTGGGTGTCACTACACTCCATACTTAACACTATTGCTTCCTACACACCATACATATAAAAGTAAGTGGGTGTCACTACACTTTGTACTTAATACTATTGCTTCCTACACCATACATATATTACTATCACCAACATAGCCCACATAAAGCATGGTCAAGTTTTAACTTACTGCAATTTGTTGCAAAACATTGCTCCTTTTAGTTAATTATTCTTATTGTCTTTGGTTCTAAAATGTGGTTTACCTTGATTGCCGGTGAAGTAAGTTAGGGGAAAACTACACCAGCTGTTTTAAAAATGGCATAGTTATGTCACTTCTCATTTTGTGATATGGTACCGCGAAAGTTATTTATGACGTCCATGAATATTTTTTGTATAATGAACTTGCAATTTGGTTCTCCTTTCGTGCATGGTAGTTGGCTTACCATATTAGTCGTATGAGTTGGTATACCCGACCCCAGCGCCAACAGCACTTGGGTAAATCCCTCCATCAACCTTGGAGAATGTGCAAATAGCTCGAGCACTAAATCTGTAAAAAGAAAAGTGCATATTCACTGATTTGGCTGCTCATAGATAGTTGTGTCTCTCGAAGCTTGACCATTTGGGAGGAGGGAGACTGATCTGAGTGCAGCAGCTGACGTTCGAGTGGGTGCCTAATACCAACTTCTTGAGACCATGAACAAGGAGAATCAGAGCTCCAAGTTCCTTATACAAGAATACTCGCAAAATCCCAAAGGTAACCTTTGGAACATATCATAAATGAGAAAAGTGCCTCAACTATAATTTCTTCAAAAAACTTGGTACTTTAATACATTTATACCCTAACTCGCTTCACCTACAATCAAGATAAAAGCACATTTTAGAGGAAACAAAGAATAACAATAAGAAAAAATTATGAAGCAAATGTTGATTTTTTTTAAGTGTTCTTGATGTGCTCAATTTATCCAGAAGAGGTACAATGCAAAGAGCATACTTCTTTGAGAATGTACTCAACAATCTGCTTCTTCCTAAGTTGTCCATGTATCACATCATCGACAACCTCCTTATTGAAACTCTAAATCATCTTCATCGTAAATTCTATCTGCTCTGGCTTGCCTTGAAATCTCTTTCATGATCTTCTCCCTACCTAGAATGACCTATTCATAAACCATCAGAAACCCATAATATTGTTGGATATCTATAACAATATCTTGGATTTGTAATTTATGTCTGCTCTTCACGCAGTTGGCAAACTTTAGTTTATGGAATCGAGCGGTCCAAGCATACACAAGAAAGTTTAAGTTTTCCCTCGATCAGAGTCCTTATTCTAATGTTTTAAGGTTTAGAAAAGCTTAGAAGCAAAGTGAGAAATACAAGTACGGGTTTAATACGGTGAGCGAGAAAGTCGGGAAAAAAAAAGGCAAAATACAGGAAGAAAGAGAAAAGTCAAGAAACTGTAAATTTTTTACAAAAGACAAAAATTGGGATAATATTAAAAAAAAAACTTAAAAACTTTTTTAAAAGTCTTCTAAAAATACGGTAGACTGCAGGAAAAAGACGTTTAATATGCGTACTTTATGAAAATATACATTTTATTCAAACATACGGGTACTATATGTGTTTAGGTTGCGGAAAAAAATGCGTATTATACGCATATTTTTCATAAAACGTTCTATTTTGTCACAATGCTAGTTAGAAGCATGTATAAACCACACACTAAACGTCCAACAACACTTTGCAGTGACGCAATGTGTCCGATTTAACCATCTGATACTACAGCAACGGCAATGTCCATCAATGCATAAAATTTTTGTATGTTGGGGAAGTCTTGATCTGACTCAAAGAGATTGGTAATCCCTTGTAAAGTGAAAAATTGCCATGACAATATTGCACAGGGTCGCTGATCTCTCCTCCTTTAAACAGGAAGATTGCATCGAAAAACATCTTTGTAGTCGTCTTAGGGTCTGTCAAATGTTGTTAAAAGCATCTCCAAAATCTGCTTTAGCCTTCATTTTAACAGCATCCGACTGCTCTAAGACCACCGAAAGATTTCTTTTTTCGATGCAATCTTTGACACCACAATCTAAGCACATTAATTTTCACAACTACTAGTACTTCATGAAAAAAATAGTGCCATGTGTCCAGAAATGACCCATTTTCATATTTGAAAAGTGGGTCAGTGACCCGGCATAAAATTTTGTAGAACTAGGATTCTCGTTAGAACTGGAATAGGTGACCCAACAGGTGATATTTTGGTGATCGGGTTATCATTTCTTTAGGTGGCACCATCTTGGTGCCATATGGTGCAGGGATAAGACTGCATAAAAATACTATCTCCATCATGCGATTCCTAAGATTGAATAAAAAAAATTATCTCCAAGATGTGATTTAGAGCCTAAGGAGTGAAAAAACTGAGTGCCTAAAACAAATTTGGACAATCCACATGGTAGATGTTAAATTTTGGCGCTTTTAGGATCTTTATCACATGGTAGAGATAGTTTTCTTGTATGCATAGTCACCAGAGAAAAATAGGCAAGGCAACAAAAACACAAAAAAGGGAAAATATCGTCAAACTCCATGAAGAATGAGGAAGAAATAATGAAAGGGTACCCTTAAATATGCCCATGAAATCTTGAAAGTGTCCACACCAAAAATCGTTGACTGCTTTAAATCAAACGATGGAGATCATGTTTGGCTCCAATCTTCCACACATGGGATCTTGAGGCCATGAATATACCATCAGACAGTCAGTTTTCGATTCCACGTGGCACAGATCCCTAAAATGTGGCCCTAAAATGTGCCACGTGGAATCAAAAACTGACCGTCTGATAGTACGTTCATGGCCTCAGATCCTATGTGCAGAAGATTGGAGTGACGTGGGCACTTTTCAAGATTCTGTGGGCGTATTTAAAGGTCCCAATAATGAAAATGTTTCAATTATTTTTTAAAAAGGTGGCAGCTACTAACCCCACAAAAAATTGAATATCCCCATTAAGTACAATGGAAAACCGTTGACTGTTTTAAACGATGGAGATCGTCATTCATTCCATTCTTTCACACAATTGATCTTGAGATCATGAGCATATCATCAGACGATCAATTTTTTATTCCACATGGCACACATCCCAAATTGTGACCTTGTGCGCATTATATGTGCCACGTGGTCTTTGGGTGACTTTTGTGGGTGAAATAAAAACTGACCGTTTGATGATATTCTCATGATCTTCAGATCAGTTGTGTGTTAAGTTTAGTCCCACAATGGACATAGCCTTGTCTCTCCTCTTATGAGATCCTGGGCCTCTCCACTCATTGCCAATTGGTTTTGAGTTGGATGTCCCGATTTATTAGTGTGGAAGATTGGAACGGAAAACGATCTTCATTGTCCAATTAAAAGAAGTCAACAGTTTTTAGCTGTACTTAATGGGCGATATTCAGTATTTGGTGGGGTTTAGTAGCGGCCCCTAAAAGATTAAACATTTTTTTGACAAAAATCGTAAAAATTGTGTTTAAAACTCAAAAAATCACATATTTTTAAAAACTGATTTATTTTTATTTTTTTAATGAAAGCGAGTTTTAATCATAAACCGGATTCCAACTAAGAAGACGGTCACCAAATACCAGTTCTCCTTGGGCTCATATACGTAACTGACCCGCCAAATGGTGGATTGGAGCAGGTCTTGTTTTTATACATGGCACGATTTTTTATGGGATTTTTATCAAAGAGGGACTCCAACTCTTCTACACCCATTTATCTAATAAGGTCAAACCTTCCACTTATTACCTAGCCTACTTTTGTTTTTAAACTAGGAGAATGAGGGTCTACCGATTGAGTGGTAGCTCAGTTAGTATCTTCCCTCCTTTGTGAGGCTTAAGGTCGTGGGTTCTACACTCCACGTTTGCTTCCTCTCTTATATTACTAAGGTGAGGGTTGTTCGGTGGAATTTATTCCCCTATGTGTCACTCAATGTGAGTGCTTTGGTGTGTGGGATTTATTCCACAAGTGCTGCTCCTGAACGGTTATACTCTCTACGATATGTAAGGCACATTCAGGTTGTCTATGCCGTCATGGCCTCATGCAAAAAAAAGAAGAGAATGAGGGTCTAAACATTTGACATTGTGCTGAAATTCAGTTTAAATGAAAAATTAGGTTTGATGAAAATGTCCTTAGGTTTCATATGAGTCCAATCAATCAAGTCTCATATGAGACCGACCGATCGGACTCTTCTGAGATCGATCAGCCCCTCCAAGACTGATCAGTCGGTCTATATGGACCATCAATCTTATAGTGGATTGGGCGGCCTCATTAGGGATCAATCGGTCTTATAAATGGATTGATGGCTTTATTATAAGAGCGATCGGTCTCATAAGAGACCTAAGGGCATTTTTCCCTAACTTGTTTTTTTACTTAAATCGAATTCCAATATATGTCAAATAAAAATTCAGATTAAACTGGACCGTCCGTTCATTTGCTCACTTCTTGGATACAAGTCACGCCAATTAAACAATCACAACCGTCCAATCAACTGGTAATTTGATTCCGTACCTAGCAATTATTGGTGTGGCGACCTCCATGATCTTGGGGTTTTGATTGGAAGTGAAGAGGTACACCGGAATCTTCTGGGTATTTTCGAACTCCTCCATCATGTTCCAAACATCATCGTCCGATTCGACCGATACTAGACGAGAGTCCCAAGTTTCATCACGGAGCTGAAACTTGATACTGATACAACTCGGCGAGGAATTGCAGAGATCGCCCATCTTCGATACCAATCCGCGAAAATTGACCGTCCGATCAATCGAGACAAGCCGAGTTTTGCCGCCAACATAGCAGATTTTCCCTTGCTGACGGACAAAGTCCCCGCCGAAGCTGCAGAGCAGCTTCGCCTTATCTTTTGACATGATCAAAAAATAAAAACCCTAAATTCTAACGAAATTGATTTTATATTTAGGGTTTTAGAATTGATAGAGGAGAAATTGAAAGAATCGAACGAGGAATTGTGAGAGATCGCAGATCTAGAAACCCTAATTCAGTAAACCCTAACTAATTGGGTAAAGAATTCGATGTCGATTTAGGATTTTACCATGAAATTGAACAAATCAAAGGAGGATGGAGGAGAGATCAGAGATCTAGAAACCCTAAACCCTAGGAAACGAATTGGGTTTATAATTCGGGGCCGATTTAGGGTTTTAGAGCGAATTGAAGAGAAAATGGAAGAGTCGAAGGAGGGATTGAGAGAGATCCGAGATCTGATTTGTTGGCTAAATCGACGGCGAGATGTCGCCGGAGAAAAATACAGCGATAAAAGGAGAGAGAAACAGTGAGGGTATTAAATAACTGGATTTGCCCTTGTGAAGGGTATATAGGGATATAATAATTTAACGAATGTGCCCTTCTCAAAGGGCAAAATAGGTTTCACAAATTTTGTGGGTAATTTTGAAATTTTATTACAATGTAAGGGTAATTGATAAACGTAGTGGCAGTACTCTGCGTTTGGCTTAGGCGCTCAGCTCTTTGTCAGCTCCCTGCAAGAGTAGATATACTTGGTCTGCGTTTGGGTTAGCCTTTTTGGGGCAAAGAGCAGCTCTTTCATTTTTTGGCTCCGAAGAGGACTACTTTCATGCTTGGTAACACAGCTCATCGCCTCATTTGCTCCGACGGAGAGCTATTTCAAGTGATAAAACTGCTTTATGCCTATTTTATCCCATAACATATTTTATTTGCTCTGACATAGAGCAGGCAAAGAGTTATTTCTGCTCTTATAAGAGCCAACCCAAACTCAGTTAGCAGCCCCCTCCTGCTTGCTAAGACCGGATAAAGGAGGTAGGCCCTGCTCTGACAAAGAGCTAATGAAGAGCTATACCAAACAATCGTTTTTGTTTTTACCCTGCTCTGGCATGGAGCTACGCCAAACAATTATTTTTTTGTTTGTAATTGCACCCATAATGAAATCGCTCATTAAGCACCAATGTTTTCTATCTCCACGCCAACTATTTTTGAATTAAATTTTTTTTATTTATATTTGGACAGGGTTATAGAATGGACAATATTTCATAGAAAATTTTGCAAACAGCTTATGTGGCGTGACACGACTAGCTGCACATATAGTGGGGTCCAAGCATTGCAGCTAGTCACGTCATGCCACATAAGCTGTCTGTAAAATTATCTATCAAAAATTGGCCACCGATTATAATTCTCTTTTACATTTTATCTATCTTTTTTATAAATCGCCGCCAATTTATGATAAAATATAGAAAATAATGATAGAGTTCCATAAAAAAAAAATTGGGCATATATACATACATCCCCCAGATGAAAATGTCAAAAAGTGACCAAATCAATGTACCAAATTGGTTGACTGCTAAAAAATTCAACTTTTTTTTAACAAACAATAAGGCTATTTCGAAAATCATTGACTGATTTGAATATGACAATAGAGATTTTTTTGTTCCAATCTTTCTCAGAATAGATTTTAAGATCATGGCGTGCCTATCAGACGGTCAGATGTTGATTGCACATGACACACATCCCCAAAAGTTACCTAGATCATGGGCAAATGAGTTAACCTTCACTTTTAGGAACTAATGCCATGTGGAATCAACATCTGACCGTCAGATAGGCGTGCCATTAAATTCCATGGGTAAATTATGGCAACGGTTTTCATCTACTGCTATGTGGCTTAAAGTATCTAATTATCTATTGTGTGTTTTGAACGGTCCAGATCGATTTATCTTGTCTGCCATATTTTCGATAGAGATGGAGCAAGTAACATCTTCAGTACTCATCCTAGTATGGGATACTTTCTCATGCATAGATAGACTGTTGGATGTAGATATGTGCTCTTGTTTCCACCAGTTAAAATCTGTTAATGATTTAGAGAGAGAGAGAGAGAGAGAGAGAGAGAGAGAGAGAGAGAGTAATATAGATGCTGAAGGTTGTAAATAATCTGATTTTAATGGAGGGAACTGTGAAGATACAGCTGTTCAGCAATGAAGTTCAGAGTCTCTACTGTAAGTAAATTTTTATTGTATCCTTTGTCTTAATTCTTAAGCCTTTGACAGTCTATTAATGCTTTGAATATATATATATATATATATATATATATATATATATATATATATATATATATATATAAAATATAAAAATTGATAAGAAGAAGAAGGAGGGAAGAGAAATTATCTGATTACAGTGAAAGCTAGAACCAAATTCCAATAAAAATTGGGATTCATGTGACTTTGGTGTGTTGTCTTTTTATTATCTATTGGGTAATGCTGATTTTGTGATTTGGTTGTAACAATAAAATGAAATAAATTTTTTGAATGGTTAGTGAAAAAACAGATCCATTATAAAAGAAATGAGAGAAATTTAAGTGGTTTATTCTGTTTATAATGAAATGGGTTGTGCTATAACTCTGTGCTTATAGTAATCTTTCATTGAATTACCTCCAAATTACCAAAACTGAAATATTTAGGGTAAAATATGTAGCAAAAATTCTGACCCCAAATTGTTTTGCTACATATTTTGCCCAGAAATCTGTGATTGAAATTTCTTGGACACAATACCCAGACTTCTGCGTGCATCCTGTTTTGCTAAAGAATTACATTTTGGTGTAGAGCTAACCAATGTATCAAAGTCGGTTTCAGTATCGGGTATCGGTAGTAGAACTAGGTTTCTCAGGTAGTAGAACTAGAAGTGGAAGATTAGGGATGCAATAGGGTCGGGTCGGGTCGAAGTCAACCTGATTATGGATTACTTCAACACGAACCCAACTCGACCGATCATTTCAGCCGTCAAACCGAACTGACCCAAGTACAAAATATTGGGTTGGGTTTGGCCAAGGTAGGGAGTTGGATCAGGTCAGGTTCGAATCAATGTCCCACGACCCGAACTCAACCCCTTATAGACATAGGTTGAGATTTTGAACCCAACCTGCATTGGGTCAACCCGACCCATTTCCAGCCCTAGGGAAGGCCAATAAAGATTTGGAGGGAGGTAATGTGGAAGATTGTGGAGTGATGGAGAAATCTGTCTTAAACAAAATGAGTGCAGAAATTCACCTCCCAAAGCTGACTCCAAGTAGATGGAACAAGGCGATGACGTAGAAAACACCTAATTGGAAAGTTTACTTCTAACTATATGAATTATAAACAGATTCAACAGCTAATTTAGACTATTTCTCTTTCGATTTAATTTGAACATGTTGAATAAGGCTTAATCCCAACCACCAGTGTCAATCGATTGAGGTTGGTAAATCAATCGATTGAGTTTGAAAAGTCAATCGATTGAGGTTGGGAAGTCAATCGATTGACTGTTGAGCGGATTCAGATCCGCAAGTTGGAATATGTGGCTATTTTGGAATATTGCTTTAGCCAAAATATTTCATAATATGTTTTGGAGCTTATTTGGAAGTGTTTTGAATGCTTGCAAGTTTTTAGGAGATTTGTGAGTTATGTTTCCAAAAGGGGTTTTGGTACTATTTGCATAAAGTTCTTCTAGGGATCCAAAGAGAGCTTGGTGAAAGTTTCATATGAGAAAACTGTGAGAATACTTTGAGAGAAAAAATATTAAATAATAGCTTGGGGATTGAAAATCCAATTGAAGCCGTTCTTGTGTCGAAATCGTGAATATATTCCGACAGATTTCTTCTCTGTTATTTGAAGGACTGCGTCCTTGGTTTAACAACGGATTTGTTGTTGAAGATCGTGTTTGATCTTGATTGAGTTTGCACTAGAGAGAAGAGAGTGTGTGTTGTAAACATTCATAAAAAATAGTGCATATACTCCCATAGATGTAGCCCTCGATTAGGTGAACCACGTAAATCTTTGTGTTGTGCGTGTGATTAATTCTTGCCTGAAGCTTCTTATTTTTCCACATTCATCGCGATAGGGAGTTCGTAGTGTGGGTAGAATTCCTAACAGAACATAGTGAGCTGCAAACCATGAGAAGTAAAACTGAACACAAGTCTAGCAATGCCATTGACCTTGTTTCATTATTTCCATTTCAATATGGTTGATCAGGGAGTGGTTTAATAAATAGTGACCAAGTATGATGGCTCCAGAAATCTATCAAAAAAACTGGTAGTTTTCGCCAATTTCAGGAAAATAAAGAGAAATTTTTTAAAAATTAAAAAATATTAATAATTATAAAAAATAATGTTGTGACCAAACACGAGCTTTAAAGGGGGAAAATGCTTTTCTCAGAAAACAAAGGGGTTTAAAACATGTTTTTTGGAGAAAATGGAAATTTTTAGAAAAAATGTTTTTGCAATTTTTTTCATTTGTTTTTAAAACGCGTTTGGTCACTATGGTTTGATATGACCATTCGACTTGTAGATTTCCCTATCCAAGAAAATAACACTAAGGAACTTAACAAGTCTTCGCAGTTCAAAGTTTAAGGAAATAAACAAAACTTTATTAAAATTAAAAAACTTCAACCCATTTTGGGAATTGGGTTCTTCCAATTCATTAGCAGAACCTAAAATCTATAGTGTATTCAGATTCACATGATCATTTTATCATTAATCTTGTAGGGCTACTATTTGAATTTATGGTTTCCATTGGTGCAATCCCAATCGCTTCAATTTTAGATGAGAAGCAAAAATCAAGTAACTGCAGGAGAGAGAATTTGTTTATGGATTCAGGAAGTTTGAAATTGATCAGATGATCATATTATTTTTTTGTAAATTATGGGGACTCCGCTTCAAATTTTTAACTCGAACAGTGTTATTTATGACTATCTAATGAACTTTTCAAGTCTCAATAACATTGATAAACAGTAATTTACTTTAATTTCTTTACAGGTAAACAAATTTGGAGACACCATATTCAAACCCCATTTTTTATTTTAAGGCCAGAACCTATAGCTGCCCATATGAGCTATTTGGTTTCTGTCAAACTCCCAAAGATAGCAAGACAAGAAAAGCATCCTGTAGAGGTAATTATATCCTTTTCTGTTTTGGTTCTTGTTATTATTTCTTCGTAAATGTCAATTACATTTTTTCTTTTTAGTTGATTCGATTCAAAGCCGATTCTGGTTCCCAACAGGTTTGTAAACGAAAATGTTAAAATTTATTATGAATGCATGAACTCTAATTTTGAATTCTTAAAACTACTATTTGGTTTACCCAACATTTCTGCGAAGAATATGCCCCTGCATATCTAATCACAGAATGGTTAGGAATTTCGTTTTTCCAATTCATTTTCTTTATGTGGCTAATACCAAGATGAAACTTATCACATCTGAATATAAGGCTATATAGGCTTGTACACCCCATTCAAGCCTCAATGCGGATCATTTCCTTTTCGTCCAATCCCGAAATGTAAAACATTTTATCTGTTTCATTTTGGCAAAATTCAAATCAATGTATCATATTTCAGACTATTGCATTGGCGTCGCCCTTTGTAAGAGCAAAAAGATCAGCACAATCATATCACAGATTGGAATGCAAATTCGGTGTACCGAACCGAAACCGTTTTTTTCGGTTTTCAGGTTGGTTCACTAGAAATCGATTCTGAACCAAAATGCAATTTTTCGGTGCACCAAATCCCAAACTTCCACAACCTAATTTTTCTGTTCAAATCAGTTTTCGGTTCATTTCGGTGTCGGTTTTTTGTTATTATTTTCTATCTCTTTATATATTTTTACGATTCATTTCGGTTTGCTCATTCACATCAGTTTTATCTTTTTATATTTTTTTAGATTTTTCGGTTTTTCCTTGTTTTCTGTTTTCTCGTCCAACTGTCTCCGTGTTTTATTTTTGCCACCCAAAACTGAAACCAAATTGAACCGGAATCGCTTCGGTTAGATTTCGGTCCGAATTGGTTTTCGGGTCGGTGTCAGGTTTCAAGTCAATGCTTGCATCTCTGATCACAGATGCTAACTTGAAAAGTGATTGTTAATTTTTTACATCAATTCATGCTTACATTTTATTCAGATTTCTTGATCGGGAAAAAAATAATAAATCAGGTGCATGCAACTAGGAGGAGACGGGCAAATATACAGACAGAGACTTATGTCCTGATGGAGCCTGGCAAAAGCGAGGAATTTGTTTCACTGGATGAGCTCAAGGCGAGGTTGAAAGGTTGGCTTGAAAATTGGCCTGGAAATGCCTTGCCACCTGATCTAGGTAGATTCAAAACCATTGATGACGCTGTTTCTCACCTCGTTAAATCTGTATGTGAGCTTGAGATCGATGGTGAAGTCGGATCGATACAATGGTATGAAGTTCGAGTGGAATGAGAAGCCCATCATGTAGTAATTTAACATGACAGAGACCAAATACATGAATTGAGATAAATATTTCTTGTTTGGCATTTTTCGGGGAACTCTTCTTTCATTGAAGAAATTGGTTTGAAGCCATGCATGTGAGCTGATGATGATGAATCATGATCACAGTTTAAAATACCGGTTGATACCGAATTCAAATTGTACCGCCCAGCATATTCCGGTACTGAACTAAATATTGAAGTTTCATCCCACATTGGGTAAATTATAGCCTTGTCTCTCCCCTTATAATATCCCGGGCCCATCCACTCATAGTCAATTGGTTTTGAGATGGATACCCAAATTTATCATGGCATCAGCAGGCCCTTTTCCACTCCACGTCACCCAATTCAATTGTCACGTGCGGGGGTGTGTTGAAGTTGAGTCCCACATTGGGTAAATTATAGCCTTGTCTTTCCCCTTATAATATCCTGGGCCCCGTCGCTCATAGTCAATTGGTTTTGAGATAGATACCTAGATTTATTAAAATCAATTGGCTATAATTGGAGGGACCCATGATATTATAAGGGGAGAGACAAGGCCATAATTTACCCAACGTGGGACTAAACTTCAACACTAAAACAGTACATATCTCTAAAGAGTTAATATCGTTTGTGCCAATCGATACAAATGGTATGTTTCAATAATGGATGTGAGCCTACGACCAACTCACCATCCAACAATAGTCCGAATTCTCCAATTTTTTTAAAAAGTGGCGAATAACATAACTTATTTATAAAACGATTAAAACATGTTTTAATTATTATTAAAATTTTCTCTATTTCTCTTTGAGATAGATATATAGATTTATTTAAATTAATTGGCTATAATTGGAGGGACCCATGATATTATAAGGGGAGAGACAATTCTATAATTTACCCAATGTGGGACTAAACTTCAACACTAAAACAGTACATATCTCTAAAGAGTTAATATCGTTTGTACCAATCGATACAAATGGTATGTTTCAATAATGGATGTGAGCCTACGACCAACTCACCATCCAACAATAGTCCGAATTATCCATTTTTTTTAAAAAGTGGTGAATAACACAACTTATTTATAAAACGATTTAAACATGTATTAATTATTATTAAATTTTTCTCTATTTCTCTTTGATTATTTTCCGAATTTAACCTCTTGCCAACTTAAAAAAGGAGGCATTAATTGTTGTGTATAAGGGAGCATTAATTGCTGTACAACAAAAATAAATTTCATAACAATGACATATTATGGTCCCTTATGAGGAAATCAGTATTTCTAAAATCTAAAACCAGTTGAGTCTAAACTCTAAACACATCCCTCTGCCTTAATTGAAGAATTGCTACAACCCATTCCATTTGTAAAACAAATCTCAAGCTTTATAAAAGGTCATCTGAAAACTAGTTGACATAAATTTCTTGAAACAGAAGAACATCCACTATAAAATTTCAAAAGCTTGGTGGTACATAAAGAGAACCCTTTTAAGCTGACATGATCATCAGATTCCTTCATCAATGTCGCAGTTCTCAGATTCTAAAGAGACACACACCCTGAAACCATAAACGCAAAAAATTTAATAAAAAGACAGAGAAAATAGAGGAGAGACTCATAATCTAAATATGTGTTTTCAAGATAGAATATGAAGAAATTCAGATAACAGATGACAGATAATGACGCCCATAATTTTCGAATCAGTCTCTAAAAAGGCATTTCTAACTCAATCGTCCCCCAGGCTATCATGTTCACTAAATTTGTTCCGCTAATTTTCAAAACTATTGACTCCAAAGTTTTTCTCCACAATTTCGGCTTATCACATTTCTTTCCTTGTGTGGGCGTACCAATTGAGATTTATCGTAGTATCTGATGGTCTAATTGAAAAATGAAGTGTTACGACTCTAGAGTCCAGGGTAATAAGGGATTAACTTTCCACTGCACTCATGCCTAGGCATTTTTGGAATATTGGATAGGGCTTGAACAAATGGTATCGAATCCAGTGCCACATCTCAAATTTGAGTCACAAAAGGGGCGACGTGAGGCCCAAAGAGGGATATCAGAGTGAAAGCCGCTACAGAGTAGATTGTTGTTACGACTCCAGAGTAATAAGGGATTAACTTTCCACTCCACTAATGCCTAAGCATTTTTGGAATATTGGATAGGGGTGTCACAAGGAAAGGGATGGGATACCTATGGGCCCCAAAAGGGGCACCCAAAGTGAGCCACCACAGATGGGCCACTGCGGATGTCTGCTACTGAGCGAGGTGTGCATTTTACGACTCCAAAGTAATAAGGGATTAATTTTCCACTCCAATATTGCTTAGGAATTTTTTGAGTATTGACTAGGACTTTAACATGAAGTTTCTTGAGGGTATTCCTACTTTAAAGGTTGGAATCAATGGTTATTTATGACTTATGGGCTGTTTCAATAGTACTAGAGGGCAAGTTCGTCATTAACTTTTTTTTCTTATTATTTTTTTATTTTTTTAAAAGAAAAGAAAGAGAGAAAGAACATTTTGAAACCTTGGGTGGATTCACCTTCTTGTTTCTTGCAAGAAGGCCTTTGGAGACAGGAGACATCATAAGATCTGTTGGGCTCATATACCTGCAATAAAATAAGATAAACAAATAAAAACTCAAATAATTACAAACTAATGGAAATAATAAAACTCAATAATCTTTAATAACCAAAACAATAAAAAACTCAGTAATCTTTAATAATGTGGATCTCTTTTAGATTATGTGATGGTTATAGCCCTAGTCACCAAGTCTCAAATGGGGAATTATTTGATGACCATGGAAATTCATGATTCAGGGAAAATTTATAAAATTCAGAAAAATGAAAAATATTTTAAAAAGAAAAAGAGAGATTTGGGAATTATTGTGAGACGACAAAAATGGCAATTTGGAGAAAATAGGAAAGAGACTACAAAGTTGTGAAACTTAGGGTTTTTTATATAAAAGATCTGATTCACTTATATTTAGTGGGACTTCAAAATACAACCCACAAATAACATTTTAAATTAGAGACTTGTAAAGATTATTTTGCTGAGACAAATTAATAATAAAGATGACAATTTGTGAGAAAAAATCATTATTAAGAAGAAAGAATAACAAAATGCACAAATTTTTCAATAACTCGTGACTAAATTGTGAAAAGAATGTGCTTGAATAAAAATTTACTATTTAAAGGATACTTATTAAGTAAATCTGAGAATCAGCCACTAATTAGGTCACAATCTGGCACCCATATCTAAGAAGGGGTTCATTTTGGACTCCGTGAGCCATAAGAATTTGTGGCTTTTCAGATTGGGTGTGGTTCTTTTCCACCAAATCCATATGTTTCACAATTGATTTTTAAATCTAATTTTACAGAGGTTTAGAGGATAGAATCTATACCTTTCAGGGAACTGAATTTGCTTGGGAACATTGACTGAAATTTGATCACTTTGTAGAGATTGACGCGGCGGTTTTCGGATCGAAAGGCCGGCCTCTGATTGGTTCTGCTTGCTAACAGGCGTGGAGGACTCTTTCTCCATTGGATTCCAGATGGTTAACAGTATACCTGTGTTTATCTGTCGAGAGAGAGAGAGAGAGAGAGAGAGAGTCAGTATAAATGAATATTGGAGGGATATATCGCCTGCAAGGAGAGATAAGTGATAAATGAAGACCGTTAAGGTGGGATTTCTACGGTCTAATTTAACTTTCTTTTCAAATTTCAAATTAATGACCTATGGAGGTCTCGACAGACCGGGCATGAGCCCGGCCCGCACAGAATTCGGCCGGATATGGTCTAAGGTAGCTAGGCCCGATGCATAGGTGGGCTGGAATAGCCCAACCCGAATAGTAAGGCTGGTCAGGTATGGGCTAGTTCCAACAGCCCAATTAAAAATTGGCATGCTTAAGCCCGGCTTGAACTTGGCCTGACTCCATCAAACGAGTTAATTTATATAGAAATTGACGAGCGCCCCGGCACAGCCCAACCTAGGTACCCGACTCTAGCACCAAGTGACATGGTTCAAAGATCACTTTCTGGAACATGTGATGTGACGGGGTTTTATCATTGGTCCAGTTTGAATTGAAGACCATGATCTCTAAAGATCTATGATGAATATATTGGCATAAATATCTATGATAAATATATTGTCATAAATAAACATCTCCATCATGTGACGCATGGCAGTCCATGTCTTTTAAAATTAACACTTACCATATAAAATCAATGTTACCGCCAATGTTTCAGATTTTGGCCTTCAAAACAATGGCACACGTGATGAAATCACATGCCCCTTGTCCCAAAAGGTTACGCATGCACAAGGGTAGTGTATGGGACAATTTCTCTCCCTCAAACTATGAGTGATATGAGGTCAAACTTCTTTAAAGTAGAGGGGAATGATGTAGAATATGGGTCCGCATGTTCAGATAAGGGATTGAAGAAAGACGAACAATCCGGAGAAAGTGGACATTTAAATGGGCCTTTAAAAGACCTGTGAAGACGAGTCCCTGCCCCGACTCGCTTGAGTGACCGAAATTTAGAGTTTTAATTGTTTTAGGCTGCATTTGGGTTAGCTCTTTCAGGGTAAAGAGCAACTCTTTTGCTCTTTGGCTCCAGTAGAGAACTGATTTCATGTTTGGTAACACAGTTCCTCGCCCCATTTGCTCTCGCGGGGAGCTATTTTAAGTGATAAACTGCTCTCTGTCAGCTCTCTGCCTTAGCAGATTTTATTTGTTCTGACAAAGAGCATGCAGAGAGCTGTTGCTGCTCTTATAAGAACTAACCCAAACACAACCTTAGGATATCTATTTATGGTTGACGTTAGGATTAGTTTCTTATTTGAGATATTTAGGGGTCAGGCACACATATGTGGCATTTGACCATTAATTTTGTCACTTTTAGTGCAATCATTGGAAAAGTGAGCATAACCTCGTCAATACATGTCGGCAGTGCATGATTTGTGTCTTGTTGGAAAGCTACCTCAATAATCTTTCAAACAAGACTAATATCATGTTAATTGGATACCATTTGACCCTTCAAAAGTGTCACGTAACAGAAAAATGAGATTAGTTGTAAAATAAATTGTGACCGTTAGATTAAAAATTTTAATGGTTAGGTAAGAGTTTTATTTTATTAGGATTAGACCCAATTAGGGTTTCAAAAGTCTATATAAAGCATTGTACTCTCTTATGAGAAATTATTAATGAACCAAAGAGGCATTAGCCCAATTGGTATGCTCCCTCCAATGTGAGGGCGTAGGTAGTAGGTTCGATACTCGTCCTTCACGTTGTTTCCCACCCTTGTCTTTACAAGGTGTGAGTTGGGTTAACCCTCACCACTATAGTTAGTACTCCCTCACACTGCTCTGCAACTGTCATACTCGGTTCTTGAGGTTGTCTCAGCCGAATGACCGTATAAAAAATAATTATTATTAATGATGAATATTGAAATTTGATTGTTTTGTGCTATCTTTTAGAGTTCGTAGAGAATTTTCCTATTCCTCGAGTTTAGGGATTGGTGTGAGGCCAATATTTTCACTCGTAAAATTGCAATGATTTTTTCCCTCTTTCTTATTTTTCTATTTTTATTTTATCCCGGATATCGAAATCTTAAACCTATCGTGCAAGATTTACGCTATTTTAGTGTTACTGCTATTTCGTCTTGCATCATTAATGCTATTAGGGGTACGATTACAACTTGGATAATAACAATCAGAGATCACCCAAAAAATTTGGCTTCCATCTATTGCATATCCACCGTTAAAAAAGTGGTCAAAGATGTCTAAAATCAATGCACTGAATTATTTGGGCGTTACCTTATGTTTTACCCTTCAAACAAAAGGAGGGAAAAAAGTACAAAAAAATATAAAATAATTTAAGGTTGCGTATGGCATAGCTCTTTGCTAGCCCTTGCCACACCAGGGTTCACTTGCTTTAGTTGATTCTCATTCTCTTTTCTAACTCCTTGCAAAGGATGATTTACTTACACTAACAGTAACCTCTCTGCTCTCTACTAGCTCCCTATCAGAACAAATAAAATCTGCTCTGGCAAGAAGTGAATAAAGAGGAGGGTAGAACTGCTGAACAGGTAAATCTTGCATAAAATCTTGCTATGCAAGGAGTTATCAAGGGAAATGGGTACCTACTAAAGCAAGTAGCAGAATATTAGCAAAGAGGGTGGGAACCTGCTAAAGCAGGTTAACTCTGCTATAGCAGGGGCTAGCAGAGAATTATGCCATACGCAACCTAAATCACTTGTCCAGTGGTTAATTGCTAGATCATGTGATAGCGGTTAACACATCTAGTAAGGATGTATCAATCCCATATATATATATATATATATATACACTAGTAAAAGTGCACATGTTTCGTCTTATAGTTATTAAAAAAATTAATTTATATATATAATTTATCTATATTCTTTGTATGATTATCAACATGTAACGGATCGTCTAATTTATCAAAATGTTTATATTCTAGTAGTTGTTACTATATTTTACATAGGGTTGTCACCGACTCGAGTCGATTTTATACTTGACCTACCTGATGACAACCAAAGTTTTGTCACCGACACTGTCACATGGCATGATCAATCCAAAACAACACCCGTTTTAAGTTAATCAATGTGGACATGACTTGACAAAAATCATCTTTTTTGGCCTCCATTTGATGAATTTAAGATAATGTGACCTCCAAACCAACTTAGTTTCACTACAAAAAACCTGATTATTAGCGGCAGTTTTCTGAAGCAAAAAACTCACGCTATTAACAAAAAACTATTAAAGACTATTAGTAGTAGTTTTTTGTTAATAGCGGCAGTTTTTAGCTGCTGCTAATAGTCTTGTTTTTTGTAGTGTTCATTGATTTTGAGTACATTTGACCAAATTTTCAATGTTGATTATTCATCCGATCATGCACTTCATTTTTTTGTGTAGTACTTGATTGATCATTAGATTACAACCTTTAAATCAAATGACTCAAATTGTATTTTCACATGGTATAGGTTCCCAAAATATTAAACCTTTCTTTTAAACTATGTGCAAGAGCTAACTACTATGGTGCAAGTAATGACTCCCTCACCACGGCTCTCTATTTCTCCCATAGGGTTCTTAAAGGCGTTTTTTTATTTGATAAGGTACCTTTATTTTCAACTGTAAGATTTTTCTTTTTAAATCATTGCTAAGACCACTACACACTCTCAATCTGTTCAACGAAGATTTTTTTCATCCCAATCTTCGATAGAATAGATCTCGAAATCTTGGTCTCAACATGAGACTGTCAGATTTTGATGGTATGCCCGTGATGTCAAGATCTCTTATGTTTTAGTGTGATATAGGTCATGTGATTTTAGAGTCATATTTTAAATTAGTGTGCCATGTGAAATAAAATTATGATCGTCTGCCGATATGCCCATGATTTTAAGATTAACTTTTTGAAAGATTAGGATAAAAAATTATCTTCATCCTATAATTCAAAGCGATCAATGCATGGAGGTGAGATAAGGCCTTGTTCGAAAGAAATCTTGGGGTATATTTTTTTTATTTTACTTTTGATGGGGTGGTTTTAAAAGGAAATTATGGGAAGTTCCAAAAGTAAAATTTTCTTGAGAGTGCAATTTTTTCAATTTTCCTTCGTTTGCTACAAATAAAATCCAAGGGATTGGTTATTTGATGGTACTATGAAACTACCCCAAAATCTGCAAATAGTCCTCAACCATCCAATTTGTGGGGTCGTATTGGAGTCGAATCAAATGAGTGAAATTAGTTTTCATCGTAATCTTCCACACGATTGATCTTGAGATAATGGGTATACTATCAAACGGTCAATTTTGAATTCCATGTGATGTAGATCCCGAAAAATTGACTCAAAAATAATTAATTTTTAGGATTTGTGCAATGTGAAAACATTATCTAAGTTGTCTGATTCGAAGGTTGAATCTAAAGATCTTTGGTGAAAAAGATTGACATAAAACACGATCTTTATCATATGATTCAGCCCAGTCAATTGTTGAATCAAATAATAGACTTTGACTGCACTGGATCATACAATAAAGATCGTGTTTCGTGCCACTTTTTTCAACATACGATCTTCTAATCATGACTTTCAAATCAGATGGCTTAATCTTTTCCACATGAATTTTTTGAGCATCAACAATTGATTGATATTTTTCTGGCACGATGGAGATCTTTTTCACTCCAAATTTTCACACAAAGGATCTTGAGTCGATAGTCATATCATTATATGGTCATTTTTTTATTCCAATTGGCATAAATCCGAAAATATTGATCAAAGAGTCAGGTGCCACACATCACACGAAGAGATGAAGTTAGGGCCACTTTTTGGGAAGTGTGCCATGTAAAATAAGAAAGTTACCATCTGATAGGAAGTCCATGGTCTTAAGATCTATTGGGACAAAATTTGGAGTGAAAACCAATCTCTATCGTCAAATCAAAAACTATCAAAGCAATTTAACATGTAAGATCCAACTTTAGATAAAGAATATAGAGTTTTAAGGGTTGCAAATATATAAATCCATTTAAAATTTTAGCTTGCATCGTTAGCTAAAAAAGTTTTCTACCAATTTTTCACTAATAATTTTTTTGTTACTGAACAGATCTTAATTAAGATCCCAATTTCATTGGATGTACCCTTAAAAAAGTGACTAGTACCTCTAAGGCTATATATTTATTAAAAAGGTGGAGTGATTTTAAAAAGTATTTATGATTCCAGATTCTTAGGTTAGTTTTATTTTTTTCTCACTTAAAAGTCTAGTTTTAAGTAAGAGAGATCTTAGGAAATGTCTAATTTTAAGCACGAGAGATTTTAGGAAATATTTAATAACACGGTGAAATGATTTTATGAGATATTTATGAAGTAAAGGAAAAATCGAAGAATCCTAATTTAATTAGAATTGTAGTTATAGAAAATTAGAAAATATAGGATTACAAAAGAAAGAAATTATTTTTACTTTTATATAGGGTTAAGGGTATTTTTAGTATTATAAAATGTGAAATAGTATATATATATATACTATTTTTCCCTTCAAAAAGCTTCACAATTAAAATTGGTGCATTAATTATTTTATTTTTTTCCAACTTTGGTCTAAGACTTAATGATGCAAAAAGCCGTGAGTCATGGCGCATGTGAAGCCCGGCCTGAGGCCACTTGAGATGCCACTAATGTCATGAGAGAAGACAACAACTGAGAGTTAGACCCACCCAAAATTCTACGAAACTAGGGCCCACAGGCGGCAGCCTCATCTGAGGACCTGCACTTATCTGTGTTTGGGATTGCTTTGTGGACAAAGAGCAGCTCTATGCAAAGCACTTTAGTACGAAACTATATTTGCTTGTAAGTGTTTTTTACCTCTTTCAAAGAGTGAGAGTTGAATTTGGTTCTCTTAAGAAAGAGCGACTATAAACTACTCTTTTAAGTGGGCTGTTGTTTGCCTCCAAAGAGCAATCTCAAACACAGCCATAGAGGTTAAAGGTGGCCCACTTGTGGGAGCAAGGATCAAAATTTTGGCTGAAATTCTGATTTCAGGCATGACTGAAATCGAAATCAAAATTCGAAAATTTGGCTGAAATTTTGATCCCCATACAAAAATGACCGAAATTTCGATCCAAAATTTGGATCATTTTGGCCGAAATTTTGATCCTCCACTTATGTGAGTGATCACCAATCCTATACCTAATACCATCGTGGAATTGGTTAAAGCAATTAAGAAGCCCTCCCCTCCCCCTCCCCCTCCCCCTCTCATATATATATATATAGGTAATGATCGCCTGATTCGAGTCACGCATGACTTGAGCGGGTGATACGATCACGCTGATATCAATATTTGATCGCGATCTGACGATCACCCGTAAATCAAGTGATCATTATATATTTATATATATATATATGGGAGCTGATTCTCACGTCCATGGGAGGATGGTCACCGTCCTTTAAGGCCCACGTGGAGGTACACATAGCACCAAAAACTCTCTTTGATTGCCACGTGGAGCACGGATAGATGGTTTAGATAAATAAATAAAAAACGAAAAAAACGTTTTAAAAGCATAAGTCAATGTTTGACTAGTTTCAATTATCTATATTTCACGGCTCAAAAAACATATGGTAGAGATGAGTTTTCAATTTATTTTTTTTAAATGATTTAAGCAATGCACCCAAAGCCCATGTGATATTGAAACAATGTTTTGAATGCCACGTGGACCTCTTCACCTGAAACCTTGAAGGATGGTGGCCATCCTCCTATAGAGGACATACACCTTTTCATATATATATATATATATATATATATATATATATATATATATATTCTAGTAACTATTTCCTCACAAATTTTCATTCATTTTATGTTACATCCAAGGGTTAAAATATCGGATTTTCGATACATATCGTCCTGAAGTTCAGGACGATACGTATCCCGTATCGTCCGATACATTCAATGTATTGGCGATACATTCAATGTATTGTTTCAATACTTTCTTCTTCTTTTTTTCAAAAATTCTAAAAAATCAAATTATCGTCTGTATCGTTCGATACATATCGTGTATCGTCTGATACATTCAATCTATTGGCGATACATTAAATGTATCGTTTTGATATTTTTTTTTCAAATAATTCATAAATCAAATCATTGGACGATAATTTGAAATTAACGCTCGATAATTTGAATGTATCGTCCGTATCGTCTGATACGGGCGATACATTGCCCGTATTGGACGATAATTACCTTATTTTTTAGGGGGTATGATACATAGGCAATGTATCGTACCGCCCAGGTCCAAAACTGATACGTATCGGGCGATACGTATCGGTATCGGACGATTTTTTGACCCATAGTTACATCTAATGAGGTAAGGACATTTTCTTATTTACCGTTAAGCAAATTTAAATTTTAAAAACGGTTCGGCAAATGTGTTCCACCTTCATGGACGGTAAATACTAAATAAATAAATTTTGGGTGTTATTGGATAACGACCCGTCTCGATGATCTGCGTACATTTCAGACCATTTATGAGCAACTCAAGAATCTGACGTTCTGACCATTTGTGAGAAAAATCAAGCATCTGACCATTTCTGAGCAACTCAAGAACACATAGAGACATTCAATTTTCGAGTTTTAGAGAACAAGCCCTAGTACTAGAGACTCGCACATACACTATTCCTGGTATGCAGTCAAGCACCTAATACCAAGTAACACGCTAAAGGGTACTCGATTTGAACCACTAAATCTCTACGGGCACCAAAGGCGATAACTATTGACTGCTTTGAATTAGATGATATAGATATTTTTTGTCCCTATCTTTCACACAAGGGATCTTGAAAAAATGGGCATACCATTACACAATCAATTTTTTATTCCACGTGGTAGAAATGTGTGCCTCGTGATCTCAAAATCCATCGTCTTAAATATTGGAATGAAAACGATCATCTAATTCAAATCAATTAATAGTTAAACCCTCTTGAAACTGACCGAGCTCTCTTGAAACTCTAAGAAGAAAAAAAGGTGATTGCATACCCGGTGGAGGGTGGCCACTAAAAGTGTACCAATTCTAATGGTGAGTACCCATTGTTAGTTTTAAACAACTGACAATGAGTACCCATCGTCAATTTTAAAATATTGGCGGTCTCACTGTCATGTGCCTTCTTTTTTTAGATTTTTTTTTCTAGTTTTTCTTATGTTGTCTTTAGCATTGCTCTTTGAGAGTTGAAAAGAGCAACAATTGCTCTTTGTTATTGCAAATGAATGAGAGGGAGTAAGAGAAGGATTGGAAGAAGATAAAAGGGAGGTTGTTCTTTAAAATAGGAAATACAACCCTCTTTAAAAGAACAGGAATTGTTTATGCTCTTTTAAAGAGGGGGTGTTTTTCATGTTTCAAAGGACAACCTCCCCTTTTTTCTTCCGCCAATCCTTCTCTTTCTCTCTCTATTCATTTGCAACAACAAAGAGTTGTAACTGCTCTTTCATACTCTTCCAAAGAACTATGCCAAACACAATCTTAGAGTTTCATGCATTTTTTGTGACTTTCAAGAGGGTTTCATGAGTTCCAAGAGGGTTTCTTGCATTTCATGGTTTTTTAAAGAAGGTTTCATGGGTTTCCAGAGGATTTCTAAAGGAGGAGAATAGGAAGAAGTGGGTTCTATGACTCATCAAAGTAGAGGAAAAGAGGAAAAGGAAGGAGTGCTCTTCAAGATTTAATAGGTATAAAAAAAAATTCTTAAAAAAAAAGGGAGTCAGTATTTGCACACGCTTTTTAAGTGATTACACCGAGGTTAAAGAAAGACTTTGTATTTTAGGGACATGTGATATGTGAAAACGCAATCTAGGCCGTTTGATTTAAAGTTCATGATCTATAGATCCTTAGTGGATAAGATTGGAGCAAAACACGATATTTATCATATGATCTATTGTTGTCAACCATTGAATAAAATAATAGCCTTTGACTATATTTAATCACATGATGAAGATTATATTTCGTGTCAATCTTATCCACTAAAGATCTACAGATCATAAACTTTAAATCAGACAACCCATATTGCGTTTTCTCATGTCCCATGTCCCTAAAATACAAAGTCTTTTTTTAACCTCGTGCAATCACTTGAAAAGCGAGTGCAAGTAATGGCTCAAAAAAAAAAAAAACCCCTTTTGGCATCTCATCTATATAATTAGGTGCTTTTCAAGATCCGATGGGTGCAATTATAGGTACCAAAAAAGTTTAAGGAGTCTATGCACTAGTGATGTAGGTTGTGTATGGCATAGCTCTTTGCTAGCCGCTACCATAGCAAAGTCCACCTGCTTTAGCAGGTTTCCATCCTCTTTGCTAACATCTTGCTACCTGCTTTAGCTGGTACCCCTTCTATATGATAACTCCTCTCTACTCACTACTCTCCTCTCTACTCACTCTTATTCAGCAGTTCTACGGTTCTACCCTCCTCTCTACTCACTCTTTGCCAGAGCAGATTTTATTTGCTCTAATAGGGAGTTAGTAGAGAGCAGGGAGGTTCGTGCTAGAGCAAGTAAATTCTCTTTTACTGGGTGTTAGAAAAGAGAATGTGAATCAACTAATGCAGGTAAACTCTGTTGTGACAAGGGCTAGCAGAGAGCTATGTCATACGCAACTGTAGTGTTTAAATGTTGCACTAGTGTTGCGGCACACAATCTAAAAAAATACTCATTTTGTGATCATAGGCCACATGGTGCATGATCTATTTATTTATTTATTTTTTAAATGGGGGCATGGACTTGATTGATCTTGTGGATGTTGCCTTGGCCCCCAAATGACACTAGTGTAGGGTTGAACCCTACATTCCTAACCCACCTAAATGATGTAATTTTTGGAACTCTATGAACTATGAAAAAGATAAATTTAATTTTCGTTAGTTAATGTGCAGAGAGCAAAATTTGGTGTGCACCTAAAAATTTCGTCAATTGGTATACATTAAAAAAAAAAGTGGTGTGCTCGTAGCAGGTTAGTAGTAAGAAAAAAGGTGTTTTCAGATTCTGATCTTGTGGTGGAGATTAAACTAATACAAGCTTGGGTATTAGTGGAAACACCTTGTATTAACTCACACTTTAAAAACCAAGGAAACTAACCACCATTGTAATTCTGACAGCACTAATTTAGAACTGCCAAACTCCATCACGTGCGAAGCACGTGCAAAGGTAGTTACCAAAAACATTCATTCTGTAGTTTAGACTTTACTGTTGTCAAGCTTATCAGAATATAAAAAAAACAAAATTCTACAACTGTAAACTAAAACTACATATATAAGAAGTATAAAATTTCATATTTCTGTTGGAATTGGAAAACCATCATTAGAGTTCATCATCCATTTTGATCTCCATGAAGATCTATCTCTCCTTCCTGTGCAATATAACCTTCAAATTTTATATTTCATGAGGTATTTTCCAATTTTGATTATTTTATTTTATTATGTTGTTTTTCTTTATGTTTGCTGGTAATCTGTTGATGGGTATTTTTTGTTTCTCGTTTTCGGGGTATTTGTGTGATTACTTGATGGGGATTTGCAAATTTTGAAGCTGAAAATTGATGGAATTTGGTGTTTGGTGTTGTGATTTCTGAACTTTTTTTTGTGGGTACTGATTGAATTTTGGTTTTAATTGGTATGATGGATGATGAGATATTAAATTACTGGGTTTCATGGTATAAAAGAGTCAAAGACCAGTGCTTGACGTTTTATATAACCGTGTAAATGATAATTTATATGTTTAGTAGTTGAAAAAATTGATGGGTACCCGTTTTTCTGATTTCTGATTTCTGCTTCTTTTTTCAGCAGAAATCAGTTCAAGGATAAGACTTTGGGCTCTGCGTTTTTCACCTTAAATATAGATAATTCATTGGAGTTTATTTGGGTAGGATATTTTATTTTTTGAAAACATAGTGTGTCCTAAGCAGGGATTTAAAGTCTGATACACATCGGCATATCAGCTGGGCCCCAGGCCGATATTTAAGCACCTTTTTTTATTTCACAAATATTACAAAATATATAAAAAGATATTTTAAAAAATTGCAAAGAGGAAATTTTTGGTATTTTTCCCGATACATATCAGCCGATATGGTCTGATATTTGACCTGTTTGACCCGATAATTGACCCCATATAGAATCCAGATGTACATCCGTATCAGATGGGGCCAAACCTGATAAATATCGGTGATATATAACGGATATGGCCGATATTTAAAACCATGGTCCCAAGCTGCTCTTGAACTAGTCTCCATGGGGTGCCATCGCCCCCACCATGCGACGAGTATTTCAGGATTTACACACCTTACGTGGTCGTTTCGAACTCACAACCTTGGGGAGCATAACCCAAGTCACCAACCATTGCGACAACCCCTTGGTGCGTGAGACAGTTCTCAGAGTTGATGTTTATATCCTGTATTTTATGACGAACTTGTCCCAAAATTCAAGGTTTTTTTTAATTTTCAATTCCAGTTACTTTTTAATGATTTCGGAAGCTTCGAATATGAAACAATTTGCTCATACATTTCATGAATCATGTGTTTATATGTTAACAGGAATGGAATTGATTTCAGCTCAAACAGTTTCCTGGGTTGATTATAGTTTTAAGACATGATTATTGGATTTGATGGTCATCATTTTTTGGCCTGATATAAGGAGCCCCATGAACTTTTGATAAAGAATAAATCTAATGGCAGAACCACAAGCTCCCTTCACTTCTCCCAATCTTACCAAAACCATCACCTTACGAAACAGTTATATATTTGATGAATCTGGAAGTCGCGGACTAGGGATTTTGGATTGGAAAAAGAGAGGCCACGGAACTCGTTCATGGATACTAATTGATTCCGATGGGAACTCACAGGTTGTAGCACTCGATAAGGTCACTCTAATGCGAAGCTGCTCTCTACCCGCGAGAGATCTCCGGCTTTTAGATCCTTTGTTTGTTTATCCCTCTACGATATTAGGAAGAGAGAAGGCTATCGTAGTTGGTATCGAGCAAATTAGGTGTATAATTACAGCCGACGAGGTCATTCTTATGAATTCCTTGGACAGTTGTGTCGTGGAGTATGAATTGGAACTGTGCAAGCGACTTCGGATGCAGAAAGAACAAAGTGGTATGGAATTTCGCCTCATCGTAACAAAATTCTTGATTTCTTGAACACATTTTAATCACAATTTATTTTGGGGAAATTTCTGGAACTTTATGAAAAATTGTGAATTTTACGTCTTAATGACAATTTTTCATGACATGTAATCTTCATTATTAATTAGCTTTAGCATAATTATCTTTATAGTTCTCTAGTTTAGACTATTATTTTGAATTTAGTTTTTAAAGTCCTACAAATATAAGTGAATCAAAGTTGTCGAGTAATCACTTCCCAATTTTTCTACGAATTCCACTAATTTTTTCCTGAACCGCAACTTTTTGTTCTAAAGGATAATATCTGAATCCCATTTTTTCTTTGAATTTTTTTTTTTTTTCAAATTTGTGATTCTTTCCCAAATCACAATTGTTTTCCCTCACCAAGTAATTCCTGGTTCCCAAAGTGGTATGACATGTCTCACCATTGTGACGAAATTCTCTGATTTTTTGTTTTAGTCTTGTTCAAATCACTTTTTTTTATTGCTCAAACACAATTTACATGATTTAATTGCAATCTATTGAAAAATTCTTGTATTTTCTATTTTCCCCCGGGAACTTTATGATTAAATTGTGAATTTTATGTCTTAAATCACAATTTTTCATGACATGTAATCTTTATTATTAATTATTTTTAGCAAAATTATCTTTATAAGTTTATAGTTTAAACTTTTATTTTTATTTTTCCTTTGAAAATCCAACTAAATATAAGTGAACCAGAGTTTTTTAATAATAAATTCTATGCTTCATACATTTCTAATATCTCTATCCAAATTTTCTATGAATTCCTTTGATATTTTGGAATGGCGGTTTCTTGTTCTCACGGATAATTTCCGAATTCCAATTTGTTTTCTGAATTTTTAAATTACATTTCTAATATCTCTCACCCAACTTGGTGTGACTGTGATGTGCTCTACATGATATGCTTACAGATTCAAAAACAGAGGACCTTCCATTTGAGTTTGGGGCACTGGAGCTGGCTTTGGAATTAGCATGCACATCTCTTGATTCTCAGGTATGTGTAGCCTTCTCACATTCTCATGTTATGTCTAATGACATTCTCTAATACATAGGTGACACTAGAAACAACATATGAGAACCTGACAAGCGGCTGGAACCCCTAAGTGGGTTTTAGCCTCTTTTGGCTTCTTGTTCATTTTAAAGTGAAAATGGTGTTTTTGGGAATCAGCTGGGCGAGAAGCCGGTGTTACAAACGCCATGTTTTGCGACGTTTTTGGTTTTCCGGGCAGTAGTGGGAATCTAGTGCCGAAACACTACAAAACACTACCTTAAAATGCTTGGATTAATCCAATATTGACTTCCCAACTTGTTGAAACATTTGTTCACTTCATGCAATTTTAATGTCGAGATCATCTTACATAGTGCCTATATATCCCTTCTCCGTACCTTTTTTCCGCGGATTTAATAGGTAACGGAACTTGAAATTGAGGTGTATCCTGTGCTCGATGAGTTAGCTTCATCCATTAGCACTCTAAAGCTGGAACGCGTCCGAAGACTCAAAAGCCATCTTCTCTCATTGACTCATAGAGTTCAAAAGGTATACCGAAACCCGTCACCTAATACCTTTCTCTGTCGACTTATCTTTTATCTCCCAATATTAGCTTTTAGGTTGAATTTTCAGGTCCGCGATGAAATAGAACACCTTATGGATGATGACAAGGACATGGCCGAGATGTATCTGACGGAGAAGAAAGCAAGAATGGAGGCTTATTCATCCCCTGATCAGTATCTCCTTAGTTATATCAATTCCGGGGTTGAGGGATCAAAATCCGCACCTGTTTCACCGGTTAGCTCGTTTAGTGAGTATCAGAAACTCGAGAAGGCATCAAGCATTGTTATGAGCTCGAGCAAGCACGGAAGTGGACGGAGTTCTTCTGTTACGGTGCACCACATTGAAGAACTAGAGATGCTACTCGAAGCATATTTTGTAGTCATTGACAACACTCTTAGCAAATTATTATCAGTAAGAGATCATGGTCAATTTTTTAAAAGCATATGCTTCGAACTATAACTTTTCTTTGGACATCACATCTTTGCCAAAAAAACACCATAAAATATATAAAAAATTACCAAGACATTTAACTTACTGCAAGTTTGGTTAAATATACTAATTTAAATTTTTAGGCAAAATAATTAATATTTTACAAAAAATTATGGATTCATGCTAGCTCACCATCTGGTTGAGATAACACCCTCACCATCAACTTTTTAAGCAACATGGCTCAAACCTTTTGGGAATCCAAGGTTTCCAAATGGAAAGCCACCATTTGAACTAAACTCAGCAAAAAAAATTATGACCACAAAAGGATATAAACCATCTGATTTTAGCACTTTAGTAATGGCCCATATTAAAGGGAATTGGATTAGTTCTTCATTCGAAATGGACTCTTTCTTATTCTATTTCGATATCCAAATCAAAGGACTAAACAATTAAAATAAATGGGGAACATATTTATAGGTTCCATGCCTTGTTTTATAACTCATGCTTCATAGAAATATCCAATCAGATATAGGAATCCAATGGTGGTCGCTATTTTTAGGCTAAGTTCTTATGATGTCCTGCCACTTGGACGACCTGGATTTTATAAATGCATGTCACGTGGCATCATGTGACCTTAAATTTTTTGTAATTGTTGAAATATGTATTCACATAAAGCCTTAATGATCTCTAATTTCTCTTTTGTTGTAGCTCAAGGAATACATAGATGACACTGAAGATTTTATCAATATTAAACTGGTAAGAATTAATCACGACATATATATATATATATATATATATATATATATATATATATATATATATATATGTGTGTGTGTGTGTGTGTGTGTGTGTGTGTGTGTGTGTATTCATGTAAGAGATGTGAACATTTTAAGGATATTTTTCTTCTTCTTCCTCTTCCTTTTTTTTTTCTTTTTTTAACAGGACAATGTTCGGAACCAGCTGATCCAGTTTGAGCTTCTGCTCACGGCGGCAACTTTTGTGGCTGCGATTTTTGCAGTTGTAACGGGTATCTTCGGGATGAATATTCCAACCGAGATGTTAGATAATCCATCTAACTTCAACTGGGTTATAATCATAACTGGCATCTCCTGTGTAGTCATGTACTCATCTTTCTTGCTATATTTTAGGCACAAGAGGCTACTGCCCTGCTGAAAAATTATTCAAGGAAGGGGAAAACAAATCCAAGATTATTTGTATATAGTGTAATGCTGGGGTTCATTTCTTCAACATTTTTCTTGTTGATTTGGTGATCTAGTTTAGGCCACCATGTGTATAATTTCTAGTACAACAAATGATTTATTTGATTACATTTCGTTATCTTTGTTCTCATGTTTTATTGGCGCGTTCCTGGAGGGAAGCTACACCTAAAGCAGACCGAAAGCTGATGGTTCGAAGACTCTAAGAGCCCAAGTAAGATTTGCTTCTTTCTTTTCATGGATTTTTTTTTTGGATCGATGAGAAAGGACTGTATTCAATAGAAAGAGAAACAGTATAAAAACTGAGTATACTAAGTGAGATACTTATCACAAGAGATGCCGATCAAATAGAAGGCCGGGCTAACTGGGTAAGCAAATCTTGGTGCCAAAAAACCCAGAAAATGTCAGTTCACTGAGAAAAATCTGCAGCTGAAACAATGGATTCTAAAATCCGTTCTGCATAATGTGATGAAGAGGACGACTAAGGCCTCTTAATTGGAAATCCATCGGTTACATTAAGTGCTTATATAAGCAATGTTAACCATAAGGAAAGTGTGTGTGTGTGTACACACGGGAATCCTGTCAGCTGCAAATGTGCAAAATGGAGTGGAAACCACAGTGAGCTAGGTGCATTCAAAGCCAGTTTTACCTAGACACGTGGCATGGGTGCCAAGTGTCAAGGTGCCAATAGATGTTTGCACGCCAATTTCTAAAGACTCTAATATGGCGTCACGGTCTTAAGAAAAATAAATTAAACAAATAGAATATACATAGAAAAAAATATTGAAGGGAAATCTTCCAGAGCCAATTAAGATATGTAATGAAAAGATACATAATATGTGTCACTAACATAAATATACCTATACTATTATAAAAATCATTTTCAAGGACCCAAACCTTTTATTTAGCAGTTACTAAATTTTTTGCAATTTTTTCGTTAGATAAAGTTCATTTATCGTTTTCAAAACGATGAGCATTTTGATGGTATTTTCATATAAATCTAGAATTTCGTGCTGTTTGAGGATTGTTCAAGTTTCGGCACGCAAAAATCCCAAAAGTAGAAGTGCCAAGGTTACACTCTTCAAAAGCAAGAGTTTAGACCTATGAGCAGCCCACAGAGTTTGATGCTTTGAGGACTCGAAGAATTTGTTTGTAGTTCAAAACTTCAAATTTTGCCTGGCAACAGCAAAACAAATATATTTCCAAGAAAAGGCCAGGGTAAAAGAATAGAGGCAACAGACCGGCAGCTGAATTTTGACTATGAAGGAGCTCTTCATGTGGCAGACCCATTCACTCAGGAGCCATTGATTATGTCAGTCTAATAGATTCCCGCAAACCCATCCAAGGGAATAGTCTTCACCGACTGAGAATAGAACTCAGAATATACGTCCTCTCTCAATGGTAACTGCTAATGGACTCTCCTGAAAATTGATTATTTTCCTCTGTTAACAGATCTTGTTTTATGCTGACGATCACCGATAGATATCAATTAGACCAAAATTTGAGTACAAGTTTGAATAAGAACCTGAATGAAACCACATTCATTGTTATAGGAGATGGGCTTGTCTCTAGGCAACAAAACAGCCGGAAGATCATCCGTAACCATGGCTATCTAAGGGGGCTCAAGTAATCCATCCAGGAAACTATGTGAACCAGTTCAGAATCAGTAATTGGCAATTTAAGAAATCTCAGTTGAGGAAGAAATGTGTGAGAATTATGGGGCTGGTGAGTATTATTCGAAGAGGGGTTTGTAACATAAAAAGGAGAAAAGCACAACTGAGATGGTTTGTTTCTCGTACTCAAAATCAATTGTTGGTGGGTTACAATTTTCAAATTTCAAATCACTTTGACTGGAAGGTTATACTCATCCACATAGAACCATTAAATGAGGGAACCATTTAAAGTTAAGCCAAAAACTTTTTAACCAAAGTAATAAATATTATTAATTTAAAATTAATAATAAATATTTATTTTGTTAAATATTTAACATTCCTCCCTTATTTATAAAATAAAGGTAATTACAGTCAATCTTAAATCAGATAACCAAAGACAATATATATATATATATATATATATATATATATATATATATATATATATATATATATATATATATGTACCAAAAATATTTTGAGCACTTTTTGACTGCTGTATGCATAACTGAAGGTGTCCTAAGGAATTGAACCTTCACTTAGTGATAATGCATCAAAGTTGATAAAGAACCTTAGTGATCTAATTTCTTGAACTAATTTTCTTGTATAATCAACCAGATATATCACACACATAAGCAATCTAAGTTTTGCTTCATTCTTACAACCAACAAAGTGTGTGGCCTTGTGCTTTACACTAGTATTCATGAGTTTTTCCAAGAAAAGCCTTTATCTATCTTGGAAGCGGCCACACTTCCAAACTTATATAGGTCAGTTATGCCAGAAATGTCCTTGTAACTTAGACATTTTAACATTATATGTTATAAATTGATTAAGAGAATTAACTCAACTTCTTCCTTATGTTACAAGTACCACATTATTACTTGGGATGGTTTGAGTTTTGTACTCACACTTTAATAATGTGTAATCACTTTTTATGATTTGTTTTTCCCATTGAACCTTTAGTTTTTGGACTGCGGAAAATAGGTCGGGTTACCATCATAGGTGATGTAATTTATTAGGCTTTAAACTCATCCCTTCCGATGTTTTAATTACCACATCTCTTGCAAGACCTTTTGTAAATGGATCCGCTAGATTTGCAAAGGTCCTTATGGAATTTATAGTAATTACTCATTCATGAAGTAATTGACTAACAAAATTATGTCTAGATTTTTCATTATAAATTTTGCTATAAGCTTTAGATAGTGCAGCTTCACTATCACAGAATAAAGATATCGGTGGCATAGGCTTAGGCCAAATAGAAATTTCTAATAATAAATTCTTTAACCACTCTGCTTCCTTGCTCCCTGCCAAAAGAGTAATAAATTATGATTCCACAGTCGCATGTGTAATGCATGTTTGTTTCTTTGATCCCCAAGAAACTGCAAGACCTCCAAGAGTAAATACACATCCACTCTTAGACCTTGCTTCATTTGAATCATTGTTCCAACTAGTGTCGGTGTATCCTTCAAGTATTGTAGGATAACCAATATAATGCAACGAGTAATCCTTAATCTTATTAAGATAACTTTATAGTATACCAATGATTTTCCAATGTTCATGACTAGGGTTACTAGTGTATCTATTTAATTTTTCTACTACATAAGCAATATCGGGTCTAGTGCAATGAGTAACACATATTAAATTATCAATTACTCTAGAATATTCTAAATGTGATACATTCATCATTGGGTTTTAATTTTATACTTTGATCAAAAGGTGTTGGTGCTAATTTGTCATTATGTTTAAATTTCTTTAACACTTTTTCTATATAATGTGACTGGGATAAGATAATAGAATTATCTGGTTTAAATACTTTTATTCCAATAATTACATCGGCTTCACCCATGTCTTTCATATCAAATTTTGAAGCCTTTTTTTTTTTTTGTAATTTCAATACTTTCTAAATCAGTACCAAAAATTAAAGGTCACTATTAAGAGAATATCCCACAAATACATATTCTATGGCTTTAAGACCCAATTTTGTACATTTATAATCAGGTACCCTAACAAGCGCTTTATACCCCATACTTTAAAATAATGTAATTTGAGAGATTTATTCTTTCAAACTTTATATGGAGTTTTAGAGGACTTTTTATGTGGTATCCTAAAATATAGCATGCAGTTAGTAACGCTTCTCCCCATAAATTTGAATTCAAATTAGAATTTGCTAATATAGAGTTTACCATTTGTACTAAAGTCTGATTTTTCCTTTTGGCAATTCCATTGGATTGAGGAGAAAATGGAGTGGGTCCTCATAATAATATCATACTTGTCACAAAATCTGAAAATTCATGTGACATGTATTCACCTCCCCTATCCTATCTCAATGCCTTAATTTTAAAATCTAATCGATTTTCCACTAAGGCCTTATAAGAGATAAATTTACTAAATGCTTCCTCCTTCAATTTAAGTAGGTAAACATATGTAAATCTAAAACAATCATCAATGAAGGCTAGGAAATACCTTTTCTCCTCTAATAGTAATATTATTCAAACTATACAAATCCATATGAATTAAATCTAATAATTTAGATTATCTTTCAACACTTTTAAATGACTTCTTAGTCATTTTAGATTGTACACAAATACTATATCTATCTTTACCATAATCTATATGTATTTTAGAAATAAGTTATAATTTAATCATACTTTCCATAGAACGTAAATTTAAATACCCTAATCTATTATGCCATAAATTTATTGAGTCACGCATATAAATTGAAGAAGCAGATTTTTCAGTGAGGTTGAACTTAAACATTCCACAATAGGCATATCCCTTGCCTACAAACATCTCTTTCTTAGAAAGTACAACAGAATCGGATTCAATCACAATCTTAAATCCATGTTTATTGAGAATATTAGCTAATACAAGCTTTTTTCGGATTTCAGGGACATGGAGTACATCATTAGGGTGACAAATTTTCCTGAAGTGAGGTTAAGAACAACTTTTCCTTGTCCTACAACTTTGACAGTAGTGGAATTTCTAATGAACAATTCATATCCATCCTGTGCCTTCTCATAGGATACAAAATTGTTCCTATCAGAGGTCACATGCCTAGTAGCCCCATAATCGAGCCACCATTCACCATCTACCATGTTGACCTCATAGATCACTGTAGCGAAATCAACTTCACCCACAACGTTGTCCTAGTTTTTATCCTTCAAGAATTCTTGACAATCATGCTTGAAGTGGTCAGGTTTCTTGCAATAAATATAAGTACCCTTTTTTGCCTTTTCCTTGTCTTTTCCTCTCTTTAAATCCTTCTTGTTTGGCTTAAGTTTAAAATCCTTCCTTTTGTTCTTCTTCTTCTATGAATTGGATGCATCTTCAATGATGTGAGCCTTGGAAACAAGTTCAGTCTTCTCTTCCTTCTTGTCACGTATACGAGCCTCTTCTTCCATGCGAAGATGAGTCAAAACTTCCTCCATAGTTCTATCATCTTTAGTATATTTCAAACTCTTGCAGTAATCTATCCATCCCAACAGTAATTTTACAATAATCGCAGAGACTTGAAAACCTTCGTCTATTGTGCTTCCTTCCGCCACGAGATTGTTAAAGATAGTCTGTATCTGGTGCACTTGCTCCAAAATAGGTTTAGAATTATACATCTTAAAAGTAAATAACTCACTACTAAATATGTGAACACGCCAGCTTCCTCTACTTGTATTGCCGTTCAAGAGCCTCCCATATCTCACTTGTAGTATTGTAAGGTTGATAAACATCAAAGAGAGAATCGGCAAGATAATTGAGAATATAGCCTTTGAATGTGTAATTTCGCATTCCCATTTAATACGGATTGTACCTTCTTCAAGCGTTTTGTCTTCATGCATCAGTGGTGGTGAGTCCATAGTGAGAATGTAAGCGACTTTCAAGTTCGTGAGTAGGAAGTGCACTTTTGATTGCCATCGTTTGAAATTGATGTCATTAAAGCATTCGAGTTTATTGATCTTTGTGTTGGAGAGATCCATCACTTTTTGTGCCATGAAAAATAATCTTAAAATTGTGGGTGGGTTACACAGAAAATGATGGAAATAGACCAGAAATGGCTTCAAGGCACGATTAGATTGTTGTCTTGAAGACAATATTTGGCACCACTATGCAACGGGATAACGGCAAATTTGCCTCCAGGATATAATGAAACCTTGGTGATGCATCGATCTGTCACATACTGCGTTACACTGTAGTGTGCGACCCAACAAAACGAACACACATAATCTCTCTAGTATGCACACAAATTTCAAGGACACAGAGATACGATTCGAGATTTGCAAGTGCTTGAAACCCTCCTCTGACCTCTATTTATAATATTCAATGAACCCTTTCAAGGGCGATTGTGTCTGTTGGTTCCTTGGAATCGAGGCGTAATCGATCATATCAACGGTTGCAAGAATCCAATGGTACACACCGAGCGGTTACATCTTTTAGTTACTCAATAGTCACTAACGGCTATATTCGAACCGTTTTCATGAACGGTCGGATTTGTGGTGAGAAACCAACCTAATGCACACATGTGGCACATACGTGCGAAGGCAATCCTCGCCCGGTTAACAAGTCAACCGATCAAACTACCCTAGATCAAATTAGAAAGGCTCCCCAAGCTTCTCGCGACGATGCGAAGTGCATAATTTTTAAGCCAAACAATATAGAAGGTAAGTTTCTATATATATGATAGGAGACTTAGCTTCCTTGTAAATTAGAGAGGTGAGACTAACTTTCTACAACACTTTCAAGTTTTGGTGGGAATAGTTTCCCTCCAATACTTTTCAAATTTCAAATCACTTTGACTAGAAGATTGTAGGCTCAAGTATTGGCAAAAGTAGCTTTTCCACATATTATTAAGTTAATTTTAAAATTAATAATAAATATTTATTGTGTTAAATATCCAACAATAGTCACAAAATTTGCCGATTAAAAAAAAAAAATATGCTAATTTGAGGTGCTACAAATTAATCCCAAATTATTCACAATTTTTTTCAAAAATTCGCGAATAAATCAAGAGTAATTTCTGAATAATTCTTGATTTTTTCAATAAAATCGTGATTTTTAATATCTTAATTTTGTTTTACTTTCAAATTTTTTATCTGATTTTCTCCGAAAATTTTCCAGATCACCAATTTTTTCGGATTTATCTAAATTTTAGCCTTGCCGAACCCCGACACGGGGACTATGCCCATACTCAACCATCAAAGAAAATCCCTCCATGAGTCTCAAGTTGCATATATATAACATATAGAGTTGTAATTGTCATGGATGTTTGGCACACCAATTTCTGAAGATTCCAATATAGCGGCACGACTATAACAAAATAAAAATACTAACAAATTATATATATATATAAAATAAAAATAAAAGGGAAATCTTAGAGAGTTATTGAAATACTTAATGAGAAGATGAAAATAATGCATACTATATGTCATGAATCTAACTTAAAGCATTCCATATTATACAAATGGTTTTCAAGGACGTGAGCTTTTCATTTGTAATTAACTAAACTTTACACAAGTTTCTCGTAAATTGCCAATTTCTTTTACCTTGTCATAACCTGGAACAATCTAAGGTTACCATGTCTAGAAGTATCGTATTGTGTTGAGGAGTATCCAAGTGCCACCAAGTGTTGGCCGACAAAATTGCCAAAAGGAGAAGTGCCTAGGTAACACAACGGTAAATGGTGGTGGATATATTGAGTGTATTGTAGTATGTGGGTGCTTTGTCTGATATATTTAGATATATTCTCTCAATGGTAACACCATCTATCTAATCTAACTAGATAATTTAACTCGGTCGCATCACCATTGGTCTAATCTAATTAGATTTTGTCTATACTGGCCCTAAGAAAGGGGGAACCCAACCTTCCCTTTGAAATGGAGAAATTTTCCGAAGGAAAATTTGGGTATCGAAATCCGGTGATCATCAGAGGTTTTGACAAGATTGATGGATCAAAGGCTATTCATAACCTTCATAATCTTATGATGCCCATGACACTCCCATTAATCCAACAATAAATTGCTAGTTTTGTGCTAAACATTTTCTTGATGTGCTAATGGCCTATAACAGTGCCACTTATGTAAATCTTTTTTTTTTTAATGGATAATTGGAGTTGGATGGTCCCCACCTTTTAGTAAAAAGAAAAGAGAAGATTACAATCGATTAAATATTTTAATTAGATCTTCTCGTCAGTGAGAGAACAATTGTGAAAGAATCAAACCAGCATTGCTTGCACTACTCCATTGGACGGTAGATGATTCATTTAATCCTTGCTTGGCGAGGAAATCGGTAGATTGATTGGTTTCCCTCCAAATGTGAGAGAACTTGATGGCTTGAAACTTCCGACTCATATCTCAAATTTGCTCTAGAACTATGTGATGTTTCCACTGAATATAATTGGATCCAATGATACTAGATATAGCCACTTACGTAAATCGATCATCGTTTAGACCAGATGGCACGTGTCTTTAAGCAATTCAAGTTATCAAAGTGGATATTCATATGAAAGTGATTTAATTACATGGTTTGAATGGGTCTAATAACAATGGTTCTTGGGCTGCCTGCAGTTCAAATAATGGCCATCAATGTGGACCATTTGGATTCATCAATGTGAATGTTCATTGTTGTCGTTGCACCTTGTATTATGTTGATGGCACTGATCAATAAAGACTGTTTACCATTAACAACTTCATAGGTCGAGCTCCGCGGTGAGCTTGGTGGAGGTTGAAAGCGGGAAATGCACTCCTACCCAAGGGTGCTCGGAAGTGGAGCCCTGAGACTAACTTTTTCCGGTGTTCCTAAAGGGCAATTTCATCATATATTTTCCAACAAACATTTATATCATTTTATAGAATGTGCCTTCAGGTTAAAATTCTGTCGAATATATGCTTATGATCTCAAGATCATTTTCGTGGAAGATTGGAACAAACGTAAAAAATTATATCATGACCTTAAAATCAGATGGCTTAAATGATGTTTCTACACACACCTAAGAGGTGTTAGCCCAGTTGGTATACTTCCCCCATTGTGGGGGTGAATGTCGTGGGATCAAGTCTTCCAAGCTTGTTTCCCTCCCTTGTCTTTACAAGGTGTTGGTTTTGTTTGATCTCACCACTCTCGTTGGTGCTGCTCCGCAACTGTCACTCACATCTATACTTGCACTCCTCCTCGGCTGTCTCAACTGTATGCCGTAAAAAAGAAACCTTCTTTGAGTTTTACCCCCTAAGATATTCTTATTTATACACTGCCACTTGCCTATTTGCACTGCTACCCTTGCTTGTCTTTCCTTTACTCCCTTGAGTGTTGTATTATCCAATATGTTAATCTTTGAGATCATTGGCCTACAACCAGACTGTCAGATTTTGATTCACATGGCACACATCTTGAAAAGTGATCCAAGAACTACGTTTGATGTACACCATGGTTGTGTTCACTGTTTGGGTGGTTTGGTATGTGGAATCAATATTTGACTGCTTGATGATAAGCTTATGAGCTCAAAATTCATTGAGTGGATAAAAAAAAAGGATCTCCATTGCCTATTTCAAAGCAGTCAAAATTTGGTTACATAGTAGTTAATGACCGATCCATCATTATATGGGATAATCCTTACTACTATATAAAAGTAAAAATAGTTTCTGTCATATTTTGTAATACCAAAAATACCCTTAAGCCTTTTAAACTTTCAATCCATATCCTTTTCTTATTTTATTGTATTCTTATCCAAAATTTTCAAAAAATACCCTTAACCCTTTTAAACTTTCAATACATATCCTTTTCCTATTTTATTGTATTCTTATCCAAGCAAAAAAAATGTTTCTGTCAAATTTTGTTTTCACATGTATTAGGACTAAATTGCCCTTAACTCCTCCCTAAAACATAGAATCCCTTTCCCAATGAGAATACGTAAATAATGGTATCCAAATAAATTCTCTTTCCTTCCTTATTTTTAGCTCCTTCAAAGAAACCCACAAATTTAAGAGAATTAACAATTTTGCCATAAAAGTTCTCTTTCCTAACACCTTCAAAGAAATTTACAAAGTTATGAGAATTAGCAATTTTGCCATAAAAGTTATCTTTTCTAACACTTTCAAAGAAACCTACAAAGTTAAGAGAATTAATAATTTTGCCACATAATATTTGACTTGCTTTGATATCAAATTCCCTTATGTGAAAGATTGGGCAGAAAGGCGATCTCCATCAACTAATACAAATAGTCGATGGTTTTTTGTGTAGGTGCCCTCTAAGATTTCGCGAGTGTTAAGTTACTCAAATAATAATTTACTGGCATGTTGAAACCCTTTGAGCCACGATTAATGTACCCCTAATCAAATTTTCTCATCTTACCTAATCGGTTTTCAGCTTTTCCCACCTAAAATCCAAATCAGATTCGGTCTGAATCGATTTTCGGATCGATTGGGGTTGGTTCAATTAGTTTGGTTTTTTGAGCGGGTTTGGATTTCGATTCAAAACTTACACTCATACGTATGGTTGGTCGTAGGACTTAGGCGAACACTTAACTTTATTTGACTTGGATAAGTATATGATACTTCTACGTAGAGATCTCAACAAATCGGGTACTTGATACTTAACCTGCTCGGGACGATTTTTCTATTGGGCTAGGCACTAAACTTGACCTATTGGGCTAAGTTAGGCATGAAGTGTTAGACACAATTTATAAGTATGGTTCGGTCAAGTTAAGGAAAAGTTGGGCTAAGTTACCCTCCCAAAAAATAAAGAACCAACAACAAACCCTACCTTCAAATGTCCCTTGAGAGCGATCTGGATCCGATAGCGGGCGAGGCAATCCGATCAACTCATCTCCATCAAGAGTTTCCGGCGGTTTCGGGGACTTAGGACCGTCCGATGGGTTATGGTCGAGATTTGCAGTAAGTTTACCAAAATTTAATTTTTTAGAAGATTATGATAGACACTTTTAGCTTTTTTACATTATTTATCAATTTAAATCATTTTCAAGAGGCTCAACTGATTTGACCATAACAGATAACTTGGCATGAATGTTTTTAATTGAGTTCTTATTCCATTCCTCTCTCTCACTCTCTCTTTTTGAAATTTTTTTATTAAGCTATGCAAAGTGTTCTACATCTATATCTACCGATGGGTAGGGGTGCAAGAATTGACTGAAACTGGAATTTCTTCTTTTAGAAGATTATACTTATTTGTTAATTTTTATTTTTTTTTTCATATTCTATAGTTGACAATATAAGTTATATAATTTTTTTTATTAATTTTTTTTTATAATTTTAATTTATACATAACGAAGACATGAAACATAGTAATAAGTTTTTTTTTTGTCTTTAATTAATCACAAAACATAATAACGAGCATTTGGTATTCTACATTTTTTTTAAAATGTTTAAATCACCCGATAGATATTTAAAAATCAAATTCAATCATTTAAAGGTCCTAATGTCCAAGTGCATAAGTAAAGAAAAGAAAAACAAAACGGGAAAGAGTGTAAGTAAGACACATTTGAGTGGATAAATGCAAAAAGGGAACTTCTATTCACAACCACTTATTTACAAAAAGAGCCCACTTAATGATGTCTGGCGTGTGGTGGGCAAGAGCGCACTCTTAAAAAATAAGTGCACGCAAATAGCAGCTTCCACAGAAAAAAAGGGTACCTCCATATGCTCCTACCAAATTTATAGAGGGCACCTTGACACAATGGACTGGTGACCATGAGAGTGTCATCAGAATCAATTTCCTGATCTCACGTGGAATAGATATCAAAATGTAGCCCTAAAATCACAGGGCACACCTCACGCTCCAATGTAATTTTAGAGCGGATCTGTGCCACACGGAATCAGAAACTTGACTGTTTGATTGCACGCCCATGGTCTTAAGGTCCAATGATTGGCATGAAAAGAGATCACGATAGTCTGATTTAAGGCAGTCAATGGGTTTTAATGCAGGCCCGAATAGAGAAAAAAAACTACTCGCACCCTATTCAAAGCGCCTATTTAGTGAAGGGGTTGCATAAGATCACTAAGATCACTAAGTGGGCGCTTTCAGTAAGCAAGTGGCGCAAATAGAGGTTCCTGCTCCCTATTTGGGTCCATTGGACGGTGGCCGTCGCTCTAAATATAATTTGGACGGATAAGATTCATTTAAAGTGACTATAAGAGCTCACTCCCAGCATTTCCAGAGCCTTCTCTGATAAAACCTAGCAAGGGTTTTTGTCGGGTCAAAGAGGAGAAGAAGAAGCTCGCGTGGAACCTCTTAAAAGGTATAAAATCTCTCATTACTCTCTAGATCTTGTCTTTTAGGGTTTCATTTGTTACTTCTTGGATTCAATATGATATTTAGATATGACTGCACTGTTTTCGTGTTTTTGTCAGCGATCGTTTGATGGCGTTTTAGGGTTTTTTTTCCCTCTTGAATCTTTGGTTTGTTTGGTTTCTTGGTTAGTGATACTGGTTTTAGGGTTTATGTAAGTTGATTCTTTAGTTGATGGTGGTGTTTTAGGGTTTAAGGGTTGAACTTTGTTAGGCGATTGTTTAATGTTTGAAACTTATTTTCTAGGGTTTTTATTTTTAATATTTTTGTTTTTTGGGTTCTTGGTTAGTGATACTATTTTTATGGTTTATGTAAGTTGATTCTTTAGTTGGTGATGGTGTTCTAATTAACGGCTGAGATCTTCATTGGATCCAAAGGAAAATAGGCGGACCGTAGGTTTAGAAAATGAAACCCTATCTCTCTTCGTCGTCATTGAATGGGGCACATGAAGTTAAAACCTTAGTGTTCATCTCTGTTGCCTTAGCTTTGATTTGTGCTGTATTTATTGTTTTGAGAAATTTATTTCAGATTTATTATTTATTTATTTTGTTGGCATCTTAGTTATACTTTGATGGTTTAAATATATATATAATTTATTTTTTTATTACGTGCCTAGACATCAAAATTGTGTGCTGGAATCTGCTTCTTCTCTATTTAATCCTTTTCTTATGTTTCAGTATTTTATAAATTAAAATCAGAAATAGGTTTATTTTGTATAAAATTGTCTGAGGCAATTAACATCGATTTTGTTAAATTAGACCATAGATACAGCTTAAGAAAATATCGATCACCTCCCATGTGCCTAAAGGGAGTTGTTATATATCACATCGATACGAGAGTAGAAAGTACAATTTACACCATTTTAGGCGTCTCATATTAAACTTAAACAAATTGAGATATATTTTTTGTAGGATTAATGAGGCACCAATTGTATCAATAAATGGAATGCTCACTTCTGCACAGTTTTTGCCACGTGGCATACAATTGTGACCATTCCAACTTGTATATGTTGTGAAAATTGGCGCCAATTAAAGAATCCTAACCATTTGATCAATAGATGGTGACTATTGTTGATCACATTTTTGTATTGGTGCTTAGGGAAATCAAATGAGAAGGTTATGGGTCTAACAAGATTCACTCAACGTTCTTCATTTCCTATGAGAAGGATGTTGGTCATAACTTTTTGATTGATCCTTAGGTCCCGTTTGATTCTCTTGACATTTTAGTTCAAATAAAAATTTGTCTAGACACTAATTTGTTGGTGGGCTAGTCTTCGTCTGTGTATTTGCTGTTTGTGTAGTATTTGAAAGTTTTCAATGACTAAGAGACCGTTTGGATCCCTTGACTTTTTAGTCCTTATAACCATATGTTTGTAGACTAATATGTCTATGCACTATTTTTACTGTTTGGGTTGCATCTGGTACCTTCCAGAGACTAACATGTCTACTGTTTGGTGGTGGTGATGGTGATATTAGTCGTGGTGATGGTGAAGGTTATGGTGTGTGGATTGATGATGGTGGCCATCTTGGTGCCGGAGGTGGTTGTAGTCATGAAGGTGTTGGTGATGATGGACATGGTGGAGAAAGTGGTGGTGGTGATCAATGGTGAGGTAGGTGGTGGTGATTGTCATGATGAGGAAGGTGGTGGTGGTGGTTAGGTGCTGATGTAGTTGTGGTGGAGGTGGTGGCAGGATGGCCGTGGTGTTTGTTGTGAAGAAGATCATGGTGAAAGTGGTTGGTGGCATGGATCAAAATCTCGGATTTTTGATACGTATCGTCCAGCCCCAAAACCAATATGTATCAGCCCCCCCCCCCCCCCCCCGCCAAAAAAAAAAACAAACAAACAATAAAAACAACAAAATCGATTATTTGAAATTATCGGACGATAACTTCAAATTATCTTCCGATACGGACGATACTTTGAACGATAATTTGACTGTTTCTTAAGGGGGGCGATAAAAACCCAACGTATCGTATCGTTCAAGTCCAAAACCGATACGTATTGGTATCGAACGATATTTTGACCCATGGTTGGTGGTGGTGGTCGGGGTCGAGGTGGTTGGTGGTGGTCACGGTAAAAAAGGTGGTGTGATGGTGTTGTTGGTGTCGGGTGATGGTGGGTATGATGTGGTGGTGGGAGTAAGGGTTCAAGTTTTGCATAAAATCAAAATCGGTTGGAAAACCGGTTTATCGAACCATATCGAAATTGATCAACAACCGACAAAATACGAATCAATTCCCACTCGGCCCAGGGTTAACTTTTTTGGTGGCTGGAATTGAAAATCTGTTGGGTAGTTTTAGAAAATCGAAAAAATTGAAAGAACCGAGAAAATCAAAAAATAGAAATTGAGCCGATTTTTTTTTTTTTTTTTTTTGAGTTTTTCAAATTTACCTGAACCAAAACTGAACTGTTTTTAAATCCTTAGTTTTGACTACTTTCTAATTCCACCTGTTTTGGTGGAATATACTTTGAGCCATGATAGGCTTTTTAGTTCATAGAAATGTTCAGTCCATATTAATTTGCCAAACATGTTATAAGGACATTTTGGGGAAAAAAGTTACTTTTCAATCCTATGATTCAAATGTTCCCTAATAGGTCAGCTGTTTGATAGTAGTTGTGGTGGTGGAAGTGATGGTGGTGGTGCCGGTGGATGGTAGTCAAGGTGGAGAAGGTGGTGGTGGGGGTGTAGTGTGGTGTTGGTGGTAATATGGTGGTCTTCATGGCAAAGAAGGTGGTGATTGCTGTGACGGAGGTGGGGGTGATAGTGGTGGGCATGGGTTAAAATACCGGGTATCTGATACGTATCGTCCAAGCTCAAAACCGATACGTATCAAAACAGTAAAAAATCGAATGATACATTGAATGTATGGTCCGGGCTTTCCATATAAATAAAGTGAACGATATGGTACATTGAATCTACCGTATCGTTCACCTCCGATACCGATACGTATCGGTATTGGACGAAATTTTGATCCATGGTGGTGGGCATGGTGGTGCCGTTGTAATGGTGGAGAGGCAATGGAGAGGATGGTGCTGGTGATGCTGTGTTCTTTGGTGGTAGAGTTAGTAGAGACTTAAAAATGTTGGATTTTGATGGCTTTCTAATTCTACCTATTTTGATGGAGTTGAATTGTCTTGTTTTTGGGCTAAATTAGAGAGTTCTTAGTCCATGGAAATCTAGATCTCCTATTAATTTTCGAAACATGGTATCGACACGTTTGAGGAAAAATTTGTGTCTTTAATTTAGACGAGAGATCCAAACAGGCCTTTAGATTATCCCTAATTTCTCTCTCTATCATTCTTAGAGAAACATGGCATGTTGCTTTGCAATTCTACATGGAAAATGGGTGGTTAAAAACATGACACTTATAAGCGTTTATTGGTTGTCATTGTGGAGGGAGACGTGTGTAAATGCATGCACTATTATTAGTGCATCATCCATATGTTTGCAGCCTTGGAGTAGGGGTGGCAACGGGCGTAAGTTTGGGCTGGGCTCGAGTATACCCAAGCTCGGCCCGATGAAATGAAACTTGGCCCAGGCTAAGCTTGGGTCCGTATTGGCTTCCAAGCCCGCCGGAACGGTTATTATTGCTAAGTTGAATGGAATGGGATTATAGGAGGAGAGATAAGGGGACTTCGTTAGTCCTTTATCCTTTCAAAATCTTTCTTTATGAATATAGGATATCTTAGAGATATTTTTTCCTAGGGGGATAAGATCTTCAAATTTTCTTTCATTGATAATATGATTTCTTATTGAAAATTTGAGATCATAGTTTTTAGACTAGACGTTGGTAGAGAGGAAGAGAGAAAGAGAGAGACACATGATATCCTCTACTTTAGTGGATGACATGAGATTGGTGATCGTAGACTATCAAATACTAGAGCTCGAAAGACTTACGAGTTAAGCTTGAGCCTGACTTGTATAATTATCGGGCTTAAAGTGCTAGCCCAAGCCGGACAAATGGGCTTTATGACCAAGTGCAAGCTCACTTTAAAACGAATTGGGCCTAACGGGCTGGGCAGCAACCCAACCCATTTCCACCCCTATTTTGGAGCCTTGCTAAGATATTTACTGACAATATCTATTATCATTTTCTTTTCTCCATTGGTGATTGTATGTATGCATAGGAGATTTGACTTCACAGGACTTAAAGGCATAACACTTGTTTGAAATTTTGAAGTGATACCTATGGTCACCGAGGGAGAAATATGTTGATGAGCTGTGTTGGCTCAAGTCTATCTATGTTTAGATAAAGTCACATGCTAGATATCCTCTATTTGCAACACCTCAATTAGGGGTGGCAATGGGTTAGGTAGGCCACCTGGCCTGTTAGGCCAATCTGGCCAGCACTTTAAGGCTGATCATTAAACAGGTCTAAGCCCGCCTGGTTCTTGTATTTGATGGCTCTTATCAATGCTCATGGCATCTAATTAAAGTAGAGGAGACCATGCGTCTCTCTCTCTTCATCTCTCTCGCAATGTCTAGTCTAATAATATGATTTCAAATTCTCAATGAGAAATCATATTCTCAATAAAATTTGAAGATCTTATCTTCCCAAGAAATTTTCTTCCGAAGATATTTCTTTATTCATAAAGAAAGATTTTGAAAGGACAAAGGACTAAAGAAGCCTCCTTATCTCTGCTCCCATAATCCCATTCCATTCAGCCCATCTATGAATAAATGGGTCGTGCTTGGGCTTGGGCATTGAGTCATTAGCCTGCCATGGGCCAGAGCCGAGCTTGGGTAAACTCTAGCCCGGCCCATTGCCACCCCTAACTCACTGCATTTACAAATATCTACACAAAAGCAGATTGTGCACAGATTTTGCCTACATGTTACCTGGTTTACCTGCTAGCTTGGTTCAAAATTAGTTTTCCAGATTCCCACATTCACGGTATAATGAGCTTAAATGAAAGTAAGATATCATCACCATCATAGCTTTATCCCATCTATTTGGGGTAAGCTAATATTTCTTTTTGTCTTTTCCTTTATTTTTTAGAAAAAAAATCCTTTTGGTTAGGTCTCTCCTTGCAAAGCATATTGCCTAGGATTGAATCTTCCCACCAACATTTATACTCTTCCAAAAAAAATTAAAGCAGAAAAGAGAGGTCAAGGACGATCAAACTGGCCGGTCTGAATTGGACTAAGCGTATCTGGTAACAAAGTTCCAACATAGTGCATACTTTCATGTGATTCTGTTCAGTGATTCTTTTCATGTTCGACAAGCTTCTGTTTGCATTCTGTTAAGTGGTTTCAAATTTGCAGTTGTTAGGAAGAGCGATGCATGTTTTCATGTGTTATGGACTGATTTTTTATGTCAATATCAAGTATTTCTACTTTTTTGGGTGTTACTTTAGATATGTATTCAAGTAAATTTTTTTTTAATCGCAACACCTTCCTTACTCTTGTTGAGCTGGTTATTGGTCTTGTCAACAGTTTCTACTTATCGGAAATGCTTAATTTATTGTCATTCTGAATTGGCTTTTCATTTTTGTTGGCAATCTCTTACTATGAAATTGGTGATTTTATTTATAAGAATAATTTATTGAATAAAAAGTTTCGATTATTCTCTTGTCCCAAAATTATCGAAAATAATCAGATCTTTCAAAAAACTCTCCTACTAGTTGTTCTACCAAACTTTTTGTCGATTAAATGACTACATCAGCAATTTCCCACATTTTCCTCAAAATTTTCCAATTTTTTATTTTTCATGATTGTGATACATGCTTTAATCTCTCTCTCTCTCTCTCTCTCTCTCTCTCTAATGATTGCGAATTTGTGATGCATGTGGATTATGTAATGGTCCTCTTTTATAGTTTATAACATCATTTTTAAGGGAGTTACAACTTGCACACGAGCATTGTACCGTGGCACATTGTCAAAAAGAAAGATTATGATTTTTGGGATTTGTGACACGTGGAATACTCATCTAGGCCATTGGATCTGAAGACTATGATGTAAAGATCTTTGGGGCAAAAATTTAGCACGAAAATGGTCTCAATCTTCTGATTTCTTAGAGTCTAACTATGGAACAAATTGATGGCCTTTGACTGTATTCCATTAGATGATAGAGATCATGTTTCGTGCAAATCTTTGGCCTCAAGTATCTTTACATCATGGTCTTCAAATCAAATGGTAGATGGTGTTCCACGTGGCCACTTATCCAAAAGATAACGAAGTCTTTGTTTTTAACCATGTGCCACGGTACAAATCTCGTGTGCAAGTATTAGTGGCACGGGACAATGACCCTAAAATTCGTGAACGGTGATGAAATGAAGGTTGGTCGAAATTAAACCAATTAATTAAGCAAAAATTTCAAAATACTTGCGATACCTAAGGGTTTCCGTAGATTTTCGCTTGAGTGATCATGTTTGGTTCGGTCAAGGTCCAGTCCGATGCGCTAGATCCTTTAACTTCGCAGAAGGGAATCTTAGAGATAGAACTCTAACATCTTCCAGATTAGGGCGCTCACTCATAGTTCCAAGGTGGAATCATTGGTTCTCTCCAGGGTTTGTTGAATCGGATTGATCCAATGGTTCAGATGAAGGCTAGGGTTTTGGAGTTTGGGGAGGTTCAACTTGGAATGGAATGCATTAGGTTTTATGGGATCGAAAATAAAGCATAAAACAAATAAACAAAGAGATAGGGATAAGAGTTGAGATATTGTAGGCATCGCACCCTTGGAGGGTTTCAATCCATGTCGCGTGCCTCGAATTTAGCTTCTTTTGAGAGCCTAGGAAGCGCAAGGCTTTGTGGTAGGTGAACAACACAAACTCTTGCGGTCTAAGGCAGTGTTTCCAATATGAAAGAGATCGAACGACAACATAAAACTCCTTATTGTAGGTAGAGTATTTTTGCTTCGCCTCGTTAAGCTTTTCGTTGAAGTAGGTCATTGGGTGGACCTCTTGGTTAGACACTTCTCTTATACCTACGCCTGACGCATCACATGCGACTTCAATGACTTTAGAAAAGTCCAGCAAGTGCATGGCAGTTTGATCTCGACAAAGGATTTCGTCGCGACTTTGCTTCATTGAAAATTCCCTTTTTTATGCAATCGATGATTGGGGCCATGATGGTGCTAAAGCTTCGAATGAAACGATGATAGAAAGTAGTCAAGCCATGGATACTACGGACATCGTAAATATTCTTAGGTTTGTACCACCAGTGATCCAAAAAGCGGTCGGGGAGGCCACCAGGACGGATTGGGACCCTGGGGGTGGGGCGACTATTGAGGCGAATTTGGCCTGGGCGCCGGCCTGAGCGGCAAATCGGGGCGGGTCTGGACAAGGCGGGGGCTATATAAGTTTTTTTTTTTAAACCCTAATCTCTATTCTCTTCCTCTCCTCTCTTCCACAGCCAACAACCCACACCGGAGACCAGCTAGGGGACTTTTTTTTTTTTTTTTCATTTTCTTCACCCTCGTATCTTTCCTTTTATTTTTTTTTGTTTTGCAGCACAACCGACAGTCGCCGCATCCCACACCGCCCCGACGACATCGGCGACCAGGTAGGGCTGTTTTTTTCCATTTTTTTAATCATTATTTTCACTTTTTTCATTTTTTTCAGATTTTTTTTTGCTGCAGCACAGCCAACAACCGCCAACACCCCATCGATGACCACCGGTATTTTTTATTTTTATTTTTCCATTTTTTTCATTTTGACATTTTTTATTTTTTATTTTTGTAGCTTCTTCTTGTTCTTAGGCTAACCCTTCCGGCTCCGGCAAGTCGGTTCGTGCTCCGGCAACGCAACAACCACAAGTTTTTTTCCTTTTTTTTTGCTGTTCTTTTTCTTTTTCTTCTCTGTTTTTCCCCCTAATTCCCTGACAAATTTTTTTCTTTTTCTTTTTTTTTGGCATTTTTTTCCCTGCAATTCTTTTTCTTGCATTTCTTTTTCCTGCATAGTATATATATATATATATATATATATATATATATATGGGAGCCGGTTAGGTCCTCCATTGGAGGACGGTCAACATCCTCCAAGATCCACGTGGAGCACAAGTGGACGGTATAGATCAATATTAAAAAAAATCGAAAAAAACTTTTTAAACCCACAAGTCAAAGTTTGACGGGTTTCATTGGTTTACATTTCACGGTTCAAAAAACAGACGGTGGAGATGAGTTTCAAATTCTTTTTTTTTTCAAAGATGATCTAAGCCGAGCTCCACGTGGTATCGAAAAAATATTTTGGGGGCCACGTGGAGCTCCACGTAGAAGCTTGGAGGACGGTGACCGTCCTCCTATGGAGGACAGAGGCCTTTTCCTATATATATATATATATATATATATATATATATATATAAAATATGTTAATAATGTTATACATAGTGTGTGTGTGTGTATATACATGTGTGTGTGTGCTGGCAGTTGTGTGACATGTCGGCTATGAGGCTGTGCATATTGACTGTATACTTAAAAAAATTATTAACGTATTATATATATATATATATATATATATATATATATATATATATATATATATATAGTGATCGCCCGGTTCTTGAGGTGCCTGCCCAAGCACCGATCCGCCCGAAAATCCACCCAACCGCCCGAACCCGCCCACCGACTTTAGGAACATTGCTTGCCACTCCACAATAGTTTTAACCTTTTCAGGGTCCGCAACCATTCCATCAATGAGACAATGAATCCCAAGAAGACAACGAATCGTTGCATGAATGTGCACTTCTTGAAATTCGCATACAATTTTTCTCCCCTCAAGGTTTTGCAAACCAGCCTAAGGTGGATCAGGTGTTGTTCCTTGTCATGACTATAAATCATGTCAAAATACACAACAAGGAGCCTAAGAATGGCCTTAAGACTTGGATCATGAGCCTCATGAAAGTGGTCGGGGCGTTTGAAATTCCAAAAGGCTTGACCGTCCACTCATAAAGACCATCCTTGATCTTAAAGGCGGTTTTCCACTCATCATTGGGGCGAATAGGGACTTGATGGTAGCTACTTTTAAGATCTATCTTAGAGAAGATAGTGGCACCAACCATCACATCCAACATGTCGTCGAGCCTCGATATAGTAAACCGATACTTGACTTTAATCTTGTTGATGACCCGACTATCCACACACATGTGCCAAGTACCATCCTTCTTGGATGGGAGTAGTGCGGGTACGACACAAGGGCTTAAGCTATCTTGGATGAACCCTTTCCAAAGGAGTTCATCGGCTTGTCGTGTTAACTCGACATGTTCAACCGAATTCAACCTATAATGGGGCAGGTTAGGTAGAGTAGATATGAGAACTAAGTTTATGGCTTGCTGGATGTCACACATTGGAGGGAGCTCATTGCTAAGTCTTCTGGGAAGACATCCGCAAAGTCTTTCAAAATCGGCTCCACCTCCTTAGGGTGTTCGCCCATAGGTTCGAGAGCAAGCTCGACGGTGATAACGATGTACACCACGTTCTCATCCACATACACTCTTTCAAACTCCGAAGGGCTCACAATGTTGATGGTCTTTGATTGACCGTCCTTATACATGAACGTGCATATATTAGATTGACCAAGAAGGGCCACATCCATGCCATAGAGCCACGACCTTCCCAAAATGATGTAGCCCACATCCATCGACACCACATCACATCACAAGGTGTCTGAGTACGAAGCCAATTGAATCAGCACATGACACCTTTGGAACACGAGAATAGAAGAAGCGTTGACCCATGCTACTTTGTATGGTCTTGGGTGAGCTTCGGGTGTAAGCCCTAAGTGGGTGATGGTGTGAGTTGACATCACGTTGGTGCAACTCCCGCTTTCCACGATAACCCTACAATTCTTCTCTCCACATTTGGCAAAGGTGTGGAAGATGTTCTCCCTACGTCAATCCTCTTTTTCATCCCATTGAGATTGTGCAAGGGCACACCTCACAACTGAAGCACGACCACTATCATCACCTTCCTCATCACTAGGGGTGATAGCCAACTCAAAGACTTCTTCCTCAACATTTCCATCATCCTCATCCTCAATGAAGAGATTCTTTTAAGGGTCTCTTGTAGGGCATTGGGCGACAAAGTGGCCCAACCCTTGACATTTATAGCACTTGATGTGAGAACCACCCATCGAGGATTCTCCAATCTACACAACCCACATCGAGGAGTGGGTTGTGTAGATTTAGGATGTGGGTTTCAAGCACTAGTCCTTCCCTCACCGGTACGATAACCACTGGCTTGTGATTCAAATCGCCTCACCACCGTCGTTTTCAAGTACCACTCGTTAAGAGTGTCAACAGGGTGGGAGATCAACTCCTCGATGTAGTATGATAAAGGAACGCACTTATCAGTAAGTCATTGCACTTATGCGCTCGGAGTTAATCCAATAGAGTTGAACTTGACCAATGAGTTCCAGTTTGGCGAGCTCAACACATTGCTCGTCATTCATACCAAATCAAGGAAGAGTTTAGGGTCTATTTTTCCATCGTAGGTTCGAAACTCAACTCGAACGTTCTTGAGGAGTCTTTCATTCGGGTCGTAGTCTTTTCTTCGATGATCTACCCTATGGTTTTGCTTCCGATCATTCTGATGACCGCCACGTTCAAAGCGTGGACCATTACTCTCATGGCATTGATCAAAGTGCTCATCAACCCCTTCTAATTGATTAACTCGGTCAAGCAGTCTACAATTAGAAGCCTCAAGGATCATTTGGGCTTGCTCCATGGCAGCCATTCTATCATTGATCGCACGCAATTCAACTTTGATGTCCCGAAGAGTATCAACAACCTCACTCGAGTTCATGGTGATCACGACTTACTAACATGACATGCAGCTATGAACCAACAATGCATGAGGACGTTTTTTTAAACACCAAACATGCACAAATGAACACAAATGAAATGAAATGCAATAAAATTAAAATGCCAAGCAAAGATGCCCTAACCTAGAACGTAGTTCTCCGATACCAAAATTGACGCGGGACAACGACCTTAAAACTCATGAACGATGATGAAATGAAGATTGGCCAAAATTAAACTAATTAATTAAGCAAAAATCTCAAAAATACTCACGATACCTTAGGGTTTCGTAGATTTCCACTTGAGTGATCACGTTTGGTTCGGCCAAGGTCTAGTCCGATGTGCTAGATTCGTTAACTTTGCAGAAGGGGATCTAGAGATAGAACTCTAGCATCTTTCAATATTAGGGCACTCTGTGACGGGGCCAATACTTGAGCTTGCAGCATAGTGCTTGGGGCACGACATGTGGTGCCAAGAGAGCACGCGACATGGGGCCAAGAGGGCCTGGCAATGTGGTCGCGCTGTGAGGACCTGACACGGTCACATGGAGGGTAAGATGCAGGAGTGATGCGGTCGCGACACGGACGCGGCATAGCCAAGCTGGGCTAGCGATGCGAAGGCGTTGCGGTATGTCAAACCAAGGGGTTTGAGGTTGTCCTGCCATTCTGGCCGAATGACTGTTTTACCCTTCTATGTGGGAGAGGAGTTGGAGAGTTGCCTTCCACCCACACGGGGCCTTGCATTGCCAGAGGGGGCGCAAGTGTCTCCTAGGCCTGAAAGGGTGGGCCTAGGACGTCGATGCAGCGATGCCGTGTGGCACCTAGGTGAGGTTGATGTATGGCCCCGGATTACGCATCGCGGTGCATACAGCTGTGCAACCTTGCGAGAATACGAGCGCTGCGTGGGGCTCAGTAGAGCACACTAGCACGAGGGTTGCGTGGGACTCCTTTGAGTACGATAGCATGAGCAGGCACAAGACTGTGGGTTTGGTTCGATATGTGAGCAAGGCATGATGGCATGAGGAGCTGCATGTCAAGACTATTGCGAAGTGAGGTACTAGTGCAGTGCACAGGGTGAAGCTTGAGCAGGCCAAGTTTAGCACAGTGGTGCAAATGAGCATGTCGTAAGGGGCACAATACACTGGGTGGTAGGCCGCGAAACAGAGGTACCCACGTTGGGGGAGTTTCCGTCCTCTAGGCGGGTGGTATCAGAGCTGATGTGTAGATGGGTTGGCTTCGTTGCATGCAGTAGCGAAGCACCGCGGGGGTTGGTTGCGCGTCGAAGGATGCCCCGCGACTGTTGGTATCAGAAGTAGGCTGACTTAGCGCAGCGAGTGTTAGGTGCCGCACGAGACTGAGGTTGCTTAAGTGCGACTCCGTGGCAGCTCGCTCATAGTTCCAAGATGGAATCATTGGTTCTCTTCAGGGTTATTGAATCGGATCGATCCAATGGTAAGGCTAGGGTTTTGGAATTCGGGAGGTTCAACTTGGAATGGAATGTGTTAGGTTTTATGGGATCGGAAATAAAGCGGAAAACAGATAAACAAAGAGATAGAGATAAGAGTTAGGAGCTTGTGGGCATCGCACCCTTGGTTTCGCACCAAACCCTTTCACGGGAAAGAAGATTCACTCTTCAAAAAGCTCATCTCAAGTGGAAAGCAATTGCTCTTTTCATTAATCAATAAATCATTCTTTACAATGTTTTTGAATGACCTATATAGGAGGCCTCAAAACAGAAAATTTATGAAACTATCATGAAATGCTTACATACGGATCAAAAGTAACTTAGGAAAATTGACTTAAAGAACAACATTCGATGTGACTCGCTCGAGCGACAACCGACGCTCGTTCAAGCGATTTGCTCCAAAGAAAATCTTGTGCACTCTTCGATGTCTCGCTCGAGCGACAACCAAACTCGCTCGAGTGACTTTTGGCCGAAAGTTTGGCCTTATTTCTGAAACATTCTTGTTCGAGGGGGAAGTGAAGTCGCTCGATCGATTTTGGACAGTGTGTTCTCCTTTAGGCTTCTGGTTTCCGTTCCGTTTCTTCCTATGCCAGTACACGCGATATGGTCCATAACCGATGTCCACAGTGTCGGCGTCCCCGTCAATTAGCTCTTGATTTTTAATTTTAAATAATTTAAGATATATTTTTATTTTTCTACAATCTCCAAAAGTTATCGGAAGTAAACTGAACTGCCACCCTGCCGAATCCAAACTTGTTCTCCATGCTGTTAATGATATAAAATAATATAAAAGCCTCTGTTTTCCATCACTCTGCAATTCTGTGTCCAATGAGAATCAGGGGAATCGATTATGTTCAATCTGCTGCTGAAATTTTGTTTCTTTTTTCCATCTGTCGATAGGTTATTCTGTTGCTCCTTTTCTTTCTGTTTTTCCTCTATGGCCATGTTCCATTGTAATAAATTAGTCTGAGTCCCAACTATCACTAATTTTGATTGATTCTGTCAACGTATTGATATTTTTTTCCTCCTTTTTTATTGAATTGTTAATTATATTGTGACTGGTTGATGATATGCATTAGAGTTAATTCAAGTTCACATTCATATTATTATGGATAGGATAAAGGTAGCCTGGTACTAAGGACCAGGTAACTTACCTGGTCCTAGATTAGTTTGCTGCCACTTGGCACCCAATCACATGATCGGGTGCCATGTACAGGATCAGCTCGATGATCACAAGTGTTGTAAAAATTAATGAAATACTTGCATCCGTACGGTCAATGGTGTCAACCATGTGTATAATGACTGGTGAAACCAAATGTAGTTTCACCGTTCATTCTGTTTATATGAATTATCTTAATTGTTTTTTCACAATTGTATGATCATCGAGCTGCTTTTTTATGTTGCACCCGATCATGTGATTGGGTGCCATTTCACAGCAAACTAGTGTGGGACCAGGTAAGTTACCTGGTCCTTAGTACCAGGCTACCTTCTCTTATAATATCAAACAACTAGAGAAGATTCTTGGCTTGGGATCAATTTGGTGTTGGCAACTAAGGAATGATTGCTAAATTGTTTCCATATAGGTTCTGAAAAATGGCTTTTGCTAGTAAAGTTGGGAATTTACTTAAACAAGCCGTAGGCAATCAATTGTCTGCTTCCAATCCTTCAATACTCCAAGCAGTACGATGCATGTCATCTTCAAAACTCTTCGTTGGAGGTACACATTTATTAATCATGTAAGTTTATTACTATTATTCTTTCCAGCATTTCGTGACGTCTTTTATGATCATTGGTTCAGGATTATCATATAGCACAGATGACATGAGTCTGAGAGAAGCATTCACTCAATATGGTGAAGTTATTGAAGGTATCCAATGTTTGGCTTTGACATCTTTCAGGAAACGTTGCTAGGCTGTGTTTTAACATCTTTTTTTATTTTTTAATAGCAAGAGTTATCATGGATCGTGAGTCGGGCCGATCTAGAGGCTTTGGCTTTGTTGGTTTCACATCTACTGAAGAGGCCACTGCTGCCATCACTGGCATGGATGGAAAGGTATGACTTGTTTTCTGGAATGGTTAAGAAAGCATCTTACATGATACTGATTGGGGTGCCTTTAAATTCACCCACCGAATCTTTTGAGTTCACCCATGTTGAAAACTCATTGACTGCCTTGAATCAGACTATGAAGATTATTTTTCGTCCCAATATTTCACACTATGGATCTTGAGATTATGGGTGTACCATCAAACGATCAGTTTTTATTTTGCATGGCACACACTCCACAAAAGTGACCTTAACATCACGTGGAATTCATCACACTCAAACCTGCTTTTAAGGTCACTTTTTTGAGGGGTGTGTCATGTGAAATAAAAAAAAGTGACCGTCTGATGCTACACCCGTGATCTCAAGATCCATCGTGTGAAATATTGGGACGAAAATGATCTCCCTCATCTGATTCAAAGCAGCCAGTGGGTTTCAGCGTGCGTGAACTCGAAAGATTCAGTGGGTGAATTTAATGGGTACTCTACTGATTGAATTTTCGGATTGTATGATGCGAAAATTGAAGCCCAATATGTTTTTATTTTATTCGGAAACTACAAGGAAAAGTGAGCAACTCTACTGTCTGCGATACGTATCGATTTTGTTGAGAAATGATATGGATACCACCCCGATTCAATCTCAGTATCGGCCGATACAGACCTATACAACCAACTTTTTTTATTATATATTTTTTACTTTTTTTAAAAACACCCGACCAATACGGTATTGGCGATACCGAGTTTGACACCTTGATATGAACTGTAACTTTGATGGCTTGGATTGCTCGAAAAATTTGCCACATGTCCTATGGAGCTGATCACACTCCATTATTTTGTGTACAAATGTATTGGCTGATATGTATAAATATTTTGTAAATCAGCAGTTGTTTATCATAAATATTGCCTCCCTTTGCATACTGGTTCTCCATCTTTTTTAAACAATAAGTTGACCATATTTGGTCACTACAAAAGGTCTTCTTAAAGTTTTAAACACCGAGCAGTGGGGATAAGAGTGTTTGTATATATTTCCCTTCAGAAGCTTTCCCATTTTAGTCCACGTGGCTTATATATTTGATTATTTTACTCAGCCGAAAAATCACACAGCAGAGCATTGGAATCATTTGATCAGAATGCTTTAATGTGGAATTGTTCATATCTACTGAACAGTTCATATTAAAGCACTCTGGTCAGATGGTGCTTTATTGTGCATGATTTTTGTGGCCTGAGTGTGGTGCAAGTGATGGCAGAAAAATGACCTACATGAAATACTTTAGATGATCAAATGCCATGTGGCATAAATGGGTATCTCAGACAGGATGCACTTTGCAGATTCATGTTCAGGAATGAGCGGCTCGGGGAAACAGTCTTGACAGAAATTCTCTCTTTGACCTCATTATTGTTAAGAGTATTAGATATAATGTTAATAAACAAAGTAAAATGCACTGTCAATTAAAAGAAAATTCAATAAAGATCAAGCTATCCTTTCTGCTATCCTTTCCTTAGGTAAGAATAGCATACATATATGGAACATGAGTATTTTATACCATTGAAACATAAAACCTCCCCCAAATATATAAAGGGAGCCATTACTGGCACTTGGAAAGTTGGCCCTGTAACCAAATTTAAAAGAAAGATTTTCAAGGTTGGTGAACTCTGCTATGTGAAAACACCATCTAAACCTTCTGATTTGAAGGCCATGATTTAAAGATATTAAATAATTTTCATCATGTGATTAAATATAGTCAAAGGCTATTATCTGATTCAACAGTTGGCTAGAATAGATCATATGATAAATATTGGTTTTGCTTCAATCTTATGCGTTGAAGATTTATAGATCATGAACTTTCAAATTAGACGGTCCAGATTGCGTGTTCACATGTCTCATGTCCCTAAACCAAGCCAGCCTTTAAATTCGGTGCAAGGGCCAACTATCCAAGTACAAGTAATGGCCCTCATATATAAAAATTTGATTTAATATCTGTGACAGAAATTAATTTTCTGGTAGCCAACTGGAGTAGTTGGTTAGGCGACCTTTGTACAGTTTGTTCCTGGCCGAACTAAAAGGTATTTTTGACTGATCAAGATGGCAGTTTGCTTATAAAAAAAATTGAGATGGCCATTTGAAAACCCAAAAATTGCTAATAAAATACAAAAAAATTATGATTCTATTTTAAAGAGAGGTTTTGCAGTAATCAAATCGTGTACATTTTTTGTCTGCTTAGGCTATTCGTTTATTTGTATCCTTTTTTTTAAGTACATTTATAAAATTATGGGTCCTTGTTTTATAAAGAAGGATCGAGGATCCTAGTTACATTGTATCTTTTTTTTTAAGTACATTTATAAAATTATGGGTCCTTGTTTTATAAAGAAGGATCGAGGATCCTAGTTACATAGATTTGCATTAACAGATCTGATCTTCCTAGTTACATAGATTTGCATTAACAGATCTGATCTTCTTATAGGACCTTCATGGTCGAATGGTAAGAGTAAACTATGCAACGGATCGGTCGGGTGGATTCCGTGGAGGCTATGGTGGCGGTGGATACGGTGGCGGTGGCTATGGTGGCAGCGGCGGTGGCTATGGTGGTGGCGGTGGTAACTACGGTAGTGATAGCTATGGCGGCGGTGGCAGCTATGGCGGTGGTGGAGGAGGACGTGGTGGTTATGGCGGTGATGGCTATGGAAGCAGCAGTGGGGCGGCTTATGGAAGTGATAGCTATGGAAGCAGTAGTGGTGGTGGTGGCAGTGGCAGTTATGGTGGCGGGAGCGTCGGAGGTTATGGTGGTGGCAGCAGCAGCGGAGGTAACTACAGTGTGGCTGGTGGCGGTGGAGGAAGTGATGGCATGGCCACTGGTGGTTTTAGTGGAAATGCTGGAATGGGCTATGGTGGTGACCAAGGCAGCACAGGGACCACCCCCGGTTATAAACTGGACGATCCGATGGAGGGGAATTACAAGGATGATGATGATGATGAGCCCGATGACTATGCAAACAGGAAGGGTTGATGGAAGAAGGTATATTATCGAATGCAATCAGAGTTTAGTAGAAGAAAAAACTGTTAATGTTTTTGTCTGTCAGTTTCTGTGTTTTTTTGGGTCCTTTGTTACTGAGGCTGCAAGTCTGAACAATGAAAGGTGCTGATTGATGCATATTCAATGTAGATGGTGGGGAACTGCAGCAAATTTGATAGCTGGTGATGATAAATAACTAGCCCTTGGTTTCGTTGGACTAGTAGTCATCTGAGTGGGTAATGGATTATAGGAAGAAGTCACAATGATCACTTAGTTTGTCAACTATGAATATGGTCTTTGGTGGTTCTCATCATTTTTTCTGTGTTTTTTCCTCAGAAATTTCTGATTGTTGCAAGAGATCTCTAGGGTTTTGAATTTATATATTTAAACCCTCTATCAAGTTTAGATTAATAATAACTGGGTTATCTCACCCTATGGCCCAGTTTTCAGCTTTCAGCTACCAAAACCGAAACAGAATTGGGCCGAACTGGTTTTCAGTCATTTTGATCCGATTGAGGAGGCTTGGTTTTCAGTCTAGTTTCAATAGACTGAAAATTATCTCATTTAATATATCCTGAAAATTACACTAAAAAAAGATTCGAATGAAAAGATGCTAGTTAATTGTATATATTTTTATATGTTTCTGGAAAATGGTTTCAAGAAAGTTCTTTTACGAGATAAATATGTTAATTTGAGAAGATAACATGAGCTCTAAGAAATGGTTGTTTCCCGTTGAGCTATCAAAATAGGTTCTCCGAAGTTTCCGAAGTTGAACATTGATTCATGGTTCAAAATTATGTTTCGGTTGCCGTCCCCACCAAAACCAAAAGATAATATGAAATTTCCTTTTGTTATACCATATGGAAGATTTCGGCCGAGAATTCGGTTCAGAGCAAAACTGAAAACCAGTGAAGGCCAAGGGGCTTCTGATTTTGTTTTCTTCGCATTAAAGGAAAATATAGCAGGCTTTCTAATTTAGAGGGATGAAAGTTAAACTGCAATAGTTTTCTAATTAATCTGACACAAAGTATTCCCCTAGATTAACATTAAGATACCAAATTTCATCTGAGGTCATGTGCCATATCATTTGTGTAGAATTTTTTCCAACAATCTTCCCTTCAATTGAAAACTGAAATTTGTTTGCAGTCCATAGAGATTTATTCCTCATTCTGATCAGTGAACTAACAAAGGTACAACAGAAAAATTGAAGAAACATAGAAAGAGCTACAAGAAAGTAGGGAGTAACTCAAAGAAAAGAAATAAAACAGAAAAGAGAGCACCATGTGACGGGGCCTGCGGCGTGGCCATCATTAGCGCGTCACTTCGTCTCCGTATCGAGACATCATAGGTGCGCCACCAAGCCAGGAGGGCTTCGCCGTAGATACTCTAGGAGTGTTGGTCATGGACTAGGGGGGCACGCGACATGGTGACATGGAGGGTTCACGACACGGTCGCATTGGGGCGTTATAAGCGTATTGGTGTGGAGGATGACAGTGTGTCACAGACTGGGGACGTGTGCCAGTATGCCAAACCAATATCTTCTTCCATTACTTACTTCGAGATGGTGTTTAACCCTTATATATAGGGACTATAACTCAATAACTATGCATCGTACTACTAGATGTATCGCAAGCATGAGTGTGTCGCTACACTAACACCGTGCGTGCACGTGCATCCGAGTCCTGCATTCGTAGGAGGCATTGTTTTGTCGCTCTTCGACACAGGAGATGCAGCTAAGGGCCATCACGTTTGGGTTGGTTCCGACCAACCCCGCGGTGCGGGTCAACTCCAAAAGGAGGCCAACCCTATACTCGTCATTGTGCATCGCACTCTCAGTTGTATTCGGGAATCCGCACATCGTTACTTGGCCGTGAGTTTATAGGTTGACTTAGCTTGAAAAGCTAAGTGCCACACGCAAGGGTACATCAAAAGGAGTGACTCTCTGACAAACAACTCAACCCCAAATAGGGCAGCCCCACAAGGTAGCCTAATGAAAATCACGTAAACTAGCGTCATGGCCTCTTCCCAGGCCCTTCCCAAATCCTAAAGATCAAAATTTTGGATTTTCAAACATATTAATTACCACCTTGAGTTTTAGTGTCAATGTCACCAGTTTAGCCACATTTATTAATATTTAGGGCTTTTTACAAACTAGCGCCCTCTGCCATTATTTATCACCAAAAAATTAAACTCCTTTTTTTCTTTTGAAACAGTGGCCCCATGTACCTAAATGGGCAGTTATACATATCAACTCACGCAAGGGCCTGATCAATTTTAATGAATAATTATAATATTGTCCTTGTCAGCAAATTCTCATTTATTTATTTATTTACTTTTTTTTTATTAGGCATTCAGCACATGTATGAAGAATGCGTACGAATACGGGCCCGTATTAACCCGCATGGGATGCATTTTCATAATTAAAAAAAAAAATTAGACCTTTTTTATAATAAAAATATAAATGGGGCGCATTTTCATACTTTTTTCTAATATTTAAGTAGTACCAGTTTGAAACACGAAAAATAATATTATAGTTCGAAAAATCAGGAAACTAAGGTCCGTTTGGGTTACCTCTTTCAGGGCAAAGAGCAGCTCCTTTGCTCTTTGGCTCCGACAGAGAACTGCTTTTATGTTTGATAACACAGCTCCTCGTGCCATTTGCTCTGACGGAGAACTGTTTTAGGTGATAAAATTGCTCCCGATCTCTGCTTTGACAAAGAGCAAGCACAAAATTGCTTCTGCTCTTATAAAAGCTAACCCAAACACAACCTAAAAGTATTGAAATCTCACCTTTGGCATATGAAGTCGATAAGAAGTGCGCCAAAAGGAAGATAAAGTGTGAGATAGAAATAGAATGTGCTCATCAAGGGAGATGAACCAAATTTTCTGAAGTGTTGACTAGTTCAAATTGTTTCTTAAACCCAAGTGTCAACTCAGGTATCGGTATCGGATATCGATCAAGGGAGGATCGATACGAATCGGTCAATACCGAGTTGACTCGGTAAATTTCTTTTTAAAAAAATAAAAAATAGGAAGTATCGATTAATACAAGTTTCATATCGGCCGATACCAATACCAAGTACTGAGTTGATAACCAATACGTATCGGTATTCGCAGATATTTGATACCTGGCCTAAACCAACCAATGTTCTTATTTTGAGAAAATTGGTAATAGATGGTATTTTAGAGAATATAAAAAAAAAATGAGAAATGTGTGATCACCAAACTAATACCATGCTAAGATAACCAACAAATAAAGTGACATCATGTGTTTGAAATTCACTTAATTTAAGAAAACAAAAGTAGCATTTAATAATATACATGAAAACTTTGGAAATGCAAAAACATTTGTGAGATCCTAAGATCTTAAAAACTCGCATTTAAGTCAAATCAATGTAAAATCCTTGATGTATTTACTTCTATATTAAAAATTTAAATTATCATATATTTATAAATGGGAGCCATTACTTGCACACACTTTTTAAGTGATTGCACCGAAGTTAAAAAAAGACTTTGTATTTTAGGGACATGTGACATATGAAAACGCAATCTAAGCCGTATGATTTAAAGTTTATGATCTATAGATTCTTAGTTGATAAGATTGGAGAAAATCATTATATTTATTATATGATCTATTGTTTTCAATCGTTAAATCAAATAACAGCCTTTGACTATATTTAATCACATGATAAAGACTATATTTCAGACCAATTTTATCCACTAAGAGTCTATAGATCATGAGCTCTAAATCAAACGGCCCAGGCTGTGTTTTCACATGTGACAAGTCCCTAAAATATAAATTCTTTTTATGACCTTGGTGCTATCACTTAAATTAAGAATTTAGAATTAATACCTTTAGTGTGGGTTGAAAGCAACTGCAGCAGAAAAAAACAATACCAATAGTGTAGGAGAAAAGCGAAGCCTAAGCACCCGCTTAGCAATGCAAACCTTCTCATAATGACCATTGTCACAAAATTCGCCGAATACTCAGTGAATAATCATTGAAACTCTGATCAAACGGCATTTCGTCGAATTGGCAAATAATTCGGGAATTGCCGATTATCAGGTTCGGCGAACTCACGTATAGACAAATTTACATGATATTTTAAAAGGCAAAATGTTTTCTTTCCTAACTTAGGTTGGCTCGCTCAAGCGGACTTGATTGTCGCTCAAGCAGGGTAGGTTGACCAAAAGGGGAAATTTACTGGTATTAGTCGCTTGAGCGACTTTGCTTCCTGCTAGAGCGACCAATGCATTATTTTAAGAGCGATTTCTCTAGTCTAAATCGCTTAAGCAACCTTGGTTCCTGCCCAAGCAACTCGCAACGACCCAATTGCGTTTACACTCCGTATTTGACTAATTTCTCTTTTAATAAAAATAAGATTTATGTCTTTTATATAAGGAAAAACTTTTGATCGAATTAGACAAAATAAAAAGCTTTGATAAACCTATATAAAGTTTTGTGGAGAGTTTTGGTGAGATTTGAGTGTTCTTGTATTTTTGTATAATCATTAATATAATGAACATCGCTGTCCGTAGACATAGACATATTATCAAATTACATAAATATTGTCTCTTATATAATTGTATTTGATTTTTTTTTATTTTGTATTTTTATTTAATCACTTATCATGAGATCGTTAGTTAATTTGAGAGTTTTCACGCAACACTAATGCTATCTCTTTTTCTTACTTAAAATTACCTCAGTAGACGAGCTGTCAATTAACAATTAAAGCTAACTCATATTGGCATTTTTTTTTTTCCTAAAATGTTATTTTTGAATGATAAACATCTAATTTAATTAATTTTAAAGATTAATATACAATGTTGCATTTATATAATTTAACATTTGTGTATGCTGTGAAATACCCATTTATTTTCAAATTATAAACCTTTGAATAAGAATATAACGAATTTTACTGAATCAACTCACAATTTTATACGAATTGAACCGATCTAACCCTTTCCCAAACAACTGTGGAATCTGAACTTTGTTACTAGGATAATGACAATATATATAACTTTTTAATACTTTTTCGGCTCTGCAATGATTTATAGGTGAGATTTAAGAGCATTTTCAATACAGTCCATGTTCATTTTGTATCTAATATTTCTTACGGGAGTGTTATAGTTCGCGTATTTTTTAAAAATTTGGGGATGTCCTAATCAAGGTATTAAAATCAGTATTAATCTCGGGTATCGGCTTGCCCATTGACCGATACGAATCGGCCGATACGTATACGTATCGATCAATTTTCAAAAAAAAAAAAAAAAAAGTCTCGATCGAAATCGAGACGTATCGGCAATACCGACATGCCAAACCAATACATATCGGCTTGGCTGAAAACCGATATGTATTGGTATCAACCAAATTTTTATACCTTGGTCCTTATCATATAAGGTGTCACCTTTTATCTCACACCATTGAAGTGTTATCATTGTACCATATGGCATATATTTATCACCAATCTAAATTGGCTCAGTGGTAATCAATCGTTGGAGCATGTTAGAGCCAAACGATCATGCTTATAAGTGAATATAAACCATCAGCTCATTAAAGTTTAATATCAACCATCAAAATTATGAGCAGCCGTTGGTATTAGAGTGGACAATTGGGATGGTTCGAATCTCCCAAAAAGTGTGATTTTTAGACCCATTACCCTTCAATTGATGATATAACACTTAGACGGTAGAGATTTCCACGATCATAAGTCAAAAATTGTGTAAGATGTGCAACTAGCATAACATCCACCATCCAATGCATCTCACCCATCCCCTCCAACTCGAACACATTGATCGCCTGTGAATCAGATGATGGAACTCAATCTTTCACAAAATAGATCTTTCGATCATGGATGCACCATCAACAATCAAGTGTTTATTACAAGTGGAATAGAAAATTGACCATCCGATGGAATGCCCAAAATCTAAATATCCATTATGTGAAAGATTGGGATGAAAAACAATTTGCATCATCCGATCAAAGGCCGTCAATGCAAGCGAGTTGGAGGAGATTGGGTGAGAAAACAAACATTAGCAATTCGCAATTTTTAAATGAATTCAATTCGTTGGGATATGATGAGTTTTAAAATTATTTTTTAATTCCATAAAATCTTAAAAGTTCAAATTATCTTCTTATGCTTTGAAAACTTTAAATTAATCCCGTCCATAGAAAATTTTGACAACTTGCTAATTATGCCCAATTCGATTCACCGTATTCAACTTGCGATTTGCTAGTTGAGTGAGCGAATTAAGTAACATAGGTCATGATTTAGGAGTGTCAACGAGTTGGGCCAGGCGGGGTTAAAATTTTGGTTGCTCAATAATTTTCGTACACTTTTGTGACGGCCTCATTAATCTGGGCGCCAGCATAAAGGCATGGCGACCTTGGAGCTGGACATTTGCTAGAAGGAAGGCAGGCAGACCTTGTAGCTAGTTGTATGACGCGTGAGCGCTGAAGCACGTGACCTTACGGCGTGTGCGTGCTCCCCTTATATATGCTACGACGATTACTCGAGCTAAGTGTCCATCTAATATGACGGTGCTCCGTGTAAGGGCATGAAATGCGGTGCTCCGCGTAAGGGCACACGATGTCTTAGTACCATGAGGGCATGTCACGTGGTTCTAAGAGGACACACGATATGAGACCATGAAGGTATCGCAATGCGGAAGCGACACGGCCTGACACAGTCGCATGAGCAGATGACACGGGACCTCAAGGGCGTGCTGGTGTGTAGGACGATACTGTGTGCCACGAGGGGAGGTCTGTGTGCCACAGTAGTATGTCAAACTAATAGGTTTGAGGTTTTTTTGTTGGATGACCCAGGTTGGTGTTTAGACCATAGTTGAGGGAAGGGAGATCGGAAGCTATTTTCCTACACATAGGGTCATGTGTTGCTGGAGGGGCGCATAGGTCTTCTAGGTATTCTAGGTCTTGATGGGTGGGACGTCGCTACGGTGATGCCATGTGTCACCCTAGACGAGGTTATCATATAACTCGAGCTACGCGTCGCTGTGTATATGGGTTGGTAACTTCACCTGGGCACTCGAGGGCTACGTGGGACATTGTGGTGCACGTTATGTCATGGGGTCACTCTTCTAGCAGTGTCAGCTCGTGAGGCACCTAACGTTCGATGCGCTAACTCAGTCAATCTCTAATACCAATTGTCGCGGGGGCGTCCTTGGACGAGCCGTCTACCAGCACGGTGCCTCGCTACAACATGCAACGAAGCTAATCAATCTCTTTCATCAGCTCTGATACCACCCACCTAGAGGACGAAAACTTCCCTTCGTGGTTATCTTCTTTCTAAGGCCTACCATCCGATTTATTGTGCCCATTACGACACGCTCGCTTGCACCACTGTTCTATACTTGGCATGCTCAAGCTTCACCCTGTGCACTGCACTAGTACCTCGCTTCACAACAGTATTGACATACAGTTTCCCATGCCGCCATGTCTTGCTCGCATACCGAACAAAGCCCATAGTCGTGTGCCTACCTCATGCTGCCGTGCTCAACAGAGTCCTACGTAGCCCTCATGCTGTCGTGCTCTACTGAGTCCCACGTAGTGCTTGTGAAGTTGTCCAACCGTATACACTGCGACACGTAGTCCAAGCTATACTCCAACCTCACCTTGAGTGTCACGCGACATCGCTGCGTCGACGTCTTAGGCTCACCCTTTTAGGCCTAAGAGATACTTGCGTCTCCTCTGACGACGCAAGGCCGCATGTGTAAGGAAATAGCTCTCGAGCTCTCTTCCCCCATATAAAGGTAAAACAGTAATTCAGCTAGAATAACAGGAGAATGTCAAACCCCTTGGTTTGATATACTTTACTATTCACACCGCAACGGCCCACATCGCTAGCCCAGCTGGCCATATCGCGGCCGTGTCACTCCCACGTTTTATCCTGTGACCGTGTTGTGTCCTCGCAGCGCGACCACGTCGCGAGGCCCTCCTGGCACCACATGTCGTACCGTTCCGGCACAAAGATGTCAAGTGCCATCTTGGCACCACATCGCGTGTCCTAGGCACCAAGTCGCCATTGTCTCTACACGGAGTACAAGGGCTCGAGTGGCGATGCGGATGTCCCGGGTAGCCATGCTGCGTACCTCTGTCACAGTTAGCTGAGGGCCCGATGTGGATGTGTGCTGGTCGTATGGGCCACGCACGATGATGGGTTTGGTTCAGTATGTCAGTGAGACATGTATGGAATGGAGCATCATGTGGGGCTGCATGCTACTGTCGCGAGCGATGAACTAGTGTCGAACACAGGGTGAAGCTAGGCAGGCCAAGCGAGGCATTGAGGTGCTGACATGCGTGTCGCGAGTAGACACGATGCGTTGAGATGATTTACCTAAGGTGAAGGAAATCATAGACTAAAGTTTCCGTCCTCTAAGCGGGTGGTATTAGAGTGATGGTTGACTAGGCTGGTCTCGCTGTAGCGATAGCGAGACGCCACACGGGTATCAAAAATGTTATCCCGTGACACTTTACATATAAAATTATTGGACCAAGTTGACTCGACCTGAAAAACCTTTTGGTCAACCTGACAGGTCAAGTTTATGTACCTTTTGGTCGGGTCATGTACCTGACCCATTAAAAAAAAGATTAAAAAGTACAAAAAAATGAAGTGCAATTGAAAATCACGGTTTATTGAAGAAATTTTGAATTATTCACAAGTTGTTCATGAATTTTTTAAAAGCAAATGTAATTTTCACAAATTCGTGAATAATCCGCAGGACTTTAAATTCGCGACCCATTCCCAATTTGTTTAAATATTTGTAGAATTTTGTGACTATGCTACTCGTGATGACTTGAGAGTTGGTATTCGTGGACGGTTAACGGGTCGGGTACCGAACACCCACTTTAAATACGCGAAACCCCCCACTTACCACACTCCCAACACGGCTTCCCACTGTCTTGTAAACTAAGAAAAACCTCTGAACCAGCAAAACCAAACCCCTTTTTCAAACGAAGCAGAAGAATAAGAAGAAGAAGAAGAAGACCCATAGGAAAAGATGTTTAGAAACCAGTATGATACGGACGTGACGACGTGGAGCCCTGCTGGCCGTCTATTCCAGGTGGAATACGCGATGGAGGCCGTTAAACAGGGCTCGGCTGCGATCGGGCTCCGATCGAAGACGCACGTCGTATTAGCGAGCGTAAACAAAGCGAATTCTGAGCTTTCTTCTCATCAGAAGAAGATCTTCAAGGTCGACGATCACATTGGCGTCGCGATCTCCGGCCTCACCGCAGACGGGAGGGTGCTGTCGCGATACATGAGATCCGAGTGCATCAATTATAGTTTTCTCTACGAGTCGCCGCTCCCCGTCGGGAGACTCGTCGTCCAACTCGCCGATAAGGCTCAGGTTCGATGATGCCCTAGATCTTCCTCTTTGCTAGTTGATTTGTCATTTGGGATTTCATTAATTGGTGCGCCTTGTGATTTTTTGTTGATTGGTGTTGAAAAGTTCCACATCGTGTAAATAGTGGTCCTGACCCTGGGACATAAGTAAATGCCCTACTCTTACTTGCAAGACGCGTTTTGGGTGGGTACGGCGGCCAATGTGTCGGGTCTGCCCATACCAAAAATAAATCTTTGAAGGGAAAGGGCTACTGGTGGAACCTGGACGGCTGGGGCACCATGTGGAGCCACCAAAGAGGACGATATCTTGGCATTGGCGTCGGGGCGTTACAAAATGGTATCAGAGCCGAGGACGACTCTATTACAAGATGGGGAGAATGAAAAGTCCCACATTGTGTAAATAGTGGTCCTGACCCTGAGACTTAAGTAAGGGCCCCACTCTTACTTGCAAGACGCGTTTTGGGTGGGTACGGCGGCCCATACCAAAAACAAATCCTTGAAGGGAAAGGGCTACTGGCGAGACCAGGGATGGCTGGTGGGACCATGTGGAGCCACCCAAAGAGGACAATATCTTAGCATGTAGCGTCAGGGCGTTACAGGTGTGCGCGTAGAAGTATTTGGAGTGTAGTATGTAATTTCATTCATTGATGCCTTAGATCTTGCTGTTATTTTTTTTTCCCCCTTAAGGGCTTCTTTCTCCACACCATTTTTATCATATTAGTTGTTGTGTGAAGAGTAGTAGGTGATTTGTCAGCTGTGATTTTGTTAATTGGTGTGCTTGGTGATTTTACATTGATTGGTGTGCACCTAGAAGTAAATGGTGTGTTAGAAGTAATTTCATTCATTGATGCCCTAGATATTGCTTTTGCATTTAGTTTATGTTTTGATTTTTTCCAGGATAAGGGTGGAAATGGATTTGAAGATCCTCTGGATTCCAGCCCTTTTGGAATCAATAGTAATTCATCGTTTTCCGGCATTTTGGATTGTTTGATAACTCATAAAAAGTAGAAGGGGAGCACCATCTTTGGTGTACAAAACACATTAAAGAAAAATAATTAAAAAATTAAGAATAGTTGACTTAGATAGGTAGAGAGAGAAATTGTGTACGGGAGAGAGGGATTCAGAGAAATTTATAGGAGAGAGAGAGAGAGAGAGAGAGAGAGAGAGAGAGAGAGAGAGAGAGAATGACTGCCAAGAGAGATTGTGGCGTGCGAGAGAGAGGGCACCTACCATGACTTCTGTGATTAATTTTTCTATGGAAATCATAAAATCATTTGATTTTAGGGGGATTTTGCAGTTTACAAAGGTGAGGAAAAAAGTTTCATTTTCTGCCTATTTTTTGTTGCACAAAAACGCGTCATAATTTTGTTGCCAAACGCAAGAATTTGGCGCATTTCTTTTCCTTTCCATCGATTTCTTTTCTTCCCCCTATCCAAACGGGGCTTTAGTGTGGTTTCATAATTTCTTGTTTGTTTACTTTTTGTGTAACATACGTGATGGCTGGATTAGTTGCATTTCTATTATGGCTGAGGGTTTAGTTGATGTAAAATGTAGGTTTTGCTTTTTAGTTTAGGGTGCGTTTGATTGCACGTATCATGTCTAAAATGCATGTATTTGCATAGACATACGCTAGCCAACAATTTCTTGCTTGGGTGTTTGAACGGTCATTTGACCATACGTGTAGTGGGCTTTTGGCGCTACACGTAGCCAAAAGATGCTACGAGCCTAACCCTTGTACACTGTATCCAATAAGTGTATCGAGGGGAGGAACTTCTCAAAAATGATATCCTTTTCTCCTCTCTTTTACTATCCAAATCTTCTCTCTCATCTTAGTCTTTGCTAATTAATCTTTTACCTTCATTTACTATATTCATTGATGACCTTCACCTTCCCCATTGACTACTCTCGTTCCCCTAAGTAATCAAAGCACCTGATTTCCTCTGTTGTTCGATACATGCATTAAACACCATTCTATCTCTGCTTTACCCTCCTTGGAAGGGGATTTGTTTCCATGTGCAAATTCAGATTTTGCTAGAAACAATGGAGATGGCTGACTGATGGTGCAACTATGACGTAGATAGCGTACTGCCATCTCTTGTTTCCATTGCTCTCGTCACCTTGGGGGTGTTAGGTGCATTTGCGAGATTGTGACACCTTTGATTTTTGGAATCGAGTTTGGGCACCATTTTTGGTAAAGTAATGTATTCTTGCAATTACTATTTGCCGCGAGTGAGTTGGGGGTGCACTTGAAGGTTTGGTGGAGGTGACCTTTCAATCAGCCACTGTTTCAGTGTTTAGTGCATACAAATGAGAGATGTAATATACAATGTTGATGGTCACTGTTCTCTAGTACCCTTCCCCAACGTTGTAGTGGAGATACATTTGCGACGGAGTAGGGTGACCCTTTCAAATTGGAAGAGAAGACTTCTTAGTAAGTGCACGTAATATGTTTGACAAAATGCCTAAAAGATCACTTCTCTTAATTCTTTTTAATTTCCAGTTGGTCATGAGATCTTATGCATAGCTGGTATCACTAATGTAAATTCAAATGGTTAGTCCCCTGAATTTATTGCTAGCTATTTGAAAAATTCATGCATTGAATGTTTTTTTATGTAACTTATGAATAAAGAAATATTTGGAAAATTTTGGTTTTCAGCTCCTGTTTGTATTCACCAGAACGTTGAGGCCTCAATTTTTTATGGTTTTTTCCACATGATACCTCTAGTCAGTGTAGAGAAGGAGCCTTCAAAATGTAATGTGAAGCTAAACATCTAAATATGCTTTGTTTTATAATCATGTAATTATATTGAATGGGTTTCCTTTGTGAATTCCACAGTGAGCCTCAATTTTTCTGAATGTGTGTCATATATTTTATTCTGTGTAAATGGCTAGTCAATCGTCTGTTGCAAGCCCTTCAGGTATTCCACCAAGGCCCAAAAATTCCAACTGGGGCGATTTATGAAAAAGGTTTTAATTAGAGTAGTGGAAAAAACAAGGTTTCACTGGCTGGCGAAACGACACAGGCAAATTTCATCCTCTAGCCTGGATTGAAATGGGAGAGAACATGAATAGTACTTTTGAATTTCAAACAACAGGAGTGATAATTAATAAGATTCAATGAAAAGAGCATCGGATGTTAGCTGGTTTGATGGGATCACGACTCAACGAGGTTATTGGCACAGCCTGATGTTTGGCATGCCTCTGCATTTTGGAATGAAAAAACTGCATGATTTGGATTCTCTGCCTCATCTTCAATGACAATATAGCGGTTGGGAGGGGAGTCTTCCACCTAAATGATGAGGAAGTCGATCCTACTCCTCCAACGCAGGGTATAGGTGACTCACCTCCCCATACCAACAACGACACTCAAACTGATGGCTTCAGGGATTTGGATCTAAGGTCTCCTTTCACTGGAGAGGGACCTCAACCCATCAATAGGGAGACGAGGCAAATGGACCTTCTAGCTCTCGCCTCTGACGAGATTATGGGGATAGTCTATTGGAGGCAATGCGTAATAGTACATGGGAGATAAGAGAGTTCAAGAACCATCCAACCTTAGTGAGTGGTTGACCGTTGCATTAGATGAGATGCTCAAACAAGACCTCATCAATGAGAGCCAATATATGGTAGTTACTTTCAGACTCGCAAAATAGGCAATTGGGTAAGGCCTTTCTCGCACTAAATCAGACGACGATGCTGACCTTGTTGGTATGCTAGTAGGTTTTATCATTTAGTTGGTGTGTGTGTGCACACGCGCTTATGTTTTAGTACTTTCAATGTAAGTGTGGGTGTATTAGTATAATTGGGGGTGTCAATGACACTATATATATATATATATATATATATGAATGGAAAATGGGTATGAGTTACATTGGCTCAACCCTAATTTCTCCCTATCTCTATCTCTTCTTTTTCTTCTTCCTCCTCACAAAATCGTAGCCCTAATCTAACCTCATTAACTTCATCTTGGCATCAGAGCAAAGATCCATGTGAGTGCTAAGTGTTGGTGACGTACGCGTGGTCAAAATATTGACTTGAAATTGATCAAAGAGTACAAGGTTTTCATTGGTTTCGATGTTGAACAATTTTCCCTTTGACACCATCTCGATCTAAGCTGTGGAAGGTGGTGTTTTTAGGGCCCGTCATCTTCGTCTTCCTCCTTGAGATGATCCCTGCAACTTCCAGTCAATCCCTACATCTTCTATCTGCTGCCTTATTTCTGCTCCAGATCACTTCTATTTCCTTTACAACATTTACAAGGTTTGCAAGTGCCCTTTTTGTTATGATGTACAAAGTTTTTTTTATCATTGCTGGTGGTTGAATTGCCGGCATCTCTCTGCTGCCAACTAAATTTACAACCACATGTTGTAAATTTAGTTGGCAGATTCACATTAATACCAAGATCAACAAGGATGAATTGAATCCACATCCCCTCTCTGGCACCTTTGGACAACCCTATATTCCCTTCCCAACTAAATTTACAACCGCATGTTGCCTTTTGCTCTTACATGTGACAAGATTACCTCTTAAGAAGGTACAATAGCTCGTGGTTGACCTTCAATCACTTAAGGAGCCCGCCCAATCTGCAATAATAAATATCTCAATCCAAATGCCCATGCTTTCCGGGGCCCCCTTTTAAATACTTGATAATCCTTTACACAACATCTAAGTGTGTGGTCCTCGGAAAGTGTCTATATTTGCTTACAACACTAATTGCATAGATTATGTAGGGGAGTGTCATGGTTAAGTAGATCAAGTTCCCCACTAACCTCTTGTACATCCTTGCATCGTTTAGAATTTCACCTTCACTACTAAGCCAATGATTTTGCCTAAGAGGAGTAACTGCAGGCTTGCATCTCAGCATCCCTGTTTGATGTAGTAAGTCCAGTGTGTACTTTCTCTGTGAGAGTGTCATTATGTTCTTAGATCTAGCTTTCTCAATTCTTTGATATTAAAGACTTTGCTAATTGGTGATCTCCTCACTATCATCACCAAGGATCAAAATGCCGGTTTTCGACGATCGTCTTGAAAACCGACGTCGAACGACACGCATCGGTCGAATAACATATCTGGACGATACATTGAATGTATCGTCCGGTATTAGCCATATAAATGGGCGATACGGTACATTTAATGTACTGTATCGTCCACCTCCGATACCGATACGTATTAGTATCGGACGATATTTTGATCCATGATCATCACCCCTCACTATAATATCATCCACATATACTGAGAGAAGAGTAGTGTGATCCCCTTTGTTAGCGACCATGGCATGCCCGTTTCAAATGCTTCAAGCTTCATGATTATCCATCTCGTGGGGTTAGATCATCCTCTGATGCCCATGTTATTATGTCTACTGAGACAAGCTCTTCCTATGGTAATACTTCTACTGCGGGTGCTTCCGCTGACACTGCATATGATTTTGTTGCACTTTGTGCTGAGCTTGTTGATCTAGAGGTCATCTCCAAATTACCTAGCCTACTTCTTCTCTAGCACTACCAAGTACTTTTTCAGCCTTCCATGCTACCATATTTGTCTACTTCTTGTCCTCCTCGGGTAATTGACTCAGGTGCATCAGACCGTGGGATGGGTGGATCTCTATTACTTTCTTCTTTTAGTCCCCTTCCTGATAGTGGGAGGTACGTATGTCTAGCTGATGATTCCCGTACTCCAGTTTCTAGTAAAGGGTACCATCGTTGACCTGTTTTTCTATTTCTAATGTTCTTCGCTTAAATATTAATTTTCTATATGTTAGTTGTCTTACAAAATCATTAAATTGCTCAATGACCTTTCCCGTTCATCGTATTCTCTAAGACTCGAAGGCGGATATTTGGTATGGGGCATGAGCGGGCTTGATTGTACTACTTTGTAGCTGATCGGTCGATGGCGCCATCCTCTCCTTCCTACAGTTTATCTTAGAGTGATGCCTTTAACAAAGATGCATTAGTTCTTTGGCATGGTAGGCTTGGACATGGCTATGAACATTGTTTATGTTTGTTATTTCCTTCTTTCAAAAACAATGCAAATAGTTTAAAATTGCAATGCCGGACTTGTGAGTTGTCAAAGCATGTTAGATCTTCATATTCATTTCATACGACTTGGAGTAATGCTTTATCTGTTCTTGTTCTCAATGATATTTAGGGGCCTAAGATTATTCTTTTGATGGATTTAAATATTATGTGACTTTTATTGATGACCATTCTAGATGTAATTCGATGTATCTGCGTAAGTCAAAAGATGAAATACTCTCAACTTATATTATTCTCTCGACTATGGTCCAAACTCAGTATGGCCAGCCCATTAAGACCCTTTTGGTCTGACAATGGTGTAGGGTGCACATCTTCTGACTTTAACCAGTATCCACAAAGGATGGGGACTTTGCGTCAATTATCTTGTCCTTGCACTCCACAACAAAACGGTGTTGTGGAGCGTAAGAATAGCACCTTATGGAGGTGACTAGGTCACTCCTGTGCGGGATGCAAGTGCCTCGATCATGCTGGTTTGTGACTTTTGCCACTGCCATATATCTTATAAATTATTACCTTGCATTGCATTCTAAATGGTCAATTTCTGGTGCATATCCTCAAACCTTGTCAGCCACTCTTTGGCATTGAACCCAAAATCTTTGGATGCACTTGTTTGGTTTAAGACTTTAGATCTCAAAGACACAAGCTAGATGAAAAATTTATTCCTTGTGTCTTTTTGGGATACTCTAGAGTCTCCAAAAGGTATAGGTGCTACGAGGTCAAGACTCGTAGGTTATTTACTTCGTTCGATGTTACATTCTTTGAGGATACTCCTTAATTCAGTAAAAAATTGCTACTCCTTTTGCCCAATTTAGAGTCTCTTGTTGTGCTTCTGCTTCCTCATATTTTTGCAAGTACCACTCAAGTTTCACAGGCACCTCCATCTACATGTGGGCATTTTCCTTTGCGCCATACCTTTAAACGTCGGAGCCAACATTACCTAGACACATGGCATGGGTTCCAAGTGTTAAGGTGTCATAGATGTTTGGCATGCCAATTTCTAAAGATTCCAATATGGTGCAACGACCTTAAGAAAATAAAATTGTAAAGAAAAATCTAACGTATATAGAAAAAAATTGAAGAGAAAACTTAGCGAGCCAATTGAGATATGTAATGAAAAGATACATAATGTATGTCATGAACCTAACTAAAAGTATACTATATTTATAAATCAATTTCAAGGACCTAAGATTTTTATTTTATAAGTTAATAATCTTACACAATTTTTTTTTTAATAAAATGACAGTTTATATTATTGTGTCAAAGCGAGGAATTATGTGGTATTTTTTTTATGGTATTATGTGGTATTTTCATACATGTCTAGAAGTGTCGTGCCGTGTTGAGGAGTGTCAAAGCTCCACCAAGTGTCGGCAAGTGTCCAAGTGCTACAAGTGTCGGCATGACAAAAATTCCAAAAGTAGAAATGCCTAGGTAATAGTGGTCGGAGCAATTCAGTGCCTCCTCATGCCTCACTGACATGAGTACACTCAGACACACTTCCCTTAGGCTACACCTGCTCCATTGGATTCTCCTATTACTGTTTCTCCTCCTTCGGATATTGAAGACCTCTCCCTATTGTTGTTCGTAAAGGTAAGAGAATTTATGTCACTGCCCAACTCATTTCTCAGTATGTTCCATATGAGGCCCTCTCACATTCCTATCATGTTGTTCTTGCCAAAGCACTACTATTTCTATTCCTTGCTCATTGGGAGGAGCCCTCAAACATCCTTCCTGGTCGGATGCTATGGTTGAAGAAATGGTTGCTCTGGAGAAGAATATAATTTGGGTACTTGTTGCCCTTCCTCATGGCAAGCGTATCATGGGGTGTCATTGGGTCTTGGTAGTAAAATATGGTGAAGAGGGAACTATTGAAAGGTATAAAGCTCGTCTAGTTGCAATAGGCTTCACTCATATACGAGGATTAGGCTTCACAACCATGTTTCTTCGATTGCCAAACTTATTTTCATGTGTGTCCTTATCTCTTTGGTTGCTCAGTATCATCGGCCTCTCTATCTGCTCGCTATAAAGAATGCCTTTCTTCATTGTAAATTGGAGGAAGAACTGTACATGGATCCACCTTCTGGCTATCGTCTTCAGGGCGAGTATTCGTGGAAGATTTGTCACCTTTTGAAATAAATTTATGGACTCAAGCAGTCTCCTAGACCCTTATTTCACAGATTCAACATAGTCGTTCTTACTATGGACTTCAAAAGATGCCACTCTAATCATACTTGGTTCCTCCTTTTTGGAGTTAGTGGTCTACGGACCATTGTATTGGTATATGTGAATGACCTCATCATGGCTGGAGATGACACTGCCTTTATCTCCCTTATTAAGGCAGAGTAGGTCGGGCTTTTGAAGTAAAGCATCTGGGTAATCTTTGATTTTTCCTTAGGATTGAGATTGCTCGTTCTCATAAGGGTATTATCTCTCGCAAAGGAAATATGCTATGGACTTATTACAAGACACAAGTATGCTTAGGCGTAAAACTGCTAGTGGTCTACGGACCATTGTATTGGTATATGTGAATGACCTCATCATGGCTGGAGATGACGCTGCCTTTATCTCCCTTATTAAGGCAGAGTAGGTCGGGCTTTTGAAGTAAAGCATCTGGGTAATCTTTGATTTTGATTTTTCCTTAGGATTGAGATTGCTTGTTCTCATAAGGGTATTTCTCTCTTGCAAAGGAAATATGCTATGGACTTATTACAAGAGACAAGTATGCTTAGGTGTAAAACTGCTAAATCCCCCATGGATCCTAAGCATCACCTACATGTTGTTATTGGAGAGCCTCTATAGGATCCTTTCGAGTACTAGAGACTCATTGGTCGCATTATATGTCTTACGAATACCCGGCCGAATCTTACTTTTGTCATTTCTATGTTGGCTCAGTTATGCAATCCTCATGGGTTCCCCATCTTGACATTGTGCATCGTATTTTGTGTTGTATAAGGCTTCTCCTGGACGGGGCCTTTTCTACTCTAATGTTGGACATTTATCTCTTAGTTGCTATGGTGATGCTGACTATGCTGAGGCTCCTACAGATCACCATTCAACCTCTAGATAATGTGCTTTCCTCGAAGGCAATATTGTGATGCGGAAGACTAAGAAGCAAGAGGTCTAAATCAACTGTTGAATTTGAATACCGTGCTACCTGTGAGTTGTTGTGGCTCTAGCCCCTTATCATTAAACTTGGATCTCCTCCTATTATTCCCTAGCCTCTACACGGTAATAACCAAGCTGCTATCAATATTGCCTATGATTCTTTGTTTCATGAGAGAACGAAGCACATTGAAGTAGACATTCACTTCATTAGAGAAAAGATTCAAGTTGGGCTCATCAATACTCTTAAAGTTTCCTCTTCTGATAAGCCGCTGGACATCTTCACTAAGGCCCTTGGTCCAATGCAAATTTAAAGTGTTATTGTCAAGCTGAGCATGATAGATATCTATGAACAGCTTGAGGGAGAGTATTGGATGTACGCATTGTATATGACTGTTGGTTATTGTTAGTTAGTCATATTATTGGCGAGTCTTTCTGATATAATATAAAGACTATTAGGCTCTCCTAACCCTAACTAAATTATTTTAGTGCTCTCTCTCTCTCCTCTTCTCTTCTTCCTTCTCTCTTTTTCCTTCTTCCATCAACCTAACCTTAATTACATTCATTTAACCCTAGCACCTCCATTACTAAAGTCAAATATAGTCGCCAAGATGAAGTATGGGAATCAGACGACAAGGGAAATTTTCAGGAAAAAAGAGCAAAAAGACTGAAAGTACATGAAAGCAAACAGGTAAAAATTCAGAGTACAGAGCAAAAACGAAAAGTATGGGGAAATCAGGGGGAAAAATCAAGAAAAAAAATTATTTTATTCATATTAAAATTATGAAAAATAATCTTAAGTACCATTTTTTTAGTTTAAAATGAGTTTTCTGTTTTTTAAGCGAAAAAACTCATCTTTTTTTTTCATGATATGTTTTATGAACTTTTTATACATTTAAAAATAATTATGTTTTAAATGCATTTTTCTAAATAAAAAGTGGAGGTTTTTTTACTATGCATTAGACTTGCACATGATCAGTAAGTGATTTCTTCTGGGTCTGTAATTAATGGCCCACTTAGGTTTTTTAGGCATTTCATTGTTGGCCCAATCATCTTTTTGGCCTTAGGCTTCTCCCCATCTTCTTCCCCCTCATTCTTCTTGTTCCTTTCTCTTGGGCTGGCATCAAAACTCAACCCATTTAGATTTGCTTTGGGTCCAGTTTGGGTGTGTACAGATCCAGACCTGACCTGGGTCCAACTCGTTGGGTCCAATTCCTAAATCTCAAGTGGGCATGTAATTAATCACCCACTCCATTTCGCTCTTTTGGTTCTTTCATCTTTGACCCGATCATATTCTTTTTAGACCATAGCTTCTCTCCTCTCTTGCTTCCTCTTTCTTTCTTCCTTGTTGCTTTCACTTGGGATGCATCAAATCTCGACGCATTTAGATTTGGTTTGGGTCCAGTTGGGGTGTTGAGGGAACCCAACACAATTAGATTTGGTTTGGGTTAGTTGGGGTGTTTACGGACCTGGCACATTTAGATTTGGTTTCGGTCCAGTCGATTCCAATCAGATTCGAGATTGAACCAGGATCCAATCTTTTAGGTCCAGTTCCTCAATCCAGACATGTTCCAAGTGGGTAAGGTTTGGTTTGACCTGCCCCAATTGCAACCCTGTTAAGACTGACTTTGTGGGCGCCTCAGCCCGAAACAGTTAACATCAACTCTGTTATTGTTGATCTTCTGATATAGAAGCCTTCTTGTGTGACTTAAGATGCTCAAAAACCACAAATTATTTTCCTACAAAACCTGACGAAAATTTAAAATTCATCAATTATGGAAGCCAATCTCCAAGTACCTGTGGTTGTGTTTTAGAAGGCATTTTGATTAAATATTGTCTTCCATGATTAGAGGATCCTTACCACTAGTAACTATAATATACAGATCTTCCCTTAATGCTCTAGGTTCTTCTCACTTCACTTCGCTTCACACCGTGGTTCACATTATAGTTACGACGAGTAACTATAATGTTTCGGTTTCGGTCCCCATCGAAACCAAAACGAAAACTCATATTTTCGGTTTTTTTTGTACTGTGTTGAAGATTTCGGCCGAAATTTCAGTTTCAGTCCCCACCGAAACCGAAATGAAATCTGATTTTTTGATCCTTGCTTCACACCCATCATCCCTTAAAAGTCCAATGTTACCTGATTCGCTAATTCGCTCAGTTCAAATATGGGTTCATAACTCACAGTTCGCTAGATCCAACCGAATCCGATTCGTTGGTTGTAGGATGAGTTTTTTACTAAAATAAGAAGTTAAAAAAAATATTCTAATAAACTTTAAATATACTATTAATTTTTATTTTGAAATATGATATATAATATACATTACATTCGCTTGGCACCAAACGGATAGAGGGAGCATTGGTGAGAAGCATCACGCTTTAACAATTTGAGCTTCGAAATCTGTCAAAGGCTCTTTTTCGAATGCATATGTGGAACGGCTGGTTCGCTCACCTGCAGTGAATTGAAGCGAACCGGACTGAACCGGTTCGCGGTTCACATGGATACGCAGCGAATTAGGTAACCGATGGTCTCACCCATGGATCAAAATATCGTCCGATACCGATACGTATCGGTATCGGAGGTGGACGATACGGTACATTAAATGTACCGTATCGCCCATTTATATGGCTAATACCGGACGATACATTCAATGTATCGTCCGGTATGTTACTGTTCTGGTACGTACCGGAAAACCGGCATTTTGATCCTTGGTCTCACCTTCATGACATTTAATGTTCAACTTGGCAGCCTGTCAGTCCCAGGCTGCCAAGGGAACTACCATAAAGCTTGCAAAACAGCAAGAGTCTTTTGGTTGTTCTTTCCATCCCAAGTTTGTTTTGCCTCTGCTGAAATCTGTTGTTCTCTTTTTTCCAGAAGGAGTCTTGGAAACCAATTCCTTGGAGTTCTTTTTTTATGGTTTCTCACTGGATAAAGTTACAATGATATGTTACAAGTACACTCATAGAGAATAAGAGAATCCATGCAAAAAGAAACTGAGGTACACACATTATAGGGTCAGTTAGTCAATGGGCGCCATTCATATATGGGTGTGATTATTTGCACCCGTTTTTGCTGTGAATAACACATGCATTTCCACCATAAAAAACCGTTGACTGCCTTGAATCAGACGATGGAGATCATTTTTCATCCCAAATCTTCCACACAATAGATCTTGAGATCATGACGCACCTCTCAGACAGTTAGATCTTGATTCCATGTGGCACACATCCCCACAAGTGACACTTGAGAACCTTTCTCATGGTATGCCCATGATCACCGTCACTTTTGAGGATGTATGTCACATGGAATCAACATGTGACTGTCTGATATGTGTGCCATGATCTCAAGATATATTGTGTGGAAGATTGGGACGCAAAATGATCTCCATCATCTGATTCAAGGTAGTCAACGGTTTTTTTATGGTGCAAATGCGTGTGTTCTTCACAAGAAAAACGGGTGCAAATAATGCCACCCTTCATATATTTACAGAATTGAGTAGTTATGGACCTAAATTCTAAGTAAACAAAGTTACGTCCTTCATAGTGATTATGTAAAACAAACATGGCATTGCTCATAATCTTCTGTTCTTATGATCTCTTATCGATGCCGTATCTGAATGTCGTCCCTCTTTAGCTTTTACCAATATCTCTAGGTACAATTCTATATGCATGCATGGCCCATGGGCACTCTCTTAATCGCTTTACTCTAGAACGTTTCTATCAAATGTAGATAAGAATGCAATTTACTGGAACTAGGGGTGCAACAAAAATGCGAAACCGGCCAAACCGATTCGGTTTCGGTTTTAGGTGGCAAAAACCGATTAGGTGAGATTAGAAAAGTGAAAAAAATCAAATACCTCGAAAACCCAGAAAAATACAAAAAATAATAAAACCCTGAAACTGAATCGAAACCAACCCGGGAAAAAAATGAGATTTGAGCGTTTCAGTTCGGTTTAAAAAGAAAATAGAAATGAACCAATTCGTTTCTATTTCGGTTCCGGCTGAACCGAACCTTAAACCAAAATTTCCGGTTCGGTTAACCGAATCTGCATCCCTAACTGGAACTATATTTAGAGTCCAATTTTCAACCAAATGCCATGATTGTAATGATTTATGATCATTATCATAAATATGATTATTATTTTGTAACTATCATTGCTATTATTGTTATGGGCATTGATATATGGCGGGCCGCAAACAACAGACCAACGGACCGCTTACATAGCGCGATGCAAGCACAGTGGGTCATCCTCTTTCATCTTGCCACGTAAGCAGTTCGTTGTTGGTCTGCTGATTGAGGTCCGCTCGTTATAATTTTCCCATTGTTATTAGTATTATTATTATGTTGTTGTTGTTGTTTTTTTTTTTTTTTCTATAAAGCTATGGTGCTTATGCAGAAGGGAAACCATTCTGCAAATATACAAGCCACATGTCACAATATCTGTTGTATCCAAATCACATTCCGGTGGAACTTGAAGATCAGATATAGTGCCTGCTAAAGCCCCTTCTTATGGAAGGCAGAAGTGTTATCTGCACCAACATAGACCATCTTAGCCCCTCATATATTGATTTATGATTGATCCGAATAGCACTAGAATGTTTGACGGGTGCCCAAATTAAGTGTCTTGGCTATAACATGCTCAAACCCGAAGGGGATCAATATCTACACCAACATAGACCATCTTAGCCCCTCATATATTGGTTTATGATTGATCTGAATAGCACTAGAATGTTTGACAGGTGCCCAGATTAAGTGTCTTGGCTATAACATGCTCAAACCCGAAGGGGATCAATATAGAAATGATCTAGTTCAATATAGATTGCCCAATCAGCAACAATCTTACGTTGGTAGCAGGAATTATCTACCTAGGGTTCTGTTCCCACTCCGGAATCTTACTGTTGCATCCTCTTTGAGTTGTAAAATAGTTTAATTTTTCTGGTTCTACTTTTAGTTGGCGCTTTCTCCACTTCCTACTCTTACTAACTCCTCCTAGTCAGAGTCCTACCCATTGTTGTCAAAAGCGATCCTAAACATGTTTTTCGCATATGGCATGATGGCATATGCGATGCATGATGTTATGCAATCGCATACACCTCCAACGGTCATAAATATGACCGGTGGAGTTTTTTTTTCTACTTTTTTTACATTTTAGGCTTCCCCAAAGCCTATAAATAGGGGTTCCTCTTCATAATCCATACCACATCCATCCAAGGTATGATTTTTGTCTCTTTGGTCTCTTTTTGGGGTTTTTAGTGCCTCTCTCTCTTTTTGGGATTTTTAGCGCTCTCTTTCTCTCTCTCTCTCTCTCTCTTAAATCTTTGTTCATATTTTTTTCTCTATTTTGTAGTTAATTAAGCAAAGACTCCAAAGAGTTGAGAGTTGAGAATTGAGAGCTTCAATCTTTGGCCGGTACACAATATCATTAGGAAGTAGGAACAAATGTTAAGATACTTTTACTTGAATAATATTTTTCTTCTTTAGTCTTTTGCTTCTTTTTTGTATGTTCCTATGTTATTTTTGTACTATTTTGTTTAACATCAATGAAAATTATATTTTTCCTTCTAACTTATGGGTTATCTACTTATCTTATGTACTTTTATTCCGTATTCTAGAAACTACAAAATTAATAGAGCACAAAATTAACACGAAACATATATCATACACTTTTGAGAATTTTTAGGGATTTTTTTAGGTTTTTTTGTAAAAATAAAAATAAAAATTATGCCATTGCATAATCGCATATGCGATTTGACAACATTGGTCCTACCCATGGTTGTCAAGGAGACGCCATGGCCTCGCCGTGGCGAATGGTGAGGGAAATCAACATATGGAGTTAAATGGCTAAATTCTCCAAATAGCAACGCTATGGCGTCGCCATCACGGTATAGCATTATGGTGCTGCCATAAGTGCTATGTGGCAATTATTTTTTTCTTTTGAAAGAGGTGGCAATCTTGTATTATGAATGATTATAAGTTATAACCTATAACACTTTTTGCTTATACTTAAATTATAATCTAAGTTAAAACAAAGACAATCAAACCCTATTAGTGGAACCGTGCCACGTAAAACACCATCTAAGTCGTCTGATTCGAAGGCAATCATATAAGGATTTTTGCTGCCAATAATTGGCATGAAACATGATCTCTATCATTTGATTTGTCCCAATCAACCATTGAATTAGATGATTCTCTTTGCTTCTGTTGAATCAGATGATAGAGATCACTTTTAGTGCCCAACTTTGGCAAAAAAAGATCTTTACTTCATGGCCTCCAAATTAGACGACTTTAATGGTGTTTCATATGGCATAGATATGAAAATATTTGATAAATAATGTTTGAATTAATATTTCATATATGATAATTAATATTTGATTTGTATTTATTGATATTTGTTTATTCCTAATGTCTAAGTAGTTGATTTTTTTCCGTCCACCATGAAAGATATAATAATAATAATAAAGAACATTAATGATTGCTAAATAAAAGTATTAATTATTAAAATTTTAAAAATAATAAATTACCTCGCCATGACCTCGCTATGGCCTTGCCATGGCGTAGCGAGCCTCTTCGCGATCACCTTGCCACACCGCCTTAACTACCTTGGTCCTACCCATATTCTAGGTATAATTAGGAACAATATTTAAAGGGATAATAGCTCCTGACCAACATTTAAACACCAAGTGGTGTTTAAATGATCTTACACCTCTAAAGTTAAGACTTTTTATCTTACACCATTGAAGCTTGATTCATGTGGTGCACATCTATGGTCATTCTAAATTGCCCAAGTGGCAATCTATCTTTGGAATATGTCTCAGCCAAATGAAACATGCCGATGAGTAGATGTGAACCATTGGAATGACGAAATTTAATATCAGCCATTATAACTAAAAACAATGGTTGATATTATAGTCCACAGATTGGATGGTTTAAATCTCCTTAAAACACCATTTTTGGGCCTATTGCACTTCAATCTAGGATCTATCACTTTGACTGTTTGGATCACCTACATCTTAAACCATTGATGGTGTAAGATTATTTAAACACCATTTTGGTGTTTAAATGACGGATAGGAGAGTCCGCCCCATATTTAAATTGCAATTGAAAACAACATTTCCATTGCTTGTAAATGTTGCATCTTGATAGTCAATACATGTGAATAAGGAGTAAACTGATTTGAAGTATAATTTTCAATTTCCAACATGCAATGCCATCATTAAGGTTATTCCATTGGTTCAAATCAGCATCTGCATTCAAAATACTGACATAGTTTTGTCTATCCCTTATCCTATGAGAATTTCTTTTTTCCTCGATTTATTAGCTAAAGAATAGGTACCTCAATCTTGATTTTGATTCTAGTTGCTATTATTGATATTAGCGTTGGTGTTTTTATTCTTCTTCTTCTTCTTATTATTATTATTTATTATTTGTTATTATTATTTTTATTATTATGTTATACTATCTAGGAACAGTCATATGCTCATGTTACCATTCCATCTTCTCTGTGTGTTTATATATATATACCCTACACACTGCTGTGATCACATGGCATGTGATCTAATTTTTATATTTTTTTTAAATGTGGTCAAATATTGGGTAACGCACAACATACCTAGTGCATTGAAAATTTTCTAACTTTGACCATGTTTTGAGCGGTGGATAAGATGTTTTCTCAATTTTCTTTTTGGGGATGGATCATGATGTGATTGATCGTGTGCATGTTGCCTTGGCCCCTGATCCTTGGATTAGGTGTCACTTGGCACCCACATGGCACTACACAAGATCATGGGTCAAAATCTTGGATTTCCATATCGTATCGTTCAACCCCAAAACCGATACATACCGGACGATACATTCCGGTATTTTTCCAAAAAATAAAAAATGAAAAGAACGATAATTTGAAGTTATCAAACGATAATTTCAAATTGTCGTCCAATACTAACGATGCATTGGACGATACAGACGATAATTTGACTGTTTTTTAAGGGCCAGAGAAAAACCCAATTTATCGTATCATCCAAGTCCAAAACCGATACGTATTGATATCGGACGATATTTTGATCCATGCACATGATTAAACTCTTGGTTGCTAACCTAGGGTCTCCTTGACCATATATATATATATATATATATATATATATATATTTATATCATAAGCCCATTCTATCATATAAGTGAATATAAGACATTTCATTCAGAATAAAATATAGAGAGAAATTGCTTTCTTATTAATTGGTACTTGGTAAGTTAACAAATATATGACATCAAAGGATGTGTGAACAATTGACGGCTCACCAAGTGTACAGTCGTTTATGGGAAGGTGTCAAATGATTGAACTTTCTTTTGACAGTGATTGAATTATGAACATAGCAAATTCTATATAAATATGGCGTTAGTTTCTTTTCTATAAGGAATCAATGCCTCTTTATTTTGTAGATAGTATTTATCAGGTAACCAATTATGACAAATTGACGTGTTTAAACTTTGACTTCCAACAATAGCCTTCCTTTGTCAAACTTTCTTCTTATTGAGAAGCACCCCAATATGATCAGATGTTATAAAATAAAAACTTGTTAGCATCATCAGTCTACACTGTAGAGTATGATTATAGTACTGAAATGTTTGCTATTGTCAAAGACAATTGATAAGAAAATGGTTCCTGACTGACATTTAAACACCAAAGCGGTGTTTAAATAATCTTACACCATCAAAATTAAATCTTTTATCTCACACCATTGAAGTGTGATTTGCCATTATGCCATGTGCTGTACATTTCTAATCAATCTAAATTTTCCAAGTGGCAATCCATCATTGGATCATATCTCAGCTCAAAGAAACATCCCTATAAGTAGGTGTGAACATCTGATTGATGAACTTTAATATCAACCATCAAAACTAAAAACAACGGTTGTTAATATAATTAGTAGATTGGATGGTTTAAAGCTCTTTAAAACACTATTTTTAAGCCTGTTGCTTCTATGATCGATCACTTTGATGGTAAAGATCACCCACATCTTTTACCATTGGTGGTGTAAGATCATTTAAATATCATTTTGGTGTTTAAATAATGGTCAGGAGAGTCGGGTCCTAAGAAAAATGCCCCAGGAAATCCTAGAGTTACTGATTGACTTGGACTTCAATTGAGTTGGCTTGGTTTGCCCAAGTCTGAATCCCGATCCTGAATTTATAAAAGAAAATAGGTTAGTTTTAAATGACTCGGTCGAGTTTTGACTGGAAATTGAAGGGCTCCTGATTTTCTACTTGTGTCTGGTTCTTCAAAGGCTTAAAAATCAAAATATCTTTGGAAATCTGTTGGCTGATTTCAAATGATCTTGTCTAAAACCCTAATCTCCTTCCCCAAAAGATTTAAAAAAAATTACAAATTACTCTGGGCTTTTTTTTGAAAATTATATATATATAAACACTCTGGACTTTGTCCAAGTAAAAGTACTTACACTGATTTATTGGATTTCAACATTGCTAACTTATACGATAGTGACCAAGTCGGTTCGGGAGTAAATCGGCTTGGAAAAAATCTGGCAAAATTCGTCAAATTCGTGGAAAAAAATGGTCAAATTTTGGAAAAATTAAAAGAATATATTAATTAAAAACTTTAAAAAAAAAAAATTTTAATTGGAGAAAATTCTAGAAAAAACTCGGAAAATTCGCGAATAATTAGTAAAATTCACAGTTTCTTAAAGTTGCGAATAATTATAATATTATTCATTTTTTCAAGAAATCTTGATTTTTCGTGATTTTTTCAGAAAGTCCAAGAATTTGATCACTATGACTTATACTAACCCAATAAACTTAGTAAGACAGTTGTGAGACTGCTATTCATGAAAATGGTCCTGGTTTTTAACCTTCTTGAAAGATACCACTAGCCGATTCAGTTCATCCTTAATTACGGTTACCTGATTATAAGGAAATGCTGCATTTACTCAATTCAAATCAGTTACGAAAGGGCTTTCTTGCCTCTTGCCACGCTCACTTCTCTTTGTGGCAGGTATGCACCCAAAGATCTTGGAAACGGCCATACGGTGTAGGCCTTCTGGTTGCTGGTTTAGATGAATCGGGAGCTCACCTTTATTATAACTGCCCAAGTGGAAACTATTTCGAATACCAGGCATTTGCCATAGGATCTCGCTCCCAAGCTGCGAAAACTTACTTGGAGCGCAAGTATGAGACTTTCTCAAACGCTTCTGGTGACGAGCTTGTGAGAGATGCACTTATTGCGATCAAGGAAACATTGCAGGGCGAGAAATTGACTAGTTCTATCTGCACTGTTGCCGTTGTTGGGAAAAACGAGCCTTTTCGCGTAATTGATCAGAAAACTATACATGAGCTGATTGAATCCTTAGAGGTGAAAGAAGAAGCACCTGGAGTTGATCAGAGTGCCATGCAGGAGGATCCGAGCCCGGATGCGGCTCCGATGGATATGTGATACAAGAAGAATCTCAATGGGGTATGAGATTTTTCTTTTTATGCGATGCCAATTGCTGATTTCCATTATATTTGCCATGTTTTAAGCATTTTGGTGTTCTGAGAAACTCTTTTTTAATATTTAATCTTTGATTGAAGACAAATAGTAGATTCTGTTAAGTACTTGATTATGGTTCCATCACTGTGGTATGGTGTTTGGAACTTAGAAGACACACATTAGCAAAGAGAGATGTTGGCGATATTGCTGTTCTTTTGGGCTTCAACTTTGATTCATTAGCAGCTCTCTATGCAGATTTTGTTTTTTTTCCTAAACAGAGTCCGGAACTGAAGAAGTCTACTGGTAGTATTTAGCCATAGTTACCAAAATTGGCGTTTTTATGGAAAGAAAAAAGAAGAAAAAAAAGTCGTTTTAAACACATTTGTTTTTCATAAAATGTTGGGAACATGTTTAAAACACAGTTTTTCCAACAAAATTGTTTTTTTTTTTTTGGAAAATGCATTCTAAACACACTTTTTACTGATTTTTCCTGGAAAATTGTCAATAAAATATTCAGCTTTTAATATGTTTAAATATTTTCATTACATTTTCCAAATGTTCTCCAATTTTTTCTTGAAATTTAACAATTTTTTCCTGATTTCTGACTTGGTAATTATGGTCCTAGCAGAGGTAAGTGGGTAAACTGTTATACTATTGTCTGCCACACATGATACAGCAGGAGAGTGGTTTTTTGGGGGAAAGTTGTGTGATCTGTGTAATTTTAGGTCCCTCCAAGCCCCTCAGTGCAAAAGCTAGACTTCAGAAGTGGCTTTAGACACTTCGGGAAACTTGCCTATTTTTAGGGATTGCTCGTTTTTCTCAGTTTCTGGGTTGTTTCTTAAGAAAACAGCCAGATTCTGAGCTATGAGGATGTTTCCGCTGTTTGTTTCGACAGGTGGTACTCACTTGGAAAACATTTGGTTTCTCAGTTCTGTACTAATTTGGTTTTCTTAGTAATTTACTCGGAAAACCTTAGAATCTGAGTCGATACTGTGATGAAACCATTCCCCAAGGAAAACATCAGAATCTTGAGGCCCAAAAGAACAACTTCTGGCCTTCTTAGATTCTGAATTTTTTCCAGGAAAAAGCCAGAAATCTGCCCCCACAGATTTCGGGGAAATTATGAGCAAATCTAGACTCGTTCAGCAGTTTCCGAGCTTTTCCCATAAAAACTCGGAAAGTTTTCTGAACAATTTCCTGAAAGACATTGAGGCTGCGTATGGCATAGCTCTTTGCTAGCCCTTGCCACGGTAGACTTCAACTGCTTTAGTTGATTCTTATTCTCTCTATTAACTCCCTGCAAAAGAGGATTTATCTGCTTTAGCAGTAACTTCCCTGCTCTCTACTAGCTCCGGTAGGGCTGTAACTGAGCCGGGCCGAGCCCGAGCTCGGGTCAGCTCTAGCTCGGCTCTATACCTTATACGAGCCGAGCTGGGGTCGGCTCTAGGCTCTTCGAGCTCAAAAATTTTAAGTTCTAGCTCGGCTCTCCAAGTTCGAGCCGAGCTTCGGGCCAAGTATGCTTTATTATAAAAAATGAACTCAAAATAAAAATAGCGTACTTTTTTAGTAGATATCCTTTTGAATGGCACTTATAATTTGATTTGTATTTCTTTGTTGGTTAATTTGATGGTCAAACGATGGGTTTAAAATTTTTCTCAGACTCATGTAGCATGATGAACATTGATGAAATTAGATTAATTAAGTGAAGTCAGTTGAGTGCATAGCTTTTTAAAAAATTTACGAAAAATAATATATTTTTATAATAATTTGAACTCTTGAAATATGCTTGATAACTATTGTATTCCCTTAATAAAATATATAAGTCAAGATGAAAATATTGGTAGATGAAAATACTAATTATTTTTTAAAAATATAAAATGATTACAATGGCTTCACTAGTTTGATCTAATTCACTAGTCATCTCAGTTTGCTCTCAAATGGAGGTGATATTGAGAACTGTGGGTAAGAGTAACAGTGAGTATTATATAATATATAAAGTGAAATTTAGGACAAGTGGGGGCCGAAAGTTTATATTTTATCCTTCAAAGTAACCGTTGAATAAACTTAAACTGTTACTTTGAAGGGTAAAATAGACATCTCAAAGTTAATTAATTAATTAAGCATATATATATATACACCGAGCCGGGTTGAGCCGGCCTTAGCCTGAGTTCTCGAGCCGAGCTTTAAAGAGAAAAGCTCTTATTTTTCGGGCCGAGCCGAGTTGTCGAGCTGGCTCGGCTTTATTGCAGCCCTAAGCTCCCTATCAAAGCAAATAAAATCAGCTCTAATAAAGAGTGAGTAGAGAGGACGGTAGAACTGCTGAATAGGTAAATCTTGCATCAAATCTTGCTATGCAAGGAGTTATCAAGAAGAAGGGGTACTTGCTAAAGCGGGTAGCAGAATGTTAACAAAGAGGATGGGAACCTGCTAAAGTAGGTGAACTCTGTCATGGCAGGGGCTAACAGAGAGCTATGCCATACGCAGCCTGAGTTTCTTTGCATGTGTTCTTGAGTTGTCTAGATTCACGACTTTTTTTGAGCTTTTCTAAGAGAAACTCAAGAAATTCATATTCCTCTATTCATGAGTGTCACTTTGTATTTTTGCCTTCAATTTTTTGAGCTCAGATTTTAAGTGTTTCAGAGTATTTTACTGAAAACAATGTCGCTTCCACTCAGAAAGCCTCCGAAAACACACTTCCCCCAAAAAAACTCAAAGAAGAGAAACTCTCAAAAAATGATCAGTTCTGAGGAAAATACTTAGATTTTGAGTATTTTCAACTCCCGAACGAGGCCCGAAGGAAAACATGGATTCTTGGATTCGTTTTCACGAGAAGCGGAGTTACCAGGCAATGAAGCACTTAGGCAAAAATTGTCGTTTTACTGCTGCAACATTTTTCTGAGAGTTCTTCTAGGGTAACCGACGGTTCCAGATGGTGATATGGAACAGGTCATTTCTTGGAACATGTCATTTTTTCTGTGTGGCACCATTCTTTATAAGTGTGCCGTGTGATTTAAAGACCATGATCAAAAGATCTACGAAGGAAAGATTGAGATGAATAAAATGTGTCATGTGCAAGGTATCAAAAGCGGTATCGATCTCGGGTATCGGTTGGCCCGAGGCTGATACATATTGGCCGATACTGATACGTATCTGCCAATTTATTACAAAAAAATAAGTAAAAGTTTCGGTCGAAATCGAGACATATCGGCTGAAACCTGATGCAGGCCCATATCGGTGATACCGATAGGTATCAGTTTGGCCAAAAACTGATATGTATCAATCGACTGATTTTTGATACCTTGGTCATGTGATTCAAAGCAGTCAACCCTTTCAAAATGAAGGGGTGAGCCGATTTTAGAGATGTTCATTTTATAAGTGTTCTTTCGATTTAATCTTCACATGCCATGTGATCCAATTCAGTGACCCGCCCAAGCACCTGGGCCAGTGGTCGGGTCAAACCTCCTTTTGTCAAAATGGTCAAAGGCTTAAGAGGTGCACACATCTACTCCCACGTGATTGGGTGCACGCATAGTGGGGCAAGCACTGCACCCTATCAGGTTGTGTCACATAAGCTGTCTGCACAATTGTCTATCAAAATTTGTCCACTGTTTATATTTCTCTGCGTGAAAATAGATTAAGCTTTCACTGATTTGGCACTCTGAAATATTTGTGCGCCTGCCTGCCAAGTCCCAAGGTTGATAGAGCAAGGTAACAAACTTGGTATCAGGTATCGGTCCTTGGAGGACCGATACGAATAGGCCGATATGTATTGACCAATAACGATACATATCAGCCTATTTATAAAAAAAATTAAAAATATAGGTATCAGCCGATACCCGATACGTATTGGTCGATACTAATACCGAGTTGGATACTCGATACATATCAGCACCAATACATATTGGTTTGCCGAAAAGCTGATATGTATCGCCGAAGTCATTGCTCTCTGTTTGGATCGTCTTTTATCTATTTTTATCCTTCAAATATGTAATTAAAATGGTAGATAACAGGCCTCCTACACCATGAATACTCTCAAATGCTGACTTCCATAGATTTTAGGAGCCTTGAAAATATGGACCTGTAAGAAAAATTAAAGGAATAATGGGCACATAGCACTTTAAATATGGCTTATGTCATAACCATCTACTTGTTGGGCCTCTTGGCTGCTAATTTTAAGCAAGCCAAGTCACCGAGATGATTGTTCAGATATTGAGGTAAAGCGGGCCCAAAGGTCACACTAATTAGAGGATCTGAGCCATCCGATCTATTCCTTTGAAGATGGACGGTTGTTTATATGTTTTAAACAGCTATAATTAAAAGGGCAACTACTTTTAACAAGCCAAGTCACCGAGATGATTGTTTTATATATTGAGTTAAAGTGGTCCCCAAAGTCACTCATTAGAGGATATGAGCCGTATGATCTATTCCTTCTAAGATGGACAATTGTTCATATTTTTAAAACATTTAAAATTAAAAGTACACCAATCGAATGATTATTCAATTAGAATCCTTTAATAGGGGTCTTTTTTTGACTGAGACGTGTTGCTGGTTGAACTATTTGGATTGATAAACATGTGTGTCTAGCGACCTAAAAGTACACTTGTCATTGAATAATCTTGTTTAAAGCCATACATAGGGGGCAACCTTAAAATTAAATGGAATAATGAATCAAGACTGGCATTTAAAAAATAATTTATACCATCCAATTACATTTGAATATATGTGATTTATAGTGACACCAAACTTGTTTTAGCCGCAAATTATGACTTAACTGCACTTATGCATGTGAGCAACAGAAAAGGGTGAAGAATTTAGGAAAGTAGGAGAGATTTTTAGGATTTTGGGAGCATAGTGATAAATTTTGCCGAAAAGGGGGGAAACCGAAAATTTCGGTATTTTTTTGGCAAAATTTCAGAAATTTTGATCTTTTTTTTATGTTTATACATATATATATATATATATATATATATATATATATATATATATATATATATATATATATATATGTTAAATATGTTAGTAATTTAGTATATATTGTAGTAATTTTTGAAAAAGAAATATAAAAAATATATATTTTTATATTTTTAATCCTAGAAACTTTCTCGAAATTATTTTGAAAGGTATTGAAATTAATTCCACCAAAAAATTACCGAAAACGAAATTTGTCACTATGTTTGGGAGTGATCTCAAAGTCTTTATCGCTTTGAAAAAAATAATTCTTTCATCCACCCGACGCAAATTCCCCCTTCTCACATTAAATAGTAAAGATTATTAAAGCTGTAAAAAAATATACATAGTGCTATACATTATATAAATGTGTAGAGGGTAGGAGAAAAAATTTGGTTGTTAGAAGGCATTCCCCTATGGTCTCAATGGGCTGGTCTTGAGCCCGACTTGGCCCGGCCTGCAATGCATCATATTTGGGCTGAGTTTGGTAAGCCTGAGTTATAAATGGCTGGCCCAGCCTGGCCGGGCCCACAATGGGCAAGGTCTGGGCTAAGTTCGGTAAGCCCCATAAATGTCAAGAGACTCATGAACCCCCATTGCTTATGTCTATATACATTTAAACTCACCCACCGAATCTTTGAGCCCACCCACCCATTGTCTGATTTGAATCAAAAGATGGAGATTTTTTTGTCCCAATCTTTCATGCGATGGATCTTGAGATCATGGGGTACCATCAGACGATCGATTTTTTATTTTACATGGCACACATGCCAGAAAAGTGATCTCAACATCACGTAGAACTCTTCAAGCTCCAACCCGATTTTAAGGTCATTTTTTGTGATATGTGTCACGTAAAATAAAATAAAAAATGGACCGTCTGATGGTACGCCCATGATCTCAAGTTTTATCATGAGAAAGATTTGGATTAAAATAATCTCTATCGTCTGATTCAAAACAATCAATGGGTTCAAAGATTCTATTAGCAAATTTATAGGTATTCAAATGTTCAAATGTTCAAATGTTCTATCAGAGCGACACGGAGGAATTGATTTATCAACACCCATGTTGAAGCACATTGACTTGGTAGAATCAAATGATGGAGATCATTTATTTTCTCAATCTTCCGCTGAAAAATGACCTTAACATCATGTATACGCTCTCACTTTTTTTGGTGTGTACCACATGAAATAACAAATTGACCGTCTAATGGTATAATCATATTCTCAAGATCCATCTTTTGAAAGATTGAAATAATAAACAATCTCCATCGTCCAAATCAATATAATCAATGTGTTTCAGCATCGAATAAACTCAAAAATTTGGAGGGTGGATTTAAAGGTACTCTAAATTATAATGCAGTTAAATGAACTTGTTTAGTCACACATTGGTAAAGGGAAAAACCTCTGCTCCAAAAAGCACCTGTATAAGAAACGAGCTAATTGAAGCAAGCACTATTCTTTCGCCTTTTACTAAGGAATACCGTGTTCTCTCCACTACGAGCCGCATACGCCTCTTTTTGAAGGGTTCCCCTCTGTAGGAAAGGGACCCTACAATAAGAAACCAACTTTTTAATGGTTCATTTTGGGTTCAGCAAATGGTCTAGTTTGAGTTCAGCTCCTAAGGAATAGGGACTACTCTCCTAACCAAGGATCAAAATAATGGGGTTTTGGGGCAAATTATGGGACGGTAATTTTATTTTAATTTTCAATATTTTTGCTCGACTAAAACTGATATAATTCATCAATCAGATGGTTTAAATCAAAGTGTCAAACTCGGTATTGGTATTAGTCCTCAAATTAAGGTGTCAAAATCGGTATCGCTCTATGGAGGATCGATACGTCGTATCGCCCATTGAAAAAAAAAATGATTCCCATTCAATGCGTGTGAATTGTGAATCAATCTGACACTGTTCATTCAATTACAACTATGATCGGCGTATCACTAAATAGACAGCCGTTTGTTTTGTTTTTGCCTTTTGGGTATCTCTAAACACAGCAACACATTTACCAAAAGCACCAACATTGTAGATCTCTTAAAACATGTCGATTGCTCCGAATCAAATAATGGAGATCATATTTCTTCCTGATCTTCTACATAAAGGATCTTTAGAGCATTTCACACCTATCCGATGATCAGTATTTGGTTCTACATGTCACAGATTGCCAAAATATGACCCTAAAATCACGTTTGAGTGTGACGCTTGTCATAAGATTCAAGATCCATTTTTTGGGGATCTATGCCATGTGGAATCAAATAAGAACCATATGATAGGAGATATATGATCTAAAGATTCATTTTAAGGGTAAGGGATGTTGGTGCTTTTAGTAAACGCATTGGTGCATTTAGAGGTACCATGTTTTACTTAGGGATAAGACTTAAAGTGTAGAGACGTTGCCTTTTTAGTGAACACAGCCTTTAGAAGTAGTACACATTATTTGTACCTTTTGGTTTTTTGTCGTTAAAGTTTAAAGATGCTCAAGAATTGATTTCATTGAGATGTCTGTCGCCGCGGCATTGAGCCGCTGACACACATAACCTTGTACATGCTTTATCATTACAATTATCAATTAATAATATAAAATCAATCGATATTTGATACGTATCGATTGGCCAAAAAACTGATATATATTGGTCTTGGCCGATATTTGATTCCTTGTTCCAAATCCGCTTATCAACTTTTTTATTAGGGTGGACATATATAAGTTCATCAATCGGATGATTCAAAAATCTACCTACTGGCTCTTTGTTTTTTGAGAACACTTATCGGCTTTTGCATTGGGTTATGAGACATTCCTATGATAGATTGCTACTTATGCAATTTAGATTGATCATAGATGAGTGCCGAATGGCATAATAATATATCACACTTCAATGATGTGAGCTAAAAAGGCTAATTTTAATGCTGTAAGATCATTTAAACATCATTTGGTGTTTAAAGTCTGGTTAGGAGCCATTATCCCTAAGAAATTATCCATATATGAAATGAGTTTGCATAAGGGTAAAATTTATGCATTATGTGGGCAATTTCATTATTGATGTGATTACATGTATTGATTTAAAAATCATGAAAGCCAACATTCGGCTATAACCAAGGGCTACAAATGTGGTTGAATTTGAAATCCGATTTAATCTGGTTGGACCTGAATTCCTTAGGTATCAAAGAATTGTTGTAGAAAACCTATAATACCTCAATACAAGTATCAGAGAAATCGATACCACCCTAATCATAGATCAAAATATCGTCCGATACCGATACAGTACATTTAATGTACCGTATTGCTATTTTGTATGTAAATGTCCGGACGATACATTCAATATATCGTCCAATATTTTACTATTCCGGTACGTATCGGTTTTGAGTTTGGACGATACGTATCCGATACTCGAAATTTTAACCCATGACCCTAAATACAGGCATAGTCACAAAAATTATCGATTTTTTTTTTAATTCACAAATTTAAGGTCTCTTGAATTATTCGCAAATTTTTCAAAAATTAGGCTAATCACAAAAAAAATGCGAATTACTCCCGATTTTTTTTAAAAAGTTGTGACTTACTTAAATTTTTAATATTTTTGACAAAAAATTATAGTTTTAAGTTTCTTTATTTTTATTTTTAAATAAAGAATGGGCTGCATCTGATAGATCACAGTGGATATCCATTGCGGAGCGTGGTGTTGTGTTACGACCTCAAAGTAAATAGGGAATTAACTTCCTGTTGGAGTATTAGTTAGGACCTTAATACATTTAGGGTACCTCTATTCGCGCCCACCTAATTATTGAGGGCAACTGCATGGACTCGATCCATAAAGATGGGTTCCATTGCAATCTTCCACACAACGGATCTTGAGGCCATGGTATCAAACGATCATATCTCGACTCTTTAGGGAATATATTCCAAAAAAGTGACTCAAAAGATACTTAGCACACATTGCTCCATCATCTGATTCAAAGCAGACCATGGATTTTAGCCGCCCTTAGTAAATTAGAGGTACCCATACATTTATCCGAATTGAGCCGAACTTCCTCCTTGCCGACTAATTTCCGAATCCGAACTTTGTGACTATGCATACAAGGACTCGCAGAAGCACTCTTTTCCACGTTCGCGCTTTGAAGACTTCAAATCAAATCCAGTCGACATAGGGTTTAGGGTTTAGGGCGAGCTGCAGAGTAATCAGAAAAGAAAATGTGCGGAATTGCTTTAATTATCTCAGGCGTTCGCATCGATTTGTCTTCGTTATCTACTGAATCTGGTTTTCATGTTCGATCTTCACCTCCTGAAGATGAAGAGGTGCGATCTCTGACCCTTCGTCTGCAAATGAGATGTTTTTTCTTTCAACTTTATAGTTCTATTGATATTTTTTTGGTGTTTTTGCTGATTCTACATGGTTTTACGAATTTGTTAGCTTAGAATTGTTTGGATTCTGGTTATTTGTTGTTTTGGTTGCTTATTTATTTATTTATTTTTTATTTTTTGGCATTATGATCTTCAGTTGAGTTACCCTGATTGCGTTGAAATTTGATTATTTATTTAGTTACTAGTAGTAGGGGCGCAAGTTTCCAACCAAAAACTGGAAGACTGAAAAGCTGGTGACCTAATTGGACTGAAACTGATAGCCTGAACCAATTGTAAGTTGGTTCGGTTTCAAAGTTTGGTGGCGGAAACCTGATAACTGATTGGGTAGGTTTAGAAAAACGAAAAACTGAAAATTTAAAAGACGAATTTTTTTTTAAAAATAAAGAAATGAACCGAAATTTCTCAGTTTTGGTTTCAGAATTTGGAAAAAAACCCGAACTGAACCAATTTGTTTCAGTTCGGTTTGGGTTGACCGAATGTGCATTCCTAACTATTAGGGAACCCATGCGATGCATGGGACCAAACCTAAGAAGAATTTGTACATGGTGCACAACCTATTCCCTGTGTACATTTTATGGAAGAATAAATACAATGGACACCGGAGATTTCCCCATCTACAAGGGTTGCCAGATCATTATTTCTAGGCTCGGCACCACTTAGATGAAAGGTAGTGTCACATATACAAATTGTTGACCAGTTCACAATCTAGTAGCGAACAGGTCAGCTACTTAATACCAACTTCATTCTAGGCCACTTTGACAAAAAGTAGGGGACTAGGGTTACCTATACAAAATTGATGACCCTTTTTAAAATCGCGTGGCAACACATGTAACCTGTGTTAGAAATAACCTGTAGTAAAGAATCACATGTGACGGGTTCATTACTCTAGGTACTAGCAGCAAGGCGTGTGGGCGTTGGGGCTAGGTGGATTGGCTAGCATGAAGGTGTGAGCCGTGGAGCTAAGTGTTGTGTTGCCCCCTTATATGTGGTGAAGACGACCAATCGAGCTGGGTACTGTGCTAGTGTGGCGACTAGATGCGCGCGCGCATGAGTAGCTGACTTGCAAGTTGTGGTGTTGCATGGTTCGTTTGTCGTGGGTAGGTGTGACACACAATAATATGTCAAACCAAACACTTTGAGGTATTTATGCTATTTAGCAAGAGGTGACATTTAAACCATATATATGGGAGGGGAGTTGTGGAGCTACTCCCATACAAATGGGGCCTTGTGACACGTGAAAGCTGCACAATGGTCTTCTAGGTCTGTAAAGGTGGGCCTAGGACGTTGCTTCGGCAATGCCGTGTGTCACCCGAGTGAGGTTGCTATGTCGCAGACTACGCGTAGCGGTGCACATAGGTTGGCTATGAAGGAGACGCTCGTGGGCTACGTGGGACACTGTGGTGCATGTTGGGTTGAGGGTCGGGTGCTTAAGATGTGTGCTGGTTGTGATAGCCACACACGATGGTGGGCTTGGTTTAGTGTGACAGTAAGACATATTAGAATGGGACGACATGAGGAGCTACATGCTACTGTTGCACACGAGGGACTAGTACATGACACAGGGTGAAACTTGAGCAGGCCAAGTGAGGCACAAAGGTGCGTGCATGCGTGTCACAAGGGGTATGATGCGTTGGTATTGTGGGCCTTAGCCAAGAAGGTAACCTCGAGGGGAGTTTCTGTCCTCTAGGTGGGTGGTATCAGAGCTGATGGAGGGTTAGGATGGCCTCGTTGTAGTGGTATCAAGGTGCCTCACGAGCGTAGCAGACATGTCGGGTTGTGCCCTCGTGATAGTTGGTATAAGAGCTGATGGAGGGTTAGACTGTCCTTGTTGTAGTGGCATCGAGGCGCTACACAGGCGTAGCTGACGTGTCGGGCTGTGCCCCCGTGACACACGCCTCCTATATTATGAAAGTATATGACATACACACATTAGTTGTTGCATGATAGAGTGCCGAGACAAATAGTTTGGTGCACATAATTTAGAAGAAAGAGTATGCATTTTGGGACCTATGCCATGTGGAACACCATCTAAGCCTTCTGATTTAAAGGCCATGATGGAAATCCTTGTTGCAAAGATTGGCATGAAACATGATCTCTATCATCTGATTCAACACAGTTAAAGCCCATCATCTGATTTAATGGTTGACTGTGTTGATTGAGATGATTGAGATCATGTTCGGTGCCAATCTTTGGCGCCTAAGATGTTTACATCATGACCTTCAAGTCAGACGGGATTGGATCTTTTCCCTAGTGGTGATGCCCTCAAGCGTGTAGCGTTGAGGTCAGGGGTTCAAATCCCATGCTTACCTATTAAAAAAAAAAGACGGGGTGTTCCACGTGGCACAAGTCCCAAAATATACCAAGTCTTTTTTTTTTTTTTGGATCGGTAAATGTTCATCCAATATATAAAAGCAACGAGAAACTGAAAATGTACAGAGGGACATACAACCGATCCGAGAGAAAAGCGGATCCGCAAGAGATACAAGAAATCAACAAAGACATGACAACAACAAAACGAACGGAAGAAAAAGGGGGGGGGGCTAACCCGGGTCCCATAAGAGATTATCCCCATCAACACCCTCCTTGTCCAGGACCACCTAATGACACATTAGGTCTCTGATACCCTTCAAACTCATTCCAATTGGCCCCCGCTTTCGACTGAATATGTCGTCATTCCTTTCAAGCCAAAGGCGCCAAATCACCGCAAAGAAACCAACTCTCCAAAACGCCCCTAGTTGGCCATCCAACATAACACCAAACCAGGCTAAAAACAGTTGCGGAATGGTGGCCAAAGAAGCTCAACTCATATCGAAAGACTTGAGGATCACCCCCCAAACCTTATAAGCCACCCGACACTGGAGGAAGAGATGGGATGCCGAGTCCTCCGCCTGAAGGTTTGGCATATCTTTTCCCCTCCGAAGCAGTTGGTCAATGGTGAGAATTTTCCCTCGGGTCATCGACCACGAGAAATTTTTTACTATGGGGGGAACCGAAGATTTCCAAAGGCCCGCCCACTCCCATCTGAGTAGGGGCCGACTCGTTAAAAACTGGTAATACGACTTTACACTGAAAACCCTTTTCTTGTTGGGCACTCAAATCCTCTCACCGGAACTGCGAGGATTCCTTTTTAAGCCATAGAGCATAACCAACAGTTGCTGGAAAGGGGCCACCTCCTCTTCTCTAAGCAGTCTTCTAGTGAAGAGGTTCCAAGCAGCCCCCTCGGCACCATCCGCAACAAAGGAAGCCACCATACCACGGGGATCAGCCACAATGGTGAAAATTTCAGGAAATGCCTCTTTAAGCGGCCTGATCTCCGCCAAAGAATCCTCCCAAAACCTGATACGGAGACCGTTGCCCCAGCTGAAACGCATCCATTGAGAGAAGCAAGGCTGAGTCTCGCAAATAGCCCTCCATCAGCCCGAGACGGAGTTGTTTATGTTAACGTTGATACCCCAATTGCCTTCTAAAGCCCCATACTTCTCCACAAACACCGACAACCACAAACTGTCTCTTTCTCTATCCAAACCAGTGCGCCAAAACCATTTCCCCAACAAGGCAATATTGACCCAATGTAAGCTACAGATGCCCAGACCACCGCAGGTTATGGGAAGCTGACAAATATCCCATCTGACAAGGTGATATTTTCTGCCGCACCCCGATCCCTCCCATAAAAAATCCCTTTGAAACTGCTTAAGCCGATGCACAACTACCATGGGACATTTGAACATCGATGGGAAAAAAATGGGAGAGGACTGTTTTGACGAGGAGTCTACCTCCACTGCTGAGAAGGCCCTTCTAAGAGGCCAACCGCCGTTCAAACCTTTGGACCACGGGGCCCCAAGCCGTGGCAGTGGGCAAGCCAAACCAAGGGGTAGGCCCAAATAGGAGATGGGAAGCGGAGCAATGGTCCTATCTACTATCTCAGCTAGCTGGATCAGAAAGATAAAAACTGCTCCTCAACACCAATGCCCGACATGGTTGATTTTTTCATATTAACCCGCTGCCCCGAAACCCCCCTCATAGATGGTAAGAACATCTGCTAACCTCCGAAACTCTACTCCGTCTGCCTTGCAAAAGAGGAGAGTATCATTCACATACTGGAGATGAGAGATGCGACGACCAAGAGGAATAGCAGTTCTGCATCCATTTTCTCCATCTTTCCCCGAACCCAAATCTGGCCAACATATATTCAAGGCAGCCCCAATTAATCCGATCATACGCCTTTGCCATGTCCACTTTCCAAAGCACCGCAAGATCTCTATTCCTATGAGCCGAGTGTACTACCTCATGAGCCAAAGCCGCCATATCAATCTGCTGCCTACCTTGCACAAAGGCACCGTGGTTCGCCGATATAAAGCCCATTAGCGGTTTGAGGCGATTAGAAAGCATCTTCGCCATTATTTTGTACAAACAATTAGGCAGGCAAATGGGCCGAAAGTCCTTTAAGCAAGGTTCAAATTTTCGACCGAAACCATCGAAATTTCGGTCCAAAATTTTGGTTTTCTTATATGGGATCCAAAATTTTGGATTTCGGTTTTGATCATGCCCGAAACCGAAATTTTGATCCTTGCCTTTAAGTCGACCGCTCCTTTCTTCAGAATAAGTGAGATAAACGTAGAATTCAGACTCCGACCGATAAAACTGCTTGCATGGAACTCAGCTATAACTGCCATTAGCTCCTCCTTAAGCGTGTTCCAAAAGTTCCGATAAAACTCCATAGTGAAGCCGTCTGGCCCAGGAGCCTTATTTTTACCGTTGTACTTGATGGGCCATACCTCCTCCCCCTAAAAGGGATGCTCCACGACAGCTCTGCCTGCCATAGTGATGGTTTGGAAAGGTATCCCATCCAAGCACGGCCTTGACCACCGCTCATCCGCGTAGAGCCCCTTTCCTTTTTAAATTATGATCAACAAACAAATCTGCACGCACTCACTTTACTAAATTTCATATACTTTTATTTAGTGTTCTTAAAGACTGGTGGTTCGACCCCAAGGCGCCTGATTTTGCCTCTGGCTTCTCGGGCAGAGCTTGGGGCGGCCGCTTGAGCTTTTTAAAGTCGGGGCGAGGAGGGTCAATTTATGAATTAACGAGCTTTTACCGGGTCTGGTCGAGTTTTCAAAAGGTTGGGCATATGCCAATTTTTTATTGGACACCACCCAACCCGACCCATCGACGACCCTTAAACTTTAAAGCCCTTAATTGCCTAGGGATAATGGCTCCTTACCGACATTTAAACACCGGAATGGTGTTTAAATGATCTTATACCACTAAAGTTAAGACTTTTAATCTCACACTGTTGACGTGTGATTATCATTATGCCACGTGATGAACATCTGTGATCAATCTAAATTGTCCAAGTGGCAATATATCATTGAAACATATCTTAGCCCAAAGAAACATGCCTATAAGTGGATTTGAATCATACGATTGATGAGCCTATAAGTGGATCAAAATGTTATATATGTTTATGTTGAAATAAAGTATGTATATCATTATATATATGTTTGTATATACACATATATATATATACTTCGGGGCCCCCCGGATCTTGGGGCGGCCGCCTTGGCCCCACCTGACGACTTCCGCCCGAACATCCATCCGACCGCCCGAACCCTCCCATCGACTTTAAGAAGATGCTTTTAAGAACATTGTTTTTACTATTATGCATTTCAAGAAGATGCTTCTGCTATGTCTTATTTATTTATTTATCTTTAATTTATAATTGATGAGCTGTTGGAAACTCATATAAAAGACCTACAGGTACACAACTCAGATTTATCAATAAATAATATTAAAGCAGCTCTGCTGAGACGGGGTCCTGATCACCTGGGGAGCAAGACGGTTGTCCTTCCATTAAAGAGGAGAATTGATGTTGAGAAAGATGAAATGCCATGCCTCCGAAATGGTGAATCAGTGGGGTACACAGAATTTGAAGTTCAAGGCCCATTAGTTGACTCGCATTTTGTTTAGTTTGGGAGCGAAGAGGTATCCAGAAGGAATAATTCCTGTTTTTGTTTTTGCAGAAAGCAAAATGATTTCATGTTTCTTCCATTCGAAGTCTCCTGTACCCAAGATGATGGTTACTTCGCAAGGAAATCCGTGGCAGAACTGCATTTCATTGGTGCCACGTTGCAACTCAGGGGAATAAATCCCGTTCTTCAGCCATTGGTGGATACTTCCGGAAATATTCTTGTTTATAATGGTAAAAAGTTATTTCTCCTCACTTATTCTAAGCAAGAATGCATGCATTGGCACAAGTTATGTAACAATAAATTGCGAATGTAATTTCTTTTAGGGTACCTCTATTCGTGCCTACAGGATTATTGAAAGCGCCTACATTTGAAATCGGACCATTGAGATCGTTTTTCACCCGTCTTCCGCACAATGGATCTTGAGTTTATGAGCGTACCATCAGGCGGTCAGTTTTTTATATGCCTTAAAATCACATGGCACACATCACCCTCAAACATATTTTAGGGCCATAGTTTGGGATCTGTGCCATGTGGAATCAATAACTGATCGTTTGATGGTAAGATCATGGTGCCAAGGTCCATTGTGTTGAAGATTGGGGTGAAAAAAAATATCCATAGTTTGATTCCAAGAAGTCAACGGGTTTCAGAGGTAGGCGCTTTCAGTAATCCTGTAGGCGCGAAGAGAGGTACCCTTTCTTTTATTGCCCTACTCGGGATTCATCTTGGTTAACCAAGGTATTCTGAATTTTTTGTTCAGTTTACTCCTACAGCTAAGCTCCCTATTTTTTTGTAATTGCAATGGGTACTATTGTTTTGGCTGGTTTCTTTCAGTAATTCTTTTAGTTCATTGAGATTTCAAAGATATACCACCGTCAACATATTTCATCATGTTTATTTTCTCAATATAGATATGTTTATTCAGCTACTTTTGTCTTTTCAATGTTCTAAACATCGAATCGAAACCCAAATCTTTGTGAGGTCTGGAGAGATTATGATCGCGAATCTGGATGATTACAAATTCCTTTTAATCTAATTTCTAATGAAGAACATCAATATGTAACATCTATGCTATCTCTGTGGGTTAGTATTATGATTCTACCTGTAGGGCACAATCTATCTGTAGAATCTTATTCATCTTCCCACTCCTATTTATAACTTGCTCTTACAACCTTCACTATTATGATCTACCAAGACCACCTTTTACCTCAAATCAGTTTTTTAATATCTGCAGTTTTCTATATTCTAACAATCTAGATAAACTCAGTCAATTTTTTAATATTTGCAGTTTTCCAATTATTCTCACACTCTAGATGAACTCATTTAATTTTGTAAGGGTGCAATTACTTGCACACAGAAACTGGGCTTTGCATACAAAAATGTGAAAATTTCCCCTCCAAATGTCCAATTTCCATGTGCAGAGGCCCAGATTATGTGCAACTGGTTGCCCCCTTTTGTAATATTTGCAGTTTTCTAGATATTCTGACAATGTAGATATTCAATTCCATAAACACAATCATTAAATAAATTAATTCCTAATATCAATATAATGCGCCCACACACACACACACACACACACACACACACACACACACACACACATATATATATATATATATATATATTTGTGTTATATATAAAACTCTCCTAAGGACTTTGTTCATTGAATTTTTTTAAATTTCATTCAGTCCCTCTTTGTGCAACTAAGCTATTTAGTATATAGTAATAAATTATAGGGATCCCCCCCCCCCCCCCCTCCTCGACTAAACTTTTGAGCCAAAATCCCTTATGTTTTTCATAATATCCCACCTTTAATTACTAATGGATTTGTGGCTAAGTGCGAACAAGCTGAGTGGAAGCACTGAAGCAACTTGTTTCTGAAAGATGTTTATTTATTTATCAATTTGTTACTTTATTATTTTTTATGGCCTATTTGGAAGGAAAGAAATAAATGAATCCTTGTCGTAAAATCTTTGGATCAGGCGCCCAACATCAAGAACGTTATTATTGAAGTCTCAGAGTGGCCAGGGGCGAACCAGAATTTTCTTCCAAGGGGGTCAAGTTATGGTCAACAGAGAAAATGAGTTAGCATTAAGTAATCACAGGAGTCAGATGACGTAGTACTTGGGCCACGTTTTGAGATGTATGCCATATGAAATTATCATGCGTACTGTCTGATAGGTGCGCCATGATCTAAAGATCTTTAGTGTAAAAGATTGCGATGAAAAACGATCTTTATCATTTGATTCAAAGCCGTTAAACGCTGTATACCAATTAAATTCAACATACGCTTAATTTTAAATGGTGTTTGACTGTATTTAATCAGACAATGGAGGTCATTTTTTGTTCCAATCTTTTCAAAAGAAATCTTGAGATCATAGGCGTCAAATCACATGGAACACATGATGGTTTCATATGACACACATCCCCAAAAGTGACCCGAATACCAAGAACATTGGCATTCGGGGTCAGCTACGTAATACTAACTCAAAATTAAAAGTGGGGCAATCACCCAATAATGGGGCAACTGCCTTTAACTAAGTAAACTTTGCTGTAGGGTGGAATATTTGCATTTACTTTCAAAACTTAAGGGAGCAACTGCATCCCCAAGTCCCTACCTGCCTCTGACACTGGGCGTTCCATTGGGTTTCCTTTGTCGAGGTCTGTCTTGGATGACTGGAGAGAGGTATGTTCTTGTGAGAGATCTAATCCTAGACCAAAATATATAAGAAAAACCCGACAACAGATGGGTTAAACTAAATTTCGGTGACTCCAGCAAGAGAAACCAGAGCCCAATTGGCTTAGGCAGTGTCTTCTATAACTGTACAGAGAAGGAGCTCCTCTCCTATTTGGGTCCTTAAGGTTTCGACTAGAGTGTTTGAGGCTACAGACTAGTCTGACACCACTCCCAATGATTGACACATCTAATTTGGATTGAGGGTGATTTGAGTGACCTGATTTCATTGCTCAGGCATCTTTCTCATTCTTATTGGAAGTTCATCTTTTTGTTTAGAGATTTAGATTGAACCCCTTGTGACCTGGAAGTTTCATCGTTTAGAGAGGGAAATATGAGGGCTGACCAGCTAACAAATAAAGGATCACTACAATTCCCTGATTGCCTCGAAGTCTACGTAGTTTTGCTAGATGGGAGCTTGGGAGTTTCTTTCCAGCGATGCCTGTGTTTTTGGAGTCAATGGCCTTTATATCTTGTTCTTTGCTTTTCTTGTTTTTGTCTTTTCCTTTTTAGCCCTGTTTTGTTTTATATCCTCTCTCTCTCTCTCTCTCTCTCTCCCCCCTCTCTTTTAATGCCCCTTTCATTATTACTAAGGTTTTTTGCATATATCCCCCCGAAGTAAGGTGAAATTGTATGAAACTCCCTCAGAAATCACTATTGATACTGCAACCCTTACTTTTATGTTCCCTTCATATAAACCCCCTTGCCGTAACCCACCATAACCCATCGTAAGCTGCCGTTTGGGGTTAAAGTTTTACATATGGTTTAGATTTTTGTAATACCAAAAATAACCCTCTGAGTCTTTGCGTCATGCTCGAAATTGAAAACCCAAACGCTTTGCAGACCTCTGAGAAGACGAAAACCCTCTGCAAAACCTCCCTCTTCGAAGAATCGAAGCTTCCAAGATCACACCGAAGACCAAATCGTGTGTAATCGAAGCTACGGAGATCATCTGTTCTTCATCTCTACGGGGTTTTGAAGTGAAAATTGAAGATTTGAAGCACTTCTTCAGATTCATATTATCAAAGTCTTCTTCTACGGTTATCTGTGGGATTATTTTTAGGTTTGTTTTAAAGATTATTTTTAACGAATATTTTCCTGGTATTTCTACGGTTATCTGTGGGTTGTGTTTGTATTGAATGGTTGTGGGTATTTTTAGAGTTTTTGCTATATAATCGAATGGATGAATTTTTCTGAATTTTAATGGTATAATCGAATAGATGTGGAAAGAGGTTTTTATTTTTTTGCATTTTGTTAGGTTATTACTGTTGTGATGGATGTGGAAAGAGAGATTTTTGGGTAAGGGTTTTCTGATGGTTTTTCATGTATTGGGGGGAGGGGGGGTTAATCTGTGCACAATTTGGAGGTTTATTCTATGTGTGTGTGCACGAAATTGGTGTTATATTTTGTGTATGTGTGCACAAATGGGCATGCGCATGTTTTATTGTATGTGTTTTAATGCATGACATATGAATGTATGAATGCACCTCTTGAATTGCAATGGATCTTATGTGTATAATCTTGTTAATTGGCATGTGTTTTACCGTTGATTTGGTTAGGAGATATGTCTGCCAATTTTGCATTTTATGAGTATGCGGAGATTAGAGTACACTGGGGTGGTACATTCATCAATAGAAATGGAAATAGGAGATATACTGATGGGGCGTGCGAAGAAGTAACATGAGATCGTAAGCGTGTATCATACTTGATCATGTTGACTAATGTGATACTGACAATGAAGTATATTCATAGGGGTGCATCAACTGATAAAGAGCTGTTTTGACTGATAAGAACATGATGGTAATGTTTGGAAGACATAATGTGAAAGAAACCATCTACTTATATATTCAATTTGAAGAACTTTCAAATCCAATTCACACATATCAATCAGATGTAGAGTTGTCTGATACGGATTACGAGGAAAAAAAGTATGAAGATGGTTACTGAGAAGAAGTGCCCTGTGATGATAATGAGGAGCCTATGGGTGGACACTCTGAAAGAAAATTGAAGCGAGCTGACGAGTTGTTAGATAATGAGAACCCTGAAGGTTGTGTCGCATTCTCTAATTCCGAAAATGAGGACGAGATCGAGGATCAACATTGAGATATTGGGCTGGAGAAGGATGATATGAAAGAAGAGAAGCCGTAGCCGATCTTACAAGTCCTGTATGATGTATGATTCGGTTTATCTGTTCTGAGTTGCTTTGATTCATTTTGCTGTGATGCATGATTTTCAATTAGAGTATATAAAGAATGAAAAAACAGAGGTACAACTAGATGTGCAGATTCAAATTGTCACTGGTGGATCCATGCATCTGTATACGAAAACAATACAACATTCCGAATCAAGACATGCCAGGAAGAACATACTTGTTGGAGGTGCAATCACGATGGTAATTGAATGTCATCGCGATGACAATCACGGTGGGGGATCTTGCCTCGTTTGATTCTTTCTCAATGGCTCCCACATTAACATCACATTCATTCTTCAAAACATACTTGTTGGAGATGCAATCACGATGGTAATTGAATGCCATTGCAATGACAATTACGATGGGGGATCTTGCCTTGTTTGATTCTTTCTCAATGGCTCCCACATTAACATCGTATTCATGTCTCACATAGGTCCTCACAACACCCAAAAAATAACTTTTCCTATGCCTTTCCTCTGAACAATGTCTTGACTTTTTTGTACATATGTCGCGAATTTGTTTCTCAATTTGTTGCGATATCCATATGACACTTGCCATTTGATTACCATCGTGATTGCATCTTGAACAAGTATGTTCTTTCTGGCATGTCTTGATTCGGAATGTTGTATTATCTTCGTATATAGATACATAGATCCTCCAGTGACAATTTGAATATGCACATGTAGCTGTAACTTTGTTTTTTCATTCTTTATATACTCTAATTGAAAATCATGCATCACAGTAAAATGAGTGAAAGCATCACAGTAAAATGAGTCAAAGCATCTCAGAACTCATAAACTGAATCACACATCAAACTGACCTGTAAGATCGGTTTCGACTTCTCTTCTTTCATATTATCCTTCACCCAATATCTCTGTCTTGCTCCTTGATCTCATCCTCATTTTCAGAATTAGAGAATAACATTACCTTTAGGATTCTCATTATCTGACAACTCGTCAGCTCACTTCAATTTCTTTCAGTGTCCACCCATAGGCTCCTCATTATCATCATAGGACTCTTCTTCGCAGTAATGATTCTCATACTCTTCTTCCTCGTAATTCGCATTAGACATTTCTATATTTGATTGATATGTGCGACTTGAATATGGAAGTTCTTCAGATTGGACATATAAGTTGACGGTTTCTTTCACATTATGTCTTCTAGACATTACCATCATGTCCTTATCAGTCAAAATGGCTACCAACTCCTCATCAGGTGGTACACCCTTATGAATATACTTCATGGTTGGTATATAATACATTGGGCAACTACATATTTGTATGAAATCATTCAGCATGATTAAGTATGATACTCGCTCACGATATCATGCTACTTCTTCGCACTTCCTACCGGTATATCTATTATGCCCATTTCTATTGATGAATGTACCACCCCAATGTATTCTAATCTTCGCATACTCATCAAATGCAAAATCGGCAGACTTATTTCCTAACCTAATCTACAGTAAAACACATGCCAATTAGCAAGATTATATACATGAGATGCATTAAAATTAATGAGAACATATATGCATATGCCATGCTTTACAAGACATACAATAAAACATACACATGCCAATTTCTGCACACACAAAAAATAAAAATAAAACACCAATTTCGTGCACACACGCATAGAATAAACTCACAATTTATGTGCAGATTAAACTCCCAAATTGTGCACAAATTAAACTATAAATTTCATATTACTTCCCCTTCCTTTCCTTCACATCCATGGTTGTCAAGGCGACGCCATGGCTAATGGCGAGGGGAATCGCCATATAGTGGTAAATGACGAAACTTTCCAACTAGTGACGCTATGGCATCACCATGGCGCTTTAGTGTCATGGTGCTACCATAAGCGCTATTTGACAATCAAGATTTATTTTATTTTGTTTTTTATTTTGAGGGGGTGACCATCTTGTAATATAACTGGTTATAAGTTATAACTTATAACACTTTTTGCTTATAATAAGTTATAACTTACGTTAAAACAAAGGTAATCGAAACCCTATTAGTGAAACTGTGGCACATGAAACACCATCCATGCCGTCTGATTTGAAGGCAATCATGTAAAGGTTTTTGCTGCCAAATATTGGCATGAGACATTATCTCTATCATTTTATTTGTCCCAAACAACCATTGAATCAGTTGATTGTCTTTGGCTGTGGTGAATCAGATGATAGAGATCACTTTTAGTGCCAAACTTTACCAGAAAAGATGTTTACACAATGGCCTTCAAATCAAACGACTTTGATGGTGTTTCATATGGCATAGATAAGAAAAATATTTGATAGTTAATGTTTAAATTTATTGATGTTCCATATTTGATAATCAATATTTGATTCGTATTTATTGATATTTGTTTATACCTGATGTCTAAGTAGTTTAAATTTTTTCGTTCTCTATAAAAGATATAAAAATAAGAAAAGGAATATTAATGTTTAATAAATAAAAATAAAAAATTATAAAAAAAAATAATAAATAGCTTCATTATGTCCTCGCCATTGCTTAGCGAGCCTCTTCAACATGACCTCGCCACACCACCTTAATTACCTTGTTCAAATCCACTACCAGCTGATTTTGTTGCGTAACCAGCCTATATGGAAGATGACATCGCTGACAGAGGAACACATTCCCATGCCATAAATCTTCCCAAAACCTTACCCGATGACCATCCACAACTTTGAACTTGATTTCATCTTAAACAGATAAGTGTGGAGACTACTGTCACGGGGTTGCACTTCCGCAACCTCAGTCCCGTGCGGCACCTAACGCACGCTTCGCTAGGTCAGCCTACTTTTGATACCAACAGTCGCGGGGCGTCCTTCGACGCGCTTTCAACCCACACGGTGCTTCGCTACCGCGTGCAACGAAGCTAACCCATCTACACATCAGCTCTGATACCACCCGCCTAGAGGACGGGAACTCCCCCAACGTGGTTACCTCTGTTTCACGGCCTACCATCCAACTGTATCGTGCCCCTTACGACACGCTCAATTGCACTACTGTGCTAAACTTGGCCTGCTCAAGCTTCACCCTGTACACTGTACTAGTACCTCGCTTCGCAACAGTCTTGGCATGCAGCTCCCCATGCCACCATGTCATGCTCACATACCGAACCAAGCCCACAGCCTTATGCCTCGCGCTCGCGTGCTCAACTGAGTCCCACGCAGCATGCCTTCGTGTGCATTCTGAATTACTAGCACCGTTTATCCTTGGCCCACGTGCTGTCGTGCTCAAATGAGTCCCACGCAGCGCCCTGTGTTCTCACGAGGTTGCCCAGCAGTATGCACCGCGACGCGTAGTCCGGAGCCATACATCAACCTCCCTTGGGTGCCACACGGAATCGCTGCGTCGACGTCCTAGGCCCACCCTTTCAGGCCTAGGAGACACTTGCGCCCCCTCTGGCAACGCAAGGCCCCGCGTGGGTGGGAGCCAGTCTCCACCAACTCTCCCACATAGAAGGGTAAAACAGTCATTTAGTCAGAATGGCGGGAGGACCTCAAACCCCTTGGTTTGACATACCGCAACGCCTCTTGCATCGCTAGCCCACCTTGGCTATGTCGCGTCCGTGTCGCTCCCGCGTCTTTCCCCTATGCGACCGTGTCGCGTCCCCGCAGCGCGACCACGTCACTAGGCCCTCTTGGCCCCCATGTCGCGTGCCCTCTTGGCACCACATGTCGTGCCCCAAGCACCATGCTGCAAGCTCGAGTATTGGCCCCGTCACACTACGCTGCAAAAATCAGATTGAACTGATCTGGTAGTTGAATTGATGGTCCAATTCCCAGCCAGGTTCCCACATTTTTCTCTTCACAAACTGTGCCACAGTGTGTTAGTGTCTTCTCCTACTTGCCAAAGCCATTTACATAAAAGTGCTTCGTGAACCTCCTTGAGACTAAGCCTTAATCCATCACTTCACACTGATTCTTAACTAGTGGTTAGGACTTTCTGAAAGATTACATGTGCTGTTAGATACTAAAGTGACCCCAAATCCCTACATATAAAGGGTAATGAAGTGCAAATTGACTCAACCAATGTGGGTCAAAAACTAATTGTAAAGTACAAAATAAAAATGACTCACTGTTCTGTCCCTTCACAGGTGTGGTGGGCGGTCCTGCTCATTTTCAGCAATACGTGGGTCTTCACGAAGGAGTGTAATGTGCTTTTGAATAATGTGGTGTATATCTATGAGTGGCGTAAAGTGGTCACAAAGTCGGGAGTCGGCAATAAATCAGTAAGGGTCAAAGTCGAAAAAAATTGGTTAAAGTTGGTTGAAGTCGGAAAAAATCAGGGAAAATAAAAAATTTAAAAATAAAAAATTATATCATAATATATTTCAATGTAAAAATAATGATTTCAAATGAACAAAATAATAAAAATAGGCAAGACCTAAAGTTTTTTTATGAATAAACTGAACAAAATAGTGCAAAGCGAAAGGTTTCTTCCCCCTTTGTATAAGTGTCAAAAAAGAAAAAAAAGAAAAAAAAAAGAAAAAAAGAAAAAAATCGGATTGCATCACAAACATCTCAAATTAATCAGCCGAGTCGCAACTTGGCCGATTAATCGGCGATGACGTCGGGATGACTGCAAGTTGCCAACTTTTTCCGATTTTTTTTTTTTTTTTTTAAATCGGAGATTTTTGTGACTATTCTTTACGGATGGGAGAAATTGTTTGATGCGCTTTACTCTTAACGTCTTAAGTCACTTTTAAGTGGACGCGTAGGAGTTTTGGCTTACGAGGCCCTCGTAAGCCTCATCGCTGACACTTTTTCCAATTTTTTTTTTTAAATCGGAGACTTTTGTGACTATTCTTTATGGATGGGAGAAATTGTTTGATGCACTTTACTTCTAACATCTTAAGTCACTTTTAAGTGGATGCGCATGAGTTTTGGCTTACGAGGCTGGCCCTCGTAAGCCTCATCGCCGACGCATAGGGCATGTTTGATTGCCGGTATTCAGGTGACGCGTTAAGGCACCTTAACGTGTTAGGAGTTGTAATGGTAATACAAGTACATGGTCAAAATATTGACTTTTAGGTGATTGTTTGATTATCAGCAACAGTAATCGCAATACAGAAAAACCCCTAGTCTTCTTTCGTACTCTGCATCTCCAACTGCAAAGATAAACAAATAAGACAAGTCTTGTAAACAGATGGAAATGCAAAGTAATGCATTCCAGATTTCAAATTTAGATTTTCATCTCTGGCCCTTAGGATTCCAAAGTTCAAATTGTCAATAATTTAATATATCGCATCTCTGGCCCTTAGGATTCCTTTTTGGTTATATTTCTCAACATATCTAGGGATTTTCTTTATGGAGTTCCAATAAAAAAAATTCAATTTCGGGAGCAAAAATAACAGATAAAGTTAAGAAAATGAAGAGTAGATAGAGATTGGAGAAAAGTGTTTGGAGAAGAACCTTTGATGAGAGTGTTAACTGTAACAGATCGAGGTGCGGGAAAGAGGAATCTGCAGAAAAAAATGGTGAGCCGCCTTAAACCCTCCCTAAACCCCGACACCCCCGCTCCGATCTCCGCGGGACCAAACGAAGAAGAGTTTTCAGAGGAATTGCTTCTCAAGCCCTTGCATGATCGGAAGGTATTAGCTCATTTCCATTTCGATTCCAGAGCTCCTCCCACCAAGATCTATGGCCGCCATCACCATCTCTTTCCCAAGGCCGTTTATCAACTGGTACGCTCGTCTCCATCTCTCAAAATTATGGTTTTTAAGTCCATGGATTGCTTAACGAATCTATTTTAGTTCGTTGTAGCTAACGCGTCGTTTAAGAAGGCCGACGAGGGTAGAGCCTCGTACTCGATTTTGCGTAGCGGTAATGCGAAAAAGTGTCTTACGCGTTTGAAGAAACAACCATCAAACAACACTTCACGGTCAATGACACGTGAGAACATAGCAGACGCGTAAGACACTGTAGAAAACGAGCAATCAAACGTGCCCATAGTGACATGTTAGAGTTAACGCGTTAGTGGATACGAGCAATCAAACATACCCAGAAAGTCTGATTATGAGAATCCATTATTAGCAGTGTGACAGCCCAGATTTTCCCAACCTAAAATTTGGAGATATTTTTTTTTTTTTTTTTTTTTTTTTAAACTTTACACCAAAACCAAATGAGAAAATCCGGACCGTCAGATCGTATATCACAATCTGATACAGAACACTTGGCACATCCATATGCATACGGAAATCAAAGCAAGGTTATGTAAGTATCATGAACAAAACTCCAATTCTAATATCTAATATGTACTGAACTAAACAAACGCCAGTGATGACTAACCATCACCAACAGTAGTGTACCATGCATGTATAATAGCATGGAAGTACCAACCTCGAACTTACCAAGATCCACGATGCACTAAATCTACGATCCCAAAACAGAGTACAAATCCTTATGCGGAAGCTCCTTTTTCTTCAAGTATGTAGTCTGGCCCTCCTCAAAGCTACACCTGTGACGTATAGTCGGGGTGAGCTAACATCCAAGCTCAATGGAGAAAACTAATACCAATATACATCTCATCACATGCATAGATTCAAAGACAAGATCAAAATATTTTCTTATCAAGGCTAAAACTGATTTCAAAGGCATTTCTTATCAAAATTGAAACTGAGTTCAAAGGCATTTTCTTATCCAAATTCAAAACTAATTTCAAAGACAAACTGATTTCGAAGATGTTTTCTTATCAAAACCGAAACTGATTTCAAAGACATTTTCTTAATAAAATTGAAACTGACTAATCTCTTATCAGAAGCATATTTCTTATTTTCGATTTACTGAGTTTGAATCACATTCATTTACATGTCTTACATATTCTTACCTGACTTACTCACATGTCTTACATATTCTTACTTTGCTTACATATATGTTTTATACATTCTTACTTGGCTTACTCACACATCTTACACATTCCTTATCTTACTTACAGTCTTGCACATTCTTACTTAGCTTACTTATATGTTTCACACTTTCTTACTTTGCTTACACAATTCGATTCACGGATATCCCACGGGATTCGATTCACGAAGCGTCGTGTCGATTCAATTCAAACACTCACTTGCATAGCTTACATTGTCACATAGTTTCCACAATTCGATTCACGGATATTCCGTCGTGCCGGTTCGATTCACGGAGCCTGCCGTACCAGTTCGATTCACGGTTAGCCGCGGTGCCGGTTCGATTCACAGATATCCAGCCGTGCCGGTTCGATTCATGGGTTTAACCGCCATGCGGTTCGATTCACTTATTGCCGTCTTGGATTCGATTCACGAATATCCCGTCTGCGGTTCGATTCATGGGTTTAACCATGCCATGGTTTGATTCACGATTAACCGTGGGTTCGATTCCGCCCTAGCGGCCCACGAGGTGTCATATAATCCGCCCATAGCGGTCTACACATGCACATATAATCCGCCCATAGCGGTCTACGATGTTATATAATCCGCCCTTAGCGGTCCACAACACACTTATAATCCGCCCATAGCGGTCCACTTAAAAATTTTCTTAACTTATGGTTCGATTTGGATTTAAATTTATATACAAATTTGATTTGGATTCAATTCAAAGTTCCCATTTGCTTCCTTCAAATTTAACTTCTGGGTTCGATTCAAAACTTGCAAAACACACATACGATGTTCAAGACTGAAATTCCTTACATGATTTTCGAAGGCTATATAAAAGGTTCAAAACAAAGATCATTTCTTGATTCGATACGTCAATAATTTTTAAAACAGCCACTATGTCAAAGATTCGATAATTCAAAGTTTTCGAGCATTTCAAACAATCAAAATATTCAATCAAATATTTAAGTTCAAAGATCTAAAGTTTCCATTGCAAGGATTTCAAATACTAATTCATTTCAAAACAAAACTTCTCATCTTTCATTCGATCATATCAAGCATCTATGAAATTAAATCAAAATGCAATTGCGTATGAAATTTTCCCCACCTTAACCTCGAAACTGCGCAAAGCCAAGCAATGTCCTATCGATGGCTTTCCTCCCTCAATCTACATCACAAATATATGATGATGTATCAAGGATCAACACTAATCACTAATAACTTAGACTATTTAAGTGTTTAAAAAAAATCGAGTCGGAATGGGCAAGTTCGCGCCAACATAGAAATTGATGTAACCTTCCTCCTACATTTTAACCTTTAAAAGTTTAGATTTATAAGTTGGTCAAAACACACAAGTTGTAGATCTCTTTGTTATCTTTCCAACGCCTCAAGAATCGCATCAATCGGAGGTCGGAGTAGAAAGTTATGGTCAAAATACCAAAGCAAGATCGAACTCGTATAAAATCGACTAATCGATTTTCAAAATCGATTAATCGATTTTCCAAAGTCGATTGATCGATTTTATCTCGATTGATCGATTTTCAAAGAGCCAAAAATCTTTTCACTATTTTGACACCGATCGATTAATCGACCCAATTTCGATTAATCGAAATTCAAAAATCGATTAATCGATTTTACTCGATTAATCGGTTTCGTTTCTCGACAAAATTAGAAATTTACCTAACTTATTAATAAATTTTGACCTTAAAAACGATTGATTCACAAGTTGGTCAATTCATGAAAGTTGTAGGGCTTTCTGTCTTCTTTCCAACGCAACAAGAATCACATCAATCCGAATTCGGCACAAAAAGTTATGGCCGAAATACTACGGTAGTGTCAGTAAGCCCAGGCAAACTCGATTAATCGATTTTCAAAATCGATCAACCGAATTTCAAAATCGATTAATCGAAATTCTCTTCGATTAATCGATTTCGTGAAGTTCCTCTTGAATTTCTCTCTTGTCAAAAATCGATTAATCGAGTTTCAAAATCGATTAATCGATTTTGGCAGTTTCTGAGCACTTCTCGGGTTTGAACCTTGAAACCCATTTTTTTTTTTCATCAAAACTCAATCCTTTTGATCCTAATCTTTTGCACACATCTAGCCAACATATATTTAATTAAATACATGAAAGAATTGCGTTATTTACCTCTTTAAATCGGTGATTTACTCGTAGATCGGATCGTCTTTTTCGTTAGATAAAAAGGGTTTCCAAACCCACCTCGATCATCTCCGAGCTTCACGATCACACCCAAGCCCACGAAATCGATGACAATCCTTACACACACACTTCACATAACTCACACTATGATTTGTGGATCAAAACTCATGATCTCTTCGCAAGAAGAGGGTTTCAAAACCCCCAAACGGCTCCAAAACCCACAAAAGCAAAACCAAAAGTCGAAACCGACAACGATCCTTCCCTTATACGATCTCACAAAACCTTTTCCATGCAATCACAAGGCTTGGAGCATACGAATCCGGCGATTCTTCCTCTTTCTTCTTCCTTCTCTCTTCAAAACCCAAACCATCAAACTCTTGCAACCGGTTAAGGCTTCAAAAGGAAGCTAGCCCCTTTTTTTTTTTTTAACTAAAAAGGCCAGCTCTCATGCAAAACACATACACCCATTTTGGGTGTTAGTCTTATCTAAGGACCTAGTTTTTCGCGTGAAACGGGCGTACCTAGTTAAGGTATTATCTATTATATAAATGATCCCTTGGTTCAGTGTGGGGCCTATATACCCAAACTACTTATCAATCGGACCCGGCGTTAAGCCAATACGCACCACCACGGTGTATGAACTTGGTCCTAAAAATCTCATACGAGCTCAAATGGACCTAAAATGATCTCATTTGAAAAATCTAAACGGTGACATGTTTCTTAACAGACATCCACCCGATCAGGACCTATAGTTGGCTCGAATAGTTAATCAGTTGGCCCAACTAGCGTCCAATCTGATTGGCCCAATTAGTCAAATAAGTTATTTAACCATTACTAAACTTTTATTCTCTCTCTAGAACCAAAATTATAAGAAAAATAAATTCTCCTGCCTTTATTTTCATTTATAACCAACCTAAACTTAGGTGTTAAGCCAGTACGCCATAGCTAGGTGTATACAATTCATCCAAAGGTCCACACGCGAGTCTAAACCAATCTTTATATATATATATTTTTTTCCACTTAAGACTTAGCCCAACTAACTTAATTATTTTCACCATGTCGGGTACGTGATCAGTCGGGCACGCACACCGAGGCATATTGTTCAAAGGTCGAAATTTTTCAGGATGTTACAAGCAGGGCAGGACTGTTAATGGTTAGCACTTATCAGTGCACTACCTCATAATTTTTTTTTTTTTTTTTTTTTAATCGGTAACAAAAAATGCATTAAAAAGAGCAAAGAGAGAGTACATACCTTGGCGGCAGTACCTCAAAAATTAACCCATGATTATCACTTATACTTGTAATGTTTACATGCAAAGATGGACCAACCTGTGATGTAGGAAGTCTGATTTATTGACTTTCTTGACATAGCAAGATATCTTTGGTGCCGCCCAAGGATCAAAATCTCGTTTTTTCGATACGTATCGTCCAACCCCAAAACCGATACGTATCGGACGATACGTATCGGTTCCGGACGATACGCTTCGATTTTTTCCCAAAAAAAAAAAAAAAAAAAAAAAAAAACCATTAAAACCGATAATTTCAAATTATCATCCGATACGAACGATACATTGAACGATACGGACGATACGAACGATACATTGAACGATAATTTGACTGTTTTTTCAGGGGGGCGATAAAAACCCATTGTATCGTATCGGTGAGGTTCAAAACCGATACGTATCGGTATCGGACGATATTTTGATCCATGGTGCCGCCAATACCAGCTCAATATTTCTGAATAATAATTCTCAACAGTTTTTTTTCCTTGCTTATGCGTATCAGATATGTTGACTGTACCATAAATTATGAACTTGATATCTGATCTCAAAATATTGTTTTAAAGGTGAAATATTTGGAGGGATTAATGTTGAAAAAGACGACAACGATACTCAAACTCTGCTGCATGCATTACAGCGGTGCTGTTCTTGTGATTGCCATGGACATGAAAAGTCGTGCTATTGCATTGAAAAAGGACAAATTTCTGTACCCGAGCTTCTCTCAACAATTAGAGGGCCATGGGCCTTGATCTATTTTCAGGTATCTCTCTTGTGATCTGTTAAGTTAGTCTTGGCTGGGATCCAAATCATAGTCACAAAATTCTCCAACTTAAAAAAAAAAATCGGAAAAAGTCAGCGACTTGCAGTCATCCCGACTTTTTCGCCGATTAATCGGCCAAGTTGTGACTCAGACGATTAATTGGCGATGCTTGTTATGTGGTTCATTTTTTTTTCCCACCTTTTTTCTTTACTTAAAGGGGAGAAAAAATGTTAGGTTTTGTATTATTTTGTTCAGTTTGTTCATAAAAAAACCTTTAGGTTTGACCTATTTTGTTCATTAAAATCATTATGTTAACTTGAAATATATTATGATATATTGTTTTGAATTTTTTATCTTCCCCAATTTTTTCCGAATTTGGCTTTTTTTTTTTCCGGCTTAGGCTCATGCCGATTTATTGCTGACTCCCAACTTTGTGACTATGATCTAAATCATGCAATATAAGTGCAGAGTCTCGGATTTTTTCTGGAATCCTTTTTCTCACACCCTTAGGAATTGATATTATACAGGCTAATTCAAGAACTGTATGGTTTGGTCGAGATGCACTAGGAAGGAGGAGCCTTCTTGTTCACTGGCCGACTTTGGATGACTCACGATTTTTGCTATCTTCTATCTCGCCACCATTATCTGTCAAGAAGAATTCAGGTAGATAGTGCAAACGAATCTTTCGCTCATTTCTTGCTTGATTTTTATTTATTTATTTATAGTGGCAAAAATTCATTATCGATTTGCTGAATTTAATATGTTTCTGAGGGAAGCTAAACATGTTTCACTGGTGAAAAATTTGATCTTGTTGAGGGAGACGATGGAATCAGGTCGAGTCGGCCCAACCCACTCCGATATCTAATATGGAAAAAGTGTAAAAGCTAGGGTTTTTACCAGGTCGGATCGGGTTTTCAGGTCGGGCATCAGGTCAGGTCAGGTTTCCGGGTCGTCTCGGCTTGGGTGCACTATCGGTTCGGGTCGGGAATTTGTATTTTCTTATTGGGCAGCCTAAATTTTGACCTGAGCCAACCCGTTGAAAGGCCCTAATTTTCTCTGTCTAGTTCTTATTTCATGTTCCTGTTGTTTTAACTCTTTCAGCTAATTATTATTTTTTTGATCAAAAAAAAAATACCGGTTTTCTGGTACATATCGTCCAACTCCAAAACCGGTACGTATCGTCTGATATGTACTGGATCCGGATGATACATTAGTATGTAGCGTCCGCTACATCACCAATATATATGTAATGCACCGGTACAATCAAGGATCAAAATTTCGGTTTAAGAGGGGACAGAAACCGAAATTTTGGCCGAAAATTTGATCCTCATACAAAATTGACCGAAATTTCGGTCATTTCGGCCGAAATTTGATCCTTGGGTACAATACATTCAAAGTATCGTACCGGTGACCTCCAAAACGAGTACGTATCGTCTGGTACGTACCGGTTTCAGACTAGATTTTGAACCATGATTATGACAGCAATATGGTCAAATTGTTGTTTCTGAATTTGGTTTTCAAGATCTCTTTTTTGTATTTAATTCAGACGGTATTCTAGTATTATTTACCCCCTCCATTAGATTGTCTTAGAGTTGTGTCTATTCTCCTTGTCCTTGCAGCAATAATGAAGAAGGTTTTCTTTACGTGATACAAGTGTTATATGGCTTACACAGGGTCCACAGCGACAAGTGATAACAATGAACACGATGTAGGATTTCAGTTGGATGATCGGATAGGTGCTCTTGATTACTGGGAAGAACTCTCTTGTGGGCTACATAGCATATCTTTGGTTGCTTTGAAGGCCAGTTCCCTGGGTAACACACCTTATCTGGTTGGTGAAGTCAGAAAACATGAATGGACCGATCCCTTGCTAAAACAACTGATTATTTTTGAGAGAGCTCATGTGCAACCAATCCCGGACTTGCGGTCCCGTCCGATCGTAGGAGAGAGACATGCCCTGCATGCAAATGGTATATCTGCTGAATTAAAAAGTTCCTAGTTATGAAGTTCAATCCTAGATAGAGATGAAGTAGAATAATAAAAAAGTTCCAGACAGTAGTTATCACTCAATGCAGGGCCCATTCAACACGCTGTTTCATTGATGGCACGCAAGGTGCTAACTGCTTTGAAAGAATCCGTGGTTCGACGCACTGGGCTCAGCACAAATTTTCAGGTATAATTTTTGTTTTTGCTTATATCAAATCTTAGAGGGTGTTGCATCTTTAGACTAATATCCCACCTTGAATAATGTGATGGGTACCTCTATTCGCGCCTACCAGATTACTGGTGGGCGCCTAGTTTACGGAATCAGACGATGATGATCGTGTTTCATGCCAATCTTCTACATAGTGGATCTTGAGACCATGGGGGGTCCATTAGACTCACCTGGCACAGATCCCAAAAAGTGGCCCTAAAATCACATGGCATAAATCACGCTTAAACGTGATTTTAGGACCACATTTTGGGATCTGTGCCACATGGAATCAGAAACTTGACTGTGTGATGACACCCCCTGGTCTCTAGATCCATTCGAAGATTGGCATGGAAAATGATAACGATCGTCAGATTAACACGGTCAACGGGTTTTAGTGTAGGCTCTCACAAGTAATCTGGTAGGCACGATAAAGGTACCCTACTGTGATTACTCTGGTACACATAAATTTATTGACATTTCTAGTTGTTTCAAAAAGAAAAGAACAACAATTATTATGCTTTATTGATGGATGATTTTCTTCAGAAATTACCTCTACATCAGAATTTAATTAAGTACCTGATCATTTTCTTCCTATTGTATCTGCAGTTTATTCTTTTGTTTATGAGAACCTAAATCAGATACTTCATTCGTGTCCGAATGAAGTACCTGATTTAAAAATATAATCCACAAATTATATTTCTAAAGGTTGGCTGGCAACCATTGTATGCTTTAAGATTGATGATAGTGATCTATCAATTTATAGCTAATTCTGTGCTTCCGCTGAAGCGCAAAATCGGCTCGGAACCTTCTGGAAACTTGATTTCGTTCGTCCACTGAAGCGCACGATTCTTTTCTAACCTTGATCACGGGAGGCCATATGAGCGGGAAAATATATAAACAACAAAATGCAATTGGTCAGCTTTCTTTAAAATATATCTCACTTTCATGGTGAGATACATTTAGACAGAATTCGATTGGAAATAGGACTCTTAAGCCCAAATTAATAGGCTAGGGAATAAGGAAATAAATCCACGAGATTTATGGGAGATTGAAAGGAATTCTTTTGGCACATGAAAGCACAAGATAGAAAGAGACCTGCTAATCTAAGAAATCACCGAGAGACTCAATTGAGACTAGGTGTTGGCCCACATAAAAATTTGACTTTTAGTTATATTCAGTCTCTTTTAATTTCCATTAGTTACTCTCCTATGTTAGCTAGGGAATTTATTTCGTACGTGATGCAAAACAAACGCTAAAACCCTAATTATGCAATTTGAAATAAATTTAGATTTTATTGAGCAACGGAAATTCAAGAAAATCCTTCCAAAACACAAAATATTCAACACGTTTACTAGGGTAATTCGATCAATCCGATTTAATGTCTGTTAGCATTTGATCCTTCCCAATCTAGAAAATAGGGTCCAATAATAGACTTCGACTTTCGATCTAGTTCAGGACTTCAGGGTACCAAGCCACAATCTCGATATTGTCTCTTCACTCCTTACTAGGGTTTGAATAATTTAATGCTTGAAGGTTTAAAATTTTCAAAGGGAATCAACGGATAAGGGTTGGGAATTAGAAATCCAAATCCAATAACTAAAAGAAAACATATTTTTCTTTTATGTTTTTAAATAGAAGAAGCGAAACTAAATCAATTACTTGATAATATAAAAAAAAAAATAGAAAAGATAGAAGATCTGAGGAATCGCTCCAAGGAAGAAATCAGCTTCACACTAAACCCTACGGGGAAGAAGAATCGGTCTTCGGGTGAAAGAATCGCTCTTTCGGATGAAAACTCTTCACAAGTTCTCTAGAAGTCGCTCAAAAGCGAACATTAATTCATCAAAACTAATTAAAATTGTCTTCATAATGCTTTAAATAAGCAAATAAAACTCTAGCACTAAACTCGGAAATAAAAAGTTTTACAATAAACACGACTTAAAATCGGAAATAGAAAGTCTTAGCTCGGGCGAGTCTGAATCTCGTTCGGGCGAGATTAGCCGTATCTGAGTTTGGCCCTCCGGTTGATCTCTCTCGAGCGAGATTAGAACTCGCTTGGGCAAGTTTAACAATGTAGCTTTGCCCCTCTTAGGTCGATCTCGCTCGAGAGAGATTGGGCTTTTCACTCGAGTGAAATGGGCAGAGAGCAATTTCTGTCCTTTTCTCTCCTTTCTTTACCCTCTTTCTTTCTTTCTTTTCGCTCCTTTCCCACATGCCTTCTTGTAGGTGGGTCTTGTCACATGATGCATGCATGCCCATGGCTCTTCCAGACACTCTGAAGCTTTGAACCCGTTTCTTGCGCTCTCCATATATGGTGTATCAGTTGATGTCCCATCATTTCTCCCCGGGTGGGAGAAACTCATCGCCGATGAGTTGCGAAACCTACTCATTGTAAACACCGACTGTTGTATCTTCGGCTTTCCTTTCCACTTTGTAAGGTACTCTTGATGCTCTTGGTGTTTCATTACCTTCACAATACTCAAATCTCTGAAAACCTCTCCATCGAACCCTTTCTCATATTGTCCATGAGGTATTTTGGGAATCAATCGGTAGACGGGGTTGGGTTAAGGTGAATAGACATCAAGGAATGGGTCTTGGTGGACCTAGAAAGGTGTAAGATCCTCCAACGTAATTACTGCATTAGTAACATTGTCTAGAGGAATATCTAGAATATCACAATGGCCCATTTTCAAGGTAAGAAAAGTCCATTATTGCAAGTGTGCAAACCTTCCACAATTTCTTGAGGGATTTGCTCGGGTGTAAGTTGGACCGATTCAAATTCACCTTTCACAACATCATTAAATAAGTGTTGTGTGTTAGAAAAAAATTATGTACTTTCGTTGCTCAATATAATATGTTTATTAATTCTATGCAACTCATATGGATGATATGCTCCTACCAATTCTAGAGACTCATGCACATTGGACACACTACCATCTTTTTCCCCGGGACTAAAAACTTTTCTACAAACAAGAGTCTTTTGTACTACTTGATCTTCTTCATCACTTGGGAGCACGGTTCGTAAATTGCTTCTTCTAGTTCTCCTTGCTTCTCATCATGTTCCTCTAGAATGAGCAAAGTTTGAACTTTGGTAGGACATTGAGTCACAAAGTGTCCACACCATTTGACTGATTGACATTTATAACACTTGTTTTGACCACCACTCTTAGAACTCTCACCTACCTCCCTCTCCCCTTTATCATCTTGATAACCCACCGGTTTTGATGGTTTACCATTAGAATTGGTCATCACCTCAGTGGAACTATTCCTAAACTCAAGATTGCAAGAACCGGGGTCACTTGTTGCTTGGTGTGTCAATGTACCTCTCCAACTCTTGTACTATTGAATAACACTCTTCTAAGGTTTCCACAGTATGTGGAATTAACTCCTTTTGTAGCTTTGGACAAAGACCTATCCTAAACCTAAAAAGTTTGACATGATCCGATTCAGACATGTTAGCTCGCATCACAAACTCCTCAAATTTGGCAATATAATCACTAGCAAACATATTCCCTTGGCGGAGATTTTGCCATTGATCTAAAGATGTGTGTAGGATGTGGGGACATATTTTTCATGGAGCTTTGACTTTCATGTCTTCCCACGTACCAATGGGTTTGCGGTCAAGCATCTCTTGATGACTGTTTAAATTGATCCAGAAAAGTCGGGCTTGGCTTAGAAGTTTCATCTAGGCCAATCTCACCTTTCTCTCATCCGTCATATCATACCAATTGAAGTAATGCTCCATATTTGGCAACCAATCTAGGAAGACTTTGGGGTCCATCTTCCCATCATATATTGGAGCCTCAATCCGGACAATTTTTAGAAACTTCTCATCCAAATACCCCATCGATTCACGACGGTTGAACTCTCTCCTAAGAGGTGTCCTACTAACGTCTCTTTTACGTTCCATGTTAACCCTCCTATCTATAGTTTGCCTAGGTGGTGTTCTATTGGACACTTCATTTATGACATCTTGGAACTCTTCCATACAGTCTTCTCTCATATGGTTTTCAACTTCACATTGACTCGTATCCATGCGTGCTAACATTCCCACCACACACTCAGTCAGAGCCTGGAGCATTGCACCAGTCTTATCGAGATCCATAGGTGGTCAAAACAAACACAAACTAGAATGAAAACTAACACCAATATGAAATCCTAAGGTCAATCTAGAATTCAGAATGGAATATAAAAATATGCAAACACCCTAAACTAGAATTGTGCTTTGATACCAATTTGATGCAGGACAAATGCTAAAACCCCATTTATGCAATTTGAAATTAATTTTAGATTTTATTGAGCAGCAGAAATTCAAGAAAATCCTTCCAAAACACAAAATGTTCAACAAGTTTACTAGGTTAATTTGATCAATCCGATTTAGTGTCCGTTAGCATATGATCCTTCCCGATCTAGAAAATAGGGTTCAATAAAAGACTATGCTTTTCGATCTAGTTCAGGTACCATGCGACAATCTCGATGTTGTCTGTTGACCCCTCATAGGGTTTGAATAATTGAAGGCTCGAATGGTTTAAATTGTTCAAAGGGAATCAATGGATTAGGGTTGGGAATTAGAAATCCAAATCCCAGCAACAATAATTAAAAGAACAAATATTTTTGTTTTATGGTTTTCAATAGAAGAAGCGAAGCTAAATCAATTACCTAACAATATAAAAAAACAAATAGATATTTTTTTAGATTCGACGAATCGCTTCAAGGAAGAATTTGGCTTCACACCAAACCCCATGGGGTAGAAAATTCGCTCTTCGGGTCAAAGAATCGTTCTTTCGGTTGAAAACTCTTCACAAGTTCTCTTGAAGTTGCTCGAAAGCAAACCATTCATTAATTCATCAAAACTAATTAAAATCGTCTTTACAATGCTTTAAAAAGGCAAATAAAATCCTAATCTAGCACTCAACTTGGAAATAGAAAGTCCTAATCTAAACACAAGTTAAAAAGGTAAATTTTCGACCAATTTTCCCTAAACCGCCTCAAGAGTTGCCTTGATCTCGCTCGGGAGAGATTATCTGTACCTGCGTTTTGCCCTCGGGTTGAGCTCGCTCGAGTACGATTAGAACTCGCCTGGGCGAGTTTAACAACACAAAATTTCCCCTCTCGGGTTGATCCCGCTTGGGCGAGATTGGGCCTTTCGCTCGAGCAAGAACAAACAGAGCAATTTCAGTCCTTTTCTATCCTTTCTTTCTTTCTTTCTTTTCGCTCCTTTCCCACATGCCTTCCCATAATGGGGTCTTGTCACATGGGTCTTCGAGACACTTCGAAGCTTTTAACCTGTTTCTTTTCCCCTCTATATGTGGCATATCGGCTGAGGTTCCCTTCAGTAGGGTAGTTTGTTTCTTTTATATATTGCTGAAAAATAATTGTAAAAAGAGTGTTACTGTTTTGTTTCTTATTTTAGGGTTTTAAACCTAATGTTATGGTTGAATGCTCTCCATTAAATTTTTTAGGAAGATGTATTTTCAACATCCTCTTTAAATTTCTTCTATATTTTGTGACCTCTCAAAATATCAAGGAGTTTGTTTTGATGCTAGGATGCTGATTTGATTTCATCCGTCACTTTGTGGGGTTTCTTTTGTGTTTGAAGCATTCTTCATAGTCTCTTTGGAATGTGGTTGAATCATCATCATCATCATAACCTTATCCCATCTATTTGGGGTCGGCATTGCGAGTTCTATTTCTCCACTCGTTTCTGATGAGCGCTAAGCTCTCTGTAAGTTCGCAATCCTTCATTTCCCTTCTCATGACTTCCATCCAAGTCTTCATAGTTCTTCCTCTTCTCCTAAGTCCTTGTACTTGTATAGTATGCCTTTTCACAAGGTCTACTTCCGGCGTCCGATGAACATGTCCAAACCACCTCAAGCGACAATCAGTAAGTTTTTCCTTTACAGGTGCCACTCTCAAATTATCTCTTATATACTCATTTCTTATGTTATCCTTTCTTGTTACTCCACACATCCATCTCAACATATGCATCTTGGCCACATGTACTCTATCTTCTTGTCGCTTTTTTGTAGCACAATATTTCGCACCATATAATATGACAGGTCTAATCGCCGCCTTATAAAAACGTCCCTTCAATCTAAGTGTAAATTTTAGATCGCACAATACTCCGCTAGCTTGCCTCTATTTCATCCAACCTGCATTAATCCTATTTGAGACGTCCTCTTCCAATCCTCCATCTAATTGTGCAGTAGGGCCTAAGTAAAATCTATGGCAATGTGGCACTAAATGATTTTTTATTTTGACTAAATCCTCCTTCAGGCTATCATTTTCACTAAATTTGCACTCCATATATCCGGTCTTTGTTATGCTAATTTTCAAACCCCTTGACTCCAAAGCTTTTCTCCATAATTCCATCTTATCATTTATTTCAGAGCCTCTTTGGAAGGTGGCTGAATGGTTAGAGTATATACAATGCGATTTTTGTTGATGAAAAGAGATTGATATTATTTCTTTAAGATGAACATTATTATTTGTAAATATGGGAGTTTTGGCATGTCTGTGTGTAAGAATATGTTCATAGTGTTGAATAGGAGGAATGTTTAAATTAGGACGTGTTCTAAGGTCATAGGAGGGATGTTATGTGGTGGAAGTATGGGATTTCACCTTTTGTAGGGAACTTAGGCCCTGTTTGGTAAAGTTGCTTCCGAAAAACACTTCTCAAGGTAAAAAATTGGGTGAGAAGCACTTTGCACCCAAGGATTTGGACACCTCTAGCTGAAGATGGAGAAGTAGCCCCAGGCTTCTTCTCCAAGCATGCACCAATTCAGTTAGAGATGCCCATGTCCTTGGTTGGAAAGTGCTTCTTACCCAATAATTTTCCATGAAAAGTGCTTTTCGTAAGAAAATTTTCCAAACATGGCCTTAGCAATTTTGAAATTGACTAATTGTTTAGTTTGTTGGATATGCTTCAGGAGTTTTATTTAGCAAGTGTTGGAAAGGATGTGAGAATGTGGAGTTAGGATGATCATGGAAAGTTGTTCTCGAGTGTTTGAATGGAAGAATATTTTGTAGTTTTCCTCTGCGGTACGAAGATTTCGGTATGTGCTTGCTTGCTCTCCATGAAAAATTACTCTCTTAAGAACCTGATGAAAAGGGGGTTCTATTTTCCCTCTAGGTGTGCGTTACGTTGGTCCAAATGTGAAGCAAGTAGCCACTTATTTTTTAGGTGTGCTTACTCGTGCTGGATATGGAGGTCAATATTGGCTCGATTTAGAATTTGGAAGTGTAGAATGTATAAATCTCGTGGACGCCCAACCTCAATGCTCACCTATCAGAAAAAAGGAAAGTTGTTCTCTAGTTCTTATATGAATCTGTTGTTGGGAATATAATGTGGTTCTTTCCTGTGTGGCATAGACACCCATTCCACCTAAATACTAGAATTCATTGATACTTCGACTTCAAATAGAATCATAGACTGGGTAGTCTGATATGCTTTAAGATATTCTAATATACTACCTACTGCTTTCCTATTCCTTCTATGTCGCAGGGTTGAAACCAAGAAATAGTTGTTGCTATCCCACCCTAACATTTTCAATAAAACCTTCTCGTAGAAGTATTTGAACTATGTTGTATATTAGTAGATGCTATTCAAACTGTTCGATTTTTATCCATGTTAGCATAACGTATAGAAGATATTGTGTGTGTGTGTGTGTGTGTGTGTATATATATATATATATATATATATATATATATATATATATATATATATATATATGGGAGCCGGTTAGGTCCTCCAATGGAGGACGGTGACCGACCTCCAAGATACGTGTGGCATTGAAGACACATTTTGGGTGCCACGTGGAGTACGGGTGCATTGTTTAGATCAATTTTTAAAACAAGTAGTTTCAAAAAAATATTTTTAATGCACAAGTCAAACTTGGACTAGTTTCAATGGTCCAAATTTTATTGCTAAAGAAATACATGCTAAAGCTGAGTTTTCAATTATTATTTTTTCAAGGAGGATGTAAGCAATGCACCTGTGCTCCATGTGACATTAAAATAGTGGTATGAGTGCCACATGGAGCTCCATGTAGGATCTTGGAGGACGCTCACCGTCTTCCATTGGAGGACGGAACCCTTTTCCTATATGGGAGCCGGTTAGGTCCTCCAAGATACACGTGGAGCTCCACGTGGCATTCAAAACACATTTTGGGTGCCACGTGGAGTACGGGTGCATTGTTTTGATCAATTTTTAAAAAATTAGTTTCAAAAAAATATTTTTAATGCTCAAGTCAAAAGTTGGACTAATTTGCATGGTTCAAATTTATTGCTAAAGAAATGCACGGTAAAGAGAGAAAGAGGCATAGGACTGTACGTTCGAGTGTAGCCTGGGACGCTAGCCAGTTGGGTACAATGTGGTAACTCACCCTAAGATTAGGTTTCATGTCAACATGCCCACAATTGATCAACGATTATCCAAACAAAAAAGTAATTTTCCACTGTTGAATTTTGGGTGAAAGCCCAAAAATTTCAATAGCCCATGTTTGGGCGGCGAACCAAGATTTTTTTGTGATTGGAAGGGCAAAAAAGCCTTTTTCTTTTCTAAAACCCTTTGGGATGTGGTGAAACTCGTGACGATGTGGCACGTGATCAACAATCGAATATACCGCTTATATATATATATATATATATATATATATATATATATATATATATATATAGGAGTGAATGGGAATGAGAAATCGAGTGCTAGATCACTCGCTATATGGCAACATGATTGTGAGTTACACCACGCCCTCTAAGTGTTCACCACATTCCCTAGAGTTTTAGAAAAATAAATTGGACTTTTTTGCCCTTCATTTCAGAGGTCAAAGATATGGGTTTTCCACCCAATATTTTCCAAATTGGAATTTTTGGCCTTTGATCAAAAAATGAACGATGGAAAAGCACCTTTTTTTTGGATGGTTGTTGATCGACCTTGTTCATGTGCATGTGACATCCTATCCTTGAGTTAGGTGCAACATGGAACCCAACTGGCTTGAGTGTAGCGCCCAACACTCTGTGTGTGTGTGTGTGTCATTTAAACAACATTTTAGTATTTAAATGTTCTGACATCATCAAAGGTGTATGATGTGAGCAATTCAAGCCGTGAAACTGATATTCCAATATTAGCTGGCTGTGGACCCGAATATCACACTTTCTGCGAGATTTGAGCCATCAGATCTGTGCAGTTTAATCCTAACCGTTATTCTTATTTCTGTGCAGTTTAATCCTAACCGTTATTCTTATTTCTTAATGATCGATACTAAAGTTCACTGATTAGATTATAGCCATGATTCTTTGGATGAGACGTGCACCAATAATGGACAGCCACTTGGACTATGACATTAATCACAGATGTGTGCCATGTCGCATAACAGTAAAGTGTGCTTTAATTATGTAAGATGAAAAGTGTACATTAATGGCGTAAGATAATTTAAACACCAATTTCGTCTATAAATGTTGGTCAAAACCCATTATTCCTATAACTTTTGTACTATTATACGTTTAATGTTGTCGTAACCGTTACATAGCTGGTGGATATCTACATTCAATAGTGGTTCGAATAGAAGACAGGGATTAATATGTATCTACATTTCCCAAAGAGTGGAACTTGTGTTGAAGAGTCTGGCACGTGTCCAACATGAACCAGTCACCAGGTTGAGGTTAAAATAATTCGGCAAGGTTAAAATTTGGAAAATCTGGCTAATTTGGCAAGTTCGGGGAAATATTTGGAGAGAAAATAAAAAATAAAATTTAAAAGTAAATAAGAATAAAAATATTAAAAATCACGATTTATTGAAAAAATTGTGAATTGTGCGCAAAATTTTAAAAACACACAAAATTTTGAAAAAAATGTGAATAATTCGGGATTAATTCACAGCAGTGTTGTCAATAGCACTAGCCACACTCGAGTCGACAAGGGTCCCTGGGGCCTAGGTGCAAAGGTACATGGTTTTTTTTTTTCGAGGCGCATTTTTATTCTAAATTTGTTTTATATATTTTTATTATGTATTTATATTTAAGTATTAATTTATTATTATAAATAATATAGTTTTATTTATGAATTATACTTATTCTTTTGTTAATAATCATTTGTGACATTTAAATTTATAAATATCTTTATGAATCAATTTATATATATATATATATATATATATATATATATATATATATATATATACATAAATTAAATAATAATATTATAAATTTATAATAGCAATCGAGCAATCAACAAATATGAAATGCAAGACACAAATAAATATCATAAACAATTGAACATTATGTATTTATGTTCATTGAAAAATACAAACTAAAGTAACTAGCAAGTGCGTGCTAATTCTCAATTGTTGAGTGTAGCTTAGAACCTCAGGAGATATAGTTTTAAGAGCTAAGACTTAAGAGATATAATTTTAATTCGTAACGCGTATACAAGTTCTAAATTCTACAAAAAATTTAAAATTAACTCGAGGCGCGCTTAGGTGCACTTTTGCGCTTTTTCGCCTAGGCACAAAAGGTGCACGCCTAGGTGCGCTTCACTGCACCTGCGCCTTAATTGCAAGGCGCAGGTGCGAAGGGTGTGCCTAGGCACGCCTTTGACAACACTGATTCACAGAACCTCAAATTCCCAAATTATTTGCGAATATTTATAAAATTGGCGAAGTTGGTGATTATGACACAAACTTGACACCTCACGTTAAAGAGTCCGGTATCCATTCCTTGCGCTAAACTATGAAATATTTTGATCCTTCCTTTTATGGCAACCTTTTCTTGGATTGCGGCAATTGAAAAATCTTCACAATAGAGCAATTGACATCATATAACTGCAATTGTTTAGGACGTTAGATACACGTGTCATACATGCACTCAGCGTCACGTTAAGAATCTAATATCAGTTACTTGCACTAGATTATGTAGGGTTTTCATCCTTCCTTGCATGGCAACCTTCCTTCGGATTGTGAAACTTGGCATGCATGCCATATAAGCAACCAATTTCTTTCATTTATATGATCTGTTGGAATGTAGAGGAAAATGTAGATTATTTGTTTCTCCATTGCTCATCTACTTTTTAATATTTGGTTGATTTCTGGAAAAACTGTCTGTCTTGTTGATGGGTACATGGTCGCTTTGGTGCTGCAAATGGATCCATATTATGCTATCTTTGAAGGAGAGAGCCATGGTTCAAAATTTCGATTGAAACCGGTATGTACTGGTTTCGGAGGTCACCGGTATGTTACGTTAAATGTATTGTACCGGTGCGCATTACATATATAATGCTAATGTATCGAATGCTACATAGCAATGTATTGTCTAGAACCAGTACGTATCGTGGTACGTTCCGGACAATACGTACCGGTGTTGGAGCTGGACGATACGTACTGGAAAACCGGTATTTTAAACCATGGAGGGAACTGATATAGTATTTTGATGCATCGTCTATAGTACTGATGATCATCAATAGGATACAGGCTCTTGTAGTTCAAGGCATCACATTAGAAAGGAACTTCAAGCTGTCAAGATTCAACTTGCATGAGATTGGAATATAGTTGATAGCAACCGTTCTAAGGTTAGCAAAGGATGTATTTATTCCCCTTGGAATTCCGAAAGCCAAATTTTGATGGCAGTCTAGGTCCTGGTGATGGTGGTGTTGTGAGTGATAATAAAGGCGAAGTGAAATTGAACACCCATAATCAGTATTACCTAGACACGTGGCACGGGTGCCAAGTATGAAGGTGTCATAGACGTTTGCGACGCGAATATCTAAAGATTCTAATATGGCGGCACGACCTTAAGAAAAATAAAATAAAATTGAAAGGAAATCTTTTAGAGCCAATTGAGATACGTAGTGAAAAGATACATAATGTATGTCATGAACCTAACTGTATTATACAAATCGTTTCAAGGACCCAAGCCTTTGATTTTATCAGTTCCTAAACTTTTCACAATATTCTTTTATAAAATGACTGTTCATTCTATCGTGTCAAAATGAGGAGCATTTTGATAGTGTTATGTGGTATTTTCGTACATATCTAGATGCTTTGTGCTGTGTTGAGGAGCACCCAAGTGCGACCAAGTGTCGGCACGGAAAAAATCCCAAAGTAGAAGTGCCTAGGTAACACTGATACTGGGTTAGGGATGCTTCCCTACACACTTCTTCCGATCTAAGGCCTTCTGTCCTTACTCTATGGAGGAGTCTCGGTATTGGTACTTGATACTTTTAGAATATGATATTAACTATATCCTAATGTATTCATTATGTTATATTTCAAGTTTCTAACCATTTTTTCTATTGTTTGTCAAAATAGCTCATGTAAAAAGATGACATTGAATACATGATATTATATAATATGAAGGTAACATGGATACCTGCATTGCATCCATATTCATATCTACGGCTTCTGGAAATGCTGAATTTTATTCCATCCTCCTTCCCCATCCCTATCCAGGTAGGTGAGCATTGAAAAAGATTCTAGGACTCTGGATGCTTTTCATCTGGCGAGTGTTTCAACCTACTTCAACTTTAAACAGTTTGAAGGATTTAAGCTAAATTTGGAAAGAGATTTTACTAGTATTCCTACTTTGTAAATTTAGTCCTCCTAGGTGAGATTCCCATCATGTGACCGTGCTCTTGCTAGCAAGTGAGTTGCTTGTGCTTTCTGTTTTGGGTATTCTACTCTTTGATATTAATCTGTAGAATTGGCATAAAATTTGTTTCCACCTTTTTTCTAGGATTATAACAATGCTGATTTTGTTCATTTACTCGCTAGGGTTTTAATGAAAAGCTTTGTAAATGGAATTTTCTGGTGAAGGATTCATTCAATTACAGTTCAGAGAATCATCTATTTTAACAATCCTCGATAGATGTTACATTGAAGGCAGATATATATATATATATATTTGAAATGTTATTCTTGTTTGTGTTATGTGTGTATTGATCAGTTTTACTGCCAATGACTCTGCAGTCAACTGTTTGTGAGGCCAGAGAAGAGAAACCTGTCCCAATAGCAGTTCTTTTTTCTGGTGGATTGGATTCTATGATACTTGCAGCATTAGTAGACCAGTGCCTGAACTCTAGCTGTAAGTTTAAATAGTGAGTATTCTTACTGTTACTGTATGGCAAGATTTCCCTTTTCGTTGTCTTTCATGTATATCATATATATATATATATGTGTGTGTGTGTGTGTGTGTGTGAGGAGTGATAACCTCACCCTCTTTATTGTGAGGTTAGCATCGTCCCTAGACAATAATTAAAGGTCATTTTCGTAAAATTATGAGGAACATTTTAGTAAAGTTGAATTGAATAATAAATGAGGTGTTTGCAATAAATGAGGCGCGTGTAGTTGCAATCAATCAGGTGTTCTCATTTATTGAAAACACCTCATTTATTATCTAATTAAATTTTAGTAATATGTCCATCGTAATTTTACAAAAATTCCCTTTAATAAGGGTATTATTGTCCGGGGATGATGCTAACCTCACAATGAAGAGGGTGAGGTTAGCATTCCCCTATATATATATACGCATGCGACGTTTCCAGCGTCCTCTTCCAATTTCACTTCTAGGTTGAATGTACCAAGTTCCTGCAATTTTGGTTAAAAGAAATACAACTGTAACACAAGTGAATAGAAAAGGGTTCATGATGTCTATCTGTCAGTGCGACCTGGCTGGAATCATGCTAAAGATATTGCTGTCTGCTAATTAAATTAAGTGATATCTGTAGATGTTGTTTATATATGTTGATCAGGAGAAAACATTTGAGGAATCACCTTCAAATATTTATAACCATGAACTTTAAAATTTTATTGTAGATTAGAGATGCCTTATCAAAGTTATCATCTGAGACAAGTGACTAATATAATTATCATTGGCAGATGAGATTGATCTTCTAAATGTAAGCTTTGATGGCCAGCTTGCTCCTGATAGGATATCTGCAAGGGAAGGAGTAAGGGAACTTCAAAGAATTGATCCTTCTAGAAGGTACTTTTGTTAAATTTCTTCTCACGACTTGGTTGCATCTCTAGGCCCTGCATCAGATACTACCTATAGGCATGCAGCTTTTTTGTTCTTTTCTCTTTTGATGGATGACAACAGTATTCTATTATAAAACGGCGAAAAATAAAACAGAGAAAAGTTGAATGTTGCAACGTGAAGCTGGTCCATAGCAGCACAGCAGAACTATAGAATGCAAGCAAAGATAAAGGCTAAGATTATAAAGCAGCACCTCTAGGGCTTTCAACAAGCCGAGTTCGAGCTGAGCCAGGGTCAGTTTGAGATTGGCTCTTTCATATTCAAGCCTAAAACTACTCAGCTCTAGCTCGGCTCTATCAAGGTTGAGCCGAACTCAAGCTGATTTTGAGCCTAGTAATATGCTATATTATTTTTTATTATTTGAATTTATTTCATATTATCTTTTTTTTTATTACATTTTAATTTATCCATATCTAAATAGTTAAAATTTCTAGTCTTCTAATAATAAGTATCTAATCAAAGTATTTCATTTCATAGCCAATTAGCATGAGGAGAGTCGTAGAGAGGAGATGAGAGTTAGCGATTAGGGTTTGGGGTTTGACCTGATAGATTTAGATATTTATAGGTAGATTATAATTTTTTGTTAGTTTACTAAAATACCCTAAACCCTTAACCATTAAAAGCTCCTAACGATTAATTTTTAGGATATTTTAGTAATTTAAGTTATATATATATATATATATATATATATATATATATATATATATATATATACTAGTGTGCCCAACACATGCGCGTGGGAAGGGCATTTAATTTTTTTTTGTTTTTTTTTTTGATGATTCAAATTGGTCAATGCCACAGTTTGACTGGGTGTAATAATGGTATCCTTTAAGTGGTTAGAACTTAAATGACATATATGTAGCTAGGGATGCAAGTTCGGGTAACTGAATTGAATTGAACCAAAGTGATTGGGTGTCGGTTTATTTTTGTGTTATTTTTTAAAGCAGAATCGAAAAGAAACTTGAAAGTTTCGATTTTTTGATTCAATTTTGGTTTGTTTCGGGTTTTCTATTATTAGTTATTTTTTAAGCTACTTTTTTTATGTTTTAGATTTTATTGTTATTTTCCACAGATTTTTCGGTTTTCTCATCCTACATAGTCATTTTTTGGTTATCACCACCCAAAATCGAAATTGAACTGGATTAGAGTCAATTCGGTCGACGTTTGTTTTCGGGGAGGTTCAGACCGGTTTAGTTCACTCGATTTTTGGGTCAGAATCGAGTATGGGGTCAAAACTTGCATCCCTATATCTAAAGTATAATAGACAATAGATATCTTGGATATCCTAGATACCCTTATTTACGGCCACCGATGGTATTATTACAATGTTGGTTGCGATCATTGATGCTATTGAGTGCATGGAATCAGACGGCGTTGATCAATTTTGTCCCAATCTTTCATATAATAATTTTCGCAGCATGATCCATCTATTAGATGGTCAGATATTGAATCCACGTGCCACCATCTCCCATCTCCAAAAGTTAACGAAGAACCTGCATAGTATGTCCATAATGGAGACTTTCAGTATGAGGCCACATGCAGTCGGAGCTTGACCGCCAAATAGGTCGACGATGATATAATGATCTATTTGTGAACGACAACTGACGTTAAATAGGTCGATGATGATAAAATGATCTATTTGTGAACAACAACTGACGTTAGGTCAACGATAATCTGAAGAACTATTATGTGGATGATTGAAACAGAAAACAATTTGGCGGGGACGCTGATGTCATGGATCTTGGGCTCGGACCAAACTGGGTTTATCGACGGAAGAAGAGACGGATGGGTCTTCGAGCACGAGAATGACCGAAGAGAGATCTAGGACTTGAGGGCTGCAAAAGAGAGCCAAGGAGCAGCCAAAGAGCATGTAAAGAGTTCCAAAATTGAGTATTGGTCGCCTAAGCGAGCTAGGAGTCGCCCAAGCGACCAGAATTGTGAAATTGGAGCAATCCAGGTTGCCCAAGCGGACATAACACAGCCATTGGCCCTTAAGGAAGTTGCCCAAGCGAAAGGGGCCTTTGAGATCACTTAAATCTCGCCCAGGTGAGAATCCATCTCGCTCAAGCGAGACTCCAAATGAAGTTAAGTGACGATGTCACCGTTTTGTCCTTTAGTCATTTTGCTAATTTTGGTGTCATATGCAGTTGGTATTTTAGGTAGTTTAGTATTTTACCACTTTTAGTTGTTTTCACTTGTGCCCACTATAAAAGGTACCTTTGTAAGCCATTTTGGGATGGTTGGTTGATTTTATAGAAGTGTATAAACACTTGAGCTTGTGAGAAGCATTAATGGAGAGTGATTCTTCTTCTTCCCCATGTGGGTTTGGTGTGAGGCCAAGGGTGTGATGCCTATGTTATTCTTTAATCTTCTCTTTACCTCTTTCTTCTATTTTTTTGCTATTAATCCCCATATCTTGTTTGCCCAAACCCCTAAATCCCTAATTCTAGAGCAACCTTGATGCCCATCCTTGTGGATCGATTCCAATCTTAGCTTGTCGATCCATGACCGTTGTTGGACTTGAGATTGCCTGATTTGAGACTAATTGATCGATTCAATTCAAAGCCCTAGTAAGGATCTAACGATTCCACATCGATCAACAAGCGAGCGCCCAAACCTAGAGGATGCTAGAGTTCTATCTCTAGGATCACACCTTCCACAAATCTAAACGGATCTCACAAGCCAGATTGAACCTTAGCCGAACCAAACGTGGTTTCCTAAGCAGAATTCCATGAAACCCTAAGGCATTGCTTTAATTTGTGGTTTATTGTTCAATTAATTAGTTTAATTTAAGCAATTATCATCTCATATTCATTTTAGGGTGGGGTCGTTGTCCCGCGTCACAATCGCCATTTTATAATTGAAAGTAGTGAATGATTTCGACGATGGCTCTTAGGCTGTGAAGCCTAAATCTTCAGACGCAAATAGCAGGTCTTGTTTATATGTATTTCTTACCTAATCTCATTACCTCCATAGTAAGTCGCTCACCAAATTTTGGTATTGCGTATTTCACATCTAAGGATGCAAGTTCAGCTACCTTAATCGAAAATTTCAATTTTTTTGTTCAGTTTTAGGATTTTTTAAGCTACTTTTTTTATTTTTTCGAGTTACCTCGAATTTTTTTTTTTTCAAATTTTCTCATCCTATCTAACTGGATTCAATTGTAGCCACCAAAAAGCAAAATTGAACCAAATCAATTAGATTCAGCCCGAATCAGTTCCCGGGCCAGCTCGGTTCACTTGATTTTTGAGTCGGGTTCAGGCTTCTTGTCAAAACTTGCATCCCTAACTGTCAGAGATTTTTATGTGTAGAGTACGGGTTTTTGCAATCGAAGACTCAATCTTAGCAACTAATGTCTCCACTACTAAAACCGTTAGCATCCTTGAGTCAAATGATGGATATAGTTTATTGGTCCCAATCTTTCACACAATCTCTTGGTGACAATGGACCAAATGTCAAGTGGGTAGATGATTACAATTTTTTGTTACACATTCCAAAGCAGTGATCATGGCGTACTATGAGAAGAGTCGTTGGCACAACTGATGGTTCCACCGTTCACACTGTTGACTACCTTGAATCCGTTTATAGAGGGCCTTACTCTTGCACACATTAGACCTTGAGATCATGGACGTTGAATCCATCATATCACATATCTGTGATCACAGTGTACCATGATACACCATGATCATGATCACCTAGGGATGTGAACCATGTATAATATATAATCAACATCTAACCGTCTGATGTGTGAGTCATGATCTCGAGATCTAATGTGTGAAATATTGGGACGAAAAATGACCTTTATCATCTAATTCAACGCCGTTAACAGTGTCAACGATGAAACTATCAGTTGCACTGCAAGAATCTTTGGCGGCGAAAGTAAGACTAGAAGAGAAGCAGGTTGTATTGCGTCAACCTAAAATTGCGTGAACCTGCCGTTTGCAATTTTCCCTCTTGTAGTTTTTTTGATGAGTTGCAATAAATGCATTTGTTTACAAAGTACACTTTACAGGGTTGTTATGGGAAAGTGAAACAGTGAATGAAACTCACAGTTTTAGGATAGGTAATAGATAATATATATAATATTTTATTTTTATTTATTAAAATAAATATTTCATATTGAGTCTAGCTAGGCCTAGCTACACAGACTACCCAGCTTGTGGTCGGCTCGTTTACAAATGAGCTCTTAACTCATAGCTCGGCTCGCGCTCTAGGTACTTGTGAGCTCATTTTTTTCAAGCTGATCCAAGCAAGCTCCCGAGCTGACTCGGCTCACTGACGGCCCTAAGCGTCACCATTAGTAAAGGAGGGTCGTGATACCAATGTTTAAAATCCAGGTTTTGGCATTGGTACTGAACTTGGCTAGGACCGTTATGTCCCGACTGGTTCAAGCCTAAAATACCATATACTGGGTGGTAGAATTGTTTCATATACCATACGGTAAAGGTTTCTACTATTATGTACCAGGTCGTATTCTGAACATTGCATGATCCTCCCTCGTTTGGAAGGACATTCGTGATGGATGCTAAGGGCTTGTACATCTTTCCGGTTATATGTTTTCATTTTCTGCTATTCCTTGTTCCATAAGCACGCGTTGTAGAGCGTGGAACAATGCCTGCTTTGGTGTTAAGGGAGGGTGATTGGATTTGCATCCGATGCCGCAACGTGAACTTCCGACGCCGGTCTAGGTGCCACCGTTATGGGTGCACTGCTTCCAGAGCTGAGGAAATACCGGTGAAGTCAGGAGATTGGCATCCTTGGATGCAGAGCAAAAATCAGGCGGTGGTTAATCAGGCCCAGGCGACGAATATCCTTCAAGGATGGTTTATTGCGGGAGATAAACGTAATCGGATTTGACCAAACCTTCGGCATTAAGGCGTGTCAGTGTCTCGTTCGTCGAGATAGCGAGGAGTGAAGGGAGAGGTTCGGAGCACAAACCAAATTGCCCGCCAAAGACTATGGGATGGGTGACGGCTAGGATTTATCGAAAATTAATACTGAGATGATCAAGATTGAATCAACTCAGTTCCTATTGCTTGCGATAAACTTAAAACAATATTGGGTGGTTCTTTTTGCAATTAAAGATACATTGTCTCTGCTTCAGTTACATAGATGGATACAAAAGAAATGGGATAATACAAAAAAGCCTTCTCTATCGGCTATTTCTGAGTCCATGTTTCTTTTATGCTTTCAGTTGGAGAAGACGACAAGAGAGTTATGCATACAAAAAACTTTGTACATTGAGGGAATCACGGTAGACTGCAAGGCTTGGGATTCAATTGATGGGACGCTGTTGGAGGACAAGGGCAAGGAGGGTATCTGGATCCGGGTGCGAGGCCTACCGATCCATGCTTGGTCCCGGGATGTCTTTAAGGTGATTGGAGACCGTTGTGGCAGATTCATCCTCGTTGATTGTAGAGCCGACGATCTCTGGGATACGGTTTTCGCTCGGATCCTGGTCGCAGTCAACCATCTGGAGGACATTCCTAGATGCTGTGAAATCTGCATCGGCGGCCAAGTATTCCGGATCATCGTAGAATTGACGCTCTTGGAGAGGATGGTCGCACCGCCTCAGGCGAGTGTAGAATCCGAGGGGCCCCGACTGACCGGTGTAGACGTTTTCAGCTGCCCCACTAAAGAAATTGAGACGATCGCCGAGCCATTCATGGGCTGGGTGGTAAACACCAGCGGGAAAGAGGCGAGCTGCTCGGAGAACGGCTTGCCCGCGAACTCGACGCTCCGTTTGGGGCCACAGGGGTGGGCGACCACGCGGCGAGGGGTCACTGGCCGTCGGGGCCCTATTGGGGGTCGCAGAATGTATTCTCAGACCATGATGAAGGGGAGATTGTAACGGGGTTTGAAAAGGAGTGGGTTCTGGTAGGAGAAGCTACCGGCGACCAACGTGAATTAACTATGGAGGGGTTGCTGTCGGGCTCGTTCACGGTATAGGCGAAGATCTCGATGATGGTAGGTGCAGCGATGAAGGACAAGGACAAATCACTGGCGTTGAATCCTACGGTCGAGATTGAATCGTACGGCCCTCATCGAGGTGGAGACCTGCAAAAGAGGGAGGTAGTGAGATGTCGGGGATGCCGATGGTACGGGAGACTGTCAGTGTATGTACCTGGGATTCAATGGCGACCGAGGCAGATGTCAGGGCTCTATTAAGGAAAACCAAATGCAGGGAGCAGAGAGGAGTGTAGGGTTTATATCTGAAAGAGAAGAAGATGGAGGGGATCTCGAGGTCTGAGGTGTTATGGGGGCTCGACACGTGTTTTGCTGCTAGAGGTTTCTAGAAGAAGGGAAGGGTTCTCAGCGGGGGTTGACTCTCGACCCATCAAATGGGGCGACGTGGGTTTCCTTTTATCAGTAGCGCCACGTGACTGTTCCCTACACGTGGCAGGCTCATGGCAAACAATGGACCTGGCGACCCGTGGGGCCTATATTTAAGCCTAGCAGATGGTTCTATGGGTCCAAGGATGTCTATGGGGTCTGCCCCTGACCTTTGGGCTTTGCGACCCATGTCTTGTGGAATGACGGGGAACCTCTATGAGAATGGGCTGGGAATGGGATGCCGCAATGCAGATGGGACTCGGTAGCCATTGGGTCATGTAAAACTAGGGTAATCCCTCTACAAAATAAGTCTGAATCACTACTTTCGTATGATGATATATCAATGAGGAACAACAGGGAAGGGATTGAGGAGGAAGTAGATTTGGTATCCGATATCAACCGTCTAATCCGAGTCGGGCACGATCTCGAGTTGTCTTTTAGGGGAGCCGATGAGGAGCTTCGGAAGGTGTTAGGATCAGTCTTGGTCAGTAGAAACGGGTCAAAATCGAGGCGTAGGGGAGGGGCCCAGGAATTAGCTAGGTTGCAGTGGGGAATGTCGGATGGGAGGGAGCGAAGAGGGGTTTAACTCATGTTTGGTTCTGGTCTGGGCGAGGGTCTATTTGGTTGTTTATGAAGATGCTTTCATGGAACGTGCAGGATATATTTGATGGGAGAAAACGAACCGCGGTGTAACGGATCATCGATTCCATAAAACCTGTCATCGTCACTCTCCAAGAAACGTAAGTGGGGAAGCTGTGATGACAGAAAAGTTGCCTCGGTGCTTGGGGGCAAGCAATGGGAGTGGCTAGGGGTGGATTCATATGGTGCGTCTGGTGGTATTCTGCTGGCTTGGAACAGTCGGTTACTCGGTAAAGTGAATGGTATTTACTCGGCAGCAGTTCTTCTACGGAGTAAAGAATCTGGAAAGGCATGGATGTTTGCTGGCATTTACGGTCCAACTGCTGATAGGGAGCGGGAGGATTTCTGGTGGGAATTATCGACACTCGCTGCCAGATAGGACTGCTTTCTTATGGGGTAATGAGAAAAGGGGACCACCAGGACACATCGTTATTCAGGATTTCAATACGTTCATTGACGATTGGGAACTGATGGATGTGCCGTTAACCGGGGCCCTCTTTACGTGGTCGAATCTCCAATCCAATCCAATCCATCGATGAGTAGGCTTGACCGATTTTTATGTACAACTGAGTGGATGGATATCTTTCCGGGAGCAAGGCTGGAATGCTTAGCTCGGGCGGTGTCCGATCATCGACCTCACATTCTTACTTGTGAAACATGTGGGGGTGGGCCGACTCCGTTTTGGTTCGAGAACATGTGGCTGCTGGACAAGGAGTTTCAGAAGCTAGTGTCAGCTTGGTGGTTGGAGCCGATAGCTCAGGGGATGGCGGCATGCAGATTTATAGCCAAGTTAAGACGAGTTAAACAGAAGTGTAAACAGTGGAATAGGGAGGTGTTCGGGATGGTTCATGATAAGCAGGAAGCTCTGATGCTGTGGCTTAAGCAGTTGGACGAGTTAGAGGAATCGTGAAACTTGACGGAGGAGGAAAGAGAGGAAAGATTTATAAGGAAAATTGAGTTTAATACTGCGTGTCTGGCTGAGGAGATTAAATGGCATCAGAAGGCGAAGGTCCGATGGTTCAAAGAGGGTGATGCGAACACCAAGTATTTTCATGCGGTCGCTAACTCGTGGAATAAAACTAATTACATGGGTAAGGTCGTTGTTGAGGGGGTGACCTACTCGGAGAAGGAACATATCCGTCGGCATATTGTGGAGTTCTACAAGAATATGTATACGGTTGAGGGGTGGCTTCGACCGCAGCTGGATGGGATTCAGTTTCAATCTCTAGAGGAAGAGGAGAGGAACTGCCTTGAATACCTGTTCAACGAAGAGGTGTGGAGGGTTGTTAGAGGAGGGGCCAATGTCAAAGCCCCCGGACCCGACGACTTTACCATGGAATTCTTTCGATTCTTTTGGACTACCATCAAGGCAAACTTGATGGAAGTTATGCACGAGTTTCACGCATCCGACTGCATTGGGAGGAGTTTAAACTCTACCTTCATCAGGATCATCCTTAAGAGGGAGGGGGCGGTCGATATTGCGGCTTTCCAGCCTATTTGTCTTACAAATTGTTTATACAAGATAATATCTAAGGTCCTCGCCAATAGACTCAAACCGGTCATGAGTCGGATTATTTCGGATAATCAGGGAGCGTTCGTCGCGGGTAGACAACTTGTGGATCTGGTTGCGGTGGCCTAGGAAACCATTCATTCGATGCATCATGAGTGACGACCGACTGCCCTATGGAAAGTCGATATGGAGAAAGCATAAGACCGGGTCAGTTGGGATTGTCTTGAATATATGCTTGACTGGTTGGGGTTTGGCACTAGATGGAGGAAGTGGATGAGGGGCTGTTATTCCTCGACCTGGTTCTCGGTTTTGATCAATGACACTTTGGAGGGGTATTTTAAAAACTCGAGAGGTATTCGCCAAGGGGATCCGATCTCACCCTTCTTGTTCAACATGGTGGGGGAAGCTCTCTCCGGCCTGTTAATGCAAGCACGTTGTCCTAATCTGATATCAGGCATTAAGGTGGGAGTGCATGGTCGGTCTATCTCGCATCTTCAATTTGTGGATGATACGATTATCTTCGGTAAGGCTGAGATCTCGGAATTCGCGACGTTGGTGGATGTCATATCCATTTATGAGGTGGTATCGGGGCAGCACATCAACCTTTCTAAGTCGGCGATTACGGGTATTGGTACAGATGATAGGCTGATGGATGAGTTGGTCGGACGGTCGAGTGTGCGATTGAAAAGTTCCCAATCAAATACCTGGGGCTACCACTCAGAATCAAGCAACCAGCTTCTAGAGATTGGGAACCGGTTATCCAACGGGTCCATCAGCATTTGTTGGCATGGAAAGGAAAAATGTTGAGTAGCGGAGGAAGGCTAGTGATGGTCAAATCGGTCCTATCATCGATACCCATTTTTTACATGTCCATATTTCATTGTCCGAAAGGAGTCATCAACCGCCTGAAACAAATTCAGAGGAATTTCTTGTGGGAGGGGTCAGGCATGGACAAGCAATATCACCTGGTTAACTGGGAGACTTGCCAATTGCCCTTACGCAATGGGGGTCTTGGTATTCGCAGCCTGTTATGGACCAATATTGCCTTGCTTGGGAAGTTGTTTTGGCGGGTGGGGAAGGAGGAGGAGAGGGAGAGTCTTTGGCGGGTGGTTTTGGTAGAGAAATACGGGCAGTCTGTTGGGGGCTGGGGTATTAGTCATGAAGTGCACAGAGGTACGTCCCCTTGGTGGAAGGGCATATGGAAAACGTGGGAGGCCTACGTCAAAGGGGTCCATTTTAGGTGGGGTTGTGGTAGCTGCATTCGTTTTTGGGAAGATGTGTGGTTGGAGAATGGGCCTCTCGCATCGTCTTTTCCGGACATTCATGCCATTGCTGTCAATCCAAGGGGCAGGATCAGTGAGTTTATCTCAGAGTTGGAGGGGGGGGGGAGTGTGGGAGGTGGTTACGAGAAGCAAGGATCAAAATTTCGGTCGAAATGACCGAAATTTCGAGTTAAATTATCGGTTTCGGTCCTCACCGAAACAATAATTTGGACCAAAATTTCGGTCAGATTTTTATATGGGACTGATATTATCGGCCGAAATTTTGGTTCAAATTTTCGGTTTTTGTCCCCTCCGAAATCGAAACGAAACCCGAAATTTTGATCCATGACGAGAAGGCTTTTGCGAGAGCAGGAGGTGGTCTCTTACTCTAATCTATTGATACTCTATATGCGGCTAGGAGGCATCAGAGCGGGCAGGATCAGAGGATTTGGGCTACGAATATAGATGAAAATTTCACGGTTAAATCCTTTTATAGGATGCTCACGAGGTGGCCGTTGATCACATTTCAAGGGGCTGGTTTATGGAGGAAAGCCGTTCCTTTAAAAGTTAGGTTTTTTGTGTGGACGCTATTTAAAGGAAGAATACTAACGTTGGACCAGTTGATTCAGAGGGGGAAGGAGATCCATAACTGTTGCATCATGTGTAACAAGGGGGAGGAAACTTCACCTCATCTGATGATTCATTGTGACGTGGTGCAAGAAATCTGGAGTAGTCCTAAAATCCTTCGGTATGAGTTGGGTGATGCCGGAGAAGCCGTATTCTCTGTACCTGAGCTGGGATGCCACTAATTTGGAGGGTCCTCTTAGGGAGTATTGGGATGCAGTCACGTTCGTGGTCTTTTGGGGCTTATGGAGAGAGGAATTTACGCAGTTTTGAGCATAAATACCAGCCGGTGGGGATGATCGTGAAGTCCATAACGGAGCTGCTGTGAAGCTGGGTGTCAGGTGGAAGCCCGGATACCCACGAGGGATCCTTTCTTTGGGACCCAGGCTAAGTTCGGTGTTGTACGAGCGCCTTTCCTGCTTTGGTGAGGGGGCTGCACTGGTCTCATGTGTGCTCTGTTTTTGGTCATTTGCTTGTATTGGTTTTCAGCATCTTGCTGCTCATCAATATATCTCTTTTACTGATAAAAAAAAAATAAGCACGTGTTGCTTCCTATAGTTTTAATTTTTGAAATGATTATTTTCTTGTTTCTATGCTTCTTCAAGTTGCAGGTTTAATAAAAAGAAATTTTTTTATTGGAAATTGCAGCTAACATGTAGACGAATGCATCCATATACACATACCAGTTACCTATGCACTTAATTAATGATTAGCTGTCTTGATGTGTTGATTTGGCTCTTCATTCACACATACACACATATATTTATTTAGGACAACCAGACCATGCGATGCAGTCCCATATTTCAACCCTGGGGCAGCGCCGATTGGCGCAAGGTGGCACCGGAGCATGTGTTTGGGTGCCAAGTGGATGCGTGTTAACTCGAAAATATACGTAGTCACCTAGGTGGCTAGAAAAATACTTATTTACCCTAGGTGGATAGAAAAATACTTATCCACCTAGGTGGCTTGAAAATATACGTAGTCACTTAGGTTGCTAGAAAAATACTTATTCACCCTTGGTGGATAGAAATATACTTATCCAACCTAGGTGGATGGAAATATATTTATCCACTCTAGGTGGATAGAAAAAATACTTATCCACCCTAGGTGGATAGAAAAATACTTATCCACTCTAGGTGGATAGAAAAAATACTTATCCACCCTAGGTGGATAGAAAAATACTTATCCACCTAGGTGGCTAGAAAATATACGTAGTCACCTAGGTGACTAGAAATATACTTATCCACCCTAGGTGGATAGAAATATACTTATCTACCCTAGGTGGATAGAAAAAATACTTATCCACCCTACGTGGATAGAAATATACTTATCCACCCTAAGTGGCTAGAAAAATACTTATCCACCTAGGTGACTAGAAAATATACGTAGTCACTTAGGTGACTAGAAAAATACTTATCCACCCTAGGTGGATAGAAAAATACTTATCCACCTAGGTGGCTAGAAAATATACGTAGTCACCTAGGTGACTAGAAATATACTTATCCACCCTAGGTGGATAGAAAAAATACTTATCCACCCTAGGTGGCTAGAAAATATACGTAGTCACCTAGGTGGCTAGAAAAATACTTATCCACCTAGGTGGATAGAAATATACTTATCCACCCTAGGTGGATAGAAATATACTTATCCACCTAGGCGGTTATGAAAAAAGAATGACGTACGTGAAAAGAATCTTCTCAATCCGCGTGAAAACGAAAACTTACGCAGGTCTCTCAACCGTTCATTTCATGAAAACCTTACGGAACCATAAGATCGTAACTTCTATAATCGCTACCACAAATCTATAAATAGCAGACCCGTCCTCATTGCAAGGGATCCGAAAATTCTGACACAAGAGCTCTGCCGAAAATATCTTCCACTCTTCTAAAAAAGACTTTAGGGTGATCTCCGAGATTCTCACTATTCTTTTTTTTTCTTTTTTTTTTTTTCTTTTAAAGTGGACGAGAGGAGTAAGTTAGGATTAAGACTTTTAGGATAAGGGCTACGGCCCTTACCTAAAGGAGATACGCTTAGGATAAGAGCTACCGCTCCTAAGTGGGATTTATGGTTACATTTTGGGATTACGCGTTACGACTCGTACCCAATCTCTTGCGTACTTAGAAGTAGTTAAGCCACGTGGGTACGACCCTAGGCATAACTCCTAGTACACTTGGATTGTAACCACAAATTCAATGCTCATACGGGTTGCAATCACGAACCAGAAGAATGATTTCGGACTATAATACCCAAAATATTCACCTATGATAATTAGAGTTTCCCTCGTGGTTCGGATCATCACTCCCTCAAATGAGGGTTTGGACCTTAACCTCGAAATCGGAAATTCTTTCACAGTGGACTCGTTGACTTTTAGTTAAACGATCATAATGTGAGATCGTAATGAGATCCAACGGTGGATTTATTGCATTTTGACTAGATCTTGTGAATTTGGTCAAATCTAACGATAGAATTATTGACTTTTAGTCAAACGATCATAATGAGAGATCATAATGAGATCCAACGGTAGATTTGTTGTATATTGACCAGATCTTGTGATTATGGTAAAATCCAACGGTGGATTTCTTACATATTGATCAGATCTTGTGATTATGGTCAAATCCAACGGTGGAATCATTGACTTTTAGTCGAACAATCATAATGTGCGATCGTAATGAGATCCAACGGTGGATTTATTACATATTGATCAGATCTTGTGATTTTGATCAAATCCAATGGTGGATTCATTGACTTTTAGTCAAATGATCATAATGTGAGATCGTAACGAGATCCAACGGTGGATTTACTATGCATTGACCAAATCTTAAGATATTGATCAAATCCAACGGTAAAATCATTATAAAATCATCCATGATCATCAAATTTTAAGGAATTTGACGATATCTAACTCATGATTAGACACTCATTGAAAGTGATAATTCTTTTGATAATCAGTTGCTCGAAAAATGGATTTGGTATTCGAAGTCATCTTTGAGACAAGAGAACAAGAATTCGTTTTAAGACTCGTCCACGAGTTTTTTGCTCCAGTAGTGACTCGTGATTTTTTATCAAATGGACCCGGCTTTTGGAGGAGGGGTTCTCCCATCAGTCATCCCCTATTTCATATTTCTCAAATCTCCGATGAAGATAGTCTGCTATCCATATATCTCATGACGGATTGAAGATGTCGATGAAGACTTAGAATTAGAATCTTAGTTTTGTTTATTTCAAAGATGTAATTACGTTATTATTTTTTTAGTAGCTTTTAATCAGAGGTATTTAATTTTGATGTAATTAACGGGGAATCGACTGCGATACCCGGAAGTGTAAGGTCCGCCATTTTAATAAAACTCTCCTAGCGAGGGGAAATTTGTTATGATTGATTTGTGTTAGATTTATATCCTACGCAAATTTTTTGTTTACAAATTTCTGGCACCCCCGGTGGGACCCACTTTTCTTCTCATCTTTAAGCTACAAAATGAAACGAATTCTCTGAAAATGAGTTGAATATGATGAATGATTAATCGTTGGTTATTCCATGCAGTAGATTTATTCAACTTATCAATCAACTCAATGGGTTATGGAAAGAGCATTGCATCCTCTTCCACTAACAATCAACATGTGGAGAGGGCATGCCCTCAAACTGAGGAGGCAGCACTCCGATACTCAACCAGCCGCATGGCTTACGCCACATTAGTAGAAGAGCGTTCTCATATGGAGGAACCAGTGTCTCCTAACTCGTTCACTTCGACTGAGAACCCACTATATGGATATTTCGATTCCCTCTTCTCGAAGGATGAATCTCCTGAAACCCTATCAGCAAAATCACCCCGATCAAACTCGGTGAACCCTATATGAATACTAAGAATTATTAGTGCACTTGCTTCTCCTCATCTGGAGGCAATTGATGACTCATCGTCATTTAACTCACCTCGTTCGGCGGTAAACAAGATGATCGTTTCATCTTATATTGGGACTTCGCCTCATCCGGAGGCAATCAATGACTCATCGTCATTCAACTTGTCTCATCTGGAGGTAAACAAGATGATCGTTTCATCTGATATTGGGACTTCGCCTCATCCGGAGGCAATCAATGACTCATCGACACTCAACTTGTCTCGTCTGGAGGCAAACAAGATGATCGTTTCGTCTCATCTGGAGGCAATTGATGACTCATCATCATTCAACTCACCTTGTCTGGAGGCAAACAAGATGATCATTTCATCTTTGAAACTTGACGATAAGTCTTCTTCAAACAAAACTCGTTCTTTAAACTCCTTTTACCACGAAACTCGTTACATCTCAGCAGAAGCTACGATAACATCTCCTACTGTCATGTCCGTCATGATGATTTCTAGTGAAGACAATGTATCTCTTTTAGAGCAAATTCAAGAACTGCGTTGCGCTATCAGTATTCGGGACATTGAAATAGCTGCACTTCTCGAGAGAGAAAAGCAAAGGAAAGAAATGAATGATATCTTATCAATGGATCAAGTTCAACATATGATACCCGAGAATGGAGGAAAACACCACCACCTCCTCGTCCGTTAGGTTCAGTCCCTTTACAAGATGCACCGACACCTCGTCTGTCAGGTATAATTCCTTTGCAAGATGATCCATGGGAAAAGGCGCTAGCATACAATAGGTGGCAAGCACAGATACAACAAGCAGGAATCAAAGACTTATGGAAAAAGAAAACTTCTCTCCCAGAATGGAACTGGGGTTGTGATACCAAGTCCTTTATAGAAGAAGCTCAAGGTAAGCGACGCCAGTTTAATTGGCAAGAGTCATATATGACAGAATCGCCTGATTCTGAGGAAGGGAGTTGGCATGTGATTCCCAAGAAGAAGAGAACGCCCAAAGTCGAAGTTCCATTAGAAACGTCTGCAAATTTAAAGAAATCTGTGGAGAAGGTAAAAAGAGAAATAAAAAAGACTCCTTCGAATTATACTACACTCCAAATGTTGAAGGATCGTAGAGAAGGGGAGAAAGGAAAGAAGATTCAACCAGAACCTATGAAATCGTCGGAGAAAGTACAGAAGATGAAGCTTGAACCGATGATAATTTCCTTTTCATCGTCATCATCCAAAGTGGAAATGGAAGAATTACAGCCGCTCACGTTGGGAGATTACATACCTCTCGAATGTTCTAAAATGTTCAGGAACCAACAAGAACCAGATGTTGTTGATAGCGATGACAAAGCCCAACAGAAAGAATCAAAATCTCAGATCGATGTTAACAAAGAGTCAGATTAAAGATTTTCGCATGAAGGATTGTCATTAACTGCTCATCTTCACCGGATGCTTCTGAAGGCAACTTGTCTGATAATGAAGGTTGGCATAAAGTGGTTATTCCACGAAAAAAAGAGCCAGTTGAATCTAATAATGTTGCTCCTTGCAACATGACTCAAATTGAAGAGGTAGATGCTATAGAGCAACGTACCGATCGTCCAGTTATACCTTATCGACGTAAGCCAAAGAATCATCATGTTTCGCTCTGAATCAGATCACCACCCAAGGGTGCAGAAGGTGCCGATAAGACAACTAAGCAAGGAGAAACGTCATTATTCGACAAAAACTCCAAGAATACCGATAAAGGCAAAGAAAAAGAAAATCTTGATGTAAATTATGATGTACTCTCTCATTTAAAGAAAGTGTCTGCTTTGCTTTCGGTGTATGATGCCCTTTGTTTATCTAGTAGTTTAAGGAAAACGTTGATAAAAACTCTCTCTAACCTGGACAAGTCCATCGAGGAAGTTTGTCGGGTAGAGACTAGCTTGGAAGACTTAGTCTGTACGATCACATTTTCTGATGATGATCTCAAAACCAAACTTAAGTCACACAATAGACCCCTCTTTATATCGGGTCTACTTGAAGACGTTCGCCTTGCGAGACTTATGATAGATGGGGGGTCTGCTGTAAATTTATTACCACTACATGTGTTACATAAAGTGGGACGAACAAGACCTCTCATCCAGTACCCTCATGATTCAAGGTTTCAATCAAAATAAACAAGGAACCTTAGGATCTATTCACTTCGATTAGATATCGAAGAACTTTCCTCTAAGATCCAGTTCTATGTAATCGATGCTAATACATCATATAATGCGTTGTTGGGAAGACCCTGGTTACATCAATGTAGAGTTGTTCCATCCACACTCCATCAATGTTTTAAATATTTTCATAATGGCGAGAAAAAACGGGTAGCAGCTGATCCATAACCCTTCCACCCAGATGAAGCTCATTTTGCTGATGCAAAATTATATGAAATATCTACTTCATCTACACACACTAGTGACTTTGAGTTATTAGATGAGTACTCACCATTATCAGAGTCCTCGCTACCTAGACAAAACTCACAGGAGGCAAGTTCTAAAACTCCTGTTAAGGAAACTATCCCTTTTAAAAGAAATTGATCTAAAAAGAAATTTGTTTCCTTTAAAACCCCGAAGGAAACCTATATACCCTTCATCTCAGCTCCTTATTCCCAACCTCGGAGAAGAATCATTCTTAATAAGAAAACAATCCCTCCGAAAGCCAACTCTCGTATCAGGATTGTTAAAAACTTATCCCAAAACCTGAAACCTAGTTCCCCTCTATTGGACTCTTTCACCAAACCACTCACCCAAGTTGATTCGGTACCCATCCAGTCAGATTATAAGGATTCGAAAGGACCTCTTCAATTTACACGATACAACAAAAAGGCAGCGAATATGATGAAAAAGATGGGATATGATCTCTCGAAAGGAGGAGGTTTAAAAGATGGAATAGAGATGGTCGCACCTTTCGATGCGATACCATCTCGTGCACAGAAACGGGCAGCCTATAACGATGAATATTTGCATCCATTAAAAGGAGGTCTCGGGCACAGGCCTATAGTGATTCCCACAAAATATCTCGGATCCTATGTGATCTCTATCCCAGCCTTGGAAGAGCCTATTCCCGCACCTCATCAGTTTGAAGAAGGAATACAAACCACCGTTGACGACCTACAAGAGGTCAACTTGGGAACTCTTGAAGATCGTTAGATTACTTGTGTGAGTGCCGCACTCTCTGCAGAGGAATTAACAACTTATACCAATTTTTTAAAGAAGAATCGAGATGTGTTTGCATGGACATATCATGATATGCCAGGATTAGATGTCAAAATTGCCGCTCACAAATTAGCTGTCAATCCTGACATCAAACCCGTTAAACAAGCTCAAAGGCGACTTCATCTAGATATAGCCGTAAAGGTAGAAGCAGAAATCGACAAGTTAGTCAATGCCGGCTTTATCCGTGAAGTCAAATATCCGACATGGGTTGCTAACGTAGTCCAGGTCAAAAAGAAGAATGGTCAAATTAGGGTATGTGTTGATTTCAGAGATCTCAATGCAGCATGTCCCAAGGATGAATTCCCCTTGCCTATTTCAGAACTTTTGATTGATTCCATTGTCGGTTGTGAAGCCATGTCCTTCATGGATGGATACTCCGGATACAACCAAATACGAATGACACTTGGAGATGAAGAACTAACAGCTTTCCGAACCCCAAGGGGGATCTTTTGCTATAAAGTCATGCCAATTTGATTAAAAAATGCTAGAGCTACTTATCAATGTGCAATGGCGAAGATATTTAAGGAATTGCTACACGAAACAGTCGAATGCTATGTAGATGACCTCGTTGTAAAATCAAAGAATAGAGGTGATCACTTGGCCCACCTATATCAAGTATTTTGTAAACTCTGAAAGTACAACTTGAAAATGAATCCGCTAAAGTGCGCTTTCGGAGTCACTTCAGGGAAGTTTCTCGGATTTGTTGTTCAACATGGAGGTATATAAGTTGATCCAGCGAAAACCAAGGCCATCATAGAAATGCCAACTCCAAAGAACATTCATGAATTAAAAGGACTATAGGGAAGACTCGCGTATATCCAGACGCTTCATATCAAATCTTTCAGGACAATGTGAACCATTTTCTCGTCTAATGAAGAAAGGAATCCCATTCGAATGGAATGAAGATTGTCAAAGGACTTTTGATAGTTTGAAAGAATATTTATCAGATCCGCCACGCCTTGATCGCCCAATTAAAGGGAAACATTTAATCATATATATAGCAGTCATGGATAACTCGCTTGGGGCTTTGTTAGCTTAGGAGAACGAAGACGGTAAGGAAAACGCCCTATATTACCTCAGCCGAACACTCGAGTCATAAGGAAATTACTCATTTATCGAAAAGAATTCCTTAGCTCTTGTCTTTGCCTCGCAAAAGCTACGACATTATTTGCTAGATCATCCAATCCGCTTGATAAGTAGAGCGGATCCGTTAAAAATTCTCATGACAAAACCAGTTTTGTCAGAGAGACTTGCTAAATGGTCTTTACTCTTGTCAGAGTTTGACATAACTTTTGTACATCAGAAAGCTGTAAAAGGGCAAGCCCTAGCCGATTTTCTAGCCGCTCATCTGATTCCGGGGAATTTACCGTTATCCGAAGACCTACCAGATGAAGAAGTATATTATGCTGAAATAACACAAAGATGGAAATTATATTTTGATGGAGCTTCTCAAGCGGCAGGAGCAGGCACTGGAATTGTATTTGTTACATCAAGTAATGAGTTGCTTTCGTATTCCTTCACATTAACAGAATCCCTATCTAATAATGCTGCCGAATATGAGGCATTAGTCATTGGTTTAGAATTAGCCTTAGACATGGCCATTTACACCCTTGATGTATTTGGGGATTCTCAGCTTGTCATAAGACAGTTAGAAGGATCTTACGCAGTTAGAAAAACAGAATTAATACCATATCATCAGAAGATCCAAGAACTCCTTCCACAGTTCGAGAATATACGGATTATGCATATCCCACGAAGTCAAAATAATCAAGCTGATGCTCTCGCAAAACTTGCAGCATCTCTGGCTTGTAAAAATGATGAAGTTGTCGAAATAAGAGTCGCAGGGAAAAGGGTCTTACCTTCCATCATGAGGAGATGCCAAATCGAACAGGCAAATTCGGTCAATATTATATCCGCTTTTGAAGTTGAGAAACTAGATTGGAAGCAAGAACTTATAGAATATCTTCAACATGGAAGACTGCCTTACGAGGCACGCCATAAAGCTGAAATTCGTCGAAGGGCGAGTCGATTTGTATATTTCAATGATACTCTATATAAGAGATCGTTCGATAATATCCTATTAAGATGTCTTTCAACTGAAGAAGCTCAACAAGCCATGCAAGAAGTACATGCCGGTATTTGTGGAGCACATCAATCAGGCCCTAAGCTACATACCCGATTGAAACATTTAGGCTACTATTGGTCGACTATGGTGAATGATTGAATAGAATTTGCTAAAAGATGTCGGGTTTGCCAGATCCACGCTGATTTCATTCACCGTCCACTAGAACCCTTATACCCTACGGTCACGTCATGGCCTTTTGAAGAATGGGGTATGGACGTCATAGTTCCAATACACCCCTCATAATCAGCCGGACATAAGTTTATATTAGCTGCAACTGATTATTTTTCGAAATGGGTAGAAGCAGTAGCACTCAAAGAGGTTAAAACCAACACAGTTGCACACTTCATACGTACACATCATTTACTGATACGGGATTCCTTCTCGTATCGTTAATGATAACGGCACACCATTCAAGAATAAAGTGATAAACAAGTTTTGCGCTAAGTATCAAATAAAACAATGTTGCTCTACGATATACAACCCCTCTGCAAATGGCTTAGCGGAAGCTTTTAACAAGACATTGGTTAAATTGTTGAAAAAGACGGTTGCTAAAAATAAACGTGACTGGCATGAAAGATTGCAGAAAGCCTTATGGGCTTACAGAACGACTCATCGTACTCCTACACAGGCCACTCCATATGCATTAGTATTTGGAGGTGAAGCTTTATTACCCTTAGAGGTCCAGATTCCTTCTTTAAGAGTAGCATTAAGTCACAATCTCACCAGAGAGCAAAATGCCGCACTCAGGTTCTCAGAACTTGAAGCCTTGGATGAGCGTAGGCTCAAAGCCCAGCAAAGCTTGGAGGCATACCGTGCTCGCATGTCAAATTCATTCGAAAAGAAGGTGAAGCGTCGATCCTTTAAGAAAGGGGACCTGGTCCTTACTGTTCGTCGCCCTATGATTGTTACCTGGAAAACTCCAGGGAATTTTGAACCTAAATGGGAAGGACCTTTTGCAATAGAAACCGTCTATTCAAATGGCGCTTATATATTGGTTGATGCAGAAGGAAATGAATCCCCTCCTATTAATAGTCGCTTTCTGAAGTGATACTATCCATAGGTATGATTATATGTTATCTCCTACTCGCATGAGGATAAACTGCGTAAGGCTTGTACTTAGGTACATTGGTAATGTAAACAACATAGGTATGTTTATATGTTATCTCCTACTTGCACGAGGATAAAGTGCGTAAGGTTTGTACTTAGGTACATTGGTAATGTAAACAACATAGGTATGTTTATATGTTATCTCCTACTCGCATGAGAATAAACTGCGTAAGGAATGAAGCAATAAAAGTTGACTTCTTCAAAATTTGAGTATATATATATATATATATATATATATATATATATATATATATATATGTATTAATTATTCAGAGAATGGGAAAATGTATAACAAATATGAAATTCAACCAATCAAAAGAGTTCGTGAAATAAACATGAATCTTATTTGTCAAATCTGCCTAATGAATCTATCGCGGCATCCTTATCAGTCATGAATTGACGCAAAATTGAAAGTCGTTTCTCTTTCTCAGCTCTTATTCCTTCTTGTCTAGTCAGCAGGTGATTCTTCTTTTTCTCTAGATCTCTTAAGAATAGTTGATCCTTCTTAACCAGTTCAGAATTGGCCATCAAAGTTTGTCTTGAATCGGCAATATCCTTTTCAAGCTCCTCAAGTTCAAGCCTCAGAATGTTTGCCTTATCAATTCGAACCTTCATAGTTTCTTCAAGAGTTGAGATATCACACAATTTGTTTGTTATAGCAAAACTAATTGTATTATGATCCTCTTCGCAGGTTCTTTTCGCAATTTCACCCTTGATAGCCTCTTCAGAAGCCCACAACTCGGTTTTCTTTATTTTTTGAGATAAATCCAGAATATATTTAACTTCAGACTTAAATGACAGATCATCACTGCCAATTCTGGAGATCTCATCACATGCCACATATAAATCTTGCTCCATTATCGTAAAATCATCTTCACTCTCCACATAGGGGAGGACTCCCTTCAGAAGTTTGACAATATTCTTCAGATGACTCCTTATTCGATTCTTTTTAAAGGCCGATAGGATAGGCTTATTGATCAAGTCTTCAACATCTACGAAAAAAAAAAGATATATAAATATATATATATATATATATATATATATATAAAATAAAATAATAATAGATGTATAATTGTAAATAATGAGATGAAAAACTCACTCTTTGAAGAAACTCCGCCAGATGAGACGAGGATAGTTGACACGATAGATCTCGGGGATTGAAGGAATGACGTCCGTATTCATTGTCACTAAAGAAGGTTCGTCCATATAATAGGTCTTCCTTGAAAATTGCTTGTTAGGTGACTCTCGCTATAATGGGTGTAGGAGAAGTGGTCGAGGCTGGGAGTCAAGTCTTGGGGCAAGATGAGATTAACTTTCTCCCGCGGAATGGCCTCAATGGTTGATGGGATCTTTAATTGAGATTCAGCAAAGGTAACTGTCAAAGGTATCTCTGAAATTTGTGCATCTTCTTCAGAAGAGGAATACTCCTCAGAAGAACACAAATGGCTAGCGTCGGACCCTTCATCGCTACTATTCTCTTTCCTGAATGTCTCCATAGTTTTATTACCCGAAATGGGACAATTACCCCGATCACTATGTGTTTTTTCTAACCCTGTAGTCTCGCTGGCTCCAGTGATGTGAGGAGGAAGCCCAAACTTAAATTCCTGATCATTGAGGTATTTTCCAACCCCAATATTTGTAAGAAACGAATCATCAGCCATATCTTCAGTTCTGAGTAAATCGTCCATCAACTCTTGTTGGTCATGCATATTTGTAGCAGTGATTTTTTCTTCGATACACCCATCTGGCGTTGGAAGATTTCCTGATACAAAATATCGTTTATTAACATCAACAAAATTATTTATTTATTTTTTATTTTTAACATTTAAAAAAAAGAGGATAAATTTGCCCATGTTAGAAAAGTGTGAGGTCGTGGGAACGCTTTCTAACTCCCCAAGAAAAGCGTCGGGAGAAGGAACAATTGAACTTTCAGCCATATGCTCTTGATTCTGATTGGGTAGGAGCGGAACATAACATCCCCTTGAAGGACTTACAGAGGCCCCTTGAGCTTTTGAAATTGCATAAGATGATAAGATACCCTCACCTCTCCTATCGTTATGTACCACCGATTTTGGCTTTTTGTTATTCTCCCCTCTTTTTGGTGACAGGACCCGTTTCCCAGATACATTGGAAGAGGGCTTTTCTACCTCATCACGCTTATCTTCGAAAATCGTGTATGGCTTGTCAAAACCAACACATGAAGAACAGTTGAAGACATTAATATTCCCAGGACTTCTCGCAAAAGATGTCTTCATAGGCCACGCCTCTTGAAAAATATCAGTAAAAAATTCAGAGGGAATATGCATAAGTGCATTGAGTTTCGCAACATCGCCATCTTGTTTATTAGGAGCTACCTCTAATAATCTCTTGGAAAAATAAACATTGGTATTCGCATGCCACCAATAGCACCACATTAAGGAAGTACGACCAGAAACATGAGCAGGGTGAGTCGTAAAACACGACTTACTTCCTCGCGCACTATATGTATTGAATCCCGTCACTAAATCCGCAACAGTAACATCTTTGCGTACATCCAAAGAAAGAGGGGCCGGGGGAATAATTTGATCATAACCTAATTGTCGAGCATATCAGGCCGGATAATATGGTACGAGCAATTTATGGTTGCCAAGACGTAATGGCAATAAATTTTGTCGTAAACTCAAAAAATAGTGAAGGATTTCGATGGGAAACACAGAGGTATCTCTGCCTGGATTAGCTTGATCTTCCCATGAAAGTTGGTCATTGTCTAGTAAGAAATGCCCAAATGGTCGAAACTTGAACGATCGGGGATTCCGCATTAAATCTCGAGCCCCTTTCAAACTATGAGCACCGGCTACCCGTTCCAAAATACTCAGTAAGAAGGGGATTCCTGGCCTAAGTTCAAAATCCCTCAAATTATAAGTGGAAGGAAAATGGGCTCCCACCCATCCAAAGAAATAATGAATAGGGAAATGAGCTTCCGAATTCCCTAGATCACTACATTTCTTTAATTGGTCAAAGCCATAAAATATGTTAGCAAGGACGGCTGGACCGACGGCATAAGTAGCTCCATTTGCCATCTCCCCTGCTATTATGAACGTTTCAGCACGGACATTTTTTTCTTGAGTCGGAAGTGCGAACCTGCTTAAAAAAAGCCGAGAAATAAGTCCCGCGACTAATCCTTAACGAAGACTTCTTTTCAATTCGGGCTACTTGAAGAACCCCCCTTTTTGAAATAAAAGGGTGGATAATGTTGCCGCTCTGATCATAAAAATCTAGGAAGTAAGACATCCATTGTCCATGATTTACATTTCTTTTTTTCACGTCAGGATCATTCTTTACGATTTCCTTTACAATTCGATCGAAAATTTCAAACAAGTTAAGTGTTTCAGGTTTATAGAAAGGTGTCTCTCCGTCTTCCTGTATTCCGTATAGAAGATTATTCTCAGGAATGCACTCATCGTATATAAAACCTGTAAGCGGTAGACCACTAATGTGGAATAATTCCTCCAGTGTTATACCAGCTTCCCCCTAAGGAAAGATCCAAGAGTTGGTAAGTGGACAAAAGGCTTCAATTAGAGCGTGCATCATATTTTTGCTACTATCATATCGCTCCCGTGCACACGCAACTGCTGTCAACAACTTACATCTTTTCAATTCGCTGCGAAACTCTGATAACATTTGTACGACCCAGAGGTGAAAACTTAAGTTGGTCGATGCTGCTCCTCTCAAACGAAAACCGTCACCCCATATGACGCCTGGCTCTTTATCTATGAACCTTTGAGCAAAGGTAGGAAAGGATTGTGGGTTATGAAATTCCTCATTCGATAAAAAAACACGACCTGACTTCAAAAACATTAAATCAATACCATCCTCTTGCCGGAGTTTAGAAAGATGTGACCCCAAACTCCCAAACTTCAACGATCTGCTTAGACTCGTCCACCACTCGTTGGTTGGTGATGCATGATGTCTTATGTGAGTTACGTCAGGGCTAAAACAAGGAAGGTGTCTTCGCAAGGATACCCCAGAAAAATCATTCTCGATATCACCCGATCTTCTAATTCGATCAGTCTTACAATCAGAAGATTTCTCTTTTGACACGATTAATAAGAGGAAATCTGTGAAAATGAATATATAAAAAGGGGAGTTAGATTACATTTCAAAATCCATTGGAATTATGTTGTTGATCAACTTCATAATTTAGAAAATATTAAGGACGTTTTGATCTTTGTAAACGTCCCAAAATCAGTCAGATCTGCCCGGGTAGCCAAAATAGATCTTTCAGATTTAATTTCGACCACCCTATCTGCATTGGGATCAATGGTCAATATAAAATCAACCTTATAATTTTTGTTGATTTTTAGAAAATATTTTTAAGGACGTTTTGATCTCTGTAAGCGTCCCAAAATCAGTCAGATCTGCCCGGGTAGCCAAAGTAGATCCTTTGGATTTAATTTCGACCACCCGATCTGCATTGGGATCAATGGTCAATATAAAATTAACCTTATAATTTTCGTTGATTTTTAGAAAATATTTTTAAGGACGTTTTGATCTCTGTAAATGTCCCAAAATCAGTCAGATCTGCCCGGGTAGCTAAAGTAGATCTTTTGGATTTAATTTCGACCACCCGATTTGCATTGAGATCGATGGTCAATATAAAATCAACCTCATAATTTTTGTTGATTTTTAGAAAATATTTTTAAAGACGTTTTGATCTCTATAAACGTCCCAAAATCAGTCTGATCTACCCGGATAGCCAAAGTAGATCTTTCGGATTTAATTTCGACCACCTGATCTGCATTAAGATCGATGGTCAATATAAAATCAACCTTATGATTTTTGTTAATTTTTGGAAAATATATTTTAAAGACGTTTTGATCTCTATAAACGTCCCAAAATCAATCTGATCTGCCCGGATAGCCAAAGTAAATCTTTCGGATTTAATTTCGACCACCCGATCTGCATTGAGATTGATGGTCAATATAAAATCAATCTTATAATTTTGGTTGATTTTTAGAAAATATTTCTAAGGACGTTTTGATCTCTGTAAACGTCCCAAAATCAGTCAGATCTGCCCGGGTAGCCAAAGTAGATCCTTCGGATTTAATTTCGACCACCCGATCTGCATTGGGATCAATGGTCAATATAAAATCAACCTTATAATTTTCGTTGATTTTTAGAAAATATTTTTAAGGACGTTTTGATCTATGTAAATGTCCCAAAATCAGTCAGATCTGCTCGGGTAGCTAAAGTAGATCTTTCGGATTTAATTTCGACCACCCGATCTGCATTGAGATCGATGGTCAATATGAAATCAACCTCATAATTTTTGTTGATTTTTAGAAAATATTTTTAAGGACGTTTTGATCTCTGTAAACGTCCCAAAATCAGTCAGATCTGCCTGGGTAGCCAAAGTAGATACTTCGGATTTAATTTCGACTACCCGATCTGCATTGAGATCGATGGTCAATATAAAATCAACCTTATAATTTTCGTTGATTTTTAGAAAATATTTTTAAGGACGTTTTGATCTCTGTAAACGTCCCAAAATCAGTCAGATCTGTCCGGGTAACCAAAGTAGATCCTTCGGATTTAATTTCGACCACCGATCTGCATTGGGATCGATGGTCAATATAAAATTAACCTTATAATTTTCGTTGATTTTTAGAAAATATTTTTAAGGACGTTTTGATCTCTGTAAACGTCCCAAAATCAGTCAGATCTGCCCGGATAGCCAAAATAGATCTTTCAGATTTAATTTCGACCACCCGATTTGCATCAAGATCAATGATCAATAGAGAATCAATTTCATAATTGTTGTTATCGATTTATTAAGGTTCATAAATTTTAATCGGATTGTCTAAGAGATTTAGGAGATTCATCTTAGTAGTTGGAAAGCATTCTCATAAGAATCACAAATCTAATCTAGGGGATTCATCTTGTTAATCGGAAAGCGTCCTCGTAAGAATCGCAAATCCTATAACCATAAATCGGTATACAGTATTCTCGTAGGAATTATAGTCCGATTAATCTCGAAATATAAAAAAATTCATCTCCTGAAATCTCTTAGGTTGAAATAAGATTATCGGATAGATCGAAATTTCAATGATCAAATCTCCGTAGAGAATATGATCACTAGTCAGATTTCTATGAATTGAGTCTCCATAGAGAATACGATCATTAATCAGTAATAAAATTCTCATAAAAAATAAAATTTATATCGATTTTTATCAATTTTTTTATGATTTTCGTTTTTAAAAAAAATAAATAAAAATAAAAATAATAATAATAAATCGATGAGGCACCTGTTGACTCAAAAATTATGGAATTGAGAACTCTTTCTTTTCTTCCACTTAGCCTTAAAAATCAGATAGAATAAATTAGGGAAAGAAACTATTTATAGTTTTTTTAACAAATCCTAATCTAAATAGGATTTAAAGTCCTAAGCTATGTTTAGCCACTAGAAAAATATACGTAGCCACCTAGGTGGCTAGGAAAATATACGTAGTCACCTAGGTGGCTAGAAAAATACTTATTCACCCTAGGCGGATAGAAAAATACTTAGTCACCTAGGTGGATAGAAAAATACTTATCCACCTAGGTGGATAGAAATATACTCATCCACCCTAGGTGGATAGAAAAAATGTTTATCCACCCTAGGTGGATAGAAATATACTTATCCACTTAGGTGGCTAGAAAATATACGTAGTCACCTAGGTGGCTAGAAAAAATACTTATCCACCCTAGGTGGCTAGAAATATACTTATCCACCCTAGGTGGATAGAAATATACTTATCCACCCTAGGTGGATAGAAAAAATACTTATCCACCCTAGGTGGATGGAAAAATACTTATCCACTTAGGTGGCTAGAAAATATACGTAGTCACCTAGGTGACTAGAAAAATACTTATCCACCCTAGGTGGATAGAAAAATACTTATCCACCTAGGTGGCTAGAAAATATACGTAGTCACCTAGGTGGCTAGAAAAATACTTATTCACCCTAGGTGGATAGAAATATACTTATCCACCCTAGGTGGATAGAAAAAATACTTATCCACCCTAGGTGGATAGAAATATACTCATCCACCCTAGGTGGATCGAAAAATACTTATCCACCTAAGTGGATAGAAAAATACTTATCCACCCTCAGTGGATAGAAATATACTAATCCACCCTAGGTGGATAGAAAAATACTTATCCACCCTAGGTGGCTAGAAAATATACGTAGTCACCTAGGTGGCTAGAAAAATACTTATCCACCTAGGTGGATAGAAATATACTTATCCACCTAGGCGGTTATGAGAAAAGAATGACGTATGTGAGAAGAATCTTCTCAATCCGCGTGAAGACGAAAACTTACGCAGCTCTCTCAACCGTTCATTTCATGAAAACCTTACGGAACCGTAAGATCGTAACTTCTATAACCGCTACCACAAATCTATAAATAGCAGACCCGTCCTCATTGCAAGGGATCCGAAAATTCTGGCACGAGAGCTCTGTCGAAAATATCTCCGACTCTTCTAAAAAAGACTTTAGGGTGATCTCCGAGATTCTGACTATTCTTTTTTTTTTTGTTTTTTTATTCTTTTAAAGTGGACGAGAGGAGTAAGTTAGGATTAAGACTTTTAGGATAAGGGCTACGGCCCTTACCTAAAGGAGATACGCTTAGGATAAGAGCTACGACTCTTCCTAAGTGGGATTTATGATTACAATTTGGGATTACGCGTTACGACTCGTACCCAATCTCTTGCGTACTTAGAAATAGTTAAGCCACGTGGGTACGACCCTGGGCATAACTCCTAGTACACTTGGATTGTAACCACAAATTCAATGCTCATACGGGTTGTAATCACGAACCAGAAGAATGATCTCGGACTATAATACCCAAAATATTCACCTATGATAATTAGAGTTTCCCTCGTGGTTCGGATCATCACTCCCTCAAATGAGGGTTTGGACCTTAACCTCGAAATCGGAAATTCTTTCACAGTGGACTCGTTGACTTTTAGTTAAACGATCATAATGTGAGATCGTAATGAGATCCAACGGTGGATTTATTGCATTTTGACTAGATCTTATGAATTTGGTCAAATCTAACGATAGAATTATTGACTTTTAGTCAAACGATCATAATGAGAGATCATAATGAGATCCAACGGTAGATTTTTTGTATATTGACCAGATCTTGTGATTATGGTCAAATCCAACGGTGGATTTCTTACATATTGATCAGATCTTGTGATTATGGTCAAATCCAACGGTGGAATCATTGACTTTTAGTCGAACAATCATAATGTGCGATCGTAATGAGATCCAACGGTGGATTTATTACATATTGATCAGATCTTGTGATTTTGATCAAATCCAATGGTGGATTTATTGACTTTTAGTCAAATGATCATAATGTGAGATCGTAACGAGATCCAACGGTGGATTTACTATGCATTGACCAAATCTTAAGATATTGATCAAATCCAACGGTAAAATCATTATAAACTCATCTATGATCATCAAATTTTAAGGAATTTGACGATATCTAACTCATGATTAGACACTCTATCACTGAAAGTGATAATTCTTTTGATAATCAGTTGCCCGAAAAATGGATTTGGTACTCGAAGTCATCTTTGAGACCAGAGAACAAGAATTCGTTTTAAGACTCGTCCACGAGTTTCTTGCTCTAGTAATGACTCGTGCTTTTTGATCAAATGAACCTGGCTTTTGGAGGAGGGGTTCTCCCATCCGTCGTCCCCTATTTCATATTTCTCAAATCTCCGATGAAGATAGTCTGCTATCCATTTATCTCATGACGGATTGAAGATGTCGATGAAGACTTAGAATTTGAATCTTAGTTTTGTTTATTTCAGAGATGTAATTACGTTATTATTTTTTTAGTAGCTTTTAATTAGAGGTATTCAATTTTGATGTAATTAACGGGGAATCGACTGCGATACCCAGAGGTGTAAAGTCCGCCATTTTAATAAAACCCTCTCTTAGAGAGGGGAAATTTGTTATGATTGATTTGTGTTAGATTTATATCCTACGCAAATTTGTTGTTTATAATGTGCACAAGGTTGATTCAAGACCATAAAAAAGAAGTTAAAAGTCATTTCAGTCACTGTTAACCATAGTGGTCACTGGCTGCTAAAATGAGCGGTGAAGTGCAAAATCAAGTCGCCATTCATTTTCACACCATTAAATGGAGAGGTAATAAATTTTTTATTTTTCATATAAAAAACCCCTAGGGAAAGGTGAACCCTAGGGGGTAGTGGTGTCACTTGGCCTATGTAGCGCCACGGGACATTGCAATGGGACTTTGTCTCAGGGATTTTACCATATATATATATATATATATAGAGAGAGAGAGAGAGAGAGAGAGAGAGAGAGAAAGAGAGAGAGATCTATTTTCCATAAGAGACAGCTAGATTCACATTTTAGGATCCATATTGATCAATTATAGCTGTTGCAGTAGGTCATGTTGTCAAATGTTTATGAAAATTATTATAAAAATGATGGATATGAGAATGACACAGAGATTAAACAAACTTGAGGGTGAGCTTAAATTTATTAATTTCAGATTCACCTGAGGTATCACAATAAATTAATCTTGAACATATGAACCGAAGGACAACAAGAAATTTGGATCCCAGCTCTGGCTGCTAAAAAAATAATAATAACGTGTCAATCAAGAGGAAATACAATAGTGAAATCTCCAAAACAATAATAATGTAGTCAAAACAATCTGTTTGTTGGAGATTCTTCTTTTTGCATGGGTCCTCCTAAATCGAAAGTGAACACATGTATTGATCTGGAGGGGTTAAGTGTGCTGTCACGGGGTGAGTCTTTTGAGTCCCAGCCCCGTGCGACACCTAGCACTTGACAGGTCCATCTAAACCAATGCTTAACCGTCCCAATGCAACTGAAGGCAACCTTGTTTGTGTCTTTTGCTCACTTTCATGTCCGTTCCTTGACCACGACCAGTGCGCTCTGTGTCCCATTGGAGATGTATGCTTGACCCAAGTTTATTCACGCTGCAACACACAGTCCCAGCTGAAGCCTCCACCTATGCCACATGCACAGTGTCCTTGGCACAATCCTTGCCCCACACCAAAGAGACAAGGAGACAGTAGCAACGTCCTCCAATGAAGCTACGCTCACATACAAACCCCCTCGCGTTAATCCGAGCTAGACATTGGCTGAATACAACCAACTCGTAGGTACGGGGCTTCCCTACGATATATATGAAGAGAAAATGCCTCACCCTCTTAAATAGCGGGAGAACCTGAAACCTGCTGGTTTGGCATACTATTTCTGGGAGCCGCCTTGCGAGGTTATATGACCCTTGCATCCCCATGCGCACCCACACAGTGTCCCTTCATGACTCACATCTAAGCTATCATCCCAAGCATCAATGCCACCATAAGGACCCCCTGTCGGCTCCAACCTCAGTCCTCATGGCGTGCATCACGACTCCCAAACACTATCCTTGATAGCCCATGGAAAAGCCCTTGTGGCTCGGTAACGTTCCCCTGCGTGGCTTAGCATTTAGCAACATGCACACAACCATACACGCAATGCTAGGCACACCCACACTTAGCGCCCTATCGTGCTCATGCGACCAGCCAACGAAACCACACAATGCGCTTGCATGTCCCACCAAACGTTCACATAATGGCCCTCATGCATGACAACTTCACATCCTCCCACACCCAAAATCGTCAATATCCTCGTTTACACCGAGTTACTTCTCCCTTTAGATGCCTGCCCTGTCATGTTGCCGTCCTTCAACTCCACGCCTTCAATACACGCACACATTGAGTTGCTCGATCTCTATTCAACTCCAACCCAGACACCTCCGTCATGCTAGAGATCTACTCCACGTTCGTTTCCAAATCCTCTAGTCTCTCACGTGTCGTCTTGTTCGGTTTCTCTGGCTGTGTCTCGTCCCTGGTTGTCGTTGCAGTTGCAGTCACACCTTTAGCCCTCTTGAAGGCTCCATCGTTTGCTTTAAAGCCCACAAGGCGCTCATAACCGTGCTCTGATACCAATTGTCATGGGATGAGGCTTTTGCGTCCCATGCCCCGTGTGACACCTAGCACCCGACTGGCAAGGTCAGCCTAAACCAATGGTTAACCATCTCATTGCAATTGAAGGCAACCTTGCTTGTGTCTTTTTCTCGCTTTCACATCTGTGCCAGTGTGCTCTGCATTCCACTGGAGATGTATGCTTGATCCAAGTTATAGCATGCTCTCGCACACGGTCCTAGTTAAAGCCTCCACCTATGCCACACGCCCAGTGCCTCCTTGGCACCATCCTTGCTCCACACCAAAGAGACAAGGAGACAATAGTGACTAACTGCAACGAAGTTATGCCCCAACACATAGACCCTCACGGTCACCTGGGCTAGAGATTGGCTGAATACACCCAAATCGTAGGTACCGGGCTTTCCTATAATATAGAAGGAAAAAATGTCTCACCCTCTAAGTAGCGGGAGAACCTGAGACCTGCTGGTTTGAAATACAATTTTCGGGAGCCACCATACAAGGTTATAATGGCCCTTGGGTCGTCCCTTCGTGAATCCCATCCAAGCCATCATCCCAACCATCAAAACCATAAGAGTGTCCCACGTCGACTCGAACTTGGCCTTCTTGACAAGCCATTGTGACTCCTAAACACCATCCTTGGTAACCCATGGCAAAGCCTTTGTGGCTTGGCAACGTGCCCCCATGTAGCTTAGCAATGTACACACAATGCAGGCCACACCCACACTTTGCGCTCCATCATGCCCACACGATCAACCCACAAAACCACACAACATGCTTTCGTGCCTACCCCGGCCCACCAAATGTGCACACTATGGCCCTCAAGTGTGACCACATCACATTGCGGTTTGCGGGACTGATATCTGGTCAGAATATGGGTAGGGAATTGGTTAGAGATAGTATTGTGGCAGTCAATGGGGTGTCAGAGGTTCAGGAAGGCATGCCCAAATTCTAAGTGGAACTAATCGGGGGCCGAAAGTCGAACTGATAGTAGCCATGCCCATTACCTACTATCAGAATGCATGAGAATGGCCGCTAGAGTGAAGTCGTGTTTGGTGTTTCAGATGAAAGGTCTCCATTCAGTGATGGAAACAAATCAGAGAATTTGGAGGAATCAGTTTATTGCAATCTAAAACAGGAAACTATTGGAATGATCATTGACGATGGTTGCACGTGGCCATGATCTGGCTCAGGTAAATCATTCAGGCTCTGCACTGACACCATATATCTGATGCTTCTTGATATATTTTCTTTGAAACTGATTTAGAGAACTCAAACGATAGTGATCTTGGGAACTGAAGGACTGGACCTCTCTTCACTTGTCTCACTTCTTGAGAATAGTCTTTTTACTCCTAATTGAACCTTGTGTATGTTCTGGATTAGGAGGATTGAAAGGAGTTTTGGGACACGAGTGTAATACAGTTTCTTTGGGCATACTAAAGTTGGTGAAGGGTTCAGGCAATCATAACTGGCTCTTTACTGAAGGCTGAATTTATATATTTATCGGTAATTGACGGGGATCAGCACGGACATAACTGTGGCTCATAGTCAATTATGTAAGATTAGACCTTATAGAAAAGCTCGTAGCTCTAAAATGCCCACTTTTATTTAACTTGGGTGCTTTGTCTCACAAGTGAGGCACAGCCCTATTAGCAAACTGATAAGGCTTCTATCTGTCTGCTAATGACCATTCTTCCTATCCATAATATTTATATGTTGCCATTATATATACTCAGCTTTTAGTGTTACTGTCTTACTGAGTAAATATTCTCATATGAAACCTATAGATTGGCTCTTCTTAAGAAACACAAGCAGATTGGTTGCTAATCTTTACCACATGTTATCTTTCAGTTGCAAAATTGCCATATATCCACTGCTCTGGTCTTGCAGCATGGGAAGTGCAATCCTCGAGTTCAAGTTTCCCAGTAATTAATCTTTCTTTGTTGGGACTTTACTATGGTATTTACAATGAATTACGTTTTCATATCCATAGTCACAAAGTCGGGAGTCGGCAATAAATCGGCAAGGGTCTAAGTTGGGAAAAATCGGTTCAAAGTCGGAAAATATCAGGGAAAACAAAAAAAATTTAAAATATATCACAATATATTTCGAGTTACGAATAATGATTTTAATGATCAAAATAGTACAAAGGAGGCAAAACCTAAATGTTTTTATGAATAAACTGAACAAAATAGTATAAAATCGAAAGGTTTTTTTCCCCTGAAGTATAAGTGACAAAGAAAGAAAAGAAAAAGAAAAAATCGAACCACATCACAAACATCGCCAATTAATCGGCAATGAAGTCGGGATGACTGCAAGTCACGACTTTTTCCAATTTTTTGAAAGAGTCGGAGACTTGTTACTATGGTCATATGTAGCTGGATATATGTGAGCTATTTGATAGACTTGATAGACTTCAGTTAAATTGACTCACCAATGTTTCCTACATATAAGATGAGTGGCATTAAATGATTATGATATTCAAAAAGTTTTTGCCATTAAACTGAGTCTTCTGAATCAAGTGCTCTAATCATGTAATTGTTTACTTATTTCTCTTGGCACAGGCACACTGATTAACAATAGTTAGTTGCTTCTGGTCCATCTTTATATATATTTGAACTTTCTATATGTTAATCGTCTTAAGTAATGCTTTCTAATTATGTTACTTCTTATAGTTTGGGTTCATAAATCGCTCATTATTGCAGTTGGCGCCTTGTTGAGATCGATGCTGATTTGTCGAATTTGACGTCAGAAACCGAGCATGTGATGTCTCTCATAAATCCTGCAAAGACTTACATGGTACACATAATCTTAGTTTCTTAGGGAAATAGATATCTTATTCGACGGTTCGTTATATATATATATATATATATATATATTAGATTATAAGAAAAAAGCACATTGCAAAATCTACATTCTGGCGAGCTAGAACATAAAACATTAGACTCCATGTAATTAGGCTCTGATTGCACAATGTTAACTTTTGACGCACGATATTAGCTTTGTGCCAAGCAATAGTAACTTTGAGCACGATCTTAATTTTGACCACCTGGTTTTAGACAATAGAGTGCAGGATTGCAAATCTTTTTGTTGATTTGTGACTGCCTCTGATTCTCCACGATCTTTACTACTCCATCATAAATTTAAAATTTCAACTTTTTTTACCATCCCGGTTGTCTATCGTGGTTGAATTCATTTGACATGTAGACCATTGCATCCATTGATCACCATAATCGTGTCTTATTGACTTGCGATCATTTATAGTTTATAATATTCATTGACTTGTTGACCATTCCAGTCACGGTCACCTTTGATCTTCTTTGATTGGTTCAACATCACTGATGTTTATCATATCCATCGATCTTCTTTGATTTATTGACAATCATAAATCTTCATCAGATCGACTATCTCCTTTAACTTGTTGATTGAGTATAACGGATATCTACATGATTTATCGCAACTGTCAATCTTGTTGATCTTTTGACCACCGAGGGATTCATCAACTGTAGTCAAAACTAGTCTTCGTGAAATGAGGGGGAAGTGTTTTGAACCCGAAACCTTTTTCAGTGAAGAGTCTCCTCAAAGTCTCAAACCACTAACCTATTGTTGTAGATTATGCTATGTTTCTTAGCGATAATAAGGAAGAAGTTAAATTTCCATAGCGTATTATTGAAAGTGGTTCTTCTACTCAGAAATGCCTTGTCAGACCCTCCCTCATTGGGGAGTGTGACTTAATGTGATCCAGTGGGCTCTGCGGAAGGCTTGGGTCCGTGGACTCATAGTCACATAGTCAGGAGTCGGCCATAAGTCGGCAGGGATCTAAGCCGGGAAAAATCATCCTCAATAAACCGGCAAGGATCTAAGTCGGAAAAAATCGGCCGCAATAAATCGGCAAGGATCTAAGTCAGGAAAATCGGTCAACATCGGAAAAAATCAGGGAAAATAAAAAAACTCCAAAAAATATGAGTATATATTATAATATAGCTCAAGATAAAAATAATGGTTCTAATGAATTTAACATAATACAAAATGGGCAAAACCTAAAGATTTTTATTAACAAACGGAACAAAATAGTACAAAACTTAGAGGTTTTTCCCCCTCAAGTACAATGGAAAAATAACAGATAAAAAATCGGACCATATCACAAACATCGCCAATTAATCAGCCGAGTCGCGACTTGGTCGATTAATCGGCGATAAACTAGGGATGACTGCAAGTCTCTGACTTCTTCCAATTTTTTGAAAAAGCCAGAGACTTTGTGACTATGCCTTGGAAACCTGCTTTCTTGATGGCGAGTTCTCTGATATGTTTGACAATTCATGTATTAATTCTTCGCATGTAAGTCTGGAAGCTAAGGAGGTTGTCATATTTTCTGTCTAGAGTGCTGGTATCCATAATATCTTTGTGCACTACGGATTTCTTGCATCAGTAATTTGTGATTTGTTTTCCTTTCTGTTTACTAATTTTTTTAATATGATGTCATTTATAAAAAAAAGGGCTGATATTTCTGCATTACTTGTCTTCTGCTTAAAGCTTAAAGTATAGTTACATTTGTAATATCAGAATAACTTCTGACATATAGGATCTAATAATCTTTTTTTTTGTTGAAAAAGTGTCATATTCAAATTCTATTTTAGTTTGTGCTTAGTTCTTTGGAATAAATTTATTTGATTTATTTTTGTGATATATGAAGAGCGTAATACCTTATATTCTGGCACGCTGGCCCCATAGTGTACCTTTGATTTTGCACTTATCTTCGTTTTATGGGATATGAAGTCTCAGTCTCTGGATTTTGCCAAGTGTGCGTAATTTCAGTACATAAAATATTTTTTCACTTCTCCTAGTTATCTGTCTCTGCTAACATTTTTGTGTAAATGGGTGGCTGGTTAGCACACTCAGGGCCCTTATTTAGCTCCTATGTTTCAGGACCTGAACATTGGATTCGCATTATGGTTGGCCGCTGGAGGAGACGGCTGGGTGGATAAATGGATTTGCAATCATACTACAGAAGATCGAGGGCGGTTTAAATACAAGTCAGAGGCTAAGATTCTCTTCGTTGGTTCTGGTGCGGATGAACAATGTGCTGGCTATGGCAGGCATAAGACAAAATATAGATTGGGAGGGTAAGCATACTTTGTGACTGGACATTTACTCTTGCTGAACATTTACCCATATATATATATATATATATATATAGAGAGAGAGAGAGAGAGAGAGAGGCCCGAGACTATGCATCCAGATCAGCTGAGTACCACCCAAAAAATTTGGGCATGATCTGATACTTATCCATAGTTGAAAATGTGGTCAAAGGTGCCTAAAATCAATGCTCCAAGTTGGCTGGGCGTCACCTTATCTTGGATCCATCAAACAGAGGTAAAAATGTCAGAAAGTGAATTTTAAAAAAATAAAAAATCACATTCCCCGTGACTGATCAATCCAAAACAGGTGTTTTGGGTTTCACATGCCACATGACATGTGATATGGCATCCGGGTGTAGCCCTCCAGGGTGGCGTCTAAATGCATTTCCCCAATTCTCAAAAACATATATGGGAAAAGGGATGGTGCATTCCAATCCCGCCCGGGCTACACATCAATTCCGAATCACTTGCTTTGTGACACATGATCTCCACCCGTTTTCGTGTGTTGTGCCACGGGGCATGTGATTGGAAAAAAATTGTGATTTTAGGACATTTTTACCCTTCAAAACATAGGTCAAACATAACTTGAACACCCCATCAGCCTGGTGCATTCAAATTTTCAAACTTTGGCACATTTTTAATGGTGGAAAAGTCATAAAACAATTGTTTTTTTTTTTTTTTTTTTTATGGGGGGAGGGACCTGATCAACCTTGCGTATGTTGCTTTGGCACCCGATCCATTTGATAGGTGCCACATGGTGCTCAACTGATTGGTGCGTAGCGTTTTGGGCTTCATTGGAGTGCACATTTCCTGCCCTCTCTCTACATATATAATATATATATTCATCTTTATTGATCGTTACCTTTCAGGCTTGTTCATTCTATGCATTTTATTTACCCAATATGCATATCTGTGAAAGCCATTCTGCATTTCACTTAATTAATTTTTTTCGATTGAATCTATCAAGAAGTATGGCAGCTTATATTTAGCTGTTGATATCTGCCATTTTGAAGACTGAAATAAATGTTGAATTGATACACAATAGCTGCAGCTTGTGGTTTATAAGTGGGACCCTGATGCCTCTTTGTAATTATTGAATCACCACAACAATTCAGTGTGTTTAAGAGGGGTGTATTCTGTTTTTGAAAGATAACGCACCTTTTAATCACAGGATTCTGTGAAAAATTAACGTTAATGGATCTCAAGGCCTACTAATTTAGTTGTTCTACCTTGAGATCTGCAAAAGTCCATTTTCACCTGATCCTATGGCTAGGAGGCATACTTCATTTTTAAAATGGAGCAAGACTAAAGAGTCTTACACTAAATTTAAACATTACTTATTATGATCATAAAAATGTTTCTGTTCGTTTTAATCATGTTATCGGTGTCAGTATCAGTATTGGGTGTCGGCCGATACGGATACGATATCGCTAATACTTTGTAGGTCGATTTTTTTTTGAAAGAAAAAAAGAAAACAAGGTTTGTATTGGGCAGTATCGGCCGATACCGAGACAGTATCTACCGATACTGACCCATATTGGCCCAATTTCGATACTGATACCCCGATAAATGTATCGGGGTGGTAGCGGTATCGATTCTCGACGAAACTGATACATATCGCCTATCCGTGTTGGTATCGGCTGAGTTTTTATACCATGATTTAATGTCCATTCCCACATTGTCCTGTCTTAACTACTAATTTATGGTCAGAAACTATGGCGAATAAAACCCACACTAATGGAGATCCTATTTCAGTTAGTAAAACTCCATTTTTCTTGTAGAAAAATCAGAACTATTAAATTCACCATTTGCTCTATTTTTTATGCTCATTTTGTTTCCTTTATGTCCAGTTGGCTTGCACTGCAAGAGGAAATGAAATTGGACATGCAAAGAATTTGGAAAAGAAACCTAGGGAGAGACGATAGATGCATTTCTGATAATGGGAAGGAGGTATGACTCAAAATTATTTGATCTCTATTGCGTTTTTGTGATGTTCTAAGTGTGTGAGTACCTGTTTTATGCTTTCATCTTCAGGCTAGATTTCCATTTCTTGATGAGGATGTTATTAAAACTCTATTGGAAATTCCTCTTTGGGAAATTGCTGACCTTGATCAGCCTGTTGGAAGAGGTGATAAGAAGATTTTGAGAGAGGTAACTACTCATTTTGAAGATTTTCCACTTTCTGCTTCCTCTCAGTATTGAAAATTTATTATTCTCATAGTTTTATATGGGTACCTCTGTTTGTGCCTACGTGACCTCCGTTCATGCGTACGTGATCTTTGTTCACGCGTATGCCCGAAACTCACTGAAACCCATTGACTTCTTGAGATCAGACGATGCAGATCGTTTTTAGTGCCAATCTTCCACACAAATACAGAATGGATTTTAAAATCATAATCTTACCATCAAACGATCATCTTTTGATTCCACGTAGCACAAATCCCAAAAAGGGCCCTAAAATCACGTTTGAGCATGATGTGCGCCGTGTGATTTTAGGGCCCCGTTTTTCAAATCTGTGCCACGTGAAATCAAAACATGTCCGTCTGATGGTCCGCTCATGGTCTCAAGATCAATTGTGTGCAAGATTGGTGTGAAAAATGATCTGCATCGTCTAATCTCAAGAAGTCAATGGGTTTCTGATGTAAGTGCGAACAGAGGTCCTGTAGGCGTGAACAAAGGTACCCTTTTTATATTTACTAACATCTCCCAGAGTTTAGCCCTGCATTGTAAATTGTTATCTTATCACGTTATGGTGTCAATTAAAAGAAGTAAGAGTGTAAGACTTGTTAATTTGACACAGAGTAGTGCAATTTTATGTTTTTAACAATGTTGAGGTTTTTTATGGCGTGGAATGTTGGGCTATAAGAAAGCGTCAAGAAGATAGAGTACATGTGGCCTAGATGCGTGTGTTGAGATGAAAGGATAAAATGCGAATATGTACATTCGAGGAAATTTGAGAGTGACTCCTATAAAGGAAAAGATTATAAGTGTCACTTGAGGTGGTATGGACATGTTCATTGGAGACCAAAAGTATACGCAGGGTTGAGACGCTGCAAGCACACAGACATATGAGAAGCGGAACACTAGTGAAGACCTGGATGGAACCCGTGAGAAGGGGTATGAAGGATTGCGAAGTTACAGAGAACTTACCGCTAATTAGAACAAGTGGAGAAACAGGACTCGCAAAGCCCTGATATATGGGATATGGCTATGATGATGATGATTACATTCTTACTTCTCTCAAGAATGGCTGATGTGGGAAAATGTGATATACAAAGATGATTTTTTTTTTGTAAGTTGACATCAGGTTTTGTTCTTCCTGGCAAATTTTCACCTATTCACCAGGATGAAGCCTGAAGAACAAAGACAGTATGCCAAGATTCAAATTGCTCTTAGGATGGGTTTGGAAACAAGTAATTGGACTTGAGTCCCTCAAATCCAAATCCACTGTTTGGATAGACACTTTTGGACTCGGATTTGATCAAATCCACCATCATTTACAAATGACACCTATAGTATTAGAAAATAGAATTTCAAATAAGTCCTTCCAGGCATTACTTCAATTCCAAATAGTTTGGATTTGGAGACATGCATGCCTCTTTCTCTCTCTCATCTGCCGTATATATCTGAAAAACTCGTAATCTCTTATTGATTCTCTCTCCTCTGAGCTTCTCAATCTTTGACGAAGATCCATGTAGAGTGTTTGGAGAAATAGAGCATGGTCTACTCCTTCCTCGAAATTGCGGTCAACCGGCCAATCTGCAAAAATATGACAAAGTCTTACAGGTCAGATTGCATGGCTTTTGTTGTTTATGTTTGCACAATTTTAGATAGACTCGTATGGATCGGTAGCTTGGTTTTTCATGTGAGAGTTCTTGACTAGGTCATAATGGTGCCAATTAGAATATAAATTGCAGTTCCTAGATTCTTTGATGAACGGTGCAATGCAATTTATCAGTTTGATGTGTGTTTTAACATGACATTTGATTTCATTAATCAATACGTGCAATTGGATGACAGATCAGAATTTGCTTTTTGATTTTTTAGATTAGACACTAATAGAATCAAACTTTAGAATGTTGATGGATGGTTACATCAATGTGAAAGTGGGATCATAGAGGGGTGGAAATCTTGAGAGTAAATGGTTTTTTGTAGGATGCATTGGAACAGTTTGACAAAAGGCCTCAAAGAGATCTGTAAATCCAAATCCATCTTTTTTTGAAACTAGCCAAACAAAATATTTTCAAATCCTCAATCAAATCTAAATCCCTGCTTAAACGTTCAAACAAAAGATTTATAAATCCAAAAATTTTAAATTCTGGATTTAAATGCTTGGATTCCAAATACCTTCCCCAAATTCAAATCCTTGTTCCCAAACACAGAACTACTGATGTGCCACAAAATATAATTGGGACACTTGGGAGAGTTTTTTTCAACGAGAGTTTGCAAATTATTTGAGATAATGAATCCTGAGGCTGCCCTTCAGATGTCCTATGTTTAAGCTGTGGTTCTCAGAGCTGCTACTTCTTTTTTTGCAGGGGAATTACTGGAAATCAGGTTATATTTACAAAGGAATTTAACTAACTCCAAGGATATTTCTAGAACCCTTACGAATGACGGCTTGGGGGATTCCCTGATAACACCTAACCACTTTACGGGACTTGATAATGTATGCCTTGATCTGCACTCATCCAGTTGTCTTGTAAACACCATCATCACAACATCAAAGGCCTCAATTAATGCGTAAATGATCAGATGCTAGGATCAGACTCCCGGTCACTCCTGATTCCCTGAAATTCTTCCTTGGAGCATTCCCCCCGTTGTTAAATGTTCTAGTGCAGCCTATCTCTCAGGATATCCTGGAATTCCTTGGATCTTTTTGTCTTTCACTTTGCTTGCCATGGTGTGTAATTCATTTATTTGGAAGCAACTTTTGAACAAGCCTGTCGTTTCTCCTAACATCAAAGGCTTAATCTCATGATGCATCTGTAGATAATGAAGTGACAGAATAGTGAGGATTGTTTAGTGTTGGAAGCATAGTTCTAAAACTCGGCGAGTCTATGAGTTAACTGGGCCGAGTTACTCAACTCGACTCGATGGGATTTTGAGTTGGGTCCGAGTCGAGTCAAGATTTTGGTAGGATGATGCAATCAGGGTTCATAAATACCCTTACATAAAAAATACTTCCATGAGATAAGGTTTTGGAAATCCTATCTTTTTAAAAAGTATTAAACCACACATTTGATCAACATATCTTTCCATCTTTCAGAGCAAGTCGAGTTTATCCGAGTCTTTGAGTTAACTCGACTCCACCAACTCTCGAGTCGAGTTTTCGCGTTTTAAAACCATGGTTGGAAGTATTGCCAATGTCATAGGTCTATCTAATCAGTGTTGAGGATGGAGAAGGGAATATAGTTTTGCAACTATTTTGGGGTTCTACAAAAAATAATATGGATAATGGATCTAGCCAGGTTTTCTTTTCAAGTTGTGATTCCTTACTACTTTGATCAATCCCTTGGGATTTGGCAGCTATGCGAAGAGCTTCACATAATTATGAGTCAAAACTCCATTTTTGTCAGCTCCTTTGGTGATTTGAATCGGTTGAGAAGTTGATTATGGGTTTGTGTGTGATGGATTAGGAAAAGTGGTATTAGGGTTTAGATGGTAGTATTAGGGTTTAGGTTGATGGTCTTAGGGTAGGGTTGGAGAAGAAGAGAGAAGTTAGAGAGAGAATTAGGGAAAAGCTTAGTAAGTGGAGGGGTCCTCACTAGCCTTTATATTAAGTGAATAAATTTGTGCATGCACACCCATTATTATGGTTGACATATCATATACACAAATAATATAAAAGTAACACACATTAAGGGAACTTATCACTGAAGAAATATTGATCCTCCATGCATCGGTCAAAATCCCTGTTTTCCAGTTGGTATTGTCCAGCTCCGAAACCGAAACATATCGGATGATACATTGGTATGTATTGTCCGATACATATATGATACATTGAATGTATCGTACCGGAGGTTTCCGATACCAGTATTGTCCGGGATTTTGTCCCATGCCTCCGTGTGAGGGGAGATTATAATACTTTACCTTAATTGGGCTTATATGGTTCAGCTAAATCTACAAATTGCTTGCTTCTAATGTTGTCTACATGTGGGAAGATGGGTTCTTGTTTTGCATGGTAGCCAGACTGAATATGTTGCTCGTTTTGTTCTAGGTTGCGAGGTTGCTGGGCTTAGAAGCTGCATCAGTTCTGCCGAAGAGGGCAATCCAGGTGCATTTTATTTTTTTTCTTTTGATAACCTGGGTGTTGAGGCCTCTTAGTGCCTCTGACTAATCTTCCAAGGGCATGTGCGCGGCCTAAGTTAGCACATGCACGAGATATACATCCCTAGGGTGGCCTCAAGGGGAGGGGGGATTTGAACTCATTCAAATATCTTTTTTTTATTATTATTTATCAATAAATGAAACGAACTTAAATAATCTCTATTTAAATGAACTTCAAGGATGCTTGGGTCACTTATATTGTACATGTGACAGCCCTTGTTATTAATCGAAACTAGCCAGGCGGCAGGCCATGGTATGGATAGTCTCGATGCAATGATCACATTTATTAGACCGTTATGATCATCTATGTTGGACTCTGTAAATAGATGTGTAAAAGGTTAATTGGCAACACTCCACATTTAATGCTCAAAAGGTTTGATCTGGTTAGAATCCTCCAATCGCACTATGGTTTGAGTTGTCTGATCCACACTGTGTCCTGCCACCTGGACTTAGTATAGCCAACCCGAGTGCCAGCGGTGGCACTCTGTCAAACTCAAACCGACAACCCTCATAAAAACACTGTTAATTTTGAGCGGCAAATCTGCGAATGCTCAAAAATGAACTTTCACTGATTTGCTTGCTCATAATTTGCAGTGCCCGTCCAATTCTTAGCCATTTGGACAAAAGGAGATCGACTCTAGCTCTTACCACATTAAAATTTTACCTTCTCAGTTTGGATCGAGAATAGCGAGGGAGTCGAATCGAAAGAACTTCGGGAGTAACCGAGCTGCAAACCAAGCATCTGCAGGGAGTGTAGTGATCCGGGGACCGGGACCTTAACACCGAGGCCTCATCTTTATTCCTGTGTGTTGCCAATTCATGGTTCACTGTAAAATAGTTAGCAGGATCTGCCGGAACGCTTCAGATTGTTTTCGGCATGTCTTTGAAACGAGTCATCCGTTGGAAATTCAAATCTTACACCAAGGTTGGAAATCATATGGCCATCAGAAATGCCTTCCTGGTATGTTTGTTTTGCTTTAGTATACTACGCTTCTTTTATACAGCCCGTAGATCAGCACAGATGTATCTCAAGCAAAAAATGGTTCGTCTTTTGATGTCCTCTTGATCTATGGTTTGAAATCTCAATGTCTCATCGTGTTTTGGCGAGTCCCGAAACAGAGATGAGGGGCGTCTCGTTTCGGACAAGATGTGAAACGTTTTATCCATGCCCCCAAACGGTTCGGATTAACATGTGTCTTTTTTGGGCGAAATTTTAAACCATGCTCACAACCCAAAGTGCAGAAAATTCTCCCCTTCTTCCATCAACTACTTGACTTTCCATCAGTTATATGGTTGGGGTCATTTGATCAAATGGTCTCTGTCCTAAGATTCAACCTTAAATTAATGCTTGCCAACCTATGACCTAACCATCTGATAAACAGCCTTTTTGTGCCTTCATGTGGACCATTGTGCAATGTTGTTTGAGTTGGTCTATGGTCACCATGGATCAAAATTTCAGCCGAAATTTTGAAATTTCGGCCGAAATGTTTCGGTTTCAGGCATGGCCGAAACGAATCCAAAATTTCAGTCCATTTTGTATGGGGTCCAAAATTTTGGATTTCAGTGATTCCCGAAACCAAAATTCAACCCGAAATTTTGATCCTTGATGGTCATTATTACCAACCTTTATTTTAAAACAGTATTTTTCATAAAATGTGCCACTTATGTGAAGAATATAATTCTTAGATTGCCTAAAAAAATTTTGGATTGTTCAAACACTTTTAAAATGAAAGGTTATCACGTGTTTTTAGCTGTTTATTTTAAAAATATATTGAAATTTATTTGGACTGTCAACTATGATAGAGAATATAGGATATGTATATTTTTATATTTAAATTTATATAGGATATTAGGCTAGTACACCATTGAAAGTGTACTAATCATTGTACATGTGACACTATTCTATCTTGGCGTATCCTGTCTATGTGATGATCTCATGAATAGCTACCACGGTTTATCCAAATTTGTGTACTTTAATATCAAGTATTATTCTTTTTCTTAATGACTACTATTGAATATCAGTGATCAAGAAAAGATTTGAGAAATTTCAATAGGGTATCGCTATTATCACCAGTTTATTAGTAAGTACCACTATTTTGTCATGATGAAAACTATTAACTGATTTGAATCTGACGATGGAGATTGAGTTTTGATCCAATCTTTCTCATGATAGATCTTAAGATCATGGCACGCTTGGCAAACGTTCAAATGTTGATTCCACATGGAACGCATCCCCAAAAGTATTTAGATTATGGAAAAAGGAGTTGACCTTCACTTTTAGTGCTTGTGCCATGTGGAATCAATATCTGACCATTTAATATGCAAGCCACGATCTTAAGATCTATTACGAAGAAGATTGTAGTAAAAAATAATCCTCACCATCTTATTCAAATCAATCAATGGTTTTCGTATGTGACAAAACTGTGTTGTTCTTACTAATAAACGGGTGAGAATAGCAGTACCCATTTCAATAAAGGAAAACACAGTTGATGGCATAGTGACAAATTCGCCAAAAAGGGGATCTAAGGAAAATTTCGGTAAGTTTTTTTTATATTTTAAATACCTTAGTAATTTCGTATATAGTTTAGTGATTTTTTTTTAAATGTTAAATATATTTTTAATTATCAAATTTTTTCCGAAAGGTATCAAAATTAATTTGAAAGGGCCCCCACCAAAAAATTATCGAAAACAAAATTTGTTACACTATGGTTGAGGGTCAATTCCAAAATTAATTATTTAAAATGGGCGAAACATACATGCAAGGTATAAAAAATCGGCCGATTCTGATATCTATCAGTTTTCAGTCAAACTGATGCGTATCGGTATCACTGATACGTCTTGGCTTCAATTGAGATTTTAGTTTAGTGTTTTTTTTTTTAATTGGTCCATACGTATCGACCGATTCGTATCAGCCTCGGACAAATCGATTCCGATTTTAATACCTTGCATACATGCCTTTTAACTGTTTTAAAAGCATTCTACTAAAAGTAAAAAAGATTGAATCACGGAAAGAGGGACTTTTGACCCTCTTAGATAAAAAGTTCATAGATTTGCATCCGTTGTGAACCACCTTTCCATCACTTGGGCTCTAAGTCCGTGCGTATCTTATGGGCCACGTGGCATATTGTGCGGTAGTGATCAGGTTGGTTTCATAAAACATCAGGTGGTCCATCTGATATGAAGGCTATGATGTAGAGACTATGGTGCACAGATTTGACACAAAACATGATTCCTATCCTAATTTCCCTTGGACCGTCTGCCTACCCGGTCTGGCCCTAAAATCTTAGGTGTAGGGCTTAAAAATGAGGGCTGGAGCCTCAAAATCACAAGCCTGCTATCCATCGGGTCGGGTAAGGACTTAACAAGCTTGTAAGGCCGGCGTGGCCCTGCCCATGCATCACTTTCAATTTTATATTATACATGCTAAATATAGGGAGTCATTATTTGTACTCGAAAATTTGGCCCTTGCCCCGAAGTTAAAGAAAGACTTTGTATTTTAGCGACATGTGGCATGTGAAAACCTAATCTAAGCTGTCGGATTTAAAGTTCATGATTTATAGATCCTTAGCGGATAAGATTAGAGCAAAATACAATATTTATCATATGATCTATTGTAGTTAACTTTTGAATCAAATAATAGCCTTCAACTATATTTAATCACATGATGAAATTTGTGCTAATCTTTTACACATAGTATCCTTAAAATACAGCCTTCAAATCAGATGTCTTTGTTTTAAAGTAATGGCTCTTACAATCACATTACCAAAATAATACTCAAAATTACCATTAGATTTATCAGATTTATCAAGCGGATAGTTATAAGGATATTCTAGTAATTTAAATATGAGTTAGTCTACAATTAGTGTCCACCCATCATGTGCATTTAAGCAATCCATTCATGTGTGACTGCATGACGTGCACGGACTTTCATGGATTGGAAGTCCGTGCGTGTCATGCAATCACACAGATGGGTGGACTGTCATGCCCACCTAAGATGGGTGGACACTCGTTGTAGACTAACTCTTAAAATAGTTTTAAAGAGAGTTCTGAAGATTTTTTTGTCTCTAGCTCATAGTGACAAATTTCGTTTCGAGAATTTTTCGGTGGGGGTCATTTTGGATTAATTTCAATAGCTTTCGAAAAAATTTCGGGATTAAAAATATAAAAATATATATATATTTAATATTTTTGTCACGACCCAGAATCCTTACCCGACCTCAAGGGCCTAGAATTCCGTGTTATGACACCGCACGCTTGTTAAGGCGATAAGCGAACATACACATAATTCTTATATTGATTTAGCATATGGATCAAGGCATTTAATAGTATCATTTAAAAATAAATGACTCAAGAAAACAGCAGCGGAAAACGTAGATGACATTGATTAAGTGATAAATCATAACCATGCATCTATAATCAAAAGCAAGCAGAGGTTTTACGTATAATAAAACAGTCCCAACGCAAACCCAAAATTGGTGCTGAAAAATAAAAGTATCTAATAACAAATCTCCCCTGAAAATAATAAAAACTATGACTAAAGAATCTCTCAATGCTCAAAGTAGTCCGCCGGATCTATTCCCTCGTCCAGATGGTAGCTGACGTCTTCACTCTCATGAGCCGCATCAGGAACAGCAGCATCCCCATCCTCAGTGATGGAAAAATCAGAGTTCTCACCTGCAACTGTTAGTTGTGGGGAGGGGGTGAGTTTACTCAGTCACGTAAACTCAAGAGGGTTACAATCGATCCATAAATACCCAGTGATACGTGTGTGCAATCGCTTGAGTTGCGGTATATTTTGAAATAAATCAAACAGTTATAAATGATTACAAAAATATCTAAGATCTCATATCTATCATAACAAAACTGAAAAATATAGCATAAAAAGAAAAAAAGTAACATAAAATGAAAAGACCTGACATAACATGAAATGAATATGATGCATCAAGTTCTGATCTCTTTTTGTGTCTGCTTTGTCGACTTTTCCTATGTGACATATCTTAAAACTTAATATTGCTCCATATGCCTACACAATGTACTTTACATCTTACTTAATTTACGTATACGACTTGTGTCAGGGCCACTGCTCGAGCCTATCACGCGAAGTCCACGTGTAGATAACCACCTAACCTCCATATCATATCGTATACCACCATCCAGCCCGATGAGATTGAATGCATTTAAATCAGTGTCCCCTTACGTTCGGGATACTGTCGTATCGTATTGTCCTTAAGACCCGTCTTGGCTGTAGACGTTAGATCTTGCGGTGGCACGCAAGACATGGCACGTATAGAAACTCAATTTGTATTTTGCTGGCCTTAACAGCGTACTTATCCGTATTCGTATCTTACCTTATCTTACATATAATTTCTTATCGTTTGCTTAAAACTTAATTTGAAGTGAGCCATGGTGCGATAAGATTCACAAAATCACGCTTTACAAGGAACGGGTTTCGTAGTAACCTAGATGTACTTCGTGTGGTAGCCCATACTCCCATAGAGGTGTTGCATCCATACATAGATGCCTACATTCCAAGTTTCACGTAACCGTGACGGGAACCCCACCATGACGAAGGCTTAAAAGTCGTGTGATATAGCTTATTCCTTTTTAATTATGCGTATACCCTATTGTGATTTTTCTATATGGTGCATGCCATATGATGAAAGGACTAACTTGGCCAAAAGAAACTATTTCATACGCCTTACATACTTGTGAATATAAAATAATAATTAAAATTTGAAAAGAACAGATATTTCATACAAAATTTTTGGAGAAACCTTCATGGGCCGTTAGATTGCTTAGAGATTGATCGGGCCTATGATTCTTGAACTTTTCTAAGTGGTCTGGGTGTCGAGACCTTTTTCTAATTTTGACCCAAGAGTGGATCAAAGAGACGGGTCAAATAATCTCCTTAGTTATACACGGGTTCATATCCCTTATCAAATCTTCCAAACTTGCGGGTCTCAAAACACGTCCTCAAAATTTTAGTGGCACTTATCTGATCTATTAGATTATATTGTGTTACTGTCGAGATCGTTTTAAAGTTGGTCCTATGGGCCACTTGCGCCTTGATTCTCAAAAATTAAGGGTCAAAGGTAACCCATGTATTATTCCATGTGGCACCTAAGGCTAAAATAAGGAGGCATGAACTTTGAGTCATCTATCCTCTAATCTGAATCATTTGATGGTTAAACAATAAAATTTTACCTAAGGTTGGTTCTTTTGTCCCGATCCCGATTCGATCTCTAGCACACTAGATCTTTCAGTCAACGTTTTACAAGATCTAGTAGTCAAGTGCACACTTAGTGTACCTACCATGTGGCGATCAGATTGAACAGATCTGAACCATAAGATATTTAAGAAAGATGATTCTAAGGTATTAGATCTTTGGGCCCAATTTATTTTGATCTCTAAGGTCTCAAATATAAGGGTCAAAACCTTCATGTTCACTGATATCCAAATAGCCTTCTAATTTTCTTGATTTGTGGGCTAAATTCTCGAGTTCTGAACCGTCAGATGTCTCGAGGATTTCAATTAGTGGAGAGGGTCCATCTCTGTTCTATTTCTTGGGTTGGGCCCATAAGACTTCGTATATTAATATTTTACTTTTCTCTCGAATCAACGGCTATACGAGCATTTGCACCGAACTATTGGTGCAACATGTACCCATTATAAAAAAATAAAAAAATAAATAAAACCATGCTCTAAATACTCATTGGAACGGCCGACACCGAAAATGTTTGGTCGAGTCGACCGCCGATTGATTACATCCGACGGCAAACAAGTCGTCGGAGAACTCACCTATATACACATAAAACCAATTGAGGAGGAAGCTCTTGAGAATCTCTCTCTCTAAAACTCTCCCTTCTTCATTTTCTCTCTCTAAATATATAGGTTAGAGGTTGGGCCTTCACTTTCTCTCTCAAATTTTATACTAGAAGTTGGGTCTACACTCTCCTCTCTCTAAAGCTAGTTTTTGCCTTGGGTTTCTCTCTTACAGAGACCCGGGTCAAAACAAGTAGCGATTGAATGCGTTCTGAAGATAGAAATTATAAATAAATAAAAAAGAAACGGACAGATACAAAAATAATACTTATGTGCCGCAATAAAATAAATTCCTGATTTCATGAGTTGGGACATGGCCTTACCGATTCAATGGTACGAGCGATTTAAATTAAGTGGCATTGCTTCGACACGTTCCTTCAGTGGTCAATGTGGATTAAAATTGAACTTTGTATAAATTTTCTTTTTGTTTGGAGTGTCACTGAAATTAATATGATCAGCAAAGTAATAAAAAAAAAAATGAATAAAGATAATAACAAGGATCAATACCTTACAAATAGATATATATTTAAGAGTCAGGTTGGGGAAGTAGACGATCTAGAAGTTGGGCTGGGGAAGGAGACAAACTAGAAGTTGGGCTCTCGTGTCACACACACACACACACAAGCAGATATATATTTAAGAGTTATCGACTTGCATAAAAGGATTCAATGATTAGAAGACTTGAGAAGAAGCCGTTGATGAGGGATGTGGCTCCCTTGTGAGCCATCAATTAATATCAAAATATTCATATAAATCCAACATGTATATTCAACTATATAGAGCTCCATTGAGAGAGTTTTGAAATCTATTTATATATCTATATTTTTCAAAATAATTGAAAAATCTATGCTGGATTGAGGGGCACCCACCTGTTGGAGCGTGCACGTAGGAGTTGATTTCAAGCGCTAGATCGGCGATGCGACTCCTACACGTCGATTCGGCGATGTGCTTTCGGCAGTGGATCGACGGTTTCACGCTTATGCAAATCAGATTCAAGGCAGCACTTTGGCTCGGGTGTGGTATTTGTGCGCCACCCCGTGGGCCGATCGGCAAAGGGCCTGCTAGGCGTTTTAGAAGGGAGCGTGGCTGTTGGGTTTGGTTCAGAAGTGAGAGAGGGAGGAAAAGGAAGACGGCTGTTTGGTTTAGTGGGTTAAGATATATGTATATTTATAAACAAGTCTATCTATATATAGAGAGTGAGGGTAAGGTTTGAAGTTAAAAGCCTTTGGTGGCTCTTATTTATAGAGAGAGGAAGAGACCGACGTGGGTGACCTGAATTGGTAAGTTCCCAAACCTAAAAGGGGCAAGAGTTCCAAGAGAGTAGGAGTCTTTTTTGGGACTCTTCTTATTTGGTAAAAAAAATAATTTAGTTGCCCTATAGAGTGTAAACGTAATAAAATAGAAATTCCTGAAATTAGCATTTGTGTGGGTCAGGATAGAGTGTGCGTACACATACTCCCTCTTGATGCATCCTAAATCTATCGCCATTCATTTAAGCCAAAGATACCCGGGTCATAACAATTTTTAATATATATATATTAAATATATATATCGAAATTTTCTCAAAATTTTTGTTTGACCCCCATTTCACGAAATTTTGTCGAAATTCGGCAAAATTTGTCACTAGTCTAGCTTTCATAAAAAAAAAAAAAGTTTACAAGAAATTTCAACAAAATACAAATAATCAATAAAGCCTAAATCCTGCCCAAGCCCACCCCAACCAGCTTAAGTTAGGGCTAAGATTGGGCATATCAAAGCCTGCCTAAGTTAGGGACGGGCTAGATTTTAGGAAGGCCCGTCCTTAACCCGGCTCGTTGACAACCGTCGTCAAAGGCTGTAAAAATTATTGCTATGGTGAATTTTAAATGATACTGTTAGTTGTGGTATTGACTCCGTTGACTCTGAGATGATAGAAATCTTTTTGGTGATAAATTTTTAGTTTAACAAATCTAAAATTTTCTACTGAGAGGTCCCAAACTTTTTCATAATTATTTGATAGCGACTGATCTTTTGCTAACCTACCAACGTTGGAGACAATCTAACTTTCTTTAAAAGATCACGTGTGGGTTTCGTGTACTTTTAATGGACCAACGATCAAAATTTCTACGGAAATGACCGAAATTTCTGTTGAAATTATCGGTTTTGGTTCCCAGCGAAATGATACTTTGGACTGAAATTTTGGTCCAAATTTGTATGGGATCGAAAATTTCGGCCGAAATTTTGGTCAAATTTTCTGTTTTTGATCGAAATTTTAATTTCGGTCAAGCCCAAAACCAAAATTTTGACCCTTGTAATAAACAAAAATGCCTTCCAACTAAAAGCATGTAGGCATTTATTTTTAGGTGCGATCAATTAGTCATGTATAAAATGTGATGGATTAGTATATTTTAAGACCGTAACCACCAATCAGTCTTATACATGATTGATGATCACATTCTTGTACGAAAATGATCGGTCTCATTTGAGACATTGCAATGTCATACGAGACCGACCTTTCTTGGTCTTATATGAGACTAATTGGTTACAGGATCATATAGTTCCGTTCAATCTCACTTAAAAAAAATGTGCATGTGTCATGGATCAAAATTATCAGCCGAAACGCATTGGTTTCTGTGCATGCAGAAATGAAAATGAAAATCGAATTTATCGGTTCAGAATGTATGGGAATGAAAATTTTGGTTTCGGATCAGCCCGAAACTGAAAAGAAATCCGAAATTTTAATCCTTGGCACGTGCTCTTAGATAAAGGGCATTTTTGCCCATTAAAGGTAAATTATCGCACATACACATTTTTTTAAATCAATTTTAAGTCTTATAAGCAAGATATCAAATATTAGCCGATGACGATACCGATACGTATCGATGTCGATACATTTCAAGTATCCAACTTGGTATCAGTATCTGCCGATACCTATATTTTTTATTTACATTTTTAAATAGGCCGATTGGTTGCGGTCCTCCAAGGACCGATACCCGATATTGATACCGGGCTTGTTACCTTGCTTATAAGTAATAAGAGATTTATTGGACCGTGGCTGGTTAAAATGCAAAAGTTTTAGACCCAAAACTCGCCCAATAATCTTTACATCGTGTCCATCCAATTAGATTGAATACATGGTATTCTCACATGGCAAACATCCAATAATGGCCCGAGTACTTTGTTACCTGGTGCTTGGGCCTAGTGCCTAATACAAACTCTTGACCCGAATGCCGAGGCTGGTAATCGGTGCGGGTACCCAATACCAACTCATGGGCCGAGTTTATATTTTATAACCACTACAAATAGCAAACCGTTTAAAAAAATTTAGGGTTTTAGGGTTTCATGGTTGCCATGGAAAATGAGAAGAGGGGTGGTTGCAGAGCAGAAGAAGCCATCGGAGGAAACTCGAAAGCTCTTAACACTCTTAGAGAACTCATCATCGGCCCCATCGCCTATGAAAGAGAATCTCGAAAGCTAGGCCTTAAAGTAGGTTTTATTTATTATTATTCTGAAATAGTCTCTTTTGTCAAAGAATTAGGGTTTAAATTTCTTTCTTTTTTTAAATTTTTATGCTTCAGTGGCCCAGGGGATTGCTGTTGTATGGACCTCCAGGCACCGGAAAGGTTTGCAAATCTCGCTTTTAATTTTTAAATTTTTTGTATTTTAAAATTTTTTTAGTTTATGGCTTGATTTATCCATCCGACTTTTGTATTTGCAACCATAGTGACCAAGTCGGTTTCGGGAATAAATGAGTTTGGAAAAAAAATCCGGAAAAATTCGTCATATTCGGGGAAAAAAAGGGTCAAATTTTGCAAAAACAAAAAAAAAAGATATTTATGAAAAGATATTAAATAATATGTGGTAATAATATGCAATAAATAATCATTTTATAGTCACATCTTGATTGAATAGGCAATTAGGGTGAATGGGCTCCTCACTCGCTGGATGCCACCTTAATAGATGACATGTTTGGGTTCCATTGATTTTACTTTTAGGCATTTTTTATCCCCTGAGAATTGTACCCAGCAGGTGGTTTTATTTTTCTAATCAATCAATGTGACATCATATTTTATTGTCTGTTTGTTTGATTTTTGGTTTTGTGTAAATTGTGATGTTTGAAATTTTAAGTTGGGTGCCATTATTTGCACCTACTTTTCTTGTGAAGAACACGTTTCCACCATATAAACCGTTGACTGCCTTGAATCAGACGATGGAGATCATTTTTCGTCTCAATCTTCCACACAATAGATGTTGAGATCATGGTGCACCTATCAGACGGTCACATGTTGAGATTCCATGTGACACACATCCCCAAAAGTGACCACGATCATGGACGTACCATGAGAAAGGGTTCTCAAGTCCCACTTTTGGGGATATGTAACACATGGAATCAAGATCGGACCGTCTGCTAGGTGTGACATGAACTCAAGATCTTTTGTGTGGAAGATTGGGACAAAACACGATGTCTATCGTCTGATTCGAGGCAGTCAACGGTTTCTTATGGTGGAAATGCGTGTCTATTTCACAGGAAAAACTGGTGCAAAAAACGCCACCCTTTTAAGTTTTTGCTGTGATATTTGAACAACCTTGGGTCAACTGGAATTTTGTTTTTAAGTGTAATGGCTTTCTGTTTAGGCTTAGTAGAAGGGACCCGATCCCCTGAGTGCCAGCAGCAACACTTGTGTCAATCTCACACTGCGAACCTTGGTTTGAGCACTGGTAATTTTTAGTGCCAAATCAGTGAAAGGTCAAAAGGTTACGTCCACTGATTTGCATGCTTATCAAGTTATAATAGCAGTGTGGATCCCGAGGCTTGACCATTTGGACCGTTGGCACTCTGGTTGGGAACCTAATACCTGCTCTTTTGTTTATATGTTGTAGTCAGATTTTTTTGAGGACTCTATTTTGTTTTCCAGTTATTTACTTGACGGAGTTTTCTGATGTTTTAAAAAACTTAAGTGATGCTATCAACTCAACCAAAGTCTTAATCAAGCCAAGTTCACATAGCGAACTTTTGAGGGTTCTTGTCACAGATTTTAAATTTGATTTGGGTTGTAAACAAACATTTTGATTATTTAGATTATTGAGCAACGATCTGAATGCTGACTACATTTCAGACAAGCTTGGTTCGTGCTGTTGTTCGAGAGTGTGATGCTCACTTGACTTCGATTAGGTACTAATTTTAATAATAAATTTGATGATTATATTGTATGAAATGATGGTGTTGATCTTCATGATGATTAATTATGATGATGATGATGGTGATGACGATGCTGATCTGAACGACCTGTATATATGTATTGAGCTGGTTTTACATACCCAACCGTAGCACTTGGTTTAGTCTCCTTTTGTCCAAATGGTCAAGCCTTGGGAGCTGCACAACTTTTTATGAGCATGCAAATCAGTGAAAGTACAATTTTGACCTTTCACTGATTTGGTACTAGAAAATTTTTGCACATTTACCGAGGATGGCGATTTGAGATTGACCCAAATGTCGGCTGCTGCGCTTGGGTCGCGTACCTTATACTAAGTCGCATGTCGCTGTCTGAAAAATTGTTTAATATGCAGTTTCTGTTCTGCTAGTCGTATTTAGTTATCATTGATCGGCTTTTGTTTTATGTATGAGTTTCACAGTCCACAGTCTGTTCATAGAGCGTATGCTGGAGAAAGTGAGAGGATTTTAAGAGAGGCTTTTTCTCAAGCATCATCTCATGCATTATCTGGGAAGCCATCTGTCATTTTTATTGACGAAATTGATGCTCTTTGCCCTCGTCGTGATTCAGGGTATGCCACATAAATTTTTGTAACAAAGGCTACATCTATCCTATCTTTACTTCTGCAGTAAACTACCTGTAGTAGTTGTGTGGCCTGACTTTAGATTTTTTTTTTTTAAGTACCTTTTCACCCACCAATCTTTGAGTTCACCTATGTTGAAACCCATTGACTGCTTTGAATCAGTTTCAATCTTTCACACGATGGATCTTAAGATCATGGGCGTACCATCAGACAGTCAGTTATTTTATTTCACGTGGCACACATCCCAAAAAAGTGACCTTAAAATCATGTTTGAGCGTGATGAGTTTCATGGGATGTTAAAGTCACTTTTTGGGATGTATGCTACTAAAATAAAAAACTGGCCATCTGATGGTACGCCCTCGATGTCAAGATCCATTGTGTGAAAGATCGGGACCAAAAATGATCTCCATCGACTGATTCAAAGCAGTCGATGGGTTATCAACGTGGGTGAACTCAAAGATTTGGTGGGTGAATTAAACGTACCCATTTATTTTATTTGCGTTAGTGTTTCAGCTTATGATATTATGGGGTTCGGTTTTTTATTTCATACAGGAGACAGAGGGAGCAGGAGAATCGCATAGTTGCTCAGCTCCTTACTTTGATGGATGGAAGGAAGGGTTCATCAAAGCCTGTTCATCATGTCATTGTTGTGGCTTCAACTAATAGGTAAATCAACAAGTTCATTTATTGAATATATAGCTTTGCTAATGTTTTTGTATAAATGCAACATGTTCAAGGTCTCATATTTTTGAAGTAGCTAAGGAGTATTCACACACATGGGCTTTGTCAACTCTCGCTCGGCCCATGTTTGGCAGATTTATTTGAAGTTCATTCATCAAATTGATGAACCTGTGCAATATGGCTCAATTGGTTTTATTTGATGGTGGTGTACACATAGTTACCAAAATATGTGTTATTTTTTTAAAGCTCATTTAAACTCTCTTTTTTTATAAAATGTCGGTAACACATTTAAAACACATTTTTTCAGTACTTGTATTTTTTTTAAAATCACGATTTTTACTTTTTAAATGCGTTTTTTACTATTTTTTCCGCAATTTTCCTATTTTGTCAATAAAATATTTATTTTTTAATGTTAATAAATATTTCCGTTACTTTTTTTCTCAAATGCTTCCTGATTTTTTCGCGCTGTTTTCATTTTTTTTTGCCTTGCCGATTTTTTCCCAAGTTTCGACTTGGTAACTATGGGCTTACATATGATTTCATGAGTTGCTTCCATGGAATTTTTTTTTTCACTAGTGCATTACCCCAACACCTACAATAGGATGTCATGGTAGTTAATTAGGTGGGCACTGAGGAGGAAAGGCATTTGAATGAAAATATTAAGATGATTGATGCATGTATGAGGGACGGTAACTAGTATAAGAACTCTCCATAGAGAGATGGCTAAATTCTCAATTATAATTGGTTTGCATCAAGGGTCTGCATTGAGTCCTTATTTGTTTGCATGGGTTATGAATCAATGGACATCATAAATATAAGGCTCCATTTAGGGGTGTAAATTAAAACAGAAAATCGACCGAAAAATCGAGCCTCCCAAACTGGACTGAAACCGACTAAAAACCAACACCGAACTGGTTTGCTCTGGTTCGGTTTCAGTATTGGTAGCTGAAAGCCGAAAATCGGCCGAGTAGGGTGAGAAAACTGACCCTAAAACTGAAAAAACGTAAAATAAAATAAGAAAAACCGAAAATTTCTCTTTAAAAAAAGAGAGAGAAAAAAAATATGGGAAGAAACCGAAAATCGCACTGACCAAAACCAGAAACGGATTGGTTCGGTTCGATTTCGGTTCAGGGGGTGGGAAGTTTGGTTAACTGAAATGGAAACTTCTTGGTTCGTTCGGTTTTAGATGAACTGACACTGTCGGTTCGGTTAACCGAATTTGCACCCCTTGCTACATTAAATATATTTTTTGTTTGTTGATGATTTGATGCTCATTTCCCAAACAATAAAGGAAATGATAATTTGGAATTGCCGAGAAAGACACTTTAGCATAAGGAGTCTTTTAGTGCCACAGTGTGATAGATTTGGTACTTGGGGTCTACTATGGACGGTGGATTTGAGGAAGATGACTCAAACAGTATCACTGCAGGATGGGAAAGTGGAGACAAGTGTGTAGCGTATTGTTGGATTAACAAATGCAACTTAGATTGAAGGAACATTTTTATAAGACTCCTATAAAGCCTGCATTATTGTAGGATGCTAGTGTTGGGATACAAAAAAGAGACAAGAAATGTTGTTCAAGATGATTTTTGCATGCCCATATGAGACTTGAAACAACCCATATGCAAGGGATTGTTATTGATACCAGCCATTGTGACAAAAAGCGGCATTTAAAAAAAAAAAAATACGCGTATGATATCCCCTTTTTTTGCCACAACATACTAAACATGTGAGATGCCCGTATTTTTGAATAAACCACGTTTTCGCGTATTAAACGTTTTTTCCATTTTTTCCATCTTCCATGTTTTACAGTTTTTTTACCTTTTGAGTTTTTCCTCTTTTTTGTATTCTTCCGACTTTCTCGCTTACCATATTAAACCTGTACCCGTATTTTGTCACTTTGATACCAGCACAAGAACGTAGCATGAGGGGCTACTGTTTATTTATTTTGTTATGATAAAAAGAAAATAAACAATTTAGCCCTAAACATAATTTAGTAGAGAAATCTCTGGCAAAACCGACCAAATAGATGGGAAAAGATGGCGATGATGCATTTGTCCATATATTTTATAGTTAGATTTCTTATCACGCTGAAATGGATTCTCTAACACTATGAGTGATGGTACTTCTTGGATGTTTCTTTTGTTCTTAAGGATAATTATTTCTTATTCATATATTTTTATAACTTCTCTTATATGGTTTATGTTTGGTGATTTCTGATATCTCTGGTCACAGGCTAATTAATGGACTTGCTACCTATTAAAGATTTGAATTCCTTTCTTAAGGTTGCTATTGGCATTCTTTCCTTTTGGCGGCTTTTACAAAATATTCTTCGAAAGTTTCATTTAGATTAAATACTAATACTTGAAGTTTATTATTTATTTATTTTTATTTTTTTGTGTTATAGAGTGAATGGGATTGATCCAGCATTACGAAGACCCGGACGGTTTGATACTGAAATTGAAATTACGGTACCTATAGAAGGGGAGCGCTTACAGATCCTTGAGGTGGGCATCATGGCCACTTTAATCTCCCAAAACATGTCCAAATGATGCTATCTCTGATAATGCTACTCATCTACTCAAGAATTAACTGTTTTGACTCAAAAAAATATTCTTTCCAAGGGGGTCTCATCATTGACCCTGTCTGGAGTATATCAATGGTTACTAGCTAACTCGTCTGAGATTTAGTCACAACTTTAATTATTTTAAATAATTGTCATTTGGCTCTCAACTTTGCCGAATCATTGCATTGACTTTGCTTGCTCATTGCAATTGCAGTTTTTTTTTTGCGTTTCAAAACCCTGGATTGTGTTTGCATGTTAAATTTCTTAGTGGTCAGATGAAAATTTGCAGTGTCTTACTCTCATTTAGTTACTGTGTGATAATTGGTACAATTAATGGAACCTCACCATCTGGCTAACATTCTTACCATCCCACTTTTGAGGCCACATGGCACAAAATTTTCATCAGTCCAAGTCATCCAAATGGCAGGCCTTTACTTGAACTGAACTTGGTCCAAAAATCAAGACCATTAGAGGATTCTAACCGTCCGATCATTATTGGACATTTGTTTATACCTACCATAGGGTCCATATCAAAGTGCTATGACCAGATGATGATATGAATCCTCTGATGGTCTTGATTTTTGTGCTAAGTTCAATTCAAATGATGATCCATCATTTGACGACTTGTGTTAGTCAGAATGTTCGCCGCATGGCCTAAAAGTGGCGTGGTAAGTGTTATAATCATAAGCTTAAGATTTGGTTATGAGACAATGCTGGAATTTTATTCCACATTATTATTACCGTTCTGTAAAAATAAAATAATGTTACAGTTCTTTTGTTGTTCTCCAAATGGTCGTCAGGAAGAGCCTCAAGTACTTTCTTGAGTTGAAATGGCATGCATTTTCATATGTTTCAGATGTATTCAAAGAATCTTCCCCTGGATCGCAGTGTCGACCTACGATCTATAGCAGCATCCTGTGGTGGATATGTCGGGGCTGACTTAGAAGCTTTATGTCGAGAGGCTACAATGAATGCACTTCAGCGTTCCTCAGATACAACTAAAGATGGTAGGCCACTTGATTTAGTAATGGATGATTGGAATCATGCAAGATTGGTCGTTGGTCCAAGCATTACCAGAGGTGTCACAGAGGAAATCTCTAATGTGTCATGGAATGATATTGGAGGATTGAAAGATCTGAAGGTATGGCCGCCTTATACAGAAATACCTGTCTATAGGAATCCTCTTGATAATGAGAACCTGTTCAATGTCGTAAAATTTCTTGGTATTGGTGGCCATTGCGTGAAGTATTTAATTATAAAGGATATTGATAGGTTTATAGTAATGAGCTGGTATTAGGTAGCTGACCTGAGTGCCAGCATAGGCACTGGGGTCAATTTCCTTTTGCCCAAGTGGTAAAGCCTCGAGAGCCGCACTACTATTTATAAGCACACAACTCAGCAAAAGTCCATTTTTAACCTTTCACTGATTTGGGGCTCAAAACCATCAGTGCATATACCAAGGTTGTCAGTTTGAGATTGACCCGAGTGCCACCACCATGGGTCAAAATCTCGGACGATACTGGTACGTATTGTCGATACGTACCGATATTGGAAGGCAGCGGTATGATACAAAGGGTTTGTATCTTACCCTGTCTGAATCGTCCAAAATCTGGGACGATACAAATGTGGACTCACTTGTATCGTCCAAGATTTTACTTTTTTTCAAAATCTCGGACAATACATTCAAAGTATCATCTGAGATTTTGAAAAGTGGGTGCCACTTAAGTGACAATGTATCGTCCAAAATTTTGGACGATACATTCAAATTATTGTTTGAGATTTAAAAAAATTGGCCGATACACTGAATCAATGTATTGGTGATACATTCAATGTATCGGCCGGTACGACGATGCCTAGCGTCCTGGAGGCCTGGACGATAGGTATCGGATTTCCAAGCTTTGCCCATGGCCAACACTAGCACTCAGGTCGTTACCTTATACTGAGGCTCATGCCTCATAGTAACAAATACCAAATGGCTCGTATCGAAGCCATCACTATAGACAGGTTCCACAGGAATTTACACAGTTAAAATCTTATTTTCTAGGAAATTTTAATGTGTAACAGTTGAAGCTCCAGCAAGCTGTTGAGTGGCCTATTAAGCATGCTGCTGCATTTGCACGACTAGGTGCGTCTCCAATTCGTGGTGTTCTTTTACATGGACCACCAGGGTGCTCAAAGACTACCCTTGCTAGGGCTGCAGCTCATGCTTCACAAGCTTCACTTTTTTCCTTGAGGTTTGTGGTTTCTCCCTTCAAATATGAATTCGTGGCTATTTGAGCCTTCTTGTGGAATAGTTGGTTGATAAAAACATACCATATGCAAAATCATGTTTCTTAATGAGCGACTCTGCTGACCGCTTGTACACAAATAGGGCCATAAATGGCCAGATTTATCCTATGTGGCACACATATTTGATCAATCCAAGAAGCCCGACTAGCAGCCAATCAGTGAAACATGCCAAAAGATCCATGCCTATGAGAGGATTAAAATAATATGATTGGAGCAGTTTAGTATTGACCATTAAATTCTTTTGCACAACTGTACGTATTGGATTGCATAGATGGATCAAATTCCCCCAATGAATGTATTTTTAGGCCAAGTCCAGCTCGTTATATAAGCTACAACTTTGATGACTTGGATTGCTCAAAAACATGTGGCACATGATCCAAAAATAGGGCTGGTTTTATCTGTAACAGGGCTGTCATGCTTCATATATCCTATTACTTACGACTCCAAGTTGTAAATTAGTTTCTTCAGGAAGAATTCCTTTGTTGACCGAACTCTATCAGTTTATGTTGCAGTTGAGCCTGAATAATTTTTTTAGGGATTTTTGCATATACCCCCCTGAGTTATGTCGTATTTGCATTCTGCCCCCTGCGTTTCACCTATTTGCACTGCGGCCCTTGCTTTTGTCTTTCCTGTACGCATAACCCCCTACAATGACGGATCGTTATGTGACAATCGTTGACTGTTACAGATTCATTAATTATCTGATAAAAACCTTTTTACCCTTAAATTTTTTACCATTACTCTTCCACAACCATCATCGTCAACCTCTATGACCTGTATACTCCATTTGCAACCCACCCCACTCAAAACTCCTGCAAGAAACTACCCTTCAAATCTGCACCCACTCTAATCATTGTATTCTTGCCCATCAACACATCAAGAGTGTTACAAATTGTTGTATATAAAATCAACTCTATCGTGTTCTTGCCTATGACCAGACAAGCAATCTTGATCATGGTGAAGAGATTGTTTAATGGGTGTTCACTATGTTACAAAGATCTCAAGTATTTTATAGATTGCAGTGGGTTCTAATGGGGGTTCACTGTTATCTTCTTACCAGTGAGATTGCAGCAGGTTCTAGTGGGGTTCACTATTATCCCTTCCCTATATGGCTTGTGGATCGACCGTTCCCATGTCGTTGCTTGTGGATCGGCCATAGAAAAGGTTGTATGAACTATGAAGAAGATGAAGTCGGTTTTTGTGGTTCATCCATGGAAAGGGTTGTATGAAGAAGACGAAGTGGTTTTTGTGGATCGGTCATAGAAAGGGTTGTATGAAAAAGACAAAATTGGTTTTTGTGGATCGGTCAATGGTCGTTTGAAGAAGGCGAAGTTAGTTTTTGTAGATCAGCCATGGAAACCATCATATGAAAAAGATGAGGTTGGTTTTGGGGGAATGAGAGGAAAGTAGTGGGTTTTGGGTACCTTTATTTACAACTACAAATTCTTCCTTTCCAACTTGGGTTTCACATGCTTGTACCGTTGATTGCTTTGATTCAAACCATGGATCTCATTTTTCAGCACAATCTTCCACTTAAGGAATCTTGAGATCAAGAACCTACCTTCGGGCGGTCTATTTTGATTCCATGTGACAACAAGCCAAAAAGTGAACATGATCATAAGCATACAGCAAGTGTGTTTCGTGGATCACTTTTCGAAATGTGTGCCATGTGAATGGAAATCTGACCGTTTGATCATAGGCACATTATCTCAAGATCCATTAGGTTGAAGATTGGACCCAAAAAATAATCTCCATCGTCTGATTCAAAGTAGTCAACAATTTAAGCACATGAAAGAAAAAATATTTAGTTGAAAATAAAGACACCTTTTAGAGATGAAGGGGCAGTTAGGGTATTTCATATATTTTAACCCTAGCTAAAGGTTAAATTGAAACGGTAGGTAACAATCAGTCACTATAGGGGGTTATAGGCAGAGGAAACATAAAAGCAAGGACTACAGTATAAATAGGTGAAACATGGGGGGTAGAGTGCAATTTAAGCATATCTCAGGGGGGTATTTGCAAAAATCCCAATTTTTTATTTACAGAATTGATCTAAACAATGCATCTGAGCTCCACGTGCCACCAAAACAGTGTTTTGGGTGCCACATGGACCGATGGATCAAAATGCCGGAAAACCGATACGTATCGGTATCGGACGGTACCAGACGATACATTGAATGTATCGTCCGGTAAATACCATATAAACCACCGATACGGTACATTCAATGTACCATATTGGTGACCATCGATACCGATACGTATCGGTATCGGACGAAATTTTGATCCATGCATGGACCATCATGCCCCATTGCGGCACACAACCCCTTTTCCTATATATATATATATATATATATATATATATATATATATATATATATATATATATATATTCATGCTTTGGCCTATTGGGTTGGATTAGTTCGGGTGCATAGTTGGGTGCCTAGAGAAGGAGACCCAGAAGTCCAGGAGTGTAATTAAATTTGTTTGCTTTTCTGCCAATCCTGTGATAGTTTAACGCACACTAACTATTGAGTTCCATTTGGAATTTTTTAGTTGATTCTGTTTCTTAAATGCATCTTGGACATTGAACTTGTTTGCCTTGTATTTTTTCCGTAGTATTAAAATTTTCCTATATTACTGATAAAAAATAATTTTTTTGTTTTTTTTTTATGTTCCATAAACACGACAGTTGTGCAGATTTCTATTCAATGTATGTTGGAGAAGGAGAAGCCTTATTGCGGAGAACGTTTCAAAAAGCTCGCCATGCAGCACCGAGCATAATATTCTTTGATGAGGCTGATATCATTGCTTCTAAACGGTAAGCATCTGTAAGTTTCCGCTTTGGAACCATTGGATAATGAGACCGATTCTGCTGTCCGCATGTACATAGACTAATGCCATGACAGCCCACTTTTATGCCATGTGGCGCACATTTTTTTGTCCATCCAAGTAGTCTACCTAGCAGTCCATTATTGATACATGTCTCAACCAAAGAGTCAAGCCTATAAGAGCTTTTGGAACCATCCGATTGGTGCGCTTGAATATAAATCTTTATCTTTAAAAAAATATGTACAACCATCCATATTAGCGTGCATAGATTGGACGGTTCAAATCCTCTAATATGAGTATTTTTGGGTCTATGGTAGCTTCCAATATGTGCTACGACTTTGATGAATTGGTTTGCTAAAAATATATGCCACTTGGACTAAAATTGGAGGTGGGAGGGAGTCATTTACCATTTGTCCTTTCTTAATTCTGGAAATAACTAATTATCAAATATTGTTTGGTGGGTAAGCTGAATTTAGCTCATCATCTCATCGTTGAAGCATATGGATCTTGCCACTAAGGTGATTGCCCATCCCCATGGTTGGCTTTACGTATACCGATTGGTCCGAAACAAAATTTTAAATAGTGTATGTATCCGGGGACCTGTGAAATACTGTGGTTTTGATTTTAAAAGATACCCAACTCCTATGATCGCTTTACACAGATAGAGTGCTATGAGAAGCACCCATTTAGGCCACATGGAATACATCTTTGATAAGTGTTTCAGGTTGTACCATACTCAAAAATCACACATATCAAACCTTTGAACCATCCGATCTGAGCTCTTTAACACGGACCATTGTTCATAACTACTTAACAGCTTGTAATAAAGCACTCTGATTGGACAGTTCCAGCACTCTGATATACATGTATTTTGGGCTGAGTTGGGTACAAGTTATGGTCATCCACATGAGATGCTTAAAATAAATAATAATAAAGAAAGTATGCCACATGGCCTAAAGTGGGTGCTTCTCACGATCTATATCTATGAGCACTTCTCATATTTATAAAAGTAGAGGCGCATAGTGAAATGCATAAACTGTATTTTATTTTACTTCCGACTTTATTAAGCTTTAAGGCATTTTTTAAGAGAAAATTACCAAGAGCTGGTCTTTTGGTTAATTCCAAAAGTCTGACTGAATATGTATGACCCAATGGATCTCTTTAGTTAGTCAACCTTAACGTTGTATTAGGTAGATTGGACTGTGCACCACCTGCAGTCCAACGGTCATGGCACACATTCAAGAATATTGTATGTGTTACATGTGGCCATTGCCTAGGTGAGTTGCAAGTCGCAACTTAGAGCAAAATATATAATGCTGATAAAGAGCTTCCAAATGGATGGTTAAGCTGTGAAATGGAACACGGTGGTTCACAATAAATGAATAAAAGTGCTATGATCAGATGGTATGAACTATGAATCCTCCAATGAGCATCATGTTTAGGCTGAGTCCCATCTAGTTGACGACATGCCACGTAGACGTATCAGATTTGTGAAGATGCATGACGTGCACAATTTTGATGATCATGTGGTGCTCGGCCGTCCACCTAAAACCAAATTTTAAATAAATAGTAGGCATATACTTTAAGTGATCAAAAGAGCTCCATTTAATCATAAAATAAAATTCGGGCAGTCTTCTGGCATCATTAACCGAGAGACACTTTTGCTTCTTTTCTCTCTATCTTATTTTTTTATTTTTATTGTTAAAATGGAAATGTGTCACTTGAAATTTTGTAAACAGTCTAGTATTCTTTTTAATGGTAATCAGCATCTGTAAAGGCTATAAAAAGCACCTTTTAGCCACCGAACTCCCTCAAAACCTGATTTTTCACAAATTTCAAAACCCTTGAAACCTTGACAATAAAGCTTTTCACAGTATTCAGTAGCTAAAAGGTGTCTCACAAACGATGAAAAATCAGTTCTGTTGGATCATTTTAAAGGTGTCTAAGCACTTTGAGTCACACACTGGATATGTTTTTTGGATATAGTCTTCAACCCACCAAATCTTTACTTCGGATCTTTCGCATCATGTGGCACACATGATAAAAAAATAGTGCCACATGTACCTATAAAAAAATAAAAATAAAAAATAGTGCCACATGTCCAAGATCAGTGACCTTTCCAAATCTAGATTGGGAACGGATAGGTTACATATAAAGCTCATACAATGCTGCTCACTTTTGGATATGCAAATTTCTCACATAAATTTTGTTTTGGTGGTTTTTTACCTGTGCATATTTTCCTCAGCGCTGAAGAACATGGCAATTCAAGCGGCAAAGTTACAGTTGGAGAGAGACTTCTAACAACTTTGCTAACTGAAATGGATGGTTTAGAACTGGCAACGGTACACTTCTGAGCTTGTAATACTACTGCTCTTTCCACAACAATTTGCATAGTTAGTAAAGTTCATGGTTCCAAATTTCGGACAAAACCAGTATGAATCGTCTGATACATTTCGGTTTCGGAGGTCACCGAGTCAATAAATTGGATATATCGGCCCATACATATTGGTATGAACCTGGTGATACATATCAATATATCATCCAAAACTGATACTTATCGTTCAATACATAACAGTTTTGGAGCTGGCCGATACGTACCAGAAAACCGAGATTTTGAACCTTGGTAAATGTCCCTTTGAATTTGTCTGCCATCTACCAAACTTATTTTATTTTATTGTTACTTTTGTGTGCTATTTACAGTTCCAACAATTTTACAGGGAATTCTTGTTTTAGCTGCTACAAATCGGCCTCAAGCAATTGATGTTGCACTAATGCGTCCAGGCCGGTTTGACTTGGTGAGTATATATTTTTCATGGTACAATTCCTGATTACATAGATTCTCTATCTTTTAAGAATGGGTTAATGGGGTGTCACCTGCATCAATAGATAAATTATTTGTATGTGCTTGTTTTGCCATGTGGCACATCATCGTGTTAACTGATGTGTCCAAGTGCCAAATCATCATGTGAACTGATCTTAGGCAAAAATGGGTGCCCATTTAAGGATTCTAACCAATCTATTCGAGTACTTTAATATAGACCGTGATTGGTATCTAATCTAGGGCCCGTAATGATGTCCTTGGATCAAATGGTTCTGATCTCTAATGGGTATATTTTTTGTTTAAGTTCACATGATGTCCAACCACTTGGACGAAGTGGATTAGTAAAAAATATGCTCCAAGTGACTCCATGTAGTCTAAAAGTATGCCAGTGATGGTGCTATCTAGTTGTGTAGGTGACTGCAGTCAATCTCGTGAAAACTCTGGCAGTCGGACACCTTGTATCTCATTATCTCTATTCACTGTTGGCACAGATGTCCGTGTTTTTTTTCACTATTATTTTAAGGTTATATCCCAAATAATTGCCATTTCTGATACCTTGTGTTGGTCTGTAAATTACATATGAATATGATTAATCAATTTTCATCTTATGATTTTCTTTATAACTGGAGTTCCTGCTTAGATTAAACTTAATAATACTCAAAACCATGGATCAAAATTTTGTCCGATACCGATACGTATCGGACGATACGTATCGGTATCGGTGGTTTATATGGTATTTACCGGATGATACATTCAATGTATCGTCCGGTACCGTCCGATACCAATACGTATCGTCCGATACGTTTCAGTTTTGGGCTTAGACGATACGTATCGGTTTTCCGGCGTTTTGATCCATGCTCAAAACAGGTGGTAGTCAACTCAAATTGATGATCAATTGGGTCTAGTTAAAATGGTAGCTTGTTCTTTGAAAATTAAAAAAGAAAACAATATATATTCTACAAAGTAGTCAGAAAATCGATTTAGCGGATGATCGAATTTAAACTCAATTTGTACAGGTGAGGCACTGGTCGAGAAAATTGATTTTAAAATTTTAAATCTGACTACCTAGTAACCAAAGTTACTGCAGTCCAATACCTTTAGTCAGAAACCAAGTGGTTGGAAAGCTTATGGTTACCAAGTTTAATGTGGTGGGCGTCACTGGCATCATTCGGATACGAAGCTAATGAAGCATCGTTTATTGCCCCAATTCTGACATTAGCTGATTCTGTAAGGATCATTTTCAGTTTTACCTTGGCACTTCTACTTTTGGGATTTTTGCTGGTGACACTTGGCACATGCACAGACACTCGGGCACTCCTCAAGCAATACCCTAAAAATCAAATATTATTATTATTAAAATGCTCATCGTTTTAATACTATAATATACTTTTATTTAGGTTTGGGTCGTTAAAAATGATTTTATACTATAATATGATTTTATTTAGGTTCATGACATATACCATTCATCTTTTTATTACATATTTAAATTGGTTCTCTAAGATTTCCTTTCAAAATTTCTCTATATATGTTCTTTATTTTTATTTTATTTTTTTTGAGGTCGTGCTGCCGAATTGGAATTTTTAGACATTGGCATGCCAAACATCTATTGGCACCTTGACACTTGGCACCTGTGCCACGTGTCCAAGCAACACTGATCATTTAGGATAAATTTCAGGAAAAATTCGAAAAAGTTTTAGGAAGTACGGAAAAATATATAAAAAGTATGTTTAATATTTATAAAAATCTTTTTTATTATTTAAAAATGATAAAAATGAAGAGAAATTAATTAATTTCGGCGATTTTGGAGAAATCTTAGAAATTTCGTCAAAAGTTTCGCCCGACACCTGTTTCGGTGAATTTCGGAGAAATTTGTCACTATGATTGGCACTGATAATAGCAACCCTGACATTTGTATAGTCAACTTTTGACAGGATTCGATGTGGTAAAAGGCGCGTCATAAACTTTGTAACCTTATAACGCATCAGAGTAAGAGATTTGGGTCACTGGGTTTATAGCATTTTAGTCAACTGTGAATTGTTGATGTCTTTGGAAAGACGAGCTCCACTATTTACCTGTTTAGTTTTCCTTTTCTTTTTTTTTTTTTCTTTTCTAATAGTGATAATTATTCAATGCTCCATTGAACCTACTAAATTTGGTAAAACTGTAAAACTGTTATCTGTAGGTGCTTTATGTTCCACCACCAGACTTAGAATGCCGCGTCGAAATTTTGCACGTGCATACACGTAAGATGAAGCTAGCAGAAGACGTCAATCTTAGACGTATTGCTGAAGAGACCGACCTCTTCACCGGAGCCGAACTATTTGGATTGTGTAACGAAGCGGGCATGGCGGCACTTAGAGAAGACAGAGCCACCCCTGTTGTGTCGGATCGACATTTTTGGGCTGCAAGGAAATCTGTAAATCCAATGTTGACTAAATTGGAAATCGAGAAATACTCTTCATTTATGAAAAACCACCACGGTCGCTGAAACCTGCTTCGCTCGGTAAATTTGGCCCAGACCCATCCTGAGAATTTTTTTATTTTTTTTGTGTGGTAATTATAAAGTTCTCTGTTGGAAATTGTGCCCTGAATGCCCAGTCAATTATTTATAGATGATTTATTGACATTATATTTTGGGTTTTGGACATTATTTTAACGTATTATTGATGGTTGTTTTGTTCATGTATGGGCATTATATTTTATATGCTTATATTTATGCATATGGGGTGTTTAATTTGTCAATGAGAATGACAATTCCATTGTAGGGTTGCCACCATGTTTGAAATCTCAGAATTCATTGTTGTCTTGGACAGCTCCGAGACGTCTCAGTGATGAAAATAGCCTTTTAAATTATCTTATACTATTAAAAATAGGTGTTTGATCTTACACCTTCACTGTTATGCCATGTGGCAAATATCTGTGAACAATTTAAACAGTCCAATGGGTTGGCCCTGATTGGAACATATCTCGGTTAAAGTATCACACCTATAAATCAATTGAATACTGTCCAATCAATGATTTTTAATATTAATTATTGAAAAATGAAAATAATAGTGGATATTAGAGTGCAGATTTGGACACATCAGGATAGTTGTTCACGAGATCATCTCAAAGATTGAATATGTCATGTGTATAAAATGTGTACAAAGATAATGAGTAGTAACCTTTCAATGGGGGTACTAGCCTAACATTCCATATTAATTAAAATTTAAAAATAGGTCGCTCTGTTCATCTCATTCAGTCACATATAATGGTAATATTATGGCTTGAGGAATCATGGTATGCAGTTCTAACCTCTTCCTTTTTTACAGGTTTCTGCTGATCGACTTGAACCCCTATCTTCATGCTTGATTGTCCAAGCCTTTTACCATTGCACCAAGCAATGACTCCTATAAAGAATAGGTAGCTCTGTTTGCACTCATGTGTTCTTTGAAAGAGCTTATGTGTACAACCCCTTAAAAATCGTTGATTGGATCGAATTAAATGATGGAGATCGTGTTTTACCATGATCTTTCACACAATAGATCTTGAGACCATGATGCATCTATCAATCGGTCAGTTTTTGTTTTCACATGTGACACATCCCCAAAAAGTGCACCTTGCGTATAATGGCACACATCACGGTCAAATGTGATTTTAGGGCTATATTTTGGCGATTTGTGATGTGGAATTGAAAACTGACCGTGTGATAGGTGTGACGTGATCTCAAGATCTATTATGTGAAAGATTAGGGTGAAACACAATTTCTATCGTCTGACCCGACCCAATCAATGGGTTTTAAGGGGTCTCCGACGTAGGTGCTTTCAAAGAACGCGTGGGTGCGTTTAGAGCTTCCCTATAAAAATAAGGGAGCCATTACTTGCTCTCCAAAAGTTTGCGCTTACACCAAATTCAAAAGAAAGACTTGCAAGTTTGGTGACCTTTGTTATGTGAAAACACCATCTAAGCCATTTGATTTGAAGGGCATGATATAAAGATATTAACGGCAAAATATTAGAAAGAAATATAATCTTCATCATGTGATTAAAGTAGTCAAAGGCTATTATCTAATTCAACAGTTGACTACAATAGATCATATGACAAGTATCGGGTTTTGCACCAATCTTATTCCCTGGAGATCTATAAATCAGACGGCCCAGATTGCATTTTTATATGCTACATATCCCTAAAATGCTAAGTCTTTGTTTAAATTTGGAGTGCAAGTAATGACTCCCTAAAAATAATGAAAAGGTAAATAAAATAATTTAGCATAAATTTAATCAATTAAAATAGCCGTACTTATCAATGTCAATTAATATATGTGCTTATGCTGCAAATATAACTACAGCTCTTATCCGAAAATTTTCAAAATTTCTCTAAAATGCACCAAAACAAGGGTCGGATGAAACTTTCAACAAATTTTCAGTGATGACTCTAAAATTATCAAAATTTCATTAATTTCAGCGAAATTAACAAAATTTCACATAAATAAATCAAATTTTTTTAATTTTATCCATTTTAAAAATAAAAAATAAGATTTTTTGAAATATTTATTTATATATATTTTTGTACTCGAAAGTTTTTCAAATTTTTCCTAAATTTTATTCGAAATGACCCCCTACCGAAATATTGTGGAAAACAAAATTTGTCACTATGCTTACAATTAAATAATCTTATAAAATATTAAAGATCTTTAGAAACGTAATTTATGCTTTAGTAAATAGAATCTTTTAGGTAAAACTAAAAATAAATAAATAAATAAAAGCTTTTAGGTGATATCAGTAACTTAAGTGGGTTTATTTGATCATGGGGTGTGTCTTCTATTTCCTACTCTTTTATTGTCAATAGGGGAATTGTCGATCAGATCAAACTATCTAGGAGCATAGCCAAGGTGATCCATTATCATTCTACCTTTTTATAATTTGTGCTGATGTTTTATCTTTTCTTTTGTCACAAGCTAAGTAAAATGGATCTATTAGTAGCGCTACTATTTATAGGGGTGCTCCCCTGGTTACCCACCTATTTTTCGCAGACGATAGCCTGATCTATAAGAAGGCCAATACTTCTGAAATTCAAGTGGTGTTAAATAATCTCAATTTATATGAGAAAGCGTCAGGTCAAATAATGAATATGGGTAAATCCGCCATCACCTACAGCAAAAATGTGCATGATTCTACCAAGCATGAGATACATAATCTAATTCATTTAAGGCAATGCTCAGATCGAGAAAAATACTTGGGGTTGCCCACGATGATTGGCAAATCTAAAAGACAAATTTTCGGTTATATAAAAGATCGAATTTGGAAAAGGATACAAGGGTGGAAGGAGATTGTTGTCAGTGGGGGGTAAAGAGGCCTTAATTAAAGCCGTAGTATAAGTTAATCCTACCTATACGATGGCTTGTTTTCGTCTTCCAAAAAGCCTCATCAAGGAAATTTCCACCGTTATTGCTAACTATTGGTGGAGTCAGAACAATAAAGAGGGTAGACTCCATTGGATGACGTGAAATAAGATCTACAAAAGTAAGTATACTGGTGGAATGAGTTTTAAACAGTTAGAAAGTTTCAATATTGCCATGCTTAGTAATGCTGGAGACTTTTTAGAAACCATGAATCATTGGCGGGGAAAGTTTTGAAGGCGAAGTATTTTTCCAACACGAGTTTCTTGCAAGCTTCCCTTGGTAATAGACCATCCTTTACATGGAGAAGCATCCTATCAGCCCATGACACATTCAAAGATGATATAATTTGGAGAGTTGGGAGGGGAGATAATGTTCGGATATGGAGTGATCGGTGGCTTTCAAGGCCTTCTACATTCCAAGTGTACTTTCTAAAAGTATCATCAACGCTACAAACTGTAGATCAATTTATCGATGAGGAAAGTAGAAGATGGAAGGTAGATCTTGTTAGAGAAACTTTCTGTGATAAGAAGACTAATATAATTCTGAGACTGCCATTATCAGAAGAGAGTTGGTCGAATGAGAGAGAGTGAGCCTACACGTCGAATGGGTGATTTTCTGTCAAAAGTGCATATCACCTTGCTTCTCATAAAATGGAAATTGAAGGTGGATATGTTAATTGTTTGGATACAAGGATCTGGAAAGCAATTTAGGGTTATTATATACCAAATAAAGTTAAAATATCCACTTGGAAGGCTTATTGTGATATTTTTGTTAGAACAATAGGTTCGGGATGCAAAAGAAGATAAAGATCGGAATTAAAATATACGCTGATCCGGTTCGAGGCACGATAAATATCGTTGTCTTTAAACCGAGATTTGCCCCTACCACTATGATCTAGTGGTCACCAATAGGTTACCGACAAATCGGTTCCAGGATACAACGAACTGGCAGCGTATCCGTGTGATCAGATTTGGTGAATCTGATCACGCAACCAGAACACCAAAAAACTAAAGCGGAACTCTGAGAAGGAGAAAGCTTAAAGAAATTTACGAAAATATGCAGTGTATCAAATGAGGGGTCTTGGGGCCCTTTTATAGATAAAATAGGTGTAACCGAACGGACATATCCGTAAAACAAGTGTAACCGAACGGACATATCCGTAGCATATAACTGAACGGTCGGATAAGACATATCCGTTTAAAATTCAAATGGGCGGTTAGACACTTATTCAAAAGTTTAATTAAATTACCGTATCGCCACGCCACGTACACATACGCGTGCGCGTGCCCGTCCCGACCCGACTCGGCTCGGTGAGCGCGCGCACGTGTGTGACTGATGGGTTGCATGGCGGTGGAAGCTACAAAATTCGGTGCCCCTGGGTGAAGGCTACAAGCCTTGAGCCAAGACAAAGATATATAAGCCAAACCCAAAAAAGAGTTTACACGATGTGGGACAAATCCCAATTTCAAAAGCTTATTTTTTAAAACCTTTAAAATATCCAACAATCCCCCACTATTTTAAAGATTTAAAATAAAATTAAAAACTTTTCTTAAAAAAAATAAACAATCCCCCACTATTTTAAAGATTTGAAATAGAGCAACGCTAGAAAATGTGCATAAATAAAAATGTCTTACAGACTTGAATTTTCACTTTAGTGAAAATAATTCAAAATTTATCAAGATTTTTAGTGAAACTAAGTCTTGAACTAATGATCTTATATGACAAATCGGAATTATTTCACATATTTTGGGGTTCAATAAAAGGTTAGCACATTTAGGCCCTATGCTAGTACCCTGGTTTTCGTAAGTGTTTATGAGATAAAGCCAAGTCTCATTGAAAGCGGCTCCACCTTCACACTTATATAGGCAGACCTATAAGAGATGTCCTCAGAATCGTAACATCTCAACACATAGTATTATAGGACTGTTAAGAGCAATGCTCTACCTCCCCTTATCCATTACAGGTGAAACACTACCCTTCTTGGGATGTATATGAGATATATTTCTCATCAATGTAGTGTCCTTTATCCATCAGTTCTGACTTTGTTTTTTCCTTTGAACCTAAACATTGATTAAACAAATATTAGGTAGGGTTCCCATCATAAGTGGCTGTTTAGGTTTAATGGCTTTAAACCCATCCTGATTGAAGTTTTATTAATCTCATCTCTGCCAAGGCTTTTAGTAAATGAATCCACTAGATTTTCTGCAGACCTGACCCCAATTACTGAGATTACTCCATCTCTAAGTAATTGTTTTACATAGCTATATCTTAGACCAATGTGTCTATTTTTTCCATTATACGTTTGACTATAAGCCTTTGATAGTGTTGCTTCACTATCACAATGTATAAAGATAGGTGGCAATGATTTAATCATAATTAGAATTTCTAGTAGTAAATTTCGTAACCATTCTGCTTCTTTGCCACTTGCCGCTAAAGCAATAAATTCTGATTCCATAGTGGAATGTATGATGCAAGTCTGCTTCTTTGATCCCCATGAGATCGCAGCACCTCCAAAAGTGAATATCCATCCACTTGTAGACTTTGATTCTTCTGAACCAGATATCCAACTTGCATCGCTATATTCTTCTAAAACGTGAGGATATCCAGAAAATTTTAAACCATAATTAATAGTACCTTTTAAATATGTAAAAACATGCGAAATAGCATTCCAATGAACAGAACTAGGGTTACTTGTAAATCTACTTAACTTACTTACTGCAAATGCGATGTCCGGTCGTGTACAATGCATTGCATACATAAGGCTACCAATAACCCTTACATATTCTAATTGTTGCACACACCGTCCATCATTTTTAGTCAATTTAAGATTAATATCTAAAGGTGTATTGGCAGATTTCAAATCAAAATAATTAAATCTGTTTAAAATCTTTTCAACATAATGAGATTGAGTTAAAGTTAATGTATTTTCATTTCTTATAATTTTGATTCCCAAAATTACATCTGCCTGACCCATATCTTTCATGTTAAAAGATGAACTTAAGAAGTTTTTAGTTTGTAAAATAACTTCTAAATTAGTTCCAAAAATAAGTAAATCATCTACATAAAGACATATAATAACACCATTATTATGAGAAAATTTATAATACATACATTTGTCGGCTTCATTAGTTTTGAATCCAAAATTGATAATAGTATTATCAAACTTTTCATGTCACTGTTTTGGTGCTTGTTTGAGCTCATATAGAGATTTAATAAGTTTACAGACTTTCTTTTCTTGTCCAGGTAGAACAAATCCTTCTGATTGTTCCATATAGACCTCTTCTTTTAAATCACCATTTAAAAAAGCGATTTTAACATCCATTTGATGGATTTGTAACTTATGTATAGAAGCTAAGGCAATTAGAAGTCTTATAGTCGAAATTCTAGCAACGGGTGCGTAGGTGTCAAAATAATCAACACCTTCCTTTTGTCTATATCCTTTGGCAACCAATCGTGCCTTAAATTTTTTTATAGTTCCATCTGTTTTAAGTTCTCTTTTAAATATCCATCTACATCCTATGGGTTTAGATCCTTCTGGTAAGTCTACTAATTTTCATGTTTTGTTTCTCATTATTGAATAAAATTCATCATTGATAGCTTCTTTCCAAAAAGCACTATCTCTAGATTTCATTGCATCGTTAAAAGTGATAGGATCATCGTCTACATTTAGACACAAATGTTTCTTAGTACTTTTGGTCCTATTTCCTTCAATCAAATAGATATAATAGTCTTTTGAAAGACTAGTTTCAAATCGTTGACGTTTACTTCGTCGAGGTTCAATGATGACCTCTTCATTACTTGAAGATTCAATAATTTCTTTAGATTTAGAAGATTTTCCATCTTCATAAGATTTACTTTTAATATTTAATTTATTAGTTAGAGTAATGAACTTAGATTCATAGAATATAGCATCTCTAGATTCTATTATAGTATTTTTATCGATGTTATCATTAGATTCCATAACTAGAAATCTATAAGCTTTACTATTTTGTGCATAGCCAATAAATGCACACTCAATAGATCTAATCCCTATCTTAGGTCTTTTAGGATGTACTAATCTAACAAGTGCCCTACACCCCCATACTTTAAAATAGGCTAAACTAGGTTTTCGATTCTTCCAAAGTTCATAAGGTATAATTAAACTTTTCTTATGTGGAATTCTATTTAAAATATGAGTAGCTTAATAAAGCTTCACCCATAAATTTTTATCGAATTAGCGTTAACTAATAATGCATTAGTCATTTCTACTAATGTTCAATTTTTCTCTCAACTCCGTTTTGTTGTGGCGTATAGAGTCAAGTCACCTCATGACGAATTCCGTGAATTTCACAGAAATCGGAGAATTCATTTGACATGTATTCTCCACCCCGATCATATCTAATGACTTTTATTCTTTTATTTAATTGATTTTCTACTAAAGCTTTATAAACCTTAAATTTTTCAAAAGCCTCATTTTTAGTATTTAATAAATATATATGAGTATATTTTGAAAAATCATCTATAAAAGTAATAAAATATCATTTTCCTCCTCTAGTAGGAACATTATTTAAATCACAAATATCATTGTGTATTAAATCTAATAAACATGAATTTCTAATAACACTAGGAAAAGGTTTTCTAGTAATTTTAGTCTTAGCACATATACTACAAGCACTACTAGCAAAAGATTCATGTTTTGGAATTAAATCTAAGTTACCCATACATTTTATAGACCTATAATTTATATGTCCTAATCTATCATACCATAAATTAGAAACAGAGACCAAGTAAGAAGAAGATGAGATTTTATTGATGGGATCAGTTACATTGAGTTTGAACATGCCTCCCATGGCATATCATTTTCCAACAAATTCACCATTTTTAGATAAAATAAACTTATCTGATTCAAATACAAGTTTAAAACCATGTTTAATCAATAAACCACCCGAAACAAGATTCCTACGGATACCGGGTACATGGAGCACATCAGTGAGTGTAACGACTTTTCCGGATGCGAAATTTAATTTCACTTTTCCACGTCCTATGATCTTTGCCGTAGATGAGTTTCCCATGAAGAGATCTTGATCATCATCAGCTTTGTCATAAGTCACAAACATGTCACGATTATTACACACATGTTTTGTGGCACCAGTGTCGATCCACCATTCACTGATGTCACCAACTAGATTGACTTCCGAAAGAACGGCTACGAAGTTGTTTTTCACTTCCACTGCATTCGCTTGATTCTTCAACTTCTTGAAGAGGCGACAATCCCGTTTGAAATGTCCGGGTTTCCCACAGTGATAACAACCACCATTCTTCGGTACCATGGTCTTATTCTCCTTGGCGAATTTCTTATTCTCCTTAGAATGAGAATATCCTCTCTTCCTCTTCTTGGACGGCCCACTAACAACCTTAGACTCAACCAAGTGTGCTTTTGATGTCATATCAATGTGATCTTCTGTTTTATCCCTAACTCGGGATTCTTCCTCAATACGTAAATGAAGGAGAAGATCTTCCATAGAAATCTTCTCATTATTACGCTTAAGGATTTTTCGGTAATCTTTTCATGATGGAGGCAACTTGGCGATTACCGCACCAACCAGAAAATCTTCATCGAAATGAGAACCATTAGCAACCATATAATTAATAATAATTTGAAAATCATGAACTTGGCTAAGAATAGGTTTATCATCAACCATCGTAAAATTAAAAAACTGACTGATAATATAAGAATTATACCCTGCATCTTCAGTTTTGTATTTCTTCTCGAGTGCATCCCAGAGTTCCTTCAAAGTATCGTAAGAGCGGTAGACGTCGAACAAAGAATCCGACAGTGCATTCAAAATGTAGCCTTTGCAAGTGTAGTCGTCATCGTCCCATTTCTGCTTTTTACGGCCTTCAACGAGGGTGGATAATTCGGTAATAGTTGGACACGGAGTTGTGATAACGTATACAACTTTTAGTGTGGTTAACAGAAAATGCAATTTCTATTGCTACCGTTTGAAATTCGAACCATCAAAACTGTCTAACTTGTGGATGTTGTTAGGCAGCGCTGGATGAATCTTATCATTCACTAGAGCAGAAGTGGAGGACAGAATATGAGCCATAAATCTCGGTTTAAAATTGTTAGAACAATAGGTTCAGGTTGCAAAAGAAGATAAAGATCGAAATTAAAATATACGCTGATTCGGTTCGAGGCACGATAAATATCGTTGTCTTTAAACCGAGATTTGCCCCTACCACTATGATCTAGTGGTTTAAGCAAATCGGTTCCAGGATACAACGAACCGGCAGCGTATCCGTGTGATCAGATTTGGTGAATCTGATCACGCAACCAGAACACCAAAAAACTAAAGCGGAACTCTGAGAAGGAGAAAGCTTAAAGAAATTTGTGAAAATATACAGTGTATCAAATGAGGGGTCTTGGGGCCCTTTTATAGATAAAATAGGTGTAACCGAACAGACATATTCGTAAAACAAGTGTAACCAAACGGACATATCCGTAGCATATAACTGAACGGTCGGATAAGACATATCCGTTTAAAATTCAAATGGGCGGTTAGACACTTATTCAAAAGTTTAATTAAATTATCAGACGCCACGCATTACATCGCATTACACATCGGCGTGCTCGCGTGCGTGCGCGCCCCGACCCGACTCGGCGTACACATACGCGTGCGCGTGCGCGTGCTCGTGCCCGTGCCGTCCCGACCCGACTCGGTGCGCACGCACGTGTGACTAATGGGTTGCATGGCGGTGGAAGCTACAAAATTCGGTGCCCCCTGGGTGAAGGTTACAAGCCTTGAGCCAAGATAAAGATATATAAGCCAAACCCAAAAAAGAGTTTACACGATGTGAGACAAATCCCAATTTCAAAAGTTTATTTTTTAAAACCTTTAAAATATCTAATAATTTTACCCGTCTGTCAAAATCTAAGAAAGAAGATTCCATCGGTAGACAGTATGTTTGATATTTGTGGTAGACATGAAGAATCCTTTATTCATACTCTTTGCGAATGTGAATGGGCAGCAAAAACCTAGTTTATATCACTATTTGGGGCCCAAATTCATATAAATCCACCTTGCTGCATTATAGAGTGGGTGAGTAATTTTATCAAAATCACGGCGAAGATCAATTCCACCTATTTTTTTGTACTATGTGAGCGATTTGGTTGGGAAGAAACAAATTTATTCATGAAGGTACAAAAGTCGATCCATACAACACTGCATTGTTTGCGACTACTTTTGCACAGGAGTATGTAGACGTTAACAACATTCAAAACCAGAATGTTACACCTGATGTATATTCTTCTTGGACACTACCACTTCAGGGCCTTTCCAAGATAAATGTGGACAGGTCGTGGAAAAAATCATCAAAATCCATTGGTATTGGGGTTGTTGCCAGAGATTTTATGGGGTATTTGATTGTTGCCCTTGCAAAACTTGAACCAGGTGGTCTAAACTCCAATTTTTTCGAAGCTCTTGTGGTTTTTGAAGCTGTTAAATTTGTGGATGACCAAGGTCTGCAAGATATCATGATTGAAAGTGATTCGGTCTACGTGATTAGCGCTATCAATGATACTGAAGAGGAGCTCTCAAAAATTGGAATGATAATTCAAAGTATAAAAGATGGGCTTCTATATAGATCTTGGAGATGTTTGAAGACAAGCAGAAAGGCAAACAAGGCTGCAGATACTCTGGAAAAATATGATACCACTCTTGTTGTTAGCTCTATTTAGTTGGAAGATGTTCCACTATGTATTCATGATATTATTTCTCTTGGATTAGTATAATGAATTCATATTCTTATAAAAAAAAAAGTAACTTATTTGTAACATTCAGATTGTTGTGTGCACCATCTTTATCCATCTATGCTGTCAAAGAACACTAATTGATAAAGATCATGTAGAAAGATTACATACGGATTGGTTGTGCCGGTGCCCCTAGAAATTCATTGATAAACTAATTTTTTAATTTAAATTTGAGTACCTTTAAATCCACCCACCAAATCTTTGAGTTCACTCACGCCGAAATACATTGAATGCATTGAATCCCCAACCTGACGTTTGAGTCGGGTCGAACGCTTAATGCCTAGCTTGATTTGATTTGTCAAATTTATGCATCCGATAAAAAATTTAGGTTGAGCAGGTTAGGTATTGGGCCGACCTGACCCATTGACAACCCATGATTCACATAATGCCCCTTCTTTCAATGATCCAACATACAATACCATCACAAGTGTAATAGAGAGGGTCCTGAAGTTAAGATATGCTTTTATATTTTTTTAATATTTTTTTTATCATTTTAAAGGTTTTTTGCATTTACCCCGTAGATGTCTTATTTTCACACCCGCCCTGTGTTTCACATATTTATATTGCGGCCCTTGTTTTTGTGTTCCTTTACTTATTCCTAGGGATGCAAGTTCGGTGCACGGAACTGAACCCGAATTTTTTGGTGTTCGGTTCGATACACCCCAAACTAAAATCAAATTGAAACCCATTCGGTTCAATTTTTTATTCTAAAACCGAAACCGATTCAGTTTAGTTCGGTTCGATGTTGGTAGAATACCTACTTTTTTATTTTTTTAGGGTATTTTTTTTTATTTGTTCGGTTTACTCAATCTACCCCCTCGGTTTTGGGTTTCAAGCCACCCAAACTGAAATCGAACCGAATTAGGGTTCAGTTTCTGTCGGGTTTCGGTGTGGTTCGATTTGGTTTGCGACCCTTGGTTTTCGGTTCAATTTCGGTGTTCAATTCAAAATTTGCATCCCCACTTATTACCCCTATAGTGATGAATTAATCGTTGACTGGTACAAAACTAATCTTTAACTACTCAAAATCAGATGATGGAGATCATTTTTTACCACAATCTTCCACCCAGTGATTCTTGAGATCAGAATCCTGCGATCAAGTGGCCAGATTTTGATTCCACAGGATAATCATGATTTTTACATAGAACGTGGTTCTTGGATCACTTTTTGAGATTTGTGCTATGTAAATCAAAATTTGGCCATTTGATTTTAGGTTAATGACCTCAAGGTCAATTAGATCAAAGATAGCGGTAGAAAAACAATCTTCGTCAACTGATTTAACTTAGTCAAAGTTTATTTTGTCGAAGAGTCCAACATTGTAAGGGTAATAAGTAAAGGAAACATAAAAGCAAAGATCACAAATGAATAAATATATGGCCGAAGTGCAAATAAGACATATCTCAGTCCTCACTCCTCAGAGGGTTAAAGGATAAAAACCTTATTTTTATAGGCTGCGTATGACATAGCTCTTTGCTAGTCCTTACTACTGTAGAGTTCACCTGCTTTAGTTGATTTTTATTTTCTTTTCTAACTCCCTGCAAAGGAGGATTTACCCGCTCTAACAGCAACCTCCGTGCTCTCTACTAGCTCCCTACCAGAGCAAATACAATCTGCTCTGATAAGGAGTGAGCAGGGAGGAGGGTAGAATTGCTGAATAGGTAAATCTTGCTATACAAGTAGTTATCAAGAAGAAGGGGTACCTGCTAAAACAGGTAGCAGGATGTTAGCAAAGAGGATGGGACCCTGCTAAAGCAGGTGAACTCTGCTATGGCAGGGGCTAACAGAGAGCTATGCCATACACATCCATAATCTTCTTCATATTTTGGAAATTTTCTTAAATTTATCCAAAAATAACCAAATTGACTCCCTTGCCATTTTTTTATTTTTTATTTACAATCTAGGTATTCGGGTCTCTTAGAGCACCTGCCTAAGCCCAAGGGAACATGTGCACCCCAAATTTAGCACATGCCGAGTTAGCACAGGATTTAAATTCCTAAGATGGCCTCAAGGGGAGAGGAGATTCGAACTCAGGTATTCTACTTTTGGAAGCAAACACCTGGCCAACTCAACTAACCCATTGACGTTTTCTTACCGAATTATTGCCGAATCCAAACATGATTACTTATAGGTTTTTGGCATTGAGACGGACGGGCACATGTTAGCATCTTGTCTGCTCCCTACCAAAGTGATTTTTTAACCGCTTTGGCAAAGCCTTCCTTTGACCCGCTCTCTAGCGCCTTGCAGCTTCCTGCTAGTACGAACCACTCTCTTGCATAACGTGGAGAGGGCGGGGACACATTGCCAAATACTCATAAGCTTCTAAATCTCGAATACCTTTATTTGCACCTATCGAATCTTCAAGAGAAGCTAGGCCAAATATTTGATTGCTTTTTCGCCCAAACCTTCCATACAATGGATCTTAACATTATATACAATCAGTAAATTATCTTTTGATTCCCCGCGACCACATTCAAAAAGTGACCCAAAAACCCTATGATGTACATTGGGCTCAAAAGTGACTTTTAGGTCACTTGTGGGATGCGTGCCAAATGAAAGAAAAAAATAGATCCATCATGTGAAAGACGCCAAAAAACTGTTTACATTATCTGATACAAAGCAGTCAATAATTTTTGGTGTAGGTGCCCACAAATGGTTTCAAACAAAAGTACCCTCAAATATAGATTAGTTTCCCGTTGTTTGATCTTTTCAGTGGCGCACAGGCCCGTGTACCTAATACGCACTCACGTACACATAGAACTAAGATTGGATGGCTTTGATCAGCGCACAAGTTCAAAAAATCGCTATTAGTAATCGTCTATACTTACTAAGATCATATCTAAGACATCCACCGGAACGTATCCAAACACTTACCACTTCTATAAATACTAAGGCACTCCCCTTCGATGCAAACCGAGTTCTCTCTTTCTCTCTCGTCTGGATCGTGCTTTGGGTTTTACGAGGGTTTATATTTTAAATATAGATAAAACCCTAAAAAAATAATATTTATATATATAAACCCTAATTTCTATCAAATCGATTTTTGATTTTAGTTCGATTTCTTTGTTAATTGAAACGAAACCCTAGAAATCTCTTCTTATGATGCATCGACGCGCGAAGAATCGTCTCTCCTTCGTGGCTGTTCTTACAGATGAGTGGATTGGAATCGCTAGAAGTCACTGGTAAGAAGATGTTTCATATCTTTATCTCGTTATTTGTTTCGAGTTTTGATTTGATGGCATCTAATACCAGTTTAGGGTTTCATCAACACTCAGTGCATCGTAGGTTCTTAATCAAGCTGATTTGAAACCTCCCCTGAAAAGGTAAAATCTTGTACTACTGATGTGATTTTGGCAAAAACCCTAGTGGCGAAAACCCTAACTGTCATTTGGGAGAAATGATATGAGATTTTGAATATGAACGATGGAGGTGGGGAGAGTGGACGAGATAAAGAAAAAGAATGCACGGAGACGAAATTGGGAGGGGACGATTTTGGAAGCTCGATTGCTAAGGTTGCGGTTGGGCAGATTTGCGAGAGTGTCGGGTTTCAGAGCTTCCATCAATCTGCACTTGAATCTCTATCTAATATAGCAATTCAGTACTTACGCGATTTAGGGAAGACTGCACATTTTTACGCCAACTTATCTGGCCGAGCTGACTGTAACGTTTTCGACATTGTTCAAGGGTTAGAAGATTTAGAAGCCTCTCGCGGATTTCCCAGTGCCTCGGAGGTGCACCATTGTCTTGCTAGTTCGGGCACGGTACAGGAGATCACACGGTATGTGAACACGGCAGAGGAGATTCCATTTGCACGGTCTATTCCTCGTTTCCCAGTTGTTCGGAATCACAAGCCAGCTCCTAGTTTTGCACAAATCGGTGAAACGCCAGCTGGGAAGCACATACCGGATTGGTTGCCGGCATTCCCGGATCCCCATACTTATGTTCGTACTCCTGTTTGGAATGAGAGGCCATCGGATCCTCGGACGGATAAGATCGAGCAGGCGAGGCAGCGGAGGAAGGCGGAAATGTCGTTGTTGAGTTTGCAGCAGAGGTTGGCATGCAATGGTACAGCAGGGCCTTCATTTACCGTCACTGGTGCTGATGAGGGAAAGAGAAAAAATCAGACAGTTGAGAATAATTCGTTTCTTGCCCCGCCTCTTCAATTTGGTGAGAAAGCCATTTCTCCAGTTCCTCTTCCCACTAGGCTATCAAACGAAGCTATTACAGAAAGTCGTGTTTCTGTTCTTGAGACTTTTGCCCCTGCTATTGAAGCGGCCAAAAGTGGCGTTTGTGACTCTGATGATCGTGAGAGAACGGTTCTTCCAATCAAGCGGCCTACGATGTCTTTTAAATTTGGGATCAATAAGAAATTCATAGCTGAACCTTTGGTTTCCAACAATCGGAATGGTGACATAGGGAAAAAAGCTTCTTGGTTTGTGAGGGATGATGAGAAGGACGACAAGAAAAGGAGAGTGGAGCAGATACTTAAGGAAGCTATGGAAAACCCACAGGAACTTAATCAGTTGTAGAATATTTCACTTGATTGATTTGCTCGACAGGAAGTTGTATGGTTGTCAGGGAATATTCATTATTGGCAGCAATTTGTGGGGTGATTTGAGTACCAAGCGCCTCTATTTCTTATGGTATGAAAAACAGAGGGATGTATTCGAGGGTTCTCGTGGTGCTTTCTTCCTATTGAGTTTTTGAGGTATGTGATTGTATGACCCCCATAGTACAATTGCAGTTATCTGCTATCAATTCTTTCGAAAAAACTTCTCGCTCCCTCTCTTCACCTAATCTGCTAATGAAAAGTTTCACTTATACGCGCTGAATTTTTGTTGTCTCCATGTTTTTAAACTGATTCTGTCCGAACAAAATGAATCTAAACACTAAAAGAATGCTGCTCATTGAAAAGAAAGGACTAAACATGCCTTATACGCTAGTATTTTCCATAACTGTATAGAGAAAAAATTGAGGTTAGGGAACTTTTTTTAGCATGAAGTATACTAAACTGTAGGAGCCAAACAACTGAAAGTAACTGCCAAATGGGTAGGACACGCCTACTTTCGAATGTGTTGGGGTCTTGGCTGGTATGAAGGTGGCTAGAATCATAAATAGTGACTTGGTTCAAGTATAAGTGTCTGTTTGTTCATCTTAGGAGATATGTATCCATCTTGTATTTAATTCAAAATTGATTCAACTCAGCAGCTTTGATAGTTTCTGCTTAAATTTGGCCGTTGGACTTTATTGTCACATTTGATTTCTTTCATGATAACACATTGACATGCACACATGCTCTTATTATCTCCTCTCCTGATATTTTTAGATGGCTTTTGCTAAAAGATGCTGAATTAGCGTATATCTTGCTCAGGACTGTAGGCCAAGTGGAATCTAGTATTCTAGAAATTCTTAACAAGAAGTTGAGAGAAGCATCATAACCTATTCTAGGTACGAAAAGTTGAATACAAATATGGATGTGGAAACATGGCTAAGACTGCATCTTACAAAACCTTAGACTAGGAACATATAATGTTATTTGTGTTATTATATTGTATTACTATATTTTCAGATAAACATAATACAAGGAATGCATTAGGTCCAGATAGAATATCTGTAAAGGCTTAATGGGGGAAGGGGGAATTGTTTGGTTGAACAAATTGTTTTGACTTACGAAGGAATGAGCATTGAGCAGTTGCCGTAAATAAATCTTAGTGAATTAGGGATAGGTTATGAATTAGGAGGAAAAAGAAGGAAGAAGGAAGAAGAGAGATGGAGTAAATTAGCAAACCATTCTATTATTAGTCTTTTATATACCAAGTACAATATCTCACGTATATCGAGTCATCGGAAAACAAAAAAACATAAGTGACGTAAGTGAACTATTACACACACACCCACCCACCCACCCACCCAATATATCTATATACACGCCAACATGTCTAGCATATATTCTTAACACTCCCCCTCAAGTTGGTGCACATGTAAATCATGCTCATCTTAGAAGTATTGTTCTTCTACTCGACTCTTCCAACAACTTTTGTGAGAATGTCAGCTAGCTGATCTTCGAAAGCCACACGAGGTGTGCAAAACTCATGCGACTCAACCTTTTCTCATAAAATTACCTTCCACCTCTATGGAACACAATATTTTCAACGATATGTAGCGTGACTTCATTATCCCCATACTAGGGCATAGGAAGCTTAACTTATATTCCCAGAGCATTCAAAATAAACCTTATACACTCTTTCTCTGACACGCTGGGACATGACTTTATACTCGGCTTCGACACTCGAGTTAGGTACAATGTGTTGCTTCCTGTTCTTCCAAGTGACCAAATTCGCTTAAAGGAATGTATCATAATCAATGGTGGATCTTCTGTCACTAACAGACCCAAATAGTCAGCTTATGCGAAAACCTCCACGTATAGGTGTCCATTATTTCCTTACAACAGTCCTCTCCCTTTGCTAGACTTCATGTATATCAAGATTCCATAAATGACATCCAAATGAGGAGTACGGGGGACGTGCATATGCTGACTGAGCACACTTATGACATGTAATATCTGGCCGAGTTATAGTCAGGTATAGGAATTTACCCACCGACCTCTACTATTTTGTCACGTCTTTGACAAACTCACCTTCTTTAGAATTAGTTATGTGATTCTTATCCAGAGAGGTGTCTAACTGTCTATTGGTTTACATCCCAACTTGCTTTAGAACATCCAACACATACTTTCTCTGGATAGAACAATCTCAAGGTTGTGACTTTAATCCCAAGGAAGTACCCAAAAAGGTCAATATTCTTGATATCAAAGACCTAACTAGGATAATTTTTCAACTTCAAAAGTCATTTATTGTCGTCCCCTGTGACTATGATATCTTCAATATAAACAATGAGGGTTGTCTATTGGTTTACATCCCAACACCCCAACTTGCTTTAGAACATCGAACACATACTTTCTCTGGATAGAACAATCTCAAGGTTGCCACTTCAATCCCAAGGAAGTACCCAAAAAGTCCAAGATCCTTGATATCAAAGACCTAACTAAGATAATTTTTCAACTTCAAAATTCATTTATTGTTGTCCCCTGTGACTGATATCTTCAATATAAACGATGAGGGTTGTCTTACGCAGTCCCTTTTCACAAACAAGGTGTGGTCATAGTGACTCCTCGGATACCCAAAATGTATGATCGCATCATTGAATTTCTTGAACCATGCCAGTGGAGATTGCTTCAGTTCATTTATAGCCTTCTTCAACTTACAAACACATTCTTTCTCCCCTTGAATGAAAAACCTAGGAGGTAATGTATTGTATGCTTCTTCTTTAAGATCTCCATGCAAGAATGCATTCTTGACATCAAGTTGGTACAAAGGCCAATCTTTGTTTGCAGGAGGAGACAAGAGAACCCCGATAGAATTAAGTTTGGCTACAAGTGCAAAGGTCTCTTAGAAGCCAATGTCAGGAGTCTGCAACAAATCTGGTCTTGTACCTCTCAATAGACCCATCAAGGTGATATTTCACTGCATACACCCATTTGCATGCCACTGCTTTCTTTCCTGCCGGCAGTTCTATGATTTCCCATGTTTGGTTTTGTTCAAGTGCCTTCATTTCTTGTACCATAACATCTTTCCACTTCGATAGCATTAATGCCTTAGAGAAAAAAGATGGAATAGAGGTAGAACCCAAAGAGGAAATGAAGCTAGAATAACAGGAGGACAAAGCATGATAGGGCACAAATTTACAAATAGGATGCCTGGTACCTTTTCGCAGAGCAATGAGAAGATCTAAATCCAAGATGGGTGGATTGGCTTTAGGAGAAGGCATTTGATCCATCTCTTGAGAGGTGGGGGGGGGGGGGGGAGGACTTGGGCATCTCTCCTCTTTTTTTCTTCCTCCGAAATATGATGCCTTTACTAAATTTGTCCCATTGTCCTTTAAGATCATTGTCACTGGTCAACTCTTCGATGCCCTCAACATCATCCTCTCCTATGCATGGAAGAGGTTGAGGATTCTCCGTACTCTCTTTCTCACTTGGACGCTCCCCCTAAAATAGGGCACTGAGAGGGAGCATGAAACATAGTGGATCAAAGAATTTAACATCCATGGTGACTGACAAAGTATTTCCTTGTGGAAGGATCATATCACTTGTACCCTTTCTGAGTAGGAGGGTACCCAACAAACATACATTAACTGCCTTTGCAAAGAGTTTATCACGCTTACTCAATTGAATATGGGTAAAATAAGGACACCCAAAAGTTCGAGGAGGAATGGTAAAAAGCTTACCACTTGGATATAGAACACTGTAGGGAGACTCCCCCTTGAATATATCATTTGATTTATGAGATTAGTGGAGGTGAGGACAACGTCACCCCACATATGTTTGGCTACATTTGTACACAACAACAATGACCTAGCAAACTGAAGGGGATGACAAATTTTCCTCTCATCTACTCCATATTGTTGTGGAGTATAGGGACAAGTAGATTGCCACTAGTTTCACATCTGCAGGTAAGCTTGAACTCCAATATGACAGGGACAAGGGACCCATCGATGTGACTTTAGGAGTAATGGAGTCAAACATAGTGGACATTAGGAGTAATGGAGTCAAACATAGTGGATATACCAGACATATGGTTAGTGGCCCTTGAATCAATAATCCAAGAGGACTAAGAAATACAAGTGCCATGGGCTAACCTAAGGGTACCTGTCTCTGCAAGATGAGCAGAGGAGGCTTGTGAACTATAGGCTATGTAGCTGAATAGCTCCTAAGACTCTCTGAGCGAAGGTCATGGATGGAGACTGTAGGAGGTATTTAATGAACTAAAGTAGGTGCTTTTGCACCAGTTTTGTCCTCAGTGACGTAAGCCCCGCTAGTCTGAGTGTTAGGGAGCTTGGGTTTGCCAACCAAGTCCAGACATGTCTCCCTTAAGTGTCGCTTTCTTTCACAGTGGGTACACTTGAGTTTTTACTTCTTGTCCAAATCGGCCTCCACCATGACCACGAGACTTAAAAAAAGTAGGGAGCGTGGTATGCTCAGGAGTCTAGAGGGATATGCCCATGCCCCTCATACGTGTTTCCTCTCTTTGAAGGAGGAAGAATACAGTGCCTAGTAGTGGCACCTCTTCTCTACCAAGAATGCTGGCCCAAACATGCTCAAACTTTGAATTGATTCCGCTGAGTAAGTCAAAAAATTTCTTATTGTCATTGTCCTCTCTCTGAATCTTCATACACTCAAGACACTGGGCTATAGCTGCACAAGCACTACATTTCCGTTTCCTCTGGTAGTGATTCTATTCTGCCCACATACCCCTTTCAATTGTATATAAAAGTCTCCAATAGACCTCTTTCCTTGACACATTTTATCAATCTTCTTAGTAAGGCTAAATACCTTGGCATAATCATGTTTCTGTGAATAGGCATCACCGATGGCTACCCATTACTCTTTAGCAAAGAAACATGCATAAACGAGTTTGCTATCGACGGTTGCATCGAGTGTAACAACCATGTCATCATTTGCACATCGTTAGTTGATCTTATGAACGATTAGAGGCAGGGAGTGCTTTCCGGTTAAATCCTTCTACTGGTTTTTGGTGAGGCAGCCGCTAATCACCCATAAATGGGTGGGTGTTTGGAGTCTTCGTGCCCCTCTATAGTCCGTGGGGTAGGATCTTGAGTGTCGACCAGCTTATTAGGAGAGAGCAAAACATTGCATAAGTGTGATGTTCTTTCAAGAAGAGGCACCTGCAGATCATCTTGTTATCCCTTGTACCTTGGCTACAGAGATTTGGTCCTTAGTGCTGAACATTATTTGGTATTTGCTGGGTCAATCCAAGGTCCTGTGTGCACTTGTTGGCTATGTGGGATTCCAGAATCCTTAGTGGCACTAAAGGGGCCTTTTGGAGAACTTCTCTAATGGGGGTCAATGGGTAATCTGGTTAGGAAGGAGCAATAGGATTTTTCGTAAAGTAAGAAGGCCGACTACTATGATTATGAGGTGTGCTTGGGATTAGGCCATAGCTGGGTTATATGGGCAAAGAAGGGATCTTTTAAGATCCAAGAGCGTGGGACGACATCTGTCAAGCCCCTCAGTTTGAGAGAGGTTTTCTCGCCAGGTTTGGGCGGCTCCTCCGGTTTTTGGGTTTTGAGGCTTAATTTTGCTGTCTTTTCCTTGTCCTTGTTGCCCTATTACTGGTCTTTGTGCTTGTAGTTTGTCTTTGTTTGTTGTTTTGTTTTGTTTTGTTGCCTTTAGTTAGGTTAACTACACGCCTAAGCCTCTCGCTAACGCTTCTCTTATACTTTTGTTTTGCTTCTGTAATATACTTGATGCTTCTCTTATACTTTTGTTTTGCTTATGTAATATACTTGATGCATTACCAATTGAAAAAAAGAAGAAAAAATAACTTGTTTTGATATATATATATATATATATATATATATATATATATATATATATATATATATATATATATATATATATATAATCATAATAGCCGTATCCCAGTTATTTGGGGTTGCTTTGCGAGTCCTATTTTTCCACTCGTTTATGATCAGCGCTAAGCTCTCTGTAACTCAACAATCCTTCATGTCATTTCTCACTGCTTCTCTCCATGTCTTCACTGGTCTTCCTCTTCTCCTACTTCCTTATGCTTGTAGCATCTCAACTCTTGATACAAAGTCTTCTTCTAGCATTCGATGGAAGAAGACTTCCAGCCTTATGCTTGTAGCTTCTCAACTCTTTATACAAAGTCTTCTTCCAGCCTTCGATGGACATGTCAAACCACCTCAAGCGACATTTCGTAATTTTTCATTGTACACATCAACCCATATAATACTCTATTCTTGTCTCTTTTTTGTAGCCCAACATTCTGCACCATATAGTATGGCGGTTCTTACCGCCACCTTATAAAGACACCCCCTTCAATTTAAGTAGAACTCTTGGGTCACACAATTCTCTTCTCACTTGTCTCCATTTCATTCAACCTGCATTAATCCTATTCAATGAAGCCAAATCGCATGTGCGACCCTATGTGATGGCGCCATCGCATATGCAGATCGCATATGCGATTATGCCATGGCATAATTTTTTTTTTTTTTTTCAAAAAAACCTAAAAAAATCCCAAAAAATCTCAAAAAATTCCCAAAGTTTCCAATATTGATTAGTAGTATGTTTTGTGTTAATTTTGTAGTGTCTAGAATGCAAAATAAAAGTATATAACCCATAAATTAGAAGGGAAAATATACAAAAAACAAGGAAAAGAGTAAAAAAGAAAAATATTATTTAAGTAAAAGTATCTTAACATTTGTTCCTACTTCCTAATGATATTGTGTACCGGCTAAAAATTCTTATCTCATGATATGAGGGAGCTTTTAGGTCGGGTCCAAATTGTCCAAGAGCTTTAACCATTACTTTGAAGCTCGGTATTGAATGCAATATCGGCTTGGTACATCCACTTAGCCACGTATTGAATGGTCTCGGGTCGGTCCTTAGCTTTAAACCTTATTTTCTATAGTGCTTTCGGTCGGGCCCTCTGGATGCAGTTTACAAGAGAAGAATTTGTTTATTCCCTTTCCTTTTCTACCACGTGCTCTTTTAGGGGGTGGTGATCTTACATTACGAGCCGTGGAGGGAGTAGATCTATCGTGTTCTTATTTTCATCAACATCATAGTGTTGCTGTAAAATCACTTCATCATTATGTTTCGATAGTAAAGTCTTATCCATCCATTCCATATTCTCTTTTCGAATCTCCGGTGTGACATTTGGACATGTTTTCGCATTCGATCTAGGTCGCCAAGAAAGATGCTGTTCGTGTCTCCCTATTCCCCTCATGCTTACATAGGTGCATAAGGTACATTGGACCTTATTTTTTTCAGTTACACTCTTATAACGTTCATATCTCTTATAACGTTCATATTTCCAACTTGGATTGGCAGAATTTGTTGGCTTAAGAGCGTCGTTCGAGGACGTAGACATAATGACCATGTAATTTAAAGAAGTGGGTGGAGAGATTAACAAGTAACAACACTAAAAAAAGGAAAAAAAGGAAAAAAATGAAAGAAATGAGGTGTAATGAGGAAAAACAATCAAACAAAATTTAATAGGAGTTATAAATTAATTCTAACTTTTGAGTATTGTCTATTGATTCTTGAAGTGATTTCTTCCCTCTTTGCTTGAAGAGTGATGGAATGTCAATGAAGATTGAAGCTCTTTGCTTAGTTAACTATAAAATAGAGCAAAAGAAATTATCAACAAAGCTTTGAGAGAGAGAGAGAGCACTAAAAACTCAAAAAAGAGATAAAAAAGACACAAATCATACCTTGGATGGATGTGGTATGGATTAGGAAGAGGAACCCTCTATTTATAGACATTGGGGAGCCCTAAAAAGCAAAAAAAATGAACTAGACATCATTTTGCCACTCCAACTGAGTAACTCTGGCTTTACCCATGGTTAGTGAGTCCTTCATATTCATGTTCCCATAGAGGGTCATTATTAAAGTCTGGAAACCCTATTTTGGGTTTGGTTCAATGTTGGGCTGCCTCCATGTGGCCAATTGATGTAACTCTGGCTTTACCCATGGTTAGTGGGTCCTTCATATTCATATTCCCATAGAGAATCTTCTTGTTGTGGTCATAGAGAGTGGTGCATTTATGGTTGCAAGGACCTTTTCTCTTTCAAACCTTAGTACCCTGAAGTAAATGAAGTCGTGGTGCCTAACACTAATGGAATGGTTTGAGTGAAGGCGTATGGAATCCCCTTTCATCCGTGGATGGAGGAGAGTTTTGAACAAGTTGATATCATTTCTGAAAATTACTTAGGAATGTATTTAGCTGTTGAGAAGACCGAGAACTTTTTTTTTTTTTTTTTTTTTCTGTTTTTTGGGGGGGGGGGGTGTGTTAATGAAAACTCGCAGCCCTCAATACTATAATCTCAGGTTCGTAGAAAAAAATCCACTTACAAAACAAGATTAGTGTGCCAAAACACCACTGACTGTCCCTGATTTTATAATATTGAAGGTTTAGATTTTCTGATTTAAGCACCGCCACAATCACACTATATTAACTGTACATCTATTTCAATATCTCTGAAAATATGCTCCCCAAACTCTACCGGATGTTTCACGATTATGTAGAAACTGCTATTTCATTATGTCCCCTTTCTATGGCAGCGATATCAAATCTGAAACTCAACACCAACCAGGAGCAGGATAGCAACAGTCTATAAGTAAACAATATAAAATTATGAACTGACGTTGTATGTTAGTAATACTAGTAGCAATCAACAAATCACAAAGACAGTCGATCCAGCACCACAGGGACTCAAAAGTCTCCAGCAACAACACCAAATCTGAACAGAATTCAGCATTTATAGAATGTCTGAAAAGACAAATTCGCAGCAGCATAGTCGGTTAAGTACCCTGGGAAAACACTTTGGAACAATGACTCAACAGTCACAGTAGCAGCGAAGGGTTAAGACCCGAAATCCCAAACTTGTTCTCGAAAGAATCTTCTCATAAATTAATTCACGCCAAAACTGTTTCTGTAGCAGTTGTACATATATAAAAGAAAAGAAATCCTAAACCCTTTCTAAATAGGACTTCTATGACTTGGACTCTAAGTTACCTAAAGTAAATAAAGAAATTACTTCCAACTGTTTCATATTTAAGGCTTATTGGGTCTTTATATTAAAGCCCATTTTATTGATAATTTCTGTAATGACCCAGATTCACAGCGGCATAATCGGTTAAGTACCCTGCGACCCGAAATTTCCCAGCCGGAAGAAATAGAAATATTGGGTCGCTAGTTCATAATTCATAATCTATGTACAAAATCTCTTTGGTATCCATGGAAATCAAATTACAAAAGAAACTGAAATAAATGCTTCTAAGTCCATAATGAAGAATACAAATCTAATAATACTACCAGTGACGACCGTACGCCACACAAACAGTGGTACCTATATCAAAGTACATGGAAAGAAACGGACAATTGTTCAAGGAATTTCCTTTAAATTATACCAAGTCCAAATCTCAGAAATTTTCCTAAGGATAGTAATCTTCTGGTGCAAGACCTTCCTCGTCTTCCGGCACACGATCAGGGTCTTCTTCAAATTCAGGATCCTTGCCAACATCGGTACCGGTGACACATAGTGTTGAGGTGAGCTAAAAGACCACATGCTCAATAGGGTAATCTCAAATACCAATCATACCTTATCTTTCCAATACATAGATATTCAATGATCATTCAGTGTCAATAACCAAGATCCCAAATTACAAGGAGTCAAAGTGTCATTTGAGTTTGAATTGTCTAATCTACAGTGGAGTCTTAATATCAATTTCAGAAGCTCTAACAATTACATCTCATATAGGTGTCCGATTATAAAACTTTTCCTTGCTTTTCATTCATATGCAAATTCTTATCTTCATGTATGACTTAAATCATATAACTTAAGTAATCTCTAACGCAATATAGTGCTAGAGCCGATGTCAATGCCGATGGGAATCCTAACCATCATCGTTTAATGAACAATTTTTCAGAGCGCCTAAGCTCCTGCGTTGTGAGGAATACTTGTGCGATTCGATGGGCCGTCGTCATGGTTCAATGTGTGCAATAACACGATTTAATGTGTGCCGAAGCACGGTTCAATGTTCGATGTGTGTCGTCGCACAGGATTCATTCAAATGAATCGCCTAAAATCACATGCAAAATTCTAAAACATAATATTGTGTTCATACTTCATAGCTAATTCAGAATTCAATTTTAGATTTTGATGTTCAATGAGAGTTCAATGTTTGATGAATTTTAGATGTTTAATAAGAAATATTCAATGAGTTTCAAATGTTCAATGAGAGTATAATGTTCAATGAATTTCTATTGTTCAATGAGTCTCAAGTATTCAATATGTGTACGATATTCGTTGGGTTTAAGTTGTTCGATGGGTTTCAATTGCTCGTACGATGCTCAATGAGTTCAAATATCTAATGAATTCCCATTATTCGATGATAGTACAATATTCAATGAATTTCAATGTTCTAATTCTAACAATCAGAAGACCATTTGGTAACTCATTAACTCATTAAATGTCTATGAATCAAAGTATAACAAACAATTGTGTATTGAAATTCCCTTACCTCGTTTCTTAATGTCGTATCAAAAAGCGAGACGGTCCCTATTGCTTTTGCCCGATTCCTTCTTCTATATTACATGAACAAGTAACACATTAATAGTCGATTGATTGAAATTTAAAACAAATGTAACTGGATTAATTGATTCTTCCCAAAATCGATCGATTGACTAGGGGAAATCGAATAAGGAAAATCTCCTTTTTCTTTTGTATTCACAGCTCGCTGCCGTGAGGTGACGGCATGACTGTGGCTGTTCACACTCATTGATGTGACAATGAAATGTATATTTGTTTCTCAAGGGAGGTCTCTGTTTTGGTATTCACAGCTCGATGCTGTGATGTGACAGCGAGATGTCATGTATCTACAGTGAGTTGTCATATATCCACAGCGAGCTGTGGATGTTTCTTTTCACAGCTAGCTACCGCTGGAAGCGTTTTTTTCTTGATGGTGAGCCGTCGTATATCCATAGCGAGCTGCAGCCTCCTGATAGCTAGCTGTGGTATTTTTATTTCTTCTCTGTTTGCATCCACAGTGAGCTGCTGTTGCCTGGCAGCTAGCTGTAGGTTTTGTTTCTTGACTCTGGTCGAATACACAACTAGCTGCCTTGTCTTGACAGCTAGCTGTAATTGGTCTCTTTGTTTCTTTGTTCTCAGACAACAGCTTGCTGTCAACTTGTGACAGCGAGTTGTGACTTAAAGTGATTGATGTAAACTACTAGGCAACGAGCTGTGAGGTTTGTGCTAGCTCGCGGTGACCTCAGTTTGAGAATTCGAGTTAATTTTTGTAACGCCGTTTCTGGGGTGTTATTTTTCCTTCTTTTCATGGCAGTGAGCTGTGGGTGTTACCATAGTGAGCTGTCATTGCTGTTTTTTGGCGATTCTACAATTCGTAAACTAGATCCGAGGATAAAGATTAAAAAACAACATTTCGAAAATAAGAACATGAGATTCGAAATAAGAACATATTCACCTCTTGAAGTGTGATTGGTGATTCTATGATGATCTAGGCTTGAGGAGATTGATGATTAATGCTATCGTTCGCCCAATGTTCCTATCTCCCTCCTTGATCTTGATGATGGAAATGATTAAGATGCTCCTTGTGGAAGAACACCCAAAAGGTTTTAGGGTGAAGTGAAGAAGAAGGTTGAGGAAGAAGGTGGTGACGGCTAGGGTTCTCAAGAAGAAGAGCAGAGACGGCTAGATTTTCTTACGACTCTTTTCTTAAGAAGAATTCTTAAAGAGATTATGATTTGGGGTTCTTCGTAACACACATTTTTATAACTTATTAGGGATTATCCGGTGTTGAGCTGACGCACCAAGGAAAGTATAAGCCTTTACTTCAAAGTCCAAAATAAAGGTTTAAAGCCTACACACCAAGTTTCGATCCTTTGATCTCTTGTCTCAAATTTAAGCCTTTAACCAGTAGACTACCACATAACTTGTGTCAAACAGTGACGAAAATAAATATAAAATCTTTGAAGACCAAAACATGTATTCTTTAGTTAACACGTTTTTGAAAAGTCAAGGCATTCAACGTATACGTTATTAAACACATATACGAAATTTAGGTAGAAACAAAAATTTGGGTCGTTACGTTCTCCCCACCTTATAGAATTTTCATCATCGAAAATTTACGTACCTTATAGTTCGAATATCGATTTTTATAGAATTTTCATCATCGAAAATTTACGTACCTTATAGTTCGAAGATCGATTCAGATTTCGTACTTGTGCACACTCCCTAAAAATAAAAGTGGGTCCAAAGGCCACATTTAATGGGTCAATGGTTTGACCAAGGTCATATTAGTCAACAAAAGTCAATTTTCTCACACGTCAATGATTCAACATTTATGAAAATTCGGGTTGTTACATTCTCCCCTCCTTTTAAAATTTTCGTCCTCGAAAGTTAGCCACATGATTATATTCAATTGCTAACCTTTGATGCAAACTGACAAAATAGATGATTGAGATCATCGCCAGTACTTTAGAAATTGAAAATAATAAATCATTTATTGCACCGTCATATTGATTTAAATTCATCATTCTATAAGATGGTGCCAACTTCTCTCACAAATTTCTCCGAACATATGATATGTTGAACTTTTATCGAATTTTCGCTTGATTTTTCGATTTCTCGAATTTTCCTCGATTCTTTCTTCAATTTCTCGAATTAAATCGCAGTAGCACCCAACGAATGGTTGCCAAGTTGAAAAGTATGGTCTTGACTACCTTCAAACATTACTCAACGTGTAAATTGTGCTTTATGAGTTCAAATAAGGGAGCGCGTAGGAATTATAACCAAAGTAGCACCCAACGAATGGTTGCCAAGTTGAAAAGTATGGTCTTGACTACCTTCAAACATTACTCAACGTGTAAATCGTGCTTTATGAGTTCAAATAAGGGAGCGCGTAGGAATTATAACCAATTTATCTTTTTTACGGGTTTTCATTACTTTATTACTCGTGATTTGCCAATCCTTAATGAATAACATCGAGATTCGAACTTCTAAATATCAAATTATGTCATTCCCAATTACCCTAAAGTAGTCGGTGTTTCAGGTATCACACTTGGTCCAAATCCTTTGTCATAAAATTTTGACTAATATACTAAAATTTCTTGATTCTTAAAATCACTTGCTTCGTTAAAGTCCTAGCATCCAGTCATCAATGCTTATTTGTTCTTATAAATTTTTTATTTTCAAAAGATAATCTCAAGGAAGTTCTTAAATCTCTTGTCACTAGAATGCTATTCTACTCTTCATACTCTTTTCAAAAATCAAATTCTCGTAGTATCTTAAGTAATTTATTTGAAATTTATTATCTTCTTAACATTGGTAACTCCTAAATTCCGTTGTAAGGTGTCATCTTTGTTATATCTCACTAATTTTTTAATCTAATCCGAAGTTGATGATAATATTTTACTTCACAATTTGAAATCACTTCTAGTAAGTTATTCTTATGGTCTGCATCTCAATCTATAATGAAAATTTAAATCATCAAATCATTCAGGATTTATCTTTTCTAATTGCCATTCAATCTAAGAAATCCCCTTCTAGCTACTACTCAATTCTCAAAAATTATTTCTAATTCCTCTCACATGTTTCGAACCTAAATAAGTTTCTTCTTCAAATAATTCCTTAAGTTTTTAATTGAACATTCAAATCTTACGTCATTGATCATCACAATTTCTTAAAATTTTTCAGTCCTCAAAGTTCTAAAATGCCAAAGTAATTGTAAAATGCTAAGGTAATATACCAAAGTAATTACTAATTGCACTCAAAAGTCGTAAAAGACACTTCATAAAATATTCACTCAATTTATTTAATTAATAGCAGTTGACATACAACTGGTTTATTGAGAAATAATTTTCATCTTAAAGCTTCAACCTAATTTATTACTGAAACAAACCTACTCATCATCTAAGATGTCTATTATATCATCCTTGACTGAGTCATAGTTCTGTATCCCTTCAGGTTCTTTGTCATCTGAAGGGGCAACGAATTCTTTTAGCTCTTCGTCCTCGGCATGAGCAGATATTTCTTCCGAATCATGTTCAAATGTCTCTTCTGCTTCCATTGGTTCGAATTCGTCTTCCACATCATCGTCATCAGATAATATGATATAATCAGACGGTGTGTAAACATGTTATTTTTTCGTCTTCATCATCTGAGATTTCTTTCACCTTTAGGAGTCCTGGTGTATGGTAGGGTTCATTGAAGGACTCAGACGAAGATGAGAAACTGACATGCCTTAGGTGTTTAGCGACTGGCTTCATGCGGGGCTCCTTCATTTCTTGGGGTGATGTACGTGGGCGCCTAACACAACACTTCTTAGCAGTTTGTCATACTCTCACCATTTTGGTAACAAAGGAAATACCCAAATTAATCTCTATAGGTTATATTTGATTTATTTATAACTTATGAGTCCACAATCTCAGGTCACCTAGGGGTCATAATGATCTGTTAGGATCGAAGATAAACAAAACATGCTTAGACAGATCAAAGGAAGTCGTCAAGGTCCAATCCCATCTTCCAATAAGACCTAAAGCCTAATCTCTGATACCAACTGTAAGCCAAAGTGTGACGGCTTCCTTTGATCTGTCTTAGGGTAATTGGGAATTACAAATAATTTAGGAGAGTTCAATGTTCAATGAATTTCAGATGTTCAATGAGAATACAATAATCAATGCGTTTCAAATGTTCAATGAGAGTATAATGTTCATTGAATTTAATTTGTTCAACGAGTCTCAAGTATTCAATATGTATATGATATTCGTTGGGTTTCAATTGTTCAATGGGTTTCAATTGCTCAATGGGGGTACGATTCTCAATGAGTTCAAATATCCAATGAATTCCCATATCGATGATAGTACAATATTCGATGAATTTCAATGTTCTTCCATCACGGCAAGAATGGAATAACTTCCTGCCGTGATGTTGTTACCAGGAAATGGTGAGAGTACGACAAATTGCTAGGAAGTGTTGTGTTAGGCGTCCACATACGTCGCCCCAAGAAATGAAGGAACTTCGTATGAAGCCTGTTACTAAACACCTAAGGCATGCCGATTTCTCATCTTCATCTGAGTCCTCTAGTGAACCCTACTATACACCAGGACCCCCTAGATTTAAGATGGAAATTGTCTCTCAATAAACCAGTTGTATGTCAACTGCTATTAATTAGATAAATTGAGTGAATAATATTTTATGAAGTTTTTTACGACTTTTGAGTGCAATTAGTAATTACTTTGGTATATTACCTTGGCATTTTATAATAACTTTGGCATTTTAGATCTTTTGAGTCGAAACATGTGAGAGGAATTAGAAATGATTTTTGAGAATTGAGTAGTAGCTACAAGGGGATTTCTTAGATTGAAATACAATTAGAAAAGATAAATCCTGAATGATTTGATGATTTAAAATTTCATTATAGATTGAGATGCAGACCATAAGAATAACTTATTAGAAGTGATTTCAGATTGTGAAGTAAAATATTATCATCAACTTCGAATTAGATTAAAAAATTAGTGAGATATAACAAAAATGACACATTACAACGGAATTTAGGAGTTACCAATGTTAAGAAGATAGTAAATTTCAAATAAATTACTTAAGATACTACGAGAATTTGATTTTTGAAAAGTTGAGTATGAAGAGTGGAATAGCATTCTCGTGACAGGAGATTTAAGAACTTCCTTGAGATTATCTTTTGAAGATAAAAAAATTATAAGAACAAATAAGCATTGAGGACTGGATGTTAGGACTTTAACGAAGCAAGTGATTTTAAGAATCAAGAAATTTTAGTATATTAGTCAAAATTTTGTGACCAAGGATTTGGACCAAGTGTGACACCTGAAATACCGTCTGCTTTAGGGTAATTGGGAATGACAAATAATTTGATACTTAGAAGTTCGAATCTCGATACTATTCATTAAGGATTGACAAATCACGAGTAATAAAGTAATGAAAATCTGTGAAAAAAGAGAAATTAGTTATTATTTCTACGTGCTCCCTTATTTGAACTCATCAAGCACGATTTGCACGTTGAGTAACGTTTGAAGGTAGGCAAGACCATGCTAAGTTTCAACTTGGCAATCATTCGTTGGGTGCTACTTTGGTTTAATTGGAGAAAGATTCGAGGAATCGAAAAATCAAGCGAAAATTCGATAAAAGTTCAATAGATATGTTCGGAGAAATTTGTGATAGGATTTGGCACCATCTTATAGAATGATGAATTTAAATCGATTGCTCTTATAAGGAGGGGAGAATAATATGATAGTGCAATAAATGATTTATTATTTTCAATTTCTAAAGTATTGGCGATGATCTCAATCATCTATTTTGTCAGTTTGCATCAAAGGTTAGCAATTGACTATAATCACGTGGCTAACTTTCGAGGACGAAAATTTTAAAAGGAGGGGAGAATGTAACAACCCGAATTTTCGTAAATGTTGAATCGTTGACGTGTGAGTAAATTTAGACTTTTGCTGACAGATATGACCTTGGTCAAACCCATCTACCCATTAGATGTGGCCTTTGGATTTGGACCCACCTTTAGTTTTAGGGAGTGTGCACAATTACGAAGTTTGAATCGATCTTCGAACTATAAGGTACGTAAATTTTCGATGACGAAAATTCTATAAGGAGGGGAGAATGTAACGACCCAGATTTTCGTATCATTGATAGACCTAAATTTCGTATGTGTTTAATAACGTATACACCAAATGCATTGACCTTTCAAAAACGTGTTAACTAAAGAATACATGTTTTGCTCTTCAAAGTTTTTATATTTATTTTCGTCATTATTTGACACAAGTTATATGGTTGTCTACTGGTTAAAGGGTTGAGTTTGAGACAAAAGGTCAAAGGATCGAAACTTTGTGTGTAGACTTTAAACCTTTATTTTGGACTTTGAAGTAAAGGCTTATGCATCTTTTTTTAGTGTGTCAGCTCAACACCGGATAATTCCCAATAAGTTATAAAAAGGTATGTTATGGAGAACCCTAAAGCATAATCTTTTTAAGAATTCTTCTTAAGAAAAGAGTCGTAAGAAAACCTAGCCGTCCCTATTCTTCTTAAGAACCCTAGCCGTCACCACCTTCTTCCTCAACCTCCTTCACTACTTCACCCTAAAACCTTTTGGGTGTTCTTCCACAAGGAGCATCTTGAGCATTTCCACCATCAAGATCAAGGAGGGAGAAGATAGGAATATCGGACGAACGATAGCATTGATTGTCAATCTCCTCAAACGTAGATCACCGTAGAATCACCGATCACGCTTCAAGAGGTGAATATGTTCTTATTTCGAATCTCATGTTCTTATTTTTGAAATGTAAATTCTTTAATCCTTATTCTCGGATCTGGTTGCGAACTGTAGAATCGCCGAAAAATAGCAATGACTGCTCATTGTGGTAGCACCCATAACTCACTGCCATGAAAAGAAGGAAAAATAACACCGCTGAAACGACGTTACAAAAATTGACTTGAAATCTCAAACCGAGGTCATAGCGAGTTGGTACAAATCTCACAGCTCGCTGTCACAAGTTGACAACAAACTGTTGTTTGAGAACACAGAGATCAACTACAGCTAGCTGTCAAGACACGACAGCTAGTTGTGTATTCGACTAGAGTCAAGAAACAAAACCCACAGCTAGCTATCAGGAAACAACAACTCACTGTAGATGCAAACAGAGAAGAAATTACCACAAATTACCACGGCGGCTGACCATCACAGAAGAAAACGCAACTAGCTGTCGTGAAAGAAATAGCCCACGACTTGTGGATCAATGTTCAAAAAAAATTGGTGGCCACCCGGGCGGATCAGGTCCCCAGTCGATCCGGTTTTGCTTGGGGCGCCTAGTGAGGCGGGTTGGGGATTGGGCGGCCGCCTGGGAAGGTCCAAAATCAAATCGAGGCGGGTCTCTTTCTCTCTCTCTCTCTCTCTCTATATATATATATATATATATTTTTTTTTTGGGGGGGGGAGGGGCTTTCATTTGCAATCGATTTGGGGGTTTAGGGCTTCAGACGCCTCTTCCACTCACCGACGACTCTTCCACTGCACCGGTGACTACCAGCGACCTCATTCGACCACTGGCGAGTCTCCGGTAAGTTTTTTTTTTCAACTCTTTTTCCTTCTATATATATATATTAAATTTTTTTTCCATCTTTTGTTCTTTTTTGACGGATAGGGATCCATTGACCCTCCTGCCGGCACGCATCAAGCCTCCGGCTCTAGCTCCAGTAAGTAATTTTTTTTTTTTTTTCTTCTTCTCCGGTGACCTTTGTAGTTTGTACTAATATTTTTTTTTTCTAGCTGCTTTCTTCGAAGCTCCGGCAAGGCGGCGACACCCTCCGACACGTTTTTTTTTTCTTCTGGTTTTTCTTCTTTTTTTCTGATTTGTTTTTGCATCAATTTTTTTTTCCTCTTCTTTTTTCAGTTTTCTTTTTCTTTTTCTTCTCATCTTTTGATCCTTCATTGATTGGCTGCACTGCACCATTTTTTTTCTCTTCTTTCTTGCGCTGCTGCACAGTACAGTGTGTGTGTGTGTATATATATATATATATATGTGTGTGTGTGTGTCACAGTGCCAGACTTCTAGTGACGTGTATATATATATATATATATAAATTAAATATATGTAATATGTCAGACTGTGTGTGCTCTAGCCTCTAATATTCTAATCTAATGTTGTATTTTTCATAGATATAAAATTGAATATATATATATATATATATATAAATAGCGTCAGTCCGGATCTTTGGGCGCCCGCCCAGGCGCTGCCTAGCGATTTTCGTCCGAATTTTCCTCCAACCGCCCGAACCTACCCGACGATTTTAAGAACATTGCTGTGGATACATGACAACTCACTGTCACATCACAACATCGAGCTTTGAATATCAAAACAGAGACCTCCCTTGAGAAGCAGTCACAGCTACAACAGCGAGCTATGAACACAACCACAATTCACCGTCACCTCACGACAGCGAGCTGTGAATACAAAAGAAAAAGGAGAATTTCCTTATTCGATTTTTTCTATTCAATCGGTCGATTTTGGACAGAATTAATTAATCCTGTTACAGTTGTTTTAAATTCCGATCAATCGACCATTGATATGTTACTTATTCATGTAATATAGAAGAAGGAATCGAGCGAAAACAATAGGGATCGTCTCGCCTTTCGATACGATTTTAAGAAACGAGGTAGGAGAATTTAAATACGCATTTGTATGTTGTACTTTGATTCATAGACATTTAATGAGTTAGCAAATGGTCTTCTATTGTTAGAATTAGAACATTGAACTTCCTTGAATATTGTACTATCATCGAATAATGGGAATTCATTGGATATTTGAACTCATTGAGCATCGTACCCCCATTGAGCAATTGAAACCCAACGTATATCGTACACATATTGAATACTTTATCCTCATTGAACATTTTATCCTCATTGAACAATTGAAATTCATTGAACATTTGAAACTCATTGAATATTATATTCTCATTGAACATATAAAATTCATTGAACATCGAAATCTAAAATTGAATTCTGAATTAGTGATGAAGTATGAACACAATATTATGTTTTAGAATTTTGCATTTGATTTGAGGTGATTCATTTGAAAGAATCTTGTGGGACGGCACACATCGAACATTGAGCCATGCTTCGGCACACATCGAACTATGTTTTGACATACATTGAATCGTGCTATTGTACACATTGAACTGTGACGACGACCCATCGAACCGCACAAGTATTCCTCACGATGCATGAGCTTGGGCACTTTGAAATATTGTTCATTGAAGGATGATGGTTAGGATTCCCATCGACATTGATATCAGCTCTAGCGCTATATTGCGTTAGCGATTACTTAAGTTGTATGATTAAGTCATGCATGAATATAAGAATTTACGTATGAATGAAAAGCAAGGAATAGTTTCATACTTGGACACCTATATGAGATGTAAGTGTTAGAACTTCTGAAATTGATACTAAGACTCCACTGGAGATTAAGCAATTCAAACTCAAATGCCACTTTGACTCCTTGTACTTTGGCATCTTGGTTATTTACACTGAATGATCATTGAATATCTATGTATTGGAAAGATAAGGTATGATTGATATTTGAGATTATCCTATTGAGCATGTGGACTTTTAGCTCACCCCGATATTGTGTCATAGGTACCGACGTTGGCAAGAATCCTGAACTTGAAGAAGACCCTGATCGCGCGCCGGAAGACGAGGAAGGTCTTCCACCCAAAGTACTGACGTTGGCAAGGATCCTGAACTTGAAGAAGACTTTGATCGCGTGTCGGAAGACGAGGAAGTTCTTCCACCCGAAGATTACTGTCCTTCGGAAAATTTATGAGATTTGGACTTGGTATAATTTAAAGGAAATTTCTTGAACAATTGTCTGCTTCTTTCCACGTACTTTGATATAGGTACCACTGTTTGTGTGATGTACGGCCGTCACCGGTGGATTATTAGATTTGTATTCTTCATCATGGACGTAGAAACATTTATTTCAGTTTCTTTTGTAATTTGATTTTCATTGATACCAAAGAGATTCTGTACATAGATTATGAATTATGATCTAGCGATCCAGTATGATCTAGCGATCCAGTATTTCTATATCTTATGGCTAGGAAATTTCTGGTCATTATAAATTCGGATCTTAAACCCATGAAATCTGGGATATCTCCAGCCATGTTGTCCACTGTTGCAGCCCCAAATCCAGCCCTGGATATGCCCTTTTTTGCATCGCTGCAGACCGAATGGAGACTTATGGCTCTGAATGGGGTGCGGAAGTGCAGTGCTCCTCATTCTTGAGCTGATTTCTTGAAACCGGCAAAACAACCACCCATTTTAAAATCAAGAGGGAAAGGCGAGGAAGAGGAATCCTACCTGATAAAGGAGAATGAGCCAAAACTGATATCCAGATCATCCATGACTAGTGGAGATAAATTGAACAAAGCCGGAGAAGATTTTCCGACAATTTTTCGGATCCGGAGCTTAGGTGAGTGGTTGGGGACATGACTTGGCTAAGCATCGTCCTCCATAGCAACGACCAAGATATCTAGGAAATATTCCTATGGCTGAAATTCAACAGGTAAAACCGTATGCTTGAAAACCATAAACTGAAATCCTAAGTCAAATACTGTCGAACGAATGGATGTGACATGAGGGCACATGTCGTCCATCCCACAACGACTAATGGATAGATCATATGGAAAAATGCCCAAATCATGAAGAGCATCATAGTTCTTTTTCTATGAAAAGAGGGAATATTTATAACTGTGTCGACTATTGAGATACTAAACCCGTGAGTTGTATTAGGGAACACTAGGCTAGAGTAGTGAAGCAAAATCTAAGATAGAACTTAAATGTCTCTTAAGAGCTAGTTTGAAGTTATGATATAAAATCAATTGTAGCTATTTCTTGTTGTGTCAAAAGTAAAAGTTCAGAAAGAGGATGAAAAATTTATGGGTTTTTATTTTGGAGAACGTCTATAATAGGGCCTAGACTCTAGAGACTAATCCTGTTGGACGCCAAGGAGGAAAGGAATTTGGAAAAAATAATATTGAGAAAATTGAGAATCATAGTTCATACACCCGAAAACTCGGAAGAAAAGCTTGAGAATATTGAAAAATTGCTTATAAAAAAAATGAAAACTTGACTTGAAGTTAACTTGGAGGACTTAAGAGGCCACGAGGTTTAACTTGGAGTTGCCATGCGCATGGATCAAAATTTCGGCTGAAACGAAACCGAAATCCAAAATTTCGGCCCAAATTTTGATCATTGGCCACACGGTTTTCGGATACTGGGAAACTAATATCTACATGATATGTGACTCTTGAAACTAGTCTGCCACATAAACCAGACAAGCGACCTGTTTAAATGAAGGGAAGTGTTTTGCAAACCCTTCATACCCATGTGGGTATGGTCTTTACTTAGGCTTTTAAAACGGGAATGGAAAAATAAAATGTAGCAACTATAAAGGAAGCTATTCAAATGAAATGGCAAGAAAGGAAATAAATGCCAAAAAGTAAATGCCTCAACTCTTTCGGGTAGGTCTCGGCATGCTTGTGGTTATTTCTACTATTAAGATCTTGATCTTGCCATGTGGTCGGAGTAACTGCCAAGATAAAGGATAGTGAGTGCAAATTAACAAGTTCAAAAGTGGACATAATCTCTCCTTGCCCGATGGCAATGATCCACGTGTTTAAGCCCCAATTTTGCAATAATTTCGGCGGAACGGGGTCTTAACTACAGCGTGAGGAGAGAAGAAAATAAAAAAGGCAAGCAAACACAAACTACAAAGGAAATTAAAGAAATGCAAAATAAAACATAAACATTACGACGAGAGCTCTGCGACTTGACCAGAAAGAATGATCTGAGAGGCTTTATTTGAGGTTTCTAGGGAAGGGAAAGTGTAGATTCCAAGGTTCTAGGTGTTTGCTAAGGTAGGGGGGTGGTGGATTTGGGTTTTTGTGAAACATAGATATGGATGGAGAGAATGGACAATAGGGTTTGGATTCCTGACAAAGAAGGGGTATTTTTCGTTAAGTCTTTCTACAACTTCCCGATCTAAGGTGAGATCGGGTGTCATTGATAGGGTTTGGAAAACTTTCTGATGAGTCCCTCATAGAATCCTGATTTTTGCATGGACAGTGGTTCTAAGCAAGGATCTTAATGAGGTTGGTGACTCTCAATACCCGAAATCAGATTGTGGATGACAACCCACACAAAACTTAGATTTAGTGTGTTAAGACACCACTAAATTCTCGGATTTTACGGGATTGAAAGTGCAAATCACCACCAAACACTAATTTAAAAATATGCCGCCCAAAACATCCACAACTGTTAAAATTCTTTTCTTATGTTCCTAATTACTTGCTGTCAAAATCTGTATCCTATCTCAGTATCCCTGTAACTAAAACTGCAACAACTATTGAAAGTATTGTAGATGGAAAACAGCTTGTACTGATGAGAGATTAATGTAGTAATGGAAAATCACTGCCGGAGAACATACCAGTCAACAGTAGCACAACAACTGATAGTTATATGATTTAGATTTGGCAGCATTGACAGAGCAATCGGCAACTTGAAAGTCTTCAGATTCCAACGTTCTGAAGGCAGTAAAATAGGAGATGAAATCAGCAACAACACAACAAGAAGATTTAGCAGACACCAAATTCAACTTCAGATTAGCACCAGTGATGAAGGAGGATTAGAACCCTTGATCATATTCAAATTTGAGACTTAAAAGTCTCTGTAATAGGCCAGAGTAATCACTCTCGCAACCGACTGCAGGCCAGAGTGAGAACTCTCACAACCTACAACCTGTTTCTCAAAAGAAGCCCAAAATTGAGATTTTATTCCAATCGCAATATCCAACCTGTTCTACCTACCAGTTTTTTACAGCATATAAAGAAAATTTAGAAAATTCTACTTTCCTACTATTAACTTGGGTTCTAAGTAAGCCAACAAGAATGAAGTTGTATCCTTACTTTACAGGACTCTACAAGAGTAACTAAAGAAGGTTAATAAAGTTACTAAATTTTATCTCTAAACTCTAGGACGGTTAATTTTAGAAAGAGAAATGAGAAGAAAAAAATTGATGGCAAGAATCACGAGATTGTGATTCTCGTGATCTGCTGTTTAACATGATTACGTAAGTGATCATGTGACATAAAGTCCACGAGAATGAAATCTCGTGACTCTCAATCACGTGGCACTTAAAGTGACATGTGTGCTGGCTTTGTGCAAGCCTCCAAGGCCATATGGTGGCCCTCTTACTTAAGGCCCAGTGGACCTTTATTCTAACCCTATTTACAGTCCCCTTAACCCTTGGATTTATGTGAAATTTGCAATCTCTTTTTGCTTTCTTTGCGTCGCCAATAACTGTCCCGGACCTAACCTGCATCATTCTTCCCGGCTTGGAGAAAACTCAGCCCCATGGAGTTGACTTCCGCATCCAATTTGATGTAGCTTTAGTCCTGTATCTTCTGCTCATACTAGTCGTTAACTCTTTGATGTGTGCTCCATGTACATCGGATTCCCGTTGATGCAAGTTTAGAAGACTCTTACTTCCCCCTTTATTAGGCTTGAGCTGAGTGTCATTTTTAGCCGGTAGTAGGGCAAACCCATCGTTGACTAAGGTGTAGGTGTTCCTCCTTTCATTGTGCGCCGTAGCCGGTCATATTACCACGGTCTCCCCAATAAGACATGACATGCGCCCATGGGAACTACGTCACACCAGACCTCATCCTGGTATTCTTTCCCAATGAAGAAAGTGGCCAAGCAATGGCTGTTGACTCGAATCTCCCGGCTTTTCTTGAACCATTGAACCTTATAGGGATTCGGATGATACCATCTTCCTCACTACGATGTTTCACTTGTTTCCGCCATCAACGATGACCATGCAAATCTGCACCTCCAATGTACACTGGGTACAAAAATATTTTACCGTAACCATTTATCTTTCATCAATTTCCCACGAAGTAGCGGCTACAACTCTCTCTATGAGGAGACTTTCCCCTTTGGCATCGGCTTCTATTTCAATCTCCTCATCCCTCTTCTCAACATCCCCTTCATGATATCATCAGTCACTTTACTTCTTTCCTCATGCTCTCCCTCTTGGGCTAGAGTAACTTGCCTTCTTGGGCATTCATATGAGTGGTGGCCTACTTCATTAGACCAAAAACATTTATGTTCCGATTGCTTCGATGTAGTGGCTATTTCAGGCATCGTTAATCAATCATGTCTACCTCCCCCTTAGTTAAGGTTTGGTTTACCTATGGTTGAGATTGAGGCCTCTACCATGCTATGCTTGCAACTTGAGTCGCGATTGAGGATCTTTCCACTTTTGAAGCTTGTCGGTACGCATCGTCGACCCTCCATATATCATGCATAGCTATTTTGTCTTGGATTTTGTAAACGTAATCCATTGACATATCTTCTGACCTGTTGATCTTCCGTGTCGTGCAATTCGGCCCTCGTAATAAGGTGGAATTCCTCGGTATTCTTCATGACACTCTTATCCCATTGTCGTAGGTTTTGACAACGTTGAAAAATGTCTTTGGCGTAGGTTGGTGAAAGAAACTGACACGACAAATAGGACTTAATCTTCTATCATGTAGAACTTTTATCTTTACTGCAACATAGACGGTCCGATCGATCATCTTCCCACCACAAATTTAACCCGCCGGTGATCCAGCACTGCCTTCAAACTCCAGAATATTTTATACTTTGCTACTCCATTCGAGGAACTTATCCGGTTTGATCTCCCATGAAACTCCGGAAGTTCTACCTTGATCTCATAAATACTCACGTGTTCCCAGTTGCGGTAATCATGGCTTTCATGAGTAAATCTGCCTGGGGGCCTCCGTTGGTGATGACGACGTCTTTAATCACCCAAGTCATCTTCATAGTGATCATCTTCCACCTTCATAGTGATCTTCTGTCGAGGTGCTAACTCATCCATTCGATGCAACATCTCTTCATCAACTCCTCTAGACGATCTATGTGTTGATTCAATGTAGGAGTTCGTGGAGGCATAATTAAATATTCTGAAAGTAATCTTCGTAATCTGATAGAAAATGATGAGATTGGCGGCCCTTAATACCCTAAATCAGATTGTGGATGACAACCTACACAAAATATATATTTAGTGTGTTAAGACACCACTAAATTGTCTGATTTTTACAGGATTAAAGTGGAAATTACCCACCAGACAGTATAAAAAAAAAAAATACCGCCCAAAATATCCACAGCTTATGCTCCTCAATATTCTGTCAAAATATTCACTGCAACTAAAACAGCAACAACTCTTAAATTATCGTAGATGTACATTAGTAATGTACTGATGACAGATTAATGTAGTAACGGAAAATCGCTGCAGCCGAACATACAAGTCAACAGTATCACAGAAACTGATAGTTCTATGATTCAGTTTCAGCAGCAATGACAGAGCGACCAGCAACTTGAAAGTGTTCAGATTGCAACATTTTGAAGGCAGTAAAATAAGAGATGAAATCAGCAACACCACAACAAGAAGAAGGTTCAGCAGACACAAAGTCCAACTTCAGATCAGCACCAGTGATGAAGGAGGATCAGAACCCTCAATCAAATTCAACTTTGAGTCTTAAAATTCTCTGCAATAAGCCAGAGTACTCACTCTCGCAACCTACAGTAGGCCAGAGTGAGGACTCGCATCCTACAGCTAGTTTCTCAAAAGAAACCCAAAATATAGATTTTATTCCAGTCACAATATCCAATCTGTTCTGTCTACCAGTTTTTTACAGCCATATAAAAGAAAGAAAATTCTATCCTAGTTTCCTACTATAACTCGGGCACTATGTAAGTCAATAAGAAAGAAGTTGGTTCCCTACTTTACAAGAGTCCACACAAGTAACTAAAGAAAGCAAGTAAACTTACGAAGTTTTATCCCTAAACTCTAGGACTATTAATTTAGAAAGAAAAGAAATAAGAAAAAAAATATATGAAAAGAGTCACGAGATTGTGATTCTCGTGAACTTAAGTGATCACGTGAGAGAAAGTCCACGAGAACGAAATCCCGTGACTCTGTCACGTGCCACTTAAAGTGGTCTTGGGTTGGCTTTTGTGTAATCCTCCAGGCCCGTTTGGCCCTCTTACTCAAGGCCCAGTGGACCCTTATTCTAACCCTCTTTACAGCCTCTCTAATGCTCAGATTTCTGTGAAATTTACAGCTCCTTATTGCTTTCTTTTCGCCACCAATCTCTCTCCCGGATCTGCCCTGCATCAGCTGTCACGGTGGATCAGTTGTTGAAGGGGTTATGGAGTTGTTAAATATCTGATGTGTGGCAGAGGGGAGGAGACTGCTGCTCATCTCTTCATTTATCGATCGTGTGCGGGGAATATTTGAATTTGGGAGCAGAGAAAGTTTGGTATTTCATGGTGCATACCTAATTCTTGTAGGGAGGTTGTTTGCAGCTATAGGGGATCAGGTGGTCGGGGTTGTAGTGGGATTTCTGGGAGGGTACTTTTCTGTGGTGGCTCCTTGTCCTCTCATTGGCCAGGTGACTTCTCTGTGGTGAGTGTTAGGCTTGGTTTTCTGGTTTGGTGGTTGTCTGGTTTGTTGTTTTTCTTGTTGACCTCCTCTATGTCTAGCAGGTATGTATCCTTTTTCCCCTTTTCCTTTAATGCGTTCTCTTTTACCAATAAAAAGGCATGGATTTGGACCATAGAAAAGAAGAGTTGTCCTTTCATAAATATTTGTGCTGGAACTCGCTGGTTGCTACTAATTGGTCTGTGTTATGGAAACTCATGTTCCTCCCAGAGTCTCCTTTTTTCTCGTTTTTTCTATTGGTCTGTTACTTGGAGAGGGGTTCTTACCATCGATCAGCTCAGAAATCAGCGTGATAGATAAACAAGATGTGTAGTTTCGTCCTCCTTTCGTTCATTGTCAGGTGGTGCTTTCCTCGACTCTATGCTGATCTGTTTCCTGCTAGAGAGATCAGGTTTCTGAAGGGGAGGAGTAAATTTTTTGGGATAGCCCACAAGGCAGAACGTAATTTGTACGGAGAAGAATTTTCATGGGAGCAATTCAGTCACTTGCAGTTGTGGATAGTATTGCAAAGGTGTTGATTAGACTGGGTTGCCACCAGTGTTAGCTAGACACGTGGCACGGGTGCCAAGCGTCAAGGTGTCATAGATGTTTAGCACGCCAATTTCTAAAGATTCTAATACTTCTAAAGATTCCAATACGTTGAGATGTGTAATGAAAAGATACATGATGTATGTCATGAACCTATTTAAAAAGTATACTAAATTATCTAAATCGTTTTCAAGGACCCAAGTTTTTTATTTTCTAAGTTTATAAACTTCATACAATCTTTTATATATAAAAAGACGGTTCATTTTATTGTGTAAAAAATATTATGTGATAATTTCATAAGTCTAGAAGTATCGTTTTGTGTTGAGGAGTGTCCAAGTGCCACCAAGTGTCGGCACCTGTCCAACTGCCACCACATGTCGGCAAGGCAAAAATCCCAAACATAGTAGATTGGTTGCCATGGACAAGCAATTCAGATTGTTGCAGGGGAGGGCCCTACTGAGTATTGTGGCAATCGGGTTAGGCATCTGTGTGCCGTTTATTCTTATTTGTGGGTCTGTTTTTGGGCGGCCTTCATGTATGTTTTGGTGTCTTGCCTTTTTTGTATTCGCTAGTTTCTCTTCCAGGTTAGGTTCTAACTTGTGGGCCTCTATTTTCTGTAGGACCCAATGTTGGGATTTTGTGCTTATATCACTTTATACGTTCTCTTGTTTTTTTCATCTTTAATATACTGTTCTTTCTTGCTGAAAAAAAATAGTACTACTCCACTTTGAGGAGACCGTCTCTCGTATACAATGCACAACTTCATCTTTTTGTGATAAAAAATAACCTCAACTACCTTTTATCCAGTCTTAGCCTTCCATTTAACAACATGCTTTAGATCTTATAATAAGAAGCAACATAATTGGATCTGAGGGTGTTTTGGGGGAATGCCCCTCGGGTCTTTTCTTTTTTTGGTGCCCTTTGTGGTCGGGTTCGTCTGCTAGGTAGTAGGTAGTTTCTCACTATGACCAGTGGCCCCATTGCTGGGCTTTGTTTTTTCCGACCTTCTGGTCTGGGCTGTATCTCTTGCGTTTTACATTTTTTTAATGAATTTATTTGTTACCGATCAGAAGAAAAAATGGCAAGGAGATTGTTTGACTGGCGTATATTGCTTACACGAGGCTAGTGCAGTCCATAGATTGGATTCACATCAAGATGAGTTCCTATATCTCCCAGTGGATGGTCGTACAGACGTGACCTTCAGAGGATGAGCTCTATCCTAGGTTACAAAAGGCTTTTGGGCAAGAGGTTTATGACCTTCAAAAAGTCAAAGTTAGTTTATATACCTACTATTTGACTGGAACAAATGGTTGGTGATGGGAGTTTATCCCAAATTAGAAATGATTGGACAAATGGGAGGCGCAAAGCTTTCCCCAAATAGATGGGACTTTGTGAAAACAGAACAGTATTGATTTATTAATATTTATTTTTAAATACTGATATGAACGATCCCAATCATGATTCCCACTTTCGTATTCTATAGGTAAGCAGTGGAGTTGATATTTGTGGAAGATGTGCACTATCCATCACACGAATTGGCACGGAAATCATAGCCAGCACATTATGGCTAAGTTGTGTCGTATTGGCCCTTATGGAGCGAGCCTCTTTCCCCGGCATTGGGTGACACATATTGAAAAATTCTTGATAAAGCTGTGGTGCATCTAAAATAAAGTTGCGGAGAGGTGGTACTACGTATTTGTTGAAAGCTCTTACCATTTCTCCTTTGGGTGTTTTTCCAACTCCAGTTTCACTGGAGACCAGCAGTGGCATTGAAGCATCAGGCAAGAGATGAGTGGAGTCTCCATGTTTCGTAAATAAAATAATACAATTTCGAGAAGATGCATCAGAAACTGTGGAAACTAGTTCTTTGCTTTTACGTACTTTTCCTAAGCAAGAGGAAGGCAAGATTTATTAGAGATGCAAAATCTGCTTACCGAATGAAAGCGCGAAGGAGCCTACATTCAAATCAGAGCTACTCCTCCCACTCCATGAAATATCAGACACTGCCGCTGTAATTGGGTTGGTGTTCCAACTAAATCATTAAATTATCGAATTGCTAATCCAAAGCTATGGCTGGAATTTCTCCCATTAAAATCTCAACTCATGAAATCTCCTATTGCGATTCCAGCTGATGTGGAGATGTCACTTATTTTCTTGGCCAGAAATTGGGGTTCGAAGGACCCGAAGATATGCCGTTTAATTTTTCCAGTTGTGGATGCATAGATGATCCTGATCAACAGGATGCTGCAGTGGAAAATTTGTTTACTGTTCTTTAGGGGAGCATTTTTTTTTCCAACAGCCTTGAAGCAATATTTTCAGTCTTGATTTTGGTTTTACATGTGATTTTTGTAGTTTAAAACTGCCAGCCATTTCTTGAAAAAAAATGGTCGTCTCCAAGATCAAAGGCTCTTTTGTAATGGTTTTTTTTTATAAATGGTAAACTATGTTTATTTGACACATTTTTCGATCAATCAAGTTTCCTGAATAGAATTGTTTATGGGAATTCAATACTTGTGATATTTTCCTCCTGACAATGGTGGTGAGTTTTTCAGATTTCAAAAACCTGGTATGCTCTGGTGTTATCAGCTGTTGAGAACTGATTTGGTTCTTAATCATAGGAGTAACAAATATAGGTTGAGTAACTCTATTTGCACCTAGCGGATTTCTTTAGGGCACTAACAAATATAGGTTGATGGATATCTTTTTTCGTCCCAATCTTTCACAATGGATCTGGAGACAATTGGTGTACAACAGATGGTCAGATTCAAGGATCAAAATTTCGGCCGAAATGGCCGAAATTTCGGTCCAAATTATTGGTTTCGGTCCTCACTGAAACGATAACTTGGACTGAAATTTCAGTCATATTTTGTATGGGATTGAAATTATCGGCCGAAATTTTGGCCAAAAGTGAAAGAACTGATTTGATTCTTAATAATACAGGCAACAAATGCAGGTTTGAGTAGCTCTATTTGCACCTATTGAATAAGTGCAAATAGATTTTTTAATAAGAGCCCCGGGGCCTGATGGCTTCCCAATCAGATTCTACCAAGAGTTTTGGGACGTCATCAAAGATGATCTTTTGAGGGTCTTTGTCGAATTCCATCGAAAAGCCAGATGGGCAAAGGCACGTCTTCAACTTTTATTACTCTTATCCCGGAACTCTCTGAAGCCGATACTATGGTACAGTTTCGTCCAATCAGTTTGATAGGTAGTATTTACAAAGTTATTACTCGGGTTCTTGTAAACCGATTCAATCTAGTTATCTCCAAAATCACAAGTCCCACTCAAGGAGCTTTCATTTGCGGAAGGCAAATTGTTGATGGGGCGGTTATAGCACACGAGTGCATTCACTCTAGGTATCGGGATGGTAAGCCATGCATTGTGGTCAAACTAGATATGGAAAAGGCGTACGACTGCATTAACTGGTCCTATATCGATCACATTCTCATCAAAATAAGTTTTGGCTCAAAATGGTGCAAGTGGAATAGAGCGTGCATTTTCCGCCCCATGTTCTCTATTCTCATAAATGGCTCCCCCAATTGGTTTTTTGCGGGGTCGAGGGGGCTTCGTCAGGGCGATCTGCTATCGCCTTTTTTGTTTAATCTTGTGGGGGAGTGTCTCACCAAGTTGGTGGAGAGAGGTGTGGCTCTAGGCGACCTTGAAGGCTTCTTGGCGGTCAAAGATTTAGATCCTATTACTCAGCTCCAGTTTGCCGATGATACTCACTTTCGTTGATGTTTCTACGGCTAATCTTCTCCGCCGCAAATGGGTGCTGAAATGTTACTTTTCGCTCGCTACTTCGGCTGCGAGGTGGGCAAATTCCCCTCAAAATATTTAGGCTTGCCCCTTTGTCTTGGGGTGCCTTGCAAATCAGATTGGGATGTTATTGAGCGTGTGGAGTCCAAACTCGCAATTTGGAAAGGGAAGTTGTTGTCAGTGGCCGAGAGATTAGTCTTAATCAAGAGCGCCCTTGCTAATATCCTGGTTTACTATCTCTCTATGTTTCGATGCCCTATGAACATCGTCTATAGAATCGAGAGATTAATGAGGAATTTCCTGTGGCGTGGTTGCGAAGAGTGTAGGAAAATCCATATGGTTAATTGGGACTCAGTCTGTCTCCCAAAGAAGGATGGAGGGTTGGGTATTCGAAGCATTTTGCAATCCAATTCTGCTCTTTTGGGCAAGTGGCTTTGGCGGATAGTTGAGAACCAAGAAGAGTTGTGGGCCTTGATCATTACCAAGAAGTATAAGGTTAGAAGAAGAGGTTTGGAAATCAACTCTAGAGGCCTTTACCGCGCTTTCGGGTGGTGGAAAGGGGTTGTTGGAACCTCGACTATGTTCAATAAAGGGCTCAAGTTTGTGCTGGGCAATGGGAGAACCATCAAATTCTGGGCTGATAGCTGGGCATCGTCAATTCCCTTTCAAGTATCCTACCCGTCGCTGTATATTCTTAGCAGGAAGAAGAACGATTCGGTGGTGGAGTGCCTAGGTGGTAACGGCAACAATGTTTCTTGGGAGTTGGGCTTTCGAAGGGATTTAAGGGGATCCGAGACCAATGATATGGCAGAATTGTTGGCTTCTTTATCCTTGGTTCCTCCGTTGGCATCTACTGAGGATAAACAACGATAGAATTATAGCTTTAACGGGAATTTTTCAGTCAAATCTTTCTACGATCTGTTAAGTCGTCGTCCTTTAATAGTGCAGACTTGGATTGGTCTTTAGAAGGTGAAAGCTCCGCCGAGAGTTCTTTTCTTTTCGTGGTGTGTAGTGCGGGATTGTATCAAGACTGTGAATACGCTAATTCGTAGAGGCTTCACCATTCCTAATCGTTGTTGCTTATGCATGTCCAATGAGGAGACCACCGACCATGTTTTTATCCACTGTCCCATTGCAAGGATAATTTGGGAAGGTATATGGAATTATCTAGGAATGAAGGGTTGTATGTAGAGATTATGTCGAAACGTTTTATTAGAATTCAGTGGTCTCTTTTTCCCGGGAACTCCCTTGCTTCCGCTGGCCTCTCTGTCCATGGCTGTTTTTTGGGCCATCTGGAAGGAAAGAAATGTTAGAATATTTGAGGGAAAAGTCTCTGTTGCCCAGGAAGTCACTGTTACTGCGCTCTCATTGTTTCGGGACTGGTTGACTATTTATGGTAGTGAAGCGTCGATCTAGGTTTTTTTATTTCCGTCAGCTTGGAAGCTTGGGGCTTTTGGAGTTTCTTTGGGGCTGTCTTCTCTCCTTGAGCCCTCCGGCCTCGGGTCTGCCTTTTTTGTTTCTTCTAGCTTTGTCTTTGCCTTTTTATTTTTTATTTTTTCTTCCTTGCTGAGCTCTTTGTTCAGCCGATATAAGTTGTAATTCTCTATTTTCTATGAAATTATAACTTTTACCGATAAAAATAAAAATAAATTTGCACCTATTGAATCTCTAAGGGCACCAACAAATATAGATTTTTCCATCCCAATCGTTCACGGTGGTTCTTGAGACCAACGGCGTACCTCAGATCAAGGATCAAAATTTCGGCCGAAAACCTATAATTTGGTCGAAATTTTGGCCGATAATTTCAATCCCATACAAAATATGACTGAAATTTCGGTGAGGACTGAAACCGATAATTTGGACTGAAATTTCGGTCATTTCGGCCTAAATTTTGATCCTTGCCTCATATAGTTAGATTTTAATTTCATGTGGCAAAATTTCCAAAAAGTGATATGGGAACCACTTTTGATTAGAATTTTTTGTTTTTCTATAACCTGGGTATCCGGGCCTCTTAGAGCACCCACCTAATCTTAGGGGCACATGTGCACCCTAAATTCAGCACATGCCGGGTTAGCACAAGATATAAATCCTTAGGGTGGCCTCGAGGGAGGGGAGGGGATTCAAACTGAGGTCTCCTGCTTTTGGAAGCAAGCACCTGGCCAGCTCACCTAACCCCTTGAGGTTCACTTTTAATTAGATGGTCATGATTAATTCTCCTTTGGGATGAGTGCCACATGGAATTGTAATCTAACTGTCTGATGATAAGCCCATGGTCTCAAGAGCCACTGCATGGTAGATTGGGACGAAAAGCGAACTCCATCATCTAATTCAAAACATTAATGTCTGATGATACGCCCTTAGAGATCTAGTAGGCGCAAATAGACTTATACCCATAAAATTTTGCTGACATGGGCATCACCATCATCATAAGAATGGCAAGTTTATGGGGAGCAAAAGATGCCAGCAATTTGGAGATTTTGACAGTTTTTACAGGGGTTCAATTGTGCACTGCTCGTACACCAGCATGCTACATGCTTAGCATAGCATTATGCAGACATTGAGACATGCATAGACTTTTTAAGGCACAGAGATCGAGGCAAAATTCAGTGCAGTTTGTGTGGCAAGGTGATGGGGTGGGCCAGCCAGGTCCTTCCAAGTATGGATCAAAAATTCAGATTTTGTTTGCTTTCGGTCATGATCGAAACTGAAATTTCGACCGAAATTTTTACCATAGTACATTAGATAACCGAAATATTGGTTATCAGTTTCGGTAGGGGAAAAAGATTCAGGAAAACAAAAGTAGATCCAGGTAAACAAACTGTAATCATTAATAAAGGTTGCATAATTGCAATATCCAGATTTATATGGCATGGAAACAGGTCCGCACATTCGAGCTGAGATATTTTGGGCCTACTAAACATAGGTCATGGATCAAAATATCATCCTAAATCTCAATTTATTGTCGGTAAGATTTTTGGTTTTGGCCCGCTCTGGCTACTGGAAATTTGACTGCAGTCTTCAGTCTTCAAAATGACTGAAAATTTGACTGAAGTCCAGGTTGATCTCGGTTTTAGTCAGGACCGAAACCAAGACCAGAACCGAATTTATGATCCTTGGCGTAGAAGGCTAACTGTTGAGGCTGTACCTGTTCATGGTTCTGTTGAGTTATTAGCCAAAGCGAGCCTCCGGACTAGTTCGTATGGCAAACAAGGCTACAACAGAGGATACATGGATCACATGGCTAGGACCATCTGATGATTTTTGTCAGAGTAATATTCGGCCTACAACCCGACCAAGAGGTGATCCATCAACAGTAGATGATTCGCCGACAACAGTCCATGGATCATGGGCACGAAGAGATCAAATCATAAATTTCAAAGTTCCAGAAAGTTTCAAGAGTTGAAGGCCACATTGGCCCCAGGAAGAAAAAGAAAAGAGTAATGAAAAACTGAAAGTTGATGAAAAAACCTGGAAAAGAGATCTCTTATGTATTTGATTGTTATAGATATTCTATATTTAAAGCTCTCAAAGAGATTTGTACAAGCTTCAATTAGAAAACAAAAAAAAGAAAAACAGGAACTCCTATCTATCAATAACTAACATAAAAAATCAACGAAAGAAGAAGATAAATAGTAGATCACTTAGCAAACAGCTGCCTGCGTCGCCTACTCTGTTTCGCTCGAAATCCCGATGCCTCGCCGCTCACAATCTCATCAACCAAATCCTTAAAAATCGATCTCTCAACATCCAATACCACGGCCGGTACCTCGTTACGAACATCCGTCCAACTCTCCTCCCAAAACATCACATCCTCCCACATGATCGATTTCAATCCCTCATCCCTGCTGTCAAGCCTGCTCTCTGAGCCATCCGATCTGAGCTTTTCAATTTCCAAACACAACTCCCTCAATAGCCGCTGCCCACTCACATTCCTCCCTGCCAGCTTATTGGTTCGGAGCCATGGCTCGGCTCCTCCCAACACCAACTTCCGTGTAAGGATCTCGTTGACCATGTCAAACACAAGCTTCCGGTGAAGCTTCTCCTGATCAAGCTTTGATTGGATAGGAACCTTTCCGCGATAGGAGTCGGATTTCAATACCCAGCTCGCCTTTGTTTGCTCCAAGACGAAAAATAAGTTGGGGTTGATGGGGTAGCCAGAGGGGTGGAACCGAATGGGCATGGGCCCCGAACTGAGGTCTTCGAGCAGGAGACCGGAGGCTAATAGTATCTCGGAGATGTATCTGTGATCCGGGTTTGTGTTTTCACACAATGATGCAATGTAATCCGTGGTGGATTCGTCGTGACCCGAGTTCACCTGTCTGAGCTTCTGAACCAAGCGCTCTATGTTTTCCAATTTTTTATGACCTATCTCAGAGCTGAAATTGTGTTGCGAGCCATCTGGAGAGAGATCCGAAGCCATTGGATTCCACCCATATTCCCCAGAAATGTCATCAGAATTTTGAATCTCGTCGTCTGAAGCAAGAGGATTTGGAGAAATTCGTTATTAAATATGAAAGGTCATCTAATTCAAATCCACACCTAAAATTTCAAAATGACATTTGTTCGGGAACATTTTACACCAACGTAGTTTTAACTGAGTAAAATCTCGGTATCGTTCTTGTATAGATCTGGGCTGATATATGCTGATACAAAGTGTTTGTATCGGCCGATACATATACTACAGTGTATATGCAATGAGCGATACCCGAGACGATACATCTGTCTCGGATAGCTCCGATCCTGAGCTGTATCATCTGAGATTTTGATCACTGTGAAATTATTTTGTAGATTTTCAAAAACCATTGAATTAAATTCAGTAAATGAGGAAGAAAAATTTACAGCAAGTAGAATCTTTACCTTTGAAAGCATTTGATATCTTCTTCACAGGAGAAGGTGGCGAATCATCCCTACAAAACATGGCATCATCGAGAACGGAAACCGGACTCGGTTGTTCAGGAGCAACCATTGCAAGTTCCGCCAATAAATCGTCTTCTCTCAGTCTTGGTGTCGGCGATATCTGAGGAAAATGGGCCAAAAAAAAAATGTTAGCCAGATGAATCAGAAATACTAAAATGCATGAATGCCAATTGAAGTCAATTACCTTCGGTTTTGACTTAGAAACAGTGTTCTTTGGATCCTTGAAAGATGGCTTCCGGCTTCCTTGATATAAGTAATCGCAGTTAATATCAGCCGTTCGATCCGCGCTTGTGACTTCTACGTCTACTTGAGATGCTGAGCTAAAATTGCTGTCGGATTGAACAGAGATCTCATCACCCCGAAGACTGAAATTTCTAGTGTCAGTGCTACTGACCTCACTCAATCGATCATCGTTTTGTGGCCCATGGGCTGATTTTGGCCTAAGTTTTCCACCCGGAGAACCCGATTCCAAATTCTGCCTACCAGGCTTCCTTCTTTGCTTGCTAGAGTCCAATGATGGAATGGGCGGCCGAGATCTCCTCTCCAATTCAAGTTTTCTCTGCTGCAATCTTGGGCTCACAGAGCTCCCTGTGGTGTCTTTGTTGAGCTGTTTCAAATGTGTTTGCGGTGACCTCAACCGTGGTTTCTGTGAACTGTTTTCCTCAGAATTGCCTCCGCTTTTCTTATCAGTGGATCCGAGAATCCGACTCGAGGGCTCTCGGAGACTGAGTTTAGGAGGCGGGTCTTTAGCCATGCGGCTATCAACCGGACCTTTTTGGCCGTAAACAAAATCTCCGCTTCGAAACTTGGATATGCCCGGTAACCCGTCAAAAGGGATAACTGAGGAAGCAGGAATACTAGATCTATCGATTAGTTTCGCAGGTTTCATGATCACAATTGGAGAATCGAAAACTCGTGGGGTACTGATTCCCTTAATCGGGGCAGAACCTGAGCGATTACTTGGGGTGTTTTGCCGATTTGTAGTTCTGATGTTCGAATTAAGCCCAGTTTGTTTCCTTTGAACTTCGAAGTTGGAAGCTTGATCTTCTTCTTTCTTGGTCTCTAACAGCCCCTTTGCTTGCATTGCATCTAGTATCTGTTTAAGTGCTCTGAGATCCTTGCCAGATTGCTGGAATTCCAGTTCTTTCAATCTTTTCTCGATCTCACTATATACCGATTGGGAGTTTGGAAGCCTAGGGTGGGCATCCCGGGATTTAAATCCTGTTTTCGGAGGATTACGGTTGCAATCCTGCTGCCTCCAAGGGGCAGTTTCAATTGGATGCCGTGAATTAGAAACAGGTTTCATGATCGAATCACGATTCTGTAGTCGTGGTGAAACAAGATCCCTGACAGTGCTCTTTGGGGAGCTCGGAATTCGATCTTGCTTGCTTTCATCGGCCGCTTTAGGTAACTTGGTGAAGCCGTTACTGCTTTTGGTGTGATAGAAAGCATCTTGATCTCTGTCAGAGCACAGTTTCGCCATACTCATTTGCTCCCGTGCACTTGAACTTGAATTCGGCATAGCTTCTAAGCCCATTAGTTTCGCTACGACGCTAGTCGCTCGTTTCTGAGTTCCCGGTTCCTGCTCCGGATTTGGGGTTCGGGTGCTAGAACTTCTCTGCATCGAGGCTGATTTCGATTCGAAACTCGAACTCCTCATGGAACATTCTCTGCTATCCAACGATAGTCTCGGGAGCTCTCGGAGTTTCGTAGCGGACTTGCCGGAATCTCTGGAATCGAAAGACGGGCGAGAGATCTCACGCCCGTCGTATGAGAACCGAGGAGCATCCCTCGCTACTGAAAGCAAAGACCCGTCTTTCGTTCCATACGACGATCTCGGTGACTCTCTCTCTTCGTTGAAATACCAAGGGGCTTCTCTAAGTTTCGCAAGAACTCGAAGCGACTCATCGAGATCCACAGGTGTCCTCAGTTTTCCCTTGACTGCACCATAAGAGTTATCAAGTAATTTGGACAGATGCAAAGGCCTTGGGGAGTCTCTATGCTTCATGATATGGGTAGCTGGCTCCTCCCTGGTTGCGGTTTTAAGCGACAACCCGTAGATCGAGTCCTTAACGACGTCCCGGAAATCGAGGGATTGCTTCCCGGACTGAGCAGAAACAGATTGTGCATCAATGTTCTCTGCGTTGTGTAACTTTTGCAGATTTTTGAACGACCTCTCCGAAAAAGTTTTTCGCTCGTAAGAAGGTTCCGGATGAACTGGTTTGTTACAATCGAGAGAAGAAAACGAGGAAGAACACGATGAAGAGGAGAAAGAAGCTCTGGATGACTCGACTGAGGCTCTTTGGTTCTCGATCAGATTCTTGCACGGATCTTTTTCCTGCAATCGTAAATCATCACATGCTTATTAAGTCCTCAGAAAAAAAAAAAAGATCTGTAAAAGAAAATATATTAATGAATGAAAAGACTACAACCTTGGCTTAGCAAGAAGCTAAGAACCAGATGCAGCAGGCTACAGCCAGACAAACGAAAAAGACCAAGAGAAAAAAAAACGAAATCCATCCTAAGCCCTCAGGGGTGCCCCACGGCAAAGGGAAATCGAAAGAGCGTACCACCCGTTACATTAAAAGTCCTCGATGACTTGATCAATGTTTTAAAAATCGGGCCAGCGACCAAACCGGCAAGGGTGTTGGTCCGGTCGGACAGGGTCTAACCAGGTTGGACATCACAGGTTCAATAAAAGAATTTAAATCAACTATAAAAATTAATATTTTTATACTGTTTTAGATTTGCATACTGTAAATGATATCCAAATATATTTATAATGATAAAATGACTCAACTAGTTAAAGTTGGGTAGTTTGTAGGCTCTCTTTTCAATTTGAAGGAGTGTGGGTTCGAATCCTTCTTATTGAAACAATTGAAGGGTCTCTTTTAAAAAGAAATGTGATAATAGGACCGGTCTGGTTCGTATAAAACTGGTTAAATCAACCGTTTTTATAATAAACTTGCAGGTTCGGCAGTCCAACCATAGAAAACCGTATAAATGGTTTCTATGGCTAAACCGAACCGTCAAAACTGTTGTTCTGGTTTAACCAGGCTGGTCTGGTTCGGTTACTTGAAGTTGGGAAACTGAGATTATCATACCATGGCTACTTGCGGAGAACATGCATTAGCTTCCTCTCCGACGTTTCTGTTCTTGAAGCGTGAATTACCTATAACAAAATCATAGAATAATCAAATTAACACTATTTCAGAAAATTAATGCAACTGCAATTACGGATCTAATCGAAAGATTAATGAAGCATAGCAATGATTAAGGGCCCTGGGAGGAAACTTTGGAAATTCAGTTAGCGTAAATGTCAAGAAAAATGAAGATATTCATTCCGTAAAAAAAGTCTGTAATTAGCCCAAAATTCCAGTTCGAATGCGATAAATTTTGGTAATTTTAAAAATTAGAATGGCCATAAAAGGTTCTGGTTTACAATAATTAATTAACAAAAACTTTCCTGAGTCATCATGTGGTTTTATTTCGAGAACTACATATGCTTTAGGCATATTAATAAGAGCATTTTGTTTTAAATTTGATCAATTTAGTGGAGACTTTTTCATAAAGCAAAAGAACTATTTTCTAAAAAGGAAAATAAAAAGCAATAAAGATAATGATAAATCCATCACAAAATAACTGAGAATACATGCTAAGCAGAACGGCATATGTAAAAATCTTAGTGAAAAACAAATAAATAAATAAAATCAGATTCAGCAGAGCTAAGAAGCCACAGAAGCAGAAAACGGAAGTGGGAACTTATTGGGCAATATCAAATGAAATCAATTCCATAGTAAATAAAGGGATGCTCAGAAGCTTGGGTAGGAAAAGAAATAATCAATGACGGAAGAAAACTAATTTTCAATTGAATATAATTATTAAATAACCAAAATCAGTCCGAAATGCGAAGCCAATCCCCAATAGACAAGACAAGGCGTCAATGACGAAATTTGAAATTTTATTCTTAAAAAAAACCTCTGAAAATCTTGCTGACTAAAGATTTACACATAATCGGGCATCTACCATGAGATCCGTGAAATGCTTCACTCCATGAATTGAAGTGAATGAACTGAGTGAGAATCCGGATTAGCTCGGCTTGATTTTGATATTGGGATTCATGAATTCCCACAAATCTCACAGCGCAACACCATTATGCATAGGATTTATCTATTATGAAGCCATCTACGATATCCAAACGATTAGAAAATCCACAGTTTTCCGGTACTTCAAGCAGATTTACGGAATGTCAAAGTTCAAAAAACCTGGTTTGGTGTTCCTTAAACAGCTACTAAATTTAGATATTGAGCAATTCTCAATTCTCTACTATTTCTCAACAAATTCTAGCTTACTTGGCAAACAATCTTAACAAATAGAGAGATACCCATGATTGATTCAGCAAGGGGAATTCAAATTTCAAACAGAATTCAGCTATAAAATGTACCTGAAGGTATCCTCTTATGGCTCGGGCCATTGATTCGCTTGCCGGTGAGTATATGATGGCGATCGAACAGCTGCAAAATGCCAGTCATGCACCCAATTTGCTTATGCAAATCTGGGTTATCATCTGTTAATACTTGTAACAATTTTGCAGACATCTCCCCACCTTCTCTATTCAACTATGTAAATAAGCTAAAAAGCCAAACTTTCACACCTTCAAACCTCCATCATTGACCTCTCCATAAAACATAGTCTATCACTAAATTTTTTTGGAAATCTAAGAATCTTGTTAACAATGAGAATCTGGGATTTCTAGAAGTGGGTATTGGTCGGAATCTAGAGTTCTTCAGAACCTCTTTTAAACTTAATTCTAATCTCTGATCAAATTAGAAAAAGGCCCAAAATACAAAATTCAAAGCTTCTATCCAAACTACCACCAATCTTCTTTTCTCTTGAACCAATGTCAAAATGGGCAAAACAAGCAAAATCTAATTTCTAGTGTTCTTCAAACCATCTGCAACCAAAATCCCAAAAACCCACAATCTGAAATCACTTCCTTCAGACCTCAAATCTCCAACACCACTAAAATTTCTTCTCACCCATTTACTTATTTTTCTTGGGTTTCAAACTAGTAGCCCAAAACCCATTATTCTCTATACAACCAACATAACCAAAATGCAAGAATAAAAAAACCCAAGAAGGATTTAGCCTTGGATTTCTTTAAAAAGGAGGAAAACAAAGAGTCTATAATAGTCTTTTGGTTTCTGTTTGAGAAAGGAAAGGAAGAACAAAAGAGCTAGTGTGGAAACACAATAAAAGAAAAGGAAATTTTGTGAGATTGAAAAATTGCTGAGTTGGGTTTGATCCAAAGATGTTGATGAGATTCCAGGGAAGGTTAAATGGGTGCTTAGTTGTGAAGAGGAAAAAATGCAGTGTGGGGCACCTCTGGTTTTGGTCTCTTTCTCACATTTCCATGTGGGGTGATAATGTAGGTGGGGTACTACGAACATGTGGGTTATGTCAGAGATGAGAGTGGATCTATGCCCTGTAAAGCCTGCAAAACCACTGCTTTTTCCACACAAATAAATCTCCTCCCTCTCTCTCTCTCTCTCATCCTCTGATCTCTACAAGTCTACATACTCTTTAAATATTTTGAAAATACAGTCTACATACTCTTTGCAAAATTATTACTATGCCCTTTGGAATCAGGGACTATCATGATAAATTGTTATTGAGCAATTTTTTTTTTAAATGTGTAACAAGGGCAATGCTCATATCATCATATGATAAAGCATAGGACCATTATTCCATAAAAGATCATTTAATGTTGTTTTACGGAATAATGGGATCTGATCATATGAGACATGAGAAGCATTTAAACACTATTTTTTATGATTAGACCATCTTACACCATTACAGCTTAGAGATATGATGTAGCATAATTTTTAATCCTTACTATTATATAAAAATAAAAATAATTTCGGTCACATTTTGTAATATCAAAAATGCCCCTAACTCATATCTTAATTAGACTTTTATTTGTAAAAGGCGACTACTTTTGTAACCAGGACTCTTCTACTAATTCTAAATATGAGGAAGTCACATTATCAAATAAAAAATAAAAATTGCGGAAGTCTTATATGTTACTCACACTTGCACTAAAGACCGTATATGCATCAATCTGCATCTATTCTCTTTACCATCATTATCAACAATTACTCTAAAAAATAGGAGTATATGAGACATGAACTCGTCCTTCAATGACATTAAATGAGACAATGAGAGAGAGAGAGCGGGGGTCTCAGCGGGGGTCTCAGCGGGGGTCTCAATGGGCCGGGCGAGGCGCATCATCAAAAAATCACTTTTTTATTTCACTAACGGATCTTGAGACCATGGTGGACTATCAAATAATCATTTTTTTATTTCATGTGACATAAATTACAAAAATATTGCCTAAAGTCACATGACACACATCACACTCAAACGTGATTGTAGGGCCTCTTTTTGGGATATGTGATATGCAGAATAATAAACTAGCCATCCGAGGGTAAGATCGTGGTTTCAAAATCTATTCTACAAAGGGAGCCATTACTTCCACACGTTTTTTAAATGATTGCACCGAATTTAAAAAAAAACTTGATATTTTAGGGACATGTGATATATAAAATTTAATATGGGCCGTCTGATTTGAAGTTCATGATCAATAAATCTTTGGTACATAAAATTGGAGCAAAAAACCATATTTGCCATATGATCTATTGTAGTCAACTGTTAAATTATATAATATCCGTTGACTCTATTTAATCAAATGATGGAAATTATATTTTGTTCTAATCTTTTGCAATTGATATCATTAAATCATGGCCTTCAAATCAAATGGCTTAGGTGGTATTTTTACATAGTACAAATCGTCAAACTTGCAAGTCTTTCTTTTAAATTCGGTGCAATCCGGTGTAATCACTTGAAAAGTGTGTGCAAGTAATGGCTCCCTTTGGGTGCAATCACCATTTTGTTATTTTAAGCTATTTTTTCGATTTTCTCATCCTACCTAATAAATTCTTGATTTTTGCCCCCCCAAAACCGAAACGGGTCCAGAATAGGTTCAGTATCGATTTTTGGGTCTGTTTAGACCAATTCGATTCGCCAATTTTCAGTTCGGGTTTCGGGTCAAAACTTGGACCCCTATGTATGGATGAACATTACTATTCATCTTTTTAATAATAATTAATAAATACGTAGGGTATGAAAATTCGAAGACTATCGATTTAGTTGCATTAGTTATTATAAAATTAGAGTAGAAATTAATAATTAGTATATCATCGAATTAATTGAACGTGATAGTATAGAAATATGTATCTATAATAAAAAATAAACATTTAAACATTGTAAATAGATATAACTGTATATTATTATACATAAAATAAAAATGTAGTATTTACTGTAAATGAGAAAATAAAGAAAAAATAAGAAACTACTGAAACCAAATAATTTTGATAATTTAATTGGATATGAGATTGGATTATTTTTTATTGCTTTTATTGTCTTCATCGGTTAAAATTAATATTCTGACATGTGTACCAGTGAGTAAGACGGATTTTAATTAAATTTTAGATATTATAAAAGAATAAGTTCTACAAAATGCTCGAATCAATATAATATTTGATAATAATTGTTATTAGTTTTTTAGTGATTGACTGATAAAATACGATTATGATTTTAAATATTCCAACTGAATCTTTGAGAGCGCCCATGTTACAACCCATTGATTGCTTTAAATTGGATGATAACATCATTTTTTATTCTAATCTTTTACACACTTGATCTTGAGATTATGAGCGTACCATCAGACGATCAAATATTAATATGACGTGCACAAATTCCAGAGTGACTTTAAAATCAAATTTAAATGACATGAATGACACGTTATTTTATCAAATGTGATTTTACCTTTAATTACGTTCACCGAATCTATTAAGGCGCCCATGTTCAAACCAATTAATAGTTTTGAACCAAATGATGGAAAATGTTTTTCATTCCAACCTTTCACACACTTGAACTTGAGATAATGGGTGTACCATCAAATGGTTAGCATTGATTTGACGTGACACAGATTCCAAAAAAGTGACCGTAAAATCACTCAATATCTCGAAAATGAGTATTTCTTTCGAGTCAAAGTGCAAGATACAGTTTACCAAAATCGTCTTAGAAGGTCGTAGATATGTCAAAACATTAAATACAAGACTACAGATGATGAAGACAATAAAATCCTCAAGAAAGTTAAAGTCGAGAAGGAATAAATACCTATTTTCAATTTAATTAAAATTTCTGGATTATACTTATTTGTTAATTTTTATTTTTTTTCTGCATGTTCTATAGTTGACAATATAAGTTATATATTTTTTTTTATTAAATTTTTTATAGTTTTAAATTATACATTATGAAGATATAAGAAATATAATAATAAGTATTTTTTTTTTGTCTTTAATAAATTATAAAGCATAGTAACGATTAATGAACACTTGAAATATTATATATATTTTTTATATTCAAATCACTTGATAAATGTCTAAAAATCAAGTTTAATTATTTAAAGGTCCTAATGTCACTAGTATTTTAAATGCCACTTCACATTTATTTGGACTCTAACAATTCTACATGTACAAAAGAGGGGAGCCACTTCTTGCACACAAAATTTGTGTCGTTGAACTTCATATAATTTAATGACTTGGCCTATAGCACAATGAAAGGTTATTATATATATATATATATATATATATATATATATATATATATATATATAGAAAGAGGGAGAGAAAATGGTAATATGCATTTAAATGTACGGCTGTGAATGCATATCAAGTGGCATGTGATAATGAGTTATACCTATTCTCTAAGGGTTGATCTAGTCTAATAAAACTTAAGAGAAGAAAAAAATTAGGTCAATCCTTCGAATCTCTGATCTAATCTAATAGAACTTAAGAGAAGAAAAAAATTGGGTCAACCCTTCAAATCTCGAGTGAAAGTTTTCTATCCACTACATAAACCTGGTGCAATGAAATTTTGCACCTTTTTTGAATTGTGAATAAATGTCCGCTTTAATGTTTGAAGACGTTATAAAATAGGCTTCTCATACAACTTTCTTCTATGTATAAGCCCTCACATCTATAGTGTATAAGCCCCCATATCTGTGGTAAAATAATTATTAACATTTATCAACCATCACTAGCCCCATTAAATGAAAATTCTGGATACGCCCCTGAGTACGAAAATGCCGAACTCGATTATATTTCCGTGCAATATGACCAAGGTATAAAAAATCGGCAGATATCGATACGTATCGGTTTCTTGGCAAACTGATATGTATCGGCATCCCAACTCGGGTATTTGATACCGAATTGGCTAATACGGGTCCGTATTGGCTGATATGTATCGGGTATCGGAGGCCGATATGTATCAGGTAATGGTCGATACATCTCGGTTTCGCCTGAGACGTAGACTTTGCCTTCTTTTTTTTTATTTTTCAATAGGCTGATATGTATCAGTATCGGCCAAGTCATATCGGTCTTGGGCAAACCGATACCCGAGACCGATACCGATTTTGACACCTTGGATATGAAACAAGATATCAAACTGGCTCGAAGTTTTCTCTTGATGCTATCTTCGAATGTCATATCCCAAGCCTATATATTCGTATAGGTTGTGTTTGGGATTGCTCTTTGGAGGCAAAGAGTAGCCCACTTAAAAGATCAGGTTTGAATTATTTTTTTTAAAGAGATCCAAATTCAACTTTTTCACTTTCCAAAAGAGATAAGAGCAATTACAATCAAGCACAGTTCTATAATAAAGTGCTTTGTGCCAGAGCAAAGAGCAATCTCAAACACAACCATGAAGTTTAAAGTAGGAATTCATTTTCCAAATATTTAAAATATGACATGCAATATAACAAATATAAGTGCTCCACAGTTTTAACCATCTATTTGAAGGCTCTTTTATGATGTATTTGGATAAAATATAGGAAAATAGAGGAAATATATTTACTTTTTCGTACATTTTCTCATAGATTCTTAGCTTGCTGGAATTTGTAGGATTCCTTTATTTTTTGTTTTTAATCATATTCTCCTGTTATTGATTGATAGAAAAATGTTGAATTAATGAAAATGTCTCTCAAAAAGAATAAAAAAACTCTAAGGGACACGTTATTCTATTTTGTTTGAAAATTAGAAAAAAATGATTTAATTATTTTCCAAATCTAAATAGTGGAAAATAGATTTTTACCCTTCATAATCCATCATTTTCCCTAAATTTAGTCTCATATGGTAGAAATTATTCAATCGTGCAATCTTTAGGGCCTACGCATAAAGAATTGATGACCCCTTCACCTAATACCTACTTAGTTAAAGCTCTTAAGCAAATATATATATATATATATATATATATATATATATATATATATATATATATATATATATATATATATATATATATATAATCTGCTTATACAATAGTAGAGATGAGTTGTTGGAAACATGGCAATGTGGTCTTCCAACTCAGTGATATCTGGAAAGCGCTCTAATGTACAACTCCAGTTCGGCGGGTCCCGCTTAGGTAAAATTTTCTTGTGGTCAACTCAAGTACTGAACTCAGTACGCGGCCGCCAATCGACGTTGATTTCAGCGGGCTGCACTACTTGATCCGGGTGAAAATGGGTCCATCATATTTTGTGTCTTTTCATTCCCGCTGTTAGTATCAACCATTGAATCGGATGATGGCATTTGATTGTATTGAATTAAATGTATAGAACGTATCTCATGTCAATCTTTGACCTCAAAGATCTTTTCATCATGAGTTTCAAATCAGACGTTTTAGATGGTGGTCCATATGGCACAAATCTCGAAAAAAATAAAATCTTTCTTTTAAATAATGTGCAACGGTAGAAATCTTGTGTGCAAGTAGTAGCTCCCTTAGCAAAAACTCTAGCTGGATTGGGTTGGGTTTGTTTAGGTTAGGAGAAGCCAAGCCAGCTTGGAGTCCAGTCGAGAGCCCAAGATCTGACTTGACTTATTTAATAAACGGGTCAAGATTTCCACACCAATTAGAGTACACGGGTCGAGACTTTGGACCCGAATCGGACGTGACATGTTGGGTCACTTGACCTGTTTGGTCAACCCAACCTATTTGCATCCCTAACTGTCAGGCCAGGTGTAAACTGATTATAACGCAACTAGGCCGACCTGACCCAATAAAACTTGATTATATCAATCGGATCCGATTCGTAGGATCAAATTAAATCTGGGCTTGGATTTCGATCATACAAAATTAGGACCCGAATAAACCCGACCTAGATTAGTATCAAGTTCTGGTTGGGCTTGGGCCTCCAGACTCGGACCTGACCTGGTCCTCCACTTTGTTTCCCACCCTTGTATTTAGAAGGTGTGGGTTGGATTTTATTAGTTAACACTCACCACTACAGTTAGTGTTCTCTTACGATGCTCCGCAATTCTCTCGTGTATATGTGTGTTTGCTCCTCGGTTCTCGAGGTTGTCTCTACTGAATGGCCCTATGAAAAATTAAAAGAAAAAAGGCTATGTATATTAATTCAAAATTATATAGGGAAGATTATACGTAAGAGCCATAGTCGACTTGGATCTTGACCTAGTACCTTATGGGTTGGGTATGGATCTTGTAAGACCCGAACCCAAACCCGAAAGGTTCCACATATTTACACTAAGACTAGATCCGGCTAGGAGCAGTCGGATTCCTAAATGAGTAGGGTCTAGCTTCAAATTAGGGCTGTCAATGGGTCAGGTCGGGTTTGGTTAGGCCAAAATGATGGCTGTCCAACGGACTCGAAAACCCACCCCAACCCGATAAAAACCCATTATTTTCCTTGATTTTATGTATAAAATATCGGGTCGGGTCAACCTGACCCGATTTATGCCCAACCTGAGTAGAAATGGCTCCATCATTTAATTGGCCTGATCGCATCCGGTCTTGTGCCTTTTGCCCGACCTGACAGCTGAAGTTTATGTGCCCAACCCAATAAAAATTCCGGGTCGATGGATCGGGTATCGGGTAGATCTGAATATCGGCCCACTTAATGGTGGGGTCGAGACCTCTGACTCTATAGTAATAATGAATAGTGTTCTAAGTCAAAGAATGAGATAGCAGCTCTTTGTTTTGTTTATTTGAAAGGAAGATAGCAGCTCTCCAGAGATTTCATTATTGCCGTCATTTTTCTTAGTTGGAGATTGAAAAAGATATTGGCATCATTCTTATATGTTATCATTTCGTTTCAGTTCTAAACTGTCTCTAGAACCCTTGAATAGAAGATTCTGACGTAGAAAGCATTTATATATATATATATATATATATATATATATATATATAAAAGAAAAAGTTGAAGGCATCTATAAATGCATCTATAAGTAGCTCCTACTCTTTAGCTTCTATTGATGGTAGATATATCATAAAAAAGTGGTAGATCACGTGCCATCCATATGCTAGAGAGAGTTACATCCATCATTTATGGGTTCACCAAGCCACTTACTGGTATTTAAATTATCTTACATCATTGGTTATTTAATATGTGGGTGAGTCATATTGGTTGAAGTGATAGATCATACATAAAAGTACAACATACCCAAAAATAATGTTTTAGAGAGATTTAAATTATTTGATATGTGTAGACTATAATATCAACTTTTTTATTATTTTAATGGCTGATATTAAAGTTTATCAATCAGATGGTTCATAGCTATTAATGGGCATGTTTTATTAGTCCAAGACATATTTCAATGATAGATAGCCAGGTGGGCAATTTAGATTGGTCATAGATATAGGTTATATGACATAATGATAAATCACACTTCAATTTGTGAGATGAAAAAAAATCTAACTTTAATGACCTTTTTAATCATGTAAGATCATTAAAATTGGATTTAGTGTTTAAATATCAGTCAATAGCTATTCCTTTAGATAATTAAAAAAAAAAAAAACAAAAAAAAAAACAGCCATTATCCTTTTAAAAAAATAAATTATTTTTGACAATTTTATGCTGCAAATTTTAGGTCAAGTCTTTATCTGATCACTAAACCTAGTGTATTGAAAGTTTGGTCTATTAACCACCATGTGAACATCATATAAACACCCTTTAAAAAAAATGGTATCCGTGTGATCAACTTTAGACAAGTTGTTGTAACACCCAATCCTGAAGTTAGGCATGCCAAATGGCACCCTAGTTCAAATCCATATCCTTTGGGCCTTAAATACATGATTTAAAATATTGACCATATCGGCCGATATGTATCGGATCAGACTCCATCCAATACAATATACACCCCATATTTTTTGAAGGGATTGAAGGGACAAAATTGGGTCAAAAAGGTCAAAGATCGGATATAAAATGGATATGTATAGGACAAATATGAAAGATGAATCGGATATATATCATATGTTTAAAGGATAAATATCGGATATGAAACGGATGTAATCTTGAAACGTCATTTGGGCAAATTTTTAATTCATTTTTATATATTTAATATTTAAAAAATAAAAATAAAGTTACTTTAAAATCGATTGGTTTGGCCGATACGTATTCGATATTATCCGATACATATCAGTTTGAGACCCAGCCGATATGTCGAGATGTAACGGTCTTTAAATCCCTCCTTAAATATGAAAGTTATGCAGTGGTTTCAAACATAGTGAACAAGCAAGGGTTCGAAAATAAATCAACTTGAAAAAAATCCGTCAAATTCGGGAAAAAATGGTCAAATTTTGGAAAATTATAAAAATATATTAATTAAAAATTAAAAAAATTCCAAAATAACAAAATTTAAAACTCGCGAATAGTTCTTAAAATTCACAATTTTTTTAAAAGCTGCAAATAATTATAATTTTAATCTTTTTTTTTTCAAAAATTTGTGAATTGTTGGCAAGTTTTTCAAAAGTGAGGAGAATTTGGTCGCTATGGTTTTAAAGATAGACCGGCTCTCATTTCCTGCTTTATCTTATTAAGAATATAACCTGATAGCTAACATTTTCAGATGTCAAGGCATCTGTATAGGTGAGCTTTTGATGTCAAGAAATTCGGCTCTCATTTCCTGCTTTATCTTATTTAATTTTAATTTATTTATTTTTTAAATATGTGAGTAATTTTGTATATATTGTAATAATTTTTAAAAAAATTAAATACATTTTTTATAGATTTTTAATCCTCGAAATTTTTTTAATTTTTTTTTAAAAGGTATCGAAATTAATCCGAAATGTACTATAAGGACCCCTACCGAAAAACTACCGAAAACAAAATTTGTGATTATGTTCAAAAGATGTTTCTATAAAAATTGTGGTAGAATATTATCCTTTTAAATATGATTTCCTTGTCAAAATCCCTACCTTCCAAAGGTTTTGAAACCGGTTGAACCACCTAATAATGAAAAGGGTGAGTGCAGCATTCTCCTATAATATATGGGAAATTTATCGGATCTACCCCCGTTAGATACACCTTTTCCGTCAGAGATCTATATTTTCACCTTTAACCAAACCGACCAGCTCCAAGCCGAGCCGGTTCCAACTAGCACAAAAAGTCATAAATACCCCTTCTTACACTTTTTTTCGTTCTGCATAGTTTAAAATCGATGATGCTAAAGATAAACACAAAAAAGAAGGCGATATCGCCTCTTAAAAAATAAAAATAAATAAAAAATAAAAAAATTTAAACAGTCGATGCTGACTCTTTAATCAGTCGATGGCGACACTTAAAACAGTCGGTACCGACTGCTTAAAGAGGTGATATCAATCGCTAGACAATGATCGATCTCGATCATTTACGAATAATGGCATCGTAAATAAATTCCCCATCTATGGTATAATTTTTTATTTTTTTTAAGACCAATCGATGGCGACTGTTTACACAGTCGGTACCGACTGTCTAAATAGTCGATGGCGACTGTGTAAACAGGCGATATCGCCTCTTTAAGCAGTCGGTACCGACTGTTTTAAGAGTCGCCATCGACTGATTAAAGAGTTGACTTTGACAATTTCAAAAAATAAAAATAAAATAATTTAAGAGGCGATATCGCCTTGTTTTCGTGTCTATCTTTGGCACCATCGAGTTTATATTGTGGCCTTCAAATCAGACGGCATATATCCCATTTCACATCGCATAAATATAGAAAAGTGCAAATATTTAAAATTTTAAACTATGTGGAACAAAAAAAAAGTGTAAGAAGGGGTATTTATGACTTTTTGTGCTAGCTGAAAATGGCTTGGCTAGAAGCTGGTCGGTTTGGATAAAGGTGAAAATATAAGATGACGAAAAATGTGTATCTGATGGGGCTGATCTCGTAAATTTCCCATAATATATACACCTAATTAAAGGGAGCTACAATTTACACGATATTTGTACCGTTGCACATTAGTTAAAAAGAAAGACTTGATATTTTTAAACATGTGCCGACTTATTTGAAGGCTATGATATAAAGATCCTTGATGAGAGATTGGCATGGGTTGCAATCTCTATCATCTGATTTAACAAATTCAATCGTTAAATCAGATTATAGACTCTGACTGTGTTGACTTCGACGATAGACATTGCGTTTGTTGCCAAATTTGGTGTCAAAGATCGGTACATCATCGACTCCAATCAGACAGCTTAGATAGTGCTCCATGAGACACATGTCCCAAACATATCAAGTCTTTCATTTTAACCCATGTGCCATGAGACAAATCTTGTGTGCAAGTTGTAGCTCCCTTGTTGCTCCAAACTTTGTCAATCTCCAAGCTCAATAAATAAAGGGTTTAAATATCCTCAAAAAAATAAAAATAAAATAAATAAAGGGTGCAAATATTTAGAAACATATTCTTCCATTTCATTTAAAAATAATAACTAAAGTGCAATTATTCAAACTATAATACTTAATACGAGACATTTGAATTACAATGGAAACTATAATACTTAATACTAGACCAGTGGTGCCTTGGTGGAACCACTTAGGGGGGAAATTGGGTCCACAACATGGTTCAAAAAACGCATTGGTTTCGGTCCTGACTGAAACGAAACCGAGAACCGAAGCTATCGGTTCCTTTTGTATGGAATTGAAGTTTTTGGCCGAAATTTCTGTTTCGGTCTAGCCTGAAACGAAACGAAATCCGAAATTTTTATCCTTGGTCCACAACACCCATCTCAATTTTTGTAAAAAAAAAAAGACAAAGAAAAGGATAAGAAACCAACAAAAAATCTTGCGGGAAGTTTAGAAACGAGAATATCTAAAAAAAAAATAGTTGGTATTAGGGACCTAATTCGAGTGTTGATACTCGAATTATGTGTTTCATGTGATTTGACGCCCATGATCTCAGAAAAGATTCAGTCTCCATCTAATTTAAAGTGGTACGTCAAAGATCATCTAAAATTACATGCATGTTTGATATAAGTGAATAGAGATTTTTTTTGTCCCAATATTTTACACCAAAGATCTTTAATTCATGGCTCACTTAATACTAACTGAGATGACGGAAATCCTACTACTTATGTTACTTATCTAATACTAACTCATTTTCTAAGTTAATCCCATGTTGCCCCACAGCAGAGAAAAAAACAAAAAAAGCAATCCTTGGTCCACCATTGGATAGGACCCATCTAAGCGTAATAATGTTCATAGGAGGATCCAAACCATTCGATCGTAGCACTTTTGTTTATGCAATGTGAAACATTGTTGCTACACATGTAAACCAAACCAAGGGAGTCATTATTTGCATTCGGAAAGTTGGCCTTTGACAAAAAAATTAAAGAAAGACTGAGACATGTAAATACGTAATCTAGGCTGTCTGATCTGAAGTTTATGATCTATATTCTCCAATGCATAAGATTGTTGCAAAATTCAATATTTGTCATATGATTTACTATAGTCAACTGTTGAATCAGATAATAGCATTTGACTCTATTTAATCACATGATTAAAATTATATTTCGTTTTAATCTTTTTCAATTATCTCTCTAAATCATGGCCTTATATCAAACATCATAGATGGTGCTTTCAGAAAGCAGAGGTTGCCAAAGTTGTAGGTCTTTTTTTTTAATTCGGTGCAACCAACTTGCCGACTGCAATTAATGGCTCCCTTAAACCATTAATTTGTAGGCTCTTGCAATCTCTTGATTAGATGGTAGAGATCATTTGATCAGATGGTTGAGATAATGCAATAGGGTGATTACTCGGTTGACTAGGATCTTGATGATTGTCAAGTTCTGCCATGTATGAAAAAGGTATAAGCCACATTTAAAAAATGCATGACTTGCACATCACATGTGAACCACGAGACTCACCTAATTCCTAACTCATTAGGACATGAAGGCTGTGTTTGAGTTAGACTCTTATACGAGCAGAAGCAGTTGAGCAATTTTGTCACCTAAAATAGCTTTCCGGCAGAGCAAATGAATCGAAGAGTTCTGTTATCAAATATAAAAATGGTTTTCAGTCAGGAACCAAAAAGTGAAAGAGCTGCTCTTTGCTATATTACTCGCAAATCTGCTATGATAGAGAGTAGATGTAGAGTAATTTTATCACTTAAAATAACACTCCATCAGAGTAAATGGGGCGAGGAGCTGTATTACCAAACATAAAAGCAGTTCCTGTCGGAGTGAAAGCGCAAAAGAGCCATTGCGCTTCCCAATGAGGCATGATGAGCATGTTCCAATGGTTCACGTGGAGAAAGATTGTTTTGTCTAGATCATCTTTTAAAAAATAAAGTTTCAAAAACTAATGTCCCCGTGTTATATTTTAGCCTCTAAATCTAAATCATTGAAATCAGTCATTGTATGACTTTTGCTTTTAACATTTCTAATTTTTAATTTTTTTTATAGAATTTATCTAAACCATGCCTCTGAGCTCCACATGACATCAAAGCGGTGTTTTAGAGTCCACATGAACCACTGCGGAATGCTCACCGCGTGTCCTATCAGGGCATGCAATCCTTTTCCACACACACATATATATCTATATGACTCTTTTTCTAAGAATATGTCAAATTTATTTTTCTAAATATATTTTACTCAAAAAATATAAGCGTCCGATAGCGAAGTGTTAACACCTCTGTAGAGAAGTGCCGGCGCCCCAACGCATTTTTTTCTTTTATATATATATATATATATATATATATATATATATATGATATTGTGGAAGTCTTTGTCTTCACACCCTCTAGGCTGTAGGTGGTGAGAAACCTTGGCACATGGCTGCCACCTTGCTTTACACATTGTCAAAGACTGTCCGGAATTCAAGCTTTTTTAGTGCCATAAAAGGCAGATTTTAGATTTTATTATTACTACATTTTTTTAATATCACGTCCAGTGCATGTGAGTAAAGTAACATTTCAATGAACGAGGGCATTTTGGGTATAATTTAGGACTCCTATGGCTCATAATTTGAGAGATGCACATATATTTATGAACATAAATAAGGGAAAAGACATTGTTTACCTTTATTGGTTGGATTATTTGAAACATATATATATATATATATATATATATGAAAATTTATACTTTCGGCCTTATAAATTTGCATATTTACAAAAATGGTCTTATAATTTCAAATTTTACATAACAGGCTAACTCCAAGCCAAGCCGGTTCTACGATAATATATATATATATATATATATATATATATATATATATATATATATATATATGCTTATTGTCCTTTTGATCACTTTTTCTTGTATTGCGATTTTCAGATTCGACTACAGTTGGTAGCTCGGTGAATTGCAACCGATTAGGTAAGATATCGACTACAATTTTTTTCTTAAGATATCGACTACGTTTTTTTTAAAAAGATATAATTGGTAGACCAGCTTCAATTTTTAAGATATCAACCGCTATCTTATCATAGCGGCCGATATCTTAAGGTAGCGGCCGCTATCTTATGATATCGGTCGCTAGCTTAAGATATCGATCGCTATTATAAGATAGCGATCGATAACTTATGGTAGCGGTCGATATCATAAGATAGCAGCCGCTACTTTAAGATATCGGCTGCTACTATAAAGTAGCGGGATACTGACATTTATACTGTAAGTCAAGTATGACTTTTTTAATTAATTAATTTTTATTTTTTAAATACTATAGGTTGAAATTGATGTTTCTCTTTTTTGCCATTTTGATTTTGTCCGTGTTAGTGATAATACTTACAACGGAGGGCATAGGAGGATTTTCACTATTACGGAGAACATATCATTTGATCAGCTTATGCAGAAAATATATAAGGTCAGTAGGACTCGACCAGAAGAACATTCTATTACACTAACGGTTTCATTATGCATAGGGAATGAGTTGATGTTTGCCGAATTGTTGGACGTCGATGATCTTACAAACCTATTCAGAGCATATTGTATAGGTGATGGTGTGATAAATTTTTTCATCGAAAAATCATTAGTCACTCCCGTAAGAGAAATTTTATCGTCTTTAGAAACATTTTAACCGTTCCAGGAAACAAACGAAGATCATCAAGAATGTGAGGAAAACATCAAATTAGTAGATAATGATAGTATGAAAACAAAGCATTCGATTAAAAATCAAGAAATTTAGTTTGAAGATGAGAACATCGCTCTACCGATGATAATCAACGATGATAGAAATATAAATATAGAATTTCGCCCCTCCTGTAGGCCTATGGAGCAAGCTTCTTCAGACATTCGAATGAGAGAAAATGATAAAAATAAAAGATATTGTCCTCAAATGAATCCGATGCCCTAATCGACTGCTAACTTAAGTTAGCGCCCGCTTATTCATTGCTAACTAAGTTAGCGGATGCTAACTTAGGCTAGCGCCCGCTAACTTAAATTAGCGGTGAGATAGCGGGTGCTAACTTAAGGTAGTGGGCGCTAGCTTAAGTTAGCGGAACTACTTTAGATCAGATTATGGAGACCATTTTTCATCTCAATCTTTAACCTAATAGATCTTGGCTCTAATCGATCGCTGTCTTTTTATAAAGTTTATAAAGAAAAATTAAACAATTACAAAAAATTTAAAGAAATAAAAATTATACAAATCGATTTTTTATAATGTTATCTATAGAATATTTACAAAAATATATAAAGAGAAAAAATTAAAATGTTTAACTCCTCCTGAACGTGGACAATGAATGCCGGATTTCGGCTCTAAATTGTTGCATGTACTTCTCTTCGAAATCAATAGAGCGCCTTTGGGAGAAGTATTCTATATACTTCAATACATAAATATCGCAGTCCCAACCGTTTCTTTGGAGCGAGAGATCGACACTGTTGAAGACCGTTAGCTTCCTCGGTTGATCGAAAGTAGACTTCAAACCGGCAGTGTAAAGAAGATGTGGAAGGTTATGCAATAGACATCCTTTGTGCGTTTTGAACTTCCTTGAGTACTCTCGGTCTGTCGAGTCTATCAACTTAATTTCGTGATCAACTAATGAAATTATAGCCAACGCCCAATGACTATATTTTTGATTATGCATCGGAAGAAAAATCTGCATGGAAACGAAACCGAAATCTTAAATAATTAAAAATTAAAAAAATCGTTAACATTAAATAAAGCAAAGTGCAGTATTAAAAAACGTACCGTTCTACAGTCGATCGCGTGAATTTCGCGTTTATGATTAGTAAGTAGGGGTTCAAGCGGCTTTGAAGTGTGACGAATTTGCCACTAGTCACAGTAGGTCTGCCACTTATCGAAGTCGTTGAGTGCTGCCAAATCTTCATTATCGACAAATTTTTCAAATTTTCTTTGATCTGCTATAAATAAGGTTTGAAAGACGATAATGGATAAGTAAATAGATAAATTAAAATGAGTATATTGAGAGTCATGAATGGAAAGACAGATAAATGAAAGAAACGAAACAAGAATTAGTTGAAACCTTATCAGGGCGGACGCAGAAGCGAACCAACTTTTTTCGACATTTTTCGGAAACATTGAATCATTTGTAATTTTGAGGACTTTCAAGTATGCGTCGATGACTTCATTGTCGAGCAATGAGCGTCCTTTAAGGACCTTTAAAATAGTAACTATGACGTCAATACCCATGATATTATTGATGATCACAATGTCTTTATCCGTTGGTTGGTTCCAAAAACTAAGCATTTATTTATGCTCCATAGATTGTGGCTCATCCTCTTCCTCCACAACCACTCTTGATCTTTTCACAATGGCTTTAGTTTTCGGGGTCTTTCTCCTCTTCCTAGCACGCAAGTTATATCTCTTGACTTTACTCTTTAAAGTTGATAGTTTCACTAAAATTGATTTTAGTGATGCCGACTATAACTCACGAGATGACTGGATAAGCGGAGCACCCTCATCACCCAAGGGTTGTTCAGCAAGAGATTGAGGTGCATTGATTTCAAGGGAAGTTTGTAGGGCAGTGGGTTGAGGAGCAGTGGATTGAGGAGCAGTGGGTTAAGGGGTAGTTGGTTTAGCGGCAGAAGTTTGAGGGGTAATGGGTTGAGGAGTAGGTTGAGGAGCAGTGGGTTTAGGGCCAGTAGGTTTAGGGACAGAAGTTTAGGGGCAGAGGATTGAAGAGTAGGTTGAGGAGCAGTGGGTTTAGGGGCAAAAGTTAGGGGGGCAGTATGTTGAGGAGCAGTGATTTTAGGGGCAGAAGTTTTGGTGACTGTTGGTTGAGTGATAGTGGGTTGAGGGGCAGAATTTTGAGGAGCGGAAGTTTGAGTGGCAGTTGGTTGTTTGGGAACGAAGGATTCAAATAGTACAAAGGAAAGAATATCATCCTACTTCATTACAAAATATATTAAAAACTGCCATTATATTTTACAAAAATAACATAATTTGAGAATCAATCTCTTAGGTTAGTAATCGCATTATTGACCGACAACTTACATGATCGTCCGATAACTTACATGAGCGATCGCTAACTTAGGTTATCGTTCGATAACTTACATGAGCGATCGCTAACTTAGGTTATCGGCCGACAACTTGTAAGTTATCGACTGATCATGTAAGTTGTCGGCTTATAACTTAAGTTGTCGGGCGACAACTTATATTATTGGCCGATAATTTAAGTTGTCGGACGACAACTTACATTATCAGCCGCCAATTTAAGTTAGTATTAATTTGTTAAATTTTTTTTTTTTTTTAAATTTAAAAGGAATTGGTTTAGTATCTTTATCAAATGAGATTTGACCGCTTCAAGATCCTTCCGTATTGCTCTATTTTCGTCTGTTAAATTAATAATCCGATATTGTAGTGACCCTACTTAATCTTGTAATACTCCAACTTGCTCTTGTAGGGCCTTCTTGTCTCTCCCTAGCTGTTCAATGGTCATCGCTTGCCCTTTAAGCACTGTAAACGCACGTCTAAATTCACTTTTTATCTCTTTAACGGCCATACGGAGAAATGTGTATTTTTTTCTAAGCTCAGTTACTTCTTTGATTAGATATGATTGCCTAGCAGGCTGTTCCCTGGTTGGTTGGAGCTTAATCTCTGATTGTTTGCCCTTTGATTCCGGATGTTGACACATAACGACCTCGTACTCGTCATTATCGTCACTGTCATCATCGTCATCCTCGTCGTCATCATCGTCATCTATGTGAGGCTCTTCAGCTCTTTTTTAGGGACGTGTCTCGTAACTTGGAACATTATCGTATTCATGTATCTTTTCTTCATCATGAGGCTCCTCGGCTCTTTCCTATTCCCTCTCCATTTCTCTTTGGATAAAAAAGAGTCAAATTGAACGATACTGTAATTCGTATTTTACAGTTTCAATTTCTAAGATAACTTTAAATTTAACAAATTTTTCTCGATAATAATTTGAATTACGGCTAAATTTCGGGCCTTCACATTTCAATAGCCTCGGAAATGGATCTTTCAGCTGAGTAAGAGCAGTGGCAACTCCTGAAAAGTGCTTAAACGCCTAAATCTGTAGGGCGATAGTGCATCTGTAAATGTTATAATGCTCATTTTCTGACTTTTTGGCCGCCTCCCTTCTGACGTTAGCTTTCGATATGCACTCTATTAAATTTTTATAAACAATCAGGCCCCATGGAAACTCGTTGAACTTTTCAATGTTATCTACTAATTCCAAGTACTCATTGTCCACTTTCTAGTATGTATTCGGAAGTAAGAAAAAGCATAAGAGAAACAACAACGATAGTTTCAAATTTTCATTGTTGAATAGATAGACACTATCAACTATTTCTTCAATACGAAATCTTTTAGCCGGCTTTCTGATAAAAAATTTGTATCAAATGGTTTCTTTCTCTGGCACGGCCACATGCTTAGACTTAAGTTCCGTCAACATGTTTAAGCCTAAAATCAATGATATATCGAACTCTTGCAGCAGTAGATTAGTGTTCCTTACTTTGAAAATATTATCTTTAACCCAAAAGCTTAAAATTGTGTCAATTAAATCTCCAATGAATCCTAATTTTTCATAAATTCTAAATAGATGACTGAAAATTGAATCATCTAGTATCTTCTTCCTCTCTTCGTTGCAATGTAAGTAAAATTTTCTGACACTAATTCCAGAATATTTCCCGAAGGCCTTTAGAGACATAGTTATTTTACAAATACTTAGTGGGAACTGCAAAATATATAACAACAATTAATTAACAATAAAAGTGTGAATAAAAATATTCCGCTAACTTACCAACAACTTAAGTAATCGTTCGCTAACTTACATTATTGGCCGATAACTTAAGTTGTCATCCACTAACTTAAGTTGTCGGACGATAACTTACATTATCGGTCGATAACTTAAGATAGTTGCCGATAATGTAAGTTATCGTCCGACAACTTAAGTTATCAGCCGATAATATAAGTTATCGTCCGACAACTTAAGTTATCATTCGCTATATTAAGTTATCGGTCGATAATATAAGTTAGTGGACGATAATTTAAGTTGTCGGTAAGTTAGCAATAAGTTAGCGGGTTAGGTGAGGAAGATAACGGATGACTATATGTGTTTAAATATATATAAAAAAATCATCTGAAAATTTTCTATGTCTATTTTTCCGCTTTGTTGCCGATATGCCGACACTCTCTCATTTTTTACAGAAAAGTTAAAGTTAAAAGTGGACAATAAAAAATGAAAAGTAAAGTAAAAGTTAAAGTTAGCATCTAAATAATGAATTTTAAAAATTAATATCTTTATTGAAAATAACAAGATCGGTGCTGACATGGAACCGGCTTGGCTTGGAGTTGGCTTGTTATGCAAAGTTTAAAATTATAGGGCCATTTTTATAAATATACAAACTTAATAGGGCTGAAAATATAAATTTCCCATATATATATATATATATATATATATATATATATATATATATATATATATATTGGTGATATAAAGGGCTACAACAGAGCCGAGCTAGCTCGACAACTCGGCTCAGCTCGGCCCGAAAAATAAGAGTTTTTCTATTTGGAGCTCGGCTCGAGAGCCGAGTTGAGCTGGGCAGTTTGTAGCTCGAATGAACAGAGCCGAGCTCGAGCTAAGGCCGGCTCGGCCCGGCTCGACTCTATGGCTCGGTTTATATATATATATATATATATATATATATATATATATATATATAAGTAATTAACTTTGAGAGGTCTATTTTACCCTCCAAAGTAATCGTTTAAGTTTATCTAACGATTACTTTGAAGGGTAAAATAGGAATTTTTGTCCCCCACTTATCCTAATTTTCACTATATATATACTACGCATTGTTACTCCTAGCTACGGCTGCCTCCTGCAACTCAACTCCTACTTCTCTCTTGTTGATGAAGCTCTCTCACCTTCTCTCTCTCTCACAAAGTCACAGTCTCACGCATACGGGCTACGCCAATCGGATCGTGCAACTCAACTCCTACTCTTTGATTTGAGTGATTTCTAAACCTCTCTCACCTTCTTTCTCACGCATAAGGGATACGGCTGCCTCCTCTCTCTCTCACACGCAAGCACCCACTGTTGTCAGACGACTACCAACAAGCCCAACACCAAGAGGGCAAGAACTGAACCTCCGACAATCGTTTATATATTTCATATGTTGCATTGTGTTTAATCGTTCGTTTAAATCTTTTATAGAATGCATATTTAATTCAGTAGAAATTTTAAAAAGTACTAAGAGGAAATTTTTTTATAATAAAATATACTTGGCTCGAAGCTTGGCTCGAGCTCGAAGAGCCGAGCTAGAGTTTGAAATTTTCGAGCTTGAAGAGCCCAGAGCTGACCTCAGCTCGGCTCGTATAAGGTAGAGCCGAGCTAGAGCTGACCCGAGCTTGGGCTCGGCCCAACTCTATTGCAGCCCTAGTGATATAGACCCATATAAGATTTATATCGGTCATATTTTGTCTTCTTTTTTTTTATCACTTAATTGCAATCTTTATAATTTTTTAGAAAAGGACAAAAGGTAACTGATATATATTAGCCGATATGCCCATATTTTAAAACCTTGCCTACTTTAGTAGGTTTTATAGGTTATATAAAAAATTAAAAAAAACCAATACAGCACATTTTAAAATTAAAATACAAAAATAAATTTATTAATAAATAGAATCTACTTACTCATCCAACGAGAGCGACATCACATAAGAGGGTTGTCATATCTATGATTACGGGAAAAAGGGTGGCCGGCTGTACAAGTGGACCCTTCCCCAGTGTAACTCTGATCGAGAAGGGTTCCTATATTTTAGTGCCACGTGGCAATCATTCCACGTCACCATTTCCTAAACAGCTTTAGAAAAAATATTTATGAGTGGCTAAATCATGGTATCAAAAATTGGCCGATACCGATACATATCGGTTTGTCAGTTTCTCGGCAAACCGATACGCATCGGTATCCCAACTCAGTATCGGTGTATACGGGCCTATATCAGCCGATATGTATCGGGTATCGTTCAATGCGGTATTGGTTTGGGTCGATACCTATATTCTCTTCTTTTAAAAAAAAATAAAAGTTAGGTCAATACATATCAGCCGAGTTGTATATATCGGTCCTCCTAGGACTGATACCCAAGTTGGATTCCGATTTTGTTACTTTGGGTTAAATAATGAATCAGTTGGTTTTAAACCACTCTATAAGTTCTTTTCCCTGTTATTGATCAAGATAGTTTTTTGTCCCAATCTTCCGCACATACAATTGATCTTCAGATCATGGCTCACCTATCAAATGATCAGATATCAATTCCATGTGGCATACATCCCTAAAAGTGAATGTTGCTGCACCTTAATCTAGAGACTGACTCTGTGAGGCCTAGTCTCAACAATAGAATCATAGGCTTTGTTTGACATTGCTCTTTGGAAGAGCAAAAAAGAGCGGCAATTGCTTTTTATTATTGCAAATACATGCGGGGGTGGGGAGCCTGAGAAGGATTGTTAGAAGATAAAAGAGGTTGCTCATTATAATAGGAAAAATAATCCTCCTTAAGAGAGCATCATTTTTCAAGTTCTTTTAAAAAGGGTTGTTTTGTATATTTGAAAGGACAACCTCTCATTTTTAAAGAACTATTAAGGTTGTTGATTCTTGTCAAAACTATGCTTCCAAATCAAGGTATTACTCTCCGGTATCGGTTTGCCCAAGACCGATACAAGTCGGCCAAGACCAATGCGTATCGGCCTTGCATTTAAAAAAAAAAAAGAACAAGGAAAAGTCTCAATCGAAACCGAGGCGTATCGGCTGATTCCTCATATGAGATATCGATACGTATCACCAATATGTATCGATATCGGCCGATAACCTTTAGATCATCATCATCGACTCATATCATCGTCTTGGGTCCACTATGCAATTATGTTCGTCCTAATTATTCACTTATTTTTAATCAATGCTAAACTTTTTTTTTAGCTTTGCAATGTTACATATTTCTTTTCATTGCTTCCCGCAAAGTCATTGAAGGTCTTCAACTTCTCTTGCTCGTACTTGTAGCATATCAATTATGGCTTGAAATCTTAGATTTTTGAGTTGTCTCGAACAACTGCAAGACTGAGACATCTCGGGGATATGGCATGAAGCGAAAATAATCATTTTAATCATCTTACACAATTAAAATAGGCATTTAATTTTACACCATTCAAATATATTTCATCGTTATGCCACATGGCAAATATCTATGACCCGACTGAACAACTGAAGAGGATGTGCATAATTGGAACATATTTAGTTGAAGAATCACACCTATAAATAAATTACATACTGTCGGATCAATGGTCTTCAATACTAGCCGTTAAAAGTTAAAAATAACAGTGGATATAATAGTGCAAAGATTTGAACACCCTGTAATAATTGTTCACGAGATCATTACATAGATAGGATACAGTACAATCTAGTAGTGTCATGTGTACAAAAATAATGATTAGTATAATTTCAATGGTGTACTATCCTTTCATCCTATAAAAATTAAATATTAAATATTTTTTTTTCTATTTTGCATTTCGGGGCGAAACACACTTCAATTAGCGCTACAAATGGGTCAAGCGATCCGACCTGCCATAGATTAAATTTGGGTACAAAATCCCAATCTATCGGGTTGGACCGAAAATCATGACTCACTTATTAAATAAGTTATTAACTTGAACCCAACTTGACCCATATTGGCTCAGTTTTTCCTTATTGGGTCGGGTCGGGCTCTGGTTCGGGCCTAAAACAATCGAGCCTAGTTTGCTTCGGGGTGAGGTGGACCATAATTGGTTTGATCCTGACCCGATCTGTTCCAAGCCATTTGTAGCCCTACGCCTGTAGTGAACTTTCGGTTCAGTTTGTTTTTGGCAATATTTCGGTAGAGAGAACTTTCAGTTCAGTTTGGATGAATTTTGTGAAAATTTTGAAAAAGTTTTGGAAAAGTTTCGGGGAGCATAATATATATAAGGAAAAGGTGTTCATCTTGTATTGGAGGACAGGACGCTCAAGCGTCCTTCAAGATTGGAAAAACCTCTAATTGGCAGCATAACACCAAGTTGATCTCACACAGAGCACACGTGCTTAGATCATATTTAGCAAAAAAAAAATCAGAAACTCATCTCCACCATGTATTTTTTTATCCTTAAAATTTAAACTATTAAAGTTAGCCTGTATTTTTTTTTATCCAGAAACTCATCTCACACAAAGGCCTTACAAAGAAAAAATTTTAAATCTATTTTTGAGAAATTGCTCTAAGTCGCTCCCTTATGCTCCCCACTGCCCCCAAATATTGTTTTGGATGCCACAATCTTGGAGGACGCCCACTATTTGGGTGCCATGCACATTGATCTCCACGAGATTTTTTAGCGTCCTCCCATGAAATACAGAACCGGCTCCCTATATATAATATAATATTAATACAAATATTAATTATTACATAATATAGAGAATTTTTTTTAAAAAATCAGCATTTTTGATAAATTTTTGTTAATTTCACAAAAATTAATAAATTTTTTATAATTTCGGAGAAATTTCACCTAAACTTTCGTCTGACACTTGTTTTGATGAATTTCGGAGAAATTTGTCATTATGCTTATACCCAAATGATAATTTTTTTTATACGTATATACCAATACGTTATGCATGCGTGCCTCGCGTATGCATGCATACACGTGGCATGTGAATAGAGTGATATGATGAGATGGTGATGCATCATCACATGCAAAAGGTGAAGAGATCACATGGTAGATGCCCTAAAATTGGTTATACAGGAGCAGCTAACCCATCTCAATCATATAAAGACCCACGTTCCAAGGGACAACCACCCACATGATGCCCTAGTTTTTCTAAAATTCTTCCCCACCAAATCACCAAGTGCAAAGCCCTAAAAAGTATAATAATGAAGGGGTCAACCGGTTGGGATCAAACCCTAATCCATTTTTAATCAAAATGAGGAGTCAAAATCAGTGGACGGTTAGCTTGGAGATTTTGGTCAAGGTGGGGACCACCCTACTGTATGTTTTTAAAACCCAATAAGTGGTGGGCGGTGGTCAAGTAAGGAACGTATAGAAGAAGAGAGCACTTTTCTCTACCTACTAAATTATGTTAGGTGTATTATTATTATTTATTGTTATTATTATTATTATTATTCATTCCATTTCTAGGTACCAGTATTATACATTTTTAATTTTTGAGCAAATGTTGGGTGTTAGATCACTAATTAAAGTGAGTTTTCTTAGTGAATCTCACTATTAATTTATTTAGTGGCAAAAACTAGGTAGTCAATGTGACGAGTCAGACTCATATGTCACAATATTGTCTGATTGTGGGCTTAGGTCTCCGCTCTAATTTTGTTTTTGGCATAGCCTTAAGTTCCCACTCAAAATAAGTCATGACATGTATTGTTTGTAAGCACATATAATCCAGGGTAAGGACTCTATCCAACTCTGATACCGTTGTAACGACCTAGATCCACACACCACACACTACAAAAAAACAAGACTATTAGCGGCAGTCAAAAATTGCCACTATTAACAAAAATGAGCCGCTAATAGTCTTAATAGGTTTTTTATTAACAGTGGCAGCTTTTTGGAGTAAAAAATTGCCGCTAATAGTCTTAATTTTGTAGTGACAATATTGTCTGATTATGGGATTAGGTCCCTGCCCCGATTTTGTTTCTGACATAGGCTTAAGTCCCCACTCAAAACACATCATGACATGTAGCGTTCGCAATCACATATAGACTAAGGCCGGGACTTTTACCTACCCGATGTGAGACTATGACAATCCGCAAGGTTATTATTGGTATTTGATATTTATTTTCTGGCAGCGATTTGCCGCGAGAAAACAACTGCAACACCCTTATCATCATTTGACTTTTTGGCAAAATACTGATATGGGTAGATCATGAAGTAGTTTTAGATATAAATTTATGGTGAATTATCCTCGACTGTAGAGATGGGAACACTACAAAAATAAGGTGTTTTAGCGGCACTTGCTGTTAAGGCAGTTTTTAGTAACGGTAGGACTAATAGCGGCAGTTTTTTATAGCGATAAGACTAATAGCAGTTTTGTTAAAAAAACTCCGCTAATAGTCTTATTTTTTTGTAGTGGAAGGATAAGAGAAGGACAAAAAAAAAGAGTATGTTTAACTTCCTATCCTTTGAACGACCACCTCAGTCGCTGGCTAGGCTATCCCCTCAAGCGGCGGAGCCTTGGTTACACGGGTTCTCCTCTAAAGTGACGGCTACTATTGTTACTATCATCTACACTACAGTTCCGGTTATCCTATGTGATAGCAAAATGCTTTTGATGCTTTAAAATGACTGTGATTGCCACTTAACTTTTGGATAACATAACTAGTTGTTATGTCATGTTGAGCGAGTCGAATCGGGTGGCTCTCCTCTTGCTCAATAATCATTCTGAGTGGAGGAACAATTTCATGGTGGAGCTCCCCCAACTTCAACTCATAAAAACTCTAATGCACTGAAGTACGAGAAGGCTGCTATTGGTTGCTAGAGACGATGGCCAAACTTGCTTGAAATTGTTTAGGAACGATAACTGCCAGCAGCTACTGAGGGAAGGGAAGGGAAGGGATGTGGAACTTGCCTCTTTTTCCGAAATCTTGAAGATTTACGCACTGCTAGAGATAAAGGGTGTGTTCGTGTCTGATAAATCTAAACCTACACTGTGAAGGTGGTTCCATACGAGAGAACTTGAGAGTGTGAGGTGGGTTATGGTCGAGGAAATAGGTAGTTGGGCTTGCTTTTTCTCTCCGCCTTATAATATTTAGAAAAGGTGGCATTGCTTGGTGCAATGGTGAAAGAGACCAACGCAGAGTAATGCCTTTTTTCAACTATTTCTTGAAAAAGATAAAAAGAAGTCAAACTTAAATCTCTAGCAGTTATTTGGTGGTGTTAGATGCACTAAGAAAACTTGGAAGCTTTATTGAAGCAACACCGCATACTCTTTTATCTTTTACTTGTTATCCGTATCATAGAAGTTTCAAAAGCATGTAACTTAAATATTTAATTAATAAATTCTATATGAAAGATAATAAAAAAGCATACAAGATTGTGTGCCCACCAAACAAGGGAGTGTGTGGCATGTTAGGGTTTGCTTATATTATGAGCTCAAGGTTTCTTGCCTATTTTGTAAGAAGGCTTGTGGGGGGGAAAGGGGACTGGCATCTAATAGATCTAGGGTTTGGTAAATAAAAATATCTGAGGAATAAGTTTTCTTTCTTGGTGATTCATATATATATATATATATATATATATATATATATATATATATAACGAATCAATAGGGTAAAGAAGAAGCTCTCCCTTTTCTCCTTTTATTTTTCCTAAAGCAAGGAATATATATAAGGGGTGGCATTATTTACACCCATTTTTCCTATGAAGAACATAAAGTTTTCCATCATAAAAAATTGTTGATTGTCTTAAATCAGACGATAGAGATTATTTTTCATCCTGCTCTTCAACAAAATAGATCTTGAGATCATGACGCACTTATAAGACACTCACATGTTGATTTCATGTGGCATATATCTCCAAAAGTGATGTGATCATGAGTATACCATGAGACAAGGTTCCCAAGTCATTTTTAGAGATGTGTGCCACATGAAGTCAAGATCTAATCGTCTGATGGGGGAGCCATGATCTCAAGATGTATTGTGTGAAAGATTGAGACAAAAAACAATCTTTGTTGTCTGATTCAAGACCCTCAACGATCTTTTATGATGAAAAATAATGTATTCTTCATAAGAAAAATGGATGCAAATATCGCCATCCTATATATAATAGAGTACTAGTTGAAAGATCTTATACATGTGAAAGTGAATCAATTATAAAGGACTCACTCATACTTTAAAATCAAACATTGAATAATTACATATGCGTATAATGTTATACTATTGTACCCATGGTTCAAAATTTCGACCGAAATGTTTCGATTTCGATGGGTACAGAAATGAGAACAAGTAATTTCAGATACTTTCGGTCCCCAGTGTAGTTTTCGGCCAAAATTTCAATTTCGGTCCAGCCTGAAACCGAAACGAAATTCAAATTTTTGATCCTTGATTATACTAGAGTTAGATGACCATCTAATGATGGTTCATAGTGGGTCCTCCCACTCATGGTTTTTAAATATCGGGCATATCTCATACATATCAGCCAATATGTATCGGGGGATACGATATTATCCCCTCCCCCTCCCGATTTGATATAGGAGAGAGTTAAATATCAGCCCGTATCGGGTCATATTTGTCAATACATATCCGACATAAATTGAATGTAATATTGAAAATATTCTTTGGGAAACTTTTTAATTATTTTAAATTATTTATGTATATTTTTTAGGTTTTTAAAATGTATTTTAATATTATCCTGTTTGGTTGATGTGTATCCGATATAATTCGATGCCTATCGGCTAGGGACCAGGCCGGTATGCCAATATTTCCATTTTCGCAATTCAGCATGAACCTTCAATCTCTCTCTCTCTCTCTAATAAATATATTTTAAAATATAATTTAATAAATATTTTCATCACTTTCCTCCCATAATTTATAAGTTTAAATTTTACATTAATATCTTCTTCCAGAGTTTTTAGTCATCCCAATTTTTTTCTCTTTTTTTGAATTTTCTTATTTTCCAATTTTTTAAAAATCTTTGCTTGGGTTCAAGCATGAGTGTCACATGGCTTGAGTGCGGACGGTTATAAAACAATCTATATAAAGGCCGCCATAGAAGTTGCTCTATTTTCATAACATTAAATAATATATAAAGAACAACTAATCCACCCATCAAATTAACTCTAGCAAGGACACCCATTATTCAAGACAATTGGAGGGAGCCACATAAAAGAGTGTGGAGCCCTAGCCCTATTTAACTTCTGAAATATATAGAATAAGGTTCTTATACAGCCTTTTGTTACATGCAAGTCTCCTAAACAAGGATCAAAATTACGGTCGAAATGACCGAAATTTTGATCCAAATTATTGGTTTCGGTTTCTCACTAAAATATAATTTTGGACCGAAATTTCAGTCACTTTTGTATGAGATCAAAATTTTGGCCAAATTTTTTAATTTTGGTCATGCTCGAAACCGAAATTTTGGCCAAAATTTTTATCCTTGCCCCTAATCCTACTATGTACAAGCCTCCAAGTATGCAATAAAACAACTATTAATATAAGTCAACGATCGCTAGCCCCACCAGAAGAAATCTTGGCTGTACCCTTCAAATCTATAAATAGAGATGTAGAAGCATGACCAGATATCAAAGTGTGAGTCTACTTGCACACGAGAAGTTAGCCCATACACATAGTTTAAATGAAAGACTTGGTAATTTGAGGACATGTGCCATTGAAAACATTTTCTATGCCTTCTGATTTGATGGCCATAATATAAAGATTTTAGGAACAAAAGGTAGGTTCAAAACACTATTTAAAATATTATATGATGTGTGCCACGTAGAGTCAACATCGGTCCGCTGGTAGGCTCACGATTTAAAGATCCGTTGTGTGATAGATTGAGACAATAGGTATGCTCAGGGCAAGGATCAAAATTTCGGTTTTCGGCTGAAAACTTCGACACAAAACAGACCGAAAATTTTGGCCGAAAACTTCAACACAAAACAGACCGATAATTTGAATTATCGTTTCAGTTTCGATGGGGACCGAAACCGAAACATTTCAGCCGAAATTTTGAACCATGGTTTAGCGACGATATTACATGGAAAGCTTGTAATATCACCCCAACGGCTTGATTTTTTACGGCAAGGGTTGTTTGTTTCACCGTGTTTTCTCGTGGATTGTGTTACTAAAAGTACCTGTAATTTTTTTACTTACGAGGGTTATGACTCGTAAAACTAAAATATTGCTTGCAAAAGTATTAACGGACATAATAAAAGCTCTGTTCTTTACCAAAAGTAAACTTTACGAGCTTATTTTATGGTGAAATGAATATGTTTTTTACATTAAAAAAAGTAAATTTACATGTACTTAAGTTGACATAATTTTAAAAGGAAAGTGATTTTTATATGAACCGAACTTAACTAATCTCTGTTGTCTAATCCAAAGCAAGCCAACTATTTTCAACTTTGGCTAGCGGGGGATATTGTGTATTTCGTATGGGGTAATAGCAATTCCCTTTTAAATAAGGTGCACCAACACAAAAAAAAAATGGGTGCAAGTAGCCGCTCAAGAGCTAATATTTCCAATCAAGGATTTAAAAATCGATACATATATATCGGCTAAATCAGGCAATATTTTACTTGAAAGTAACTTTTTTTTAATATTAAAATATTGAAAAAATATATATAAATGATTGAAACATAGAAGAAAATTCCTAAGGACATTTTTGGTAGCATGCTGATTAATTTTGGATACATATTTGCCAGTATGACCCAATTATGGAAAATTACATTCAGCAGACTAATAACAAATTGCTTACATTGCACGATGCAAGTAGTTGGTCCGACTTGCATTGATGGGACCCATTGCGCTTGCATCGCGCCACATAACCAGTCCGTTGAATAGTCAGCAGTGCGCCATATATCAGTGTCCCCCAATTTTATCGAAAGGTAAGTTTATTTCAGTTGAATGGTCGTAGACAAGGATCAAAATTTCGGCCGAAATGACCGAAATTTCAGTCCTCACCGAAACGATAATTTGGATCGAAATTTCGGTCATATTTTTGTATGAGATTGAAATTAATGGCCGAAACCGAAACTGAAATGAAACCCGAAATTTTGATCCTTGGTCGTAGCCTCATTTAATTTTTTATATTTTTTTCCTCTCCAATTTTTCTCCGAATATTTCCCGAACCGCTTAACCAAGAATTAAACAATAGATATTGTTTTTCACCTTAATCTTCTACACAATGGATCTTGAAATCATGGGCCTCCCATCAAACGATCAGATTTTGATTCCACATAACACACATCCTGAAAATTGATTTAAGAACTACGCTTTAATATAAACCATGATGATATTTACTTTTTTCCTAGCATGAGAAACTCGGGTTGAGAAAGAAGAATCTTGGGTTATAAATGAAGATACCCAATACAAACTAAGGAGACAAAAAGCCGTTGGACTTGAAGCCAAAAACATGCAAGTGAGTGAGAGAGCAGCCCACCCGTACATCCAAACACGACACGCGGACCGCACATGGCAAGTTTGTTATACATAAAACATAGTTTCAATCATCATCAAAATTATGCAGTTGGTTTTTGTAGCCCACAAACTGTGAGTGGGCCCACTTTTGTACATTTCCACATGTATCTCTAAAAACTTAAGGTTGAACAAACAAATTTTTGTAACCTCATATGAGTGTCTTCGGCTATTTCCTAACAAACCTAACATCCATGATTATTATTCATAGTGACAAATTTTACCGAAATTATGCGAAATTTACCGAAAATAAAGTTAAACAAAAAATTTCGGAAGTTTCGATATTTTTGACGGAATTTCAATAAAAAATTTTTGTATATATTAAAATTTTTATTTTTTATTTATTTTAAATATGTTAGTAATTTAGTATATATTTTAGTAATTTTTTAAAAAATATTAAATATATATTTTGTATATTTTAAATTCCTCAAGCTTTCCTGAATTTTTTTCGAAAGGTATTGAAATTAATCCAAAAAGTACCGAAAGGATCCCCCACCGAAAAATTACCGAAAACGAAATTTGTCACTATGTTATTATTATTATTTTTTTATTTTTTTTTTTAACTTCGCAATCTTTAATGTCCCTTCTCACAGCTTCTCTTTAGGTAGGGTTGTCAACTGGTCAGGTCGGGTCAATCCAAAATTTTGGTTGCCCAAAGAGAACATCTCAAATGCTCAGTCCGATGGTGCACCCAATGCAAACCGATGCCCAATATGGTAAAATACCCTATTTTTTATGTTTATTATATACAAATTATCAAGTCAAGTCGACCCGCCCCGACCCCGACACGAAGAATTGGATGTCTAATGCCCGACCTGGCCCACCAAGTCAAGTTTATGTGCTCAACTTGGTAAAATATCGGGTCTGATAAAGTATCGGGAGTTTGGGATAACCCAACCCGTTGACAGCCCTACCTTCAGGCCTTCACTAGTCTTTCCCTTCTCCTACTTTTTTATGCTTGTAGCATTTTAACCCTACATGTAGTGTATGCTTTTGACCTCTGATGAACATGTCTAAACCACCTCAACGATCCACAAACCAAATTCGGGTAGTAACCCGCATCAACTGTCCACGAATCTCAAGACCCTTAATCCGCAAAATCAATTTTCAAAAACTTGGTGGCTAAGACTTGAGATGCATTTCTTTATGATCCTTGATATAAAAGTTGTAACTATGACAATGAGCAAATACATATACATATACACATACATATATTAAGATTTCTATATTAGGGTAAAGCCCCGTTGATAGCGAAAGAGCGCAATCAAAACCAATAGCGATAGAGCGCGATGGCAATCGATGGGAACCTTATAACCATCAACAGGGACTCGACACTTGATGGTTGAGCCATTGATGAGTATTTTGGTTGCGGGCGTGATGAGTGTATTGGTGGCAAGGATCAAAATAGCGGTTTCGTTTTCGGGCATGACCAAAACTAAAATTTCGATTCAAATTTTCGTTTCGGTGGGGACTGAAACCGATGCATTTTGACCGATAAGTTAAATTATCAGCCAAAATGTTTAACCATGATTGGTGGCATGAATAATCGTGTAAATGAATCTGAGTCAAATCAAGTGGATGATGATTAATTAGAAATGTAGATGTAGGGCCAGAGTGGGTTTTGTGGTCTGGGGCACATGATAAGCTTAAAATGTAAAATGTATCCTAGTCATACAATACACGTGGTGCATGTTTCCATCAAACCAGACAAACCATGTGGCAGGCCGTTACCATGTGATTGGCCATCCAATCAAAGTAGTTTTCATTCAATGGATTACAAAATTTAAAAATAAATAAATAAATAAAAGAATTTAGATAGAGTTCACTCCTACTAAAACCTATTGATTGCTTTAAATCAGACCATGGAGATCATTTTTTGTCCCAATCTTTCAAATGATAAATCTTGAGATCATAAGAGTACCATCAGACGATCAATTTTTTATTTGATATAACACATAACCCAAAAAATAACCTTAAAATCAAATTTGAGCGTGATGAAATCCACGTAATGTTAAGGTCCAATTTTTTGGATGTGTGCTGTATGAAATAAAAAAAGGATCAACATGGTGAAACTGAAAGATTCGGTGGGTGAATTAAAAGTACTCTTCAAATCATTAAAAAACCATCTTAGGTTATATATACATATATATGATGCCTTTGTTCTCCGACCTCATTTGCACGTTAACTTCTCTTTCATTTATTGATCACTTTTTATCACTCTTTTCAGCATCTCTATTTTCAATTAGAGTTGGCCGAACATGGCTGAAGTCCTTGGGTGGAATGTGTTTCTCAAACAATATTTTACCTTAAAAAGTACTTTTTGAAAGCAACTTTCCAAATAGGGCCGGGGCCGCGTTCGTCTCGGACGCACCCTTGCCTTCATATAATGAATAGTGAGACCAGCTTGGGAGAGTTAGGGTTTTATAAATGACGATGAAGTGTTAACCCACCAAAGCTGGTAGATTTGTCAACTTTTTTAAGAGAAAAATGTTGTATGAAAGCGGAACATAATGTTGTGTTGAGAAATTGCCCCGTGTTGCTTCTCTCACAATACCATTTTCAAGCATGTAATAAACTTTTTTTAAAAGCAACATTTGAGAAATAACAAATAATACACCTCTTCACAACACCTGGAAAGTGCCATTTAGGAAAGGGTAGCCAAACAAGATATCAGTTCTTCAATAAACCAAGAACACAACTTGATGACCAAGTTAAGGTCTACACTACCTGTGTATTGGTAATGGGATCGGACACTGACCCAAGGATAAAAATGTCGGTTTCATTTATGAGACTGGCCGAAAACAAAATTTTGATCGAAATTTCGGCCGAAATCTTGCGGGCTGGCCAAAATATCGCCTGAAATTTTGCATTACATTCACTATAATGCATAAAATTTGGAATTTCGATATCGCTTCAGGACATGATTCGGCCGATAATTTGAATTATCAGCTGAAATTTTGATCCATGGGTCACTCTACTAGCTCTGAGAACAATTTATCGACACCGATCACATTTTATCGGATGTGAAAAATGGCTCTATTTGCAATCACTACTGGCAACCTCTAGCTGAACATAATGTTGTGTTGAGAAACTGCCTCATGCTGGGTCTCTCACAACACCATTTTCATACCGACACATCTTTACAACTTCGGAAAAGCGCCATTTAGGAAAGGGTTGCCAAACAGGGCCTCAATTCTTCAATCAAAGCTTAAGCTAAGTACACATGACTATTATTATATTAAAAAGAGCTGGTAATAATCACCCATCCTTAAAAACCAATAACACAACTAGATGACCAAATGCTAAGGTATACACTGCCTGTGTGCTGCTAATGGGATCTTACAGTCCAAGGATCAAAATATCGATTTTCTTTTCAGGACTGGCCGAAAGATCACCCAAAATTTTGCATTTCATTATCGTTTCAGTGCCGACTGAAACCGATATGATTCTGCTGATAATTTGAAAAGCCAGCCGACTGAAACCGATATGATTTTGCTGATAATCTGAGAACAATTTATCAACTCCGAGCACATTTTATCCAACGTGAAAAATGACTATTTGCAATCACCTACTCACCAAAAGCACACACCTTGTACCGATAGGAGTGCACATGTTAGAAATGCAAGGGTGTGTGTGCGTGTGTTGGGGGTGAGGGGTGGTTCTTAGAGTTTCAGTGGGTGAAAGTAGAGCGGTCCTTTTGCTAATATCTCAAATCCACTACAGGTTTTCCTTCTTTTTCCTAATCCAAGCAGGTGCATATTGTTCTCTGTTGTATCCATTTACCCAAAGAAGGATTATTTGTAAAAACTTTTAGCATATTATACCTTGGATCAAAATTTTGGCCGAAACACATTGGTTTCGGAGCTACCTGAAACGAAATCCTCAAAAAATCACCCAAATTATCAAGCAAGCAAATTATCAGCTGTTAATTTGCTTGCTCAATATTTTGGATTTTTTTATTAAAAAAAATTAATGGGCAACAAAATTTCGGCCCGACCCTCAAAATTTCAGTCAAATTGGTGCATATTGTTTTCTGTTGTACCCATTTACCCTCTTATAAGCAAGGGGGTTTCTCATAAAAGGATTGTTTGTAAAAACTTTTAGCATATTATACCATGGATCAAAATTTTGGCCGAAATACACTACCTGAAACGATATCCTCAAAAAATCGCCCAAATTATCGAGCAAGTAAATTATTGGCCGATAATTTGCTTGCTCGATATTTTGAATTTTTTTTATTAAAAAAAAAAATGGACACAGAAATTTCGGCCTGGCCCTCAAAATTTCGGTCATGCCCGAAACCGATATTTCCTTGTATCATACTGCCTCAAAAAGTTTTAGAAAAAAGGGATTATCACGATATTTTGGACCCCAATAAAACATTTGGCCAATCTTAGAGATACATTTATAATTAAAATTACCAATCACAATTCTTCCTTATTAAATACACGATATACCATTTGTATTATATGACAATTCATAGAAGGATATTTTCATAATTTTTAATATAATGTTTCTCACATGGTAACCGAATGACGTTTTAGGGACCATTTTCATAATTCCAAATCAGTAATTCCCTCACATATTGATCTAATGACTACAGGAACCTTAGAAATCGTGACAATGCCTTTCTCTCAAAACAATGCAGTATAGTACGCCAAAACTTTCTTCTTGTCCCTTTTTTCTAATATTTCTATCAAAAATATCCTTATACATAAGTTAATTCCATATATAGTAATTTAGGATTCATTAGTGGGATCAAACCCAGGGTGATAATCTAGTGATTTATTTAAATAACTAAAGATCAAATAAAAGATCAAATTTACTAGTCCTTTGCCGAGAGAGGCACATGCACATTTCCCCGAAAAGAGCTTGTTGTACAGAGTAGGGAATATATAGTGCTCAATATATATATATATATATATATATATATATATATATATATATATATATATATATATATATATATATATATAATATAATATTTATTTCTTTTTGAATCGATAAAGGCATCATGAATATATAAAATGCTAGCGAGAAGCAGGGAAAGTACAGGAGGACCAAAAGACCCAAGAAAAACAAAAAGAACAAGAAAAAAGCGGGAGAGCAACCTCCCTGCTACCCAGGCCTCAACACAGGCAACCGAACTAACCAAAATCAAACAAGTGAGGAGGATCGCCTGTCCCGGGCTAAACTAGGGTAACCCAAAGACACATCAACTCTAAGATACCCTTCAGAATCAGTCCTACCGGGCGGCGCCTCCTACGGAAAATACGATCATTCCTTTCTAGCCAAATGCTCCAAAGGACCGCATTTGAGTAAACAGTTCCTCAAATTAATCTTGTATGTACATAGAGCAGAGATTAGAGTAAGAGAATTTATAGAGATCAATATTAGAGCTCATTATACATAGTAGAGATTAAACAGTTCCTCAAATTAATCTTGTATGTAAAGAGAGCAGAGATTTAGAGAATTATAGGCATCAATATTAGAGCCTGCTGTACAGAGAGTAGAGATTGAATCTAATTCTTTTGAGAGAGAGAGGAAGGGCTGCAATCACCGCCACCAGATGCATAGAGAGGGAGATGACTGTTGCATAGAGAGAGGGCTGCAATGATCAGTGAGTGAGCCGTGCACCGATCGATAAGGAAAATGAGCTGTGATGATCAGGGCTGGCCTTGAGATTTTGGAGGCCCAAGGCGAGTTCCTAAAATGGGGCCCTCCTTCATATCAATCCAAAAAAAAAAATTGCCACAACTTTTTGTTTTACCAAATAAAATAATACTCATTTCTCCGATAGTGACAAATTTCTCCGATATTTTTCAACATTTCGCTGAAATTCACCGAAACAGAAGTTGGACGTAACTTTCAGCAAAATTTCGATGATTTCTCTGAAATTGCCAATTTCATTAATTTTGGCGAAATGAACAAAACTTGATCAAATTTAATGAATTTTCTTTTAATTTTAGTAGATTTTGTATAATAAATAAAAAAAATTGTAAATATTAAATATAATTTATATAGAATATTTTTTGTACTCCTTGAAATTTTTCCAAAACTTTTCAATTTTTTTCCAAAATATTGCCGAAATTGAAATTTGTCACCATGATTGCTCCTAGACTACGAATATATGAATATTCCATTCTACTGTTTATAATTTGAAAATATAACTAATAAGTTAACAAATATATATATTAAAGGAAAAACTAAGCTCTAACGAGCACACGACCATTGTCTTAAGTAGGGTCATTTAATAAGGAAGTATTTGCATATATATAATTGATCCGATCAAAGAAATACGGACAGCTAAAAATGGAGGGGTCAGAGAATCCACTGGATCAATATATAAGGCCAGCCTGGCTCAATGAGGTGATCCGACCCATGACCAACACCGACCCAGCAGAGACCCGATCCGACCCATAAAAAATAATGCAAATATGGGGCTTGAGAAGAGTTGAACCCATAACCTATTGGGTAAAAAGTAAAACAGCACAAGTAACTTAACCAACTAACCCGTTAACTTATTAACTTCGTACACTGAAAATTATATTAACCAATAGTTCATAAAGAATTACAAGAATAGGGGGCCCCAAAATTTCACGGGCCTGAGGCGGTCGCCTGATGGGCCTTGCCCCAAGGCCAGCCCTGGTGAGGATCGATGAGAGACAGCCGTGACCCTTCCAACAGAGAGGGCTGACACGATCTGCTTACTTGAGAGAGAGAGAGAGAGAGAGAGAGAGAGTGTGTGTGTGTGTGTTAGAGAGAAAGAGTATGTGTCTGTGTGTTAGAGAGAGAGAGAGAGAGAGGTTTGTGTATGAGCGAGAGCGAGAGACAGAACCCCCATTGAAAGTGAAAATCTCAGCTTGTGAATGTTGTCTTGTAGTTCACCCCAATTACATTAACACGCTGGTTAAAAATATACATATGGCAACACCTGAACGATTTGGGGATCCTTAAGCATATAACGTTTGCGGGATGTGTGTTTTTAACGTTTAAGGAAAAAGGATAAGGGAAATTTTGTAACATTTGAGGACATTTACTGGCCGTGATTTAGAGTGGATGGAGTCCAAAGACCTTTAGGAGTAAAAGGATTGGTTTGAGTTGGGTTGGGAAAAAATCGACCCGACCCAATGATCAGGTAAAATGCTTCATGCCCAAACCGAAACGGCTTAAAAACCAGGTTGTGCAAGTCAGGTAACAGGCAGACCCAATTCGTTGACTGAAAGCTTACCACTTGCTTACCACATTGGCAGAAAGAGATTGACTGACAGCTTACCACTTTGGCAGAAAAAGTGAACAGGTAAAATGTTTTACTTTATTTTTGCTTGTGGGAGTAGACGGTTTGGGTCGGGTTGGAAAAACTCGACCCGACCCAGTGGTCAGGTAGAATGCTTCATGCCAGTACCGAACAGACTTAAAAAAACCAAGTTGGACGTATCAGGTAACAGGCAGACCCGACTCGTTGACTGACAACTTATCACTTTGGCAGAAGGAGATTGACTGACTGCTTACCACTTTGGCAGTGCTCAGACCCTGCCCTCAGAACCTACCCAACACTGTAAACGTTTCAGATCGATAATTAGATGCACTGAATTTATTTTGCGAGTGTAGAAAAATTGTCAACATGCTGATCAACAGGATAGTGGGAAAGTTTGATGTTCTTGGCCAACTATGGTATACTCTAGTATAGATTCTGTCTCTAAAAAAAATTTCTTAAAAGAATATGCTCTAGTAAGATGTTCTTGGACTCTCAACAGTGGCGCAGAAGAAACATATTTGATCAGGCAGAGCAATTAGTAGATTACAAATAATAAAAAAAACAAATAAAAACTAGAGAAACTAGTTACATACATGTTTGGAGCTCAAACTGCTGAGGAAACCCATTTTCAGTTATTTTCGCCAATTAAGATCATCTATTCCCTCTCACCAAACCCTCCTCTCAACTACATTTCCACTGCAGACAAAATCAACAAATTAGGGAAAAAAAGCACCAGAAGGTGGAAATAAGCAGATACCTAACCAAAATCATACCCACCACCTCCTGTGGGATTCTCTGTGTATTCCCCCTAGGCATTAACATACTTGTCGACGTAGCCCTGCACAAATAAAAGTGAAGAACATTTCATGCTTAAGTGCCATTCAAACCAATATATTATAGGAATAATGAGAGATGAGAAGCATTCATAGATATTTCCCATCAGAATCACTCATTTTAGGCCACATTTTGCATACATTTTTATTATTTTAACAGTTCAATGTGGATGTTGAGGATGGCCATCACTTGTACCCAAGGTACAGTATTGCCGATACTGTATCGATCGATAATTTATTTTATTTTTTTGAAAAAAAGGTGAAAAAAAGGAAAAAGAAAAGAGATTGGTAACGGCCAGTAGCGGCTGATACCGAGATTATCGGCCGATCCTGCCCTGTATTGGTCCGATACCGGACCGATACAACCCCAATACATGTATCAGGGTGGGATCGGTATCGGTTCTTGACGAAAATGATGCGTATTGGTATCGACCGAGTTTTGATACCATGCTTGTACCACACTCAGCTCGAAAATCATACATAGCATTGCACCATCCAATCAAAACTATTTAATAAGGACTGCTATTCATATCTACTTAATAGTTCATATTAAAGCGCTCTGATAGGATGCTTCCAATACTCTGATATGCGCGATTCTTGGGCTGAATGTGGTATAGGTGATGGTCATCCACATAAAATACTTAAAAATGTATGCCATGTGGCTTGAATGGGTGTTTCCCAGGGCAATATCCATACAAAGCATTCATAAAAGGGTGATTAAGGTCCCCAATTAAAATGTGTAAATGCTTTCGCAAAATATTTGCATGTCAGGATAAATGGGTGTAAGTGCATGCTTGAAAAGGATTGTCAAGAGTATATGGGTCTGTCAATGGGTCAGGTTGAACCAAAGCCAAAGTCGGACCGATCCTTTGACCCCTTGACCTTACCCAACAGAACTAGATGGGCAAAGGTTATATGCCCGACTCGACCCGAAAACCAGGTCAGGCCAGTTTGGTCCAAAATCCAAGTCGAGCCCATGGGCCAAGCTTATATATCAATTTGACAACCAGGCAGGTCAGCTAGGGTCACAGGCCCGGGCCCCTCGACAGCCCTATGAGACAATATAAAAAGGAAACAAACAACATGGGAAATGGGGACATACCATCACAAGTTTAGTCAGCTTCTTTTGCGAAGACTCGACAAACTGATTGATCTTGACCTGTGATTTGGGTACCTGGTTGCTCTGCATAGCTCCAGCCACCTTATCAACTGTTTTCTTGACAATTGTCTTAAATGCCTCCTTGCTCATGTTGCCTTGCCGCCACGAAGGTTTGAGAACCTCCTTCACAAAATCTGCAATGGCAATCTTGAATAGCTTCATCGACCGTGCATCCTTACTCTTCTTTTTCTTCCCAGATGGTTGAACCAGATCAATCTCAATCTCTCCCATAGCAGTGTTCGGCAGATCAATTGGGTAGGTTGGGCTCACGTTCTCCACGGCACCCACTTCTGCATCGATTCCCGTTTCACCGAATTCTTCATTTTCCAAGCTCTTAATTACAGTATCTATACCCTCTTTCTTCTTATTGTTCTCTTCAACATCCAGAGGATGGCTATGCACGTTGCCCAGTCTCGAAATGATCTCTCTATCATTACTAACGTGGGCATCGGGGTTTCTCATTTGAACACGATCCAACTCACTGAACCTGTTCTGAGAAGACGGCTCAATGCTGTCAAATAGCGGGTCATACTGGTCAGCAGATGCACGCTCCCTGGCAAACTGGCGATGTCCACTTGGCTCCCATGGATAAGCACGATCATTCAACGCCCCCAACGGAGCAATCCCTTGTCCAGACACTGAAACATAGCTTGGATTGAAGTGCGGATCATATTTATTACCATAATTTGCATCAATTTCTCGTCTCGCAACCCCAGAAGCAAACTTTGAGGTTGTAGATGCCTGCTCAAAAGTAGATGCATATGGATTGTAATGTGTAGAGGTTGAAAGTTTAGAGCCTGCAACATCGGACGGGTGAGGAGGTATATTGTTCTCCGGGATTTGAGATGGGTAGCGTGAGAGAGGTGCACCAAAATGCGAGAATGCACCATCATCGACAGGGCGCTGATGGCCAAAAGACCGCTGCGATGGGGCACCAAAATCTTCCATTGAGAAAGATCTAGGAGGCAGTGGTGCTGCAGGTGACTCCCTTCGAAATGAGACGGAGTCGGCTTGATTGAACCCACTTGATGAAGCAAAACCCTGCCCCGAAAACTGGGAACCAATTCTCGGATCCTGTTGTGGTTGAATGCCCTGATGATGTAAATGATAAGTATTCTGAGGCAGGTCGGGAACAAACTGTATACTTTCTGGCATTGCAGACTGCAAAAAACGTTCTTCTCTAACAAAACTAGTGCTTCCAAGTGGCGGATCCCTATGCATGGGAGGCCAATGAGGCCTCTCCATAGGAATGAAACTTTGCTCCAGTGGGAATGGTCGTGACATAGGCTGACGGTTGAGGCCATTACTTGGCGGCATGAGATTTTGAGGAAACTGCAAAGAATTCACGGACGAAGGGGGTGGTGGAGGGAGGTGCGTCCAAGAGGAATTTGGAGGCGGCACATGCTGAGAATGGTAATTGTCCAAAGGAAGTTGGTAAGGCGGAAGCATTCCCACTGGCAGTTGAGGGCGTTGAAGCTGAGGAGGCGGAGGGGGGAGCTGAGGCGGAGGGGGGAGCTGAGAAGGCCGAAACTTAAAATCTTCGGTTGCATAGTTACGCATATGTACCTCTTGGGATGGAAAAGGCTGGATTGTGGGAACCTGGTTCTGATATGCTCGACTCATCAAATGATTCGGATATGGCTGAGATACGAGGGGCACCTGACTTGGATACATCTGAGTCGCAGGAAGCTGATTTGGCAATGCTGTGGATGTCTCAACAGGTAAAGGATGAGCTATTGATGAGGTTTCAGCATTCTCTGGAACGGGGGAAGAATTTTTAAAGTCGGGTGATCCAGGCAAATCGAGGGGTATATTGTCTTGGGAAATCAGAACCATTGGTATCTCTCCCAATTTAGGTTGGTCCGGATGAGTTTCACTAGGGAATTGCTGAGAGTTCTCGTTTTCTGGTGACTGAATGCTCGGTTCAATTGGCACCTGTTGAAATTGTTGTGGCTCCTGAACTTCAGCAATTGTCCCTTCACTCTCTTGTTGGGGAGAAGAATTTGGAAATCCCGGAAGAACGGGAGAATCGGGAACCTTTTCCGGGGAAACCTGAACCGCTGATATCTCCTCCAAGAGAGGCGTTTCACCAGGCAAAGGCTCAGAAATTTCTTTTTCCGGTGCTTGATGAACTTGTTGCGGTTCCTGAACTTGAGTAATCGTCTCTTCCAAACCCTGAGACTGACAAATTTCTCCACCACTCACGGTAGTCAGAGATTGACCAACTTCAACTGGAATGGAGGGTTGAGATTCATCTCTTATAGAACCGGATTCGGTTCTCTCGCCCAAATCTCCATTATTTAGAGAAATGAGGTCTCTATCAGAAATATCGTTGCCACTTGGTATCTCATGGCTCTTTACTTCCTCCTTCAATGGAGTACTTAGCTCATCAACTGATACTTCAGTCACGATATTATTAGCCTCACGTGCTTCCACGGAAGTCAGGGTATCTCCACTTGTAACCGAGTTTCTAGAATCTTGTGGGGTCTCCTGATATTCCCGTTGTTTGATCCTATGTTGTCTCGGAGCATCACCCTTGTCAGAGTCGCGGTGCAGATACCGGCAAAATGCTCCACGGTAGCACCTGCCGCGAAGGAAATCGAAACATACCGGAGTCTGACCTCGATCCTGCCTTGTGTTTTCGCGACCGTACTCACCTGGGCGCCTGAAAGCTTGTGGAGACCGGCTTCTGCTTTCTCTCTTGGGAGACCAACTGAAAGACAAAAACTGCAGAGTTTAAGGCCTTCCTCAGAGGCACATAATACTGGAAAACATAAAAGAAAAATGTATTTATGACTGGCAATGGAGGAGTAAAAAATAGAAGCCTTAAATTCTATACTTCATTTATATAATTGGCCAAAAAGAGAGTGAACTCAAAAACCATAAATATAACATAATGGCCAATGACTGCCTCTTGACAGATTGTGGCTTGTCTGTCCGAATTTGTGGCCAAGTGACATGTAATTTAAAAAGGAGTCACTTTATTAACACCCACGGAATCTTGGAGGGCACCTACACCAGAAACCATTGATTGCTTTGGATCAGAAAATTGAGATAATTTTTCGCCCCAATCTTCAACATAAGAGATGTTGATATCATGGGCATACCATCATATGATCAGTTTTTTATTTCACGTCGCACAAATTTAAAAAAAAGTGGCCATAAAATCACATGGCACACATCACGATCAAACATGATTTTTAGGGCCATTTTTTTGGGATGCGTGCCATTTGGAATAAAAAAACTGACCATCTGATTGTACGCCCATGATCTCAAGATCCCTTGTGTGGAAGATCGGAACGAAAAACAATCTCCATCATCTAATGCAAAGCAGTCAATGGTTTTTGGCATAGGTGCCCTCCAAGAATCTGTGGGTGTTAATAAAGCTACTCTTTTTACATCCAATTCATCAAAATGGCACCTCATATTCGAACCTACCATAGGACCCCAAAAGATCATTGGTTAGAGGATTTGAACTATCCAATCTATGCACTCTAATGTGGATGGTTGTGCATATTTTTTCAACGATGGATATAAAAGTGCACCAGATGGTTCCAAAGCTCTTACGGGCCTTGATTCTTTGGCTGACATGATGGGCTGCTAGTTGGACTACTTGGATTGAAAAACATGTGCGCCACATGACGTAAAAGTGGGCTGTCATGTGTCATCTCCCTAATTTGTGTAAATGTGGTCAGCAGAGTCAGTCTCCACAATATATTATACCTGCGAGATCGGCTTCGTTTATCCTTTCTCCTCCATGGACTCCGACTCCTCCTCCGCCTCCACCTACTGTCTTGAGGTGACCGGCTTCGGCTTCGGCTTCGGCTCCAGCTCCTGCCTCTTTTACCATGTCTATCAGGGTATCGACTCCCATCTGAGTCACTATCACTGCCGCCTTCTCTTACCAACCTCCCAAACTCGTCCACTTTTAATACAGTGGATGCCCGTTTCCCGTCCTCTCTCTGGTGTGATCTACCACGTTGAGTGTCCATATCAATATCGTGTATAGCATCATTGTGCAAGGTAGATTGAGAAGATCCACTCCTATGATCTGTTTTTTCATTGCTGTCTCTGTGAATATCAAATTCATCAGTTTTCGTAATTTCATCCAACGGATCAGAAACTACCACATTTGGTGATCCCACTTTGTGTGATGTCGCGGACGCAAAAGGTAAGTTGTGCAAGGTATATTGAGAAGATCCACTCCTTTTTTCATCCCCGTCCCTTGGAATACCAAGTTCATCAGTTTTAGTCATTTCCTCCAACGGATCAGAAACTACCACATTTGGTGATCCCACTTTGTGTGATGTCGCGGACATAAAAGGCAAGCTAGAAACACATAAAGGATTCAACTCAACGGGAGTTTTATGTCCTGTTTCAGTCCCCGGAATATTCTCTGAGCATACATTTGAATCTAAGTTGCTCTTGTTATTTTCGTGCAATCCCAAAGTACCAAGTGTCCCCATTCGTGATTCCCTTGCAACAGCGTCATCTTCAATGCATTGCCTTTTATCATCCTCTCCACTATTATCATCAGAAGCATAATCCTCTATAAGTTTGAGTGGCATTGGAAGCTTATCAATATTCCCATCCATAAATGCGGTTGAAACTTTGACTAAGCTTATATCTTCACGGAGGGGTATGGCAGATTCCGGGATGGTGAATGGCCTTGCAACTGTAGAATGATTGGCTTCTGGTCAAGTGTAATCTCATTAGCAAACAGAAATTCAAAAAACCAAGCAAGTGTGACTAAACCATATGGATGAAACCAAAGTAGATGTATCTGTGTTAAGCGGGTTATATGAGAGCAAAGTAACAAAATTCTCTTATTTTTGAATAAGTCATGTTTAAATCACAAATTTTTGCTCAAGCATATATTTCATGAATTAATTATGAAAAATCGCATATTTCTTTTTTTTTTTTTTACAAAATTTACAATTATGCAAATTTTATGTCTTAATCACAACTTTTCCATTAGTGTAATCTTCATTATTAACTAATTTTAACAAAATAATCTCTAAAAGTCTCTAGTCTAAACATTTGTACAGATACAACTACAAAGGTCCCAATTATATGTGACAGTGCCATGTGGCACATTTTCTGACCAACCCAAATCATCAAACTTGCAGACCATGTTTGAACTCAATTCAACCCAAAAGAAAACCTCATCAGAAGATCTTGACCATCCAATCTGAGTATATCAATGAGTACCATACATAAATATGAACAATGGTATACATTAGAGTGCGCAAATCCCATGGCTTGAATCTTTTGATGGGCATGTGTGTTTGGTTGGAGCATGTTCATACGATATAAAATCACTTGAACAACTTGGATTGGTCAAAAAAGTCTACCAAAGCGTAAAGTAAGAGACTGTGACAGGCGCTATGACGGGGATGCCGACATTGTAGACATCGGATACGAACCGTTTCGCGTGCACCGGCGTCGGAAAAAGTGGAACGAAAACGGAAACCAGAACCAGACTTTAAGATTCAGTGTGTTAGAGTAATGCATAGTCAATCGATTGACATATGGTATTCAATCGATTGATTGTGGCCTGTGAGGGACTAATTCTGACGACATATATAAATGAGGCAACCGATCGAATACCATGTGTCGATCGATTGACTGTGCTGTGACCAGAATTCGAATTTAAATTTTAGGGGAAAACTTGTCTTTCTTTTTTTTCTTTATTTTGTTTTAGGGTATTATTTTAAGACCTCCTATATAAGGTCATTAAGAAAACAAAGTAATCGGTTTTTGATTAATGAATGAAAGAGCTTTTGCTTTTGGAACTTGAGATGAGTTTCTTCAAGAGTTTCTTTGAAGAGTGAATCTTCGCTTCCCGAGAAGGGTTTGGTGTGAAGCCAAGGGTATGAAGTCCAAAATTTATCTCCCATCTATCTCTTTAATTTTTATTTTCTTTCTCTGCTTATTTTGTTCAATAAACCTTAAATCTAGTCGTTACCTTTTTTTTTTTCCAAAATTCCCAAAATCAGAACCATTGATTCAAACCCATCTCATAAATCCTAACTCCGACCATCCAACCAGAAATGCCACAATATTCAAAACCCACATATCCATTAGAACCATCTAATCCATCTTATTTGAACCCTAGATCTTAAACAAGCCATTAGCCAACCCGAATCAGAACCCCCTTAGAGGACTCGTGATTCCATCATTGAATCTCGAGCGGCGCCCTAATCTGGAAAAGCTAGAGTTCTACCTCTAGAACTGATCTACACCGCGAATCTAACGGATCTAGCACATTTTTGTTAGATTCGCGCACGGACCGGAGGACCCTACTCGAATCAAGCGCGCTCTTCCAATGGAAAAGTACGAAACCCGAAGATATCCGCATTATTTTCAGGTTTATTTTGTAATTAATTTAGTTTAATTTCGGCAATTAATTAAATCATAGCATTCACGTAGTTTAGGGTCCTCGTCCCGCATCAGTTTTGGTATCAAAGCTTAAGTTCTAGGTTAGGACATATTCACTGTTTTCTGTGTCAATCGATTGATTCTGATTGAATTTATTTGTTTATCCCGACAGAGCATTCAATATCAATCAATCGACTGATATTCATTAGTCTATTGCATTCCACATTTCTTTGCATTTATTTCTATTGTGTTCAAAAGTGTGCACGTCTTGTGTTCGATAAAATCCCTCTTTCATTGTGGTTCATATTTGCATGCCCATTTAGAACCCGTATTAGTAGTTGTGATCACCATGGACATGAATGGGATTGCCGATGATCTTAACGGTATGAGATCCGAATTGAAAGCAATCAATGATCGAATGACTGCCATGGAGCAAGCCCAAAGGAACCTTGAAACCTCCAATGAAAGGTTGTTACTTGTTAGACCGAGTTAATCAGTTAGATAGAGATGACGAATACATTGAGCAGCGTCGTGAACATGATGGTCCACATTTCGAACGCAATGGTTACCAACATGATCGGAATCGGAATCATAGGATGGATCATCATGGAGATGACCACGACCCGGATGGGAAACTCCTTAAAAACGTTCGAGTTGAGTTCCCAACTTTCGATGGAAGACCAGACCCTCAAGTCTTCCTCGATTGGTTATCCGATATGGATCAGCACTTTGAGTGGTTTGGCATGACTGATGAGCGATGCGTCAGACTCGCCAAAATGAAACACATTAGTCAAGCCCGACTCATTTGGGTCAACATTGAACGCTTCAGAATGAATGCGGGATGTGCCCCCATTACCCGTTGGGAGGACATGAATGAGCGACTTATAGAGAAGTACGTTCCTTCCTCATACTCCCATCGTCTCCTCGATCAATGGCAAAATCTACGCCAAGGTAGTATTCCCGTAGCGGATTACATTGACAAATTTGAAGAATTCATGATGAGAGCCAAAGTGTCTGAAGACCCCCAAGTCACTATCCAGATTTCGCATCGGATTGAAGTTTGACTTGCAAAAAGAGTTAGTCTCTCACCCCGTTAAGACTCTTGCCGAATGTTACACTGTCGTTCAAGACCTTGAACGATATTTGAAAATGACGGTGGTGAGGCGATCTGAGTCTCATATCGGTCAACCTCGTACTAGCGAGATGAGGAGTAGTGTTGGAAACCCACCCACCAAACTCACACAATCCACATCTGATGTGTAGTTTGATAAAGGAAAGGGTGTGGTAGGAGAATCCTCGAAGGGCGGCTCTCACATCAGTGTTACAACTGTCAAAGATTTGGACACTTTGCCACCCAATGCCCTAAGAAAAACCCGCAAAGGAATCTCTAAGTTAAGGGAGAGGGCAACGAGGATGACGGAGCCATTTTTGGTCGATCTAACATTTGCACGTTCAATTATAAGGGCAAGAAAATCATTCCTAACCCTTTGGCTCCCAAAACACCATCGACCAACAAAGTTGAGAAGAAGGGCGGTCAATCCAAAACCATTAACCTTGTGAGCTATTAAGAGTTTGAGAAAGCAGCATTAGATGAGAGTGTGGTGTACGTAGTTGTCACCGTTGAAGGTGCTCTTGAGTCAATAAGTGAGTACTCCAATGAGGTTGAGCCGATCATGAATGAATTTGCAGATGTCTTCCCCGAAGACTTACCCAATAAGCTTCCTCCCATGCGTGACATTCAACGCGCGATCGATTTGGTTCCCGAATCTACTCTACCAAACATATCCCATTACTGGTTAAATCCTGTTGAGCACGCCGAATTGACTCGACAAGTCAATGAGCTCCTTCAGAAGGGGTTCGTCCAAAAGAGCCTGAGCTCATGTGTCGTACCCGCTCTACTCACTCCTAAGAAAGATAGTACATGGCGCATGTGTGTGGATAGTTGTGCGATTAACAGGATTACAGTTAAATATCGATTTCCCATACCAAGGCTTGACGATATGCTTGATATGATGGTTGGCGCCACCATCTTTTCCAAGATAGACCTTAAAAGTGGCTACCATCAAGTTCGCATTCACCCTGATGATCAGTGAAAAACTGCCTTCAAGACCAAGGATGGTCTTTATGAGTGGATGGTTATGCCTTTTGGGTTATCGAATGCCCCGAGCACATTCATAAGGCTCATGACCCAAGTGTTGAGGCCGTTTCTCGATAAATTCCTTGTATACTTTGACGATACCTTGATTTACAGCCATGACAAAGAACAACACATTATCCACCTAAGGTTGGTTTGTGAAACCTTGAGGGGAGAAAGGTTGTATGCGAATCTCAAGAAATGCACATTCATGCAACAATCCGTTGTATTGTTGGGGTTCATTGTCTCAGCTGATGGGATGGTTGCAGACCTCGAGAACGTTAAGGCCATTGTAGAGTAGCCCGAGCCTAGGAATATTCATGATGTCCGTAGCTTCCATGGATTTGCCACATTCTATCGTCGTTTCATCCGAAACATTAGCACCATTATGACTCCTATTACCGATTGTATGCGAAAAGGGGAGTTTCAATAAGGCAGAGCCGCAACGAAGGCCTTTGCCGAGGTAAAAGATAAGATGTCTAGTGCACCCGTTATGCGCCTATCGGACTTTTCTAAAGTCTTTGAAGTAGCCTGTGATGCATCGGGTGTGGGAATAGGCGAAGTGTTTAGCCAAGAAGGCCACCTAGTACCTATTTTAGCGAGAAGCTTAATGAGGCGAAACAAAAATACTCCACCTATGACAAAGAGTTCTATGTCGTCGTCCGATCTCTTTGGTATTTGAAGCACTATCTTAGACCGCAGGAATTTGTGTTGTTTTCTGACCAAGAAGCCGTACGCTTCCTTGCTTCACAAAAAAAAGTTGAACCGAGTACCTTCAAGGGTTCATATTCGTGTTAAAACATAAGGCTAGTGCTGAGAACAAAGCGGTTGATGCACTTAGTCGAGGGGTGTTGACTCTGCGCACCATGAGCACCGAGGTTGTCGGATTTGAACAGTTAAAGCAAGATTATCCCGAGTGCCCAGATTTCGAGGCGGAATATACTGCTCTCCTTGAAAATCCAAACAACATTAACTCCAAGTATACCCTGCAGGATGGGTATCTATTCAAAGGAACTCGCCTATGCATCCCTCGTACCTCATTGCATGACTTTCTCATTTGAGAGTTACCTACCGGAGGGATTGCAGGAGATTTCGAGCGCAACAAGACCAATGCGCTCGCTGAAGATAGGTTTTATTAGCTTAGCCTTATGAGAGATGTTTCGCGGGTCGTGAAACAATGTCGTACATGTCAAGTGGCTAAACAAAATAAATAAAATACTGGTTTATATACCCCGTTATCCGTGCCACACACCCCGTACAAGACATCTCTATGGATTTCGTGCTCGAACTTCCCAAGACTCAACAGAAGCACGATTCCATTTTTGTGGTGGTGGATCACTTCTCTAAGATGGCCCACTTCATACCTTGCTTCAAAACCTCTGATGCGGCTCACATAGTCAAATTATTTTTCAGGGAGGTTGTGCGTCTCCATGGGTTACCCAAAACTATTGTGTCGGATCGGGACATGAAGTTCACCAGTTACTTTTGGAAAACTTTATGACACATGATGCATGATGGGTGTCATGCTCCAGTTTTCTTCGGCCTATCATTCTCAAACCGATGGCCAAACAGAAATCACCAATAGGAGCTTAGGTAATCTCCTTCATTGATTAGTCGGTAATCATATTAGGACCTGGGATTCTACATTGCCAATAGCCGAGTTTGCATACAACAATTCTGTCAATAGATCCCTAGGCATGAGTCCGTTTGAGGTCGTACATGGGCATAGGCCAAGGACACCATTAGATTTAATCCCCATGTTTGCATCATATCGAGTGTCTGAGTCTACGGACACATTTGCACAATACATTCATAGCTTGCACGCTGAAATTAAACAAAAGATTAATTCAAGTAATGAACATTACAAGATAATTGCGAATGCGCAGAGGCGCTTCAAAAAATTCCAAGTGGGGATCATGTGATGGTTCGGGTTTGGCTTGAACGATTCCCATCGGGAGTTGCAAAGAAGCTCCAAGCCCGCAGTTTTGGGCCTTTTAGAATTGTAGCACGGAGCGGGCCTAATGCATATGTTCTCGAACTTTCGCCGGATATTGGGGTCAGCTCTACGTTCAATGTGGAGGACCTAGTCCCTTCTTTGGGCTCAACCCCACCCCCTATCAACCCTTTCCAAGAAGCCCCAAGCCCAAATCCCAGCCTCACCCTGCAACCTCTACCATTCCCTTCCCCACGCAGGCAGAGGAGAGATGAAATCGAAAGGATACTTGATGATTTTGTGGTATCCACCCATGTGGAGGGTTTCAGAAATACTTGGTTAAGTGGATGGGAAAGCCGGACTCCGAGAACACATGGTTAACTGAAGACGAGGCGCGACGCCTGGACCCCGACGTGCTCGATCGCTATCACCACGCCGCTTCATCAGTGATGAAGCCTTTTCGGCTTGGGAGAATTGACGGGGACGCTGACATTGTAGACATCGGATACGGACCGTTTCACGTATACCGGCGTCGGAAAAAGCGGAACGAAAACGGAAACCAAAATCAGACTTAAAGATTCAGCGTGCTAGAGCAATGCACAGTCAATCGATTGACATTTGGTATTCAATCGATTGATTGTAGTCTATGAGGAACTAATTCTGGCGACATATATATGAGTCAATCGATCGAATACCAAGTGTCGATCGATTGACTATGTTGTGACCAGAATTTGAATTTAAATTTTTAGGGGCAAACTTGTCTTTCTTTTTTTTCTTTTTTTTATTTTAGGGTTTTATTTTAAGACCTCCTATATAAGGTCATTAAGAAAACAATGTAATCAGTTTTTGATTAATGAATGAAAGAGTTTTTGCTTTTGGAACTTGAGATGAGTTTCTTTTAGGAGTGAATCTTCGCTTCCCGAGAAGGGTTTGGTGTGAAGCCCAAAATCTATCTCCCATCTATCTCTTTAATTTTTATTTTCTTTCTCTGCTTATTTTGATCCCATAAACCTTAAATCCAGCCGTTACCTTCTTTTTTTCCAAAATTCCCAAAATCAAAACCATTGATTCAAACCCATCTCATAAATCCTAACTCCGACCATCCAACCATAAATGCCCCAATATTCAAAACCCGCATATCCATCAGAACCATCGAATCGATCTGATTCGAACCTTAGATCTTAAAAGAGCTATTAGCCAACCCGAATCAGAACCCCTTAGAGGACTCGTGATTCCATCATTGAATCTCGAGCGGCGCCCTAATCTGGAAAAGCTAGAGTTCTACCTCTAGAACCGATCTACATCGCGAATCTAACGGATCTAGTGCACAGACCGGACCCTACTCGAATCAAGTGCGCTCTTCCAATGGAAAACTACGAAACCCAATGGTATCCGCATTATTTTCAGGTATATTGTTTAATTCATTTAGTTTAATTTCAGCAATTAATTAAATCATAGCATTTATGTAGTTTAGGGTCCTTGTCCCGCATCACGCTATCTGTTGAAGAACTGTGAGATCTCATTGAATCTTAGAAAAATGTTACTTTGTATCATCAAATTGAGGGTTCATTCAAAAAGTTGTTTTGACAAGTGTTTCATGTGTATGCCTCATATGGAAAAATTTTATGAAGTGTCCTTGTTATTGAGATTCCATCACATAATTACAATAAAATTCCTGTCAACTCTACATTGTATCAAACTTCTCCCAGCCATAGTCACTGAATCTGGGTTCGGTAAAATTTCAGCAAGGTTTAAATTCAGCCAAATTTCAGCAAGATCGGTGGAAATTTTAAAATTGGAGAAAAAATATTAAAAAATAAGATTAAAAAGTACAAAAAGGTTATAAGAAATTTAAAATTCACGTTTTATTTAAAAGTCTTAAATTATTGATGAACTATTCACAAAATTTGCTAATTTTTTAAAAGCAATGAATTCTTCGTAAATTCGGAATAATTCGTTCGCGAATTATTCGTGATTTTTTCAAATATTTGGAGAATTTGGTGACTATGCTCCCAGCAACATATAATACTTCACCAACATGCAAGGCAGAAAACTTATAAATCTTTCAGAATTCAAATTGGACGGTAAAAAAGAATCACAGAAAAGTATAAATCCAAAAAATTATTATAGTGAGAAAATTAATAAAACCGTAGAGCAAAAAAGGGTTTTAAGTGCACTGACCTTCCACATCCATGTCTGAAGCAGCAGGTGAAGCGGCAGGTGAAAGTGATACCCCCTCGTCACTTAACATAACGTGTGGTTGTGGAGATGTTGCCATTTGTTCACCTTGCTTGAGCTCATCCTCTAATTTCGACTCCAAAAGACATTTCTTTTTCACCCACTGAAAATACTCGTGGCCAATTGCAGCAGCACTCCCGGGCTCACCGCCAAACAAGAATCCAAACTTTGGATTCCCAGCTTCTTTAGTGCGAGCCAAGTCTTCAAAATCAGGTCCAACCTTAGCAATAAACTGGCACAAAACCTCGATGTTCCGAACAACTTCTTCTTCCACCGGCTTTGATGGAGGCAAAGGGAAGTCTTTTAATGCTTGTGCTGCTGATGAATACTGTGCTACTGTGGAATCCATATCCCCACTGCTGGTTGCACCTTCAACATGTTGAGAGGCACGGTGTCTAAGTGCATCGTCCATCACCAGGGCTGAATCCACTACCAAAAGCCTATCAGAATCCGGGCAATGGGATGTATCCAATGCAGTACTCAAGGGCAATATGTGAGACATTTCTGAAGCACTAGTTGGGAGATTTGGGGGTGGAAAAACAAGTGGCGGTGGTGATGGTGGAAGGGGAGGTGGAGAAGAGGGTGGAGGTGGAGGTGGCGGCGGTGGTGGTGTGGAAGGTGGATGAGCATCTCCGATTGAAGAATTTAGAGATGATACAAATGGAAGAGGCGTGATCGGAACAAATCCAACAGGTAGCGGGGGAGGTGGTGTTCTATACATCAGTTGTCCTTGTGAAGGAGGTGGTGGGGGTAATCCTCGAGGACGAAGTGAGGGGCCCGGGGGAGGAAGGGCAGGTGTTGGGACGTGTTGCACATTTTGTGTTGCTATATGTGGAGGGTATGGGGAAGCCTGTCGCGGAGTTGGATAGGATGCTGGCATAGGGGCATTTCCGTGGATCGATGGAGGTGGTGGGTGTAAGTAAGGTTGTTGCCCAAAGTTTGCCATTCCAGGTGGGGGAATATGACCAAGTGGCATTGCAGGTGGGCCATGCTGAAACATAGGTGGAGCAGGAGCTGGAGGACCATGGCCTCGTTGAAAAGGAGGAGGTGGAGGAGAGGGACCTTGTTGGAAAAGTGATGGGGGTGCAGGAGGACCATGGCTATATTGAGGAGCATAGTTTCCTTGTCCATACATCCTTGTTTATGTAACTTAAAATCCGAACAAAAAAAGAAACGGTTTCACAGTCGTGCCTTCTTTAGGTAAGCCAAAGCACAAATCCAATTTCCAAGTATATGATCTCATATATGTACAATATATTCTAAAGATGTAATAATCTCTCTAACCCAAACCCAACCAAGCCTATCTTTTTCCTTCTTGAACAGATTCGCATCTTCAGGGAGTTTCCTATAGATCATACAGCACCAAATTTCAAATTTTTCTCCTCACAGAAGTTCGAATATACATATACAAGACATTAAACAATAAATAAATAATCTAATGACTGATACAGTGCTTCTGATTATAAAAAGGAAACCCAACATCTACAAGAAACATAAATCCAAACAACCAAATTATGTACACCTAAAGATGCCATTTTGGAAAGAATACCCATATCTTACATAAATTGTGTGTTTTCCTAGGACATTGTGTCCACATAGTACTCATTTTAAAAGAGATAAGAAAACAAAATTATATTCATATTAAGTAATATTGTCATGCTCATGTAACATTTCACCCAATATAATATCTCTCCAATAGTTGTTCATCTTTACTACAGTGAAACGATACACAAGTGCTTATAACTGCTCCTGTGCTAATGCATGGATATCAGTTTTTGCATCGCTAAATAACCATCATATTTACTATTTATTATGTTTTCCCTATTTTTTCCTAAGCTTCGGGATTATTAATTTGGCAAATGGGACAAGGGATTTGAACCCATAATGGGGGTGCTGGGTTTGAACCCCAAATCACATGCACGTGGCACAAGATTCCAAAACAACGCGTGTTTTGGGATCATGTGCCATGTGCCATGTGATCTATAAAAATAAAAAAGTAATAATAAAAAAAGGTTCTTTTGGTGGAAAAAAATATGGTCAAAGTTTGCGTACCGCCCACACATCCTGGTGTATTAAATTTTTCTCCCTTTGACCAAATTTTGAACTGTGGATATGCATCAGATCATGCCCAATATTTTTGGATAGCCTTTGATAGTCCTTGGGCAAGTTGCCGTAGCGACCAATCCCCAATGTTACCTGGACACGTGGCAAAGGTGCCAATAGATGTTTGGCACACCAATCTCTAAAAAATCAAATACGACGGCACGGCCATAAGAAAACTAAAATAAATAAATAAAACATATATAGAGAAAAATTATAGGAATATCTTAGAGAACCAATTTAGATATGTAATGAAAATATTCATAATATATGTCGTGAACCTAATAAACATATATTATAGTATAAAATCGTTTTCAACGACCCAAACCTTTGTTTCAGTAGTTACTAAACTTTACACATTTTTCTTTTGAAACAAAGTTCATTTTATCGTTGTCAAATTGATAAGCATGTTAATAGTAATATGAGGCTTTTCATATATATCTAGAAGTTTCGTGTTGTTTGAGTGTTTAAGTGTCGGCACGGGTGCCAAGTGCCACCAAGTGTCAGCAAGGGAAAAATCCCAAAAGTAGAAGTGCCAAGGTAACAATGCCGATCCCTCGTATGGATGCCATGTAGACCCCCACCAGATTCGAACCCAGTGCCTCAAGCTGGGTTTGAACCCATAGCCCCTGGCCTCTATTAATTGTATACAACCATTTAATTAAACATCCAATGCATATAATAATTAAAGTATGATTTGTTTTTTAGGTGGCCGGTATTCCTTAAATAATAGCAATTTAATCTGTGCTATTAATCATTTTAAAAGGCTACGAAATCTATTCTTTTTTATTGCCAATTTGCGAAGAATAATGCCCAATTTTTTTGAATTATAATCAATAGATCAAAGCAGACACCATAAGCAAAGGGAGTTGTTATACTGGCATGGTCGTACCCTAAAATTTTCTAAAGAAAAAGGTAATTTAGATTATCATTGTTATTGAATCTTTCTTGCAAGTTAAATCGCCAATATATAGCATTTTAAGCATATATACACCTTGAAAATGAACAAATATAAAAAACCCAATGTTGCACTCTTCACCTACTCCACTTCAAAACAGGGATTCCAAATAGAAGTTGTGCACCACTTTAAAGTAGATTATAATTGTATTCTGCACCAAGTAAAAATTAAACAATTCAATCATCTTAGTAGTAATGGATTCATTAACATTGCAGATATTGGCATTCAGAATTAACCAATTTATTTACCTCATAAGCATAGATGTACCAGTAGCTGAATATTATTTTGAGACCAAATCTACTGACAGTCTGAAAGAAAACAGAACCATGACAGACCAATGTGGCACATATGTTCGATCAGCCCAAATAGTCCAATTAGTAGCCCATCACTGACACATGTCTAAGCTAAAGAATCACGCTTACAAGAAGATTGCAACCATCCAATCAGTGCACTTTAATATCAACCCTTAAAAATTATGCACAGCTATAGGGTGAAAGTTCGGCTTTCCAAACAGATTGGTTTGGTTCTGCCTGAAACGAAACCGAACAGTAACAAATCAGTTTCGGTTTTGACTAACCGAAATTTTGTAAAGTCGAAACAGAAACTATATCGAACCGCTTTTTTCATTTTTTTTGGTTTCGAGTTGGTTTCGGATTTTTCGATCCTTTCGGGTTACTTCAGTTTTTTTAGTTTGGGATCGGTTTTGATTTTTTCGTTTTTGGGTCGGTTCTGTATTGGTTTTCGGTCAGTTTGGTCGACCGATTCTTCAGTCGGTTTCAACTTTTGGTACAAAACTTGCACCCCTATGCACAACTGCCCATATTAGAGTGCACAAATCGAGTGGTTCAAATTGGGTACCTTTATTAACAACCACAGAATCTATGAGGGCGCCTTAATAAGTGGGTGCTCAACTTATGACTATAGAATCTTTGGGGGCACCCACTTAATGGCTCTCTTTTTTAAGGACAAGAAAACACTCACCCTATCCCACACTCTGTCTTCTCCGGTAACACCTCTCTTCTCCAAGAACATCTACGAGAGCATCTCTGACAGGCCCACAAAGAAGAAGAAGAAGAAGAAGAAGCTCACAAAGCCCATGAAACCCATGAAATCCTCTTGAAATCCTAAGAGGATGAAGAAGACCACGAAACCTATGTAACCCTCTTAAAATTCATGGAACCCTCTTGAAACCATAAAAATAAGAAAAAGAAGGGACTGTTTGCATGACAGTGGGTGGCCACTGTTTGTGGTTTAAAACTGACAGTGAGTACCCACTGTTAGTTTTTAAAAGGTGACAGTGAGTACCCACCATAAATTTTAAACCACTGGCAGAGGGCGCCCACCATCATGCACACATTCGCTTTTTCTCTTCTTCATTTCTCCTTCTTTTTAGGGTTTCATTCTAAACGAAGAATAAGGGGTTTCATGGTTCTCATTCCAGATGAAGAAGAAGAAGAAATGGGATTCAAGAGGGTTTCATGGATCTCATTCTAGAAGAAGAAGTGGGGTTCATGGGGTTGTACAACTCGCTGGAAAACAGGACTCGCCAAAATGTAGTAGTCGTCGAAACAAGGTTGTATGACTCACCGTAAGGGAGGAGGAAGAAGATGAAGAAGGGCACTCGAATGGATGAGGAAGAAGATGAAGAAAGGCACCCACAGAAGTTGGTGCTACACTTATGACTACTGAATCTTTGAGGGGACCCACAAAAGACATAATTTTTGGCTCGCACATGTCTACGTAGGGGCCCTTAAAGATTTTGTGGGTGTTAATAAAGGTACTCATCCTCCAAGTGGCCATATTTTCAGCTCCTTAAGTTCAATATATGACCTTCCACTTTGATAATCTGAGTGCTCAAAAACCTGTGCCATGGGGCTAAAATGAGGCTGTCATGGCTCTATTTGTAATGGAGCGGCCACGCCCTATTTACCCTATTATTTTTATTCCTTTCTTACCTCCTTATTTTCTATTTACAATTTACAATTAAAGAAGGTAAAGGAAAAAATATATATATTAATTATAGAACATTAGATATTATTTCTAATAAATTTTAAAAGTTGCCATCTTTTTCACCCTTTTTTTTTCGATAGGTACAATGTTACCTAGACACGTGCCACGGGGCCAAGTGTCAATGTGTCATAAATACTTGGCATGCTAATTTCTAAAGGTTCCAATATGACGGCACAGCCTTTACAAAATTTAAAAAAAAAAAAAATTAGAACGAAAAAATTGAAGTGATACCTTAGAGAGCCAAATGAAATATGTAATGAGAAGATACATAATGTAAGTCCAAATCTAACTAAAAGTATACTATATTATATAAATCGTTTTTAGGACCCAAGCTTTTTCTTTTATAAGTTACTAAACTTCACAATTTTTTTATAAAACGCCGATTTATTTTATCTTGTAAAAATGATGAACATACTGATGGTACTATGTAGTACTACTTTCATACATGTCTAGAAGTGTTGTGTCGAGAGAAGTATCCTCAGCATGGAAAAAATCCCAAAAGTAAATGTGCCTAGGTAACAATGGATAGGTAGGAGCACAGGGATTTGAAGCCCTGACCTCAAAAACTACTTTTTTTCATCTTCCGTTGTTTTGTCATAATTACCTGTAATAATGCCCTAATTGACACCCCCAAAAAAAATTTAAAACATTTAACGCAACAAATACTAAATAAGAAACCCTATTTTTTTTTGTTCTATCATTTTTTTTTTCTGATTGAGTATTCCAATAAGAAACCCTAACTTCCCCTACCATTCCATCTCTAAATAACAAAAATCAACAGGAACCCTAATTCCCTCAGCCTTTCCCTCTCTAAACAACACACCAAAATCAAAACCCTAATAATTCACAGCTCCTGTCGACACGAAATCAAATAAAAAAACGTTTTTTGACAACTATAAAGCTTATAAATCCGTCAAACTACAAAAAATCAGGGGAAAAAAATATCATTGAAGAACAACAGAGAATCAGAATTCGAAACCAAATTCATTGAATCTGATACAATCTACGTCAAATCGAACAGAATAATTTAGTAAACAAGAAAGAATGTGATGAAGATGAAGGAGAAGGAATTAACGTACCTATTTTAAATCACTTTTTTCCTGGGATTTGGAGATTGAAAGAGAGAACCAGAGAAAAACCCTAAAAAAAATTGCGTTTTTTCTTTGCTAAGTAAGGAGAGGTAGCGTTTCTGCTTACGAGAAAAGTTTTGATCCCTTACAGAACGCATATATATTTCCTTTTATATCCCGTGTTTTGAGCCACATTTTGATTCGTCCACGGAAACCAAGGATGTCTTTTTACCTGAGCCAAGGATCAAAATGTCGGATTTCGTTTCGGTTTCGGGCTGCACCGAAACTAAAATTTCGGCAGAAATTTTTCCCTCCATACAAAATCTGAAAATCAGACCGAAATTTGCGGATTTGGTTTCATTTCGGCCCTGCCCGAAAACGAAACATTTCAATCGAAACTTTGATGCATGAACCGAGCAATTCTCTATTTTAATACGGATACCTCTGTTTGCGCCCACGCATTCTCTGAAAGCGCCCATATCCCATACCACTTTAAAACCATTGATTGTTTCCGATTAGATGATGAAGATCATGTTTCACCAAATTTTCCACACAATAAGTCTTGAGAATATGGCGCAGCTATCGGATTGTCAATTTTTTATTCGATCTGTCACAAATCTACTGATCTACAGTGTAAGGGATTGGGGTGACAAAGCTCTCTATCATCTAATTCGAAGGAAATCAATGATCACGCGCCACGTGGTATGATCAACCTAAAATAACACCCACTTTGAATGAGGCATGTGATTTAAATAAATGGCTTTTTTGTCTTCATACGATGGTTCAAAGGTACCATAGCGCCCCACATATCTAGTATATTGAATTTGGACCCTTTTGGCGAAAATTTCAATGATATATATATATATATATATATATATATATATATATATATATATATATATATAGATCAATTTTATGTAAGTTGTTGTAGCACCGATCTGATAGTGTCACACGACGCCTAGATAGTGTGATTGCACGGATTATCCCTACGAATTATCATTATATCTATTTATTCGGGGTAAGCTTTGTGAGTCCTAATTCTCCATTTGTTTTTGCTCAAAATTTGACTTGTCATTCCAATCTTTTATGTATTTTCTCATCACATATCTCCAAAGTCTTTATCAACATTTCAATTGATTCTTTAGGCTTTACTGCTTGCCTTTGATGAGTATATGCAACCAAGGTGTTAAAAGTATCGGTGTCAAGTATCAGTTTGCATACGTATCGGTCAATTTTTGGAAAAAAATAAAAAATAAAAAGTCTCGATCGAAACCAAGACATATCGGCGATATCGACCGATACGTATCGGCAGTGGCGAAATCAGGATTTTCATCCAGCCGGGGCGCAAGATAAATTATATTTAATTGTTTATAAATTATATTGTTTATTTATAGCACTCTCGCACCTGTCTAATCCAAATAAGAAATCTAGGAGGTAAGAACCCGTGCGAAACAAAAATAGATACATTAAAACACGCAAGTAAATGATTCACTTGTCTTATAATTTTGCCTAAAAAATCATAAACACTGAGCCAAGGATCAAAATTTCAGCCGAAATTATCGATTTCGGTCCCCACCGAAACGATAATTTGGGACCGAAATTTCGGTCATCAAATGTATGGGATTGAAATTGTCGGCCAAAATTTCGGTTTCGATCCCTTCCGAAACTGAAACAAAAACTGAAATTTTGATCATTGCACTGAGATTTCGCCTCACTTTGGAGGATCTCATGTGATGTCATTGCAAGCTTCCTCAATATGTTAATGTGTGTCTGGGACCTTAATTAACTTGAATTTCACAACAATTTAGTTAAGCGGGCCGAAAATGGGTGTCTGAAATTTGATGGGTCAATGACACAATAACACTGACATAGTTTGGTGCATTGAATTTGAGCACCTTACACCACATTTTCAATGGTAGATATGTATTGGATCATGCCTAAATTTTTTGAGTGGTACCTCATAGGCTCATCGATCTTGTCCAAGTTATATGACACCTGATCCTCGAAATAGGTGCCACATTGTCTGAAAGATTGGGCCGAAAAATAATCTGCATTGTCTGATCTCAAGATGTCAATGGGTTGCAGTAGGTTTCGGAAGTAAGCGCAAACAAAGATACTCGTATAAATATGGGTAGCAAAGATACTCATATAAATATGGGTAGCGTTATTTATACTCGTTAAACCTGTAATGAACACACATATTTCCATCATAAAAATTAGACCGGCTTGAATCAAGCGATAGAGATCATTTTTCATCCCACTCTTCCACACAATAAATCTTGAAATCATGGAGCACCTATTAGACAGTCAGATCGTGATTTCACAAGGCACACATCTCTAAAAGTGATCGTGATTATAGGCATACTAATCAAACGACCACTTTTTGGTATGTTTGCCACGTGGAATCAACATATGACTAGCTAATAGGTGCACCATGAACTCATGAATTATTGTGTGAAAGATTGGGATGAAAAACATTTGCATCATCTAATTCAAGATAATCAATAGATTTTTATGGTGGAATTGCGTGCATTCTTCGCAAATTTAGTTTAACGAGTGTAAATAACGTTACCCTATTTTTTTATCAAATTCGACTCAACTTATTAAAATTAATTTCGGATCTCGAGTTAGCTACAATTGATCCTACAACCCCCCCTTTTCTCCTTTTGATAATTAGCTTAAGGGATATGAGTTCCTGACAGACGTTTAACACCATTTGGTGTTTAAACGATCTACTAATACTAAATTAAATTTTTTTTATTTCACACCATTAAAGTGTGGTTTCCTAATATGTCATTGACATCGATTTATAATCGATCTAAATGGTTTAGGAGGCAATTCATCATTGAAAAATATTTTAGTCAAAAAATTATGTCCATAAGTGGTTGTGAACCATTAGATTGGCGAATTTGAATATCAGCCATTAAAAATAGACACAATGGTTGATATTAGAGTGCACAAATCGGATGGTAAAAACCTCTAAAAAAAATTGATTTTTGGGTCCATGCCTTTCAACTTATGATTAATCATTTTGATGGTGCGGATGGCCCACACCTTGAATCCATCAATGAGATGCGATCATTTAAACACTATGATTAGGAGAGTCGTGCCTTTAACTTAATGATAGCCTTGGTAAATGTATTGATAGTTTGAGAACCAAAATACTTTAAACAAAGTGAACTTTTACGGATGAGCTTGTGCATAAAAAAATGGGTATTTCTAAGGCTCTACCTTGTGGACAAAAATGAATGAGCTAAAGGAAGATTGATCTAAAGCATTTGAAGGTTGTTTGAGCAAGAGGCGGGAGACGGTAGAGAGAGGGCGGGCGGAAATTAGAGTAGGGAGAGGGCGTGTCAGGGGGAGTTAGGAGTAGGGTTTTTTTTATATATATAATGAGTAGTGTTACTAAGACATTTAAAAGAGAAATAGATTTTATTTTTTTGGGTTTGGGAGTTTTAAGTGAGGGCGCTCGCCCGCACACGCTTACATGTGGTTCCGCCACTGCGTATCGGTTTAGCCAAAAATAGATACGTATCGGTATCAGTCGATTCTTAATACCTTGGTACAAATTATCTCAAGTGGCATTCTAGATTTTATCGGTCACGACCCAGAATCCTTACCCCATCTTGAGGGCCTAGAATTCTGTATTATGACACTGCACGCTTGTTAAGGCGATAAGCAGACATATACATAATTCTTAATTCGATTTAGCATATGAATCAAAACATTATAAGAAAGTATTTCAAGATGAATGATAAATAAATTAACAGTGAAAAATGTGGATGACATTAATTACGTGAAAACTCCTAACCATGCATCTATAATCGAAAGTAAACTAAGGTTTTACGTAAGATAAAACGGTCCCAACGCAAGCCCAAAAGTGGTACTGAAAAATAAAGTAACTAATAACAAGTCTCCCTCGAAAATAATAAAAACTATAACTAACGAATCTCTCAATGCTCAAAGTAGTCCGCCGGATCTATTCCCTCGCCCAGATGGTAGCCGACGTCCTCACTCTCATGAGCCGCATCAGGAATAGCAGCATCCTCATCCTCAGTGATAGAAAAATCAGAGTTCTCACCTGCAACTGTTAGTTTTGGGGAGGGGGTAAGTTTACTCAGACGCGTAAACTCAGCAGGTTGCACAATCGATCCACCATAAAATACCTAGGTGATCGTGTGTGTAATCGCTTGAGTTGCGGTACGTTTTGAAATAAATCAAACAGCTATAAATGATTATAAAAATATCTATGATCTCATATCTATCATATTGAAACTGAAAAATATAGCATAAAAAGAAAAGACATAATATAAAATAAAAAGACCTGACATAAAATGAAATGAAAATGATGCATCAAGTATTGATCTTTTTTTGTGTCTGTTTTGTCGACTTATCCTGTGTGACATATCTTAAAACTTAATATTACTCCATACGCCTACACAACGTACTTCGCATCTTACTTAATTTACATATATGACCTGTGCCAGGGCCGCTGCTCGAGCCTATCAAGCGAGGTCCACGTGTAGATAACCACCTAACCTCCATATTATAACATATACCATCATCCAGCCCGATGAGGTTGCATGCTTTTAAATCACTGTCCTCTTACGTTCGGGACACTGTCGTAGCGTATTGTCCTTAAGACCCGTCTTGGCTACAGACGTTGGATCTTGCGGTGGCACGCAAGACATGACACGTGTAGAAACTTAATTCGTATTTTACTGGCCTTCACAACATAACTTATCCGTATTCGTAGCTTACCTTATCTTACATATCATTTCTTATTGTTTGCTTAAAACTTAATTTGAAGTGAGTCACGATGCGATAAGATTCACAAAATCACGCTTTCCAATGGACGGGTTCCGTAGTAACCTGGATGTACTTCGTGTGGCAGCCCATACTCTCATAGAGGTATTGCATCCGTACATGAACGCCTACATTCCAAGTTTCATGTGACCATAACGGAAACCCCACCATGACGAAGGCTTAAAAGTCGTGTGACATAGCTTATTTCTTTTTAATTATGCGTATGCCCTATCGTGATTTTTCTATGTGGTACATGTCATATGATGAAAGGACTATCTTGTCCAAAAGTAACTATTTCATATACCTTACATACTTGTAAATATAAAATAATAATTTAAATTCGAAAATAACAGATATTTCATATAAAAATTTTGGAGAAACCTTCATGGGCCGTTAGATTGCTTAGAGAGTGATTGGGCCTATGGTTCTTAAAGTTTTCTAAGTGGTTTGTGTGTCGAGACCTTTTTCTAGTTTTGACCCAAGAGTGGATCAAAGAGACAGGTCAATTAATCCCCTTAATTACACACGGGTTTATATCCCATATCAAATCTTTCAAACTTGCGGGTCTCAAAACACGTCCTCAAAGTTCTAGTGGCACTTTTCTGATCCATTAGATTACATTATGTTACTATCGAGATCGTTTTGAAGTTGGTCCTATGGGCCAGTTGCGCATTGATTCTCAAAAATTAAGGGTCAAAGGTAACCCATGTATTATTTCATGTGGCACCTAAGGCTAAAATAAGAAGGCATGAACTTTGAGTCATCGATCCTCTAATTTGAACCATTTGATGTTCAGACAATAAAATTTTACATCAGGTTGGTTTTTTTGTCCTGATCCTGATTCGACCTCTAGCACACTAGATTCTTCAGTCAATCTTTCACAAAAATCTAGGAGTCACGTGCACCCTTAGTGTACCTACCATGTGGCGATCAGATTGAACGGACCTAAGCCATCAGATACCTAAAAAGAATAATTTTAAGGTGTTAGGTCTTTGGGCTCAAGTTATTTCCACTTCTGAGGCCTCAAATCTAGCGGTCAATCCTTACATGATCGATAGTGTCCAAATGGAGGTTCAATTTCTTAATTTGTATTTCGATTTCTTGGGTTCTGAACCGTTAGATGTCTCGAGATATTCACTTTATAGAGACGGATCATGTCTACACCATTTCTTGAGTGGGGCCCACAAGGTCCAACTATAATCTATTTTATTTAAATCTAATGGTGCCAAGGAATGGTTGCACCAAGTTACCCATATCGAGTAATTTCTCCAAAGCGCCCAAACTATAATGGTTGGCCCGAGCAAGCTATCATCGAAATTACCGGTGTTTGGTCGGGCCGGTCCCCGAAATTCATTTTATCCCGGCCTGAACAAAAATCATATATATATTTTTTTTAAACCAATAGAGGGGCTCTTGTGAGTTTCTCTCTCTAATTTTTCCATCTATTCTCTCTCTCTCCCTAAATTTCTCATTTATAAGTTGGGCCTCTCCTTTCTCTCTCTAAATTTCTAAATTAAAGGTTGGGCCTCTCCTTTAAATACTTTGAGTTTCCCTCAATAAAATCATGGGTCGTTTTATTAAAAACCTTGAGTTTCTCTCTCTAAGACCAAGGGTCTATATCTCACCATATAAAACAGTATCTGAGACATAAAAAAATATATAAATTAAATAGTACATGCATATAATGATGGAATCTAAATGGATCTGACCATCCGACCATCCAAAATTAAGCCTAGAGATCTAGGCGCACGATCAATCAAAAACCAATAAATATACAAACTATAAATATGCGCACCTTGAGCGTTAGCCATTGATGGTTGGTTGCCGATCTTCAACGATGTTCTCGCGTTCAATGTCTCCTAGCACAATGGGGATGCTCTCGCCAATAGGGAGGATTGAATTACGTCGAGCTATCGTTGGGACCAGGCACCCCTTATATTTATAGCCAAAGAGTCCTATCCCATTGAGGACTGAAATTGCTAATTATAGTGTGATTAGAAATCACAATCATACTTTAACTGAAAGACTCAATAAACAGTTGCCTATTCTCTTCAAACTCACCAGAATAGCAATTGTACATCTTAAGGTTGATCTTATACCATTCACTGGTCAACGGGTTTGACCATAGTGATGGCCACCAAAATAGAAACTTCTTACAGTCTCCCACTTGGCCAAACTATGTCAATAAACTCCGATTACCCAATGTTAGCTAACTTTCTTTGAATGGTAAGTCACAATCAATCTCAATCAAAGTCTTTATTATCAGTCCGGTCCAGTGAGAATTTCAACACAGAATCAATGTAGTCAATATATCATATCATCGATATATGACCGCTCATCAGTTACTGTATTAGAAGTCATCACCGACATGGATTCCAACTAGTATGATTTCACATAGATTGTAAGTTACATAACTGAACGGTGATTACATGTAAACTCAATCTAATATTGGTCCTACTTTATTGCCATCTACTGGCACCATATGTTCCAAGGAGTTATTTGCATAAAAATGGAAAAACAAATAAATAAATTTTATTTCTGAATCAATTAAACAAATGTATTCACTCGCATATACCCACTCTCAAAGGCTATCAAAATTATCCGTTAACCCCATGCGCGCAACATGCTCCAAAAAGAGCTTGGGAGGTAAACCTTTCGTGAGAGGGTCAGCCAACATGAGTGTCGTACTTATCTTTTCAACAGATACAATTTGATTCTGAACTTTCTCCCGGACAACAAGATATTTTATATCAAAACCTAATGAATCCAATTTAGAAATTGAGATAAGGTTTCTAGTGATACTGGGAACATAAATAGTATCAACTAAATCTAAAATGAAACCACTATCTAAAATGAGACGGAGAGTCCCAATGGCCTCCACGTCTGCTTCTACTCTATTCCCGAGTTTGATGGTACGTTCGCCTTTACTTAGCTTCCTGCTGGATCGAAATCCTTGCATTGAATTACTTATGTGAATAGTTATACCAGAATCTATCCACCAAGTATTGCGTGGAGCATCAACATAAAGTGATTCAAAACACACAAAAGCAAGGTCATTACCTTTCTTAACTAGCCAATCAGATTTATTTCGACAATTCTTAATGTGTCCTTCTTCATGTATGACACTTGATGCCAAAAGTAGATGTGCTAGCTTCTCCTTGTTTGGTTTCCGGTGGAGGAGCTTTCACGTTCTTTCCTTTATATTGTCCCGATTTTCGCTTGAAATTTCGTTTCGATGGGCCAAGGGCGGCGTAATGGGCACTTTCAGCTTTTGCAGCCCGAAGTCGTTCTGCTTCTTGGACACACGTGAGCGATTAGCTCGTTCATCTTCCACTTCTCTTTCGCGTATAATTGATCTTGAACGGCCAAATTGCGCAGAAGAGAAGTCATAATGAAGTGAACAAGATAACCCTCGAAAACCCATGTCCGTTCTTTCAATTGAGTGGCCATGCCACTCATTTTCATAATGTGCTCGACGCCGCTATGACCATCATATTTCATGGTTCCCATTTTAACAATTAGACCATCGCAAGGGCTTTAGAAGTCTCTTGAAATTGTTCCTTAATGGCTTGTATGTATTCTTTTTGCAGCAAAGTAGTCAGAATACCTTCGAATCGTGACAATGGAACTCTTTATGATCATGAGGCTCATACGATTTGATCTATCCCATTTTCTAAGTCCGTATGGTTCATTGCCAGATCCTCGAGGCATCGGTGAGCACCTTGGGTTTATCGGATCGTATAGCATAGTCGAGATCCATGCACTAGAACAATTGCAACTTGTTCCTTCCATTTCTTATAATTTGATCCACTCAAAAGTTCAATTCCACCAATCATACTGATTATGATAGACGGGTTCAATGCTGCACAATAATTAAGGGCTTTATTATGTCCACATACAATCGAAGTAACTATCAATTCCACAAGGTTATAATTATAGTATGTGACGCGAAAGTTAAAATATGTCAAGGAATATAAAAATTAAAACCAATATGGTTTTATTGAGAAACGATTTGTGTCATTATAACCCTCCGTTGGGTCGAGCCATAACACACTAGTCGCTTCCTCAATCTATATTAATGATTGTGGTACTAATTGCGTCGTTATGACCCTCCGCTTCGAGTCCACAAGACGCGACTCCACACACACAAAATAATGAATAGTGAAACACAACCATCATATAACATTAAGTGATTCATCACCGTTGGGCAGAAGAATCCCTTATGTTGTAATGCCAACGTTCACTACACACTTTCACTGGATTTGTAACACGGTCTTGGACAAAATTAAACCTCACTATGAAAACCACGGCACTAGAAAAGGCCATCACCGTTGGACAGAAGAATCTTTCCAAGCCATGTTTTCAAATTAGGTTTGATAATATTTTAGAAGACCACAAACCATGTTATGAGGAGGTGTCAAAATAGACAATAAACGAATATTATAATGTATAAGTACCAGCCATGGTGGTGGAGCACAACCTCCACTACTCATTTCTAATGATACTTAAGCGAAAATTGATTACATAATTAAAAAATGAAAAAAAAATAACATCAGGTCATGAAAATATCATAATAGAGAGCTCATTATCAAAAATAGACCTCAAAAACGGATTCGAAATAGTCAAAATGCATATATAATGTCTGAAAATTGGACCTGTAAATAGCCCAGAAAAGGCCCGAGAAGATTAGGAAATAGTGTCGGCATAAGTGCGCTGTGTATTAGACCGGGTCATGGGCCTTTGTGGCCGGGTGGGCTTCGGGCCATGTGGGTCAGGGACATGGGCCAAAATAGCTGAGTGGGCCTCAGCCATTGGTTTGATCGTGGGTGCCATAGTCCAAATGGGCCATCGGCCAATTGGGCCAAGTAGGCCCAAAGGGTCGGGTGGGCCAAGTAGGCTCAGAGTGAATGGGGCTAGGGCCCAGTGGGTCCTCCCTCGACAGGCCAGTGAGCCAAACGGGTCGGGGCCAAATAGGCTGGCAAGTGTCTAGACGGGTGAAGGTCAAGAGACCCAGCAGGTTGGTAGGCCGGCTTGCCAAGTAGGCCCAGACGTCAGTCCCAAGAATTCAAAAAGGGAACAGAGGGGTTGGGCCGGGCGGTCGGGCCAACTAGGCCCAAGAGGATCGGGACCGGACCCAATCCGGTCCGAAATACCCTAACCCTCCCCATCCACTGTTCATCTTCCCCAGAAAAAACTTTTTTTTTTTTTTTTTTTTGAAGTTACGGACCGGGACCCGCTCACCTGGCTCACAGACACACTGGCCGAGCCAGGCGTGGCGCCTATTGTTGGTCTGGCAGCATTGGTCAATATTCAGTCAGGAAGAACTTGCTTGGCACTGACCGCAAAGAAGCAAAAAAAAAAATATATTTTTTTTTTTTTTTGATGTGCAACAAATATGACCCTAAGGGCTTACCATGACTGACCAAGGACCGCGCCACGGTCCAGTGACGGTCGGCCGACGGAAGTTGGCCGATGCCAATCCGGTGGCCGAGAAATCAGACTGCCACCGCTGGCCGCTGAACCAAAAATTTTTATTTTTTTTTTTTGACTTGAGATTTGCACACGGTGACTGCACCGAGGGTCTCGTGAGCCATCCGATCGGCCACGCCCGGCCCACGTGTCAATCCACGGCCGAAAATAAAACCACCCAATCGCCTTGTTTTTTTTTTTTTTTTTTTATAAAAAATAATAATAATAATAATAAAAGCTCATTTTAAAGTTTTGACCGATCATAACGCCAATCATGGCTCTGATACCAATTGATGGAATCTAAATGGATCTGACGATCCGACCATCCAAAATTAAGCCTAGAGATCTAGGCGCACGATCAATAAAAAACTAATAAATATACAAACTATAAATATATGCACCTTGAGCGTTAGCCATTGATGGTTGGTTGCCGATCTTCAACGATGTTCTTGCGTTCAATGTCTCCTAGCACAATGGGGATGCTCTCGCCAATAGGGAGGATTGAATTACGTCGAGCTATCGTTGGGACCAGGCACCCCTTATATTTATAGCCAAAGAGTCCTATCCCATTGAGGACTGAAATTGCTAATTATAGTGTGATTAAAAATCACAATCATACTTTAACTGAAAGACTCAATAAGCAGTTGCCTATTCTCTTCAAACTCACCAGAATAGCAATTGTACATCTTAAGGTTGATCTTATACCATTCACTGGTCAACGGGTTTGACCATAGTAATGGCCACCAAATTAGAAACTTCTTACATATAACAGTGTATATAGTATATATAGTAACATATGAGCCTATTATATATCTATATATAATACTCCTCCATAACTCCTAGGTTCAAATCTTCTTAGCAACACTCTATTTGTTGTATATATATATATATATATATATATATATATATATATATATATATATATATATATATATATATATATATATATATATATATACACTGTGAACTGGCCAAACCGGTCAAACAAATAAACAATCGCAGGGAGGCATTTATATTTTGTGTACTCATACATCACATAACTCCTAGGTTCAAATCTTCTTAGCAACACTCTATTTGTTATATATATGCTTTGAACTAGCCAAATCGGTCAAACAAATAAACAACCGCACCGAACCGCGAACCAGTTGCCGTTCACAAGGTTTTGCATGAATTTGGTAACCCTACTTCCACCCATCACCCAAACAGATTCTACTCTGATGAGGCACTTCTTAAGTCTAAAAAAAAAATAGCGCTCTAGAGCACTTTGAATATATTTTGAATTTAACAAGATCTTAACTGGATATCCCAGAATGAACAAAGAGAGGAAATACACCAATTTTAGGTTTCATGCAAGAGGAGAACCCACGGTCTCTCAATAAAATAAACTCAATAATCAATCATAAAAGTTCTGTTTACTTCATTTAAGATATAGAAATCCTACTACCAAGAAAAAGAAAAGTCCTAATTAAAGTAAAATTCCTAACTTAATGCTAACTAATCACAGAAGTTAAACTTTTATGGAAGTAAAAGGTCCGTTTATTATAGTATCTCTAGATTGCAAACTGAATTAAAGAATCTCAAGATTTGATTTTTTAGTCCAAACCAGCACTTGACTAATAATTAATTCATTCTGTGACTTCTTAAGATTCCTCTGAGTCTTGCCTTAAGATGAAAATCTCAATCCCCGTAATCTCTCTTTATTTGTTTCAAAAGTCCTTGATAAACTAAGAGACTACCTAGACTCCTTAAACTAGTAACCAGTAGCTAATGAACAAATCAAGGAAAGTTGACTTTTTAAACAGGATCAAATCCCAATCGCACTTTAGCCTCATGGCTCGTAAATGTATATCTATATATGTATACTAATATATGGATTTAGAATACCCATGTATTCGAATTAGATATTTACTTTATTTTTATTTATTTTATATATATATATATTTATTTATTTATTTTTATTATTTATTTTTTCTTCTTCGTGATTGATCAGCCATTAATGGAGCTTCATATACAAGATGCATTTTTCAAATAAAAATAAAAGAAAAACTAAATATTTTAAGATCGATTGAGGGGCACCCACTTGTCGGAGCGTGCACTAGTTCATTTCGATCGATTCGGCGACACAACACTTGATGTGTCGTTTCGGCAATACGGGGGATGCAGCGGCAGCCCACACGTCGATTCGACGATGTGCTTTCGGTGGTGGTTCGGCGAGTGCTTGATTAAACGTGATAGGAAGAAGAGTCGGCTGCGTTCTTGTCGAGAGGAAGAGATGGATGAAGGAGAAAGGGGCAAGAGATTTCTATGATTTAAGGATAAGAGATAGAGGTTTATTGGGCAAATCAAAAAGTAAGGAGGGAAAGAGTCCATAAGGGCTCTATTGCTTCCAAAAGTATGGCCACCGATTTGGGGAGGTCTAGCCTTGATTAAAGGTCTCCAACTATTTTAGGGAGAGAAGGTGGGCAAGTATTTTATGGCAGCCTAAATCATGGGATTCGGGTACCAACCTTAGTGTCCGAATACTACAAGGAAAGTAATATTCAAATTATGTGTGGGTTGAGTTACGGTGTAGAGCACTCACATGGGGCTTGGTGCTCCACAGTATTTAAAGCCATTGAATGGCCCTCCTTTGATCCGGGTCATAATATTATCTTTCTTCATAACTTAGTGTTCTACACTATATAATATAATATTTCATGAGGGTTGTTTCTTTTGTCATTTTTCATTACCAAAACGAATGAATTTAATTTTAATTACTAAAACATATCAAAATTGAGTCTCGAGGGATTGAAATCCTTCAAAGCAATCAATGGATTTTTGGGCATGGGTGCGCCTGCCTTTTCAAGGTGTGCAAATACTGCTACCCTTTTGTTGAGTCCCAATTCGTGGGAGAGCTCGAAATGCTCTCCCCTTACGCTATTGAGTTGTACCTCTTTATCATCAATTAGTTTTGAGTGAAATAATAGCTCAATCCTACACATTTGAACATATTTTTTACTAATAGGTAACCACAAGTCAAATCTTGATGTAAGAAAAGGGTCAACTATTGAAAAGTGAACAACCTTTTTCGAGCACATAAATCCTAAGGGAGTGCACTTTTGACTTTTCACTAATTTGATGCTCTTGACAGTGGCAGATTGATGTTGTGTTTGAGTTAGCTCTTATAAGGAAGGATCTCTTTATTTGCTCTTTAGCAGAACAGATAAAATCTGCTCTCCCATAAAGCATATGGAAAGCAATTTTATCACTTAAAGTAGTCCCTCCATCAAAGCAGATGAGGCGAGGAGTTGTGTTACCAAACATGAAAATAGTTCTCTACTGTAATCAAAAAGTAAAAGAGCTGCTCTTTGCCTTGAAAGAGCTGCTAGGATACAAATAAGGTGTCATATGCAAGATGATCGCTCTTGCATCCATTGGCTCTGCACGATTGAAATATTGAATTATGTTGACTTTCGATTGCTCAACGGGCCAGGCCGGGCCTGGTTCGGGCCAGACTTTTGATTGGCCAATTATATTTACTTTTTTATTTATGCCAAAATCCGACCCAAACCAGGTTCACGCTAGCCTAGATTCAGGCCAGCCCAACCTTTTACCGTGAAATAAGTGGGCCAGGACAGGTTGGGTTCAAGTCGGGCTTTGAGTGGCTAAATTATATTTATTGTAAAATGAAGCCCGAACTCGACCCAGACATAAAATTGGGCCAGGACCAGCCCAGCCCAAGTGCATTCAAGCTCTACCTTTTTATTTAAGCCCAAACCTGACCCGGGTGGGGACGGATTCTAGCTGAGCCCAGCCCATGGACGACTAATATTCTTGGTATTCTTAATCCATTAGAGTTATGGGTAATCACAATTAACATACCTCTCAAGTATTGTTTGAGAATAGAGTTTTAACCATTTCTGATGATACTTAGGTAAGATCTAATCTTGATGTGTCTGATTAAATTCTGCACACAAGACCAAGGTATAGCCGATACCAATACGTACGATTTTTGGCCAACCCAATACATATCAGTATCGCTGATACGTATTGGATACGTCTCGGTTTCGACCGAGACTTTTACTTCTGTTTTTTTTTTAAATGGCAGATATGTATCAATATCGGCCGATTCATATCGGCCTTGGGCAAACCGATACCGCTTTTGATACCTTGCATAGGACACAACATATATGGGCGACAAATATTAAGCCCATCAGTAGTTCTATACAGAGACTGTCAACAGGTCGGGTCAACCCCATACCCGACCCAACATTTTATCGGGTCAGGCACATAAACTTGACCCGCATGGTTGGGTCAGGCACGAGCCATCCAACCCCTTGACAATCCTTTCAATACATACCGTAGCACCGTAGCCTAGCATCGTCATCAAAATCCATTGTATCCAAGGGGTCAAAACCATATAGGGCTTCAACTTAACCAACCCCATTCCAAAAAACCAAATGCATCGCTTTTTTCGCACCATTTTCATCAAGCGTGCCAGGCGATTGGATGGCCATGATCTAAAGATTTATGATGTATAAATGACGTTTTTGAGGTTCTCCGAATTAATTACAAATTGTTTCACAACGGATTTTATATATATATATCCAAATTTGCCAATTTTTGACAGATTTTAACCCGAACCCCAACTTGGTGACTATGTTTCAAAGAAGTTGACACCGTTACAATTAACTACAACCCGATTTTAGAGATTTACATGGCAATGTTTTCTCTATGCAATCTTTGACACACCAGATTTTTGCATCAGGTCCTTCGAATCACAAGACACATCCAATGAAACCACGTGCCCACAATCAGATGATCCAATTCTTAGTTTGAAACAGATCAGTCACCATATATGAGCTATAAAATATACAATGCATTATTTTATGGGTTGTGTTCTCAAGTCCAATTGTCCAAAAGCCCTCTATTTGGTTCAATCTGTCTTAACAAATCTTAAATGGTAGGGAATTTAATCTAAATATGACAACCATTGGCACCAATTAAATATTTCTACCACATGTTTATCAAACAATTTTACACCTGAAGAAACAGAAATAGAAGACAACATAAACAGAGATTCTGCGATTACAAAATGAAATGAGCCGTAAGAGCATCCAAATCATTCAGGTCACATTTCAAATCATACAAGATCAACATCAACTAAAATACGATCGGGCGGTAGTCATGCATGGTGCAAATATCAGGCTTAAAAATACAAGATTAATTTTCCTTTCTAAAAACAAACCAACTACTTCAAGCATTACTCGCACAAAAAAACAAAATTACTAACCTGAGTAACGGTGAGGATCTGAGAGTCATTTTGACTTGTGGTGATTTCAGCCAGCCAAGCTACTTGAGCCTCTTATCTTTCATCAGCGCTCACTCTCTTCGAGATCGAGAATCTTCATATCTCCGGCTCTTACCATCCCTCTCCGAATCTCTTCCATGCCGTCTGGTTCGATGCTTTTCGTCTTCGTCTTCTTCATGCTTTGTGTGAATTCTGCTTCTATTCTCTTCTTCGTGCTTTGACCGAAGCAACTTTTCTTCTCCCGCTTTCCTCAAACTCGAGTACTCCTCTCTCTTTCTATCATCCCTGTTTCTGCCTTCCCTATTATCCGTGTTGAGTCTGCCTCTGTTTTCTCTTTCTTTCCCTCCTCTCTCTTCTATCTCTCCCCTACCCGAATTTCTTGATTTTGACCCTGCATGCTGGCTGTGATCCCCATCTTCTATCTTCCGCTTCCCTCTGTTTTCTTGATTCTCGTAACCCGCATCCTTAACCTCTCTCCTCGGGTCGAAACTATTTGTTTCCTCCCGATCAGCATCAACATACCGACTGCCACCTCTTTCCTTTATTCTACCTTCCCTTCCCCCCACCCATTCTTGCTTTTCTACTGCAGATTCATGTAGGCTCCTTGTACCTCCACGATCTCCTTCGCTCCTCTTAAATTCACTGTCGTTTTTTCTACTGGATCTCTCGTGGATGTGATCACCGCTGCTATCAGAATCACTGTCGCTGGTACTGTCAGAAGAGTCGGAAACATCAGTGCTACTGCTCTCGGAGTCATCAGTAGGTGAATCTGGCACCCCTTTGGTTTTCCGATGTTTCTCCACCATCTGCTTTTTCACATTTTTCCTGCCAGAATCTGAATCAGATCTGCCCTCATCGGCATTATGCATCCTTTTGGTTCTCCGGTTTTTCTCCACCATCTGATTTTTTATATTTTTCTTACCAGAATATGAATCAGATCTGTCCGCATCAGCATCGTGCCTTCTGTGTCTCCCATGTTTCTCTATTTCTTTCTGTTTCTTGGCATCTTTTCTCGGTTTTTCACAATCAGATTCATTATTGGAGGCATCGTAAATTTTCCTTCGCTTACTATGTTCGCTCTTGTCTTCATTTTTGGTATCCAAACCATCACCAGACTCATACCTTCTGCTGTGCTTTCCACGTATATCCGTTCTCGCTCTTTTGTTCCTTCTCCCAATATCAGTATCAGACTCATCCTCAGAATCATGCTTTCTGTTTTTGTTCAACGGCTTCCCTTTCTTACTTTCATCATTTCGCACGTACCTATCAGAATCAGAATCAGACTCCGAATCATGCATTTTGCGGTTCTTTGAATATTTTTCTCGCTCTTTTTTGGCCTTACCCACATCACTGTCAGAAGAATCGGAATCATTACTGCCATGTTTTCTGCTGCTTTTCCTACGCTTGTCGGAATGTTTCTTGTGTCCGGTCTTGCTAGTACCGATACCAGAATCTTCGGAATCCTCCTCGGTATTATATCCTACAATTCTCCCACTTGCTGCCTTCATCTTCCTAGAACGTTTCCTGCTGCCATCAACATCAGAATCAATCTCATGCCTTCTCTTTCTGCTGTCCTTGTCATGGCACTTCAACTCATCAATCTCACCCTTCCTGAATTCATTCTTATTATTTTTGTGTTTTTGAGAGCCCTCCATGATTTCTTTTTCCTTCAGCGTCTCCATATGCAAATCACTTTGTGCATATTCATCTTTCTCTATTTGCTTGTGACCGTCTTTAGAAGAATTTTTTAGGTTTTCCCTAGTTTTCTCATATTCACCCTCTTCAGCTTCCGAATCATTTTCTGTGTCCTGAATTTGCTCTTGAAGTTCCTGCGCTGATGCTTCGTCTCTTCTGGTGATCTGTAGAGCAGCTCGCATAGTTTCCAACTGCCTCTCCTTTCTTGCAGCAATTTGGTGGGTTTGTGTATCCAAAACCCTAAACAACCAGACACATGATTGCCAGAGATTAGCATTTTGCAAAAGATGATATAAAGAAATTTGTAACAACCAAAATTTCACACACTATATATATATATATATATATATATATATATATATATATTCAATTAACCACCACTATTACATCCAGAAGCAGATACAATTATATCCTTGAACATTGTGTATGCATGAAAATAATTTGGGGTGGCAACAGACAGGCTTGGGGCAGGAAAACCTCTTATAGACAGGTGGGAAAAATTAAGTAAAAATGTTGGCACCCAGCCCCATTTCACCCTCAATGGCAATGAGGCTAATTTGTTAGCTAGAGGACTACAAGGTCCACTATCTCTAAGCGCTTCAGTAGTTTGCCTTGACTTTTGCATATCTCATGGAGCCTAACGTATGTAAAAATCAACATTTGATAGGATTATATCACCAAAAGGTACTTCTAAACACCATTATCTATTGATGGAAGTTGAAAATTGAGATAATAATTATGATTTTAAATGATCAGCCAAACAGTCGAAAAGTGTGATCTCATAAAAATAAGATTCAGAAAGTAGAAAATTGGAAAATAAAAATTTAAGTACATCACATCCAAACTAGTTCTAAAATTCAAATAAGAGGTCGCATGTCCCTGTCATATTCAATGATCGGTAATACAAGAAATTCCATTTGAGATAACAAAGCTTACAGCAAATCAAGAAAGGCAGAGGTGCTTCGCGAGCTAAAAAAAAAAAGGACAAGACTGATATTACAAAAGGCCAAGACTTGAACTGACGAGGCCAAGTCAACAGGCATCTAGGACGTAGCTCCTATTCCTTGAGGAGATTCGATGTTGAGCCCAACGTGCATTTCGGAAAGCCTAGGGACCACCAAAGTAGACACTTGTGAAACAACTCTTCAATCCGCCCTTAGGGGCTAATTTAAGTTTCAAAATTCGGCATTTCATCACTTTCCACATACACTACTGGAAATCACTAAGACCTTTCCACAAGGCCCGTCAAGACATGCCAACTACCCCTATGGATATCTACATGGAACAACCAGAAGGCTATGAGGAAAAGGAAAGCTCGTATAAACTTCATCCATCTTTTTCTGAACTTGAGCAATCCTCTCCCTCAGACACTTGGAGCCAATTAACCTAGAGTTGCAGGTGAAAGTTAGGTGGAGGTCCCTGCATGGCAAGTGTCTCATTCTCTCATTGGAATAGTATAAACAGTAATGATAAATGGGTATGAGAATAATTTTTTCACGCCCTAATTCTCTCCTACTTTCTTCTTCTCCTTCCTCCTCCAAACCCTGATCCGAAAAACACTAAAATTAACTTGGTATCAGAGTGGACCTCTGCGGGCTTGAAGATTTTTTAATGATGTCATCAAACCTTTCTGCTGATGTCAGCATGACATCGCATTGACATCAGAAAAGTCAAAGGTTGACCTCAAATGCACACAAAGTAGGTGGTTTTGATCAGATTTACCAGATCTACAACTTTAATGAAGGGTCTCATACAGTTAGATGTGGTTTTAAAGAGTTTTAACTGTTTCTTTGAAAAAGCTTTGTTTCAAAATTTCAGTGATATGGATTTTTGTGGTTGAAAATCTGCAGAAATTCACCAAGGTTTGGATCATTTTTTCCTGGCTTTTCATCCATTTGTGGTCTCCTTCGATTTGGGTATGTGGATCAAAAGTTATGAAGTTTCTCCTTTCACACCATAGGGTCAGTTCTCACAAGATTCTGTGCACTTGAGTTATGTGCATTTTTAACACCTCGATCTGATACTCAATTGAACGAAAATCCTGAATATAGCGTGGCTGTGTTTGAAGATCAGGGAAGAAGATTGATGAGTATAGCGAAGGACTATAATTTAGTTATTTTCTTGTAATGGTCTATGAGATTGTGGACATTGAGATATGTTGCCGTAAATACATTACTGGAAGTTGTTGGTGTTACTTTTCTGCTATTTGAATTGTGAAACATTGGAATCTGAGTGTCACACCAACTTTTAGGCATGGATTGCTTTATGAGGACTGATGTAAGGCAGCATTTAGTTTGGGTATTCCTTTGCTAATTGAGCTGGCTGTGTTGGCCTCACATCTGCATTTTTCCATAATAAAGCTGTTTCCCAACCTGTTTGTGTGGCTGCTGCAGTAGTTGACGCGGGACGGCACGCTAAAACACTAATATGTGAATTTGGGATTAACTTTAGAATGAATTGACTAGCGGAAATATTCAAAATCATACATCGCATAAAATTAATTCAATGAAATTAATAAAACAATTAGATTAATCCATTTTAGCGTTCGCACGCGCGAAAATTTCCCAATCTAGAAAAATGGCTCCGATGAGGGAACTCGAGTTTCGTTCTAGTTTAGGGCATCAATCGACAATCACCATATCGTCTCTCGACTCCTCGGGGATTTTAAATGAAATAAGGCTTAAAATAATTCAGTAAAAGGAGAACAATTTGAGATTTTGATTTTTATCAACGGAATTAAAGAAAGATAATACCTGACAACAACTAGAAAAAAGACAAAATAAATGGATAGATTCCAAGGCTTCACACCAAGGGTTTTCCGAAGCTTCACACCACGGCTGTACGTCGGCTTTGTACCAAGTCGCACGAGAAATGATTGCTCACTCCTCAAGGTTTGAAGGATTCAACCCCTTGATTGAAAACTCTTCTCAAGCTTTTTTGGATTTACACAAAAGCAACTCTCTTTTCATTCAATAATCAATCAACCAATTAATAAAGTGTTTACAATGCCTTTATATATGCTAAGAAAACCCTAAACAACCTAAAACTCGCAATAAAAGAGTCCTAAAATAATAAAAGTCTAAAAATGACAATTTTCAAAAATAAAAATTTCTGTCACTGGGGCGGAGTCGTCCACGACGTGTTGTGGTTACTGTTCACAGTGCGCTGTGGGACAGCGTGCTGTGGTACTATTCACGGCGTGTTGTGGTACTTTCACAGCAATGTTCACAGGCGTCTTGTGTGTTATTTTCTGTCTTCTCTTTTGGTTTCATCTTTATGCTTTCATCTGCCTTGTTTTGTTGAATGTCCCCATGAATACTCCTCGTGTAACAACCCGTATTTTGCTACCGTTGACTCATTGACCTTGGATGGTCATGTGACTATTTTGACCCAAGTCAAACATTTGACCTATGTAATGTGGTCTCGAAACCCATTGGTTATAATTAGGGTTATGCACCAAACACTTTAAAGCCCAACTCGTACCCTGTGAAGAGTGTATGCGTGCTTGTGCATGTTGCACATGAACCTGGGCCCAAAATTTCGAACTTGGGCCTCTAACTGAATATGTCGACTATGTGGGCCGACTGATTGGACCGACTATTCGAGCCGACTATAGGTCCTGATTGGGTGCATGTCTAATAAGAAACACGTCACCGTTCGGATTTTTCAAATGGGATCGTTTTGGGTCCGTTTGAGCTCATGTGAGATTTTTAGGACCAAGTTTATATACCGTGGTTGTGTGTATCGGCCCAACACCGAGTCTGATTGGTAAGTGGTTTAGGTGTACAGGCCCCACACCGAACCAAAAGATTAATTTTATAATAGCTAACACCTCGCTTAGGTGTATTTGCTTCACGTGGAGTATAGTTCCTTAGATAAGGCTAACACCCAAAAAGGGATGTATGTATTGCATAGGGGAACTAGCCCCTTTAACTTATAAAAGAAAAAAAAAAAAAAAAAAGCAAAGCTTCTTTGAGAAGCCTTAACGTTTGCAATTTTAGGGGTTCTTGGGTTTCTAGAGAGAAAAAGAAAGAGGGAGCTTGAAGAGATCGCCCGTGGACGTCCGAGACTCGGATCAATCCGTTGGATTTAAGGTATTAACCTCGTGTTAGTGTGTGTGCCACGAGAAGCCGTTAGGTTTCGACATCGGGAGTTTTTAGAGATTTTGGGTGTGGGTTGACGGTAGAGAGCCGACCGTTGTGATCGCGGTATACGCGATTGGGTGAGTGAAGAGTAGTGCGTGTGTGAGTGGAGCCTCATGGTAGACTTCGTTTCGATTCGAGCGCCGATTAGATCAACAAAGTTCGCTCCAAGACCCTAGCTTGGGCGTGAGCTCGTGGATCTAGGAATTGATCGATTTAGAAGGTAAGAATCCTTGTAGATTTGTAAATTGTTATTGTGTTAGTTTGATTTATGTTATGGGTGAGAAATTAGAAGAAAGATGAGATTTGGAAGAAAAATGGGTTTGAGAGGTTCAAACCCGAGTTGGGTGAAATCTGTTAGAAACCGGCCGGTTGATTTGGAAATCGATCGGTTGATTTTCACCAAACAGCAGGTGATTTTGGGATCTGGAGAAACCGACCGGTCGAAATTGAATTCGACCGGTCGAATTCGTCTGAGTTCGCCGACACTGCGTTAGTGTTTACGCCGTAACTTTCTGCTCCAATCTCCAATTGCCGCAATTCTTATGACGTTGGAAAGAGGACAGAAAGATCTACGACTTTTGTGAATTGACTAATATGTGAATCAACTTTTTTAAAGGTCAAAACTTTGTGTGAAGTGGGTTCAAATTCTGTTTTTGTCGAGATACGAAACCGATCGGTCGATTTGGAAATCGACCAGTCGAATTTGAAAGATCGACCGATCGATTTTGTCAGAGCATGTCGACGCTGTTTTGGTATATTGATCGTAACTTTTTGCTTCGAACTCCGATTAATGCGATTCTTGCGGCGTCAGAAAAAGAACAAAGAGATCTAAAACTTTTGTGAATGAACCAATTCATGAATCAAATTATTTGGGGGACAAAATTGATCTGTAAGTTAGGCCAAGTTCTAGGTTAGCACGTTTTGATTGAGCTTGCCGATACTGCTTTGGCATTTTGGGCAGAACTTTTTACCCCGAACTCGGAATCGCATGATTCTTGAGGCGTTGGAAAAAGTACAACAAGATCTACGACTTTTATGAATTAATCATTTTGTGAATTCAAATATTTAAAGGTAAAAAATCGTGGGGAACGTTGCATCAAATTATAAGTTAGCACAAGCTTGTTCGTTTCCGCCTCAGTTTTGAGAAAACACGTAAATACATCGAATTTGTTAGAAATTTGAAGTAATTTTTGATGCCTCATTGTATGTGTAATGTAGATTGACCGCGGGAGGCCGTATGTGAGGACTATTGGGCACTTTGAACCGCTCCGAAATCAAGGTAGGGGAAACTCAGTTCATAATTACATTTTGTGAATTTGATTCATAGTTCTTTGATACGATTTTGATAAGATTGAATGAAAACTAATTATAAGTTGACCTTATTTGAACTAGTATTTGAATTCTTTGAAACTAGAACTGGAATTTTATGAATTTGAGAAGTTGATATTTGATTGTATTTGAAAATGAAATAATTTTGCATCATTGGCTAATACTTGAATTTATGTATTTGGAACTCCGTAAAATGAACTTGACTTATGAACTTGAACATGAATTTGGAACTTGAATTCAATCTCTAAGTCCGAACCGTGAATCCGTTGATTTCGAACTCCGAGCTTGAATCTGAATCCGTCTTTAAATCCAAAACCTCGATCCATTCTTGAATCCGAACTTGATACTTGAACTTGTTACTTGAATCTGAACTTGAACTTGAACCTTGAACTTGAGGCAGAGAGGAGTAGAGGCTCCAGAGAGGGGTAGAGTCCCCGGGGTTTTAACCTTGTTCCTTCCACGTAGGATGCTCCGTTCCCGCGACAGTGGGATGCTTTGGTCTCAGATTGATTATTTGTTGCAAATTCGACATTGTTTACAAATCCGAACTTGAATCTCGATGTGAACTTGAACCTTGATTCGAATGTGAACCTTGATTCATAAATTCGTCCAAATCCTAGAAAATAAGAAATTTGTTTTGCTTTCCGTTTGACATGAAAATATGTGAACTCAGATTGTTGGTTGAAATTTGGTTTTGAAATTTATTATTAAAAGGACTTTTCAAATGTTGTTTTGATATGAAAATACTCGGAGATTGTCATTGAAGTTATGCATTTAATTGATAAGATGTAACTGCTATTGAGTTTTCTCTACTAAGCTTAGATGTTAGCTCACCCCGACTATACGTCACAGGTTTGGCAGTTATCAGGATACAGGACTTGTGGTTGAGGACTCACTGAGTGGTAAGTTTTGAAATCGTAGATCTGTGAGCTTGCTATCTAGGTGAGTTTTAGTTTCCTTGTATTTTGATATACTGGTACACATTCATTTTAATTAATGTTTCTTCATCGTAGAACTGAAGTTTTGTTTCCGCTTTGTCGTACCAAGATATTCTGTATCACATTGTGATCTACGATCTGGCGGTCCGGGTTTTCCCCATTTGGAATAAGTTCAAAAAAAAAAAAAAATGTCTCAAAGTTCAGGTTGGGGAAATTCAAGCTGTCACAGTTGGTATAAGAGCTATGGTAATAGATTCTATCGAGACCAAGAGCTTTAGGTGTTAGGTCTTTTGGGGACCAAAAGATATTGCATTAGATCTTATCGAGATTTAAGAAACCCAACTGTGACTCTGTCACAGTTGGTATCAGAGCCTTAGGCTTTAGAAAGTTCTGACAAGTCTTAGGTCAGACTAGAAGTCTAAGAGTTGTGAGACTATCGGGACCTTCTGTTAATGGGACTTTTGTTTCATTTTGACTTCTGTTAATGGGACTTTTGTAGGTTTGAGGAGGGCCCAGACTACGCATTTGAAGAAAATGAGCTTCCGCATAAGGAATTGTACTCTGTTCTGGGATCGTAGAACTAGTACATTGTGGGCTTTGGTGAGTTCAGACTTGGTATGCATATTGTACGCCACTGTTGGTGATGGTTGGCCATTACCGGTGGTTTATTTTAGTTATTGTTCACGTTGGATATTAGAACTAGAGATTTTAATTATGCCATATGTTTTACCTGCATTGATTTTCGCATGTGTGTGGATGTACCAAGTTTCCTGTATTCGGATCGTGATATGCGACCCGACGGTCCACGTTTTCCCATTTGGTTTTGGGATAAGTTGAGAAAAAAAAAAAATATGCCTTAAAATTTTAAGTTGGGAAAATCTGGGCTGTCACACCCTGGGTGGGAAAAACTCATCTCCGATGAGTTAGGGAACCCATGAATGCCACACTTTAAAAGTTTGACTCTTGGCTTGTCTTTCCACGTTGTGAGATACTTCTTATTCTTACCTTTTTTTTTATAACGTGGGTATCCACGCCTCTTAGAGCACCCTCCTAATCCCAGGGGCACATGCTCACCCCAAATTCAGTATATATCGGGTCAACACAGGATATAAATCCCTAAGGTCGCCTTAAGGGGGGAGGGGATTCAAACTCAGGTCTCCTGCTTTTGGAAGCAGATACCTGGCCAGCTCACCTAACCCCTTGAGGTTACTTCTTATTCTTACCGTCATTGGCATGAAAGCTTGAAAATTCTAAAACCTTCTCAATCGACCCTTTCTCATATTGGACAGGTACGGGATAGAAACTGGGTAAATGGGTGTGGTTCGATTGGGTGCTCAAGAAGGAATTGATCAAAGGGCGGGGTTGTCGGATCTAGAATAGGCGTAAGATCCGTTACGACAACTATCGGATGGTTGCCCTTGTCTAGAGGAAGATCTAGACCTCCACCATTACCTCTTTCTATGATTGGGAAAGATTCCACATGCTCATAACCATCAGGAATTAACACAAAACTGTTAGTATCAAATGCATTAAACATATTCAATGTGTTAGTAGATCATGCGTATTTCCGATGCACAATAAATTCAGTTTATTAATCCCTTGCAAATCAGAATGATGATATGCTCCTACCAACTCTAATGACTCATTTGGGATGGACACACTATCAACACCGTCCTCAGTAATAGGAACTATCCTAATGCATCCTACAACTTTGACCGAAACTTCATCTTCCTCATCACTTGGAGTGTCACACGGTTCATACACTTCTTCGTGTAACTCGTTGCTCTCTTTCACTGCATGCTCCTGAATAATCAAGGTTTGGCCCTTACTGGGACATTGGGATGTAAAGTGACCAAAACCTTGACACTTATAACATTGTTGTGGAGCATGCCTAGAACTCTCGATCATTGGTCCCTTTCCTTTGTCAATCTGAGGAGTCACGGATTTTATGGATTGACTAAAGGCAATACTTCCCTTTTCTGTAGAATTAGATCGATACTCAAATTTGAAGGACTTAGATCGGTCATTACTGGGGGTATCGAGATACCTTTCTAGTTCTTCAACCCTAGCGACACATTCCTTGAGATCCGCAACGGGATAAGAATTGAGTTCCCTCTATAACTCTGAGAGAAGACCCATTCGGAATCGGGAGAGAGTAACTTTTGCTAGCTCATCGACATCGGCATGGGTCATCAGGTCTTCAAACCAATCGATGTACTCTGTGACTGGAGAATCTCCTTGATGCAAGACTGCCACTGATAAAGAATTTCATCATATGATACGGGAACGTATTTTTCGTGCAGTTGGATTTTCATTTCAGCCCACGTGAAAATAGGACGAAGACCCTGAATTTGCCTACGATGCTCTAGATAAATACAAGAGATAAGAAGAAATTCGTCCACCACCCACATATTTGATCCCTTCTGCTACAAAGAAACTTGCAACACCAACCCCATTCGTAATTCCATCAATTACTCGTCTATCGAAAAAGTGAGTTAATTGGGCTAATCCCCTTATACCCCTAGTTAAGGCTGTTGCGTAAAAAACATCTATGTAACCACGATTATAGGACCAATTATATATCACAACCAATAAAGTCCAGCTTGAGCTTGGGAAATCTGACCTTGCGCTCTTCAGATAAGGCATACTACTAGAAGTAGTTTTCCATGCTCGTGACCCACTCAAGAAAGACCTTAAATTGTCTTCTCCCGTCAAAAGTAGGGGCGTCCATTTTCACTGATTTCATGACCTTATCGTCCAGATTGGTTTGGACCTCACGTCGAGGAGGAACATCTTTCCTACGGTCATAGTTGTTGACTCTATTGTGATGCTCAGCGATGAGCTCATTGATATCTTCGAAACGGGTCTCTAAAGCCTCATGCCGAGCATGTTGATCAGCGATGTGCTCATCCATCCGGGTTTGACTAACGGTCACTTTAGATGCAAAATCTCTAATCAGGGTTTCTAAGCTACTGGTATCCATGACGGAATTATGCAAGACTAGATTGTGTAAGACAAAGTATACTAAAATCAAGTGAACCCTAAAATCTATGACACAGACAACCCTAAACTAAGATTGTGCTTTGATACCAAAATTAACTCGGACGACACGCTAAAACACTAATATGCGAATTTGGAATTAACTTTAGAATGAATTGAATAGCGGAAATATTCAAAATCATACAACACATAAATTAATTCAATGAAATTAATAAAACAATTAAATTAATCCATTTTAGCATTCGCATGCGTGAAAATTTCCGATCTAAAAAAACGGCTCTGATGAGGGAACTCGAGTTTCGTTCTAGTTTAGGGCATCAATCGAAAATCGCAATATCGTCTCTTGACTCCTCGAGGATTTTAAATGAAATAAGGCTTAAAATAATTTAGTAAAAGGGGAACAATTTGGGATTTGATTTTTATCAACGAAATTAAAGAAAGATAATACCCGACAACAACTAGAGAAAAGACAAAATAAATGAATAGATTCCAAGGCCTCACACCAAGGGTTTTCCAAAGCTTCACACCACGGCTATACCTCGGCTTCACACCAAGTCGCACGAGAAATAATTGCTCACTCCTCAAAGTTTGAAGGATTCACTCCCTCGGTTGAAAACTCTTCTCAAGCTTTCTAAGATTTGCACAAAAGCAACTCTCTTTTCATTCAATAATCAGTCAACTAATTAATAAAGTATTTACAATGCCTTTATATAGGCTAAGAAAACCCTAAACAACCTAAAACTCGCAATAAAAGAGTCCTAAAATAATAAAAGACTAAAAATGACAATTTTCAAAAATAAAAATTTCCATCGTTGGGGCAGAGTCGTCCACGGCGCGTTGTGGTACAACGTGCTGTGGTGTTGCTCACAGCATTGTTCACAAACATCTTGTCTTATTTTTTGCCTTCTCTTTTGGTTTCCTCTTTATGCTTTCATCTGCCTTGTTTTGTTGGATGTCCCCATCAGTAGTGCAGTCAGTTTGTGACCTGTAGAGGTATCTGCTACAGTGGTGTAGAATATGACAAATTTTTCAAAGTTGTTTACCCTAGTTTTAAGTGATAGAACCAGCAATATTGCTGAGACTTGGAAGGTGTTTTCGGTATTTTACACCACACAGGATTATGTGAGGTGGATGTGTTTGAATAGGCTGTGTACCCTGTGTATGGGATCGGTTTATGCAGCCTTGAGAAAGGCTATTGTGAAAGAATGATTGTGGGCAGCTTCTCAATATTTACTGAAGATTACTAGAGCATAAGAGGTGTTTGTTGAATTGTCTCTGTGGATAGATATTGTTAATAGTGTTGAGATTGTTGTTTTGACAACAGTTTTGTGGCGGTGGTTGAGACTGCAGTATTGCAGCCTTGTTTGTTAAAATTCTATGAAATGTGAAGCCAGTGTTTGTTTGCCATACCAGTGGTTGTTACGGGAGAAAAAATATGGTATTACCCTCCTATTCCTACTTGGCTGAGACAGTAGTATTGGATCTGGCATCTGCCTATACTTTCGTGCCTTCTCAAACTCCATGGATAATTGATTCCGGGGACACTGATCATATATCGGGTATGTCTTTCCTGTTTGAATATATTTCATCATTGCCCGAACAGTGTCATGTCTGTGATGCAGATGGATCCCTTGTTCCAGTTACTGGAAAAAGGACCGTTCAGGTTAATCAAATACCTCTAAAATCTGCTCTATATTTTCCAAACATGCCTCTTAATATTTTGTCAATTAGTAGTCTTACTAAACAACTCAATTGTAGTGCTACTTGTTCCCTTCTTATTATGTGTTCCAGGACTCGTCAATGGGAAAGTTTTTTGGTCATGGTTGTGAAGAGAGAGGGCTCTACCTATTTGATGTTAAAATAGTTTCAGAGAAGGCAACTTGTGTTGTGAATGCTACAATTTCATTGGAGACTGCTAGTCTAGGAACTTACGCTTGGGGCACCTCCCTGTATCTCGGCTGTGTGCATCGTTCGTTCCCCTGCCAATTCAATTCGTTCGATGCCTCTCAGTTGAAATGTGATGTCTGTCAATGGGATAAATATCAGCGTTCGACCCCAATGACTAGACCACAAGAAAGTGTGTAATGATCCTAAAATTTTGAAACTTCTGATTGCTTTGGTATACGTGCCTAGCACGGAAATCGAGATAAATTTAAATTTTAATAAAAAGAATATTTATAAATAAAGATTTTTAATCCGTACGTGTGTGAAACTATGTGTCAAGTGTGACACAAATCTGAGGCTTGATTAGACCTCCTATGGAATGATACACACCTAGGTGCGGTGTGTATGTTCAACACCTAAACGGAAACTTAGAGAGGGAAATATCTAGGATATTTCTCTGTTTTAGCTTATAAGGGAAGGAAGAGATTCGAACTTCACTCTCTTCATTTCTTTCTTCTGATCTGGTCTGGTTTCTGCCTACAAAATCAATGAAGTACGTGATACGAGTTCTAGAGAACTCCTTCTGTGAAACCTGTGTAAGAGAGAACCTTATTTTCATGATAGTCTGACTTAGAACTTGAAGGAGTCGACATCTGTGAGTGAACACATCTGTGTATTAACGTAGAGTTGTACCTTTGGTTCTTCGGAGAGCTCAAAGCGGCAAACCCTTCGATTCAATCCGAAAACCCACGAGGGATCACAATGACGAACCAAGAAGCAACCTTAAAAAGAGGTGAGTTATTATGGATTTTATGTGGGTTTGATGTCATAAATAGGTAGTAATGTGCACTTGAATGATTCGTAGAGAATCATGATGGTTCATGGTTGAAAAAGGGTTAAAATCAACAAACCCCATTAATGACAGAAACTGTATAAAGCCCTCTATGGAACAGAAGGGTGTTTTTTCTTAGAAGTTAGAGCCCGATATGCTCGATCGATCAAATTAGTGATTTGATCGATCAAATTTGGAATTGATCGATCAAGTGATAGAATGATCGATCAATTGAGAATTGCGATCGAATTTTATAAATAATGTATAGAACAAGAAGCCTGTTTTACTGAATTTTGGACTTGGAATATCCAATCGATCAAACATGAGGATTGATCGATCAAATAAGGAGATTGATCGATCGAATTTCCTCTGTTCTGTACTTAAGAAACTGAGTTTTGATCGATCAAAGATGAGAATTGATTGATCAACTTGTGAATCTGATCGATCAGATTTCCACTGTTCTGGCTGTAGGGGATTAAAGCATCCAATCGATCAAATGTGAATCCGATCAATCAAATAGGAAGATTGATCGATCGAATTGTCCTGTTTTGTCATGTTTTAGTTTTCTGGGAAAAACACTGTTGGGCAATGTACCAATTACTATTCTGACACTTCTGACCCCTAGTACAGTATACGTAAGGTTTAAGTCAAGACCAGGACACCTTAGAAAGCTTTGAATTTGCTTAGAAAGATCTGTTCTGAGGTAGGGGAAATTCAACTTAACTTGTATCCGATTTTGACTACATGGTTTCCTAGCATCTATATCTAATTTCTTCTGTATCAAAAGCATGCCTTGCATATGATAAAAGCTTTGTTATCTAATTCTGAGGTCATTATGTGTATTGATTTAAAGTTCATGTGACGAACCCCCCTGATGTGGCAAGATACCCATGATCGGCACGACGGGATATCCGTGTATCTGATTTGTAAACCCTTGGCACGAGTTGCTCTCCTTTGAAGAGGCTTGATGCAATTATCTGAAATTGTTCATTGAACGACAATGGTCAGGGTTACCCATCGGCACCCATCTGGCTACCACGTGCTATATTCACAGGAGTTATTTAAGTATAGAATTTAAGTCACTAAATACTGTATGCATGCATCTGAAAACTCTGAGAATAAAATATGTTTCCGATAATTCTGCATCTATTCTGATTATTAAAAGCTCTGCATCTGATATCTGTTCATTCCGTCTGTACTCTATGATTTAATCATCTGTTTTGCAAACCATGTTGTACATTTTAGATGCAATTTACTTGAGTTTCTTCTATTGAGCTTAGATGGATAGCTCACCCTGTTTCCATATAATAGGTTCTGAGACTAGGGCTCCCGGCACAGAGAGTGATCCTGGTTACCAGCCTGAGGTGGAGGCTAAGGCCGAGGAGGACACTGATACCCCTGCTGACGAATTCTATCAGTAGTTCGGGTATTAGTTATGTATTTTGAATTTTGTACTTGTATTTTTGGATTATCTGTGTGCCTGGTGGCCACTTTCTGTATTTACTCACTATAAATGTTTATTTATAGCATTATACATTCTATAGAAACCATTATCGGGAACCATTGTTTTGAGTGATGGGTGTCCATCACCAGTGATTTTTCTTGGTTCCTTTTTGAGGATGTATATTCTTTTGATTTTATACATAGTTTCGTTTCATTTCGTTTCTTTAGAGCCTTATATGATGACTCGATCTGCCACATTAGACAGTGTATGCTCTGATTTCCACTAGATTGAGCACTCTTTGGTTTGTTCCGGAAATCATCCAGATTATGAACCTAATGGCACGGGTTTCCGAGTACGGAAATCCAGGCTGTCACAAAGTGATACTCATATGCCTCCTGTGGCCAGCATAAACTTACATATTGTGCTATGTAAGGGGACTCGTTCATGTACTTCCCATCCTATTAGTAAGTATGTGTCTTATAATGCCTTATCCTCCTTACATTCGTCATTTATCTCATCTTTGGATTCTATTTCTATTCCTTTTAGTGTGTTTAATTAATGCCTTATCTCAACAACCCTAATGGAAAGATGTTATGCTTCGGGAGATGAAAGCACTTGAGCAGAACGATACTTGGGAGGTGACTATGTTGCCAGAAGGAAAGAAAGTGATTACGTGCAAATGGGTTTATACAGTAAAGTATAGGTCAGGCGAATTTGTGGAAAGATACAGAGCTCAGTTGGTGGCCAAAGGTTTTACACAAACCTATGAAATTGATTACCATGACATCTTTGCTCCTGCAGCCAAGTTGAATTCAGTATGTCTCCTCATAAGAGATGGCCACTTCACCAATTTGACGTTGAAAATGCTTTCCTCCATGGAGATCTTAAAGAGGAGGTTTATATAACCTTCTCTCATGATTTTATGTGTTGAAGCAATTTATGGGTTGAAGCAATCTCCAAGGGGCTTCGTCAAGATAATTAGTGAGGCAATTGTCAAGTTTGGCGAGCAAAGAAGTCCAGTATGATCACACCTTATTTGTAAACAAAGCGGTGCGGACTACTGCACTGATTGTTTATGTTGATAACATCATGGTTGTCAAGGCGACATTATGACGAATGGCGAGGCAATTCACCATATGAACCTATATGGCGACGCCATAGCGGAATGGAGCCGCCATAGCGGCTATTTTCAAATAAAAAGTTTATAATTTATAACTTATAACTTATAACTTTATAAGCAATAACTTATAAGTTATAAAATTTAAAAGTTACAAGTTATATTTATAACTTATAACTTATATCCATCATATTTAGGGTTTAAACTAACCCTCTAAGCTCTCTCATAGCTCCTCTCTCTCCTCTCTCTCGCAACCACTCTCTCTCTCACGTCTCTCTTTCAGCACAGTTTTGCATATATATTTTAATCTCTCTCATCTCTTTTTTTTATTGGTATTCCATCTTATCTCTTTCTCTCTCATTTTTTTTAATCCAATTCTCGTCTCTTACTCTCATTTTTTTCAATCTAATTAGCACCTTCGCAATCAATCAACAACCGTCAATGCTCAAGTTCTTCGCAATCAATCGACGGTCGTTGACTCACGCGCAAAAAAAATTTTAAAAACTTTTTTTATCTGTTTTTTCATAATTTTTTTAATCTATTATATTTTGAGAGATGCTACTAAGCCACCACCATATGATGAATATTCCTCGTTAGGTACAACTGGTCGTTGACTGCTTTGAATCGGATTGACAAAAGTCATTTTTAATTCAAATCTTCTCCACAACTGATCTTGAGATCATGAAAAATCATCAGATGGTCGTTCCAATTATTCCCCACAACTGATTTGTTTGATTAATTAGTTGAATTTTTTCGTCCTCTGTAAAAAATATAAAAATTATATATATATATTAGTGATTAATAAATAAAATTTTAAAAAAATATATAAAATTGTCTCGCTATGTGTAACAACCAGACCCATTTTGACTATTTTAACGGTGTTAGATGATGTACCACACTATTTTAGAAAAATTATGATTATATGTCATTCCTATGTTCAATTTTCTTAGTCAATTTTGGACTCATTGAGAGGTGCTCGTCGATACGATTCCAACGATATATAATTTGTCGAATTTTGACAAGAATATAAACCCCCTTTTAAGAGATGAAAAAGGTTATGGGGTATAACAGTAATACAGGAGGGAAACACCATTGGTTTTGGTGCCTAAACAGAGCGCCAGAACGAAACCATTTGACACTCTATTCACTCTCGCATAAATACTTTCTTGCATGGAAAAATCCTACTTTATTAAATCTTTTACAAAAAGTCCTAATAAGGGTTTGGACTTTTTGAGTAACACAACGGATGACCATGAATCAGGTCTGAATCTGAGTAACACCACGAGCGTCCGTCCTGAACCTGCGGGCGTCCATCCTGAAACTTACGGACGCCTGTTCAGCACGGATCCCAACCAGTTAGGGTCATATCCAATCGATTTGGAGTTGGTTCCTCCATGAAAATTAGGGCTTGGGTAGGGTTGGACTTTCTTGCCAATTTTTCGACACCGTCCAGTTGGTGGTTCGTAGGCGACGGTCAAATAAAGAGAAAATAACACAAGAATATAGATTCACAGTTTTAATTGAAAAGTAAATTCCTAATTTTGCAGATCTATCATATTTACAAGAGTTTAGGGCTTAATTAGTTTTAAATAAAATAATAATATAGATTAGATTTTAGGGTTTAATTAATTTTAAATCAAATAAGAATATAGATTCACAGTTTTAATAGAAAAATAAATTACTAACTATGCAGATCCATCAAATTTACAAGATTTTAGGGCTTGATTAGTTTTAAATAAAATAAGAATATAGATTATATTTTAAGGCTTAATTGATTTTAAATAAAACAAGAATATAAATTCACAGTTTTAATAGAAGGGCAAATTACTAACTATGCAGATATATCATATTTACAAGATTTTAAGGTTTAATTAGTTTTAAACCCGTCGATGTACGATCGAACACACCCTACGCGACGGGATTTGAGAAGAACAGAGGGGATTAATGGGTACCCATTTGTTGAAGCATGAAGGGTTGATCTTGTAGTAGTTCGAATTGAAGAGATCGATGCCCAAAGCATCGATTTGTCCAAGTTGTATTCTCCTTCCTCCTTCGACCTTGTCGGTGGTTAAGCGGGAGATTTGAGGAAAGGCTAGAGAGTTTTGGGAGACAGGAGTTAAGAGAAAAAACTCTCGTATAATTTTGATTATAGAGAATAGAGAACTCTTATGGTTTTATTTATAATGGTAGTAAAGTTCTAGGTTAACCTTTATTAGGACTTTTCGTAAAAGATTCAATAAAGTAGGATCTTTTCACGGAAGAAAACATTCATGCGTAAGTGAATAGGTTGTCAAATGGTTACCAGCGCTCTGTGTAGGCATCAAAGCAAATGGTTGTTTCTCTCCCGAAATTATAGTTATACTCCTTAACCTGTATCGTCCCTTAAAACGGACGTAACTTTTTATATTCTTATCAGAAATCAATAAATTATATATCATTGGAACCATATCGACGAGCACTTCACAACGAGTTCAAAATTAACTAAGAAAAATGAACGTAGGAAAGTCATATAATCAAGATTTTTCTAAAAAAATGTGGGTTCCGGTGTGGTGCGCTAACACTGTGCACAATGTGATACATCATCTAACATCGTTCAAACAATAAAAAATGGGTCGAATTGTTACATTCTCCCCCCTTATAAAATTTCCGTCCACGAACATTACGTACCTATGGCGATGAGCTCTGGGTACTTCTCCATAATCTCAGCTTCTCATTTCCAAGTGGCTTCCTACGATGTGTGGTGTTGCCACCGAACTTTGACGAAGCGTACGATTTTACCCTTGACAAGTCTCTCCTTTTGGTCTACCATGCGAACCAGCACTTCTAGGATAGCAAGACCCCCCCCCCTCGGATTTCAGTTGGCTCGATATCAAGTACTTGGGATGGAATAGGCATGTTCTTGCGTCTTGCGCAACATGGACACATGGAACCCATTATGTGTTCTGGCGAAATGTGACGTAAGTGAAAGTCGGTAAGCAACATCACCGATGCAATCAGTGATTACGAAGGGTCCCACGTACCTCGGGCTTAGTTTCCCCCACATTCCAGAACGCACGACACCTTTGGTTGGGGGCACACAGACGAAAAACAAATCACCAATCTCAAACTCTACAAAGCGTCTTCAATTGTTGGCGTAAGCTTTCTGAGAGAATAAATATTTGAGGCTCTTGTAGTCCGTATAGATCTTGAAAGTCACACCATATAGATAGTGTCGCCAAATTTTAAAAGCAATGATGATTGCTACTAACTCAAGATCATTAACCGGGTAGTTCTTCTCATGCGTTTTCAACTGTCTTCCGAGTTAATATGGTGAGGGGGAATGTTAAACAAGAGACCCCCTCTATTATAATCCTAAACTTTTCAAAACTCACAATTTCCATAGCATCTTAAATAATTTATTTGTGATTTACCATCACCTCTTAAAATCAATAACTCCTAAAACTCCGTTGCAGGCTATCCTCTCTATTATATCGTGTTGACCGTAGAATATTTCAATATTATCTAAGATTACTAATAATAATTTATTTCTCAATCTAAATAACTTCTAATAAGTTAATCTTATAATTGAAATCTCAAACAATAATAAGTTATAAATTATCAAAACATTCAAGATTTATTTTCCTAATTGCCCCTAAATCTTAGAAAAAGTCTCATCTATTGTTGCTCAATCCCTAAAAATCTTTTCTAATTTCCCTCACATGCTCCTAGCTCATATAAGTTTTTAACAAAAAGTTCTTTAAATCCTTATTTGAACCTTCATATCTTACGTCATTAATCATTACACTTGCTTAAAATCCTTCAATCCTCAATTACCATAGTGTACTCACATGAGCCACACAGTCCTGAAATTCTACCCGACCCATTTTGACTATTTTAACGATGCTAGATAATGAACCACACCGGGCACGGTGTCAATGCTCCATACCGGAACCAACCATCTATTAGAAAATTTTCAATTATATCACTTTCCTATGTTCATTTTTCTTAGTCAATTTTAGACTCGTTGCAAAGTACTCGTCGATACAGTTCCAATGATATATAATTTGTCGAATTCTAACAAGAATATAAAAAGTTACGCCCGTTTTAAGAGATGAAACAGGTTAAGAGATAAAACTGTAATTTCGAAAGATAAGCATCATTTGCTTTGGTGCCTACACAAAGCACTCGAACAAAACCATTTGACAATTTATTCACTCACGCATGAATGCTTTCTTGCGTTATTAAATCTTTTACCAAAAGTCCTAATAAGGGTTAACCTAAAACTTTACTACCATCATAAACAAAACCTTAAGAGAGCTCTATTATCTACAGTCAAAATTATAGGAGAGTTTTCTCCCTCTTAACTCCTCTCCAAAAACTCTGTCGCTCAACCACCGACAAGATCGAAGAAGGAAGGAGAAGACGACTTGGACGAACCGACACTTTGAGCGTCGATCTCTTCAACCTGAATTGTCGCAAGATCAATCGCTCATGCTGCAACAAGTGGGTACCCATTAATCCCCTCTATTCTTCTCAGAACTCGTTGCGTAGGGTGCGTTTGATCACGCATCGACAGGTTTAAAACAAATTACCCGTAAATCTTGTAAATCTAATATATCTGCATAGTTAGTAATTTACCCTTCTATTAAAACTGTAAATTTATATTCTTGTTTTATTTAAAACTAATTAAATCCTAAAATCTAATCTATATTCTTGTTTTATTTAAAAACTAATTAAGCCCTAAAATCTAATCTATATTTTTGTTTTATTTAAACCAATTAAGCCCTAAAATCTTGTAAATATGATAGATCTGCATATTAGTAATTTACTTTTCTATTAAAACTATGAATCTATATTTTTATTTTATTTATAACTAATTAAGCTCTAAAATCTAATCTATATTGTTGTTTTATTTAAAACTAATTAAACCATAAAATCTTGTGAATATGATAGATCTGCATAATTAGTAATTTACTTTTCTATTAAAACAATGAATCTATATTCTTGTGTTATTTTTTGTTATCTTCCCTTTGTTTCACTGTCATTGGTGAACCATCGGCCGGACGGTGCCAAAAAATTGGTAGAGAGGTCCAACCCTACCCAAGCCCTAAATTCCGTGGAGGACCCAACCCCAAATCGATTTGATATGGCTTTAACCGGTTGGGATCTGTGCCGAACGGACGTCCGTAAGTTTCAAGACAGACGTCCGCAGGTTCAGGACAGGTGGACGTCCATGGTGTTACGCAGATTCGAACCCAATTCATGGTCCGATATTCCAAATCATCATTATCTTTTGGCAGAGTATCAAGTACTCTACCCATGATATATTACGGCTAAAAACTCTTATTACATGATAATTTTAACATTAAGGTTTCGATCGATGGTTATGATAGATCTAAATTCAAAGCGTGATATCTTTTTGTGTATTTACCCGATTATAACATATTATATATCTATTTTTATCACCTCGACGCAATCTTCACGATAGCATAGAAACTTTATGGTTTCGATATCATCTGTAAAATCAAACTTGAACCTTTCCATGCTCTCGATCAAACATACACTAAAAATTGCACCCGTATTATAATTGTATTGATGTGCGGTATATATATGTGTGTGTGTGTGTACTGTATCCTTAATAAATCAATTCACTGGTAAGATAAGATTATGTTTATATCATTGTTATGGAGTATGTTTTATGGATAAGATAGGTCATATATACGTGTGTGTGTGAGATCATGCCTACGCTTGGGCGTGGTGATTCGCTGAGATGGTATCGAAGCGGGGATCACTCTGTATTCACATGTCTTACAACTCATAGTAGTATGGAACATCATGACGAGTGAGGTGAGCATGAATTCAATGTAACCTCGTATACGGTGTCATATACGGTGATCCTATCACCCTGACTTTTAAATATGATAGCCATTTCAGGAATAAGAGACGACACTCGATCTTTAGGCCTTAGTCATGGTGGGGTTCTTTTCTCGATCACGTGGAACTTGAAATATAGGCATCCATGAACGGATGCAACACCTCTATGAGGATATAGAATGACACACGAAGTACACCTAGGTTACTACAGAACCCGTCCGTTGAAAAGCGTGATTTAGTAAAGCTTATCACACCATGGATCACTCTAGATTCAGGTTGTAAGAAAATAATAAAAAAGAATATGTAAGATAAGATAAAATACGAATATAATAAGACATCACTGTGTGGGACAACATAAGATTAAGAATTTAAGTTTGTACATGTCGTTCCTTACATAGCCACCGTAAAGATTTCAACGTCTACAGTTGAGATGGGTCTCTCAAAGATGGTATGAGATATGTTACGAAGTACGTCATTCTCGCCTTTAAAGAGACTAGATGGGGTGTATGATATGATTATGATATGATATGTTATGTTATGGAGGGCGGTATGTTATGGTGGTATGCTACTATGATGACCCTCACATGATAGGCTCGAGCAGCGACTCTGACACAAGTCGTATTAGGAATAGAACTATGTATGCCCATTCGATGTACAAACGCATGTGTTGTTGAAAAGTAATATGTTACGTTTATAAGGTATAATGAGGTACGTTAGGATTTGAGTATGTCTATATCATGATCTTGCATGTAGGTTAAGATATGATTTTGATGATACACACAATTTTGAAATTTCTTTATTTCTTATCTACTGTCATACTATTATTATCACTCACGAGATGCACCCACAATGTACCTGAATAGTGTAGAGTGAATTGGTGGGATATCTACTAAGTTGTGCATTATTTAGCAACTCAACCCTCGTGCCATTTATTCGAAGGAGTGGACGCCAGTTATTCCAATCCTGCGGGCGCTAATTTTGTTGATCCTGTGGTCGCTGAGTACCAGGAGCCTTGGGAGGGCGACACTACAGGACACCGGGGGGACCTCTATGTTGATTATAATCCTTATGCCGATTATTGATAGCATAATTTTAGTACTGAGATTAGGATTTACAGATTAGACTGTTTATTATTTCATTTCGTATTGTTATTGTTTATCATTAGGTTTTAATCGTTAGCCTCGTACACTTGATTTATTATTGACATTTACTTACCCATTGATTAGTAATTATTTCATCTATTCGTATTGCATTATTCATTATTTATTTTTGCCTTGATTCTCCATTTTATACTATTGGATTCACAAATTTTGTGGAACCATGTTAGTGCGAGAACTCTGATATGTATATGTCTGTTTAACATATCTGGGATACGTGCGGGTCATAACAGAGAATTTTAGGCCCTTGGGATGGGGTAGAATTTTGGATCGTGACACTATGGCCTCACCATGGTGTGGCGAGCATGGGTCAAAATCTCGCTTTCCCGATACGTATCGTCCAAGCCCAAAACCGATACGTATCGGTACCGGACCGTATCGGACGATACATTGAATGTATCGTTCGGTATTTGAATGGGAATGAACGATACGGTACATTCAATGTACCGTATCGGTAGAGTCCCATACCGATACATATCGTCCGATACGTATTGGTATCAAACGAAATTTTGATCCATGGTGGCGAGCCTCTTCACCATGACCTCGCGACATTGCCCTAACTACCTTAGACGACATTGTTGTGACAGGAGATGATGACGAAGAAATTAGAAGACAAAAGCATATGAGTAGTGCGTTTGATATTAAAGATTTAGGCCCTCTAAAGTAGTTTCTTGGAATTGAGGTTGTCAGATGAAGGAAAGGTACATGTATCTATCAAAGGAAGTATGGATTTAATTTACTTCATCAGACTGGTATGTTAGTGTTAAACCCTCAACTATTCCAATGGATCCTAACCAAAGGATAAATTCAGAAGATGGAGAGTCGCTTGAAAATATTCCGATGTATCAAAGGCTGGTTGGGAAGGTGTTACATCTTACCATCACGCACCATACATCCAAACATTGTATACATGATTATTACACAAATTTTATACTATTGGATTCACAAATTTTGTGGAACCATGTTAGTGCGAGAACTCTGATATGTATATGTCTGTTTAACATATCTGGGATACGTGCGGGTCATAACAGAGAATTTTAGGCCCTTGGGATGGGGTAGAATTTTGGATCGTGACACTATGGCCTCACCATGGTGTGGCGAGCATGGGTCAAAATCTCGCTTTCCCGATACGTATCGTCCAAGCCCAAAACCGATACGTATCGGTACCGGACCGTATCGGACGATACATTGAATGTATCGTTCGGTATTTGAATGGGAATGAACGATACGGTACATTCAATGTACCGTATCGGTAGAGTCCCATACCGATACATATCGTCCGATACGTATTGGTATCAAACGAAATTTTGATCCATGGTGGCGAGCCTCTTCACCATGACCTCGCGACATTGCCCTAACTACCTTAGACGACATTGTTGTGACAGGAGATGATGACGAAGAAATTAGAAGACAAAAGCATATGAGTAGTGCGTTTGATATTAAAGATTTAGGCCCTCTAAAGTAGTTTCTTGGAATTGAGGTTGTCAGATGAAGGAAAGGTACATGTATCTATCAAAGGAAGTATGGATTTAATTTACTTCATCAGACTGGTATGTTAGTGTTAAACCCTCAACTATTCCAATGGATCCTAACCAAAGGATAAATTCAGAAGATGGAGAGTCGCTTGAAAATATTCCGATGTATCAAAGGCTGGTTGGGAAGGTGTTACATCTTACCATCACGCACCATACATCCAAACATTGTATACATGATTATTACACACTTGAAGTCTAGTCTAAGGAAGGGATTCTTATATAGTAATTATGGTCATTTTGATGTGTAAGTTTACACTGATGTTGACTGGGTAGGATCCCTCAATGATAGGAGATCTACCACCATATATATTACCTTTGTTGGAGGCAACTTGGGTTGGAGTAAAGAACAGAATGCGGTAACCAATTCGAGTGGCGAAACAGAATATAGAGCTATGTCACAAGGAGCTCGTGAATAAAGGTGGATTAGATTTATCCTTGCAGACTTGGGGATTAATGTTCAACTCCCAACTCCCTGTGAACCTCTTTGAAGACAATGACGTTGTTGAACACATTGCAGAAAATCCGATCTTTCGTGAAGGACCAAGCGCATCGAAGTTGATTGTCATTTCATTCGAGAGAAAGTTGACGCCAACAAGTTTTGCATTCCTCAAGTCAGGTCTTGAAAAAAAAATGTTGATATTCTTACTAAGGCTGTTGGAAGGTCAAGGTTATATGAGCTTTATATACAAGTTGGGCAGGTTTGATATATATGTGCCAACTTGAGGGGGAGTGTTAGTTATATAGTGGTGTGTCAGTAGGATGTCCTTTACGTTGGTATGTGTGCAAATGTCTTCATATATAGATGGGTGTGTTAGCATTAGTGGCTGTGTCATTATCTCATTGTAATAGTATAAATATTAATGATAAATGGGTATGAGAATAACTTTTTCTTCTTCCTCCAAACCCAAATCCGAAGAACACTAAATTTAACCCCCCCCCCCCCTTTTCTCTCTGCCTCCTCTCTCTCTCTCTCTCAGTAAAACAAAGCTAATGGGCACTACAATTTCCCTTTCATTCAGTTGTAGCATCATGGTGCAAACAGGTCAGGTTCCCGTGGGGGGGGGGGCGTGGTGGGGGTTAGGGTCAACCTGAACCCGACCCGACCTGCTCATATCTAAACCATTGACCTGAACCTGTACCCGACCTGGTGAAAAAAAATAAACTTGGACCTGACTTGTACCCGACTTCCTACCTGAAAAGGGACATGGACCTGGCCAAACAGGCTTTGACAATTAAACATCAAAGTGGTGTTTAAATGATCTTATACCATTGGTGGTTTGAGATATGGTTGCTCGGTACCGTCAAAGTGATGGATCAAAAATTTTAAGTATATTATACCAAAAAAATGATATTTTAGGAAGATTTAATCCATTTGTTCTGTAGATTATAATATCAGCCATTATCTTTAGTTTTAATGGTAGATAGTAAAGTTCAAAAATCGGATGGTTCATCAATTTGATGGTTCATTCAATCAGATGTTCATGTCCCACCTATCATAACGGAGCTTGCTTTATACATGTTTTTTAAATAAATAAAAAGACATCAAATTAAAAAGAGGAGAAAGGAGAAGAAGATAGAATAGAAGAGGAAAAAAGTACCACCTAGTTTCCTTGTTGCCTTCTTGTGCAGTTATGGAATCGCCGTTGGAGAAGATGAGAAGAACTGAGAATAGAAGATGAGAGAAAAGGAAGAAGAATAGGAACTGTTGTAGTTTCTTTATTGCTAGGATTAGAAAGTAAAATTTCCTTTTATATCCAGTTCAGATTTGTTATTGAGCAAATACACATATATGTATATCTTTATCAAGTTCAGATTTGTTATTAAGTATATACACATATATGTATATATATAAAGATAGAGACAGGTACCAGGTCAGGTTTGAGTCGGGTTTGAGTGCATTTTAAACCCGACTTGGCCCGATCGGTCAAGTTTTGAAACCCAAACCCGACTTGTAATAGGTCGGGTCTCCAAAACCTAGCAGGTAAACCCGACCCATTTGCACCCCTACCTATACACCATAGAAAGCTATTTTTCAAGGCTTCCTCACCACAACCCCAAAACCTATCTTTGTCCCCAAACCCACCTTGAATCTAAGACAACTTTGAAACATATAATTCACTTTAGATACTGACGCGGGACAAACGCTAGAAAACCTAATATGCGAATTTGGGATTAACTTTAGAATGAATTGAATGGAATGGCGAAAATATTCAAAATCATTCAACACATAAAATTAATTCAATGAAATTAATAAAACACTTAGATTAATCCATTTTAGCGTTCACAAGCGTGAAAATTTTCTCGATCTAGAAAAACAGCTCCGATGAAGGAACTCGGATTTCGTTCTAGTTTAGGGCATCAAGCGATAATTATAATATCGTCTCTTGACTCCTCGGGGATTTTGGATCCAATAAAGCTTGAAGAAATAATTCAATAAAAGGGGAGAATTAAAGATATCAAGGAATAAGGATTTGGGATTTTGATTTTTTTCTCAACGGAAATAAAAATATTACCTGACAATAATCTAGAAAGATAGAAATAAAAGGGATAGATTTCCAAGGCTTCACACCAAGGATTTTCCGAAGCTTCACACTACGGCTGTACGTCGGCTTCGTACCAAGTCGCACGAAAAACGATTGCTCACTCCTCAAGGTTTGAAGGATTCACTCCCTCGGTTGAAAACTCTTCACAAGCTCTCTAGGGTTTGCACAAAAACTAATAATAAAGTGTTTACAATGCCTTTATATAGGCTAAGAAAACCTAAATTCGAAATCAAGAGTCTTAAATTAATAAAAGACTCAAAAGGATAATTTTTGTAACAAAAATAGAAATTTCATCGCTAGCAGCACGACATCCACGGACGTCCGTACTGGGACCACAAACGTCCTTTCACCTACGGACACTGAATGTCACGAACGTCCGTGGGGCACTACGGACGTCCGTCCCACAAAAAACAATGAGACTATGATTTCATAGACGTCTGTCATTGGATGATGTTTTTCTGCCTCCCTTTTCCTCTTAATGATGTTGTTTTTCCTTGTGTTTCCTCTTTATGCTTTCATCCGTCTTGCTTTGTGTGATATCCCCATCAGATACTCAACCACCACCCCGATCCTAACTGGCCACAAGGTGCATGAATCTCCCAACTTAATCGGCCAATCCCTCCCTATAATATTTCAAATAAATACATTGTATGAACATAGCGGCCTCCATTTCCTATCTAAAGTGCTAAGCCCGCTTACAAACCCCCAAACCACCCAACTCAATAGAGAACTTAACCAACTCTCAATTGAGAACATGAATTTATTCTCTGTCATTTCTCCCATCCAAAATAAAATTGTAATAATTCCAATCGTCTCACAATGTAAATAGGGCATTCAAACATAAATATGATTTATAGAAGGTTGGCCAAAGTAGCTTTAATCAAAGTCACCTTTCCAGTTTGACAATAAAGCCTATTTCCAACCTAGCAAGCTTCTTGTCAAACCTTTTTAAAAGCGGTTCCTATAGCGACTTTTTTGGGCTGACCCACCAGTAGCCTCAAACCAAGGTAATATGAAGGGAATGACCCCCGGACTGCAGCCCATATATTCAACTTCAACCTCCTTCATCCAAGCCCAAAAATATTTGTCTCCCAAGAATTAGCTTCTGACCAAAAATCGCCTCATAAAATCTTATCACTACCTTAAGGTTAAAGGGTCCTCCCACAAGGCACCACAAAAGATAACCTAGCATCAAAACACTCGAGACGAGACACACCTCCAACTAGGGGTGCAAACGGGTCGAGTTTACCTGCCAAGTTTTGGAGACCCAACCTATTACAAGTCGGGTTTGGGTTTCAAAACTTGACCTGTCGGGCCAAGTCAGGTTTAAAATCGCAACTTGCTAGCTAAACAGGTCGGGTAAAGGTTCCACTCAAACCCGACCCGAACTGGTACCTGTTTCGAGTGTTGTCATATGCGATCGCATATGCCATCAGGAAGGGGTGGATCACATATGCCATGTATGAGATCCAAGAAGTATGCCATCGCATACAATGTATGCCATGGCATACTTCTCCAACATGGATTTTTTTTTTTTTTTAGGCTTCCCCAAACCCTATTAATAGGGGGTTTCTCTTCCTAATGCATACCACAACTCTCAAAGGTATGTTTTGGGTCTCTTTCCTTCTCTATTGTAAGGTCAACTTTATTTTTGTACTATTTGAATTTATTTTTTATATTTTCCCTTTTAACTTCTGAATTATTTACTTATATTATATAATTTTATTTCTCATTCTAAACACAACAAAATTAATAAAGAACAAAATCAACACAAGCATATTACTTTCCAATATGGGAAACTTTGGGGATTTTTTGAGATTTTTTTGGGTTTTTTTTTTTAAATAAATAAATTTATGTGTCATGGCACAATCGCATATGCGACCAGCATATGGGATGGGGTTATGTCATCGCATAGGATCGCATATGTCATTTAACTACATTGCATGTCTCTATCTTTATATATACATATGTGTATATGCTTAATAACAAATTTGAATTTGATAAAGATATACATATATGTGTATATGCTTAATAACAAATCTGAACTTGATATAAAAGGAAATTTTACTATCTAACCCTAGCAACAAATAAACTACAGCAGTCCATTCTTCTTCTTCCTTTTCTCTCATCTTCTACTTCTCATTCTTCTCATCTTCTTCATTTCAACGATGGCGATTCCATAACTGCACAAGAAGGAAATAAGGAAACTATGAGGTATTGTTTCCCTCTTCTATTCAAACTTCTTCTCCTTTCTCCTCTTTTTAATTTGATGTCTTTTTATTTATTTAAAAAACATGTATAAAGCAAACTCTGTCATGATAGGTAGGACATGAACATCCAATTGAATGAACCATCCAATTGATGAACTACACATGAACCATTCGATTTTTGAACTTTAATATCTGCCATTAAAACTAAAAACAATGGCTGATGTTATAGTCTACAAATCAAATGGATTAAATTTTCCTAAAATACCATTTTTTGAGTATAATATACTTAAAATCTACAATCCATCACTTTGACAGTACCGATCAACCATATCTTAAACCACCAATGGTAGAAGATCATTTAAACACCACTTTGGTGTTTAAATGTCAAAGCCTGTTCGGCCAGGTCCATGTTCGTTTTCAGGTAAGTCAGGTATAAGTCAGGTCCAATTTTGATTTTTTTCACCAGGTCGGGTACAGGTTCAGGTCAATGGTTAGATATGAGCAGGTCGGGTTGAATTCAGGTCTAGAAATGAACTTACCAGGTCGGGTTCAGGTTGACCCTAAACCCATCGTAAACCCAACCTGTTTGCACCCCTACCTCCAACGCACCCCTAGAAACCACAAAGCCATGAATCATAGCTCTAGTCATGAGCCTACTAAAAGCCAAGCCTCTCCAGCTATATCAAATAGAACGACAGATACTAGGTTGCTTTGTCTTAAATATGTGCAGCTTTTGAAAAAGCCTCTAGTCAATCCATTAAGAATCAAGACCCATGCCAACGACTCTAATCCATTTCCAGCAAATCAAGAAAACCTGATTGAAGGGGAAAAAAAATGCAGCCTGCGAAACACTAAGCGCTGCACCACTGCCCTCAAAAATTTCGGCACAGCAACACAAAACTGAATCCAAATTCAGAAAATAATAGCAGCAGCAAGCAGTCTTAAAAACTGAAATCTCAGCAGTACTGGTAGACTTAAAAGTCTTACAACCAATACTTAAATCCAGACTGATAAGTCTCAGAATTCAGCGGCAAGAACAGGGCTGAAAGACCTTCTGGACAGCGTTCGATCAATCTGAAGACATTGACGTTCTTCTAGCAGCACCCGGGGTTCAAAAACCCTAAAAGAGCAGCATTGAAGGCTCAAATGCCACAGTAACACTAGAGTTTAAAAAAAAAAACACATTATTTCTCAAAAGAAATTGCACACAAGAAAAAATTCTTCCCCAATAACTCCAAAAAACCAATTAATAATCTGTAGCAGTTTACATATATATGAGAAACAAAGAAAAGTTCCTAATTTTCTATTCTATATAGCTTCCTAGTATGACTTGGACTCTTAATGCTAAACAAATATAGGATTTTTTCTAATTTTAAGGAACATAAGACAACTCCTGGTAAAAAATCCAAATATGTGTTTTCGAGAATGGGACTCTCCAATAATAAATCACCGAGACTCCTTCCTTTTTGGACTCTTCAACAATTAACTTTTCAGGATTCTTATTACAGCAAATAAAGAAACAAACAATAGTTATCTACCACATGTTTTCTAGAGATTAAAACTGAAAATTATATAAAAAATTGAACTTTGAGATTCACAAGAATGAGACTCTCGTGGATCATGGTTAGGTGGGCCTCCATCTCAAGCAATCCTCCAGGCCCATTTGGACCTCTTGATTAAAGGGCCCATTGGGTCTTTAAATTAATACCCGTTTCTATCTTCCTTTGCAGCCCAGTGAAATCTGAAATTTTTTGAGCCATTTTCAGCCCTTCGATGCCCCGGCTCGGCAGCTATAACAGGCTGGCAGCTGCCCTATTTATGAGCTGTAGCAAAACCACAGCCTATTCTGTCATATGCCTTTTCCGAGTCTAAGTTACAAACAAAACCTGCAGCTTAGCCTTCTGTCTGAACTCTGAAGTTGAATACAATCATGTGACATGACAGCACCGTCACAATTTGCCCCCCTTCTACAAAGGCACAAATGCACTCTAATTTCTTTGAAACAATCCAGGAAATGTTTTATTGATGCATTTAACCACTCTCCTATCACTATAGAACTCCCAAAAATCCACCATTACTTCAACATTCAAAAGATCCCAAAAATGTTTATAGAATTCCAAGGTGTAGCCATCTGGGCTAGGAGCTTTATCCAGATTCGCCTCAAAAACTGCCTTTATGACTTCCTGCTCATCAAAGCTTCTCTCAATAGTGACAAGTTAATCAGCTAACATCAACGAAAAGCTAAGGTAGTCAAATTTAGGCGTCATCCACAATCCCCATATAAAAGAGATTTGCAATAATTAAACCAGTTTGAGGCTAATCTCCTTTCTATCCTCCACGATCCTGCCATCAACCATCGGAGACACCATAACTGTCTTAACAGAGAATGCCGTAACCAGCCACCAACTTCAAGCACTCGAAAGCAACCATGTGCATTTGCATTTCCTTTGCCATATTGATTGCTTTCTTTGAGTTTGGCTCAAACCTCTTTTAAATTTCCCAAATTAATTGGGGATAGGATTCTGTGTTACTACCCACTTTACCCACATTTGGTACTAGAACCAAAACTAGGATGTGTGTAGACTGTAGAACACCCACAAACAACGTAACCACACACCAACTTCAAACACTCAAAAACAATAATGTTTATTTGGGAGAAGTAAATTAACTACCTCAGTTTCCCTACCAGTTTGTGGGCGTTAGGCAGTACTATAGTTCAATTTAATGCCCAATTTTTGCCATAAATTTCTCCAAAAATCGCTAAATATTTTGCATCCCTGTCCATGGTGATAGATTTCGGTAAACAGTTTTTTTACACAATATAAAGTGTGCCATTTAGGGAACCTATCTAAACACCACAAATACAAAATATGTAACTCAATAATTTTTCAAAATTCCATGAACAAAGTCCATACTCATGTCCGTCCATGATGCACTCGGAATGGGTAGTGGTGAACCATTATTTTGCAATTGGCCCTCCAAGAATTGGCAAAGCCAGCGGTGATATATACACTGTTAATCTGGAATTGGCATCTGAGAATAAATGAATGAATGAATCAAGGGGAACAACGAATTTGTGATTTTTATGTTTGGCCTATAGCGTACAGGATTAAATAATATTTCATATTGTTTGTTAATCTATGTCCATATAACACTATTAGACTTAAATCCCACTATCCATAGAGAGAGTTAGATATGTTAGCTTCAAATTTCGAAATTTTGGTTTATACTAGGTGAAATATTTCCTTCACTCAATTTGCTAATCATTTTCAAGTCAAGCAATCATACCATCAATTAAAGATTCCATACAATAGCCAGCCACAAAATCATTGAGAAAAATACGAGCAAATTGGAGAGAGAGAGAGAGAGATATACCTCTTGTTGCTTGTGGAAAGGGTTTCCCCCTCGGTTTCTGCCGCAACTTCAAAACCAAGTCTTGCCTCCGAAAGCTTGTCAGCGATCTCCTGATCGGTATAGCCCTGATCAATTAGGCTTTCTTCGAGGACAACAAGCTTGAGATGAATCTTCCGCTTAAGGTCATGATTGAGAATCTCTTTATTGGCCTTCTTGACACCTGCGGTGCCCTGATCATCATCGAATTGTTTGGTTTCGGCCCTAATGGTCTTCGGCTTCACGAAAAACTTGTTGGTTTGGATGTATCCATTAGTTCCCGAACCTCGAGGAGTCTGCAATCCTATGCCGTTATACATCTCTCCCACAAATCCTAAAACTGCACCACAAGATTTGAATTCAGGATTGATTCAAAGGATGAACGGAAGACAATAAGTGCACAAAGAATGGTTTAATAAGACCAAATCAAGCAAAAAAGAAGAAAAACAAAAAATAAACACTTTTCGACGATAAAAAAGAGTATAAACACTAAAACCGTAGGAACAACATATTAAAATCAATTCTCTGTTTTAAAAAATCAAAAATCAAAAATTTGATCGGCTAAAATCAATTTTCTGCTTAAATATAGTTAATATGTCTCAATAACTAGAAATCTCTCAAACCAAGGCCAATAAAACCCCATAATAAAATTCATGTAACAGGATCAGTCAAGAATTATTTAATCAGACCAAATCAACCAGAAAAAACACGTTAAATCAAAGCTCAGCTTAAATATGCCTAAATATAGTTCTAATAATCTCAATAACCAGAAATCTCCCAAACCATGTCTGATAAAACCCTATCAAAAATACATGTAATGGGATCATTGAAGAATTATTTAATAAGACCTATTCGAATTATTATTTTTTTTAAAGTAAAGCAAAACAAAACCTTAAACCCTATAAACTTACATGTAATCGGATCAATTTGAACGGAAGATCCAGATGAACACCAAACAAACAAAATAAAAAGATGATTATGCTGTAAGAAATCGATGAAGTGGCGTACCTTGGTGGGTTTCAGAAACCCTAGAAACGTACGAGGGGCCTTAGAAGAGTAAATATTGTATATAGATTAGAAACGCTAGAAATCGGGTGTGGGTACCTCTATTCGCGCCAACAGGTTTACTTAAAGGTGCCCGAAACTATATTTTGTAATTATAAATTAGGATTCCAGACAGGGTTATACTAATGAGAATAATTCGGCCAACTAATCAACTACCAATTGCATTTGAGGGTCGTCTAAATTGTACACAGCTAACACCACTTTGAAGATAGACGTTACATAGCGGGTACTCTCTCTAGGCGATTTTGAGAGAAAAAAAAAAGTTTTATGGGAGGGGGTGGGAAGAAGGGATTTAATCTATTTTCATCTTTTTTTTTTTTTATTATATTTTCAATAAATTGATTCTTTAGGGATTGTCTTTTGTTTGGAGGCTTCAGCTCTCCATATTTCTCTATTTATTTTTTCTTTATTTTAGGGTTAGAATATGAGAATTTTGTCTTCTTCTTAATGAAAATCTTCTTCTTCGAGGAGATCGACTCTATTAAGACTTTTTTGTAATCCACACTTGTTTCTGAAACGATTTTGATTACGGATTTTACTGACATATGGATGGCTTCATTATTGCACGAATATATGCACTATATCTACATCATGAGGTATTGTTTAAAAGTTTCGATTAAAGCGATGTGTAAAGTTTTTGGTTGGTTGTTGCTCCCGTTTTCAACGTGGTGGAAGTTTTTATGAATCGTGAGTTTGTCGATAGTGGTGGCGTCTCTCTAGATGGATCTTTGGTGTCGATTACCGACAGATCTTCAGGATGGTGGTGGATTCTCGAATTTTTATCTTACTTTGAAAGTCCCTGAATTTCGTGTCGTGATTAGATGGATCTTAGATATTATTCAATGTATTTTAATGCAAGTTATTATAACTACCACTCTTTGGATAATGGCCCTCTACTTTGCAACCGTTCTTCATTTCAAATGAAAATGATAAAAGTTTCATAAAAATAAAAATAAAAAAACAAGTTGGACACAGCTTGAGAGTCTTTGGAAATTAGAATATTTAAAAAAAAAGGTTCCTTTATTTAAAAGCTAAGATTTTGTCTTCCCAACCCGAGTTTTACATACTTAAATCATTGACTGCTTTTGAATCAGGAGATACTATAATACCTGCCCCTCTAACTGGGTCAGTCAACTAGTTGACTAAAGCCCAACTAAAAAGAAAAATATGATTTTGGGCTTACATCAAACAAGATTCTCTTGTTCACACTAAAAACTTTTTCATATGCATGATTGATTTTGAGATCATGGGCATACCCCTCAAAATGATTACTTTTTAATTATATTGACTGGGTTGAATTGAATAATGGAGATCATCAGTGTACCGTCAAAATGATTAATTTTTTATTTCACGTGGCACGGCCCTCAAAAAGTGACTCAAAAATCATGTCAGACACATCACACTCAAATGTGATTTTAGATTATTTTTTGGGATTTGTGCCACGTGAAGTGAAAAACTGATGGTTTGATGGCATGCCTATGCATTCACGATCAAGCGGGTGAAAATTTTGGATGAAAATAAATCTGCATCGTCTGACTCAACCAAGTCAATGGGTTTTTATGTTGGCGTCTTCATTAATTGGATAGGCGCCAAGAGAGCTACAACTTCCACACTAGATTCGTGTCGTGGCACATGGTTTAGAAAACAAGACGGTAGTTTTGAGATTTGTGCCACATTGAACACTATTTTTGCAACTTGATTTGAAGGCCATCATGTAACGATCTTTGATGCCAATGATGGCACAAAACATGATCTCTATCATTTGATTCAACACGTTCAAAGCCCATATGGTGGTACACCATTGATTTCAAGATCGATTTTGTGAAAAATTGAAATGAAAATTAAACCGTTATATTGACACCCACTGAATTTTTAACAGCACCATAGCCGAAAATAATTGATTGTTTTGAATCATCTAATAAAAAACTTGTCTCATCCCAATTTTACATAATGGATATTGAGATCATGGGAGTACTGCTAATCAATTATTTATCCCATATAGTATACATCCCAAAAAGTGATTGAATATCACGGTGGAAGATGATGTGTGCCACAATTTTGGAGTACTTTTGTGGAATGTGTGTCGTGTGGGATAAAAAATTGAGCCTTTAATAGTACACCATTGAGTTAAAGATCTATTGTGTAAAAAATTAAAATGATAATTTAAACGGTCTATTTGTACCCATTGAATTTTGAAGGGTACTATAACCGAAAATCATTGATTGCTGTGAATCGGACGATGGAGATCGTTTGTTGTCCCAATCATCCCCATAATGTATCTTGAGATCATGGATGTATCGACAATCAATTTTTTTCTTCTAAGTGGTGCACATTTTAGAAAGTGATCAAAAATCATGTTTGAGCACGATGTGTGCCACATGATATTCAGTTACTTTTTGAGATATGTGTCTCGTGAATTAAGAATTGGCCGTCTAATAATATACCATTTACCTCATGATCATTGTGTGGAGATTTAAAATGAAAATCAATTTTGAAGGCACCTTAACTGAAAACCATTGGTTGCTTTATTGGGTCTGGTCAGGCGTATATCCTTGATCCTTGATTTATGTTGGGCTGAGTGCATCATAAGATCGGGTCAAATATATAATTTTATCTTCTTAATGGGCAGCTAAAATATATGGAGTGGGTGCACTAGTGGGTATCATAGTCATTAAGTCAGGTTTTGATAATAATTTGGTAGGGTTAGACAAAAGTCGGCATGTTAAAGAAAACATTGAAAAAATTGAAAAAAAATAATTATATATAAGGCTTTAAAAAAATTTCAAATTTTAAAATCATAATTAAGAAGATAGATGATTTAAAAGACGCCTTATTCATTAAAAGATATACAAAATCTACATAAGTGATTTTACAAAACACATGATTTTAAAAGATGCCATATTTATTTTATTTTATTTTTGAAATGAAAAGATGCCTTATTCATTTGTATAGCAGAGCCTCTAAATATAAATATGAATAATACATTATAAATTAATTCTTTATTTATACCTTAATATCAAATTACTGTACAAAACTAATTATTTAATTAGCTAATTTAAAAAATGATTGATTTTGAAAATAATTAGCTCAATATTCCAAAATTGAATTATATAGCGAAGGATTGCGATATTTACAATTGAAGAGCTTTTTAGCGCAATTGTTGGTTCCACCAATAATACTGTTGACTACTTTGAATTAGATGATGGAGATCATTTTTCGACTCAATCTTTCACACAATATATCTTAAGATTGCGGTCCACCTATTAAAATGCAAGTGTTAATTCCATGTGGCAGACATTCATGATCACAGTGTACCATGAGATTTGGGGATGTATTCCACTTGGAATTAACATCTGATCATCTAATATGTGAGTCATGATCTCAAAATCAATTACATGAAATATTGGGATAAAAAATTGGCGTCATCTAATCCAAGGCAACTAATGGTGTTAATGGTGAACCTATCAATTGTACAGAAAGAATCTTCGACTGTAAATATTGTTGTCCTTTAATAAAATAGGATGGACAAAAATTTTATATAAAATATTTGGTCAACATATATTCTATTCACGTGATCCTAGAGAAGTATTTAATAAAACACAATTAGCATGCATTTTATTTCATTAAATATGTTAGGATTTTTTGCATTTACCTCCCTAAGATATGTTTTATTTGCACTAGACCCTCATATGACTCAACACAATAAATAACCATCATCTCATCCATATTTGACTGCTTTGAATCATATAATCCGATGGCTAAGATGAAGTTTTCACTTGACCTAAGTCCTCCAAATACCAAGTCTTTCCTTTAAAGAATGACTCTAATTATACCAATTAGATCTTTAAGTGCACTACATTGAAAAAATCATTAATCGATGTGAACCAGCTGATGGAGATCAATTTTCTTTTCAATCTTTCACATAATGGAGCTTGAGATCAATGGGGTACCATCAAACGATCAATATTCCACTTGGAATTAACATCTGATCATCTAATATGTGAGTCATGATCTCAAAATCAATTACATGAAATATTGGGATAAAAAATTGGCGTCATCTAATCCAAGGCAACTAATGGTGTTAATGGTGAACCTATCAATTGTACAGAAAGAATCTTCGACTGTAAATGTTGTTGTCCTTTAATAAAATAGGATGGACAAAAGTTTTATATAAAATATTTGGTCAACATATATTCTATTCACGTGATCCTAGAGAAGTATTTAATAAAACACAATTAGCATGCATTTTATTTCATTAAATATGTTGGGATTTTTTGCATTTACCTCCCTAAGATATGTTTTATTTGCACTAGACCCTCATATGACTCAACACAATAAATGACCATCATCTCATCCATATTTGACTGCTTTGAATCATATAATCCGATGGCTAAGATGAAGTTTTCACTTGGCCTAAGTCCTCCAAATACCAAGTCTTTCCTTTAAAGAATGACTCTAATTATACCAATTAGATCTTTAAGTGCACTACATTGAAAAAATCATTAATCGATGTGAACCAGCTGATGGAGATCAATTTTCTTTTCAATCTTTCACATAATGGAGCTTGAGATCAATGGGGTACCATCAAACGATCAATATTCCACTTGAAATTAACATCTGATCATCTAATATGTGAGTCATGATCTCAAAATCAATTACATGAAATATTGGGATAAAAAATTGGCGTCATCTAATCCAAGGCAACTAATGGTGTTAATGGTGAACCTATCAATTGTACAGAAAGAATCTTCGACTGTAAATGTTGTTGTCCTTTAATAAAATAGGATGGACAAAAGTTTTATATAAAATATTTGGTCAACATATATTCTATTCACGTGATCCTAGAGAAGTATTTAATAAAACACAATTAGCATGCATTTTATTTCATTAAATATGTTGGGATTTTTTGCATTTACCTCCCTAAGATATGTTTTATTTGCACTAGACCCTCATATGACTCAACACAATAAATGACCATCATCTCATCCATATTTGACTGCTTTGAATCATATAATCCGATGGCTAAGATGAAGTTTTCACTTGGCCTAAGTCCTCCAAATACCAAGTCTTTCCTTTAAAGAATGACTCTAATTATACCAATTAGATCTTTAAGTGCACTACATTGAAAAAATCATTAATCAATGTGAACCAGTTGATGGAGATCAATTTTCTTTTCAATCTTTCACATAATGGAGCTTGAGATCAATGGAGTACCATCAAACGAACAATTTATGGTCCTTGTGGCATGCATCCAAAAAAAGTGATAAAAAATCATGGGGCACACATCATACTCAAATGTGATTTTTGATCACTTTTTGGGATGTGTTATTTGTACCACATGCAATAAAAAATTGACTGTCGGTACACTCATGATCTCAAGATCCATGAATGGGTAGAAAATGATTGTTATTTTCTTATTCAAACAATCAATGGCATTCGATTCAATCTTTCATCCAAAAAAAATTTGGAAACCATGTGGCACATGACATGCTTAAACATGATCATAAGCATTCATTTACTTATTACTCGTCTGGTGATGGATTCTTTGACAAAATAATTTGACTGCTTTGAATCAAATGATGGAGCCATTTTTTGCTCTGATCTTTGATCTAATTGATCTTGAAATCATGAAATTACAATCAAATGGTCAAATTTTGATTTCATATGACATATGTCTTAAAAAGATATCCAAGAACTATATTTCATGTATACCATGATCATCATGTGGAGTGCAAACAAGATAAACGGGTAATAAACCCTTATATAGGGTCTATATGGTCAGCAACACGGGTATAACAAAAGAGCTTGTTGGAAATTGGGTTTGGGTACCTATATTCGCCCCAACAGGTTACCTAAAGTGCCCATGTCTTCCCTCTTTAAACCTAGAGATGAATTTGAATTTTCAACCTTAACTTCTGGAAAATAGATCTTAAGACCATATGCGTACCATCCAACAGTTAGTTTTTTATTCCACGTGGATATAAAAAAAAGTTGCTCTAAAATCATGTCACACATCACACATAAACTTGATTTTAGGGTCAGTTGTTTTGGGATTTGTGACACTTAGAATCCAAAATTTACCGTATGATGGTAAGTTCATGATCTCTAAATTCATGTGTACAAGCTCTAGGTGAAAAAATGATGGAAATCGTCTGATTTCAAGCAGTCAATGGGTTATAAGGGATTGCACACTTGGTGCTATCGTAAAGCATGTTGACACGGATAGAAGTACCCTTTACGAAAAACTTAAAAAATCATGGTTCCCAAGTTTTCGTAAATTTTTTTTTTTTTTAAATGTAACTTGTAAAATATTAATTAAAAATTCGGTAGAAACTTTTTTAGTTCCTTCCAATTCACCTGTCGAATCTTTGAAACAATCAAGCTGAAATCCATTGATTGCTTTGAATTAGAAGATAGAATTATTTTTCCTACCCATTTTTTTTCTAGTATTGGCTTATCATTTGATGATTAGTTTTTTATTTCATGGAGTGCACATCCCACAAACTGATGGTAAGATCATGCTCTCAATATTCATTATATAGAAGATTTAGGTGAAAAGTGATCTCCATCACTTGATTTCAAGCACTCAATGGGTACAAGACGTTGCACACGTTGGCGCTATTATAAAAGACATTGGTGCTATCATATAACTTGTTGACGTAAAAAGAGGTACCCTTCACAGAAAACTTAAAAAAATTGTTGGCCCCACGTTTTAGTTAAAAAAAAAAAACAAAAGGAAGAAAATAGAAGTCATAAAAAAATTTAAATTAAAAGTTCCAATAGAAACTTTTTGAGTACCTTTCAATTCACCTACCGAATTTTTGAAGGCACCCACATTGAAATCTGTTGACTTCAATCGAATATTTTTAGTATATATGAGCATATCATTTTGACGGTATTTTTAGTATGTCACATGACACATCCGATCAACTTGACCTTAATAGTAGATTTGAGCATGACAATGGGCATTTGATGTTAAGGTCACTTTTTATTATATGTGGGAGGTGAAATAAAAAAATATTACCCTTTGATAATATGCCCATAATCTAAAGCGTAAAATACTGGGACAAATGATAACCTCTATCATCTAATTCAAAAAAATCAATCAATTTTGGTGTGGGTGCCCTCAAAGATTCAACTCGAGAATTTAGAGGTACTCAAATATTTCTGATTGTGAGGCAGGCTAAAATTTGACTTGGAACATGTATCATGTGAGGCGGGCTAAAATTTGATTTGAAGGCCTCGTATCATATGTTTCAATACATCAAAAGGTCAGTATCCGATTTCAGCAACCGACTGGAGGGTATTTCCAACTTGTGCCTTAAAAATCATTGATTGTTTCGTATCTAGTGATTGTAATCATGTTTCACCCCTATCTTCCAAAAAATAGATTTTGAGATCACGTCACACCTATTACATGATCAATTTTTTATTTCACATGTCACAGATCTCAAAAAAATGCCCTATGTGTATAATGGTACACATCACACTCAAACATGATTTTAGGGCCATATTTTAGGGTTCTGTGACATGTGGAATAAAAAATTGACCACCTGATAGGTGCGACGTGATCCCAAGATCTGTTATGGGGAAGATCTGGGAGAAACACGATCTCCATCATCTGATACGACGCAATCAATGATTTTAACAGGGTTCCGACATAGACTCTTTCAGAGACCGCGTGTAGAGATCATGTCGCACCTATTAGGCGGTCAGTTTTTGATTCTACATGTCAAAGATCCTCAAAACATGACCCTAAAATCACGTTTGAGCATGATGTGTGTCACAAGATTAAGGGGTTTTTTTTGGGACGTGGAATAAAAAACTAACCACCTATTCGTGGAATAGAAAACTGACCATCTAATAGGTGCAAAATGATTTCAAAATACATTTTGTGGAAGATCAGGGTGAAGCATGATCTCCATCATCTTATTAAAGCAATCAATGATTTTGAAGGCACACATAAACACTTTCAGAGATTGTGTGGCTGCTAATAGAGGTACCCCAAAATAAAATTAGGGTACCTATCTTCAAGTTTACAAGATTATTGGTGGGAGCCTTCAATGAAAACTGTTGACTTTTAATCAAACGATGGTTATCATTTTTCATTCGGACTTCGATACGATGGACCTTGAGACCATGAGACCATGGGCATGCGAGTAAACGTAGGGCTATCAACGGTCAGACCCGCCCATACCCAACCGGTATTTTACCGGGTCGGATACATAAACTTGACTTGTCCGGTTAGGCATGAGACATTTGACCTGACCTTTGGGTCAGGCTGACCAAAAGGTTTTGTTGGGTTGGGCTGGTCAACCCGACCCGATATCTTATATTTAAAAAGTACAAAAAAATAGTGGTTTTTAACCAGGCTAGGTCGGACATTGGGTCGGGTATTGAGGATCAGGAGGATTTTAATCCTTGGAAACTATTGTTTGGATCAGTCTTTTAGATTGATCATATTGCTGATCTATGGATCTTCTAAGGCCTCGATTATTGCTACTGGTGGGCTCCTACGCTAAAACCCATCGGCTGCTTGAAATCAGACAATAGAGATCATTTTTCACCCCGATCTTCGACACAACGGATCTTCAGATCATGACACACCTATCTTCGACAAACTGGATTGACTTTAAACCGTGCGAATTTTTTTTAAAATCACAAATAATTCACGAATTTTTCAAAATAAAATTTTAGGACTATGGTACAAGTGATAGATTTGGGTGAAGATTTCTTTTACGCAGTCCAAAGTGTGCCATTTAGGGAACCCATCTAACACCACAAAACATAATCCATAACTCCACACCACAAAACATAATCCATAACTCACTCCATAATTTTTCAGAATTCGATGAACAAAGTCCATAGTCATTTCCAAGCAATGGCACTTGGACTGGCCACTGGTGAGCCATTATTCTGAATATCTACACACTGTTATTCTGGATTTGGCGTCTAAGAATAAATGAATTAGAGGTGTAAATTCAATTATCGGAACCGAAACCCAAACTTCAGTTTTCGGGTCGCTTCCTACTACACCAAACCCGAACCGAAACGTTTCAGTTAACTGAACTTCCCAATCCCCTAAACTGAAAACAGATCGATCCGATTTCAGTTTCAGTTGGTTCAAGTTTCGGTTTTTCTTCATATTATTTTTTTAATTTTCTGAAGAAAATATATCACTCTTTTTAATTTTTCAGTTTTTGGTCAGTTTTCTCACCCTACTCGGCCGGTTTACAGCTACCAAAACCGATCCAGACCAAACCGGTTCGGATTGGTGTCGGTTTCAGGCCAATTCAGAAATCTCAGTTTTTGTCAGTTTTCAGGCTTCGGTTTTAACTTGCACCCCAAAAATGAATGAATGAATCCAGATCAACCTGGTTGGACCTAACCATTGCCCATGAATCAAAGGGCTGCAGTCGCGGTTGAACTCAGAAATCAGGTTCAACCTAGTTGGACCTGACCATTGCCCATGAATCAAAAAGCATTATAGAATTGTGATTTTCACACCTAGTGTAGGAGAAATTATACTGATTGTCTAGTAATATATGTCCATACAACACTATTAGATTAAAAACCACCATCCATCCAAATTCCAGAGAGAACTTAAAATTTCTAAATTTTGGTTCATACTCCCTTCACTCAACTTCCTAATCATCTTCTATTCACACAATCATATCATCTAATTACAGATTCGAAATAACAGCCAGCTACAAAATCATTGACAAAGAGGAGCCAAAAAGAGAGAGAACTCTTGCTGGTGGTCGTCTAAAGTGTTTCTCCCTCGGTTGCTGCCACAGCTTCGAGAGCAAATCTTGCCTCGGAAAGCGTGTCAGCGATCTCCTGATCAGTGTAGCCGTGGTCAATTAGGTTTTCTTCGAGGACAATTAGCTTGAGATAAATCTTCCGCTTGAGGTCGTGATCGAGAATCTCTTTCTTGGCTGCCGCAGTGCCCTGATCACCATCGACTCGTTTGGTTTTGGTCTTAATGGTCTTCGGCTTCACGAAAAACTTGTTGGTTTGGATGCATCTATTGGTTCCCGAACCTCGAGGAGTCTGTAATCCGATGCCGTTATACATCTCTCCCACAAATCCTAAAACTGCACCACGAGATTTGAATTCAGGATCGATTCGGAGGGAAAACAGCAAGGAAGACAATAATTGCACAAAGAATGATTCAATAAGACCAAATAGAGCAAAAAAAAACACATTGAAATCAATTTCTGCTTTTAAAAATAAAAAAATCAATAATTTGATCTGCTAAAATCAATTTTCTACTTGCATATAGTTCTAATACGTCTCAATAACCAGAAATCTCTCAAACCAAGTCCAATAAAACCCCAAACCCAATTAAAAATACAAGTAACGGGATCACTTAAGAATTATTTAATAAGACAAAATCAAGAGGAAAAAAAAAACACATCTCTACTGTTTAAAAGGGGAATTTTCCGTATAAACGCTAGAACTGAAGGAACATCAAATCAATATCAATCCCCTGTTCAAATATAGATCTAATAATATAAATAACCATATATCTCTCAATACAACCTTGGTTAAACCATAAAACCTATCAAAAATATGTGTAATGTGGTGATTTAATAATATAAAAAATTTCATGAGATATGGTTTAGAAACCCTGTCTTTTTAAAAAGTAGTAAACTACCCATTCTATCAATACATCTTTCCATCTTATTCCTTGTAACATATTTTCTTATTTTAATATGATATATATATATATATATATATATATATATATATATATATATATATATATATATTTTTTTTTTTTTTTTATTTTTATTTTTAAAATATATACTAAATTATCGAGTCTGGGCGAATTGAGTTTATCTGAGTCGTCGAACGTTTGGGCATTTTCTCCTATGAACCCTAGAAACAAAGGAATAGAAATCAAAATCAAGTATCTGCTTAGATATAATTCTAATAATTTTAGGAACAAGATTGCTCAAAAAAATTCGGATTCCTTTGGCATGTGGATGTCTTTCCCACATTGTTTCTGGTCGGGGTCTTTGTTTCCGTAGTGAAAGGGTTTAGGGTTTACACCTTAGTGATGTCTTTCCGACACTAATTTTTTAATTGGAATACTACCAAGCTTCATTTATCTAAACCAATTGTTATAATCTTATTTATCTAAACCAATTGTAATCGCTCAAGGTTATATTTGTAATCTTATTTGTACACATTCTTACTTTCTTGTGAGAATATTGTAATGTAATCCGGCAATTTGTTTATTCTATATTTCTATCTTCTTATTTCCTTCTTTTTTTATAATTTCAACAAAACTAGATGTAAGATTTAATAAGTCCAAATCAAGCATGAAAAGGAAAAAAAACACGTTTCTATAGTCCAGAAAAAGAAGAATTTTCTCTTATGAATCCTAGAAACAAAGGAACACCAAATCAAAATCAATTCTCTGCACAAATATAGTTATAATAATCTCAATAACCAGAAATCGCTCAAACCAAGTCGGATTAAACCATAAAAAGCTATAAAAAATGCATGTAACCGGATCATATGAATTGATTTAAAAAGATCAAATCAAACGAATACACACACACACACACACACACACACACACACACACACATATATATATATATATATATATATATATATATATATATATATATATATATAATAACAACAACAGAGTTTAAAATAATAATAACAACAACAAAGTTTAAAATTCTCTCATACGAACCCTAGAAACGGAGGAACATAAAATCAAAATCAAATATCTGCTAAAGTTTAAAATAATAACAACAACAAAGTTTAAAATTCTCTCATACGAACCCTAGAAAAGGAGGAGCATAAAATCAAAATCAAATATCTGCTAAAGTAGTATTGTAATACATCTTAATAGCCAGAAATCCCTTTAATTAAGACTGATGAAACCCTAAACCCGATCAAAAATACATGTAATCGGATCAATTTGAACGACAGATGATGATGATCACAAAAGAAACAAAGTAGAAGAAAATTATCCAACAGCAAATCGAAGAAGTGGCGTACCTTGGTTGGTTTCAGAAACCCTAGAAATGAAAGAGGGGAATTCTTTGTTTTCTAATGAGAGACAAAGCGGGGACTCCTTTGTTTTTTGTTTTTTGTTTTTTTTGCTGATGAGACTGAAAGAGGGACTTTCTTTTCTGATGAGAGAGAAAGAGGGGACTTCGTTGGCTTTTTCTGATGAGAGGACAAGAGGGACTTCTTTGCTAATAGGGTTTCCACAAATTCCGCTTTGAAGTTGGAAATCTTTTTAACTCAAGGGGTGTGCGGCTGTGCATATTTTTTGGACCGAATCGACCAAACCGATCGAACCGCCGGGTTTGGTCCGATTTGGATGGGTACCGATTTGAGCTTGGTTTGAAGCCTCCCCAAGCTAAATCGACCGAACCAAATGTAATTTGTAAGTGATCATATATATATATATATATATATATATATATATATATATATATATATAAGTGGGGGTTTTGATTAATTTCAAAAGGGCATTTAAGTAAAATATATATTTTTATATAAAATCCTACCCTCGTCTTTAGCCTATTCTTAAATCCTAAAGCAGTAAAGTAGAACTTATAGGAAAATCGATTGAGAAGTTGAGAAAATTTTGATGTGCAAGTAGAACTTATAGGAAAACCGAAACCGGCCGACCGAACCAAGCCGAACCGAATCTATTGGTTTAAGAGTTGGACTGTTTGGTTTGGTTTGAAGTCTAGAAATCGATTAGGACTGGTTTGGTTTGTGATTTTGGTCCAAAACCGACCAAATCAAATCAAATACACCCCTACTTTTAAGTATAAAAAACTAAACTTGGTAAATGTGCGGGTCTCATATATATATATATGGGGCTCTCAATGGGCCGAATTAGGGCTGGGCTTGGGTTCAACCCGACCCTATATATATATATATATATATATATATATATATATATATATATATATATATACGGGCTGGGTGTGAGCCGGGTGTTAGAACACTCAACCCAAGCTCTACTCGGATTGATCCAGGTTGCAACATGTTTATCCCGGTCTTGGTATAAAGTAACCCATATGTGTCATTAAATCAAAAATAGCTCGAGAAAATGAGTTTTTATTTTTCTGTATGCTTCTCATTCTTTTCAAGGGTTCCAAGAGATTTTTGTAAGTTTAAAGAGGAAGGAGAAGATGGAGAAGTAAGTTTCTTCTCCTTTTACAAGGATGTATGACTCACTGAAACAAAAGGAGAAGAAGTGGGTTTCATGGAGTATGACTCACTAGAAAGTACTTGCCAGAACATATAGAGAAGAAGAAGTAGGTTTAAAAGACCGAAAGGGAATACTCTCCGGAACAAAAGACTCACCGATTTAATTGAAAATCCAACTCCAAATAGATGGGATGAGGCTATGATGATGATTCTCAAATTGAATTATCGGAGTTGTATCATAATCGACTTTATCGAGTAAATCCATTTCAATTATTAACTTTTGCTCTTCGTAACGCTATCGACTTTATTCAATCTTGAAAAAAAATAACATAGGTCATATGAATTTAGGAAGTTAATAATTGGAAACAAAACATATAGCAAAATCTCCGACGATAATGAGATGTATAGTGTAATGATACCAAGATGTATCATCTTGGCTAATATAAATACTTTCAAGCATAGTCACAAAGTCTAAACTTTATCCAACAAATCCATTTCAATTTTTAACCTTGGCTCTTTGTAATTAGTAGTTGAAGCCTCGCTATCGACTTTCTTCAATCTTAAAAAAAATAACATAAGTCATATGAATTTAGGAGTTCATAATTGGAAACAACACATATAGCAAAATTTGGGACGATACTGAGACGTATAGGGCAATGATACCAATATGTATCATCTTGGCTATCACCCAATATAAATACTTTCAAGCATAGTCATAAAGTTTGGAGTCAGCAATAAATCAGCAATGGTCTAAGTCGGAAAAATTGGTCAAAGTAAAAAAAAATTGGAGGAAATAAAAATTTAAAATAATATAAAAAATATATCATAATGTATTTCAAGTTAGAAATAATAATTTTAATCAACAAAAGAGTACAAAATAAACAAATCCTAAAGGTTTTCTATGTACAAAATAAACAAACGAGTACCTTTAATTCCACCCACCAAATCTTTAAGTTCACCCAAGCAGAAACCCATTGACTGATTTGAATCCGACGATACAGATCATTTTTCATTTCATTCTTTCAAATAATGGATCTTGAGATCATGGGCGTGCTATCAGACAATATGTTTTTTTATTTCATATGGTACACATACCAAAATGTGACTTTATTTGAGCGTGATGAGTTCCTCGTGATGTTAAGATCACTTTTTTCGAATAGATACCATGTGAAATCAAAAACCGACGGTGGATGGTAAGAGCATGATCTCAAGATGCATCATGTGAATGATTGGGATGAAAAACGATCTGCATCATTGGATTCAAAGCAATCAATGGTTTTCAACGTGGGTGAACTTAAAGATTCGGTGGGTGGATTTAAAGGTACTCTAAACAAAATAGTACAATACCTAAAGATTTTTTTTCCCTTTCAAGTATAACTGAGAGAAAAAAAGAAAAAAATCGGACAACTTCCCAAAAATTATTGATTAATCGATTGAGTAACAACTTAGCTGATTAATCGGCAATAAAGTCGGGATAATTGTAAATCACTGACTTTTTCTAATTTGTTGGCACTAAAGTCGGGATGATTGCAAGTCGCCGACGTTGTGACTATGATTTCAAGTACATTTTTTACTGTATCGACAATACAAACTTTGGATCAATGATATCAAGACTGATATCGAGATGAGATTTTAATCCTTGTTCATAAACCTAGATGGTGATCCCCCATCCCACGAATCAAATTTTAAATTCATACCCGTTAATTAGAATTTATTGCTCAAATCGACCATGTCAAGAAGCCAACGTGGTCCTTAGGCAACTATCAGGGGCACACGCCAAAATATCACGATAATCACATGAAATCGTAAAGGAATTGTAAACCTCACTACTTTTCTTGTACTGGAACAAAAGATTAGAATGATCAAATGTCGTGAGTTTGACAAACCTGAAGTCAAGGTCTTTGTAAATACTCCATTTCGTTTTGAGGGTGGTGAATGATGAGAGGCTCGCACCTCTGCCTCCTGCAACTACATGGATAGTTCCATTCAAGGGACCCTTGTAGTCAGATTTCTCCTTATCTTTGCAAATATTCTGCAATACAATTGTTAAAATTAAAATAGTCTCACATCGGCTGTGGGCTTGGAGGTCTTGAGTTATATATAATTTGGGCAAACTTTATCGAACAAGCTGATTTTGTGGGGTTGAGTTAAGCCCATTGAAATTTTATCTTTTTTTTTTATTAATAGAATAGACAAATTTTCACAATCAATTACATTGTTTAACGTTACAAATATAATCGTGAGCGATTACAAATTGGTTTAGATAATTACAATTGGTTGAGATAGCTATTGTATAACAGATGTGTGGTAGTTATGTAATAAGGTACGCTCTAATAACATATTTATTGTTATATCTTTATCTATATTTGATTTCCTTGTCTAACTCCAACAATGGAATTCATGTAAAACTCAAGTTCAAATGTTAAAATATTCTAGAGTCTTAGGCTCCATATGACATAGCTCTGTGCTAGCCCATCTCACAACAAAGTTCATCTATTTTAGCAGGTTCTCATCTTCTTTGCTAAATATCTTGGTACTTGCTTTAGCAGGTACCTCTTCTCCTTGATAAAGCAAGATTTATATGTTCAATAGTTCTAACCTCCTCTGTACTCATTCATTGCCAGAGCATATTTTATTTATTCTGGTAGGAAGTTAGTAAAGAGCAGAGAGGTTGTTGTTAGAGCAGGTAAATCCTCCTTTGAAAGGAGTTAGAAAAGAGAATGAAAATCAACTAAAACAAGTGAACTCTGTTGTTATAAGGGCTACCAAAGAGCTATATTATATACAGCCTTAGTGATTGACAATTATATGTGGTTAATGGTAATAACGAAAAGTCATTTATCTGTGAAATATTTTCTTTATATGTATTATGTTATGTCATGAGAAATATGGTTACGAGGAGGTGGACTAAAAACTTGATTAAGATGTTATGAAAAATATAACATAGTATAAGTATAGGTTATTGATATATAGATGATTCAAATGATAGGATATAATTGACTCTCTTTGTCATTGTGACTAAAAAGGTAATATATTTGACTTGAGCAAGAGAGTAACTTCCATTTATACACCACTTGAAACATATGGAGCGAGAGAAGTATACCAGTTCCCCAAACGAGAGAGCAAATAGATATAAAATGTTTCACACGAAATTTGTATAGGATATTATTTTAGTATACACTTTGTTTTTATAATAAAATTTAGTATACACTTAAAAGTGTATTAGTTGTCACTTTAGACTATTTGATGAGTCTATTATGCTTTGTACAAATCTGTACAGTGTAATATTTAAGTATTATTCTTATTTTTGAAGGTCTAATATTGAAGCTCATTGAAGCTCATTGATTGGATGACTATTGAGACTATTGAGATTGATCACAAATATGTGCCACATGATATAACAGTGAAGTGTACTTCAATGGTGTAAGATCTAACACCTATTTTAATAGTGTAAGATCATCTAAAATATGTTTCTCGTTTCACGCCGTATCCCTGAGACGCAAGACGTCTCGGTATCAACCGTATCCGAGACATCTCAGATTTCACGAGATTTCAATCCATGGCTGTATGATGTGTATCGGATAGTGCCGATATCTGAAACATCTCGGAAATATAATATGAGATTAAAAAAAATGGAATTTAAAATAAGGAGCCATTACTTGCACACATTTTTCACGTGATTGCACTGAATTTAAAGAAAGACTTGGTATTTTAGGGACATATAATATGTAAAAATGCAATATGGGCCATCTGATTTGAAGTTCATGATCAATAGATCTCTGGTACATAAAATTGGAGCAAAACACAATACTTGTCATATGATCTATTGAAGTCAACTGTTGAATTATATAATAGCCTTTGACTCCATTTAATCAAATGATAAAAAATATATTTTATTCTAATATTTTGTAATTGATATATTTAAATCATGGCCTTTAAATCAAATGGCTTAGATGATGTTTTCACATAATAGAGGTCACCAAACTTATAAGTCTTTCTTTTAAATTCGGTGCACTCCGCTGCAGTCACTTGAAAAGCGTGTGCAAGTAATGGTTCCCTTAAAATATCTTCAACGACTAAAATATTAGTTGATCTTATACTATTAGACTACAAATCACTCTTACGTATGCCACTGACACATATCTGTAATCAATCCAAACAATTGAAGTGTATGTTCATAATAGGAACATATCACAAGTTGAAAAATATACCTATCGGACGATACATATCATGCAATCGATGACCTTCAATATGGTAGCAGTTAAAAATAAGGTATAAAAAATCGGCCGATACCGATACATATCGGTGATACGTATCAGTTTCTTTGTAAGCCGATATGTATCGGCCCCAATATGTATCTATATCTCAACTCAGTATCTCGATACGTATCGGTTTGGGCCGAGATTTGAAGTTTTTTTTTTTTTTTTTTTTTTTTTAAGTGACCAAGTTGTATCGATATCAGCCGTGTCATATTGATCCTCCATGGACTGATACCCGATACCGTTACCGACTTGGATACCTTGATTAAAAGTAAGAACAAGAGAAGATATTAGACTGCACAGATTTCGACAAGCATAATATCCATTCATGAATCATGACATATAATTTATCAAAATAGTGCATTAAAATATTGCCACGTGTATAAAAGTGAGGATTCATACACTTGTAATTGTAACTAATACAACATCCGATACAAATTCATCCATAAATAGGAAATTTCACTCGACTGATACGATATCATCTTGCTCAGCGTCAGGACGCGAAATTTACCACCCAAGACGTCTCGTCTTGGATGTTATAGGGATGCAAGTTTGGAATCGAAGATCCAAACTGACCGAAAATTGGCAACACGAATCGGACCAAAATCGAATCAAAACCGAACCGAGCCATGTCTAGGTTGTTTTGATTTCAATTTTGGGTGGCGAAAAAAAAAAAAACAGGCTATACAAATTGGACCAAAATTGAAAGAGAACTTCTTCTTTCACTTGTAGTGAAGTAACTCAATAGATAAGAAACTCTCTAAATTAGAATATTTGACATTAATTAGGAGATATAGCTTGATATTAATTAGGAGAACCTAAATTGCAGCGTATCTATTACTTGCCATTTTAACCCTTTCAAGCCCTCACAATCCGTGAAAGTCAAGGAGAATAATGGGTAAGCGGAAACAGCAAACATGTGATGAACTTCGATGACTTAAGGCCCAAGTTAACAACTCTATCTATAACTTAAACTTATAATTGAGTTCTAATTCTAATTAAACCCTCCATACGTATAGCTATATATACATATATAGTTACGAAGAAACCTCACTCACTCGCTTTTGCAACCACTTCACTCAATCTTTCGGAAAGAAGAAAAGAATTGACTCACTTCTGCTTCAAACACACAAAGGGTTTGAAGAAGAAGAAAGCAAACAGCTATTCATCTTCACCACTTGTGCTTCAAACACACAATTAACTTTTGCAACAAGGGTTTAACCCGTCGGTGTTTGACTCACTGCTGCGCTCGCTCGCGAGGAAGAAGAAAAGAAACAAGAAGATTGACGTTAGGTTTTGGTGCTATGGAGGAGAGCCGTTCTAGAAAGGGGAAGATGACTGCTGCTATGGATCTACTCAATTGCGTGCCCACCAAAAGGCATCTCAAAGAAGATAAAGATGATACAGTACCACTTGAACATGAGGGCTTGTTAGAGCTCCGTTTGGGCTTCTCTGCCACTCCTCATCTCAAAAGGCTCCCCAAAGAAGAGAAACATAACGGGCTAGAGCTTCTTCTTAGTGATTTTAAGGAGCTTAACCGCATTCCACCCAAACCCATAGACAACCCAATTATCACCCTTCCCAAACTAATTTTTGAAAATAAACATACCCAAACTGACACCAACTCTCATCATAATCCGATGCCCTCCATAAGGCCTGGTGCCCAAGAGAACCCACCATCACAAAACCAAGAAGACTTGTTAGAACCTGCAGATCATCGGAGCCTTAAGAAAACCCACCACCACCGCGATAATCTCAAAGTAACCTTATTCCGACGTCCCCCTAATCCTCCTCCCTTTTCCTTGTCCACAGTTAATAATACCCCGAAACCTACTTTTGAAAAGACACTCACAAAAACAGACATCCAACCTCATCATAATCGCCTTTTGCTGTCCAAGATTGAAGTTGAGAAAAAAATATTGCCATTGTTGAGCGAAAGTGAGAGGGTCCAAGTGCAGGAGACTAAGGAAGGAATCAGTGACATTGTGTTCCTAGATGAGAGGGGAGACAATTGGGCTCTCACTTTCAAGTTATGGAAGAGCTGCGGAAGCTATATGTTGATTGGGAAGTGGAACGATCTGGTGAAGGCCCATGGGGTGAGAGCTTTGGATCACAAGGTCCAGCTGTGGGCACTGCCACGTGATGAAGACAAAAACCAAAAGCTCTCTATGGTTATCAGGTTCAAGCCTTCACGGAATGAGAAAGAGGACAAAGACGATGATCATTTGAAGGCCTCGAGTTCTTTGTGAGAGTGGGAGCTTGCTTCTGAATCCTCGCTTATTTTCATAGATTCATCAGTCTAATATGTTTGGGTGATGGCAATGCCAAAGCGCTATCATATTAGACAATGGAATTGAGTTTCTTTTCATTGTTTGATTTTTTTATTTAGAAATTGATTGTAAAGACAGATTGGTAATGTTTTCATTTTTTACACGTATTTATGCATGCCTTCAAAATTCATAAGAATTAGAAAGATTTTAATTCACCACTTCTGCTTCAAAGATCTATTATGTGCTCACCTTGAGCATGAGATGAGAGACAAAAGTATAATGTCTGTGGAGTGAAACCACTCTGTTTCTATCAATTTTGGATGCTTAAATTGTCAATCAGTTTTGGATGCTTAAACCTCTTGCTCTGATTGAACAGAGTGGTCTCACGCCACATCCTTTTGCTCTGATTGAACCACCATAATTCTATTATCTATGAATTTGGCTTGTGATAGTATTATTATATGGGCAAGTGAACTGTGGGAGACATTGGTTTTGGAAAGGGAAGGAGAGGCTGTAACCCATTGGAGTGAGTGACCAAATGGCCCTGAAAAAAAAAACAGCCAATTGGTTTTGCCCAACTGCATCATCCTTAAGCTTTCCAGAGACTTCTCACCAATCCGATTTCCAGTCTAAATATTTTCAAACACTCCAGTATGCAAAAATCAAAGCAGCAGTCCCAAGCCTAAAATGTTATAATGAATGATGAGTGGAAGAAAAACTTTTAAAAAGAACAAAATGGTTGGTGCAATAAAAGAGTGGATAGTTAGTTTCCTGAAATTATTTACAGATGTAAACCTATCTTCATTCTCTCTACAATTGCTCAATTAATTCCGCTTCTTGTCGTAATCTGGTTTAACAAGCTCAACAGGAGCTCCCTTACTTAAAGCTGAAAAATTAAAAAAGAAAAAGTCTCCAAAAATCACAAAATACAGGGCTTAAGTAGGGATGCAATATTTTGACCCCAAATCTGAACCCAGATCGAAACGAACCGATTTGGTTTGGTTTTTATTTTCAATTTCAGAAATCAAAACCGGAAAAAATCAATTTGATTCAGTTTTTAAATTTTAAGAGTGAAAACTACAAGCTTCAAAGATTAAATCTTCAGTTGCAAATACCAGGCCCCAGTGGAGAATTGCATATTTGAACTCCTCATGTTCAAAAGGGACAGTGGCACGTTGTTAGAAAGAAAGACTTTATAGTTTTGAGATCTGTGCCATGTGAAACAACATCTAAGCCATATGATTTGAAGGCAATGACGTAACATAAGCTCTACCATCTGATTTGTCTCAATCAACCATTGAATCATATGATAGATATCATATTTCATGTCGATCCTTGGCAGAGAATATTTTTGCGTCATGGCCTTCAAATCAAATGCCTTAGATGGTGTTCCACATGACTACGGGTGGAAACATGCCGATAGGGTTTTGGCTGGGCTTGAATATATCCAAGCCTGGACGAAAAATTTGAACTTGGCCAAAGCCTGGCCAAGGCCGTACAAGATTATGATTCCGAGCCCAAAAACCGACCCGCAACAAACTTTAAAACCCTAGGCCCGGCCCAACCTGTTTATTCATAGATGAGCCGAACGAATGAGAGTTTGGGAGAAAGATAAGGAGGCTTCTTTGATCCTCTGCTCTTTTAAAATTTTAGAAATCCTTTTTTATTGCCAAGATAATATCTTCAAAATCATTTTTTTATTGAAAATATAATTTCTTGTTAGGAATTTAAATTTAAAATTATTGCACTAGATGTTAAGAGAGAGAGATAGAGATCTATGATCTCTTCTACTTTAAATGGACGTCATGAGATTGGTGATAAGAGGTTATCAAATATGAGAGGGTGACAGGCTTAGGGGATTAGGCTCGAGCCAAAACGTTTAATTATCGGTCGGTTTTTTTCCCAATCTTCCACACAATATACTTGAGATCATGGGCCTACAATCATATTGTTATCTATTGATTCCACAAGACACAATTTCCAAAGAGATGATCGCAACATATCATAAAAAATGATTCATGCTCACTTTTTGGGATTTGTCACATAAGGCATCAATAAAATGACCATATGATGGTAGGCCCATGATCTCAAGATCTATTGTGCGGAAGATTGGGACTAAAAACGATCTACATCATTTGATTGAAAGTTGTCAACATAATTTTCTTTGTTTAAGTGGTGTGACAGTAACAAAAATGGGTGTGGCCGTAAAAGTGTTCAATTTATATTATGCACACTAGCTGTCTATCCAATGGGTAGAGGGTACACAAGTACACTAGTCGTCTAATCAAGGTAATTTTGGGTGCCCAATGAGAAAATGGCATATGCCTGACTTGACCCGGAAACCCGACCCAATGAAAATCCCCTATTTTTCCTTATCTATATAAAATGCTGGGGCGGGTCGACTCAAACCAACCCACTTTTTGTCCAACAGGACTTGACCAATTAGTTCACCCAACCCAAAGGTCGGGTCGGATGTCTCATGCCCGACCGTCTTGATGAGTCAAGCTTATGTGCCCGACTTAGTAAAAAATTTGAGTTGGGTGGGTGTGGTCGTGCATCGGGTTGACCCGACCCATTGACAGTCCCAGTTGTGATTTATGTAAAATTTGAGTTACTGGCATCTAAATTCAAATTTTCTTAAACCAGTCTAATGAAGGATTTACAAATATTAAACCAAATCTAAATACACTATTTTAACATCCAAACAAGTGCTGTCAAAATTCAAATATTTCAAATCCTTGATTTGAAATGCCTAAATTTGAATTTCTCAAATTCAAACACTGGTTCCCAAACACAACCTAAGAATTATATCTGGTACCATTCTGCCTCTGATCTTTTCGGTATAATATCTGATACTGTTAAAGTCCCCAATCACCAGCCATGGGAGCAATGTGGCATTTGAAATCCTCATTAGATGCTTCCAAAGATTAGTTCTATCACTAGCGAAATTAAACATGCTGTAAGACAGAATGAAAGATTGGGACGAAAAGTGATCTCTATCATCTGATGCAAAGCAATTAACAAGTTTTGTTATTGGAAGCCATTACTTACACTCGAAAACTTGGCCCTTGCACCGAAGTTAAAAAAAGACTTAATATTTTAAGAACATGTGATGATAAAAATGCAATTTGAGCTGTCTGATTTGAAGTTCATGATCTCGAGATATTTAGTACATAAGATTAGATCAAAATATAATCTTTATCATATGATTTATTATAATCAGCTATTGAATTAGTTGGACTTTTACACTTACAATCTTTAAATAATAGCAGTTAAATCAAACGATTTAGATAGTGTTTTTAAATAGTAGAAGTTATCACACTCAAGTCTTTGCTTTAAATTCCGTGCAAAGGCCAAGTTTCTTAGGACTCCATTTGTTATTTTACCAAATTTATTATATGAATTCAGAGACCATCATATCATTATGGTAGAGCTAAGACAGCCCCATTTTGCTTATCGGGTCCTCTACGAAGTGCAATTATTAGCATTATGCTTATCGGGAATTTAAAGTACGATTTAAATTGACATATCGGCTAGGTCCCAGGCTTATATCCGATGTGTAAAAAGAGCACATATGACCCAATATGGCCTAATATAGGCCAATATGGTCCAATATTTGACCAGTTTGAGGTGATTTTTGGCCTCTTATAAAATCGGGTCCATATACAAATCGAATGGGGCCTAACACAATCCATATAGCCGAAATGTGGATGATTGTACACTTTTCTTTTTTTCAAGATCGATATTGAAGTCCGCCCAATCGAATGAATCCAAATCTTGACTAGGGCTTTCAGATGCCTAGCTAGCCTTAGTCCTAATTTGACTATAATTAAAAATTATAAATATATATACTTAAAAGAAGATGTTCCTATATATATATATCTCATCTACATATAAAAAGAAAGTAGTTCAAAATTGGTATTGATTCCTTTTTATTGAAAGGATATTATTTCATTCTATCATATTGTAGCAAAATCTCAAATTATGCAGACTTCATTAATACGATAATGACTTCATTTTGGTTGAGGTACCTCTGTTTGCGCTTATGGCACCCACATCCCAAACCCCTTCAAAACCATTGATTGCTTTGGATTAGGTGACGGGGATTGTGTTTCATCCCGATATTCCACACAATAGATCTTGAGATTATGGCTCACCTATCAAATGGTCATTTTTTTACTATATATATGTCACATAGCCCAAATCAAATTGCCTTTGAATCATATAACATATATCACGCTCAAACGTGAATTTAGGGCCATTGATTGGGAACCTGTGACACATGAAATCAAACAATGACCGTCCTATAGATTAGCTATAATCTCAAGATATATTTTATAGAATATTGGGGTGAAACATGACGTCCATCATTTGATCCGATGCAATCAATGATTTTCAAAGGTGGGGACTTGGGAGCTTTCAGAGAATGAGTGGACGCAAAGAGAGGTACCCATTAATTTATGATAAAAATGAAATCATATTAACATATAATAATATCAATAATAAATAAAAATAAGGGAGAATTATTCACACCCGTACATGCTCTTTCACAAGAAAAAACTATTGATTGCCTTCAATCAAACGATGGAGATCGTTTTTCGTCCCAATATTTCGTATAATAGATCTTGAGATCATGCCACACCTATCAGACGATTAGATATTTATTCCACATGACACACATCCCCAAAGTGATTGTCTGACAAGTGTGCCATGATCTCAAGATCTATTTTGTGGAAGATTAGGACGAAAATGATCTCCATCGTCTGATTCAAGGTAGCCAATGTTTTTTTTTCCCGTGAAAGAGTGTGTGCTCTTCACAGGAAAAATGGGTGCAAATAACATCACCCTAAAAATAATTAATTGTTCAAAACTACAGTATAGATGTTTTTCATGTCAGTAATGTCACACAACCTTCCATCCAAATCAAGGGTATTCAAACCAAGTGAACCGACTTCAAGCATATCCGTGACTGATACGGCGGTCAATCCGTATAAATTGTGTACCAGTTTGGCGGGATATCCGTTCTTTGATTTCCAACAGTGAAAATACTTCGTTCGGCACAAGTCACCTCTTGTAAAAGGGCTTGAGCATTGTGAAATGGTTCATATGAACGACGATGGTGGGTACTTCCATCGGGAGCTCGATGCTATACTACTCGAGCAATTATTTAAGTGATTCTTTTAAGTGTGTGTGTGTGTGTATAAGGGTGTGTTCCATTGGACTAGTAATAATGTGATTAGAAATCATGCATCATCTAGCCTTTTTGGGTCAAGCAATTGTTTTAAATTCTGCTTTCATGTTTAGAAATACGTCATAAAACATATGTGTGATGTCAAAAAATATACATGCTATTTTGTTTCCTTATTGAACTAGGATGTAGCTCACCCTTCGACTATACGTCACAGGTTCAGGGATAGCTGAGGACATTGAGGACCAGGAGTTTGAGGACACAGACTACGTGCCCTTGGAGGAACAGGAGCCCCCTCCAGAGGATTTTTTTTAGTAGACGTGCGCTGTGGCACTTTGATTATTTTGTAAGAATCACTGTAAGGTTTAGTACGTCCGACCACTCCTATTTTGTAAGAAGTCAAATTACCTAGAAGTAGGTTATTCTTTTTGCGAGCCATCCCAAGTGACCTTTGTTGTGTCACTGATGGCTCGGTTCGATTCTTTATTTTATGTGATGGGCATGAGGATTGAACCGTCTTTTGGTAGTTAGTAATATTTTATATAGAGATTGAAGTTTAAATTACTTTATTAGGATTCATTTGATTATTTAGATGTACTTTGCTTCCACTTAGGCATAGATGTACCAAGTGTACTATATAAAGTTAGGATACGACCTAAACGGTTGTATTGACGACGCGGGTTTTGGGGTGCCGAAATTCGGGCTGTCACAGCAAATCACAAAAATAGTAATCCAACGTAGGCTTTGGCTCTCAATGAAATTCCTAATCCCTAACCTTCATATCCTAAACACCCAATTGCTCATATCATTCAAAGCATCACATTTTGATCCTATTTCATGAAGTAGCATTTTATTTCTTGATACACCCAAAAAAAAATCTAATTAGGTAAAGAAAATTTAAATCACAACGGCCAAAGTCACAGCTAATTCAATATTTAATATTTAATCATTAGGTAAAGAAAAAAAATAGATTTTTTTAATATCCAAAATCAGTATTAAAAATGAATCTTTTTTTAAACCCTAGCCCACAAATTAGGAAAAAAAGAGGAAGAAAAAGAAGCACTTGAAGAAAACCTCTAGAAATCGTTGATCTGTAACAGAAATCGCTGATCGCTCTTCGTAAAGCAGAGAGAAGATGGCTCTCGTCCTCTTCCGAACCGTAGAACGCTAGAGAAAGATTTTCATTCTTATACTGATTTTTTTGGTATTAGCAAATAAAAGTGAGGCTATTTTAGTCCCTGCAACAGCGAAAACACCGTCGCCTTTTGTTCCTCGCGAGAGCTCGCTCAACCCACTTAAACGAGCAGCTAAAAACTGCTCTTTTAAAGAGACCTAAAATCAGCTATTTCACTCTCTTAAAGAGTAGAGAGCACTTTTAACCAAACAAACTCTTATGCTAAACTGCTCTATAAAAGATCAGAAAGCTGCTCTTTGCTTCAAAAGTGCTAACCCAAACACAGCCTTAGTTTCTGGGAATACCTGGAGTTTTTGGATGCAAACTTGAGATAATAAATTAATCACTAAGTGAGACGTGGGGTTGTAATATGTGTGTTAAATTGAAATTATTATATTATTTGTTTTACTGTACTGCGATCTTAACAAAGTCTTGTTTCTTGTCACTTAAGATCTTAAGCATCTACGTCTCTTCCTCATGGTCTCTCTGTTTCTTTGTCGTTTGAAGAAGACGACTAACCCGTGGCCTATATATGCACGATGGGTCTCATGGCCCCATGACCCAACCCGTCACATAGTCCACATGCCTGACGCGGCCCAAAAAAGGTGTTTATTGTTTTATTGGTTGAAGAGTTGCTTTATTAGAAGCAGACTTGAAGAAGACGACTACAAAAGAGGAGAGTGGTTTCCTTTTTAGTGTAGGGTTCCCTTCCTATAGAAAACCTTTAAAATATTATTGCATGTGTAGTTAGGGCACGATAGTTGGTGCTTCCCAACTCTATATGACTTGATGACCCAACCCGGTACAACCCTGACTGACCAGACCCGGCCCATGGACTCATATAAGCTCATGATCCAATCCTATCTGTGACCCGGCCCGACCCAGTCAACAACCGGACTCGGGTCATGACCTGATCGAGCCCATGGTCTGGTTGAGTCCATTCCTGGCCCATGGTCCGCTCCAACCCATTCCCGGGCCATGGTATATGACCCAGATTCAGCCCATTCGATTAAGGCCCATTTTTATCCATATTATTCCTTATTCTTTTCGAGTCATTTATGGGCTATCTATAGGTCCAATTTTGAGACATTATATATGAATTTTGACTTTCTCGGACATTTCAGATCTATTTTTAAAAATGAGCTCTCTGTTATGACTTTTTCATGACCTGATGCCCTTTTGACAATATTTTAATCGGATAATTAGTATATCTTGAGTGCCTTTAATTAAAGTTAGGATTGTGAGGAAATATAGAGTTGGGTATTAGAAGTTGTGCTCTAACACTAACGCTGATACTTACATAATATTACCCATGATTATTATTAATTTTGACACTTATCCACCACATGAGTTAGATTTGGCTACTTGGAATGATTCTTCTACCCAACGGTAATGCTCCTTCCTGGTATTATGGTTTTCATAAATAAGGTTTAATTTTATTTGATTGTTCTCAACATTTCATATCCGATTCAAGGTAAATATCATGTATATTTTTCAATGCTCTATTGTCGATGTTGACTAGATGTGACATGCATTCCTACATAATCATAGTTTAATAATTATAGATAATTTGTTTACTTAATGCATATGTATTTTATAATTATTTGATTTTGATTAATTTATTCATCAATTACAATGAGTGACATTGATTTATCTTTCAAAAGTAGATTAGTTAGCAAGATGTGCATATATTTATAAATAAGTTTTTGAAACCTTGAATCAGACTTAATTTAGTTGAATGAAATTTAAGTCGTACCTCAGGGATCAAGGTAGACCGGTAAAACGATCATTCGAGGGTACGTAGCTGAAATAGGCCGAGGTCTACCCAAAGGTGATCACCTATGTAGGTTACGTGACTTTTGAATCTTAATACTTGTGTCTCATTAAGATCAGGTTGGCACAAGCTTCTATGAGGTTTCTAATTTCTAGCCAAAGCTAATTTAGGAATTTTATGTAAGTAGGGTGACTAGAATAATCATAAGTGTTTCAGAGAGAGAATGATAATCTTTCTGACTAAAGTTGATGGAGAGTCTGGATCAACCATACAATACTAGTGATTAGGACTATGCGTGTTTTCTCAAACATGATCTTAGAAAGCAAACTGTATATCGAAGTCTCTGACCAAAGGTGATGCTGAGACGATGCGACCGGGCTGTCCCATAGAGTGAATGTTTGCACATGACATACACTTTAATTAATTCGAATTTGACCCTAAGTTCGAGTTAAGTCGAATTTGAACCTTGGAGATTAGTTAGTAACATATGGTAATAGTTCATGATAAATTTTTAGTGAAATATGGTCATGCGGTAATTCTCAAAGACGATCTGTAATATATGATTATAGATTCATCAGACATATGATCATGACGTATTTCACAGAGAATAGTTAATAATATATGGTCAAAATATTTGATACATTATAAAAGTATAGTGACATATTTTTTAGTGTTATCTAATGGTATATGGTCACTGTTAGTGTAGTTATAATTGTGTCTACCATTTTTAAAATTTTTAATGGTATTGAGCATCGAAAAGATTTCAATTTTTTGACTTAGCGTGTGACTAGTGATTTTATAATACGATAAATGAGAAAGGTTAAAGGATGACGATGATGATTCGTATATCGATAAGTGAGACACAAATTGAATAACTATAAAATGTGATAGAAATATAACACTCAAGAACATATTTTAAAAATATTAATGTTTTTAATTTGGAGATGATTTTATGATTTACTTCATAATTTGTCTATTTTCGTAGTATTAATTTATTTGAGGCGAACTATACTAAAATAACATTTAGAGCAACAGACAATGAAGTTGATATAGATAAAAGTTAAAATACCAAAATTGATAATTAAACCTTATTATTGTAATTAAATTTTCAGTGAAATTTAATGATTTTTAATTGATATCAATTTTTATGGACATGATAGGTTTTTAATTTATGGATAGTTAATGCAGTTACGATTAAGCTGTTCTTGTCGGAAACTTACTGATTTTAAGAAATGATTAAATCAGTGAGAACTTATAGTTGTTAACAGTTATTACTCGCTTTAAAACTGTGATGTTCATATCGAATTAGTTTTTTTCTGCAGAGTTTTAGTGGGAGTTGTCTCTCTGATATTGGTTAATTTATTTTTGTTGTTGATGCATCATATATTTTATTTTTTATGTACGTGCTATTGGTTAGTTTATTTTTATTTTTATTATTGATGTATCATGTATTTTATTTTTATTATTGATTATACTATATCCATCTGCATGGGAATTTTATCACATGGCAGAGTAGCGAGGTTGTACTTCGATATGCCTGGATTTTATTTGGGCTAGATGTGATTAGGCGCCACATCGGTAAACCTTCATTCTAATAGTTTGGTAACTGAAAGTTATAGGCGGGGAGTCAGTAATGTATTAGGAACGATATATCCTTGGGGGTATGACGCATGGACAAATATAGAAACTATACAGATATGTAAGTTATCTGGTATCACTAAATAAAGACTTAAGTTCATTAATGATGCTAGTTTTGTGACCATGAATTGCCTAGTGTCGATTCGTAAGAGTGAATACTCTGTGGACCATGATCCTTTACTGGTATTGTTATTGAATTTAGGTGGTTGTTACGAAGTATCGAGATAATGGGGGTCAATGATTTTTCAAAATATAAAATAGATGGTCATCCGCTTTTCAGAGTTTGTCAGTCAAGAGAGTCGTTTTCAAAAATTATGTTTTGATGAGTGAAGGTGTAGACCAAGTGGGGAATGTTGGATTTTTGTGGTCAACACCTTAACCCATTTTTAGGTTTCTATTAAAAATTGGGTTGGACCTTTGACTACACGTATCTCGATGTGATAGGAAACAAATAATTTTCTAATATAAGTGATATGTCTCCACTCTCTTTCCTTGATGGCCTAGGAAAAGGAAGTGATTATATAAGGAGACCACCGTCCCCTCTTCCTCTAACCCTAGCATATTCTCATCTAGAGGCTAGACTTAGAGAAGATGACAGGTAACGTGGACTCGGATTCTCTGGTAGAGATCATCGTTTTCATTGCGAAGATTACTAGCGCATCGACCCGAAAATAGATACAAGGTACGCACATATATTTTAATTTATGGTTTGTTAATTTATTGCTTTGATTGATCATGCGTCTAGATCCTAGGGCATATATTTGGATGGTCGAATCGATAGATTCATATAGGTCCATCAATATTCACGTATATCGAGAAAAATCATCCACAAACAGTATGTAATATTTGGAACCCAAGATAAAGAGACATGAAGAGCTCCAAATATCAGAATGAATCAATTCTAGAGGAGAAGAAGTAATGGATGTAAATAAATTAAAAGGTAGCCGAGTACTCTTTCCTACATGACAAGAGTTACAAAAATTATTTATTTTAATAGTTCCACTGAAAGGTAAATTAGAAGAAGAAACTAAACGATGCAAAATAAAAATTGCAGGATGGCCGAGCCCTTGATGTCAGATGAATGACGTAACCCGTTCCCCGATGAAAGCAAACGATCGAGTAGATGGATGCGAAGATTTGCTTGACAAATGAAACGGGTACAACCCATATTTACTCTTCCCTTGAAAAAGCATCATCCCCGTCGCGATGTCCTTTACAAGAAAACCATCGGATGAAAAAATAAAGTAATAATTGTTATCACGCGAAAACTGATTGACAGATAGTAAGTTTGCAGAGGTGGATGGACAATGTAAAATATTTTGTAAATGAAATAGAGATGAATCACAGTGCAAGGAAGTAGATCCAATGTTTGAGATTTCCAAACCTGAACTGTTACCAATGGCCACCTTATCCGACCCATTGTATTCATAATGGATGGAGAGGTTTGCCAGATCAAGGATAATATGTTTGTTGAAGCGCCGTTATCGGTGAACCAACTTTGATCCTTCATGGTGGAATCAGAGGCAGCAACCATGGCAGTTTACTCATGGGGTAATATGTGTCTATTAGTTGTTGAGATGGTTCGCCCACTTGCGAGCCGGAACGAAGAGAACCTCAAACCGGTTTGCGGTTGGGTGGGTGGTTCAGCGGATCGGGTATGTGGGCAACACTGTTACAAATTATGATTCGATCAAATGGTGGGTAATTGGTGGGTGGAGACTTGTGTCAAATTGTAAGTGGCTATGTAATTTGATGCATGTTGGTATGTCTATGATGTTTGAGTCTTTTCCAGGTTGGATGGTTTCATATTAGATGTATAAGCACCATGCACTTCGTTTCAGTATTGAAGTTTACCGTTTTAGATTATATTTTACATGGTCTTGCCATGTGATTTTGGGAGATCTGACATAGAAATCATATTGGAAGCCTGATTTAGGCTTTTGAATGGTTTCTGATATGTGATTTGGATCTTCAACTAATAGCAATATTCAAATATTTTGTTGTATGAAAAATACTCTTTTTCACCCTAAAAAAAGTAGTGCATCTGACTTAGCCAAATGTCGCTTAAAGTGGCTTAGAAATGTTCATTAGAGGGACGAAGAAGACCCTGTATACAAGTTTGAGAGGCTGCAAATATAAGGAAGTAGGAGAAGAGAAACTGGTGAAGACTTGGAGGGAAGCCATGATAAGAGATATGAAAGATTGCGAAGTTACAGGGAGCTTAGTGGATTGAAAGTGAGTGAAGAAGTTGGGCTTGCGAGGCCGGCCTCAAGTAGCTTGGAAAAGTCCCTATTGGAGATGATGACGATCCACTTAGAAGTGTGTCTTTTTACTAATTTACATGCTCATAAATAGGATGCATGACCATTTTGGTAAAAGGAGATTCAATAGGGTCAACGGTCAAGTCCTATCAGGTAGAATTGAATTTCCAGTCCTACCTCATCTGCTGCCCTTGGAAATAGAAGAATCTTGATTGCACATCATGCTATAAAAAGTGAAAACCAAAAAAGTCAAGATTCTCCTATTTCGAAGGGCAGTTGATGGGGTGGGACTAGAACTCCAATTCTGCTTGGTAGGACCTAACCATTCCCCGATTCACTAGCGCTATGAATATTCTTGTCACTATTTGCATGCTCATAAATAAATGTGCTCCTCTAGGTGCATGACCATTTGGTAGCTTTAAAGGCACCCACCGCGTCATGAGGGTCACCTACGCTTAAAATCATTGATTGCTTTATATTGGATGATGGAGACCGTGTTTTGTTTTGATCTTCCATCCAACAGATCTTGAGGCCATGACAATCAATTTTCAATTCCATGTGACTCAATTCCCAAAAATATAGCCCTAAAGTCACATTTGAACCATCGTAACCTTAGGGTTAATTTTTTGGGATTTGTGACACAGGAAATAAAAAATTGACCACCTGATGCTACGTTAATGGCATTAAGATCCCTTGGGTGGAAGATCGGAGTAAAACATGATCTCCATCATTTGATTTAAAGAAATCAATGGTTGTGGGCGTAATTGCCACTCAAGATTCAGTGGGTGCGTTTAAAGCAACTCATGACCATTTTGGTAAAAAGAGATTGACTAGAGCTCTAATATTTTTAGGGCAAAAGCATACTATCATTGATTTGCAGGCTCATAAATAACTATGTTCCTCTCTGGCATGACCATTTTGGTAAAAGGTCAATGACCCGAGAACAAAGAGGGGGAGGAGGGGGGTGGCTCAAATCTTGTAGAATTTTTTTTTTCTCATTTCCTTTCTTTGTAAAGGCAACTTGGATAAGAACTTGGATAAGATCCATGGACAAGATCAATCAAGTACAACCCAAAAAATTTGGGCACTCAAATCTACCTTTGAAAAGGTGGTCAATGGTGCCCATGCACCAAGTTGGGTTTGGGGGGCAAAAAAGCAATTTTAACCCAAACGAACAGGTGTTGTTTTGGATTTTGACCTTACCACGTGATCTAGCACCCGGAGGCAACCATTTTGGGCTATACCCAAGTGCATATCCTCCATCTGATATATTACTTGCCTCTGCGTTAAAAAAATTATATTGGTTTATATTTCCCATCCGATCAATTCGAGTTTCAGTATAGAGTATACTGTGACCTCACATCATCTCCTCCAGCCAGCATGCATTTGACCGCTTTGATTGAAGAAGATAGAGATTGATTGTTTTTCGTCCCAATAATGGATCTTGACCACATGGCACACCACTGTTACACATTATTATAGGGTCACATTTTGGGATGTCTGCCATGTGAAATCAAAATTTATCCATATGAGGATAAGCCCGTGATCTCAAGATCCATTATGTGGAAGATTGAGAAAAAAAACAATCTCCTCTTATGCAAAGCAGTCAATGCATTCCGACTGGAGGAGAGATGAGATGAGGACTCAGTTTCTCAGGATGTGCATGCACTGATTGAACAGAAGTAAAAGGCATGCAACCACTTTTGCACTAATACTCACTGGAATCCAAACTATGTTTTTTTTTAAATAACAAAAAAAAATAAAAAAAATTAAAAAGTACAAGAAACTTTCATACAGAATTACAGATGATAAGAGATTATTTTTTTAAAAATAAATAAAATAAAAATGAATTCCAATTCTTTTGCAAGTGTTCTGTACATGAGAAGTCATTACAATATTTGAGGCTTATTACTCTGTTAGAATGATGGGGCTGTAGAATCTTCATCTAACTGCCTTTCACTGAAGGCCTTTCAGCCACTAAACCCCACCAAAAGTTGACGGTCACAAGATTCGCGCAAGCCAGCTTTTCCCAGCGTTCAGTGGAAACAAAACTCCAAACAAAAATTGATCTATAATCTCTACTCTGTTATATCGAAACAAAGCTTAGCCTCATCCCAAGGACCATTGATCTCAAATTTGTATTCTTGAATCTTTATGAGCCAGTAGGGACAGACCAGTGTAACAAAAACCAGGAGACCTGATATCATCACAAAGAGTAGGCGGTGCAATGAAAAAACAATCCCCAAAGTCACACCCATCAATGAGAACGAAAACCATAGGTGCAGCTTCAAAGAGTACTTTTTGATACAATAAGTGACCAATGGCGCGAATAGGAAGACCTGTAAGGAGAAGAGCATAATAGCAAACACATGAAGCCTGGATGGCAGGCGAGAAGAGATGAGAACAGATGCTACAATTGACGCGTTCAAAGAAATATTTCCAATCAACGTCGGGTTGTTCAGAGCCCCAGGGGGTCTTATTGTGGACCCCGAATAGTCGTGCAGAAAGAGATGGACTAAAAGAAGAAAAACTGTAAGTGCCCAAATGGAATCCGAACTGATGGACTTGGTAAGAGTGTAGTAGATGGGAGCCAAGACGTATAAACCGCTTATGAAGAAGGAAATGTTAATGATATATCGAGAGAGAATTTCAAGAGAGAGCTTATTTGCCGTAAGCAACAGGACTAAGAAGCCCGACAGGAGAAGAGACACATCAAGAATAAGGAGGGTAGTCTCATCGACGACCGAGTCTAAGGTATAGGACCAAACACAAACCACAAGAGCTACAACACAAAGATACTGGGATATGGAAACTGAATCTTGCATCACTTTTAACATGTCCCTCTTCACAACGTTGGCGTTCATGACCATGGCTTCGAGGAAGGATTCGTCTGTGTAGTTGTCTTCGTAACCTAGTTGCATCCCTCCGTAGGCCACTTTTTTCCATTTTGGCTGAGAAGGCAGGTTCCCTTCGGCTTCGGTCTCCATCGTCGTCCACTTGTCTAAAGCAAATAAAGATATTTAGTTTTAGATTTCGCCGAATCAATTCTAAATCCTGCCGAGCTCACTATTAATCAATCCAATGTAAGAAACCCCTTCTAACTAAAGTTAAAATTGAAATTCAAGGCACAGCTGAGTTCATGGCTAGATTTTGGAACCCGTTCAAGAAAGGGAGGATCTCAGATTCAAATCCACGACACCTGCATGAACAATATTTTCATAAGTAACATTCTACTAAAATATAGAAAGAAAAATTAAGCGGCCAACGGACACTCGTGCCCAAGGGTTAAAAATGTCTTACATATCATCTGCACAAGGGGTAATCCTCGATAATGGTTATTGAGAATATATGACACCTACATGATCATAACAAGGCTTTGTAACAAGGACGCCATTTTAAAAATATGACGTGTTGTATTCTTGTCAAAACATGTTAAACAAATTTTTTGTTCCTAGTATTACACAAATTAGATAATTTTGGTATGCCCCTATCAAATGAATAAATTTTATATATTTTAAGCATGTGTGATCAGATTTGTATCATAATACATCAGTAAACACTCTTTTTTAAAAAAACAAATTAGAGCTATAATTTTATTAGATCTAACGAAGTTACATCAGTAAACACTATCATATTGAAACAAGTCAGTCACTTCAGATCAATGCTCATGTTTTCGGAACATACAGACTGTTGCTTTCCAAAGTTCTTTCCTTCATTATACAAGTTAAAAAAAAAAGGAATTTATTTTTACCTCAATGTCATTGAGGTAAAAATTGAAACTTGAAGCTCTATAAGCACAGGAATAATACTTACCACTAAGCATATACAAGTAACGTAATTCTCAAGGTTTATATTTGTTCCATTCTACAAATCTTTACCCAATGTTTGCTCCTGCGATCCGTAGGTTCATCTTTCTCGCTAACCTCCAAGGCTTAACCATACAAAAGAAGCTGATTATGGCAAGCATGTTCCTACCAAGATTTTCAGCCATAGTTGCCAAGTTCCGTCTACGAACTGAGTTTTTTATTTATTATCAGTAATAATCAAATATATTAAAAGAAAAGAAAAAAAAAAAGAGAGAGAGAGAGAGATACATCCCAGACTACGCGAGGAACTTAGGCACAGAGAGCCAAAAAGACAACATAAAACACCCAAACAGAAACCACACGACACCAAAGACATCCCACGTCCAACGAGACACCCCCCCCCCCCCCCAACAATGGATGCAGCATGGCTTAAAAAGTTCAAAAAGAGGTGGTGTTGGTGTTGTTGCTAGAGATTGTAATGATCAGGTGATTGCTGCCATGTGTCAAGGATTCCCTCGATCCTCCTCCGTGGAGCATGTTGAATGTCTGGCGGTTCTACAAGGTATCCAGATAGCTCGGGAAACAGGTAGTCGGAAAATCATTATTGAAGGGGATGCTAAAATCGTGATGGAAGCCATTAATGAAGACACGGAAAATTTATCAGATCTAGGTAATATGATTATTGAAGCCAAGCAAGAATTAAAATCTTTTTACCAGGCTCTCTGTTGTGACCGACCTAGAATCTGTAACAACGTTGAGATTTGCTTTCAAAGTTGCGTATAGATGATAAGCAGTATCATTTGTGGAAGGATAATTATCGGCCATCCATTGTATTTGTCGTTATGAAATGAAATCTTATGTTATTCTAAAAAAAAATAATTTTAGACAAAAAAAGAAAACCCATATTTCTACTGAGAATTTTATCAAACATCACAGCATCATAATCCCGTTAAAAAAACTGAAATTTAGGTCATAATAGTTTTAACCTATGTTTCCATGAAAAGACGAAGAAGACAAACCTGGTTGCATGAGAGAAGGGTGAGAGGGGAATCAGATTTGGCCCTCTCATCTGCTGATCAGAGAGGACAAGGTCTTGATTTTGGGGGTGCGGGGAGGAAGTACTTAATAGCAGTAACTAAGAGGAACCTTTTTGCAGTAGATCCACTCCAAATCTTAGATTTGGGACATCAAATGTGCTTTGCACATGCCAATGTGCTTTTATTTTTTGCTGCACATCAATTATGAATTTGCTAAGAGCACACCAACTTTTCTACTAAAAGTTTTGGGCAATCCGCCTTCATTTCGCAAACCTTTACTGGGAACCAATATTTTGGAGGCCCACATGGAACTCAAATTATAAACGTAGGCCAGATTATAAACAAGGGAGAAGACGACTGGGAGGTGGGCGAAGGAGCTATAAAGGTGTTTGATAAGTGAAGACAACGGTGGGTGTTCCAACAGGATCCCTTTCGCTCAACCGATCTCCTCTTTCTAAACTCTGCTTCTAAAGTCCCCTCTAAATAGAAGGGTAATTTTGATTTCTCATATCTACAAGACTAGCTCACACGTGTCGGTTATTTTCAACCTTAGAACTTCTAATATCCGTGAAACCCTTTTTACCTAAAACTGTTTTCCTAGTATAATACCCTAAAACGTTTTCAAATGGGGCATTTTTTCCAATTTTCCCTTGTTTATAATCTGGCCTACGTTTATAATTTGAGCTCCATGTGGGCCTCCAAAATACTGGTTCCCAGTAAAGGTTTGTGAAAGGAAGGTGGATTGCCCGAAACGGGCTGTTAGTAAAGGTTGATGTGCATTTAGCAAATTTATAATTGATGTGCACCAAAACCAAAAGTACATTGGCATGCGCATAGCACAATGGCCTTAAAAACATGGCCCTAAACATGTGAAAAAACTTCCGTCATCATGTGAAAAAACTTAGCCCTAAACAAGAATAAGTAGAAGTGAAACAGAAGAAAATAAAATTATAATTGCGTCACATGGTCGTGCCCTAATTTTTTTCCTACTTCTAATTTTGAGAAAGAACTAAAATACCTTTAATTTCAGAATCATCATGCATTCATTTTTCGACAGAAACGGGATGGATTCAAAAGCTACAAAATCGATTGAACGACTCACCAACGTTTCGAGAAACGGCGGATCTCGCGAAGGAATCTGACCAATTCACGGTCGATTTCCAACGGGAAAATTTACGCTATTCGATTTTTGACGAAGCAATCGATGCTTTCGCGAGGTTTCAGCGTTGATCTGCCTAAGAGATCTGCAAAATAGATCTGAAAAATAGGGTCTTAAACCACCTGCGCGCATTCAATTTTCGACAGAAACGGGATGGAATCAAAAGCTACAAAATCGATTGAGCGACTCACCAATGTTTCAAGAAACAGCAGATCTCGCGAAGGAATCCGGCCAGCTCATGGTCGATTTCCAGCAGGAAAATTTAGGGTATTTGATGTTTGACGGAGCACTCGATGCTTTTGCGAGGAATCAACATTAAGTGATCTGCATAATCGATCTGAGGGCGATGGAGCTATCAGATACCCCTTGGAGAAGACGATTGGGCATTGTAATTTTTGAAATGGTTTGAGTGGAGAAGACAATTGGACGGTGGGTGATGGAGCTATAAAGGTGTTTGATAAGTGGAGAAGACGACGGTGGGCATTCCAGCTGGATCCCTTTCGCTCAACCGATCTCCTCATTCTAAACTCTCCTTCTAAAATCCCCTCTAAATAGAAGGGTAATTTTGACTTCTCATATCTACAAGACTAGCCCACATGTGTCGGCTATTTTCAATCTCACCGCTCTTAGAACGTCTAATATCCATGAAACCCTTTTTACCTGAAACTTTTTTTCCTAGTATAATACCCTAAAACGTTTTCAAATGACGCATCTTTTTCTAATTTTCCCTTATAATAATCTCAATAACCAAAAATGGCTCAAACCAAGTCGGATTTCAAAAATACATGTAACTGGATCATATGAATAGATTTAACAAGACCAAATCAAGCTAATACATATATATATATATATATATATATATATATATATATATATATATATATTAAAATTCTCTCATATGAACCCTAGAAACGGAGGAACACCAAATCAAAATCAAATATAAGTAATATTGTAATACATCTCAATAGCCAGAAATCCCTCTAATTGAGACTTATGAAACCCCAACCCCTAACAAAAATACATGTAATCGGATCAATTTGAATGGCAGATGCAAATGCTCAGAAAAAAAACAAAGTAGAAGAAAATTATGCAATAGCAAATCGATGAAGTAGCGTACCTTGGTTGTTTTCAGAAACCCTTGAAATGAAAGAGGAGACTTCTCTCTTTCCTGATGAGAGATAAAGAGGGGCTTCTTTCAACCTCAATGTAGCAGGAGGGACTTCTTTCAACCTCAATGTCGCAGGAGGGACTTCTTTCAAGCCCACTTACCAATAAAAAGAGGGACTTATTTGTTTTCATTTTTTTTTTTTTTCGGGGGCGAGGGGAGGATAACGGGACTTGGAAAAGGCGTGGGTTCGAACCTTCTGATGAGAGGTGGGACCGTGGAAGTGGGAAGTGGGAAGTGGGAAGTGGTATAATCCGCTTTGAAGTAGGAAATTTAAGTATAAAAAACTAAACTTGGAAAAGGCGTTGGTTGGTGGAAATATTATATAGGAAAAGTATTTTGAATCTAAGTATCTTCCAAAGAGTGAATTTTCTTGTTGCAAAGGTCGGTAGAAATGCCTCTTCTTCTTAGGCGAACATCATATCTATAAAAAATATAATTAAAAATGACTTGATATAAAGAGTGGGCAATGAAAACTCAATCAAAGTGTTAATGGATCTATCAATCCGACATCCGAATATATGTCCTAGGATCTAGGCGTATGATCAATCAAGACAATAAATCAACAATTCATAGATTGAAATATATGTGCGCACTTTGAGTATGAGCCATGAAAGGTGAGTTGTCAATTTTCAATGATCTCCTGACTCTCAATACCTCCAAGCACAATGGGGATACTTTTACTAATAAGGAGGGTTAAAGTGTGTCGAGCAATCGTTGAGACCAAGCATCCCTTATATTTATAGCTAATGAGTCATTTCCCATTAAGGATTCAAATTACTATTTATATTATAATTGAAAATCACAATCATACCTTAACTAAAAGACTTACTTATTAGTTGTTTATTCACTTCAAATTTATCAAATTAGCAACTATTATATCTCAAGATTGATCTTACACTATTCACCGATCAACGGATTGACTCTAATGACGGCCACCAAAATAGAAACTTCTAACAAGTGTCGGAAGACAGACGGAGGGTGTCTACCTAAAAAGTTATTACGGCCATAAAACCCTATTCAATGATTCATATGTCCGAGCTTTTAGAAAATGATTTTAAAAGATGGAATGAAGAAATTGTCTGGTATGTGTTTCATGATATTGATGTTGATGCAATTTTGCAGATCCGCATTTTCTCCCGAAGGACTAAAGACAAACTCGCCTGAACTCATGATAAGAAATGAATCCATTAGAAATAGAATATGTCAAAGGATCGGATAACAATATAATTAATATAAAAAATTAATTACAAAAATTTTGAAAAAATGAAAAGCAAAAAACTCCCTTCTTTTTTTCGAAAATCCGTATTTTAAACCTAACTTTTTCAAAAAACATGTTGTAAACCCATTTTTTCCCGTTTATAATGATTAATATTTTTGTAATTTTTACAATTTTCCTTTATTTCATGAAATTACTAAAATTTATCACTATTTTTCATATATTTTTAGAACCATTTTATTCCTGTACCTATGTTGTTACTATGTTTGTAGGTATTGGGTCTTAGATTCCTATTTTAAATGAGATTCGTTTAGTTCACTTTTTGGAGAGAATTGTTACATAAGTTTTCTTTAATAATAGATAAAAAAAACTAAAAAAAAAATTTCAAATAAATTTTTTTTTTTATCTAGAGATATTTTAGAAGGCATTCAAGCAAGGAAAAGTTTATTAAAAAAGGATATTTTTGGTATTTGTGTCAAGTCAAATCAATGTTTGGAGGCTTGATGGTACGTATATGATCTCTAGGTTAAGTATGTGAAAGATTGGAATGAAAAATGTTCCTCATCATCCGATTCAAAGTAGTCAACGGGATTTAACAAGGGTGCTCTCAAAGATTCGTGGGTGTACTCTTGATGGTGGCTTTCACGCTTTTATAAATAATATTTACGTACTTTTTATTTTAAAATTTTAAATTTATATATGATTTGAAAATAATGAAAATTTTCCCGAAAAATATTTTTTATATTATTTCGGATTTAGATCAGACACATATGGGCCAATATAACCCGATATGGACCAATGTTTGCCCACCTTAACTCGATGTTTGATCCTATATACTATCGTTGATGTATATATATTGGAAAAGTCCTAACCATATCAACCAATATATATCAGATATGACTAATATTTAAAATATTAATTTAATCAATTAAATATTTATGCAGTATTTTCAGCAAGTCAGCCAACTCCATAATTGACCAGCCTAATGGCAGCTTATCTACTTATGCTCATCCAAAAAAAAGTAAAATAAAATAAAATTTGTTAAAGATGACTTAATAAAATAATATAATATTATAAACGATAGAAAATGGATAAAAAATAATTTTTTCGCTATATTTGTGCTACTTGTATTAACTCAAATCATCTAAATTGTCACGCATCATTCACACTAAATATATAGTGAATATAGTATCCAATTCAAGTAAGTTATTATCAACAATACATTTAATATAAACAATGATGTATGTTTAAGTACTCGGATTTAATTCTCTCAACAAAAAAAAAGTACTCAGATATAATAGTTTGAATTCCCTTATACATGTACTCTAATATGAATCAATCTTATTTTTAATGACTTGTATTAAAATTTCTCAAGGTATCAAACTCGGTATCGGTATCAGGTATCAATCCATCTTGAACCGATACGGATCCGGTGTCGCAGATATTGCATCAGTGGATATTTTTTTTTTGAAAAAATATTATAAAAATAGAAAAAAGTACTTATGTAGGTCAGTATTAATTAATACTGAGACAACATCGATCAATATAGACCTGTATCAGTATTGATTCTCGATGAAATCGATATGTATCACTAATGCATCTCGATATGTCTTGACACAAGGAATGTGATGATTCATATATGCCTATAGGCATAATTTCTTGACTGATTTGACTATTAGATTGTTCACAGATAAAGGTATATTATACAATAATGGTGTACGATCATAATTAAACTTTAATGATGTAAGATGATCGTTCACACCCCATTCTTCTTAAAAGGATAGGCATCATGCCATTTGAATCCTATTACTGTCGTAATTATTAAGGTTTGATGAGGGTTTTAACAATTTATTTGATTGTCGAATGAAATAAACTTTGCTAGTGAAGCTTTGCATATATCATAGCCGTCAAGTCAAACGGCTTAGATGGAGTTTCACAATGCACACCATCTAAGCCAATTAATGTGGGAGAAATCATGAGAAATTTTACTAACAATGGCTCCACAAGTCAAACGAATATAAGTAAGACAATGGAGGTCATTTTTCGTCAATCTTCTGCACAATAGATCCTGAAATATGGTGCACCTATTAGACAGTGAGGTGTTGATTTCATGAGGCGTAAATCTCGAAAAGTGACCGTGATCATGGGTGTACCATGCGAAAGGGTTCTCAAGTGTCACATTTGGAGATGTGTGCCACGTGGAATCAAGATCTGACTGTTTGATAGGTGAGTCATGATCTCAAGATCTATTGTATTGAGGATTGGGACGAGAAATGTTCTCCATCGTCTAATTCAAGACAATTAATGATTTTTTATGGTGAAAATGTGTGTATTCTTCACAGGAAAAATGACAGCAAATAATGCCACCTTATAAGATAACGGTGGCGTTATTTGTATCCAATTTTTTTGTGAAGAACACACTTTTTCTCACAAGAAAAAATAGTTAATTGCCTTGAATCAGACGATGGAGATCGTTTTTTATCCCATTTTTTCACGCAATTGATCTTGATATAATGGATTACCTATTAGACACGGTCACATGTTGATTCCACAAGACACACATCCAAAAGTGACGGTCTGATAGGTATGCTCACAATCACGATCGATTTTGGGGGAAGTGTGCCATGTCGAATCACTATTTGATCGTCTGATAGGGGCACCATGATATCAAGATCTACTTTGTGAAAGGTTGGAAAGAAAATTGATCTCCATCATCTAAGTCAAAGACAATCAACTATTTTTTATGGTGAAAATGCGTGTGTTTTTCACATATTTAATGAGTGCAAATAATGCTACCCTAAGAAAGTAATCTTTTAGAGTCCTAAAAAGGAAGGACTCCCAATGGAATTATGCGCCCTTTATTTTTTGTATCTAAGTTAACTTTTAAGGCTGTGTTTGGGTTAGCTCTTATATGAGCAGAAGCAACTCTTTACCTGCTCTATGTCAGAGCAGGTAAAATTTGCTGTGAGATAGAACAGGCATAGAGCAGTTTTATCACTTAAAATAGCTCCATGCCAGAGTAAATGAGGCAAGGAGCTATATTACCAAATGTAAAAGTAGTTCTCTACCAGAGCCAAAAAGTGAAAGAGCTACTCTTTGCCCCAAAAGAGCTAACCCAAACGCAGCCTAAGATTCCTAAAAAATAAGATAAATTATTAGAAGTTCCCTTATACACTCAAAGTCCCAATTTAATTAGAGATATATAAAAAAGACCATGAGGATAGAAAGAGTAGCTTAGGAGTATTTTGTTCATAAAGTATGGAAACACTAAAATTGACAAAAATAAGAGAGACATTCATGCTTTTATATAATAGTAAGATATTTTATTTTAGTTTGTTGCATAATGGTTATAATGGACAATGGTTGCTTGAAAGGGCATTTAAGTAAATTATATTTATTTAAAAGAATTTATATATATATATATATATATATATATATATATATATATATATATATATATATATATATATATATTATAATCGGAGATACGAGCCGGGTGTTGAAACACTCAACCCAAGCCCATCCCGGATTGATCCGGGTCATATATGCGTCATAAAATCAAAAATAACTCGTCTAAAACAATTCGAGCTCTTTCCTTTTCATCAACGCGTTACTTACTTTACACCTATTTAAAACTTTTTGCTCAAATCACTATGCGAGTATCCTTGATTGAAAATGAAGTTATCTACGTTGAATATTTTTATAATGCACCCACTTTGAAAAGATAGAATCTAGTATACACAGGATAACCCACCCATTCACATTTGATTTCTATACCCTCTGCGTTAGGAACTGACTCTGGTGATCATAACCATTCAAACACAAAATTAGGGATTCCCATATATATATATATATATATAATAGGGGGCTGCTGGGCGTATCGCTGGAGTAGTCGGTGAATGAACTGCAGCGATGTGCCCAGTTTTGGCAACATTCCAACGCAACCATCTTCTTCTCCATTGGAGAATAAATACCATTGATATACTTGTGACGCCATTTCCTTCCACTCCTCCCTCTCCCCTCTCCTTTTCACCACCTTCGGCATCAATTGACCACCCCTATTTTTTTCTTTCGCCATTAAACAATTCAGAGCTCAGAAAATCAACAACCGAGAAAAATGTTAAAAGTTTTTATTTTTGGCCGTCATTATATTCAATTCATTGATCGGTGAATAATGTAAGATTAATTTTGAGAGATAATAGTTGCTAATTCGATAAATTTGAAGAGAATAAATGACTAATAATTAAGTCTTTTAATTATTATATGATTGTGATTTCCAATCACAATATAATTGACTCATTGCCTAGAAGTAAGTTTTTTTTATAGATAAGCTACAATTTTATTAACCACATAAGGCGAAGAAAGCATGAAGAAATAGAAGTGCATAGAAGCAGAAGGCATGGAAATTAGATCCATTAAAAAATTCCACTAAAAAACCTTTTTTAATGGATTTTTTTTGAATTTTTCTTTGTTTTTTCTTAAAAAGCCCTTTTTAATGGAATAACTCATTCAATTTATTTCTCCCATTTAAATTGCATGTTTTGTCACAACATTCATATTTTAATTTTTCTTATTTTATATTAATGTTTATATAATTCTTAAAATTGTTGAATCCTTTATGAATTAAAAATAAAATCGGATCCATTTTATTACCCATTATTCCCCTACTTAAACTTGGTCACTATGCCCATATTAGATGTTTGATATGTGTGGGCCAAACCAGTGATTTAAAGTTTATATCTTTGCATGCTGATATGTATGGGCCAAACCAGCCTCTATTCAATCACATTTTTCATTTTAAAATACTAAATATAAAAAAAATTACAAAAGAGCATTTTGGTACTTGTCAGAGTCACATTCATACATATCGGCCAATATGACCGGATGTGGGCTGATATTGGAACAGCTTGACCTGGTATTTGACCCAATATAAAATCAAGGTTCATGCTCGAATCGGATGGGCCTAATCCGATACATATCGGCCGAAATTTAAAATCATGCTCACAAATATAATTGTTTTGATTGGCGAGATAAATTTTTGCCCAATCTAAATCATTCTAAGTTATATATATATATTAACAATTAATATGAAGGTGTACAAAATCTTATGTGTTTGAATCTTTAGCTGAGATATACGTATAATTTAGGCCAAGTATTTATTACCCGACAAGATTAAAATTTGTGCGGGGTTGGCCTACCCAATCAAAATGAGCCTGATCTTTTGGGACTTAAACTCGGCCCATGTTTGGGCTCAAGCTGAAGCCGAGCCCATTGGCAGCCCTATTGAGACGTGGAAACAATGGGTTTCGAGATTGATTACTTGGATAAGAATTGTTTCAAGAACTGGGCTGTAATGGGCCCAACTTCAGGCCTGTAAGTTGGTCAAGCTCGCTGAGTGCCTTATTTGCAGGCCTTAAGAGACCCTAGAAATTGTTTGAACATCCTCGAGTAAGTATTCTGAAAATTGTTGACTGCTTTGACTCGGATGATGAAGATCTTTTTTAATTCCGACAGTGCAGGAATTTCGAACGTAGGCGCCTGCATGGGCCAACGTAGGCGTCTGCATGGGCACACACATAAGTACCCAATAATAAATATCCCCATTAACCGTAGTTGAAAATCATTGATTGCTTCAAATCAGATGATTAAGATCGTTATCTCCCTCAATCTTTCACACGATGGATCTTGAGACCATGAACGAACAATCGGACAATTTATTTTTGATTCCATGTGGTACAAATCCCTACAAATAGAAAGCAACTTCATCACACGAGTTTAGATTCCATGGCACACATCATGCTCAAACAACATTTTTTGGGGATCTGTACCACGTGAAATAAAAAAAAAACTATCTGACGGTATGGTCATGATCTCAAGATCCATATTATGGAAGATTGGGGAAACAATCTAGATCATCTTATTCGAAGCAATCAATGAGTTTTAGGGGGTTTTGTAGGCACTCTCAGAGATTGTGTGGGCACAAACTTATGTGTTAGGGCTCTCAATCGGTCTGGTCGGTCCGTAACCCGGTGGGCCTGGCCCAAAAAATGCGGGCCTTTTTAGTGACTAAATCTGGCCCAGTACATATGGTCAGGCTTAGATGATGGCGGCTCAGTCTAGATGGGGCCGGGTTTGGGCCTGATGCTGTACACTGCCCATGTATCAACTGTATTTGTATTTATTTAAATTTTTATTTTTTAATAAAAAAGTTACTAAAATACCATAAAATACCAATATGATAGTCGCTTATTAAAATACGTTACCAGTCAAGAACAAATAATCTCTTTTGCCTTCAAAGCTTATCAAATATATTTATAATTTTTTTTTCAAAAGAGAAAGAGTTTATAAAAATTTACAAATAAAATAAATATGTATAAAAAGAACTTCAAAAGAAAATATGACCTGCAACCGGTCAGACCCAGTTCCCCAAAAAGTGGCCCTTGAATTATATGGCACACATCATGCTCAAACATGAATTTAGAGCCATTTTTTAGATTTTTGTGATACATGAAATAAAAAATTGATTGTCTAATAGGTGCATGGTTCAAAATTTCGGTTGAAATGTTTCAGTTTCGGTCCCCACCGAAACCAAAACTTAAACAAGTAATTTCTTATAGTTTCGGTCCCTGTGAAATTTTTTGGCTGAAATTTCGGTTACAGTCCAACCTGAAACCAAAATGAAATCCAAAATTTTGATCCTTGAATAGGTGTGCCATGGTCTTATACTCTATTATGTGAAAGACTACTTTAAATCAGTTGATGGAGATCATTTTTCATCAAAATCATCCACATTATAGATCTTGAGATTGGAGGCCAGCAGCCATCAAACGATAAGATGCTGATTTTACGTGGAACACTTCCTAAAAATTGAATGCAATTATAGTGTATCATCAAATGTGGTCCAAGTTCACTTTTTGAGATGTGTGTCACGTGGAATCAACATTTGACTGTCTCAAATGTCATCCAAAATTAACGATTTCTAGGTAAATCCAGTATCTTTTTGATAATCCTATGTAAGTCCTACATCTTAAGACGTGTGCACATTTCTAAGACTTTCACATTGAGGAGCATAGAGATCCACATGTGAGCAACTCTAACTGGAAGTGGCATTGTTTGGATTAGCTCCCTCAGGTTGAAAAACAGCTTTTTCACATGTTGGCTCCGACAAAGAACTACTTTCACGTTTAGTAACACAATTCTTTACTCTATTTAATTAGACGAGAATCTGATTTAAGTAATAAAACTGATTTCTGTGGAAAAAAAATATTCTATTCTACAAGAGAGCAGTCATAGAGTTGTCTACTTTTATAAGAGCTAACCCATATGCCGCAGCAGACCTAACTTTAATTGTAGTAAATTGAATATATTAGAGGTGTTAAATAACATACTTTCGTGCTTTTTATTTATTTTTATTTTTTATAATGTCATTCAGAATAGACAACCTAGATGTGCCTTCCATATGTTAAAGTTCACAATTGACGAGCAGCACTTGAGGAATAAATCTCACACAACTAAGGCAGGCCCTGATATTTTGAGGGCCTAAGGCGAGATCCCAAAATGGGGGCCCTCATTGATGTCAATCTTAAAAAAAAATTGCTACAATTGTTTTTTTTGACAAATAAAACTATACTCATTGCTTTTAAATTATAAATATCTCCATATTCTATTCTATTGTTTATAATGTAGAATACAATTAACAAATTAACTAAAGTATATTTCAAAGAAAAATCCAACACAAAAAAAGAAAAATTAAATAGTAGAATGTATCCAACGAATTAAATAACCCAACCAATAATATTTTAACATTTCTTATTACTTTAATTGCCATTGAATTTTCACTGCCAATTTTTAACACTACCAATCTCAAAAAGTTCAAAAAATAGGTTCGTTGGATACGTCTCCTTGAGTAATTAAAATTGACAAGTCATTTGTATGTAGAAAATAGAATTGAAATGAGCCTCAAATCGCTATTTTAAGTTAAGGTCATTTAATATATATATATATACCCACCAACGAGACCCCATGATAACCATTGAATCATTCGAATCATTTGACGGAAATTATATTTCACTCATATCTTTCACTCAATCAAGGATCAAATTTTCAGGTTGGATTTTAGTTTCGGGCATAACCGAAAACCGACCAATACAATTTGGACCAAAATTTTGGATTTCGGTTTCGTTTCAGCCATGCCCGAAACTGAAACATTTCAACCAGATTTCAGCCGAAATTTTGATCCATGCACTCAATAGATCTTGAGATCATGGTGCACCTATCAAACAAATAGCTTTGTGATTCAACGTGTAATAGATCCCAAAAATATGGCCATAGAATCACATTTGAGTGTGATGTGTGTCATATGATTCAAGGGCATTTTTTGGGGATTTGTAACAGATGGAATAAAAATTGACCATCTGATAGATAAGCCATGATCTGAAGATCTATTTTGTGAAAGTAGGTGTAAAAAACGATCTCCATCATCTCATTCGATGGAATCAAAGGTTTTCAAGGGGTCATGGATGTAGAAGCTTTCGGAGATCGCGTGGGTGCGTTTAGAGGTACCCTATATATAAAGGATTTGGTAAAAGAAATCTGGTGCAGTCAAAATTGGGCTGGAGAATCTACTAGGTTAATACATATGGCCGGTATAACCCAGTGAGGCCAATGACCAGACCAATGACCTACACCAACCCAACCGAGACCCAATCATGACCCATTAAAAATAAATGCAAATATGGGACCTAGAAGAGTAGATCGCATAACCTGGGTAAAAAGTAAAGCAACACTAATTGTTTTTTTTTGGAAAGAAAAGCAACACTAATTAGTTAACCAATAAAACAATTAAATTGATTCAATAGTTTTATATATTAAAAATTATATTAAGCAATTAGATAGTAAAGACTTTCAAGATTTGGGGGCCCAAAGTCCCTCAGCCCTGCACACATTCATAATATCATACCACATAGACAACCTGGGCACTTGATAGGAAGCAAACGTGGATTTTATAACCCACAACCTCAACCCCACAAAGAGGGAGGATACAAACTGAGCTATCACTCAATTGGTCATACTTTCTTGTTTTTCTTTAACTTGGGTGCAATCACTTAAAAAGCGTGTGCACATAATGGCTCACTATTTTAAATGGCTAAAATTTAAAAGAAATCATTAATTTTAGTGAAATTTGGTCAATTTCACCGAAATTAATGAATTCGATGAATTCAGAGAAACCACCGAAATTTTGTCAAACCCTTGTTCCGGTGAATTTCAGAAAAATTTGTTAATATGATTCAGATCCTCGATTAAGTGTATTTTTGGGCTAATTAAGTTTTATATATTAATTACCATCTTAACAAATGCTCAAATTCAAATTTCACTTAGCCTAAAAGGTGGACGGTGTTGACATGTGCTATTATTCCAAAATTTATTATTAGAACTTGAATTACAGGGAGTACAACTTTCTCTTATATTAATCAATGAATCACATAGATAATAAATTCAGTTGACACCACAATTGCGGAATAACGTGAAGGAGCACCAACTATAGTGGTGGTGAGAGTTAATTAATAGAACCCAATTCACAATATATAAAGACAAGAGTGAAAAAAAACGTGAAAGACAAAATTCGAACCCGCGACCTACTCCCTCACATTGGAGGGAGAATGAGGGTGCCAACCGAGCTAATAAAATCTACTCATACAATAGAATGTAGAAATACAATGTAAGAACAATAATTATAACAAAAATACAAGTAAAAAAAAAGTGAGAAAATTGTCTAGCTATTCTTACCCGTTCTTGGAGTAAAGGACCACATACTTTTTCAAGGACGAAAACTATTGACTATTTGAATAAGATGGTAGAGATTATTTTTGGTGTCAATCCTCCAAAGAAAAAGATTTTAAGATCACATATATCACACATATAAGATAGTTAGATGTTGATTCCGCATAGCATACATCCCAAAAGTGACTTAGATAATGGGTTAAAAGGTTGACCTTCGCTTTTAGGAACATGTGCAATACGGAATCAACATCTGACCGCCTGATAGGTGCGCGCCATGATCTAAAGATATATCATGTGGGAAGATTGGAACAAAAACAATCTCGATTGTCCGATTCAAATTAGTCAATGATTTTCTTCTGTGAAAAACTGTGTGATCCGGGTGAGAATAGCCAAACCCTTGCAAATAAACCTAGAAATATACAAAATCCTACATCCAACTGTTGCCAACTAAACATCTAAACTTAGAAATATACAAAACATGGATCAAAATTTCAGCCAAAATCCAAAATTTTTCGGTTTCGATCCCCACCGAAACGAAATCGAGATCCCAAAATTTCGGTTTATAATGTATGGGAATGAAGTTTTCGGCCAAAAGTTCTGGTCCAGCCCGAAACCGAAACAAAAGCTGAAAATTTGATCCTTGATACAAAATCCTCCAAATGTTGCCAACTAAACATCTCTTTAAACTTCAAAACCTCCAAAGCTCTATTCGTTCCGATATCACTATTTGGGAGTGTAAAGAAGATCTAGGCAAAAGGAAGACCTGCTCACGCCACATCTTCATCTCCTCAACCAGATCATCTGTGTCTGATGGAAATATAAGATTCAACGACTCCAGATTAACGGCATTCTTTAGTAGAAACTTTATAAAGAACATTTGATTTCCGTCGCCCGAAAAATCAATTATTTCAACTGTCTTGAGGTTATATAACGAATAATCAAGACCTTCAAATTGTTGCACCCCCTTTATCCTCTCAAATTCTTCTTCTTCATTGAAATCGACAGCCGATTTCCCATCTTCCATAATCATACTAAAGTAGTCAAGATCTACGCAGCAATTGAAGTCGAGCTGTGCCACCGCATTAATGGAAAAAAGAAGAAGAAAATCAGGGACATTATAAAGAACGGTACCCGTAGTTGCACCCAGAAAAGGTGGGCGCACTCACTACTAGTTACACCTCATAAGTTCGGCGTTAATTAGGAGTTGCACCCAATTTTTTACCTTCTTTTTTTTATCCTTCTCATTTGCAACTCTCTATTAAGGAGATGAACTCCTTTGGGTACGACCAAGGATCAAAATTTCGGCCAAAATGACCGAAATTTAGGCCGAAATTATCTGTTTCAGTCCCCACCGAAACAATACTATATGACCGAAATTTCGGTCATTTTCGTATGAGAATGAAATTATCGGCCGAATTTCAGTTTCGGTCCCCTTCGAAACCGAAATGTAACCCAAAATTTTGTTCCTTGGGTACAACCACCATTGCCACACTCGTCAACCACCACCTCCTCTCCACGCCTACCTGTAAATACCATCACCTTCAACGCCCTCCACCACTGCCTACTCCATCTCATCCGTCCACCACCATCCCAAATGCTATCACCACCACACACATACAAAACAACTTCTATCTCACATAACCCTCCCATCACCTGCCTGCACCTGGGTTGTTACATGTCGGGTGCAAACTACAGACAAAACTACTTTTTTTAGCCGGTGGCACCCCACTGACACAGTACAAGTGTGTCTACCAATTTGGTAGGGTGTGCATGGCAAGGATCAAAATTTCGGTTTTTGTTTCGGTCGTGTTCGAAACTGAAATTTCGGTGCTTTTTTAAAAAAAAAATTCAAATTATCGAAGTAGCAAAATATTGGCCGAGGATTTGCTACCTCTATACCAAAACCAAAATATGGGGATTTCGTTATGGTCCCAACCGAAACCTATGTGTTTCGGCCAAAATTTTGATCCATGGTGCATGGCATCAAAAATATGTGGGCCCTTTAGAAAATAAAGACTACTTTCAAAACCTACTACTTTAGAAAATTTTAGAAAAAAAGTATTATCACGACTTTTTTGAAGTTTTTAAAGCATTTAGTTGAAATTATCAATCACCTCCGTCCCAATCAAATTCACAATATCGGTTGTATTATATGACATATAGTAGAAGGGTAGTTTCATAACTTCAACTATAAATATTTATCACGTACTAATCAAATAACTTTCTCGAGAACTTTTTTATAATTTCAAATTACCCTTTTCATCATACATTGAGCAAGTGACTTTCCAGGAGCCTTGGAAAATGTGTTGATCCTTTTTTTCTAAAACTTTCCAAAGTAGAATAATGCCTTGAAACTTTCATGGCAATCTCTTTTCCCTAAAAAGGATGCACCTTTTTTAAAAGGGAAAATTTCAAATAAACTCCTAAATTTTGACCCCAATATCTCTAACACATGTAAACTATTTCCCCTATCAAACGAGCACCCGGAGATTCATAAGTTCATCAACTAAACCCCTACCGTCAACTCCCATTAATATACGAACGGAAAACGCTAACGAGAGTTGACAGCAGGGTTTAACTTATAAACTTATGATTTCTTCAGGTGCTAATTTGAATGTCAACTCACCATTTTCCATTTGCATATTAACGAGAGTATTTACCATGAAATTTTCCCTCTTTAAAACATGAATGAATTTGTGTACCTGCCTTTTCAAGGAGTGCAAATACTAGTATCCTAATAAATAAGAGAAAACCAACCAAAATCAGAACTAGAATAATATATATATATATGGAAAAGGCCTCTGTCCTCTATGGGAGGACGGTCACTGTCCTCCAAGCTTCCACGTGGAGCTCCACGTGACACCCAAAATATTGTTTCGATGTCACGCAGAGCTCGAGTGTATTGTTTAGATCATCTTTGAAAAAAAAAAAATTGAAAACTCATCTCCACCGTCTGTTTTTTGAACCGTGAAATGTAGACCAATGAAACCCGTCAAACTTTGACTTGTGAGTTTAAAAAGTTTTTTTAGATTTTTTTTTTTTTAATATTGATCTATGGCGTCCACTTGTGCTCCACATGACACCCAAACACTGTTTTGGGTGCCACATGGAGCTCCATGTGTATCTTGGAGGACGGTCACCGTCCTCCAATGGAGGACCTAACCGATATATATATATATATATATATATATATATATATATATATATAGAGAGAGAGAGAGAGAGAGAGAGAGAGAGAGAGAGAGAGAGTGTGTTACATTAATCAAAATTCTCTCCAAAGAAGGGCAATCTTTGAAGAAGGTGATGAGTGAGAGAAGCTTCAAGTCGCTAATGGAATGAAGAAGTATCACTTTGAATTCCTTAAGATTCTTGAACATTCCAAGCGGGCGCTCGAAATAATAGTACTCTGCAAATGTAATCTTTCGATATACCAATTGAGTTAGAAAGATCTTAAGAGGAGACCCACGTATGGTGCACGGGTCATCAATTTTGTAATACTTATTTTGGTGTAAGATCATTTGAAAAAGTTTAAATGATTTCAGGAGAGTCTGTTCTAGGGCTATCAATGGGCCGGATTAGGTCGAGTCGAACCAAGGATCAAACTTTCAGCCGAAATGACCAAAATTTTGGCAGATATTATCAGTTTCAGTCCTTACCGAAATAATAATTTGGACCGAAATTTTGGATTTCTATCATGCCCGAAACTAAAATTTTGATCCTTTGATGCTACTAACCCCTCACCAAATATTAAATATCACCTATTAAGTACAACTGAAAATTGGAAGTTAGTGCAAGTCACTCACTTAGAGGGACATGTGGACTGATGTCCACTGTTGATGAGTAGACACCTATTGTAGACTAACTCTTATGTTATACCCACCTCACTGAAACAAAGCAAAAAATGCCTTGATTGCTTTAAATCAGAGGATGGAGATTATTTTTTGTTCAATCTTTTATAAAATAAAAGATTTGAGATCCTGACCCTACCATAGACAATGATCAGATGTTGATTCCACGTGATACAAATCCCCAAAAGTTAATATGAACCACGTTTGAGGGTACAATGATCACGTTTAGGGTTTGAAATGCATTCGATGTAAAATTAACATCTAACCATCTGATTAGCAGGCCTAGCTCCATCACCTGATTTAAACCAATCAACTTATTTTTCCATTTGATTAAGTGAGGTGGTTGTAACCTAAAGTGGTGGTGTGGTAGTAACACCATCCTTTAAAAATTAATTAATAATGGAAAATTATAAACATAGGAGAGGTTTGTTGAGGACAATGTGCAGGCAGCAGAGGGGACTGGTTGCAAGGACCTACATTAATTGGGTCCATTGCCCTTGCATACAATTGGGTCGCGCCACATCAGCCGCCTGCATTTTGTCTTCATAAAGTCTGTCCACACTGTTACATAAATAATTATACCTGAAGAAAAGAACCAGTGACTTGGAGAATCTCAACTCGAGCCAAACCCTCGAAGAATTTTCTGTTATCGCGATGGAGTCCATCGAAATCCAGATTAACTTCAACCAAATTAGTAGCGTTCGTCAGAGAGATCTTAGGGTTCCCATTGGTACAAAGACGAAGAATTTTGAGCTTCGGAGCACAAATTTCCAGCCGTTTTAATGATCCACAAAACCCTAATTTTTTCAGCTGCAGATCGCACCCACAAACCATCAAATCCACAACCCAATCGCAGTTCATAATACTCAAATTCTCAAGAACAGGGCACCTCGCAAGAATCATCTGAACAGATTCGTCGTTCAATTTGCTCATATGTAGATCTATGGTTTTGAGGAACCGAAAACCCTCGAAATCCGATGGGGGTTTGAAGACACAGCAAGCCAGATTCAACGACTTCAAGGATCCACATCTGAACAGTAAATCAGGCAACTCGAAGAATCGGTGATCTCTTGGCATGTGGAAGTAAAGCTTCAGATCTTCTACCGCTCTTTCGATGGGAAAACTGATCCAGGGATCGGGATCGAAACAGTGATCTCCGAAATCTAGTAGTAAATCGATTTCGAATCTGCGTAGCTTTTTGGACGTGTAGATTTGGAGGCATTGGGAGACGTTGCGAACGTAGGTTTGTTTGATGGAGGGGTCGATTCTGCTGAATTTGTGTTCGAAAGGGTAGATGAAGTTGGGGGTGGAGGTCCAGAGGGGCCTCCACCTGTTTGATAAAATGCTTGTTTGAGCTGCCGATTTTAGTGTTGGGAGGAAAGAGATTATGTGGTGGAGGATCTCGTCCGGCATATTGCTGATCTGATCGGTTGGTTCTGACATGATTGATCAAGTGGTTTGTGTTTGATTTGATTTGATTTGCATAGGAATATATATATATATATATATATATATATATATATATATATATATAACACAAATGTCAGAAAACCAATGAAGATGGTGGCTAGCTTAGAACGAGTCTCGACTATTTGACACCTTTCAAGTCAATAGTTTTCTAAGTAAGGTATTAAAAATCGGCCAATACCCATACGTTTGAGTTTTCGGCTAAATCGATACGTAACCGATACATCTTAATTTTGAACGAAGTTTGAACTTTTTTTTTTCTCGAATGACCAATACGTATCGCCCACGAGCAAACTAATACCCAAGTCTCAATTTTAATACCTTGATTCTAAGCAAATGGAGAAAGTCACCCTCAACACCAAGTCTCCTTGAAAAGGTCCATGGTCAAAAAGACTTTTTCAAAGCCACCCATCATACTCCTTTCTTTATTTTATGGGTACCTCTATAATAAAATTAATAATTGAAAAAAAAATTATGAGTACCTATATTCGCACATACAGGATTATTGGGGGCAACTTGTCCAAAACCCTTTGACTGCTTGGAAGCAGGTGATGGAGATCATTTTTCGCCCACATCTTCCAAACAATGGATTTAGAGACCTTGAGCATATCCTCATAAGATCAATTTTTATTACATGGCACACATCACGCTCAAACGTGATTTTAGGATCATTTTTCGTATATGTGCCACATTCAATTGAGCTCATTGTCACAAGATCTATCGTGTGGAAGATTGGGGTGGAAAATGAACTTCATCATCAAATTCCACACAAGATTGATAAGGAGAATGAAAACTTTGGTCTAATTCTACATAAAAACCTCTTGTAATTTCTTTTTAATTAATGCAATGTTGTTATTTATTTTTTATTTTATGTTCATATTTTTTCAATTTAAGTAGAATGTCAAGTGAAAGGAGGCTTAAGCCAAGTTTTCTATAGGTTGATGAAATTTCATTACTTTATGTCATTTAATTTTTATTTTTTATTTTATGCATTTTATTTTTCTAATTCTAACTAATTAGAATAAAGATTCAAACTGAGAAAGTTGAGTTGAGAGAGAGATCAAGAAGAGGAAGATTGACACATTTCTAAATTGAAACTTTTTCAGTCAATTCAATACAATCAAGAGTATAATGAAGACCGTTGCGAGAATTATGGATTGCTAAATCCATACATCAAAGTTAAGACGGTGCTCTAACTTAATTTCTTATGAAGTTTTAATTTAAATTTTTATGATTCATTGTTTTAATAATCATTTTCTATTTCAATACTTTAATGTTACCTTTTGTTATTGATTTAAAGTCAATTATAAGAATATCTAGTAAACTTTAATATTAACTTTTTATATTTGATGATTCGATAAGATTAGACTTTTTTATCCAATAATTTAAAGAAGATTAGTTTGATCGGATATGAGAATGATAAAAAACATATATGATCTATTCAGGAAATCTAAGAAAGTTTGGTAATCTAAATTTTTATCTGACCAATAGAACTTTTAGATTTACGTGAGAATTTGTCTAAAAAAAAAGTTTGCCTTTACGAAATTTAAACATTTTTAATTGGATCAAAATTATCGTTGTCTAGATTTTATATCTTAATTGTTAATTCAATGGTTAATATAAATAATAATTTAAAAAGACATTAGAAAGATAGTTAGGTATGGAACTTTGATGTCATTTCTTGATAGAATTTTCTCCAATTTATCTAATTTTTAGTTTTATCTTTTGTTTATAAAGTTTTCATTTTTAGAGTTCCGAACATAAGATTACGATATTTCAATTAATTGATTGGATTAGTTAAAATTTAGTTTTCATAGACAATCTCTGAGGGGATCGATACTCGCAATACTTACTCGTTGTTATACATTAATTTGTGTATTTGTATTTTTTAACTTGATTTTCGGTAAATTTTGAAAGTGTTTAATTAAGGTGATTTTTAGGTTTATTTTGTAATCGAAATTTTAACAACAAATGCATTGATCACTTTGAATCAGATGATGGATATTATTCTTTCGTTCCAATCTTCTAGAAGAACAATCTTAAGATCATAGGCATACCATCAGCGGATTAAATTTTTTACTTCATGTGACACATCCCAAAATTTGATCCTAAAATCATGTGGCATACATTATATTCAAACATAATTTAAGTATCAATTTTGGGACATGTGGCATGTGGAATAAAACTTGACGATCTAATATTACACATGATCTCAAGATCCATCTTGTGGTTAATGATGCGCATATTATCAAGAGAATTCTTCAAATCACCTCTATTTAAACTTATCTTTCAAAATCATTCCTAAACTTCTAATATCTTATGCTTGGAACTTATATTTTCTAATATCCTTCGATAATGAGGTACATATTATCAAGGGAAAATTCCTCAAGTCACCTCTATATAAACTCATCTTCCTAAAACCTTCCTAAATTTCTAATATTTTTATTATTTATTTATTTTTATTTTTTTAACCTTATACTTGGAACTTATATTTTCAAATACATCTTAAATGTTTAACTTACTTCGCCAAAATGTAGATGCTCTTTACTAAAATGCAGCACCTCTCGTATCAATCTCTATGCAACTTCATTTCGTCTTTGGCCGATAACAAACTTTGTTTTAAAATCGAACAACTTTATTTTACTCATCATCGACTTTTTCTTAAAAAAAAAATTAAAAATCAAACCAAAAAAATCATTATAAAAAAAAACAATAAAAAAATTTAAAAAAAATTAAGTTATAGATTTTGAATTGAGGGGCATTTGGAAATATAAGTTTTAATTATATGGTGGATAAGATAATAGAAAAAGTTTAGGGAGGATTCAAAAAATAAGTTTAAAGGGAGAAAATTTTAGAACTTTTCCCTATTTTTAATGATTGATCTAAAGTGCACTTCATTGTTTGACTCCACCAATACTTACATGTAATATTTTTGGCTACGATGAGTTAATGGTGATTTGATGAGCATGGTGACAAATTTCAGTTCCGGCAATATTCAGGTAGGGGGTCATTTTGGATGAATTTGGTGAAAAATTTCAAATTTTTTTTGAGAAAAATATAAAAAAATTATATATATAAACCATATTTAATATTTATAAATATTTATTCTTTAAAAATCATTAAAATTTAAAGAAAAATAATTAGTTTTGGCAAAATTTCGTTATTTTCGCTGAAATTAATGAAATTTCGGCGATTTCGGATACATCATCAAGAGTTTCGTCCAACCCTGTTTCGGTGAATTTCAGAGAATTTTTGAAAAATTTTGTAAAAATTGGTGACTATGATGATGAGTTCTTAATTGAACTACTTAGAGTGATTAAACATGTGCTAAGTATCCTCCAAGTGGATGGTCATAGGAATCTCATTTCTATATTTTATGTTAGAAATAGTTAGGGATGCAAAACCTAAACCAAACTGAAAACTGAGGATACCGAACCGGCAAGAACCGCATCGAAAACCGAAACGAATCGAACCCCAATTCGGTTCGGTTTCGGTTTAGAGTGGCAAAACCCGAAAACCGTGGGCATAGGATGAGTAACCCGAAAAATCGAAAAAATAAAAAATAATTATAATTATAAATTAAGAAAAATAGGTAAAAAACCCACACCGAATCGAACTGAATCGATTTCAAAAAAATAAAAATAAAATACCAAACCAAAAACCGAAAAATTTGGTTTCGATTTGGAACACCAAATCTGCATCCCTAGCTGGACTTGATGTTGAGGGTGATTTTGGGAAATATTGGAATGGGTGATGTATAGAGTAATTGACCCAATCTCAAGAATTGTGAAGGGTTCCCATGTGAATTGTGGGCATAAGAATGTAGCGAAAAAACATCTTAATTGAATGATCTATACTCGTGACGAAATGTTTTGTGAATAATTTTATTTTTTTTTAAATGAATAAAGTTTAAGTTAGTCATTATTTTAAGACAAAAATTGCGAATGTATCAAATATTTAGTAATCTTATTAATTTTCTTTTATTTTCCTTTTTTTTCCTTTTTTTTCCTTTTTTTTTTTTTTCTTTTAAGTTTTAATTAATATAATTTTATAATTTTATTTTTTATTTTTTTATAAATGTTTACAATTTATTTTCCTGAGTATGACTAATTTTACCATTTTTTTTATTATTATGTTTTTTCACTTTTTCTTAAGCCGATTTATTCCGGAACCCGAACTTTTCCACTTTAGTTTAAATGATCAAAGTCCTCTAAAATACTAAAAATTGAATAAAAATGGTCTAAAAATCATGATAGTGCATAGTCATAGAACAATCACCAAGGTATCAAAAGTGGTATCGGCCTCAGGTATCGGTTTACCTGAGGCCGAGACGTATCGGCCGATATCGATACGTATCGGCCAATATTTTTTTTTAAAAAGTAAAAGTCTCGGTCAAAATCAAGATGTATCGGCCAAAACCCGATACGTATCGGCGATACAGGTACGAAATATTGCCACGTATTGGATCGATATGTATCGGTTTGGCCAAAAACCGATACGTATCAATATCGACCAATTTTTTATACCTTGACGATCACGATAGATGTTTTTTTCGATTGGAATCGGGACACCAAATGGTTTTAAATGACCTTACACCACAAAAGTTAAGACTTTTTATCTCACACAAGTGCAATTTATCATTATACCATGTGGCACACGTCTATTTTCAATCTAAATTTCCCAAGTAGCAATCTATCGTTTGAATGTGTCCCACCCCAATGAAACATGTCAATAAGTGGATGTGAACCATCAGATTGATGAACTCTAATATCAACCATTAAAACTAAAAACTATGGTTGATATTATAGTCTATAGATCAGATGCTTTAAATCTCTTTAAAACACCATTTTCAGGCCTGTTGTACTTCAATTTATGATCTATCACTTTGACGATCCAGATCGCCCACATCTTAAACCATTGATAGTGTAAGACAATTTAAACATCATTTTCATGTTTAAATGACAGCCAAGAGAATAGGTCTCTATGATTTAACATAGTCAAAACCCATCATCAGATTCAATTATTGACTATGTTAAATCAGATGATTGAGAGCATGTTTTATGCTAATCTTTTATAACGACCTAGACCCATATGCCACAATATTATCCAGTTATGGGCTTAGTTCCCCACCCCAATTTTATTTCTAGCATGAGCTTAGGAGTGTATTGGGTTTGATTTGGCCGGTTTTGGACTAAAATCACAAACCAAACCGGTCTTAATCGATTTTTAGATTTTCAAACTAAACCAAACTGTCCAACTCTTAAACCAAACCAAACTGTCCAACTCTTAAACCAAACCAACATGATTCAATTTGGTTTGGTTCGGTTCGGTCGGTTTCAATTTTCCTATAAGTTTTACATGCACATCAAAATTTTCTCAACCAATTTTTCTATAAGTTTTACTTTACCGCTTTAGGATTTTAGGAATAGGCTAAAGACAAGGGTAAGATTTTATATAAAAATATGTATTTTACTTAAATGCCCTTTAAAATTAATCAAAATGTCCGCCTATATATATATATATATATATATATATATATATATATATATATATATATATACTTAGATGTTTACAAACTACATTCGGTTTGGTTTCAGCTTTGAACAGAAATCAAACCAAACTTTTCGATTTTTCATTTTTCCAAACCAAACCCAAACCGATACCCGTCCAAACTCGGCGGTTCAATTCAGTTTGGTCGATTCGGTCCAAAAAATACACAGCCCTACATGGGATTAAGTCCCTACCCAAAATACGTCATGATTGTAGCGCCTACAATCACATATAACCGAGGGCCATAACTTTTCTCTATTCAATGTGGGACTTTTATATCTTTGACTGCAAATTTCGTATACCTTAAACCTTCAAATAAAAAAGCTTAGATGAAATTCTATATAAATATACCAAGTCTTTCTTTGAACTATTTGCAAGGGCCAAGGGCCAACTTATAGTATGCAATTAATGGTTCCCAACTTTTATTTAAAAATCTCGAAGCAGAATGCATCCGCGGTGAACTCATCTCGCTTTTGTCTCGAGCCAGGTTCAGACGATAGTTTTATTTTTCGGTAGGGGTCCCTTTCAGTATATGTCGAATTAATTTTGATACGTTACGAAAAAAATTCATGAAAGTTTTGAGGATTAAAAATGGGTTTAACATTTTCTTTAAATTACTATAATATATACTAAATTACTAACTTATTTGAAAAAAAAAAAATTAAACATAAAATAAATACTGAAAATTCCAAAAATTTTGTCGAAAAATACCGAAATTATCAAAAAATACTGAAATTTTTGTTTTCCCCCCTTTTCGGCGAATTTCACAAAATTTTGCCACTATAGCTCAGACCTAATTTTTAAGAAAAATATGATTTGGCCGCTCAAAGCTTGGCCCGGCCCGACGAAGAGTTATTATTTTAAGAGAGAAGTTCGCGCTGACTTGAATGCTGGCTGGCCCGAGCTCAATTCAGGCCAGTTTTGGGCTTAATTAAAACCCCGAAAAGACCTGGGCCGAGCCCAGCCTGAATTCCTATCTGGACCGGGTTCGGGGCTTTTTTTCCGAAACTAATTGGGCCCTCCAAAATCCGCACACGAACCCGGTCCGGCTCGTTGACGGCAGAAAGGAAGTCCGTGAACCAACTCTTGCTGCTCGGGTCAGGTACCGAATGCCAACTACTTAGATTTCTGAGAAGCTGAAAACCAGATCACTGACTAATGCGTAAAAATGGAGGAAGACCAAGGGAAGGGAGGCGAGAGGTGGAGGGCATCCATCGTAAATTTGTCGGAGTTGGGAGGTAATCTTGAATCTCTGCAGAAGCTCCTCTTGAAGAAATCCGTTTTTGTGGATGAAGAAACGTTTGCTAAAGCATCTCTCAACTCAGACCAGGCAAGAACTATCAAGGTAGTATTCAAATTCTTCATAATAATAATCATTTTTATTTTAAATTCTTAGATGAAATTAATTATGGGTTTTATATATTTTATTGTTTTTTCGTCTGGGTTGGTTTTAATTTATTCATAGAATCCTTTTTTTGTATATTTTTACTTGTGGGTTTTATAGAATGTATCATTTTTTTTTTATCTGGGTTTGTTTTAATTTATTCATAGACTCCCTTTTTTTTCGTAGATTTTTAATTATGGGTTTTATATATTATATCATATTTTCATCTGGGTTGGTTTAATTTATTCATAGACCCACTGTTTTTTGGTCTATCTATGCCTTGGAATTGAATATATTCTCAGTTTCTGTGCTGAGTGAAATGAGTAACTTTGCATATGGGTGTTAATTTATTCATATACAAAGCCTTGAATTTGAATGTATTCTGCCAAATTTGCGTAGATATCGCAACACATAATTTTTGAAATTTTCACTGAGTAAATGATCCTAGGATTCAGAGAAATCAAGTATTTTGTGAAATCGTGCACATAGTGTTATTGAACATTTAGATCCGTGCTAATATCACCAATCAGTTGGATTTTTTGTTTTTGGATTGTTGCCGTTTAAGGAGATGGTCCATTGATTAGACGGTCTAGATTGATTAGCAAATTCACCAATTATGGGTAGGTTTGAGTATGCCACCAAGTTTGGTGGAGCTATGCACCACACTCAAGGTTAAAATCTCGGATACAGCAGCGGTAGCAGTACAGGTACCTGTCACTATACAAATGATACTGGCTGGTATAATTGGTATAAAACTCTCTACAAGCATGGTATCAAAACTCGGCCGATACCGATACGTATCGGCAATATATATCGGTTTCATCGAGAACCGATACCACCCCAATACAAGTGTTGGGTGGTGTTGGCATCGATATAGGTATCGGGGTGGTATCGATATTATAACGATATGGGTCAATATTGGCTGATACTGTCTCAATATCGGCCGATACTAACAAATACATATATATATATATATATATATATATATATATATATATATATATATATATATATATATATATTTACTTTTTTCAAACAAATTTATTTTTTTGGCCGATATGGTATCGACGATACTGTATCCACATTGGCTGATACATATCGGTCCAAGATGGACCGATACCCAATACGGATAACGAGTTTGATACCTTGTCTACAAGGGTAAATACCAATCGATATTAGCCTTTTGAGGGTACTGGAAAATATTGGTGGGTATTTTTTGGTACTAGTCGGGAGTTGGGACAGAATTTTTCGAGACTCGAAAAAACTGTCACACTATGGATGTTCCTTGGGCTTGCTAAGTTGATGAAGCTTTAGACATGAGTTATTGTTGAGGCCCTGTACATATGATGCCAGAAATTGAATTTTGACAAACATACCTGGTTTGATTCGTTTGCCATTCACGAAATAGTTAACAACGCCCCCGGACAGGTCTTTAATGGATCGTGCATGCGGGAGGTTGTGAGATTCCTCTCTTGCAAGGCGGAAGTCTGACCTAACCCTTGTAGCCTCTTAGTCATCGTTTCATCACCTTCAATAAACCTTATAAAACTCTCTACAAAGGGCAAGTGTAAAATAAAGAAATAAAACTATATCCAAGATAGAGATAACAAAAGAAATCAATAAAATGAAAAGGGTAGTTCACCCATATGGTTATGAGGATCGACCCCAATCATCCGAGTGTCGCCGCTTTACTCTCGGGTGTAGAAAAGAGTGTTAAGGCTATTGTATGAAGAAGATTATGATGATTTTTGAAGAATGTGAGATAAGAGGAAGATATTAAAAGGCTACGAGAGAAATTACGAGAATAAGAAAAATGGCTTCTACTCGTGCGTAACTCTTCTTCTAAAAGCATCTTTACTCGAGTTATTTGCAAGACGTAGCCATGAATAACCTTCTTCAATGAGTTTTTATTTTTGAGTTATGTAACAAGTGGCTGTGTGTAACCCTTCTTCCATAAATTTTGTGGGTAGGAGGTTATGCGCCACGCCCTATTGATAATGCCATTTTTTTACCGCTCTTCTGATGGCTTGATCTTGTTTCCAAATATCCTTTGATTAATTTTTGGGCCACTTTGGACATGCTACTAGTAAATTATGGAATGTCTGAAGACCAGAAATGGGGTGTATAACTCTTTAATGCACATCTATTGGAATAGATGTGTGTCAAACTAGTAGACACCTTGCGGGCAACAGTTTCTGGTTTGTTAAAGCTTTTGACATATGTTCACGGCTATTTAAATCAATGTTACCTAAGCACTTCTACTTTTGGAATTTTTGCCGTGCCGACACTTGGCACGTGCCAACACTTGGTGGCACGTGGACATTCCTCAACAAAGCACGATACTTCTAGACATGTATGAGATATCACATAATACCCTCAAAATGTTCCTCATTTTGACACAAAAACATGATCCATCTTTTATTTTTAAAAAAATTGTATACAATTTAGTAACTTACAAAATAAAAAACTTGGGTCCTTGAAAACGATTTGTATAATATAGTATACTTTTAGTTAGGTTCATGACATGTATTATGTATCTTTTCATTACATATCTTAATTGGCTCTCTAAGATTTCTCTTCAAATTTTTTCTATATAAATTTTTTTTTCTTACAGTCGTGCTGCCGTAGTGTAATCTTTATTAATTGGCATACCAAACATCTATGGTACCTTAACACTTGGCACCCGTGCCACGTGTCTAGGTGCCACTGATTTAAATGCTTCTTGTCCTGAAGTTTACGAAAAATGATGTGCGGGTCTATGGTTGTCGTCTACTCCTTAGAGGCGTTTTGCCACCATCAACAAGATCTAGTTTTACAACCCAGGGGACGAGCTTGCTTTTGGGTTATGGTTTTAGTGTATACAATCAAAAGCAGTAGTGTGGTTTTTTGGAAGGGTATCGCAAACATTGAAATGTGGTAAACACTATTTAGATCAGTGGTCAAACTATTGACTTGTTCAGTCTCTTATCATGATGTTTTAGCTAATTTGAAACCAAAGGGATTTTAGTTTAGCGGTCCAAAGTCATGATTGTAGAAGTTTAGGTGGATCAAGTGTGCATGAAAGGTGGTTTATGAAAACTCATTTTGTACGAGATTACAAAACCGCAGCTTTGGAATGTTGCCTGGCATTGCGTTTCGAAGAAGGATTCGTGGACGAGAATGCCATACAAGGTGTTCTGGTAACATTTAAGGCTCTCTCACTCGGCCCTTTTGCCGATGGACACCAATTATTGCCGCTTAAGGAAGAGCATACAAAGATCACATTAGTCAAAAGTCTAGTTTTTTAGAAAACATGCAAGTTTTTACTGCAAAGAGGTGTGAAGATTAGCGTACCTGAGGGTTGCATTTGAACCTGCTTGAAGTCTACCATTGATGATGTCTCATTTTCCAAATCAGGTAAGGGAAGTGCTTATGTTGATTGGGTTGGAGTAATGGTTACAACTGGTTGGTGATAGCGAGGGTAGGGTTAGCAGAGGGAACACAAGGAGGTTGACGGAAGAAATCTAGAAGTTAGTGATGGGACTGGAATAGAGTGAATAATCCGAAGGTAGATAGTTACTAGAAGCGATGGGAAGCATGTAGTAGGTTGGGAGTGAGAGTGTCATCAAAAGCTTAAAATTACACTATTTTCGGGTCAGAAGCGGGACTGGAGCGAGATTCTGAAGCGGGAGTGACACACTAAGTAGAAGATTCCTGCCACTAGGGGTCGATATCGTTGGATTAAAGAAATTGCTCAATCTTGAGTTACGTTGGGGGAGAATGTAGAGAACATCCAAGGAGCCAGAAGATATGGTTATGCATGCCGACCAGAAAGGTATTCCCTGTTTTTTACATAGAGGGCCTTTGTTGATGAAGCTTGATAGCCAAACTCTAACCTGAGTGTATGACGTGAAATACGAAGGAGATCTTAACATAGGTCTTAATGTTCCACTTTCATGGTTCTTTGACCTTGTTCTTATTGAACTCCAAGATGTGTATCTGACCTTATGACATAAACATTGATCTTCGATCGAAGGGTGAGGATGGAGAGAGGTTGACATCATGTTTAAGACTTTTGCCAAACTTGGTTTATCCGGCTAATTAGTTTTTAAAGAAGAAACTAAGAGTGGAATGGTGGTCAAGGATTTCAAGATACAAAAAGCTTCGTGCTTGGAGATTGGCTTCTCATTGTGAGTTTGTGTGTACAATGTAATCGTCTTATTTTGGGGGAACCTCTTCAGTATTTTAATAACATCCTTCCTTATGTCCAACATCCATTCTTGAGAGTTTTTTACCTTTGGGTTAGACATGTTATTTTTGAGATTTAACTCAATTTTGTAAGCATATAATCATACCATTTGCTTTTCCATCCTTATATAATCTGTCTTCAAAGGCGAAGTGTTGCAGGAATTCGAAAGGCTCATCTCCTTAACACCTAAAGGAACACATTACTAATTGCGTTGGAAGTTTCTCCCTAAGTGATACTCCAATGAGTGAAGGATATTTCTCAAGCCTCCGAGAGTATAGACTAAAGTGAAAATCTTTAGGCCTAAGTGGAAAGTTGAAAACCTGATCGACCTGGTCTACCATAGGTGAGAAAGCCATGTTTGACAGACTGATGCTATGAGGTGGGCAGAACGATGTCCTTTGACGTGTAGATTTGGGCTCATGCCATGAGTTGATCATAAATCACTCAGACCATGGGTCAAAATTTCGTCCGATACCGATACGTATCGGACGATACGTATCGGTTTTGGACTGGGACGATACGGTACATTCAATGTACCGTATCGCCATTTTGTATGTAAATGCCCGGACGATACATTCAATTTAACGTCCGGTATTTTACTATTCCGATACGCATCGTCCGATACGTATCGGTTTTGAGCTCGGATGATACATATCGGAAACCCGACATTTTGACCCATGACTCAGACCATTTTGAACAAGTGATCCATTAGACTTGAGCAATATGATGGGACAGATTCAAGTGATTCATAATCAATCCTTCTTTATTCCAGTTTGACTAAAATGGTGACCTCCATAGTCGTCAATGAGGCATCAACCCTTTTGAAATGTCGGTTATTTTATTATTTTTCTAATTATTTTTGAGTTTCTTCTCTCTTTTATTCATTTTGTTTTTTGGGTTTTTTGTGTTTTTTTTTCTTTTGAATATAATTCAATGACATAGTTCTTGTCCTTTCCTAGCCTCCAGGATCAGAATGAGAATGATAAGAATCTGCGACTAATATGAGAGATAAAAATGAAGAATCTAGTAGTGAATGAAGGCAGGACAAAGAATTGAAATGTCAAGACTTGCGAAAGAGTAGGTAGAATGTAATTGATGAGAAGCTGGAAGAGTAAAAAGAGAAAAGGTAACAAGAATGAGAGAAGATGAAATCCTATAGTGCAGCTAAAATGTCGTGCATGTCTGAAGATTAAATCAAGAATTCTAAATGCAGGCCTAATATAATCATGTATGTATGTTGGAAAAGAGGAAGAGGGATTGGAGTTGAATCGAAGACAGTTGGGTAGGTTTGAAGATTTATGATTGAATGGATAGGTATGATATGAATAGGCATAGGTTGGGATTTAAGAAGTACGGGGATGATGGGAAGTTAGTTGATACAAGCATGGGTCAAAATGTCGGGTTTCCGATACGTATCGTCCGAGCTCAAAACCGATACGTATCGGACGATACGTATCGGAATAGTAAAATACCGGACGATACATTGAATGTATCGTCCAAGCATTTACATACAAAATGGCGATACGGTACATTGACTGTACCGTATCGTCCCAGTCCAAAACCGATACGTATCGGTATCGGACGAAATTTTGACCCATGGATACAAGGTAAGATAAGAGGTTATGGTAGGGTGGTGAGATTGGCTAGATTGATTATGGATGAAGATGGTGAGGTGACAATTTTGTCTAGGAGATATGGGTATGATAGCTGATCAGGTGTATTTATTTACACAAATAAGTCACCAAACTCTTGTTTCTAGGACTTAGAATGTGGTATAGGAAGGGTGATAATATCTTTGTTTATTTCGTAGGGAATTGAAGTCTTAAGAGAAAAACAAGGGAAAAGAAGAAGAAAAAGTAAAAGGATGAAAGTTCTGTCCAAAATCGCTCGAGCGAGATCATTGGGAAGCAAAACTCAAAAGTTTTGTAGAAAGTCGCTCGAGCGACTTATCGCAAAATGTTCAGTTTTGAGTCCGTGAGGACTCGTATAGGACGGTTCTAGGGACTCTTCGAAACCTATATAAAGATCCTAGGGTAGTTACGAAGAACACAAGAAGGAATCAATGAGAGGTCATGAGATGTGGATTTTCATCTACATGGCACCCTCGACTACAAGCATGAGCGGTTAAATCCATCGTCTAGGGTAGCGACGAAGTGTGGCTTCGTGATAGGTTTTGTAGTTAGAGTTATGTCTTAGTGTAAGATGTTGCACTTTTGAAGCTTTCAATGAAATATATTATGATGCTTTGTTTGATTGTTCTATATTTCTTGTAGAAATATAATGGAAATAGTTTAACTTATTGGCGGGTTTATATCTATGATCTAGGAACAACCATCGTGCAACGTGAATCCTTGTTATTGATGTCGTATGACTAGACGCGGCAATCTGAGATAACACAAATCATCACTAGTGGATGAGTCTCGTACGAGATCTTAGTTACCTCCTGTTATGATCAAGGGATCATACTTTTGCGAGATCCGCATGAGCTTGTAGCGCCACAAGGATATGTGTTCATAAAAGGTAATTAACCTAACTCAATTCCGAGTCACCGGGGTTATGTAGAGTTACGAAACCCCCCAGACCCTTCTTCCTAATAGAACTTTAAACCTCATTTAGATAGTTTCTAGTTTATGTTTTATAGTTTTTAAATTTTTTTCGCAAAATCAACCATTGCTTAAGGAAGCAACAATTTAATTAAATGAGATTCTAATCCAGTCCATGTGGATATGATACCCGTATACAAGCCCTAAGCTACACGCCTGTGCACTTGCAAGGGTTAAGGTTGACCAAATTAATCGATCAATAGCTCAAGCAGGTAATGGAGGATTATGGGTGGCAGTCTGAATATTGTGATAATGAGTGAAAGCCAAAGCGCATCTAATTGATGGGGTCCGGAGGGAACTAGGATAGTTTAACGATAGATGATCCAAAAGTGGCTGGTAAGGGTGATGGTTAAGTTATTGGAGTGGGTGGCCCTATGGGAATATAAGGGAAGCGATTCACAATCCGATGGGGAGAGGAGATAAAGAAGACTAAGATAAAATTTAAATAAAAATGCCTCACTGTAGGAGCTCTAAAGCAAAAGGGGTTGAAGGAAAAGCACTAAATCAATGAAGCCCTAGTGTAGGGGCCTGAAAGGATTAGGCAATCTGAGAACGACAACCCAATTTTGATTGTAGTAAACAAATGGCTTTTTTCGAGGGTAAAACAGAATTGAGACCTGATGTATTGGTGCATATATGATTTGGCCATCTTCAAGTGGCGAGCTTCTGTTGACGAATTGGCTCTCTCGAGTGGCAAGACCAATTCAAAGAAAATATTGAAGAATACGAGTTGACCTCCTTTGGATGGCAAGCCCGTTTTGCCAATTATTGGCCCTCTTAGATGGCAAGCCATATTGACGAGTTAGCCCTCTCGGGGTGGCAAACACAAGGAAATATTGATTATTCATCTAAAATATCAAATTTTCCATCTTTGGGGGTGAGCCCCAAACAATTATAATTTAGTGTTATGGTTTCACGAATTCATCATCTTCAGGTAGTTGCCCTAGGTTGAATTGACTATCTTCGCGTGTTCTAAATTATCATTGGTTTAGGTAAGGGATCGGAATTATGCCATTGATCGTATATTATTATATCTTCGAGAGAAGGCTTAGCATATGATCTAGGTGTTGACGTGGCAAAGTCTTCTTGACAATGCAATTCATTGATCGGGGTTGGGCATGACTATGATCTAAACTTAAACAAATCTTGACGATGGAAATCTTACTGAGGTGAGTCATGATATGATTCATTGCCAGGAGGAGAGAGAGCTGATGAGTCAAAGGTAATTGTTGAAAAAAATAAGGACTCTTCGCCTAGTAGGCGACCACTTGGCTGCCTCCTTCAGTATGTCGGGTTATGCACGCGACACTGTGGCAAAAAATGTAGTAGGATTTAGGTGCATCAGAGGAGATGGTTGGTATTGGGTAGTGGCTGTGGATTGAGTTAATGCAGAAAAGGGTTATGTGTGGAGGTGGTGTCATTGTCACTGTTAAGGTTGGAGTCAAAGTTAAGTCAGAGGCGAAGTTGGTAGTAGAGTTGCCGAAGTGCGGGATAGTTATGGATTTATTGTCTTTTAAATTAGAGTTGGTAGTGTCAGAGATGGTGTTGGAAGTGGGAAAACGGTAAGTGATGGTGTACAAGGGTGCTGAATCATGTTTCGGTGAAGCGCTTGCTCGCATTGGAGTTTTCTAGCTCGTTCATAGGGTTGATTTAGGCTGTGACACTTTCCTAGGTTAAGTAAGTTGTGATTGGTTCGGGTAGGGCATTCCTAAGTGTTAGGTTGGCTAGGTCAGATTCAAGGATGTCGAGGTGGGCTACGACAACTAGCATGTTGTGATGACTTCATTCCTCATGATACGCTATGGCACATGATATGCGCTGCCAAGAAGGTGTGAGGGACTTGGAGCTAGATTGAGGTGTGCACTAGCTTGTAGATTTGAGGGCCTCGCCTCTAGGTAGGGTGCTCCTTGTATGAGGTGATGTGGACCATGACGCTAAGTCATGGGCTAGCATGGTGGTTGGATGCATGTGGACATGGGAGCTTGACGTGGGAGTCTTGGTGGGGGCTTGAAAGCTTGGACGTGGGATCTGAAGGGACATTATGATGGGCATGCACGGGGATGCGAGAGCCATATAACCTCGCAAGGTGGTTAACATTAGGAATATGTCAAACTGGTAAGTTTCAGGTTCTCCCGCTTTTAGCAACAGTCGGTGATTTACCTTATATATAGGAGGGAGTTATGGAGCTACTCCCATACACATGGAACCTTTGTGGATGAAGAGTGCATCTATGGTCTCCAAGGCTTTCAAGGGTGGGCCTAGGACGTTGTTGCCATGGTGTTTAGGTCACCATGTCATCATATGTAGTGCTTAGTTGCATGAAGCGACAGGAAGTGTATAGTAGGTTGAAAGCGGGAGCGCCATCAAAAGCTTAAAATTGAGTAATTTTATGGCCGGAAGCGGAAGCGGGAGCGAGATTCCGAAGCGGGAGCGGCACGCTAAGTAGAAGGTTCCTGCTACTACGATGTGGGGAGCTTATGGAGTTCGTCGTTCCTTGGTAGGTTTGGGAATTGAGTGAAATGATAAAAACCCAAACTCTGGTAAAGATTTTGGTTAAGGTGATGCGGGACGGTAACCCTAAAATGCGTGAATATGAATTTGATGCAATTTGACCAAAATTAAATAAATTAATTCAAGTTTAGTCGCAAAATTATCTTAAATACCTAAGGGTTTGAAGAATTTTGATGGTTAGATCACGCAAGATCCGGCTAGGGTCCAGTCCAATGCGCAAGTACCGTTAGATTTGAGGTGGGGTCGGGCCTAGAGATAAAACTCTAGCTTTTCCGAGCTTGGGTGTTCGTCTTCGATCTGATGTAGATTCACGGGTTCGAACTAGGGTTGTAGGATTGGGTAAGTTTGATGGCTCGGATGAAAACTAGGGCTTTGATGGAAATAGGTTTTGGGTTTTGGATTAGGGATTCAATATGGGTAATGAATTACAAGAGAAATCAGAGAAAATATATTGCAAAGGTAATTGAAGATCAAAGAGAATACAGATGGGAATTACTCCTTTGGTCTCACACCAAACCCATCTCGGGAAGAAGAATATTCAAGCAATAATGCATTCAAAATATTCAATAACTAATTAAAAGTCTTTACAAGCCTCCTTATATAGGCCACAAATAATTAAAATTCGAAATAAAGAGTCCTAATACTAATAAAACACTAAAAAGGCAGTTTTCTTATAAAAAAAATCTCGTGCTGGAAGTCATCGACGGCGCGCTGCGGCGTTGTTCTCCTGGCGGTTTCAATCTTCTACTCTCCCTTGAAGCTGCGGTACTCGGGCTTCCTTTACACTTCTTCCGACGCCGATAGAACTGATGTGGTTCGAATCCGATGTCCATGTCTGTGGCGTTCCCGTCAATTCCCCTGGACCAAAAAGGTTTTATCACCGATGAAACATGCTCGTGGTAGATGTCGATCAGGTTGGGGTTCAAGCGGCGAACTTCATTCTCATGGATCCAAGTGTTTTCGAACATCGATTTGCCGACCCATTTAACCAAGTACTTCTGGAATCCCCCGTCATATGTGGAGATGACATGATCATTGATTATATCTTCTATCCCATCTGTTCTCTGTCTGCTCGGGGAAGGAAGAGGTACAGGCTGCAAGGTTGGGTTGGGGCTATGAGGTGGTTGGAGTGGGTTTTCAGGAGGTGGGGTGAAACCCAAGTAAGGAACTAAGTCCTCCACATTGAATGTTGAACTAGCCCCCGTACCTGGAGGAAGCTCAAGCACGTATTGCATTAGACCCACTCTTTGCCAAATTCTAAAAGGTCCAGCGCCTCTGGATTGGAGCTTCTTAGCGGATCTCGATGGGAACCGCTCAGGCCTAACGCGGACCATTACATAATCACCCACTTGATATTCTTTAAAACGCATGTGAGCATCTGCAGATAATTTGTATAACTATTGCTTGAATTAATCTTTTGTCTAATTTCGACATGCAAGTTATGAATGTGTTGTGCAAATGTATCGACAGTCTCTGACACTATGGGATGCAGACATAGGGATCAAATCTAGGGGGTCCTAGGCTTATGACCATATACTACTTCAAAAGGGCTCATGCCTATGGACCTATTGACAGAATTATTATAGGCAAACTCAGCTGTGGGTAAAATGGTATCCCAAGTCCTAACATGATCACCGACAAGACTACGCAGGAAATTCCCAAGGCTCCTATTGGTGCTTTCAGTTTGGCCATTCGTTTTAGGGTGATAAGCCGTTGAAAATTGAAGCATTGTGCCCATCATGTGCCCAAGGGTCTTCCAAAAATAGCTAGTGAATTTAACATCCCTATCCGACACAATGGTTTTTGGCAACCTATGAAGACGTACTACGTCCGCGAAAAATAATTTAGCAATATGGGATGCATCGGAGGTTTTGAAACAAGGAATGAAGTGGGCCATCTTGGAAAATCGGTCCCCTACGACAAAGATAGAATCGTGCTTCCTTGGAGTTTTGGGAAGTCCAAGCACGAAATCCATTGAGAGGTCTTGCCACGGTGTGTGGCACGGGTAATGGGGTGTACAAGCCGGTATTTTGCTTTGTCTGTTTTGATACTTGCATGTATGACAATGTTTGACGACTCGGACGACATCTCTCATTAGGTTAGGCCAAAAGAACCTATCCTCTACGAGCGCAACAGTCTTATTACGCCCGAAATGACCAGCCATCCCTCTAGCATGTAACTCTAAAATAAGAAAGCCACGCAATGAAGTGCGAGCGATGCAAAGACGACGACCTTTAAACAAGTACCCATCCTGGATGGTGTACGCAGAGTGCATGCTGGTCGGGTTACTAAGGATAGTAGTGTACTCAACCCTAAAATCTGGGCACTCAGGGTACTCATCCTTTAATCGTTCGACCCTGACGACCTCGGTACTCATAGTGTGCAAAGTCGCCACCTGACGACTTAGTACATCAGCAGCCCTATTTTCAGCACCGACCTTATGCTTTAACACAAATGTGAACCCTTGAAGGTACTCGACCCACTTCGCGTGCCTTGGGTTCAACTTTTTCTATGAAGCAAGAAAGCGTAAGACTTCATGGTCAGAGAACAACACAAATTCCTGCGGTCTAAGGTAATATTTCCAATACCAAAGAGATCGGACGATCGCATAGAACTTCTTGTCATAGGTGGAATATTTTTGCTTCTCCTCATTAAATTTTTCACTAAAATAGGCCACTGGGTGACCCTCTTGGCTAAACACTCCTATGCCTACACCGGATGCGTTGCATGCAACTTCGAAGACTTGGGAAAAGTCCGGCAATCGCATGACGGGTGCACTACTCATCCGTTGCTTGATCTCAACAAAGGCTTTTGTCGCCGTTTTGTCCCACTTAAAGTCCCCCTTTTTTATACAATTTGTGATTGGGGCCATTATGGTGTTAAAGTTTTTGATGAAGCGACGATAGAAAGTAGCCAAACCATGGAAGCTACAAACATCGTGTATGTTCGGTTCACAATGGCTTTAACCTTTTCGGGGTCCGCGACCATTCCATCGGTCGAGATGATAAATCCCAAGAAAATAACAGAACGTTGCATGAAGGTACATTTCTTGAGATTCGCAAACAACTTCTCGCCCTTGAGGGTTTCACAAACCAACCTAAGGTGGTTCAAGTGTTGATCCTTGTCATGATTATAAATCAAGATGTCATCGAAATACACAGCTTGCCTAGAAACGGCCTCAACACTTGGGTCATGAGTCTCATGAAAGTATTTAGGGCATTAAAAAGTCCAAAAGACATGACCTTCCACTCATAAAGACCATCTTTAATCTTAAAGGCGGTTTTCCACTCATCACCGGGGTGGATCCGGACTTGATGGTAGCCACTCTTAAGGTCTATCTTAGAAAAGGTAGTGGCACCAACCATCATATCGAGCATGTCATCAAGCTTTGGTATGAGAAATCGATATTTAACAGTAATCTTATTGATTGCACGACTAACCAAACACATGCGCCACGTACCATCTTTCTTAGGAGTAAGGCAAGTACGGCACGCGGGCTCAGACTCTCTTGAATGAACCCCTTCTGAAGGAGCTCATTGTCTTGCCGAGTCAACTCAGTGTGCTCAACCGGATTCAACCTGTAGTGGGGCATGTTCGGTAAGGTAGAACCGGGAACTAAGTCTATTGCGTGTTGGATATCACGCAGGGGAGGGAATTCGTTTAGTAAGTCTTCAGGGAAGGCATCGGTAAACTCTTTCAAAATCGGCTCAACCTCCTTGGGACACTCGCTCACTGACTCAGGAGCATTCTCTATGGTGACAACTACGTACACCACACTCTCATCTATTGATGTTTTCTCGAACTCAGAAGGGCTCACAATATTAATGGCTTTAGAAGACTCCCTTTTTTTCGACTTTGTTGGTCGATGGTGTTTTGGGGGGCAAATGGTGTAAAGTGATCTTTTTGTACTTATGCATGAACGTGTATATGTTTGATCGACCAAAAAGAGTCACGTCTATGTCGTAGAGCCACGTGTGACGGGGCCAATACTCGAGCTTGCGGTGTGGTGCGTGTGGCACGACATGTGGTGCCAGGAGGGCACGCGACATGGGGCCATGTTGGCCTTGCGACGTGGTCGCGCTGTGAGGACGCGACACGGTCGCATGAGGGTATGACGCGGAGCGTCACAGTGCATGTTCTGACGACATAGCCAAGATGCATGACCAATAGGTTTGAGGTTCTCCCGCCATTCGGTGAATGACCTTTTACCCTTATATAGGGAAGGGAGCTTGAGAGCTATTCCCACTTTGCACGGGCCTTGCGTTGGGGAGGCGCAAGTGTCTCCCTAGGCACTGAAAGGTGGGCCTAGGGCGTCGGACGATCGTGTGGAACCCAAGGGAGGTTGATGTATGGGCTCACGGACTACGCGCATTCGCGGTGCATCTGGTGAGCAACCTCGCGAGACAACACTAAATGACGCATGGGACTCAATTGAGCACGACGATGTGGGCTAAAGATGAGCGTGTGCTAGTAATTGGACGCACACGAAGGCAAAAGCGTGGGACTCGATTGGCGCAGCGCGAGGCACAAGGTCATGGGCTTGATTGGCGGTGAGCGAGTACTAGTGCGATGCTGAGGTGAAGCTTGAGCAGGCCAAGTTAGGGCAGCGGTGCAGATTGGCGTGTCGAAAGGGACACGATGAGCTGAATGGTAGGCCGTGAAATAGAGGCAACCATGTTGGGAGGAGTTCCCGTCCTCTAGGCGGGTGGTATCAGAGCTGATGTGCAGAATGGGTTGGCTTCGTTGCACGCGGTAGCGAAACACTGCGCGAGTTGAAAGCGCATCGAAGGACGCCCTCGCGACGATTGTTATCAGAAGTAGGCTGACCTACCGAAGCGTGCGTTAGGTGCCACACGGGACTGAGGTTGCGGAAGTGCGACCCCGTGACACACAGCCTTCCCAAAATGATATGGCCCACATCCATCGGCACCACATCACACCATAAGGTGTCCGAATAAGAACCTAATTGAATCAATACACGATACCTTTTCGACACGGGAATGGATGAAGAATTGACCCATGCGACTTTATAAGGTCTCGGGTGGGCTTTAGGTGTAAGCCCCAAGCGGCGTACGGCATGAGTTGATATTACGTTAGTGCAACTACCGCTGTCCACGATGACCCAACAATTCTTTTTACCAAATCTGGCAAAGGTGTGGAAGATGTTCTCCCTTCGCCAGTCATCCTTTTCATCCCATTGAAGCTGTGCAAGGGCACACCTCACAACTAAAGCATGGCTAGTAGCATCACCCACCTCATCGCTAGGTGTGCTAACCGGCTCAAAAACTTCAACCACTACCTCATCATCATCCTCCTCTCCCTCAATGAAGAGAATCCTTTGGGGGTCTTTTGTAGGGCATTGGGCAGCAAAGTGTCCCATCCCATGACATTTATAGCACTTAACTTGAGAGCTACCCTTTGAGGATTCTCCAACTACACCTTTTCCCTTTTCATACCTCGTATTGGTAGGGACTGGTTGTGTAGGCTTGGGAGGAGGATTAAATCGTTCCTCACCGGATCGTTGACTACTATATTGTGGCTCGGGTCTCTTCACCACCGAGGTTTTCAAGTACCATTCAAGATCTTGCACAATGGCATAACATCTTTCAAGCATTTCCACGGGGTAAAAAATAAACTCTTTTGCAAATCAAGTCGCAATCCAGTGCGAAATCTATAGAGAGTGATTTCAGGGTCTTTCGATACTTTGGCCCTCATCATGAATTCTTCGAATTTGGCAATATAATCGGTAACGGGCATACCACCTTGGCGTAAATTTTGCCACTGGTCGAGGAAGCGTTGGTTGTATGATAAAGGAACATACTTGTCAGTAAGTCGTTCCTTTATGTCTTCCCAATGGGTAATGAGAGGACAACCCGCATTCACCCTGATGCGCTCGACATTGAGCCAAAAAAGTTGAGCTTGACCAACCAATTTCATTTTAGCGAGCCTGACGCAACGGTCGTCATTCATGGCATACCAATCAAAGTGTTGGTCCATATCGGAAAGCCAATCGAGGAAGACGGTAGGGTCCATTTTTCCGTCGAAAGTCGGAATCTCAATTCGGACATTCTTGAGGAGTTGAACTTCGGGGTCAGTCATCTCTACGATGATCCCTACTATTCCGGTTCCGATTGTCTTGGCGACCATCGCGTTCAAAGTGAGGACCTTCATGCTCTTGGCGTTGATCATGGAATTCATCTTCCGCCTCTAATTGGTTGATTCGATCACCCAATCGACCATTAGAAACCCCTAAGGATGTTTGGGCTTGCTCTATGGTGTTTAAACGCTCCTTAATCGCACCCAATTCTTCTCGCATACCGTTAAGGGCATCGAGAATCTCATTCAAGGCCATGGTGATCACAAATACCAATTAGGGTTCTAATATGGAATGCAATATGGACTCACAAAAGAAAAACAATGCAATAAAATAAATATGACAAGCAAAAATGCCTTAAACTAAAAAACCTAGGGCTCTGATACCAAAACTGATGCTGGACGGTAACCCTAAAATGCGTGAATATGAATTTGATATAATTTGACCGAAATTAAATAAATTAATTCAAGTTTAATCGCAAAATTATCTTAAATACCTTAGGGTTTGAAGAATTTTGATGGTTAGATCACGCGAGATCCGGCTAGGGTCCAGTTCAATGCGCAAGTACCGTTAGATTTGAGGTGGGATCGGGCCTAGAGATAGAACTCTAGCTTTTCCGGGCTTGGGCATTCGTCTTTGATTTGATGTAAATTCACGGGTTCGAACTAGGGTTGTAGGATTAGGTAGGTTTGATGGCTCGGATAAAAATTTGGGTTTTGGATTAGGGATTCAATATGAGTAATGGATTACAAGAGAAAACAGAGAAAATATATTGCAAAGGTAATAGAAGATCAAAGAGAATAGATGGGAATCACTCACTTGATCTTACACCAAACCCATCTCGGGAAGAAGAATATTCAAGCAATAATGTATTCAAAATATTCAATAACTAATTAAAAGTTTTTACAAGCCTCTTTATATAAGCCACCAATAATTAAAATTCGAAATAAAGAGTCCTAATACTAATAAAATACTAAAAATGCAGTTTTCGCATAAAAAAAAAAAAATCCCATGCTGGAAGTCGTCATCGACGGCGCTTTGCGGCGATGTTCTCCTGGCGGTTTCAGTCTTCTACTCTCCCTTGAAGCTGCGGTACTCGGGCTTCCTCTAAGCTTCTCCCGACGCCGATAGAACTGATGTGGTCCGAATCCGATGCCCATGTATGTGGCGTCCCCGTCACAAGGGTTGGAGTGTTTATGGGTGAAGTAATCATCGAGGTAGGTTTCTAAGTCCTGGTGGTTGAAGTTTGGTGGAGAAGTCGTGTAGCTTAAAGGGCTTGGACCTATAGCACGATGGAAGGTTGACAATATTGCATCCTCAAGGTCACAAGTTCTAGTCCCGACATACTCCTTAAAAAAAAGTCTTGTAGCTTGATTGATGTGAAGATGAAATATGGCGAGGAAAAATGTTTTTAAGCATATTGAGAGAGGACGAACTTTAGTCATTCAACTTCTTTTCTTCCTTTAGCAAATACATGATTCATTCAATATCCATTATGCTTAGATGTAATTGACCACATATGTAGGTCAAGCACACACACTTAGTTTAACAGATTCTACATTTAGAGGGCCCTAAAGCTAACTTCAGGTACCTAGTTTTTCATTTCTGTAATTTAAAGGGGTCTCCGGTTCGGCGGGGGTGGTACAATCCCTACTCTGTGTGCAATGGAAAGCCGAGATGCAGAAAGTTTCGTGATCCACTCCCGAAGGAGGATCACAACGATCCTTGCTAACTTGAGGATAGTAAGTGCTTACAAAACTTTAGAAAATGATTTGAATGATGCAGATTTGGTGCATAGCCTGTGCAAAGATGCAAACAATAACAAAGAAATATGTACAAATACTATGCTTAAAAAATGACAAGGTGCAAACAGTAGCAAAGGAATGTGTACATATACTATATTTTTTTTTTAAAAAGACAAGGAAAAATACTATAAAAGTTTTGAGTAAGAGGAAGATAAAGAGATTTTAAGACTGATAAAGAAAGTAGAAAGAGGTATGTTAGGTCTTATATGGAATGACAAAAACGACGACTTTTAGGCAAAATAAGATCCCACCATGATTGCATAACTGTGGGGACGGAATATTCCTCACGCTTCTTTAAAGGTTAGGAAAACTGTATGGATGTGCCTTGGGCTTGCTAAGCTTTATTGTTGAGATCTGTACATATGGTGTTAGAAATTGAACCAATGTTACCTGATTCGCTGGTTCGCTTGGTTCGAATTCGGGTTCGTATCTAAATCCAAGTGGACCGGCTTCTCTATGGGTAGGATGAGCTTTAAATAAAAATTACGTTTTTAGTAAATTTAAATTTAATGATTAATTATGTATAAATTTGAGATTTGAAATATACAAAACGATATATGCAAATCATTCACTAGCTGAAAATATGGAGCGTTAGTTATTCATATGCCGTTGCAAGCCAGGTGTGCAGGTGAGTCCTATGAAGTGCATTTTTTTTAATCATGTGTATTGGCTGGTTCGCCAGCCTGAATGAACCAGAGCGAATCGAACTGTGAACCGGTTCGTATCGAATCAATTCACTATTCACAGGGTTACCTAGCAAATTAGGTTACCCTGAATTGAACTTTGACACACATACCTGATTTGATGTGATCTCCATCCACAAAATATTTAACAACACTCGTAGGTTCGTCTGTAATGGACATGCGCGCAGGAGGGAGAGAAGTTCCTTCTTAAAGGGTGAAAGGCCGGCTTATATCTTAAAGCCTCTTAGTCGTTTCCTTCCATCACCTTCAATCCCAACAAAATAATCTTCTACAAAAAACAAGTCTAAAATAAAGAACTAAATTTATATACAAGATATTGATACATAATTTTCAATAAAAGAGGGGAGTTCACCGTATGCTTGCCAGGATAGACCTCTATTATTTGAGTACACCACTTTACTTCCCGGTGTAGGAAAATGATTTAAGGAATATTATGAAGCGTAGATGATTTTTGACGAATGTGAGATAAGAGGAAGATTAGAAGGCTAGAAGTAGAAAGTGGTCTTCGCCCCCTTGGCTTCCTTTTGGTTCCCTTATGGCTCCTATTGACCTCTCACTGGCTCCTTGTGTCTCCCTTCGCGCATCTGAGCCCTTCCTCAATCTGACTTGAGGGGTCTTATATATAGGCCAAAATCTGGGGTCAGATACGCTTAACCACTGATCTGACAACGTCAAATCAGGGATTACACGCAACACTGCACTTCATGTAATCTCAAATCTAGGGATTCAATTTTCTATAAAATCTAGAGATTTTCAATTACAACTTTATGCGCATATAGCTGGCGCTATACGTATTATACGTTTTATTATCCTCTGTTTGGATGTGTAATCTGATTAGGTTACAAAAAGGATGCTGCTATAAAGTCAAGTTGTGTATTCAGAATTATTATTTTTTATTTGAATGTAGCTTTTCGTTAAGTACTACTACAATTGTTTTTGTTTAAAATACTACGTAAATCAAAACTCAAAAGCAATCATGATTTTGGTAAGTTCTTCACTTTAAATAGGATAGATCAAGGTATCAAACTCGGTAGGGAACGATAGGTATTGGCTGATATGGATACGGTATCGTCGATACCGTATCGGCCAATTTTATTTTTTTTTTTGAAAAAAAAGCAAAAAAAGATAGAAAAATATTTGTATCAATCAATATCAGCCAATACCGATCCGTATCGATCCGATACCGATACTACCCCTATACTTGTATTGGGGTGGTATCGGTATCAATTCTCGACGAAACCGACACATATAGGTATTGACCGAGTTTTGATTCCATGGAATAGATAGCCCACCTTTTCAGACACTTTCATCTTCTTGCATCATCATAATGTAATCTAAAGCAGTTATGTGTCTAAAAACAGCATGGAGCATCTATATGTATCACTTGTTACAGACATGAGTCACATGACTATCTGCATTTTGGTTAGCTCTTTCGGGGCAAAGAGCAGCTCTTTCGCTCTTTGGCTCCGGCGGGGAACTGCTTTCACGTTTGGTTTCTCTCCCCATTTCGTCTGGCGGGGAGCTGTTTTAAGTGATAAAACTGCTCTGCCTGCTCTTTTCAGAGCAGATTTTATCTGCTCCGACAAAGAGCAGGCAGAGAGCTGCTTCTGCTCTTACAACAGCTAACCCAAACACAGCCTAAGAGTCTAGCTAAACTCTGGAGAAAATAAGTCGTGTATCAATAAATTGAAATTTTGGGTTGGTTCGGCTGAGCTCCTGGCTCATGGATCCTTTTCCCTTCTTTAATGAATTACTGTTATTCATAAAAAAATTGATTTCATCAGAATGCCTAGGTGAGTATGATGCTGTGGTGCATAATTGTCAGCTATGTGTATTTTTTTCACTTACTGAGTTTCTTCTAATAGTTTTATTTGACTTGATTAAGTTTCTACCCTTTTTTGGATGGAACTAGTTTTAGCAAACTCAGAATTGACCGTTTCTACCATGATTTAAATAGGGGCCCGGCTCTCTTGACCGTCATTTAAACACCAACATGGTGTTTAAATGATCTTACACCGTCCATGGTATAAGATGTGTGTGATCTTTACCGTCATAGTGATAGATCATAGATTGGCATGCAACGAATCCATAGATGGTGTCTTATTGGCATCTAAACTATCTGATCTGTGGACTATGGTATCAACCGTTGTTTTCAGTTTTAATGGTTGATATTAAAGATCATCAATCGGATGGTTCACATCCACTTATAGGCATGTACTTTGGGCTGTTTCAATGATAGATTGTCACTTGGACAATTTAGATTGATCGCAGATGTTCACCACGTGGCATAATGATAATCACATTTCAATGCTGTGAGATTAAAACTTATAAGTCTAACTGTAGTGGTATAAGATCATTTAGACACCATTCTGGTGTTTAAATGCCGGTCAGGAGCCATTATCCATTTAAATATGTATATTCTCACAACGTAAATGGGAAATGACAGTGCCCTAGGAATGGGGACAGTTGTTTTTACGACCTCATTAGCCCTTGGAAGGTGACCAACTTCCATGGATTCCTTTCCTTCCGTGAGAAGGGGACCAGCATCAATGGACCTTTGGTAGATCTGAGCGCTCAGGTCAATCTCACACCTCCAACTGTTGGAAAATGTGCTGATGTTGTTGAGTCCTAAATCAGCGAAGTGCTCATAAATAGCTGTGTGGCTTCCAAAGCTTGACCAATTGACAGAAAGAGATTGACCCAAGCTCCCCCGCCGGCACTCGGGTTGGGTGTGTAATACCAAATCTTTATGTTAATTGTGGTTGTCGTTTTTTATGTGCAGGCACTTGAGCAAAGGGTAGAGACATTGGAGCGAGAGCTTGATGCTGCAATCACAGCAGCCGCTCACGCTCGTTCTGAAAAACGGCGTGCTGAGGCAGCACAACGAGCTGCTGAAGTACGTGCACAAGAGGTTACAAGAGAACTTGAGAACACTACAAGTATGCCTTTCCTATTTTAAGTTCATTCATTTATTGGATCCCCCTCTTCCCCCTCTCTTCCTCCTTTTTGGGAACGTTAGGATTAGGACTGTCAACAGGTCAGGTTGACCTGATACCCGACCTGATATTTTACCAGGTGGAGTACATAAAATTGGTTTGTCGGATCGGGTTGGGCATGAGACATCCGACCCGACTTTCGGTTTCCTCCGAAACCGGTACATATCGTCTGGTACGTACCGGTTTCAGGTGAGATTTTGAAGCATGATATATTGCTCACCCGCTTCCCACTGGGGGGAGGGGGGGGGGATCCCGAGCAGCCTTGGTGTGACTTTGGGCGGCCGAGGCTGCTACCGGAGATAGCCCAAAGTAGGGCGAGTACTCCACTATGGATATCATGGAAGATATTTTGAGTACTCCGCCCAGTAGGAGCGAGAATCGAAGAATGAAAATTGGTCGTAATCCAACAGATTGAGGATGCAGTCAAAGAGATATACGAGGGGGACAGTCATCAAATCCCTTTGAGTCTAATGACTAAATGGATCATTGATGATCAAGACGAAGAGCGCCCCCCAACTCTCCGCTATATCCTAAAACAGTGCCGTAATAAGGGAGAGGGAAGCACGTACTATAAAACCATGCTCAAGGCATGGATGAAAAGAGAGTATCCAATGTTTCTGTCATCTTTGTCAAGCCTGATTCTTTCTATGGACGTGTTTTGCTGGCGTATTTTAGTTGCCTTTTTTTAATGAATTTCCTTTACCTACATAATCAAAATATTATTCCTCTATTGCAGATGTATTCAAGTTACACATGGAAGAGTTGCGTGCGAAGCAGGAAGTCATCTCAAGGAAAGACAGTGAGATCAAAGTTTTGGAAGCCATAATTCAGACACTTGGAGGAAAGGAATAGACCACTCTATGTCCCAAAGACCCGTGACATCGATATACTACTTTCCCATCTATTTCTTGCTTGTAATACTCAATTGGAGACTTGTCTGTATTGATGGTCAATGAATGCATTTTTCTTGTTCTATACCAATATACTATGTTCCAAAGCTCATAAACAGATTTATGTTTTCACTCCCAAGGAAAGGAATGCACAGTTTCTACTTTCTATTTCCATTTCTTGTTGATAAGTTCTTATTTTGCTAATATAAATCAGGTTCATGATTCACTAAACTATATCATATGGAACATGTTTCAAGCAACACATTGGAAATTGCTTGATCGGAAAAAAGAGGGATTCTAATTTGTAAGGTATCTGATTAAAACCATAGCTAGAATTGATTCTCATTCAAAGAGAAAGATAACAAATATCTGGAATTTCATTTTGTATCATATACGGATGATCTGATCCGCAATGGCCATGATTGGGAATTGTTTGATTGTCTTTCTCCCCCGAAGAAGCTAATTATTTGGGATTCCAAAGTGAAAGAAATCGTTTTACCTACTAATAGTCCAAAGCCGCGCCTCACAACCTCTCAGGCCTATATCTAACTGGGGTTCGCGGTGATGGAGGAACATGATCAGAAATAAGAGGGATTCTAGTTGTAACATAAACTAATGAAACTGTAGCTAGTATTGAATCTCATTCAAAGAGAAAGATAACAAATATCTAAAGCCTCTTTTTGTATCCTATACCAATGATCCGATCCGCAAGGGCCATGATTGGGAATTGTTTGATCGTCTTTCTCCTAGGAAGAGGCGAATTATTTGGGACTCTGAACTTAGAAGGGAAAGAAATCATTTTATCTACTAATAGTTGCCAAATTGTCTTATTGTCAGATCACACCTCTATTGCGACAACTGTAGATATAGGTATCTTAAGAATACCCCTCAAACCAATGGTTAACGATGACTCTAATAGGTGGTTTTGCTAGAATAGGTAAGAATTGAGGTGGTTTTGCTAGAATAGGTAAGAATGCAATCCCCATTTTAGTAAATGATGCAGAGAGGGGCAGTGACATTGATCAAGGATGAGATAGAAATATGGGTTGGAGAATTATAAGGTCCGAAGCACTTTGATTTTCTGTCACTTACAGCGTGTTCAGTTCAACGCCCAATGCTATTTTTTTTCTTGCATCAATATTTCAACGGTCGAAAAACGACCACAATTATTACAAGCTTGGCTCACCTTCATTGTCCCTTCACCAACCAGCCTCTGTTAAAAAGTAATCAGGATTCTCTTCCCTTGTTAAAGCTTCTACAACTACAGTGGGCATGTGGGCCCCTCCCAACGGCATCTTCAATATTTTATCATCTTGATGGCCGCGAATAGCAAATTGGGCGGTACGTAAGGCAATTTGTTCGCCGGGAGGCTAGATTAATGTAGCTGCAAATTCAGCCCGATTAGATCTGATAGCCATAAAGTTTGTTTTCTTGAGGGTGTTGTAGGTGACGACTCCAGCTAGAGATCTGGCGCGATGAGAGAAGCAGCAGGTCCTCTTCGTCGGATTGAAAGGTATGCTTGATTAACTCAAATTTCTGTTATACTTAGCGTGATGAACTGGATATCTGTGTCCATTGAATCGTATTTGCCACTTGCATCACAAGTGGTGATGAGAGCTGATGATCTGATCTATCAAGCTCGATCAGGATATGGCTTTGTTACTATTAAAAATGGCCGCAATTGGGATTTAGTGGCCATCTTCTACGATATCTGCAACATTACGAGTATGCTGAAGATGACGCATTATTGTGTTTGACAAAACAGCATGCCACATCCGTCACTGTGCATTAACCTTTGTGACAAAATTCTTTGAATCAATCAAATTTTTGGAAATAGTCTCTGAATAGGTTGTCTGCGGAACTTTTTGCCGAATATTCACCTTATTTGTCGATTCTGAATTTCCCGAATTTTTTGTCATTGCAATGCATGTATTAATCTTATTTTGTATTATTTTTTATATATTTCAATAATTTTATAATTGTTTTTATAATCCCGGAATTTTTTTCCTGAAATCTTTCCCCGAATCTTTCTGAATTAAACCGAACTGACACCCCACATAATGATTGCCGAATCTGAACTTGGTTACTATGCATTTTGAACTTAAGCACTTCAGAAAACAAAGCGGCATCTTCATATGCGTTCTTTCATCTCTAGCGGCTCTATGATGTCCGTCCATGAAAAACAACATTTGATGTACGCTCATGATCATGTTCACTTTTTGAGATGTGTGCCATGTGAAAGTAAGATCTGACCGTCTGATGGTACGGCTTTGATGTCAAGATTCATTCTGAAAGATTGGGACCAAAAACAACCTCTAGTAAAGGAAACACCAGAGTAATTCTCGTTGGCATCCTCCCTTTGTCCGTTCTCAACACCATGGCCTTGTAAATTGCCAACAATTCCCCATCGCAGACCCAGATATATACAGGTGAAATGTTTCCCCCTTTTTGTTACAGCCACATCACTTGAGCAAAGAAAAAATTGACTGCTTTGAATTAGACGATGGTGATCATTTTTCATCCCAATCTTCCACACGCTAGATCTTGAAATCATGGACCTATCATCAGACGGTTAGATGTGATTCCACGTGGCACACTGCTCTTATCTCAAAACCATAAGACCTCTAGTGAATGAACCTAAATTGATAATGGCGATTGTGACGATGGGATGAACATTGGCATGTCAACCAATTCGACCCTCAAAATCAAAGACTTCTCTATCGTAGCGCTCTCGTTGGTTATCGCCCGATATTTTGGTAGTAATGTTGAATCCGACGTCGAAGGTCCTTGGAAGTAGAGTACACACCCCGTTGTTAGTAACCTCCGGGGGTTGGCAGTTTGGCACAATGGCCATGATCACGCCTCAAGAATCAGAGGTTCTGAGATCAAATCCCATACCTTGTTAGCCACTCACAGGGATATTATCCCTACCGACTGGTATGTGCATAGTGATTACAAGCGCAATTTTTTAAAAACCAAAATAACTGAGAAAACTCATATAAAAAATAAAAAATAAAACCCATTTTTTTCAAGAAAAACATTTTTTCCGTTTAAAACCCATGTTTGATCACAAAACATGTGTATTTTTTATTTTTTTATAATTTTTAATTTTCAAAACTTTTCCGTTTTCCTTGACTCGTTGAAATTTACCATTTTTTCCTTATATTTTCGAAGTCATTTTATTCCGGTACTTGAACTTGGTCTGTCTGATGTGTTGTGGTAAGTGCATGTACCTAGGGACTTAGGGGGATGCCCTCAGAAGCCAAATACCCCGTCCTCAAAAAATGATGACGATGATTATAATGATGGCTAGATTGATAAAAATAGAAAAAGATTGAGACGTAGAAGAGGATGACTAATGAAGACTTGGAGGCAAACATCGAGAAAGGACATTAAGGAGTGTAAAGTTACAGAAAGCTTGACACTAGTAAAAATTGATGCCAAGTGGACAGAAAAGGCTTGCAAAGCTGACCCAAATAGATGTGATAACGTTGTGATGATAATGAGGTTAATAAAAATGAAATGTTAAGATATAAATACCAACAAATCATTTATATGCAACTACAATCAAATTTATCTGCTTCTTATATATATATATATAGAGGGTTTTTTGTATATACTCCCGTGCTATGCTAATATTATAAGAAAACCCCTGAGTTATGAGTATTTATTCTGCAGCCCCTACTTTTGTGTTTCTGTTTCATATAACAACTCCCTGCAGTTAACTAGCTATTAGTTTATGGACGGAAAGTCTATTTTGCCCTTAATGAAACTAATATTTTAAAAATACCACTATTCTAAAAGGCCTTTCATTCATCTATATTTACATGTCATGCCATTAAAGTTTATCACCATTCTAAAAGACCATTCACCTTTATTTATAAGTTATGCCATTATAATTTACCATTATTCTAAAAGGAGTACCTTTAAATCCACCCACAAAATCTTTTAGTTCACTCACGCTGAAATACATCAACTGCATTGAATCAAACGATGGAGATTGTTTATCGTCCCAATCTTTCATGAGATCAATCTTTAGATCATGATTGTACCATCAGACGGTTGATTTTTTATTTCATGTGCTACACACCCATAAAAGTGACCTTAATATCAATTTTAAACATGCACATGATGTTAAGGTCACTTTTATAAGATGTGTGCCACGTGAAATAAATACTGACCGTCTGATGGTACGATCACGATCTTAAGATCCATCGTGTGAAAGATTGGGAGGATAAATGATCTCCATCGTTCGATTTAATTCAATCAACGTGTTTCAACGTGGGTGAACTTAAAGATTCATTGGGTGGATTTAAAGATACTCTTCTAAAAGGCCCTTCATTCACCCATCAGATTCAAGACTCATCAGATGGGTGATTCCCTATTAAAGTATGTCAACGTTTGGACGAATATTCAACCAATGGAGGATTTGTGGCAAACGATATAATTATTCTTTAAAAGAAAACCTTCAATCTACATGTTCCACTCAAAATACTCGTCCCTCTAATTTCCTATATGATTCAAGACCCATCAAATGAAAGACCAATTGGTATTAGTCGATACTGACCAATACAATTTTTTTTCTCGCTATTGGCCGATCCTTAGAACCTGGGTTGCCAAACAAGGTCGATTTTATCGGTTTATCCTCCAATTTTGTTGTATCCAAGTGGAATTTACTAAAAGTGATGTCATAACTCATAATGCAGATTAGGTATTTTCATTGTTGGGCCATTATTGGCATCATCGACATCAAGAGAATATCAAGCTTATGAAGAGCCTATTATGTCGAAAACTTGCTCTTTCAACTATCAAGACCCTAAAAATCAGTGAAGACTAGGTTGTCAATGGGTCGGGGCATGCCAAAATTTTGACAGCCGATCGGACTCAAGCCCCTACTTCATCTGACCCGATCCGGTTTAAAACCCTCTTATTTCCTAGATTGTATATAAAATATTGTGTCCATCCAACCTTTTAGTCTACCCCACAGAACTCGAGCTTTGAGGCCTAGTTATGGATTAGAAAATTTTCAAATTCGATTGATTGCTACCATTTGATGAATCACTGGTTATACAATTGATCAGATTTACTACCATATCATCGTTGGTATAATAGTAACCATTATATAATAATGGTGTAGTGCTTCATATTATCATTATATACAAAAAATTTATCTTTTTTATTTTATTTTAATAATTGGATTGCCTAATCGCGTCTGCTTCCATCCACCAAATCTTTGAGTTCACCCATACTAAAACACATTGATTGCATTAAATCAGACGATGGAGATCGTTTAGGCATACCATTAGACGATCAGTGTTTTATTTCGTGTCGCACATATCAGAAAAGTCACCTTAACATCATGTACACGGTTAAAATTAATTTTAAGGTCATTTTTTTGGGTGTGTATCACATGAAATAAAAAACCAACAGTCTAATGGTGCCACCATAATCTCAAGATCCATCCTTCGATTTAATGCAGCCAACCGTTTGATGGTGTCACCATGATCTTAAGATCCAACGTGTGAAAGGTTGGGGCGATAAACGACCTCCATCGTCCAATTCAATGTAGTCAACTGTCTGATGGTGCTACTATAATCTCAAGATACATCGTGTGAAAGGTTGGGACGATAAATGATCTCCATTGTCCAATTCAATGCAGTCAACCGTCTAATGGTGCCTCTATGATCTCAAGATCCATCGTGTGAAAGGTTGGGACGATAAATGATCTCCATCGTCCGATTCAATGTAGTCAATGTTTTTCAGTGTGGGTGAACTCAAAGATTTGGTGGGTGGATTTAAAACTACTCTTTTTTGTAAGTAGAGGGCCGCCAACTCTAACCATGTGTAGAGGGTGGCAATTTAGTAATTTAATTTTAAAAAGGATAAATATGATATTTAGGTTATTCTTTAACGGCTGGTTAACCATTTAAAATTGCATCCATTAAAGATGGTGTTTTATGAACACCACAAATGCTAATTAGGGGGTTTAGAGCAAATAATTATAATTGGGGGTGTTTCTTCTCTCTCTCTCTCTCTCTCTATATATATATATATATATATATATATATATATATATAGATATATAGATATATATATATATATATATATATATATATAGAGAGAGAGAGAGAGAGAGAGAGAGGGGGGGGAGTCGGTTAGGTCCTCCAATGGAGGACATGACTGCCCTCCAAGATACATGTAGAGCTTTATATAGCAATCAAAACATATTTTGGTTGTCACGTGGAGTGCGGGTGTATTGTTTAAATCAATTTAAAAAAAAATACTTTTAAAGCACAAGTCAAAGTTAGACTAGTTTAAATGGTCCAAATTTTTTTGCTAAAGAAATACATGGTAAAGATGAGTTTTCAATTTTTTTTTTTCAAAGATGATCTAAGCAATGCATATGTTCTCCATGTGGGATCAGAATAGTGTTGCGAGTGCCACATGAAGCTCCATATAAGATCTTGGAGGACACTCACCCTCCTCCATTGGTGGACGGAACCCCTTTCCACATATATATGTATTTGTATTTTGTCTCTGGCAGGCCTTGAACGGGTCTATCTTTTATAGGTCTCAAATCAGACCCGAGTTCTTTATTATTTTGCGCACGAAAAGCTTGGGCCCAACCTGTTTATACTTAATCAGGCCAACTTTTATTAGGTTTGGGGCGGGCCTGGAAAACATGTGGTTATTTTCACTTTAGCCCAAAAGTGACCCCATTATTAATTGAGCTTAGATTTTAGGGCTGGGATTGGTTACTTGGGCCATCTCTAAATGCAGCCTTACAGTTTGCGGTCCTAGGCCGCCAGCCCAACGAATCGATTTTGGTTCAAATCTTTCATGCCTATCATCAGACGGTTAATTTTTATTCCATGTGGCACACATCTCAAAATGTGACCCTAAAATCACATTTGAGCGCGATGCATGCCACATGATTTTTTGTGTAACAAAGATATGCGACATATGGAATAAAAACTAACCATTTAATATTGGGATGAAAATTGATCTCACCGTCTGATTCAAAGCAACCAATGGTTTGATTCTAACATTTATTATTAGGCTACCTCTATTAGCACATACTATATTATTGGTGGGCTCCTAACAATAAAATGTCAATCACAGAAATGGAATTGAGATTTAGGGGGAAAGAAATGCAAACTAAAGGTAGAATAGTTGTAGCTTTAGCTTTTCCCTTTTGCTGCTGTCCAGATCTGCACAAGTCAATACAAAAATCAATAGTACTTTTATTCAAAAATAGGCACTGCTACAAATAAATATAATATACAAAAAATATAAAGTCAGGTCTATTAATTATATCAAAAAATTTCGGCAGTAGCGTCAAAAACTTGTTGGTATATTTCAGGTGCTATTATTTTATTAGTGAGAAAATCAATGGTGGTAAAAATCAAATCAAATAAAAAGGGGATGATGAAATTATTAAAAACAACAATTCTAAAATATCACAGTCTTGCAAGATCCAAAGCCTGTTGTAGCAAGTTTTAAAAGTAACTAAAATTTCGTCCATAGGGAATAATGATCTAGAATCACAAGGGTGTTTAGTAAGCCTCCAAATCTGACTATAGATTTGACAATCCTAAAGAAAGGGGGTGTATGGGTTGTCACAAAATTAAAATTAAAATTAAGAAACAAAATGCAGTCTTATACTATAGAAAGGGTTTTAAAGGAGGTCATGATGTTGTGGTAAAACATAGATAAAATGATGGGAAGTATGCAGCTAAGATTAAATCAGTTATGCAACTCAGATCTAGAGGTGACTCTGCAGTGATCCTTCATATGGCTACAAGCACATGTACAAGGTAGAGGAATCCAAATCAACCTCTGTGAATTGGTTGCTCTCTTAAGGCTATAATATTCTACTAAAACGGTCACAGACTATCCTAGGGAGAGGATCAAATCACATGGATTAAACCCAGAAAACTAACCTAATCAAAGGGAATGGATTGATCTTAAGGCTATAATCTGTCCACTTAAATGGTCACAGACTATCTTAGGGATAACCTGTAACCAGTGAATAAGATCAGAACATGAATACCATTGCAGACACTATGTTTGAAAGACTACAAGCTCACGCATTCATATGAGCAAACAATCCTTGAAAACTCAGTAGAACCCACAGGTAATCAGATTCTATTGAAGACTTAGATGCAGCTGGTCATTGCTACAAAAGGCCTGCAATGACCTAGCTCACAAGTTTGTATTCTCTACAGAATATCAAATCTACAATCTAATGATGGCATTGCAACACAAAGGGGAGTTTGGATCTGCACTATCTCTCACTTGGATACAAGCTCAAGTGCAGAGAAGAAGAATCTATATCAGATTTGTGATTTAAACTACCCTTAGGGCTATACTCTGTCCACTTAAATAGTCACAGGCTATCCTCAAAGGTTTTCCTCCTCAGAGATAACTAAAATAGAACAAGAAAACTGTCGTTACCACCATGGTTGCAAGCTACAAGCTCAAGCAATCATGAGTGTATCAAATCCAAAGATATCCATGGACAAAACACAAAATAAATACAAATTCAAATAAGCTATAAACATGGCATTGCATTGATTGAATTGAAACTTACAATGTATGCCCTCAAGGCAACAGCCAGTGCAGAAGCCCAACTCAACTCCCAATACTCACACAACACCCATTACAAAATTGGAATTAAACCTAACTAATACATAAAACTTAGCCAGCAAATGCTAGACTAAGGAAGAAGAAAAGAAAAAGGAATTATCTAACCCTAACCCTATTGACCTAAGCACTCTCGATCTCACAACCAATTTAGGTTAAAGATGAGAAAATAATTCAGCTAAAAACTACAGCTTATATGCACATTGTCCAGTGCCTTGGCCAATAAGAAAATAGAAGAGGAAACCCTAGTTGTTGTTGTCATGTCTCCTTTGCAACCCTTGGATGCCTCGGAATGTATAGGAGTAAATTAGGACCTCGGGGTGTGTGCCATAGAAGTAGGGAAATTCCCAAAGTGTCCCTGATGTTCACTGAGAAAGAAGGAACCCGAGCTTTGCGCGGCTAGATTTACTGATTTTGCCTCTCGTGTGGCTCCTCATACGGATGAATTTGAAGTTAAAAGGTGCTCGTGAGGCTGGATTAGCTGCTGGAGAAACCTCACGAGAATGGTGCATCTTGCATAGTTAGGCCTTCAGGTGCCCTGGTTGCGAGGCTCTCTCGTAGATGACTTTGCATTGAATACTGTAGCTTGCAAGGCTAAGCTTTGATCTTCGCGGGGTTGATTGTCAAGATGGCTTGACCCCTCGCGTGGCTGGCTTTGGCTTTAATGCATGTTAGAGCTCGCGAGAACTGTGCGAGCCATTTTCTGAAGTTCTCTCTCCTCTTGAGCAGCGCGAGAATACGCGGGAGGATAATGTGTTGCAGGTTTCAACTACGCGAGGTTGCTTCCTAGTGAATTGAACTGCGCGAGAACCTTGCGAGTTTGCTTTCAGCTGCACGAAAAATCTTCTTTGTCTAGCTGTTGTTGTACACAAATTGCTGCAACAGTCTGCTCTACATGGGTCCACTCTTCTTTCATCTGCTTGACTTCTAATGCACACTTGGGCTACCAAAATGATCACCAAGGTGTATACCACCATGGTGTGTCCTCTGTTTTTATATCTGCTTCAAAGTTTGGCTTTAAAACTCTCTTCTTTAACCTCCAAATAAGTGGACTATTGTACTAAGCTGCATTTTTATTACTAACTACAAAACACACTCAAAATAGAATTATTAAATGGCTTCAAGGAGTAGCAAATGCTAGGTTAAGAGGTGAAAAATGATATTTTTCAGTACTTAACAGAGTGTAAAGTTACAAAAAGCTTGACGCTGATAAAAAATGATGCCGAGTTGGCAGATAAGGCTTGCAAAGCTGACCCAAATAGATGTGACAAGGTTGTGATGATGATGAGGTTGATGAAAATGAAGTGTTAAGATATAAATACCAACAAATCATTTATCTGCAACTACAATCAAATTTATCTACTTCTTTGTTTAATGTATATATATATATATATAGAGAGAGAGAGAGAGAGAGAGAGAGGGAGTCGGTTAGGTCCTCCAATGGAGGACATGACTGCCCTCCAAGAAACATGTAGAGCTTTACGTGGCATTCAAAACACATTTTGGTTGTCATGTGGAGTACGTGTGTATTGTTTAAATCAATTTTTTTAAAAAAATAGTTTTAAAAAAATACTTTTCAACCACAAGTCAAACTTAGACTAGTTTAAATGGTCCAAATTTTTTTGCTAAAGAAATATATGGTAAAGATGAGTTTTCATTTTTTTTTTCAAAGATGATCTAAGCAATGCATATGTGCTCCATGTGGCATCATAATAGTGTTACGAGTGCCACATGGAGCTTCATGTAAGATCTTGGAGGACACTCACCATCCTCCATTGGAGGACGGAATCCCTTTCCATATATATATATATATATACCCGAGTTCTTTATTATTTTGCGCACGAAAAGCTTAGGCCCGACCTGTTTATACTTAATCAGGCCAACTTTTATTGGGCTCAGGGTGGGCCTGAAACCCCATTATTAATTGAGCTTAGATTTTAGGGCTGAGCTTGGTTACTTGGCCCATCTCTAAACGCAGCCTTACACTTTGTGGTCCTAGGCCGGCAGCCCAATGAACCGATTTTGGTTCAAATCTTTCATACATATCATTAAACGGTCAATTTTTATTTCTGGTGGAACACATCTCAAAATGTGATCCTAAAATTACATTTGAGCGTGATGCGTGCCACATGATTTTTTGTGTAACAAAGATATGTGCCATATGAAATAAAAATTGACCATTTCATGGCACACCTATGATGTCAAGACCCATTGTCTGGAATATTGGAGTGAAAATTGATCTCATTGTCTGATTCAAAGCAACCAATGGTTTGAGTCTAACATTTATTATTGTTATTATTATTAGGGTACCTCTATTGGCGCCATTATTATTACTAAGGTACCTCTATTAGCACGCACTAGATTATTGGTGGGCTCCTACACTAAAATGTCAGATCACAATGAATCAGATGATGGTCATCGTTTTTCATTCCAATCCTCCACACAATGGATCTTGAGACCATGAGCATACCATCAGGGTCAAAATTTGACTTATATGGCACGGATCCCAAAAGGTGGCCCTAAATTCATATTGGACCGTGATATGTGTCATGTGATTTAAGGGTCATTTTTGGAGATCCGGTTCGTGGGTCCGTGATAATCCTTATCAATCAAGGAATAAGATTTTAACTGATTAAGTGACAAGGATTATCTTAGATAATCTATATCCCGTTTATGATGTGTTACCATTAATAGATGGTAAGAGCCAGGGCATTCCTATGGGAATAGTCCAAATAAGCTTGGGACGCCCTAAGTTAAAAATTTTGTTTTGGACTCACATTTTTCGCTTATTTTGAAAGTCATCATATAAAACGTATTCAGTCTTACGATAACAAATTTTAAAACATACATACATATAAAAAATAGAACAAAAATCTCTGACAAATTTTAACCCCCCAAAAAAAATGAATGAACCTTGTATGATGGCTAGCTTGCACATCCAAAAAAATATAAAGTTCCAATACTTGTAAAAACATATATAGAAAAACCGTATTAAAAAAAAAAAAAAACCATATATAGAAAATGATTCATGGGAGAGTCACCATCCTCTTTCCATTCAAAGGGCTGACACTTAGGGCATGTTTAGATAAAAATACAGAAATGTGAAAAAGTAAAATAATATTCTTCTATTTTCTCATGAATATTTAAGTTGTAGGAAACTATGGGATTCCTTTGTTTTCCTTTATTTTTTGTTGTTTGGATAACCATATTACTAATTGGGAAAATACAGGATCAATCAAATCCTGTGTTTCGATACAAATGCAGGAAATTATAAAAATATAATGTATGAAGAAGGTGCATATGAAGAAACTATATGACTATTATTATTTAAAAGGGAGCCATTACTTGCACACGTTTTGCAAGTGATTACACCATATTTAAAGAAAGACTTGGTATTTTAGGGACATGTGATATGTGAAAATGCAATATGGGTCGTCTGATTTGATGTTCATGATCAATAGATCTTTGGTACATAAAATTGGAGTAAAACACGATACTTGTCGTATGATCTATTGTAGTCATCTGTTGAATTATATAATAGCCTTTGACTCTATTTAATCAAATGATGAAAATTATATTTTATTCTAATATTTTACAATTGATATCTTTAAATCATGGCCTTCAGATCAAATGACTTAGATGGTGTTTTCATATAGCAGAGATCGCCAAACTTCCAAGTCTTTCTTTTAAATTTGGTGCAATCCGGTGCAATCGCTTGAAAAGCGTGTGCAAGTAATAACTCCCTATTTTAAAATGAAGTAATAATTACCTGGTCCACCACATGCAACATTGACTGGTTTAATCTCACGTAATGTAAGACACGGGAACTATAGGACAAAGTTGGACCGTTGGATTGATTTCAAATGCTGACTAACTCAAGGGTAGTTAAACCAAATTTTGGGATATCTCTTGTGATATATCATGTTCAAATCTCATCTCGATACGAGATAATGAGTTAGAGATTCAAACAACCATTGACTTGTTTAAACTTTGAATGTCCAAATCTCAAATACCCTAAATTTTGTAAAAGTCTAGATAAGAAACTAACGTGTGGCTTAGATATTTTGGACTGTTCCTACATGGGTTGAATACAATATTATTAACCTCGAGAAAAGGCCTTTTGACATGTGGCATCTTGGGTAGAACACCATAATGATCGTCTTTTATTATAAAAAAAGAATAATTACAGAGCTACAGAGCTTATGAGACCATCTTTATAAATCTCAAATCTATAGAAAACATCCCTTCATCTACCCCTCCACATCATGCACCTTATAACTAGCAACAGTCTTTCTCTTCTATAACTCTGGGTCACTTAAACTCAAACCCTTTGAAGCTGAAGGTGAAGAAGAGCCGACAAGAGAAAAAAGAATAATTACAGAACTACAGAGCTTATGAGACCATCTTCATAAATCTCAAATCTATAGAAAACATCCCTTCATCTTCCCCTCCACAGCATGCACCTTATAACTAGCAACCGTCTTTCTCCTCTGCAACTCTGGATCACTCAAACTCAAACCCTTTGAAGCTGAAGGTGAAGAAGAGCCGCCAAGAGAAAAATGGTACTCTACAACTCTTCTTCCTTAACATACACCTTATAAATAACAAATATCAAATTTACCAATCGGTTTCAACTTGCTGCTTTTTTTTCCATTTGAAAAGAAGACAAAGGGCAACAGAAATAGCCATTGGAGGAGAGCATAATTTTTATATGGTGTGTGTTTGAGAGAGTGTATGCTCACGAGGGACGAAGAAGTTGCGTTGGAGAAGATGACCGTTGGATGGAAGGAAGATGTCCAAAGGGTGGGAAAATAAAAAACCGAGGGACCCCCTCCATATTTGTTGTCAGGTTTTAACGGAAAATGGGAAGATAATTTCCGCCCTTTCCGATGTCATCAAAACAAGCGGCAATTTATTTCCCGCTTACAATTTCCCTTCTTTTTCTTGTTTTCCCTTAAAACCAAACAGGCCCTTATAGAAAGAAGGCCCTTGGAAATGAAAAGGTCAACTTTGGATAAAAGCCTGCCTTTAGTTGATGGATGTGGTGGACTTCACTACCTTCTAAGTGTGGGGGGACACTAGGCAGAGTAGGGCTTAAAAATAAAATAATGATTTGGGGTTTTTAAATAAAATAATATCGAATTACTAAGGAGCTTATGGTGAAAAACTATTAACTACTTTAAATCCTGGAGATTAGTTTTCATCCAAAGATTTCACACAATAGATCTTGTGATCATGAGTGTATTATGAAATGATTATTTTTTGTATCCACGTAACACAAATTTCAAAAATAGTAACTCAAAATATATAATTGGCACAGACATCACAATCAAAGTGATATCTTTGCCATGTGGACTGTGTGAAAGATTGGAATGAAAACTGATTTCCACAAATAGTTAATGATTGTTTAAGCGTAGGCGCCTTTCTAATTCATTAGGCGCGAATAGAGCTACCCTAATGATCCTATGATGGAGCCAATGCTTGAACGCAAAGTTGATCTATACATACAACTATTTTATAAAATAAAGTTTTGGCATTTTAGAGTCATGTGCATGTATCATTTAAGTCGTCTAATTTGAAGGCCATGATCTAAATATCTTTAATACAAAATGGTTGGCATAAAATATGACTATTATCATATGATTAAATGCAGTTTGAGGCCATCATCTAATTCAAAGGTTGTCTACGTTTTATTATATAATAAGAATAGTGTTTTGTGCCAATCTTTTGTCCCAGAGATCTTTGGATCATGACCTTCAAATAAGAAAACTTAGATGGTATTTTCACATGACACATATCCCCAAACTACCACTCCTCTCTATAAAATTGTGTGAGTGGATGGGCCAACTTTGTGTAAGCTAAGCAATTATCTGGATTACTATTTAAAGCGAGGTATTACTTGCACACGCTTTTCAAGTGATTGCACTAAATTTAAAAGAAAGACTTGAAAGTTTGAATTGTAGGTCATGATTTAGATATATCAATTGGAAAAGATTAGAACAAAATATAATATAATAGATCATATGACAAGTCTCGTGTTTTGCTCCAATTTTATGCACCAGAGATCTATTAATTATGAACTTCAAATCAAGCAGCCCATATTATATTTTTACATATCACAAGTTCCTAAACTACCACTTGAAAAATGTGTGCAAGTAATGGCTCCCTTGTAATAAAGTTGTACTCGAAGGAGCGGTCTAGCTACTTATAACCACCTACGGAAACGTAAACTTTTATAATTACACAATGTGGCCCGGCCAATTATCGGTTTAAAGAGTTCATTATATTTAAAGATAAAGTTCAATTAGGTGTCGCTTACTTTAATAGACCCTTACGTTATAATTATTTATCTGTTGGCGGCGTCCATTTTTTCTCCTTCAAAAAAGCAGTCGAGCGGTAACGAAGACGAATAAGGAAACCCTAGAAGAGAATCTCTCTTCCAAACTTCTCTTCTTCTACATCGAATCGAAGGAGATGAAGTCGATTTCTGGCTCCGTCGTCTCCTCCAAACGGATTTTGTTGTCGAAAGCCGCTTCTACTGTCTCTACCTTTCTCTCCACGGACACTGGAGCCTCGCAATCCGTCTCTGCATACTTAAAACGCGCATCCGCCTCCTTCAATGAACTCATTCAACTCCACAGAGAACTCAAAGCCCGGGGGAGATCCGAACAAAAACGAAAGCGAACTCCTTTGATAGATCCGGAGAGAAGTAACCCTAGAGAATGGGAAGCGGCTCAAATGCGAGGTCGAGGTCTTGATTTGAGAGGAGAAGACGGGTTTGGAGATCCCGGAGATGGTGCAGGAGTCGAAGTGAAAAAGAAGAGGGATTCTTTTTATGATAGAGAAGGCTGGGGAAGGAGAAGTGTTGTGGATGAGGAGGATGAGAAGAACAGTGAGGGAAAGATGAAAATGAAGTTGCGGATTGACGGCCTGGTAGATGATCAGAACAATTTGAATCATCATAGGAAGAAGAAGAAAAAGAGGAGGCGTGAAGAGGAAGAGTAGCTGCTTTGTACTGCATTTAATGGTGTTGTTCTGTTGGGATGATTCGATATTTTCCGGTGTTTTCGTGGGGCTTTTATTCTTTGTTGTTGTCTTCTAATTATGTAGGCTTGCTAAATTGTGTTAAATTATGATTTCAAATTGACAATTTTTTTGCGGTTAGCAAGTTAAAAAATCGACAAGCAGGGCTATCCTGTGTAATTTATAGTGAATCCAATTGTCCACATTGTGATCGCTATGTTATTTATCTAATATAATTTGATTTTCGGTCGAAATTGGGCTAAAATAAAGTATATGTTTTCAACTCCCAAAATAAACACTAACCGAGGTAAATATATACGTCGCTTTCTTCTTTGAACTTATTGTGATTGTGATTGATCAAGTAAATGGCTTGATTTAAGTTCTATTGCACTATGAAATGACCCATTTAGGAGAAGATTCTGAAAATCTTATTTTTTCTTAGTAAGAGAAACTGATAATCTTGTGTCTGCTAAACTTCATGCTTCGTACCAAGAGCTAAACTGAGACTGATATATATAAAATTGAAAACATCCATTTAATGCTCTATTTGCTCCTTCAGTACAAGAATCAAGGAAGCAATGATCTTCTCTTGTTGAACACCTTCCACTTCAAAATTCTGATTTTGTTGATTAAATATTAAACTAGTTTAGCAAAGGAGAAATTACAAAATGATAAAACACTAGGAGCCACATGTGATATTTTCGTTGTTGTTCACTAATCATTGTGATTTATGAATGTTAAAATCCATTTGATGGACGAACAAACACTTTCTTAATTGCATAGGTCCCTGCATTTGTCTCACTAGCTTAGCCGAATAAGTGAGCTGATTGAACTGTGGAATTTGAGTGAATTGAGCAGAGGAACTTGGAGTTCTTTGAGCAAATTAACCGGATGAACAGAGATCCAATGGAGCCAAGGAACTAGGAGTTGTTCAAGATCATGGATCAAAATGCCGGAAAACTGATATGTATCGTTCGATATATGCCATATAAACTACCGATACCGATATGTATCGGTATCGGACTTGGTACTGATAGGAACTAGGAGTCAATCAGGCAGAATAATCAAGAGCTGATTGAGCCGAAGAATTTGGTGCTGTTGAAAATCTAAAATCTGATTTAGCTAAGAAACTGGGAGCTGAAAAATGGAAGCTGATGAAGTAGGAGGAGCCAGTTAAACCAAAAAGGTGGGAGCAAATGAGTAGGAGCCAACTAGAAGCTGATTGAAATTGAACCAAAGAAGGAAGTTGACCGAGTGGAAGAAATAGGCATTGATTGATCCAAAGTATCTGTCAATCAAGTTAAAGAGCCATCACCTGATTTGTGGAAATCCCGTGAAGTCCATTTCGAACTGATGATGTACGCTAATTGAGTCAATCTGGGAGTGGTTGTAGAATTACAATCTGGTGGAGTTGAAGAACTGGGAGTTGATGGAGAATTATGAACCGATCAAACTGAATTGATTGAAGCTGGTGAAAACTTATAACTCGACTGAGCGGATGGACTAGGTGATGGTGAAGAATTAGGAGTTGACGAGGAATTAGGAGCTGATTCAAAGAAGTGGGAACTAGCAAAGAAATAAGAACTGATTGACATGCAGAACTGAGGGCTGATGAAAAATTAGGAGCCAATTTAGCCAGAAAATGGGGAGCTGATGAAGTACTAGAATTCATTTAGCTGTAGACCAATCAAGTAGAAGAATTAAGAGCTGACGTAAAACTGGAATCCATTTAGCTGTAGACCTTTGAGCAAATCAAACCAATCAAGCCGTTAAATTTGGAGCTTGTTGTACCGAAGAAGTGGGAGCTAATGAAGTACAAGGAACTGATCGAACTGTTGTCAGTTGAGCCAAAGTAGCTATTAATCAAGTCTAAGAACCATGATCAGATTTCTGGAAATCCCTGGAACTGATTTATCTACAGTAGCATGAGTTGATGATTGTACATTTGTGTCTGATTTTTTATGAATCACTTGAATTTGATTCTGCTAAATAAATAAACACCTAGTTGATGTACTCATAGCTGATTGAGTACAGCTAGGAGCATATGAAGAAATATGATCTGATCGAGCTGAAGAATTAGACATTGATGAAGAATTTGGATTCAATCTAGCCAAGTAACTGCCTGATTGCACCAATGAATCAGGAGGAGTTGTAAGTAAGAGGAGTCGATTGAGTCAAATAACTAGGAGTTGTTGAATTGAAGGGAGTCAAGCCAAAAAACTAGTTTGTTGAAGAAATAAGAGTCAATCTAGCCGAAGAAGTAGGAGTTGATGAAGAATAGGAGCAAATTTGAGCCCAAGAACTAGGAGTTGAACAAGGAGCTGATCAAGGGGGAAAAGGGGGAACCTGAGGACGAAATAGAAACTACAAAGGAGGTTCGGAGCATTTTTTTTTTCTGTTGCTTGGCTCTTTGGGTGGAGTCTTCTCTTTTGTGAGATGGGGTTAAGTCATTTTTTGTGTTACTAGCGTCTTGCTGGTTCCCTTGTATAGGTTTGTATTCTTTATCCCTTGATTAATAAATTCCTTTTTATGGATCAACATAAAAAAGAAGAAGAAATAAAAACCAAACGAGCTGTAGAACTGAGAGCTGTGAAGAATTAGAAGCCGAAAAATTGGGAGCTGATGAAGAACTAGGGGATGGTTGACTTAAAGAACTGGGAGCTGTTTCATGACTAGGATCCCATCAAGCCATAGAACTTGGGGCTCATTAAAGATCATAAACATTGGGGAATTTATTAAAAAGGACTGTAATTTATAAAAATAACCTAAAACAAGTTCATTTTTTAAAATTACCTAAAACAAGTCCATTTTTTAAAATTCATCAATGCCAATGTTTATCACTAGACGGTCTAGCAACTTGTGGAAAGTCGTCACTCATTGGACGGACTGGTCCCCAATAAATCCTTCAGGCCTAGCCAGGCGCAAAGTCGTCGTTCATTGGTCCCCTCCACTTGAAAGCAGGTTCAAGCTTAATTTTGATGGTTCTTTTTTTTTTCCCCCCAATAACTTGGGTGCCCGGGACCATGGTTCAAAATTTCGGCCGATAATTTAAATTATCGGCTAAAATTTATCGGTTTTGATCCACACCGAAGCTAAAACAAGCCCCGAAATTTCAGTCACATTATGTATGGCAGTGAAATTTTCAGTCAAATTCTCAGTTTCGGTCATGCCCGAAACCGAAAATGAAACCGGTTTTTTTATTCTTGCCCGGGACTCTTAGAGCACTCGACTAATCCCAAGGGCACGTGCACATGCCGGGTCAGCATGGCCTCATGGGGGATTCGAACTCAGGTTTCCCTCTTGCTAAAGTGGGGTTTCTGGCCAGCTCACTAAACCCCTTGAGGTTTGATGGTTCTTCTTTGAGCAACCCGGATCAAACAGGTGGCCGAGGGGTATTAAGGATGGGTTTGGCATAGCTCTTTGTCAGCTCCCTGCCATAGCCATATGTACTTGCTTTAGCAGGCCCCTTCTCCTTTGCTAACTCCCCGCAAAGCAGGATTTACCTGCTCTGGCAAAGAGTGAGCAGAGAGCAAGTGAAAACTACTGGAGCAGGTAAGTCCTGCTCTAGAAGGAATTGGCAAGGAGAAAGGGGACCTGCTAAAGCAGGTAGCAGGGATTTAGCGAAGAGAATGGAACCTGCTAAATCAGGTAAACCCTGCTCTGGCAGGGAGCTAGCAAAGAGCTATGCCAAACACAGCCTAAGATGCCATCAAGGTTTGATCATTTCTGCTTTCGTGGATCCTTTGTGTCTCTCTGTTAGTGCTGGGAGTGAGTTAAGGGCACCCCTTTTTGGAATTGAAATCTGTATTGGGGCTAGGATTATCCAATTTGATTGTGGAAGGGAACTAAAAATTGGTCATATCAATGGCTAAATGGCCCCAGTGAACCCCCATGGAGACTTTGGCAGTCTGTTTGGAAAATCAAATATTTCATCGAGGGCTTTCCAGTGGATTTTGCTCATGTTCATTGATCCGCCGATCAACTGGCCGATGATTTGGCCAAATGTGGTTTCAACTATGGGTTTTTCGATTTCAGAAAACTCTATCCTTCTGCTGTAAGTTCTTGTTTAAATTTTTGCTCTCTTTATGTTATTTGCCTCTGTTGTAGCACCTCTCTGAGCCAGTAGGCATGTGAAAGACTGGCTACCTATAAAGATCCCTCACCGCACACTTTCTATTTATCTATATCCATAATCGGATGTAGGCTCTAGTTATGAATTGGGTGGGGTTGCTTGTTTACAATTCTGAATATGCTATTACATGTTTGCTTTAGTTGTTGTTGTTGATGGAGATTTGTAGCATCATTCAAGTAAATACAAATTGAGATTAAGGCTGCTACTTTTCAAGTTGATGATGTACCTTTGAAAAAAAAAACCATAGTTCATCTGGTCAAAAGTATTCAAATGGGCGGTTAGACAGCGTATGGGTAGCAGTCTCCATTAAGGCACGAAAAGTGCTTGGATCATATGGTTAGAAACCTCTTAAAAGTCGTGAATTTTGCTGTTGTGGCCTGCCATCCAGAGGTTCTGGTCATCTCTCTATTGATGAACTAGGTGTGGCGCCACTGAGTACAAATATTGATGATCTTGACCAATTGGTGTGTTGTACAGAAACGTTGTTGTGGCTCAAGCCTTAGATTTAGGGCTATCAACGGGTCAGGTGAACCCGATATTTTACTTGGTCGGGAACCTTTTTGAAAAGTAACATTTGCGAAGCAACAAGGAATAAAGTCTTTAAGGCAGTGTTTGGAAAAGTTGCTTCGGAAAAACGCTTTTCAAGGTAAAATATTAGATGAGAAGCACTTTCCACCCAAGGACTTGGCCACCTTTAGTTGAGAATGGAGAGGCAGACCCTGGCTGTTTAAGGGGGCTGCTTCCCTAAACACACCATTTTCAGCTACAGATGGTCGTGTCCTTGAGTGGAGAGTGCTCCTCACCCAAATTTTATCCTTGAAAAGTGCTTCTTAGAGAAGGGTTGTCAATCAGGGCCTAAGATTTTTAGGGGCTCTTAACAATACGTCGGAGGGTCAGTTTTGGACATGAGTGATGAGCAAAGAAGAATTTAAACCAAATGGTGTTTAAATGATCTTACACCATTGATTAACTTATGATCTTTGAAATCCATAACGTCAATCGTTTGTAAAGTACAACGGTTAACAATTTGTAAATAGATTACCACAATTTTGTCAATTCCGTGGTATGTGCGAAGTCAATCGAAATGTTATGAGGTTTCAGGTGATCTGGTTTACTGTTCTTGATTGAAGGCATGCGAGGTTTTTTATTTGCGCCTATTTGCTTGTTTAAAAAGACATGAGTGCTTGTAATGAATCTTATTGTTAGCTAGGATTTGCGATTTCAAGAGATTATTTTAGTTTATTTATTATTGTTACCTTTGTATAGTTTTGTGCATGTAGAGTTTTGAAACATTCTTTCGTTTTACTCGTTATTTGAAAAAACTAAGTGTCGAATTTTTTCATAGTTGTATATTTTCTATTCATATGTTATGCTTACACCACCATGATAAGTTATGTTCCCACCAAGGATCAAAATTCTGGACTTCGTGTCAGTTTTGGTGGGGACCGAAACCGTACCGAAATGACCGAAAACTTCAGTTATCATTTCGGTGGGGACCGAAATTGAAATTTCGGTCATTTTAGCAGAAATTTTGATCCTTGGTTCCCACGAGTGTGCGCACAAGCTCATCAATTGTTAACAATTAATGGGACACCTCTTGGATAGTGTCTGAAGATCCCCACCGAAACCGAAATTTTGGTCATTTTAGCCGAAATTTTGATCCTTGGTTCCCACGAGTGTGCACACAGGCTCATCAATTGTTAACAATTAATGGGACACCTCTTGGATAGTGTCTGAAGATCCTATTCATATAATTGTTTGGACAAATTTGTAGACCAGTGCCTAAGACTTTATTAACAATCCAAAAGTAGGTGATTGATCAAACACTTAGAACCATCCAATTAGTTCAATTTTTGAGCTATGGACTGTCTAGAAAGCTCTGCATAAATTGGACAGTTCAGATTAATATGGACACTCTCTGATTGAATGTACCCCACCTGCTTTTGCTTGTTCTAGACACCACTCTATAAACCTTCTTTATTTTTAATCTTTCTGAAGTCTCTTTATCATGTTATTTTATTTTCCAAAATTTACAAACTAAAGTCTATATTAGTGACTTTTGGCTAATGGAAAGTTCTGATGCCTAGAAACTTCAGTCATTTGGTTTAAATCATTGATGGATGTAATTGTCATTTGGTTTAAAGCATTGCAATCACAACTTCTGATCGAGAGCGGCCAAGGATAAGATTGTCAGTACTAGACAGATATATAAAAATGATATCAACCACCATTGGATTCCCATTTGAGTAGATGCAAAAAAATTTTGAATAACCTCTAGAAGCTACTCTTAGGGCTCGTTCGGGAGTGTTTTTGGCCCAGAATTTGCCCAGATTCTGAGATAGTTTTGCAAAATCTGAGTTCCGCCCACGTTCGAGAGTTTTCGTTGGGAAGTGAGAATCAGAGCTTTTTCCGAGTGACAACGACGTTTGAACATTCGAGCAAACCTCTCGGATTAGCTCAGATTCTGAGCTCAGATTTCGGCTGGTGAAGTATACTTGTCCCATGTATGCAGCCGATCCAAACTCAACAGTCAACGGCTAGTTTCCAACGTCCCTGCAACTACTCTCTTCCTCCATAGAGGCTGCATCTGATTTTCTCTAATCCAATAAAAATAATAAAAATCCAACCCAAGCAGAATTGCTGATATCGTAGATTTGAAAGTCCCAACAAATAAATCAAGAAATTGAGATAAAGTGGGTAAATCTTAGATCTGACCTCAAATCTTTGAAATCAATGGTTGAGACACGACAATCTTGAGTCTAGATCGTCGTTGGAGATGTCAAAGGAGATGGGTTTTTTAGGGTTTTTCTTATTTTGGAGGATAGGCGATGAATGAGAATGACTGATCGGACACAGAGACGATGAGAGAGAGAGAGAGAAGAGGAAGAGAGAATGAGACACAGAGACGATGAGAGAGAGAGAGAGAAGAGGAAAAGAGAGTGAGACACAGAGACAATGAGAGAGAGAGAGAGGGAGAGAGCAGAGGAAGAGAGATATAGGTGTTTACTCTTGTAAGATTACTCCTTACCGGCTTGTAAGGGGCGCCTATTTGGTGTGCATGAGAAGCACCTAACTTCGGTGCTTCCCAAAATGAAAGTACTTAAATTAAACAATGCATTTGTGAAGGGAAAACTAGTGGTGGTTCAATTGGTGAGTTGTTTGAAATATTTTCAACGAGTCAAGGAATGGGTAAGCATGGGTCATGAGCTGGTTCAGACCTTTACATACGTACCAAATTTTATATTAGTGCTTTAATGGGTCTGTATGGGTCATGGGTCGGCTTGGCTTGGGTCATGAGCTGGATCAGACCTGTTCATAGGTCAATTCGGGTCATGAATCAGACTGGGTCGAGTCATGAGCTGGTTCAGACCTTTTCATAGGTACCAAATTTTATATTAGTGCTTTCATGGGTCTACATGGGTCATGGATCGGCCTAGCTCGAGTCATGAGCTGGTTCAGACCTGTTCATAGGTCAATTCGTGTGACAGCCCGGATTTCGGCACCCCTAGCTAAGCATGGAACATTGGTATATCAAGCACATAATTGAAATAGTAAATGAAACTGCGGGATTAAATCGCTATATAAGCATTTCTCAAAAGACAGTTCTACCCTCATGCCTCTGCATGAATGGAGAACCGATCCGAACCATTGATGATAGCTAACCATCACAGATGGTTCGCCCAAAAGAAAAATCACGAATTTATACATATACAATGTTTAATCAAACAAGGCTTGACATACCAAGCCGTACAAAATCTCTCCAAAACCCTCAAAGCGGCACAACGGAGTCCTCTAGAAGAAGTCCTCAGGAGGTGGCTCCAACTGCCTCTCCCGCAAGCAGGTTCAACTCACCGGTCGGCCTCTTGAAGCCTCGGCGCGCTAGTAGTGGACTGCGACATATATAGTTCATAGGGTGAGCTACATCCTAGCTCAATAGGGAACAAAACACAGTTGAACATATAAATTATTACTCACATATATTCCATGATATGCCATGCATGATGTGTCTATGCAGTTACTGATGAAAACAGTTAAAAAGCATCACATTTTACTGGTAGTTTACTTATGTCTTTTATTTGTTCATGAATGATGCTGAAAAGGCCTAAAGCAAAACTTAAACTTTCAATTCAAGTAATCCCCGAGCAATATAGCATCGAGCCCCGATGAGATACCCATCATCGTCATCTATATAGACAGTTTTAACGTATTCCCTGGGAATATAATTAGTACCCAAGCCCCTTTCCCCTGGGGATTGGTGGCTGGGTTTCACTAGTCTCAATCAACACCCCCGGGTGTGCTTCTCAGGATACTGGATAAGCCTCCAGACCGCCTACGGTTTCGCCACCGTATCGGTCACGGATATCCTGCCGTGTCAGTCGTGGATATCCCGCCACGTCGGTGGGGTACCCTATCAAACCTCAAATAACAAAAATATCGGTGCCTTACATATAGTTATTCACCGTGTAAATATGCTATCTTATATCGGTTAGGCCCTATCAAACATGATTCAATCTTGGATACATCCCATGGATGTATCCATTCACTTGCATCACACCTGATGCTCTTATCTCTTTACTTCCTCATCCCCTGGGGATGGCTCATTATGATTACTTTTATTGATGTCACACACACACACTTTTCCACAAACTCTTTAAGCAATAAAACGTTTGAATTTAAATCTATATCACTAAATACATACTCTTGCAAAATAAAGTACATGTTCAAGGAGTTCCCTACCTCAAGTCTCTGTCGGATCATGCATCAAGGTCCCACATGGCTCCTTGTGCCCAAGCTCACGCGTACCACCTATGGTACCACATAACGTGTGAAACATGTCACTAAAGATGTAATAAAGAAGGTCCAAGACCCTCCAAGAATCTTAAAGTCAAACTCAAAAGTCAACAAAAATTGGCACAGTCGATTAATCGAACTCCAAAATCGATTAATCGATTTCCAAAATCGATTAATCGAGATTCCCATTCGATTAATCGAATCCCAATTCGATTAATCGAGATTCCCATTCGATTAATCGAATCCCAATTCGATTAATCGAAATTCTCTGCTCTATCCAGTCGATTCTCATTTCGAGTAATCGAATTTCCAAAATCGATTAATCGATTAATCGAAATTATAAATCGATTAATCGAACTCTCATTTCGATTAGTCGATTTCTTCAAGCTAAATTCTTTTCTCCACTGGAGTCCACTGTAGGTTCCCAGTCGATTAATCGATTCTCAATTCGATTAATCGAAATCCCAAGTCGATTAATCGAAACCCAATTCGATTAATCGAGATCAGGGTCCTCTGACTTTTCAACTTCTTGGCCAATTTCGATTAATCGAAACTCAATTTCGATTAATCGAAATGGCCAGATTCAGCCCCTTTTAGGTTGTTCTTCCAAATCTTTCTCCATTTATTTTCTTTCTTTTTAGGCCTTTAATCTATGATTTTAGCCTTTAATCTATGATTTTAACCTTTCCTAACTACGATTAAACTCCCATAACTTATGCATTTAATTCACAAGAAATTTACCTCGATCAATTCTCAAATTTGATTAGATCTAGTGGTTGGAAAGGCTAGGGTTCCAGCTTTGACTCTAACAGATCCAAACCGTGTCGAATCCGGCTTTTATTGCTTGAATCCCCCCTTCCAATCAGTTGCAATAACTCCTCTCTCTCTCTCTCTTTCTCTCTCTCTTCTTTATTCTCCTTCAACAACCAAAACCATTGATTTTAGGGTTATTAAACCCTTTTATCTCTCCTCTTACTTGTGTATTGAGCACATGCACCGGGATAGGTGTATGTGACTTTGCATTTACATCATACACCACACAGTCAGTCAGACTATCACATCTCATCCGTTCATCACACTCTATGCTAACTATTGAATTCCTAATTGGTCAAACTTGTGACCAATCGGGCACGGATTCCGAGGTCACTGTTTAACGTGATTTTTCGGGATATTACAATTCGGGTCATGAATCAGACTGGGTCGCGTCATGAGCTAGTTCAAACCTTTTCATAAGTACCAAATTTTATATTAGTGCTTTTATGGGTTTGCATGGGTCATGGATCGGCCTGGCTCGAGTCATGAGCTGGATCAGACCTGTTCATAGGTCAATTCAGGCCGATTATCTCACTTGTTCTGTCTTGGTTTGTAGATTAGGGTTTGGGTAACCCTTTTTTTTTTTTATACAGAGGCTGGGTACCTATTACTTAAAGTAATAATAATAATAAATAAATAAATATCCTTTAGTCCTCAAAACTTTAAATTGCGATTTCGGGCTTGTCATACCTCCAAAAATCAAGGTTATTATAGCTATTTTTTTGTTGGTTTTCATGTTTTAAGTGTTTTTTTTTAATGACAAAAATTAAGACATAATAATCAATGAGAAAATATTAAAAACGCTTTTACTGTACTCCACCAAGTCCATCTTCATGAGTTTATAATCTTTTTGTATATATATATATATATATATATATATATATATATATATATATATATATATATATATATGACTTTTTTTGTATTATCTTTCTAGAAGTTGTATTGTAGAAAAAAATCGCCTAATATGTTGAACCTCAACGTTTTTAACCAGTAAAATTTTAACCTCGACAATGAGTCTACGGTCTGAGCACAAGTAACAATACTTCAAATTCTGAGCTTTTTTGGGTAACCTATTACTCAACGTTTTAGTAATTACCTTTTTATAAATCATATTTGAAAAAATATTGCGCCAAATATGTTCAACCATGCATGGATTGACCGCCCGTAAAATTTGAGAGAAATCCGAGTACCGCACATAAATCGATGATTAGATCACATTTCTACGGTCATAGTATAACCACTGATTGAATCGATTCTAAGGATTTTCTGAGAGAAACTTAAAAACAAAGGATTTTGAGTTTTATAAGAATTTGTCAGGAATCTGAATAACGTAAGAACGCATATGAAAAAAAATCAAAAATCTGAGTCTGCTAAGAATCCTGACAGATTATCAGGATTCTGAGTGTCCAAGAATCTGAGAGGCCTTAGTGTTGGTGTCACATAAGCATCATCAATAACTATACCACCTCTCTTTCTCTCCTACCGGGAATAATTTTAAGTTTTATTGGTGCAACCATGAGAGTAGGTTTGTAATTTAAAAAAAAAAATTGAATAAGTCTAATTTTTTATCAAACCAGGGCAACCACTTAAATACGTGTGCAAGTAATGGTTCTCTTTTCAAATTTGGGCACCTTTATTTTCAACCCAAAATTCGTCCTTCTCAAACTATGTTTTAAGTGCTTAAATTGTTGACCACTTTTGAATCAAAAAATGGGGACTATATTTCTTCCCAATCTTTGACATAATAAATCTTGAAATCACGGTCTTAAAATCAAGCAGTCAGACTGTTATTTGAATTGGCACACATAACGAAAAGTGATTTGAGAATCACATTTGACATACGATGTGATCATGTTCTTTTTTTGGGATGGATGCCACTTGGAATCAAAATTTGATCGTTTGATGGCAGCTCCATGATCTCAAGATATAATGTGTCGATGATTGGAACAAAAAACTATCTTCATCATTTGATTTGAAGCAGACAACTGCTTAAGCAACTAAAACTTTAAAAACTTAGGTTGTATATAAAGATACTTCTAAGATTTAAAAGATATTTATATGTGGCAGTAGGGCAATAGTAAGGCCCTACTAAGTAGAGCCAGATTTCCAATCCTACCCCATCCGCTGCCCTTGGAAATAGGAGAATTTTGACTACACGTTTTGGTATAAAAAGTAAAAATCAAGAAAGTCAAGATTCTCCAATTTCCAAGGGCACCGAATGGGGTAGGACTAGAAATCCGACTCTGCTTGGTAGGACCTGACCATTCCTCTGCGACAGTATTAAGGGACACGGTTCTTTTTAAAACAAAATTAATTAATTGTTTCGTCTCACCCGACGCTAGTCAACCTTCTCGCATTATAATAGTAGAGATTATTATTATTATTATTTTTAATAGTAGTAGTTTATTATTATTATTACTATTTTATTACTTTTAAGTTTTAACCATATATATATAATATATGGAAAAGGGTTCCGTCCTCCAAGATCCTACATGGAGCCCTTATAATACTGTTTTGATGCCACATGGAGCACAAGCGTAATACTATTTATCACGTATTTCTTTAGAAATAAAATTTGGACCATTGAAAATGGTCCAAGTTTAACTTGTGCTTTAGAAATATTTTTTTTAATTATTTTTAAAAAAAATTGATCTAAACAACACACCCGTACTCCACGTGGGACCCAAAATGTGTTTTAAATGCTACTTGGAGTTCCACATGTCTCTTAGAGGATAGTCACCGTCCTCCATTGGAGGACCTAACCTCCGTCCTCCAGTGGAGGACGGGGTGAGCATCCTCCAAGATCCTACATGGAGCTCCATGTAGCCAGGGACGGAGCCAGAAACTTTAATGGGAAAGGGCCAACATATAAACCACTGAAAAAGTCCCAAAATCTTGAAATTTTGCAAAAATAATAGAAGTTTTGAAAATTTCGGCGAAATATCCATTGTTCCACTGTTTTGGAGAATTTCAACGAATTTTGGTGGAAATTTTCATTATGGCCCAGACATTGATTGATATCAGTGTCGGCGCGCGATCATGCGTGTCTGAGCCTTGTGGCTAAGATAAAATTTATATTTTACCTATGTAAAACGAAATATAATTATAATTTTTGTCAAATTCAAATGAGTAGTTCGAGTCAACTCGATCGAGCTATTTGAAACTCGCCCGAGTTACTTAACAAATTCGAAAATCTAGTTTGTCTGTACGTTTACTTGAAATTCTATCGAGTCAAGTGGACTCAATTTAGGGCGTGGTGTATGCCATGAGGGGCCATACTAACTGGGCTGGGAGTTTGGACCAGTGAGCCCATTTTAAATCTCACTAAAAAAGAAGTTGGTTTGGTGGTGGGGGCATGGCCCCTGTCAACCCTCCTTTGAGTTCGTCTCTGCATGTAGCACTCGTAACACTATTCTGATGCCACATGGAGCATGACTGCCTTGCTTAGATCATTTTTTTGCTTTTTTTTTTTTTTAAATTGAAGACTCATCTTTACCATGTATTTCTTTATAAATTAAATCGTGGGTTACCCCTCCTTAACCTCTTTCTTAACAACCTCAATTTTTATCTTTTAGATGGCAATATTTTCAACTAAAGATTCTTGCCACACAACTGATAGTTCCACCGGCCATACCGTTGACTACCTTGAATCAGATACTAGATGTAATTTTTCATCTTAATCATGCGCACATTAAATATTGAGGTCATCAACCACATATCAGACATGTGGATGTTGATTACGCATGGCACACATCAATGATTAAAAATGCACCATCGCACACCATAATTACATCACTTTGAGTAAGTGTGTCACGTGTAATCAACCTCTGATCGTTTGATAGTTGGGTATGATCTTAAGATCTAATGTGTGTAAAGTTCGAACAAAAAACGTTCTTTATCATTTGATTCAAGGCAGCCATCAATCTGAGCGGTGAAATCATAGTTGCGCGCGAAAATCTTTTGTTGCAAAAATTTCTACCCTTTTTTTATATTAAAAAAATCTTTTCACGAGTGCATATCATATGCCACCTACTAATATTTTTAATTAATTTTTATTTTTTAATATATTAAGAGATTCCATATCCCATTGGTCCCACCAAATCTTTTACTAAGTACTTATTTAGCACAACTAAAAATAATATTAATTTTTATTAGGAGGGCCTTAATTAATAGAGACTTTTGCCTACGGCCTCGGACCATGTTTAGCCTCCCTACCTCTTAGCCTAATCCAAGCCTAGGGATCAATTTATTTTGATCTAATTTTTGGAAATTTATGAGCTCCATTTGGGCTTTTTCAAGATGAAAGTGACTCACATAAAAGCACACCATAAATAAAAATAAGAAGTTTCCAACCACTGCTTCCCCACCTCATATGCTTGAAAAGTGTCATAAAAATATAGTCAAAAGCAAGAAAATTTAATAGCCGGACAGCTCTACATGACTTGTATAATAGTAGCCTCATGGGGCATGTAATGATGTTGGCCTTAAGGGCTGTATTTGAACCCTTTATGGGTTTGAATGTGCGGTGGATACATGCATTATATTATATGTGGCACCCATCCAGTAGATCGGGTTTTACGCCAAATTACCCAAGGAAGGTATGATCCTTTTAAAAAAATATAGATCCACCATCTAAAATGTGGTTAAAAGAGGAAAGTCATGCACCAAAATGTTTGGGGCGGTACCCAAATTTGACTAATGTTTTGACCATAGTGACAAATATCGCCAAAAAAGGGGTCAAATGAAAATTTCGGTATTTTTCGGCAAAATTTCAAAAAATTTAGTAAATTTTGTTTTTTTCTTTAATATATTAGTAATTTAATATATATTGTAGTACTTTTTTTAAAAAATATTAACTATATTTTTAATCCCCAAAACTTTCCCGAATTTGTTTATGAAAGGTATCGAAATTAATCTGAAATGTACCAAAAGGAGCTCCCACCAAAAAATTACCGAAAACGAAATTTGCCACTATAATTTTGACTATCAATTAATTTTTATTTTTTTTCGATCACATTTCATATAGCTCATGTTCCCAAAATAGGTATTATTTTGGTATTACATGCAACATGGCACGTGAGCTAGGATACAAGTGCATGGGTTCATCCATGTGTTGGAACCATGGATCAAAATCTCGGCCGAGTCGTCTCGGTTTCGGCCTGAACCGAGATGATAAAATGCTATTTATCGGCTCCCTTTTGGAAAAATCATATTATCGGCCGATAATTTAAAATTATCGGTTGATAATAAATCAAAGTATCGGCTGGTAATTTGAAATTATCGGCCGAGATCACACATTGGAGGTTGAGATTTGTTTAATAGGGTTTAAACCCCTTTTTTGCATAAAAATTTCCAAATTTTTTTCCTATCTTTCTTCTTTTTCCTTCCTCTATTTTTTTTTCCCTCCTTTTTTCTCTTGTTTACTTCTTTAATCCCGAAAAAATAAAAAAAATGGAGGAGAAAAACTGAAGAAGAAGAAGAAGAAAGGGAAAAAAAAAAAAGAAGGGGGAGAAGCTACCTGGCTTTTTTTTTCCCTCCCTTTCTTTCCCCTCCTCCTCCTCCTCCTCTCTCCTCTCTCCTCTATTTTCTTTCTTTCATTGCATAAAAGTTCCTCCAAAAAAGTTGCAACACAGTTTGCTTTTAATAAGTTATCTTTTTAATAAACGAGAATCATTACTTGCAAATGCTTTTTAAGTGATTGCACCAATATTTTAGGGGGACGGGAGCCATTACTTGCACTTGTTTTTTGAGTGATTGCACCCAAGTTAAAAAAAGGACTGTATTTTAGGGCAATGTGACATGTGAAAATATAATTTAGGCCATCTGATTTAAAGTTTGTGATCTATAGATCCTTAGTAGACAAGATCGGCATGAAATAGTATCTTCATCGTGTGATTAAATATAGTCAAAGACTATTATTTGATATAATGATTGACAACAATAGATCATATCGTAAATATCGTATTTTGCTTCAATCTTATCCACTGAGGATCTATAGATCATGAACTTTAAATCAGACGGCCTTGATTGTGTTTTCACATGTCACATGTCCCTAAAGGGAGTCATTACTTGCACACGCTTTTTAAGTAATAGCTCACTTAATAAAATAAGAGGGAGCCATTACTTAAAAACCCATTGACCGCTTTGAGTTCACCCACGTTAAGCCCATTGATTGTTTTGAATCCGGCGATGCAGGTCGTTTTCTATCCCAATCTTTCACACAATGCATCTTAATATTATGCTCTTATCATCTAACGTCGGTTTTTATTTCACATGATTTTTATTTCGCGAATAACTTTTGGGATTTATTCAATATGGAATCAAAATTTAACTGTCTAATATGTTTTGTATGAGCTCAAAATCCATTGTGTGATCAAAAATTAGTTTCACTAGTGTAAATATGTATTCTAACAATAGTTTAAAAAATTCAATAAAATAAAGTTCGAAGCATATTTTCAAAAAAATCTGAAATTTACCGAAACTTTGACCGAAATTTACCGAAATTTTGACCAATTTACGATTCGGGTCATGAACGAAACCGAAACCGAGATTTTGATCTATGGTACAAAATGAGAGGAACTTGAGATGACAATTTTTAACTTACCATAAAATGGCCTCAATATTTGTTTTCATCAATTTTTTTTTAAATTCTACATATTATATTTTTTATTTATAGGAAACTTTGTAGCTTTAGTGGCATTTTATATAGGCTTAGTAGCTTTGGTAAAAAAGATGGATTTTCATAGTAGGCGTTATAGCTTTGGTGACATTTTATTAAAATGTCCGAAAGCTTAAACCCTTCAATGGTTTAATTTCATGACATCTTACCAAGTGTTCTTTAATTAAACCCTTCTAAATATATAATTATTATAAATAATTTTATATTATATATTTATATAAATAAAAAATCAGGCTGGGTATTGGGAGGGGTTATTAAAGCTACTAATAACAAATGCATGGACATGTTCATGTGACCCACCTTTGGGTCCTGAAGTAAATCATTTTCTACAAGGATAAATGGGCGTTTTGACCCGACATTTTACTCTTTAGGGCCCAATGCATTTTTCTAAGAAGCTATGTGGCACCTCGTTGGGCTATCACGTATCATTAGAGGATCAATTTTTTACTCCACGTGGCATATATCTCAAAAAAAATGGCCCTAAAATCACAAGGCACACATTACGTTCAAACATAATTTTAGGACCATATTTATGGGGATCTATGCTTCATGGAATAAAAAACTAATCATTTGATGGTATACTTATGATCTCATGATACCTTGTATGGAAGAATAGGGAAAAACGATCTCAATGGTCTGATTCTAAGTAATCAATGATATTTGCCATAGGTACCCTCCAAGATTCCATAGGTGTTAGTAACGCTATCCTTTGTGATTGGGCTAATACAAGCATTTCTAGATTAAAGGTACCTCTTGTTCGCCGCCACATTCTCTCTAAGCGCCAACGCCCCATAGCCCTTGAAAATTATTGATTATTTCGAATTAGATGATGGAGATCATGGTACCTCTTGTTTCGGATTTTGAAGTCATGACACACCTATCTGACAGTCAATTTTTTATTCCATTTGTCATATATCCCTCAAAAATAGCTCTTCAATTATATGACATGCATCGCACTCAAATGTAATTTTAGGGTCATTTTTTTGCGATCTGTGATACATGGAATAAAAAATATCCATCTGATAGGAGCGCGATGATCTCAAGATCCATTTGTGGAAGATCGGTCATTTTTTTGTGATCTGTGATACATGGAATAAAAAATTGACCATCTGATAGGATCGCGATGATCTTAAGATCCATTTTGTGGAAGATCGGTATGAAACATGATCTCCATCATCTAATCTAAAGCAATCAATAATTTTCAAGGGATCTAAGAAGTGAGCACGCGCTTGCAAACAGACGGACCCATGGTCCAAATGTTAGGAACATTTTATGACCTCACTCTTGTAAAAAAAATTTAATCCTAACGGAAGATCTACACCATTCAACCTAAGTACTTTCAATAGGTATGTAAATTCTATCCCAACAGCCTCTATATTGAATTGTATTAATTATCCTCTCAAAGAAAAAAGCATTAATTATCAATTGCACCAATTCCCTTCTTTTTAGGGTAAACCAACATTCGTTTGATGTTTAGCGGGTTGGACGGCATGGATTGTTGAAATGTAAGTCAACAACCTAAAAAGTAGAATGGTCAGCTCTCATTAACCCCAAAAAGTAAAGGTTGACCATCAATGATCCAAACTTCTGGTGCTATAAAATTGAAACACCCTAGGACAAAGAGGTACATAACATTTGTTTAAAATCTTTACATCTATGTTTTTTTTTAGGTTGACCATCCATTGATTGATTTGAATGAGGTGATGGAGATTGTATAATTCAAAGAAGTCAACATTTTTTACTTTGACTTAGTGAGATGTCTATAACATAAAGTGGTGAGGCGGTAACACCAGCCCTTTTTTCAATTTTAAAATCTTTGTATCTACGGGTCTCGACGGGCTGGTCTATCCCTTGGGCTTTTGGCCAGGCCCAATTTTTTGCATCATAATCCCCGACCAAATTAATGGGCTAGAGATAAATGGGCCCTGACCCATTTACAGTTGTTGAGATGGGATGCTCTCATGTGCATCCCGACTTGTTTAGTTTCGCGATTTGTCAAGTACAGTTTCTCTTGCACATAGCCTATTCAATAGGGTCTCCGCCTATTGAATAGTTTTCCAACCAATGATATCGTCCGATTTTGGGCTTAAGTCTCCGCCTCAATTTTATTCCTAGCATGTCCCGTTTTGCCATCTGCACCCAAAACACATTGTTACATGAAAGGGCCCTGGCTCCGGAATTCACTCTATCCAATATGAGATATTACAAAGACCCATGGTGCTTTCCATCTTCCCGACTGATAGGTGTTCCAAAAACGCATATACTTGGAGTGGAGTTTCTACTACTTGTAAAGTAAAGTGGATTGACTCTCCTCACCATCATCATAAGATTATCAAGTTTATTTATAAAACTTTTTTAGCTACTAGTCTCATCCAATTCTGCTTGACATACATCTTTTAGTCCTTGAAACCTGTGAATGTAATCTTATAACAATTATGTACTCAAAGGCTCTTCATAAACTTGATAATCTTTTGATGTCAGTGAGAAGACTCAATCCCAATCAAAATTTTCATAGGTTTAGCACTTTGATTTAACACAAGTAAAGCTCTGATGCAAGCTTATTTGTAAACTTTTTTAGCTACTAATCTCATCCAAATCTGCTTGACATACATCTTTTAGACCTTGAAACCTGTGAATAAAATCTTATAACAATTATGTACTCAAAGGCTCTTCATAAACCTGACAATCTTATGATGTCAGTGAGCAGACTCAATCCCAATTAAATTTTCATAGGTTTAGCACTTTGATTTAACAGAAGTAAAGCTCTGATGCAACATGAAACTAAAGTTCAAAAACACTGGTAGATAATTCATAAAACATTCATTTATATGAATAATAAATACCAACAACAACAACAACAAAGAATTATTTTTGTTTTCCAAATAAAATATAAGAAAAACTGCAACCTTCAAAAAATATCCTTCTCTTCCAACTCCAAAAACATAATAGATGTAGAAAATGAAAATGCAAAAGATCCCAAAATTGGATGGCCTGCGCTGTGACTGCAAAAAAAAAAAGCTCGCAATATCCTGAATCACGAATTTACCGCCCCAGGAAGTTTAGGCTAGTCAGGAAGTCAGCCATTTGAAGACATAAATAGCCCAAGTTTCATCACAGGCACCCCGGCCTCTTCTATCTGATTTAATCAAAATTTTGCTTTCTACTACATCCTACGGAAGTTTCGCTTATTGGTTATGCTCACAGCTAACCATGAAATGTTCTAGGTTTACCGGATTAGAATGTTTGTTCAATTCATCACACCATAGGATATAACTGAAACACCTCCCAATGAAATTAGCCATTTTTGTTGCATTTCGAAAACTCATTATAAAATTTAATAATACAATCTAGGGCTTGTACCCAGAATCCGTTATCAGCACTCAATCCGAACGGCACCACTCTCCGACGACACGAACTTAGGCTTCCTATTTACTTGCGCTAAGCACTGAATGATGTCTCCTACCCGGAAATCATCACAGTCCTCAATCACGAGCCCACATTCGTTACCTTTCCCGACTGCTTCCACATCTTGCTTCTCCCGTTTCAATGACGCACACGATCCCTCAAACACGACCTCCCCGCTCCTCACCAGCCTCAACATTGAGGACTTCGTGAAGTGGCCATCAGTCACACGACAACCAGCAATCTTCACATCCTCTCCTTTCGATTTGCTTCTCCCCTTGAGTTCAAAGATGTTCAAAACTTGGGCTTCACCGGTAACTTGGGTCTCAAAAGTCCCCGGGGCCTTGTCCACAATCAGATTGCCCATGTCCTCCAAAAGATGGTATATCACACGGTGCAAACATATCTGCAGACAGTTCAATTAAAAAAAGTGAAGATGTTTTATGGTATTAGAATGCTCCAACTATACGTACCATGAAAGAAAAGAGTTCACATGCAAATTTAGTGACAAGTCGGCAAATCAGGAATGAATTAGCGAAAGTAAAAGTCAGAAAAATCCGGCGAAATCGGGAAAAAGTCGGAAGAAATCGGTGAATAATCGGGAGTTATTAACAAATCTATAAAATATAGGAGGAAAAGTTTCTTAGACTAGTATCTATGCATTTAGGCAATAAAAATGAAATATATCACGTATCTAAAAGTTATATCATAGTTAACGAAAACATGGATGCTCGTTATGACATAAATCATAATCATATCTAACAAAGTCGGAGAAAGTCGGTAAAAATTGGGAAAAATATATCAATTAATCAGAAATTCGAAGACTTGGCAGATTTAATCGGAGATGTAATCAGATAGGAAAAAATCGGAGATTTTCGGAGACTTTATAAAATAAAATCGGAAACTTTTGTCACTATGCATGCAATCATGTAGCCATACAGAAAGCTATAGAACTGATCAAACAGAATAGACTACTGAAAAAATTAACCATGAGAGGTGTAGGAGATAGGAGGGTAATATAGCTTTCAGAAGTTCAAAAAGTTCACTGCGAGTTCAAACCCAATGATCCGGTAAACATATTTCCAGCAACATTATGTAGAATACGGATTGTCCAACTCCCACAAATTTAATGATATGCCCCAAACGAACATGCATCAATTGCCTGAAGCATTGGTATTTTTTCTGAATTTTTTTTTTCCCAGCCACAGGATTCCAAAAAATTTCCAATATCCAGAGAAGGCAAAATTAGGGCATAAACTAGAGGCTGGGGCAAAATTAGGGCATAAACTACAGCCTGTTGTGATGGGGTCATTCCTCGTGGCATATGGAGGAGTAGTTTGAGCTGGCATGGAGCTGTGAAGCCTCGAGGCTGAGTTGCATACTACATATGTGGGTTGAAGAGGAAAATTTTGGCAAAGTGATGGGCAGGCTAAGTGGCTAAATGGTCAAGTGGCATGGAGTATTGTGGCTAAATGGCTAAGTAGCTAGGCCACATGTAGGATGTGGAGCCTTGACGTGGGCATTAGTAGCGTTGAGTGCATGGCTTGGATGTGGGGAACAAGGTGGTTTTGTGGTGGGAACACAGGGCGTTGTGTGGGCCAAATAACCTCGCGGGGTGTCACTCAGAAACAGTTTGTCAAATAACAGGCTTTACAGCTTTAGGTCCTTCCACTAGTTTACAACGATTGGCTTTTTAAGCATATATGTACAGGGAGCCACAAGGACTACTCTACACACACGGAGCCTCGGAGTGACTAGAGAGCATGTCGATGTTCTCCTAAGGTCTGTAAGGGTAGGCATAAAATGATTGTTGGAGGGCACCGCGGTGTGGCACCCAAGGGGAGGTTCAAATGTCGCGGCACTATACTCGACAAAGAGGGGATTGCTTCAACCCCATATATAGCTTTCTTCAATTTACAAACGAAATCTTTCTTCCCTCAAAGAGGTGTCATGTACATATCTTGCTTTAGGTCACCATGACGGAAGAAATTTTTAGCATCTGTTGAAAGCTCTGTAATGGGCACTCTTGATAAGATTTGATGGGTAAATTAATAGGCCCTTCATAATATTATTTGGGATTAATAGGCATCACCACCGTCATAAGGTTATTAACCTTATGAAGCACCTTTTAGCCACTGAATTAAGTTGAACTTAGTATAATACAATTTCTTTTAAAATTTAGAGTTGGGTCCTTAATAAAATGTGCTTTTGCAGAAGTAAAATTTCTTTAATTTGGTAAAATATTTTATTATCTTTGTAATTTTTTAACAAATAGAGACTTGATTTTCAAGATTCGTTCGGTCGAATTACGGTCGAGTCTTCAAGTTGACAAGACCCTCCTGACTTCTGAGTCAGATTTTTGAATAATGTCAATAACAAAATACGGAGAGAACCAATAGTACATGAATATTACCTTTATATTGGCTCGATTTGCTGCCATAGTAACAGAACCTGGCGGGTTGCGTATGTTGAATCCAACTATACATGCCTCGCAAGCTTGTGCTAATTCAACATCAGACTGAGAGAGAGGACCAACACCAACGTGGATAATATTCACAAAAACCTAGAAATGTGATTTACAAAATAATATAAGTAAGCTTCTGAAAATCTCAACTTTCAAGAAAAAAGCCAGAAAGCCTGGATATTCGCACAAAATTGGATCATTTCAATTTAAAAATTAAGTCCAAAACTTATGAAAATACAAAATGTTCGTTCTGACTCACTTCAGCTTTCATGAGTAGAAACATATAGATTAGTCAAGGGTCTGTTCACAATTAAGCATTATCTTGCTGGTTCAAAAGGATCAACCTATTAAATAAAAGAAAACTTATAGGAATAAAATCAGTGTGCAGTAACTACAACCATTACTCGCATTATATTAGAGCAACAGCATTCTCACTAATTAAAATCATACAAAATTTTCATCTGGGGGAGTGAGTGCCCAGACCCAAAAATTAACAAAAAATAATTTATAAAAATTTAAATAATTTTATAAAAATTAAAAATGTCTGGAATGTAATGTGTTTGATTCTGAAGCATGCTTCTATCCAGACCCAAAAATTAACATTCAGAAGGGCATGAATTTATTGAATTATGATTCCACACAGTGGTCGGTTTTGTGTGCATCTGACAACATTTATTTCATTGGATTTTTATGAGGAAAGCAAAATGACGAAAGTATGCATGTGTTTTTTTGCCTGGTTTGCTCGTCATTTTACCCCAGAAAACCGATGATAGTAAATATTATCTTATCCATGCTGTCTTTCCCTTCCACAAAGAAATGGAAACAGCATGATTTCCACACCTATTACATACCTGAGGACTATTTAAACTCTTCAACGCATCGGTCACGGCTTGCACGGTGCCCTGCACATCAGCTTTAACTATAATTGGCATCTCAACCCTTTTCGGCATCTCTTCTGACGTCTCCAATGTTTCAGTCCTTCTTCCTTCATCAATCTTTGTAAGTCTATCTTTCTCCAATTTCTTTTTCCTTCCGGCACTAAGCATCCTCGCTCTTTCCTCCAAATCCACAACAACAATATCATCCCCCGCCATTGGAAGCCCCCTTAGTCCTTCAATCTCAATAGGCATTGCAGGACCTGCAGTCTCTGCCATCATCCCTGACATATCCCGAATAGCCCTTATTCTCCCCCACTCTGCACCCACAACAACATGTTGCCCACAGACTAAGGTCCCGGCTTTTACTATTGCAGTAGCCAAAGGTCCCCGCCCCCGGTCAAGCCTTGCTTCCACTACATATGCTTGAGCAGTTCCATCCACACGTGCTTTGAGATCCATCATCTCGGCCTGAAGAAGCAAACACTCCTCTAACTTATCCAATCCGGTCTTGCTCATTGCAGAGACTTCAACCACCTGAATGTCACCTCCCATCTCCTCTAACATCAATCCCTCGGACCCCAACTGTACCCTCACTCGTTCGGGATCAGCAGCTGGTTTATCACATTTGTTAATTGCAACCACGATAGGTACATTGGCTCTTTTCGCATGGGACATAGCTTCGAGAGTTTGTGGCATCACCCCATCGTCTGCAGCTACCACAAGCACCACTATATCTGTAACCGCAGCACCTCTCGCCCTCATAGCACTAAATGCAGCATGCCCAGGGGTATCGAGAAATGTGATAGAAGCTCCTGATGGCATCTTCACAACAAAGGCACCGAGATGCTGGGTAATTCCACCGGCTTCCTTGTCTGCCACGGATGTTTGCCGCAGAGCATCTAAAAGAGAAGTTTTACCATGATCAACATGACCCATGACTGTTACGACAGCAGGTCGGGGATGGAGTACTGCACCCTCGTTTGAATGTAGCCTTCTTACATTAACACCAACCTCCTGTAGATATGTAAAACGGAAGTTAGCAATTTATTGAAGGGTACCTTTAAATTCACCCACCGAATCTTGAAGTTCACCCACATTGAAAACCCATTGACTGCGTTGAATCAGACAATGGCGATCATTTTTTGGCCCCATCTTTCACATAATGAATCTTGAGATCATTGGTGTATCATCAAACGGTCAATTTTTTACTTCAAATGGTATACATCCCAGAAAAGTGAGCTTAACATCACTGGAATGAATCAATTTTTTAAGGTCACTTTTTTGTGATGTATACCATGTGAAATTTAAAAAAAAACTGACTGTTTGATGAAACGCCCATGATCTCACGATCCATCATGTGAAAGATTGGGATGAAAATCGATCTCCATGGTCTGATCCAAAGCAGTCAATGGATTTCAGTGTGGGAGAACTCAAAGAATGAGTGGGTGAATTTAAAGTACTCTTTATTGAATGGCACAATACCATGTTCTATGCTTGACAGTAAAAAGGTCGTAGAAGACATATTTCACATGTCATACTGAACATATTCTATAATAGAAACAAGCTTTTACTTTCCCAAGCATCTAGCTCCCATCAGCTTTACATAATAACGAAATTAGTTCCTTCAGTTTTACAATTCCAGCCATCATAAGTTTTAAAATAACTGAAGTTCAAAATTCTTGATCACTATATATATGCCGCCAAAACAAAATGAATTTTATGATTTGTGTGTGTGACGTGCATTAGATGGGGGTGGGGGAGTTCAATTCCTCATGAAATTCCCCCAATTTTATAGGGGGATTGGTTCACAAGTTTATTTAGTTTATTTAATTGCTATGTTGACCTATTGTTTAGCCTTTAATTAATGCTTTAGGAAATTGGGATTTATAGAAATTTAAATTGCTTGTAGTAAAATCCTTGAAAGTACATTTTTACAGGATCCTTTGTCTAAAGAGTGTGTACTTGCTTTCTAAAAGGGAGTACGCGAATTGGGTCAAAATCGTTTTGGAATTGGTGAATCAAATCGAACCATTAAATTGTAAGATTCACAACTATGCTTTTATAAAGAAAAAAAAAAATCTGAAAACAATATCTAATAAATATAAAATATATCCAAATATGCCCACAATCAATTTTATAACATGATATTTCATTCATATATAGTATAAAGATTTAATCCAAATACGTCTGATTGAAGTCATCAATTCATGATGGCTGACGGCCCTGAAATGAATATTCAGAAATGAAAACCAATCTCCAAAATTTTGGCAAATGCCCGACCAACCCGATGGTGCACCTGACCAGACCCAATGGTGTACTAAAGCCGACCCGACACGAAAACCCTACCCAACCCGATGCCTAACCCAGTAAAAAACCCTATGTACTTTTTTGTATAATATTGGTTGGGTCGACCCAACCCAATCGGTAAAGCATCAGGTCAGGTATGAGGCCGACCCAATCCGTTGACAGCCCTACTCTTAAGGTCTTATTATCTTTTCAAATATATATATATATATATATATATATATATATATATATATATATATATATATATATATATATATATATATATATATAAACCCACTCAATGATCACAAGGGAGCTTTGATCATGTCATCGACTAAACAAGGAGGTTACTCAGACAGGAAAGGAAAATGACGTGATGAAACTAATTCTCCGACGTACCATTGCAACCAGTTCTGCAATGTCTATGCTGATAGGATCAAATTCGGACTCAGCCTTTTCACCAACATTCACAAGGATATCCTGCAAAGTAGAAATACCTGCTCCTGTTCGCTTAGCAAGCTCAACAATTGTCATGCCCTCAAAAATGTCGATAGTTTTATCAGGCAAGGATTTTGCAGATTTTTTTGGTTTAGGAGGTATATATGGGGCTTCAACAGGTGGTTGGGTCCTATTCTCCCTTTTCACACGCTTCTGTTTCTTGGGAACTTTTAAACCAAACGATTCATCATCTCTTCTCCTTCCCAATAGCTCCAGACTTGCGTGAAAACACCTACACAAGAAACATGTGGTTTTTTATCACTGCTTGACATATATGATGCATAATAATAATATGAACATAAACTATTGTGGCACTGGAAGCATAGTTCCATACAACAACAAAATGAGCACAAACCGTTATGGCACTGAATTTTTTTTTATGTTAGGTAAGCGGGGATTGAACCTGCGACCTCAAGGCTGCGCCATGGTGAGCCTTCCAGTTAAGCTTCAGGCCCAACCATGGGTCAAAATCTCAGAAATCCGATACGGACTGATCTTACCGGCCGATACATTGAATGTATCGCCAATACATTGAATGTATCATCCAAGATTATGAAAAAACCAAAATCTCAAATGATACCATCACTGTATCATCCGAGATTTTGGACATACACTGTCACTTAAGTAGCACCCACTTTTTCAAAATATTTAAAAAATCGGACAATACTTTGAATTTATCATTTGATACATTGAACATATCAATGCATCGTCTGATACAAACGATACATACACTGGGTGATATATAGTGTATGTATTGTACCGTTATGGACAGATACTGGTACGCACCGTCCGATACGTATCGGTATCAGACGAGATTTTGACCCATGGGCCCAACCCCCTTGACCAAGTACTAATGGAGTGGTAGTCATTTTGACTTGCACAAGCTAGACATGAGACTCACACATTCTGGAAAAGAAGGATATCAAAAGCCCAGACGGTCAGTTTACCTGATAATGTGGCGATTGATCAAAACCATGCCACTACCAGCATTTTGGGATGATGCATTAACACAGTAATCTGCAGCACAAACATTCATGAAGATTATATATAATACATACACAGAAACCAAGTAAATTAAACAGTAGAACCATCCAGAAAAGTATGCACAGCATTTTGTATTCTTAAATTTCAAGTTCATGCAAAATCTTGTTAGTCAACGTTATCCAACAAAATTAACTGATATTGACCGTTACAGGAATTCAACAATGATATATAAATTCTTTCAACCAAAATGATAAAGCAAACATAGGGGTGCTCGGTCCCAGCTAATGTCAAAAAACCTTCGTTCGCATAATATGAGAATAATTAATGGATAACAAAGCCTAGCTTGAGTTAAAGTTAGTATGAGATGGAGAAGAGAGATGGAGGAAAGGAGAGATGGAGGAAATGAGGGTTTCAAGATAGATTCTCTCATACCCTTTTATCATTAGTATTTATATCACTTCTCGAAAATTCTAAATTGTAATAAGGGTTAGGGTTAGGTAGGAGAAGTTAGGGGTGGGGAAAGAAAGAGATGAGGAAAAAATTGGGTTGTGAGCGTTATTCCTCACACCCACATACTATTAGTATTTATACTTCAATACAATAGAATCCCACGTACATTTGTAACACTAGTAAACATAAACTATACTTACTCCCCAAACACCATAACAACACATGACACACCAACAGGAAATCCCTTTTTAAGTTGTTATGCCCAAGGAATCAAATCGTGAATCGCTATCGGGTATCGTTTTCCCGATGACCGATATGTATCGGTATCGGCCGATACGCCGATACGGATGGTTTTTAAAATTAAAAAAAAACACTGAAAACTATCATAAAAATATTATAATATATTAATATTAAGTATAATATATTAATACTAACTTGTATGGCATGCCACTTGGACCGTTTTGATCTATGATCATATGTCACATGTACGGAATGGATGGTAAGAGCATCAGGGATGGTGCTCACAAGGATCAAAATATCGTTTTCAGTTTCGAGCATGACCGAAACCGGAAATTTGAACCGAAATTTCGGCTGAAAATTTTCCCTCCATACATATTTTGACCAAAATTTCGGTTCAAATTTTCGTTTGTGGGGACCGAAACCGATACATTTTGGCCGATAATTTGAATTATCGGCCAAAATTTTGAACCATGAGTGCTCACACCCATGGATCAAAATATCGTCCGATACCGATACGTATCGGACGATACGTATCGGTATCGGAGGTGGACGATACGGTACATTAAAAGTACCGTATCGCCCTTTTATATGTGTAATACCGGACGATACATTCAATGTATCATGGGTTTCTTATTTGCGTATCGTCCGTCGTGCAGTTTTTCAACCGGACGTCGTCTGGGTTTTCCGACATTTAACCCATGCTCACACCTGGATATGGCTATATTTTGCAATCTTCTAATTCCAAAAATATGTGGATCTTTTTATATCTTGTTGCCTGTTGCAAATTGGATTTGGGAGAGTTTGAAAAGGGAGGTATTGGTGAAGCGAAAGGGTTTATCTTTGGATGAAGGCCATGGTTTGGAGAGGAGTTTAAGGAATTTTCTCGTATTTTGTGGAGAGGATAGGAAGGAGAAGAGGATGGGTTTTGGAGGAAGGAGTCTTCTAATTTTTCAGCGATTTCGAGGACGAATTGACGCAGGACGAATCGCACGCTAACCCTAAAATAGCAAAATCCAGCGTGGAAGAGGGTTTAGGGTCTTAAAACCTTCCATTAAAATAAAATAAAAAAAAGAATAAGATAGGAGATCTCCGAATTCGCTCTAGAGAGGCTTGTCGGCTTCGCACCAACGGGTTTCCAAGGCTTCCCACCAAGGCTGTACGTCGGCTTCGCACCAAGTCGTACGAGAAACGATTTCCCACTCCTCAGGTTTTGAAAGAATCACTCATTCGATCGAAAACACATCTCAAGTTTTTCAAGGGTTTGCACAAAGCAATCTCTCAATTTTCATTATTCAAAACTAACTACAATGTTCTTCTTAATGACCTTATATAGGAGGTCTTACAATAGAATAAAACCCTAAAACAAATACTAAATAAAAGACAAATACGCCCCTAAAACAAAAGTTTGAAACTAAACTTCTAAAAAAACTAAAACAACTCAGTGTGATATATAAAAATACCGTCGTCGACATTCGATTGATCGAATTTCAATTTCGATCAAAATTTAAATTCGATCAATCGAATTTGCCATATGTTCGATCCATTCTCCAGAATTTTCGTCTTTACGCCTGATTTCCTTCCTTTATGCCAGGTTCTGATTTCTTCACGGGCCGTTTGAAAGCCTATTTATGGGTCCATTTCTTCCTTGCTGATTTTCTTCGATTGGCTCGGTCACGGCCCAAACATGCGGATCTGAATTCCCCGTCACGAATGTTTTGAATTCCCATTTCCAAAGCAGTCATAGAATATGCTCCTACCCCACTAGCCATACACAGTCATAGCCCCTCATTATTTCCATTTTCCCACGGCCCAAGGCACAGAATAATAATATTATATTAAATAATAGAGCAAGGAATCTTATTTTGTTTGGCTAGTGCAACGTAGAGTGAACTTTTAGCTTTAGCAATCAAAGGGTTTACTGCTTGTCCCATTTAAAAAAAAATAAGTAGCTTTGCTGATACGACACCGTATCGGCCCGATACCGATACCATAACTGAGTCTTGTACCAGATACTTATCGGAGGATCGACATCGGTGAATTTGTATTCCTTGGTTATGTCCTTCAACATTGTTTTCAGTTTCTTCCCATGTGTTTATTTGGTTGTGCATGCTTTGCCCAAGTCCCGAGTCATCCTCGTGATAAATTGGATCCCAAGGCAACTCAGTGTATGTTTCTTGAGTATCCACCTTCTTAGAAAGCTTATAGATATTATGATCCCTCCTCTAGGAAGAAGCACGTTTGTGCCCATGGATGTCACGTTTTTTTTATTATTCCTTTCTTTCCATTCGATGGTTGTCAAAGCTCTCTTTAGAGAGAGAATCACAATGCTGAAGAAAGCCCCCCATGTGTTCTTCCTACATCACCACATCCTATTGTTGTCGACCCTCCCATTCAGCCTACTGTTATTGAGCTTGTTGTCATAGAGCCTCCTGTTGGCACTCCAAATAAGGAGTTTTCTCCTAAATATGCCTACAATCAAAAAGAAGGATGGGCCCACTCTTCCTCATACCAGGGACAAAAGTCCATCCTTTGAAGCTGGTCCACAAGGTAGTGATCCTCCTTCAGTATTTGACTTGGATTTACCTATTGCATCGCATAAGGAAGGTGACTACATTGCTTGAAGGTAAAAAGGTCCGACTGGTAGTTAAGGATTTCACACAAACCTAGGGAGTTCATAATCAAGATACCTTTGCCCTGATGCTAAGTTGAATTACATTCGTGTTATTTCATCACTCGCGACACATAAGAGATGACGTCTTCATCAAGTAGATATTAAAAATGCTCTCTCATAGAGATCTTAAAGAAAGGTTTATATGAGTTTTCCTCTTGTTTTCTCTTTTTAGGGGGGTGATAAGGGACAAGTTTGTTGACTCAAGAAAGCTATCAATGGGTTGAAGCAGTCTTTAGGCATGGTTCAAAAAGTTAAGCGACGCCATTGTTAAGTTTGGAGATTTAAGGAGTCATTATGATCATAGACTATCTGTGAAGAAGGGAGGTTGGCTCACTGCTCTCATTGTTTATGTTGACGATATTGTGGTTACTAGTAATGATGAAGAAATAACGAGACTTAAAAATTACCTAAGTCAAGTGTTTAGAATCAAATATTTGGGCCCTCATACGTGCTTCCTTGAAACCGAGGTAGATAGATTAAAGAAGGCATTTTTATTTCTAAGTGAAAGTACACCGTTGATGCACTTAAGCAGACAAGCATGTTAAGGTGTAGACCGTCTGATTCTCCCAATCAAAATTATCGGACCAATTCTGAAGATGGTGAGGGACTCTACAATATTTGGATTTTACCTATATACCTTACCATAACTCACCCAAGCATCTCTTACAAAGTGAGTGCAGTCAATCAATATATGCATTTTCTCCACGCACCAGCCACTTAGATGTCATGTACAGAATTCTCAGATAACTAAAGTCTAGCCCTGGAAAAGGTCTGTTATATAGTGACCATGGCCACATTGATGTCGAGATAAAGGAATCAAAAATCAGTTGATACCGATATATATCTGGTACAGGAATCGGTTATGGTATCGGTATCGGGCCAATACGTTGTTGTATCGATCGATACATATCAGTATCAGCCGATACCATATCGGCAGAACTACTACTTTTTTTAAAACGGGCTACTAGTTGGGCGTTGGGAGTTGGGACAAGCAATAAACCCTTTGCTTGCTACAGCTAAAAGTTCACTCTACTTTGGGCGTTTCAACCAAAATAAGATTCTTTGCTCTATTATTTCATATTATATTATTATTCTCTGCCTTGGGCCTTGGGAAAAAGAAAATAATGAAGGGCTATAACTGTGTAGGACCAGTGGGCTACGAGCCTATGCTATGGCTGCTTTGGAAATGGGAATTCAAAGCATTCGTCCTCGAAATCGCCAAAAAATTAGAAAACTCCCTCCTCCAAAACCCACCCTCTTTTCCTTCCTCGCCTCTCCACAAACTATGAGAAAACTCCTCAAACTCCCTCCTCTCCAAATCATGGCCTTACTCCAAAGAAAAACCCTTTACCTCCAAAGAAATTCCAAATCCAATTTGCAACAGACAGAAAGATATAAAAAGATCCACATATTGTTGGAATTAGAAGATCACAAAATATAGTCGTATCCAAGTATGAGCACCATCCTTGATGCTCCTACCATCCATTATGTACATGTGACCCATGATCATAGATCAAAACGGTCCATGTGGGATGCCATATAAGTTAGCATTAATATATTATAATATATTATACTTAATATTAATATATTATAATATTTTTATGATAGTTTTCATTTATTTAAAAAAAAAAAAACCATTTGTATTGGCGTATCGGCCAATATCAATGCGTATTGATGATACGTATCGGCCATCGGGAAACCGATACACGATACCGATTCACAATTTGATTCCTTGGTTGAGATATACACAGATGTCTTTGTGACAAGAGGCCCACTACATGGTCTTGTGCCTTTGTTCGAAGAAATTTAGTCACATGGAAGAGCAAGAAACAACATATTGTATCCAACTCGAGTGCAAAAGCTGAAAACAGAGCTATGTCTCAAGGAGTAGTGAAGGAATGTGAATTAAGTTCATCCTTGCCAACCTTGTGTAAAGGTTCCTACGAACCTCTCTGTAGACAATGAAGTTGATATTCACATAGCTGAAAATACAGCGTATCATGAAACTGTGTCCAAAGGGGTAGTGAAGGAATGTGAATTAGGTTCATCCTTCCCAACCTTTTGTAAAGGTTCTTATGAACCTCTATGTAGACAATGAAGCTGCTATCCACATAGCTGAAAATACAATATATCATGAAACTATGGAAGGACGCACAATGAAGTTGACTGCCACTTCATTTTGGAAAAAGTTGGCTAATGAGTTTTGTACTCCTCAAGTTAGCTTTCAAGAATTAACTCATCGATGTCCTCACCAAGGCTTCGGAAAGGTCTAGATTACGGGCACGTTTGAATGACTGTATGCAATAGTATCTTACGCGTTAAGTCCCTTCTCACGTGTTGTTGACCGTGAGTGGGTGTTTGATAGCGCTTTGCAAATGCGCGTTATCTTAACTTTCGTATACGCGAGACGGAAAAGTGAGTACGAGGGTATGCCTTTGTATGCCCTCGTTATTGACGCGTTTGCTCCAACGGATCGATTTGGCGAGCCCTAACTTCTCCAAATCTAATCATTTTCTTCTCCACCTCCTCTCCTCTCCTCTCCTCTTCTTGTTGAACCTTTTTGCGCTTGGGATCCGAGGCCCCTACAGGTGTTATTCGAAGCTGGAGGTTAGTCGTCTTCAACCTCCAGCCATACCAGCAAGCCCACACAAAAACCCTAAAATCCATGAATCTGGCAACAGATCTACCAAAAAACCTAAAACCCAACCCCCCTCAATCTTCCATTGCCTTTTTCGAAACCCTACATCGGTTCATCTTCAACCTTAGAACCCTAGACCCTCGGTTCATCTTCAACCTCAGAACTCTAGACCTCGTCTTCAACAACCCCAAAACCCCCGAACCTGCTCGAAAACCGGTTTTGCAAGCTTTTTGGTGATCGGAATGGGCTGAATCTACTTTTTCACTTTATTTTTTTGGTGATCTTTGGTCTTTGAAGGTGAATCCGAGCTTGGGTAAGCTCTCAGCTGCTACATCAACTGGGTTTCTTATTTGCAACTTGGGGTTGCAGTTACAACTGGTCTTTCTATTGGCAGCCAGCTTGGTATGTGCAGCAAGTGCTTATTTGCAGCCTTAGTTGCAACCTGAAGAGATTTGAATTTGAAGGCAGGCGCTGCCATTTACAGAAGATTTTCTATTTACAGCCCTAGTTACCAAATAAAATTGGTTTGCTATCAAACAAGCATCTTGCACGTTAACTCTGTAATACGGCTGCAAATCTGCTGATTCAAACAATCTATTGAAAGTCAAGAAAATGACCACGTAGTGGTAATGCAGTTACAACACTTAACGCATTACCGGTCCTTAACACGTCATTCGCATACAAACATTCAAACGTGCCCTACATGAGATAGCATCCACGTTTGGTATGATTGACATCTATGCTCAAACTTGAGGGGGAGTGTTGAGTATAGTTTTATATGTTAGAGAGTGTTAGTCTCCCATAGGGTATGTCAGTTAGAGTATAATTGCAATTGGGTAATATTGAGCATATATACACTAACAAAAGGGGATTTCTGTGTAAGAAGACATAACCTAATTTCTCGTATCTCCTTAAAAGTACCCACAGACAAATTTCAACACCAAACTTAACTCTGACCTCAGCGAGTCTTTGGTAATTGGAATCCTGGGAGCGAAGGATCCAGTTCTGACAAAAGTATACCCTAAATAAGGACAAGATCTTGGATTCATTAAAAATACATTGAATCCTTTTCATTTATGAGTACCAAATGATGCAAATTTGTGGTCAATTCATGACATAATTCCCTAGGTTTTAGAATTATAAACATCACATTCCCTTATTCCTAACACTCTTTATCAAAATTCATTTAGCGCATCGATAGAGATTCTCTACTAGAACAAAATATAGGTAGCAACTAAAATCCATTCATGTCATGTTGGGACAGTAACGACACCACATGCATTATTGAATTACCTGGTACGATTGAACCGGAGCTTACTTGCATTCTAGCCCTTAGGGTTGTTGAAAACAAAGCTTTAATAAGACTTCCATAAATACCCTGAAAAAGATTCAAGTAAAACTCAAGTTCCACTACAAATAATTATTTGTTAAGAGACATTATTATTAAATAGATAAAACATTTACTTTGAAAATAAAACATGTTTAAATAAAAATATAACATTAAGATGGAAAAATTCATTAACGATAAATTTAAAAAAACAAGAAAACTGATGAAAAAAAATCTTGCCAAAAGCATGTTTTTATTTAGATAGATAAGCTGGGATTGACAAAGTACATACAAAAGCGGGACAAATTTTACTAAAACTTGGGATGGTACCATATGACTCCAAATTCATGGTTACAAATGACAAAAAAATCATGTCCCAAGCAATTACCACACTTATTCCTTTAAATGTGATTAGGAGGTCTCAAGTTCAAAGCCTTAGAAATTTTTCATGCAAGGTATAAGAAAACCGTTATCAAGGTTGTACTGACCAGCCTCCATGCCGATACTTATCACCAACTCTGATATGTATCAGCTGATAGCAAGAGATATCATTTCCCTGTTTAAACCAATACGTATTGGAGATAAACGGTATGCAATACCATCAAATTGTCCCACCAGCGGTAAAAATTTGTCGATACCAGCAACTTTCAAGCCAATACCAAGAAGATCCTCCAAATAATTGTGACAAAATACAGCGGTTTTAAAAAAAAAAAAGCATAAGTATGCATTTTTTTTTCCCCACACGTTCTAAACATGTATAATAACCGTATTTTTTAATAAAAATGTGTATTTACATATAACATGTATTTTGCGTATTAAACGTATTTTTTGTGTATTAAATATTTTTTCCCGTATTTTACTATATTTAAAAAAAACTGTTTTACAACTTTTTTTTAAAAAAATTAATATGATCTTGTTCTCTTCCCTATTTTTTCACATTTTTTCCCCGTACTTTGCCTTTTTCCAACTTTCTCGCTCACTGTATTGAATTCATTCCCGTATTTTGTCACTTTGCTCCAAATAAATATGCATTTATGATACAATGCAGTATTGGTGTTGTTCCCAGGTGTATCAGTCGAAACCTATGAGATTCCTAAGAAGCTCACGGTATGAGTATTTTTATTTTTATTTTTATTTTTATCGCTAAAAGAGGAAACGATTCATTGAAAACCAGCGAGAAGCTAGAAAAGGATACAAGAAAAACAAAAAAGAAAACACCTAGAAAAAAAACAACAGCCAACAAGAGGCTGAAAGCAAGCCTAGCTAAACCGCCAGACCCCCACCCCCAGTTCAAAACCCAAAAAAAGATATATCAAATACAAAGATCTCCACTCCCTTGCCCCCCATATTGATCTAGCATGACCATTTGGCACATCAAATCTTTAATCAATTTTAAAATAAAGTCTATTGGACGACGCTTGTGATAGAAGACCCGAGCGTTTCTTTCGAGCCAAATACTCCATAGAACATCATACACTCCCACCCTCCAGAAAGCTCCTTGAGGTCATTCCCACATAAGGCCATTCCACGAGAGCAGAAAATCAGAAAGGTTTTCTAGAAAAGCCCAACTAAGATCAAAGGATTTCAGGATAGTACCCCATATCTCCGAGGCGACCCAGGAGTGAATAAACAGATGAGGAATCGACTCTTCCGAGAGGAGACACATGAGACATCTATTCAGGAGAGCTTTACCACGGTATTAGTATTGGCCCAGATAAATAGCGATATATAAGAGTCAACCAAGTTTTGAAATCTTAGCCAAACTCATATTTTGCAACACAGGTTAGCTCGATCAGCAGTCAACATGTGCCACCTAGTGCCCAAATGAGTAGGCTAGGATAGCATGGTCCATTGGACCCATCTTAGGCTACATTGCACCCCATCAAGCTACTTCAAACTGCTCCAAAGTTCAAGTGATTCCTTCCTATTTATAAATTTCAACACATAACTGCAAGTGGTCACACAGAACTGCATGATCATGTGCGAACAATTTCACTTTTACCACATAACAATTGACTAACTTGACAAAATTGTTAAAGTAGCCTATGCAAAGTAAACAAGCAAACTCACCCTTCTCCTTAAACATGAAAAGTACACAAGCAAACTCACCCTTCTCCTTACTTGTTGCCACGCCATTCATAAGCAGCCTATGCACTGCCAAAATAAATGTACAAAGAGAGAAAATCAAATATAGTGAACAAAAAACTACAATAATAAATATAGGAACAATATATATTAGCAGCATTTACGAAGATATTTTTAAATGCTGAATAAACTATTACGAGCATCAACCTAATGAAGCAACCACTGTAAGATTTAAACATTTGAGATGCATCAGGATTGCAGCCTACTGCTCGCCACAATAATATATATATATATATATTACTGTACAGTCTATGTTAAGCAACATAATGAAGCTTTCATTGAGTCATTGCAAAGTAATCGTCCATGTTAGGAACATGTCCTTTAAAATGTGAAATTGAATTTGCGAAATTTTGAACAAAATTAGGCATCAGCAGTCACTCATTTAATCGGCATTTGTCTCATTTGCCTATTTTATATATATATAGGAGAAGGGATCCGTCCTCCAACCTTCCACGCTTAGATCATCTTTGAAAAAAAATAAATTAAAACTCATTTCCACCTTGTATTTTTTTGAACCGTGAAATGTGGACCAATGAAAATCGTCAAACTTTGACTTGTAAGTTTAAATTTTTTATTTTTTTTAATATTGATCTAAATTGCCCACTTGTGCTCCACGTGGCACCCAAAAAGTGTTTTGAGTGCCACGTGGATCTTGGAGGACGGTCACCGTCCTCCATTGGAGGACCTAACCGGCTATCCTTTATGTCTTGGGGAACGGTGACGGTCTTGCATGTTTCATTTTTTTTTTGTCCTTTTTGTCTTTTACTTCTTTTCTTTCCATTTTTCTCCTTGCCTTAGGCTATCCTTACTCTGTTTTACCATTTTTTATTTATTCGTTTTGTTTTTTGGTCCTTTTTTTACCTGAAATTTTCTCTTCCCCTTTGTCTCATATTCCGTCTTGGTGACAAAAGCCTATAACGGCTAAAGATGTGATGCCTTGTCCTTATAGACTCGTAGGATGGAGTGATACAGCTGTTGGTGTGCATGTTTCACATGGGATACATATATGCCTTGTTTGACAAAACTCATGGGAAGTTTTTTTTTTTTACTTCCCACGGGTTGGTGAAGAAAAAAAGTCATGGGAAGTTTTTTTTTAAATAAAATCATGGGTGTGTAAATTTTTTTTTGCCAACCGTTTGGCTAATAAGCCGTAAAATTTGATGTGCTACCGTTTCCCTCTTATCCAACGATTTCCCTCTTGGATACTATTACCGACGGCGAACGTATTTTTTCCCGGCGGTGGGAGAATCAATATAGAGAGTAGATTGGGCCCATTGGGAAGTGTGAGATGAATAGATTTGGAGTTGTAGATGGGTGGGATTAGGGGAGGGGTGAGTGGTGGGATTGAGGAAGATAATGACTTGAAAGTGAGGGGGTTCAAAGACTAAGGAAAAGAAGTTAGGAGGTGGTGGGGGTTTGTTAAGAGGAGGTGGGAGATCCATCCATTTATTCAAAAGAGGGTTACATACAAAATAAGAATCAATCTGGTTTTGGGGAGATAAGAGCATCAATCCATTACTAATATCTAACAGTCTGATGAATGGGGAGAAAGTTATACGAAGAGCAACTTCATCAACAGATTCTATAAATCTAGGATATGTAAAATCGGGTCGAGCATCTCTATCCCTATCTCTATCTCTATCTCTATCTCTAGGTTGGATATATATGCCAAACTGGATCCTTGATTCCACTGGTTTTCTCTCACTAAAAACATAAGAAATCAGAAAATTCCATTGTTGGGAGACACATTGGAATCTAAAGATTTGATCATTATCTCATCACATAAATCCATTTCTCCACACCTACCTTTCTTCATCCTACCTCAAAATCTTCAATCTTTAAAGCAGACAAGGACTCTTCTCTCTAACTTCAATCTAGGGTTTTCTACATTCTACAATCTTCAATCTAGGCAAAGATTCAAAATCTTTGAGCTTTAAAATTCTGGGTCTAACAGAATGAACCTAACCTCCTGGCCTCTACCAGCAGCAACTGGTTTAGCTAAGGGGAAGAAGGCTCTTTTGCTACTGCCTTGACATTGCAAACCCTTCCTCTTCTCCTTACAGCTCTATTTTGAACAAAGGTAATTTCAAAAAACCAAAAAAATAAAATTGCTCAAGAAACAGGTAAATGGGAATTCAAAAACAATGTGTATAAAATTAGATTCATGGATCACTAACCTAAAAACCATATCAAAATCTAAAAAATCTAAAAACTAAAAAAACTAAACCATATCAAAATCTAAAAAATCTAAAAACTAAAAAAAAACTAAACCAGATCAAAATCTAACAAATCTAAACCAGATCATAAATCTAAAAAATCAAAGAAATCAACTATTTTACATCAAAAGCCAGATCATCTAAAAACTTCACCAACCGATGGTATCTGCATCATCGGTTGAATCACCAACCATCAAAACATCTATATCCACCAACCGATCATCAAAATACGAAAAAACACAATGATACGAATCAGAAAAGCGAAAAAACCCAAACAAGAACTCGTCGATCATAAGCGGAAGGCTGTGAAACCCACACGATCGTGTAGGAGAGAGATACTTCAGGATCAAGAGTTCGTCTGATTCGACATTGCAATGAGGCGATTGGAAGGTGAGGAGACGTGAAAATTTAGGATTTTTATAGGTGGAAGATTGGGAGTGAGTTGATATAGAGAGAGAAAGAGAGGACAGAGAGAGAAGGAAGGAGATGATCTCGCCTACGTCGACGAAGGGGAAGACCTCTCATCCTCTCGTTTTTACCAAGGAATGGGCTAAATAAATTTTCAGTAGAAAAAGGGAGGGCAATATTTTTCGAGTTTTTTTTTTATTTTCTCAGGAAAAGTGGGACCCACAATACTGCCAAACACTTGTAAATAAAGATTTTTTGGGAAATTTTATATTTCCAGCAAAAAATAGCCAGAAACCAGGTTACCAAACAAGGCAATAATGTGTGTGGTGTACAACATGCACACAGATTGCATTCAGATTATATGCTGGTACCAAATCTCTCACCCTGCATAAATGCTCTCTATGTATTGTGTACATAGATTTGAGTCCTAATTATCTCTCTCCCTCCCTGCATAAATGCTCCTATGTATTGTGTACATAGATTTGAGGCCTAAATATCTCTCTCCCTCTACATGAGGGCTCTGTTTCTATAAATACTATATTAAATGCTCAGAGTATAATAAAAAGTCATGGATCTCTTGCTCACCTGGTTGTTGAAGATGGGCCTCGATCTGACGCCGCTCACATGGCTGAAGATGTAGCAAGTCTGGTGCGGAAGCAAAGCACAGGAACCCAAAGCAGAGTATAATATAAAGTCATTGCTCCTACCCATCTCTCTCCCTAAACCCTAAACCCTAAACCCAAAGTATGGATCAAAATCTCGGCCGAAATTTCAAATTTTCGGCCGAGACGTCTCGGTTTCGGTTGAGACCGGGACGAAAAAATACATTTTATGGCCAACCTCCCAAAAACTCAAATTATCGGCAGAAATTTGAAATTATCGGCCGAGATCACATTTGAGTTTTGAAATATTTTTAAAAGGGTTTAAACCGAATTTTTGCAAAAAAAAAAATCTTTTTTTTTCCTTTCCTTTTTTTTTTTAATAGGGTTTAAACCCAGATTTTGCACAAAAAAAAAATCCTTTTTTTTTTCCTTTCTCCTCTCCTCTATTTTTTTCTCTTTTTTTCCCTAAAAAAAAGAAGAAGAAGGAGATACCTGCTGTTGCCCTAGCCTACGAAATTAGATTTTTAGTTTGTGTTTTCCTTCCTTTTCTTCTTCTTCTTCTTCTTCCTCTTCTTCCTCTTCTTCTTCTTCTTCTTCTCCTCTGATTTTTTTTTTTTTTTTTTTTACTCCGTGCGAATGTTGGTGCCTGTAGGTTTAGGAAATGGGTTTGGGTTTGGGTTTGGGTTTGGGTTTAGAAGAGAGAGACTTGGGTTTAGGAGGGAGAGAGAGACGGGTTTGGGACTGTGGGTTTCTCTCGGTTTTTAATAGGAGAGAGGGATGGGTTTGACTAAATCATATGCACACACACATTTTGTAAGTGTTTGCACTTAGGTAAAAGAAAGACTTTTTATTTGAGGGACATGTGACATGTTAAAATGCAATCTATACCGTCTGATATAAATTTTATGTTCTATAGATTCTTGTTGGATAAGATTGGAGCAAAACACAATATTTATCATATGATCTATTATTATTGATCGTCAAATAAAATAATTGCGTTTGACTATATTTAATCACATGATGAAGATTATAATTCTTGCCAATCTTGTCCACTAAGAATCTATAGATCATGAACTTTAGATCAGACGGCCCAGATTGCGTTTTCACGTATTACATGTCCCTAAAATACAAAGTCTTTTTTTAACCTTGGTGCAATAACTTAAAAAGTGAGTGCAAGTAATGGCTCACCGGATTTAAGGAAAGGCATTGTATTTTAGGGACATCTGATATGTAAAAATGCAATATGGGCTGTCTGATTTGAAGTTCACGATCAATAGATCTCTGGTATATAAAATTGGAGCAAAGCACGATACTTGTCATATGATTTATTATAGTCAACTGTTGAATTATATAATAGCCTTTGATTCCATTTAATCAAATGTTGAAAATTATATTTTGTTCTAATCTCTTGCAATCGATATCTTTAAATCATGACCTTCAAATCAAATGGCTTAGATGGTATTTTTACATAGTAGAGATTGCCAAACTTGCAAGTCTTTCTTTCAAATTCAATGCAATCCAGCAATCACTTGAAAAGCATGTGCAAGTAATGGCTCCCAATAAGAAGCAATCAAAGGGTTTAAAGGGGTTGCACATACATGCACTTTTAGAGATTGTATGAGCAATAATAGAAGTACCCATATATATAGAAGTACGCAATATTTCACACAGTAGATCTTGAGATCATAGCCCAATTAGCAAACAATAAGATCTTGATTCTACGTGTCATACATCTCCAAAATGACCCTTATCATGGGCATATCATGAGAAGGATTCTCGGGTCACTTGAGATTTATTCAATGTGAAATCAAAATCTGACCGTCTGATATGTTTTGCATGAGCTCAAGATTCATTGTATGATCAAAAATTAGATTTACTAGTGTAAATATGTATTTTAACAATATTAAAGAGTTTAAAAAAACCAATAAAATAAAGTTCGGCAAAGTTCAGTAAAGTTCAAAGCCTATTTTTTAAAAAATCCGAAATTTACCAAAAATTTGACCGAAATTTTGACCAATTTACGATTCGGGTCATAAACGAAACCGAAACAAAACTGAGATTTTGATCTATGGTTGGTGGAGAGAGACAGTGAGAAGGGAAAGGGTTCTTTAGGAGATTCTTCTTCTACTACTACTAGGGTTTTTATGCAGTTTTGATGGGATTGTTGCGTTTTTTCCCTTCTTCTACATGGGTATAATCTAGTTTTGAGGCTTTGGAGCTTTTTTAGGAGTTTTTGGATCTTGGGTTTTGGGGATTTGGGTTTTTCTAGGTTAATAGGTGATGGGTTGGAAGAAAAAAAAAATTGAGGGTTGTTAATGGGTGATTGGGTTTTTGGTGTTTTCTAAATATTTGGAGAGTTTTGGGTGTGGGTTTTATTGGGTTTTTTTATTTGGGAGTTAATTTGTGCCGAATGTCTGGTTTTTGTTGTGGGTTTTTGGTTACTTTCTTATGGATTTAATTAATATTAACTTATTATTATATTTGGGTGACTATTATGGGGTCTCAATGGGCTGGGCTAGTCTGGACCAAGTTTAGGCCGAACCTCAAACTGGCTAAAGCTCCTTGGATCTAGCCCATACCGCCCCGATTACTAATCGGTCTCCTCTATTTCTCTCTCTTTATTGAATTATTTTAGTGCTCGTCATCTGTTTGTGAAAATGCCAATATCATATATGTATTTTCCATTTAAACACATCTTACTTAATACCCATCTTTTCTTTTGATTTTAATATGGTGCTACTCAAGCTAATTCTACTAAGTTGGTTGGATCAAATTGTTTGTTGCAGGCTTCTCAAGTAGAAAATTTTTTAGAGGGAAGGGATAATATTGGTATTGTTGATGAATTTGCCACGAGATGACAAAGAGAGAGACTCAATAGTGGATGAATATGATTGATATGAAAAAATTATCAACTAACTCATTAATTTTGCCGATGAATTTTATTTTATTTTTTAAAATTTTGCAATTTTCTCTTGTTAAGGATATTTGGGATTATCTAAAGAAAATTTATCAGTTGGAAAATTAAGTGATAAGATATTATGAAGGTTATTAAATAGATGGATAATCTCTTTAATAAGGTTCTCACCCTATTCTATCAATTATTAAATCTTAATTTCTCCCTAAACCTTAAATTAATGAATCTCATTTCCCTAAATTTTTAATCATTTATTTCCCTAAATCGTAAATCCTTCTAAATCCCTAATTTTTTAATATATCATAGTTCTTCTAAATCATTTATTGTTTTTGACATAAATGAAACTTTTTAAATCATTTCTAAGTAGATTAATATCAGTAATTCAGTATACCTTTGGCATAGACAATATTAGATGTAATTTTAATTGTTTAATTTTCCCGTACACTAGATATTGGTTGAGACTTATTTTAAATATTTACTTGAGATTTATTTGTATTTAGACTATTTTCTAATACACTCATGACATTTATTTTCTTTAGGTCATATCCTTCCTTTTTAACCATTGGAGCAGTCATGCATAGATACTTTAGAAGAAAGGTTGACATCATGCCTCCTACCTTAGAACATGCTATTGTTCATCCCCCTCCCGTCTTAAAAAATGAAGATATGTCAACTGCCTTGGAAAATAATGAACATGAATAAACCCAACTTGGCTCAAAGCGAAGTCATATAGAAAATGATGACGTGTCTACTCGTTTAAAAAATGATGAACTTGAGCAAGGGGTCCTAGCTCAAAGCGGACTCATATAGAAAATGGCGATACATCTACTGCCTTAGAAAATGATGAGCATGAACAAGTCCAATCTAGCTCAAAGTGAAGTCATGTAGAGGTTGATTTAGCAAATCTTTTAGCAGATACCGAATTACGTATTCCAATGTCAGTGTACCATCCTCATGACCAAGAATTAGTTCGAAGAACATGCTTGCAGAAAGGTCTATGTCAGCATCATAATCACACATTTTTTCAGTGAAAAATCTCAGGAAAACCACGACGATTTCAACCCGAGTGATTTAAGATGTATGGAAGTTGGTTAGAATATAGCGTATCAAAGGAAAAAGTATTTTGCTTATGTTGTTATCTTTTTAGACCAGCTACAGCAACAGGGGTGCAAGGGGGTACTGACTGTTTTACGGTTGAAGGATTTGATAATTGGAAGAAGTTTGATAAATTTTTAACTCATGTTGGAAGGCCCAACAGTACTCACAACCTAGCTCATCAGAAGTGTCAAAATCTGTTGAAACAAAATCAACACATTGAGACACATTTTTCTAAGCAAGATGATAAAGACACAAGAGAATATAGAATCCATTTGACGGCATCAGTAGACTGCATTCGATATCTTCTTCGTCAAGGATTACCTTTTCGTGGACATAATAAATAAGATACTTCAAGCAATTAAGGAAACTTTCGTTTACTCCTACGTTTTCTGGCTGATCATAATGAAGAAATTAGAATTGTTGCATTAAATAATACTCCTGACCATCTCAAAATGATTGCACCTTATATCTAGAAAGATAATGTAAGTGCAATTGCGAGTGAGGTCACAAAAACCATCATTAAGGATTTTGGAGACGCCATATTTGCTATTTTGATTGACGAATTTCATGATATATCTATTAAAGAGTAAATGGCCATTATTTTACGTTATGCAAATAAGAGGGGATGTGTAATTGAGCGATTCTTTGGAATAGTACATGTATGAAAAGCACCGTTGTAGCATTGAAGGATGCAATTGGTGCATTATTTGCCAAACATGGATCGAGTAAAAAGAAATTGTGCGGGCAAGGTTATGACGATGCCAGTAATATGAAAGGTCAGTATAATGGACTTAAGACGCTCATAATGAAGGAGAATCAATATGTCTATTATATTCATTGTTTTGTTCATCAACTTCAATTGGCACTTGTTGGAGTTGCAAAACGTAACATTGAAATCGGAACACTCTTTTCTGTGGTTTTTAATGTGGTTAATATTCTTAGAGCATCTACCAAACGTCATGATATTATTCGAGATAATTGAATTGCTACAGTCATTAATTAGATTGAGAGTGGGGACCTTTCAACTAGGCAGGATTTGAATAAGGAGACTTCGTTAATACAAGTCGGTGATACACGTTGGGGTTCACACTATAAGTCATAGATAAGCATCAGAGTCTTGTTTTCTTCTATGATTGATGTACTTGGGATTGTCAGAGAAGATAGCTCAAATTATGATCAAAAAGCTGCAGCAAGGATCCTATTAATCTCAATATGCTATTTTAAGTTTGTATTCACCTTACATATAATGAAAAAAATATTAGGGATCACAGATGGTTTATCAAAGGCATTACAAAAATAAGAACAAGATATTGTGAATGTCATAGATTTGATTAAAGTAGCTAAGGTGAAATTGCAACTTATGAGAGACGCCGAATGAAATTCTGTCATAAAAAAAGTATCTTTATTCTGTAACAAACATAAAATTAATGTCCCTAATATGAATGATAAGTATGTAGAAAAATAGTGGCCGCGACGCAGAGCTGAGGAAATAAATTATCTACATCATTATCGTGTTGAATTGTTTTATATTGTTATTAATCAACAACTACAAGAGCTTAACAACCGTTTCGATGAAGTGAATATTGAATTACTTTTTTGTATAGCATGCCTAGATCCAAGCAATTCATTATCGGCTTTTGACAAGGAAAAATTAGTTCGGATTGCTGAATTTTATCCGGTTGAATTTTCTACGAACTCTCTTGCGATTCTTGATAATCAACTTGCGACTTACATTCCTAATGTGCGCTCTAAAAGTGAGTTCTTGAAGGTGAATGAGAATAGTGGACTTGCTCAGAAAATGGTTGAGAAGAAAAAAGATGTTTTATATCCATATGTTTACTTGCTCATGACATTGGCATTAACCCTACTAGTTGCCACTGTTACTGTTGAGAGGGCATTTTCTGCTGTGCATATTATAAAGAACAAACTTCGAAACCAAATGGCAGATGAGTGGATGAATGATTGTTTGATCATATACATTGAGAGAGACATTTTTGATAGCATTGAAAATGAAAAAATTCTCCAACGCTTTCAGAATATGAAACCCCATCGAGGAAAATTGTAATTTTTGAAAGATATGTCTTTATTATAATAGTAGAATGATTTTTTGAAGAGTTATTATTTGTCTTTTTTTATATTTTATGATTTTCAGAGGAAATTTTTTATTTTTTCTCTATTTAAATATGAGAGGTAAAAAATTTTAAATAATATATATCGACTACGGTTCTCCCATCAAGTAAATCCTGCATTTGCCCCTGCTCATATGGTTCCCTACTAAAACCTAACTGTAGGATAGCAGAACAGCCAATAGAGATGATGACGATGATAAGTGAGTGTGCTATTGATGCCAAAAATCTAACATGTGAAAAAAGGTTCATTTGAGAAGTTATTACATATCTCATTTACGAACTTACATAATTTTGTACCAAATAGTTCCTATATAACTGCTTAAAATAAAAATCTGAATCAAAGATTACACATTCGTATAATATAAGAAAAAAGTTATGGGGGAGAATTAATATTATCCAAGAGAATATCAAATAAAAGATTTTATTTTCTTTGAAGCCTTTGTATAAACAGTTGCAAGGAGAAGCTTCCAATGCTTTGTACTGTGCATTATCACTAGAATTCAGAGAGAGAGAGAGGAGGGAGTTGTAATTCGTGTTCATGTCCATAAAAAATCAAAGGGGCTACCGAAAACACCCCAAATATAAAATAGAGAGCAAATAAAGGGCTTCATAGAACCCCCAATCGATTCAAGAAAGACAAAAGCAAGAATAACAACCTTAGATGCAGCAATTCTTCTCTGTGACAAAAGACTTCTTCAGCTAAGGGAGAGAGAGAGACACACTTTAGGCGGGTGGTTTGGGTTACCTGCCTGAAATGTTGAAGTTGAATGATCAGATTACTCATCTCGTGTGCACCAGACACCAGTAGACCTCGTGGCGCCCTGTCATGCGCTGCCAACTTTAATTAAGCCGCATTTAGTTCGAGTGCATAAAATCGGTATTACGTAAGCCGCCCGAGTGCCATCTATTTGCCTTGGTTACTGTTACTGTTTGGGACACGTGCCATGTAAAAACATCACGTGTGTTATCTGATTTTAATATCATGATCTATTATATATCTAGAGGGGAGGGGCATTGTCTCCAATCAGGTTGAACCGATTTCGAGTGCAACCACATCTCCAGCCCTTGAAAATAAGAAAATCTTCACTCCACGTCATCTTATAAAAAGTGAAAATCATAAAAGTTAAAATTCTTTCATATTTAAGGGCCGCAGATGTTGTTGAACTCAGAAATCTAATTCAACCTAGTTGAACCTAACCAGTGCCCGATATGGAAAGGTTGTATTTTTTTTAATTTTTTACCCATGTTGGGTCCCAACCTTTCACATATTTACCTGCCAAGTACCCTTAACTTGTTCTAAAACTAATGCAATGCTTATGTATATTTTATTTATTTTAATTGGAGAGAATATTTTTTAATTAAAAACATGTGTACATTTATTTTTAAGTGAGTTCAATTAGGTACCGATCGATGAGTCTTGCATGAGACCGATTGGTCGTAATATTATACGAGACCAATCGATCTCATATATGACCTTACGGTCTTTTATGTGACCTCGGTGGTCTTATGTGAGAACTCATGGGAGGCAGGTCACTGTCTCCTGCAAGATTGATCGTTGGATCTCAATTCAATAAATATACACGCGAATCTTGGGTCGTAAAGAATGAATTTTATACAATTGTCCTTGCAAACATATCTTTTAAGGGGTCTTTTCCTTGGTACCGTTATATGCAGCCAGATATTCAGAGCTTCCCAGGTGATAAATGTTGACTGGCTTGATTCGAAAGATAGGAAGAGTTTTTCGACCCAATCTTTAACACCAAAGATTTTGAGATTATGATGCATGTATCATACGGTCAGATATTGATTCCACATGGCACACATCACCAAATGTTATTAGAGAACACTAACTCATGGGTTTATGCCCATGATCACCATCATTTTTGGGGATTTAATTCTGGCACAGGGCTACACTGACTTTGAAGATATAATTATGGGTGTTCTTTTTGGTGTATCTCACTTCTTTAGGAGAAACTGGAATGTCTCTTACCCACTGAACCATATCGAAAACCAACTTGTCAAATTTTTTAGGGTCTTGACGTCTACATAAGTCACTTTTTTACAAAATTAATAAATAAAGGAATGGCCTCCTGACCGTGAGTTAAACACCAAAAATGATGTTTAAATGACCATACACCATCAATTATTTAAGATGTAGGTGCTCTGAACTGTCAAAGTGATAGTCAGATTGAAATGCAACAGGCCCAAAAATGTTTTAGGAAGATTTAAACCATCTGATCAATGGATTATAATATCAACCGTCATTTCTAGTTTTAATGACTGATACTAAAATTCATCAATCGGATGATTCACATCCACTTATCGACATGTTTCATTGGGTTGGGACATATACCAATGGCAGATTGCCCCTTGGGCAATTTGGATTGATCATAGATGTGTGTCAAATGACATAATGATAAATCATAGTTCAATGGTGTGAGATAAAAAAAAAAGTCTAATTTTAATATTTTATGATTATTTAAACACCATTTGGTTCTTAAATGTTAGTCGGGGGCCATTATCCCATTATAAAAGGTTTCATAAGCTTGGTACTAGTGCCGCCCTATTAGTCGTATAGACTTCTCATAAGCTTAATATTTGAATAGTTAATTAAGAAGGAAACTTATAAACGGTGGACAATTTTGTAGATAGTCTATGTGGCACTACATGACTGGATGCAATGCTTAGGCCCCACTTGTGTGCAGCCAATCATGTCGTGCCACATAACCTGCCTGGAAAGTTGTCTACCAAAAACTATCCAATTAAAAGCGTCATCATTAGCCCATCTATTTGGGATCGACTTCATGAGTCTTCTTCTAATAAGCGGTAATCTCTCTATAACTTCACAATCCTTTTTGTCATCTCTTACAGGTTTCCTTTAGGTCTTCAATAGTCTTTTTCTTCTTCTACTTATTGTGCTAGTAACGTCTCAAACCTCATACAAGATCTGCTTCTGACCTGCAATGAACATGTCCAAACTATCTCAAGCAAGATTTCCACAATTTTTCCTTTATAGGTGTTACTCCCAAATCTCCTCTCATACAAGGTCTGCTTCTAACCTGCAATGAACATGTTCAAACTATCTCAAGCGAGATTTCCACAATTTTTCCTTTATAGGTGTTAGTCCCAAATCTCCTCTGATATACTCGTTTCAAACTTTATCCATTCTTATTACTCTATCCATTCATCTCAAGATACGCATCTCAACCAACATCTTGTGACCTTTTTGAAGCCCAACATTCAAAAACTATAAAACTATGCTACATCGTAAAGCTCCCTTGCGAATTGTGATGACCTTCCAAACATCGCACTTTGTCTACTCTTCACCTTGATAAAAATAATCGATTTAAATTCTATTTACTCCATTCTTAAGAGCTGTAACATGCTTGGTAATTAAGAACAAGAATATTCTTGATAATTACATATGAAATCTTAGTAACATTATCCTTAATTTGGGTGTCAATGCATAGTTTGATGTAGGTTTCAAATTGTTCATGGTTATTGTAGATTTTGAACAATACAAATTTGAGTGCATCAAGTTCGATCTGAGTTTTAAATGGTTAATGGTTATTGCAATCATTTTTATGATTTGCACAAATTGGAACGCACAATTATGATGACACTTGCTTTGATGTGCCCCATCTGAAATTGTGTATTAATTGGATACTTTCTTGATAGGAGATAGTTACCGCCAGCAACTGATGTACATTAATTACACAAGCCCCATATTACATGATGGAAAGTACACTCTATGCAATTTATTATGGTAAAACACACATTTTATGCAAGTACATATGATTGTGACCCGATTCTCCTAACTGTCATTTAAACACCAAATGGTGTTTAAACGATCTTACACCGTTTAATGACTTATGATGTGTCACAGTAGTACACCATGTCATTTAAACACCAAATGGTGTTTAAACGATCTTACACCATTTAATGACTTATGATGTGTCACAGTAGTACACCATATATTGAAGGACTATGGGCCCAAAAATCACAGTTTTTAAGAGATTCGAAACATCCAATATGTTCAATCTAATTCCAACGGTTAATCTTAATTTTATTGGGTGATATTATAGTTCACCAATCAGATGGTTTACATCCACTTATGAGAATGATCTTTTTTAGTTGGGTTTCAAACGCCTATTTTTCACACAAAATACCTCATACCACTGGTGAACAAATGCCAAGGCAAATGTTTCAAGAACCCAATGCAAAGCTAAAGAAGGTAAAACTCAAAAGATTACAAGTGTCAAATTTTGTAAAATTGCATTCACTACAAGGAATTCTCCATCAAAAACTCCAAAATTGCCTTGACTACTATCATCATCAAATGTTGAAACTCTCTCGTAACGGTTAACTATTTGTTGCATAGATAGACAATGGTGAAAACAAAGAACCCGGCCATCTGCAATCAATAGCAAAAAGTTAGAAAAGTATTTTCAAACGAAATGATACCATATTGCACCGTGTTACTAAATCCCATGATTCACCTTAACGTTGAGCCATCGACTCATCAAACAGACCATCTTATCAATGGGTTGCGCCTCGGATGGGAAATAGTGCAAAACTATGACCATCCCATAATACCCTCTAATTCAGGGACTCTAGCTGAGTTTTTCAGGCCATATCCCTTCCAAGAGGTGGCCCTTCAGATGGAAGGCTTGGATAGATGAGTATAGGTGCAGCCAATTGACAAAGGGAACGTGATGGGCACTAAGGCATCAACATATGAGAAAAAATGAGTCCTTACCGTAGAGAATGATGCATCATAATAGGGGTAAGCTGCTGGAATAAACCTTTCATATTCATTGACGGAAAGGCCGTACTGGAATCTGCAATTCAGAAAATTAAATATCTCAAGTATTTTAACAAATGAGATCACGAAAGATAGGAGGTAACATTGTTATGGGGGGGGGGGGGGGGGTAAGCTGATGAATAAACCTCTCATATTCATATTCTCTATTTTTATTTTTTTTAATCAATTTCATACTCTATTTTTCAGGACAGAATGAAGTAAATTTTGGGCTTGCGCCTCGTACGTATCGGTCTGCCCCCAATCCGGTACGTATCGTTTGTATCATCTGATACATTGTTCGATGTATAGGATGATACATACTATGTTTTTTTAAGAAAAACAAACAAAAAAATCAAATAAAATTCCAAATCATCGGACAATAATTTGAAATTATCGTCCGATACATACGATAATTTCAATATATCGGCCGATACATTGAGGAGTAACATTGCCCGGTCCCTTTCGAAACTGATACGTATCGGTTTTGTCCGAAATTTTGAACTATGCTTGTAGGCTGTAGCACAGTGGAAGGTTGCCAATATTGCAACCTAAAGGTCTCAGGTCTCTAGCTTAACTATCAAAAATGGAAAAAAAATGTTGTACACAAGTGAAAAGTGGCTTGAACCAAAACACAAGCCAATTGGGCTTCGACAGGTGCTCTTGGCCCTAAATTAAAGTGCAAGTCATTTTTTGTGAGACCAATGATGCGAGACAAAACCCTAAACTACGCGAATGCTTATGAGGTGATGATTTGCCGAAATTAAATTAGATTAATTAAATAATAAACCTAAAAATAAAGAGGATACCTTAGGGTTTCGTAGTTTTTCATTGGAGAATCGCGCTTGATTTGAGTAGGGTCCGGTCCGTGCGCTAGATTCGTTACCCCTGTAGTGTAAATCGGTCCTAGAGGTAGAACTCTAGCTATTCCATATTAGAGCGCCGCTCGGGATTCAATGGTGGAATCACGAGTCCTCTAAGGGGTTCTGATTCGGGTTGGTTAACGGCTTGCATGAGATCTAGGGTTCGAATCAGATCGATTCGAAGGTTCTGATGGATATGTGGGTTTTGAATATCGGGCCATTTTTGGTTGGATGGCTGGGTTTAGGATTTATGAGAAAGGTTTGAATCAATGGTTCTGATTTTAGGAATTTTGGAAAAAGGTAACGGCTGGATTTAAGGTTTATGGGATCAAAATAAGCAGAGAAAGAAAATAAAAGATAAAGAGAGAGATAGAAGATAGATTTTGGGCTTCACACCAAACCCTTATCGGGAAGTGAAGAATCACTCTTCAATCATGGCTCATCTCAAGCACACAAGCAATAACTTTCATTCATAATCAATAACTAATTACATTGTTTATTAAAAGACCTTATATAGGAGGCCTCTAAAATCTAAGTAAACCCTAAAATAAATTTTTTTAAAAAAAGACAAGTATGTCCTCAAAATTTAAATTCTTCAAAATTCGCATTGTAACTCGATCAATCAAGGTACTGTAGCACTGTAGCTCGATCAATCAAGGTACTGTAGCACTGTAGCATTTGTTTTAAAAAAAATTAACTACAATCGATCGATCGATTGAATGGTCGATCAATCGACTGGGCATTGCTCCAGCACACTAATTATGCTCCTTTAAGCCTGGTTCTAATTGCCGTTCTGCTTCTTCCGACATCGATACACACGATATGGTTCGTATATGATGTTTACGATGTCGGCGTCCTCGTCAATTCTCCTTGGCCGAAAAGGCTTATCACCGATGAAGCAGAGTGGTGATAGCGATCGAGCACGTCAGGGTCCAGGCATCGCACCTCGTCTTTAGTTAACCAAGTGTTCTCGGAGTCCGGCTTTCTCATCCACTTAACCAAGTATTTCTGAAACCCTTCACCATGGGTAGATACTGCAAAATCATCAAGTATCCCTTTAATTTCATCTCTCATCTACCTGCGTGGGGAAGGGAATGAAAGAGGTTGCAGGGTGGGGCAAGGATTTGGGCTCGGGGTTGCTTGAAAAGGGTTAGTAGGGGGTGGGGTCAAGCCCAAAGAAGGGATTAGGTCCTCCACATTGAACGTAGAGTTGACCCCAATATCCGACAGAAATTCGAGAATATACGCATTAGACCCGCTCCTTACCACAATTTTAAAAGGCCCAACGTACGGGCTTGGAACTTTTTTGCTACTCCCGATGGGAATCGTTCGAGCCTAACCCGAACCATCACATGATCCCCACTTAGAATTCTTTGAAGCGCCTATGCGCATCCGCAATTATCTTGTAATGTTCATTGCTTGAATTAATCTTTTGTCTAATTTCGGCGTGCAAGCTATGAATGTGTTGTGCAAATGCGTCCGCGGACTCAGACACTCGATATGATGCAGACATGAGGATTAAATCTAATAGTGTCCTTGACCTATGCCCATGTACGACCTCAAACGAACTCATGCCTAGGGACTCATGCTTAGGTCCTAATATGATCACCGACTAGACAACGAAGGAGATTACCTAAGCTCCTATTGGTGACTTCTGTTTGGCCATCGGTTTGAGGATGATAGGCCGAAGAAAACTGGAGCATGATACCCATCATGTGCCATAAAGTTTTCCAGAAGTAACTGGTAAACTTCATGTTCCAATCCGACACAATGGTCTTGGGTAACCCATGGAGACGCCCAACTTCTCCGAAAAATAATTTGGCTATGTGAGCCGCATCGAAGGTTTTTGAGCAAGGTATGAAGTGGGCCATCTTAGAGAAGCGGTCCACCACCACAAAAATGGAATCGTATTTCCGTTGAGTCTTGGAAAGTCCAAGCACGAAATCCATAGAGATGTCTTGCCACGGGGTGTGTGACACAAGTAACGGGGTGTACAAACCAGTATTTTGTTTATTTTGCTTGGTCACTTGGCATGTACGACATTGTTTCACGACTCGTGAAACATCTCTCATGAGGCTAGGCCAATAAAACCTATCCTCCACGAGCGCAATGGTCTTGTTGCACCCGAAATGCCCAACAATCCCTCCGGCATGTAACTTCCAAATGAGAAAGTCACGCAATGAGGTACGAGAGATGTACAAGCGATTTCCTTGTAACAAATACCCGTCTTGCAAGGTATAATTAGAATTGATGTCGTTCAGATTTTCCAGGAGAGCAGTGTATTTCACCCCGAAATCTGGGCACTCGGGATAATCTTGTTTCAACTGCTCAAAGCCGATGACCTCAGTGCTCATAGACTGTAAAGTCGCCACTCGACGACTAAGTGCATCAGCTACCTTGTTCTCGGCACTCGCCTTATGCTTTAACACGAATGTGAACCCTTGAAGATACTCAACCCACTTTGCGTGTCTTGGGTTCAACTTTTTCTGTGAAGCAAGGAAGCGTGAGGCTTCATGGTCAGAAAATAGCATAAATTCCTACGGTCTAAGGTAATGCTTCCAATAGCAAAGAGATTAGACAACCGCATAAAAATCTTTGTCATAGGTGGAGTATTTTTGCTTTACTTTATTAAGTTTCTCACTAAAATAGGCCATTGGGTGGCCCTCTTGGCTAAGCACTCCGCCTATTCCCACACCCGACGCGTCACAGGCTACTTCAAAGACTTTAGAAAAGTTCGGTAAGCGCATGACGGGTGCACTAGACATCTTATCCTTTATCTCGGCAAAGGCCTTCGTCACAGCTTTGCCCTATTGAAACTTTCCTTTTCGCATACAATCGGTAATAGAAGCCATAATGGTGCTAAAATTTCGGATGAAGCAACGATAGAATGTGGCCAAACCATGGAAGCTACGGACATCATGAATATTCCTAGGCTTGGGCCACTCCACAATGGCCTTAACTTTCTCGGGGTCCTCAACCATTCTATCAGCCGGGACAATGAATCCCAAGAATGCAACGGATTGTTGCATGAATGCGCATATCTTGAGATTCGCATATAACCTTTCTCCCCTCAAGGTTTCACAAACCAACCTTAGGTGGATAATGTATTTTTCTTTATCATGGTTGTAAATCAAGATGTCATCAAAGTATACGACAAAGAATTTACCGAGAAACAGCCTCAACACTTGGGTCATGAGCCTCATGAATGTTCTCGGAGCATTCGATAGCCCAAAAGGCATGACCACCCACTCATAAAGACCATCCTTAGTCTTGAAGGCGATTTTCCACTCATCACCAAGGCGAATGCAAACTTGATGGTAGCCACTTTTAAGGTCTATCTTGAAAAAGATAGTGGCGCCAGCCAAGGATCAAAATTTCAGGTAAAATTTTGGTTTCGGGCCTGACCGAAACCGAAATTTCGACCGAAAACTGAAAATTTGGTCGAAATTTTGGATCTCATACAAATTTAGACCAAAATTTCGGTCCAAATTATCATTTCGATGGGGACCGAAACTGATAATTTCGGCCAAAATTTCGATCATTTCGGCCAAAATTTTGATCCTTGGAGCCAACCATCATATCAAGCATATCGTCAAGCCTTGGTATGGGAAATCAATATTTAACCGTAATCTTGTTGATTGCACGACTATCCACACATACGCCATGTACCATCTTTCTTAGGAGTGAGTAGGGCGGGTACAGCACACGGGCTCAGACTCTCTTGAATGAACCCTTTCTGAAGGAGTTCATTGACTTGTCGAGTCAATTCGGCGTGCTCAACCGGATTTAATCTATAATGGGGCAGGTTTGGTAGGGTAGATCCAAGAACCAAATCGATCGCGTGTTGAATGTCGCACATGGGAGGAAGCTCATTGGGTAAGTCTTCGGGGAAGACATCTGTAAATTCTTTCATTATTGGCTCAACCTCCTTGGGGTACTCGGTTACTGACTCAGGAGCACTCTCAACGGTGACGACGACATACACCACGCTCTCATCTAACGATGCCTTTTCAAACTCCGAAGGACTCACAATGTTAATGGTCTTAGACTGACCATCCTTCTTCTCGACTTTGTTGGTCGACGGTGCTTTGGGGATTAAAGGGTTAATAGTTATCTTCTTGCCCTAATGCATGAACGTGCAAATGTTAGATCGACCAAAAATGGTCACGTTCAAGTCATAAAGTCATGGCCTCCCTAAGATGATGTGGCCCACATCCATTGGCACCACATCGCACCACAAGGTATCCGAATACGAATCTAACTGAATAGGTACGCGACACCTCTGAGACACGGGAATGGAGGAAGAGTCAACCCACACAACTTTGTATGGTCTCGGGTGGGCTTTCGGTGTAAGTCCTAAGCGGGTTATGGTATGTGTTGACACCACATTGGTGCAACTTCCGTTGTCCACGATAATCTTACAACTCTTATCTCCGCATTTGGCGAAGTATGCTATTCTACCTACGCCATTCCTCCTTTTCATCTCGTTGAGGCTATGCAAGGGCACACCTCACAACAAGAGCACGACCACTGGCATCACCCTCTTCATCACTTGGTGTGGCATCCAGCTCAAAGATCTCTTCTTCTAAAATTCCGTCTTCCTCGTTGCCCTCTCCCTCAACAAAGATATTCCTTTACGGGTTTCTCTTAGGGCATTGGGCGGCATAGTGTCCCAACCCTTGACAGTTGTAACACTTAATCTGAGAACCGCCCTTCGAGGATTCCCCTACCACACCCTTTCCTTTGTCAAACCGCACATCGGATGTGGATTGTGTGGGTTTGATGGGTTCCAGCACTACTCCTCACCTTGTCGGTACGAGGTTGACCGATATGAGACTCAGATCGCCTCACCACCGTCATTTTCAAATATCATTCAAGGTCTTGAACAACGGTATAACATTCAACGAGAGTCTCAACAGAGTGAGAGACTAACTCTTTTTGCAAGTCAAACCTCAATCCGGTGCGAAATCTGGATAGAGTAACCTGAGGGTCTTCGGACACTTTGGCTCTCATCATGTATTCTTCGAATTTGCTAATGTAATCCACTACGGGCATACTACCTTGGCGTAGATTTTGCCATTGATAGAGGAGACGATGGTAGTATGAGGAAGGAACGTACTTCTTTGTAAGTCGTTCCTTCATGTCCTCTCAACGAGTAATGGGAGCACAACACACATTCATTCTGATGCGTTTAATGTTGACCCAAAAGAGTCGGGCTTGGCCGATGAGTTTCATCTTGGCGAGCCTGACACATTGCTCATCGCTCATGCCAAACCACTCAAAGTGCTAGTTCATGTTGGATAACCAATCGAGGAAGAGTTTAGGGTCTAAGCTTCCATCGAAGGTTGGGAACTCAACTCAGACATTTTTAAGGAGTTTCCCATCAGGGTCGTGGTCATCTCCACAACGATCCATCCTATGATTCTGGTTCCAATCATGTTGGCAACCATTGCGTTCAAAACGTGAACCATCACGTTCACGACGTTGCTCAATGTACTCGTCATCCCCATCTAACTGATTAACTCGATCTAGCAATCTCCCATTAGAAACCTCAAGGTTTCTTTGGGCTTGCTCCATGACAGCCATTCGATCATTGATTACTTTCAATTCAGCTCTCATGTCGTTAAGAACATCAGTAATCCCATTCATGTCCATGGTGACCACAACTACTAGTACAGGTTCTAAATGGGCATGCAAATATGAACCACAATGAAAGAGGAATTTTATCGAACACTAGATGTGCACATTTTTACAAGAACTGAAATCAGATGCAATGAAAATTAAAATACAATGGAATTAAATGTCACACAAATATGCCCTGACCTAGAACCTAAGCTTTGATACCAAAAATGGTGCAGGACAAAACCCTAAACTGCGTGAATACTTATGAGGTGACGATTTGCCGAAATTAAATTAAATTAATTAAACAATAAACCTGAAAATAAAGCGGATACCTTAGGGTTTCATAGTTTTCCATTAGAGAATCGTGCTTGATTCGAGTAGGGTCCGGTCCGTGCGCTAGATTCATTAGCCTTGTGGTGTAGATCAGTCCTAGAGGTAGAACTCTAGCCATTCCAAATTAGGGTACCGTTCGGGATTCAATGATGGAATCACGAGTCCTCTAAGGGGTTCTGATTCGGGTTGGTTAACGGCTTGCATGAGATCTAGAGTTTGAATCAGATCGATTCAATGGTTCTAATGGATATGTGGGTTTTGAATATCGGGACATTTCTGGTTAGATGGATGATTCGCCAGTCGTATCTAACGGAGCAACAAGGAAGAGACTTAGAGAAGGGATGGAAAATAGCTGGGAGAAGGTTCAAGGGAGTTAACTTGGCCATCCAAACATTAGGCGCTCTCAGATCGGAAAGGTCCTATGTTGAGATAGCGAAGATGTCGAGGGGTATGCTTGGGATCGCAGATTGCCATGTTATTACCTCTGGAGATGGTGACACTCCAGACTCACGATCATGTCTTGATCCGTTGCAATTTGCGGATGCTCATTACACATCGCTTATGAAGAATTTAAATAGGTATTGGGTGGTGATTTACACTATTAATGGTTCACTGAGTTTGCTACATATTCACAGATGGATTAATGCTACATGGGAGTACTCTGCGAGGCCTGCTGTTTCAGTCATTTCCGGTACCAAATTCTTACTTCGATTTTAGACGGAGAAGACAGTTGCCGAGTTTTGCATCCAGAAGGTATATCTTATAGACGAAGTTCCTGTTGAGTGTGGAACCTGGAACCCCTATGTTGGGAATTCGCAAGCTCATCGGGAGATGGGAGGTTATTGGCTTAAGATCTTCGGCCTTCCGCTACATGCTTGGACCTTGGAGGTGCTTAAAGGGATCGGCAACCACTGCGACACCTTTATCCTCTTCGATCGACGCTCCGAAGATCGCTGGGACACGGCTGCTGCTCGAATCCTGGTTCTCGTCGATTCAGTGGAGAGCATCCCTAGATGCTGCGATGTCTGCATCGACGGACAAATATTCTGGGTCTTCATAGAAGTGGCGCTGTTGGAGCAGGTGCATGTTTCGTTCCAACCGGATGTAGAATCCTTGGGGTCCGAGGGAGCTGGAATAGACGTATTCTGACTTTCCACCTCTCAAATAGTCGAGCCAACCGTCAAGCCTCTCGGGGGAAGGGTAATACACCCCCGATCGCGTTGCTCAAAAAGTGGCACGGCCGCGATTTCGGCTTTCGGTCTAAGGCCAGATGGGAGGTAGACTGATGCTATGAGGTGGGCAGAACTATGTCCTTTGACGAGTAGATTTGGGCTCATGCCATGAGTTGACCATAAATCACTCAGACCATTTTGAACAAGTGATCTATTAGACTTGAGCAATACTATGGGACAGATTCACGCGATTCATAATCAATCCTTCTTTATTCCAGTTTGACTAAAATGGTGACCTCCATAATCGTCAATGAGGCATCAATCCTTTTGAAATGTCAATTATTTTATTATTTTTCTAATTATTTATGAGTTTCTTCTCTCTTTTATTCATTTTGTTTTTGGGTTTTTTGGGTTTTTTTTCTTTTGAATATAATTCAATGACATAGTTATTTTCCTATCCTAGCCTCCAGGATCAGAATGAGAATGATAAGAATCTGCCACTAATAGGAGAGATAAAAATGAAGAATCTAGTAGTGAATGAAGGCAGGACAAAGAATTGAAATGTCAGGGCTTGCGAAAGAGTAGGTAGAATGTAATTGATGAGAAGCTGGAAGAGTAAAAAGAGAAAAGGTAACAAGAATGAGAAAAGATGAAATCCTATAGTGCAGCTAAAATGTCATGCATGTTTGAAGATTAAATCAAGAATTCTAAATGCAGGCCTAATATAAGCATGTATGTATGTTGGAAAAGAGGAAGGGGATTGGAGTTGAATTGAAGACGGTTGGTTGGTGAAGGTTTGAAGATTTATGATTGAATGGATAGGTATGATATGAATAGGCATAGGTTGGGATTTAAGAAGTACGGGGATGATGGGAAGTTAGTTGATTCAAGGTAAGATGAGAGGTTATGGTAGGGTGGTGAGACTGGCTAGATTGATTATGGATGAAGATGGTGAGGTGACAATTTTGTCTAGGAGAGATGGGTATGATAGCTGATCAAGGGGTATTTATTTACACAAAAAAGCCACCAAACTCTCGTTACTAGGACTTAGAATGTAGTATAGGAAGGGTGATAATATCTTTGTTTATTTCATAGGGAATTGAAGTCTTAAGAGAAAAAACAAGGGAAAAGAAGAAGAAAAAGTAAAAGGATGAAAGTTCTGTCCAAAATCGCTCGAGCGAGATCATTGCTAAGCAAAACTCAAAAGTTTTGTAGAAAGTCGCTTGAGCAACTTATCGCAAAATGTTCAGTTTTGAGTCCGCGAGGACTCGTTTAGGACGGTTCTAGGGACTCTACGAAACCTATATAAAGATCCTAAGGTAGTGACGAAGAACACAAGAAGGAATCAAGGAGAGGTTATGAGATGTGGATTTTCATCTACATGGCACCCTCGACTACAAGCATGAGCGGTTAAATCCATCGTCTAGGGTAGTGACGAAGCGTGACTTCATGATAGGTTTTGTAGGTAGGGTTATATCTTATTGTAAGATGTTGCACTTTTGAAGCTTTCAATGAAATATATTATGATGCTTTGTTTGATTGTTCTATATTTCTTGTAGAAATAGAATGGAAATAGTTTAACTTATTGGCGGGTTTATATCTATGATCTAGGGACGACCATCGTGCAACGTGAATCCTTGTTATTGATGTCGTATGACTAGACGCGGTAATCTGAGATAAGATGAATCATCACTAGTGGATGAGTCTCGTATGAGATCTTAGTTACCTCGTGTTATGATCAAGGGATCATACTTTTGCAAGATCCGCACGGGCTTGTAGCGCCGCAAGGATATATGTTCATAAAAGGTAATTAAGCTAACTCAATTCCGAGTCACTGGGGTTACGTAGAGTTACGAAACCCCCTAGACCCTATGGTAAGGGTGATGGGTAAGTTATTGGAGTGGGTAGCCCTATGGGAATATAAGGGAAGCGATTGACGGTCCGATGGGGAGAGGAGATAAAGAAGACTAAGATAAAATTTAAATAAAAATGCCTCGCTGTAGGAGCTCTTAAGCAAAAGGGGTTGAAGGAAAAGCACTAAATCAATGAACAATGCCCTAGTGTAGGGGCCTGAAAGGATTAGGCAATCTAAGAACGACAAGCCCAATTTTGATTGTAGTAGAGACAAATGGCTTTTTTCAAGGGTAAAACAGAATTGAGACTTGACGTATTGGTGCATATATGATTGGGCCATCTTCAAGTGGCGAGCTTCTGTCGACGAATTGGCTCTCTCGAGTGGCAAGACCAATTCAAAGAAGATATTAACGAATACGAGTTGACCTCTTTTGAATGGCAAGCCCGTTTTCGTGAATTGGCCCTCTCAGATGGCAAGCCATGTTGACGAGTTAGCCCTCTGAGGGTGACAAACACAAGGAAATATTGATATTCATCTAAAACTTCAAATTTTCCATCTTTGGGGGTGAGCCCCAAAAAATTATAATTTAGTGTTATGGTTTCACAAATTCATCATCTTCAGGTAGTTGCCCTAGGCCGAATTGACTATCTTCGCGTGTTCTAAATTATCATTGGTTTAGGTAAGGGATCAGAACTATGCCACTGATCATATATTATTATATCCTTGAGAGAAGGCTTAGCATATGATCTAGGTGTTGGCATGGCAAAGTCTTCTTGATAATGTAATTCATTGATCGGGGTTGGGCATGACTATGATCTAAACTTAAACAAATCTTGACGATGGAAATCTTACTGAGGTGAGCCATGATATGATTCATTTCCAGGAGGAGAGAGAGCCGAAGAGTCAAAGGTAATTATTGAAAAAAGTAAGGACTCTTCGCCTAGTAGGCGACCACTTGGTTGCCTCCTTCAGTATGTCGGGTTATGCACGTGGCACTGTGGCAAAAATGTAGTAGGATTTAGGTGCATCAGAGGAGATGGTTGGTATTGGGTAGTGGCCGTGGATTGAGTTAATGCGGACAAGGGTTATGTGTGGAGGTGGTGTTGTTGTTAAGGTTGGAGTCGAAGTTAAGTCAGAGGCGAAGTTGGTAGTAGAGTTGCCGATGTGTGGGATAGTTATGGATTTATTGTCGTTTAAACTAGAATTGGTTGTGTCAGAGATGGTGTTGGAAGTGGGAAAACAGTAAGTGACGGTGTACAAGGGTGTTGAATCATGTTTCGGTGAAGCGCTTGCTCGCATTGGAGTTTTCTAGCTCGTTCATAGGGTTGATTTAGGCTGTGACACTTTCCTAGGTTAAGTAAGTTGTGATTGGTTCGAGTAGGGCATTCCTACGTGTTAGGTTGGCTAGGTCAGATTCAAGGATGTTGAGGTGGGCTTCAACAACTAGCATGTTGTGATGACTTCATTCCTCATGATACGCTATGGCACATGATATGCGCTTGCAAGAAGGTCTGAGGGACTTGGAGCTAGATTGAGGTGTGCACAAGCTTGTAGGTTTGAGGGCCTCACCTCTAGGTAGGGTGCCCCTTGTATGAGGTGATGTGAACCATGACACTAAGTCATGGGCTAGCATGGTGGTTGGATGCATGTGGACGTAGGAGCTTGACATGGGAGTCTTGGTGGGGGTTTGAAAGCTTGGACGTGGGATGTGAAGGGACATTATGATGGGCATGCACGGGGATGCCAGAGCCATATAACCTTTCAAGGCGGTTAACATCAGGAATATGTCAAACTGGTAAGTTTCAAGTTCTCCCGCTTTTAGCAACGGTCGGTGATTTACCTTATATATAGGAGGGAGTTATGGAGCTAGTCTCATACACATGGAACATCTACGGATGAAGAGTGCATCTATGGTCTCCAAGGCTTGCAAGGGTGGGCCTAGGACGTTGTTGTGATGGTGTCTAGGTCACCCATGTCATCATATGTGGTGCTTAGTTGCACGAAGCGGCAGGAAGCGTGTAGTAGGTTGAAAGCAGGAGCGCCATCAAAAGCTTAAAATTGAGTAGTTTTATGGTCGGAAGCGGGAGTGGCACGCTAAGTAGAAGGTTCCTGCTACTACGATGTGGGGAGCTTAGGGAGTTCGTAGTTCCTTGGTAGGCTTGGGAATTGAGTGAAATGATAAAAACCCAAACTCTGGTCAAGATTTTGGTTAAGGCTTGGAGTGTTTATGGGCGAAGTAATCGTCGGGGTAGGTTTCTAAGTCCTGGTGGTTGAAGTTTGGTGGAGAAGTCATGTAGCTTAAAGGGCTTGGGCTTATAGCACGATAGAAGGTTGACAATATTGCATCCTCAAGGTCACAAGTTCTAGTCCCAACGTACTCCTTAAAAAAAAATCTTGTAGGTTGATTGATGTGAAGATGAAATATGGCGAGGAAAAATGTTTTTAAGCATATTGAGAGAGGACGAACTTTAGTCGTTCAACTTCTTTTCTTCCTTCAGCAAATACATGATTCATTCAATATCCATTATGCTTAGATGTAATTGACCACATACGTAGGTCAAGCACGCACACTTAGTTTAACAGATTCTTCATTTAGAGAGCCCTAAAGCTAACTTCCGGTACCTAGCTTTTCGTTTCTGTAATTTAAAGGGGTCTCCAGTTCCCTACTCTGTGTGCAAGGGAAAGCCGAGATGCAGAAAGTTTCTTGTTCCACTCCCGAAGGAGGATCACAATGATCCTTGCTAACTTGAGGATAGTAGGTGCTTACAAAACTTTAGAAAATGATTTGAATGATGCAGATTTGGTGCATAGCCTGTGCAAAGGTGCAAACAATAACAAAGAAATATGTACAAATACTATGCTTAAAAAATGACAAGGTGCAAACAGTAGCAAAGGGATATGTACATATACTATATTTTTTTTTTTAAAAAGACAAGGAGAAATGCTATAAAAGTTTGAGTAAGAGGAAGATAAAGAGATTTCAAGACTGATAAAGAAAGTAGAAAGAGGTATGTTAGGTCTTATATGGAATGACAAAAACGATGACTTTTAGGCAAAATAAGATCCCACCATGATTGCATAACTGTGGGGACGAAATATTACTCACGCTTCTTTAAACGTTAGGAAAACTGTCTGGACGTTCCTTGGGCTTGCTAAGTTTTATTGTTGAGAGAAGTTCCTTCTTAAAGGGTGAAAGGCCGGCTTAAATCGTAAAGCCTCTTAGTTGTTTCCTTCCATCACCTTCAATCCCAACAAAATAACCTTCTACAAAAAACAAGTCTAAAATAAAGAACTAATTTTATATACAAGATATTGATACAAAATTTTCAATTAATGAGAGGGGGGAGTTCACCGTATGCTTGCCAGGATAGACCTCTATTATTTGAGTACCCCACTTTACTTCCCGGTGTAGGAAAATGATTTAAGGAATATTATGAAGCTTAGATGATTTTTGACGAATGTGAGATAAGAGGAAGATTAGAAGGCTAGAAGTAGAAAGAATGGTCTTCGCCCCCTTGGCTTCCTTTTGGTTCCCTTATGGCTCCTATTGACCTCTCACTGGGTCCTTGTGTCTCCCTTCTCGCATCTGAGCCCTTCCTCTATATATGCCAAAATCTGGGGTCAGATACGCTTAACCACTGATCTGACAATGTCAAATCAGGGATTACACGCAACACTGCACTTCATGTAATCTCAAATTTAGAGGTTCAATTTTCTATAAAATCTTGAGATTTTCAATTACAACCTTATGATACATATAGGTCTATGTTGATTACAATTACAATTACAACTTTATGCGCATATAGCTGGCGCTATACGTATTATACGTTCTATCATTCCCTGTTTGGATGTGTAATCTGATTAGGTTACAAAAAGGATGCTGCTATAAAGTCATATTGTGTATTCATAATTATCATTTTTTATTGGAATGTAGCTTTTCGTTAAGTACTACTACAATTGTTTTTGTCTCAAATACTACGTAAATCAAAACTCAAAAGCAATCATGATTTTAGTAAGTTCTTTACTTTAAATAGGATAGATCAAGGAATCAAACTCGGTATCGGCTACGGGTCTATTTGGGAACGATAGGTATTGGCTGATGCGGATACGGTATCGTTGATACCGTATTGGCAATTTTATTTTATTTTTGAAAAAAAAGAAAAAAAAGATAGAAAAATATTTGTATCAGTCAATATCGGCCAATACCAACCCGTATCGTTCTGATACCAATCCTACCCCTATACTTGTATTGGGGTGGTATTGGTATCAATTCTCGGCAAAAACGATACGTATCGGTATTGACCAAGTTTTGATTCCATGGAATAGATAGCCCACCTTTTCAGACACTTTCACCTTTTTGCATCATCATAATGTAATCTAAAGCAGTTGTGTCTAAAATCAGCATGGAGCATCTATATGTATCAGTTGTTACAGACATGACTATCTGCGTTTTGGCTAGCTCTTTCGGGGCAAAGAGCAGCTCTTTCGCTCTTTGGCTCTGGCGGGGAAATGCTTTCACATTTGGTTTCTCTCTCCATTTCCTTTGACGGGGAGCTATTTTAAGTGTTAAAACTGCTCTGCCTGCTCTTTTTAGAGCAGATTTTATCTGCTCCGACAAAGAGCAGGCGGAGAGCTGCTTCTACTATTACAACAGCTAATCCAAACACAGCCTAAGAGTCTTGCTAAACTCTAGAGAAAATAAGTCCTGTATCAATAAATTGAAATTTTGGGTTTCGGCTGAATTACTGTTATTCATAAAAAAAAGTGTATCCTTTTCCCTTTTTAATGAATTACTGTTATTCATAAAAAAAGTTGATTTCATCAGAATGCCTAGGTGAGTATGATGCTGTGGTGCATGATTGTCAGCCACGTGTTTTTTTTTCACTTACTGAGTTTCTTCTAATAGTTTTATTTGACTTGATTTAGTTTCTACTCTTTTTTGGCAAACTCAGAATTGAGCGCTTCTACCATGATTTAAATAGGGGCCCAGCTCTCTTGACCGCCATTTAAGCACCAACATGCTGTTTAAATGTTTAAAAGATCTTACACCGTCCATGTTATAAGATGTGTGTGATCTTTATCGTCAAAGTGATAGATCATAGATTGACGTGCAATGGATCCATAGAAGGCGTCTTCTTGACATCTAAACTATCCGATCTGTGGACTTTGATATCAACCGTTGTTTTCAGTTTTAATGGTTGATATTAAAGATTATTAATCGGATGATTCACATCCACTTATAGGCATATACTTTGGACTAAGACATGTTTCAATGATATATTGTCACTTGGACAATTTAGATTGATCGCAGATGATCACCACGTGGCATAATGATAATCACATTTCAATAGTGTGAGATTAAAACTTGTAAGTCTAACTTTAGTGGTATAAGATCATTTAGACGCTATTCTGGAGCCATTATCCGTTTAAATATTTGCATATATTCTCACGACATAAATGGGAAATGACAGTGCACTAGGAATGGGGACAGTTTTTTTTACGACCTCATTAGTCCTTGGAAGGTGAGCAACTTCCATGGATTCCTTTCCTTCCCTGAGAAGGGAACCAGCATCAATGGATTCCTTTGGTAGATCTGAGCGCTCAGGTCAATCTCACACCTCCAACCTTTGGAAAATGTGCTGATATTGTTGAGTCCTAAATCAGCGAAGTGCTCATAAATAGCTGTGTGGCTTCCAAAGCTTGACCAATTGACAGAAGGAGATTAACCCAAGCTCTCCCGCCGGCACTCGGGTCAGGTGCGTAATACCAAATCTTTATGTTAATTGTGGTTGTCGTTTTTTATGTGCAGGCACTCGAGCAAAGGGTAGAGGCATTGGAGCGAGAGCTTGTTCTAATCACAAGAATTACCACGCTCTCGCTAAAAACGCAGCGAGGCAAAGACAACGAGTCATTTCAGTAATGCGTGCACAAGAGGTTACAAGAGAGCTTGAGAACACTACAAGTATGCCTTTCCTATTTTAACTTCATTCATTTATTGGATCCCTCTCTTCCTCCTTTTTGGGAACGTTAGGATTAGGACTGTCAACGGATCAGATCTACCCGATATTTTACCAGGTGGGGTACATAAAATTGGCTTGTCGGGTCGGGTCGGGCATGAGACATCCAACCCAACTTTCGGTTTCCTCCGAAACTGGTACGTATCGGTTTCGGGTGAGATTTTGAAGCATGATATATCGCTCATGCGCTTCCCGCTGGGGGGAGGGGAGGGGAGATCCCGAGCAGCCTTGGTGTGCCTTTGGGCCGCCGAGGCTGATACCGGAGATAGCCCAAAGTAGGGGGAGTACTCCACTACTCTGGATATCATGGAAGATATTTTGAGTACTCCGCTTAGTAGGAGCGAGAATCGATTAATGAAAATTGTGATGGAATCTAAATGGATCTGACGATCCGACCATCCAAAATTAAGCCTAAAGATTTAGGCGCACGATCAATCAAAAACAATAAATATATAAACTATAAATATGCGCACCTTGAGCGTTGGCCATCGATGGTTGGTTGCCGATCTTCAACGATGTTCTCGCGTTCAATGTCTCCTAGCACAATGGGGATGCTCTCGCCAATAGGGAGGATTGAATTATATCGAACAATCGTTGGGACCAGGCACCCCTTATATTTATAGCCAAAGAGTCCTATCCCATTAAGGACTGAAATTACTAATTATAGTGTGATTAGAAATCACAATCATACCTTAACTGAAAGACTCAATAATCAGTTGCCTATTCTCTTCAAACTCACCAGAATAGCAATTGTACATCTCAAGGTTGATCTTATACCATTCACCGGTCAACGGGTTTGACCATAGTGATGGCCACCAAAATAGGAACTTCTTACAGTCTCCCACTTGGCCAAACTATGTCAATAAACTCCAATTACCCAATGTTAGCTAACTTTCTTTGAATGGTAAGTCACAATCAATCTCAATTAAAGTCTTTATTATCAGTCCGGTCCAGTGAGAATTTCAACACAAAATCAATGTAGTCAATATATCATATCATCGATATATGACCGCTCATTAGTTACTGTATTGGAAGTCATCACCGACATGGATTCCAACTAGTATGATTTCACATAGATTGTAAGTTTACAAACTGAATGGTGATTACATGTAAACTCAATCTAATATTGGTCCTACTTTATTGCCATCTACTGGCACCATATGTTCCAAGGAGTTATTTGTATAAAAATAGAAAAGCAAATAAATATGTTTTATTTCTGAATCAATTTAAACAAATGTATTCACTCGCATATATCCACTCTCAAAGGCTATCAAAATTATCCGTTAACCCCATGCGCGCAACATGCTCCAAAAAGAGCTTGGGAGGTAAACCTTTAGTGAGAGGGTCAGCCAACATCAGTGTCGTACTTATCTTTTCAACAGATATAATTTGATTCTGAACTTTCTCCCTTACAACAAGATATTTTATATCAATATATTTGGAACCCCCACTAATCTTGTTGCAATCGCAGCGGAATTGTCACAAAAGATTCTCAGTGGCTTTGAAATAGTATCAACAACTCGAAGCCCTGAGATAAAATTCCTCAACCATATCGCCTCACATGTTGCCTCAAAACATGCAACGAATTCTGCTTCCATAGTGGATGAAGTAGTCAATGTTTGTTTAACGCTCTTCCAAGATATATGTCCACCTACAAGCATAAAAATATAACCCGATATGGACCTACGAGTGTCTTGACACCCAGCATAGTCAGCATCTGAATAACCAATAACTTCAAGGTTATTCGACCTTTTGTATGTGAGCATGTGTCCTTTAGTCCCTTGTAAATAGCGAAAAACCTTCTTAGCTGCTTTCCAATGATCCAAACCAAGATTACATTGGTACCTGCCAAGCATACCAACTATATACGCTATATCTGGACGAGTACAGACTTGTGCATACATGAGACTCCCAACTGCCGATGCATAGGGAATTGTCTCCATCTGTTTTCTCTCCAGATCGATCCTGGGACTTTGAAATAAACTAAATTTATCACCCTTAATGACAGGAGCAACAGTAGCAGAACAATTGTGCATGTTAAACCTTTTAAGAACTTTATCAATATAAGCTCTTTGAGACAATCTCAATATGCCACGGGCTCTATCTCGATGAATCTCAATTCCTATCACGTAGGAAGCTTCACCAAGATCTTTCATATCAAAACTCTTTGATAAAAAGTTCTTTGTCTCATATAACATGCCCAAATTACTACTCGCAAGTAAGATATCATCAACGTATAAAACAAGGATGATAAACTTACTCCCACTTATTTTAAGATATATGCATTGATCCACAGTATTTTCTTTAAAACTAAAATTTGAAATGACTTTGTAAAATTTTAAGTACCATTGTCGAGATGTCTGCTTTAAACCATATAGAGACCTTTTGAGTCTACAAACTAAATGACTCTCCCCCTCAACCTGAAAACCTTCAGGTTGTGTCATAAAGACATCTTCATGCAAGTCGCCATTCAGAAAAGCTGTTTTAACATCCATTTGATGCAATTCTAAGTCAAAATGAGCTACTAATGCCATGACTATCCGAAAAGATTCCTTTCTAGAGACAAGAGAAAATGTCTCTTTATAGTCTATTCCCTCTTTTTGAGTGAAACCTTTAGCGACTAACCTGGCCTTGTATCTTTCTATATTACCTTTGGAGTCTTGCTTGGTTTTAAATACCCATTTACAGCCTACAGGCTTAACTCCATTAGGTAACTCACAAAGATCCCAGACCGAGTTATATTTCATTGATTCCAACTCATCTTTCATGGCTTCGAGCCATTGAGTGGATTTGTCGCTCTTCATGGCTTGGCTAAAGGAAACATGATCTGATTCCTTTCCAAAATCAAACTCACTCTCATTTAGGTAAACTATATAGTCATCAGAAATGGCAGGCTTCTTTGCTCTCTCTGATCTACGCAATGGTAGATCATTAGCAGTCGCCATGGGAGCAAGATCCTCCTCAATGTGGGGTGTGTCAATAGGTATAGCCACAGGTGCATCAACACTGGCTTGAATAACTGGTGTTGGTGCCACTTTTTCTTGGATAAAAGGGATAGGAATTATAACCCGATTCTCCTCAAAAGTAATTTTCCTAAGCTCTATACTCCCACTGATCTCACGATCCTCAAAGAATTTTGCATGTCTAGTTTCAACAATCCGGGTACTATGAGTGGGGCAATAAAATCTGTAGCCTTTTGATCTATCAGGGTAACCAATGAAATGACAACTTATAATTTTAGGGTCCAATTTTCCTAATTGTGGGTTGTACACCTTTGCTTCAGCCAAACAGCCCCAAATGTGTAAATATCCTAAAGTCGATTTTCTTCCTACCCATAGCTCATAAGGAGTTTTGGGAACTGCCTTACTAGGAACTTGATTGAGGATATGCACCGCTGTTTTCAAGGCTTCTCCCCACAAGAACGTAGGCAACATAGAGTTGCATAACATGCTTCTCACCATATCCATAAGAGTACGATTTAGTTGCTCACCAGATTACATTCGGTGTTCCCGGCATGGTGTATTAAGCGACAATGTCATGCTCTTGCAGATACAGGGCGAAGGGTCCTGGATTGCGACCTGTTTCAGAGTATCTACCATAGTACTCTCCGCCTCTATCAGATCTCACAATTTTAATCTTCGAATTGAGTTGTAACTCAACTTCGGCTTTATAGATTTTAAACATATCCGAGGCCTCGATTTCGTGAATGAGAAATATATAACCAAAACGAGAGTAATCATCAGTGAAGGTAATAAAATACTTTTGACCACCAATAGCGGGAGTTGAAAACGGTCCACAAATATCAGTGTGGACTATTTCCAGCAAACTCGTGCTTCTGAGAGCCCCTTTATTATTAGTCTTTGTGAGTTTTCCTTTAACGCAATCAACACAAGTATTGAAATCAGAGAAATCGAGCGCATCGATTATATAATCTTTAATTAACCTCTCCATTCTATCCTTAGATATATGGCCTAAACGTTTATGCCATAAAATGGAGGAGTTATCGAGTGCTCATTTTCGTTTCTTACTTATTTTATCATTCACATGCATAGAAACTAAAGATTGGGCGTAAGATGAATCCAAGTTCAACTGATAAAGATTGCCCACTAATGAGCCACCACCCACAATATCGAAATTAAATAACAGAGTAAACATATTATGTCCAAATTTAAATTCAAAATCTAATGAATCCAATTTAGAAATTGAGATAAGGTTTCTAGTGATACTGGGAACATAAATAGTATCAACTAAATCCAAAATGAAACCACTATCTAAAATGAGACGGAGAGTCCCAATGGCCTCCACGTCTGCTTCTACTCCATTCCCGAGTTTAATGGTACGTTCGCCTTTACTTAGCTTCCTGCTGGATCGAAATCCCTGCATTGAATTACTTATGTGAATAGTTGCACCAGAATCTATCCACCAAGTATTGCGTGGAGCATCAACATAAAGTGATTCAAAACACACAAAAGCTAGGTCATTACCTTTCTTAACTAGTCAATCTCTGTATTTCTGACAATTCTTCTTAATGTGTCCCTTCTTCTTACAGAAGTGACACTTGATGCCAGAAGTAGATGTGCTAGCTTCTCCTTGTTTGGTTTTCGGTGGAGGAGCTTTCACGTTCTTTCCTTTATATTGTCCCGGTTTTCGCTTGAAATTTCGTTTCGATGGGTCAAGAGCGGCGTAATGGGCACTTTCAGGTTTTTCAGCCCGAAGTCGTTCTTCTTCTTGGACACAGTGAGCAATTAGCTCGTTCATCTTCCACTTCTCTTTCTGCGTGTTATAATTGATCTTGAACGGGCCAAATTGCGCAGGAAGAGAAATCATAATGAAGTGAACAAGATAACCCTCAGAAAAACCCATGTCCAATTTTTTCAATTGAGTTGCCATGCCACTCATTTTCATAATGTACTCCCGAACACCGCTATGACCATCATATTTCATGGTTCCCATTTTAACAATTAGACTACTGGCAAGGGCTTTAGAAGTCCCTTGAAATTGTTCCTTAATGGCTTGCATGTATTCCTTTGCAGTGTGCGAGTCAGGAATACCTCCCCGAATCGCATCAGCAATGGAACTCTTTATGATCATGAGGTTCATACGATTTGATCTATCCCATTTTTCTAAATCCGTATGGTTCACTGCCAGATCCTCAGCTGAGGCATCAGCGGTGAGCACCTTGGGTTTATCAGATCGTATAGCATAGTCAAGATCCATGCAGCCTAGAACAATTGCAACTTGTTCCTTCCATTTCTTATAATTTGATCCACTCAAAAGTTCAATTCCACCAATCATACTGGTTATGATAGACGGGTTCAATGCTGCACAATAATTAAGGGCTTTATTATGTCCACATACAATCGAAGTAACTATCAATTCCACAAGATTATAGTTATAGTATGTGACGCGAAAGTTAAAATATGTCAAGGAATATAAAAATTAAAACCAATGTGGTTTTATTGAGAAATAATTTGTGTCATTATAACCCTCCGTTGAGTCGAGCCATAACACACTAGTCGCTTCCTCAATCTATATTAATGATTGTGGTACTAATTTCGTTGTTATGACCCTCCGTTGGGTCGAGTCACAACACGCTAGCAGTACCCACACACAAAATAATGAATAGTGAAACACAGCCATCATATAACATTAAGTGATTCATCACCGTTGGGCAGAAGAATCCCTTATGTTGTGACGCCAACGTTCACTATACACTTTCACTAAATTTGTAACACGGTCTTGGACAAAATTAAACCTCACTATGAAAACCACGGCACTAGGAAGGATCATCACCGTTGGGCAGAAGAATTTTTCCAAGCTATATTTTTAAATTAGGCTTGATAATATTTTAGAAGATCACAAAACGTGTTATGAGGATGTGTCAATTCTAATGAATGATACTAAAAAAAAATTGATTACACAATTAAAAAATTGGAAAAAATAACATCAGGTCATGCAAATATTACAATAGGGACCTCATTGTCAAAATTAGACCTCAAAAACGGGTCCGAAATGCCTGAGAAAGTCAAAATTCATATATAATGTCCGAAAATCGGACCTATAAATAGCCCAGAAATGGCCCGAGAAGATTAGGAAATAGTTTGGTAATAATTGGGCCGGATATCCGGCCATACCATGGGCCTTTGTGGTCGAATGGGCTATGGGCCCCGTGGATGGGCCCTGCAGGACAGGGCCATGAGCCAAAAGGGCTAAGTGGGCCTCAGCCAGTGGGTCGGGTGGGCCAAATAGGCCCGGGCGGGTCGGGTGGGTCGAAGAGGCCCGACAGGGTTTGGCCGGTCGGTCGGGCCAAATGAGCCCAGGGCAGGTCGTCTTGATCCAGTGAGTCAGGGTCAGGTGGGCCAAGTAGGCCCAGTGAGGTCAAGTCGGGTGGGCCGAGTAGGTCCAAGTCGAGTGGTCGAGCCAGATTCAAAAGGAACATCTGGGTTGGAGGCGGTGGGCAGCTAGGCCCAGGCAGTGGGCCGGACCGATCGATCCAAACACCCTAACCCTCCCCCCATCTACCGTTCATCTTCCCCATGATTTTATTTTTTTTGTTTTAAACAGAGTTGCAGGATGGCCAGACCGGGCTCACCCGCGCCCCCCACCGATGACCGGCGCCAACAGTTGGGCGCCGTAGTTTTCCGGCCAGTGCATCGGTGGTCGGAGAAATGGTAATGGCGCTGACCGTCGGCCGGTCGATGGACAAATTTTTTATTTTTTATTTTTGACTTGAGCGCAATAGCGACCCTCCCTCCTTCATCGGTGACGGACCCGTTTATGCGGTATGCCGTCTGTCGGCCCTAGTAAGCGATTAATCTTGGGGTGGTGGAGAACCGCCATTTTTTTTTTTTTTTTTTTGTAAAACAGCCACTAAAAAAAAAAAAGCACCCACCGATCGGTGCCGATTTTTTATATTTTTTTTAATATGAAACAGTCATTAAAAAAAAAAGGAAAAACTCATTTTAAAGCTTTCACCGATCATAACGCCAATCATGGCTCTGATACCAATTGATGGAATCTAAATGGATCTGACGATCCGACCATCCAAAATTAAGCCTAAAGATCTAGGCGCACGATCAATCAAAAGCAATAAATATATAAACTATAAATATGCGCACCTTGAGCGTTGGCCATCGATGGTTGGTTGCCGATCTTCAACGATGTTCTCGCGTTCAATGTCTCCTAGCACAATGGAGATGCTATCGCCAATAGGGAGGATTGAATTATATCGAGTAATCGATGGGACCAGGCACCCCTTATATTTATAGCCAAAGAGTCCTATCCTATTAAGGACTGAAATTACTAATTATAGTGTGATTAGAAATCGCAATCATACATTAACTGAAAGACTCAATAATAAGTTGTCTATTCTCTTCAAACTCACCAGAATAGCAATTGTACATCTCAAGGTTGATCTTATACCATTCACCGGTCAACGGGTTTGACCATAGTGATGGCCACCAAAATAGGAACTTTTTACAAATTGGTCCTAATCCAACAGATTGAGGATGCAGTCCAAGATATATATGAGGGGGCAGTCACCAAATCCATTTGAGTCTAATGACTAAATGGATCATTGATGATCAAGACGAAGAGCACCCCCAACTCTCCACTATATCCTAAAACAGCGCCTTAATATGGGAGAGGGAAGCACAACTATAAAACCATGCTTAAGGCATTGATGAAAAGAGAGTATCCAATGTTTCTGTCATCTTTGTCAAGCCTGATTTTTTCTATGGATGTGTTTTGCTGGTGTATTTTAGTTACCTTTTTTTAATGAATTTCCTTTACCTACATAATCAAAATATTATTCCTTTTTTGCAGATGTATTCAAGTTACATATGGAAGAGTTGCGTGCGAAGCAGGAAGTGATCTCAAGGAAAGACAGTGAGATCAAAGTTTTGGAAGCCATAATTCAGACACTTGGAGGAAAGGAATAGATCACTCTATGTCCCAAAGACCCGTGGCATCGGTATACTACTTTCCCATCTATATCTTGCTTGTAATACTAGATTGGAGACTTGTCTGTATTGATGGGCGATGAATGCATTTTTCTTGTTCTATACCAATATACCATGTTCCAAAGCTCAGAAATAGATTTATGTTTTCACTCCCAAGTAAAGGAATGCACAGTTTCTACTTTCTATTTCCATTTCTTGTTGATAAGTTCTTATTTTGCTGATATAAATCAGGTTCATGATTCACTAAACTATCATATGGAACATGTTTCAAGCAACACATTGGAAATTGCTTGATTGGAAAAAAGAGGGAATCCAGTTGTAAGATATCTAATTAAAACCATAGCTAGAATTGATTCTCGTTCAAAGAGAAAGATAACAAATATCTGGAGTTTCATTTAGTATCATATACGGAGGATCTAATCCGCAATGGCCATAATTGGGAATTGTTTGATCGTCTTTCTCCCCGGAAGAAGCTAATTATTTGGGATTCCAAAGTGAAAGAAATCATTTTACCTACTAATAGTTGACGCGGGACAAAACGTTAAAACCTAATATGCAAATTCGGGATTAACTTTTAGAATGAATTGAATAGCAGAAATATTCAAATCAAGCAACACATGAATTAATTCAATGAAATTAATAAAACAATTAGATTAATCTATTTAGCATCTATATGCGTGAAAACTTTCTCAATCTAGAAAAACGACTCCGATGAAAGAACTCGGAATTTGCTCTAGTTTAGGGCATCAATCGACAATTGCAATATTGTCTCTTGACTCCTTGGGGATTTACTTGAATTAAAGCTTAGGTTAATTTATCAAAGAGAAACAATTTTGAGAATTTTAATTTTATTAACGAAATTAAGGAAAACTAATATCTGATAACTAGAGAAAAGATAAAATAAAAGGATAGATTCTAAGGCTTCACACCACGGCTGTACGTCGCCTTCCCATCAAGTCGCACGAGAAACGATTGCTCACTCCTCAAAAGTTTAAAGGATTCACTTCTTCGGTTGAAAACTCTTCACAAGCTCTCTAGAGTTTGCACAAAAGCAACTCTCTTTCATTCGATATTCAAAACTGATTAATAAAGCGTTTACAATGCCTTTATATAGGCTAGGAAAACCTTAAACGACATAAAGCTCGCAATAAAACTGTCTAAATAATAAAAGACTAAAAAAGTAAAAAAAGAATATTGTACGTGTGGCAAGTGGCGGTCTTGGTACGTTGTTCAAGACACGCTGCCACTTTTTTTTGCCTTGCTTTGTGTGATATCCCCATCAATAGTCTAAAGCCGCGCCTCACCACCGCTCAGGTCTAAATCTAACTAGGGTTCGCGGTGGTGGAGGAACAGGATTGGAAATAAGAGGGATTCTAGTTGTAACATAACTAATGAAACCGTAGCTAGAATTGAATCTTATTCAAAGAAAAAGATAACAAATATCTAGAGCCTTTTTTCTATCTTATACGGATGATCCAATCGACAATGGCCATGATTGGGAATTGTTTGATCGTCTTTCTCCAAGGAAGAGGCGAATTATTTGGGACTCGGAACTTAGAAGTAAAGAAATCATTTTATCTACTGATAGTGGCCAAATTGGCGTATTGTCAAATCACACCTCTATTGCGACAACTGTAGATATAGGTATCTTAAGAACACCCCTCAACGACCACTGGTTAACAATGACTCTAATAGGTGGTTTTGCTAGAATAGGTAAGAATTGAGGTGGTTTTGCTAGAATAGGTAAGAATGCAATCCCCATTTTAGTAAATGATGCAGAGAGGGGCAGTGACATTGATCAAGGATAAGATAGAAATATGGGTTAGAGAATTATAAGGTTCGAAGCACTTTGATTTTCTGTCGCTTACAGCGCGCGCATTCAATTCAACGCCCAATGCTATTTTTTACGCGAGAAGTGGGTATATTACATGTGAAGTGGCACTTTCCTCCCTTCGTCTCCGCGTAAAAATGGCTGTGAAATCCATATGGATTCCGTGCCCAGCGCTCGCATTTTTTTTTTTCTTGCATCAATATTTCAACAGTTGAAAAACGCCCACAATTATTACAAGCTTGGTTCACCTTCATTGTCCCTTCACCAACCAGCCTCTGTTAAAGTAATCAGGATTCTCTTCCCTTGTTAAAGCTTCTACAACTACAGTGGGCATGTGGGCCCCTCCCAATGGCGTCTTCGATATTTTATCATCTCGATGGCCGTGAATTGCAAATCGGGCGGTACGTAAGGCCATTTGTTCGCCGGGAGGCTAGATTAATGTAGCTGCAAATTCAGCCCGATGAGATCTGATAGCCATAAAGTTTGTTTTCTTGAGGGTGTTGTAGGTGACGCATTATTGTGTTTGACAAAACAGCATGCAACATCCGTCGCTGTGCATTAATCTTTGTGACAAAATTGTTGGATTATGCCAACTAGGACTGGAAGAAGATGGCACTTTAAAGAGAAGAAAGTTGTTCTCTTGTGTAAAAAAATACTAAAAATGAAGACTAAAGTGATATACTACTTAGAACCTTTCAAATTTCTTTCGGCAACACCATTTTGCTGAGGTGTGTACCGAGTAGTTAATTGATGCCGAATGTCATTATCTTTTAAGAAATTTTGAAAATCATGAGAAACATATTCACCACCTTGATCGGTACGTAAAGTTTTCAACATAAAATCACTTTGCTTTTCAATCAAGGCCTTAAATGTTTTGAAGTGGCCGAATACCTCCGATTTTTCTTTGAGAAAATAAACCCAAGATTTACGACTATAATCGTCAATAAAAGTGAGGAAATAACGATTACCGCCATAGGCCCGCATAGGTCCGAATGAACAAGCTCAAGAGGATTTGATACCCTCCAAGCTTTCCCAATCGAAAAAGAATTTCTTTGATGCTTTCCGAGTGCGCATCCTTCACAAACTTGATCTTTGTGATCTATATTTTTCATACCTCTCACCATGTGATTTTTGCACATGAGAGTCAACGAGCTAAAACTCAAGTGGCCATACCGAAGATACTATAGTCATGATTTGTCTTGGATGATAGAATTGAAGCAAGGAAGAACTTCATTTTGAAACTTAAGCGAAAACATCTTGTTTTGAGTCATCTTTACTTTGGCAATGAGAGCATTGTTCACATCCTTGATTTCACATGCATCTCCTTTGAAATAAGCATTGTGTCCTTTCAAAATGAGTTGTCCAACACTTAGAAGATTGTGCTTGAAGCCGGATACATAGAAAACATTTGAAATGCGTTTGATACCTTTCTTTGATTGAACAAGAATATCATCACTTCCCTTTACGGAAAGTCGTTTATCATCGTCGGTCCTTACTTCACTTTGAATAGATTCATCCAAAGTGACAAATACGCCTTTGTTGCCCGTAGTGTGGTTACTACAACCACTATCAAGATACCAAACTTCATTGAATGCAACATCTTGAACATTGCAACTAAGAAAGAGAGTATCATCTTCCTTACTTTGATTGTTCTCTTGAACAAAATTTGATTCATTTTTTTCTTCTTCCGCTAATCTTTTTCTACAAAATTTTATGGTGTGACCATATTTTTGACAATGATAACATTGAACATTAGAAAGAAAAGATCAACCTCTTCCTCTTCCCCTTCCTCTTGATGACGAAGATGACTCATCTTCATCTCTTTCTTTTGTTTGATATCTTCCTCCATTATGCCTTCCTCGTCCGCGATTAGAATGCCTTCCTCTTCCACCTCTAGAACTTTCTTTAAAAGAAATTTGAGTTTGAAAAGCTTGCTCTAGAAGAGAGGAATCAAATTACTTCATACGAAGTTCATAGGATTGAAGCGATCCCAACAAACTTTCCAAAGACAAAGTAGATAAATCCTTAGATTCTTCAATTGCAACAACAATATATTCAAACTTACGAGTCAAACTTCTAAGAATTTTTTCTACAATTCTTTGATCTCGAAGATTTTCACTATTAATCCTTAATTGATTAACGAGAGAAATTACTCGATTGAAAAAATCTTCAACCGCTTCCGAATCCTTCATTCTTATAGAATCAAACTCACTTCGAAGATTTTGGAGCCGCACCAATTTGACTTTATCTTCGCCTTTATATGAAGTATTAAGAGTATCTCATGCTTGCTTTGCCAATGACATCGATGAAATTCTTTCAAAAATAACTTCATCCACAGCCTGATAGATGAAGAACAAAGCCTTCTTGTCTTTCTTGCGATTTTTTTTCAACTCATTGAGTTGAGCTTGTGTGAGAGCCGCTTGATCCTCCAGTTCTACATATCCGGTCTCAACAATATCCCACAAATCATGAGACCCATATAAAACCTTCATTTGAATACTCCATTGATTGTAGTTCTTACCGGTGAAATGATGAAGTTGAGGTTGCAACATATTGGAAGTCATGAATCTCAAGCTCTGATACCACTTTGTTGGATTACACCAACTAGGATTGAAAGAAGATGGCACTCTAAAGAGAAGAAAGTTGTTCTCTTGTGTAGAAAAACACCAAAAATGAAGACTAAAGTGATATACTACTTAGAACCTTTCAAATTTCATTCATATGACTTGTAAAATGAAAATACATAAGTAATTAAAATAGCTCACAATACAAAATCGGGAATAAATAAACATACACTTTCAAAGCAACTACCTAGCCTAGAAAAAGATAGAAAATTACATTCTCAAAGTATATTCCATATTCTCAAGACACTACATTAAATACACTAATTTCCTATAACAAAAAAAGAGTTTCAAGATTGACCAATATAATTTCAAATGGGCCAATGACCTAAAAGACAAAATGGACCAAATGAGCCGGTCTAGCTTATACTTCTAACAAAAATTCTCTGAATCAATCAAATTTTTGGAAATAGTCTCTGAATAGGTTGTCTGCCGAACTTTTTGCCGAATATTCACCTTATTTGTCGATTCTGAATTTCCCGAATTTTTTGTCATTGCGATACATGTTTTAATCTTATTTTGTATTATTTTTTATATATTTCAATAGTTTTATAATTATTTTTATAATCCCTAAATTTTTTTCCCAAAATCTTTCTGAATTAAACCGAACTGACACCCCACATAATGATTGCCGGATCTGAACTTGGTTACTATGCATTTTGAACTTAAGCACTTCAGAAAACAAAGCGGCATCTTCATATGCGTTCTTTCAGCTCTAGCGGCTCTATGATGTACGTCCATGAAAAACAACATTTGATGTACGCTCATGATCATGTTTACTTTTTGAGATGTGCCATGTGAAATTAAGATCTGGCCGTCTGATGGTATGGCTATGATGTCAAGATTCATTCTGAAAGATTGGGACCAAAAACAACCTCTAGTAAAGGAAACAACAGAGTAATTCTAGTTGGCATCCTCCCTTTGCCCCTTCTCAACACCATGGCCTAGTAAATTGTCAACAATTCCCCATCACAGCCCCAGATATAAACAGGTGAACTGTTTCTCCCTTTTTTGTTACAGCCACATCACTTAAGCAAAGAAAAAATTGACTGCTTTGAATCAGACGATGGTGATCATTTTTCATCCCAATCTTCCACACACTAGATCTTGAGATCATGGACCTATCATCAGACGGTTAGATGTGATTCCATGTGGCACACTGCTCTTATCCCAAAACCAGAAGACCTCCAGTGAATGAACATTGGCATGTCAACCAATTCAACCCTCAAAATCAAAGACCTCTCTATCGTAGCGCTCTCGTTGGTTATTGCCCGATATTTTGGTAGTAATGTTGAATCCGACGTCAGAGGTCCTTGGAAGTAGAGTACACACCCCGATGTTAGTAACCTCGACGGGTTGGCAGTTTGGCACAATGGCCATGACCACACCTCAAGAATCAGAGGTTCTGAGTTCAAATCCCATCCCTTGTTAGCCACTCACGGGGATATTATCCCTACCGACTGGTATGTGCATAGTGATCATAATTGCGTTTTTTTTTTAAACCAAAATAATTGAGAAAAAATGTTTTCCCAAAAAATTTCCATATAAAAAAAAAAAGAAACCCCTTTTTTTCAAGAAAAACACTTTTTCCGTTTAAAACCCATATTTGATCACAAAACATGTGTGTTTTTTATTTTTTTATAATTTTTAATTTTCAAAATTTTCCCGTTTTCCTCATTTTCCCTTATATTTTCAGAGTTGTTTTATTCCCGTACCTGAACTTGGTCTAAGGTTTATACATCTGATGTTTTGTGGCAATTGCACGTACCCAGTGACTTAGTCGGATGCTCTAAGAAGCCACGTACCCCGTCCTCAAAAAATGTCCCAGGGACTTAGTCGGATGCCCTAAGAAGCCACATACCCCGTCCTCAAAAAATGATGACAATGATTATAATGATGGCTAGATTGATAAAAATGGAAAAGGATTGAGACGTAGAAGAGGATGACCAATGAATACTAAAAATGATCACTGACTATAATGATGGCTAGATTGATAAAAATGGAAAAGGATTGAGAGGTAGAAGAGGATGACCAATGAAGACTTGGAGGCAAACATCGACATGCTAAAAAATGATGCCAAGTGGACAGATAAGGCTTCCAAAGCTGACCCAAATAAATGTGATAAAGTTGTGATGATGATGAGGTTGATAAAAATGAAATGTTAAGATATAAGTACCAACAAATCATTTATATGCAACTACAATCAAATTTATCTACTTCTTTTATATATATATATATATATAAAATATATATATATATCCAAATAGATGTGATAAGGTTGTGATGATGATGAGGTTGATAATAATGAAATGTTAAGATATAAATACCAACAAATCATTTATATGCAACTACAATCAAATTTATCTACTTCTTTTTTTAATATATATATATATATATATATATATATATATATATATAAAGAGAGAGAGAGAGAGTCAGTTAGGTCCTCCAATGGAGGACGTGACTGCCCTCCAAGATACATGTAGAGCTCTACATGGCATTCAAAACACATTTTGGATGCCATGTACGGGTGTATTGTTTAGATCAATTTTAAAAAATATAGTTTTAAAAAAATACTTTTAAAGCACAAGTCAAATTTAGACTAGTTTAAATGGTTCAAATTTTTTTGCTAAAAAAATACATGGTAAAGATGAGTTTTCAATTTATTTTTTCAAAAATGATCTAAACAATGCATATGTGCTTCATGTGGCATCATAATAGTATTATGAGTGTCACATGGAGCTCCATGTAAGATCTTAGAGACACTCACCATCCTCCAATCCTCCATTGGAGGATGGAACCCTTTCCATATATATATTTGTATTTTGTCTATGGCAGGCCTCGAATGGATCTATCTTTTATAGGGTCTCAAATCAGACCCGAGTTCTTTATTATTTTGAGCACGAAAAGCTTGGGCCCGACCTGTTTATACTTAATCAGGCCAACTTTTATTGGGCTCGGGGCAGGCATGAAAAACATATGGTTAGTTCACTTTGGCCCGAAAGTCACCCCATTATTAATTGAGCTTTAGATTTTAGGGCTGAGCTTGGTTACTTGGGCCATCTCAAAACGCAGCCTTACACTTTGCGGTCCTAGGCTGGCAGCCCAATGAACCGATTTTGGTTTAAATCTTTCATATATATCATCAGACGGTCAATTTTTATCCCACGTGGCACACATCTTAAAATGCAATCCTAAAATCACATTTGAGAGTGATGCGTGCCACATGATTTTTTGTGTAACAAAGATATGTGCCATATAAAATAAAAACTGACCATTTCATGGCACAACTATGATGTCAAGACCCATTGTTTGGAATATTGGGATGAAAATTGATCTCATCGTCTGATTCAAAGCAACCAATGGTTTGATTCTAACATTTATTATTATTATTATTATTATTATTATTATTATTAGGGTACCTCTATTGGCACCATTATTATTATTAGGGTACCTCTATTAGCACCTACTAGAATATTGGTGGGCTCCTACGCTAAAATGTCGATCACAATGAATCAGATGATGGTCATCGTTTTTCATTCGAATCCTCCACACAATGGATCTTGAGACCATGAGTATGCCATCAGGGTCAAATTTTGACTTATGTAGCACGGATCCCAAAAGGTGGCCCTAATTTTATGTTGGAGCGTGATATGTGTCATATGATTTAATGGTCATTTTTGGAGATCCGATTCATGGGTCCGTGATAATCCATATCAATCAAGGAATAAGATTTTGGCTGATTTTAAGTAATAAAGATTATCTTGGATAATCTATATTCCATTGATGATGTGTTACTATTAATAGATGGTAGGAGCGAGAGCATTCCTTTAAGAATAGTCTAAATAAGCTTGAGACGCCATAAGTTAAATTTTTTGTTTTGGCCTAACATTTTTCGCTTATTTTCAAAGTCATCTGGTAAAAATTCAGTCTTAGGATTACAAATTTTTTTAAAAAAAAATACAAAAAATAAAACAAAAGTCTCTGACAAATTTTAACCCAAAAAAAAAAATGAATGAACCTTGTAAGATGGCCAGCTTGCATATCCAAAAAATATAAAGTTCCAATACTTGTGAAAACATATATACAAAAAGGGTGTAATTACTTGCACACGCTTTTCACATGATTGCACCAGATTGCATAAATTTGAAAGAAAAACTTGGAAGTTTGGACCCTTATTGTGTAAAAATATCATCTAAATCGTTTGATTTGAAGGCCATTATTTAAAGATATCAACTCCAAAAGATTAAAACAAAATATAATTTTTATTATTTGATTAATTTAACAATTGACCATAATAGATCATATGACAAGTATCATGTTTTGCTCAATTTACATACCAGAGATCTATTGATTATGAACTTCAAACCAAACGACCCATATTGTATTTTGATATATTATATGTCCCTAAAATACTAAGTCTTTCTTTAAATTTACATCAATCATTTGAAAATTGAGTGCAAGTAATGCCTCCCGCAAAAGAATCGTATTAAAATAAAATAAAAAATAAATCATATATAGAAAAGGCTTCATGGGAGAAATACCAGCCAAAGGGCTGACACTTTAGACGAAGGCCCTTGTAAATGTGAAGGTCAACTTTGGATTGAAAGCCTGCCTTTAGTTGATGGATGTGGTGGACTTCACTACCTTCTAAGTGTAGGGGGGACACTAGGCAGAGTTGGGCTTTAAAATAAGATAATGATTTCGGGTTTTTAAATAAAATAATATCGAACTACTAAGCCACTTATGCTGAAAAACTATTGACTACTTTAAATCATGTAATGGAGATTAGTTTTCATCCAAAGATTTCACACAATAGATTTTGTGACCATCATAGTGACAAATTTTTTTTTGACAATATTTCGGTAGGTGGTCATTTCAGTTCATTTCAGAAAAATTTCGAGAAAAATTTAAAAAGTTTTGAGAAAATTTTGAAGAGTACAAAAAATATTAAATATAAATTATATTTAAACTTCATAAAAAATTTATTTATTGTTTAAACAATGATAAAAATTAGAAAAGATTTAGTAATTTTAGTGAAATTTCGTTAATTTCACCAAAATTAATAAAATTTCAGTGATTTTAGAGAAATTATCGAAGTTTTACCGAAAGTTTTGCCTAACCCTGTTTCGGTAAATTTCGAGGAATTTCTATGATAACGTTGGGTGTCCTATGAAAGGATTATTTTTTGTATCCACTTGGCACAAATTCCAAAGAAAGTGACTCAAAGTACATAATTGGTACAAACGTCACAATCAAAGTGATTTTAGGTTCACGTTTTGAGATCTTTGACTCGTTGACTGTGTGAAAGATTGGGATGAAAACTGATTATCATAAAATAATTAATGATATTTTAAGTGTAGGTGCCTTCCTAATTCATTAGGTGCGAATAGAGCTACCCTAATGATTCATATAATGATTCATATGATGGAGCCATTGCTTGAACGCAAAGTTGATCTATACATACAGTTATTTTATAAAATAAAGTTTTAGCATTTTAGAGACATGTGCACATGCCATTTAAGCCGTTTGATTTGTAGGCCATGATCTAAGCATCTTTACTGCAAATGGTTGGCATAAAATATAACTATTATCATATGATTCAATGCAGTTTGAGGCCATCATCTAATTCAATGGTTGTCTACATTGAATTATATGATAGAGATAGTGTTTTGTGCCAATCTTTTGTCTCAAAGATCTTTCCATCATGACCTTCAAATATGACAACTTAGATGATGTTTTTACATGGCACATGTCCCCAAACTACCACTCCTCTCTTTAAAATTGTGTGTGTGAGCGGGTGGGCCAATTTTGTGTAAGCTAAGCAATTATTTGGATTACAATTTAAAGAAGCGAGCTATTACTTGCACACTTTTCAAGTGATTGCACCGAATTTAAAAGAAAGATTTGAAAGTTTGATTTGAAGGTCATGATTTAAAAATATCAATTACAAAATATCATAACAAAATATAATACAATAGATCATATGACAGGTATCATGTTTTGCTCTAATTTTATGTACCAGAGATCTATTAATCATGAACTTCAAATCAGACGGCCCATATTGCATTTTTACATATCACATGTTCCTAAACTACTGGGTCTTTCTTTACCCAAACCGACCAGCATTTACCCAAGCCATGTTCAGCTAGCACAAAAAGTCTGAAATACCCTTTCTTACACTTTTTTTTCGTTCTACATAATTTAAAATTTTAAATATTTGCATTTTCTATATTTACGCGATGTGAAACAAGATCTATGCCGTCTGATTTGAATGCTACAATATGAAATCGATGGTGCTAAGGATAGATACGAAAATAAAGGCAATATCGCCTCTTTAAAATAAAAAATAAAAAAATTTAAACAGTCGATGTCGACTCGTAAAACAGTCGATGGCGACTCTTAACACAGTCGTTACCGACTGTTTTAAGAGGCGACATAGACTGTTTACACAGTCACTATCGACTGTGTATAAAAAAATGAATAATAATAATAATAATTTATTTTTTTACGACAAGACGATTCTAAGCGTCGATGTTGTCTTAAACAAATGACAGTATTAAGAGTCGCCATCGACTGTTTAAATTTTTTTTAATTTTTTTTTAATATGTAATATCGCCTTTTTTGTGTCTATTTTTGGCACCATTGATTTTTTATTGTGGCCTTCAAATCAGACGGCATAGATCTCGTTTAATATCGCGTAAATATAGAAAAATATAAATATTTAAAATTTTAAATTATGTAGAACGAAAAAAGTGTAAGAAGTGGGTATTTCTGACTTTTTGTGCTAACTAAAAATAATTTGGCTAAAAGCTGGTCGGTTTGGATAAAGGTGAAAATATAAGGTTTCCGACGTAAAAAGTGTATATGAGATGGTCAGGTAAATTTCCCTTATAATTATTTATACATTTTTTTCTCCTTTCGGGCTTACCATAAAAAATAAAAAATAATTAAATAAAAAAAGAAAGAGCAGTCGGGCGGTAAAGAAGACGAATAAGAAACCTAGAAGAGAATCTCTCTTCCAAACTTTTCTTCTACATCGAATCGAAGGAGATGAAGTCGATTTCTGGCTCCGTCGTCTCTTCCAAACGGATTTCGCTCTCGAAAGCCGCTTCTACTCTCTCTACCTTTCTCTCCACGGACACTAGAGCCTCGCAATCCGTCTTCGCATACTTAAAACGCGCCTCCGCCTCCTTCAATGAACTCGTTCAACTCCACAGAGAACTCAAAGCCCGGGGGAGATCCGAACAAAACCGAAAGCGAACTCCTTTGGTAGATCCAGAGAGAAGGAACCCTAGAGAATGGGAAGCGGCTCAAATGCGAGGTCGAGTTCTTGATTTGAGAGGAGAAGACGGGTTTGGAGATCCCGGAGATAGTGCAGGAGTCGAATTGAAAAAGAAGAGGGATTCTTTTTATGATAGAGAAAGCCGGGGAGGGAGAAGTGTTGTGGATGAGGAGGATGAAAAGAATAGTGAGAGAAAGATGAAAATGAAGTTGGAGATTGACGGCCTGGTAGATGATCAGAACAATTTGAATCATCATAGGAAGAAGAAGAAGAAGAGGAGGCGTGAAGGGGAAGAGTAGCTGCTTTGTACGACATTTAATGTTGTTGTTCTGTTGGGATGATTCGATATTTTTAGGTATTTTCGTGGGGCTTTTATTCTTTGTTGTTGTCTTCTAATTATGTCGGCTTGCTAAATTGTGTTAAATTATGATTTCAAATTGACAATTTTTTTGCGGTTAGCAAGTCAAAAAAATCGACAAGCAGGGCTATCCTTTGTAATTTATAGTGAATCCAATTGTCCACACTGTGATCGCTATGTTATTTATCTAATATAATTTGATTTTCTGTCGAAATTGGGCTAAAATAACGTATATGTTTTCAACACCCAAAATAAACACTAACCGAGGTTAATATCTACGTAGCTTTTTTCTTTGAACTTATTTTGATTGTGATTGATCAAGTAAATGGCTTGATTTAAGTTCTATTGCACTATGAAATGACCCATTCAGGAGAAGATTCTGAAAACCATTTTTTTTCTTAGTAGGAGAAATTGATAATCTTGTGTCTGCTGAACTTCATGCTTCGTACCAAGAGCTAAACTAAGACTGATATATATATATATATATATATATATATATATATATATATATATATATATATATATATATATATATATATATATATATATAATTGAAAACATCCATTTAATGCTCTATTTGCTTCTTCAGTACAAGAATCAAGGAAGCAATGATCTACCCTTGTTGAACACCTTCCACTTCAAAATTCTAATTTTGTTGATTAAATATGAACTAGTTTTGCAAAGAAGAAATTACAAAATGATAAAACACTAGGAGCCACTTGTGATATTTTTGTTGTTGTTCACTAATCATTGTGATTTATGAATGTTAAAATCCATTTGATGGACGAGTAAACACTTTCTTAATTGCGTAGGTCCCTGCATTTGTCTCACTAGCTCAGCTGAATAAGTGAGCTGATTGAACTGTGGAACTTGAGCCAATTGAGCAGAGGAACTTGGAGTTCTTTGAGCAGATTAAGCTGATGAACAGAGATCTGATGGAGCTAAGGAACTAGGAGTTGTTCAAGATGGAGAATTTGGTACTGATAGGAACTAGCAGTCAATCAGGCAGAATAATCAAGAGCTGATTGAGCCGAAGAATTTGGTGCTGTTGAAAATCTAAAATCTGATTTGGCTAAGAAACTGGGAGCTAAAAAACGGAAGCTGATGAAGTAGGAGGAGCTAGTTAAACCAAAAAGGTGGGAGCAAATGAGTAGGAGCCAATAAGAAGCTGATTGAAATTGAACCAAAGAAGGAAGTTGATCGAGTGGAAGAAATAGGCATTGATTGAGCCAAAGTAGCTGTCAATCAAGTTAAAGAGCCATCACCTGATTTGTGGGAATCCCGTGAAGTCCATTTCGAGCTGATGATATACGCTAATTGAGCCAATCTAGGAGCGGCTGTAGAATTACAATCTGATGGAGTGGAAGAACTGGGAGTTGATGGAGAATTATGAATCGATCAAACTGAATTGATTGAAGCTGGTGAAAACTTACAACTTAACTGAGCTGATGGACTAGGTGATGGTGAAGAATTAGGAGTTGACGAGGAATTAGGAGCTGATTCGAAGAAGTGGGAACTGACAAAGAAATAAGAACTGATTGACATGCAGAACTGAGGGCTGAAGAAAAATTAGGAGCCAATTTAGCCAGAAAATGAGGAGCTGATGAAGTACTATAATCCATTTAGCTGTAGACCAATCAAGTAGAAGAATTGGGAGCTGATGTAGAACTGGAATCCATTTAGCTGTAGACCTCTGAGCAAATCAAACCATTCAAGCCGTTAAATTTGGAGCTTGTTGTACAGAAGAAGTGGGAGTTAATGAAGTACAAGGAACTGATCTAACTGTTGTCAGTTGAGCCAAAGTAGCTATTAATCAAGTCTAAGAATCATGATCAGATTTCTGGAAATCCCTGGAACTGATTTGTCTATAGAGGATGAGTTGATGATTGTACATTTGTGTCTGATTTTTTTGAACCACTTGAATTTGATTCTGCTAAATAAATAAACACTTAGTTGATGTACTCAGAGCTGATTGAGTATAGTTAGGAGCACATGAAGAAATATGACCTGATCGAGCTGAAGAATTAGGCATTGATGAAGAATTTGGATTCAATCTAGCCAAGTAATTGCCTGAGTACACCATTGAACCAATAGGAGTTGTAAGTAAGAGGAGTCGATTGAGTCAAATAACTAGGAGTTGTTGAATTGGAGGGAGTCGAGCCAAAAAACTAGTTTGTTGAAGAAATAAGAGCCAATCTAACCGAAGAAGTAGGAGTTGATGAAGGATATGAGCAAATTTGAGCCCAAGAACTAGGAGTTGAACAGGGAGCTGATCAAGGGGGAAAAAGGGGGGACCTGAGGATGAAGTAGAAACCAAACAGGAGGTTAGGAGCATTTTTTTTTCTATTACTTGGCTCTTTGGGTGGAGTCTTCTCTTTTGTGAGATGGGGTTAAGTCATTTTTTGTGTTACTAGCATCTTGCTGGTTCCCTTGTACAGGTTTGTATTCTTTATCCCTTGATTAATAAATTCCCTTTTATGGATCAACATAAAAAAGAAGAAGAAATAGAAACCAAACAAGCTGTAGAACTGAGAGCTGTGAAGAATTAGAAGCCGAAAAATCGGGAGCTGATGAAGAACTAGGGGATGGTTGACTTAAAGAACTGGGAGTTGTTTCATAACTAGGATCCCATCAAGCCATAGAACTTAGGGCTCATTAAAGATCATAAACATTGGGGAATTTATTAAAAAGGACTGTAATTTATAAAAATAACCTAAAACAAGTCCATTTTTTAAAATTCATCAATACCAGTGTTTATCACTAGACGGTCTAGCAACTTGTGGAAAGTCGTCACTCATTGGACGGACTGGTCCCCGATAAATCCTTCAGGCCTAGCCAGGCGCAAAGTCGTCCTTCATTGGTCCCCTCCACTTCAAAGCAGGTTCAAGCTTAATTTTGTTGGTTCTTTTTTTTCCCCAATCACCTGGGTGCCCGGGACCATAGTTCAAAATTTCGGCCGATAATTCAAATTATCGGCTAAAATTTATTGGTTTCGGTCCACACCGAAGCTAAAACAAGCCCCGAAATTTCGGTCGCATTATGTATGGCAGTGAAAATTTCGGTCAAATTCTTGGTTTTGGTCATGCCCGAAACCGAAAACGAAACCGGTTTTTTTATTCTTGCCCGGGACTCTTAGAGCACTCAACTAATCCCAAGGGCATGTGCACATGCCGGGTCAGCACGGGATATAAATCCCTAGTGTGGCTTCATGGGGGATTCAAACTCAGGTTTCCCTCTTGCTAAAGTGGGGTTTCTAGCCAGCTCGCCAAACCCCTTGAGGTTTGATGGTTCTTCTTTGAGCAACCCGGGTCAAACAGGTGGCGGAGGGGTATTAAGGATGCGTTTGGCATAGCTCTTTGTCAACTCCCTGCCAGAGCCATACATACTTGCTTTAGCAGGCCCCCTTCTCCTTTGCTAACTCCCCGCAAAGCAGGATTTACCTGCTCTGGCAAAGAGTGAGCAGAGAGCAGGTGAAAACTACTGGAGCAGGTAAGTCCTGCTCTAGAAGGAATTAGCAAGGAGAAGGGGGACCTGCTAAAGCAGGTAGCAGGGATTTAGCGAAGAGAATGGAACCTGCTAAATCAGGTAAACCCTGCTCTGGCAGGGAGCTAGTAGAGAGCTATGCCAAACACGGCCTAAGATGCCATTAAGGTTTGATCATTTCTGCTTTCATGGATCCTTTGTGTCTCTCTGTTAGTGCTGGGAGTGAGTTAAGGGCACCCCTTTTTGGAATTGAAATTTGTATTGGGACTGGGATTATCCAATTTGATTGTGGAAGGGAACTAAAAATTGGTCATATCAATGGCTAAATGGCCCCAGTGAACCCCCATGGAGACTTTGGCTGTCTGTTTGGAAAATCAGATATTTCATCGAGGGCTTTCCAGTGGATTTTGCTCATGTTCTTTGATCTGCCGATCAACTGGCCAACGATTTGGCCAAATGTGGTTCAACTCTGGGTTTTCCGATTTCAGAAAACTCTATCCTTTCACTGTAAGTTCTTGTTTAAATTTTTGCTCTCTTTATGTTATTTACCTCTGCTGTAGCACCTCTCTGAGCCAGTAGGCATGTGAAAGACTGGCTACCTATAAAGATCCCTCACCGCACACTTTCTATTTATCTATATCCATAATCGGCTGTAGGCTCTAGTTATGAATTGGGTGGGGTTGCTTGTTTACAATTCTGAATCTGCTATTACATGTTTGCTTTAGTTGTTGTTGTTGATGGAAATTTGTAGCATCATTCAAGTAAATACAAATTGAGATTAAGGCTGCTACTTTTCTTATTAATGCATTCGACTTGTTTGAAAAAAAAGAAAAAAAAAGCTACGGAATACAAAATCAAGTTAATGATGTACCTTTGAAAAAAAAACCCATAGTTCATCTGGTCAAAAGTATTCAAATGGGCGGTTAGACAGCGTATGGGTAGCAGTCTCCATTAAGGCACGAAAAGTGCTTGGATCATATGGTTAGAAACCTCTTAAAAGTCATGAATTTTGTTGCTGTGGCCTGCCATCCAGAGAATCTGGTCATCTCTCTATTGATGAACTAGGTGTGCCACTGAGTACAAATATTGATGATCTTGACCAACTGGCGCGTTGTATAGAAACGTTGTTGTGGCTGAAGCCTTAGATTTAGGGCTATCAACGGGTCGATATTTTACTTGGTCGGGAACCTTTTTGAGAAGTAACATTTGCGAAGCAACAAGGAATAAACTCTTTAAGCCAGTGTTTGGCAAAGTTGCTTTGGAAAAACACTTTTCAGGGCAAAATATGGATGAGAAGCACTTTCCACCCAAGGACTTCGCCACCTTTAGTTGAGAATGGAGAAGCAGGCCCTGGCTGTTTAAGGGGGTTGCTTCCCTAAACACACCATTTTCAGCTACAGGTAGTTGTCCTTGAGTGGAGAGTGCTCCTCACCCAAATGTTACCCTTGAATAGTGCTTCTTAGAGAAGGGTTGTCAATCAGGGCCTAAGATTTTTAGGGGCTCTTAACAATACGTCAGAGGGTCAGTTTTGGACAGGAGTGATGAGCAAAAAAGAATTTAAAAATAAAATAAAATAATGGGACTGACTCTCGTGACCGTCATTTAAACATTTAAATGATCTTACACCATTGATTGACTTATGATCTTTGAAATCCATACTGTCAATGGTTTGTAAAGTACAACGGTTAACAATTTGTAAATAGATTACCACAATTTTGTCAATTCTGTGGTATATGCCAAGTCGATCGAAATGTTATGAGGTTTCAGGTGATCTAGTTTACTGTTCTTGATTGAAGGCATGCGAGGTTTTTTATTTGCACCTATTTGCTTGTTTAAAAAGACATGAGTGCTTGTAATGAATCTTATTGTTAGCTAGGATTTGCCATTTCAAGTGATTATTTTAGTTTATTTATTATTGTTACCTTTGTATAGTTTTGTGCAAGTAGAGTTTTGAAACATTCTTTCGTTTTACTCGTTATTTGAAAAAACTAAGTGTCGAATTTGTTCCGAGTGTTTACCCCTCATTGTATATTTTCTATTAATATGTTATGCTTACACCACCATGATAAGTTATGTTCCCACCAAGGATCAAAATTTCAGATTTCGTTTCAGTTTCGGTGGGGACCGAAACCGAAATTTCGGCTGAAATTTTGACTTTCGGCCGAAATCTTCATACAGTGCCGAAATGACCAAAAACTTCAGTTATTGTTTCGGTTTCGGTGGGGACCGAAACCGAAATTTCGGTCATTTCAGCCGAAATTTTGATCCTTGGTTCCCACAAGTGTGCGCACAGGCTCATCAATTGTTAACAATTAATGGGGCACCTCTTGGATAGTGTCTGAAGATCCTAATCATATAATTGTTTGGACAAATTTATAGACCAGTGCCTACGACTTTATTAACAATTCAAAAGTAGGTGATTGATCAGACACTTAGAACCATCCAATTAGTTCAATTTTTGGCCTATGGACTGTCTAGAAAGCTCTCCATAAATTGGACAGTTCAGATTAATATGGACACTCTCTAATTGAATGTGCCCCACCTGCTTTTCTTTGTTCTAGACACCACTCTATAAACTTTTTTTTTTAATGTTTTTGAAGTCTCTTTATCATGCTATTTTATTTTTCAAAATTTACAAACTGAAGTCTATATTAGTGGCTTTTGGCTAATGGAAAGTTCTGATGCCTAGAAACTTCAGTCGTTTGGTTTAAATCATTGATGGATGTAATTGTCATTTGGTTTAAAGCATTGCAATCAAAACTTCTGATCGAGAGCGGCAGAGGATAAGATTGTCAGTGCTAGACAGATATATAAAAATGATATCAACCACCATTGGATTCCCATTTGAGTAGATGCAAAAAAATTCTGAATAACCTCTAGAAGCTCCTCTTAGGGCTTGTTCGGGAGTGTTTTTGGCCCAAATTTTGCCCAAATTCTGAGATAGTTTTGCAAAATCTGAGTTCCACCCACGATCGAGAGTTTTCATTGAGAAGTGGGAATCAGAGTTTTTTCCGAGTGACAACGACGTTTGAACATCCGAGCAAACCTCTCGGATTAGCTCAGATTTCAGCCGGTGAAGTATACTTGTCCCAATGTATACAGCCGATCCAAACTCAACAGTCAACGGCTAGTTTCCAACATCCCTGCAACTACTCTCTTCCTCCATAGAGGCTGCATATGGTTTTCTCTAATCCAATAAAAACAATAAAAATCCAACCCAAGCAGAATTGTTGAAATCGTAGATTTGAAAGTCCCAACAAATAAATCAAGAAATTGAGTCTAGATCGTCGTTGGAGATGTCAAGGGAGATGGGTTTTTTAGGGTTTTTCTTATTTTGGAGGGTAGGCGATGAATGAGGACTGATCGGACACAGAGACGATGAGAGAGAGAGAGAGAAGAGGAAGAGAGAATGAGACACAGACGATGAGAGAGAGAGAGAAGAGGAAAAGAGAGTGAGACACAATGACGATGAGAGAGAGAGAGAGGGAGAGAGCAGAGGAAGAGAGATATAGGTGTTTACTCTTTTAATATTACTCCTTACCGGCTTGTAAGGGGCGCCTATTTGTTGCGCATGGGAAGCACCTAACTTCGGTGCTTCCCAAAATGAAAGTACTTAAATTAGACAATGCATTTGTGAAGGGAAAACGAGTGGTGGTTCAATTGGTGAGTTGTTTGAAATATTTTCAACGAGTCAAGGAATGGGTAAGCATGGGTCATGAGCTAGTTCAGACCTTTACATCCGTACCAAATTTTATATTAGTGCTTTAATGGGTCTGTATGGGTCATGGGTCGGCTTGGCTTGGGTCATGAGCTGGATCAGACCTGTTCATAGGTCAATTCAGGTCATGAATCAGACTGGGTCGAATCATGAGCTAGTTCAAACCTTTTCATAGGTACAAAATTTTATATTAGTGCTTTCATGGGTCTGCATGGGTCATGGATCGGCATGGCTCGAGTCATGAGCTGGATCATACCTGTTCATAGGTCAATTCGGGTCATGAATCAGACTGGGTTGGGTCATGAGCTAGTTCAAACCTTTTCATAGGTACCAAATTTTATATTAGTGCTTTTATGGGTTTGCATGGGTCATGGATCGGCCTGGCTCAAGTCATGAGATGGATCAGACCTGTTCATAGGTCAATTCAGGCCGATTCTCTCACTTGTTCTGTCTTGGTTTATAGATTAGGGTCTGGGTAACCCTTTTTTTTTATACGGAGGCTGTGTAACCTATTACTTAAAGAAATAATAATAATAATAATAAATAAATAAATAAATAAAAATCCTTTAGTCCTCAAAACTTTAAACTGCGAATTCGGGCTTGTCATACCTCCAAAAATCTGGCTTATTATAGCTATTTTTTTGTTGGTTTTTATGTTTTATGTACTTTTTTTTAATGACAAAAATTAAGACATAATAATCAATGAAAAAATATTAAAAACGCTTTTACTGTACTCCACCAAGTCCATCTTCATGAGTTTATAATCTTTGTGTATATATATATATATGACCTTTTTTGTATTATCTTTATGATTTTTTGTAGAAAAAAATCGCCCAATATGTTGAACCTCACATGGATGGACAACCAGTAAAATTTTAACCAAATATGAGTTCGCCTCATATACCGATGACTCGACAATGTATCTACGGTCTGAGCACAAGTAACAATACTTCAAATTCTGAGCTTTTCTGGGTAACCTATTACTTAACGTTTTAGTAATTACCTTTTTATAAATCATATTTGAAAAAATACTCCGCCAAATATGTTCAACCATGCATGGATTGACCGCCCGTAAAATTTGAGAGAAATCCGAGTACCGCACATAAATCGATGATTAAATCACATTTTTACGGTCATAGCATAACCACTGATTGAATCGATTCTAAGGATTTTTTGAGAGGAACTTAAAAACAAAAGATTCTGAGTTTTATAAGAATCTGTTAGGAATCTGAGTAACTTAAGAACGCATATGAAAAAAATCAGGAATCTGAGTCTGCTAAGAATTCTGACAAGGATTCTGAGTGTCCAAGAATCTGAGAGGCCTTAGTGTTGGTGTCACATAACCATCATCAATAACTATACCGCCTCTCTTTCTCTCCGACAGGGAAAAACTTTAAGTTTTATTGGTGCAACCATGAGGGTAGGTTTGTAATTTAAAAAAAAAATTGAATAAGTCTAATTTTTTATCAAACAAGGCAACCACTTAAATACGTGTGCAAGTAATGGTTCTCTTTTCAAATTTGGGCACCTTTATTTTCAACCCAAAATTCGCCCTTCTCAAACTCTGTTTTAAGTGCTTAAATTGTTGACCACTTTTAAATCAGAAAATGGGGACTGTTTTTCTTCCCAATCTTTGACACAATAGATCTTGAGATCACGGTCTTAGAATCGAGCAGTCAAACTTTTATTTGAATTGGCACACATAACGAAAAGTGATTTGAGAATCACATTTGACATATGATGTGATCATGTTCTTTTTTTAGGATGGATGCCACTTGGAATCAAAATTTGACCGTTTGATGGCAGCTCCATGATCTCAAGATATAATGTGTCGATGATTGGAACAAAAAACTATCTTCATCATTTGATTTGAAGCAGACAACTGCTTAAGCAACTAAAACTTAAAAATCTTAGGTTGTATATAAAGATACTTCTAAGATTTAAAAGATATTTATATGTGGCAGTAGGGCAATGGTCAGGCCCTACTAAGTAGAGCCGGATTTCAAGTCCTACCCCATCCACTGCCCTTGGAAATAGGAGAATCTTGACTACACGTTTTGGTATAAAAATTAAAAATCAAGAAAGTCAAGATTCTCCAATTTCCAAGGGCACCGAATGAGGTAGGACTGGAAATCCGATTATGCTTGGTAGGACCTGACCAGTCCTCTGCGACAGTATTAAAGGACATGATTCTTTTTAAAACAAAATTAATTAATTGTTTCGTCTCACCCGACGCTAGTCCGCCTTCTCGCATTATAATAGTAGAGATTATTATTATTATTATTTTTAACAGTAGTAGTTTATTATTATTATTACTATTTTATTACTTTTAAGTTTTAACTATATATATATGGAAAAGGGTTCCGTCCTCCAATTAGATCCTACATGGAGCTCCATTAGCCCTTATAATACTGTTTTGATGCCCCATGGAGCACAAGCGTAATACTATTTATTATGTATTTCTTTAGAAATAAAATTTGGACCATTAAAAATGGTCCAAGTTTAACTTGTTCTTTAGAAATATTTTTTTGAAATTATTTAAGAAAAAATTGATCTAAACAACATACTCGTACTCCACGTGGGACCCAAAATGTGTTTTGAACGCTACTTGGAGTTCCACATGTCTCTTAGAGGATGGTCACCGTCCTCCATTGAAGGACCTAACCTCCGTCCTCCAGTGGAGGACGGGGTGAGCATCCTCCAAGATCCTACATGGAGCTTCATGTAGCCAAGGACGGAGCCAGAAACTTTAATGGGAGGGAGCCAACATATAAACCACCGAAAAAGTCCTGAAATCTTGAAATTTTGCAAAAATAATAGAAGTTTTGAAAATTTCGGCGAAATATCCATTGTTCCACTGTTTTGGAGAATTTCGACAAATTTTGGTGAAAATTTTCATTATGGTCCAGACATTGATTGATATCGGTGTCGGCGCGCGATTATGCGTGTCTGAGCCTTGTAAATAAAATTTATATTTTACCTATGTAAAACGAAAAATAATTATAATTTTTGTCAAAGTCAAATGAATAGTTCAAGTCAACTCGATCGAACAGTTTGAAACTCACTCGAGTTACTTAACAAATTCGAAAATCTAGTTTGTCTCTAAGTTTGCTGGAAATTCTATCAAGTCAAGTGGACTCAATTTAGGGCGTGGTGCATGCCATGAGGGGCCATACTAACTGGGCTGGGAGTTTGGACCAGTGGGCCCATTTTAAATCTCACTAAAAAAGAAGAAGTTGGTTTGGTGGTAGGGGCATGGCCCCTGTCAGCTCTCCTTTGAGTCCGTCTCTGCATGTAGCACTCGTAACACTATTCTGATGCCACATGGAGCATGACTGCCTTGCTTAGATCATATTTTTTTTTTTTTAATTGAAAACTCATCTTTATCATGTATTTCTTTATAAATAAAATTTGGACAGTTAAAACTAGACCACACTTGACTTGCGCTTTAAAAATATTTTTTTGAATGTCACGCAGCTTGGAGGCCGGTCACCATCCTCTATTGGAGGACCTAACCCCCTCTCTCTCTCTCTCTCTCTCTCTATATATATATATATATATATATATATATATATATATGCACAAATTGATAGTTGCGATGGATACGAGGATGTATACAAATTGAACTCAATTTGGTACACCATACGTTGAGTTTTGGGCACTTTAGAAAACAATGCCCCAAAAGCAAACTTTTTAGCAAAAAAGACCCGACCTTAAACGTTTTAGAAAAATCGTGCTTGCATGGATTTTAGAGCTTCAGAAAATCGTGAAAGCACATTTTTTAATAAAGTTTTTTAAAAAATACAGTGCTTTCATGATTCTCTGAAGTTCCAAAAACCGTGAAAGTGCTATTTTTTTTAAATATTTGAAATCGGATTTTTTTACTAAAAAATTTGTTTTTGAGACATATTTCTCTAATTATCCCTTGAGTTTTTCCTAACAAAATTCCTTGCATTCATAGACTTTAAAGCCATGTAGGGTTTTCCGGGTAGGGCCCAAATCAACTTAAATGGTATATTCTTAACTAATTTAGGTTTTAGTTGCCAATCTATTTCTCATTGATTAATATATAAGACACACTTGTACTCCCTTTACTTCAAGTTTTAATAATAAATTTTAGAATAATAGCACATGTCGGCCGCCGTCGACTTTTTAGGCTAAGCGAAATTTGAATTTGAGCATTTGTTAAGATGGTAATCAATATATAAAACTAAATTAGCCCAAAAATACATTTAATAGAAGACCTGAATCATAGTGACAAATTTTTCTAAAATTCACCGGAACAGGGGTTGGATGAAACCTTCTGAAAATTTTTTGGTGTTTCTGTGAATTCGCCAAATTCATTAATTTCGAAGAAATTGATGAAATTTCATCAAAATTAATGATTTTCTTTTAAATTTTAGTCATTTAAAATAATAAATAAAAATTTTATAAACATTAAATATACTTTAAATTATTTTTTTTTGTACTCACCGAAATTTTCTCAAAACTTTTCAAACTTTTCCTTAAATGTATCCGAAATTACCTGCTACCGAAATATTTCCAAAAATGAAATTTGTCACTATGATCTAAATCTTCTGATCTATGCATTGGAAAATAAACAATTGTTCATATATTTTAATAGTTGATATTAAAATACAGCAATCAGTCGATATAGAAATATAATGGGCATAATTTTTTTGCAGAAACATGTGCCACTTGTGCCACTGACTACTATTGAATTACTTGAATTGATCAAAAGTGCGTGCCACATGACCTAAAAGTAGATAATCATGATACAATCTGTTTAAAGGCTGTCAAAAAGTTGGCCTCCAAAATTTTAGGACCCGACTCTCCTAACCATAATTTAAACATCAAAATGGTATTTATATAAACTTACACCATTAATGATATAAGATGCTTGTATGCGCCAAAACGATAAATCATACATCAAAGGGTATGCTCAAAAACCTTACTTTTTGGGAGATTTGAACCATCCAATGTATGGACTCCAATATCAACCCTTGTTAAAGTTCATCAATCTGATGGTTCACACCCACTTCTACACCCCTTGGGTAGATTGAGATTTGCGCAATTTATATTGATTACAGATTATTCTGCTGTAGAAGATTCTTTTGATCTTATACCATTAAAGTGTGGTTTACTATTAAGTCTGTCATGGAGGATAGAAGTTCTACATGACATAGACTTAATAGTAAACCGAACTTTAATGATATAAGATCAAAAGTTTAATTTGATGATATAAGATCATTTAAATATTATTTTAGTGTTTAATTGTCAGAGAGGAGAAATCATTCCAAGATTTTATGATATCTAAGAACTATAAATATGTGATCTAAAGCTCCTTATTGAAAAACAGAAAAGAAGACCACATTGTCTAATGTCAGAAGGCTCTAAAATTATCAATTGAGTGGTAGTTCAGTTGTTATATGCCCTCCTTTGTGAGGCTTGACGTCGTGGGCTTTAAACTCCACGATTGCTTCCTCCCTTACATTAATAAGGTGAAGGTTGTTGGGTGAGATTTTATTCCCCTACGTATCACTCAATGTAAGTGCTTTGTTGCATGAAATTTATTTCCCAACTGTTGGTCCTGAATTGTCATACTCTCTACGATATATAAGGCATCAGGTTGTCTATGTCGTATGGCATCATCAAAACAAAAAAAATGCTTAAAAATTAGGGCATTTTAGAAAACAATGCCTCAAAAGTAAACTTTTTAGCAAAAAAGACCTGACCTCAAATGCTTTAGAAAAATAGTGCTTTCACGGATTTTTTAAATTAAAAAAATAGTGCTTTCATGATTTTCTGAAGTTCTAAAATCCGTGAAAGCACTATTTTTCTAAAATGTTTGAGGTCGGGTCTTTTTTGCTAAAAAGTTTGTTTTTGAGGCATGTTTCTCTAATTATCCCTAAAAATTATGTATTAATTATACGCAAGGTGGTAAAACCTCCCATTTGCATGATTTATATATATAAAATATCATATTGGATAGGGTCGACCTGACCTGACCCAACTTTTGTCCAATCTGACTCAACTGGTTAAATTTATGTTCCCAACCCAATACAAAATCCAAGTCAGACTGGTCGGGTATCAGGTCGATCCGTTGAGAGCCCTACCTCTGAGCAAGGCAGGCTCACCCCCTAAAAAAACTATTTTCTATTATAAAGCCCTACTAAGTTTGTTAGCCTTTTAAAATTTTCATAATTTAATTAGATGATATCTTTTTTTGCAATCATAATTATGAAGTTAGAATCTACAATTGCAAATAATACTACCCATTATTTAAAGCAAATCATGGGTTACCCCTCCTTCTTAACCTCTTTCTTAGCAACCTCAATTTTTATCTTTTAGATGGCAATCTTTTCAACTAAAGATTCTTGCCACACAACTGATAATTCCACCGGCCATACCGTTGACTACCTTGAATCAGATACTAGATGTAATTTTTCATCTTAATTATGCACACATTAAATCTTGAGGTCATCAACCACATATCAAACATGCAGATGTTGATTAAGCATGCCACACATCAGTGATTAAAAATGCACCATGGTACACCATAATCACATCACTTTGAGTAAGTGTGTAACGTGTAATCAACATCTGATCGTTTGATAGTTGGGTATGATCTTAAGATCTAATGTATGTAAGGTTGGAACAAAAAACGATCTTTATCATTTGATTTAAGGCAGCTATCAATATGAGCGGTGAATTCATAGTTGCTCGTAAGAATCTTTTGTTGCAAAAATCTCTGCCCTTTTTTTTTATATTGGAAAAATCTCTCCACGAGTGCATACCACATGCCACCTACTAATATTTTTAATTAATTTTTATTTTTTAATATATTAAGAGATTTCATATCCCATTGGTCCCACCAAATCTTTTCCTAAGTATTTATTTAGCACAATTAAAAATAATATTAATTTTTATTAGGAGGGCCTTAATTAATAGAGACTTTTGCCTACGGCCTCAGACCATGTTTAGCCTCCCTACCTCTTAGCCTAATCCAAGCCTAGGGATCAATTTATTTTGATCTAATTTTTGGAAATTTATGAGCTCCATTTGGGCTTTTTCAAGGTGAAAGTGACTCACATAAAAGCACACCATAAATAAAAATAAGAAGTTTCCAACCACTGCTTCCCCACCTCATATGCTTGAAAAGTGTCATAAAAATATAGTCAAAAGCAAGAAAATTTAATAGCCTGACAGCTCTACATGACTTGTATAATAGTAGCCTCATGGGGCATGTAATGATGTTGGCCTTAAGGACAGTATTTGAACCCTTTATGGGTTTGAATGTGTGCTGGATACATGCATTCTAATTAGGTCGAGTCCATGTGGCACCCATCCAGTAGATCGGGTTTTACGCTAAATAACTCAAAGATGATTTGATCCTTTTAAAAAAATATAGATTCACCATCTAAAATGTGGTTAAAAGAGTAAAAGTCATGCACCAAGATGTTTGGGGCGGTACCCAAATTTGACTAATGTTTTGACCATAGTAACAAATTTTGCCAAAAAAGGGGTCAAACAAAAATCTCGCTAATTTCCACAAAATTTCGGTAAATTTTGTTTTTTTTAATATGTTAATAATTTAACATATATTGTAGTACTTTTAAAAAAAAATATTAAATAGATTTTTAATCCCCAAAACTTTCCCGCATCTATTTCTAAAAGGTATCGAAATTAATCCGAAATGTACCAAAAAGAGCTCCCACCAAAAAATTACCGAAAACTAAATTTGTCACTATAATTTTGATTATCAATTAATTTTTTATTTTTTTGATCACATTCCATATAGCTCATGTTCCCAAAATAGGTATTATTTTGGTATTACATGAGACATGGCACGTGAGCTAGGATGCAAGCGCATGGGTTCATCCATGTGTTGGAACTCATATGCCCCCTTTTCCCTATTTACATATTAAAAAAGGGGTAAAAGCTCATGATCAATATTTAAATATTTAAAAAATGTTTAAATGATCTTATACCATTAAATTATACTTTTTATCTCACACCATAGAGGCATGGTTTATCATTATCTCAAGTGGCCTACATTTATGATCAATCTAAATTTTTCAAGTGACAATCTACCAAGAAACATGCCTGTAAGTGGATGTGAATCATCCGATTAGTAAACTTTAATATCAACCTAAATTTGAAAATAGCGGTTGATATTATATAGTTCAGGGATCGGATGATTTAAACTTCCCTAAAATACCAATTTTTGAGCTTGTTGCATTTCAATATGTAGTCTCTCACTTTGATGTACCAATCACCCACATCTCACACCATTGATTGTGTAATTAGTGTTTAATTGAGGGTAAATGGATAGTTAAAAAGTTAATTAATGGTTCCTTCACCCGAACTATTAGTCAAAGTCAAATGAGGAAATTTATAAAGCTTGAAGGTTGAAATATGAAATTTATGAATTGTTGTTATAAGGGATTTTAGCAACCATCACATCATGTTGACAAATTTTGCTTTAGGCAATAGGTTGGTAGGTCACTTTTGTTCATATCAGATTATTTTCGGGAAAAAAACTAAAAAAACAGAAAACTTTTGGGGATTAAAAAAAATATATTATATTTAATACTTATAAAAATTGTATTTATTACTTATAAATGGCTAAGTAAATTGTATTTATTTAAATTTTTTTTATTAATTTTGGTAAATTTTGGTGATTTTGAAGAAATCATTGAAATCTTGTCAAAAGTTTCACCCGACCTATATTTCGGTGAATTTCGCCAGAAATTTGTCACTCTAACCACATATTAAAATAGAAAATTCAATGTGACTTAGAAATCCACAGTTCAGTGCAAAATTGTAGGTTTTCAAAGTGGTGAAGTTTAATCCGACATCAAGTATTCATAGCCTTATTTTGCCTCTTTTATGATCTCACCCCAATAGGTAATTGGTTAAGAAAGCTAAACACCATTTAAGTCATTTGATTTGAAGCCTATGATTTAAAAATATTAACTCTAAAAAAATTAGAATGATATTTAATCTTTATCATGTGATTAAATGTAGTCAAAAGCTATTATCTAATTTAACAATTGACTAAAATAAATCATATGATAAGTATGGTATCTTGCTCCAATCTTGTGCATTAGATATTTAGTGATACTCAAATCAGAAGACATAGTTGCATTTCATGCGTCACATGCTCACATATTCTTACAAGCTACCACACCAAGTCTTTCTTTAAATTCTGAGCAAGGGCCAACTTTATGAGTGCAAGTAATGACTCTCAAAAATAAGATTTAAAAAAATATTAAAATTCATGATTTTTAAAAATATTTGGGAAATAAGTCTCGAAATTTTTAGAACACACTTTTAAAAAAATTGCAAATAATTTAAAAATAATTTGCAAAACCTTAAATTCGCGATTTTTTTTTATAAATTTAGCGACTTTGGTGAATACGATTTCAACATACTCCAACTTCAAAGCAACTGTGTCAAAGCAAATTTTATCTACTTTGATGAAGAGCTCATTTTTCACTTAAAACAACATGTCATCTGTGGAGGTAGAGCGAAGAGCAAAAGTGTCAATGGGTCAGGTTCGTGTCAAATTTGAGCTCTGACCTTGAAAGACGCAATTCTTAGCTGGGCTAAAATGTTGGGCCTGACCCAACCCATTTACTGATTGAGCCAGGCTAGGCTTTGTCCTGATTATTAATCAAGCCTAATGCCTTAGTACAAACCTAGCAAGAACTAGGCAAGGCTAGGCCGGGCCAGCCTGACCAGTTACCATTTAAGTAATCCGATTTGGCCCAGTCGGATTAGGTTTGAGCGGCTCGATTTTTTATTGGGCCAGAACACCAGGCCCAATTCACCCATATACACTCGGATTGGACCAGGCATAGCCCCATTTTTTTTTCGGGCCAACACCTTAGCCCGAATCCAACTCAATCCAGGTTGGGCCGGGATGGTCCACGGGCCAGCTCGACCCGTTGGCACCTCTAGTAGCAAGATTTTTTTAAGAACATTTGACGCGCACGGAATTTCATGCATTGAAAATCCTTGCACCCAGTCATGTTGTAGAAAGTAGACTATCCCTCGAATAAAGGGTATTTTAGAAATTATATAAAACGCCAAGGGCTCTTCCATAAACTGACTCACTATAAATACGTAGCAAAAGCCTCATTTCATTCACCTGAAACTGGCTTCTCTGCAACTACTCCTTTTCTCTCTTTTGGCTGTCTGATGCAGAAACCATGGGGAACTTGTTCTCCTGTTTCTCTCCAAAGCAGGAGAAGAAGAACAGCAAAAAGAACTCAAAACGATTCACAAACCCTAATCCGTCTCCCAATCTCGGATCCAGCAATCGATGGAACAAGAACCGATCCACTCGAAAAGACAAGGTCGAAGAAGCTCTGATTCAAGAGCAGGTGATCACTGCTCTCTTAGCTCAGCACCAGCTTCCCAACGGATCTCTGCCGTTCGATCGATCCACTTCGCTTCGATATCCGTCTCCCGGCGGTGCCGGTGTTAAGAAGCAAGCCTTGCCGAGAAGTTCGAGTTCTAGGGCACGATCACTTACCGATCCTCTTCTGCAACCTCAGCAGCTCCTTGTTAATCAGGTTCAATTTTTGTGGATTTTTCTTGTTTTGAATTTTGTACTTGTGTGTGTAGATTTATTGCTTCTTTCGTAGTCGGATTACGCGAAATTTTGTGAATGTTTCTGTTCAGATAACTGTGAAGATCACTGTTTATGAATTTCTATATAGGTAAGTGTAAATTTTGTAATTTTGTAATTTTTATATAGATGAGTGTAATTTTGTAATTTATTTGTAAATTTGTTCGCGGAGTTCAGAAAAAAATACTTGTGAAGTATGCTTATATGGCGCGATGCCGAGAACATGATTGTTTGTAATGAGTGCTTTTTTCCTAGTCGGATCAGGCTAAAAATTATGTGTTAGTCTTGTGATCACTTTTGCTTTTGGGTTTCTTATTTTATTTTACTCTTATGAACCCAATTTATGAATTTCTATATAGATAAGTGTGAATGTGCAAATTTTTATGAGTACGATCACTTATTGATCCTCTTCTTCAACCTCAACAGCTCCTCTTTTACCAGGTTCGATTAGATTTTTGAAAATTTTGAATTTTTTTTTTTTGGATCTTGTACATGTTTGTGTAGTTTTATTGCTTTTTTGGTAGTCGGATTAGGCAATATTTGGTGAAATTTTCAGTATAGATGGTAAATGTTATGATCGCTGTTTTTGAATTTTTATAGAGGTACATGTGTTTTTGTAAATTTCTGTGGTGTCGGCGGAGTTCAGAAAAATACTTGTCAAGTAAGCCTATGTTACTTAATTCGCTCACTCGCCTAGCGAATTGCAAACTGAATACAGTGAACCACTTTGCAGTTCAATTCGTTCGAATTGACTGGTTAGTGCTAAGAATTTTGCTTTAAAATAAACTTTTCAAAGCATAAAGTGGAGATTTGAACCCAAGACTTTATGATTTTAAGTTTTATAGCTAATTAAGTGATAATTTGGAATTCTTTTATTAAATAGTGCACGTTTATATTATAAAATGAATAAATATTTTTGAAACTCATCCTACCATAGCACATTGCGTTCACTTGAAACTGATATTAACGAATTACGAATTGTGAACCCGAATCCGAACTGAGCGAACTAAGTAACTTTGAGTATGCCTATATGGCACGTTGCAGAGCACATGATTGTTTGTGGTGAGTGTTTTGTTCATAGTCGGATCGGGTAAATCTTTTGTTAGTCTTGTGATCACTATGTTTATTTTTCACTCTTATGAACACTATTTATGACATTTATATTGTTAAGTGTGATTGTGTAAATTTTTATGGTGTCTGCGGAATTCAGAAAAATAAAATAAAAATGAGTGCTTTTTTCGTAGTCATTTGGAGCAAAATTTTGTGAATTTTTGGTTACAGCTTGGTACTATCTATGATCACAATTTATGAATTTTACATGAAGAAGTGTAATTGTGTAAATTTTGGTGGTTTAAGAGGATCTCAGAAAAATAAAAATAAAAATTGTGAAGTTTACCTAAATGATGGGGTTGCAGAGCAGATGATTTTTTGTAATGTTATTTTTTCGTAGTCGAATCGGGCAAAATTTTGTGAATATTTCAGTATAGGTGTTCAACTCTTATGATCAGAATTTATGAATCTATATATGGGTAAGTGTGATTGTGTAAATTTGTGTGGTATCCGTCCAGTGTTCTCGGTCGACCGTTGGAAAATTCTGATCTCCTCGGATCTCAGGCGACGTTCCGGGTTCCTGTGGGCTTCGGAGAGCTTTCCCGTGGTTCGTCGATGTACGGTACGCCCAGGAGTTTGTCGTACTTCTCCGCTGTTTCCGTACCTCTGCAGCCGGTGGTGGTAGGTGACACGTCGTGGCTGCCGGCGAGGAAGTATGAAGTCTGGCACTGTATCTGGGACCTGATGGAGATGAAAGCTGCTTATTCCCCTTTTTGGAAGAGGAACCCTAGATCCAAAAAGGAAAGGTCTTTATGTGATGTAGGTGCCACGTGGGTTGCAAGGTCTATCATCGAAGAGGAAAGGTCTTTATGCGATGTAGGGTTTCGAGAATGGCTGGGGGCTTGACACGTGGGTTAAAGTTGCAGGCTACTAGGTCTGCGTCTCGGCAACGGGTTGACCTCGACCAGAGTTGGTCGGATGAGCTAGTTACAATTGTGGGAGATGTGGCATGTGATAGGTTGACAGTGACGGCCGAGGAGTCTAGTCACTTGGACACGTGGCATGCTAGGGCTTCATTTAACCCGAGTGGAGGACAGCTGGAGGGGGGAATTGCGTGGACTCTCTTCTTGTTGGATCCGGGTAATTTTAGAGTGATTTTGGCCGGGGTTCCACGCTTAGGGTTCTTCGGGTCTCGGTTGGCCAGCCATTGAAGGGTTTGGGTCAGGGGCACGATATTAAGAAGTATTACATCTGATTAGGAGTGTGGAGCCTAATATGGGGGCCACAGATGTGGACGAGATTGATTGCTTGATCGATGTTGGACACGAACTCGGTTTATTGTTTAAGGGGACAGATGAAGAGCTACGCGAGGTGTTCCAACCATCTTGACAAAAGGACAGGAGACCTAGAAGAGACGTCGGGGCCGGTCGCGGGAGCTGGCGCAACTACAGTGGGGAATGACGGATGGGATGGGGGCTGGGGTGCCTAGGTTCCTGCCTTCCGGGTTTGGGCGGGCTGCAACTAAGGTGGATATGAAGATGCTATCATGGAATGTCAGGGGTATCTGTGACGTGAACAAACGAGCTAGGGTGAAGGAGGTGATCGCTACGTTAAATCCAACCGTTATTACCCTCCAAGAGACCAAATGGGGCTGCTGTGATAGGAGGAATGTCAGATCGGTGTTTCGAATAAACCGTTGGGATTGGATCGGGGTTGATTCCGTTGGTGCCTCTGGTGGTATTCTAGTGGTGTGGGACTCGAGGTTGTTTGAGAAAATTGACGAAGAGATGGGTATGTTTTCGGCTGCGGTTGTGGTACGGAACCAGGATTATGGGAGTGAGTGGATGCTTGCCGGTATCTATGGCCCATCCATTGATAGAGACCGCGAAGATTTCTGGTTCGAATTGTCGTCTCTCGCGGCTCAATGGGACCTCGCCTTTTGCATTGGGGGAGATTTCAATGCCATTCGATGGGGTTATGCGAAACAGGGTGGGCCGCCGGATGTTGCTATCATGCGTGATTTCAATTCGTTCCTCTCTGACTGGTCTTTGATGGATGTTCCACTCACCGGTGCGAGATTCACATGGTCTAATCTACAAGAGAACCCCTCAATAAGCAAATTGGACAGATTCTTATGCAATCTGGATTGGCTAGATATTTTTTCGGGCGCAAGGCTGGAATGCTTACCTCGAGCGGTCTCCGATCACCGCCCGTTGGTGCTTACCTGCGACTCGAGGACGAAAGGACCGACTCCTTTCAGGTTCGAGAACATGTGGCTGATGGACGAGAGGTATCTGAAGCTGGTTCGGGCTAGTTGGGCTGAACCAACTCCTCGTGGGACCACAGCCTATCGGTTCATTTCCAAATTGCGCAGGGTTAAGGAGAGAATCAAGGTGTGGAACAGGGAGATTTATGGATCGATTCAAGACAAAAAGGACGCGTTGCTGCGCCGGTTGCAGGAGCTGGATAACTTGGAGGAGGGCAGAATTCTGACAATAGATGAAAGAGATGAAAGATTCCTCAAAAAATTAGAGTTTAATAACGTCTGTATGACTGAGGAAGTGAGTTGGAAACAAAAGGCCAAGGTCAGGTGGCTCAAGGAGGGTGATGCCAATACCAAATATTTTCATGCAATGGCTAATGCGCGTAACAAGACGAATTTTTTGGGTAGCATTGTGGTGGATGGGACACCTTACTCGGAACAGGAGCAGGTCCGGGATAAGATTGTGCATTCTACGAGCAGCTATACACCGATGATGGTCTGCCTCGGCTTGAATTGGATGGGCTGTCGTTTTAGGCTATCACGGAGGAGGATCGCAGGGGGGTGGAACAACAGTTTAGCGAGGACGAGGTCTAGAAGGTGGTCAGATTTGGGGCCAGAAATAAGGCACCGGGACTGGATGGGTTCCCCTTGGAATTCTTCAATTATTTCTGGATGAGTACTAAGTCTGATTTGATGGAGGTCCTGCATGAGTTCCATGCGTCCGGCTTTGTTGGTCGCTCAAAGACTCATTCCTGGACATCTACGACTTATCTACGAACCAGCATGGGATGATCGAGGAGTTTGTAACGGAGAATCAGCAGGGCAGATGGTGGGAGGTGACCACTAGAAGGATGCTGAGGGACGAAGAGATCGCATTGTTCTCAGCTTTGATTCGGAAGTTGTATGACACTAATCGACAACATCAAGGTCAAGATCAGATTAAGTGGGCTCTTGATAGGAATGGTATTTTCAGCGTCAAATCCTATTATAGGATGATCTTTAGAAGACTGTTGGTCAGGTTTCAAGGCGCCAAGTTGTGGAAGGCTAAGCGAAGTGGCGCAGGAAATCTGGAGCATTGTGTTAAATTCTTTTAGTATGAGATGGGTTACACCGGAATCTCCGTACCTCTAGTTCTTGATTTGGTCGGACATGCACATGGAGGGTCAGCTTGGGGAATACTGGAGGGCTGCCCCTCACACAGTTTTTTGGAGCCTATGGTGTGAGAGGAACACAAGGATCTTCAAGGAGAAATGTAGATCGACGGGGATGATCATGAAGTCGGTCAGGGACTTCATGTGGTTCTGGGTAGCTAGAGGGGGTTATCGTCCCGAAAGGGAGACAATCCATTAGGATCCGGGCTAAGCTGGGGCAGGATTTCTGGGCTTAGTATACTCTAGTCATGTGTTTTCTGGTTTCTCATTTTTTTTTTATCTTTCCTATTTTGTACTCTTCAACACCTTGCTGTTTATCTATATACATTATCTTTACTGATAAAAAAACTATATATATGGGTAAGTGTGACTGTGTAAATTTTTGTGGTATCTATGAAGTTTCAGAAGAAAAATTGTGAAGTTTCAATCGTTTGATGGCCTATATGACGTGTTGCGGAGCACATGATTGTTTGTAAAGTACAACGGTTAACAATTTTTAAATAGATTACCACAATTTTGTCAATTCTATGGTATATACCAAGTCGATCGAAATGTTATGAGGTTTCAGGTGATCTGGTTTGCATTTTGTTCTTGATCGAAGGCATGCGATGTTTTTTATTTGCGCCAATTTGCATGTTTAAAAGACATGAGTGCGTGTAATGAATCTTACTGTTAGCTAGGATTTGCCATTTCAAGTGAAAATTTTAGTTTATTTATTATTGTTACCTTTGTATAGTTTTGTGCAAGTACAGTTTTGAAACATTCTTTCGTTTTACTCGTTATTTGAAACTAAGTGTCGAATTTGTTCTGAGCATTTTCCCTCGTTGTATATTTTCTATTAATATGTTATGCTTACACCACCATGATAAGTTATGTTCCCACGAGTCTGCGCACATACTCATCAATTGTTAACAATTAATGGGACACCTCTTGGATAGTCCAAAGTGTTAAAATCTCTTCTATCTGAAGATCCTAATCATTTGATTGTTTGGACAAATTTGTAGACCAGTGCCTACGACTTTATTAACAATCCAATTAGTGCAATTTTTGGGCTACGGACTGTCTAGAAAGCTCTCCATAAATTGGACAGTTTAGATTAATATGGACACTCTGATTGAATGTGTAGTTTGAATACCCCACCTGCTTTTACTTGTTCTAGACACCACTCTATAAACCTTCTTTATTTTTAATGTTTCTGAAGTCTCTTTATCATGCTATTTTATTTTTCAAAATTTACAAACTGAAGTCTATATTAGTGGCCTTTTGCTAATGGAATGTTCTGATGCCTAGAAACTTCAGTCATTTAGTTTAAGTCATTGATGGATGTAATTTTCTTTCCTTTAGGACTTTGTGATTGGTAGGGAGATTTTAACTAGGTAACAAGAGAAATGGTGTTAATGTCTCTCTCTCCTCTCTCTCTCTCTCTCTCTCTCTCTCTTCTCCTTTTTTTCTTTTTTGCATTGTCTAGTTTTTTCTGTCATCCTTTGGAAGCATTGGTAGGAGTGTAATATAAAATCTTTAAAACTGCATCTTGAGATGTCTGTAAATTTGATTAGAGCAACTTCATCTTTCGTGGAAAAGGTGTTGTCATTTCCATGGTTTAATAGGAGCTTTCCTTGCTCAACTTTGGGTTTTGATTCTATTATGAAGTGTGGAACCTTTTGTTTACACAGAAATTGGTAGAAAGAGAAAGTGATGGTCCTCATGCTCAAAAGATAATGCCTACATACCAAGGAATAGAATAGACCTCAATAATTGATAAAATTGTTATTATTCAATAAAAGAATTTTTTCCTAGAAACTCCTTATTCAGCTAATGCGTTACTAATGTCATCTACATGATAGATTTTCAAGGAGCTCCATCTTCACTTTTGTGGCCTTTTAACCCTTGGACTAGTAGTGCCGAATAAATTTGTTTCACTATAAACATGCTTAGGTATTCTACAGCTGCTTGTTCTCGTATTATGGAGCGTTGTTCATTTTTTGCCTCAGCACATTTGTTAGGCATGATTAACAATTTATAATAACAGAGTAAATTATTTAATATAATGATTAGTGGGTCCCACAGAGGCCACATTTGTATTCCGTCATATGGAATGCAAAGAACATCTGAAAATATGTATGTTCTTTTTTTCTAGACATGAAATAATTATCGTTTACTTTTGAACAGTTTTCTCTTTAGTACTGAGGAATATACTTTTCCCATTCACGATGATAAAAAAAAGGATTTGAATTTTGTTAAGAATATATCTTATTGGTGATAAATCCCCTACTTCTGGTTGGAATTGCATTTAGGATTACTGGGTTGTTTAGTTCTGTGTTTCGTGCGCTTTTCACCATATAAGAACTTGATAGTCAATTGCTTTTGGGGTTTCTGGTTGGAATTGCATTTAGGATTACTGGGTCGTTTAGTTCTGTGTTTCGGGTGCTTTTCACCATATAAGAACTTGGTAGTCAATTGCTTTTGGGGTTGTGCGGCTCTACCTCAAACTGAGGCTTAAGCTCATAGTTGCTAGATTCATAAATTTAGGTCACTAGGTTTCTATTGAAATTAAGAGAGGAACATCCGTAGTGAGATTTAATTTGCCAAATCAATTTGCAGTTTATTTGGGTTTAAGAGTGAACTTGACAAGTGGCAACTATGCCTCATCTTGGGGCCAAATCAGATGAGACAAAACAAGGCACCTCAGATATTGTAAGGTGTAGGTCTTTTACTGTTGGGTTGAGTAGTAAGGACTAAGGAGTCTCTCATCTATCATGTTGAATTTAATTTATATACTGTTGGTTCTATTAAGTGTTTTATATAATTCTTCTCATTGAATCTCAAAAGAGCAACATACTGTTGAACTTCACTTGAGATTTTGTAAGCAATCATTTGGTCCCAAACTTTGATGATATGTTGTTTAACTCGGCTGTTTTGCATGGATTAGACTATTTTTCATTTTTTTTGTGTATCTCATATATATATATATATATATATATATATATATATATATATATATATTCTGGTCAGTTATATATCACATATCTTATTAACTTAACAATCACACTTTTGATATCTCAACAATGAGAGTGCCTTTTGCCTTGCCAGTTTTGGTTGCATTATATGAATTTTTTAATATTTGGTTCAATCATGTTTTTTTCTTTTTAACAAGTGCAAGGAAATGTTATTAAAAAAGAGTAAAGGAAAAGGTACAATTTTAGTGGCTATCAGATTAATGCCCACCCAATAGATACAAAGCCAAACAGATCCAAGGGCTTAAAAGAGCATCACTGCCTTCAATAGCACTCGTTCACATAAGATCATTATGGTAAACCTACTTATTTACTAATTTATCAACTCCCGTGATTGGTCCAATCTTGTTATTTATAAATGATGCTTAGAGGCATCACAACTTCAGTGTGGCCCTCATGGCAATCATGTTATGCCTGTAGATGATGCGTAGTCTTACTCATCAAAACGTTGTGAAAGAGGTAAATATGTATGGTATAAGAGTTTTAAACCCAAACACAGGTTACTTGTCGCTCTTTTTTTTAACACTTCTCCTATTATTATTTCAAATTAATTCTTTGTATATATTTTTTAACAGGATCTAAAAGTTGATGAACTTGAGACCAAGCATTTCGTTCTTGTTCATGGTGGTGGTTTTGGTGCTTGGTGTTGGTACAAAACCATAGCACTTCTAGAAGATGGTGGATTCAAAGTTGACGCTATAGACCTTACTGGTTCTGGAATTCATTCTTTTGATACAAACAACATTACAAGTCTTTCTCAATATGTAGAGCCACTTATTAAATTTCTTGAAAAGCTTGAAGATGGGGCGAAGGTTTGTTCCTTTCGTTTAATATTCATATAATTCGTTGGGATTCATTATTTCTAGAACTGCCTGCTTGTATGTAAAAAAAAACTGGTTATAAAAATATTTTGTTCTTGGAGTGGAGGATGCCACTATTTCCCTTCACGAATCCATTAAATACCAGAGAGCAGTGTAAAACTTTTGATAAACGAGTATAGTAATCAACTGTTTGATTCGTTCCCAAAATTGAAACTCTTACCCGATTGAGTATTTTTTTTTTTTTTAAATGGATATTCCAATTTGTATTTTTTATAGCTATTCACTTAGATGCAATGCACTATACATGAACTTGCAACATATCAACTTTTTCTTTCTAAGTAAGAACAGAAATGAGTTGCTTTCTTGTTGGGAACTGGGTGCGTGTTGGTTGGATGTGTTGTTCCTTCTATCGTTTCTTTGAACATGTATTAATTAGCTAGCTCTTAAAAGGTTTTCATTTAATATCCTTTGTATCTTGATAAGTCGAGCCTGTAATTTTATGATTTGGTAGAAAGAAATGGGAACATTAACTGGTGTTAAACCTTGTGGCTTATTTTTATTTTAGTTTTTCTACCAACTTTTTTATTATGTATTCGTATATCTTTGGTTTCTTCTGCTTTTCATTTCTCATAAATCATTCTTTATGTAACAATGCTTAAGAGGTCCTATTACACTTTAGTGAAATCCATCAACTACAACATGGCTTGCCTCCAAACCTCTCAGGATGGTTCAAACTTCGAAGGGCCTACATTGTTTGTAGGTTTTGTACTGGAATGACCAGCTTATGATCTTCGAGCATTGACTTTCAATTAGAGATTGACTTTCTGCACCAGCATCTGCTGGACGGTTTGGCATTTGAGCCCCTAAATCCCATTAAAAAATTGACTTTTTAAATTTTTGAGTCCCTCGTAATTCTTACTGTTAGAAATTTCATAGGATTCAAGCGCTCAGGTGCTGTTTGTCCAGATGATGCAGGTGATGGTGCATTAATACTTTAAATTGTTAAAGTGAACCTAGAATGGAGGTAAATTGTATTGAAATGGTTTAATGGACCAATACTGCTTGTACATAGATAGGGCTATGACTGCCTCATTTTTTGGCCACTTGGCACATGTCTTTGGGCAATCCAAGCCATCAAAGTGGTAGCTCATATATTGAACTCCTGTGGCCCAAAAATACTCCCTCATTGGATAGTTTGAACTGGCTGAACTATGCATTCAAATATGGACAGTTGTCTTATTCTCCCCCTCTCTTTTTTAGTTGAATATTTGAGTGTACCGATTGGATGATTCCAATCCTCTCATATGCGTTATTCTTTGACTGAGACGTGCTAATGATGGGCTGCTAGGTGGACTACTTGGATTGATCAAAGGTGTGCACCACTTGGCGTAAGAGTGGGCTGTCATGACCCTATCTATGTAATTAGTTATAGGAGACTGGTCCATCTATTGTACCTTCAGTCAAAAAACCTTCTAAAGTTTCATAACTTGTTAGAGTCTAGGAATTATGTAACACATCAACAAACAAGGGAAGGATAGATGGGTGCTCGCCAGTAAGGCATCTGCTGGTGTGTGTGCTCTTAATCTTCTTGGACACCATCATTATCTATCCTGCATATCTCTCCTCCCTCCCATTTGTTATTACCACTATGGCCGCGTCTTTTTCCTTGGCATTCACAGACATCATCTCAACCCCCTGTTTCCCATATCGATCTCAATCAACTTACAAAATCTCTACCTGCTCTGGTTAATCTTATTTCCGTCAAACTCTCTAATTCAAACTTTTGTGCTTGTAAAAATGAGTTTACACTTCTACTCACTGATTATAGGTTGATGGGCTATCTTGATGGTTCCATCCCACCTCCTTTCATGATCTCCATTGCTCCCACTAATTCAACATCTTTTGAGTCCAAACCCATCTTTCATTCAATGGTGCCAGATCTATCAGCTTCTGAAGTCTTGGGTATTTTCCACAATCACCAAGGGTGTTCTCTTAGATGTTGTCACTCTCTCAAGCTCTAAAGATGTTTGGGATGCGCTTCACGAGCTCGTTACCCACCATAGAAAGATGAGTGAGATCGAGCTGTGATAGAAGATCCAACCTGTCGCAAAGGCATCGCCTCCATGTTTTTACATAAATCAAACTATTCAAACAGTTATGTGATGAGCGCTGCACAATTCAAAAACCCTTGCTCGATGAAGACAAGGTTTCATTGTTATTCAAAGGCTGGATCAGACGCACTTCATCCGGACTGATGCTCAAACGTTGAAAAAATACCTGACGTTAAAAGAGGTGCAATTAATATCTCTCTCTGACGAAGCTCTTTTACAGTCCTATGATGACACTCGTTGCCTGACAACCCACCACATTCCTCGTCGAATCTGGACGTAGACGCTCTAACGGTCATGTCGTGGCTGTTCTCGTGGTGGAAGTCGATATGGACGTGGTCGTGGTCCATTCAACTGTCAGCAACATCCGAATATACGTGGTGCATCCCATACCACGTCCGGTTCTACTCGACCTATTTACCGAGTTTGTGGCAATTGTGGTCATACTGCACTAACTTGTTGGTACTTAAGATGGCTTGTAACAGGAAGAAGCTACCACTGCTGAACCACCGAATCAAGCTCTTGCTACCCTCACCCTTCAGGACTCGGATGCTTCATGGATCCCAGATATGGGTACTTCGGTTCACGCCTCTAACGATCCAGGCAACCTTTCAAAACTTGTTCCTTACACTGGTTCTGATTCTCTTCTATGGGTGATGGAACCCCCTTACAAATTACTCACACAGTCACTCATCATATCCACACACCTTCGAAATCATTAGATTGATGTTCTCCTAGTTCCTTCCCTTCGCAATAATCTAATACTGTGATTAACTTGACATTCCATCGAATTTAACTCTCTGCTTCTTATGGCATCAACAATTCTGACATGCATCTTTTAGTGTTTTGTGGTTTTTAGCAAATAAATCTGATGTTAATAGTTCAATTCCTTTGTCTTCTATTATTTTTGAAAGTTGTGCTCTTGGAAAACAAACTAGTCCTTTTTAGTTTTTTTTTTATCAGTAGTCCTTTTTAGTTTTTACCTTAAATGAACGAGTACTGTCTCGGTTGCACACTGTTTATACTGATGTTTGGGGACTCTCAGGTTTCGTAAGTCTTAAGATTTCATTTCTATGTGATCTCTATTGATTCCTTTAGAAAATTTATGTGGATGTATACTATGCGCCATGACTTCGATGTGTTTCAATATTTTTAACTGTAAAAACACTGTTCTTCATAGTGATAGCAATGGCGAATATCTATCAAATGAATTTATATCTCACCTTCCTAAATGTGGGATTGTAGAGAATCTTTCTTGCCTACACACTTCTCCACTAAATAGTGCTTCCAAACGAAAGCACTGTCACATAACTAGTATAGGAATCATTCCCGTTTTAAACTACTCATGTCCCCGAGGCATTCCTCATTAGTGCCCATCTTATCAATTGACAGTTCCTCTCCTACAAAATCAATATCCTTATTCAATCCTCTATCACGAACAAACAAGTAATAGTCATCTTCGTGTCTCTGGGTGTGCCTGCTTCCCATAGCTTCGTGACTACGCCCCTCACAAACTTTCACCTCGATCTGCTCTTTGTGTTTTCCTGGGATACAATCCTATCCGTGAAGGTTATCTGCGTATGCAGATTGATGATGGCTGGGAGTTTATTTCAAAGCCCATGACAATTGATGAGAAACTTTTTTCCTTTGCTACCAAATCCATCTCTTACAACTCTGCACTTTCTTCCTTGCACCCTTTTACTATCTTCCCAACACCACCTCACACCAACACTATGACTCTCACGGCCTCTCCACCACCTACTTCCCATCCCGTACCTATAGTATCTTCATTACCCACTGCCACACCCGTTTCCCATGCACCCAATCCATTCACTCCATTAGCCGAGGCACAGTTATCTATCGCTACGCGCAGGGAATCTGTCTAACCTGGTCGAACTAAGGTTGTGGCACCCATACGTCATCATCTGTTGACCTGTCTACATGATGGAACACAGAAACCAAAGGTTTATTTAGCCACAAGCCATTCATTCGCTGCACATTGTTTTTTAGTTCCCTCATCCATCCTGTGTAATTGTTGCAGTTTAGTCCGATATCGGGTAAATTATACCCTTGACTCTCCACTTATAATATCGTGGGCCCCTCCACTCAGCCAATTGGTTTCGAGTTGGATACCCAAATTTATCATGGTATCAGAGCAGGCCTTTCTCCACTCTATGTCACCCAGTTCAATTGTCCACGTGGTTTGGCTCAGTTTCGCCAACATGTGCGGGTGTGTGTTGAAGTTTAGCCCCATATCGGGTAAATTATAGCCTTGCCTCTCCCCTTATAAAATCCTGGGCCCCTCCACTCATGGCCAATTGGTTTTGAGATGGATACCCAAATTTATCACCTACATCTTTCACGGCCACCAAGAAAGATGCTCAATGGGAAAAAAGCTATGGTTGATGAATTAAATTCCTTCTCAAAGCAAGGAATCTTGATGCTTGCATCCAGAAGATGCTTGTACCTGGATGCACTTAGTTGCAGATGCGTGTATAAGGTTAAGCAAAAAGCTGATGTAAGCATCGAGTGTTACAAGGCTCAGCTAGTTGCCAAGGGCTCTCATCAACAAACTGATAACGATTTTGATTAGTCTTTTATCCCGGTTGTTCAGCCTCAGAAAATTTGGATGGTTCATACAGTTGCATTACATTGCAATTGGCCTTTTTTGCAATTCGACGTTAAAAACACCTTCTTGCGGGGCAAGTTGAGCGAAGAAGTCTATATGACCCAACCTCCTGGCTTTGTTGATCCTAATGATCCATCATTTGTTTGCAAGTTCACGAAGCAATTTATGCGCTGGAAGAAGCCCCATTTGCTTGGTTCCAAAGCCGTAGTTTGTATCTTTTCAAACTCAGATTAAAAAACTGTTAAGTTGATACCTCCATGTTTATCCTTAGGGTTGGCGCTCACACAGCCATTATCTTGGTCTACGTGATTGACGTTATATGGTGATAATCTTCATGCCATTCTATCCATCACTCAAGCTTTGACTGCCCGCTTTGATATGAAATACCTTGGTTCATCAAACTACTTTCTTGGCATGCAAGCTACAAGAAACTCTAATGGACTATTTTTTATCAAATGCAGTATTCCATGGATCTCCTTGCTCGGTTTAAGAAGGATGGTTCTAAGGCAGTTGCTACTCCTGTTACCTAGCTGGATCTTTGCAGTACCTGCAATGATCAGGCCCAACCTCGCATATGCGGTCAATCAAGTGTGTCAATTTCTTCATACACCCCGCACCACTCATATTGAGGCGGCGAAAAGTATCTTACGTTATCTAAAAGGCACGGTTGATTATGGGTTGCAACTTTTTCCATCATCCACACTAAATTTACATGCCTTTTCGGATGCAGATTGGGCAGGTCATTTAATTTCTGGCTTGGACATTCATCTTGGTAATAATTTGATTTTGTGGACAGAAAAGAAGCAACCCACCGACTCTAAATCCAGTACAGAGGCCAAGTATTACTCTTTATCTTCTGCTAGTGCTGAGCTGCAATGGCCATCTTTTCTCTTATGTGCTCTTAGGGTCTGATCCATGGGGTATTAAAACTTGACGAGTCGAAGGAAGAAAGAAAGAAGGAAAGAAAGAAAGAAAAAGAAAGAAAGAAAGAAAGCAAAGAAACAAAGAAAGAAAGAAGCAAATAAAGCAAAGAAAGAAAGCAAAGGAAGGAAGGAAGGAAGAAGAAGAGAATATATATATAGCCCGAGTCGGACCGATTTTCTGCGTTGACTCTACTCAGATGATTTTCGAGTCGAGTCGAGTTTCCGTATTTTAAAACCATGGTCTGATCCACGATGAGTTCAACTGTGTATTGTGACAATACACAGTTGTCACTTACCTTGCGGTTAATCCTGTTTTTCATGCCTGTACTCTGCCATGTCGAAGTACATGTGCATTTTGTTCGAGAAAGAGTAGCAAACGGCCAGCATCGTGTTTTTTTTCCGCTTCAAGTGATGCTCAGAGCTGATGTTCTGATCAAAGGACTCTTCCACATGCTTTGCTGTCCAAGCTGGCTGTTCATCTTGAAGGAGGGGGGGGGGGGGGGGTGATAAGATAGATCACACAGCACATGCCTACTCCATCTTTGGGATAACACACTTCTTCTGCATCTCATGCCTCCTCTATTAGTTGGCAAATCTTCTGTTATGTAAAGCTTAGGATTCTACAGTTGCATTTTAGACAAATAGTATGCTAGATGGCACTTTGCGTTAAATCAAGGTTATATAAACACAATACAGAAGGCTAATGAAGCCGTGCGAGATTAGCATCAATTCTAGATATATCTTACAAATACAACAATTCTGGAGTTCAAAGTGAAACAGTTCCAGAACTAATTTACTCATTCTGTTTTGCAGTGTGTAAGTGTTCTAAGAATTCAGTTATAGATTTACACCTTTAAATATTTTTGCAGGTGATTTTAGTGGGGCACGATTTTGGTGGTGCATGCATATCATATGCCATGGAGGCGTTTCCATTTAAGGTTGCGAAAGCTGTTTTTATCTCTGCTGCAATGCTCACAAGTGGAGAGAGTACCCTTGATATGTTCTCCCAACAGGTTTTCCCTCCATTTCTAATTTCTGGGTAAATTATACTGATGAAAAATTATGCACCCGTGCCAATGATGCACCGTATCATATTTTGTGGCAGTAAATATCTGTTAATGATCTAGGCAGTAGTTAAATATCTGAATGCATAATAGAGCAAATACAGAGTTGAATAAGTACCAAAAGGAGACAAAATCTTTAATTAATATAGAAAGAGCAAACCAAAAAATGCAAAATGTTGCAAAATTTTTCAAGTAATATGGTAAGTGCAAACCAAAAATGTCAAAAAGAATTTATCAGTTATCGTTTGATGAAACTTTGCTGTTATCTGAGTTAACTCAACTTCTCAAGGTTACTTTTCTGCGATAGTGTCTAAAACTGAAAGCCCTACCCTACTATGTAGGTGCTTAAGGTCTAACGCGTCAGGTAGCTTTTGATTTAACATCCGGTTTCTTCAGTTGCCATCCGCTCAAATTAGAAGCAAAGTTTCTAGCGCTGTCATCAAGTTATCATCTTTTTTCCCATGTTGTGTCAATACTTTAACTCATGACACTGATCTTTGCACATAAAAATTTAGAAGTCTGGAATCAAATGTGACTCTTCCGTATGCTAAAAGTACGGAAGCCTACCCTTCACCATTGGATAATGTTTCAACTGTGCAGCTTCTGTTCCATGGTGGATGGATGGCCTTCCCATCCCACAAATGATGTGACAGGTGACTCCTTGTTGCGGCAAATGAGACCTGTCATCTATAATGTAGCAGCACTACTTGATCGCGTCCAATGGAGACAACTTTCAAGGTTGGATCACCATCCATCCATGTAGAAGGATGAAGGTCGACTGGCACCAGAGCTCTACCTATAACTAAAATGGGTTAAGGTTCAGAGGATTGAGAGAGTTAGTGGGCTCTGGCACCGGAGCTCTAACATTAGCTAGAATGGGTTGAGGCTCTGATGTTTGAGAGAGTTAGTGGGCTCATTCTTGTTGGCACATCTTTGCTCGTTGTCACTGCCAACACTGGCAGTGGCCTTGTACTTGATACTCCTATTGTGCTTGCTGGGGTTTGCAGAAGCGCTGGTCAAAGACATCAATCTTTGCCCCATGTCATCACAGGTTGCCACGGTTGTGTCCTCTTCCAGGTCAATGGCTAATTTCTCACTCCTTGAAATAACCGACAGATTCTTCTCATTACGTTGTGAGCCTGATTGTAGAGAGATGGAATGTCAGTACCAATGGTTGACCTGCATATCAACTACGTTGGGGTGTAGCATTATCAACGGCAATTGAAGCTGGAAGTGTACGGTTGATCCCAGGAGTGGGCACCCATTCAACCCATTGGTTTGCAATCGAATTGTCAAGAATTCATTGTCATCCAACATTGTAGTAATCTGCAGCTATCGCACCCAGCCACAGCTGGGTAAACACTATGAAGTGGTAATCAATGTTTAGTTCCATCAGACTCTCCACAGACGATCTGAGTTGTCTGCAATAGTGATAGGGGGTTGACATTGGTAAATAACAATTTTGAGGGTGTTTCTGCTGATATTGTTCACCAGTGTAACGTGGAAGTGGTTTATAGCGAGAGCATAGGGGCGATATTGGAGAATGAAAGTGCCCTCTCTTAAGAATCTTTTGTTGAGATGTTAGTTCTTTGGGTAATCCAAGTCTTGGTGTGTGGGAGTTGTTTTCCAGGACCACACAAGGTGACTCTTTTTGTGCCATTAAGATGGATTATTAAGTAAGTTCTTTGAAAAGTGTTGGCTATGGGGTGGATGAAATTCACTAAATACAATATCATCAGTTTTAGGCATTATGCATCATGAGGCAAACAAGTTATAGCCAATTCTTTCGCTAGAAAGGGGCTTAGGTGGCAGGTGATGCTACTGCGCATGAGGTCCCTTGGGTATTCGTTGGGTGCTCTTTGAATTCGAACGATATTTGGGGCCTCAACGTACTTAAGTGGGAGGGAGTTGAGACCCGAGTTCTGTTTTTTTTCCCGGGAAGTTAGTTCACCATCACGGGTGGGGAGTCTAGGGCCAAGATTTGCCCATCGACCGATCGCTCGCAGGACGATGACGGATCACGATGGGGCTATCGATAGCATCAATGATCTTTTGACCTCTCCTGCGGTCTATTTGACAAATTCCTCTCAATATCTGAGGGTTGATATGTGTGTTCGGCCTTCCTTTCCTATTGAAAGTGTCTTGGATTTGACATCTTTGTTGTCAGATACTCAATCAGATATGTCTGAGCACCTACTTATCTCTCCTCATATTACTACCACTACTTTGGTTGGTATTGCAGGCTGTAACACTTGTTTTTTTGCAAATAAGTTTTTGGGGTAAATTATAAGGTCATGGTTAGTAATTTTGTTAGGTCCTTAGGAGGTTATGATTTTGAAAACATACTCTTCAGATTTCGTAGGATCGAGCATAATTATTTTCCGAATTGTATGCTTAGGTGGTATTCTTTTCGCAGTGGTCCTAGACCGACAGTGGACCAAGGATCAAAATTTCGGCCGAAATGACCGAAATTTTGGCCGAAATTATCGGTTTCAGTCCCCACCGAAATGATAATTTGGACCGAAATTTCGGTCCAAATTTGTATGGGACCCAAATTTTCGGTTCAAATTTTCGGTTTCGGTCAAGCCCGAAACCGAAATTTTACCCGATATTTTGATCCTTGCAGTGGACACTACTTTTGACCTTGTTGAGATGTTACTGGGCAGAATGTGACTCTGGAAGGCGGAGGGAGTGGTATTGCACAGATAATGGGAAGACTATATCTGAAAAATGAGGAGGGCATTTCGGAATTGGGACTGAGCAAGGGTAGAAGGATTGTGGGGCAGAGGACAGGTTTGTGCATCAGGGGGATGGAACGTCTGAAACCAGGTTGGTGTTGGGGACAACAATGTAGGGATCAAATTCGCGCAAAATGAGTTGAGGTAAGAACAAAATATTCACCCATTATGTACTATCAAAATGATGAGAATGGAAATTGGAGTGAAGTGGTGTATGGGGGTACAAACGGAGGATCTTCATTTCATGGGAGAGAGAAATCAGAGAACTTGGAGGAATCAGTTTGTTGTAACTGAAAATACAACATTGTGAGAATGGTCATTAATTATAGTAAAACGGTGGGAATGGCCTAAGTAAGATTCTCGAAGTGCTTTTTGAGTCTATTTAAGTAAATTAGAAAACTACCTGCTGCGGTAAATGAAGAATGAAAAGGAGCGATTGAGGTTGGAGTAAAGACTGTCTTATAAGTCCAAGCAGTCCGACTGTTTTGGGGGGGGGGGGTTCCGTGGGCTTTTGAGGCTAATGTCTTTATGCGTGTGCTAGCTTGGAATGTAAGAGGGCTTGGTAATCTTAATACGAGAGCTTCGGTTAAGGTGACAATTCAACATCAAAATTCGGAAGAAAAAGATTTAAAAAAAATAAGATAAAAATATAAAAAGTTCAAAATTATTAAAAAAAAGTACCAATTTATTGAAAAGCTCGCGAGTTATTCACAGATTTTTTAAAAGTACACGTTTTTTTTTCAAACATTCGCGAATAAAATTGTGAATTATTTGCAAACTTTAAAAATTCGGCTATTTTTGTGACTGCTTTTCAAGAGACTAAATGAACCTCTACAAATAGGGGAAGGGTGAGGTAGTCTCTTGGGCGAAATAGATGGGAATGAGAGGGTTTAGACTCTCTGAGTGCCTCTAGTGGTATCTTGGTTGTGTTGAATTACTTATATGATGCGGGACAAACGCTAAACCTTAAATGATGCGAACTTGGGATTAACCTCAAATTAAATTGAATAACGGAAGTATTTGAAATCACCCAAACGCATAAAATAATTCAATGAATTCACTTAAAATAATTAAATTAATTCCATTTAGCATTTGTATGCCTTAAATTTCCCGATCTAGAAAAACGAATCCGATGAAGGACTCGAGTTTCGATCTAGTTTAGGGCACCAAGCGACAATTGTTGTATCGTCTCTGGACTCCTCTAGGGTTTAAATAAATAAGGCTCAAAAGATTAAGGCGATAAAAGGGTATGATCAAAGATATAAATTAATAAAGATTTGGGGTCTTGGATTTTATCAAAGCAAATAGGGGAGATATTACCAGACAATAATGAGAGAAAAAAAAAATAGAAAAATAAGATCCAAGGCTTCATACCAAGGGGTCTGAGGCTTCACACCAAGGCTGTACGTCGGCTTCGCACTAAGTCGTACGATAAATGGAGGTTCACTTCTCAGGGTTTGAAAGATTCGCTCTTTCGATTGAAAACTCTTCACAAGTCTTTTAGGGTTTGCACAAAGCAAGCTCTCAAATTTTCATTCAATAATCAATCATCAATAATAATGTTGTTTTACAAGCCTTTAAATAGGCTAATCAAACCCTAATACGAAATTAGAAAAGTTCTGAAGCAACTAACACACTAAAATGGAAAGTTTGACCAAAATAACAAAATCCCGTCAAAATTCGCGCAATCGGTCGATCAATCGATTTCTGGAGTCGATTGATCGACTAAGAAATAATAAAATTGCCCAAAGCCACTGACTAAAATCGATTGAAAATTCCGGATCGAACAATCGATCGATTGAGAAATATAAATATGCTCAGGAATATGTGGCCTCTAGCCACAATCGATGGATCGAAGGCTAGGGTCGATCGATCGACCGAGTGCTTCTTCAGTCATTCGAATTTGAATTGTTTTTCTTCAGTTTCTTTCAGTTCTTTAATTTTGACTCCCCTTTCGCTTCTTCTGACGCCGGGAATCTATTGCGGCCTAAATTCGGCGCTCTTAATCTTGATGTCCCCATCAATTCTCCCCGGGTGGGAGAACTCATCTCCGATGAGTTGTAGAACTCACAGTATGCTTTGGATGCTCAGCTCCCGGCGTGCCCTTCCATGTTGTGCGATACTCCTAATGTTTACCCTCATTGATAGTGAAGTTTGGAAACTCTAGAACCTCCTCATTCAACCTTTTCTCATATTGCACAGGTAGGGCACGGGTTATGAATTGACTAAGTGGGCTTGGCTCGATTGTTTAGGTAACAAGGAATTGGTCAAAAGGCATAGCTGCTAGACATAGAATAGGTGTAAGTTCTTCTACCGCAACTATCAGGTGGATACCCTTGTCTAGAGGAAGTTTTAGACATTCATCATTACCTCTTTTTAAGGTCGGGAAAAGTTTCACATGCTTGGGACTATCATGAATTAATACAAAATTGTCATTATTAAATTCATTAAACAAATATATTGTGTTAGTGACATGCTGCTTATCCTTATCATTCAATAAAATTTGTTTGTTAATCTCATGCAATTTAGAATGCTGACACGTTCCTACCGACTCTAGCAACAACAAGGACTCATGCACGACTGACTCTACGGACACTACCAAATTGTGCGGACGTGACTCTGTCGAATCGGGCGTGGGTGACCCGGTTGACTCACGTGTGAGCGACTCAACATCACCTACTCACAAGGGAAATAGAAGTCTCTTTAACACAAACTAGACTTTCATCTATCTCCTCTTCACTCAACACTGTACTAGGGTCATACATGATTTCTTCCACTTTTCTATTTTCCGGCTTCTTAGGACTCTCTTTCAGACAATAAATTCGGAGTGAGAAATTTTGTAGGGCATTGGTATGGAAAGTCCCCAAGCCCTTGGAACTTATAGCACTTGTTACGACCACAAGGTTTAGGGCTCTCAACACTTGCGCCTCTCGTTTTAGCAATTTGAGAATTCGAAGGAGTAATCACTGGTTTCGATGGCTGAACCCTGAAATTACATTTCTCATAGACAATTCTTTCCCCGTGATCAATTTGGGGCCTCGTAGGAGTATTTGTGGGTTTCAATGGTGGAACTCATAAATTAGAGCTCTCTTTAGTGTAGGTGCTCCTTGACTTAAGTTAGGTGTGTTTATGACACTTATCCACCTTAACTTCCAAACACCGTAGAAGGTGGTGGTGCGTGAAAGGAACATATTGGTGAGTCGTTCCTTCATGTCATCCCATCGTGTGATGGGTTTATTTCGAACTAACTTGCGTCGAAACTCTATACCATCCCAATATTTTTTTGCATGTTGGACCAATCTCGTTTTGGCGAGCCTAACCTTACACTCTTCTCACATATCATCCGAGTGAAAATACTCCTTTATGCTAGTCAATCATCCCACGAAGGTCTTAGGATTCATCCTACCCTCAAAATTTGAGACTTCAGTTTGAATAGACCTTAGGGATTTTCTATCAAGATCATATTCGAGCTCATAATGATAGGAGTATCCCTTAGCTCTACTTCCATCCAAACCCTTGGAAGTCCGACTATGGTTTTGAGTATGATGGATTTTTAAAGCCTCATGCTGAGTTTGCATTTGGGCCTGGAGATCCACCTGACTCGTGGTCAACTTGGCCGCAAGTTCATTAATTAGGGCTTCTATCCTACTAGGATCCATGACTATGCAAAACAAATCTGAAATGAAAAGAAATAAACCCTAGAACTTATATGAACACGGAAACCCCAAACTAAAACTGTGCTTTGATACCAAATCTAATGCAGGACAAACGCTAAACCTTAAATGATACGAACTTGGGAATAACCTCAGATTAAATTGAATAACGGAAATATTCGAAATCACCCAAACACATAAAACAATTCAATGAATTCACTTAAAACAATTAAATTTATTCCATTTAGCGTTTGCATACAGTAAATTTTCCGATCTAAAAAAACAGATCCGATGAAGGACTCGAGTTTCGATTTAATTTAGGGCACCAAGCGACAATTGTAGTATCATCTCTTGACTCCTCTAGAGTTTAAATAAATAAGGCTCAAAGGATTAAGGCGATAAAAGGGTAAGATCAAAGATATAAATTAATAAAGATTTAGGTTTTAAATTTTATCAAAGCAAATAAGGAGATATTATCAGACAATACTGAGAGAAAAGATAAAATAGAAAGATAAGATCCAAGGCTTCACACTAAGGCTGTATATCGGCTTTGCACCAAGTCGCACGATAAATGAAGGTTTACTCCTTAGGGTTTGAAAATTTTTCCCTTTCGATTGAAAACTCTTCACAAGTCTTCTCAGGTTTGCACAAAGCAAGCTCTCAAATTTTCATTCAATAATCAATCATCAATAATAATGTTGTTTTGACAAGAAGGGACGCAGGTCTAGGAATCTGTTGGCTAAGGAACATGAATGTGGCGCTCCTTGGCAAATGGCTTTAGCGGATTGTAATGGAAAGTCAGAATTTCTGAGTTCAGTTGTTGTTTTGAGAGTATGGTGTGTCCAACAAAGGTATTGGTATCGGGTTTGATCCATCTTGAACTGATAAGTACCGACTGATACAGATACCCTATCGATGGATACCGTATAAATTGATTTTTTTTTTTTTTTTTTTTGAAAAAACAAGTAAAAATAAATTAGAAAAAAAGATTTGTATCAGTCAGTATTGACCGATACTGGCCCGTATCAGTCTGATATTGATATTGATAGCACCCTGATACCTGTATAAGGGGGTATTGATAGCACCCTGAAACCAATGTGTATTGGTATCGGCCGAGTTTTAATACCATGGGTCCAGTTATAGTTTGAGCGCCAGCCTACTAGGAAGGGGTCGGGCTGGTGAAATGGGGTCTCCAATGTTAAACCCAAATTCAGGCAGTGTATAAGATATGATTGGGGTCATGGCTCAGACATCTTATTATGGGAGCAGAGGTGGGTGAGAGAGGAGGCTTTAAAAGATAGGTTGCAGACTTGTATCGGGTCGTAATATGAGTATAGATCAGGTGATTTTGAATATGGAGACAACTATGTGTGGGACATGAGATTTCATAGAAACCTGAGAGATGTAGAGGTGGATGATCTGGCTAAGATGTTGAGTCTCATTCAGGGGTGCCAAATAGGGCTGGTTGAGACCTGATTATCTGGACCATTGTAAGTTGGTTGCTTTTCGATTAAATCTTTTTACTGGTTATTGGTAAGGCAGCCTTTGATCGCTCACAGTTTGATTTGAGGTTTTGGAGATTTTGTGCCCCTCCTAGAGTCCGTGTGTTTGGATGGATTCTTTCATGGGGTGGGATTTTGACCATTGATTAGCTCATTAGAAGAGGCAAAAGGTTGCGTAATACTTGGGTGATGTGTTTACAGTTGGGGGAATCAGTGGATCATCTTTTTGTCCATTGTAACTTGGCTAGGGAGAGATGGTCTTGTGGCTGAAAACTTTTCGTATTTGTTGGGTTTTCTAAGGTCCTCTGCTGATCAGTTGGCTACATGGGATTCCGGAAATGTTAGTGGTTCTAAAGATGCTCTAATGGAGAACTTCTTTAATGGGGGTCATTTGGGAAATCTGGTTGGAAACAAATGACACAACTTTTTGTAAGGTTAGAAGGCCGGCTGCTATGGTTATGAGAAATGCTCAAGACAGGGTTCTTAGCTTAGTGATTCTGGATAAAGAAGGGACGGCTGGGGGCAGGTTAAAGCTCCAGGAGGCGTGGGATGTTATAAGTGAAGCCCCAGGTTGAGACGTGTATTCCTGTCAGGTTTGAGTGGCCCCTCGGAGTTTGGGGCTAGGGTATTTTTTTCTCTTTCCTTTACCTGCTTGTTGTGGATTCAGGTTCCTTTTGTTCTTGTGCTTTTTATCTTTTTGTCGTCTTCTTGCATTTGCCTCTCGCTAAGGTTCTTTTTTGTACCCTTTGTACTGTCGTGCTTTGTCTACCATATTTTTTCCTTTAGCGAGATTTAAAAAAAAAAAAGAAGTAACCCTCGTTTTTTTTTCTTGCTCGTTCTTGGCTTTCTTGGAAACATTACTTGCTGATGCAGGTGCTTCAATCTCTGTTGCATCTTTTCAAGTTTTTTTAAGAATCTTTTTATCGATTAAAAAAAATATCACCCCAGCTAAATTTTCATATTTAGTGAATCTTTTCATTTCTGTTTACTAATTTTCACGGTTTTTCAGGCAGTTCCAAATGATCTAATGCGGCAGGCTCAGATATTTTTGTATTCAAAGGGAAATGACCACCCCCCAACTGCTATTGACCTCGACAAGTCATTGTTGAAGGACTTGTTATTTAATCAAAGTCCGGCAAAGGTATTTTTTCATCACTGTTAAAGACTTTTACTTTGGAACTGTATCCTGATAAGTGATCGGGTTACGAAATAGTTCTAGGTATCTACTGAGGACACTTCTGTTGGCTTTTGGGGATGGATGGGAGGCATTATGCATGTTGCCCTGAAAAGTCTGATATGCCGATGTGTCCATCTCGATGTTATATTGAAAGTAAATTATGATAAAAAATTAATAATGCTCCATCGATGAGCAACATCAGAGCACATGCCTATTGATCTGGACTTCCGATTAATGGCGTACCCCTTGGGGTGGCCATAGCCATAGTCCAAAATCATACCAATTGTGTGGCTCTAACCCTCAGAGATATGGAATTTTGGACTATTACTTACTCCTTTCCTGATCATCCAAAAGTAGGCAAATGATTGGATGAGTAAGATCTAGCTGCGATGGTTTATGGCCCATTGCAATAAGTGACCCATGAAATGGACAGTCCAGATCAATTAAATGTGCTCTCATAGATCCCCATTAGTGGGACGAAAATGGAGATAAAATGGAGTGTTATGCTGCTACTTCTCGTGTGTGTGTGTGTGTGTGTGTGTGTGTGTGTGTGTGTATATATATATATCACGTGCCACTTGGCATGTGATTTAAAAAAACAACTTTAACAACTTTTTTGCCCCTAAAAAATGTGGCCAAAGTTTGACCTCCATCCACTTAACTTGGTGCATTGAAAATTTCAAACTTTGACTAGATTTTGGACGGTGGATGAAATGTATTTTTTCTTTTACTTTTTGGGGATGGATCTGATCGACCTTGCACATGTTGCACCGAATATCTTAATGACTTTGGCTGTATTACTTCTTTTTTTTTTTTTTTTTTTCTGTTTTTGTCATCAATCTCGTTTCCCTCTTACCAAGGATGTAGCATTGGCATCAGTTTCCATGAGGCCTATTCCTTTTGCACCAGTCCTAGAGAAGCTCTCTCTTTCCACTGAGAACTGCGGCACTGTCCGAAGGTTTTATATAGAGACATCGGACGATAATGCCATACCGCTTTCTCTACAGCAGAACATGATAGATGCCAATCCTCCCGAGCGGGTTTTCCGACTAAAAGGCTCTGATCACTCGCCTTTTTTCTCAAAGCCTCAAGCACTACACAAGCTCTTGGTCGAAATCTCGAAGATCCCTTCAACCCAGGTTCATTCACTGTTCAATTGAATAACTATGAAAAGCAAGGTATCTTTTCAACTGTCTGATTACAATCGGATAACCCGCACTTCCATGATCGATGTATATATGCATATGCACCTTAACTGAGCTCTTGAATCTCCATCCTTATGCATCCATGTGTTCATGGTTTTTTCGCGAAATAAGGTATAAGCCGGGCTGTTGAGTTATCTTTGATCTGCAAGTTATAGAAGTTTCATTCATCATGTTACAGTGTCTTCTCATCTGCATGTGTTCATGTTGAACCTGATGATTTCTTTCCAGCTTTAGTCTACAATGGGTGTCCACCCATCATGGGCGGTGAAGCAGTCCACACGTCAGTGACTTTGTGGCATGCATGGATTTTTGAGGCATGGAACTCCGTGCACGTCTTAATGTCACACAGACCTGTGGACTGCCGTGATGGGTGGACACCCATTGTGGACTAACTCTTCAATACATGCATAAATAAGGACGTACCCATATAACTGGTGTGATTCACTAATTCTTTTTAGGGCAATGGATTGGTTGGAACCAGGTTGGACAAGATTTCGAGTTCACCCATATCCGCATCCCTTGGAAATAGGGGAATCTTGACTGCACGTTATCCTGTAAAAAATAAAAATCATGAAAGTCGAGATTCTCCTATATCCAAAGGCTGCAGATGTGGTTGACCTCGAAATCCGGTTCAACCCTGATGGACCTGACCAATGGCCGGTGATCGGGTCAATCTCCTTCAGTTCAATGGTTGGGAGCCATACAACTGTTTATGAGGCACTTAAATCAGCGAAAGTTCACTTTTGATCTTTAAACATGCTGTTTGTTATTGTCATTTGTAAAAAGAATGTCTACAGTTAGCGATGTGAGCGGCATACTGCACAGATATCCATATTCCATGCTCTTTAAAGACTGCTAGTGTGATCGATTCTTAGACGAACTCTGCTCTTTGCCATAGGTCATCACTTAGTTGAAATCATTAATGCCTTTTAAAGTAAACCGTCCAATTAACACGATATCAGATCAAAGTCATTGTTTCTAAAAAAATTGGACGGATAGATTTAGTCTGAATCTTTCCTAATCCTCAGGTCTATAGCATAGTGACAAATTTTGTTTTCGGCAATATTTCAGTAGGGGATTGTTTGCTTCATTTAGGAAATAATTCGAAAAAATTGGGATATTTCGGGGAGTACAAATTATATATATATTGCTGTCTTCTAAAGTCAACGTGGAGGTACACAACACATGATACGTAAAACACTGTTTGGGTGCCACGTGGAGCATAGGTGAATGGTTAAGATCTATATTAAAAAAAAAAATTTAAACATGCAAGTCGAAATTTGACGTGTTTCATTGGTCCACATTTCATGATTCCAAAAACATACGGTAGGGATGAGTTTTCAATTTTCTTTTTTTTTTTAAAGACGATTTAAGCAATGCACCCAAGCTCCATGTGACTTTGAAATAATATTTTGGGTGTCATGTGGGAGCTTGGACGACAGCGACCGTCCTCCATGGGGGGACAGTCAACATCTTCCATGGTTCCAGGTGGAGGTCCATGTGGCATCCAAAACATTGTTTTAATGCCACATGGACCTCGGGTGCATTGCTTAGATCATTTAAAAATAATAATAATTTTGAAAACTCATCTCCATCATGTGTTTTTTGAGCTGTGAAATGCAAACCATTGAAATTAGGCAAACATTCACTTATGCTTTTAAAAAGCTTTTTTTGAATTTTTTTTATGTAAAAAATTGATCTAAATCATCCACCCTTGCTTCATGTGGCAATCAAAGAGTGTTTCAAGTGTTATGTGTATCTCCACGTGGACCTTAGACGACGGTGACCGTCCTCCCATAGAGGACAGAACCGGCTCCGTGTATATATAAAAATTTTTTAATGTTTAAAATTAACTAAAAAAAATTTGTTAATATTACAAAAATTTAAAAATTTTTGGAGAAATTTCACCGAAAGTTTCGTTTTACCCCTGTTTTAATGAATTTTTCCGAAATTTATCACTTTGGTCTATAGGCAGTTTGGACTTTGAAGTCTCATTTGTGTTGATGGTTGTCCTAGTGTTTGCGGTTCAGTGTTAGGGCCACCTTCATGGGTCTTGGTAAACACGGATCACTATTTGAGCGTACGCTTCCCGTTTAGGAGATTACCCCTGAGATCTGGAAAATTTTAATTGTCATGGAATCTTGTGGCCAAGAAGTGTGCACACTTTCTTAAAATAAGAGTTGGTATTCTGTGCCCGGAAAGCAATGAACGGGCACGTCTTCCTCTCCCAAACTGCTCCAACCTTACGTGCAAATATTTAGGAATGTAAAAGTATGCATTTGACCTTTGGGATGTGCTGAGATTGGCACTGGTCTTTAGCAATTTGTGGGAATTCACTAACTATAACTAAATACTTTTTTAAAGGAGATAAATGGGGGCATTGATGGCCCTATTTTTAGGCATGTGGCACATTTTTGAGCAATCCAAGTCATCGAACTGATAGCTTATAGAGGTCCGGGACTGTGTGCCGAGGTGTAGAGAAATCTCAACACTCACTTTAAGTTGACCATTATGTGCATCCATCATGAGGATCGGGTGTCACAACAACTTAGGCAAGGTTAATTAGGCTCGATTCTAAAAAAAAATGTTTTTGTGACTTCTCCCCTCATTAAAAATGTCGTTAAGGTTGAGGAAAATCAATGTACAAAAGTTTTGGGGCGTTATGGTATCTTATCTTTGACCCATGGAGTGGAGGGCAAAAAATTTCAAAAAATAATTAGTTTTCAAAATCACATGGCCATGACTGATCAACCCAAAACAGAAGTTGTTTTTGGTTGACCATGCCACACCACATGGCATGTAAAATGCGATCGGGTGCACGGGTCATCCTGGGTGACCACGCATTCTCCCTTTGCCTAACTTATATTGAGAGATGTCATGACGGTTTGGTTCCTGTGCGGAACATCATAAGGAAGGAGGAGAACCCTATCCTCCTTCCCGGACCGTAAACCGGTTGACACCCATCTGCTAACTCACGTGGATAATATCAGAAAACTGGTCAGATGAGGACTAAGGCCTCGTTCGAGTGTTTTCTAACTTTTTTCAGAAGAGCTCTGATTCCTGATAAGTCAGTTTTATGTCGATTCCTGACTTTTTTATGTGTGTTCTTTTAGGCTTGAGAAATGCTCTGATTACTGATTTTTCCTAGAAATGAAGGATTTCTAATATTCTTTTAATTTTTTTAGAATAGCACAAAATCGGTCTAATTTAAGGACATCGTATAACCGTAAGAATGGCTGTAGTCCATCCGATATCGTGCCATACATATTCGAAGATTATTTTTAGCCGATACACGATCCATAAGAGATTAAACACTTCCGTAAGTGCAATTGTGTAAAATTGATTTCTATAGCTACACTACTTCATCTCCTATCATAATAACACCATCACGACGCTTGTAAGGGAAGTACATTCTTCATTAGCCCACACCATTCAAAAGCCACTTAATTGAAAAGCTAATTATAAAATCAAAAACGAAAATAACACACAGTAATAGTGACATATAACTCCAAAGATGACTACGAGGTTGCGTCATCACCACCCCATCGTCGGAAGAGTATGAGGTAGTCATCGTATATATATGGAAGCTACTCCCGTCGTTCGAGCTATCATCGCAATGCTGCTGCATGACAGGTACCTAATCGGGGTCTTGCTCATCCTGCGACTCTATTGAACCCTCTAGAGTATCGTCCTTTGAGTCCAAACTTAGAAGCACTTGGTTATTAACAATGTCTGGTGGCCGAATAATCTAAGGCACAGGCTGCACAAGTGGTGTCCGATATGGCGATCAGGCTAGTTACACGGCAAGTAGGTTGGATGGGCGTACAACAAACATAATTCTTGGATCACTTTTTAGGAGGTGTGCCACATGTAACCCCATACCATCAAGGACAGTGGTTTCGTGGGGCATGCATCCCTAATCGTAGCTGAAGCATATGCGGTGAGAGTCACACGGCTTACTCAATTGATGATAGAGAATGCTTTTTGTGTCTTTTTTTGGCATCAAAGATCTATACGTCATGGCCTTCGAATCATGTGCCAAAGTATTCATCGTGCCACATATCCCAAAAATATTAAGTCTTTATTTTCAAACTATGTGCCAAAGTACAAATTTCGTATGCAAATTTTAGCTCCCTTTCACAAATACTAAAATAATTTTTAATTTTTTAAATAAATAAGTGTATTTTTTATAAATAAATAAATGAGATGGCATTTATTCAAAATGTATACACGAAGCCAAGCATGTACATTCGTGCTCAGTATTCTCTACAAAACCACAAATTGTTTTCGAAAGATAAACAGCTGGGAATATTTAATTCCGACTATACGTGCAATGAAGGCTGGAAATGCAATTTTTTTAAAGGGAGCCATTTCTTGCACACGCTTTTTTTAAAGGTAGCCGTTACTTGCACACTTCTTTTAAGTGATTGCACCGAGATTAAAGAAAAACTCTGTATTTTAGGGGCATGTGATATGTGAAATCGTAATCTAGACCGTCTGATTTAAAATTCATGATCTATAAATCTTTAGTGAATAAGATTAAACATGATATTTATTATATGATCTATTGTTGTCAATCGTTGAATCAAATAATAGCCTTTGACTATATTTAATCACATGATGAGGATTATATTTCATACCCATCTTATCCACTAATGATCTATAAATCATAAACTTTAAATCAGATGACTCAGATTATATTTTCACATATCATATGTCCCTAAAATACAAAGTCTTTTTTTAATCTCGTTGTAATTACTTAAAAACGAGTGCAAGTAATGGCTCCCTTTTTTAAATGAAGAAATAAGGAGAAGATGAAAGTTTTGTAGCACACAGTCTTGAGACAATTATCTCCTACATATTCTTTAAGCGCAACACACTGCAACCAACACAGAATCTGCTTCTTTCTGACTAATTTACTCAGAAACTAAAAAGTGGACTTTGAATCAGAAAAAGGTAGAATCGGTGTGGGTCCCATTGATGTTGCCGAACATCAGATCGGAAATCACTCAGAATCGTCACTTTCTGAGCGCCAGACTTAGATTCCGAGTCTTTTTGCGTAAACCAACAGGGCCTAAAAGGGATTTGAACCATCCAAATTATACACCATACGGGCGATTGTTTTATGGCCAATATTAAAGTGCACTAATCAAATGATTCTATGGTTCTAAACTTGTCGTAAGCGTTGGTAATTTAAGAACTAGTTGAACCCCTGATCGATGAAAGCTGTGCACCATGTGAAATTGGGCTGCATAACCTCATCCATGTAGATGATGTCATCATTCAAAAAAATCTGAAAAATCCGGGAAGTTCGGAGAAATATTCGAAGGAAAAACCAATGAATTTTTTTAAAAAATATAAATAAAAAGATTTAAAATTTTTAAAAATATAATAAGTCACAACTTTTTCGAAATATTTAGGAATAATTCGCGAATTTTTATGGTGAAGTGAATTTTTGAAAAAATTCGCAAATAATTTAGACCTTAAATTCACGAATTATTCATAAATTTTTCTAAAATTCAACAACTTTTGTGACTATACCTGGTAGAGTGTGAGAACTCTGTGCTAATCACAAGAATATGTGAGAGAGGTCTTAAACCATCAACTTTTTTTTTTCTCTTTTTCCTTAACTTTTGAAACATGGTCTATTAATTGATATGTACTTAAAATTCAATTTAAGTGAAAAATAAGTTAGATGAAAATGCGCCTAAAGTCTCATATGAGACCAACTAGTCTATTATAGACTGATCGAGTCAGTCTACTTTGAGACTCATTGGTCTTATACTCTTTTGAGACTCATTGGTCTTATAATAAACCGCTCGGTTCCATATGAGATCATTTGTCTCACATGAGACCAGTCAGTCTTATATGAGACCGATCAATCCATTATAAGACGGATCAGTCTCATATGAGACTGATAATATCAATCTTATGGTAGACTAATCGGTCTCATATGAGACCATAGGGGCATTTTAGTCTAACTCATTTGTTTTCATTTAACTTAAATTTCAACACATTTCAATTAATAGACCCTGTTTAAAAGTTTAAAAAAGAAAAGAAAAAGTCAAGGCTCTTGGCAAGGATCAAAATTCCGGATTTCGTTTTGATTTCCGCGGGGGGGGGGACCGAAACTGAAATTTTGGACTAAAATATCGGTGGTTTCGGCCTAAATTTTGATCCTTGGTTCTCAGACCCTACTGCGTAATAAGTGAAACGTTGGATCTTGTCAGATAAATATGCTATAATTTCAGAACTTATCGGGTTAAAAAACCGTTAAAAATATTTAACCCATCATATGGATTGCCAAAGGCCAGGCGACACAAATCTTTGATAATTTTAAATGTTTCAACTGTTCAGTCATCAATCATATTACAATAAGCTAAAAAATACATATATTAAAGCATTCCAGCCTTCCGATAGAGCAATTTAATATTAATAGTGAAAAAAGGTACATAATTATTCATGTTGGTATGCATAGATTGGATTTCTATAAAAAAAAATTAAAAAAAATGCATAGATTGGATGGTTCAAATTTTCTACTAATAATAAAGTTTGGGCCCACAATAATATCTCCCAATATGAGATTGTGTGTTTTATGACTTCGGTTGCTCAAAATATATCTGAGTTGATGCTTCTCTTAGGCCTCGTTCGATAACTGGGGAAAGCTCAAATTTTGAGTTTTCTCCCCCGAAAGGGCAAAAAAATTACTCAGAATCTCCCTTTCCTTTGTTCGGGAGTTTGGCTCTGTTTATGAGTTTTGAGCTCATTTTCTTTCGACAGTGACGTTTGTTTTTCCGAGCTTTTTGCTCAGGAAAGTTCAAGAATTGAGCTAAGGTAAGTTTAGTTCTCCGAAGTCTATACATCTGATTTTCTCTTCATTATGTACTGTTACAACGGCTATAAAGAAGACACAAGAGAGCTCATTGCATAAAACTATTAAAAATATCAATCCTAAAATTAAAAAATAAATTATCATTAAGAAAAAATTTACCAGAGTAGAGAAATCTAAAGAAAAAAAAGAAACTTCCCCATATACACATAGCCCTTGATTTCTAGTTCGAAATTTCTAGAACAAATCCCTAATTTCTAATTTAAAATTTTTAGAACAAAGCTATCAATAAATAGATACTCAGATCTCTCTCTTGCAGCCGAAAAGAGAGGCACAAAATAAAAAAATAAAGAAGAAACCCTATAAAAAAGTAAAAAGAAATGTGAGGGACTTAGCATTACAGCTGATACACAAGCAAAGCATTGCTCCGAACACCGATATTTCGATGACATGGCTGTGCTCCGTTTCGTTTTGGATAAGTACTCGAAAAATATCTAACGCCATTACTGAAGCTCGATCTCCAAAAGAGAGCCTCTTCTTTTTCTTTGGAAGAAAAAACCAAGAAACTCAAACACAACTCGGATTATTTGTTTACCATACATGTCATTCATACGAGATTTGATTATTTATGCCACGTAAAGGGAGTTGTCACTCATTGACTTGTTTGGATGGTTATAGGGAAAGGGTCACTCATGGACCTATTTGGACTATTATAGTTAGGGAGAGACTACTTGCACCTAATATTGTGTTGTTGCACCCAAAGAAGACTTGGTTTTTCGAGCTTATGCCACGTGTTAATACCATCTAATTAGGTGAACAATCATTGGTATAAGATTTTGAAGCTCCTGATTAGTGTAACGTATTATTATCCATTCACGGGAATCAAAACGTGACTTAAAAAGATTTACATGCTCCAAGATACTGTGAAACTCTTATTTCTATATAACTAGTAGGTCAGAGCAAGGTATAAACCCATACGTATCGGTTCCGATACATATCCATCCTCCAACTTGATATTGGTATCTGTATTGGTCGATATAGGCTGTATCGACATATATGTATCGCTCGATTTGTATTGGTCCTCCGTGGACCGATACCGATACTGAGTTTGACACCTTGGGTAAGGGGCTCTTTTATAAGCTTGATAATTTTATGATTGTGGTGACGACTCATTAATAGGTAAAAGAAGCCTGGTACAAAGGCAAGAAATTTAACTGGTCCATATTACTTTGCTACCATGTGGCACCCAATATGATCAATTATCACGAAAAAGAGCGACTGATCATATATATATTTTTCTTTGTTTTTTTTAATAAGAAAATGTTAAATTTATTAAACCAAATCAGCAATGATAATAGGTATAATTTGAGGAGGAATGTCCTCTATCTATCACTACATATCAATGAGATTGAGACCCATTTTTGCTAGACCATCACGGCTGATCATATTAATTATTAAAACAAATACCTTAAAATATGCAATATAAAGTCAACTGTCAAAAGAGCAAAATGCATGAAAAATGAACGGTAAATCGACATTTGGTTCGCCATTTATTTCCAAACAGTTGACAATATTGACTGCCTTATTATTATAAATAATAGTTATGATCATAGAGTTGATCTTTGATGTGGCACTCAATCAATTTGATTGGGTATTACATGGAAGCAAACTCATGTGGGAACAGGACTTACTTGGTCCTTAGAATTATTGAAAGTTTCATGAACCTCATTATTTTTCATTAACGATATTGGCTCGGACACTTTTATAAGTTTCTAATATATATATATAGTATTTTTGGTGTTATAAGAACAGTCTCGAGAAATTATATTAAAAACTAGATTTGTCTCATAAGTCCAATCTCGCATGGATTGGCTGCTTGAAATTTTTTAGTTAAATCCGAGTACGACAAGTAGTCCGATGATTAACATTCATATGACGGTAGCATAATCACAGATTCATTCGATTCAGAGCTTTTTCGAGAAAAATTTAAGAACGATTGAGAAATTAGCTTTTTTCAGAAAAGTCATAAATCAGAGCAACTTAAAAACAACTATGAGAAAAGACAGGAATCAAAGTTTGCTAAGAATCAACAAGATTCTGTGTTATAAGGATTCAGAGCTTTTCTGAGAAAAGTCAGGAAATACCTGACTTAATCTCTATCATACTTTAAAGTTTTGGTTGAAATCTTAAGATTTCAACTGAAAAGATTTCAACTGAAACGCATTGGTTTCAATGATTCCCAAAACAAAAACATCAAAATTTTGGTATTGGTTTGATTTTAGCTTTTTTTTGGCCTATATTTTGCTTCTTCGATAATTTAAATATTAAAAAAAAAAAAAAAGTGTATCGAAAATTTAAAATTTCGGTCAAAATTTCACTTTCGGACAAGACCAAGACCAAATCGAAAACCAAATTTTTATCCCTTGTCTCTATAAATGTTTCTCAAAGCCTATTTTTCCGCTGCCACGCGGGCATTTTGAATTAGGGTGCGTCACATGCATGCAATAATAGCAACTCTTTCAATATTCGACCGTTTTAGTGTACTTTCGAAGTTGATCTTTTATTGGAAATGTTTCATTAGTGTATCCTTGAAATGCGTCATATCATATACGACAAACTATTTGATTATGGAAGATCGTGCTAATTATAGTGACCAAGTTTAGGGATCGGAAAAAAATCGTAACTTTCAAAAAAAAAAAAAAAAAAGAAGGAAATTTTCAAAAATTAAAAGTTTTTTTTTGTAAATACCCCCTTGAGTTATATTGATATTACAAATAACCTTCCATTTATAGCTATTTGCTTTAAACTCCTGGAGTTAGCATTTTGGTGTTTATAAAACACTCTCTTTAATGGATGCTACTTTAAATAGTTAATCAGTCGTTAAAGAATAGCCTAAATACTATATTTATCCTTTTTAAAATTAAATTACTAAATTGCTACCCTCTACACGTGGTAAGAGTAATTTTAAATCCACCCCTCCACTTAACAAAAAGAATAGTTATAAATCCACCTACCAAGTATTTGAGTTTATCCACGCTGAAAAACATTGATTGCATTGAATCGGACGATGGAGATCGTTTATCGTCCCAACCTTTCACACGATGGATCTTGAGATCACGGTGGCACTATTAGATGATTGACTGCATTGAATCGGACGATGGAGATCATTTATCGTCCTAACCTTTCACAGATGTATCTTGAGATCATGGTGGCACCATCAAACAGTTGACTGCATTGAATTGGACAATGGAGGTCGTTTATCGTCCCAACCATTCGCACAATAGATCTTGAGATCATGGTGGCACCATCAGATAGTTGATTGCATTGAATCGGACGATGGAGATTGTTTATCGTCCCAACCTTTCACATGATGGATCTTGAGATCATGGTGGCACCATCAAATGGTTGATTTTTTATTTCATGTGGTACACACCCAAAAAAATGACCTTAAAATTAATTTTAACCGTATACGTGATGCTAAGGTCACTTTTCTAAGATGTGTGCCACGAAATAAAACACTGATCGTCTAATGATATGCTTAAACGATCTCTATCGTCTTATTCAATACAATTAATGTATTTTAGCGTAGGTGAACTCAAAGATTCGGTGGATGGAAGCAAACGCGGTTAGGCAATCAAATTCCTAAAAATGTGTCTTGAATCATATAGGAAATTGGAGGGACGAGTATTTTGAGTGGAACATGTAGATTGAAGGTTTTCTTTTCAAGAATAATTGCATCATTTGCCACAAATCCTCCATTGATTGAGTATTCGTCCAAACGTTAGCATGCTTTAATGGGGAAATCACCCTTTTGATGAGTCTTGAATGGGTGAATGAAGGGCCTTTTAGAAGAGTACCTTTAAATCCACCCACTAAATCTTTAAGTTCACCCACGCTGAAACACGTTGATTGAATTGGATCGAACGATGGAGATCATTTATCCTCCCAATCTTTCACATGATGGATCTTGAGATCATGATCGTACCATCAGACGGTCAATGTTTTATTTCACGTAGCACATATCTTAGAAAAGTGACTTTAACATCACGTGCATGCTTAAAATTGATATTAAGGTCACTTTTAGGGGTGTGTACCACATGAAATAAAAAGTCGACAGTCTAATGGTACACCCATGATCTAAAGATTGATCTCATGAAAGATTGGGACGATAAAAAATCTCCATTGTTTGATTCAATGTAGTGGATGTGTTTCAACGTGAGTGAACTCAAAGATTTTGTGGGTGGATTTAAAGGTACTCCTTTTAGAATAGTGGTAACTTATAATGGCATAACTTGTAAATAAAGGTGAATGAAGGGCCTCTTAGAATGGTGATAAACTTTAATGACATGACTTGTAAATATAGATGAATGAAATATTGGTTTCATTAAGGGCAAAATAGACATCCCGCCCATAAACTCATGGCTAGTTAACAACAGGGGGTTATATGAAACAGAAATACAAAAGTAGGGGCTGCAGAATAAATACTCGAAATTCAGGGGGTTTCTTATAATATTAGCATAGCACAAGGGGTATATGCAAAAAACTCAAAATTAAAAAATATAAAAGCATTAATAATTGTAAAATATAAAATATAAATGTTGTGGCATTGGTTTAAAAAGGAAATAATGTTTAAAAAAAAATTAAAAATCAAAAAGATCTTTTTGGTTGCTATAAAGCTAATTGTTGAATCATATATGATTAACTATTGAGTATGGGATATTCAACTGATATTTAATTGATAGCGATGCCCAAGTTGCTATCTGATAAATATTGGCACCGATACGTATGAGTATGACCCGAAATTTGATACCAACCGCAAGGCCTCTCAGTGTGCAGCCTCATCACCACCACCAATAAGGTCTTATATCATCCATTTCATGCAGCCCATATTAGACATGTCACCAAATAGTTATATTGTACCTAAACAACCTTTGCTTTTTTTAAGTTATAGAAAATGCCAATATCGCTGATGACATGGCTGAATCACAGCCACAATCTAAAGAAGGTAGAGCAAGTACCTTTATTTTCAACCTAAGATTTTTTCTTCTCAACTCAAGTTTTACCTGCTTAAACTGTCGGTAGCTCTGAATCAAATGATGAAGGTCGATTTTTTTTCCATTTTATATGGCACAAGTTTCGAAAAGTGATCCGAGAACCATGATTAATGTATGCTCATGATCATGTTCATTTATCGGCATGCATGCAGTTTGACTGTTTGATGATAGGCGCATGATCTCAAGATCGATTGCAATGAAAAACAATCTCCGCCTCACATCAATTATTGAAAGCAATCAATGATTTGAGCGAGTGAAACTTGGGTTAAGAAGGAAGAATATTTGGTTGTAAATAAAGGTACCCACGAGTAAACGCATAAACATCACCGTAATGTATGTGTATTGCATGTGATACTTACTCTTCCTCTTGTATCTATAAATATAGTATTTTTTCAGACCAGATTCCCTCTCTCTCTCTCTCTCTCTCTCTCTCTCTCTCTCTCTCCTTCTGGTTGGAAGCAGTCTGTTTTTCTTCTTCTTTAGATCCAATCTGAAGAACACGGTAGAGGTTTATAGATCTCTGTTTCCACCTTCAGATTCATTTGTTTATTCTGCATTTCTACTGTTTTGATCTGTCAAATCTCACACAAAATTGCACTAGATTATCTGCTTGTTTATTGCGTGTTAGAGCTTAAAACCTGGCTTTTATGGTGGATTTTAACTTATAATGATGTTTCTCTGTTGCTGATCTGATGTTCCCGTAGTTCTTTATCAGTGGATTTGTTGCATTTCTAGGTGGATTTTGATTCTGCACCTTTTTTCTTTTGGTGTGGAGAATCTATGGTTTTAAATTTAGGATTAGATGCTGTTCGTTTGATTGGATGTCTTTTTCGATCTCGGATCTGATGATTATGACATTATTTTTTTTTAATCTCTAATGGATTTGTTATTCTGTGCTAGATTTCAATTGATTTGTGCATATTATATAAATCTACATGAGGCCATATTGTCGCCTTGATTAATTAATTAATTTCTCCTTTGGTTTAGTTGATCTGATGATAACAACCTCTGATCTACGAATCACATTATATGCATACTTAGCAGACAAGATTGGGACCCTTCAAGAGTTTGTAATTACAGGGACTATTCTCAAATTCTTTTTATTATCCACAACTGTGTTTAGAGAAGCCCTAGAAACTGACGCCTCTTTATTATAGTCGTTATTATTTTTTTAATGCTTTGTAGAAAAGCTGTAGGAACTGAAGCCCTTTTCCATAGTGTTTATATTATTTTTTATGCGATAGTTGCAGCATTTCAGTTGTGTTAAATAATGTCTAGGAAATGTTTTTAGCAACTTTTTTCGAAATGATATTAAGACCGGTCATGCGGTTAAATATAAGTCCATATAAAAAATTGAAAAAAATGGCTAAAATCTGTTTTTAACTGTAAAAATGGTTTTTAATCTAATTTTTGGTTTGATACCATTAAAAATTCTTTACATTTTTTTTTATTTGAACATTCGCTAGAATTTTTTTAATTGACCTTTTTAAAATGATTTTAAGCTTGGTCCTGGAGTAAAAATTAAGCCCATATAAAATTGAGAGAAGTGGGTTAAATATGCTTTTAACAGGAAAAAGTGGTTTTTAATTGCATTATTGGTGTTGATACCATTAAATATCTTACTTTTTTTTTTTGCAATTTCCTCAATTTGTAGAATTACTTAGGCTAAGATAGAAAAAGTGAATAAAGTCAAAATCAGTTTTAAGTACTGGGAAGTGGTATGAAATATTTTTAACTGGTTGTCTTTTATCGATATGTTTTCTAATCTCTATTACTGCTTGACTACCAATATTTACATAAAGAGTAGCCACCTCAGCATAAACTGCATCATTTTATAATGGAATCTTAAAAAGATCTATGTTGCAGATCAGATGCTTGTCCTCATGTTTATGAAAAATTGGAACCCATAAATGGCAAATGCTCAGCTTGTTGGAAATCGCTTAGATAGAAGTTTTCCTTATTTGTGTAAAACACTTCAAAATAGAATTCCTAGCTTGCCTTAATAAAAAAATGAAATAAAAAGGCTGTTCTTCATGTTAGATTCAGACTTTTATTGTTGCCATGTGCGCATGCATTTTTGCATGCTTATGTCCAGTACTAGGTTGTTAAGACATGAAGGCAACCCCCAGAGGACAATATCTTGGTCAACTATGCTCACCTATTGACAGCCCAACTCTAATTTAGTTATATGATTCATTCATAAATGATTATTAGTTTATGAGAGCACATCTATAACATTGGTTAATAAAGACAAATATCGAGGATTGAAAAACATAAACCTCTTTTGCAATTTCAGTACTAAATCTGCTAATGTTCTAACTGTTGGATTAATAGCCATACAATTCTACTTACTAGTTAGCATGATGAAATTGTGCAAATAGTAATAACAGAGTGCACAATCATCATCATCACAACCTTACCACATCCATTTGGGGCCGGCTTTGCGACTCCTATTTCTCCACTCGTTTTCGATCATTGGTAAGCTCTTTGTAACTTCAGAATCTGTCATGTCTTTTCTCAAGGCTTCTCTCTAGGTCTTCCTCTTCTTCTCCTTCCTTGTGCATGTAGCTTCTCAACCCATCTGCTTGGAAGCAAGCTCCCTGTCGCCTATCTCACCCAGTTTGGTTCGCCTGGGTTCGCGTTCACTTTTTTGTATTGTCTTCTGCTCAATGCGGTACACTCCCTTTTTTTTGTTCCCATGAATGCCCAACAAGTTTCCGCACACCATGCCTCTGAATATCGTAGTCTTGAGAACAAGGAGATTCATCGTTTCCTAATTGACAACAGGCCTGCTCTGAATATATGTCCCCTGAAAATTGCGTAAAAAATTCCAATTCTAGAAGCTGATCCTCTACATATCAAGTAGTTGATCGAGATCGGGATTAGGTGAATATGAATCGCCCGACGCTGTGGTAAAATTTGGTTACAAACCTTTCTTACTTGAGCATAAACACATAGAATACCTGGGCATACCTTCATATTTCCTCTTATGTAGTTTTGAATTTTATCTTTTCATGTTACTCTACACATCCATCTCAACATAGCATCTCTATCACATGTATTCTATCTTCTTGTTGCTTTATTGTAGCCCAACAGTCTGCACTATATAATATGGCAGGGTAATCGCCGTCTTCTAAAAATATCCCTTCAACCTAAGTGAAACTCCTTGGTGCCCACAATACTGCGTTTGCTTGCCTCCATTTCACCCAACCTGCATTAATCTTATTTGAGACACCCTCTTCTAATTCACCGTTTGATTGTAAAGTAAAGCCTAAATAGCGAATTCTATGGCTATGTAGCACTAAATGATATTTTATTTTAACTAAATCCTCCTCCAGACTATCTTGTTCACTAAATTTGCACTTCGTGTATTATGTCTTTGTTCTGCTAATTTTCAAATCTCTCGACTCTAAGGCTTTTCTCCATAATTCTAGCTTATTATTTATTTGTTTCTTTGTTTGGAAAATTAGTATTGAATCATCGATAAGTAACATGCACCATGGAAACTCTTCTTGGGTGTCTATGGTTAATGCATCCATGATTAGGGCAAACAAAGAAGGGCTCAAGGCAGATCCTTGATGCAACCCAACTCCAACAGGGAACCCACTTATCTATCCGCATGTCATTCTTACACTAGTTATCACCCTCTCATACATGTTATGGATAATCATAATATATAAGTTCAAGATGCATTTCTTTATCACATCCACCAGATTCTCTGTCTCGACACTCTGTCATAAGCCTTCTCTAAATCAATAAAGACCATATATAGGTTTTTGTTTCTCTCTAGATTTCTCCGTAAGTTGTCTCAATAGGAAAATAACTTATGTTGTAGATCCAAATAGGATCTTTAACACATTTAATTCTTCCCTTAGTCTTTGTTCTACTATTCTCTCCCAAAGTTTCATAGTCTGGCTCATTAGTTTAATGCCTTGATAGTTGGCACAGTTTGGATGCCTTCTTTGTTCTTATAGAAAAGGTCCAAAATGTTCTTTTTCCATTTCTTAGGTGTTTCCTTTGTTTTTAGTATCTTATTGAATAATTTAATCAACCAATTTATTCCATTCTCCCCCAACACATCCAAACTTCTATAGGTATTCCACCTGGTCCTAATTCTTTTATTTTTGTCATCTTTACTAAGGTTGTTTTTACTTAACTTCCAATATTTCGTTGGTCATACCTTGATTTGGTTCCTCTTCTTGGTCTACTTTCTTCACATATTCTGCGTTATAGATCTTCAAAGTATTCTTGCCATTTATTTATTTTTATCTCATCCTCTTTTACCAAGTAGAAATACCCATTTATAGTCTCTATGAGAGAGAGAGAGAGAGAGCAATAACATGTAGATGATTTGAGTTACATGAGATAACTTCTACATATAAAGGCCGACCATTATAGAAAACTCATTTCCAACCAATGTGGGATGAAACCCACTAACTAAACTTGACTCTTATAATACTAACACATCAAATTTACTACTAATATTCCATACCTAACATACTATCTCCAACACTCCTCCTCAAGTAGGAGCAATTGGATGTCCAACTTGCCAACAAATACATACATGAATATATATTTACACCATCATCTCCCCCTGACTTGATATGGTCACATTCACAACAACAAACAACAATGTTGTGCAAACATTTGCACTAACCAAAACTTGGTGCAACACTTTGCACTCAAGTTTTCATGGTACAGTCCATGATTATAAAAGGTTTATAATTCACTTATTGCTTTTTTTTTTTTTTTTAGAGAGATGAGTTAAAAAAAATCATAGAAGTTGAGAGTCGGAAAAAGAAGTTTTATGGGAGGGGATGGGAAGGGGGGATTTAATCCCTTTCCATTCAATTTTTTATGCTTTCAATAAATCGATCCTTTGGGGATCGTCTTTTGCTTGGAGGCTTCGACTCCATGTTTCTCTCCTTGTTTTTTCCTTATTTTAGGGGTAGAATATGAGAGTTTTATCCTCTCATTGGTGAGAGTCTTCTTTTTCGAGGAGATCGACTCTACGAAGGCCTTTTTGCAATCCATACTTGTTTCTAAAACGATTTTGGTCACGGGTTTTACCGACGTTTTGATGGCTTCGTTGTTGCGTGAACACATGCACTATTTCTACGCCATGAGGCATTGTTTAGAAACTTCGATTGAAGCGATTTGTGAAGCTTTTGTTTGGTGTTTGCCCACGTTTCCAACGTGGTAGGAGCTTTTGTGGATCGTGAGTTTGCTGATGGTGGTGGCGTCTCTTCGGATGATTTTTCGGTGTTGGTTACCGGTAGATCTTCAGGATGGTGATGGATTCTTGAATTTTTACTTTACTTTGAAGGTCCCTGAAATCCGTGTCGGTATTAGATGGGTCTTAGATGTCATTCATTGTATTTTAATGTTAGTTATTATAACTACCACTATTGTGGCCCTCTACTCTGTAGCCGTTCTCCATTTCAAATGAAAAGGATAAAATTTCATCTCAAAAAAAAAAAAAAAAGTCCATGATCCAAACAAGTGGCTAAATACATAGCTTACAATATATTCTTGGCACAAACCATAAGGCTTAAACAATGACCCATAAGAGGGTATAACAATATACAACAACAATAAAGCAATGGTACAGGGGAATCCAATCACCTCCAACATAACAGCCCATACACTTCTCTACCATCCATCAAAGAGAACAGCCTACCATACACACGCCAACATTGAATCCCTCCTTTTTTTCCTCTTTTCTTTTTTTATTATTATTATTTTTCTTTCTTCACAATATAACTCTATATTACCTCCAAAGTCTAAACACTATTCCATGCAGCCACTTCCACCATCCGTGCAGCCCATTCACCTTAGTTAGCAGTCCGACAGTGTATTTTCCTCAATATAGAGCCTGAGTCGATTTGATACTCAGACGGCTCGACCACCGTTTGGGCTGACTCGTCCTTAGAAATCGATTTTCAAAAAACAACCTAAAAAATTGGTCGAATGGGAAAGTCGCTCAATATTATCGACTCGCTGAGTCTGCTCAGCCCACTTAAAGTCTGGATAGATGGATCCTTTTCAAAATTTGAAAGTATTATTTAAGTAATTTTAAGATCATCTATAAATTAAAAGATAATCCCTTTCCTTTGAAATGGATGTCCTAAAATCTTTCAAATTTCTTCTGATCCCGAGGCCAATATTCTGCAACTAGTGAATCATCATAATGAGGAGGCTGTGTGGAGCATTTGCACTAGGAGGAACTTAAAGGAGGCTGAAATGGTTGATTATTCCAGGTTTATGGAGTTATTGTCTTCAGCTAGAAGAAATAGATTTAGTAGAGGTATCGGGTTTTGGAAGCACACTGCTAAAGTATTTTCATTGCGAAATCTTTTATTCTTTTCTCTGTAGACAGCCCCTTGTGAGGCATGCGTGTTCTAAGTTATGGAGGTGAAAATTCCACCGAAAATCAAGTTCTTTGGTTGGAGTGTGGCTTGAGGCAGAGTTCTTTCGATAGACCAGCTGAATAAGAGAGGAGTCATGGTTAGAAACAGGTGTGTGCTGTGTTTCCAGGAGGAAGAGTCCTTTGGTCACTTAATGATACATTGTTGGGTGGCTAGAGAGGTCTGACATACTGTTTTGAATACCTTCAAGGTCTGCTGGGTGTTCCCGAAGAACTGTGGGCAGGTGTGAAGGGAATTTCTGGAATACAATGGTCTATGCAGTCATGTGGGCAATTTGCCTAGAAAGAATTGATTGGATCTTCGTTAAGAGAAGACATCATCCACAAATGGTTATGAAGTTTGCTAGGGACCTGTTGTAAGGAGGGGAGTGATGGCAGTAACTTTTTCGGTGATTTGGAAAACTTGCGCTTAAACTAATTTCCTTCTGCTAGTGGAAGGTCTCCCATGTGTGTTTCGGACTGCCTCTTCAGGCTGGGCTGTTTTAGGGGGTTGGTAGCAGCTTCTCGCTGCTCCTGTTTTGTTGTGCTTATTCACCATGTTTAGCTTTTTCTTTAATATATTATCATTTCCGATAAAAGAAAGAAAAACAAGAAGAAGAAAACCCCTCTTTCTCTCTTGTCTCCCCTCTCGATGCTTCTCGAGCTAAACTACAAAAAATGACACAACTGTCTTGATACTTCTATTTCGTCTGCACAAACCCCAAGTCCCTACTAACCCTATGTCCCTGTTGTATTTTCATCTGAAGATCCCTGCGGACATCGGCCTTCAAGGCTACCGCTCCGACATGTAAGTTAAACTCATTTTTTTTTATTTAAAATTTTGTTCATTGTTAAGCTCAAGCTGTCCACCAGTAAACATGTACACGTGTTTGATTTAATATTGAGCTCTTTATGATATCTGGGCAGCTGAGTTTAATATTTAGCTTTGTGTCCTGAGATATTAGAATTTGCACACAGCTCTATGTTCTATGTGCTTTAATGAGGGCATGTGTGATTTACAACTTTTTTTAAATTATTTTTTTATATGTAAAATATATAATTACTTTAATTGAGCAACTGTTTTTGGCCATTTTGTATATTAAATATTAGACTTTGACTTTTCTTAAGGGGCGGTTGAAATGGAACGCCTCCAGAAGTACTGATAAAAGACTAGAATTGTCATCTTTGTATCCTGGTTAGAGTTTGCGTTAGGTAAGTGGATGGTGTACCGCCCAATCTAAGTCCCTTCGAATGGCCAACTATCTTGTTGCATAGTTTTCATGGCATATAATTATATATAATTTTAAATATTTATTAAATAACTGAGTCAGAGTGAGTTGAGTCGGAACGAGTTTCCAACTTAACTCTACTTAGATGACTTTCAAGTCGAGTCTAGTTTTTCGTGTTTTAAAATCATTCTTTTTACGATTACAAAAGGATGGCTGCGTTATCTAGAGCACATAAAGCACTGTGTTTCATAATTTTTGGACTTGTGTTAGAAGATCCAGCTAGATTGAAGAATAATGAATTTGTGCTAATTTATGGCGCAAATTGAAGCATTCTAACAATTTCTAAATGCTTTAGTTCCTTTTACCTTGTATTTTAGCCTTACTATACTCATACTCCTAAATTCATCCCAAAACCCTCCCCTACTACCCCATCTACATATGTAAGTAGAACTCTCAATCTCTTTTGCAAGGGGTCTTGCCCTTTTTCCTTTGGTTGGTCACCCTTCATACATTATCCTTTTGCACTCATAAATCCTCCATTGCTCATTTGTAAGTTTCATGCCTTCTGGTCATGTATGAGAAGTCGATGAAAGCCTGTCAGGTTTTTGCGACTCAAGTAGCAAGCTTCCAAGAGCTGCCACATATCCTTTTACTTTCTTATTTTAACATTTCACTTTCTTGGCATTTCTTTTAGCGTATTTTGGCTCAAATTTGTGGATTATGTCAACCCATAGCCATGATACTACATAGCCTTTGCACATGGACGCATTACCAAAGTTTTGGTAGTCATAACGCACCAACGGGGTCATCCCAATTCCTAACAAGGGTTTAGCACATTCAAATTGCGATGCATCCTCGCCTTCAGTTGGTAGTCATACGAGCAGCCTTTTTCTTATCGCTTTCAGTTTGTTGTTGTAATTGTTGTTTTGATTTATTATTTGGGCATTTCAATAATAAACAGGTGGGCGCAATTAAAGGTACCCTTAGGAAATTCAATCCACTCATGTGTTGTCATGTCACCTCACATCAACATTCAAAAATCGGGTTGGATTACCCGCCCAGCCCCAAATACTTTGGCGAAATGTGGGGACACATTAAAGGACAAAGTCGACAAAATTGGGTTGGATTTCTCTCTCCGTCAATGTCTCACTAGGTTAGGTGAAGGTCCTCTCTCTCTCACCCTCCTTCCCTCTCTCTCTCTCTCTCCATCAATGTCTGTGAAGGTTCTCTCTCTCTCTCTCCCTCCCTCCCTATCTCTCTCTCTATCCTTTTCTTCTTTTCTTTATTATGATCTTTACCCCAAATAATGAAACTCTGGTTTCACCAATAACGACTGAATATTGTTCTTTTGCAAATTTTGAAGCTTTCCCATCCAATTGGATTCTCGCCGAAATTGGTAGTCGAGTAAACCAGCCAGACTCCCAGAGATCGTTCCCTCATTAGGTTCTTCTATGCGACCCCAACAGTTCATCATATCCCTCTGTTAGGAAATAGTTCTCTCTCTCTCTCATTATAATATTATTTACTCTTTGTTTTAGCATGCCAAAATTGAAGTATTACTTGGTCTTCGTTGGCCGACGACCCGGAATCTATGACAGATGGTACGATTGCCACATCCAAGTTAACGGTTGAAAGGGAGCTTGTTATAAAGGATATTCCATAACCTGCATACCAACGATGAGAAGATGGCGGATATAACACTTTTCAATAGGCCGCGGTCGCACATCGTAGCTGTCTACATTGCAATCGGATTTTTTTTCGCGCTACTACCGGTTTTGTATATATTTAATAGCTTCGTAGATGACTTTTTTTTCACCAATAACTAATGGATTGCTAAGTGATTTAGCCTTTATTGCTGTGAAGGGTTTACAATAAAAAATAATGAGTCACTCTCTAGACTAGAGGACAGAGGGTAGTCCTCGTTCACAATAAAAAAATAGGAGTCACCCTCTAGACTAGAGGACAGAGGGAGTTCCTCTAGCCCATGGGTCACATCTAATAGACCCTTTTCACTAGATATACATGTCAAAAGCTATGACACATGTACCGCTTGATTCTTTGGGTGCACAAGAGCCATATTATTTTAAATTTTTTTTGTCCTTTTTGGAAATTGACATCATATCATTCAGTTAACATACTTACAACACCAAAGAGATGTGCATTCCCCAAGGAATTGAGGAGCCCTCACCCGGTCACTACACTACACTAAGATATGCAAATCTTAATTATTTTTTCTTCATAACTCCACTGTACTCTCATGGAAGAGCAACACCCTATATATGTGGGCCAATGAGATGTAAAGGTAACAATAATTTAGCACTAGTTTTGTCCAAATGGAGGAGTTCAGAAATTTGTCCCAACAAATGCATTTCTTTCTGTGTCAGAGAGGTGTCATGCACTATGACCATCTGGTATTGAACCGAAATTCTTTCGCCCAAACAATCGAAAATGCCCGAGCACTGAGATTAGGGTCAGTAGCTTGGGATAGAGGATAGTCTATAAGACATGATGCCAATTGTTACTCGTTCATCCAGGTTCTGAGCAAAAAATAACTCTTTATCATTCCTTTGTTCCCATTTTTTTGCAGTGTCGCAACTCGGTGGATTGGACTTCAATCGTGAGGGTGGAACATTTGTGGGAAAGTCTTATAGCTTTTTGTAGGATAAAGAGGAGTGGACGGTATTTTTAACAATTAATATTATTTTATTCTTGGCGTGCGAGGAGTATTTGGGTCGCTATCGGGAATGGAGGAGAGAATGAGAGTGATAGTGGTGGTGGTGGGTGTAGAAATGGAAATGATGGGCTTTCAGGGTTCGCCCACTATGGATCTGTCTTGAGCCCAATGCAGGGCTTGGAGTTGGGTTGTTAATGGATCGGATTAGGTCGGGTGGATCTCCACTTTTGGCTGTCGGGTCCAACCCACCTATTTTCTATGACACTTTATACATATCATGTCTGGTCGAATCCTCATGCTGCACTCGACCCAAGGGCTGAAGTTTATGTGCCCGGCCCTGTAGGAAATCTGGCATTGGTGGGTCGGCTATTGGGTTGGGCGTGTGGAGTAGTGGTCGCCTAGACTCATTGACAACCCTAATTGACGAGGAATTCAGATCCGCATGTTTGGACCGTGACCGAGCCAATCGAAGAAAATCAACAAGGAAGAAATGGACCCATAAATGGGATTTCAAACGACCCATGAAGAAGAGGAAATCAGGGGTAAAGACGACAATTCGGGAAAATAGATTGAAACCCTATTTCAATCAATTGAAATGTCAACGACGATATTTTATGTATATGAGAATTTCGTTCGATCGAACAAAATTCAATGTCGATTGAACGATTTTCAATTTCGATCAATCGATTTTCAATTTCGATCGATCGAAATCGCGCTGAGCAGTTTTAGTTGCTTTAAACTTCTAAATTCGAACTTTAAACTTTAGGGGTTTAATTGTTTTTTAGTTAATATTTGTTTAGGGTTTTCTTAGCCTATATAAAGTCATTGTAAACACTTTATTAAGGAGTTGATTTATTGAATGAAAGAGAGTTGCTTTTGTGCAAACCCTAGAGAGCTTGTGAAGAGTTTTCAATCGAGGGAGTGAATCCTTCAAACCTTGAGAAGTGAGCAATCGTTTCTCATGCGACTTGGTGCGAAGCCGACGTACAGTCGTGGTGTGAAGCTTCGAAAAACCCGTTGGAGTGAAGCCGACAAGCCTCTTTGGAGCGAATCCGAAGATTTCTACCTTATTCTTTTTATTTTTATTTTAATGGAAGGTTTGAATATCCTAAAACCCCTGCCACGCGGGATTTTGCTACTTTAGGGTTAGCAAGCGATCGTCCTGCGTCAATTTGGTATCAGAGCAGGCTGTCCATCATGAGTAAAGAACAATTTATCGAAGCCTTGCACAAGTTGAATGGATTCATGATGGCTAGAATGAGATCGTTCGTAGATCGGCGAAAGCTCCTTGATTTGTATCAGATGATTGGTAAGATTAGACAAGCATGGGAGGCAGTGAAAACTAGATCGCAGAGCTGAGGTATTTGGATTCAACATCTCGATATTGGCCAGCCTTATATGATCGAGTGTTTACTCTTGAGATTAGACGTGAGTTAACAAATACACGTCAGATAGTGGAGGCACTAAATAGGAGTCTTGTTCAAGAATTTCTTGAAGATTTTCTCCTCAAACTACAAGAGGAAATCATAACGGTAAGATAGGAAGCTTTGAGATTTAAGCTTTCAAAACCCGTGTTCGTTGACCTAAAGCCCATTCAAGAAATCAAGCCTGAACTCGTGGTTGTATCTGTATCGGTGGAAGATTCCGAACCTATAGTAAGTCAAAGTACTTCCATGCCTATGGAAGAACCGCTGGCGCCCGTTGTTCACTTAGGTCCAGTTGTTCGCCTTGATCTTGCTCCGGAACAACGTCCGATGGAAGAGTTCATACCAGTTGCTGAGACTGTGTTAGATCTCGAAACCGTCGAAGAGCCCATGATCGTTGAAGTTCAAGCATCCATGATTGGCCCTACCGAGCCCGCAATTGTCGAAGCAAATACATTTGTGATCGTCCCTCTCGAGTCCGAGACCAATCAAAAGTTCGAGATCCAGGGGGAACAAACATACTTGATACCACTTATCGATGTCGACCAAAGTTCGAGGTCGAATTTTTTCAAAGTTGAGGAGATTGACGGGGAATTCAGATCCGCATGTTTGGATAGTGACCGAGCCAATCGAAGAAAATCAGCAAGGAAGACATGGACCCATAAATGAGCTTTCAAACGGCCCATGAAGAAGAGGAAATCAGGCGTAAAGACGACAATTCGGAAAAAGATATCGAAACCCTATTTCGATCAATCGAAATGTCAACGGCGATATTTTATGTATATGAGAATTTTGTTCGATCGAACGAAATTCAATTTCGATCGAACAATTTTCAATTTCGATTGATCGAAATTACGATTGAACGAAATTCAATTTCGATCGATCGAAATAGCGCCGAGTTGTTTTAGTTGCTTTAAACTTCTAAATTCGAACTTTAGGGGTTTAATTGTCTTTTAGTTAATATTCGTTTAGGGTTTTCTTAGCCTATATAAAGGCATTGTAAACACTTTATTAAGGAGTTGATTTATTGAATGAAAGAGAGTTGCTTTTGTGGAAACTCTAGAGAGCTTGTGAAGAGTTTTCAACCGAGAGAGTGAATCCTTCAAACCTTGAGGAGTGAGTAATCGTTTCTCGTGCGACTTGGTGCGAAGCCGACGTACAACCGTGGTGTGAAGCTTCGGAAAATCCGTTGGCGTGAAGCCGACAAGCCTCTTTGGAGCGAATCCGAAGATTTCTACCTTATTCTTCTTTTTATTTTTATTTTAATGAAAGGTTTGAATACCCTAAAACTCCTTCCACGTAGGATTTTGCTATTTTAGGGTTAGCAAGCGATATCGTCCTGCGTCACTAATTAATTTGATGTTTTAAAAATAACAAAATTATGGATAAACTTTTATCTAGCCTTCCACCTCAAGGTTGCAGTATTCCAACTCAACCTTCCATGATGGTGCACCTCGACCAACTCAATGATTTGTGTGTTCATATATAACAGTGTGTTCATATAAAACTCACCAATAAGCATCATGCCTTACAGACTATCCTCTGTCTCAAGCTATTGACCCTAATCTCGGCTTGACATTCAGACAAAAGGTAGGACGTTGCTCGAGCATTTTTGATTGTTTGGGCGAAAGAATTTTGGTTCAATACCAGATGGTCATAGCGCGTGACACATCTTTGACACAGAAAGAAATGCTTTTGTTGGGACAAATTTCTGAACTCCTCCATTTGGTGAAGACCTGTGCTAAATTATTGTTACCTTTATATCTCATTGGCCCACATATATAAGGTGTTGTTCTTCCATGAGAGTACAGTGGAGTTATTAAGACTTGCATATGTTAGTGTAATGACCGGGTGAGGGCTCCTCAATTCCTTGGGGAATGCACGTCTCCTTGGTGTTGTACATATGTTAGGTGAATGATATCATTGATATGATGGCAATTCCAAAAAGGACAAAAAAAGTTTAAAATAATATGGCTCTTGTGCCCCCAAAGAATCAAGCAGTGCATGTGTCATAGCTTTTGACATAGAAAATCAACCGACCGAAATTTCGGTTCGGTTTCGGTTTTAGGGCATATTGGTTCGGTTTCGGTTTTGGAAAAGTGGCTTATTGGGTTATCGGTTCGGTTTTGACGTACCCGAAATCGAACCGATAAGAAACCGATAATAGGGTATTACTTAGGTGCATACAAAAATAAGTTTTCCTTTTTTTAAAAAAAAGGGTTTACCTAAGTAATAGGTATTATTTTCCGTTTTTTGCAAATAATAGGTATTATTTTCCGTTTTTTGCAAATAATAGGTATTATTTGTAAAATTGAAATTTTACAAATAATAGGGTTTACCTTTTTTTACTAATAATAGGTATTATTTGTAAAAAGGAAATCACAAAAATAGGTATTATTTGTAAATTCTTTTTTTTTTTTTTTTTTAAATTTTACAAATAAAAAAACTGAGGTTTAGAAACCGAAAGTCGATCGAACCGATAACTATCGAGTCGGTTTTGGTTTCGGTTTGAGAAACTAGAAACCGATAGTTATCGGTTCGGCTTCGGTTTAGCATGAAAACCAACCCGATAACCACCCCTATTTTGACATGTATATCTAATGAAAAGGGTCTATTAGATGTGACCCATGGGCTAGAGGAACTCCCTCTGTCCTCTAGTCTAGAGAGTGACTCATTATTTTTTATTGTAAACACCCTTCACAGCAATAAAGGTTAAATCACTTAGCAATCTATTAGTTATTGGTGAAAGAAAATCATCTACGAGTGTACGATGCTATTGTCCTTAGTTGGTGTTCTCCTTTTTTGATCTATGTCGCTTGATTGTATACGGTTTCAGCGCCTTGCTGGTTTTCTATAAAATCTTCTATTACTGATTTTTTTTAAAAAAAGAGTGTACGATGCTATTAAATATATACAAAATCGGTAGTAACGTAAAAAAAATCCGATTGCAATGTAAGCAGTTACGATGTGCGATCGTGACCCATTGAAAAATGTTATGTCTGCCATCTTCTCGTCGTTGGTATGTGGATTAGGTCCCTAGTGTGCTGCTGGTAATAGCGACCATCGGAAATCCAATTCCGCCTCATGGAGGTTGGAATATTCTTTATAACAAGCTCTCTTGAAACCGTTGACATGGACATGACAATCGTACCATTTGTTGTAGATAATACTTCAATTTTGGCATGCTGAAAAACAAAGAGTAAATAATATTATAATGAGAGATAGGGAGAGAGAACTATTGCCTAACAGAGGGATCTGATTAGGGGTGTTATCGGGTTTTCATGCTAAACCGAAACCGAACTGATAACTATTGGTTTCCGGTTTCTCAAATCGATAAGCCTCCAAACCGAAACCGAACTGATAGTTTTTGGTCGGTTTTCGGTTTCTAAACCTCAGCTTTTTTATTTGTAAAATTTTAAAAAAATAAATTTTACAAATAATACCTATTTCTGTGATTTCCTTTTTACAAATAATACCTATTATTTGTAAAAAAAAGAAAATGATACCTATTACTTAGGTAAACCCTATTATTATTTTTTTAAAAGGAAAACCTATTTTAGTATGCACTTAAGTAATATCCTATTATCGGTTTCTTATCGGTTCGGTTTCGGTTTTTTACGTCAAAATCGAAACCGAACCAATAACCCGATAAGCCACTTTTCCAAAACTGAAACCGAACCGATATGCCCGAAAACCGAACCAAAATTTCGGTCGGTTTCGGTCAGTTTTCTGCACAGCGTTAGATATGATGAACTATTGGGGTCACATAGAAGAACCTAATGGGGTTACTCGACTACCAATTTCCGGCGAGAATCTTGTTGGATGGGAAAGCTTCAAAATCTGCAAAAGAACAATATTTAGTCGTTGTTGGTGAAATCAGAGATTCATTATTTGGGGTAAAGATGATTGAGAAAAGAAGAGGAGAGAGAGAGAGAGAGAGAGAGAGAGAGAGAGAGAGAGAGAGAGAGAGAGAGAGAGAGAGAGAGAAATCCAACCCAATTTTGTCCTTTAATGTGTTCCCACATTTCGCCGAAGTATTTGTGGCTGGGAGGGAAATCCATCCTGATTTTTGAATGCTGATGTGAAGTGACATGACAACACGAGCGGATTGAATTTCCTAAGGGTACCTTTAATTGTTGTGTGGTTTTGATATATTATTTGATTTTTTTTTTCCCCTTCTTTTTTGGCCTCAGCATAGCATCACACTATGCTTTCAGTCTGCTGTTATTATTTTTTTCCGTTTGATGAAATTATAGCTTTAATTTATTCGAAAAAAAATGCTAAAAATGCCGTTGGGAGCAAGTCATTACATTGCAGAATCTTCTTATGATTCGAGATGTTCACTTGCACATGTCCTGTTAGAATGGGAACAAATCAGACCTTGATAGGGTCCTTGATTTCATATCTCCGAGGCTGTGTGCAGTAGGGGATCCTCTTCATTGTTTTCCTTTTTAGCTTGTTTTTTCTTTTCTTTTCTGTCATTTTCGTTGGGGAAGCTTCTTGCTTTCCCTCTCTGATCTGGTGTAACCTCGTTTTATTGACATGGAATAATGGTTAAATGCGATTAAAAATTTCAAAAGAAACAGAAAAAAGAGTGAACGTTTCTTATGATACCAAGGTTTCCTTGTTTACTCCAAAACTTGGATGGTGACTCACATTTTAGGCGTCGGCAACGTCTACACAGTTTACTTAAGCATACCAATTGACCTGATAATCAGTCACTGATGCGTCTCTTGCACATGTGGGTGTTTGAAGCCTAGTAGCAGGAACCTTCTACTTAGTGTGCCGCTCCCGCTTCGGAATCGTGCTCTCACTCCTGCTTTCAACCATAAAACTATTCAATTTTAAGCTTTTGATGGCACTCCCGCTTCCAACCTACTACATGCTTCCCTCTGCTTCGTGCAACTAAGGTTTGAAGTGTCATTTGGTAGGTTTCAAAGTTTAGGGACTGTTAAGAGTGTATATGGGCAGTGGCGGAGCCACATGGTCTGATGGGGGATCCCAGGACCTCCCATCGCTAATAAAAAATATTAAAGGAGCTTTAAAGACAATGTCTTTGGGCCTACTGGTCATCATGAGGGCCCCCCAAGCCTCTTTTATTATCATTATTATTATTTTTGAACGCACTCTCTCTTGGAACTCGCCACCGCAGCGCAATCTCTGTCTCCCAGCGCTCTCTTTCTCCCTCCATCTCTCTCTCTCTCTCTCTCTCTTCCCATCCCCCAGGCCATCTCTTTCTCTCTCATTCCCCCTCTTTCTCAGCAATCTCTCTCTCTCTCTTCGCTAATCTCTCTTGCGAGACTTTGAATCTCCAGAATCAAGTAAGTTTTTTTTTTCTCTTTTTTCTTTTAGGGTCAAATCCCTAATTTCTTATGACCAAATCCCTAAATCAGATACCCCCCATCAGAAAAATCCTGGCTCCACCACTGTATATGGGTCAGTTTGGTTACACAGAAATGTAAAAATCAAAACTTGTCAGTGTGTTGAAGCATACCCTACTACCAATAGCCTCACCATTTTTATGGATGTCGCAGTACATGTATTAGCATAAGATGAGTCTCCACTGGACTTTTTATAAAACCAGAGAACTTTGGTCATCACAAAAATTTTGACTCAAATTTCAGTCTTTTCCTGAAAATCCGAGTAGGTGCTCTCCTATTAGTCGTTGGGAAGGTTGTTGCACCAGGCTTGAACGTGATCTTACTTGTGCAATTAAACTCCATTACTACATAAATTATAGCACCGAAATAACTTACCTAAAGGAAATTTTAGGGATCCAATTATGCAAACCCTTGCTGAAATGTGGACTGACACATTCGATGTGTTACAACCATGGTTTAAAAATTGGGCCGAGTCGACTTGACCCAACAGGATTTCAGGCGAACTCATGTAAATACTCGCATTTTCAAGTTTAATGGGTAACTCGGTCAAGTTTCGGGTGACTCGATCGATTCAACTCGAGATAACTTCATTTATTTAAATGGGACATTGGGGTAAATAACCATTACTTGGTGGGACTAACTTCCCCTTCAAAAAAAAATAGGGGTATAAATACCAAGCTTTACAACTCTAGGATCCTAATCGACTCTCAAGCTCCTATTCTCTTAACATCCTTTCTTCAACCTAGGAAACCATAATATCCGGCAGTTTAGCTCAAAAAAGAAGATGGAGGAGGATGCAGCGTCAGCAGCCTAGCCACAAGGGGCATGAAAAATTATGCTTACAGAATTAATCGTTTCTCTAATCTCCTATAGAGAACCTGTTTTGCCATGGCCAGCCATTGTTTGTTTCAGTTTTTTATCTAACTTCAAATGTGTACATGAGTAACATGACCAACTGATGCCAAATTCCACGGTTTTTATTTTTTGTTTATGTTGTGAAAATAATTTTTTTTAATATATATATATCAGACCGAGTCAAAGTTTGTTCGAGTATGCTCGACCCGGCTGATTTTCGAGTCAACTCGAGTTTTTGGGTTTTTGAACCATGGTTACAATTACCCGAAACATCAAAATGCTACTGATCTGCGGTTGTTCCTGCGACATCAGGATGGTTTTGGGTGGCATAGTGGATGGTTTTGCGTTGCCACAACCTCAAACTTGAGTTAATATAAGTTAAAAAGAAACTGAAATTAGAAATTAAGAAAGTGAAAAGATATATTGTGGCTCGCAGAAGCTTGCTGATTGCATTGAGAAAGCTTGACAGGTTTAATCTGTTTCTCGAAATGATCACCAGACTTCATGTGGCATAGAGAGGTGTTCTGATGGTTTTTTTATAGCAAAAAGTGGAAGCATGAAAGGTTGGATGTGTATGGAGGCTAGGTTGGAGATGCTTAGCTATTAGAGTTAGCTAGAATTGGGCCTAGAGGGTTAGGCCTAAGGCTTTTAGGCTAAAATATCGATGGGAAAAATTGGGGGTAGAATATGGCTAAAATATGAGGGTACAGCCGTACAGGGTTATAAAGGTTAGGTGGTTGTTAAGCTGGGATTCAGATCGAAACTTAGCACCTATTCACTATTTTGCATGCCCTAAAATTAGGACCTTTTTATTGCTCTTTGCAGTTTCAGTAAAAGGGAGACATTTTTGTGCTTAGATCTCAAAAATTGAAAGTTGTAAAAAAAAACATTGAACTCTAGACTCAATAGGGTTTCAAATGAACATGATAATGGGTAGTTTTCCAAACAAAAATTTTGGCCTTTGGACTAGAAATTTGGGCAACTAGAATATGGCTAAAATATGAGGGTACAGCCGTACAGGGCTATAAAGGTTAGTTGGTTGTTAAGATGGGATTCAGATCAAAACTTAGCACCTATACACTATTTTGCATGTCCTAAAATTAGGAATCTTTTATTGCTCTTTGCAGTTTCAGTAAAAGGGACACAATTTTGTGCTTAGATCTCAAAATTGAAAGTTGTAAAAAAAACATTGAACTCTATACTCGATAGGGTTTCAAATGAACAAAATAATGGGTAGTTTTCCAAACAAATTTTTTAGCCATTTGACTAGAAATTTGGACAACTCACCTGTAAAGCTAATGCCTCTCTTGCTTCTTTTCTTTAATATATATTGAAACTTAGGGCATGGTTAGGATTAGAGATGTGGATGTTTGTTTTTACAGAAAGTCTCGGTACAGACCAAGCGAAAATGAGCCATCTACATGCAGTCCCTACTGTGGTTTTGTGCCTGTATTGGATTATATGTATACCATTAAATAAGTTTACGGTGAAACTGAGGGTTGCCAGCACTGTCTACCAACTTATTTCTTAGATACATGATTCTATAATCTTTGATGAACATCCGTTCCGAGGTATCAAACTTGGTATCGGGTATCAGTTCATGCTGGAGTGGTATGTATTGGCCGATACCGTATCGGCCAATATATATATATATATATATATATATATATATATATATATATATAACAAAAGGCAAAAAAGAAAATAGAAAAAGAGTAATTGTATCGGTCAGTATCGGCTGCTACTGACCTGTATCAGTCCAATACCGGTACAACCCTGATGTCGGTATCGGTTCTCAACGAAACTGATACTGATACGTATCGGTATCGACTGAGTTTTGATACCATGGTCCATACAACCATTAGAGAGTATAATACATTTCTTTGTGATCATATTTTTCAAGCAGTAGAGGTTTCTAATGGTTTTACTTTGCATTGTATATATATATATATATCATGCTCTGATGTTTTGTTTTTTACTGTTCAAAAAAAGATAAAAAAATTGATGTTTTATTTCATTGGAAATGAGGTAATTACGTACATATATCCACGTGTTATCTGCTGGCATACCTGCAGGATCTGGCCATTATTGTTGTATAAGAAAACCAATTAACTAGAATGGGTCGTGGAGTGAGCAGCGGAGGCGGGCAGAGTTCATTAGGCTACCTGTTTGGAAGTGGCGAGGCCCCCAAACCCACCGCAAGACCAGCCCCACCTGCTCAAAACCCTGAACCTGCTGTAAATAACGGATCTGCTCATAAGTCTCCAGCTCCCTCACAGCCAGTTGATAACACCAAGCAGATTCCAGCGGGCATCCATTCTAACCCTGCAAACAACTACTTCAGGGTGGATGGTCAGAACAGTGGCAATTTTATAACGGTAACGACCGTATTCACATTAGTTTGCAATCTATTTATGCAAGATAATTTTCACGTCAATCTCATGATAAATTATAGTGTTTAAAAATTAAGTAATCCTTTACTAAAAGGCTGGTGTTACTACCACACCACTTTATGTTACAGCCACCTCACTTACATAAAGGAAAATTTTATTTACTGTTATAACTAGATGATAGAGATCGTCTTTCGTCCCAATCTTCCACACAATAGATCTTGAGCTCATAGGCCTATTCTCAGATGGTCAGAGGTTGATTCCAGGTGGCACACATCCCAAAAAGTAAATGTTATTAGTGTACCATCAAACATGGTTCACATTGGGATCTGTGCCATGTGGAATCATCCTCCAACCATCAAACATCATTGATTTAAAGCAGTCATATTTCCTTTGTTTAAGTGAGGTGGATGTAAGATAAAGTGGTGTGGTAGTAACACCAGCCTATTAAAATATTCAAACAAATTAGTTCACAGAATCAACTGTAGTTGTTGGGTAGAATGTTTTGCTGCTCAACTTCTATAATCCAGATAACTCGATGAACTTGCCCAAATTTATTTGTTGAGAAAATAAGACGTTGCTATCGATGTTTTCCCATTCCAACAATCCATGAACTAGAGCTTCTAATGTGGAAAGCGTTTGCAAAGACGAACATAGTCTTTAATATATATGAATGTACATATCAGGGATCTGATGGCCATGATTGAATTTCGGCACACAACATAAAATGGTCACAAATATGAGGTCTATGATAGTTTTAAGCATATATTCCACATAAAAATCTCGTGTCCAGGGGAACCAGTTGACCCTTATGGTGTTCAATTGGTTGGACCTGAACACAGCCCTCAAAACTAGTAGCTCTAAATTCTGCTTATTAGTTTTCATGTTCAAATTTGGTCAACATTGAACCTTTAGAAGGTTTCCACCAGTTTAGTTGCTCGAATCCAACACCCTTACACTTAAACTGTGGTCTCGTCACTACAATGAAACATGGCTTCTGATGTATTTTCATTTTTCTTATGGTTGTTCCCAAGGATATTACAAAAAGTCCATTATTAATCAACTTTAAAAGATACACCATTAAAAATTTTGCTTTAAAAGATCCACCATTAAAAATTTTGCATGCGAATTCAACATTTCTGTAAAATGGATCTTTTCACCCTCTAGGATATTACTTAATTAGGTACCTGATCTGATCACTGATGGCAGTTCCCGGGTTATTCTCCTTCTGCCTAAATTGTCAAGCCTTGGGAGGTATACAGCTATTTATGAGCATGCAGATGAGTTAACACTTCGACATTTCACTGATTTGGAGCTCAAAAATATGCATGCATTTCTCTAGGTTGTCGGAGGGAGATTGACCCTACCCAGTGGTGCTCGGGTCAGGTATCTAGTAGTTACCAACTCTTGAGCCAATTGCTTCAAACATCAATATTTGCCCCTTTATTAAGCCACTAAGCGTGATTTATAGCTCATGTTTGTTCTTTATTCTCGACTGGTGCAGGATCGGCCTTCAACTAAGGTTCATTCCGCCCCAGGTGGTGGTTCTTCCCTCGGGTACCTCTTCGGAAACGGAGGTAACTAGCATGTAAGTGCTCTCTGTTTAGAACCTTAGCCAAAACAATATCTGACTTTGGTTATGTAATATAGCTCTCCTTCTTGCCTGGAATTTGTTTTATTGGGTTTGTTAAGAATTGTCGACTGAGATGGCGATTTATCAAGCAAAGTGTGATTTTTGAATTTTTCTGTAGACTATTTAGTTGTGAATGATTTTCTCTATATTTTATTTTAACAAGTGATGTTGATATTTGTGTGAAAAAAAACACTTAGGTGGGCTTCTTATAGCTGATGTTGTCTCTAAATGTACCTGAGCAATGTGTCTACTACCTTACATTGGAGTATCTAGTGGTCAATAAACTACCCCTCTGAAACGATGTCCATGATGCATATCGATGTTTCAAAATAGAAATTGGTATAATTATAGGAACCGACCTGATTTTTTGTGAATTAGGTTAACTGAGCAGTTCACCAAAAAACTGGGCGGTTCACTGGTAGGAAGAAGAAAAAAAAAATTCAAAGTTTTTGGATTTGTATCGCTATTTGCAGGCAAATATTATTTACCACCAACCAGATTTTCGCAGGTGAGTCCTGTTGATTGCCTTGAATTAGATGATGGAGATAGTTTTTTTATCCTAATCTTCCACAGGGTTGATCTTGAGATCACGGCCAACCTCTCAGCCAGTCAGATGTTGATTCCACGTGTTAGAAATCTCCAAAAGTGACTAGAGTACTCATGGTCTGCTCACGATAGTAACTTTGGGGGGATTTGTGCCATGTCAAATCACTATCTGACTGTTTGATAGGTGGACAATGATCTCAAGATCTCGTGTGGAAAGGTTGGGACGAAAAACGATCTCAATCGGTTGATTGAAAAGCAGTCAATGTCTCTCACGTGTGAAAACCCTAGGTGCGGACACCAAATATTTAGTTGCAAATATTGGTATCCTTTTGGTTTTTGATCAAACCGGCTAGGTTCCAGGTCCGATTTTTAAACCACTGATATATATCATTATTCTCACCACATGTTCTCGGAAAAAAACCAGGTTGCATAGGGCATGAATCAAAATGTCAGTTTTGTTTTCGGGACTGGCCGAAATATTGTCCAAAGTTTGGCATTTTGTTATCGTTTCAGTGCCGCCCAAAACTGATATGTTTCAGTCGAAATTTTGATCCATAGCACTATCGGGCCACCAACACCTTAGTGTCACTTGATGTGGGGCCAAATGCTGTGTCTAAGAGTATGAAAAAAAAAACCATGTAAATGTTTAAAACCTGTTCTAGCAATTTATTTTAAAACGCATTTTACCAACCCCAATATCGTCATAGAGATGCTTTTCGATCAATTTTTGATAATCATGTCGCACGCATGATGAAAAATGGTGCCATGTGTACAAATTCAGTGAGCCATTTCCTATATAAACTCTCCAATTGACCATCATCCTCGCCACTGTTATGCAAGTCTCCCATTAAAATGCTCCTCATTCGTAAAGTGAATAAATAATGTTTCAATCAAGATATTTTCAAAAATTCACTTTTTTTTACTAGTTGCAAATTTTGCAATTATATTGGAACTTATTATATAAAAGATGATTTTTCAAGATATTTTTTTACTGATTTTTTTATATATATATATTATCCATTCTTTCTAAATTCTCCCTTAAACTAAAATGGTCAAATGAATCACTAAAGTTTGACCATTTAGCATAAAGACATTGATCCGTTTACATTATATTAGCACATATTAGCTAGCCAATGTTAGGAAACATGCCTCTAAAGAGAGTAGACATCTAGGCTGCCTTGGCATAGCTCTTAGCCCTTGTCATAAGAGGTTCTCATCTTTTTTGTTAACATCATGCTATCTGCTTTAGCAAGTACTCTGTCTCCTTGATAATTCCTTACATAGTAAAATTTTATGCAAAATTTACTTATTCAGCAGTTCTACCCTCCTCCCTACTTATTCTTTGCCAGAGCAAATTTTATTTGCTTTAGTAGGAAACTAATAGAGAGCAAGGAGGTTGCTGCTAGAGAAAGTAAGTCCTAATTTGCAAGGAGTTAAAGAAAAGAGAATACAAATCAACTAAAGCAAACGAACTCTATTAACTCTATTGTGATAGGGGCTAACAAAGAGCTATGCCATATGCAGCCCTATACACCCAAAAGCTTGAAGTCAAACTCCCTATGCTAGCATGTACTTTCACAGATTTGCATGCTCTCAAATAGTTGTGCACTCCTTGAGGTATGCCCAACTCTCTCTCTCTCTCTCCATTGAATAACTTTTAGAAAATACATTTAAATGAGGCCCTTTTCATAATACATCCGGATCAAATGTCGCTGATCTTATGAGCTAAATAATCCCTGAATTCCTTAGCTAGATTAACCAGGAACAAGTCACTTTTGATAATAGAAGTGATAATCATAGTGACAAATTTCTCCGAAATTCACCAAAATAAGGGGTCAGGCGAAACTATCAACAAAATTTTAGTGATTTCTCCAAAATTAACAAAATTTGACAAAAATTGATGAATTTTTTTAAAAAAATAATTATTAAGATTTTTATAAATATTAAATATAATTCATAATTATATTTTTGGTACTCGAAATTTTCCCATAACTTAAAAAAAATTTCCGATATTTACCTGAAATGACCCCCTAGCTAAATAATATCAAGACCGAAATTGGTCAATATGGTGAGACTCAAGTCCATGGTTACTTATTTATTTTTTATTTTTTTGAGATGCCATAGAGCATAGACAACCCAGATGTAGTAGTGCTTGTGCAAACTTGCACACAGAAAAGATCCATTTTTGGTATGACACAGTAAGAGGAACCTGCACAAAGGGCAGCAGCAGGCTTGGAAATTAGAACCCACGGCCTATTAATTCCACAAGGGAAGAGGATACCAGTTTAGCGAGCTGACGCTCAACGGGTAATATCAGTCATTGGATAAAATCTAAAACACTGAAAATTTCAATCCACATTTTTAGGTACCAGACCCAGTAAAAGCTTTAAAGGGTTTATTTAAAACTGCTCTTTTAGAGGTTTATAGAAGCCGCAATTTCCAGTATGGCAACCAAACCACAATCTTAACCAAGGATCAAAATGTCGGGTTGGATTTCAGTTTCGGGCATGACGGAAACCGAAAACCGAAATTTTGGCCTCCATACAAATATGGACCAAGATTTCGGTTTCGTTTTGGGCATGCCCGAAACTGAAATGTTTCGACCTAAAATTTGAAATTTCAGCCGAAAATTTGATCCATGATCTGAACCAACGAGGCGTCTCATCAGTTGACCATGATAAAGAAAAATATAAGGAAGAAACGGTACACTAGCTGGCCCAAATGGTCTAGTCCAGAGGTTACTGAGGAGCCTCAGGAAAAAGGCCATGGAACCTCAGGGAACGAACAATTGAAGTATACCCATAACACTCATCTCTCGGATTTGAACTAAAATCTATAATCAAGATTGAGAAAAGCCACTGCTCTAGATCATCACTGATAATAACATTTTAATCGCATCAGCAGGCAGCCAACGCAGTGCAAAGAACCGCATTCCCAACATAGTATACCGGCTTGTGTGAATGGGTGCACTTGTGACCAAAAGTTCGTAATCTCGGAGGACAAAATGGGAGCATGATACAACCATTATCTACAGGTATAACTTTTCGTAGTTTTCGACTAGAATCAAACTCAAACTCACGAGCACCGACCATAAAAACCACGTACTCCAGGATGAAATTATGATCAGGGTTAACAGGTACCTCAGCATATTTACTGCCACTTGGATGTTTTGTTAGATGGGTTCAGCCAACCCGAACCATCGGATAACCACAACGGCAAACCTGCGCTCTGTCACCACCAACTTTACAACTCGAATCGCAACCCAGCATCAAATACACTAAAGGGTGGCACCCCTAGTTGCTTCATGTTGATTTTGAAAGAACCCCGTTGCTCGAACGGCCCCGTTTCTCTTTGATCAATGGTGCTGAGCTACCTGGCAGCATGAGAGGAAAAAGAGAGGAATTGAAATCAAACTGAACATGCCTAATTGGGAAAAAACAAGCTCCTCAAATAAAATTATATATATATATATATATATATATATATATATATATATATATATATATATATATATATATATATATATATTATGGCATTAGTCCGAATATCAGGTGCCAAGGCAATATACACAAGATTGATCAGATCCATCAAATTTTTATTATTTTGAAAAAACACCTTATCCACCTTTCAAATGGTGGTCAAAGTTGGAAAAAATTAAATGCAGCAGGTACGTTGAGCGTCACCAAATATTTAACCATGTTTTTTAAGGCCAAAAGAGTTCTCTTTTTTAATTATTTTTATAGATCACATGTGCCACGTGGTCAGTGATCCCAAAACTAGGGCTGTGCAGAAAAACGACCGAACCGACCTGACCGAAGCCGACATAAAGTTCGGTTCAGTTTCAGTTTTGGAAAAATGGCTTATCGGGTTATCAGTTCGGTTTTGACATAAAAAACCCGAAACTGAACCAATAAGAAACCGATAAGGGTACTACTTAAGTGCATACAAAAATAGGTTTTCCGTTTAAAAAAAAATAATAATAGGGTTTACCTAAGTAATAGGTATTATTTTCCCTTTTTTACAAATAATAGGGGTTTACCTTTTTTTACAAATGATAGGTATTATTTGTAAAAGGAAAATTTTACAAATAATAGGTATTATTTGTAAAAAGGAAATCACAAAAATATATATTATTTGTAAAATTTCCTTTTTTTTAAAAAAAATTTTACAAATAAAAAAACTGAGGTTTAGAAACCGAAAACCGACCGAACTGATAACTATCGGTTTGGTTTAGCAAGAAAACCGACCTGATAACACCCCTACCCAAAACGGGTTTTTTGGGGGGATCATGTGCCATGTGGCACGTGATCTCGACAACAGTACAGCATTCAAACGCTGCATTACTAGTCCACAGACCCCATCAGGTCGAGTCGGGTGTATCATCGGGTTGGGCCCGACCCGTTGACAGTCCTAATTTTTGCCCTTTGGATGTCATGGCCCGTATGTTGCAGTGACGGCTGTTTTATCTCAGTTTATTCATGCAATTCCATTGTTCCGTGATTATTTCTTCTTTTCACAAGGGCAGAAAGGCTCGCCACAGCATCATGGTGCTCAGCACCTTCTTATCATGCACCTGAACCGAAGATTATCTGATCGATGAATAGCTCTCATTGCAAAGCTAGATGACCTATCATGTGTCCCTCTAAATGTACATTACAAAGACCATTCAGTGATCACCTCAAAAGGTGTGTGGTATATATATATATGTATGTGTGTGTGGACAAGAGACAGTATCCATGAAGGTAGCACTTTCACGCTACCTTCGAGTACTACTAGATCACATGCTACGAAATTGTGAGTTCCACTACATTCTCAAGGGTTCAACCAGTTCCCTGTGGATTTAAGAAAAACAAATTGGACTTTTTTGCCCTTCAAATCATAGGGCAAACCAAATATCGTAGTTCGCCACCGAAACATGGTGCATTGAAGTTTTCCAGCTTTGATCCAAATATTCAACAGTGGAAAAGCACCTTTCTTATTTATTTTTCAGATGGTACCTCATTGACCCTGAGCAAATTGCCGTGGCAACCAATCCTCGAGTTGGGTGCCACGTCAACATGCCCAATGTCAATTAACAAACATCTAAAAACCGAAAGGTTATTTTCTACAGTTAAATTTTAGGTCAAAGGCAGTGTTACTTGGACACGTGGCACGGGTGCCAAGTGTCAAGGTGCCAATAGATGTTTGGCACGCCAATTTCTAAAAATTCGAATACGGTGGCACGGTCATAAGAAAAATAAAATTAATAAATAAAACATATATAGAAAAAAATTGAAGGAATATCATAGAGAACCAATTTAAATATGTAATGAAAAGATTCATAATATATGTCGTGAATCTAAATAAACATATATTATAGTATAAAATCGTTTTCCACAACCCAAACCTTTGTTTCAATGGTTACAAAACTTTACACATTTTTCTTTTAAAACAAAGTTCATTATATCGTTGTCAAAACAATGAGCATTTTAATAGTAATATGAGGTTTTTCATATATGTCTAGAAGTTTCGTGTTGTTTGAGGAGTGTCGGCACGGGTGCCAAGTGACACCAAGTGTCGGCACGGCAAAATCCCAAAAGTAGAAGTGCCAAGGAAACACTGGTCAAAGGTGATTATTTTAAATGGGTTTAGGCGGCAAACCAGATCTTTAATCTGTGATTTGAAGGACCTATTTATATTTTTCATTTTTTTCTAAAACCCTCTGGGATGAGCTGAACCCTTGAGTAAGCCACTCGTGATCACATGCCACGTGGCATGTGATCATGAGTTACACTACATCCTCTTAAGGGTTCAGCCAGTCTACGGTTTTAGGGGAAATGGACTCTTTTACCCTTCAAATCACTGGTCCAAGATCTTGGTTCGCTGTCCAAATATGAGCCATTGAAATTTTCCTTTGACCCAAATTTCAAATGCAGAAATAACTTTTTTCTTGGATGGTCGTTGATCGACCTCATGTTGACATGGCGCTTGATCTTCAAGTTGGGTGCCACATGGCACCCAACTGACTTGAGTGCAGTGTCTGGGGCTACACTCGAACGTATAGTCTCGGGCCTGTATATATATATATATATATATATATATATATATATATATATATATATATATATATAAAGACGTGTCAAGTGAATGTAATACAAAGATATCAATATTGGAGGTCAGACAAATCCAGATTTATAAAAGCTGGAAAACCTTCTTTGTACCTTGGTTAGAGGGTGCAGAGACGACTTTTGGGTTGGGCTTGTAATGCTCGTCTACAGCGTCATCTTTTGAATGTAGACATGATGCTGTTGATGGTTCCAAATTTCCAGGTGCCTGCTGAAAGGCCTGATTTTTAGTAATAGGATCTCGAAAGTACAATATAAGCAAGGAAATATGTAAGAGGAGGAAAAATTCTGTACACTTGGCATACACAAATCTATCACCATGAGCAAGAATTTGAAATGGTTGACTAAAAGAGTATGCTTGGACTAAAGTTTGATTTGAACAGGTCTACTCCAATGATCAACCATTCAAATGGTTGCCAAGAGTGGCAGATTTATGTATATAGCAGCAGCTGTGCACGTAAGAGCACAGAATATCGCCTCCAGGCTAAGAATACTATAGAGGTGTAAAGATGATACATTAGAACTGCTTACATTTAAAAAGAAAATAAGAGGAATACTGGTATATGAGAAGCATTTGCAGATATTTTCCCTGAGAATAACCCATTTTAGGCCACAGGGCATACATTTTAAGCGATCCAAGTCATCAAAGTCGTAACACATATTTCACGGGCCCAAAATCACGGTCATTGAGGCTTTGAACCGTCCGATCTATGCACTTTAATATGAATGGTTGGGCATATTTTTCATGGTCGATATTAAAGCACTCAGATTGGATGGTTCCGATGCTCTGATATGCGTGATTTTTGGCTGAGTGTGGTACAAGTGATGCCTATATACATTAAATAGTTCAAATGATCAAAGATGTATGCCACGCGGCCTAAGTGAGGAGCTCGCCACAAACATGGATCAGAACCCCAAATCAGTAGTACCATGATGGCCAAGATTACAACAAAATTTACAAAACTTCAAAAATAAACTCATGTTCTTTGTGATCAGCGTAACTGTCTCAGTGTTTGCCTCTCACAGGATGCAAGAAATAGAACATGAGAGCCTTGTTATTATATCGTCTCACCCAAGCTCTCAGTATCGAATATCTTGGACAGATACCATATCTGCCGATATTTTTATTATTAAAAAAATAAAAAAGAAATAGAAGAAAGAACTTTATTGGTCAGTATCAGCCAAAACTGACCCGTATCCGTCCAATACTGATACCACCCTGAAACCTATATCGGATCTCGACGAAACCGATACGTATCAGATTCAGCCAAGTTTTGATACTATGATCTCATCAAACCAGCCAATGGCCCTCCCTGGGGCCTCCTCCTGCTTCAACCAGATCACCAACACTTTGAGGTGCCCTCCACAAGTGGATCCAAATCCATCTCTTAGGATATGGATCCCACTAATGCAACTGTAAATTCCTCCGAAGTGCTGTTGTACTAGCCCAACCGTGATTAAAGGAGGCCAACATGTAACCAACAGTGTCCTGAATAATTCATCCTCCACCTGAAAATTTTGGATTTCTGAGAAAGCATCCATCGAAATTCAATTTATCCACACCCAGAGGTGACGTAGTCCACCGGATCAATTTAGCCAAAGCCCGGCTCAGCCCGTTTATTCATAAATTTCTTTTGATTTACAAAATTTCTATACTCATAAAAATAGAAAATTTCATATTTTGCAAGTACTTTAAGAAGTTAATATCTATTTCCAAAAACATGAAAGTTTTAAAATAGAAAATCTGTAGTTCTTTAAGGATTTCTTTTTTAAATATTGCAAGTGAGAATATAGTTATCATATATGAGAGCCCAGTGGGATTAGGCCCAAGCCTGGCCCATTTAAATTCTCGGCTTAAAAGTGCTAGCCCAAGGTAGACTGTGGGCATTATGTCAAGCTCGAACCCTCCTTAAATTGGACCGGGCTACCCAGCCCATTGCCACACTTACTCCCTAGTCTTAGCATGTACAATGATTTCAACGATAAGCATCCAAATGAATCAAAAGTCCATAGTCTACGGCCTTGAAGGGAACATTCCAAGAGATAATTCCTAGTTCATTATTCGAAAAGAACTCTGAAACCAAATGATCTTCTACATGACAAATTTGAAGAGGCATGGGAACCGAAAAAATGGCATCCAAATGAATCAAAAGTCCATATTCTACAGCCTTGAAGGGGAACATTCCAAGAGATAATTCCTAGTTCATTATTCAAAAAGAACTCTGAAACCAAATGATCTTCTACATGACAAATTTGAAGAGGTATGGGAACCGAAAAAATGGCATGATTTCTCCCCAAAAATCGACATCACATACGTCATCCACTATCTATCTAATCTAATGATTGAAGTCCTCCACATTGTTCAAAATCTCGTCTGAAACTGATACGTACCAGTTTCAGAGGTCACCGGCACGATACTCTCAATGTATCTTACCGGTACGATACATATATATTGATAATGTATTGAACAATACATACTAATGTATCGTCCGGTAAAACCGGTATTTTAAATTATGGTCCTCCATAAGTTTTTTATTTAGGTTTCCATATCCTGGACTCTCTCAAACTTGATACAGATCCGTTATCCCAAACTCCAATAGTGCTTCCATATATTTCTCGTAACTCTGTATGTTGGGATGTGTCTATTTCCAAATCATCCTTACCAAAGGCCATTTACATAGAAGAGCCAAGTTTACTTCCTTCAATCTTCTTATTCCAAACCCCAATCAAATTATCACCAAATCCTAATTAACTAGAGGACACTTTTTCTAATCTCTCATGTCGTTCCAACGGTCAAAAACTATATGATAAGTTCATTGATTCTATGTTTGATGTGGTCCTGTGGATCACTGTTGAAGTAACAGTCAACAAATCGGGAGTCGCCAACAAGTCAGGAAGAGTCCGAGTCGGGAAAAAATGGGTCAAAGTCAGAAAAAATCAGGGAAGAGGAAGAAGAAGAAGAAGAAAATAGAAGGAAAAAAGGGTACTTGTGTCCCCCGGAAGTGGTGGCCGCCACCAGATTTGCAGGTGGTCAGAGTGTGGTCGCCGTGATGTCTAGGGAGCCGGGAAAGCAATGTTACTTAAACACGGGCACATGTGCCAAGTTTCAAGGTGTCAATAGATGTTTGGCACGCCAATTTCTAAAGATTCTAATACGGCGGCATGGCCTTAAGAAAAATAACTTAAATAAGTAGAACATATATAGAAAAAATATTGATGGGAAATCTTAGAAAGCTAATTAAGATATGTAATGAAAAGAAACATAATATATGTCATGAACCTAAATAAAATTATGTTATATCAAAAAAATTGTTAGCAACGACCCAAACCATTTATTTTGTAGTTACTAAACTTTATAAAAAAAAATTTGTTAAATGAAATTCATTTATCGTTGTCAAAACGATGAGCATTTTGATAGTATTATGTGGTATTTTCAAATATATATAGAGACCCGGGATATGTGCCCGGGCGTAGAGATTTCTCTGCCTGCGCCCATTAATTTAGAAATGACCCGTAGCACCTTTTTGTGCGAAGCGACGTCTTATGTTATAATCATTTAACCCCGCTTTAACCAGAGTTACCAATGTCAGAATTTGAAGCGTAAAACGGTGTGAAAAGGCAAGAGATACGATGCCAGACATCGGGGTTGCAATGGCCATTATTACAATTAGAAAAGTGTATTTGAGGCGGCAAATTTGTGAATTAAAAATTACTTTTCATCTTTGCCCTAATTTTACACTTCTCAAAGCGTTGTAAGAACCATTTTCCCGAATTAAGGTGAGTCCCTTTTATTTTCTTTCCGCTTCAAATATGAAACACTAGCGCCACTATATAGAAGCATTGTCCCTTCCTTGACAAAGCGCTAACACTTCTTTAATGAAGCGTTAGCGCTTCTATGAAGAGGCGCTAGTACTATGACGTGGAAGCGACGACGCTCCTAGTGAGCGAACCGATCGGTATCTAAGAGAAGATAAGTAGTTCAACTATCGTTCAAGGGAAAGGGGAGATCTCATGACCAACGGGTAGATATGTGCTTCATTTTTTAGCAATATCATAGGTTTCATTGAGAGCTTTCTAAAGCTCACAAACAGATTCGAAGTAAATATAACTTCCTGCCAACTAAGGCTCCATGGAGTTCAAAAGCCAATCAATAAGAATGCAAGGCTTCACATTCCTTTTTGGTATATCAGATGATTGAGTGTCAGGTTTAGGTGGTTATCCCATGAGATATCGTAGAGTGACCTTTGATATGAAGTCTAATTGACCAAGACTATGCCAAAAATACTCCATGTTTAATTTGATATCGGTGGTAAAAGGGTCGAGGAAAAAATATGTTAGAATCCATAGAAAAGCACAGTAGAGAATAATAGAGGAAAAAAGAAGGTCCAAGCGCTACGTACCAATCACGATAACCTTGTAAATCTCATAAAAAATGATCAAGTATCTTGAAACCTCAAACACCACCCAACCATAGTCACAAAAGTCTTATTTTTTATATATAAAAAAATTATTAAAGTCGGCAACTCACAATATCGGGGTGGTATCGGACCGATACGGGTTACTATCGGCCGATACTATCTCGATATCGGTTGATACTAATTGATACCAACAATGATTTCTTTCTTTTTTTAAAAAACTTTTCCTTTAAAAAAAAATTGACCAATACAATATCAGCGATACCATATCCTTGTCAGCTGATACGTATTGGTCCAAGATTTTCAACACTCGAACCGAGTTTGATACCTTGTTCCCGACTACATTGCCAATTAATCGATGATGTTTGTGACGCTGCCCGATTTTTTTCACTTAATACTTAAAAGTACAAATTTTTAAGTTTTGAGGCTATTGCCCTCCCAATTGTCTCTAGACTCTCTGCGTATCGTCGGCCCCTCGACACTCTTTCTCGCATTGTTACCTTGGCACTTCTACTTTTGGGATTTTTGTCGTGCCGACACTTCGAGCAACTTGGCACACATGGGGATACTTGGACACTCCCCAAACAGCACGAAACTTCTCTCTCTCTCTCTCTCTCTATATATATATATATATATATAGAGGGAGAGAGAGAGAGAGAGGCCTGAGACTATGCGCTCGGGTGTAGAGATATCACTGCGCTCATTAATTTAGGCATGACACGTAACGCCATTTTGTGCGAAACGGCGTCTTACGTTTTAATCATTTAACCCAGCTTTAACTAGAGTTATTACTGTCAAAATCTGAAGCGCAAAGCGGTGTGAAACGGTAGGGGATACGGTGCCTGACATCGGGGGTTGCAATGGCCATTATTAACATTCGAAAAGTGTATTTGAGGCGGCAAATTTGTCAATTAAAAAATTCACAAATTACTTTTCATCTTTGTCCTAATTTTACACTTCTCAGAGTGCAGTAAGAAGACACAGCAAATCGAAGACCTCCTCTTCCTTTTTTCCGAATTAAGGTGAGTCCCTTGCACTTTCTTTCCGCTTCAAATATGAAGCGCTAGCTTGCTATATAGAGGCGTCGTCCCTTACTTGACAGAGCGCTAACACTTCTTTAATAAAGCATTAACGCCTCTATGAAGAGGCGCTAGCGCTACGACGTGGAAGCGACAATGCTCCTATTTAATGTCTTCTTCTTTAAACTGATTCTTTTTATGATTCATAGATTGTTAAGATGGTTCTCAAGACTCCAACGACTAAATGCACCATTGTGAGGTGTTAGTCGATCTAAGACGAGGAAACGAAACATAGGAAAACTCTGCTTTCAGAATTAGTCTTTAGACAATTCTTTTTTACAGCAAAGGATTTGAAAAGCGTTCACGGCCTCCTGGACTGCATCATCAAGTTCTGGGTTGGGAAAAATGTCTGAAATTTTGGGAAGACCCCTATCAAATTTCACCCACTTGATTTTCAATTGATCACTGGTCTTCGAATGACTAACCCTCGCCGTTACCCTCTTTCCTGAAGACCAGACGATCAGAATGAAGTATTTCAAGGGCATTAACCCCTGTAAGGAGGGAACATATCCTCGATGCCATTAATGGCATAGCTGAGGGTGGTAACGATGACTTCTTGAAGCTCTGTTTGTTGTTTGTTCTCACCACCAACTTCTTCCCAAACACAAAATACATCATCGACGACCCCTACCTTATTCTGTTTGATAATCTCTCAAATTTCAACGAATATCCATGGGTTGGTTTGGCGTACAAGCACATGCTGCAGTGTGTCTATAAAGCGAAGATGAATCGAGAAATTGCAGAGAGGGTAAATATCGTGCAAGAATATAATATTTATGGCTACACGATTGCCTTGTAGGTAACGTTGTGCTATAATTTTGGGTTTTCTTATATTTTTTATTTATGAAGTCCATAAAAACCTCATCACTATGTTCTTCCTCAAATATGGGCATACGAGATTAACCCGAAGAGTGCCTCAGCAAGGTCTGATGGCGACCGAAAGACCTGCGATCCTTCCATTATCGTGCGGAGGAAGTCGTTAGACATTGATGTCATTGACCTCGAAGAAGAAGAAGAAAAAGAAGAGGATGAGGAAAGATGGAGATGAGGAAGGAGAAGAGGCTCCTAAAGCCACCCTAGTTGTCGTTAAACACGTGTCAGGGACGTGGATTGATGAAAAATGGACGCAGTCTGCCGATGCAACTGTGAGAAGTCAGTTAAAGAGCGAAGCACGAACTTCGACGACATCAGAATACAGGTTCTCAAGATGGAACAAGAGAATAAAAAACTGAAGGACTAGAAAGCCCTAATCTTGAAGGAGCAGGATTGAGGTGGTAGAACAACCTAATCCTGAAAGATCAGGCGTCTCTGAAGGCAGAATGGACCAAAATCATGGGGGCGCTTCCCGAGGTATGCTATTTGTTTAATGCGCTAGACTATAAGAGCGCTAACGCTTCGTCCTGAAAGCGGCATCGCTTCGATTCTGAAGCGTCAGCGCTTCCACATGAAAGCGTTACCACTTCGGATTTAGATGCATTAGAGCTTCTAAATAAAAGCGGTAACGCTTCTTAAATGGAGTGCTAGCACTTCCAAATGAAAGCGGCGACGCTTCTGTTACAAGGCGTCGTCACTTCACCAAGTTGTATTACGTTACAAAGTAATGTCTCTTTTCTCATAATGTAGGACAACACTGTGGCAAGAAGCCTGTTGGGGCTCGTTGGGGAACATTCGACAGTTGTCCCCCAATGAAAAATGTCTGCCCCAAAACATTCATCAACCACCACCTCCTCTGCTACTGTGCATCAGAGGACTCAGCCCCAACCCACCCTAAAACAACCCTTTGCTGTTGTGGTACCCCGAAGCAACCTCAGCCCCAACCTCCACCACCTAACCCGGCAACCACCGGCTCCAACTGCATCTAAGAAGCAGCAAGCACCACCACCAAAGCAAATCCCAACCTCAATCCCCAACCTCCTAACCAAAGCAAACCCTAACCTCAGGTCCAACCTCCTACCCAAAACAAACCCCAACCTCCTACCCAAAGCAAACCCCAACCTCCTACTCCCTCCAAACCCCAACCTCAGCCCCAACCTCCTACCCACAGCAAACCCCAACCTCCTACTCCCTCCAAACCCCAACCTCATACCCAAAGCAAACCCCAACCTCCTATCCAAAGCAATCCCCAACCTCCTATCAAAAGCAAACTCAACCCTCAACCTCCACCAATTGTGTCTCATGACTCTGATCCTAAGATGCCCCGTACGCAACCATGAACGGAGAAGTCTTCAGTGCAAGCTGAAGACTACGACAAAGATGGCAAAGTCGTCTTCAGGAGAAGTGAGAGGAACCGGGGTAAAGCCACCGCCGTGATTCCTCCCTCTCAAACTCTCCTAAGAGAAAGGAACCCATTGTCTCTTAACCCCGCAAAAAGGCCAAAACGGTCCCCCATGGCACCATCGGAGGCCTATATGAAGGCTTTTTGGAAAAACCGAACAGTAAGAACGAGTAAGTATATCCCCTCACCAAATTTATTGTTGTAGATATAAAATAACTTATGTTTTAACTTATTTTTGAAACTGAATGTAGGGCTGCCATCTCAACTGTTGGGGGCTGACAGATTACCATCCAGCTGTTGCGCAACCTACAAGCTCCAATAAATTTTAATTGCCTAACCTCTCTGTTCCAGCGTTATCGCTCTTCGACGCAAAGCGCTTCAACATAGTTGCATTGTTGCTTCCACATAGAAGCGTCGCTGCTACCCCACAAAAGTGTTGGCGCTCTCCAAAGAAATGTGTCGTCGCTTCCTTTTTATTTTATTGATATTTTTACCTTTGTATGCAGAAAATGTCTGTGTACTTTAGGGTCCTCGACAAGGAGGACTTGCTTCCTGAAAAATTTCAGAAGACTTTCCGGATGTCCCCTTTGGGGCTCAAATGTATGACCGCGAACTTTAAAGCATTTGAGCTGAATAAGAGAATACAGTTTTCCTCCCAGCCGATTTAGGGGAGCGGTGTAACGTTTATGCCAATTTTTTTGAAGCGCAACATGGCACGAAGCCGATGGGGCGTTTCCTTTTCAATAGGAATCGTGCCTTGTCAGTGTTGGATTGCAAAGCTATATTTATTTTGATCATGGGTAAAATCTCGGAAAAACGATACGTATCGTCCAACCCCAAAACTGATACGTATCGGACGATACATTGAAATGTATCGTCCGAAATTTTAGGTTTTTGTATGGGAGCCACCGATACGGTACCTTGAATGTATCGTATCGGTGAGGTCCAAAACCGATATGTATCGGTATCAGACGATATTTTGACCCATGATTCTGATTCATATCGACAATCCACTTCATCGGGTGCTTGCTTGTGCCACCCTCTCAAAACACACGGTCGTTGTCATGGACCCCAACCCCGATAAAACACGGACATCGAAATCAGAGCCTTGGTAAGCTTGAAGACCTTGTGGATCGTTTCTTAAAACAAAGCGATAACGCTTATGTGACGAAGCGTCAACGCATTTGTTTCGGAGCGTCAACGTTTCTAGTTCGAAGCGGCAATGCTTCTATCTCAGAGTGTCAACGCCCCTTATTTTTAAAATTTATTTAGTATTTTTTAAATGTATGTGTAACCTGATGGAGAATTTTTTATATATGCGGGACTATCCTTGGAAGTGTATCGGCGTAAAAAATGGGCTACGCTAAAAAAAATGGTTATGACTGTGGGGTTTTTTGTGATGAAGTACGTAGAGGGCTTCACCAAGGCGCTCCCGCTCATGTTTACGCAGGATGACATGCTTTGATGCAGGGTCGAGATTGGGCACTCCATCGCTACTCATGTAGAGCAATGGGATGCAGGTGACAAAGAAGCGTTGAATTAATTTTTTTGTTATAATAGGTTGTAACTTATTTTCTGTAAATTAATCTTTGTAAAGTTGTACAATTTATCTTTGTAAGATTTATACAATGTAAATGGAAGACTTTTGATCTTTGTAAAATTGTACAATACTACAATTTATCTGAAAAGATTCAATTGTTTGGACAAAACTATAGCAACGCAGAATCAATAATCTGGCCAAATTTTCACTTCAAAAGCTAACACCATACCTAACTTCATTTGACTAATGAAGCGTCAACGCTCCTGCTTCGTATCGCTAGCGCTTCTAGGTCGAAGCGAAAACGCTCCATTATTTTCACACCATAACTAACTTCATTTGACTAATGAAGCGTTAGTGCTCCTTCGTACCGCTAGCGCTTCTACGCCTAAGCGATAATGATCCATTCACTTCATTATTTTGACACCATACTTAACTTCAATTGACTAATGAAGCGTCATTGCTCCTTCTTTGTATCACTAGCGCTTCTTCGTTGAAGCGATAACGCTCCAGTCAACTTCATAAGCTAGCATCATACCTAACTTCATTTGACTAATGAAGCGCCAACGCTCCTTTTTTGTATCACTAGCGCTCCTTCGTCGAAGTGATAACGCTCCATTCAGTTCATAAGCTAACATCATACCTAACTTCATTTTCCTAGAGTTAGGTATGGTGTTAGCTTATGAACTGAATGGAGCGTTATCGCTTCAATGAAAAAGCGCTAGCAATACGAACGAGCGCTAACGCTTCATTAGTCAAATAAAGTTAGATATGGTGTCAAAATAATGAAGTGAATGAAGTATTATCGCCTCGGCGTAGAAGCGCTAACGATAAGGAGCACTGGAACTTCATTAGGTAAATGAAGTTAGTTATGGTGTAAAAATAATGAAGTGACTGGAGCGTTATCTCTTCGACGTAGAAGCGCTAGCGATACAAAGCAGGAGCACTGACGCTAAATTAGTCAAATGAAGTTAAGTATGGTGTTGGCTTATGAAGTGAAGTGAAAATTTGGTCATACTATTGATTCTGCATTGCCATAGTTTTGTCCAAATAATTGAATCTTTTCAGATAAATTGTAGTATTGTATAGGTTTATAAAGATAAATGGTAAAGATCAAGAGTCTTTCATTTATATTGTATAAATCTTACAAAGATAAATTGTACAACTTTACAAAGATAAATTTAAATTGCAAAATTTTAGAAAGATTAATTTACAAAAAGTTACAACCTATTATAACAAAAAAATTAACTCAATGCTTCTTCATCACCCGCATCCCATTGCTCTTCGACGTGAGTAGCGATGGCGAGCCCAATCTCGGCCCTGCATCGAAGCATGTCATCCTGCATAAACGTGAGCGGGAGCGGCTTGGTGAAGCCCTCTACATACTTCATCACAAAAGCCCCACAGTCATAAATAACCATTGTTTTGGTGTGGCGCGCTTTTGACACATACACTTCCAAGGTTAATCCCCATAAATTGCATCGGTTGATCCATAAATATATAAAAGGGCTGGCAAATACTCCGTCTGTCAAAAAAATAAATGGCCAGAAGTTACACATACATTTCAAAAATACTAAATAAAATTTTAAAATAGGGCCGCTGACGCCCCAAGAGAGAAGCATTGGCGCCCCGAAATAGAAGCGTTGACACTCCGAGATAGAAGTATTGCCACTCCGAACTAGGAGCATTGACGCTTCGTCACATAAGCGTTATCGCGTCGTTGGAGGGCGATATCGCTTTGTTTTGAGAAATGATCCACAGGGTCTTCAATCTTACCCGGGCTCTGATCTCGTCGTGAAATTTCGACGTCAGTGTCGTATCCGGATTGGAGTCCACGACAACGACCATGTGTTTTGAGGGGGTGGTAGAAGCAAGCGCCTAATGGAGTGGATTGTCGATATGAATTGGAATAAATAGAGCTTTACAATCTAGTGCTGACAAGGCGCGATTCCTATCGAAAAGGAAACGCCGCATCGACTTCATGTCATGTTGCACTTCAAAAAATTCGGCGTAAGCATTACACCGTCCCCCTAAGCCAGCTGGGAGGAAAGCTGCATTCTCTTCATTATTCGTCTCAAATGTTTCAAAGTCCGCGGTCATACATTTGAGCCCCAAAGGGGACATCCGGAAAGTCTTCTAAAACTTTCCAGGAAGCATGTCCTCCTCTTTGTCGAGGACCATAAACTATGTGGACATTATCTGTAGACGAAGGTAAAAAGGAAGCGACGACACATTCCTTTGGGGCGCGTCAGCGCTTCGGTGAGGTAGCAACGGCGCATCTATATGGAAGCGGCGGCGCAGCTGTGTTAAAGCTTTGTGGAAGCGACGACGCAGCTATGTTGAAGCCTAGCGCTTCGTGTTGAGGAGCGATAACGCTAGAACAAAGAGGTTAGGTGATTAAAACTTATTGGTTCTTCTATTTCATCTGGGGCTTGTAAGTTGCGCAGTAGCTGGACGGTAATATGTCGGTCCCCAACAGTTGAGATGACAGTACTACGTTCAATTTCAGAAATAACTTAAAACATAAGTTATAATATATTTACAATGATAAATGTGGTGAGGGGATATACTTACTCGTTCTCACTGTTCAGCTTTTCCCAAATAGCCTTCATATAGGCCTCCTTGATGCCGTGGGGGCTGTTTTGGCCTTTTTGCGGGGCTGAGAGACCATGGGTTCCTTTCTCTTAGGGAGGGTTTGAGAGGGAGGAATTACGGCAGTAGCACGACCCCAATTCCCCACTTCTCCTAAAGACGACTGCGCCATCTTCAGCTTGCACTGAAAACTTCTCCTTGGTGCATGGTTGCGTATGGGGCATCTCAGAATCGGAGTCATGAGACGCAGTTGGCGGCGGTGGAGGGTGCGGCGTGTCACGGGGACACAACCTGACACTGGCTATCACACCCATACGGCGCCTCACTGCCGCTACAGCGATGCCAGCCTACCCAACCATCACTCTGATACCACCTGCCTAGAGTACGAGAACTCCCGTTCACAGTTGCCTTCTCCCGAGGCCAACCATATAACGCATTGTATCTCCTCACCACACGCATGCCAACACACAGTGGCTTGGTTTTTGCCGCCTTCCATCCATCCTGCCTACTAGTCCCTCGATGAGCATGCAGCTCATGTTGTCTCATTCCATACATGCATCGCCGACATACTGAACCAAGCCCACCATCGTGTGTGGCCCACGCGACCAGCACACATCAGCATCCGGCCCTCAACTAACGTGCACCACAGTGTCCCACGTAGCCTACGAGCGCCTCCCTCATAGCCAACCCATATGTACCGCGACGCGTAGCCCGAGGCCATATGACAACCTCACCTTGGATGACACACGGCATCGCCGCAAAGACATCCTAGGCCCACCCTTTCAGACCTAGGAGACCATCGTGCGCCCTCTAACACCACGAGGCCCTATGTGTAGGAAAGTAGCTCCCCTCCCCCAAGTATGGGCTAAACACCACCTCAAGCCAAACAGCAAGAGAACCTCAAAGGTATTGGTTTGACATACCATCGTGGCACACAACCTCTGTCTGTGGCACACGAAACCCATGCAACACCAACAACGTCCCTGAGATCAGCTTCCATGCCCCACGCACATTTAGTCACCACACTAGATCCTTACCTAGCTCGAGTAGCCATCCACGCCATACATACGAGGAGCACACACGCACCGCAAGGCCTCATGCCTCCACGCTCACGCACCACACAGCAAGCTCCAAAGCCCGCCCGCCTTCCTGCTAGCCAAACGCCCAACTCCTAGGCCACCATGCCTTCTTACTAGTACCCAGATTAATGACGTCGTCACAGGCGGCTGAGGTTGGGGTTTGCTTTGGGTAAGAGGTTGGGGTTTGGAGGGAGTAAGAGGTTGGGGTTTGGAGGGAGTAAGAGGTTGGGGCTGAATTTGGGGTTTGCTTTGGTTAAGAGTTTAGGGCTGAGGTTGGGGTTTCCTTTAGTAGGAGGTTGGGTCAGAGTTGGTGGTGGTGTTTGCTGCTTCTCATATGCAGTTGGAGTCGGTTGTTAGTTAGGTGGTGGAGGTTGAGGTTGGGGCTGAGGTTGCTTCGGGGGTACAACAGCAGTAGAGGGCTGTTTTAGGGTGGGTTGGGGCGGATTCCTCTGATGTTGTGGTTGAGTCCTCTGATGCATAGCAACAAAGTAGGAGGTGGTGGTTGATGAATAATTTTGGGAAACCTTTTTCGCTAGGAGATAACTGTCGGATGTTCCCCAACGAACCCTGGCAGGCTTCTCGCCACAATGTTGTTCTGTAATATGAGAAAAGAGACATTACTCTGTAACGAAATACAACTTGGCGAAGCAACCTACGCCTCACAACAAAAGCGTCATTTCTTTCATTTGGAAGCGGTAGCGCTCCATACTCGAAGCGGTAACGCTTTCATTTGGAAGCGCTAGCGCTTCATATAAGAAGCATTGCCGCTTTTATTTAGAAGCACTAACGCATCTAAATCCGAAGCAGTAACGCTTTCATGTGAAAGCATTGGCGCTTCAAAATCGAAGCGATGCCGCTTTTAAGACAGAGCGTTAGTGCTCTTTTAGTCTAGCGCATTAAACAAATAGAATACCTTGGGCAGCACCCCCATGTTTTTGGTCAAGGCCGCCTTTAGAGACGCTTGATCTTTCAGGATCAAGTTGTTCTGCTGCCTCAGATAGTCATGCTCCTTCAAGATCAGGGCGTTCTGTTCCTTCAGTTTTTGATTCTCCTATTCCATCTTGAGTACTTGTAGTCTGAGGTTGTCGAAGATAGTGCTTCGCTCTCTGACTGACTTCCTCTTCCTCTTCTTCGAGGTCAATGACATTAATGTCCGACCCCTTCCTTTGCACGATAATGGGAGAGACCGCAGGTCTTTCACCTGCTTCTTCTACAGATCTCCCCCAGTTCGCCGAAATTCCTCTATCACAGGTTGGCTCTCCTTGTAGGGTGTGCACACGAGTTCCCGAAAGGCCTACAATAAGATAGATTTTCTATATTATTGACAATATATAAAGAATTAAGAAAATCGACATCGCCTCGTTTGGCAGGCGGCATCGCCTAGTTTGGCACGCGACATCGCTTCTGCTGGAAAGCAACTTCGCTACATTCTGAAAGCGATGTCCCTTCGTTAGAGAGGCGACATCCCCTCGTTAAAGAGGCGGATCATGCAAATTACCTTATTCTCGAAATCTTTGATATAGAACTTCCTCGTACTCTGATTCGCCTCCCATTTCAGCAGTCTTGGGAAGTGGCGGTCGCCTTCAGACCTCGCTAGAGCGCTCTTCAGGTTAATCTCGTATGCCCAGACTTGAGGAAGAACATATTGATGAGGTTTTTATGGACTTCATAAATGAAAAATATAAGAAAACCTAGAGCACAACGTTACTTGCAGGGCAATCGTGCAATCGTAAATATTATATTCTTGCACAACCTTTACCCTCTTTGCTATTTCCCGGTTCCTCTTCACTTTATCGACACACTGCAGCAGGTGCTTGTACGCCAAATCACCCCATGGATATTCGATGAAATTTGGGAGATTATCAACGAGAACGAGATAGGAGTCGTCGAGGATGTATTTTGTGTTTGTGAAGAGGTCGGTGGTGAGAACAAACAACAAACAGAGCTTCAGGAAGTCACCACCCTCGGCTACGCACTAATGGCATCGAGGATATGTCCCTTCCTTACAGGGTTGATGCCCCTGAAATACTTCATTCTGATCGCCTGGTTCAGCTATGCCATTAATGGCATCGAGGATATGTCCCTTCCTTACAGGGTTAATGCCCCTGAAATACTTCATTCTAATCGTCTGGTCTTCGGGAAAGGGTTTAGAAGGATGGTAATGGCAGGGGTCGTTCATTCGAATACCAGCGATCAAGTAAAAATCAAGTGGGCAAAATCTGATAGGACCCTTCCCAAAATTTTAGATGCTTTTCCCAACCCAGAACTTGATGATGCAGTCTAGGAGGCCGTGGACGCTTTTCAAGTCCTTCGGTGCCAAAAAGAATTCTCTGAAGACTGATTAGGAAAGTTGAGTTTTCCTATATTCCGTTGCCTCGTCTTAGATCGACCGACACTTGACAATGGTGCACTTAGTCGCTAGAGTCTTGAGAACCATCTTGACAATTTGTGAATCATAAAAAGAATCAGTTTAAAGAAGAAGACATTAAAATAGGAGCGTCGTTGCTTCCACGTCGTAGCGCTAGCGCCTCTTCATAGAAGCGTTAGCGTTCCGTCAAGTAAGGGACGACGCCTCTATATAGCGAAGCTAGCGCTTCATATTTGAAGTGAGAAGAAAATAAAAGGGACTCACCTTAATTCGGTAAAAAGGAAAAGGAAGTCGTCGTTTCGCTATGTCTTCTTACTGCGCTCTGAGAAGTGTAAAATTAGGGCAGAGATGAAAAGTAATTTGTCAAGTTTAATTCACAAATTTGACGCCTCAAATACATTTTTCGAATGTTAATAATGGTCATTGCAACCGCCGATGTCAAGTGCCATATCCCCTGATGCTTCGCACCGCTTTATGCTTCAAATTATGATAGCGGTAACTCTGGTTAAAGCGAGGTTAAATGATTAAAACGTAAGACGTCGCTTCACGCAAAAAGGTGCTACATGTCATGCATAAATTAATGGGCGTAGAGATATCTCTACATCATATATATATATATATATATATATATATATATATATATATATATATATAAGTTTCGTGTTGTTTGAGGAGTGTCAACAAGTGTGCCAAGTGCCACGAAGTGTCGGCACGACAAAAATCCCAAAAGTAGAAGTGCCAAGGTGACAATGCGAGAAAGTGTGCCGAGGGGCCAGCGATACACAAAGAGTCGAGAGAGAGCAGAGAGACCGACAGCCTCAAAACTTAAAAAATTGTACTTTTAAGTATAAGTGAAAAAAAATCGGGCAGCGTCACAAGCATCATCAATTAATTGGCGATGTAGTTAGGAACAAGGTATCAAACTCGGTTCAGGTATCAAAAAATCTTGGGCCGATACGTATTGACTAACAATGATATGGTATCGTGATACTGTATTGGTCGATTTTTTTAAAGGAAAAACTTTTTTAAAAAAAAGGAAGAAACAATTGTTGGTATCAATTAGTATCGGCCGATATCGAGACAGTATCAACTGATAGTAACCCGTATCGGTCCAATACCGATACCACCCCGATACTGTGAGTCGCCGACTTTTTCCGATTTTTTTTATAAAAAGTTGGGGACTTTGTGACTACGGCTGTGTAGTGTTTGTGGTTTCAAGATATTTGATCATTTTTTATGAGATTTACAAGGTTATCATGATTGGTATGTAGCGCTTGGACATTTTTTTGTCCTCTCTATTATTCTCTACTGTGCTCTGTGTGTGCTTTTCTATGGATTCTAACGGATTTTTTCCTCGACCCTTTTACGACCAATATCAAATTAAACAGGGAGAATTTTTGGCGTCGTCTTGGTCAATTAGACTTCATCATATCGGGGGTCACTCTACAATATCTCATGGAGAACCACCTAAACCCGACACTCGATCATCTGATATACCACAAATGAATGCTAAGATTTGCATTCTCTTTGATTGGCTTTTGAACTCCATGGAGCCTCAGTTGGCAGCAAATTATATTTACTTTCGAATCTGTTGAGAGCTCTCAATGAAACCTATGCTATTGCTAAAAAATGAAGCACATATCTACCTGTTGGTCATGAGATCTCCCCTCTCCCGTGAACGATAGTTGAACTACTTATCTTCTCTTAGATACCAATCATCGGCTCGCATCTATGGTCACTCACTAGGTCCGCGGTTCTATTCTTCTATATGATAAATCGCCATCTTGGAACACCACCACGACACCGATTGCTCGTTTTTAGCTAGGCAAGAGCTCTGCTATGAGTACTATGGGGTTCTCCAAAGTCGATGAGAGAAGTCGAGTGCCTCTTTCTGAGCTATAGATCAAGTCAGCCAACCAAGGAAAATTATAGGAGCCTCTAATAACAGGGGAATATTAAATCAGCAGGCTTGGATTTCGAATAACAAATTTAGCTCTGAAAACCTGTCTTTTTCACTATATCATCTGCTACGGAGTTAGCATCTCAGAGGATAGGGGGAATTCGTAGGATTAAAGAAGAGAAGGTCCCAAATAGCATCAACACGTTAGTGACCTATCAAGATAATATCAAGGTAAGCTAGGGGCCCAGGCAGTTGGGATAGAAGAGTGGTAGTGAAAAATCATATAATTGAGTGTGGCTGAGCCACATAAATGACAGATCCCATACCCACATATTTGTCGTGTCATGTCGACGATGGGCATTCCAGCAGATTGAAAGCAAGGGGTCAATATCGCTATCAGAATCTGCCATTTTTTTCTTTTTTTGTGAAAAATAATAAGAAAATATAAAAAAACTGGCTGCATTGGTCAGTATTGGTTGATACAGACCAGTATCGGTCCAATACCGATACAGATACCGATACCACCCCGATAACTATATCGGGGGGGTAACGGTTCTCAGCCAAACCGATGCGTATCGGTATCGGGCGAGTTTTGATACCATGATTGAAAGAACCTGAGTATCATAGTATGTCGAGAATATATGTTATGTTGAGAACTTCATAATTCATACAACAAGTGGGATATCAGAATGAGGAAATAAGTACTACTTGGACGAGATTATCAGTAAACAACTTTTATTTAACAACACATGATGCCAATTAAGCCAGTAGATCGCCGGATCTAGAATCTGGTTTAAGGATTACACAGTACATACCTCAGATAAGCGAACTAAGATAAAAGGAGAGGGTTAATGGAACTCACCTACATCAATAGGTACACCATTCCAAAAAAGTAAACTTTCTACTCCATGTGGGCACGCATCATTGACCAATCCAAGGCATCCATGTAGAAGAGCACCATGAGAACTGTTCATATAGCCTAAAAAGGATGCCCGTCAGAGAATTCGAAACATTTGATCCAAGCAATTTAATATAGACTGGTGTTCATATTTAAAGTAGAGTCCATATTTAAGTGCTCGGATTGGATGGTACCAATCCTCTGATGGATATATTTTTTGGCAAGTGAAGTTCACATGATATCCACCCACTCGGGCAAAGTAGATTGGTCAAAAATATGTGTCATCTGGCACCATGTAGCCTAAAAGTATGTCATTGAGTGTGTCCATCTATTGATGTAGGTGACCTTACAAAGAAATTTTAGGTATATGAAGCTAACCATATGGCAGGGGAGTAGCCACATATAGCATAGTGGGGGCTGAAGCCCCCATTTAATGTTTGAAGATGTTATAAAATAGACTTCTCATACGGCCTTCTTCTATGTATAAGCCCCCAAATTTGCGGTAAAATAATTATTAACATTTTTCAACCATTACTAGCCCCCATTAAAAGAAAATCCTAGCTATGCCCCTGCCATATGGGCTTAACAATTGGGTATTGGACCATCTTGGACCGAGACGTATCGGCCAATATATATATATATATATATATATATATATGAAGAAAAACAAAACAAATAGAAAATAGAAAAAGAGTAGTTGTATTGATCAGTATCGGTCCTTGACGAAACCGATATGTATCGGTATCGGCCAAGTTTTGATACCATGGTTGATTTGTTCAAATTTGAGGCTAGAGTTACCTTCGGTGACTCCCCTGTTTTTGAACCCTTGCCATGAATACCATCTGTTTGTCTATGACCAGAGCTTTCTACTGCCTTGTTGCCTCCATTCAACTCAACACTACCACGATTTAGTTTTGTTCTTTTCCTGATACACAGATACCAGTTGAACTGTAATTTTTTCGAAATTACAACAAATTTGGTTAACTGATCTGTGGGTTCAGGCATATGCCTGGTCTGGGCTTCCAAAAGCTGACACGTGGTACCCAAAGATGGGTTTGGTGCCACGCGGAGCAAGGGCGGCGGATTGCATAGATCATATTGAAAAAAATAACTGATCTCTAGCATCTGAGTTTTTGCGTCAGAAAATGGGCGGTTCAAACAGGTTTGTTGTCACAGTTGATTTTCTGATGCAAAAATCAGACATTAGAGATCAGTTTTTAATTATTTTATTATTATTATTTTTTTAAACATGATCTATGCCATAGTTACCAAGTCGGAATTCGGAAAAAATTGGCAAGCAAAAAAAATGAAAAAAAACGTGAAATCGGCAAAATTCGAGGAAAAAAAAAGTAAACATTTGGGAAAAAGTAAAGGAAATATTTAAAAAGATTAAAAATAAATATTTTTTGACAAAAGATAGGAAAATTTTGAATAGAATTCGTAAAATAGGCGTTTAAAACGTAAAAAAATTGTGATTTTTAAAAAATATGAGTATTTTTGCATTTTAAACTAAAAAAAACAGAGATTTTGGTAATTATGATCTATGAAATGCCTCTTGCTCCACGTGGCACCCAAAACCATATTTGGGGTGTCACATGTCAAACTTTGAAGGCCCGAGCCTAGGAATATAACCCACAGACCATATAACCTTTTACTAATAATAATTGGAATTGAGAATCTGCTAAAAATGAACAAAACACGAGCACAAAGTACTATATTCGCACCTACTAACGTAAGGATCAGCAGCGTGTATAAAGCTTGGATCGCAGGAAAATAATAAGCCACGGAGGGTTTTACCATCAATTGTAGTTTCGACAGTATACCCATAATGGAACGCATTGGTAACTTTGGCTTCAAATGTCCTCTCACAAGGCTTTAACACAGACACGTTTTGTTTGCCTGCGTTGCAACTTTAGTTAGACAGAAAATGTCTTCTCCACATTAAAATTCTTTAATAATAGAAAGGGTACCTTTTTATTCACCCAAGGAATCTTTGAGTTCACCCATGCTGAAACCCATTTGTGACTGCTTTGAACAGATGATGGAGATTGTTTTCCGTCCCAATCTTTCACACGATAGATCTTGAGATCATGGGCGTACAATCAGATAGTCAGTTTTATATTTCATGTGGCGCACATCCCCAAAAAGTGACCTCAAAATCAGGTTTGAGCGTGATGTTAAGGTAACTTTTCTGGGATGTGTGCCACGTAAAATCAAAAACTGATCGTCTGATGTTACGCGCATGATCTCAAGATCCATCGTGTGAAAGATTCGGACGAAAAATGATCTCCATCGTCTGATTCAAAGCAGTTCATGGGTTTTCAACGTGGGTGAACTCAAAGATTCGGTGGGTAAATTTAAAGGTACCCTAATAGAAATTCTAAGGTCCTCCGCTCAAGAGGAAATTTTTTGTGATTACTCAAGAATCAAATTATAATCTGATTGTAGACTCGGAGAAAATTCTCTGCTCAACCGGAGAGTTCTCTGTTATATGAAACAAATATTATGAAAAACATCTGGTACGAAAAAAAATTATATATTTTACAAAATCTTTCAATTATCTAAGATTATACTATCTACTGATGATATAATACTACTTTATCAAATTAATAAATTTATATATGCTGCTGGAAATTTAGCAAATATAAATCTTTAAAACAATCCATATTTCCTACAATAAATATATGGTAATGAAGTGTGCCATGTAATTCAAAGGCCGTGATCTGAAGATCTAGGTTGTGGAAGATTGGTATAAAAAAAATTTCTACCATGTGATTCAAAGCAGTCAACACCTTTGAAATGAACAACTATAACTGATTTCGGAGATTCACATCGTAGCCATTCATTTTAAAAGCATTTGAGCAACTTTGAATCACATGATGGAGATGGGTTTGTGACGTAATCTTCAAACCACCAGATCTTTGTATCAGGGCCTTCAAGTCACACGGTAGAGTTGAAATGGGTCGGTCACCCTATACGAAGTCTTTTCCCTAACCAAATTATGTATAAACCGAAAGTGTACCTTGCCTATCTGGTCTTATATTGAAACTCCATTGATTATACACGGACACAAAGAACGATATTTTAAGTTTTTATAGTTTTTAATTAATATATTTTATAATTTTTCTTTTTCTTTTTTTTTCCTTGAATTTTGACCTTTTTTCCAGAATTTGACGAATTTTACCGGATTTTCTCAAAAAAATTCCAAGCTGATTTATCCCGAACCCTGATTTGGTCACTACGGACATAACCCATAGCAGAGTAATTCAACTGCAAACTAAACCACCCCAACTTCCAAATATTAAAAATTTATCCAAAAGGGGAAGAGCGCGTGAACTTTGACCTGAAATCGAGAGACACCAAGAAGTGGGCCTGAAAAGATTGTAGAGAGAAATAGGAATCCCCTTAATATCCACAGCCCAGAAAAGGCAGATGAATCATGTCTCCGGAGTAGAGACAGATAGAGGAGTTTATAACAAAGTTAGGGTTGCAATCTCCTGGCCTAAAAAGAGAGTAGGCAAGCTAAAATTTTACAAACAAATTTGGCCGAAGGAACGAATTATCTTATACACCTATGGAGCCTCTTTAAACGCAAAATCCACAACAATTCATATGCCTACAGTGTTTAGAATGATATCCCCCTATAAAAAACATTGTGACAAAATACTACAGTTTTTTGAAAATATGTGTAGTACTCGTTTTTTGCCACAACGTACTAAACACGTATAAAATCCGTATTTATGAATAAAACACATATTTTCGTATAATACACGTATTTCAGGTATTAAACAAATTTTTTGAGTATTAAACGTTTATTCCCATATTTTACCATATTTTTAAAAAACTGTTTTAATATATCTCGTTTTTCATCAATTTTTTCCCCTTTTTTTCCTCCATATTTTGCCGTTTAGTTCAACTTTGTCGCTCACAGTATTAAACCTGTACCCATATTTTGTCACTTTGATAAAAAACATCGAATGGGTAGATACTATTCAACACCACATGAGCAATCAGAACACATAATTGCATATTTTTGGGTTAAGGTCTTAACAATAAAACCACCAGGCTGTATTGGACATTCATATAACCAACAGCATCTACTGACGGCGTAGATTTTTACAAACATCCTACTTGCTAAGATAGTTACTATTAAATCTTTTCAGAAATATAAATCTCAAAAGTTAATTACTGGTTTTTTTATCAAGGGAAAAAGCTAATGACAAGAAGATTGTGGCAACAAGTGGCAACTTTATAATATATATATACACACTCTCACACGCACGACACACACACACACACACACACACACACACACACACACACACATATATATATATGAAGTACAAGAAATAAGAACGGATGAGACATCCTAAGAAAACTGAAATTGTCGTAGGATTTAATGGATACAATGGAGGTCAATAATTACGTCTCCAAGTATGGCAGTTAGGCTGGGTCGGGTAGGGGCAGGCTAAAAGTTTGGTCTGCCCAACCCTTTGGGTCCTTGACCCGACCAAAAAGATAGTGTCAGGTGGGGCAGATTTCTGCCCAACCCAAACTTTGAGTTCAGCCGACCTTATGGTCAGGGCGGGAGTTGGATGCTTCAAGCCCTATCCGACCCAACCCACAGATCAAGTTTATGTTTTTTTGGATCGTTAGCAGATCAAGTTTATGTGCCCAACCATGTTCCAAAAACGTGTCGGGTAGCAGGCTGACCCGACCCATTGACAGCCCCAAGGTATCAAACTCGGTATCAATATCAGGTATCGGTCCATCTTGGACCAATACGTATTGGACAATACAACATCGGTCGATTTTTTTTTAAGAAAAGTAAAAAACGAAAAAAATAGAAAGAAAGGTTTGTATCAATCAGGTATCGACCCGATACTAACCCCGTATCGGTCTGATACCGATACCACCCTGATACCTGTGTCGCTTTAGTATCAGTATCAGTTCTCAATAAAACCGATACATATCGGTATCGGCTGGACCGATACGTATCGGCTGGACCGATACGTATCGGCCAAAACCGTACCGGTGGATTTTTTTTAAAGAAAAGTACAAAGAAAGGTCTGTATCAATCAGTATCGGCCGATACTAACCCGTATCGGTCCGATACCGATGATACCACCCCGATACCTGTATTAGGGTGGTATCGGTATCGGCCGAGTTTTGATACCATGGACAGCCCTAATGGCATGGTAAAAGCATAATAAAGATGAGAATGGCACCAGCATTTTGTATCAGCGTCACCCATTTACAGAGCCTACCAACGTGTTAGATAAGAGTCAAGCGGTTCTTACCAGCTTGACCGTAACTTGACAAAGGCACTGGCTCTGGCTGGCAAGAATTGGACATCACCGCAAGCTTGGGAACAATTTTTTCATTTTCCACTCTGTTTGCAGAAGGAAGATATTGTTCTTGACGTTTTCTCTGCAACTCTTTCCGAAGAGAAAGCTTTTCTTGCCTTTGTTCATCTTGCCCATTTTCAATCGACATATCTAGTTTACATACTCATCAAAAAAGGAAATCTAGTTTATAAATCATAGGATGTTACAAAAAATTACATAATTTCATATTCAATACAAGGGATTAATGGGGCATCACCTACATCTAGGGGTGCAGATTCGGTAAACTGAACCGAACAAAAACCGAAATTTTGGTTTCGGTGTCTGTTTACCTAAAACCGAACTTCCCACCCCCCTGAACAGAAACCGAACCAAACCGATCCAATTTTGGTTTCAGTCGGTTCAGTTTTTTTGGTTTGAGGGTCGGTTTTCTCACCCTACCCAGCCATTTTTTGGCCACCAATACAGAAACCAAATCAAGCCAAACCTGTTCGGTTTGCTGTCGGTTTTGGTCAGGTTCAGCCCGATTTGGTGGCATTGGTTCTCGGTCGGTTTTCAGTTTTAATTTACACCCCTAACTACACCAATAGAGACACGACTCAAAAGTAAGCTTTTTATGCCACATGGCACAGATCTTTAACCAATCCAAGTTGTCCATCCAGGTAGCAGAACATCATGTGAACTGATGTTAGCCTCAAAAGGGTGCCCATTGGAGGATTCAAACCATTCAATCCAGGTACTTTAGTAACGACTGTTGTTCATATTTATGTAAGGTCCATATTCAACTGCTCAGATTGGATGGTACGGATCCACTGATGGATATATTTATTGGCCTCAGTGAAGTTCACGTGATATCCAACCACTTGGAATGGATTGGTAAATAATATGCGGCACGTGGCCTAAAAGGATGTTGGTGGAGGTGTTATCTATTGACGTAGGTACTAGAGTCAAATCTCATAACATAGACTTCAATTGACTGTTCACACCTCAAATGAAAAGTAAAATCCAGTACATAAAAATTTAAAACTATCTAAAATGCTGCAGTGGTTCAGAAAGGGTACCTCTTTTCACGCCTACATGATTTCTGAGGGCGCCTACGTTCGGAACTCACTGAAACCCGTGGACTACTTGTAATGAGACGATGTAGATCGGTTTTCACCCCCATCTTCCATATGATGGATCTTGAGACCATGAGCATACCATCAGACGGTCAGCTTTTGATTACACATTGCACAGATCCCCAAAAAATGCCCCTAAATTCACATGGCGCACATCACGCTCAAGCGAGATTTTAGGGGGATATGTGCCACGTGGAATCAAAACAGCCAGTCTAATGGTAAGCTCATGGTCTCAAGATCCATTGTGTTGAAGACTAGGGTGAAAAATGATCTCCATCGTCTTATTCCAAGCAGTTCACGGGTTTCAGTGTGTTTTGAATGTAGGCGCCCTCAAAAATAACATAGGCGCGAACAGAGATACTCGGTTCAGAAAACCTCCAAAAAAATAAAGTAAGATTAACATGAAACTGGAAATAGCCAAACCTGTGTATAAGTAGAACATATCATCAAGGGCTTCAAGATTCTCGTTGCAACCCCCTATAAACAGAAGAATGCCCTTTTGTGTATCCAAACAATCTCCAGCTACAGAAAATCTTGCAGAAGGCCCTTGGCCAGCATTTGTCACTTTGCTCCAGATACCAGTCTCTGCATGGGTGTCAAAAGAAAATTCCGATAGGTAATCTGGTCTGAAGTAATAAATTAAACAAAATCCGTTCATAAACTAAATAATTTTTAACATTTTTTGTATGTCGGAAGAGGCCAAACATGGATCAAAAAATCGGATTTCTGATACATATCATCCTGACCTCCAGGACGATACGTATCACGTATCGTTTGATACATTCAATGTATCGGCGATACATTGAATGTATCATTTTGATACATTCTTATTTTTTTCCAAAAAAATACTCTAAAAATCAAATGACCAAATTATCGTCCGATAATTTCAAATTATCGTCCGATACGGGCGATAATTTCAAACTATGTGTCCATGTTAAACCACCAAATTATCGGACGATAATTTGACCATTTCAAGGGGTACTCGATAAAAACCCTTTTTATCGTATCGTCCCCCCTCCAAAACGATACGTATTGGTATTGTCCGATATTTTGATCCATGAGGCCAAAGGGCCACAACATTCCAGTTGTATCTCAAGTTGTTTTTAGCAATGTTACTGCCACAGCAATTTTTGTTACTGCCACACCCCTTGACTGCTTTGAATCAAACAATGTTGATCGTTTTTGGTCCCAATCTTTCACACAATAGATCTTGAGATGATGGGCCTACCATCAGACGGTCACATGTTGATCCAACGTGGCACACATTCCAAAAAGTGGACGATCACAACATACCATAGAAGATGATTCAGGTTCACTTTTTGGGATGTGTGACACATTGGATCAGCATGTGACCGTCTGATGGTAGGCCCATCATCTTAAGATCTATCGTGTGGAAGTTGGGACAAAAAACCATCTACATCGCTTGATTCAAAGCAATCAGTAGTATTTCCTTTGTTTAAGTGGTGTGGCAGTAACAAAATAAGTGTGGCATTAACCATGCTCTTTTTTTCCTTTCTATTTTTCTTCAGTAATAGAGGAATTTTCATAATGAAAGAAAAACCACAATATTCATCCCCCTAACATTATTTCTCAAGAATCAATTTTATTTACTAAAATAATTTGTTTCCTTTCTTTGCTAACCTTTCTCAGCCTCTTTATATTCTTTTGATGTATTAATAAAAATCACAATTACCCAAAAACAAATTTGACCTTAACAATGCAACATGATTTCTTATGGATTTTGATTTTTATTCTTCGGCTATTGCTTCCTTCCATATGTTCTTATATAAAACACTTGGAATTACCAAAATTTCGATAAAGGATAAGTGTAATGGTTCAAGAGTGGATTCCCAATACTGATGAACAAGAAGTGTTTTATTTGAAGCAAAGTGACAAAATACGGGTACAGGTTTAATACGCTGAACGAGAAACTCAGGAAAAAAGGGTAAAATATGGAATAAAAAAAGGGGGGAAAATCGAAAGCTAAAAAAACCGTAAAATACGGAAGACGAAAAAAACAGAAAATTTTGAGAAAAAAAAGAGATATATTAAAAAAAAATCAAAAAAAGTTATAAAACAGTTTTCTAAAGATATGGTAAAATATGTGAAAAAACATTTAATATGTGAAAACACGTTTAATACCAAAAATACACGTATTATACAAAAATATGCATTTTATTCAAAAGTACGGATATTATACGTGTTTAGTACGTTGTGGCAAAAAAATGCGTATTATACACGTATTTTTTCAAAAAATACCGTATTTTGTCACAATGAATTGAAGCATTAAGACATAAATTTCATAAACTTCAAACAGCAACAGTATAATTGACGGGAACGGAATTTTGAATGAATACATACCCACATTTAGCACATGTAAGTCATCAAAGAGATGTCGGTCATCTGTAAATCCCCCAAAAACAAACAAATTTTTTCCAAGAGCTACAGTTGAATGGCCAGCACGAGGAGCTAGAATCTGCCCTGAAGTGTTTAGCTCCTTCCAAACAAGAGTATCTGTTTAAAAGCAAACAAAGTACTGATTATAATCTAACAAAACAGCAGAGAAACAAATTCAGAAACATATGATAAAGCTCTATTGATGCAGGAAAAATGGCACTACAACCGTAACATAGCATAAATTCAGCGATAGGTTTAGGGTTTCGATTCTCGGGCTAAAATATAAAAAAAACAAGAATAAGGAAGAAGATAGGGAGACCTTTGGAATCGCTTCAAAGAAGTTGTTGACTTCACACAAAAGGACAAGAATCACTCTTGCTCCAAACAAAAACTCATCACAGGTCTTCAAGGGGTCAAAAGAATCTCTCTCTCAAAATAGGCACAAAGCAAAATTCTCAATTCATTCATCAAGTCCCAAAAAGTTGTCTTTACATGGCCTTATATAGGCATAGAACATAGAACCCTAATCTAAGCATAACTTTTGAAAATAAAAGACTCCCAATAAAACTAGACTCAAAAAAGGAAAATTTCAACTCAAATCTTGCCGATTTGACTTCGGAGCGATCTCACGCGCGCGGGATTTAAGCTCATGCGTGTGAGTCTGAAGGACTCGTGCGCACGAGATTGGTCTCATGCGTGAATCTGCCAGAAAATTTATTTCTGGCTCTGGTCAATCTCGTGCGCACAAGATTGGATCTCACGCACACGAGATCATGGATCAAAATATCGGAGGTGGACGATACGGTACATTTTTATACGGTTTTTTCGTTTTTTAAAGTGCTCGTACGTCCGGTTTTTATCGTTCGCACGTATCGTCGGGTACGTACCGGTTTTTTGACCGGACGATACGTACCGGTTTTCCGGCATTTTAACCCATGCATGAGATTGCATAGATTCCTCCCTGTGTATTTTCGCACGCCCTTCTTGCTCCCTTTTAAATCGAGTTCTCTTTCCTTTCTCTCCCCATGTACACCCCTTCCCAATGTGGGGTCTTCTTGCATGGCGTTCATGTGTGCATGGGTCTTCCATTTCCTTTCGAGGTGTTAAGAAGGGCTTCGCTGCTTTGAACCTCTTCTTGCGCTTTCCATACACTTCGCATGGGTTGATGTCCCAATCATCTATGTTCCAAAGCAAGGCAAGGGAAACTCTAGAATACCTATTATAGTGCTAACACAATCATTAAAAGCAACGATCAATAAGTGAACTACATCTTTTTAGACCATTGATGATGGCCTTAGGTTATTCTGTTTAAACAGAACTTATTAGAATCTCATATACTTATTTTCCTCAAACAGGTAAATATTAGAACTCAAATTGCAATACAATTTAGAAGTCTATTAGTAAGGCTGTGAACGGGTACAACCCGAATGACCTGATTAGGGTCTATCCTCAACACAAACCCGAACTGATTCAATTACCTTCGGGATCAACCCAAAACTGACCCGAACGACCCGAATAGAATTGGGCTTACAATATAGGAAAAGAGTCAGGTCAGGTTCCAGCCGAGAACGCAAGGATTTCCAACCAACCCAGACCAACAGATCGAGATTATAGACCCGGATCCGACCCATGGAAGGTCGGGTCGCTCGTCCATCAGGTCAACCTGACCCATTTGCAGCCCTTTACCTAGATTTCTAGAAAGCACACAGCTGGAATTAGCAAAAAGGGTTCATTGTTGTGTTCTTGAATCCAATTAACAAAATGTTGTGTGTTTGAATCCCCCACTTTATCGCAAAATTCAGATACTTATAGTGCATATTGATTACCATGTGTAAGTTATCAACATGTTCCAGATCGTCAAATATATAATGTTCGATGTTTAAGCTCCAGCACTAGGGCTGTCAACAGGTCATGTTGACCCAATAGCCCACCAGATATTATCCCGGGTCGGGCTCATAAACTTGATTCATCAGGTCGAGTCAGGCATGAGACATCCGACCTGTTCTTCAGGTCGGGTCGGGCGGGCAGGGCAAAAATTGAGTCAGGTCGAGTTAACTAAACCTGACCTGATATTTTATATATAGGAAACATAGAAAACAGGGGGTTTTACCGGATCGGGTCGGGTTCTTTGGTTGGGTAAGTCAGGTCCGGTAGGTTCGAGTGACCATCTAGTCAGGTTTCCCATTGGACAGCCAAAATTTTGGCGCCAACCCAACCCATTGACAGCCCTGTCCAGCACACACATAACGTTTGAGAAGCGTTTACCAATGCTGGGTAAAAAGAAAATAAACATAAAAATGTGATTACTGAACATGTCAGAAAATTTAATATTTTATATCGAGCTTGATGTCATTCAGAATATTAGTGAAATTAGATCACTCCAGATTTAGAAAAAATGCACTTTTATATCCATCATCAATTGACCATAGATATTTGAGTAAAACTGAAGTACCTGCATCAAGTATATGGACATCAGACAAATAAAAATCCGAGGCATCTTCACCACCAAGCACAATTATTTTGTTCTTCCAAGATGAACATGTATGGCTATCACGTGCTGAAGGTGGAGTACCAAGTGTCACAGCATGCTTCCATATTAAGCTCTCTGTCAATCAAGGAAAAAAAACAGTCATTATACGTCAACATTCCACTAGGTCAAAAATAGATAACGGGAGTTCATGCCTCTGGTATGTATAAAATATTGAGTCCAGGTGTCAACATTCCACTAAGGCAGAAGGCAAGATGGTATACATAAAATCTTGAGTCCAAGTGCCTAAATAATTTGCCTTGAAAAGGCGAATGAGATGTATAAACTACAAAACAACCTCATGCAAGTTTTTTATATTAATGCTAGAAACAAGAACCAGGAACTGATATATTAATATATATGATAGATATAGAGAGGGTTACCTGTGTCCAATATGTAAAGATCATTATAATATACTTCTTCTGGATCACCTCGAGATTTCCCACAGCCTCCAAATATGAAGATCCGTTTGTCAACAAGTGCCGCACTATGTCCCTCCCTCGCATCTGGTCCCTCACCTCTTAAACTTGGTAATGTCCATGTATTGGATGCTATAAGTATGCTACATGTTAGCATTTATTCTATAAATCAACAAGAAGTTATTGTGTAATACTACATTCTATAAGCAACCATGTGAGGAATAAAACTAATGCATTAGATGGAATAAAGTACAAAGAAGAGAGACAGAGAGAGAGAGAGTAGGCAATGCTTCTCTATAAAAAAAGGGTACCTCTATTCGCGCCTACCAGTTTACTGGTGGATGCCTACAATGAGAAGTGAGAACCATTGATGCGTTGAATCAAACAATGTATATCATTTTTCATCGCAGTCTTCCACACAATGGATCTTGACACCATAGGCGTGCCGTCAGACAAACAGCTTTTGTTTGCATTTCGCACAGATCCCTAAAAAGTTACCCTAAAATCACAAGGCACTCATCACGCTCAAACGTGGCTTTAGGGCCACTTTTTAGGGACTTGTGCCACGTAGAAACAAAAATGGACCGTCTGATGGTACACTCATGGTGTCAAGATCCATTCCATGGAAGATTGAGATGAAAAACGATATCCATCGTCTGATTCAACACAGTCAATGGTTCTCAGCGTAGACGCCCACCAATAAAATGGTAAGCGTGAATAGAGGTACCCTAAAAAAAATCCTATCATTATATACCAACAAAGAACTTAATATAACTTTATATTTGTAAAAAATTGAAGATATATAAGAAAGTGAAATAAAACTAACAAACATGTTAACCCCTTGATATTTTTGCATGCACTAAGATGTCCCTATGAATCTGAAGGGCAAGCAATCTCCTCACATATAAGTGATTTACAATCTTCCCCAAAATCGATCACAAATATCTCAACACACTTTTGCAAAAAAGTTTTTTAGCTAGACCTCAAAAAGAAAAATTACATCCATAAAATGAATTATATCTATTTGGCTCCAACATAGTGTTAATAAAGAAACATTGAAACAAAAACATTAAGTAAAAGAAAGAGAAAAAAAAAAAAAGAGAGAGAGAGAGAGAGAAGGAAAAAAGGCTTACAAGTATCTAAAATATGCAAATCTTTGAGCGGGTTCTTCCCATCCGTACCCCCAAACACAAAAAGGTTGTTCCCTACAGCCGTGGAACTGTGGCTGTCCCTGGGAGAAGGTGGAACACCCTTCACCACAGGTTTACTCCATGTATGCTTATCTACAGACAGATATAAAAAAAATAAGATTTTATATATATATATATATATTAAACCGTAAACACAATTCCAAAACAAAAGAATGGTAGTCAGACAGAAATATAAATAAAACCCCATGAACAAAAAACCAGAAACTGCAAATTAATAAAAAAAAAGCATGATAATAACAAAAAAATGGGAGATACAAGATACATAACATAAACATAAACAAAATACACAAAGGATAAACCAGGAGACACAGAAAAAATCATCGATCTATGCACACAGACAATATAAGCATATTCTAAATTGAAAAGCTTCAAAGAAATCGCTAAATAAAGCTCCAGAATAACCGACCAAGGGCTTGTTGTAACAGTTTGCCGACTTCGGTTTGCTCCCCAAGTCACAGGTTCGAAACGAACCCTCCGCGAAAAGAGGTGTCACGAAGAAAGGTGGGGATACCCTTAAAAAAAGCTCTGGAATAGGATGTCTAGATTCAAAGCAAAGGTGAAAAAACCCAAAATGAAACAAAAGGTTTAACGACCCATCTCCTCCAATAAAATGTACACCTTCAAAATTAGCCACACATCTAATAAAGCTCTAAAACAAGCTCAGGAATCGAGGGTACGGATTCAGAACACGAATATATCAAAATCATAATGTGAGGAAAATGCTCAAATAGTGCAAATTACAACATCCCACGTGCATCAAAATACCAACACAGTTAAAAATTAGCTCTGGAACAGAAGAAAGAGATTCAAACCTTCCCTCAGGCATTGAAAGACAGAATTACAGCTGCAATGACGACTACAACTATGCCGGAAAGGTAATGAGTCTACTGCCAAACAAGTTTGCATGTATTTTTTTTTTTTTGAGGATAGGTAAGCTGGGCTTGAACCTGCAACCTTAAGGTTGCAATATTGTCAACCTTCCATTGTGCTACAGACTCAAGCCCATAAATTCACAAGTTCAAGTCCATCAGTGATTGATCTTGCAGCCAGTCAAAGATTTGTATCTGATGAAGGTAAAATCTTCTTGCTTTCAAATGGAGTGGGTCCACATTACGGGGGATTTGTAACCTCGATGGTTACAATGCCTCCAACTCCAACCTGCATGCAGTTTGTCTCAACCCTCCTCAATCATGATCTGAGATTACAAGCCTATATATCTAACGATCATATGCCTGATCACAATGTTGCACTTCTAAGACATCAATCAAACAAGGAAATGGTCGCGATATGAGAGAAAATTCAACTCAAACCATCACTTTAATTCTAAAGGAAATGGTTTCTCACCATCAGACAAACGAACAACACCAACACTTAACAAACTCACTTCCAGCATCCATCCAAGACATCTACACAACAAATGGGCTCCATGTCAGCCCCTCGATCAACCTTCCAAGCACCTGGAAATCGAGGATGAAACCCCCAATGCCAAATCTACGGAAAATATGGCTACATCACCATTCAATGTTGGAATCTCTTCGATCATTCATATCAGCATATTCCACGAGCTCTTACTGCCCTATCCATCTCTGAAGCTCAAGATCCTAACTAGTACCCTGATACTAGTGCCTCTGCCATATGACTGCAGTTGAAGGTAATCTCATGAATGCTATCCGTAATCATGGATCTGACAAAATATATGTTGGAAATGGCATCGGATTACATATCTCACACATTGGCTATGTCACCTTTCTTACAAATACTGGACTTTTAGATCTACAAAATGTTTTATTTCTTCCATGTATTAAAGAAAACTTTATCTCTGTTACTCAGGTCACTAAATATAATTCATTTACCTTTTAGTTCTCGCCAAATGCTTTTTTGACCAAACAGAGAAGATAATTGCAAAAGGGAGTAGGAAACCTATATTGTAGATAACAGAGATTAAGCTCTTTGCACGCTAAAATCCGAAAAGATAAGGCATTTGGCATGTAGGAATCAGTCATCCCCGAATAAATAAAGAGTTTAAAATTTCTATAATATAGGTACTTTATGGACGTATAAAAATAGGATAACGGCCCATCTAACATGACTTCATCGTGACCCTACTACTTAGGAATTAAGAATATCCTAAGATAAGATAGAAAGTCGAGAACCCTTAACGAAAGGTTGACAATGTTGCAGCATCTAGGTCGTAGGTTGAATCCCAGCTTACCTATAAAAAAAGGCATTAGGCCCTAAGATTCCATGGAATGCAGCCCTATTTCCTACTCGGAAAATGTCTGTACCAGCCCCTTTTCAGGCCCCTTTCTGGCCCAACAACCCTTAACGGCATTCCTTAATTCCCTCTTGAAGCTCCCACACAATCGCTTCAAACTCGATAATAGCCCCAACTTATTGCTGCCCTCCAACATTTTTTTTCCCCTTCTTTACCCACGCAATCACATCATTCACCCCCGATTGAAAGAAACTCGACTTCGAGTTTTACTTGAAGAAGCATCGTTTCATGATCGGACCTTTGTAACCACCTGGCTCTTTCTCCAACCCGATGATAAGTGTATAACAATGGCAGTGCACTTGAAATTTTATATGTTTGGGTATCCATCTCAAAACCAATTGGCTATGAGTGGAGGCGCCCAGTATCTTATAAGAGAAGAGACAAGGCTATAAGTACCTGATGTGGGACTAAACTTCAACACGCCCCCTCATGTGTTGACCGGACTGAGCCAAATCACGTGGACAATTGAACTGGGTAATGTGGAATGGAGAAAAGCATGCTCTGATACCATGAAGAAACTTAAAATTACACATGTTTGCAATGGTTTTCACATGTTTGCAATGGTTTTCTATCTTTCATTAATGGAGATAAGCCTCTTTAAATAGAGGTGGACACAATCAATTAAGATCTCCAGAGATCTTTAAAGTTCAAAGTACTTCCTAAATATTTATAAATCTCAATTAATATAATCTTGCCTTAAACATAATATACACATCATAGATGTGTATCCTTCTTTAAATCTTAAATATTATCTATGATAAATTTGGGTATCCACCTCAAAACCAATTGGCCCAGGATCTTATAATAGGAGAGCCAAGGCTATGAGTACCCGATGTGGAACCAAAATTCAACAAAAAAGTGGTATGAACTGACGTTGAGGCAAGAATGTCACACATTTGCCATCTTTCCTAAAGGTATAAACATTGTTCGCTCCATGAACGATGATGTCACGATCAAAATGCCATGGTCGCCCCAACAGGATGTGTCACGCATTCATTAAAATTACATTGCACTATACCTCATCCTCATAAGCCGACCCAATTGAAATTTTCACCAAACATTTATTTTTGGTCGCCCCAATAGCAATCGTTCAAGGGACGCTTAGGCACCAAGGGCTACAATCAACTAAGGCTATCGACTTTGACGACACGTTCAACCCTCTTATTAAGTATACCACCATCCACCATGTAATTGCTCTCTCCATTATAAACAAATGGCAGCTCTGACATAAAGAACACCTTTCTGTATGGTTATCCTAAATAATCAGTTTTTATGGAGCAACCTCCCGATTTCCACCCTGTTATTAAATTTACCACCATCCACCTTGTAATGGCTCTTTCCATTGTGAAGAAATGGCAGCTCTGACATTTAGACGTAAAGAGCACCTTCCTGCGTGGTTATCTTAAATAACCAGTTCTTATGGAGCAACCTCCTAATGTCCACCTTGTTACTAAATTTACCACCATCCACCTTATAATGGCTCTTTCCACTATGAAGCAACCTCCCGATTTCCACACCAGCAGCAATGAAGCTCTTCTATAACAGCTCATCAGACTCCTTTTCATGGAATTCTCACTTAAAGACTTTGAGGATCTCCACTACTTCCTTAGCATAAAAGTCACCCCTCTTCCTGATGGCCTACTACTAACCCAATCCAAATACATCAATGCTCTTCTTGCTCGTGCCAACAGAGTCGATCGCAAGACCACTTCAACCCCCTTTCCTCCAAACACTATGCAGCAATCATCGTGATTAGTTAAAAATCCTTCCTCGTTTAGAGCATTGATGGGGCCCCTAATACCTCACAAAGATTCGTCCCAACCCGTCCAATGTTGTCAGCTTAGGGTGCCAGTTCGTGCACGCACCTACTAGGCTCAGTTGCAATTGGTAAAGTAAATTCATCGCTAAGTGACAAAATATGGATACGGGTGTTTAATACGGTGAGTGAGAAAGTCACAAAAAAGGCAATATGCAGAAAAAAGGGGAAAAAATCGAAAGCTAACAAAATTGTAAAATTAGGAAGACAAAAAAAACAGGAAAAAAAAGGACTATTAAAAAGTTTTACAACCCGTTTTTTTTAAATGCAGTAAAATGTGGGAAAAAATGCTTAATACGCAAAAAAACACGTTTAGTACTCATAATACGGGTATTATACAACAATACGTGTTTTATTAAAAAATATGAGTATTATACATGTTTAATACGCAGTGGCAAAAAAACTTGTCTTATACGCATATTTTCAAAAAAAAGTCGTATTTTGTCACATTGATATAGAAGGCACTGTCACCCATGGAATTTAGTTTTTATCACGTTGTGCTCCACTTCTATACGCATTCTCTGATGTCAACTGGGCAGGTTTCATGACACGCTATTACCTTGTGTCTTTATGAACGCTAACTGCTTCTTGTTGCAGTTCAAAAAGCAACTTACAGTGGATTTATCAAGTGCCAAATTAGGGTATCGGGCTATGGTTTCCACTAATGCTGCGCTCACCTGGCTCTTTTTTCTTTCTTGTGACCTTGGATTGTGCTCCTGAATTATTATGCGACAACATTAGTGTATTTACCTCAGCATTAACCCCATATTTTGTGCTCAAACCAAGCATATTGAGATCGATTACCATTTTGTACTGGAAAAGGTTGTCCTCAAGTCTCGTGGTACTTGATTTGTGCCATCCCAAGACCGATCGGCCGACAACCTCAACAAACCTTTAACCCATGAGCCATTTTCTTCTCTTAAAAACAAGTTGGGTCTTCATTCTCCATCTTGACGGGGAGTGAAAAGGATCTCTCCAAGTCGGCTCAGCTCACCACACATTCAGCAACTAAGGAAATTCATTCCACGTCACCATTCGATGATAATCAAAGGATCTTGAAAGATAATAAAATCAATGGATTCCGTAAGATTATTTGACCAAGCAATACAACCAAAGATAGCAAGATTTAGCTGTGTACATTCAAAATTGGAATTGTTGTATATATCTAGACAAGATCCTCTCTCAGATCAGGAAATCTGTAAACACAAATCATTCTGGAAGTCATCTATAAATTACTATCAATGACACAAGGAGATTTACAAAGAGTTTAACAACTATTTTCATTTCCACATCTCACCTATCATTCATCATTATCACACTCAATATTGTTATCACATGTCCTATTTTTCCGCTCCTTTTTCTACAACGGAGAGCTCAACGTAACTTCGCAAACCTTTATGTCACTGCTCACTGCTTCCCTCCATATTTTTACTGGTCTACCTCTTTTACTTCCTTATGCTTATAGCATCTCAACCTTTCGTATAGGGTCTGCTTCGGACCTCTGATAGAAATGTTCAAACCACCTAACCAACATTTTGCAACTTTTTCCTTTATAGGTGCCACCATGGATCACAATTTCAGCCGACATAATCTGAAGATTTCGGCCGAAACACATCGGTTTCGGGCCCGAAACGAAACCAAGAACCGAAATTTCGGTCCATATTTGTATGGAGGGGAAAATTTCTGCCGAAATTCATATTATCGGTCGAAATTTTGGTTCAAATTTTCAGTTTCGGTCATGCCCGAAATCAAACCCGAAATTTTGATCCTTGGGTGCCACTCTCCAATTTATTCCTACATACTCGTTCCTACTGTTATCCTTTCTTGCTACTCTAAACATCCATTTTAACATGCACATCTCTGCCTTATGCATTCTATCTTCTTGTCTCTTCTTTTAATGCACCATATAAGATGCCGGGTCTTACTGAGTTCTTATAAAAACGTCCCTTCAATCAAATTGGAACTCTTGGGTCGCGCAATATTCTACTTGCTTGTCTCCATTTCATCCAACTTGCATTATTCCTATTTCAGAAGTCTTCCTCAACCATCTGACTGTAAAGCAGAGTCTAAATAATGAAATCTGTAGCAATGTGACAATAGAGGGTTTTCTATTTTAATTAAATCATCCTCTCGACTATCATGTTCACCAAATCTACACTACATAATCCATATTATTTTGCTAATCTAAAATGACGTAGGACGGTACCCTAAACTACGTGAATGCAATGATTGATTTTGCCGAAATTAAATTGGAATTAAATTAAACAATAAAACTTGCAAAATATAACGAATACCTCAAATTTTCGTAGTATTCCATGGGAGAATCACGCATAATTCAAGCAGGGTTCAGTCCAGGCGCTAGATCTGTTAGGTTGCAACGCAAATCGATCTTAGAGATAGAACTCTAGATTTTTTCAGATTATGACGCTCACAATTCAATGATGGGATCGCTGATTTTCTCTGATTATTTGGTGCGGAAGGGTTTAATAATTCTGCTGGGATCTACGGTTGTTGAATCGGGTCGATTCAGTGGCTTAGGATAAAACTAGGGTTTTAGGATTTCAAAAGGGATGGTGATTGATTTAGGATTGTAAAGATCAACACACAAGCAGAGAAGATGAAGATAGATAGATAGAATTGCGGGCTTCACACCCTTGGCTTCGCACCAAACCCTTCTCGGGAAGAAGAATCACTCTTCGTAGAGGCTCATCTCAAGCACACAAGCAAAAGCTATTTTCATTAATCATCAATAACTAATTACATTGTTCACCTTAAGGACCTTATATAAGAGTCCTTTCAATAAAAGAAAACCCTAAAACAATTAATAAATAAAAGATAAATAAACCCTCAAAACATAAGTTCGAACTTAGACTTCAAAATTAACTAAACATCCCGATGCGATTTCGATCGATCGAAAAATTTACATATAAAATATCGCCGTCGACATTCGATCGATCGAATTGAAGTTTCGATCAATTGAATAGTCCATTCAATCGATCAAAATTTCACTCCATAACTATATAACTCTGTCGATGCCATTCGATCGATCAATTTGGGAATTCGATCGATCGAAACCTCGATTCAATCGATCGAATTGGCTGAATCTTCCAAATTTTCTTCTCTCGCCACTTTTCGCCTCATTCGCCTATTCTGATTTCCATTCCGCTTCTTCCGACTACGGTATACACGAAACGGTCCATATCCAATGTCTACGATGTCAGCGTCCCTGTCATAAAACCTTTTGACTTTGATTAATAAACCAAGCTCAAACCATGAAAAAAAAACAATACCCAAAACACAAAAACCCATGAAGCAACTCCTTAAACTGCAATATTTCAAACTAAAAACTAAAAATAAGATACCCACAACAAAAATGAAGCAAAAACTCATGATCATGCAATATTTCAAACTCCCAACTAAAACGAGATACCCAAAACGCAAAACTAACTGAAAAACAATGAATCAAAAACTCATTAAACTAAAAAAATTCAACTCCAAACTAAAACTAGTATACCCAAAACATAAAAACAACAAAAACCCATAACAAGATACCCAAACACACAAAAAAAATAAAAACCCATGAATAAAAAACACAAAAAAATAACCAAAACCCATGAGGCAAAAACTCATGAACTTGCAATATTTCAAACTCCAAACTAAATTTAAGATACTCAACACAAAAATAACAAAAACCCATGGAACTGCAAATGAGATACCCAAAACACAAAATAGCAGAAACCCATCAGACTAAAAAAATTAAAAAAAAATACTTACGTGTGTCGAATACATAAACATCATTAGTTTGGCAATTATCTTTGCCATAACCCCCAAAAACATAGAGATATCTCCCTCCTTTAATGAAATTGCAAGTGTGTCCCCACCTCTTTCCAGGCCCCAAAATCCCACCTAATCTACCTGGAGATTTCTTCCCTTCAAGCGTTTCTCTCGGTCTTGTATTCAACTGAACTCTCTCCCACCTCATTTTTTTCTTCAATTCCTAATCTAAAATCACAAAAACAAAAGAGATAAACCCAAAACCCCAAAATCAAAAGTAAAATGGGATGAAATGAAATGGGTTTGGAGTAAAATCCACTGATGCGGATGAATTAAATGCTATATAATAAGTACAAGTGTCTCTTCAGAGTCTTGAGATGTAAATGTAATTTGACTTGGTTGAGGTTTTTTGGTTGGATTGACGTTTGTCGTCAACAGATTATCAAGCTTATGAATAGAGTTTTGACCGCCAAATGGCTTTGAAAATGACATTCACGGATTTATAGGGCACTGGAAGTTGTTAGTATCTGATTTTGACAGGTTTGATGGGTAAAAGGCTCTTCAATATACCAATGCCTCCTTAAAAACCGTGAAATCAGATCTCTTTTCTCTTTTCTCTATCAACCTCATCAAAAGCATAAATCATAAGATTTTCATGTCCCTACAGCTACCTCACTTAAATAAAAGACAAATCTATTTCACAAATCAAACAATGGAGGTCGAGCCTCATCCTAATCTTTCCCACGACAGATAGATCTTGAGATGCCTACCATCGAAAAGTTAAATACCGACTCCACATGGCTTACATCCCATCAAATGTAGTTTGCATTCACTATTTGTGATGTATACCAAGTGAAATCTAAGTCTATATTTGGCAGTGCCATTTAGAAGAGAAGAAAAGAATAAGGGTCAAGGATCAAAATTTTGGCCGAAATCTCGAAATTTTCGGATTAGGTCATTGTTTGTATGGGATTGAATTATTGGCCGAAATTTCGGTTCAAATTTTCGGTTTCGGTCCCTCCGAAATTTTGACCTTGGTAGGGATATATTCGGTTCGGTTCGGTCGGTTTTGAACCAAAACCACAAACCAAGCCGATTCTAATCGATTTCTAAATGTTCAAACCAAACAAAAATGTCCATTTGTTGAACCAAACCAACCTGATTTGATGCGGTTACGATTTGGTTTGGTCGGTTTCGATTTTCCTATAAGTTCTACTTGCACATAAAAAAATTTCCAACTTCTCAACCTATTTTACACTTCTACCATTTTCAAATTTTTCGGAGTCGTTATACTTTTATAATATGTTCACCCTTCTCAAAACAAATAACAAAAATAAATGCATCAATTCACACTAATTAATCATAATTTGAATAAAGAAGAATGCCTAAAGAGATGAATAGATAGATGATGGTTCCACGAATGGTGTCAATGATTGATCAAGTTTGTTTTTGGGAGGCCCAATTGTCTGCTTGACTCAAGTTGACAATATATATATAAGTAAAAAAATTTACTTACAATCGATTCGGTTCGGTTCGGTCGATTTCAGCTTGAGAAGGCTTGGAACCTTTGTCAAACCAAACCCAAACTGGTATCTGTCCAAATCGGATCAAAACCAGTAGTTCGGTCCAATTTGGTCAGTTTGGCCCAAAAAATGCACAGCCATAAAAAATAGCACTTGATGCTCTTTGTTATTGCAAATGGATATGGGTAGAGAATAAAAGATGCTCATTGATACATGAAAAAATCCCTCTCTAAAAAAGCATGAAAAATCATTTTTTAAAAAAGAATGTCTTTCTTATTCCAAAGAGCAGTCTCTCTTTTGTTTTCTTTCAATCCTTCTCACCCCACATTTCTATGCAATTATAAAGAGTAACAATTGTTTTTTTTACTCTCTCAAAGAGCTATGTCAAACACATCCTAATTATCTAATAGTAGGCTCATGATCTCAAGATCTACTGTGTGAAAGACTGGGATGAAAAACGATCTCCATCATCTAATTTAAAGCAGTCAACAGATTTTTCTTTTATTTAAATAAAGTAAACCTTTTGATGTACATACCACATTTATTCTCCAATTACATCCTCTAAAACTTATAAACACAAGTAAGAAAAAATAATGCTCCAAAAAACCACTCTTGTAAATGGTCTATGACATGATGAATGTGCACATATGGGAAAAAATAATGCTCCAAAAAAACACTCTTGTAACTGGTCTATGATATAATGAATGTGCACATATGGAAATGGTCATGTCCTATCAAGTAAAATTGGATTTCCAGTCCTATCCCACCTTTGGATATTAGAGAATCTTGACTGGACATCATCCTATAAAAAGTGAAAATCAAGAAAGTCAAAAATCTCCTGTTTGCAAGGACAACAAATTGGATAGGACCGGAAACCGGTTTTACTGGTAGGACTTGGCCATTGCCCTCGGCCCATCATATACTTCTACAACCCAAAAAGTTATTATTATAATACTATTAGTGGATAAGGGCCCTAACCAACATTTAAACACTAAAATTATGTTTAAATGATCTTACACCATAAAAATATACATTTTTTTTCAAACAGTTGAACTGAAATTTATTATTATGCCATGTGTGGCACATTTGTGTTCAATCTAAATCATCCAATTAGCAATTTCTGATTGTTGAACTTTAATATCAATTATTAAAATTAAAAACAATGATTGATATAATATCAACAATTCTGATGATTTAAATATCTCTAAAACACTATTTTTGAGCCTATTATATTTCAATCTTCGATCTATCACTTTGTTGGTATAAATCACCCACATGATAACCATTACTATTGTAACATCACTTAAACACTTTTTAATACTTAAATAAGGGTTAAGAGAGTTGGGTTCTTTAATTAAGCATGCGTAAATTTAAAAAGGTTGGCATCCATAGTACGATTTACAAAGGGAGGCATTACTAAACCTTTGGCAGCTCATTCATAGCATTCCACGCTGGATAAGTTTGGTATAGCCCTTCAAAGCGGGCTGCCGTCCCACCGCCCCTCGGCGGAATACGCATCGGTATCTTGGCTGATTGATACTGATACATTATTGGGGCCATATCGGTATCCACTGATACGATACTGTATTGGCTGACATGGATCAAATATCGGCCGATACCTCTTTTATTTGATTTTTTTTTTTTAAATAAAGGCATATCGGTATCAACCGATACGTATCAGTCTTCCATTGACCGGTACTCAAGTTAATACACTGCATTGGCAGGAAGTTATTTCAAATTTCAGCCAGCGCTCGTGAAATTTCACCCGGACTTTTATGTGAGTAAATATGGACCATTGCCCTTATGCTATTTAGCCCTTCATCCAAGGGCCCATACTATTGCTATCCTTTCTTCAAAAAAATATAATGTTGATTCCCCTAATAAATTAGAGAACTGCTACCGCTATACCAATAGGATAAATTTGTTGAGGATAAAATGTAGGCAGCTTACATGATAACAATGCAATTGGCTGCACCGACCTATATTAATTGAGTCTAACCGTAATTATAGGCAATTATGTTACGCTATACATTTTATTTGCATAAAATCTATCCTCCATATAATACTGCTCTAGAACAAGATTTTATTTTATTTTTTGAGAAGAAGACTTATGGCACAACAATTAATGAAATTATTAATTACACACCAATCTCTAAAAGCGCCAACGTCGGAAACTCATTCAAAATCTTCAAATTAGATGGTGGAGAATATGTTTCAACCTGCTCTTCCACACAATGGATCTTGAGATCATGTCGTACCTCTTAGAAAATTAATTTTTTATTCCACATGTTACAAATCTCCCAAATGACCCTAAACTTACTCGAGTGTGATGTGCGGCATAGGATTCATGGGATATTTTTTAGGGATCTGTAATGTAATATTCCGAAAATTTGAGCATTTAACTTTGACTTCAGAATCCGTGCCCGATTAGTTATAGGGTTGACCAAGTGATGGTCAAACAATGGACTCACGAAGTTATGTACTAATGTGAGATTAGTGTGACCTAAGTGTAGATGATAGTGTTAAGTGAGAGTCACATACACCTATCTTTGGTGTATGTGTTTAACACACAAGCAGGAGAGATGATATAAGGGTTAATAACCCTAAAATTCTTTTTGCTTTAGTTGTTGAGAGAGTTAAGAAGAGAGAGAGAGAGAGGAGTAAAGAGGAGTTGTGGAGGCTAGAGGTTAATGCAAATCAAGAGGAGTTAACATCAATTGTCGGATCCAACGCGTTAGGATCGTTGAAACGAAGAGCTGGAGCCCTAGCCATTTCGACCTAAATATTGATCAATTTGAGATTGATCAAAGGTGAGTTCTAATTGAAGTACTACATAGATTGTAGGTGATTAAATTCAGTCAAATGTGCTTAAAATAGTAAATTAAAGGCTTAGAAAAGAAGGGGAAGAGATTTGAAAGAACAGCCAGAAAGGGGGCTGAATCGGACCAAATCGATTAATCGAAATTGGGATTCGATTAATCGATTTTAGTCTGGAAGTTGAAAAGTCAAGTAAGCCCGATTTCGATTAATCGAATTGGATTTCGATTAATCGATTTGGATGTTTGATTAATAAATTTGAGAATCGACTAATCGACTGGGTACCTCCAGTGGCTGGAAAAACAAGACCTGGGGAAATCGACTAATCGAGTTGGGAAATCGATTAATCAATTTTGGATTTCGATTAATCGATTTGGGATCGACTAATCGATTTCGGATTTTCGACCATTCGATTTGAGAATCAACCTTATTATGTTAGAGACTTCGATTAATCGATTTGGGATCGATTAATCGAATTTGAATCTCGATTAATCGAATTTGAATCTTGATTAATCGATTTTAGAAATCGATTAATCGATTTGGGTTTCGATTAATCGATTTTGGGAATCGATTAATCGACTTTGACAGTTTTACTTGACTTTATAGTTTTACTTTGAGATTCATGGAGGGTCTAGGACCTTCTTCATTACATCTTTAGTAATGTATTGCATGTGTTATGATGTACCATAGGTGGTACGTGTGAAAGCGAGCACAAAGAGCCGCGTGGGACCTTGATGCTTGGACCTTCAGAGAATTGAGGTAAGGAACACCTTGAACATATACTTTAATTACAAGAGCATGTATATAGTGATATATTTATCAGAAATTTTTAATGTTTTAACTATGAAAAGCTTTGTGAAAATGGGTGTGTGTGATACCAAGAATGTGAAAAATGCATCTGTATGATGCGAGTAACTAAGATCAAGTAATCTAATGAGAATGAGACATCCTCAAGGGATGAGAAAGTAATAAAGGCATCAGTGGATGCGAGTAAATTATACATCCCAGGGATGTATATCTGATTGAATAATTATTGTTGAGGCCTAACTGATATAAGATAACACTTTACACGATGAATAACTATATATAAAGCACATGTTATTTTTGTTATTTGAGGTTTGTTTAGAATACCCCACCGACGTGACGGGATACCCACGACTGACGCAGCAGGATATTCGTGATTGGTACGGCGGTCAATCCGTTCACCAGTGCGGAGGTCTATCCGTACATAGGAAGCACATCCCAGGGATATATATCTGATTGAATAATTACTGTTGAGGCCTAGCTGATATAAGATAGCACTTTACGCGGTGAATAACTATATGTAAAGTACATGCTATTTTTGTTATTTGAGGTTTGTTTAGAATACCCCACCGACGTGACGGGATACCCACGATTGACGCGACAGGATATCCGCGACCGGTACAACGGCCAATTCGTACACCAGTGCGGAGGTCTATCCGTACATAGTAAGCACATCCCAAGGATATTGAGTTGAGATTTAACCCCGCCACCTAGTGAAAAGGGGGCTTGGGTAGTGTTCCCAGGGAATACATTATTTACAACTGTCTATTTAGGCGACAATGGTGGGTATTCCATCGGGACTCGATGCTATATTGCTCGGGGATTACTTAAGTTGAAGATTTAAGTTTTGCTTTAGGCCTGTTCAATGTCATTCATGATAAATCAACAGTAAAGTAAGGCATGCTAATTACCAGTAAACTTGAATGCAAATCATCAGCTCTTAAACTGTTTTCCTAGCAAATACATAGACAAATCATGCTTAGAATATCATGAAATATATTTTAGTTTTAATTTATATATTCATTGTGTTTGTTCCCTATTGAGCTAGGATGTAGCTCACCCTTTAGATTATACGTCGCAGGTCTTTTGTTAGCAGCAACTGAGGCTTCGAGAGACGTAGATCCGGGTGATTCGGATTACGTGCCTGGAAACGAGTTTGAGCCTTCTCCCGAGGACTTCTTCTAGGAGACTCTGCTGTGTACTTTGACAGAGAATAGTTTTGAGAGCAGATTTGTACGGCTTGGTATGTCAAGCCTTTATTTTGATAAACAATGTAATCAAATTGAATCATTCTTTTGGCGAACCATCTGGGGTGATCTGTTTATCACCGATGGTTCGGGTCGGCTTTCTCTTCATGAAGTGGCATGAAAGCATAACTGTCTTTTGCGTATGCCAGATGGACATATTAACTTTTTCGCGTTATGAAATCATTGTTTGTTATACCAATGTTCCGTACATAGATTTGGAGCACGATCTGGAGGATTGTGCTGATGGCACAAGTTTCGGGGTGCCGAAATCCGAGCTGTCACATGTAACATGTGAAATAAAAAATTGAATGTCTGATAAGTGCAAGGTGATCTTAATATCCATTGTGTAGAAGGTTAGGTGAAACACAATCTCCATCATTTGATTTGAAACAATCAATGATTTTGAAAAGATTGCACACATGAACGCTTTCAGAGATTGCGTGGGCGCTAATAGAGGTACCTTAATACTAGCCTCTTTTTAAATCACCTGCAATTAGTAAATGATATTGTGGCAGTAGCAGCTCTCATATAAACTATTATTATATTTTTTGAGTGGATGACCAAATAGTTCGTCGGGCAATGGTCGAGTTCAACCCCATATGCAGCCCTTGAATAAAAGAGAATCTTGACACGCCATCCTATTAAGCGTGAGAACCATGAAAGTCAAGATTCTCCCATATCAAAGGGTTGAACTCGAAATCCAATTCAACCTAGTTGGACCTTACCATTGCCCTAGCACTGACACCTCAATAACGAAATATTGGCACCCTAATAGCGAAGCACTGACACCCTAATAGAGAGAGAGGGTAGAAAAGAGATGGATTGGTTGGGTTCTAACTCCCACATAATCAGGCGCAAGGTATTTCGAAAAAGTTAGGGTTTTTTGCAAATACCCTCCTATGTTATGCTGAAAACCCATTGAGTTATGCCTATTTACACTACACCCCCTACTTTTATGTTTCCTTTACAAATACCTCCATGCCATTAAATGACAGTTAATTACGCGTCATTTCTTTAATTAAATAACGTATTTGCCCTTACTTAACGTTATATACAAAATGGTTATTGTATTTTTCCCAACTTTGACTGCATTTTAAACGGTGGATAAATATTGTATCCTGCCCAAATTTTTTAGGTGGAACATGATTGATCTCATATAAGCTATCGTGTTACCCGATTTTTTATTTGGGTATTCATGACTCACTTGAGTCGTGAGTGGCGCAAAAATGCTACCCCTGTTGGTACCATCCTGACCCTACCATCGTTACGAACCAACTGAACATCATGAACACCCAAATCGAAAATCGAGTAATACAACTTAGAGGAGATCATTCATGTTCCATCCAAAAAATTTGGATAGGATCTGATGCTTATCCACCGTTTAAAATGCGGTCAAAGTTGGGAAAAATACAATAGTCATTTTGTATATAATATTAACTAAGGGCAAATGCATCATTTAATTAAATAAATGACGCCTAGTTAAGTGTCATTTAACGGCAGGGGTATTTGTAAAGAAAATATAAAAGTAGGGGTTGCAGTGTAAATAAACATAACTTAGGAGGTTTTATGCAATTTTAGCATAACATGAGGGGTATTTGCAAAAAACCCAAAAAGTTAGCTACTTTTTTGAAAACAAAGGTAACCCTAATTATGTGATTAAATAACTATAAAACAATACAAGTCACTCCATAAAAAGACGTTACATGTCACACCTATATCAACAGGCACAAATATATCTCTATGCCCGACCGCATAGTCCTAGGCCTCATATATATATATATATATATATATATATATATATATATATATAGTACACAGTAATCAATCATCACACTCCACGGAAGGATATGCTAGAGAGCCCACACCACATTGTGATTTGGATGTTAGATTCAACCCCCATTTTGGGAAAATGCCTGTTAGTGGTAATTCTGACTATGATTGAGTTACATTGTGCTGTGGATGTTAGATTCAACCTAAGAAATGGGAAGATGACTGCCAAGTAGTTTGAAGGTAATTGACGGTAACCGAGTACCGTATACTAAAAGGACGACGGCCCATCTATTGCTGATTCAGATCCAACCCTTTTTAAGCCTAGCCCACACCAATGCAGCAACCACAGCGCCACCTAAGTGAGCTGCTCCTGAGACATGAGTGTCACCCTATAACAAAAGAGAGAAATTAGATTAAAAAATATGGAGTGCTTAAACTATCGCAAGCTATAGCTCATGAAGGCAGAACGAGGTATATGGGGTGTTTTGGAATACCAAATTAGATAAAGGTTATTAATAATATAAATATTTAGAAAGAAAAGAGAAAAAGAAAAAAGGAGAAACAATACACATATAGACTGCATTTCATATTCAAAGGGTGCGTTACTCAAATTTCTTGAGATCATCATTGCCACAGTAGGAAATGAAAGTAGAAAGTGGAGCGAAACAGAAAAAGATGTGAGAAATAAATCATATTATGATGTATGACAAGAAATAGGAAGCGGGTGAGATAGGTATTTACTCGATGAAGTTTCCATGGTATATGTTGTATGATGATCATGTGGTGCTAATTGATTCGAAAAGGAAATAAGTAAATTATAAGTTGGAACTTTGGAGGACTGCCTTAAAATTAAAGAGTTTAAAGATTTGAAGACAAAATAGAATGGGTAGAAGTTTAGTTAATAAAAGAACCTGGTGGACGATTTGATCAAATTATAAAACATCTAGGGTGACAATATCATATATTTCAACATTTGGGCTTTACCATTTAACCAGATGGCAGATTTAAAGAGGAAGCCTCAAGAAAAATCAATGCAAGGTGGGCAACGTGTAGACAAGTGAGTGATGTATCAAGAAGTGCCATTTTGATGAAAGGTCATTTTTCAAAAGTGGCAGTAACACGAACATTACCATATGCATGGTACCAAAACTCGGCAATACCGATACGGATCGGCGGTACATATTGGTTTCGTCAAGAATCGATACTGATACCACCCCGATACAGGTACAGGGTGGCAGTGTCGGCTGATATTGACCCATACAATTATTTTCTTTCTATTTTTTTATTTTTATTTTTTTAAAAAGATTGGTCAATACAATATCGGCGATGCCATATCAGTATTGATCCAAGATGGACCGAAACCCGATACCGATACCGAGTTTGATACCTTGACTATAAGATGCAAATTGTTGGGTTACGAAGAATGGAAGAAGTAACAACAATTCAACATATATGGCTGAGGCTTTGTATACTAAGTGGGGGTGCATGGAGCAATAAGAACATATAAAATTAAGGGAAAAAAAAAATGTGAGAGGAAGTTTAGGGGTGACCCGATAAAATAACATTAAAGGATGTCATTTGTACGAAAAGATTAACTCAATATAAGCACAAAGAAGTGGAAGAAGGGGAAGACCAATAAAGACTTAGAGAGAAGTAGTGAACATAGTGACCAAGTCGGCGTTTAAATCAGCTTGGAAAAAAATCAGGCAAAATTCTCAAATTTGTCAAAAAATGGGTCAAAATTAGGGGAAAAAAGAAAAAGTATAAAATTTATCAATTAAAAATTATAAAAATAGGGAAAATAGAAGTTTTTGACCCAAATCGGAAAAAATCCGGGAAAAAATAAAAAACTCACGAATTATTCGCTACTTTTTCAAAATGTTGGCGAATTTGTTCACTATGGTAGTGAGAAATGGCATTGAGGATTGCGGACTTGCGGAATTCAGAAATGAGTAGAGAAATAAGACTCAGAAAGCTGACTCCGAGTAGATTGGACAAAGGGATAATGATAATGATGATGGCATGCCGCTGTAACTATGTTTTCCAAAGTGATCTTCAAGTTAGCCATCTTTAAGTTCCTTCCACTAGTTGAATAGGTGCAAACCTGTATTATCATCAATAAATCTTTTCCTATTAAGAAAGCTCCCTGAAAGCAAAGAGGAATCACACGTAAGCATGGAAAATTATATTTTAAAGTATTACTTCCCTTTCGACTCAAGCATAGAAGGTGAGCTTACTAATAATGCTGCTGGAATGGGTATGAAGAACTCGAGGTAGAGTGTGGCCTTTGGGAAGAGAAATATATCGAGCAGCATAATTGCATTGACGGCTCCACTTGCCCCCTGAATGGTATGAAGAGCTTAGAATATATCCATTGGAACATTTTTAGCAAGATTATACTCGTCAATTCGTACAATTTACAAGCATTGTTATATTCCTTAAAATCACATTGTGTTATATATATATATATATATATATATATATATATATATATATATATATATATATATATATATATATATATATATATGTGTGTGTGTGTGGGTAATGATCACCTAACTCGAGTCACACGACTCAAGAGGGTGATTGTCAGATCACATCGCGGTCAGCGTTTGAATGCGATCTGATGGTCACCCGCTCGAGTCACTTGTCAGGTAATCCTTACCCACATATATATATATATAGGCTTTAGAATCTCATTGTGCAGATACATACATGTGGCAATGCAATTATGCATGATGAAGTCTAAGTATGGTTGCATAGATGCGTCCATGCAACAATATATATGGGAGGTGCACTAATAAGAATATGGGATAATGGCTCCTGACCGACATTTAAACACCAAAATGGTGTTTAAATGATCTTGCAGCACTAAATTACACTTTTTTTATCTTACACCATTAAGTGTGGTTTGTTATTATGCCATGTGGCACACATTTGTGACCAATCTAAATTGTCCAAGTAGCAATCCATCATTAGGGCATGTTTTAACCAAAGAATCATGCCTATAAATGAATGTGAACCATCCACTTGGCGCACTTTAATAGCAGCCACTAAAACTAAGAACAATGGTTGTATTAGAATGCACAGATCGGATGGTGCAAATTTCCCCAAAATATTATTTTTGGGGTCATTGTCCTTCAATTTATGATCTATCACTTTGATGGTGTGGATTGCCCACATCTTTAGCCATTAATGGTGTAAGATCGTTGAAACACCATTTATGGTGTAAGATCACTTAAACACCATTTAGGATGTAAGATCATTTAAACCCCATTTTGGTGTTTAAATGACGGTCAGGAGACTCGGGTCCTAAGAATATACATATGATGATGGACAAGTGCCTGCAATTATGCCCATGCATGCATGTTTTGATATATTGTTCATGCCTGTATGCATGCATTATGTACTTGTGCATTTACGCATCCATAATGCTAATACATGAACTCTATATATGCATGTTCGGTATGCACAACTCTCCTCCCTATATCTTCTTTTCGAAAAGGGCATGTATTAGGGATGTCAACAGGCCGAGTCGGATTGGGCCAAAATCTAGGTTGGCCTGATCTTTCGGTAACCGGCCTAATGAGCCAACAGTATGTCCCTGAGCCAACCAAAAAAATCTGGTCGGGTTGGGATGATACGGTCCAAATTAACACACACGATGGGTCCAGTTTATGTGCCACACCCAGTTCGAAACCAGCTCAGGCAGGTTCAGGTAACGAGCTGACCTTACCTGTTGACATCTGTAGTATGTGTGAACATGCATTCACGGCCCCCAAAAAGTCAAACTCCTGGTATCAAAACTTGGCCGATACAGATACTTATCAGTTTTGCTGGAAACCGATACTGATACCACCCCGATACTAGTATTGGGGTCGTATCAGTATCTGGTATCGATATCAGCCGATATGGGCCCGTATCGGTCAATATGTATCGGGTATCGGTCAATACCGATCGGATATAAGCTGATACCCCCTTGATTTGATTGATTGTAGTTGTTTCTCATTTTAAAAAAAAAAAAAAAAAATCTGTACCGGCCGATACCAATCTGTATCGGCCGATACGTATCCGTCCTCCATGGACTGATACCGATCCCGAGTTAGATACCTTGGTCAAAATAACAGGCTTGAAGGAATACATACCAATCCAGGGACAGTTGAAGGATCATACATCAGTCGCTTCCCCTGAAAATGAAACGAGAGAACAGCCTAAGTCCTATTTATTTCCTTGAGAAAAGATAGAATGTTGAAATCAAACAATTTAAATCCACTATATGTCATGTTAGAATCTCAAACACAATCATCTCTAGGATATAGAATCTCACTACGAGTAGAATTGTGTTTCCATTGAAATGCTGCTTATTACCTTTGAAGAGATGGTGAGGTAGGCATTGTGAAGCAAGTAAAATATTGAGCCACCAATTGCCCCTGCTAGGTACAGTTTCAGCAGAAATCCAGGACCAAAAATATTTGCAATCTGATTGATGTAACAACAGACAAAAATAGTTTCAAAATTCATGCCAAGAGATTGTTAAAACTAGGATGTAGAAACAGTTTTTTGTGAGGTAATTATAATCAGGGTGAGAATACAAAAGCAGTGTCAGCTAAATATGTGTGTGTGTGTGTGTGTCTCTCTCTAATCTATATATATGACAGCAGGACGTTACATTAGCCATGTAGCGTTCAACGCTGCCCTAGTGCTCTTTGGGTGCCAAGTGGCACCAAATCCGAAGATTAGGCACAAAGGGAGCATGTGCATGGTCGATCAGGTCCATCCCCAAAAAGAAAAAAACGAATAATACATCTTATCCACTGTCCAAAATGTGGTCATAAGTATGAAAATTTCAATGCACCGTCCAAAACGTGGTCAAAGTTGGACCACTTTTTAAAGGGCAAAACAGCCGTAAAAATAAAATAAAAAATTTAGATCACATGCTGCGTGGCTAACGATCCCAAAACGGGTGTTTGTTTTAGGATCACATGTCGTGTGGCTTATATATATATATATAAGCCAAATGGGTGGTTAAAAATTTGGTCCGGCTAACTTTCAAAATGACAAGAACAGTCATGATTTGGAAATGAAATTCTCACTAAATTTAATGTTTTCAAAAGACTTTTGGGAATTGTTTTTGTCCTAATAGGTAATTTCGACGATGGAGAATTCAATTTATTCGTGAGTGATTATCTACTGTGTATGTTTAATAACAGGTTCGTATGTACATTATCTAAATGGGCTATTCTATGTCTCCGAAATATGTGATGATCTTAAAAGTAAGGAAGGAGTATTGTGTACGGTGATAAGGGAGATTTTCATGATATTTTCTTCTCATCATTACCGTGGGCTCTCGAAAGTGTGTCTAGCTTAGATAGAGAAAAAGCTATACCTGACATGCTTTATGGCAGCAAGGGCCAAATTTCAAATGCTGATAGTAACCTTGATTTGAAAGAGTTTATTCTAGTACTTATAATTTGTGGAGGAAGAGTTTCAGAATATATCCCATCCTAATATGTAAATTGCTATAAAATTTATTCCACCTATGTCCCCATTGAATAGCTGAAATGCCCACCGATACTTTTGGACTTAATCAAGTATATCTTGATCGGAAGCGGCTTAAATCGGACGTCCCTATCAACTCTCCTCGGGTTAGAAGGATGCATTCCCGATGAATACTGGTTGTGATAGAGTTCCAAAAGATCCGGATTAATCTGCTGAAACTCTAGTGTAATCCACGTATTCTCTTAATCACTCTAGTTCTTCCACTTGACCAAATACTTCTGAAGTCCCCCTTGGTTGGTGGACACTATCTGATCGTCCAACACGTCTTCGATGATCTCATGAGTTTGCCAAGGAGGTGGGGATAGTAATGTGGGTAGGAGACTTATTGATTCATCAGATGAAGAAGACTCAAAGGGGTTGGCAGAGATGGTTGAAGGGCTATGGAAATGAACAAGGTCCTCCACGTTGAAAGTCGTGCTAATCCCCAAATCCGGCAAAAAATCTAAGATGTAAGCATCAGAACCGACACACTTCAAGATCTGATAGAGTCCAACACCGCGAGCTTGTAACTTCTTTGCATCTCCTTGCGGGAATCGCTCGGGTCTATTCTGAACCATCACAAAATCACCATCTTGAAATTTTTTGAACCGTCTATAAGAATCTACAGAAAACTTGTATTTTTCATTGTTCGCATTAATTCTTTTCTTAATCTCAGTATGTAACTCATGAATGCAATACGCAAAAGTGGATCCAGACTTTGATAACCTTTAATGAATGGACTTTGGCAGAAAATCTATGTATGTTCTAGTATTCGGCTTACCCTTCCACTGGATGAGGTATGCCTGATGATTCTCCTTGCAATCCAAGCGTCGTCAATTTTTTATTTACCTTTCCCCTTAAGAAGATACTCCCGATATGCTTGATGTATCTTTACCTTGGTAACAAAATATGGATCTCCCAAAACTTTTCTATCTAACCTCTTCACATATTGTTCAGGCGGGTATTTGGAAATCAATGAGTAGATAGGATTGGACTCAGGTGACTGAGCATCAAGGAATGGGGGTCTAAAGGTTTTGTTGGTGGGCCTAAAAAAGGTGTACGTGCATCTACACTCGACTCGACTAACTCATGTGTACTCGCTTCAACCAAAACCAAAGACTCTGGGGTACTCGATTCAATGGATCCGAATGGTTCTTGTGTACCAAGTTCGTTGGGCTTACGTGTACTCGATTCAATTGACCTTAATGGTTCTTATGTACCCAGTTCGATGGACTCATGTGTACTCGATTCAAGGGGCACCAACAAGTCGTGTGTACCCAACTCTACGGATACCAATGACTCATAGGCAAGTGATTCGATTGGTTCACGTGTGGGTGACTCAGCATCACTACTTACAAGGGAAATAGAAGTCTCTTTAACACAAACTAGATTTTCTTCAGCTTCTTTTATCTCCTCTTCACTCAGTACGGTACTAGGGTCGTACACTTCTTCTACTTCCCTATTCTCCGGCTCCTTAGGATTCACACTTTTAGTCAATAAATTCGAAGTGAGAAATTTTGTGGGGCATTGGTATGCAAAGTGCCCGAACCCTTGACACTTAAGGCAATCAGGAGACCTATCTGTCTTGATTTTCAAATTTCGTAGAAGGTGACAGTGTGTTAAAGGGACATACTTTTCGGTAAATTTCACCGTCAGGTCCTCCCATGTGGAGATGTGTTTATTCCGAAGAGATTTAGTACAACGTTCTACGCGAGTCCAAAAAATTTTGGCATTACCCTCCAACTTTGTTTTTGCTAGCCTAATTTTGTACTCATTTGGTACGTCATACCAATCAAAATATTCCTCTACATTAGACACCCACTCTACGAAGGTTTTGGGGTTTAACCATCCCTCAAAACTTGGAACCTCATTTCGAATAGATTTGAGAAATTTATCGGCAGGGTTGTACTCGGGTTCACGATGATGAGGGTATCCCCTAACTCTAGTCTCATCACGATTTTTTGGACTTTGCCAAGAATTTGGAGTGTAGCGGTTTCCTTGTTCCGTTGGTACCCTATCATGATGGGTAAGGAATTCACAGTAACGTGTAAGTGACTCATACATGATGCTTGACATAAACACAACTCAGACACAATACTAGAAAAGACAAACACTATGAACCAACAATGGATGAGGACTTTTGTCAAACACTAGATGTGCGCACTAATGAAATAAAATGCAATAAGATTGAAATTACGTGCAATTATGAAACTAAGTGATGCAAGACAAAAGTTAGACAAAAAAAAAATCCAGACAAAAGCTAGACAAAATTATCAGACAAAAAATTAGACACAAGCCAGACAAAAAATAGACAAAAAAAAAATCAGACAAAAGCCAGACACGAGCTAGACAGACCCTAGAGAAATCTGAAATGATGCAATTCTAAATTAATAACAAAATAAACCTTAAAACCTATATGAACACAAAAACCCTAAAACTAAACCGATGTCTCTGATATCAATTTGATGCCGGAACTTACTAAATGCAATGCATGGGCTGAGATTAGGATTAAAATTAATTTAATCAATTAAAAATAACAATTTCTCAAAACAAATTCCCATGAAAAATTCTAGAAATCCAATTAGATGTTTTAATTTTGACCCAAAATAATGTTACTTTTATATATGTTCCCTATCGCGGATTTAGAAGACTAGGGTTCTTATGAACGGCTAGATCTCCGATAGTTTTAGGGCGGTTCTCTCGATACCGAACAAAATTAAAAAGCTAATAATGATTTATGATGAACAAATAAGTTGATTTTGGATTTTCTAAAATAAATAAAATAACTAGGGTTACGCTATCTACGCAAACCGTAGATCTAAAGAAGATAGAGATGAAAAAAGAGTTGGCCTCGCACCAAACCGTAAGCAGGAATGAAAGAATCGCTCTTCGTTTGAGAGAATCACACCCTCACGAAAGTTTAGAACTCTCAATTTTGCATAAGCAATTTTCATTAACCAAAAAGTAATAATAAAATTGTTTACAAGCCTTTAAATAGGCTAACCAATGCATAAAACTAGAAATCCTAGTATAACTCTAATTCCTAGTTCAAATAAAAGAAATATCTTAATTCTTCTAAAACAATAAAATCAAGTCCTAAAACAATAAGGAAACTAATCATATTTCTAATAAAAGAAATAAATCTTATTTTCTAAAATAAAATAATAAAAGAAACTAATCCTAATTCAATTAGGATTTTTGAAATTCTTCACTTTTTGTGCAGCTACCAAAAACTGACCATAACTTCTTTAATACTTGTCGGAATTGTACATTTTTTGGCTCATTGGAAAGCTACTTCGATAAGCTTTCAAATATGACCAATTTCGCATCAATCCGACTTTGTTTGACACTTCAAAATAGTCCAAACATAAACATAACAGGATTGAAAGTTGAAGACCCTAATAAATTTTGGATTTTCTTCTTTCTGATCAAACGGGTCTTTAACGAGCCTTTTTTAAAAACTCATTCGTGAGTTAACTTTCTCTTTTGACGTCTCCTCTTTATCCGACCATAATGCAAGAGGGCAGAATTTGATACGGGAACTTACTAGATGCAAAGCTAGGGCTGAGATTATGATTAAAATTAATTTAACTAATTAAAAATAATAATTTCTCATAACAAATTCCCATAAAAAATTCTAAAAATTCAATTAAATGTTTTAATTTCGGCCCAAAATAGCATTACTTTCGTATATGTTCCCTATTGCGGATCTAGAAGACTAGGGTTTTTATGAACGGCTAGATCTCCAATAGTTTTAAGGCGTTGAACGAACTCGCAAGCGGGTTCTCTTGATACCGAACAAAATTAAAAGGCTAATAATAATTTATGAACAAATAGGTTGATTTTAGATTTTATGTAATAAATAAAATAATTATGGTTACGTTACTTACGCAAATCGTAATTCTAAAGAAGATAGCGATGGAAGAAGAGTTGGCCTCGCACCAAACCGCAAGTTGGAATCGAAGAATCACTCTTCATTTTGAGAGAATCGCACCCTCACGAAAGTTTAGAACTCTCAATTGCATAAGCAATTTTCATTAACCAAAAAGTAATAATAAAGTTGTTTACAAGCCTTTAAATAGGCTAACCAATGCATAAAACTAGAAATCCTAGTATAACTCTAATTCCTAATTCAAATAAAAGAAATATCCTAATTCTTCTAAAACAATAAAATAAAGTCTTACTAATTCAATTAGGAGTCTTGAAATTCGTCACTTTTTGTGCAGCTCCCAAAATTTGATCATAACTTCCTCAATACTTGTCAGAATTACACGGTTTTTTGCTTGTTGGAAAGCTATTTCGATAAGCTTTCAAATGTGACCGATTTCGCATCAATCCGACTTTGTTTGACACTTCAAAATAGGTCAAACATAAAAGTGACGGGATTGAAAGTTGACAACCCTCTGATCAAAGAATTTTTTGCAATAAATTTTGGATTTTCTTTTTTCTGATCACTCTGATGTTCTTTTTTTGCCTTCGAAATGTTATGAGCGGTTGCTTGAATCGGATGTCCCCATCAACTCTCTCCGGGTTAAAAGAATTCATCCCCGATGAATGTTGGTTGTAGTAGAGGTCCAAAAGATCTGGATCAAATTTTTCCTGTGTAATCCAAGTGTTCTCTGAATCGCTCTTGTTCTTCCACTTGACCAAATACTTCTGAAGTCACTCTTGGTTGGGCACAATCTGATCTTCCAGCATATCTTCGATGATCTCATGAGTTTGCCAAGTAGGTGGAGGTAGCGGTGTGGGTAGGGTAATTATTGGTTCATTAGATATAGAAGGCTCAAAGGAGTTGGCAGGGATGGTTGAAGGGCTATGGAATGGAACAAGGTCCTCCACGTTGAGAGTCATGCTAATCCCCAAATCCAGCGAATGATCTAAGATGTAAGCATTAGAACCGGCATGTCTCAAGATCCGATAGGGTCTAGCACCACGAGCTTGTAACTTCTTTGCAACTCCTTGCGGGAATCGCTCGGGTCTATTCCGAACCATCACAAAATCACTCTCTTGGAATTCTTTGAATCGCCTGTGAGAATCTGCAGAGAACTTGTATTTTTCATTCTTTAAATTAATTCTTTTCTTAATCTCAGCATGCAAATCATGAATGCGATGAACAAATGTGGATGCAGACTCTGATGACCTTTGATGAATGGACATTGGAATGAGATCTACAGGTATCCTAGGCTTATACCCATGCACAATTTGGAACAGACTCATGCATGTGATTCTATTAATTGAATTGTTATATGCAAACTCAGCGACAGGTAAGATGGAATCTCAACTCCTAATGTGTTCACCTATTAGACACCGTAACCAATTACCTAAGCTCCTATTGACGACCTCGGTTTGCCTACCAATTCTCCGCGAGTGGGAGAAATTCATCTCCGATGAGTTGTAAAACCCATGTATGATACGCCTTGGGTGCTCAGCTCTCGGCTTGCCTTTCAATTTTGTGAGATACGCCTAAATTTTAGCCGCGTTGGTGGTGGAGTGTGGACATTCTAGAATCTCTTCATTCAACCTCTTCTCATATGGCACTGATAGGGTACGGGTTATGAATTGGTCAAATGGGTATGGCTCGTTTGTTCGAGTAGCAAGGAATGAATCAAAAGACATAGTTGCAGAATTTGGAATAGGTGTAAGATCTTCCACCACAACTATCGGATGAATGCCCTTGCCTAGAGGAAATTCTAGACTTTCATCACTACCTCTTTTCAAGATCGGGAGAACTTCCACATGCTCGAAACTATCATGAATTAACACACAAATGCCATTATTAAATTCATTAAATAAAGTCATTGTGTTAGTGGCAGTTTGCGTATTCTCATTCAATAAGTTCTGATTATTAATCTCATGCAATTGAGAATGATGACACATCCCTACCGACTCAGTTGGCACTATCAACTCATGTGTGATCGGATCAAGGGGCACTAATGGTTCATGCCCCCTTGGCTCAAATAACTCGTGCGTACTCGCTTCGACTAAAACCAAAGACTCTGAGGTACTCGATTCAATTGACACTAATAGTTCTTGTGTACCCAATTCGATGGACTCACATGTATTCAACCCAACGGGCACCAACAAGTTGTGTGCACCCAACTCTACGGATACCAATGACTCATAAGCAAGTGGCTGGATTGGTTCGTGTGTACTCGGTTCGATCAACTTCAAAGATTCAAGTGTACTAGACTCTACCAACAACAAGGACTCGTGCACAACTAATTCTACAGACACTAACAAATCGTGTATACGTAACTCGATCGAATCGTGCGTGGGTGACTCGGTTGGCTCACTTGTGGGTGACTCAACATCACTACTCCCAAGGGAAATAGAAGTCTCTTTAACACGAACTAGACTTTCATCAGCTTCTTCTATCTCCTTTTCACTCATCACGGTACTTGGGTCATACACAATTTCTTCCACGTTCACATTTCCTGGCTCTTCAAAACTCTCTTTTAGTCAATAAATTTTGAGCAAAATATTTAGTGGGGCATCAATAGGCAAAGTGTCCAAATCCGTGACACTTGTAACATTTGTTGCGACCACTAGTTTTTGGGCTCTCAATAATCGCTTCTTTCCCGTAATCGATTTGGGGATTCAGATGAGTAATCACGGGTTTTGATGGTTGAACCTTGAAATTAAATTTCTCGTGGATAATTCCTTTCTTGTGATCAATTTGGAGCCTTGTAGGAGTACTCGTGGGTTTCAACAATGGAACCCCGAAATTAGAGCTCTCTTTAGTGTAGGTGCTCATTGACTCCAGTTGAGTGTGCTTATAGCACTTATCTACCTTAGCTTCCAAACGTCGTAGAAGGTGGAGGTGGGTGAAAGGAACATATTAGTTGATGAGTCGTTGCTTCATGTCTTCCCATCGTGTGATGGGCTTAGTTTGAGCCAACTTACGTCAAAACTCCACACTATCCCAATATTTCTTTGCATGGCATACCAACCTCCTTTATGCTAGTCAACCATCCCACGAAGGTCTTAGGGTTCGTCATACCCTCAAAAGTTGAGACTTCAATTTGAATAGATCTTAGGGACTCACTATCAAGATCATATTTGGGCTCACAATTATGGGAGTATCCTTTAATTCTAGTATCATCGCGACTTTCGGGACTTTGCCAAGAATTTGGAGTGTAGCGGTTTCCTCCTTCGGCTAGTACCTTTTCATAACAGGTAAGGAACTCACGGTGACATGTAAGTGACTCATACATGATGTTTGACATAAACACAAATTAGACACAATACTAGAAAAGACACACTATGAACCAACAATGGGACATTTGTCAAACACTAGATGTGCATAGTAATGAACACTATTGAAATAAAATGCAATAAGATTGAAATGATAATGCAATTATGAAACTAAGTAATGAAAGACAAAAGTTAGACAAAGGCTAGACGAAAAAACTAGCAAACAAAAAAATTAGGCAGAAAAAAAAAATCAGGCAAAAGCTAGACAAAAAAAACCAAGCAAAGCTAGATAAAAAAATCAGACAAAAGTCAGATAAAAAATTTCAGACAAAAGCTAGACGAAAAATTACAGACAAAAGCTAGATGAAAAATCTGAAATGATGCGAACTTTAGATCTGCCTGTTTGAATTGTGGTCGGATAAAGAGGAAACGTCAAAAGAGAAAGTGGACCCCCGAATGGGTTTTTAAAAAAAGGCCCGTTAAAGATCTGCTTGATCACAAAGAAGAAAATCTAAAATTTATTAGGGTATTCAACTTTCAATCCCGTCACATTTATGTTTGACCTATTTTTGAAGTGTCAAACAAAGTCGGAATGATGCGAAATTGGTCATATTTGAAAGCTTATCGAAGTAGCTTTCCAACAAGCCAAAAAACGTGCAATTCCGACAAGTATTGAAGAAGATATAGTCTATTTTTGGAAGCTGCGCAGAAAGTGACGAATTTCAACACTCTTAATTGAATTAGGATTAGTCTTTTTTATTATTTTATTTTAGAAAATAGGATTTGTTTCTTTTATTATAAATATGATTAGTTTCCTTATTGTTTTAAAACTTTATTTTATTGTTTTAGAAGAATTAGGATATTTCTTTTATTTGAACTAGGAATTAAAGTTACACTAGGATTTCTAGTTTTATGCATTGGCTAGCCTATTTAAAGGCTTGTAAACAACTTTGTTATTACTTTTTGGTTAATGAAAATTGCTTATGCAAAATTGAGAGTTCTAAACTTTCGTGAGGGTGTGAATCTCTCAAACGGAGAGCGATTCTTAGATTCCCGCTTGCGATTTAGTGCAAGGCCAACTCTTCTTCCATCTCTATCTTCTTTAGATCTACGGTTTGCGTAAGTAACGTAACCATACTTATTTTATTTATTTCATAAAATCCAAAATCAACCTATTTATTCATTATAAATCATTATTAGCCTTTTAATTTTGTTCGGTATCGAAAGAACCCGCTTGCGAGTTCGTTCGATGTCCTTAAACTATTGGAGATCTAGCCGTTCATAAGAACCCTAGTCTTCTAGATCCGCGATAGGGAACGTACACGAAAATAACACTATTTTGAGCCGGAATTAAAGCATCTAATTGAATTTCTAAAATTTTCCATGGGAATTTGTTATGAGAAATTGTTATTTTTAATTGGTTAAATTCATTTTAATCCTAATCTTATCCCTAGCTTTGCATCTAGTAAGTTCCCGCATCAAATTAGTATCAGAGTATCGGTTTAGTTTTCGGAAGTTGCACAGAAAGTGACGAAGTTCAAGAATCCTAATTGAATGAGGATTAGACTTTTTTATTATTTTATTTTAGAAAATAGGATTTATTTCTTTTATTAGAAATATGATTAGTTTCCTTGATGTTTTAAGACTTTACTTTATTGTTTTAGAAGAATTAGGATATTTCTTTTATTTGAACTAGGAATTAGAGTTACACTAGGATTTCTAGTTTTATGCATTGGTTAGCCTATTTAAAGACTTGTAAACAACTTTATTATTACTTTGGTTAATGAAAATTGCTTATGCAAAATTGAGAGTTCTAAACTTTTGTGAGTGTGATTCTCTCAAACAAAGAGCAATTATTTGATTCTCGCTTGCGGTTTGGTGCGAGGCCAACTCCTCTTCCATCTCTATCTTCTTTAAATCTACGGTTTGCATAAGTAACGTAACCATAATTATTTTATTTATTTCATAAAATCTAAAATCAACATATTTGTCCATCATAAATCATTATTAGCCTTTTAATTTTATTCGGTATTGAGAGAACCCGCTTGCGAGTTCGTTCGACGCCCTAAAACTATCAGAGATCTAGTCGTTCATAAGAACCCTAGTCTTCTAGATCCGCGATAGAGAACGTACACGAAAGTAACGCTATTTGGGCCGGAATTAAAACATCTAATTGAATTTCTAAAATTTTCTATGGGAATTTGTTATTAGAAATTGTTATTTTTAATTGGTTAAATTAATTTTAATCCTAATCTCAGTCCTAGCTTTGCATCTAGTAAGTTCCTGCATCATATCTCCTATATAACAATGTATTATTATGATGATAAGCTTTTTCCAGTTCATTGGGTTTTCAAAAGGTGTGCTCTTTCATAAGTCAGTGAACAGCGCCATCTACTGTAGGATTGGATATGTACAATATCTTCTTTTGTCATCATTATTGTGCGCTCAACAAAGTGAATCGAGTTTTCATTAGGACGATAACACCCTCAGAGATGTTGAAAAAGTGTTTGATGATTTTGTATCTACTTTTGTCGTAACACTTATATGCAGGGACTATTTTAGATTGAAAATTCTGACGCATGATTATGGTATTCATTGGTAAATAGAACCAATTTTAAAATAAAAACTTGTATCCTACTTTTGGGTCAATATCTATTACTTCTAAGGCAGAATGTTTTTAGTATATTCAATTTAGTTCGCGTATTTCAGACCTTCCGAATTAGAGCTTTTAACATATTCACATTTGTAGCACCATCCTTCATGCTCTTATATAATATTATATAAATAGCTCCTCATCATTACAGAAGAGAAGACATAGAATGGCATTAAATGAGAGTTACTGTTTTTCAGAAAGATTGTAGGATCCCTTATAGCATGCACAATAGTCCATGATTGTATTAGAGAGAGAATAATTTAGGTGTTTCATTTTATCCTAAAAGATTGGCTACTAGCTAATCTAACTCCATCAATCCATTAAACCTTTAGAGAGGTACAAATATTATTGAGAACATAATCGGTTCAAGTAGATGTTTGACCTTCTACTGGTATCATATGCATGAATACCTATAGTATGTCAAGATTTTATCATGTTTGGATCTTAAAAAATAATATATGACCATTACTTGATGTATAGGATTAATACTGATTACAATATTTAATCAGTACACTCGGATAGTTTTCACTCGCGCGAAATCTGCCATATCTAAAAGGAGAATGTTGAGTTTTTTATTTTAATACACCATTCGGCCGAGATAGCCTCAAGAACTAAAGAGCAGGCACGCATAAACATGAGACCTTGTAAAGACAAGGGTGAGAAACACTGTGGAGGAAGAGAATCAAACCCACTACTTACTCCAGAATCAACGTGGAGAACGAGAATCGAACCAACGACCTACTCCCTTACATTGGAGGGAGCATACCAAATGCACTAATGCCTCTTTGAGTGTTGATGTACAGGGTTACCACTTTTTGCAACCGAAGATTGTCTTTACAACTAATGGTTCCACTGTTTAACACCATTGACTGCATTAAATCAGACGATGGAGATTGTTTTTTATACAATAGATGTTTAGATCACGAACCACATATCAGAAGAGAAGATGATTTTGATTACACGTGTCATACACCCCAAATTGACCATGATCATGGGCCAGTGGCAGAACCACACACGGGCGAGTGCGGGGGCCCGCCCGCACTGGATATAAACCAAAAAGAAAATTTATACACTAAAACCCTCATCCCTAAGCCCGATTCCCCCTTTCTCTTCTCTCTCCATTTGCTCTATGCTCTCTCCTCTCTCCCCCCTCTCGCGAGACCGAGTTTGGCGCAGCTCCGATGACTGCGGCAAGCTCCAGCGATGACATGAAGCTCTGTCAACGGCGCCTTGTCACGGGGTCGCACTTCCGCAACTTCAGTCCCGTGCGGCACCTAACGCACGCTTCGCTAGGTCAGCCTACTTCTGATAACAATCGTCGCGAGGGCGTCCTTCGACGCGCTTTCAACCCGCGCGGTGCTTCGCTACCACGTGCAACGAAGACAATCCTTTCTGCACATCAGCTCTGATACCACCCGCCTAGAGGACGGGAACTCCTCCCAACATAGTTACCTCTGTTTCACGGCCTACCATTCAGCTCATCGTGTCCCTTACGACACGCCAATTTGCCACTCCGCTAATAACTTGGCCTCAAGCTTCACCACATGCCTTTGCACTAGTACCTCGCTCGCCTGTTGAACCAAGCCCACAGCCTTGTGCCTCGCGCTCGCATGCCCAACTGAGTCCCACGCAGCTTGCCTTCGTGTGCGTTCCGAGTTACTAGCACACATACATCCTTAGCCCACATGATGTCGTGCTCAACTGAGTCCCACGCAGCACCTTAGAGTTCTCACGCGAGGTTGCCCAGCCGCATGCACCGCGACGCGTAGTCCGGAGCCATACATCAACCTCATCCGGGTTCCACACGACATCGCTGCATCGACGTCCTAGGCCCACCCTTTCAGGCCTAGGAGACACTTGCACCCCCTCTGGCAACGCAAGGCCCCGTGTGCGGGGGAATAGCTCTCTAGCTCCCTTCCCCTATATAAGGGTAAAACAGTCATTCAGCCAGAATGGCAGGAGAACCTCAAACCTATTGGTTTGACATACCGCAACGCCTCATGCATCGCTAGCCCACCTTGGCTATGTCGCGTCCGTGACGCTCCGCGTAGTACCCTCATGCGACCGTGTCGCGTCCTCGCAGCACGACCACGCCGCCGGGCCCACTTGGCCCCATGTCGTGTGCCCTCCTGGCACCACATGTCGTGCCACGTGCACCATGCTACAAGCTCAAGTATTGGCCCCGTCACAACCTGCCCCCTGGTAAGAACTCTCTCGTAGTCCTCTCCCCTTCTCCTCCTTTTCTCTCCGATGCAGTGGCAACGCGACTGTGCCAGCAGCTCACTCAGCACTCTCCCAATTTTCAAATTTCTCTTTGTAGGCTGCACAGTGGCAGCGGTGCAGCAGTATCTCTATCGCAGAAGCTCAAGAAAGGTGAAGATGAAGAAGAGATCAAGCCCAAAAACCTCACATAGAAGAATATGTGGGAATCAAATGAAAACGATAAGAATCAGACTCAGCATTCTCAAATGTCAATATTTTTGGAATTTCAGAGATGATGGTGTGTTTTTCTTTACACAAAAAATCTTATTTTTTCATTATTTTTTTGGGGTTAAAAATGATGGAATTTGATTGTAACCTGTATTTTTTTTATCAAGTTCTCTATTTGTCTGTGGGGTAGTAATTCTTGGGTTGATATTTATTGAGTACTGGTTGTTTTGGCATCTGGGTTTTTTGAGTAAGGTTTAGGCGGAAGTTTGTTTAAAAAAATAATAATTGTTTGTTGTTTTGCCATCTTCTTTTTTTTTCTTAATCATTAATTGAGATTATATTGATGACCAGCAAGGTGCTGAAGGAACAATGCAGGACAGAACAGCCAAAAGGAAAGACGACAACATAGAAACAAGACAAACACCCTAAACATGGCTCAAAACCCCCACCCACTCCCTCATTAACCCGGGTCCCGGGGGCTCGATTCTCCTGTGATACTATGAGTCCCATGGGTGAACCAGGACATAGATAGCTTTCACTATGATCCCCACCGGTTTAGATTTCTGGTCGAAGATCCTCCTATTCCTCTCTTGCCAGATACATCAGATGATTGCAAAGGTCGCCGTCCATTTCTTCCCAACCTAGCCTTCCAATCTAACCGCGTCCCATGCCAAATAATGAACATAAGGCGTGGCTGGAATGACCCAGTTCATACCAAACAGGTTCAAAACAATACTCCAAATCTCGCATGCCGCAACACAGTGGAGGAAAAGGTGTGCGACCGACCCCTCCCCCTGGGGGCACATGACGCAATGATTGGTAATATATTTTCCTCTCCGAATAAGTTGATCCCTCGTTAGAACTCCTCTTTAAACACCATCCACGAGAAGAATTTAATCTTGAATGGAATGGTAGCCTTCCACAGCCCTGCTCCTTGAAATCTGATGAGCGGCCGACGTGGCAGCATCCGGTAATATGACTTGACACTGAAGATGTCATTTTTGCTAGGGGATCACACCCGTCGGTCCTGAATATGTGAGTTTCGCTGCATCACATAGAGAGAATGTAATAACTTCGAGAAAGCTTCTTCCTCATCACTTCTCAGATTTCTACGAGTATTAACTTCCCACACTTCCCACAGTCTTCCTCCGCTAGTTTCCGATACAAAATCGTCAATCAGCCCTCTAGTTCCACGCTACAGAATATATTAACGGGAACGTCAGTTTGAGAGGCCCCTCCTCAATTTAGTTGTCCTCCCATAACTGAATTCGGGTGTCACAACCCCAGTTGAACCGAATCCCCTTAGCGTAAAGAGGCCATGTGCCACAGATATTTTTCCACCAGGCAGAAACGCCTCTGTTAACCGAAGTATTGATGCCTCAGTTAGATTTGGATCGCCCATACTTTTCAATTAACAACTAACGCCATAGGCTCTCCATTTCCTCCTCGTTCCCCGCTCGCCAAAACCATTTACCTAGAAGAGCAATGTTGGTCCACCTTAAACTGCGGATTCCCAGCTCGCCGCAGCACATCCGGAGTTGGCAAGTATCCTAATTAATCAGATGGTATCTTTTGTCCAGGCCCGACCCCTCATAGGAAATTTCATTGCATTTGCTCAATTTGATTGATTACTCCGATTGGACACTTGAACATAGACATGTAAAAAATAGGTAGGGTTGTGAGGACAACTTTCATCAATTCAAGTTGGTCGCCACTGCTTAGCAATTTTCTTTTCCATGTGGACAGTCATTGTTCGAAGCGTTGAATCACCGGCTCCCATGTCCTCGCCGAAGGTTGCCTCAATCCCAATGGTAGCCCCAGGTACTTGATGAGGAGTTCCTCGCTCTCACAATCAACCGTATCAGCTAGATCCTGTAAGTGCGTGTTATCGATCCCAATACCCGTGATCTTTGATTTGTGAAAGTTAATACGCTGCCCTGATACTGCCTCATAAACAGATAAAGTCTCTGCTAATGACTTGAACTCCTCCATGTCGGCCTTACCAAATAGAATAGTGTCATCAGTATATTGGAGGATTGAGATGTCCCTACCATGGGTCCCCGCTCTGATCCCTGAAATATGATTTAGCTGTCTCGCCCGCTCAATGAGGCCCGTAAGTGCTTCCCCCATCATGTTAAATAAGAATGGAGAAAGTGGGTCGCCCTGGCGGATACCTCGGGAGCTCTTGAAATACCCAGTTAGCGTACCATTAATTAACACCGAGAACCATAGTGTTGCATAGCAGCCCCGCATCCATCTCCTCCACTTTGCTCTGAATCCATACCTGTGAAGCATATAGTCCAAACAGCTCCAACTAATGCGATCATACGCCTTTTCCATGTCTACCTTGCAGGAATACCATCATGATGGGCAAAATGGATAACTTCATGGACCACAGCCACTTGGTCCACTAATTGTCTCCCTTGCGCAAACGCCCCCTGACTGGCTGAGATGATCATACCCATTAACGGCTTGAGTCTATTGGCTAGCACCTTAGCTATGATCTTGTGTAGGCAATTGATGAGGCAGATTAGACGAAACTCTGCGATATCCTGGGCCCCAACTCTTTTAGGGATGAGAGTAATGAATGTAGAATTAAGGTTGTGCCCGATATAACTTGTGCTATGGAACTCATGGAACACTTCCATCAAGTCCTCGTTCATCAACGACCACAATACACAATAGAATTCCATGGTGAAACCGTCGGGGCCCGACGATTTATTCTTGCCCCCCCCCCTTTTTATGGCTCTCCAAACCTCCTCTTCTTTGAAAGGATATTCCATACCCTCGCAATACTTAGGCGTGATGGCTTGAAAGGGCAACCCGTCAAAATCTGGGCGAGTCATCCCGTCATCATCGTAGAGTTTGACGTAAAAATCGACTACCTGATCGCGGATATGGTCATACCCAACATAAGTAACTCCCTCGATCCCAACACAACCCAAATAATTTGATTTGTTCCACGCATTGGCAACCGCATCGAAATATTTGGTATTTAGGTCTCCCTCCTTCAGCCACTTCACCTTTGCCTTTTGCTTCCATGATACCTCCTCGACCCTGCACAAGTTACTAAATTCCTTTTTTTTTTAATCCGTTCCTCACGTTCTTCCTCAGAAAGAGCCCTACTTTCCTCCAGGTTGTCGAGCTCCTTCAGCCTCGTGAGCAACGTATCCTTGTTAAGGTGTAACAGCCTAAAGATCTCTATGTTCCACTCGATGTTGCGCTTCTTGATCCATTGTAGCTTGGAGATAAATCGGTATGCCGCCGTACCCGATGGCCTATGTTCTCTCCACCAATCTGGCAGTGCCGCCCGGAATCGCTCATCAAGTAACCACATGTTTTCGAATCTGAACGGAGTCGGCCATTTCCCCCTCGATTCACACGTGAACACCAATGGGCGATGATCCAAAACAGACCTCGCTAGACATTCTAGTCTGGCAGCTGGAAACATCTCCAACCATTCCATATTGGAATGGAAACGGTCCAACCTACTCAATGGAGTATCTTGTAGATTGGACCACGTGAACCTCGATCCTGTTAAAGGTACATCCATCAGTCCCCAGTCCAATATCCAGGAATTAAAGTCTCTCATCACTGCTACATCCAGAGGCCCCCCTTGTTTTTCATACCCCCATCTTATGGCATTGAAATTGCCTCCCATGCATGCGGATAGTCCCATCTAGCTGTGACGGCAGCCAACTCAAACCAGAAATCGCCCCGTTGTTGTCGTCCGGAGGGCCATAAATACAAGAAAACGACCATAATTTGTCGTTACCTTAATTCCGTAGGACCACCGAGGCCGAGAAAAGTACCACTTCTTCATCTATCTTGTCGAAAAGCCCGGAGTTCCATGCCACTAGGATACCGCCCGATGCCCCCAAGGAGTCAACACCCACCTAATCCCAATTCATTCCACTAAGCACGGACACAACTTTACCTCTGTCGCAGCTACCCCATTTAGTTTCTTGAAGCGTAATGATAACCGGCTTAACCGACGCTATCACTCATCTGACCCCGGCACGCTTCGCTCTGTCACATATGCCCTTCACGTTCCAAGAAAGCATCTTCATAATAAAATCTCCGCTTTAGCCCGCCCATCAGCAGAGGTTAGGAGTCATACTCCCCCACTGCCTCTTCCATCCGTCATCCCGCATTGTAATCGAGCAAGCTCTCGCAAAGCTGCCCAACACTTTTCCTGTTACTCTGGCGATTAACCAGTACTGATCGAAATACCTCCCGCAAAGATTCCTCTGACCCTTTGACGACATATCGAGTTCGCGGTCCACCCAGATTAATCTATCGATCTCAGTCGAGACGTCGGTGTCACCGAGAGCCCCGAAAGATCCCAGTAGGTCCTCCGCCGCGGTATTCGGGAAAGACGCCGTACTGCTATAGGGCATGCCCGGGGTCTGGTCTGGCATCCCGTGGAAGGCGATTAGAGACTTCAGCCGGTGATTCCAATAACTTCGTCGAGATCTCAGAGAAAGAATGTCTGATATGGGTAACTTCATCGAATCCACAAAAGACCACCTTCCTTCCGGGCCCAGTTGTTATGTTCTGGGTCCCAATAACATCAAATCTGTCAGCCCATAATAGATGGGTCAACCTAGAGCCGGACCATTGGAGGATTGGTCTCAGGACCCGAAAGGCTTAGGTGTAACGTCGAGTCACCACAATTAAGAATCCAGTTAGTCTTCGAAGCTTGCGGTTCTCCCCTAACAAGGTAATTGGCAAGTGTCACCCTCCTCACGTGACAGTCACCATCTCTCGGATTCAAGTCACTTAGAGCCCAGCCAATGTGCTCTTCTCGCATTGAAAGCGAAGATCGGATTCGAGAAGGCTCTCTTGGTCGACATGTAGCCATCTCTCGTGAGCTCGCAACACGAGGAATCAAACGTGTCAGCAATCCAAGCACTCTTGGGCCACGACATCTGTTAAAACCCTTCTTCCTGCGCAGGTAAACCCTACAGGCTTTCTTGCTTCCTCTAGGTTTCTCCCTGGAAAGGAAACCCGCAGCCTCCATCCCCATCGGATCCCAAGTACGGTCCCTGCTGTCTTCCTTGGTTGTCAGCGTCCACGTCGGCTCACCTACCTCTGCTTTTTGCTCCTGCAGGTTAACGTTGTTGGAGTACGACGTAATCGCATCCATTGGCAACATCGATGGTGATGGAACCGTTGGAGTTACTAACTGCAAATTTCGGTTCCGGAATCCGTCGGAGATTCATGTTCAGTCAGGGAAGTCTTTAGCAATTTCTCCCTCCTCTGGATCATCACCGTCGAAGAAAGTAATAGCAATTTCTCCTTCCTCTATATCTGTAGGAGGACGATGAGTCACCCCGTAGGCTCCCGAGGAAACATAATCCCTCTTCGTCGTGGCCGCCCACCTTTGTGGCCTCAGACAGAACGGCGAGTTCGCGGCCGGGCACCTCTCCGAGCAACTCGAATCGGCTCTTTCCACCATGCCCCGGACTGCCTCGGTGATCGGCTCGACTTTTTTAGTGGGACGACGAAGTATGTCTACGTCGGTGTGTCGGGACCCCTCGCCTTCTTCACTCGATTGATGTGGAGCGAGCACCCGCTCCAGCAACGCCATTTCTATGAAGATCCTGAATATTTGTCCGCCGACGCAAACTTCACAGCTTCTAGGAATGCTCTCCGGCGTGTCGACGGCGACGAGAATTCGGGTGGACTCATTCTCCCAGAGATCGTCGGTGCATCAGTCGATTAGAATGAATCTGCCACAACGGTCACCAATCCCTTTAAGCACCTCCGGGGACCATGTATGGAGCGGTAGTTCGCGTACCCGAATCCAGACCCCTCCCCTCTCTCTGTATTTGAAGATTTCCTACAACGGGATTCCAAGGCCCACATTCCATCGGGATGTCTTCAATATGAAAAAAAAAAATTGAGACAGATATCAATGGTTGCCTTCTCAGACCGGAAATGCATCAGAAACTTTGTTTGGGTGATAGAAGATATTGTAGGTCTTTCTGAATATTCCCATGTATTTTGTATCCATTTGTGGATATGAAACAATGCTAAAGAGTCTCTGAAAGTGTACAGCACCACCCAAAACTGACGTAGGTTTTTATCGAGTGAGCGAAATTGAGCGCAATCAAAACGGAGCGGCCCCGTAGTGAGTTCCATTTCCAGTTGGACGGGGCCACCCCTCCAAGGGTGCCTAAGAGGTTGCTAGATATACTAGGCTCTCTCCCCCATCTCACCGCTATCTTGGCGTAAGACAGCCCGTTACGCCGAGTAGCCGGGATAGCCACGTTCACCCGGTTGTATATTTTCCTGGCAATAAACCATCCTTGTAGTAAATCGCGCTTCTGAGACTCATTTAAAACCGGTTGTATTGACTTTCCCATCCGGGGAATGCGGTCTTCAGCGTTTTTGACTATGACTCCCTCAGTTCTAATGGATTCACACCCGTATCGATGACAAACAGCTCGGCGTCGGAAGTTGACGTTGCAGCAGCGGGCACAAATCCAATCCCCCGCCCTGAGCACCAAGGCAGCAGGAGACTCCATTTTTTATCGTGGGTGATTTTTAAAGCTTCATATGTTATCTTGAAGTATGAAAAAATTGTTGATTGGATTTATTAGAGAAAAAAAAGTTGTTCATTTCCTCTTATCTTTTGCTTAAAATGGGGGTTCAATGTCACGCAATTTATAAGCTAAAGTTTCATTTTTGGGTTTTGGGGATTTTTTTTTCATTTAATTTTTTATTCTGATTTTAGTATTGCTGACTTGGTAGTTTGGTGGAGAGAACTACATGTTGAAATGGGGGTTTGAGTGTGAGGCAATTTATACGGTAAAGTTTCATTTTTGGGTTTTGGTGTTTTTGTTTTTCATTTAATTTTTAATTATGATTTTAGTATTGGATTATTTGTATGTTCTTGTTTTGAATTGTCGCTATTTTGCTTTTTTTTTTCTTTATCGGTAATAGAGATTATATTAAAAACAGCAAGACGCTGAACACCAATACAACCGGAGAAAAACTTGTGACACTCAGCCCAGATCCCACGAGAAAGCATTGTGGCTCTCGCCCCCCTCACCTCTCGTCACCCAAAATCTGACCAAGTCTGTGATCGCCTTAACGACCATCCCCATTGGTTTACTCTTATTCTCGAAAATTATGGTGTTTCTCTCACACCATAAACACCAGAAAACAGCTAACAAAGAGGCAGTCCAGGATCCCCCACTCTCCCTGTCAAACCTTGCACCCGCCCAACTCAACACATGCTGATAAGGTGTCTCCGGTACGACCCATCTAGCACCGAACGCCTTATACATTGCCGTCCAAACCTTGGAAGCGAAGCAGCAACGCAGAAATAGATGGGCAGCGGATTCGACACCAGTATTACATATCACACAAGAATTACAAACATCGAGGCCCCACCGAATGAGTAAGTCTCTGGTAAGGATCCTGTCCTTGCACAGTGTCCATCTAAAAAACTGAATCTTCAATGGAATAGGCAGCTTCCACAACCACTTTCCCCCGAAAATAGTGAGTGGTCATCCCGACAACAACCCATAATAAGACTTAACAGAAAAAAGACCGTCCTTGTTAGGATCCCAAATTCGCAAATCCTGCCCCTGAGAATTCCGCTGCAGGTCATATAATCTCAGTATGAGAGCAACGAAGCACACAAACTCACTATCTCTCAAAGCCCTTCTTGTGCCAACCTCCCAAGCATCCCCTCCCTGTGAGTGAGACATGAATTCGTTAATCATGCCCCCCGGGTTCATAGAGATAACGAAAATCGCCGAGAACTCATCCTTAAGGGGGGCCCCGTCGACCCAAACATCCTCCCAGAACCTGATGCGAGTAGCACATCCCCATCGGAACCGCAGGCCCTTAGCAAACCTCCCCCAAGTGCTGCAAACTCCTTTCCACCACACTGAGGACCCTTTGTGTACCGCGTGAGAGATTCCCCATGCACCTGGAGAGGTGCCATACTTCTCGGTCAGCACCAACCACCATAAACTGCCTCTCTCCTCATCCCTCCCCGCTCTCCAATGTCATTTACCAAGCAGAGCTAGTTAGTCCATTTTAGGCTACGGATGCCCAATCCCCCACACGAAACCGGCAGTTGACAGCAGTCCCAATTAACCAGATGATATCTTCTTTGCAAACCCGATCCCTCCCAAAGAAAAGACCGTTGGATTTGTTCTATCCGATTGACAATCTCCACAGGACATGAAGAAAATAGGCATCGAAGATAGCACGACTTTGAGAAGAATCAGCCTGCCACCACTACTTAACAGCTTCCCTTTCCATGACGAAAGCCTCTGTTCAAATCTTTGCACCACCGAAAGCCAATCCCGTGCCGTGGGCTTCCTCAACCCGAGGGGTAACCCGAGGTACACAATAGGCAACTTCTCGCTAGCACAGTTGACCGTATCCGCCAACTCCTGAACAATAGAATCCTCAGCTCCAATTCTTGTGACAGCAGATTTGTGGAAATTAATCCGTTGTCCTGACACGGCCTCATACACCCAAAGAACCCCAACAAGCGCACTAAACTCAGAGACGTCAGCCCTCCCAAATAAGATCGTATCGTCAACCAAGCTAACGTGCGAAATGTACCTTCCTCGGCTCCCACTGCGGATATCGGTGCAACTCCTCACAACGTGTCATCAGCCCCGTTAACGCCTCCCCAACCAGAATAAATAGGAACAGGGATAGAGGGTCCCCCTGGAACTCTTAAAATATCCAGCAAGAGTACCGTTGATCATCACCGAGAACCACGGAGGGGAGTAACATCCCTGCATCCACTTCCTCCAAATCACCCCGAACCCCAAGCGGCGTAACATATAGTCGATGTTCTCCCAATTGACTCGATCATACACTTTTTCCATATCGACCTTCCATATAGCAGCCGGGCTCGCTGACTGTGGGCCGAATGGATGGTCTCGTGGGCTAGAACGACAAGATCTGTTAGTTGCCACCCATGAACAAAAGCCCCCTGATTTCCAGAAATAATAGTACTCATCACCAGCCTGAGCCTATTAGCCAACACCTTTGCTACGATCCTGTACAGGCAGTTGGTGAGGCTGATCGGCCGATAATCCGTAATATTCTCCACCCCACACGCTTTGGGAATAAGGGTAATAAAAGTGAAATTTAAGGCTCTCCCAATAAAACCGAACCGATGAAACTCACACATAACCTCCATCAAATCGGCCTTTATAGTCGACCAACAAGAACGATAAAACTCCATGGTAAATCCATCCGGACCTGGCGCCTTGTTCCTACCCCCACTCTTTATCGCCCGCCATACCTCCTCCTTAGTAAAACAGCCCTCGAGCCCCCTACTCACCTTCTCCGAGATAGACTTAAAGGGAAGTCCATCCAGCTGCGGTCTCATCCCTCCCTCCTCCGTATATAATCACTTGTAAAATTCCACAATACTCTCACGGACCTGGTCATCACCCGACCGCATCGTCCCATCAACGCTAATGCTGCCAATATACTTCGTGCTATTTTTGGCATTGGCAACGGCATGGAAGTATTTAGAGTTAAAGTAGCCTTCCTTGAACCATCTAACCTTGGATTTCTGCATCCAAAATAATTCTTCGACCTTACAAGTATTATTGAACTCCGCCTTGTACCGATATCGATCCTCCCTCTCCTCATCAGTGAGCAGACGGTCCTCTTCTACACGGTCCAGCTCCTTCAGTTTCATGAGTAGCCTTTCCTTGTTGACATTAACCTGCCCATATTCCTCACGGTTCGAAACTTTAATGTTGTCCTTTAATCGCCTTAGCTTGCAAATAAAACGAAAAGCCGCAGCCCCAGGTCTCATCGGTTCACCCCACCATCCCTGCACTTTCTCCTGAAAAGATCCATTCAGCATCCACATGTTTTCAAACCGGAACAGAGCAGGCCCTTTTCCTTTGGAATCAGTGATCAGCGCTAAGGGACGATGATCCAACACGGCTCGCGCAAGAGCTTCCAATCTCGCCCCAGGGAACATGTCCAACCACTCCGTAGTGCACAAGAACCGATCAATCCTGCTAAGCGAAGGATTATCCTGGAGGTTTGACCAAGTGAAATGCACGCTAGTTAACAGTATGCTCATTAACTCCCAATCCGAAATGAGTGAGTTGAAATCCCACATAACTCCCAAGTCCGGCGGCCTGCCCGCCCTTTCAAAACCCCACCTAATCGCATTAAAATCTCCAGCCAGGCAGAAGGGCAACTCCCACCTAGCCGCCAGTGCAGCCAGCTCAAACCAAAAATCCTCCCGTTCACGGTCCACAGTCGAGCCATAGATCCCCGCAAACATCCAGTGAGTACCTGCCACCTTATGTCTGAGCACCACAGCCGCTGAATACAGGCCCAGTTCCTCATCAACCTTGTCGAAAAGTACCGAAGACCAGGCAACTAAAATTCCACCCAAGGCGCCAACAGAGTCAACACCAATCCAATCTCAACTTCCACCGCCAAGGACCGACACAACTTTCCTTCTATCGATGTTGCCCCATTTGGTCACCTGTAGGGTAACAATGATTGGTTTAAAAGTCGCAATTACGTGCTTAACCCCAGCCCGTTTATTCCTATCACAAATGCCCCTCACATTCCAAGAAAGTATCTTCATAACCAAACCGGATGATGTCCGCCCGCACTAGGATTACACACTATACTCCCTCCGGCCCTCTCCCGTCCGATATTCCCTATTCCAATCGCGCAAGTTCTCGCACCCAGCCTCGCCGCTTTCGCTTATTCCCCTGACGGCCGAGCAGAGTAGTCTGGAACACCTTCCGCAGCTCCTCCTCGGGCCCAATAAACGACATCCCTAAATTACTGCCCAACGCAATCAAACGGTCTATATCCTCAGTCACCTCAGGTCCCTGACCAATCCCAATTCCATCAGCACCATCAAATGCCAGGTCCTAGTCTCTCCCAACCCCGTGGCTCCCCATTTCCTCCCCAAAATACACTGGCATCTCCATCATCCTCCGGTCCAGAGATTCCTCATCACACCCATCCCCCAAGCTCGCATTCGCCGCCAACAGCCATCCAATCTGCCTCTCGCCTGTGTCGCCAGAGAAGAAAGGCCCTGGTTGGGATGTATCGGGACCTTCTAAACAGATCCCGCAGACCCAGCCCACGTATTACCGTCAGGCTCCTCCAAAGTTGTATGTTGTTGGAGGAAAGCACCCTCAGATTATCGGGTCAGGCCCGACAGAAAGATACAAAATAGTAACCTTAGGGTCCCGACCCGACCAGATCGAGATATTCCCCTGGCCCTCCGAAGCACAGACCCGTACCAGGCCCGTCGCCAGCTGTGCCCCAACACCAGTCCCCTCTCTGAAATCCCTCCACGTGTCTTCCATTTGGTCCCCAACCCCCCCTCCGAAATCCCTCCACGTGTCCCCCATTTGACCACGTGAGCCCATAAGGAGAGAAATATCTTCCCGCCCAGCAAACCAAAGGCCATTATCCCCCTTTGACCCCAAAAGGCTTCGAGAAGCTCCAGCTGCCAGACCACGTGTCAACCTCCCATTTCGTCCCACACCCCGAGACACCCTCCACCCCCTTCTTCTTCTAGTATAAACCCTAACCTCTTTACGTCCGACAGAGTCCTTATCACCGAAAGGGGAAGTAGCAGCACGGTCGCCATCGGATCCCAGGTACGCCACCTATCCCCGTCCTTTGTCTCCAGCAAACCCCATCCCTCACCAACCCCTTGCCTTTGCAAGTGTACGATTTCGGCGTCATCGTACGAGGAAATCTGAGTCGTAGAAATCGACGACACCGGTGTGCAAGCAACGAGATCTCCCCCAACAGCACCAGAGGACACCTCGTTGACCGAAATCCCCCCTCACACCGGAGAGTCCACATCAACCATCTGCAAATCATGAGTCAGTCCTGGGAGTCCGAAGATCGCACCGTTCGTCCTCAACGAGGGCGTGCCCCCAGGTGACTCGAGCCCCAGTGTCGGCGGGAACATGGCCGAGCCCCTCTCCGAGCCTCGCGCCGGCCTCCCGCGCCAGACAAATGGATAGAGGCGCGACTGAACTTCCACTACCGGTCCATCAATGCACCTGATGCCAATATCCCGGGGCCTCTCGGTTCCTTCAACCGGCTGATACAGCAAGAGGGCCCACTCAAGTCGCGCGAGCTCCATGAAGAGTTGCACCATTTGGGCCACCAATCTGGACTTCGCATATCCTGGGGATGCCATCCAGCGAGCCAGCCCGAACCAAGATCCTAATGTGGCTGGTATCCCAGATATCGGCCGAACGCCTATCAACGCGGACAAAACCCCCGCACCGATCACCAATGCCCCGGAAGACTTCGTCGGTTCACGCATGCACCAATAGCCCAAAGATGCAGATCCACACTTCAAGTCCCTCCTCAACCTGAAAATCGCCCACCGTCTGCTCCCCTGGCCGGCAAACCACCGGACATTTGTGAATGTATAAATGTTTGGACTTGCAAATATCATCAACCTCCTCCGACCCAAACCGTAGAAGAAACTTGGTCGCAGAAAAATTAGAAACCTTAGGTCTCTCAATAGCTTTCCATGTGTAATTAATCCATTGGTGTAATTGTAGTAAAGACAAAGTATCCTTAGTAACAGAAACGTCCTTTTTTTCATTTTCTAGAAAATGTTGTGTCTATTATCTATGGATTATTTTTTTTTTTTTTTTTTTTTTGGGAAATGTTGTTTCTATTATTTTTGTATTTTTTAAATTTTCTGTAAATGATGTGTCTATTATCTGTGGATTTTTTTTTTTGTTAAATGATCAGCAAGGCCTATGTGAATGACCCATATTTTGGTTCTTATCTTTCTTCTTTTTTTAATAAATTATTTTTTAATGCAAGTATGCAATTTTTTTTATAGGTTATGCAACTTAACATCTCTGTCATATTTATATTTGCAGCGCCGCCCTCCCAACCTCAGGTTATCAGATTGGGTAACTGAAGTAATCATTTTTGTTTCTTATTCTATAGTTCTACTAAAATCTATTGAGCAATCATAAGGAAAAACATGCTTCATTGTTCTCCAATGTCAAAATCAGGTTTTGAGTTCTAGAGAAATCATTGAAAGAATGGTCATAAGTATTCTTTAGCAACATTGAAGTCGATAACGTGGTTCAGAAAACCCAAGGTTTGAGTCCTACCTGTGCTTCATTCTTATTTGTGCATATATATGAATGCTAACTAGAGTTCCATTCTTTTACTTTTTGTACTTATCATATTTTGTAATTTTGATTGCAATTCACATCCAATGATTGCTCGAGGATGATTATGGTGGCATTCTTTCTGAATAATGTGAGATTTATATTAAACTCCATGTGTGCTTGCTAAACTCATAGAAAGAGTGCAAACTTCCAGGATGTATATAAGTGTTAGTATTATATTATATTTAATATACTATATATGATATTTAAATATAAATTCAATACCGTATATTGTATGCATGGCCATCAACTAGATTGGATTTTGCCTAAAACTTGCAACATTAGACAATCACCTATAACTTATCAAGAACCTGGAAAAGCTCGCAAATAACAATCATCCTTTGGATTTTCTAGGCTGTATAGCATGAAACCATGAGATCCTTTAATCATGGTTACTAAATCAGATCTTTAGTATTTTTTAGTTCTAGCTTTAATATCTAAAAATTGGAAAAAACGAATTAATAGAAAGTTTTGAACTTATTGTGATTTAATCTACAATAATAATGCAATCCATCTGTTTTCTATTTGTTCTCTTTTTTACGGGTTGAGAAGGAAATCACTTTGGTTTATGTGAGCGAAGTGTAGGTCTGATGAGTTTGATCCGTCAAAACAGAATATAATGGTGACTGCCATGTTCTTGGGTAGTACTATTTTATTTGGTATTTAACTGGGTTAAAGTCTTTAATATTTAACTGGGTTAAAGTCTTTATCTTCTTTAGCACGGAACCTTTCTTTCTCTATCGGCTGTCTTAATAAGTTAAGTGGATTCTGATTCATGTTGTTGTTCCCTGCTGCATTAGTGCTTTCACTCCCCACTCTCCACCACAACAAAAGGATTCCACCATATCTCAGCAGTAGTCAAAGGAAGTACGACAGGTTCGAGTAGGAATAAATCACTAAGAAATAGGGGCTGACCTCAAACTTGACTGTGACCTTTCGGATCCATACTACATCGATATTGAGTGTTTCTCACGCCACCTCTGAAATGAAACAATCATTCGTCAAGGAAAAAGAAGCAGGGACACCAATCTAAGAACCCGAAAAAGGGAATTGCGGCCAGGGTAAAAGGATGGTAATCCGCTCTAAAATCCAAATCAAGGCAGTTACAAACCTCGAAGAAGAAACCTTCGCACTAGACAAGGTTTTTTCCCTCATGTCATTGTATGACGAAGGAGAAAAAAAGATGGAGGATCGCGCTAGATCAACAACGGTTTCGCAAGGAAGCATGCAATGCTCCTCTACCGACCTGATGAAAGAGTCATCGGTGATAACAACTCTAATAGAAGATTTTAGAAGATGGGGCTTGGTGTGACGGGGCCAATACTTGGCATAGCAGTAGGAAGGTGTGGGGGCCTTGGAGCTGGTTGGCTAGCAGCAGGAAGGCGTAGGGGCCTTGGAGCTGATTGGTGGCGCAATGCGGTCGCGTGGGAAGATGATGCGGGGAGTCATGGGCGTAGTGGTGTGGGGCATGATACTGTGTGCCACGGGCAGAGGCTGTGTGCCATGGGGGTATGACAAACCAATACGTTTGAAGTCCTCGGGTTATTTGCCCATAGATGGTGTTTGGACCATTTATGTGGGAGAGGTGCTAAAGAGTTGCCTCCCACCCACACGGGCCCTTACGTCGCCAGAGGGTGCGCAAGTGTCTCCTAGGCCTGAAAGGGTGGGCCTAGGACGTTACTGCAGCAATGTCGGGTGACACCTAAGGTGAGGTTGTCATGTGGCCCCGGGCCGGTGTCGCAGTGCACATGGATCGGCTAAGAGGGAGGCACTCGAGTGCTACGTGGGACCCTGTTAGGCACGGTAGCTGAGGGTCGGATGTGGACGTGTGTTAGTAAAGGAGAACACACACAATGGTGAGCTTGGTTCGGTATGTTGGCGAGCTATGTTGGAATGGAACAGTATGGGGAGCTGTATGCTATTATTGCGAAGCGAGGTACTAGTGCAGGGCACGTGAGGGTGAAGCTTGAGCAAGCCAAGCGGGGCACAAAGGTGTTGGCATAGGTATCGTAAGGGGCACAATGCGATGAATGATAGGCCTTGGAAGAAGGTAACCATGAACGGGAGTTCCCGTCCTCTAGGCGGGTGGTATCAGAGTCTGATGGAGAGATAGGTTGGCTTCGTTGCACGCGGTAGCGAGGCACCGCGGGGGTATGATGGGCGGCGCTGTGATGGGTATCGAGACAAATGGCCTAGCCGGTTAAGCGCCGCACGCGAGGGCACGTTGAAAGGAGTGACTCCGTGACATTTGGTACCAGAGCCGAGTTCGATCCGAAAGGGACGATATTAGAAGTAGCTGGCCGGTCAGAAATGGATGGACACTAGTGACCTCCAACATGAAAAGTTGGGTCACGCAGGTGCTGAGCACCAGTGTCAGGGATGGCATGCAGAGCCAGATAGATCTGAATGGTGTAGCACTGGACAGGTAGTGGGAAGGGGGAGAGACCTTGAGACTAGAAGGTCAGATTGATCCAGATCGGTGATGCTGGGTGAGGCGAGCAGGAAGGTTGGGGGACCTTGGAGCTTAGATTGTGCCCAATGTTGTCATATGGCATATGCGACCTATGCGATGGCATAGGGCCATCGCATATGCGGTTCGCATATGCCATTATGCGACGGGCATAATATTTTTTTTTTTTTTTTATTTTCAAAAAATTCCAAAAAAATTCCAAAAAATCTCAAAAAATTCTCAAAGTTTCCCAAATTGATCAATAATATGTTTTGTGTTAATTTTGGGTTATATTAATTTTATAGTGTCTAGAATGCGAAATAAAAGTATATAATATAACATAAGTAATATATAACCCATAAGTGAGATGGGAAAATATAAATTTTATTAAGGTTAAACAAAATAGTACAAAAATTAACGTAGGATGTAGGAACATATAAAAAAGAAGGAAAAGAGTAAATTTTAAGTTCTAAGTCCAACCCACAATGGTGCATACATTTCCATTGTTGTCACGTGACTCACTCCTAACGGTATTGTGTACCGGGCAAATATTCTACACATTGGTTTCTAATCCACAATGGTACATCTCCACCTCCACTATCGCCGTCACTTGCATTGCCGTCATCATCCGAATCGTCTCCTTCTTTAACATATTGTTCTTCCTCCTCAGTTTCTTCATCATCCGATCTCACTAAGACGGTATCTATATCGTCTATGAGTGTTTCTTCATGTATCTCCTCCTCTTCTTCTTCTTCTTGACGTGAGTGTGAGCATGAGGCTTGTGAGCTACCTTCCCCCGCTATCAATCTTCTCCTCCGCCCGGTAAGAAGCTCATCTCCAAAAGCGGCTTCTTCCACTTGCTTCCATGTAAGATCCTCATTCGCAAAGACTCGCTCATCGGAGGCATCCGCCATCCAAGGAGAACCGGATGGCAAGTCTTCGAGAGAGATGGGATCATAGTGTCCCGGATTTTCCCGATTTTTTAGGAAGCGATCCCATAGCTTTTGGTTGTATTGCACAAAGACCAAATCATTGAGCTTTTTTTGTTCAAGCTTGTTCCGTTTCTTCGTGTGTATCTATTTAAGAGAAACATTAAATAAATATTAATATCCATTAAAATTTAAACAACAATTAAATTAAAATTATGAGACTAAAAATAAAATAAAAATAAACTAGTTACCATCTCAAATGTGCTCCAATTCTGTTCACATGCCGAGGCGGCACATGTAAGGCCAAGAACCTTAACGGCCATCTTCTTCAATAATCCATATTTTGTCACCGAATCCACTCCATAGGACAACCACCAATCAGCTACAAACATTAGTATTAATTAGAGATATTTATAATATTAAACTATTAATTTAGAAGAAATGAAATGTAATAAAAAAATATATCATAAACATGCTTACTAGGTATTTTGGATTCTCTTTGTCGAACTACAATTTCTCTTCCGAACATCCCTTGAGAATTCTTGTATCGGTCAAAAGAGTTGCTAATCTGATCTTGCTCTTCTTTGTCCGGAACCATCTTCTCTAAAACGTCAAGGAAACCACTAATATGTGTTGCATCCGCCGCCTCCCGGTTCGGATAAGAGAAATAAACCGCAAGATTTAGGAGGAATGCGGCAGAATACAAGGGCGCACCCCATCTCTTCTCAACTATGTCAATAATGGGTTGAAAGAGGCGAGATTTGTACATATTATTAGATTTAATTTTTTCTATAGCTTTCTCTATAAAACTATAGATATAGCCCATAGCAGACTTCTCATCACCATCAACCAATCGTAGTACTTCTACGATTGGTTGCGAGTCTCTAAGTGCTTGGGCAACATTATTCCAAAAGGTGGTGGTTAAGATGGTTTGTGCCACCCACTTCCCTTCGGCCTTCTTTGACCAAGCTCAATTCCTCCAATTGGTAGAAGTTACGAAGCTTCTAAGCTCTTCTCTTTTAGCATACATGTTTTGTAATGTCAAGAAGGCCGTAGCAAAACGGGTGATAGCGGGGCGTTGCAAATTACCTCCAACTGCTTTAAGCATGTGGTGGAGTAGAAGTGTATGTTTATATATATACACTACTACCTTCCTAGCCTTAGCTACGGTTTTAATATGCACTTTTCCTATGTCTTCTAAGATCAAGTCTAAGCAATGGGCCGCACATGGAGTCCAATATACGTGTGGTCTCCGTTCCATTATTAGTCTACCCGCGGCTACCAAGTTTGCCGCGACAACATATTATGCACCAATGTCTTTTTCTATCACCTCATCTATAAGGGAAAATAGATATTCGGTCGTGTGAGAATGGGCCGAAGCATCTACAGATTTAATGAACATAGTTTCGGTAGGACAATTTGCTAAAAAATTGATGATTGACCTACCGGCCCTATCGGTCCAAGCGTCGGTCATTAGTGAGCACCCATATGTCTTCCAATCCTGTCGACACTCCTCAAGAAAGACTTTTGTGAAGTCTACCTCCTTTTTAAGACATGTTTGTCTTATCTCATGATATGATGGAGGTTTTAGGCCAGGTCAAAATTGTTCAAGAGCTTCAATCATTACTTTGAAGTTCTTTAACTTTACGGTATTGAATGCAATACCGGCTTGGTACATCCACTTAGCCACATATTGAATAGTGGTGGGTCGGTCTTTAGCTTTAAACCTATTTTTTATAGTTGCTTGGACCGGACCTTTACCCTTACCCCTAGCATCTACCACATCCTCGGGATGTGGTCTACAAGGAAAGAATTTGTCTATTCCCTTCCCCTTTTTACCACGTGCTCTTTTAGAGGGTGGTGGTCTTGCACCACTACGAGCCGTGGAGGGAGTAAATCTATCATGTTCTTCCTCATCATCTTTATCAACATCATAATATTATTGTAAAATCACTTCGTCATTATGTTTCGTCCTCGAAGTCTTATCCATCAATTCCATTATTTCTTTTCGAATCTCCGGTGTGACATTTGGACATGCCTTCGCATTCTATCCGGGTTGCCAAGCAAGATGTTGCTTATGTCTCCCTATTCCCCCAATGCTTACATGGAGGCATAGGATACATTGGACCTTATTTTTTTCGGTTACACTCTTGTAACGCCCATATTTCCAACCCGGATCGGCGGAATTTGTCGGCCTAAGAACATCGTTCGAGGACGTAGACATAATGATAACGTAATTTAAAGAAGTGGGTGGGTAGATATTAACCACACAAACAAATGAAAGAAATGAGGTGTAATAAGGAAGGAAAACAATCAAACAAAATTTAATAGGAAGTAGAAATTAATTCTAACTCTTGTTTCTTGATTCTTGAAGTGATTCCTCCCTCTTTGCTTGAAGAATGAAGATAAGAAGATTAAAGTTTGAACCTCTTAACTCTTTAAGTTATCTACAAAATAGAGCAAAAGAAATTATGATTAAAATTTTAAGACAGAGAGAGAGAGAGAGAGAAAGAGAACACTAAAAACTTAAAAAATAGACCAAAGAGACACAAATCATACCTTTGATGGAAGTGGTATGGATTGGGAAGAGAAACCCCCCATTTATAGGCTTGGGGGAAGCCTTAAAAGCAAAAATAAAATAAAATAAATCCCCAACGGTCATAAATATGACCGTTGGGGATGTATGCCATCGCATACACATGTATGCGATGGCATACATGGTTCTGTCGCATATGCCATCATGGCATATGCGACAGGGCCATCAGAAATCGCATATGACATCAATGATTGTGCCAAAGGAGAGCTTGAGAAACAGAGGGGTGAAGGCAGGGATTGTCGAGGTACCAAGGTCTTGCGGAAGCTGAATTTGGTGGGCGGACTCTTGGGTGAAGGCAGATTTGTTGAGGGACTAGAGCGAGTCGGTATGCTTGGTGCATGACATAGTGAGTGATAGCGCTGGTATGGGACAGCATGAAGAATCAGTGTGTTGCTTGTTCGTATGTGAAGCTGGCTTCAAGCCGAGTGAAATGCAGATGGGGCTAAGTTTTAGCTAGAGGGGAGGTGTCAGACCTCGGGGCTAGATATTGCGCGTCAGCATGAGGGCGTGTTGACATTAACAGGTTGGGAAGAGTTGGCGGGGTCATTCTAGTGTAATAATTGCGTCAACGAGGACGTTGACATTATAGAGTTGTGGAGGATGTGATGGGGCCAATACTCGGTGTCGCAGCAGGAAAGCGTGGAGGCCTTGGAGTTGGTTGGCTAGCAGCAAGAAGGCGTAGGGGCCTTGGAGCTAACTGGTGGCCTAACGCGGTCGTGTGGGAAGATGATGCGGGGAGTCATGGGCGTAGTGGTGTGGGGCATGACACTGTGTGCCACGGGCAGAGGCCGTGTGCCACGGGCAGAGGCATGTGCCATGGGGGTATGACAAACCAATTCGTTTGAGGTCCTCGAGTTATTTGCCCATAGATGGTGTTTGGGCCATCTATGTGGGAGAGTTGCCTCCCAGCCACACGGGGCCTTGCGTGGCCAAAGGGTGTGCAAGTGTCTCCTAGGCCTTAAAGGGTGGACCTAGGATGTTGCTAGGCAATATAGAGTGGCACCCAAGGTGAGGTTATCATGCGGCCCCGGGCAGGCGTCGCGGTGCACATGGGTCGGCTAAGAGGGAGGCACTCAAGGCTATGTGGGACCATGTTGGGCACGGTAGCTAAGGGCCGGATGCGAACGTGTTAGTAACAGGGAACGCACACGATGGTGGGCTTGGTTCGGTATGTTGGCGAGCTATGTTGGAATAGGACGGCATGGGGAGCTACATGCTACTGTTGTGAAGAGAGGTACTAGTGCAGGGCACGCAAGGGTAAAGCTTGAGCAGGCCAAGTGAGGCACAAAGGTGTAGGCATGGGTGTCGTAAGGGGCACAATGTGATGAATGGTAGGCCTTGGAAGAAGGTAACCATGAGCGGGAGTTCCCGTCCTCCAGGCGAGTGGTATCAGAGTCTGATGGAGAGATAGGTTGGCTTCATTGCACGCGGCACAGGCACCGTGGTATGATGGCGGTCGAGCGCGCCTGCACATAGAGGTATCGAGACAGTGACCTAGCCGGAGGTTAGGCACTGCAGAAGGCACGCCGAAGGAGTGACTCGTGACATTCACATGACCTCAAGAGGAAGTCAGAAATGACCAAACATGCCGATATTTTTATTGCCTTCCATGGTGAGTGCACAATCCAAACACAACCTACCATTGTTATAATTTTATTTTATTTTTAAATCATTAAATATCTTTATTTATATCCTAAAATTATATAATATTTTAAGTCGTTATAATAGTAGCGGTCATCAATGTTTCAAAAATCGGCTGGGGCGTCCACCCAAGCGGATCGGGTCCCCAGCCGATTCGGTTTTGATTAAGGCGGTTACTGAGGCGGTTTGGGGCTTGGGCGCCCGCCTAGCCTGCCCGAGCTGGTCCAAAATCGAATCAGGGCAGGTCGGCTGTATATATGTATATAGCTTCTTTTTTTTTCGTTCGTTTTCATTTGCAATCGAAGGGAAGGGGGTTAGGGCTTGAGGCTTCTTCGTCTCTTCCTCTCTTCCACTCATCGGCGGCTCTTCCACAGCACCGATGACCATCGGCGACCATCGGTAAGGTTTTTTTTTTCAGTTCTTTTTCCTTCTTCTATGTATTTTTTTTATCTATTATCTGTTCTTCTTCTTCTTTTTTGAAGCACATGGATCTGGTGATCCTCCCGCCGACGCGCATCAAGCCTCCGGCTCCGGCTCCGGTTGGTAATTTTTTTTTTCTTCTTCTTCTCCAGTTGTCCCCCCTGTATTAATTTGTTTTTTATTTTTGCAGCTGTTATCTTTTCTTCTTCTTCTTTGAAGCTTCGGCAAAGCGGCGGCACCCTGGTTTTTTTTTCTGGTTTTTCTTCTGCTTCTTTTTTCTGAGTTTTTTTTTGCATCAGTTTTTTTTTCTTTTTCTTCTTCTTCTTCTGGCATACAGGGATTGGTCGCGTCAATGCATCTTTTTTTTTTCTTATTTCCTGCAGTGATAGTACATATATATATATATAGACACACACACACACACACATAGCGGCCGCCCGGATCTTGGGGCGCCCACCCGAGTGGGCGCCGCCCAATGATTTCTGCCCAAACATCCCCCCGACCACCCGGCGATTTTAAGAACATTGGCGGCCATGTTCTTGGGGAGTACTATTTTATTTCATATTTTATTGGGTTAATGTCTTTATCTTCTTTTGGGTTTATTTTTGTATAAAGAGAATTCATGATATCCATAAATTAACACTTTTATTTTTAAATTAGAATAATTCCTAGGGCTCTCTTATCTCAGGAGGTAAAGTTTCATCTTCATTTCTCATGTATTCTTCTCATTTTCTTAGTGAAAATTCATTCATAGAAACAAAATTTAGCTCTAAAACTAATTCAAATTTTAGGAGAAATAATTGGAGAAGTCAAGCAGTTGCAGATATGCATGAGGAGAAGTTAGAAATGGCCAAACATGCCGATTGTTTTATTCCCCTTCATGGTGAGTGAAGAATCCAAATACAACCTACCATTTTTATTACAGAAAATATTCTTTTTTCATTTAAATATCTTGATTTATATCATAAAATTATATAATATTTTAAGGGTTACGGAACTATGGGAACTTTTAGAGATAATAACATGGTCACAACTAAAAATTCATGACAAACTTGTAAGATGGTGCTAGGATTATCCATTTCTTTTAACTTTTTGACTTTAAATTGAGTTTTCATGTTGAATCTTGTTACAGGTGGGAATATTGAATGGTGATGGATACTACAATAGCTTGGCTGCGCTTGTTGATAAAAGAGTGGAGTAGGTTCATTGAAAATTCTGCTAGACATTTTAATTTCACTAGAGACAACTGAAGAACTAATGTGCCTTTTAATATAGCCAAGGTTTTAAAGATTGAGGGGAATTCCGATACATATCGGTCGAGATCTATCAACCTCCCCCTCCCCAAACAACAACCCACACACATATCTTCTAATTTAATTCATCTTAATCTAACTTTTTTTATTTCTATAATCTCTCTCTTCATTTTTTTTCCTTATTTACTTTTGATAATTGAAGTTGTAAGCAATATAGATGAACTTCACCAGGGTATGAGGTTAAAAGCAATGAAGTTTCAGGTTTCAAAATTTCTGGGGAGTTGATGAATGAGAAGATCTGGAATCGAAGCCACTGAATTTTGTCCTATGTATTTTGACTTGTGTTTTATTTATTTATTTGTTATTTTTACTATTTTTGTTAGGAAGAAGGTTATCTGCAATGCTAGGTGTTGGAATATGTTCTGGCAATTTTAAGTCACCTCTATATTTTTTTCTCAACAAGAAAAGGTTGAAGCATGAATGAGGGTTTCGTACCACTTTTCCAGGCATTAAAAAATATGAAATATAAGGATTTTAAATTTTTTTACATGTTGACAAAGATAATGATCCCCAATGGTAAATTAGGATTTTGCTATACCCATTTTTGAGTTGATTTTGGAAGAAAATGATGGGACTATGATAGCATGCTTTGTTTACATATTTTTTATATATTAGATATAAAAACATTTTTATTGCACATATCAATTATTGATGTACAACAGTTATTAATTTTTGATGCTGCAATAATTTCTCCCCAAGATGTACTTCTTCTATGGTTGGAACAACTGATATTATTTGTCAACTCAATCATCAATATATTTTCTTGTATGAATACAGAAGGAGAATCAAAGTGAGTCATGATTATACTGAATAAGTTAAGTATTATTATCTAAATATCTTACACGGGACGACACACTAAACCCTAATATGCGAATTTGGGATTAACTTTAGAATGCATTGAATAGCGCAAATATTCAAAATCAAGAAACACATAAAATTAATTTAATGAAATTAAGAAAACAATTAGATTAATCCATTTTAGTGTTCGCATGCGTGAGAATTTCTCGATCTAGAAAAACGGCTCCAATGAGGGAACTCGAGTTTCACTCTAGTTTAGGGCATCAATCGACAATCGCAATATCGCCTCTCGACTCCTCGGGGATTTTAATTGAAATAAGGCTTACAATAATTCAATAAAAGGGGAACAATTTGGGATTTTGATTTTTATCAATGGAATTAAAGAAAGATAATACCTGACAACAACTAGAGAAAAGACAAAATAAAGGGATAGATTCCAAGGCTTCACACCAAAGGTTTTCCAAAGCTTCACACCACGGCTGTACCTCGGCTACGCACCAAATCGCACGAGAAACGATTGCTCACTCCTCAAAGGTTTAAAGGATTCACTCCCTCGGTTGAAACCTCTTCAAGAGCTCTCTAGGGTTTGCACAAAAGCAACTCTCTTTTCATTCAATAATCAATCAACTAATTAATAAAGTGTTTACAATGCCTTTATATATGCTAAGAAAACCCTAAACAACATAAAACTCGCAATAAAAGAGTCCTAAAATAATAAAAGATTAAAAATGACAATTTTAGTAGCAAAAATATAAATTCCCGCAAGTCCATCGCTGGGCGGAGTCGTCCACGCGCGCTGTGGGACAGTGTGTTGTGGGATTGATCACAGCACGCTGTGGGACAGCGTGTTGTTGCACTAATCACAGCACATTGTGCGATAACATGTTGTTGCGTCTTATTTTCTGCCTTCTCTTTTGGTTTCTTCTTTATGCTTTCATCTGCCTTGTTTTGTTGGATGTCCCCATCAATACTCCCCGGGTGGAAAAAACTCATCTCTGATGAGTTAGGGAACCCACGGATGTCATATTTCGGAAGCTCAACTCTTGGCTTGCCTTTTCACGTTGTGAGATACCTCTGATTCTTGCCTTCATTGGCATGGAAGCCTGAAAATTCTATAACCTTCTCAATCGACCCTTTCTCATATTGGACAGGTAAGGTACGAGATAGAAACTGGGTAAATGGGTGTGGTTCGATTGGGTGCTCAAGAAGGAATGGATCAAAGGACGAGGTTGTGGGATCTAGAATAGGCGTAAGATCCATTACGGCAACTATCGGATGGCTGCCCTTGTCTAGAGGAGGATCTAGACCTCCATCATTACCCTTTTCTGAGAATGGAAAAGATTTCACATGCTCGCGAATATCAAGAATTAACACAAAACCGTTAGTATCAAATTCATTAAATATATTCAATGTGTTAGTACGATCATGTGTATTTCCGATGCTCAATAAATTCAGACTGTTAATCCCATGCAAATCAGAATGATGATATGCTCCTACCAACTCTAATGACTCACTTGAGTTGGACACACTATCAACACCACCTCGGTAATAGGAATTGTCCTAATGCAACCTACGGCTCTGACCGAAACTTCACCTTCATCATCACTTGGTGTTTCACATGGTTCATACACTTGTTCGTGCAACTCGTTGCTCTCTTTCTCGACATGCTCTTAAATAATCAAGGTTTTGGCCTTACCAGGACGTTGGGATGCAAAGTGACCAAAACCTTGACACTTATAACATTGTTGTGGAGCACACCTAGAACTTTCGATCATCGGTGCCTTTCCTTTGTCAATCTGAGGAGTCACGGATTTTATGGATTGACTAGAGGCAATACTTCCCTTTTCTATAGGATTAGATCGATACTCAAATTTGGAGGACTTAGATCGGTCATTATTGGGGGTGTCGAGATACATTTCTAATTCTTCAGCCCTAGCAAAACATTCCACGAGATCCGCAACGGGATAAAGAATGAGTTCCCTCTGTAACTCTAGGCGAAGACCCATTCAGAATCGGGAGAGGGTAACTTTTGCTGGCTCATCGACATCAGCATGGGTCATCAGGTCTTCAAACCGATCGATGTACTCTGTGACTAGAGAATCTCCTTGATGCAATGACTGCCACTGATCAAGAATACATTCATCATATGATACAAGAAAGTATTTTTCGTGCAGTTGGACTTTCATTTCAGCCCACGTGAAAATAGGACGAAGACCCTAGATTTGCCTACGACGCTCTACTCCCAACCAATAAAGTCTAGCTTGACCCATAAGCTTGACTTTGGCAAATCTAACCTTGCGCTCTTCAGACATGGCATACCACTCGAAGTAGTTTTCCATGCTGGCGACCCACTCAAGAAAGACCTTTGGTTGTCTTTTCCCGTCAAAAGTAGGGGCGTCCATTTTCACTGATTTCAAGACCTTATCGTCCAGATTGGTTTGGACCTCACGTCGGGGAGGAACATCTCTCCTACGGTCACGGTTGTTGACTCTATTGTGATTCTCAGCGATGAGCTCATTGATCTCTTCGAAACGGGTCTCTAAAGCCTCATGTCGGGCCTGTTAATCAGCGATGTGCTCATCCATCCGGGTTTGACTAGCAGTCATTTTAGATGCAAGATCTCTAATCAGGGCTTCTAAGCTACTGGTATCCATGACGGAATTATGCAAGACTAGATGGTGTAAGACAAAGTATACTAAAATCAAGTGAACCCTAAAATCTATATGGCACGGACAACCCTAAACCAAGACTGCGCTTTGATACCAAAACTGGCGCGGGACGACACGCTACCCTAATATGCGAATTTGGGATTAACTTTAGAATGCATTGAATAGCGGAAATATTCAAAATTATGCAATACAAAATTAATTCAATGAAATTAATAAAACAATTAGATTGATCCATTTTAGCGTGAGAGTTTCCCGATCTAAAAAAACGGCTCCGAGGAAGGAACTCGAGTTTCGCTCTAGTTTAGGGCATCAATCTACAATCGCAATATCGTCTCTTGACTCCTCGGGGATTTTAATTGAAATAAGGCTTACAATAATTCAATAAAAGGGGAACAATTTGGGATTTTGATTTTTATCAACGGAATTAAAGAAAGATAATATCTGACAACAACTAGAGAAAAGACAAAATAAAGGGATAGATTCCAAGATTTCACACCAAGGGTTTTCCGAAGCTTCACACCACGGCTATACGTCGGCTTCGCACCAAGTCGCACGAGAAACGATTGCTTACTCCTCATGATTTGAAGGATTCACTCCCTCGGTTAAAAACTCTTTACAAGCTCTCTAGGGTTTGCACAAAAATAACTCTCTTTTCATTCAATAATCAATCAACTAATTAATAAAGTGTTTACAATGCCTTTATATAGGCTAAGAAAACCCTAAACAATATAAAACTCGCAATAAAAGAGTCCTAAAATAATAAAAGACTAAAAATAATAATTTTCGTAACAAAAATAGAAATTCCCGCAAGTTTGTCGATGGGCGGAGTCGTCCACGGAGCGTTGTGAGACTGTTCACAGTGCGTTGTGGGACAACGTGTTGTTGCACTAATCACAGCACGCTGTGAGACAACGTGTTGTTGTGTCTTATTTTCTGCCTTCTCTTTTGGTTTCCTCTTTATGCTTTCATATGCCTTATTTTGTTAGATGTCCCTATCAATATCTCAACATCTCTACCGCTTCTCATGTTTTTTAAAATGTTCAAATAAGTGCACCTTACAACCCCTGGCTTGTCTATTACTAATTTCTTTGACATTCTATCTACTGCAAGATTTTTTCTCACATGATAGTTCATTCTAGATATTTACTGTTCATTTATTTTTTACCTTGTTCAACTTGTAGCTTCTCTTGCTGAAGATCAAACCCGAAATGATTAGATGGTTGCCTCAAATCTTTGTATTCCATAATTTTTTTAGTGCAGCGGTATGGAAATTTATTCTTTAGCCTTTTGCTCTTTTTAGTTAAAATAATTATCTTGGGAGGTCTTCCTTCTTGTAGCACTTCTTACTAATGGCATGATGGTATTACTATGAAAAAGAAAAGTAAACTCATTTGACCAGTCTACCAAAAATTAACTATGCCTCTCATCAATACCTGAGAAATAAACTTTGATTTAACATGATTGTATGCAAATTTTAACCAATATTACCATAAAGTTGGAACTTGTTTTAAAAGAATCCAAATTGAAACACCTAGATGATAGTTTACGAGAAAGCCTAACTTGATTATCATTTTCGGTTGTTATGCGTGTGAGTTCCTTAAAAAGAAGAAGAAGAATTTTCTGGAAAGTGTCGGTCCATAGATTTTATTTCATCCTCAGTTATGAATATAAGTACATTAAAGTTCTTGTATCTTGAGTATTATAAAGTTGATCTTTCCGGTAGATACCAACATTGCATTATGTATGTAATTTTCTCGATGAAGGTTTATCCTATTTTGAGACTAACAAATTATTTTCATATGCTTTTGATCCTTTTTTATTATGCAGGAAGTAGTCATGTCAAGTCTGCAAGAAGGGTTAAGTGGATGCAACCAGAGCAAACATGGTGGTTCGAGATGCATAGCAGGGATCATTTAGGTGCACAAGCAGGAGTATAGCAAGGCCCTGAAGCATACCAACAATTGGGGACTATGGAACTCTTATGGTTACATTGCCATTTCCAAAATAGGCAAGCTTTTCTAAATAGTATTCTATATACTTCATCTCTAAGTCCAAATGTGATTAGTGATATATTGATCTCTGGCTGAGCATATTGCAGCTACTTTTGTCAGGGGTGCTACATTAACACTATCGTTAAGTGCCTTCCTCATGAGCTCAGTTCATCAACGCAGCGTCCAAGAGTTCTTCCAACAATAGTGATAAGAGATTGAACTACTTGTGTTAATTGGAAGGAAAAGAGTTTTCGCTTACATACCCTTTCATTGTATGCATCCTTATTATTCATCATCATTTCTCTATTACAAAATTACCTATAATCTGTGGTACTTTCGATTTCGGTATTATCGTATGTTCTTTACTTTTATTTCAATTAAAGTTGTCTCAATCGTTGCATTTATATCTATATCTTCTTCTTAGATGCATGGTTTATACTTGATTCAACAAACGATAATTCCAGTGAAAGTAGAGCCATGTACCGATAACACAGTACGCTTCGATTTCCATGTCGGTTCAGACATTCCTTTTAAAATAGAATGTCCTTCCAATTATTTTCTTCTTCCCTCTTCTTCTTACAGGGCCATGGATACAAGAATAATGCATGGATTGATAAGATCAACAATACTTCCGACCCTTGGTATGTAGCATGTAAGAAATACAATCGAAACCTTAAAGAAAATAATAATAAATGGCTATGCGAGAAATGTGGACCTCTACAAGAAGAGACTACTTTCAGGTATAATCTTTTCTTCATTCTCATAATAACACTACCACCCATTTCACCTCATATATTTGATCACATATCCATCTTCATAATCGTAGGTATAAGGTGCGAGCTAAGATTGGTGATGGCAGTGGAACAATTTGGATTGGTATATTCGACAAAGAACTTGAAAAGGTGCTAGGATTTACCAGCATTGAAAGTAAGTTTCCTATCCACTCCTCTTCACCTATTTACAGCATTCATTTCAGCATATCTAAAATCTATACTTTTCTTCCAGCAGAATTCTAACATCTCCGACTTCCTCAAGTGCATGTCAAGATGTATTGGCAAGGAATTCATTTTCACCATCAACGTTAATATTTGGGGAAATGATGTCGAGAAAGTGCAATCATATACCTGCATTGATCTCTCTGAGCCTACTAATCTGAATTGATGTATTTATCATATTGTATATCACTTCTAAGTGTTACGGACATTCTCTTACTTAACTACTTCACATAAACTCCAAATACATAGTAATCTCTAAAGTAATTCCTCTACATTTACAGGTCGTTCTATATTGCTATATTTCTAAACTTCCTCATCCACCGATTGGGAGCCAAAAACAAACTCTTTTTTTCATTTTCTTGAATTTTGACAAATACTTCCAGTTTTTTCCCAAGCCGATTTATTCCCCAACCCCAACTTGATCACTATGATTTGAACTCCCTAAAAAACACTCGATCGTTATCTAACAACTGTCATATGGAAGTCTGGCCAACTATCGCATATTTTACCAGCTGATTGTCTCGTAATTTGCTTCTTATTTCTATAGGTAATGAATATAAATTTTATAATCAGCATATAGAAGACAAATTTAATTCACCTACTTCATTAATTATCATAATCTCAAACTTAAGTGTCGAACGTGCGAAGCACATGCATTTACCTAATATATATATATATATATATATATATATATATATATATATATATATATATATATATGATGATGATGATGATGATGTCAGGACTATACATCCGAACGTAGCCCTGAGGACTGCATCCACGTCAGATAGGTACCATGTGGCACCCTTCAAGAGGATCGAGTGCCACGGCAACTTAGACAAGATTGATCAGGTACCACCCAAAAGTTTTGGGCATGATCCAATGCATGACCATCGTTGAAAATGTGGTCAAAGATGCCTACCATCAATGCACCAGGTTGGTTATGTGTTACCCTATCTTTGACCCATTAAACGGAGGGCAAAAAGGTGAAAAGAATGTTGACGATACAAACAACTATTTTGCAACTTGATGCTTCACTAAAAATAACTAAACTTTTACCACCAAACTCAAGACTCTTGCATCAGTTTTGTGCGTTGCATCATACAAATTCACATACAAGGCAATTCGAAGGGGAATTTCAGAGTCTAATTGTGAAGGATAAAAAATAAAAGGGTACCTCTATTTGCGCCAACAGGTTTTCTAAAAGCGCAAATGTCAGAAATCGCTTGAAACCCTTTGACGACTTGAAATCAGACGGTGGAGATCTTTTTTCACCCAGATCTTCCATACAATTGATCTTGAGACCATGATATTACCATCAGATGGTCAGTTTTTGATTCCACGTGTCACAGATCTAAAAAATGGCCCTAAATTCATGTTTGAGCGTGATTTGTGCCATACTGTCATATGATATTAGGGCCAATTTTGGGTATTTGTGCCACGTGGAATAAAAAATTGACCGTTTGATGGTACGCTCATGGTCTCAAGATCCTTTGTGTGGAAGATACAGGGTGAAGAACGATCTCCATCGTCTGATTCAAGCATTTGATGGGTTTCAAGGGGTTGCGGACGTTGGCGCGAATAGAGGTACCCAAACCAGAAATGATGATGCTTATGCTCCGCCACTCTGGACGCCAATGAATCCTTTTTGGTCAATGCCCTTCCAATTTGTATATCATAGTCTTTCATTTGAGATAATAATAAAAAAAAGTTGAAGTAATAAGGAGAAAACTTGAATCTAAAGAAGTTAAAGAAAGTAACCATACGTTATTACCAAAGAAATAAAGACCGATCATGTTATAGATAAGATGCCCTGCATCTCCGTGACTGAATGCACAAGTGACCATTGTGTGCAACCGCCCACTTGTAATGTTTTTTACAGAAATCTGCTCAAATATCATCAATAGGTTAGAACACATTTTGTTATTGGGGAATGATAATGTGATGATCCAACCCACTAAAGTCAGTGGAATAAAGGATCCAGCCATGATCCAACATGGCCCTACCTGCAAAATAAGCTGACAGAAGCTGCATTGCATCTAGGGCTGCAACAAAGCTGAGACGAGCCCGAGCTTGAGTCAGCTCTAGCTCGGCTCTAGGCCTTTTGAGCCTGATAATTCTGAGCTCTAGCCCGGCTTGCCGAGCTCAAGCCGAGCTTAAGAAAGCAAAAGCTCTCATTTTCGAGCCGAGTCAAGCTGTCGAGCTGATATGGCTTTGTCGCAGCCTTAATTGCATTAGTGGCAGGATCCACTTTCTAAGCTTTTCAGTACTGTTAGATTAAGGTATCATTATCAAACTCGGCATCGGTATCAGGTCGATCCATCTTGGATCGATATGAATCGACCGATACAGATACGGTATCGTCGAAACCGTATCGGCCAATTTTTATTTTTGAAAGAAAGTAAAAAATAAAAGAAAAATATTTTAACGACCAGTATCGACCGATACTGACTTGTATCGATACCGATATTGATACCATCCCGATGCCTATATCCGGATGGTATCGGTTCTTGACGAAACCAATAAGCATCGCCGATACATACTGATATCGGCCGAGTTTTGATACCATGGGTAGATCTTATTCAATAGTAGTACAATGAAAACACCGCTCTTGCGTGGGACACCACAACTATCATTTCCTTTATTTATTGAGGGTAAAGAAAAGCTCAACTGGTTGCAACTTATGAACATAAATGCAAATGACAATTTTTACGAAGAGTAGCATGCTGACCATAAAGTGCTCCCGCATAAAATTAGGATCTGCAATCCTCCATAAGAGAAAAACAGCAACATTAGCTGCAATCAACATCAAAACTACGTCATTTGACGTTGGCTGCCATGAGGTCCTGCAGAGAAGAAGGGGATACAAAATTGATGACTTCCATATGAAGAACTCTAACTGCCCACACACACAAGTAACAAAAAGGGTTTTTTTACGTTCATCTCCTGAAGATATGTCATATTTACAACCCCCCCCCCCCCCTCCCTTCGCCCCGCCCCCATGTTTCACCTATTGACACTGCGGCCCTTGCTTTTGTGTTTCCTTTACACCCCCTATGGTGAAGAATCAGTCGTTGACTGTTACAGAACATAACTCGATTGCTTTGAATCAGAAGATGGAGATCATTTTTCACACCAATCTTCCTCCCAAGGAATCTTGATATCAGAAGCCTACCATCATGCGGTTAGATTTGATTCCACATGACAGACTACCCAAAAAGTGAACATGATCATGGGTGTACATCAAACATGGTTCTTGGATCACTTTCGAGATGTGTGCCATGTTAATTAAAATTTGACCGTCTGATTGTAGACCCATGAACCCAAGATCCATTAGTTCAAAGACGAGTGAAAAACAATTTCCATTGTCTCATCCAAAGCAGTCAAAGGTTATTTTTTCAGAGAATCTATCCTAGATGAACCTAAGTACGTGCTGAACTAAACAGCATAATAGTTGCAGATAAATTAGCCATGATAAGGCAGCATCGGATTCATATTGTGAACTTAACCATTTCTACAGCACGTAAACCCATAAACAGTTACTACTTTTTTCAACATGAGCACTCATAACTGCATATTGGCTATTCCAATATAACAAGAATAGTAAGTTTAGCTAATTCTATCAGTTTTTCCTTCAATAGGTAAGCTGGGATTGAACCTGTGACCTCAAGTTCGGTCATCATGCACCTTCCAGTTGAGCAACAGGCCCAATCCCATAATTCTATCAACCTGATAAACATAAAGATCCAATTTTATTTTATTTTTGGAATGAGACTGTAAGGTTCTCTTGTCCTACATTGGACACGGGTACTAATTTAAAAAATTGAAACAGTACAGCTAAGAAAGATTTCTAAATCATAATTTGGATATCTTCTATTGAAAATTGTAAATTTAATTTCTAAGTTGGGTCACCATCCGGTTGTGTGTGTGTGAAAATTGTAAATTTTGTTTCTAAGTTGGGTCCTCTGTGTGTGTCTGTGTCTGTGTCTCTGTGTGTCTGTGTGCGCACGTGTGTGTGTGTGTGTAATAGACAACCGGACGCTAGACTAGAGGTGTAGTGTTAAAGGCTGCCCTAATGCCATTTGGACGCAAAGAGGCACCTAATCTGAGAATCAGGTGCCAAGGCAATATGAACAAGGTCGATCAGGTCCATCCAAAAAAAAAAACTAAAAACACATCTTATCCACCGTCCAACACCTGGTCAAAGTTGGAAAAAAATTCAATGCACCGGGTTCATACAGGCGGAGGGAAAACTTTGACCAGTGTTTTGAAGGGTAAAAAGGTCATCAAAATTATTGTTTTTCAGATCACATGCCACGTGGCTGATGATCCCAAAAACAGTGTTGTTACAAAAACGGTGTTTGTTTTGAGATCAAGTGCGTCACGTGCCACAGTGGCACTTGATCTACACTCTAGTATAGTGTTCAAACACTACATCACCAGTGCAACCACCCCTTTTTTTCCAAGAACTAGTACAGCCACCCCTTCACCATATATAAAGGTGTAAAAACAGTTTTTTTTTCTTGTTTTTTTTTATTGGTCGTTGATTGACGTTGCGCATGTTGTCGGGACACTTGATCCTCGGATTGAGTGCCGGGTGACAACCAATGACTGGAGTGAGAGCATGTGTCTTTTCAGAATCCATTTTTTTAAAAAAATCTATTTCAAGTAAAATATCAGATATCTAGTTCTTCTTTTTTGTTATTTAAAAAAAAATAAAAAATAAAATCCAAAATCACCATTAGAATACAATTTCGACTTCCCCAACCTGTCCCTTATCAGTGTTCTTAACACCAGATAAGAAAGTAAACTTCAAAAAATTTCTTGATTAATTGAAACAGAGTCAAACTGGCCCTTATAATGTTCTTAATATCAGCAAGATTCTAACGCTTGACCTCACAGAACCTGATGCAAGATGAATTCTACACTTGACAAGCACATGTGGCACAAAATTTTGGCGCAACTAGAGTCGTCCATATGGCGCTCTTATGTGGCACATATTTATGCTTTGTTATTTTGGTTATTAATGATTATGGAATCTAATTAGTAGTTAGTGTTACGAATTGAAGTGTTACATGGGAATTTTAAAGGGTATGGAAATTAAAACACTTTGGAAATAGGTTAGTTTTTAATTAGTAGTTAATAGTTGTAAGCTCATTTTCTATAGATTGGGCATCTTGTGAATGTAAAAGGAGGAGAAAATATGAATTATTTTATGTTGAGAGCTTGAAGCCTCCATTGTAGAGTGAGTGATTCCTCTTTGTTAGGTGAGTGATTCCCTAATCTAGGTGAGTGAGTCTCTAGTATCGGCCGGTGTGAGTGATTCGAATCCGCCCGGTGTGAGTGATTCCACCACCTTAATCGATTAGTATATTCCGTACCGCATCAAGTGATTCAGAGGGCAAGTTCATGAAATGGCAACACAAGAGATGGACATTGATCGATTTGAAAACATTCGGGATCTCTACAATGGACCACCGATATATGATGTATATGTTGATGAAGAAGACGATGCAATTGATGGTTCGATTATAGAAAATCCAATTGGGTAAAATGTTGTCAAAAAAGGCTTGGATGTTGAGAGGGGAATCTGTGGCCAGCGTGGAGTTCAAGAAAGTGAGAATATGGTAAAAGGTGAAGACAATTTAGAAAGTAGAAAAGTTTCTACAACTTTACACCATACAAGTGGTGCGCTTACAAATACATCAAGGGAAGTGGTAGATCTATTTGTGAAGAATGTCATCCTTCATTTCCATGAAGTTTGGCAGCCTCATAGCGGATTGTTGGATGGGCTAGCATATGTAACGCAATGCCTCATTCATAGCGGCCGTTACATGTATCACTTCACCATCATCAGTCAAACAGGAGGCCTGTTCTTGTACACCCACTTCTCTTGGCTGAGCTCTCTTCTATGGACCCATCATTATACTCCCAAAATATTTTGTCCCATACCCATCTTCCAATCCTTACATGAAGCCCCGATTATATTTGGAGAGTTATGGAACGCAAACCTCAAGGCAGACAATAGCCAAGCTTTGCAAAGGAGAGATTTTCTTTATGATGTCTACCCTACAGATTTCCCAAGCAACCTTCCATTTCCAATTAATTACGATAGGACCTCTTCAATTATGAAGGTGATTGAGGATATGTTCTATGCTACTCATGGGAAGCCTGACCCAAGAATTGTGGGTTAAAAATTATTTGTGGACGGGTCGGGTTCCTTCTAACGAGGACCACTTTGAGTTAGGACCTATGCTTGTTGGGAGAAACTTCTTGGTCAAAATTAATGCAAATATTGAAAAGTCAGTTGTCGTAAGCTCCATAAAAGATGAAGCTGCCGCTTTATCCGATTCCCCATACAAAGTTGGTGGATATGCGGATCATATTAGTTTCAAGAATTTGAAGACTCGAGGACGAGTTCTTTTGGGGCGAGGAGATTGATCTAGGATGAATTCTAGACTTCACAAGCACATGTGGCACAAAATTTTGGTGCAACTCGATTCATTCATATAGCGCTTATGTGGCACATTTTTATGTTTTGTTATTTTGGTTATTAATGACTATGGAATCTAATTAGTAGTTTGTGATGGGAATTGAAGAGTTACATGGAAATTCTAAAGGATATATTGGAAGTTGAAAAGTCACTTGGGAAATAGGTTAGTTTTTACCTAGTAGTTAATAGTTGTAAGCTTATTTTCTATAAATTGGGCATCTTGTGAATGTAAACGAAGAAGAAAATCTGATTATTTTATGTTGAAAGCTTGAAACCTCCATTATAGAATGAGTGATTCCTCTTTGTTAGGTGAGTGATTCCCTAGTATCGGCGTGAGTGATTCCCTAGTATCGGCATGAGCGATTCCCCCCCAGTGTGAGTGATTCCACCACCTTAATCGATTATTATATTCCGTAGTGCATCAGAACTAGAGTCAATTCTCGCCAGTCTAGAGGGTTTTTGTTTTAGGCTTCAAGCTTTATCCTTACTACTATATAAAAGTAAAAATAGTTTCTGTCAAATTTTCATGCCTAAAATGCCCCTAACTCAAAACAGAGTTCTATCCGCAAGTCGAATCCCGAAAACAGACTATCTAATTAAACTAGGACTCTCTTCTGCTAAATATCTCCGTCTCCCTCACTCTTTTTCCGAAAACAAAGTTCACGCACCCATTTCTTCTCCTTCTACTTCTCCATCTTCTTCTTCAGAATTGAGAGAAAAGAGAGACTCCCGCACGGTAACATACTCCTTCCAGTCGCCTCGTAAATCGCTTATTTCATCTTCAACCCTCTTCTGCTCTTCCGACTTGAAAAGGTCAACTCTTTTGCATATCGTTTTCTTTCTCCCTCCATGTAAGCAAATTGATTTTTTTGCTTCTCTGGTTATGAATTTTTTTTATTTTTTGGTTTCCATTGCTGAAAGAGTTTAGGTTGCTTAGATTCTACTCTCTTCTTCCTTTTTTTTCCCTTTTATAATATGCTGAAATGAGATGACCAACAAAATGTTGACCTTTTTTTATTTTCAAATTCTTTTGCCTGATTTATTGATTGATCATATTTACTACTTTTCCTGCATTTTTTTATTGCCTTTTCTTTTTATTATTGTATCTATTTGCCTGTTTATGTTGTGTTTTGAAATCTTTTTTATTTGATTATTGTTGTGAGTTGCAACGCATCTTCTCTAGGGATTTGAAGTTTCAGATCCTCCCTTCTTCTCAGTAGAGTGAAAAGTGCATAGTAGATAATGTTCCTCGTCAAATATGACATCAGGGATGTGGATAATAATAGGGAGACGGGGATTATAGCTTTCATTCACGTAATTCATCTCAAGTGTTGATTACCTCTCTTTTGCTTTGTTTGGATTGTTGCATGATGATTTATTGCTCAACTTATCAATCACACGAACTAATTCATCTCAATCGTACTCTCTAGAATTCAGATTTCTTACTCAGATTTTAGTTAACAGTGGAATCTACTTCCAGAGCTGTGTAGGAGTCTTGTTGTTATATGTTGGATCCAAGATATTGATTATGAATTATAACTTTATTAATTAGAGTGATTGAACCTCTTTTGAAGAAATCTTCTAAGGATACCTTTATCCTGTCATCCAAAGGTGTTAAGAGAGATTTGAATGAGTCTCTGCTGGTATTAAGCATGCAGGTATAAAAACATACATATATTAAAGTCTTTGAGCTCAAGAGCATAATCACAAAAGTCTTCGTTTGCTAAAAATCTCCAAATTAAGGGTGTGCCGAATTTTCCCAAGAGTTTAACTAAGATGAATCATTCATAAACATTTATAAGATGTTTATGCAGCTTTTCTACGTGTACGACTTGTGTTTGATTTAATGTCTCTAAGATATTGTAATTGGTTTTTATGATCATCTTCAATTTAACGTATATTAGCTTAGACATATAGCTCAAGCTTGCTTCTTTAATAGTGTGCTAATAAGAGGTCTCTTTTTTTACAATCTTAACTAGAATATTATTAAGGGTTAAGGGTACTATTATTTGCACCCGTGGTTACACATCATGTCAACTTCACTTAGCCCAAAATCAGCCAACCATTACCATCCAATCCAAACACTTCATTATGGATCCCATTATGTTGGATATGAACAATGGTCTTTATTAAAGAGCTCAGATCGAATCCTTTGATGGGCAACAATTTTAGGCTAACATCAGACAATTCATCATTTGCAAATTTGACGACTTGGATTGGTCAAGGATGTGTACCACATGGAAAGTAACTGCACGAGTGGGTGCCTCAACTGTTGATGTAGGTGTTATTCCAATAATCCATTTTAAAACTGGTGTCATTGATACAAAGTCCATGTCCAAGTCTTCTATAAGGTATACAACATGGACAGTTGTGGCTGTGTGCAAGTTACATAGATTCATGGAAAACTTAGAAGTTCTAATACTCAAAGATAAATATTTCCACCTTTATGATTTTCTTGGGAATCAAATAAAAACTCTCTTCACAAGGTAATCATCCATTTCTTTCTTATTTGTTCTTTTCTTTGGCTAGGTTGCTGATGATCTACTCTTGGGGATCGGGGCCTTTACAAATTATCTTAGGATCTGCTCTTATAATATATATTATATGTTACATTTAGTTCCTCTTGTATAATTTTAGAAGGATATTAGTTATCTCATAATTGGACATGATAATTTGACTTTATAAGGCATATTTATGTTAATGCGGTTTCATAACATTCCCTTTATGTAATTCTTCTCCTATGAATTTTATGGATTAAAAAGGGAACTTGGAGGTAGGATCTAGAAGTATATCCTTCTGTGCACCTCAAAATAAAATGTAGTTTAAAACTTTAAATTAGGAAAGTTAAATAATCCTTTTTTTAATAGTTGGTGATTTTATTCATTTAAATAAAAAAGATACAAACCTTGCTGAGACAGCCCGACAGGAACCTCAGCCAAGCACAAGGCATCATTAAATCATGCTACAGTCATTTTTCACATCTATCCACCCGAGGAACCGCACGTATCCCCCCCGCCCCCCCCCCCAAAAAAAACCCCACCATATCACCATCTTCTCATTTCCAGCTGGGCTATGGCTCGGATTTCCCATCAAAGCTTTCCAAGTAAAATAGCGCACTCTAAGTGGAAGTGGAACCTTCAAAAGCAATCCCTATGGGACGACAGGTGTGACCTCCATCATGGTTCAAAATCAATTCCTCGAGAAGTTAAAGTCAATAAATACCCATTTCCGATTTAATTTAATTTTTCAGATTTTTTTTTTTGTCTTTAATAAATCATAAAAGTGTTGATCAAACCGATGCAATCAACTGTCAGACCAGAAAAAAAAAAAACTATACAAAAAATATAGTGTTAATCAAACCTGATGCAATCAACTGTTAGAATAAAAATTATACAAAAATATATAAGTGTATGGAGAAGTTCTTTTACCTAACAGGTATATGTTATATTCTATGTTGTTATCTCACATATATAGTTTTCATTCATTTAAAGGTCCTAAGTCCACGTGCCTTTTTACCAGTTTATTAGAAAAATGCTAGTTTCCTTTATTACCTATTATAACAAAAAAAGGGCTTTTAGTATAATTGCATCAAATCAACCCCAATGTCATAGAAGAATTTAGAGAAAAAGTCGTACCAGTATCTTCGAAAAATCCTAAACGGGTGATCACTTCGGTAATGCTTCTGCAGGAATCGAGCCCTCAGCAATCGAATCGGCATATGGGTATTGGCGATTATCTGTTTTACCAACATGGGTTTCTCGAAAAACCCATAATTGTTGTGAGAAAAGCTCGTTCGAGATCGCCATGAACGGAGAGCGTTGAACCAGAGCAGCTGAGACTGAGAAATTGACTGTGGTTGATCAAACGACGCTTTGAGTAACTCTTTTGGGTTCGATTCAGTGGTGACCGAAGCGAAATTTTTGGAGTAATTGGGTTTGAGAGGTGAAGAAGGAATTGAAAATTTGTTGGGGTTTGTAGGGAGATATTTGAAATACGAGAGGAGTTTCCTCATGTTTTTTTAATTTTTTTTGAAGAAGCCTTTTTATATAAACGAAGGTTTTGAGACCGCAACTGAAAAAGAGACCTAAAATATTTTGAAGGGCATTTTCGTCCATTGAAAATTGAGTCCTTAAGGGTATTTTTTGCTTTCGACAAATTTAGGCGGATCAACCTTCACCAACCTGTTAGGGCGTTCAACGGGTCGGATCGACCCGATACCCGACCAGGGCTTTTACCGGTTTGGGCAAATAAACTTGACCCACCGGGTTGGGTTGGGCATGTGGCATCCAACCCAAGCTTGATGTCGGGTCGGGTCGGGCCGGGTCAACTAAAATTATGGCCTAATCAACCAAAAATTGGGGTTGAGATATTTTATATATAAAATCAAGGAAAATAAGAGGTTTTTAATTGTGTTGAAGTAAGGTTTTCATTTAGATTGAGTATATACTCTAGTACCATCATCAAGATTGATTGCTCTTGATTACTTAAGTGGGGTTGTCAACGAGTCAAACACCTGTCCGAACTTGAATTGGGCATAAATAAAGCTCGAGCCTAAAAAGACCCAACTGTGCTTGCATGTTTTAGTATCTAAGCTTATAACGACCCAGATACACATGCCAACAATATTATCCAGTTGTAGGCTTAGATCTTCATCTCGATTTTGTTCCTTGCATAGGAATTACGTATCGTCGTTCTTACCCAAAACACGTCGTTACATGAAGCATCCGCAATCACATATAGCTCAGTGTTAGGATTTTTCCTTATCCGATATGGGACTATCACAATCCTCCCACTTTATCGAAGAGTCGTCCTCAACTCTAATACTATTTTGTGATGAATATAGGACCCACATTCCAGTGATATTATCCGATTTCAGGGTTTAAGCCCCCCCCCCCCCCCCCCCTCCCCACCACCACCCGTTTCATTCCTGATACAATCACATATAGCCCAAGGTCAGGACTTTTCCTTATCCGATATTGGGACTATCATAATCCCCCACCTTATAGAAGACTTGTCCTTTGATCTGGTACCATTCTGTGACGACTAGGAACCAATGTCAATGATATTGTCAGGTTTTACGCTTAAGTCTCGACCCCATTTTCATTCATGGCACCATTTTCATTCCCGGTACTATTCTGTGACGAACAGGAACCACATGCCAACGATAGTGTCTAATTATGCGCTTAAGTCTCTGCCCCGTTTTCATTCCTAACATTCGCCATCCCTACCCAAAACCGTTGTTATATGAAGTGTCCACAAATCAGACATAGCCGACAGTTATGACTTTTCTCTATCCAATGTGAACTATCAAAGGTAACAAAATCGGTGTCGGTATATATATATATATAACAGGTGTCCGTTCTCCATGGGAGGATGGTCACTGTCCTCCAAGCTTCCATGTGACACCTAAAATATTGTTTCGATGCCACGTGGAGCTCGGGTACATTGCTTAGATCATCTTTAAAAAAAAAATAATTGAAAACTCATCTCCACCGTGTGTTTTTGAACCGTGAAATATGGACTAATGAAATCGGACAAAGTTTGACTTGGGTCCTCCAATGGAGGACTGTGATCGTCCTCCAAGATACACATGGAGCTCCACGTGGCACCCAAAACATTGTTTGGGTGCCACGTGGAGCATAGGTGGACGGTATAAATCAATATTAAAAAAAAAAATTCAAAATATTTTTTTTTAACCCACAAGTCAAATTTTGACTGATTTCATTGGTCCACATTTCACGGTTCAAAAAACACACTCTGGAGATGAGTTTTCAATTATTATTTTTTTCAAAGATGATCTAAGCAATGCACCCGAGCTCCACATGACATCGAAACAATATTTTGAATAAGCCTTTTATATAAACGAAGGTTTTGAGAGCGCAACTGAAAAAGAGACCTAAAATTTTTTAAGGGCATTTTCGTCCATTGAAAATTGAGTCTTTAAGGGTAATTTTGTTTTTCGACAAATTTAGGCGGATCACCAACCTGTAAGGGCTTTCAACCGGTCGGATTGACCCGATACCCGACCCGGGTTTTTACCGATTTGGGCAAATAAACTTGACCCACCGGGATGGGTTGGGCATGAGGCATCCGACCCAAACTTGATGTCGGGTCAGGTCAACTAAAATTATGGCTTAATCAACCAAAATTGGGGTTGAGATATTTCATATATAAAATCAAGGAAAATAAGAGGTTTTTAATTGGGTTGAGTAAGGTTTTCATTTAGATTGAGTATATACTTTGGTACCATCATCAAGATTGATTGCTTAAGTAGGGTTGTCAACGAGTCAAACACCAGTCCAAGCTCGAATTGGGCATAAATAAAGCTTGAGCCCAAAAAGACTCAACTGTGCTTGCCTATTTTAGTATCTAAGCCTATAACGACCCGGACGCACATGCCAACAACATTATCCGCTTGTGGGCTTAGATCTCTATCCCTATTTTGTTCCTTGCATAGGAATTACGTATCGTCGTCTCTACCCAAAATATGTCGTTACATGAAGCATCCGCAATCACATATACCTCAGTGATAGGATTTTTCCTTATCCAATATGGGACTATCACAATCCTCCCACCTTATCAAAGAGTCGTCCTCAACTCTAATACTATTATGTGATGAACATAGGACCCACATCCCAACGATATTGTTCGATTTTTGGGTTTAAGCCCCCTCCCCCCCCCGTTTCATTCCTGGCACAATCACATATAGCCCAAAGTCGGGACTTTTCCTTATCCGATATTGGGACCATCATAATCCCCACCTTATAGAAGACTTGTCCTCTAATCTGGTACCAATCTGTTATGACTAGGAACCACATGTCAACGATATTGTCAGGTTTTGCACTTAAGTCTCGGCCTCGTTTTCATTCTTGGTACTATTCTGTGACGACCAGGAACCATATGCCAATGACAGTGTCTAGTTATGCGCTTAAGTCTCCGCCTCGTTTTCATTCCTAACATTCGTCGTCCCTACCCAAAACCGTTGTTATATGAAGTGTCCGCAAATCAGATATAACTAACAGTCATGACATTTCCCTATCCAATGTGAACTATCAAAGGTAACAAAATCGGTATCGATATATATATATATATAAGGTGTTCGTCCTCCATGGGAGGACGGTCACTGTCCTCCAAGTTTCCACGTGACACCCAAAATATTGTTTTGATGCCACGTAGAGCTCGAGTGCATTGCTTATATATATATATATATATATATATATATATATATATATATATATAAATATATATATATATATATATATATATATATATATATATCTATATATATATATATATATATATATATATATATGTCCGTCCTCCATGGGAGGACGGTCACTATCCTCCAAGTTTCCACGTAACACCCAAAATATTGTTTCAATGTCACATGAAGCTCGGGTGCATTGCTTAGATCATCTTTGAAAAAAAAAATTTGAAAACTCATCTCCACCGTGTGTTTTCCGAACCGTTTTGACTTGGGTCCTCCAATGGAGGACGATGATCATCCTCCAAGATACACATGGAGCTCCACGTGGCACCCAAAATACTATTTGGGTATCACGTGGAGCACAGGTTTAGGGTTGTCATCAAGATTGATTGCTTAAGTAGGGTTGTCAACGAGTCAAACACCAGTCCGAGCTCGAATTGGGCATAAATATAGCTTGAGCCCAAAAAGACTCAACTGTGCTTGCCTGTTTTAGTATCTAAGCCTATAACGACCCGGACGCACATGCCAACAACATTATCCGCTTGTGAGCTTTGATCTCTATCCCTATTTTGTTCCTTGCATAGGAATTACGTATCGTCGTCCCTACCCAAAATATGTCGTTACATGAAGCATCCGCAATCACATATACCTCAGTAATAGGATTTTTCCTTATCCGATATGGGACTATCACAATCCTCCCACCTTATCGAAGAGTCGTCCTCAACTCTAATACTATTATGTGATGAATATAGGACCCACATCCCAACGATATTGTTCGATTTCTGCCCCCCCCCCCCCCCGTTTCATTCCTGACACAATCACATATAGCCTAAGGTCGGGACTTTTCCTTATCCGATATTGGGACCATCATAATCCCCACCTTATAGAAGACTTGTCCTCTAATCTGGTACCAATCTGTGATGACTAGGAACCACATGTCAACGATATTGTCAGGTTTTGCACTTAAGTCTCAGCCTCATTTTCATTCTTGGTACTATTCTGTGACGACCAGGAACCACATGCCAACGACAGTGTCTAGTTATGCGCTTAAGTCTCCGCCTCATTTTCATTTCTAACATTCGTCGTCCCTACCCAAAATCGTTGTTATATGAAGTGTCCGCAACTCAGATATAACTAACAGTCATGACATTTCCCTATCCAATGTGAACTATCAAAGGTAACAAAATCGGTATCGGTATATATATATATATATATATATATATATATATATATATATATATATATATATATATATGTAAGGTGTCCGTCCTCCACGGGAGGACGGTCACTGTCCTCCAAGTTTCCACGTGACACCCAAAATATTGTTTTGATGCCACGTAGAGCTCGGGTGCATTGTTTATATATATATATATATATATATATATATATATATATATATATATATATATATATATATATATAAGGTGCCCGTCCTCCATGGGAGGACGGTCACTATCCTCCAAGTTTCCACGTAACACCCAAAATATTGTTTCAATGCCACGTGAAGCTCGGGTGCATTGCTTAGATCATCTTTGAAAAAAAAAATTAAAAACTCATCTCCACCGTGTGTTTTCCGAACCGTTTTGACTTGGGTCCTCCAATGGAGGACGATGATCATCCTCCAAGATACACATGGAGCTCCACGTGGCACCCAAAATACTATGTGGGTATCACGTGGAGCACAGGTGGACGGTATAGATCAATATTTTAAAAAAAAATCGAAAAAAAAAATTTTAACCCACAAATCAAATATTGACTGATTTCATTGGTCCACATTTCACGGTTCAAAAAACACACGGTGGAAATGAGTTTTCAATTATTTTTTGTTTCAAAGATGATCTAAGCAATGCACCCGAGCTCCATGTGACATCGAAAAAATATTTTGGGTGTCACGTGGAGCTCCATGTGGAAGATTGGAGGACGGTGACCGTCCTCCCATGGAGGATGGACACCTTATATATATATAGGTATCAGCAGATACTAGAAACAAATCAGATGATAACGAGTTGGATATCGATACATATCAGCGCTGATACTTATTAGTTTACCGAAAAACTGATACGTATCGGTATCAACCGATATTTGATACTTGGACGGTATAGATCAATATTAATAAAAAAATCAAATTTTTTTTTTTAACCCACAAGTCAAATTTTGACTGATTTCATTGGTCCACATTTCACAGTTCAAAAAACACACGGTGGAAATGAGTTTTTAATTATTTTTTGTTTCAAAGATGATCTAAGCAATGCACCCGAGCTACACGTGACATCGAAACAATATTTTGGGTGTCACGTGGAGCTCCATGTGAAAGATTGGAGGACGGTGACCATCCTCCCATGGAGGATGGACACCTTTTATAAAGTGACGACCTGTTTTCATTTATGGTACCATTCTGTGACGACCAAGAACCACATGCCAATGATAGTGTCTAGTTATGCGCTTAAGTCTCCACCCCATTTTCATTCCTAACATTCGTCGTCCCTACTCAAAACTGTTGTTATATAAAGTGTCCGCAAATCAGATATAGCCAACGGTCATGACTTTTCCCTTCCAATGTGAACTATCAAAGGTAACAAAATCAGTATTGGTATATATATATATGGAAAAGGTATCCGTCCTCCAAGCTTCCACGTGACACCCAAAATATTGTTTCAATGCCACGTGGAGCTCGGGTGCATTGCTTAGATAATCTTAAAAAAAAAAAAAAATTGAAAACTCATCTCAACCGTGTGTTTTTTGAACTATGAAATGTGGACCAATGAAATCGGTGAAACATTGACTTGTCCTCCAATGGAGGGCAGTGATCGTCCTCCAAGAAACATGGAGCTCCATGTGGCACTCAAAACACTGTTTGGGTGCCACGTGGAGCACTGGTGGACGGTATAGATCAATATTAAAAAAAGAAATTTCAAAAAAAACTTTTTAAACCCAAAAGTCATCGTCTGGTGTGCATGTGATGTTAAGTCAGAGTTTGACTGATTTCATTGGTCCACATTTCACGATTCAAAAAACACACAGTGGAGATGAGTTTTCAATTATTATTTTTTTCAAATATAATCTAAGCAATGCATTCGAGCTCCACGCGGCATCGAAACAATATTTTGGGTGTCACTTGGAGCTCCACATGGAAGCTTGGAAGACGGTAACCGTCCTCCCATGGAGGATGGACACCTTTTCTAATATATACATATAGGTATCAGCTGATAGTAGATGCGAATCGGCTGATAACAAGTTGAATATCGATACGATTCAGCGCTGATACTTATCAGTTTGCTGAACCGATACGTATCGGTATCGACCAATATTTAATACCTTGGGAGTATCAAAAAGCCGGATCGAACCTAATCAAATTTAATCAATTTTGATTATAGTTAGCCCAAGGTCAGGACTTTTCCTTATCCGATATTGGGACTATCATAATCCCCCACCCTATAGAAGACTGGTCCTCTGATCTGGTACCATTTTGTGACGACCAGGAACCACATGTCAATGATATTGTTAGGTTTTGCGCTTAAGTCTACACTTCGTTTTCATTCATGGTACCATTTTAAATCTTGGTACCATTCTATGACGACTAGGAACCACATGCCAATGATAATGTCTAGTTCCGTGCTTAAGTCTCCGCCCCGTTTTCATTTGCCGAAACACCAATACGTATCTGTATTGATCAATATTTGATACCTTGGGAGTATCACAAAGTCGGATCGAACCTAATCAAATTTAATCAATTTTGATTATAGTTAGCTCAAGGTCAGGACTATTCCTTATCCAATATTGGGACTATCATACTAGATACGAATCGGCTAATAACAAGTTGGATATCGATACGTATCAGTGCCGATACTTATCAGTTTGCCGAAAAACCGATACGTATTGGTATCAACCGATATTTGATACCTTGGGAGTATCACAGAGCCGGATTGAACCTAACCAAATTCAATCATTTTTTATTATAGTTAGCCCAAGGTCAGGACTTTTCCTTATCCGATATTGGGACTATCATAATCCCCCACCCTATAGAAGACTCGTCCTCTGATCTGGTACCATTTTGTGACGACCAGGAACCACATGTCAACAATATTGTCAAGTTTTGCGCTTAAGTTTCCGCCCCATTTTCATTTTTGGTACCATTCTGTGACGACCAAGAACCACATGCCAATGATAGTGTCTAATTCTGCAATTAAGTCTCCGCCCCGTTTTCATTCCTACCCTACCCAAAATCATTGTTTATGAAGTGTCCGCAAATCAGATATAACCGATGATCATGAATTTACGCCATCCAATATGAACTATCAAAGGTAACAAAATCAACCTTGTGATACACCCAAGTTTTGACTGATTTCATTGATCCACATTTCACAGTTCAAAAAACACACTGTGGAGATGAGTTTTGAAAATTTTTTTCAAAGATGATCTAAGCAATGCACTTGAGCTCCACGTCGCATCGAAACAATATTTTGGGTGTCACATGGAACTCCACCCTATAGAAGACTTGTCCTCTGATCTGGTACCATTTTGTGACGACCAAAACTTTTCCTTATCCGATATTGGGACTATCATAATCCCCCACCCTATCGAAGACTTGTCCTCTGATCTGGTACCATTTTGTGACGACCAGGAACCACATGTCAACGATATTGTCAGATTTTGTGCTTAAGTCTCCGCCCCGTTTTCATTTCTGGTACCATTTTCAATCCTGGTACCATTCTGTGATGACCAAGAACCACATCCCAATGATAGTGTCTAGTTCCGCGCTTAAGTTTCCGCCCCGTTTTCATTCCTGGTACCATTTTCAATCATGGTACCATTCTGTGCCGACCAAGAACCACATGCCAATGATAGTGTCTAGTTCTACGCTTAAGTCTCCGCCCCGTTTTCATTCCTAACATCCGTCATCCCTAGCCAAAATCGTTGTTATATGAAGTGTCCGCAAAATCAGATATAACCGACAATCATGACTTTTCCCTATCCAATGTGAACTATCAAAGGTAACAAAATCGGTATATATATATATATATATATATATATATATATATATATATATATATATATATATATATATGGACAAGGTGTTCGTCCTCAATGGGAGGACGGTCACCGTCCTCCAAGCTTCCACGTGACACCAAAAATATTGTTTCGATGCCACGTGGAGCTCAGGTGCATTGCTTAGATCATCTTTGAAAAAAAATCATTTGAAAACTCATCTCCACCGTGTGTTTTTCGAACCGTGAAATGTGGACCAATAAAATCGGTCAAAATTTGACTTAGGTCCTCTAATGGAGGACGGTGATTGTCCTCCAAGATCCACATGGAGCTCCCATGGACGATGGATACTCCCAAGATATTGATATGTATCAGCGCCGATACTTATCAGTTTGTCGAAGAACCAATATTTGATACCTTGGGAGTTGAACCTAACTAAATTCAGTCAATTTTGATTATAGTTAGCCCAAGAACCACATGCCAATGATAGTGTCTAGTTCCGCACTTAAGTCTCCGCCCCGTTTTCATTCCTAACATTCGTCGTCCCTATCCAAAATCGTTATTTATATGAAGTGTCCGCAAAACATATGTAACCGACAGTCATGACTTTTCCCTATCCAATGTGAACTATCAAAGGTAACAAAATCGGTGTCGGTATATATATATATATATATATATATATATATATATATATGGAAAAGGTGTTCGTCCTCTATGGGAGAATGGTCACCATCCTCCAAGCTTCCACGTGACACCCAAAATATTGTTTCGATGCCACGTGGAGCTCGGGTGCATTGCTTAGATCATCTTTGAAAAAAATAATAATTGAAAACTCAGCTCCACTGTGTGTTTTTTGAATCGTGAAATATGGACCAATGAAATTGGATAAAGTTTGACTTGGGTCCTCCAATGGAGGACGGTGATCGTCCTCCAAGATACACATGGAGCTCCCATGGAGGATGGATACCTTTTCATATATATATATAGGTATCAGCTGACACTAGATACGAATCGGCTGATAACAAGTTGAATATCGATACGTATCAGCGCCGATACTTATCAGTTTGCCGAAAAACCGATACGTATCGGTATCGACCGATATTTGATACCTTAGGAGTATCACAAAGCCGGATCGAACCTCATCAAATTCAGTCAATTTTGATTATAGTTAGCGCAAGGTCATGACTTTTCCTTATTCGATATTAGGACTATCATAATCTCCTACCTTATAGAAGACTTGTCCTTTGAGCTGCTACCATTTTGTGACGACTAGGAACCACATGTCAACGATATTGCTAGGTTTTGCGCTTAAGTCTCCGCCCCGTTTTCATTCCTGGTACCATATTCAATCCTTGTACCATTCTGTGCCGATCAGGAACCACATGCCAATGATAGTGTCTAGTTCCGCGCTTAAGCCTCTGCCCCGTTTTTATTCCTAACATTCGTTGTCCCTACCCAAAACCGTTGTTATATGAAGTGTCTGCAAATAAGATATAACCAACAGTCATGACTTTTCCCTATCCAATGTGAACTATCAAAGGTAACAAAATCGGTATCGGTATATATATATATATGGAAAAGGTGTTCGTCCTCCATGGGAGGACGGTCACCATCCTCCAAGCTTCCACGTGACACTCAATATATTGTTTCAATGCCAGGTGGAGCTCCGGTGCATTGCTTAGATCATCGACGATACTTATCGGTTTGCCAAATAACCGACAGTCATGACTTTTCCCTATCCAATGTGAACTATCAAAGGTAACAAAATCAGTGTCAATATATATATATATATATATATATATATATATATATATATATATAGGTATCAGCTGACACTAGATACGAATCGGCTGATAACGAGTTGAATATAGATACGTATCAGCGCCGATACTTATCAGTTTGCCGAAAAACCGATACGTATCGGTATCGACCGATATTTGATACCTTAGGAGTATCACAAAGCCGGATCGAACCTAATCAAATTGAGTCAATTTTGATTATAGTTAGCGCAAGGTCATGACTTTTCCTTATTCGATATTGGGACTATCATAATCTCCCACCTTATAGAAGACTTGTCCTCTGAGCTGGTACCATTTTGTGACGACTAGGAACCACATGTCAACGATATTGTTAGGTTTTGCGCTTAAGTCTCCGCCCCGTTTTCATTCCTGGTACCATTTTCAATCCTTGTACCATTCTGTGACGATCAGGAACTACATGCCAATGATAGTGTCTAGTTCCGCGCTTAAGCCTCCACCCCGTTTTTATTCCTAACACTCGTCGTCCCTACCCAAAACCGTTGTTATATGAAGTGTCTGCAAATCAGATATAACCAACAGTCATGACTTTTCCCTATCCAATGTGAACTATCAAAGGTAACAAAATCGGTATCGGTATATATATATATATATATATATGGAAAAGGTGTTCGTCCTCCATGGGAGGACGGTCACCATCCTCCAAGCTTTCACGTGACACTCAATATATTGTTTCGATGCCAGGTGGAGCTCCGGTGCATTGCTTAGATCATTGACGCTACTTATCGGTTTGCCGAAAAACCGATACGTATTGGTATCAGCTGATATTTAATACCTTGGGAGTATCATAAAGTTGGATCGAACCTAACCAAATTTAGTCAATTTTCATTATAATTAAGGAAAAGGTCAATCTGATCCGAATCAAGCCTTATTAGAATCCGGTTCAGGGTCGAGTTTGGACTTAAACAAAAAACTCGAAACCAAAAGTACTCGGATCTAGTCCGGTCCGATTTTGTATCCGCCTCGGGTTTGTCCTAATTTTAGGCCTTGTTCAAGTGTTTCCTGATTTTTCTCAGAAAAGCTTAGATTCCTTATTTTTCCCATATGCGTTCTTAAGTTACTCAGATTCCTAACAGATTCTTATAAAACTCAGAATCCTTTGTTTTTAAGTTCCTATAAGAAAATCCTCATAATTGATTCAATCAGTGGTTATGCTATAACCATAAAAATGTGATTTAATCATCGGTTTATATGCCGTTATCGGATTTCTCTCAAAATTTACGAGCAACCAATCGAGATGGGGGTGAACATATTTGACGGAGTCTTTATTCGAATATGATTTAATGGCCATTACTTCTAAAATGGGCCACTAATACCCATTTACAGGGTTAAATTGATATTTGTAGTCAACAGAAACAAAATAAAACATTAGGCTCTACAAACAATTCAATTCAGGAAGCACCAACTTTGGTGCTTTAGCTTGGCATGGGATAGCCATCTATTACAATAAAACAAAATTTTAGGCTTTGTTGCCTTTATTTTTAATAATAGAGTACCTTTACATCCACCCACCAAATCTTTGAGTTCACTCACGTTGAAATATATTGACTGCATTGAATCAGACGATGAAGATTATTTATCATCTCAATCTTTCATATGATAGATCTTGAGATCATGGGCGTACCATCAGAAGCCATTTTTTTTTCATGTGGTACACCCAAAAAAGTGACCTTATAATCAATTTTGAGAGTGCACGTGATGTTAAGTTCATTTTTTTGAGATGTGTGCCACGCAAAATAAAATGCTAATCGTCTGATGGTATGCCCATGATCTCAAGATCCATCGTGTGAGCTCATATTGGGATGATTAATGACCTCTATTGTTTGATTCAATGCAGTCAATGTTTTTCAATGTAGGTGGGATTTAAAGGTACTCTTAATTAATAATAATATAATATTCATAATATTCAAGTTGGTTGCTTTTACTTTTGCAATTGTAATACCTTATGTTATAGGGAGCCATTTCTGCGCTCACTTTTTAAGTGATTGCACCGAAGTTAAAAAAAGACTTTGTATTTTAGGGACATGTGACATATGAAAATGTAATCTAGGCCGTCTGATTTAAAGTTCATGATCCATAGATTCTTAGTAGATAAAATTGGCACGAAATATAATCTTCATCATGCGATTAAATATAGTTAAAGGCTATTATTTGTTTTAACGGTTGACAACAATAGATCATATAATAAATATTGTGTTTTGCTCCAATTTTACCCACTAAGGATTTTTAGCTAGATCAAAAATTTTAAATCTGACTGCCTTGATTTCGTTTTCAAATGTCACATATGCCTAAAATACAAAGTCTTTCTCTAACGTCGGTGCAATCACTTAAAAACCGTCTAATGGTAGCCAAACATGCACTTATAGTAAAACTAAAATATGTAACCTACTGCACCTTATTTATTACCAATCCTTGTAGGATTGGTAAATGATTTAGACCATCCATCAAGTTGACAATGGTTTTAATGGTTGATTAGACAATCACGACATCAGAAGTAAGTATTTATCCATCCAATAGGCAATGAATTAATTGGACGGTGCTGATCTATCGTCAAATTAGCAATTAAAGTAGAAATCAAAGAGCCTATCATAGTTCTAAACAACAACATATATAATCTTAAAAAAGCAATTTTTTCTTTTATTTTATATATATAAAATCTAAAATTAGTGTTTCCACACTTTAGGTACAAAATACCCCTATTCGGAACAAAATTTCCCCTATTTAAGATAAGGACGAGATTAACAAGAAAAATTAGCATAAAATTGGAGTTCAAAACAAAATACCCCTATTTAAGATAAGGATAAAACTAACAAGAAAAATTAGCATAAAATTGGAGAAATCTCCCCTAGTTAAGATAAGGATGAGATTAACAAGAAAAATTAGCATAAAATTGGAGAAATCTCCCCTAGTTAAGATAAGGATGAGATTAACAAGAAAAATTAGCATAAAATTGGAGCAATCTGATTAACGAGAAATCAGTAACAATATGATTAACGAGAAATTAGCCCTACAATTTCTAATCAAACAACGACGAACACACATATCAGACAACAAAAAATCTGTAAAAAAAGTGGAAGAAATTAACTGGATTGGTAGAGCATTTTGTGAATCTCATTGATCTCGAGAGAAACATCTTCCTGGTCTTTCCTAAGACAATGGAGCTCTTATCGAAGAGGACCCTGGAAACGTATATGAGATTCCTGAGTGATGTTTCTGGAAGGTAAGTGGAGGAGAGGCTTCGGACTTCTCGAGAGAAACATCTTCCTGGTCTTTCCTGAGACAATGGAGCTCTTATCGAAGAGGACCCTGGAAACGTATATGAGATTCCTGAGTGATGTTTCTGGAAGGTAAGTGGAGGAGAGGCTTCGGACTTCTTAAATTAATTACGAGTACCAGTTGACTTACTTGGTTACTCCAGTTGCTGCCATGTGGCATCATTACATGCCGTCTGATCATAGTGACAAATTTCGGCAATATTTCAATAGGGGTCATTTCGGATAAATTTCGGGAAAAATTCAAAATAATTTCGAAAAGATACAAGCGGGTACAAATTTTATTTATTATACTTGAAATTTTTATTTATTATGTAAAAATTTCACCCAAATTAATAAAATTTCAGCGATTTCAAAGAAATCACCAAAAAAATTTTACCCCTCTTTCGGTGAATTTCAGAGAAATTTCGGAGAAATTTGTCATTATGCGTTTGATGATGGTGCCATCAATTAAGGAACTCAACTCGGCACCTCTTGGTTGATCCGAGTCGATCCAAAATGGTGTTTAAATAATCGTACACTGTTAATGATTTACACAAAATCTTTATGGGCACCTATGCCAAGAACCATTGATTGCTTATGAGCATACCATTAAATGGCTAGTAGGGGTCATTTCAGATAAATTTTGGGAAAAAATAAAAAAAGTTTTAAAAAAATACCGGGGAGTATAATTCTCATTTATTATTGTTATGATTTATTATTCTTGAAAATCTTATTTATTATTTTTAAATGGCTGAAATTTAAAAAGTTTCATTAATGAAAAATTTCAACCCCTCTTTCAATGAATTTCTGAGAAATTTCAGAGACATTGGTCACTATTTGATGATGGTGCCATCAATTAAGGTCTCTCTCGTCTGATTTGAAATAGTAAATGAGAGTTGAACACCCAATCTAAGCCCATTGATGCAATCAAGCTAATCCAACCTGACTCCGACCTGATAGAATACTCTTGTTCTTTATGAGTAGCTTTAGTAACACCACAAAATCTTGTTAGGCACTTATGCCAAAAACCATTGATTGCTTATGAGCATACCATCAAACGGCCGATATGGTCCTTTCAGATAAATTTCAGAAAAAAATTCAAAAAAATTTGGGAAAAATATTGGGGAGTACAAATCTTATTTATTATTTTTATAATTTATTATTCTTGAAAATGTTATTTATTATTTAAATATGGATAAAATTAAAAAAATCTCATTAATTTCGAAATTTCAATGATTTCAAAGAAATCATCGAAATTTTGCGACCCTTTTTTCGATGAATTTCAGAGAAAATTGTCACTATGCTTTTGATGATGGTGCCATCAATTAAGGTCTCTATCGTCTGATTTGAAACAATAAATGAGAGTTGAAGGCCCGACCCAACCCCGTTGATGCAATTAAGCTAATCTGACCTAACTCCCACATGGTAGAATACCCTTATTTTTTATGAGCAGCTTTAGTAACACTCACAAAATCTTTTTGGGCACCTATGCAAAAAACCATTGATTGCTCAAGAGCATATCATCAAACGACCAATTCACGTGGCACATATCCCAAAAAATGGCCATTAAATCTTAAGTCAGTTGGCTCAATCAGACCCAACTCAACCCAATACCTCTTGGTCGATTCATGCCGATCCAAAAGAGTGTTTAAAAAATCATACACTATTAATGGTTTAAGGCGCGGGCACTCTACAACTTCAAAGTAATAGATCATAATTATTATTATTTATATAGGAATAGATTTTTTTTATTCATATTTCAAAAAGTCACTTAAAATATATTGATGTTTCATTTATTCTTGTAAATCTACATGTGATGCCAATAAAAACATTTGAAATTTTTTTTTTATCATCCTCACATTACTTTATAATTTTTTCATAGAAGGTATGTTTTAAAATACTTTTGTTTCATAAAATAAATTGTAAGCAATACTTATTTATTTTTTAATAAATTAAGAATAATCTTATAAGTATCATTTACAACTTATTCAATACATTTAGAATAATCTTATCTGATATTGAATTATATATTTTGGACATCTAAAATAACTTTTTATATTATAATTTATATGTCAAAATAGAGGGTAAAAGAAGCATGATATCATGGACAAGGTATTATTTTGACATAATTAATCTTGAGATCATGGTCCACCCATCAAACAATTATATATTGATTCCACATGGCACGCGTCTGTAAAACTAACTAACAAAACTATTAATAATCCACCAAGTAATTCTATACGCACTCATTTGATATATACCTTATTTTTATTATATAAGTATTAACTTTCTTATAAGAATTGTCATTTTTATAAAAAAGTCATTTATAGTATATTGATGTTTCTTTCATTCGCTCAAGTTTACTTGTGCTCCTCCCACAAATATCTGAAAAATATTTGATCATTCTCTCACTAATATATTTTTCATTCATAAATGTGCATATTATTTTATGAATAAAGAGTTATCTTAATTAGTCGTGCATTATATATTTTGGACATCTGAAATGACTTTTGTTTAGTAATATTATTAGTATGCTATGGATAATAACTTCATTTTTAAGTTATATAATCTCAAAAAAATTTTATTTTTTATTTAATATAAATCATTCTTAATAACTAATTTTATTCATTCTAATAATTTCAGCTTGATATCGTTCTAATATTTTAAAATATTAGTGCAATGGTACCAACTAAAGGTTTAAGACCACTCTGTTTTGCAAGATGCAACTGTAAGTTAAGACCACTCTTATTTGAAAGATGCAATTATAGATTATAATCTTTTCAAGTCAAAGTGCAACATATAATTTACCCAAATTGGCTTACACGGTCGTATATATGTTAAAACATTAAATATGAGATTGCGGATGATGAAGATAATAAAATCCTCAAAAAAGTTAAAGTCAAGAAAGAATAAATAGTCATTTCGATTTAATTGAATTATCAAGATTATACTTATTTATTATTATTATTATTTTTCTTTATTTTCTATAATTAACTATATATATATATATATATATATATATATATATTAAATTTTTTATCTTCAATAAATCATAAAATATAGTAATGAACATTTAAAATATAATTTTTTTTTATGTTCAAATCTCCCGATCTTAATGTTCACGTGCATTTACACGTGCCTTTTTACTAGCATATATAAAATAAGCTCGAGATAAAAAACCAACCTCTTCCGCATCTATTTCTCTTGCTCGTTCGACTAAATCGTTCAATCAAGATGGCTCACCAAGGAGGATCTTAGGATTCGTATGCCTCTTCTCTCTCTCCTCTCTCATTTCAATTTGGTTTTGATTTGAAATAGGAAGATTTTTTTAGGGATTTGGGTTTTGGTTTTGGAATTGCAGGAAGGGGGACGACGAAGGATTTCATCACAGCAATCCTTGAAAAACACAGATAGAGGGAGTGGTTGGGTGAGTTCAGATCTCATGTATATACGAACCCAAGTTCGTCTCTAACTTTTTTCTACAATCTCCAAAACGCCCCTTTCTTCGAGCTCTTTACAAAACATTCGACTCATCTCTGAAACGGCAAAGCTCAAGAGGCAATGACGATTAGGGGTCTTACTAGATACCCAAGTTGTAGCTTATTCTCTAAATTCCTCCAAATCTCACCACACCCATCTGAAAAAATCCGATTTTTCTCACAAACTCCTAATCTTCTCTTAAAAACCCCTCTTGAATCCGAGGAAAAATTCCAATTTAGGCAACAACTTTCACTCTCAGATCTCATGCAAAGGTACGGTTTCCCCTCGTCCCATCTTCACGATTTTATCGTAAAGAACCCATTCTTATTGAATTTCAACATATCAGACGTCGAGAAATCTTTGGGCATTCTGTTATCATTTAATTTATCGCAAAAATCACTCGTATCTACTGTATTCAGTTGCCCTAGGATTCTTGAATTAGGGTTTCTAAAAAAGTGGGAGATGGGTTTTACCGAATTAGGGTTTCATGAAGCCCCCCCTTTGCTAATTCAGAAGGTTCTAGAGCAGACTAGAGTGTTCAGGATCGAGCCTGACAAGTTCCTTCGGAATTTATGGGTTATGAAAGATATGGGATTTAGTGATGAGACTGTAATTAAAGTTTTAAAGAACGTGCCCAACATAGTTAACCTGAATCCAGTTGATCTTGACCGAAAGATTGATTTTTTGAAGAATTTTGGGATAAAAATTAATGAGATTGATCGCATCTGCTGCTTGTTTCCAAGGTTTTTGATGCTTAGTACCAAAGATCAATTGAATCCTCTAGTTGATGAGTTTGATGAATTGGGTTTTCGTAGAAATGAGATTGGGAAGGCGATCGTGAATGACCCACAAGTTCTTGGCCTGGAAGTAGGAGAGCTCTCTCGATGCCTCGAATTGGTGAGGAATTTGACATGTAGGGTACCAATTAAGGAGAAAATTCTATGTAGGGGTGCTTTTAGTGCCGGCATTGAAGTAAAACTACGAGTCGATTGCTTATGCAGGTATGGGTTGATCCGCAGAGAAGCTTTTAAGGTTTTACAGAGAGAGCCTAGAACGATTATATATGCTTTAGAGGATGTGGAGAAGAAAATTGAGTATTTGGTTCAAAGGATTGGGTTTGATATTGGTTGTCTTATTGAAGTTCCTGAGTATTTGGGTGTGAATTTCGAGAAACAGATAATTCCTCGACACAATGTTATCGAATATTTGAGATCAATAGGGGGAATTGGCTTCGAGATGGGATTGAAGGGTCTCGTAAAGCCGAGTAGGCTTCGTTTTTATAACCTTTATGTTAAACCTTATCCAGAGTGCGAAAAGATTTTTGGGGGATTCTCGAGGAACGTTGAGTTAAAGAAAAGAAGGCCACCGGTTGGATTGTGGAAGCTATTTAAACCGCAAAGTTACCCAGAGTCCGAAGAGGATGTGAGGAACATTAGGTTGTTTATGGAATCATTGGTTTAGAGCAAGCAATCTTATGGACTAATGTACCATTCATCGTTGCATCTTTAAATTGGAAAATTAAGTACATGGAAGCGTTCGATCTTTGAAGAAGAAATAATGTTTTGAAAAGATTTTGGGGAGATCATCGAGGGATGTTGATTTGAAGAAATCAAAGCTGCTAGTTGGATTGTGGAAGCTGTTTAAGCCACAAAATTACTAATGGTCCGAAGAGGATGTGAGGAACATTAGATTGATTATGGAATAAGGGAAATGGTCAGGTGAGGTCCAGCTGGTTGAACCTTATATGGTGCTCATCCTGTTTTGGAATCCCTAAACTTATGAAAATGGAAGCTGTGAAAGTCAAGATTTCCATGTATCCATCACCATCACTATCATCATCACCCTCACAACCTTATCCTATCCATTTGGGGTCGGCTTTGCGAGTCCTATTTCTTCATTCATTTTTTATTAACGCTAAGCTCTCTGTAACTACACATTACTTCACATCCCTTCTCAGGGCTTCCCTCCAGGTCGTCACTGGTCTTCCTCTTCTTGTACTCCTTGTGCTTGTAGCCTCTCAATCCTTCGTACAGGGTCTGGTTCGTACCTCCGATGAACATGTCCAAACCACCTCAACCGACTTCCGTGATTTTTTCCTTTACAGGTGTTGCTCTCAAACTTCTCTTATGTTCCAAATTTTATCCGTTCTTGTTACTCCACACATCCATCTCAACATACTCATCTCGACCACACTCTCAAGATTCCCTTATATCCAATGGTTTTAAGACAGGTTGAACTGCTCATTAATTCAACTGGTTGGACCTAACCATTGCCCACAAGTGGTCTTATGAACTACTATACCAGTCTTCATTGTTGTTTAAATCAAGGAAGTTAACCATATGTGAGTGTTTGATCTTTGAAGAAGTTAACCTGTTGATTAAATAATCTTTAGAATGATGGAATCTCACCGCGTATGAATGATGGAATCTCATTGCCGATGAATTAGAAATAATGTATACCATGGTAATAGTCAGAGTCAAAGTTGTCCAGTTCGCCAGTCAGTTCACACTTCATGGTGATGTTTCAATTTGCAAAAGTTGCTAATCGGTCTGTGCAAGCAAGATTGGATTAGAACTACGATGCGATGGATGATGGAAACTCATCAGAGGACAGTTGAAAGTTAATCAAGATGAATTGATACCTCTGCGACGCCATTACATGTATAGAATTTATAGCATGATTATTTATTTATTTTATTTTATATTTTATTTTTTTGATCTGTTGAATTTATTCATCTTTGAACAGATTTTGAGTACCTGAAGTGGGGTATCGTAATTTTCAGGTAAAGTGTACTCAATTTTTTATTCTACTGTAAAGTTTGAATTTATTCATCTTTGAACAGAATTTGAGTACCTGAAGTGGGGTATCATAATTTTCAGGTAAAGTGTACTCAATCTTTTATTCCTACTGTAAAGTTGCGTTTGGAATCACAACTGCATAAGCCGTGTTAGTCCCGTACCCGAGTTGATCTCAATCGAAGTTGTTTCTGGCCCAACCTGAAACAACTTTTTATTGCATTTTGTAGTTGAAAACTACCCAAATTTCAATTGGAAAAAGGATAGGCTGATGTGTTTTGCTACCAAATCCTGATTTAACTGATCAAAAAACCACTTCGAAGTAAAAGAGATGCAAAAAAGAAAATCACATTGACATATTATTTAAATTTCAGCATTGTTATTTGTGATGGAGTTTCAATCAATTGGACTAAAATTTTCTGGTTGATTCAATCAATTAGACTAAAGTTTTTGGGTTGATTTTGAAGAATTTAAAATTTAATTATCAAATAAGTACAGGAAGAATTACTTGCACACAAGATTTATAACATTGCAAATAGTTTAAAAGAAAGACTTGCTATTTTTGGAATTTGTGCCATGTAGAGCATCATCTAAGCCGTCTGGTTTGAAGGCCATGATGCAAAGATCATTGGTTCCAAAGATCAGCACAAAAAATGATCTCTATCTACTTATTCAACCATTGAAACAGATGATGGACTTTGACTGTCTTGAATTAGATGATGGAGATTAGAGTTCGTGTTGGCACCAAGTATCTTTACATCATGGCTTTCAAACTAGACGGCTTAGATGATGCTCCACATGGCACATTAAAAAAATAGCAGGTCTTTCTTTTAAACTATAAGCAATGTTATAAATCTCGCTTGCAAGTAGTTTCTCCCAACAACTGTTTACTCTTTTTATCGGATGGAGTTGGACTGTTCGGTTTGGGATTCTGGGACTTCTTGGAGATTGATGAGATTCTTTTTTTTCTCTTTTCCAAACAGTGGCTAGAGAATAATTGATTCTCCTACCATGTCTGATTCTCACTCACATTTTCTGTTTGGGATTTGAGCTTAGTAGACTTAATTCCTTTTGTGGTTCACAAACACTGAATTGCAAAAGTTTGGGCCAAGTAGGCCATCTCTACCATACACATGGCACATTTGACCATTAATCTGGACTTTCCATGTTGCACCAGTTGGATGAACCACGGCCGAAAAAAGACTCTGGACTGGCAATCTTTAACAACCCGATCAATGCACTTTAGCATGTTAAATGTTGATTGCCACCAATAGTTTTGCTTGACAATCCATTTGCAGACTTTGTGTTTGAGGTCAAAATCGCCTATAGGATTACCGAGGGTGCCTACGTCTAAAACCCATTGACTGCTTTGAATCAGATGATGGAGATCAATTTCACCCCAATTTTCCACAATGGATCGTAAAACCATGAACGTACCATCAAACAGTCATTTTTTTAATTTCACGTGGCACAGATACCAAAAAAGTTGCCCCAAAATCATGTCTGAGCATAGGCCACTTGTTTGGGATTTGTGCCCCGTTGAATAAAAAATTGACTGACTGATGGTACGCCCATGGTGTCCATTGTGTGGAAGATTGGGGGTGAAAAACGATCTCCATCATCTGATTCAAATCAGTCAATCTTTTTCAGATGCAGGCTCCCTCAATAATCCGGTAGGCGTGAATAGAGGTACTCAAAATCATCCAATAGGTCGATTTTCTAAGGTCGACGATCCATATGATGGCTGCCCATTCAGACGGTTTGGATTAACCGTGCTCATGCCACGAGCAATGCTGACCATTAAACGTACCATCGACACTCGGAAATTGACTCATTATTACAATTCATGGAAGTATTCTGTTTTCAGAACATTACATACCATAATGAATGTGGAGTTATTTTGTTATTGAAACCTATTTCTCATACAAATTTCAGTTCGAACAAACCAGTTTTCTTCTTGTGCAAGTTTCAATTAAAGCACTTTTTTCTTGTTGATGTAGGATGCCTTTGATTCTCTGATGAAGCTGAACTGTTCTCGTAATCACACATAAGCTGCCAACTGTGAAAAATGCAGACACAGTAGTCGTCATATCCGGTGATCGGATAGTTGACGGCAGGAGCTTTGATGAACTCCCTCGCAAGAACGAAATCGGTACCACATTGGTCAGTAGACAAGTGCAAGGATCCGAAATCCAAGCCTGGTTCGAACCACCAATCAATTGAAGCAACCTATGTAGCAGTAAAGGATCTGAACGTAAACTTGTTCCTAAGAATTAGCATCAGACCAATTTATTTTTTCTGTGGAACATTTAACCCGAAATTCTATAAGTTCGTCGGGTTTGGCTGATTAGTACTAATAAATGTCCCTGAAAAATGATTCCAAGGCTGAACATGCCGATAAAGCAATCAATAACTGAATGAAATTGCGAAAAAAAATAAAAATAAATTCTGTTTTTAATGGATTTTTGGGCATCAATACCATTAAATTTAACTTGGAGCTGTCTACAGCTCAGAAAGGTGAATCTTTACATGAAAATAATGAATGTAAGCCTTGTCTATTGAAGCTTGAACCCTGAACAACCCTCAGTAGTGTGAATTTTCAAGCAGTTTTAAATATCGGCCAATCCGATACAATAAATATTATATCGAGTCGAGCTGAGTCGAGTTACAAAATACCCAGCTCGTGGTGGGCTCATGTGCAAACAAGTTGTTAACTCATAACTTGGCTCAGCTTGTGAGCCGACCTTAATGTACTTGCGACCTCGTTTTTGTCGAGTCGAGCCGAGCAAGCTCCCGAGCTGGCTCAACTCATTGAAAGCCCTATCCAATACGATCCCCGATTGAATATGGGTATAAATATTAGCCTACACTGGTGAAAGTTTATGTTCTGTCAGTTCATATCGGCCAATATTAGCCGATATGTATCAGGTTAGGCCTGATCCAATTCGATCCCCGATTTGATATGAGTATAAATATTGGCTTATCCGGTTGATATGCTGATATTTATACTATGTCGGCCTGTCCCTGCTGATATATATATATACTCCTTATCTAATTATGTTGTCCATAATTTTTAAGTGTTGTGGCTGTAACAAAAGGTGTGGCAGGACCACTTCTCTAAATTTATTGCGTATTTTAAAGACCTATCATACCTTTATAACCATACATATGTCCTTTTTAGAGCATGTCAAGGACCAGCATTGAGCAGCCTTTCTTATTTGTATCTATGAGACTATGAGATATTGGAGATGGCACTGAGTATTCTCTATAACTAACTGTTGGATTCAATGGGTTGTGGTTGCTCATCTAAGACCCCTTATCTTAAGAAACCGACAATCGGGCAATCTCAATCATTCATTGTATGAATAGGCGTGATTGAGAGGGTGCATCAAAGATCAATAAATTTATGGTCTAAGATTAGGCTAGGGATATCAGTGCAACAAATTTTTTTAAATTTCAATTCGTTAAGGCATAACTTGGTTTCTATAAACCGGTTGAGCAATGCCACAGGTCAGTTCTAAAATAGGTGTTTGATTTTACACCATCAAAGAATGTTTTACTCTTATGCCATGTGGCAAATCACTGTGATCAATCTAAACAGTCCAAGTGGCTGTCCATGATTGGAACATATCTTAGATAAAGAATCTCACCTATAAATCAATTGTGTAGCGTCCGATCAATGATCTTCAACATTAGCTGTTAAAAATAAGAATAATAGCAGAAATTTGAGTGCATAGATTTGGACACACAATGATAGTCGTTCGGTAGATCATCACAGAGATTGGATACAGTGAGAAAAAATAATAGCACGTGTACAAAGATGATGGCTAGTACAATTTTAAAGGTGTGCTAGCCTAACATCCTATAAAAAATTAAAATTTAGAACTAATCCTTTCTGTATAGCGTCTCAGGCGAAACACATGTCACTCTCTTCTCGCTAAGGTTCGAGATGCAAGACGTATCACCCGAGATGTCTCGTCTAGGGCAAAATTTAAAACCATGTTCTAAGGTCAACTAGAAGAAAGAAGAATTTTTTTCCCCATTCATTAACATGTAAGGAAAAATGTAAAAGCCTTAAAATCCTATTGTGTAATTAGGCCAGGAATCATTTTCCTCTTCTTTTCATTCTTTTCCTTTTTGATGGCATGAATCAGGGGTTATCCTCTATGGATGTAATTAAGGTGACTGCTTGTAGTCTCCAGAAATGCCTGTTCTCCCTGCAAAAAAATAAACCCATTGGTCACCAGAAATGGGTGTTTTCCCTTAAATGACATAAACCCCTTAAAAGAGGGTAATTGTGAGAAATTATTATGGGCAATGCTAACCTCAAACACTTCGCTGTGAGGTCTTCATTGTCCTTAGACAATAATACCCGTGTTAAAGGGCATTTTCAAAGAATTATTAGGGACAGTTTAGTAAAGTTAAACTAAATAATGAATGAGGTGTTTGTAATATGAAGTTGCAATAATTGAGGTGTCCTCGGTTATTACAAATACCTCTATTAAACTGCCCCTAATAATTTTACGAAAATTCCCTTTAACAAAGGTATATTTGTCTAAGGACAATGCTAACGTCACAATGAAGTGGGTGAGGTTAGTATTGCCATATATATATATATATATATATATATATATATATATTCAGAGCCTGCATGAGATTATTATGCTAATCACATTTTCGTTCTTGATTAGTGTTGTCACTTGCTGTTGTCCCGGCTATATCTGCTGCTGTACGTAAATTTGGGCGCTACCTTCGTGAACTTTCCCATAAGACTCAAGCTGCCGCTGCATCAATTGCTGAGGTATGCCCACTCCATATTATTCAGTTTACCGTCTGATTAAATGGATTGCTTGCTTTTGGAGGGTTAAAGTAGAAACTTCAAACTCATCATCAAATGCTCTTTTGTCTGTTAAATCAACGCCACCCTGTTTTATTGTAACCAGAAGCAAAACTGTTTAGAATGAATGAGGTTATATATATTTCCCTCTGTTCAATTTGCAATTCACTTGCTTGTGTAGATTCTAGATACAATGTGGTGGTTTTTGAGTTCTTATAAGTGACCTCTGGTATTTGTAACATTAGTGCAAGGTATGGCTAGGCTTCTATAAACAATGAAGGAATCAAGGAAATATTAAGATTGGCATGGCTGCGCTGCTCTAGTTTCAATTATTTATACAAATTTTGCAATGTCAAATTCGGTTGATGACCTAAAATATGCTGTTGGGTGAAAACGATACATTACTTTTATATCTTATAAAGGGAATTAGTTGTCTTGGTGTAAGGAGCTTGCATATTTTTAGAGAGCTGCAGCTTCCACACCAATAATTGTTTATACCATATCAATTAATAACATTACTCATCACACCAATTATTTCCATGTGCACACCAATTAATACAAGCCTTCTTATGGCTGGTGTTCTTACGACACCACTTTATGTTATAGCCACCTCACTGAAACGAAGGAAAAATCTGTTAGACTGCTTGGGGATCATTTTTAATCCCAATATTATGCATAATAGATGTTGAGATCACGAGCCTTCCATCAGACGGTCAGATGTTGATTCCACATGATACAACATCCCAAAAAGATCGTGAACCACTGATGGTACGTTGTGAGCACATTCACTTTTTGGATGTGTGCCACATGGAGTCAGATGTGGCCGTCTGATGGTAGGCCTATTATCTCAAGATCTATTACGTGGAAGAAGAAGAAGAAGAGAGGTCAGAGAGGGCGAGATGGCTTCAGATATGAGGGAAAGGGTGAGAGATGGGGGGATAAAGCGGGCAATCGTGAGAAGTGGGAAAGATGCGTTTTAACGGAAAATAGGTTTTTTACATGTACAAAATAAATTTATGACTTAAACGCCCGTTGTGTGTTTGGAATGGTAAGCATGAAGTATTTTTATTCTAATATTAGAAAGCTGGGCATTTTTTTTCAATGAAGGATCAAAACTAATGTTTGGTGATATTTGACATTCTCTCGTTATAATAGTAAGATATCTAAATGTGTTTGTATTTAACGAAAGCTAGCTCCTTCGGTCGAAAGGATGTCTCCTTTTTATCATAAACTAAACCAATTTTTTTTCAAGGCCAATGTAGTCAAATGACATATGCGACCCTATGCGATGGCATAGGGCCATCGCATATGCGGGTTGCATATGCCATCATGCCATGGCATATATATATATATATATATATATATATATATATATATATATATATATATTCAAAAAAATCCGCAAAAATTCCCAAAGTTCTCCATATTGAAAAGTAATATGGGTGTGTTAATTTTGTAGTGTCTCGAATGAGAAATAAAAGTATATAATATAAGTATATAACCCATAAGTTAGAAGGGAAAAAATAAACAATAAGTTCAAATAGTATATAAAAATAAAGTAGACCATGCAAAAGAGAAGGAAAGAGACCCAAAATATACCTTTGAGAGTTGTGGTATGCATTAGGGAAGAGAAACCCCCTATTAATCGGGCTTGGGAAAGCCTAAAGGCCAAGAATATAAAAAAAAATAAAATAAATCAATGTTGGAAAAGTATGCCATGGCATACACTGTATGCGATGACATACTATCGCATATGCGATGGTATGCCATGGCATACAATTGTATGCGATGGCATACTTCCTGGATTGCAATCCACATATGACAACAGTGTTCAAGGCCAATCAAGCATAGGTCAAATGAACGCTGAGGGAATACATGGTAGGAATCAATTAGTTTATTTTTGTTCATGAAGAAAATATTAAGATTGGCATGGCTGCCCTGCTCTAGTTTCAATTATTTATACAAATTTTGCAATGTCAAATTCGGTTGGATTATCCAAAATATGCCGTTGGTTGAAAATGATTACATTACTTTGGTATCTTATAAAGGGAATTAGTCATCCTGGTATAAGGAGCTTGCATATTTTTAGAGAGCTGCAATTTCCACCCCAACAATTTCTTCTAGCACATAAATTAGTAAAATTACTCATCACACCAATTATTTTCATGTGCACACCAATTAACACAAGCCTTTTTTTATAGATGGTGTGTTATATGAGGAAATTATGGTGTGGAAGTAGCAGTGTTCTATTTATACTGGCATGACTAAAAGTGATATTGGTGAGTTTATTTATTTATTTCTAAACAACAAAGTTCTTCTTTAGGAATCATTCGGTGCCATACGCATGGTGAGGTCTTTTGCTCAAGAGGGTCACAAAATTTCACGCTACTCTGAGAAAGTGGATGAGACCTTGAAACTTGGACTCCTACAAGCTGTGAGTTTCTCTCCTGTTTCGTAATTGTTAATTTTCTGAATATAAGAAAATTAATGGACTTCAAATGTCTATTTCTTCTTCTACAGAAAGTTGTTGGTCTTTTCTCTGGGGGTATGAGTGTGGCATCCACTTTGTCAGTTATCATCGTGGTGATTTATGGAGCTAACTTAATGATCAAAGGGTCCATGAGCCCCGGAGCTCTCACTTTGTTCATTCTATATAGCCTTACAGGTATTTCTCATATTTGCTACCGCCTTCAGAAGGCCGCCCCCCCCCCCCCCCCCAATCAAATACTGAATTTCCCCCATTGAGTACAACTTAAAACCATTGACTGTTTTAAATCGGACACTGGGGATACACAACTGATCTTCCGATCTTGGACATATCATCAGTTGGTCAGTTTTTTATTTCACGTGACACACATCCCAAAACGTGACTCAAAGACCATGTGGCACTCATAATTCTCATGGCTCACTTTTTGGGATGCGTCATGGGGAAACAAAAAATAAGCGTATGATGATATTCTCATGATCTCCAGATCAGTTGTGTGAAAGATTGAAACAAACAATGATTTCCAGCATCCAAATCAAAGGAGTCGATGGTTTTGAGCTGTACTTAATGGAGGATATTCAGTATTTGGTGGGCAGTTAGTAGCAGCCCCTTAATTTTTATGGGGTTGAGTTTTCATTAGATTAAATCTTCTTTTTCTTTTCTTTCTTACACTTGCAGTTGGTTCCTCGGTATCTGCCCTATCGGGATTATACACAACAGCCATGAAAGCTGCCAGAGCAAGTAGGAGAGTTTTCCAGCTTTTGGACCGTACCTCTGGCAGCCTCAGGAAATAAGTGCCCTTCGGGGTTAGTGATTTTGATAGCATATGGTGGATCTAAGCCTAATGATTGCTCTTTTTCCAACAGAGAAAAGAGTTAGTATAGGGTCAGGAGCATTTTTTCTAGAAGGAAACGGGTCACCTTAGGACACTGAACACTATTTTTCATCCAGTGTCCCACTCAGTTACCAAGTTGGAATTCGGGAAAAATTCGGCAAGGCAAAAAAAATGAAAAAAACATGAAAAAATTGGCAAATTTGGGGAAAAGAATCAGGAAGCATTTGAGAAAAAGTAAGATAAATATTTTAAAATAAATATTTTTTTTGACAAAAATGAGGAAAATTTTGGGAAAAAAAAATCATAGAAAAAACTTTTAAAACATGTTTGAAAAATACGCGTTTTAAATGTGTTTCGGATGTGTTATGAAAAATTGCATTTTGAATGAGTTTTTTTCAATAAAACGCCGATTTTGGTAACTATGGTCCCACTTGATGAAGACCACAATGTTTAGATCTGTGGTATAGAAGTCTATGGAGGTTTTAAGGTCGGTAACACTTATATAATGCATGGTTACCATGTAAATCCCCAAAAACTGTTTTCGCTGTTTATTTTAAAGATGTTTGATCGACACCATAGAGATGATTTTTCAATGCAATCTTCAACATCACATATCTAAACATCATGAGGTTTGCATCAAGTGGCGCACTTGATGAAAATAGTGCCACATGTCCACCTAAGGTGACTCGTTTTCTTTTAGGGAAAAAAACTGGTCGGTGACCATATACCAGCTCAAGCCTGTAAGTCACATATTTCTTATAAGTATGTCTGGTTTTAGGAATCAAGAGGGAGATGCACAGATAGATGATGTCTGCTTTGCTTATCCTTCTTGTCCTAATCATATGGTACTTAAGGTAACAATCTCATAACCATGAAATAAGAGTTCCATATTAGAAATCTGTACTTTAAATAGAGTAATGGATGCAGGAATAGCACTGAAGTTGAATTGCAGGGAATAACACTGAAGTTGAGCCCTGGTTCAAAAGTTGCTCTTGTTGGTCCAAGTGGTGGCGGAAAAGTAATCTTCATTCTCTACTAGTGCATATATAGCTATGCTTGTCTTTTTCTCTCTTCTTTCTAACATGCATCTTTTGCTGACTTGATTTGTACAAAGGAAGTAAAATTTTGTGATTTGTACAAACTTGATTCCACATACACTTAAACAACAATAGCAAACTTAATTGAAAGGTTTTATGACCCTCTCAAGGGGAAAAAGTTTCTGAATGGGGTCCCATTAGCGGAAATATCACATCAACATCTTCATAAACAGGTAAGTTGTGGCACTAAATGTTTTGTTGCATAACACCACACTCGTATATTGTGTAGGCATATGCAACATACATAAGAATTCAATATTTGTACTACAACGGTCAACAATATTTGAGCATGCTATGTATAGGTGTAATCTCTTTTCCGTGTAGTGTAACATGCAATTTATATCGTATAATTTGCCACTAGCAAAGGTATATAACTTGTAGTTGGCTATCCCACCTCAGACATATGGGGGTGAAGCCATAAGATCTCACATGTGCCATGTGCAATGACCTTAACCTCAACTTCCAAACTTGAGCAGAAGACAACTATTTTTTTTTTACTCTTCCATGCAACCAAGTTACTTTCAAGAAATACATAATAAACCGGAAGTCGAGCGATGATCAAGCTGAACTGCCCAATCTGCATCTGTATATCCAAAAATACTCAGATGGCCATGTGATTGATGTTCTAATCTGTGACCTGAGCTAGATTTGATATATTGAAGAATGTGATGAACATCTACAAGAGTGTGAGGAACATGCAAAATTTGGTTGACCAAGTTGACTGCAAAAGTGATTTCTTGCCGTGTGTGAGTAAGATAAATCAAACGACCAACTAAATGCTAATACTCATGGGGATTAGAAAGAAGTTCATCCTCACTCTCATGAGTAGAATGCTTCTGGTCCATAGGAGAAGATCAGGGGCATACTTCCACGATGAGAAAAATATTCATTTAATAGAGAGAGCGACCTCAATCTCAAGAAAAAACTTCAGACTTCCCAAATCCTTGACCTCAAAGATATGATCAAGCTCATCCTTTACATGAGATATGAAGGAAAACTTATCCCCGGTGAGAATAATACCAGCTACACTAGAAGAATAGTCCGACCAGTAGCTGTGTTTGATTGAATATCATAAAGACATTATGATTTGAATGTCTTTGAATGCCCTTGGTAATAACTACTCGTGAAGAAATGAAACCAAGAACGAGCCAACTGCTTCAAACCATATTGGGATTTCCAAATTTGACAAACTTTCCCGGCTTCCTCTGAAACAGGAGCTGGGAGGAGGATCCATATTGATCTCTGTGACATGCCCTATAAAGGCATTCTTCACATTCAATTGATGGAAGGGCCAATTTTCTGATTGACCGCAAGAGAAATGAGGGCTCACATTAAAGTGAGTTTAGAGCAAACATGGCATCATAATCAATATCCAATACCATAAATCTTAGTGAATCCACAGGAAACAAGGCATGCCTTATATCAAGCACCAGTGTCATTAGAATTGTATTTGGCTGTAAAGAGTCACTTGCTTCCAACAATTGGCTTAATTATTTGATCTATCAAAGATTGGGTCTTAAATTGGATGCTTCTTGATAAGGAGTTTGGGATATGGCTGATGATGGTAAGGATCCTCTTTCTTGGGGTTTTCCCGAGGTGCTAGGTCATTCTTTTGGGAAGTTTTTTCTTTTCATTGGGTTGGGTTTGCGTTGTTTTGTTTCCTTTGTTCGAACTCTCCGACCCTGTGATTTTAACTCCTCGCTGGAAAAAACTACCAAAATATATGAGAACTACGTATACGCTCAAAATTTGATCTATGGCTGATGTCAACATGTCACAATGCTGATGCCAACGCATCACAATGCTGATGTCGGTAGATGATTAGCACGATGCACAGGTCTAGTTATTGCAGGTACTCTGCGACTGATACCAACTTAGTTTTAATGAGGAAGAACAGTTTTTAAGGTATTAAGTGATGAGGCTGTGGTTTAGAGAGAGAGAGAGAGAGATGATGAGGTTAATTCCTCATAACTCAATACTGTCATTCTATTATTATTTATAGTGTACAATTACATATATGTCCTTACAAAGGAGAGAGAACAAATATTGGCTATAGAAACTAAACGACTAAACTACCAATGAGCCCCTACATGAACACTAGTGACCAAGTCTAGGTATGGGAATGAAGTGGCTCTGGAAATGTACGGTCAATTTTGTGAAAAGAAGGGGAAATTTTCTGAAATTAAAAATATATATGTTTTGACCACATGCGTTTTAAATGGGAAAAATGTTTTTTCAAAAAAACGGGTTTAAAACACACTTTTTCGTCAAAAAAACTGGGAATATTAGGGAACTTCCCCCCTCCTCGGCGCCAAAAAAAAATAAAGCACGTTTTTGGTCACTAACTCACTATGACACTATTTGTTTTTGATAGGTTGGTCACTATGACACTAGCCACACATAGAGCATGTTTTTGAGTGCCACGTAGCAGCTGTTCCTAGCAGGGTTAATCTCTCCTTGGAGTTTAAAAAAGAAGATTCTATACGGCCTCGATCTAACGTTGTGAAAATGAACAGTGACTTTATTTTCCATTGCACTTTTCATTTTAATAGCCACTAACAACCGTGTTTTTTTTTCCTTTTGATGGTCTTCGATCGACCTTGCACACGTCCACACGGCACCCAAACATGTCTTTGGGTCCTAATAGCGCTATCCTAGAATTTAAACTCCAGGTTCTATCTCATATTCTTGGTTCTCACGTGTGTGTGTGTGTGTGAAATGGGAAAATGCGCCCGGGCATAGAGATATCACTACTTCAACTGATATGGGTGCGACACATAGCGCTTGTTTTGTGAAGTGATGGGTGGCATTGGGCCTACTTTACTAACTAGGGTTAAACTTTTAAAATATTTTAAAAGTTATATTCCTTTTCAGCTGTCATTTTTTACCTTTTTAGAAGTCTTTTTAAAGTCTCTCTTCTCCCTTTTCCTAAGAAAGTGTTAGACTTACTTTTTTAGGTATGTTTCACTCAAAAAATGTGAGCGCCCGGCAGCGAAGCACCGGCACCCCAATGGCGAGGCGCCAACACTAGGGTGCCGGCACCTCTATATCAAGGTGCCGGCACTTCGAATAAAAAAAAATAGCGAAGCACCGAGGCACTGGCGCTTCAATAAAAATAAAAAATAAGGCACCTCGATATAGAGGCGTTGACGCCCCTAAACGAGGCACTGACACCCTGGTGTTGGGGTGTCGGTGCTTTGCTACCGAGGTGCTAGCGCTTCGCTAGCTGGCGGCCACATTTTTTGAGTAAAATATACCTGAAAAAGTAAGTCTGACACTTGCTTGAAAAAATGGAGAGAAGAAAGAGACTTTAAAAAAGCCAAGAATGATGGTTGGAAGGGTATTTAACTTTTAAAAATGTAATCCTAGTTAGTAAAGTGGGCTGCATGCCACACATCACTTCACAAAACCGGCGCTACGTGTCGCGCCCATATCAATTGGCGTAGAGATATCTCTACGCCCGGGCGCATATCCCCGGCCCTCTCTCTCTCTCTCTATATATATATATATATATATATGGTTATTTCATTATGAATGTACATGTCGGTGATTCAGGTGTTGCGAGTTTGTACCTGGCCACAAAATAGGATTCAAGTTAAGAAAACATTTGCAATAAGGTAAGTTTATTTGTATAAATAGATAAAAGGTAGGTAGTTTCCAATAATAGCTTCGTCAACTTGTGTGGAGCTTTAAAGTTTGGAACATAGGATGCATTTGGTTTTTAATTTCTTAGATTACACAGATATTTTCAATGATGAATTCTGATCGGTTATGCTCAGTATAATAACCAAGTCTTTTTCCTCTGAAATTGCAGATCAGTATAGTGAGCCAAGAGCCTGTTCTCTTTAACTGTTCTGTCGAAAAAAACATTGCTTATGGATTAGAAGGCAAAGTCAGCAATGCTGACATAATAAATGCAGCTGTAGGGCTCAACTCCCTTTGCTGAGTAATTATATATCTTCCACCATCTTTGCATCTGTAATAATAGATATTGTTGTGACCTGCAGAAAATGGCTAATGCAGATGACTTTGTATCGAAATTTCCAGAAAAATATAAAACTCATGTAGGAGAACGTGGGGTGAGGCTATCGGGTGGCCAGTAGCAGAGACTAGCAATTGCAAGGGCATTGCTGATGAACCCGAGAGTTCTCCTATTGGATTAGGCCACTAGTGCTCTTGATGCCGAAAGTGAATACCTTGTTCAGGTGAGTTGATAGTATAAAATACATGTTTTCTATAAGGATTAATGGAATATGGGGCCATGACTACACTACTTTTAGGCCAAGTGGCACAAATGTTGGGAAATCCAAGTCGTCAGAAAGATAGCTGATATTGACATTTGTGCTTATTTTTTGTACCCATCAATATTAAAGTGCACCGATTGGATGGTTCTGGTTCTCTGGTTGCCATTATTTTTTTGGCTGAGATGTGCCAATGATCAGCTGCCAGGTGGACTGCTTGGATTGATCAAAGATGTGCGTGCCATGGCGTATGAGTGGGCGGTCATGTCCCTATTCGCGGTCAGCAGAGCTGCTTTCTTTCACAAACTTTTAACAGACAAGGGTTCCGACATTTTGTTGGTTTTTGTAAAACTGGCTTACTTTCCAAATTTAAAAACGATATTAGGGATTGACTCTCTCTTCTGAAATCTTAAGATTATCAAACTTATGAATGGCCTTTTAGTTGCCAAAGCCTTCAAAAGCTGACCGACCCAGATGTCAAGGCCCCTGGATATCTTTGAGAGTTGCCTTCTGACTGGATTATCTTAAGATGCTGTTGAGACCCCATTAATCCACGATCAAATTCCTGGGACTTCGAGATGTCATCAAGTTTCTTTATTTGTAACAGAGTGCTTAATTCTTGAAAATCTTCGATTCAGCTACCATGGCTGATTCTAAATGGCATTTTCTGATTTGTGACAACTTTCCAGCAAAATTGTAGGCATTTCACTAGTACCCAAAGATTTATGGTAGATTTGATTCCATCTATGGTTCGCTAAACTCACAATTGCATGAGCATGGGCCACTGAACCAAAGGATGATATTTGGGGGTTCTCTACCATGCACGTGGAAATACTTGATTATCAATCTGGTCCATGTTGCACTAGGTGGATGAATCGTGGCCTATAAAGGATACCGTGTAGAAACTCTAGACTATCCGATCAAAGCACCTGAGCACGTTAAATGTGGACTGCTGTCCGTATTTTTATTGTCCTTTTTTAGGCTTTTTGTTGTGTAAATGTAAGCAGTTTCTATTTTGGTGGCCATCACTATGGTCAAACCCGTTGACCAGTGAATGGTATAAGATCAACCTTAAGATGTACAATTGCTATTCTGGTGAGTTTGAAGAGAATAGGCAACTGCTTGTTGAGTCTTTCAGTTAAAGTATAATTGTGATTTCTAATCACACTATAATTAGCAATTTCAGTCCTTAATGGGATAGGACTCTTTGGCTATAAATATAAGGGGTGCCTGGTCCCAACGATAGCTCGACATAATTCAATCCTCCCTATTGGCGAGAGTAAAATCATCTGATAGGTTGATTTTTCAAATAAGATGTATGAGGTTGATTTAGGATTACGTTTAGAGAGAGAGAGAGAGAGTAGATTGTCTCACACCTTTCACTATATATATATTTATCACTTACAAAAAGAATCAAGTAAACGAGTCACTAACACCAATGTCATATACTTCACTACTACTAAACACACACCAACACATTAAAACACACAACACACCAACATTTTTAAGGTGGTCCATCCATATGATGGCTGCTCACAGAGGATTCGGATTAACCATGCTCATGCCACGAGAATTGCCCCAACCAATGAATGTAGCAATCAGTGCTCGAAATCAGCTCATAATTCGTGAAAATACTCAATTTTCAGAAAACTACACAACATCACGAATTGGTTTTTTTCCCAAGCCAATTTCTATACAAATTTCAGTAAAAAAACAAACCCTTTTATTTCTTTCTTATACAAGTGTCAGATTAAAACTTTTTTTTTTTTTCCTGTTGATGTAGGATGCAATGGATTCTCTGATGAAGGGCAGAACGGTTCTTGTAATAGCACATGGACTTTCGACACGGTAGCTGTCATATCCAGTGGTGAGATAGTTGAAAGCTTACGAGCTCCTCAACAGGGATGAAATCTATACCGCGTTGGTGAAGAGACAAATGCAGGGATCCAAATTCGAACCAAGTTTAAATCAACCAATTGACGCAGTCCACGTAGCAACAAATGGATTTGAAGGTGAACATGGTTCTAATAATTAGAAATCTCGATCAATTTCTTTTAGCGGATATGTTAACATAGAATGGTATGAGTTCCTCACGTAATGTGTATGATTCGTCTGATGGGTATAAAAAAATGGTCGTTGAAAACGATTTTTAGGCGACCATTCGGGAAAAAGGCATCCCGTAACTGAATTGGCAAAAAAAAAAAAAGGAACAATCAGTTTTTTAACAGATTTTTGGCTAACAATACTGTTAAAACTAAATTGGGGGCTGCATTTAGATAGTGAATGAGGTATCCTAATAATGTCTAAGATGGAGTATATATTTACTTGTTTCTTTTGTTTGGATAAATATCATAAAGGATAAAGGTATTTGCAACTGAAGATTCTGTCTACGCAGCCTGGGGCTTCCACAGTAACTGCTTTGAATTGATGATGAAAAGTTTTTTCGCATCCTCTACAATAAATTTGAGATGCTGTCCCACTTATCATGGTTAGATATTGATTCCACATGAAACACATCCCCAAAATTAAACCGAGAACCTTTTGGGATTGGTGCCATGTGTAATTTAATAGGTGGGGCATGATTTCAAATGTGGAGTATTAGGATAAAAAATGATCTCCGGCGTCTGATTCTAGGCATAATCTGGCCGACAGACATTGAATCTTCAGTTACAAACACAGTACCCTATCATAAAAGTCCCAAAATTTCAAGGGGCTTTCATCAAGTCCCTTATTAGTTATAAGGTTTCATTGAACCTAGGAGGTTTAATTTTTCTTTCAACCAACTATTCATTGTCTTATCTATATGAAAAAAGAGCTGGTTTATGGTAATTGATGCATACATAATCTAGGTTATGCTTGTCCATTTGGCACCATGGTTTTTGTCAAATTGACCAGTGGATGCTATGTAAACAACAAGTTGATCAATCATGTTGAAGATTTTATTGAAAAAGTATCTCTATCTTGTGATTAAGAGATATCTAATGCTAATAAAATGACGGGCTAAAACAACTAGAATATCCGTTCCTTTTTATGATGTTTGATCACTCTTAATCACACGGTAAGGATGCTTTTTCAATGAAATATTTGGCATAATTGATCTAGCCATCATCTACTTTGCATCCACCGGTCCACTTGATGGAAACCGTAGTTGCCACATGATCGAAATGGGTCTGTGCATAATCTAGATTACCTGTGACTCGGATACCTATACTACTTCTTGGCAGCATCAACTGTGGTGCTGTTCTGATCTACAGGCTGTTTTTAAAAGACAAATTTATCACAACCCAACCAATTTTATGTTATTGATTTTAAAGGTTTAAGTCCTAAGACGTCCACTTTGTGTAAAAAGTCGAGGTTAAGTGTGACAACCCGAAATCTTACCATTTTACGGGAACGTATAAAACCCAAAATTTCTTAAAAGGGTAAGATTTCGGATAGTGACATAAGGTATTTATCGTGTGCACTACTGAACAGCCGGACCAGCACTGTAATCGCCTTTTTTAGTTGGAAGAAAAATTCAATCCTACCATCCTCATGAGGAAATCAAAGCCCTTCTATAAATTAAGGGGTTTTTATCATATTTTGCAATTTTGTATTATATATAAATATATAATCATATATTGCAGAAGCCCATTATTAATTAAGGGGTTTTATCTTATATTACCTTTTTGTTTTATATAGAATCATATTTGCATATCCTTTAAAATACAGGTTGCATTTGGCTGAACTGAAACATAGGGCTCTAGGTCTGCCTAATAATTTTTATATAAACATTAAATGAAAATTTGTTGGTGGATCTCCTTCATGATCACCTCTTATCTATTCTAAACACTGTAAGATAAAAAATTGACAGACCTAACATGATAAATGGAGAAAATAGATTCTCCATATATTGTTAAATCCGAGGATTTAATAACCAACACATATCGGCTAGGTTTCAAATCTATATATATCAGATTTATCGGCACAATTGAAGTGCCTTTTTTTGTTTTAAAATATAAAAAAAATTCAACATAAGAAATTCATTTTTGCCCAAAAGGCATTTTTGGTATTATGTCCGGTTTATGTTGGATGCTTATGGGCTTATATCACCCGATATGAGGCCAATATTTGACTACTTTGACGCACTGTTTGTAACTGAAGATTCAATGTCGGCCAGATTGTGCCTAGAATCAGATGATGGAGATCATTTTTTATCCTAATATTCCACATTTGAAATCATGGCCCACCTATTAGATCGTCAAGTGTTGATTACACATGGCACTGATCCCAAAAGGTTCTCAGTTCAATTTTGGGGATGCGTTTCATGTGGAGTCAATATCTGACCATATGATAGGTGGGACATCATCTCAAGATTTATTGTGGAGGATTGGGACGAAAAGCTATCTCCATCATCCAATTCAAAGCAGTTACCATGGAAGTCCCAGGCGTAGACATAATCTTCAGTTGCAAATACCTTTACCCTTTATGAAATTTCTCATAAAAAAGAAACAAGTAAATATATACTGCGTCTTAATCATTATTGAAATCTCATTCACCATCTAAATATTGGAGAGTGTCTCTAAATAAATATGGATGAAAAGAAACGTCACAGCTTAAATTCTTCTATGAAAAATTCACACCAGTTCAAACTTTTACTAGACAAGGTTTGCATTCACCATTTTGTGGTAAAGATTTAACTTGGTTTTTTTTTTTTTTAACTTTTGTATGTAGTACGTGTAAATGCAGCCCCCAATTTAGTTTTAACAGTATTGCTGTCCAAAAATCTGTTAAAAAACTGATTTTTCCTTCTTTTTTGTTAATTCAGGGATGCCTTTTACCGGAATGGTCGCCTAAAAATCGTTTTCAACGACCATTTTCTGATACCCATCGGACGAATCATACACATTACGTGAGGAACTCATACCATTCGGTGTTAAACATATCCGCTAAAAGAAATTGGTCGAGATTTCTAATTATTAGAACCATGTTCACCTTCAGATCCGTTTGTTGCTACGTGGATTGTGTCAATTGGTTGATTCGAACTTGGTTCGAATTTGGATCCCTGCAGTTGTCTCTTCACCAACGCAGTATAGATTCCATCCCTGTTGAGGAGCTCGTCATGGTTGCCGCTTTCAACTATCTGACCACCGGATATGACAGCTACCGTGTCTGCACTTTTCACTGTCGAAAGTCTATGTGCTATTACGAGAACCGTTCTGCCCTTCATCAGAGAATCCATTGCATCCTACATCAACAGGAAAAAAAAGAAAAAATTTTAATCTGACAGTTGTATAAGAAAGAAATAAAAGGGTTTGTTTTTTTACTGAAATTTGTATAGAAAATGGCTTGGGAAAAAAACCAATTCGTGATGTTGTGTGGTTTTCTCAAAATTGAGTATTTTCACGAATTATGAGCTGTGATTTTCTGAAAATTGAGTATTTTCACGAATTATGAGCTGATTTTCAGCACTGATTGCTACATTCATTGATCGGGGTAATGCTCGTGGCATGAGCATGGTCAATCCGAACCCTCTGTGGGCAGCATCATATGATGGTCCACCTTAAAAATGTTGGTGTGTTGTGTGTTTTAATGTGTTGGTGTGTGTTTAGTAGTAGTGAAGTATATGACATTGGTGTTAGTGACTCGTTTACTTATTCTTTTTGTAAGTGATATATATATATATATATATATATATATATATATATATATATATATATATATATATATATATAGTGAAAGGTGCGAGACAATCTAGTCTCACAACCCTAATTCTCTCTCTCTCTAACCTAAATGTAATCCTAAATCAACCTCATACATCTTATTTGAAAAATCAACCTATCAGATGATTTTACATAACAAAAAGCCTGAAAAAGGACAGCAGTCCACATTTAACGTGCTCAGGTGCATTGATCGGATAGTGTCGAGTTTCTACACAGCATCCTATTTAGGCCACGATTCATCCACCTAGTGCAACATGGACCACATTGATAATCAAGTATTTCTGCGTGCATGGTAAAGAAACCCCAAATATCATCCTTTGGTTCAGTGGCCCATGCTCATGCAATTGTGAGTTTAGCGAACCATAGATGGAATCGAATCTACCATAAATCTTTGGGTACTAGTGAAATGCCTACAGTTTTGCTGGAAAGTAGTCACAAATCAGAAAATGCCATTTAGAATCAGCCATGGTAGCTGAATCGAAGATTTTCAAGAATTAAGCACCCTGTTACAAATAAAGAAACTTGATGACATCTCGAAGTCCCAGGAATTTGATCGTGGATTAATGGGGTCTCAACAGCATCTTAAGATAATCCAGTCAGAAGGCAACTCTCAAAGATATCCAGGGGCCTTGACATCTGGGTCGGTCAGCTTTTGAAGGCTTTGGCAACTAAAAGGCCATTCATAAGTTTGATAATCTTAAGATTTCAGAAGAGAGAGTCAATCCCTAATATCGTTTTTAAATTTGGAAAGTAAGCCAGTTTTACAAAAACCAACAAAATGTCGGAACCCTTGTCTGTTAAAAGTTTGTGAAAGAAAGCAGCTCTGCTGACCGCGAATAGGGACATGACCGCCCACTCATACGCCATGGCACGCACATCTTTGATCAATCCAAGCAGTCCACCTGGCAGCTGATCATTGGCACGTCTCAGCCAAAAAAATAATGGCAACCAGAGAAGCAGAACCATCCAATAGGTGCACTTTTAATATTGATGGTTACAAAAAATAAGCACAAATGTCAATATCAGCTATCTTTCTGACGACTTGGATTTCCCAACATTTTTGCCACTTGGCCTAAAAGTAGTGTAGTCATGGCCCCATATTCCATTAATCCTTATAGAAAACTTGTATTTTATACTATCAACTCACCTGAACAAGGTATTCGCTTTCGGCATCAAGAGCACTAGTGGCCTCATCCAATAGGAGAACTCTCGGGTTCATCAGCAATGCCCTTGCAATCGCTATTCTCTGCTTCTGGCCACCCGATAGCCTCACCCCACGTTCTCCTACATGGGTTTTATATTTTTCCGGAAATTTCGATACGAAGTCATCTGCATTAGCCATTTTCTGCAGGTCACAACAATATCTATTATTACAGATGCAAAGATGGTGGAAGATATATAATTACTCAGCAAAGGGAGTTGAGCCTTACAGCTGCATTTATTATGTCAGCATTGCTGACTTTGCCTTCTAATCCATAAGCAATGTTTTCTTCGACAGAACAGTTAAAGAGAACGGGCTCTTGGCTCACTATACTGATCTGCAATTTTAGAGGAAAAAGACTAGGTTATTATGCTGAGCATAACCGATCAGAAATCATCATTGAAAATATCTGTGTAATCTAAGAAATTAAAAACCAAATGCATCCTATGTTCCAAACTTTAAAGCTCCACACAAGTTGACGAAGCTATTATTGGAAACTACCTACCTTTTATCTATTTATACAAATAAACCTACCTTATTGCAAATGTTTTCTTAACTTGAATCCTATTTTGTGGCCAGGTACAAACTCACAACACCTGAATCACCGACATGTACATTCATAATGAAATAAATAAATATATATATATATATAGGGCTGGGGATATGCGCCTGGGCGTAGAGATATCTCCACGCCAATTGATATGGGCGCGACACGTAGCGCCCTTTTGTGAAGTGATGTGTGGTATGGGGCCCACTTTACTAACCAGGGTTACACTTTTAGAAGTTAAATACCCTTCCAGCCGTCATTCTTGACTTTTTTAAAGTCTCTTTCTTCTCTCCATTTTTCCAAGAAAGTGTCAGATTTACTTTTTTCAGGTATATTTTATTGAAAAAAATGTGGCCGCCAGGTAGCGAAGCACTAGCACCTCGGCAGCGAAGCACCGACACCCCGATAGCGAGGCGCTGGCACCCCAGCACCTCGTTTTAGGGGAGTTGACGCCTCTATATCGAGGTGTTGACACCTCGCTAAATTTTTTATTTTTTATTTTTATTGAAGCGTTGGTGCCTCGGCGCTTCGCTACTTTTTTTTTATTCAAAGTGCCGACACCTCGATATAGAGGCGCCAACACCCCAGTGCTGGCGCCTCGCCAATGGAGTGTTAGGGCTTCACTATCGGGCGCTCACATTTTTTGAGTAAAACATACCTGAAAAAGTAAGTCTGATGGTTTCTTAGAAACGGAGAGAAGAGAGGGAAAAGAGACTTTAAAAAAACTTCTAAAAAAGTCAAGAATGACGGTTGAAAAGGAATATAACTTTTAAAATATTTTAAAAGTTTATCCCTAGTTAGTAAAGTGGGCCCCATGCCACCCATCACTTCACAAAAAAAGCGCCATGTTTCACACCCATATCAGTTGGCGTAGTGATATCTCTACGCCCGGGTATATATATATATATATATATATATATATATATATACACACACACACCCACACACACACACACGTGAGAACCAAGAATATGGGATAGAACCTGGAGTTTAAATTCTAGGATAGCACTATTAGGACCCAAAGACATGTTTGGGTGCCGTGTGGATGTGTGCAAGGTCGATCGAAGACCATTCAAAAGGAAAAAAAAACGGTTGTCAATGGCTATTAAAATGAAAAGTGCAATGGAAAATAAAGTCACTGTTCATTTTCACAACGTTAGATCGAGGCAGTATAGAATCTTCTCTTTTTTTTTTTAACTCCAAGGAGAGAGAAACCCTGCTAGGAACAGCTGCTACGTGGCACTCAAAAACATGCTCTATGTGTGGCTAGTGCCATAGTGACCACCTATAAAAAAAAAAGTGTCACAGTGAGTTAGTGACCAAAAACTTGCTTTTTTTTTGGGGGGGGGGGGGAGTGAGAAAAAAGTAACATATTTTCCCTAATATTCCCAGTTTTTTCCACGAAAACTCCTGTGTGGTCAAAACATATATATATTTAATTTCTGAAAATTTCCCCTTCTTTTCACGAAATTGACCGTACATTTCCAGAGCCACTTCATTCCCATACCTAGACTTGGTCACTAGTGTTCACGTAGGGGCTCATTGGTAGTTTAGTCGTTTAGTTTCTATAGCCAATATTTGTTCTCCTTTGTAAGGACTTACATGTAATTGTACACTAATAATAATAATAGAATGACAGTATGAGTTATGAGGAATTAACCTCATCATCTCTCTCTCTTTCTCTTCTATCTCTAAGCCACTACCTCATCACTTAATACCTTAAAAACTGTTCTTCCTCGTTAAAACTAAGATGGTATCAGTCGCAGAGTACCTGCAATAACTAGACCTGTGCATGGTGCTAATCATCTACCGACATCAGCATTGTGATGCGTTGGCATCGGCATTGTGACATGTTGACATCAGCCATAGATCAAATTTTGAGCGTATACGTAGTTCTCATATATTTTGGTAGGTTTTTCCAGCGAGGAGTTAAAAGCACAGGGTCAAAGAGTTCGAACAAAGGAAACAAACAACACAAACCCAATGAAAAGAAAAAACTTCCCAAAAGAATGACCTAGCACCTCGGGAAAACCCCCAAGAAAGAGGATCCTTACCATCATCAGCCAATCCCAAACTCCTTATCAAGAAGCATCCGATTTAAGGCCCAATCTCTGATAGATCAAATAATTAAGCCAATTGTTGGAAGCAAGTGACTCTTTACAGCCAAATACAATTCTAATGACACTGTTGCTTGATATAAGGCATGCCTTGTTTCCTGTGGATTCACTAAGATTTATGGTATTGGATATTGATAATGATGCCATGTTTGCTCTAAACTAACTTTAATGTGAGCCCTCATTTCCCTTGCGGTAATATGGGCCATTTGGTTGGAACGGAATGACAGTACTCTTTGAGGGCATTTGAAAATAAATGCTGCTGTTGTGAGGAAGTTTCCTGAAATAGGTGGGCGTTATTATGATGATGAAGGTGAAGATTTTGATGGTGCAAATGAGTTGTACAACGACCTTTGAGTCCTCCGTCACAATTTTTTAATGGCCGGAGTTGTTAAGTCTTGCCTTGTGCTCAGGGCCGGCGACTGGATTTGCGGTCGGTGCAGCAACGTAAATTTTCGTCGCCGGTCGATTTGCCACCGCCATGGCTGCGACGCCAACCGAACACAGGGCAAGACTATTAAATCCGCCGATGATCGAATTCCATTATCGAGGAATGGGAAGCAGGCCATATTTAATGAATCTCAGTTATGAGACGTTAATCGTGGGTGGTCGATTGCTGCGAAGAAGAACTGACCGGTGATCATGTCCCCTATTGAGACTTTTGACCACCGACCCAGCACGTCTTACGCCAACGCTGTGAGTCAGCGCTCGACCGTTTCGCCTCCGAGTGGACCATCTTCTCTGGGTGGTCAATCTCGTTCCGGGTCTCTCAGTTTTGACCTCACACAGTTCCGTTCACTCGCCGTCAAGCTTCGTCATTTTTGGGTGGTCATTTTTTCCAATAAAGACACATTATCATTCCTTTCTTTACATAGATGGATTAATGACAACTGGAGCTTTACAAATAGACCGATGGTATCCTCCATTACTTCTTCTAAGTTCTTACTTCGGTTCGGATCAGAGGAAGGTGCTTCGGAGTTGTCTCAAAAAACATTTCTTCATTCATGGCTGTCTGGTTGAATGTCGACCTTGGGAGCCTACTGTTGGTGATTTACAAGTTCAGAGGGAGGAGGAGGGGGTTTGGATTCGCATTTTTGGGCTACCGATCCATGCGTGGTCCCAGAGGTGTTCCTAGATCGGGAACCGGTGTGGGCGTTTCGTTTGGATGACAATCATGCTCGTATCCTCGTGGTCGCCGACTCGCTGGGCAGCATCCCCCGTATCGTCGATGTGCTGATTGCCGGCCAGAGTTGTCAACTCATTATAGAAATTGCTTGACTGGAGCGGGTTGTCATCACGCATCAGTCGGTCGAAGCTGCTTCGGGGCCTGGTTTCTTTGGCGTCAAAATCGCCGACCCTCCAGTAGTAATAGTTCAATTGTTCCGTGACCCAGTCGGACATGGAAGGGCTTCGTCGGATCGGAGGCCAGCGAGAGGCGCGAAGGGGAGCTCGGCCTCGAACCTGTTGCTCGACCTGAGCCCACACGTCTCTCCGACCTCGCCGGTTGGGGACGGTGCTGCCCCTCAGATGCTTTGACTTGCTCATCCTCTGTCGTCCGAAGCTTTGGAGATCTCTACCCTAGTGCGGAGGCTTAACTTACTTGGTTTCAAGGAAGGTGTGCGAATGGAGATGGATACGACCGGTGGCCGGAATGCGACGGGAGGGGAGTCTAATAATGGTTTCCGTCTGGCACCGGCAGATCTAAGGCTTTCACAGGATCCAACGGTTGAGATCAACCAGTACTACCTACTTGACAACTGTCGCCTTCGCTCCCAGTTAACGTTACAATTGCCGCCGACTCTGCCTTTGGGGTACGCTGACTATGGCGCAGGATGGGATCCCATGGCAATGGAAGCCGAGCTCTAACCTCTTAAGGAAATACGCAGAGGAGCATCCAAGGGTTTCAAAGTTTACCTTCGAAAGAGGAAACCTTTAAATCCGTCTTTTAAGGTGGGTCGAGCTGGATGGACGACACATGGTTCGCCTCGGGGGTCGAGCGACGCTAGGATGGAGACATGTCTGGCCTCTGAGATGTCCTACGCACAGAAGTTGACTTATGTTGCTGCTGAGAATAGAAGTGGGTGGGGTACGGTGCTTACCCCCAGTCCTACACGAGGCGGGATTTTGACTAAGGAGGGCCACGTGCCTGCTAGTTGCCCCAATCCTACACATGGGGGGATTTGACTAAGGAGGGCCACGCGCCTGCTAGTTGCTTTATGAGTCGGGCCGACTAGGTAGCTTGTGATGGCCCGTTTTTGGGCCTGCAGGTGGGAGCCCATATGTTACGGTTACGGGTTGGCCCGTCTCTTATGGGCGGGCTCTAATGGAGCGATGAGAATCGGGCTGGAGAGGATTGGGCCTTTCAGGAGATAAATGAGGGGATTGGGGCTTCTTGCTCGACTGTGGAGAACTTTGGAACGAGAGGATCTGATATCGCCTCTGCCCTCCCCATGGAGGAAACGCTTTCCCATTCGAATATCTTGGACATTCACGGTCCCCCGGAGCTGGGTCTTGATGTGTCTCAGGGAGGGCCTCGCCATGCTGACGACATGGCTTTCTCGGCCGACATTGACAATTTGATCCGGATGGGTCGTCTCCTCGATATGAGTTTTAAAGGATCGGAGGAAGCTTTGTGGGAGGTTTTCCGGCCTATTGTGGTGGCTCGCAGTGCTGATAGGAAGAAATGGCGATTAGGTGCGCGCGAACTTGCGCGATTGCAATGGGGGATGTCTGATGTACATCTCGGTTGTTGGGTGGGTCTTCGCTAGTTTCTTCCATGAAGATGGTCTCTTGGAATGTGAGAGGGATTTGCGATGTATCGAAGCGTGCGGGTGTCAAGAGTCTTATCCACTCGGCCCAGCCGGCTGTTATTACTCTCCAAGAGACAAAATGGGGAGTCTCTGATGATCGCAAAGTCGCCTCAATCCTAACTGGAAAGGATTGGGACTGGATTGGAGTTGATTCATGTGGTGCCTCGGGCGGGATCATTGTCGCGTGGAAACAATTCCTCTTCGAGAAGATTGACGATGAGGTGGGCAGTTTCTCTGCTTCGGTTGTTTTGTGGAACAAAGATGACGGCAAATGTTGGACGTTCTCTGGCATTTATGGGCCGATGGATGCGTCACTTCGGGGCGATTTCTGGGAAGAATTGGATGGGATGATAGCCAGGTGGCATTACCCGATTTTTTTGGGTGGGGATTTCAATGAGATCAGATGGGGTCGTGAAAAGAAAGGGGGGCCGCCTGATATGGCGGTGATGACGAAGTTCAATACCTGGATTTCCACCTGGGCCTTGGAGGATGTGCCGCTTACCGGATCTCGTTTTACATCGTCGAACCTCCAAGATCGCCCCTCTTTCAGCAGATTAGACCGATTTTTATGTAACGGCGACTGGATGGGGATATTTCCGGCTGCCAGGCTCGAATGTCTACCTAGGGCGACTTCTGACCATCGCCCGGTGCTGCTTGTGAGACTAGGGGGCACGGACCAAGTCCTTTCAGGTTCGAGAATATGTGGTTCCTATTTGGTGGGGAGAAACCAATCCGAGTGACACGACTGCCTACCGTTTTATATCGAAATTAAATTGGGTTAAAAAGAGAGCCATTGAGTGGAACAAAGTGGAGTTTGGGAACCTGAATACCAATAAAGAAAATCTTCTCTCGCGGCTAACGAAACTCGATGACTGGGAAGAAAATAGGGAACTCACTATTAGTGAGCATGAAGAACAGGACCAGAAAAAACAGGCTTTCAACTCGCTATCTAGAGCAGAGGAGGTAGCTTGGAAGCAAAAGGCAAAGATACGGTGGCTGAAAGATGGCGACCAAAACACTAAATTCTTTCATGCTGCCGCAAATGCCAGGAATAAAAAAAAATATTTGGGTTCTGTGACTGTTGAGGGGGAGTCATTTGAAGGTTATGATCAGATTTGCGAACACGTGGTTCGCTTTTACAAGGAATTGTATGCGGATGAGAGCTTCTCACGGCCTGAACTGGATGGTGTCCCCTTAAACTCAATTGCGGCCGATGAAAGAGTTGAGATTGAGACCCCGTTTCAAGTAGAGGAGGTTTGGAATGCTATTAAGAAGGGGGGGAAGAACAAATCGCTAGGACCTGATGGCTTCACCTTGGAGTTCTTTTGGGCATTTTGGCCGGTGCTCAATGTGGATCTGATGGAAGTCTTCAACGAATTCCACAATAACGCCTTCATTGGTCGCAGCCTCAACTCCACGTTCATCACGCTCATTCCTAAAAAGGATGGGGCCCAGGACCTCACTGATTTCCCCCCGATTTGCCTCATCAGCTGCCTCTACAAGATCTTAGCTAAGGTGCTTGCCAATAGACTTCGGCCACTACTTGGGAAGCTGATCTCTGATTCTCAAGGGGCCTTTGTCAAGGGTAGACAACTGGTGGATAAGGTGGCGATGGCTCACGAGGTCATTCATTCGGCTCACTCCGATAGGGTTCCGGCTGCTCTTTGGAAGGTTGATATGGAAAAAGCATACGATCGCATCAGCTGGTCCGGCCTGGACTATATGCTTCGTAGGTTCGGGTTTGGAGTTAAGTGGAGGAGGTGGATGCGAGGGTGCTATTCTACCCCTTGGTTCTCCGTGCTCATTAATGGCTCACCGGCGGGTTATTTCAAGAGCTCGCGGGGCTGCGTCAGGGAGACCCTCTTTCCCCATTCCTCTATAACCTGGTGGGTGAAGAGCTTGCGGCTCTTATTTCTCGCGCCGGTCAGCTCAATCTTATTTCCGGAATAAGAGTGGGAACTTTCGATCGTTCTATCGCCATTCTCCAATTTGCTGATCACACGCTTCTCTTTGGTAAGGCTAATGTCGAAGAGTTCAGAAATTTGGCGGGGATTCTGGGTGTGTTTGAGGCGGTTTCGGGGCAACGCATTAATTCCCACAAATCCAAGGTTATGAGAATTCAGATTGATAATACCACTCTTCTGCAGACTGGCCTCTACGGTGAACTGCAGCAGTCAAGAGCTGCCAATAAAATATCTAGGACTGCCTTTAGGTCTGCGGAAACCGACTGCTAGTTCTTGGGAGCCGGTGATCGAACGCTTTCAGATGCAGTTATCTTCTTGGAAGGAGAAATTCCTCAATAGTGGTGGAAGGCTAATCCTGCTAAAGTCTGTTTTGTCTAGCCTACCTATCTTCTATGTCTTTGTATAACTGCTCGCCGGGAGTCCTCCGCCGGATCGATAAAATCCAACGTAACTTCTTGTGGGAAGGGTCGGGTTTGGATAGAAAGTACCATCTTATCAATTGGGACACTTGCCTTCTTCCGCAGACTGGCGGAGGATTGGGTATTCGCAGCATGAGATGGACTAACATAGCCTTGTTAGGGAAATGATTTTGGCGTGCGGGTAATGCGTATGAAGCCAACAACTTATGGCGGAAGGTTTTGACAGAGAAGTATGGGCCAAACAATTCCAACTGGGGTGTTAATACTGCTGTTGCTAGAGACTCTTCTACCTGGTGGAAAGACATTTGTAGTACTTGGAAGCATTTTTCTAAAGGGATCCGCTATAGTTGGGGGTGTGACACTCGAATTCAGTTCTGGGACGACGTTTGGATCCAGGAGGGGAAACTTAGTGATCTATTTTAGAGGGTGTATTCCATTTCTCGGAATTCTACGGGTCGGATTACTGATTGTGTGTCTTAGGTCAGTGGGGCCAGAGTGTGGGAGGTGGTTACCCGCCGTTATTTGCGCACGAAGGAAGAAGAAGAATTCACAGGACTGATGCAGAAACTTTATGAGATGAAGCCGAATTCTCAGCACCAAGACAGGTGAATTTGGGGACCGAACAAAAATGATACGTTCAGTGTGAAATCGTATCATCGGCTGTTGACACGCAGACCGCTTATTAAGTTTCAAGGAGCATCGCTTTGGAAGTTTAATATTCCGCTTAAGATCAAATTCTTCGCTTGGTGCTTATTCAAAGAGAAACTGGTTACGATGGATTTCCTCGTCCGGCAGGGTAAAAATATCACCAACTGTTGTGTGATGTGTTCTATGGAGGAGTCGTCGGCAGCTCAACTTTTCTTTCATTGCGCGGTAGCCTTCGAGATTTGGGGCATTGTCTTAAACTTATTCGAATTGAAATGGGTCATGACTGCTGGTCCTTACGATAGTTATGTTTCCTGGTGCGCGGTGGACTTGGAAGAGCAACTATCTCTTACTTGGAAAGTGACTTTCTTCGCTGTTATTTGGAGTATATGGAAAGAAAGGAATTTACGGATTTTGGAGCAAAAAAAGAAACCGGTGGGATTCATTGTCAAGGCTGCCAAAGACCTGGTTTCTCTTTGGGTTTCTGCTGGCTCGGAGCTACCCAACGAGCCCTGGGATCCTGGCTAAACTAGTATGGAGCTGTTGTGTTAACAAGGAGGGGTGTGTTGTTTAATGTTTCTATGTTGTTGTTTCCTTTGGTTGATTTGGTGGCCTTTTTTTAGGCTTCTGTTGTATTGCGCCTTCTAGCATCTTGCTGGTTTTTCAATATATTTCCTTTTACCGATCAAAAAAAAAAAAATTCCCTTGCGGTCAATCAGAAAATTGGCCCTTCTATCAATTGGATATGAAGAAGGCCTTTATAGGACATGTCAGAGAGATCAATATGGATCCTCCTCCCAGCTTCCTGTTTCAGAGGAAGCCGGGAAAGTTTGTCAAATTTGGAAATCCCAATATGGTTTGAAGCAGTTGGCTTGTTCTTGGTTTCATCGCTTAAGGAGTAGTTATTAGCATGGGCATTCAAAGACATTCGAATCATAATGTCTTTATGATATTCATTCAAGCACAACTATTGGTCGGACTATTCTTCTAGAGTAGCTGGTATTATTCTCACTGGGGATAAATTTTCCTTCATATCTCATGTAAAGCATGAGCTTGGTCATATCTTTGAGGCATGGGTTAAAATGTGTCGTCCGCTCCAAAGCGATACGTGTGCATTCTATATCGACGATACATTGAATGTATCGTTCGATACATTCAATACATTTGAATGTATCGAACGATACATTCAATGTATCGTTCGAGTCCAATACCGATACGTATCGTCCGATATGTATCAGTATCGGACGATATTTTGATCCATGCTTTGAGGTCAAGGATTTGGGTAGTCTGAAGTTTTTTCTTGAGATTGAGGTCGCTCTCTCTATTAAATGAATATTTTTCTCATAGCGGAAGTGACGTGGGACTACAACCCTGAAATCCGTGAATGCCCATGATGTGATGATTTGCCGAAATTAAACTAATTAATTAAGCAATTAATCACAAATTTAAGCGATACCTTGGGGGTTTCTCGGGATTCCACTTAGATGCTCATGCTTTGGTTCACATAGGGTCCAATCCGACGCGCGGGATCCGTTAGGATAGCGGAAGAGGCGATCTGAGAGATAGAACTCTTGCTTCGTCTAGGTCAGGGCGTTAGATCGTAATTCTTCGTGGAATCGATAGCTCCTCACTAGGGCTTTGAATCAAAGTGGTTAAATGGCGTGAATCGAGCAAGCTCGAGCCCAACAACGGTTATGGATTGAAGGGCTAGGATTGGATTCGATCCATAAGGATGGACATCAAGGTTACTCTAGATCTAGGGTTTAGGAGTGGGGGAAAATCAATCACAAGAGGGAAATTAGGATGCAAGAGATTAGGAGAAAATAAGAGATCACATATGAATAGGAGATCAAATGAGAAAATTAAAGAACAATGGGCATCTCACCCTTGGCCTCACACCAAACCCCAAATGGGGCCCAAATGGGGAAGAAGACTCACTCTTCAAGCCCCTCACAAGCCAAAGCAAATAGCTCTTTCATTAATTCAAAATCAAGTGCCAAAATTGGCTTACAAATTGGGCTTTATAGCCATTACAAGAGAATAAACCTAAAAATAGAAAAGTACTAAGTTACCCTAAGTGGTAACTTACAAAAAGGACAAAATTTAAGAATAAAAAGGACAATTACGTCATTTAAGACACTGATGCGCGGGTTTTCATAGACGTCAGACCTGGGGTCCACGGACGTCCGTGGTGCACTACAGACGTACGTGCTCACTAAATAGTGAGCACCTCGAAATCCGGACGTCCGTCCTGGAGCCACGGACATCCGTCGCCTCCTAATGCCTGGTGCTCCCAAGCTGAACTCTAGGGCCTTCCCTTGGTGGTTCTTGACGTTCCTTGGCCCTTCAGTCGTTTCTTTCGCCGTTGATACACCTTGTACGGCCTGAACCCTAAGTCTTTGTTGGTGGCGTCCCCGTCAGGAAGTATGCCCTTGATCTTCTCCTATGGACCAGAAGCATTCTACTTATGAGAGTGAGGATGAACTTCTTTCTAATCCCCATAAGTATTAGCGTTTAATTGGTCATTTGATTTATCTTACTCACACACGACAAGAAATCACTTTTGCAGTCAACTTGGTCAACCAAATTTTGCATCTTCCTCACACTCTTGTAGATGTTCATCACATTCTTCAATATATCAAATCTAGCTTAGGTCACGGATTAGAACATCAATCACATGGCCATCTGAGTATTTTTGGATATACAGATGCAGATTGGGCAGTTCAGCTTGATCATCACTCGACTTCCGGTTTATTATGTATTTCTTGAAAGAAACTTGGTTGCATGGAAGAGTAAAAAAAAAAATAGTTGTCTCCTGCTCAAGTTGTGAAGTTGAGGTTAAGGTCATTGCACATGGCACATGTGAGATCTTATGGCTTCACCCCCATATGTCTGAGGTGGGATAGCCTACTACAGGTTATATACCTTTGCTAGTGGCAAATTATATGATATAAATTGCACGTTACACTATACGAAAAAGAGATTACACCTATACATAGCATGCTCAAATATTGTTGACCTTTGTAGCATAAATAAGAAATTCTTATGTATGTTGCATATGCATACACAAGTATACGAGTGTGGTGTTATGCAACAAAACATTTAGTGCCACAACTTACCTGTTTATGAAGATGTTGATGTGATATTTCCGCTAATGGGACCCCATTCAGTAAAATTTTCCCCTTGAGAGGGTCATAAAACCTTTCAATTAAGTTTGCTATTGTTGTCTGCAGTAGATAAAAGAATACACATGAGAATTTTAAGTGTATTTGGAATCAAGTTTGTACAAATCACAAAATTTTACTTCCTTTGTACAAATCAAGTCAGCAAAAGATGCATGTTAGAAAGAAGAGAGAAAGAGACAAGCATAGCTATATATGCACTAGTGGAGAATGAAGATTACTTTTCCGCCACCACTTGGACCAACAAGAGCAACTTTTGAACCAGGGCTCAACTTCAGTGTTATTCCCTGCAATTCAACTTCAGTGTTATTCCTGCATCCATTACTCTATTCAAAGTACAGATTTCTAATAGGGAACTCTTATTTCATGGTTATGAGATTGTTACCTTAAGTACCATATGATTAGGACGAGAAGGATAAGCAAACCAGACATCATCTATCTGTACATCTCCCTCTTGATTCCTAAAACCAGTATACCATTACTTATAAGAAATATGTGACTTTTAGGCTTGAGCTGGCATATGGTCACCGACCAGTTTTTTTCCCTAAAAGAAAACGGGTCACCTTAGGTGGACATGTGGCACTATTTTCATCAAGTGTACCACTTGATGCAAACCGCATGATGTTTAGATATGTGGGGTTGAAGATTGCATTGAAAAATCATCTCTATGGTGTCGATCAAACATCTTTAAAATAAACGGCGAAAACAGTTTTTGGGGATTTACATGGTAACCATGCATTTTATGAGTGTGACCGACCTTCAGACCTCCATAGACTTCTATACCACAGATCTAAACAATGTGGTCTTCATCAAGTGGGACCATAGTTACCAAAATCGGTGTTTTATTGAAAAAAACTCATTCAAAATGCAATTTTTCATAACATATCCAAAACACGTTTAAAATGCATATTTTTCAAACACGCTTTAGAAGTTCTTTCTACGGATTTTTTTTCCAAAATTTTCCTCATTTTAGTCAAAAAAATATTTATCTTACTTTTTTCTCAAAAGCTTCCTGATTTTTTTCCCCAAATTTGCCAATTTTTTCATGTTTTTTTCATTTTTTTTGCCTTGCCGAATTTTTCCCGAATTCCAACTTGGTAACTGAGTGGGACACTGGATGAAAAATAGTGTCCAGTGTCCTAAGGTGACCCGTTTCCTTCTAGAAAAAAAGCTCCTGACCCTATACTAGCTCTTTTCTCTTGTTGGAAAAAGAGCAATCATTAGGCTTAGATCCACCATATGCTATCAAAATCACCAACCCCGAAGGGCACTTATTTCCTGAGGCTGCCATGGATGAGGTACGGTCCAAAAGCTGGAAAACTCTCCTACTTGCTCCGGCAGCTTTCATGGCTGTGGTGTATAAGCCCGATAGGGCAGATACCGAGGAACCAACTGCACGTGTAAGAAAGAAAAGAAAAAGAAGATTGAATCTAATGAAAACTCAACCCCATAAAAATTAAGGGGCCGCTACTAACTGCCCACCAAATGCTGAATGTCCCGCATTAAGTATAGCTCAAAACTATTGACTCCTTTGATTTGGATGTTGGAAATCATTGTTTGTTTCAATCTTTCACACGACTGATCTGGAGATGATGAGAATATCATCAGACGCTTATTTTTTGTTTCCCCATGACGCATCCCAAAAAGTGAGCCATGAGAATTGTGAGTGCCACATGGTCTTTGAGTCGCGTTTTGGGATGTGTCACGTGTAATAAAAAACTGACCAACTGATGATATGCCCAAGATCGGAAGATCAGTTGTGTATCCCCAGTGTCCGATTTAAAACAGTCAACGGTTTTAAGTTGTACTCAATGGGGGAAATTCAGTATTTGATTGGGGGGCGGTAGCAGCCCCCGAGATAAATTAAGTGTCCAAAATATTCATTGAACAGAAGCAGGTCGCATACTGTATCCTTCTGAAGGCGGTAGAATATAAGAAATACCTGTTAGGCTATATAGAATGAACGAAGTGAGAGCTCCGGGGCTCATGGACCCTTTGATCGTTAAATTAGCTCCATAAATCACCACGATGATAACTGACAAAGTGGATGCCGCACTCATACCCCCAGAGAAAAGACCAACAACTTTCTGTAGAAGAAGAAATAGACATTTGAAGTTCATTAATTTTCTTATTTTCAGAAAATTAACAATTACGAAACAGGAGAGAAACTCACAGCTTGTGTGAGTCCAAGTTTCAAGGTCTCGTCCACTTTCTCGGAGTAGCGTGAAATTTCGTGACCCTCTTGAGCAAAAGACCTCACCGTGCGTATGGCACCGAATGATTCCTAAAGAAAAATTTTGTTGTTTAGAAATAAATAAATAAATTCATCAATATCACTTTTAGTCATGCCAGTATAAATAGAACACTGCTACTTCCACACCGTCATTTACTCATATTACACACCATCTATAAAAAAAGGAAATTGGTGTGCACATGAAAATAATTGGTGTAATGAGTAATTTTACTAATTTATGTGCTAGAAGCAATTGTTGGGGTGAAAATTGCAGCTCTCTAAAAATATGCAAGCTCCTTATACCAAGATGACTAATTCCCTTTATACGATACCAAAGTAATGTAATCATTTTCAACCAACGGCATATTTTGGATAATCCAACCGAATTTGACATTGCAAAATTTGTATAAATAATTGCAACTAGAGCAGGGCAGTCATGCCAATCTTAATATTTTCTTCATTAACAAAAATAAACTAATTGATTTCTACCATGTATTCCCTCAGCGTTCATTTGACCTATGCTTGATTGGCCTTGAACATTATTGTCATATGCGATTGCATATGCCATCAGAAAGGGGTGGATGGCATATGCAATCTAGGAAGAATGTCATCGCATACAATTGTATGCCATGTCATACTTCTCCAACATTGATTTATTTCTTTATTTGTTATTTTTTTGGCTTTTAGGCTTCCCCAAGCCCTATTAATAGGGGATTTCTCTTCCTAATGCATACCACAACTCTCAAAGGTATGTTTTGGGTCTCTTTCCTTCTCTTTTGTATGGTCCACTTTATTTTTATACTATTTGGACATATTTTTTTATTTTTCCTTCTAACTTATGGGTTATGTACTTATATTATATAGTTTTATTTCTCATTCTAGACACTACAAAATTAACACACACATATTACTTTTCAATAAGGAGAACTTTGGGAATTTTTGGGGATTTTTTTGAAAAAATAAAATAAAAAATATGCCATGGCATAATGGCATATGCGATGGCCCTATGCCATCGCATAGGGTCGCATATGCCATTTGACTATATTGGCCTTGAAAATAAATTGGTTTAGTTTATGATAAACAAAAAGGAGACATCCTTTCGACCGAAGGAGCTAGCTTTCGTTAAATACAAACACATTTAGATATCTTACTATTATAACGAGAGAAGGTCAAATATCACCAAACATTAGTTTTGATCCTTCATTGAAAAAAATGCCCAGATTTCTAATATTAGAATAAAAATACTTCATGCTTACCATTCCAAACGCACAACGGGCGTGTAAGTCATAAATTTATTCTGTACATGTAAAAAACCTATTTTCCGTTAAAACGTATCTTTCCCACTTCTCACGATTGCCCCCTTTATCCCCCCATCTCTCACCCTTTCCCTCATATCTGAAGCCGTCTCGCCCTCTCTGACCTCTCTTCTTCTTCCTATTTTCCGTTAAAACGTATCTTTCCCTCTTCTCACGATTGCCCCCTTTATCCCCCCATCTCTCCCCTTTCCCTCATATCTGAAGCCATCTCGCCTCTCTGACCTCTCTTCTTCTTCCACATAATAGATCTTGAGATAATAGGCCTACCATCAGACGGTCAACATCTGACTCCACGTAGCACACATCTAAAAAGTGAACGTGCTCTCAACTTACAACCAGTGATTCACGATTTTTTGGGATGTTGTATCATGTGGAATCAACATCTGACCGTCTGATGGTAGGCTCATGATCTCAACATCTATTATGCGTAATATTGGGATTAAAAAGATCTCCAAGCAGTCAACAGATTTCTTTGTCGTTTTAGTGAGGTGGCAATAACATAAAGTGGTGTCGTAGGAACACCAGCCATAAAAAGGCTTGTATTAATTGGAGTGCACATGGAAATAATTGGTGTGATGAGTAATTTTATTAATTGATGTGCTATAAACAATTATTGGTGTGGAAGTTGCAGCTCTCTAAAAATATGCAAGATCCTTACACCAAGACAACTAATTCCCTTTATCAGATACAAAGTAATGTAACGTTTTCACCCCACAGCATATTTTAGGTCATCAACCGAATTTGACACTGCAAAATTTGTATAAATAATTGAAACTAGAGCAGCGCAGCCATGCCAATCTTAATATTTCCTTGATTCCTTCATTGTTTATAGAAGCCTAGCCATACCTTGCAGTAATGTTACAAATACCAGAGGTCACTTGTAAGAACTCAAAAACCACCACATTGTATCTAGAATCTACACAAGCAAGTGAATTGCAAATTGAACAGAGGGAAATATATATAACCTCATTCATTCTAAACAGTTTTGCTTCTGGTTACAATAAAACAAGGTGGCGTTGATTCAACAGACAAAAGAGCATTTGATGATGAGTTTGAAGTTTCTACTTTAACCCTCCAAAAGCAAGCAATCCATTTAATCAGACAGTAAACGGAATAATATGGAGTGGGCGTACCTCAGCAATTGATGCAGCTACTGCAGCGGCAGCTTGAGTCTTATGGGAAAGTTCACGAAGGTAGCGCCCAAATTTACGTACAGCAACAGATATAGCCGGGACAACAGCAAGTGACAACACTAATCAAGAACGAAAATGTGATTAGCATAATAATCTCATGCAAGCTCTGAATATATATATATATATATATATATATATATATGGCAATACTAACCTCACCCACTTCATTGTGAGGTTAGCATTGTCCTTAGACAATAATACCTTTGTTAAAGGGAATTTTCATAAAATTATTAGGGGCAGTTTAATAAAGGTATTTGTAATAACCGAGGACACCTCAATTATTGCAACTACATATTACAAACACCTCATTTATTATTTAGTTTAACTTTACTAAACTGTCCCTAATAATTCTTTGAAATTGCCCTTTAACACGGGTATTATTGTCTAAGGATAATGCCGACCTCACAACGAAGTGTTTGATGTTAGCATTGCCCATAATAATTTCTCACAATTACCCTCTTTTAAGAGGTTTATTTCATTTATAGGGAGAACACCCATTTCTTATGACCAATGGGTTTATTTTTTTGCAGGGAGAACAGGCATTTCTGGAGACCACAAGCAGTCACCTTAATTACATCCATAGAGGATAACCCCTGATTCATGCAATCAAAAAGGGAAAGAATGAAAAGAAGAGGAAAATGGTTCCTGGTCTAATTACACAATAGGATTTGAAGGCTTTTACATTTTTCCTTACATGTTAATGAATGGGGAAAAAAATTCTTCTTTCTTCTAGTTGACCTTAGAACATGGTTTTAAATTTTGCCCTAGATGAGACATCTCGGGTGATACGTCTTGCATCTCGAACCTTAGTGAGAAGAGAGTGACATGTGTTTCGCCTGAGACGCTATACAGAAAGGATTAGTTATAAATTTTAATTTTTTATAGGAAGTTAGGCTAGCACACCATTAAAATTGTACTAGCCATCATCTTTGTACACGTGCTATTATTTTTTCTCACTGTATCCAATCTCTGTGATGATCTACCGAACAACTATCATTGTGTGTCCAAATCTATGCACTCAAATTTCTGCTATTATTCTTATTTTTAACAGCTAATGTTGAAGATCATTGATCGGACGCTACACAATTGATTTATAGGTGAGATTCTTTATCTGAGATGTATTCCAATCATGGACAGCCACTTGGACTGTTTAGATTGATCACAGTGATTTGCCACATGGAATGAGAGTAAAACATTCTTTGATGGTGTAAAATCAAACACCTATTTTAGTGGTGTAAAATCATTGAAAAAGGCTATTTTCGTTTCACGCCGGCTCACCGAGATGTTTTGGTCTCAGGGTTTTCTGAGACGACTTGGAAATCCGAGATTTCAAATGATGCTTTAGAAGTAGGGTGGGTGCATGATGTTGCAAATGTTGTTGTGACGCATTGTAGCATAAAGCATAAGCTTATAGAAATTGTGGCATTAGTATCTAGGATTTAGCCATTACGATGTGTTTAGCATGTCGCCATTAGAGGCGCAAGCCTCTAACATTTAGCAAATGGGATGTTGCAGTCTAGCATGTATCTGTGACCTGTGTAGGACATCTAACATTTAGCATTTAGCCAATTAGGCATCAGAATTTTATATAGTCATTAGATGCATGGCTGTCAATCTCTTATGACAGACGATCTGATACGTGATACGATACACGATGTGTCTCTTTTTTCAATCATATTTTATGGTACGTTGCGAGACACGATACGATATAGAGTCTAGCATGTACCCGTGTAGGACATCAACATTTAGCATTTAGCCAACTAGGCATCAGCATTTTGCATATAGTCATTAGATGCATGGTTGCCAATCTCTTACGACACATGATCCAATACTCGATATGATACACGATACTATAGAAAATGATATGTATCTATGATGTGTATCTTTTTTCAACCTTATCTTACAATACACGATACGATATAGAGTCAGCATGTACCAGTGTAGGACATCAACATTTAGTATTTAGCCAATTAGGCATCAGCATTTTGGATATAGTCATTAGATGATTAGATCATTCTGAATGATTCATGATGTTGTTGCATTTTATAATTAGCACAACTCCATATTGACAAATAGCCAATTTGTGGAAGAGTGTCTACCACATACTGAATGATAATGTAGTTATTTATCCTATGCAGAGTGTTCTCTACTAACATGTTTATGTCAATTTCTTGACTGTGCTTTTATCCATAGACGTGGCCTATGGGAAGGTGATTACATAACCACCACAATCTGGCATATTTATTCCATATGGTGTTTGTGTCTTTTCTCTTCTCAAAAGGACACTTTCATAGACCAATGGGCCTATAAGCATAGGTTCGCCAATAATTCGGCAAGGTTAAAATGCCAAAAATCAGGAAAATTTCCGCAAGTTCGGGGAAATATTTGGTGAAAAAATAGAAAATAAGATTAAAAAGTAAAAAATAAAAATGTTAAAAATCTTGAATTATTGGAAAAATTGTGAATTATTTGTGATTTACTCGCGATAAAAATCGCGAATAATTCGGGATTAATTCGTAGAACCTCAAATTCGCAAATTATTGAAAAATTCGGCAAATTTGGTGACTATGCCTCTAAGAGGGTGTAATTAATACCCATTAAGTGGCATAAAGATTCACATGTCTGAATAGCCCAAATCATCTACAAAAGGGTGTAATCACCAAGGATGAAACTCATTGACCAAGTCTATTTGGTGTTGGAGTACTAGATGAAAACGCCCAAATTGAGTTACTATTTTCCTCTTAGAGTGGGAAGATCTACATCATAGGGTCTACTGAAAGTTAAGTGGATATAGTTAAACCCGAAAAGTAGTAGAGATTTTAGATGAAAAGATGAGAAAGAGAGAAAGCCACTTACGGTTAGAGATTAGCTTTACTATATTAAGTATATCAAACAATTATAAGTATGCCATTAAGAGTTTCCAAGAAAAGACATAAACAACTATAACACCAATACTCCCCCTCAAGCTGGAACATAAATGCCATTAGCTTAATCAAGCTAACGGCCTCCGTAAAAATGTCAGTCAACTGTTGTAACTGTGAGGGTGGAGTGGAAATAAGACCAACATGAATTTTCTTGCTCACAAAATCCACTTCAATAAATTTGGAGCACTCATACTGAATTTGGTTTCGAGAGAATGTGGATGGCTGGCTCATTATCACAATGCAGAGGCATAGGAGATCCACTTCAATATATTTGGTCCGCTCATGGTGAACTGGATTGGAGCAATGTGGATGGCAAAGTCATTATCACAAGGCGCCTTTTGGAGGGTGGGCGCTTACGCAGTGGTGTGGAGTATATGGCTTGAGAGGAATGCTCGCATCTTTAACCGCAAACGGCGTCCTATCGGCACGATTCTAAAGGCGGTCAAGGATTGTGTGATCCACTGGGTAGCTCTGGATAAGTACGGGGGGCAGAGATGAATTTTGCTACTAATGGTGCTCTTCGTCTGTGAAGTTGGTGCTCTTGGGGAGAATTAGTGGCCGGGTCCTGTGTGGCCGTGTCTGGCCGGTTTTTTGCTTGTTTTTTTCTTTTCGTTGTCTTTTTTAGCTTCGTCTGGCTTTACTTATGTAGTCTGTTCAGCTTCTCGTTGATTTTTTCAATGGATTGCTCCATTATTGTTCCAAAAAAAAAATCCGATGAGCAATAGCCATAAGAGAGGTCCCTGGAGCATGCATGAACTGCATAACAAGGCTGACAATGGAAGTGAGATCTGGATGGAACAAGGTAAGGTAGATCAACTGCCCTACAAGTCTTTGATACTCATGAGGGTTTCCCGTTCTTTTCATGAAGGAAGAGCTATGGATCTATGGGAGAAGAAGCAGGCTTACAATCAAGCATAACAATATCACTCAGAAGATCTAAGGCATATTTTCTCTGAGAAAGGAAGATTTTGTTCTTTGACTGAGCTAACTCCAAGCCCATAAAGTATTTTGGACTGCCCAAATCATTTACCTCAAAACTCCTACTAAGTTCCTTTTATACTTGTGTGACGAACGCATGATCTTCTCCGATAACAAAATGTCATCAACCTAGACTAGTACGAAAGTTCGACCAGTTGGGCTAAGTGACCAAAGACTGTATGATGACTGGCATCTTTGAAAATAGGACCACTAAACCAATGAAACCATGCTCGAGGCAACCGCTTCAATCCATAAAACAATTACGAAGCCGACATACCCTATGTTTAGACTACCCCTGAAGGAGGAAGCCACGATGGTGTGTCATATACACTTCTTCTGTGAGATGGTCATGCAGAAACGCATTCTTTCCATCAAGCTAGTAGAGAGGCCAATTTTGGGTAGCCACAATGGATAAAAAACCGGATGCGAGCTTGGAAACTTGAGCAAACATAGCTTCAAAATTTAGACCATATATCTGAGGGAATCCCTTGGCCGCAAGACGAGCTTTTATATCTGGAGACGGTACCCTCGAGATTATGTTTGACAACAAACACCACTTGCACCCTACTATAGTTTTCCCTAGAGGGCGAGGTAGTAAATCCCATGTAACTTAAAGCAGTGATCTCGATTATGTCCAACCTTGTCACTATGTGAGCAAATAACAAAAACTTTCATGGCCTCTGCCTCCCCAACGGCTACCAACACCACGATCAGAAGTTCTACCACGTCCAATTGAAGACTAAGTATCAGTGATAAAAGCAGTACTCTCAGGGATAGCAGATACAGTAGGAGTCATAATAGACTGGCACTGTTCCTTAGAAAAAGGAGCTTGTAAATAGTATTGACGAATGGAAGAGGGTGAGTAGTGAGAATCTGCATCCTAGTTTGCTCATACTCCAGACGGAGACCTCCCAGGAACATATAGATCTGCTGACACTGATGTCGTCTAGCCAAAATAGAGGTAACATTGTCAACGAACTGAGAAATAATCTCATAATGACTAAGGTCCTCCCACATACTCTGCAGTGTGCTGAAGTACTCCCCTATAGACATCTCCTGTCTACACTCAACAATACCACGGGCAAGTTGATAAATCCAGGTGTCATGCTCAGGACAGGCAAAGGTTTCTTCAAGCTTGCTCCATAATAAAGCGGCTGACTCATAAAATATAAAAGTTCTAAAAACATTTGAATCCACATAATTAAATAACCAACCTAAGATTATAGCATTGTCAGTCTCCCAATCAGCTAGGTCCGGAGATCCAGGTCTAGGCTTAAGGATAGATCTTGTAGAGAGACCCATTTTCTTTCTACCTTGAATATATAGAGGAATAACCCTTTTCCATTCAAGGTAATTGGAGGAGTTTAAGTTAATGGACGTGATACTCATGAGTCTGCCATGATTCCAAACAATTTTCACAATAACCAATGACACACAATTATAGAAAGGTGGTAGCAGATACCAGAAATACACCTCAAATACATGAAAGATAATGATAATCACAGCAGGTTTAAATCACTGCTAAACCGCAAAAGGTAACTAATAGTTTGTAAATAATATATGAGAATATCTTCAAACAACATTTAAATCGAACCATAACCATAAAAGCTGATTGAGCGGAGAAAAAACGATCGAAAGGTACCTAGACCATGACATAGGAAATCACGAGATTGTGCAGAAAATTCACGAATCTTGACAAAAAGGGATCAAATCACTTCGAAAGTCAGCAGATATTTTAACGTGTCTGCCATCTCTACGATGATCGAGTCCACATGAGAATCCGATGTTACAAAAACTGTGAATCAGCCGATGTGAAGTGGATTCAAAACATCATTTGAAAATTATTGAGGGAGAACTCAGATCCTCTCGCTCCAAGAGAGAAAAATGATAAGAAGATTATGATCCAAACCAGACAACTTTCGGGTCAAATGGAGATCTAAGTTGTTGACCTGACTGACGCCATGCTGGCGTCGCAACGATGACCTATCTCGGTGTGTCTAGGCTTTGATACCAAGTTGATTTGATGATTTTAGGGTTGGTACGTTAGGTTGTAGAGATTAGGGTTAGGATTTGATAGATAGATTTAGGTGGAGGGGGAGAGGTATAGAGAGAGAGAGAGAGAGAGAGAGAGAGAGGAATTAGGGTAAATGACTTAATGAGGACAATACGCCTCACTAGTATTAGTATGGACACACCCAGTAACAATAACTACACACAATGAGATAAAATAGAACGAAGACACTCAACACATTAACAGCACCTTATTAAGACCAAACACGACAACTATCTACAAATTCATTAGAGAACAGCCAACCCTTGGTACAGCTGCTGATCAAGGCTTCAAAAATTCAGCACTACCGTTGATCAGAATGAGGCTACCTATCACCAAGATACAGCAACAAGGCTATCACAAATATACTAGAAAAAGACATGCATGCATATGCCCACAAAATTCTTCATAACTCCTTCGACTCTTGTCCAAACAACGTTAAACAACCAGATGAAATGCGAGCCAACCCCAGCAGAAGAACAAAGCAAATCGACCTCACAGAAAGCAGAAAATCTAGAAAACCGTGACAAGCAATTTTTAATCGAAAGATCTTACCTAATAGGAAGACTCTTGGAAGATTTCCGTTCAGAATAGTACCTCCGATGTTGACCATGTGGTTCATAGAGATCATTATGCATAGAAAACCGTGAAACAAAAAACCTTTGAATCTCCTTCAAGTGGTATTCGAAACACGAGTGTCATTATTAAAATTACTCTCCATAAAAACGACCAAGAAGATGCCTTGGTTTGCAATTTCGAGGTCAAATGTAACCTGTGCTGACATAAGCGTGATGCCATTTTGATGTCAGCAGTGAAAGGGGTAATGTCAAGGGATAGATTCCATGGCTTCACACTAGGGTTTTCCGAAGCTTCACACTACGGCTGTATGTCGGCTTCGCACCAAGTCGCACGAGAAACGATTGCTCACTCCTCAAGGTTTGAAGGATTCACTCCCTCGGTTGAAAACCCTTCACAAGCAAGCTCTCTAGGGTTTGCACAAAAGCAACTCTCTTTTCATTCAATAATCAATCAACTAATTAATAAAGTGTTTACAATACCTTTATATAGGCTAAGAAAACCCTAGACAACCTAAAACTCGTAATAAAAGAATCCTAATAATAATAAAACATTGAAAAAGCGGTTTAAAATTTAGAAGTTAAAATCATGGCGAACGTGCATAACAATGACGTTGTTGCATTGTTCACAGTGTGCTGTTGAACAACACACTGTTGCACTGTCACAACATGTTGTTGAACAGCGTGCTATTGCACTGTTCACAGCGCGTTGTGCGACAGCATGTTGTTGTACTGTTCACAGCGCGCTGTGGGATAGCGTGTTGTTGTACCGTCTTAGTTTCTACCTTCTCTTTTAGTTTCCTCTCATCTGCTTTGTTTTGCTGGATGTCCCCATCACTATGAATACCCAATGTGGGACTAAACTTCAACACGCCCCCGCATGTGTTGGCCGGACTGAGCCAAATCACGTGAACAATTGAACTGGGTGATGTGGAATGGAGAAAGGCATGCTTTGATACAATGATAAATTTGGGCACCCATCTCAAAATCAATTGGCTAAGAGTGGAGAGGCCCAAGATCTTATAAGAGGAGAGACAAAGCTATGAATACCCGATGTGGGACTAGACTTCAACACTATACAACCAACAATCGATTATAAGGGGTACACTAATATCACCATTAGAGAGGCACATAGTTTAGGGAACCATTATCCCTTTTATAATGGTTTATTAATTTACTATTTTTTCCTTCTTTTTTGTATTTTCTCTTTGTTCAATAATAATCAAGATTCATATCCCAATTTCAATAATTGAGATATGAGTTAAAAATCATATGTATTCTCGTATTTACAACTGCTTCCATACTTCCCTAAGCCCCATATCTAGAATTCAACATATCCAACATACTATGTCCTTCCAAGGTGTTGTAGTTCCTCACACAGATATAAAGTGTTCATGGCCCTCATTCAAGCTCCTAGTTTTCAGGTTAACAGTTATGGGTGCCTGTAACATCCCCAAAATTTCTAAAACACTAATACACTAATTAAGTGTAGGTGCTTAGTAAAATATACAACTCATGCCACGAAATTTTCTTTAAAATATTTATGAGAAATAAATTCCTTAGTTTAAATAACTCAAATATATAATTGTGTAAATAAATACACAAGCTCCGTGAGAGCATCAGTGGTAGGAGGCTTGAATTCTAAAGAAGAGGTCTAGGGATCAAACCTTGCTATGTAGAGTAAAATCCTATTTTTGAACTTTAGACTAAAAGCTTATACACCCACACTTGGTGTGTTGGCTCCGCATGTGTTGATCCCCAACAAATTAAAAAGAGGTTGGATACGGGAGACTAAATTAGAATCTCCCTAGATTTCCAAATTAGAAACCTATTAGGTTTCTTCTAAGAATAGAACCGGGAAAGTTCTCTATAAAAAGGAACCCTAACCCTTTAGTTCCTTATTCTTAAGAAAACCTAGCCATATTCTTCAACCCTTCTTCTTCAACCTTCTTCAAACCATTAAGGTGTTTCTCCATAGAGCACCTTGATCACCGCCATCCATACGAAGGAGAAGAAGAATCGTGGATCTTCGGAATTCTAGCAACCTACCGTAGGATCTTCGGCCACACTACAAGAGGTAGGTTCTAATTACTTATGATGACCTATAGGGTTGAAATCACAGTAGATAATCAATTATACGTTTTCTCAATCATTAGAATAATAAGAAAATCGCGAACTTCGGATCTCGAATACATAGAAACTCGGATCCTGAAGACGACCCTGACATCTCGCTGTCACTGGAAGAAAAACCAACACTGTTGTCTTCCGAAGGCCATAACTTTTGATAGAAAAGTCCGATTTATCATTATAATATGTCGTTTTGGGGTAGCTCGAGACGATACATCCAATGGGTTTGAAAGAATCAACAGCGCGTTGTCAGAAAGACAACAACGCACTGACAGCGCGCTGTTATAGACAACAACGCATTGTTAGAAAGACAACGCGTTGTTAAAAAGACAACAGCGCGTTGTCATAAAGACAACGACGCGCTGTTGACATCGAAAAACTGAGATTTTTTTTAGCTACGGCTCGCTGTGCGTACTTCACAATGCGTTGTCACATGACAGCAGCGAGCTGTGAATATTAAAAATAGGGAATGTTTCCTATCCGATTCAATCAACCATTGATAATTTGATTCTTTTATGTGTCAATTGTACATACACGATAGAAGAGGGAATTGGATGTAGTGCAAAGGAGACACCTCACTCCGTTCCTTGCGACTTTGGAAATCGAGGTAGGGGAAATTCACTGCATAATTACGTTTTGAGTTTGATCCGTGGCTTTAATGATATTCTCGATATAAACCTGTGAAATATTAGCATTGAACTCATTGAAATTATTGCATCGAAACTTGGAATCTTTTGAATATTGCACATTAGAATTTACTTCGAATTATGAAACTTTTGCATCGAAATGATTGAACGTTAAATATTTATTTCTGTATTGGATTTTGGATATTGAATTAAGTCTTTATATTGAACTCTATGAATCAACTTTTGAACTTTTGGAACCTTTGGACTCTTTGGATTTTGAATTATGAACCATAAGTATTGAATTATGTGATAGAAATTGCATGTGATTTATAGAGATTCATGTGGAACGAATCCTGTGCTTCGGCACCTTTGGACCTTTGGAACGCACAAGTATCCCTCACAACGCAAGGGCTTAGGCACTTTGGAAAATTGTTCTTAGAACGACGATGGTTAGGATTCTCATCGGTTTTGACTTCAGCTCTAGTGCTATATATGCGATCTAGAGATTATTTAAGTTATGGATTTAAGATCTACATTAAATAAGAAACTGCATGTGAACCCTAAGGATTAGTCTCATTAAATCTTGCATGAAAATATGTGTTTCACTCTTTCCACCTCAGAAATTATGTTTTGTTATTTAAGCAAATACTTCAAATCTATCATTGGAACTATGTTTTGATCATATGAAATATAATTGTGTATTGCACTACCCTACTGAGCTTAGACTGTTAGCTCACCCTGACACTGTGTCACAAGTACTGAAGTAGTTTCGGACTTCGTACCAGTGGATGAGACAAATCTTCCTCCTAAGCAGTTTTATCTATAGATTTCTTTGGACACTTAGATTTGGTATAGTTAAATGAACTTTCGAACCAATTAATATTGTTTTGGATGTTAAGCAGCACTGTTTGTGTGACGAATGACCGTCACCGGTGGTTTTACTTTTTCGTTTAAGCTTTCATTATGGACATATATGCAATGGTTTTAATCTAATGGCTTGCTTTCTTTTGCTTCCATATATGCTTGGAAATTTCGGGGTCGTCACAGTACCAGTACTTGCACACGCTTTTCAAGTAGAAAGAATTTGTAAACAAATTCAATCGTATTCAAGCATTCCATTTTCTTTAAAACTTTTCCATGGACAAGAGATTGAACCACATTATTTTAAAGGGAAACATTACTTGCACACGCATTTCAAGTGGTTGCCCCGAAAAACTAAAAAATTGATATTATCTTCTTTTTTCAAATGATAAGTTGCCTAGGTGGTTGCACCTTGGGCATAAGTAGAGAGAGAAAGAAATGGAATGGGGTAGAGAGATAGAACAGTGTAGTGAGAGAGAATAGTAGAGGGAGAGAGAACAGTGTAGTGAGAGAAAATGGTAGAGAACAATGTAGAGAGAGAAAGGGAATGCTTGTAGATAGATAAAGAACGGTTTAGAGAGAGAGAGAGAACGGTTGTAGAGAGAATAGAGAATAGAGAAAGAGAACGATTGTAGAGAGAGAAATAACGGTACAGAGAGAGACAGACGTATATGGAGGCACACTTAAGTTTAATTGTGTGCACTTTTATTTATTTTTTGTTTAAGCTGCACTCACAAGTAAGTGGTGCAAGGACAAATTTTGGTTAGTTCGTGGCAAGGGCCTATAATGTGTGTGCAAGTAACAGCTCCCTATTTTAAATTCACATATTAATGAAATAGGATTAAATGGGTAAAAACCAGTCACTTACACGTTAATTTCCACGACGTTGCAAACATGAAGCCGAGGCCGATAAATGCAGTAGTAAGATTACGCAGGGCCTCAGAGAGATTAGTTGTTGCCGCATTTTTTATGATTTGTGTATCTTCAGATAGCCTACTTAAGAGCTCCCCGGTTCTAGTCACATCAAAGAATGCTATTTCCTGGCAAATATATCAACTGAGGGATGTAAACGGTAACCAATGAAAGCAAAGATTGAGTCTATAAAATATGGTTAGCCTTACTTGGTTGATAAGGTGACTGAATAAATTTTTCCTCAATCGAGCAACAACCCTTTCACTTGCTGAAGAAAACAACCATGCCCGCACTGCTGTGCAAACCGCACTAAACAGTAGCCAGAATTAGCAATTGAAAATATCTAAGACTAGCTTTAGAGTTAAGCAGTTTGATTACATTAGCATGATAACGACAGACTTTGATTACATTAGCATGATAACGACGGACTTTGATTACATTAACATGATAACGACAAAGTGTGTAAAGAAAGTTCAGTGCATATGAGAGCAAAGATAATTTTCAATATCTGGGCTCAATTATACAACTGATGGCCAACGTCTCTAAGGCTAATGAGCGGGCGGCCCAGTATATCACATGGATGGTGAAACTTAGGAATACATCTCCAATAGAATTAATGCAAGGTAGGTGAACAGAATTAATGCATGTGATATGCTGGGCCGCCCACTCATTAGCCTTAGAGACGTTGGGCATTTTTGGCCCACACCTCTTAGGCTTCTCTCTCTTTTTCTTTCTTTTCTTTCGTTCTTTCCTATATTTATGTTACACATATTAAAAAATTTAATTTCCTTCATAGCTTATGGAGCCATTAGGAGCTCTCAAGAGACTTGGTGTGAGAAATGAAGAGGCATGGAGCTCTATTTATAGAGTTCAACTCCCCCACTTCACCAAGCCCAATCCATATGAAAGACTTTCAACCAATCACATGAGACTAAACCAAGAATAAATGAGAGTCCTTCATTTCACCAATCCATGTGAAATAAATAATAGTCATCCATTTACTTTCCACTTCATCAATCCAAGTGAAAAGTAAGGAAACCAATAGAAAAGCACCAAAAAGCTTCACTTTTGTTCTGTATATTTGCACACAAAGTTGAAGGATTTTACAAGTTTGCCATTATATATTATTAATATATAATGATATATATAAATCTAATTTTGAAACAATAAAATATATATTACTACACTAATATATAACAGGAACAAGAGCAAACCCATATCAATTACAGCATCCCAAGGTGTTGAGCTTCTTAGGAGCATCAATGGAGGTTTTGATGGTGGTTGCAGGAGTGCTTTTGGTATTACTCATCTGCACTCTGCTCTTGGGTTTCACTGAGGTGAGATATAGGAAGAAGGGTCTTCCTCTAGGGACCATGGGGTGGCCTGTTTTTGGAGAGACCATTGAGTTTCTTAAGCAAGGCCCTGACATTTTGAAAATCAGAAGAGCAAGGTGGGGTTTGGTTTCTGGGTGGATTTGATTTTATGTTTTTGATCTTCCAAGTGTACATTTGTGTATATATTTCTGGGTTAGAGCTGTTGTTTCATTAATTTTCCTATTAGTATCAAAATCCAAAATCCATACCATCCATTGAGGGGATGTTTTCAAAGGGTGAAGTAAAGGCCGGCATTATGATATACCGCAAAATGCAGGACCACAAAGAAACAACAAGAAGATAAAGTACATGTACGTGATAAGAATGAAAGCTGCAGTGTTTTGAGACATGGCATTTCTGGAACCTTGAAAAAAAAGATTACTCCTCAATATTATTTTCATAACAGAACATGAGAAATGAATAATCTGGTTTGGCTAGAAAAGAAGGCCTTTCCAGTCAAAAATAAAGCTTTAAAGATTTATGATTAGGGAGAAAAACTGAAATCAGAACATCACAGGATTGGTCATACCCAAAGATTTATGGTTAAAGATGTTTAGAGGCTTGGTATGAAGGAAATATTGAGTTTAAAATAAAGAAATCAGAACATCACAGGATTGGTCATACCCAATGATAACTATCAGCGCAATATCTAAAATGGTGTGGTTGATAGCATCCAGAGCTTCAGCTTGCTGTTCGGGCATTCGGACATCTCTTGACACAATGTCTATTATCTTTCCACCATATTTTGGCTGCAAAAACAGAACAAAAATCAGGCCAGGTAAAAAGAACATGAAAGTGTGAGATACATGTTGGAGATAATATATTGTGTACCTTTAAATTCACCCATCGATTCTTTGAGTTCACCCACGCTGAAACCCATTTACTGTTTTGAATCAGCCAATGGAGATCGTTTTCCTCCGAATCTTTCACACGATGGATCTTGAGATCATGGGTGGACCATCAGACGGACAGTTTTTTATTTCACGTGGCACACATCGCAAAAAAGTGACCTTAAAATCAGGTTTGAGAGTGATGAGTTCCATGTGATGTTAAGGTCACTTTTTTGGGATGTGTGCTGTCTGAAATCAAAATATTGACCGCCTGATGGTACACCCATGATCTCAAGATCCATGAAAAAATGGGATGAAACACAATCTCCATTGGCTGATTCAAAGCAGTCAATGGGTGTTCAACGTGGGTGAACTCAAAGATTCAGTGGGTGAATTTAAAGGTACCCTAATATATTTGGTTTGTGTCCAGGTGTTATTTGTTTTATTAGTTTTTGAATAGGTAAGGTCGGCTCGAACCTGGAACCTTGAGGTTGCAATATTGTGAACCTTCCATTGTGCTACAGGCCCAAGCCCTTCCATGTGTGTTTAATTAGGTGTACGTATGTTTGTCTAGTTAAGTGAGGGTGCATGTTTAGTCCCACATTGACTAAAGTTGAGTTGTGTTTAAGTTGCCCTCTATATATAAGGGTTATCTCATCTAACGCAGATCATCCAAGTAACTAAAACTGTAAAAATCCATTTGGATTCTAGCCTTCTCTTCTTTCTTTTTTCTTCTTCTCCAGCTCTTCTTTTAAGAGACCCTAACTAGGTTACATCTTTTAGTTTCTTTTATCTTTGGTAATATCATGTATTTTAATTTTCTACTTAGATATATTAGGAGATGATGTCAAAAGGAAACCAACTAGATAGAATCACTGTTTTTGAAAGTTGAAAATCTCTTGAGATTGATTATATATGTGTATTCGTCCTTATGATAAAGTTCCAACAGATCAATTGATCTGGTAAAATACTGTGACATCAAGCACCTAGAGATTGGTAGGAATTGGAAGCATGTAAAAAAGTGTACATAATGACTAGGCTAGCTCCCAATTTCCTCTAACGAGTCTCTTGATGCAAGGAGGCTTTGGAAGGTAATGGCCAGAGAGTATGGGTTCATATATATATATATATATATATATATATATGAGACTCAGGACTATGCGCCTGCGCGTAGAGATTTCTCTGCGCCTATTGATATGGGCATGACACATAGCGCCTTTTTGTGAAGCAACGGGTCTATAATCAATTAAACACGTTTTAACTAGGGTTACATTTGTTTTCAAAATGGTAGATAACCTTTTTGAAATACCATGCGCCTGACCACTTGGGTGTCAAAACCCCACCAACCCACCTCTTTTCCACTAAAGGGGCGTCAGCGCTTTACTACCAGGGTGCTAGCGCCTCGCTATCGAGGTGTCAACGCTTCTCTTCCTGGGTGTCAGCGCTTCGCTACCAGGGTGCCTGCGCTTCGCTATCGAGGTGTCAGCGCTTCTTTCCCGGGGTGCCAACACCTCGCTATCGAGGTGTTAGCGCTTCTCTCCCGGGGTACCAACGCTTCGCTACCGGGGTGCCAACACTTCACTAGAAGGGTGTCGGCGCCTCACTACCGGGGTGTTAGCGCTTCTCTACCGGGTGCCAGCGCCTCGCTACCGGGGTGTCAGTGGTTCTCTCCCGGGATGCCAGCGCTTTGCTATCGGGGTGTCAGTGCTTCGCTACTGGGGTGTCAGCGGCTCGCTATCGAGGTGTCAACGTTTCTTTACTGGGGTGTCAGCGCTTTGCTACCAGGGTGTCAGCGCCTCGTTATTGAGGTGTCAGTGCTTCTCTCCCCGGGTGCAAGCACTTCGCTACCGGGGGCCCACATTTTGAAGTAAAATAGACCTGAAAAAATAAGTCTGACACTTCCTTGGAAAAAGGGAGAGAAGAGAGAGAAGAAAGAGACCTCTAAAAAAGTAAAGTATGACGGCTGAAAGTGATTTTAAAATATTTTAAAAGTTTTAAACCTAGTTAGTAAAGTGGGCCTCATGCCAATGTCGTTCATAGAGCAATTTGGGTGTAGAGAAATCTCAACGCCCGGGCGCATTCTCCCCTCAGCCTATATATAAATAAACAGAGAGAGAGAGAGAGAGAGAGATAAAGAGGAATGAGAGTATAGGTTCAAACCCAGTCGGTGCCCTAGGTTTGAACCAGTTGGGTGCCACATGGCACCCAAACCAAGGTCAAATGCCACCTCAACATGCCTAAGGTCGATCCATGACTGTCTAAAAAAAGGGTCATTTTCTACCATCGAATTTTAGGTCAAAGGTGAAAATTTTCAATGGCATGTGTTTGGGCAGCGAACAAAGATCTTTGACCTACAATTTGAAGGGAAAAAAAGTCCCATTTTTGAAATCCTCTGAGATGGGCTGAACCCTTAAAGAGGATGTAAGCCATACGTGATCACATGCCACACGATCTAGGGGTCAAATCCACAGTCACCGTCGTGGACTTGAACCCATCCATATATCTATCTATATATATATATATATATATATATATATATATATATATATATATATATATATATATATATATATATATGTGTGTGTGTGTGTGTGTGCGTGCGCGTGCGTGTGCGTGTGTGTGTGTGTGTGTGCGTGCGCGTGTGTGTGTGTGTTGATGGAGAAATGCAGTTAAGAGTCCTAAACAAAGATGAAAGATCTTAGACTTACCGTCAGTTTGGGGTTGTTTCAAGTTGCCCAGAGTTAGGCGATAGACTCTATTATTAAATGGTGAGCCACTTACTTGTATTTGCCTCTCAACCCTGCCATAGTAATGCAGCTGAAAGTATGCGAAGATTAAGACAGGAAAAATGAGGAAATACAGAAGAATTGGAAGAAAGGAGAGGACGAAAGAAAAGGAAAATTTGAATTTTATTGATGAAAAATCGGTGATTGGAAGATAACAGAGTGCTCAACTCCCAATCTTGTTACTTTATGTTTTGAAAGCACCTACCGCATCAGATTGATATGGAATTAGTCTTATTTGCAGACTAATCAAAGTAGCTTTCTGATGAGCCAAGAAACATGCAATTTGGATAAATAATGAATAAGTTATTGTTAATTTTCGAAGGTTGAACACTTGAACTGAAAAGTGACGAATTGCAGGACTTTTAGTTGAACTAGAATTAGTTTTGTTAAATATCTCTACTTATTTATTCTAGCCATTAGGATTTGGTGCTTTTATTAGAAATAGATTTAGTTTCCATATTGTATAGGACTTTATTTTATTTGTTTTGGAGAGTTTTAATTAGATTAAAATAGACACTTTTTTAGGAAGTTTACTGGAACTAGAACTCCTATTTTTTTAAAGCCTATATTAAGGGTTTTAATTGTCTAAGTTTCCATCATTAGTTGAATTTCAACGATTTCAAATGTTGGAGAGTCCATACTTCATCTAGTTAGCTGTCATTACGGTCACCTACAGGGGGATCTTGGTGGACATATCCTGAGACTCAAATCATTATAAAAATATTGATTAAAAAAGTCAATTCCTGAATTTTAGAGTTGCACTGTTTTCAAGAGGGGTTGATTAATGCAGCTCAATATTATGTGAAGATGAAGAGAGGAATAAGGAGAAAATGTGAAAGAAGGGAAAGAAAAAGGGGGGGGGGGGGGGGGGGGGGGGAGGAGGAATTCAAATTTTAGAGTTACACGTTTACTGCGTGATGCGGTAAAAACACTTAATGTGTTAGCCATGGCGACCGTATTTTACAGGTACATAGTCAAATAAAGTTGACTTTTGGGGGTAGTTTGACTGTAAGAAATTGTAAGCATAATACCTAGTTAACGTGCAAGATGGCGTAATACATAGTTCATCTAATTGGGGATCGTGCAGGGGTCTGATTTACCTCAAAATTTGGCAAATTGCAATCCCAACATAGCTAAATATTTGTTAAGATTATTTTGTCTTATCACACGGTTTTAACCATCTTGGGTTCAACACATGTAATAAATGTATCATCAGTAAGTGCAACGCAAATTGTATCCTTTCTTTTCTTACTCTAAACCCCCACAAGACATCATAACTTGGATTAAGCACCGAAATAAGTAAAACCTTCAATTCAAATACCCTCAATAAAAATCCCACCTCCCCAAAACAATTTAGGTTTCTGGAATCACAAAGCCCTCCTTTTAGAAACCCTAAACTCTCCACCCATATCACCCCTAATCTTCTGAAACCAAACAAACAAACACCATCCTACAAATCCTAATTTTCAAGAAATGCAAAAGATCCAAACCCATTGTTGTCATACCACAACAAATCTCCAACAAGCATTCAAAAATCTTACAAATGTCAATAAAATCAATATAAAAAAATGGTTCAAGGCCCTAGCTTCAAAAAGAAAAACCCTAGTTATCAAGAATTGTACAAAACTCATCTCTCAAATAAACCTTAATTTTCAAACTCAAACTCTTAACAAAAAAACTAGAAACTATTTAATTTTATTTTTTGATTGGTAAAGCAAAATATTATTAAAAAAAAACAGTGAGGAGCTGGAAGCAAACTACAAGGCAAAAAGCAAAAAACAGCTGATCAAAGGCGAAACAAACAGGAAAAAGAAAAGAGAGGGCTGGCCCCAAGCACCGTGTCACAAGAAGCACAGCGAAGGGCCAAAAAACGACCAGGCCCTAACCAAAATCCAGAAGCTCTGGGTCCCCCACCGCTCCAAACTTGTCGAGGACCACTCAAAGTCATAAGATCTTTAATATTCCTCATAACCATCCCGATGGGGCAGTGTTACCTCGAAAGGATCTGTGCATTCCTCTCAAGGTAGATGCCCCATAACACAGCGAAAAAACCAACTCTGCAGAATGCTCCAAGATGGCCCTCTAACTCTGCCCCCCACCATGAAACAAGAAGGTTTGGGACAGAATCCAGAAACACCCAATTCATATCAAATGACTTGAGGAGAACACCCCAAATCTCAACTGCCACCCAACACTGAAGAAATAAGTGCGACACTGATTCCTCCGACTGTAAACACATGGCACATCTGTTGGGCAATCTCTTCCCCTGCCGCAATGAGATGGTCAATGGTGAGGATGTGATCCCTAACCACAGTCCAAATAAAAAATCTCACTTTGGGCGGAACCAGGGCCTTCCACAAGAAAGCCCAATCACAATCTAACCAACGGCCTGCTCAAAATAGCCAAAAATATGATTTGACAAAAATCACCCCCGTCTTGTTGGCCAGCCAAATGCAAGAGTCAATGCGCATATTGTTTCTCTTGGCATCATACAAAGAGGACAGCAGGGATTGGAAAGGACGCAGCTCCTCATCCCTTAGAGACCTTCTAGTGCATAGGTCCCAAGAAGGCTCCTCTCCAAACTCAGAAAAAAGCTCGGCCATTGAAGCCCAGGGATCCACCGCAATAAGGAAGATAGGCAAAAACCAATCCTTAAGAGGTTTGAGCTCAAGCCAAGGATCTTCGCAGAACCTGATCCAAGGACCCTCTCCCCAGCTGAAATGAATCCACCTCGAGAAATCGTTCCAAGTATTACAGACACCCTTCCACCACACCGAAAAATTCCAGTTAATCTGAACATTCACACCCTAGAAGTTCTCCATCCACCCATACTTGTCAATCAACACCGAAACCCAGAGGTTGTCCCTTTCTGAATCGCAGCTAGCCCTCCAAAACCATTTACCCAACAAAGAGATATTAACCAGCCGTAAACTGCAGAAGCCAAGCCCCCCAGGATACACAGGAAACTGACAAACCTCCCAATTGACAATATGGTACTTTCTTTGCAGCCCCGACCCCTTCCCACAAAAAATCTCTCTCAATTTGCTTGAGTCTGTGATGATTGCCATGGGGCATCTAAATAAGATCATGTAGAAAATAGGAAGGCTAGCCAACCCCGCCTTAACGAAAAGCAAACGGGCCCCACTACTGAGGAGCTTGCCCTTCGAAGACACCAATCTGCTCTCGAACCATTGAATCACCGGATCGCAAGCTCTGGCATTAGGATAACCAATGCCAAGAGGGAGGCCCAAATAAGAGATGGGAAATTGCTCGATCTCACCATCCACCTCGTCCGTCAGCCGACTAAGGAGCTGGGAGTCAACTCCAATACCACTTATCGAGGACTTCTGGTGGTTAACCCACTGACCCGAGACTGCCTCATAAACTGAAAGCGCGTTCACCAACACCTGAGTCTCACGGAAGTCCCCTTTGCAAAAGAGAACCATGTCATCCTCGTACTGGAGATGTGTGAAACGAAGCCCTTGACTACCCCACTAGAATGCCCGAGATAAGACCAACCTGACAAGAGCGAGTCAGAAGCCCATTTAGCGCTTCCGCCACCATATTAAATAAAAAGGGAGAGAGGGGGTCTCATTTCCTTAGGCCTCCAGAGTTCTTAAAATAGGCTGCAGGGGTGCCGATCACAATAACAGAAAACCAGGCAGAGGACACGCAGGGCCTCATCCTCCTCCATTTATCCCCAAAGCCAAACCTGGTCAACATATACTCCAGACAATCCCAGCTCACCCTATCATATGCCTTCTCCATGTCCACCTTCCACAAAAGTGCAGGTCGGCAACTACGATGCACCGAATGAATGATCTTATGAGCAACAGCCACCATGTCAACCAGCTATCGGCCATGCACAAAAACGCCTTGACTCAAGGAGATAATCTTGCACAAAGGGGCTTAAGCCGATTGGCTAAGACCTTCACGAAGATTTTATATAAAGTGTTAAGAAAGCTGATCGGCATAAAATCTTTAAGATCAATAGGGCCATCCTTCTTAGGAATGAGTGTGATGAAGGTGGAATTCAGGCTTCAGCCTATGAAGCCAGCAGAATGGAACTTATTGAAGAACTCTAGCAGATCCCCTTAGAGCATAGCCCAAAAGCATCGAAAAAAGTCCAACGCAAAAAAATAAAAAAATCACTTCACACAATTACAAATAAACTAGCAACACCAAACCCTAAAACCACCTCTATTACAAATTCACACAGACACTGATAATGAAAACCTAAAAAAACTTGCCTAATAATGATGATGCCTCCAAGAAAAAGATTGTTTGTTTCATTTGTGCGAAACCAATATTGAAATCAAGGAGAAGAAGCATACAGTCTAATCCTTGGTGAGTCATCTTGATTGAATGATTTAACAAAAAAAAAGAGAGGAGGAGAAGTTGTATTTGTAAAAAAATTTAGCTTTCTCTCCGCTACCCAACCTCGGGAGAACAAGAGCACGTTGGAGAAGAAAATGGTATTGTATGAGAGAAGTTAAAAAGAAAATTTAAAACTGAGAGAAGTAAAGAAGTTAATGCCTGCTGAAGTAGCCATTGGCACTTAACGTGACGTTTTTGAGGGATTACGAGCCTCAACCCTTGTACTTGATTACGCGTCACCGTATTACGAATAGGTAGATAGCGTGTTAACGGAAACGGCCATCAAACAACCCATTCACAGTCAACAACACGTGTAAAGCCACTTAACGCGTAAGATGGACCCATTTCGTGCTATCAAACATGCTCCTAATCCTCTTAATTCTAGGTTTGACCTATTTTCAAGCACCAAACGACATCAGATGGATGCAAAATTGGTCTCAGTTGAAATCTTATCGAAGTAATTTTTCAATTCTTACAAGTATTGAAAAAGTTTCGGAGTCTACATTCAAAGTGATGAGGTTTAAGAATTTCAATAATACTTGTTTATTCTAGCTAATAGGAATCATTTCTTTTATTAGAAATAGGATTAATTTCTCTATCATTTAAGACTGTTTCATTTGTGTAGGAGATTTTTTACTATATTAAAATAGGCTCTTTAGTTTAAAAAAGTTTCCCTTAGGACTCTTTATTTTCAACTTGTAAAGCCTATATAAAAGCTCTTAATTATTGAATTCTTATAAACTTGGATTGATTAATATTATTTAAGAGCTTTTAAGCTTTATAGTTAGCTGCAGTTAAAATTGTAGAGCCGTAACGGTCATTAGTAGATATTTAGTCGGCATCTCTTGATTCAACTGCCGTGGAAGGCTGATTTTGTCTTCTTGCAAGTTTTTATTAGTTTTTGTTTCAAATAATAAGCCATTAATTTATGATACTTTTGCTTGCATCACTCAGGGAGAGGGTCAATCTATTGGTACTTCTCTTTGCTTATGAAGTTAGAAGACAAGTCAAAGAATGTAGAAAAAAGACGCATATAAAAAACAACTACAAAAAATACTTACAATCAGAATACTCGTTGTGGATGCTATCAACAATGCAACAGTTGCAAGAACAAGTTTCCCCGCATCAGGCTTTGCCTGTAAGCCCCTACAATGTTAACCGTCTTCAAGACAAAGGCAATCATGGGTCAAAATCTTGGTTTTCCAATACGTATCGTCCAGCTCCAAAACCGATACATGTCGTCCGATACATAGCAATATATATGTATTTGTATAGTATGATACATTCAATGTATCATCCGAGATTTGACCCATGGAGGCAATAGCATTAAAAAACGAATGCAAAGAAGTCGTCACTCACCAATCGAAGAACTCTACCAAATCCAACATTTGCAGCCTGAGTTTTATAAAATAGATTTGTCGTTACTTTTTTAATAAATGTTTATGCATCGAAGCTGCCTAAAGAAAGCAAGAAACTAAAACGAAGAATCACCTGGCCTGCATCACCATGCTCAAGATCCGTCGAAGGGCTGTTAGGCAATTGGGCCTCGTTTCCCTTTCTATCTGCCTATATAAATCAAATGACGTGAGCCTTTCCATTCAATGTTTCAACAGTTTTCTTAATTTAATATAAACGATAGCGATGAACAGAAGGGTAGATTGAGAAGATAAGGTAATTCGAAATGTGGGTAATTTGGGAAGCTAAGGGTACATTGGGAAGATAAAGGTAATTAGAGAAGCTAAGGGTAGATTGATAAATAGGTAAAAAAAAATAGAAATATGTACGAATGCATTACTTTTTGTTATAGAACATAGATGATAGCAACGAAGAAAAGGTCTACATGAATCATGCAAGATTTAAAAAACATGACAAAACCCACAAACCATAATAAAACAAACAAACCAGATATAAAACCCAATAACCAAAAATGGGTATGTAAAAACCCAAAATCAAAACAAAACCAATTAACCAAAAAGTGGAGGACAAAAAAAACTCACAAACTTGTCATAATAAATAAAAACATAATGGATCATTAAAAAAATTTCCTTCTTGATCATTCACAAGTTGAACTCTTTCACTGTCTCATGAATAATTTAGTATCAGAACATAATAAAAAATAAAAAATAAACAGATTTTGAAATAGAAATCATTAAAGAAAATCAGAACAAACATAAGACTAGGCACTGACATGCAGCTTCAAGATGAGTTGAATCTTTATATAACTAAACGAAAATATAAAAAACCAAGATATAGATATTCAAAACAAACTACCACATAAACAAATCCTAATCATATGAAAAGAAAATTCAAAATGGGCATTCAAGAATCCCAAAATTTAAAAAAAAACACCCAATAACCAAAACTAGAAAAAATAAATAATCATTGACCATAATATAAAAACCAAGATAAAAGCCCAAAATTCTAAACATATGAAAAGAAAATCCAAAATCAAAATAAAACCCAATAAAAAAAATTAGAAAATAAATAAATAAATAATCAGTAACCATAATATAAAAGCCTAATAAACAACCAAAGAAGCAAATCTCCTGAAAATTTGAAAAGGGTATTCAAGAATCCAAAATCAAAACAAAACCCACGAATCAAAATTAGAAATTAAATTAAATAAACAAATAAACAATCATTAACCATAAAATAAACCAAGATAAAAGTCATTCTAACAAGCAACCAAAGAATCAAATCTCTTGAAAATTTGAAATACGTATTCAAGAACTCAAAATCCAAAAAAAACCCAATAACCATAAATGAATAAAAACATAACGGGTGATTCAAAAACTTACCTCTTGATCAATCAAAAGTGGAACTCTTTCACTGGCTGATGAATTATTCTCTAAACTTCTTCCCATTGTTAGATTTTCTGAACGCGAGCTGAAATTTGTCTAATAAATGAAGAAGCGGGCCAGTGGCGTTTACAAGGATTCCAAATTCATGTGGGGAAAAATTTATCTAAAAAGACAAAAGTAGAAATGAATGGCTAAGAAAGATGAATCAGAACAAATAAAAATAATCGAAATAATTAGACTGTGGTCGGTGATCGCTCGTGACTTCATGAGTCATGCCCGATGATCGGGTAAAGATCAGTTGCATTCAATAATACATGTAAAGGATGTACTCGAATCTCACACCATTCATTCAGGAGTTGAATATTGTCGGATTCACGAAATTTTGCATTTTCGCTTTTGGGGACATGTAATTTCAACCTTTTATAGGGGCGATTACTTGCACACGTGAAGTTGCCCCTTGCACATACTTTAAAAGAAAGACTTGATACTTTGGGGACGCATACCTCTATTCATGTTTGATTGGTTCGAATCAGACGATCTAGGTCTTTTTTCACTCCAATCTTCCACACGATGGATCTTGAGACCATAATTGTACTATCAGATGGATTATTTTTTTATTCCACATGATACAAATCCCCAAAAAATTATGTTTGACCGTAATGTGTGCCATGTGGAATCTTGTTTGGTGTGCAAGTAGGTGCTCTCTTTTTTTGGGGATCTGTACCATATAAATTCCAAAACAGACCATCTGATGGTACATTCATGGTCTCAAGATCCATCGTGTTGCGGTGAAAAACGATCTAGATCGTCTAATTCGGAGCAATCAACATATTTAAGTCAGTTTCAAACGTAAGCGCTCTCTAAAATTGCAGCGAGAATAAAGGTACCCTTCGGAAACCTCTGCCAAGTGAAAACACCATCTAAGTCATTTGATTTGAAAGTCATGATCTATAAATCTTAGCTGAAAAAAAGTGGCATCAAATGCAATGTCCACATATGGTTCAATGCAGTCAAGGGCCATTATTTGATTCAGTTGTTGACTCTATTCAATCATATAATAAAGATTGCTTTTGGTTTCAATATTTTTCATGTAGGATCTTTAGATCATAGCCTTTAAATTAGACTTATTAGATGTATTTTCAGATGACACAATTCCCCAAAAGACCGAGTCTTTCTTTTAAACTATGTGCAAGGCCAACTTTTCGTGTGCATAGACTAAAAATATAATTTCAAAACTTAGCTACTCCCACTGCTATGGGACATCATAAAAAAAAAAAAAATGAATGGTGCACAATTTTTGCTCCTCGCTAAAATTAAGAGAAATAATTAATTTTGATGAGTCAAAAAATATAAGATACAATACTGAATCACGCGATGCATATCGAATCAAGCAATCCAATAATGAAAAAAACCAACTCCTCGTCTCCAATAATTGGATGCCCCGTAAGGTGCATAGTCCATGAAACACTCATGGTGCAATGGGGATGAGGGCATCCCTTAGGAAATATTCCAAACGTAAGTTTGAGCTATATAAATTATCAAAAAAAAAAAAGAATCAGACCCATCTCATTTAGGTCAATGCAACAATGAGATGGTCACCCTTAAAAAACACAAAAACAAACAAACAAATTATAAATCTCTCTCATTGTTCTACAAATGCATCATTTCTCTCCTCGAATCTAAGGAGGGTTAGCGCGGAGCGCATTCCATAAATGCGTTGGTATCCTTCCTATTTCATGTTAGTCATTTGAGAGTGAATTAGGTTGTGTTTGGGTTAGCTCGTATAAGAGGAGAAGCAACTCTCTGCCTCCTCTCTATCAAAGCAGATAAAATCTGTTCTAGCAAAGAACAGACAGATAGCAGTTTTATCACTTAAAACAGTTCCTCTTCAGAGCAAATGGGGCGAGGAGCTGTTTACCAAACATGAAAGCAATTCTATGTCGGAGCCAAAGAACAAAAGAGTTGCTCTTTGCCCTGAAAGAGCTAACCTAGACATAGCTTTCAGAGTCGCTTTTCTATACAAATAGGTGAAACTGTGAGGTCCGAATGTATAATTTTTTACTTTCATAATTTTCCCCATAACTAATGTTGAGAGAAATAATTAACTTTTAATAAAGGAAATATATAATATACTATATGTCGCTATCGGATTGAGCAATGTGATATTGCCTCGGTAATATTCAAAAAAGTGACGAGGGCATACCGTAGAGATTATTCTAAGCGTAAGCTTGGGCTGCATAAGTTATCAGAAATAATAATAATAATAAATAAATAAATTAGACCGATCTCATATAGGTCAATGCAATAATGAGATGGTCACTCTTAAAAAGCACAAACACAAGCAAAGAAACAAACAAACAATAAATCCCTCTCATTGTTCTACAAATGCAACATTTCTCTCCTCGAATCCAAGAAGGGTTGGCGTAGAGGGCATTCCGTGCATTCCGTAATGCGTCGGTATCCTTCCTAGTTCAGTTTAGTCATTTGAGAGTGAAGGTTGTGTTTAGGTTGGCTCTTATAATAGCAGAAGCAACTCTCTACCCGCTCTTAGGAAGTGGGAGACTTGAGTTCGAATCCCCCTTGAGTCCACCGTGGGATGTATATCCCGTGTTAACCTGGCATGTGCTAACTTGGGAGGGCACGTGCCCCTAGGATTTGATCGGGGTGCTCTAAGAGGCCCCGGCACAAGGTATCAAAAAAGTACAAATATGTGTGTGTGCGTGTGTGTGAAACTATGGTACGCGTCAATTGTGTAAAAATTGAACGGTGAAACCAAATGTGATTTTATTGCTCATTTGTCCGTATAATTGACTGTGTGTCGCACGGTTTTATATTAATAATTTTTTTTTATAGTGGTTGTGATCATCAAATTGGTCCTTGATGTAGCACATGAACAGGTGATTGAGTGCCACGTGGCAGCAAACTAATGTGGGATCGAATAACTTACCTAGTCCTTAATACCCGGCTACTTGTATCCTTTTATTTTATCTTTTTTAATTTATATTTATTTTTATTTAGGGTTGTAACCATCATCCAAAAGTATTCCGTGAAAGCATTTGTCTCTAAGTCTGTCCTTTCATCTTTAAACCTAAACTGAGCCACACACAACATCTTTAAACCTAAACAGGGGGTCTCCATTTTAATAGCGACGGGGAGAGGTCGGCGCCCCAACTTTTACAATTTCGTAGAGACCGCTTCAAGCCGGAAAAACAGTCTCTATTGGTAGAGATGAGACTTTTAGAGATGGCTTTTTAATTGGTCCCTAAAGTTCTACTCACCCACTTCTGAAGTGAAACTTGTGGAGACGGCTATATCATCCCCATTTGCAACTATATATAAGCAGATGGCCAAATCCGTCTCTGATAATATCCCTAGAGACAGGTTTTGAGAAGGCCAACTCTAATTAAAAGTCATTAGAGACGGCTTCGAAGGGCCATCTCTAATATCCATACCCAAAAGTAACTTTTTTTTGTAGTGCAAAGAACCTTAATAAGCTCCAAGTTTAATAGAAAACAAGTTTATACTTGTTTGGCCTGGCTTTTAGGCTGTATTTGGGATTGCTCTTTAGAGGCAAAGAGCAGCTCTTTGCTCTAGCGTGGAACACTTTAGTACGGGATTGTGTTTGATTGTAAATGCTCTTAGCTCTTTCCGAGAGTGAAAGAGCTAAATGTGGGTCTCTTTAAAAGAGCAATTTAAAATTGCTCTTTTAAGTGGGATGCTCTATGCCTCCAAAGAGCAATCGCAAACACAGCCTTAGAAACCGCTCCCCACTTGCTGATAGTAGAAGGCAATATTACTGTCGTTATCATTTTGATTTTACTTAAAAAAATTTCTCGTAAAGTTGAAAAATAGTAATTGATGAAATACTCTTGGCATGGTGGGGGTGAGGGCATACCTTAGGGTTTCGTTCAAGCGTAAGCTTGGGAGTTGGGATACACTAAGTTAACTCAAAAGTTTAAAAAAAGAGTTGAAAAATGGCAAAAATTGAAAGCGGTCAAAACTAGCTTTTTACTTTGGCTTTTGAAGGAATCTCTTTTATGTGGAAGCCCGAAGCTCGAGAATTATTTTTTTCCTAGACTAAAAATTTGCTATTCCAGAGTAGAAGAAGGTAACAAGGGTCTCTTGTTCTTTCACAAATGTTCGAAGTTCTAACGCCACACTCAAGTGAAATCATGTGCCACGGGATATGCGTTCGATTGCATCATGTGCTCAAATCAGTTGGGGCCCACAAGGCACTTAGGTTGTAGCGTTTGAATGCTACACTCGAGTGAGATCACGTGCCACGTGGTACCCCTTCTCCAAAAGGACACCCATTTTGGAAGGTTCACTAAGTCCTCTATATAGAAACTTACGATTAATGAAAAATACATCAAAGTATTCTAGAACCCAAAGTTCCTTCCTAAGACGCTGAGTTGTATGATCCTTAGACATGTAAGGCAGCATAGTGCATATGGCATTCAAAACAAGAAGGTATATGATGCCATTACGTTTAGTTTTAAGTTTGACAATTCTAGGTTTATAAGAAGAGAAGAATGTATTTAGCGATGAGCCATTTCACGGCAATTGGTGTTTAGGCACATTGGTGTTTTAGGTACACACTTAGCACTTTGTACGTAGGCATCATCACGAGGACCTCTTAGGAGTTCATCATTATTTTGACTTTTTGACTGGGTCGATCCAACGATAGTCAGATCGGATCTAATAGGTTATTATTAGTGGGTTAATTCGGTTCTAATGAGTCAAACAAATTGGTCAAATATTGACCGCTGGAATAAACCTTTCATAATCGTTTACAAAAGTGTGCAACTTTTCAAATCTAAGAAAAGAGAGGGGTGCAACTACTCATCTAAATGTTTGATAGTACAGTTGGGATCTTCAGAAAGATCTAAGATGTCCAACATATGATTGTTAGTGCAACACTCATATTGACTGTTCAAAAAATTACTTGAGGTCTATAAAGGAGATCTTTGGGTACAGATCAAAACACACTGAATTATCATCTGGATTTCGTTACATGCTAATATGAAATTCGTTTACTTTTACTTTTTTTTTATTTTTGATTTTTAAAACATTGAGTTTTATGGGCAATCCTCTTCCATTGCAAGGTAACAGATTGGGTTCAAGAGATTGGCCTCCTAAAAAGATCTCGCTAGATATCTTTTGCAAACTTGAGTATTCACTCGAATATAAAGCAAATAGTGTTTTAAAGATAACGGCTACAAGTCTCGAGTCCAATTTCTCATATCTTTTTATCATCATTTTCAGATTTTAGATCTCAATTCTCAACAAAATTCACCTTACATTTATACGTACACTAGGTTTATACTTTATAGCATGAGCTCATGTTTTGATATAAGCTTTCTATCTTATGAATTACAATTAGCTCCATGAGACTATTATGACTGCACTATGAAATGTGATGGGCATAGGTAAAGGTCTTTATTAGAAAAGATTTAGATTGCGTGTGGCATAGCTCTTTGTTAGCCCCTGTCACAACAAAGTTCACCTGCTTTAGTTGGTTTCGATTCTCTTTTCTAACTCCCTGCAAATGAGGGTTTACCTGCTCTAGCAGCAACCTCTCTGCTCTCTACTAACTCTCCATTAGCGCGAATAAAATCTGCTCTAGCAAGGAGTGAGTAGCGAGGAGGGTAGAATTGTTGAACAAGTAAATCTTGCGTAAAATCTTGTTATGCAAGGAGTTATCAAGGAGAAGGGATGTCTGCTAAAGCATGTAGTAGGATGTTAGCAAAGATGATGGAAACCTGCTGAAGTAAGTGAGCTCTGCTATGATAGGGGCTAGCAGAGAGCTATGTCATACGCAGCCTTAATAATCTTTATCTGATTCTCATGCTCAACATCTTTGTTGATGCAAAAGTACATTATATTGAGAACTTGTACTATGTTATGTGCTTTGTGCTTTTTTGTTAATAAACGATATGTGAATCCATGTTGACATGGTTCTCTTGTTCAACATATAATTGATAGACTTTTTCTTAGGCCTTGTTTGGCAACCCTTTTACAAAAAGCACTTTTTAGATGCTATAAAGAAATGTGTCATATACAAGGTATAAAAAATCGGCCGATACCGATATATATCAGTTTCTCGGCAAACCAATACGTATCAGTATCCCAATTCAGGTATCCGATATGGGCCCATATCAAGTATCGGCCAATACATTTCAGTTTCGGCTGCGACGTAGACTTTTCCTTAAAAAAATAAAATAAAAAAGGTCGATATGTATCGATATCGGCCGAGTCGTATCGGTCTTGGGCAAACCGATACCCGAGACCGATTCCGATTTTGATACCTTGGTCGCATACTCACATGTTGTTTCTCAAATACTGTTTCTCGAAAAACTCTATCACCAGCAGAAAATGGTATTGAGTGACAAGCAACATCTGGAAACTTGTCAACTCAACACCATTGTTGGTTAGACATGTCAAGCCCCCCTCGAGTGAAATGTGCTTTTCACCCAACATCTTTCCCTTTGCTAACTTTTGGAAAAGGTTGCCAAACAAGGCCATAGCTATTTAATAGAAGTCAGTTTCTGAAGGTAAGAGTTGTACCTCTTTTTTCTTAAGATAGTTACAATTATCAAGCCACTCACTTACGTGCCACCTGATCATGTGATTAGATACCACATGGCAGCATATTAATGTAGGATTAGGTAAGTTATTTGTCTTTAGTACCTCTTTACCTGTATTATTTTAATTATATCCTTCTTTTCACGTAATTTTTTAATCAAATTGGAGCATTTGATTGGCAGATGTACGAAAAGAAATCTAAATGCGCCAACGTGCACAATATATGCCTTTAATTAGGGTGTGTTTGGATACAAGGAAAACGATGGAATCCGCAATGGTTGGATCTACAAATCCGTCATTCTCTACCGGGATGGAATCTCAAGGGTTGGATCTATAAATCTGTCATTTTCTACCGATTGGGTGTAACTTATACGTCGAAAAATAGTCCTCCATGTTTTGCTATTTATTTTTAGTTTAAAGTATGAGGATACCCTACAAAATTTCAATTAATTTGTCCAACCCTTAGAAAATGGTATTAAATGTTTCCTTAAGTTAAGCAATGCTCAGTAGCTTCATGCAATTTGTAATACTATCAATATGACAACCCAAAATAGTGAAAATAATGGAAAATGAAGGGTTTCTTTGATAAGCTTGGCATAATAAGTTGACAAGTGGCATCACTGACTTCTAATTTTGAAAGCATTAAACTGATGCCACGTGTCATTAGACGATTAGACGATGCAGGGGCATGTATTTTGTGAGTCCTAGTTGTTGTAAAAATTGCTTTCTTTTCTTAAAGAGTGCATTAGTCACTAATATTTTGAGCAAGACCCTAAATCTTAAACCTTAATCAAGGTATCAAAAATTGGTCGATACCAATACGTATCGGTCAATACTTATCGGTTTACCAATGTATCGGCAATATGTATCATTATCCAAACTTAGGTATCCGATACCGTATCGGCCGATATGGGCTCGTATTGGCCGATATGTCTCAGTTTCGTCCGAGACATAGACTTACCCTCTTTTTTTCTTTTTTTTTAATAGGTTGATCGGTATCGGCCGATACATATCGATCTTGGGCAAACCGATACTGATTTTGATACCTTGACCCTAACAATGGTTCACAGGGATGCAAGTTTTGAACACAAAATCAAAATCGACCCAAAACTGAAAAAACCTATTGTCCATATTCGTCACAAAACTGAAAAAACCGAAACCAATTTTCAATCAATTCAATTTAGGTTTTAGATGGTCAGAACTGAAAAACAATTGGATAAGTTTAGAAAACGGACCCAAAAACGAAAAAAAATCAGAAATTTTTTTTTTCAAAAATCAAAAAACACTTGACTAAAAAAGAAGAAGAAAAAGAACTGAATCGAACTAAACCAATTTCGGTTTGGTTTGATATGGAGTTTATGAAATTTAAGCGAACCTAAAACCAAAATTTTCAGTTTCGGTTCAGTTCGGTTAACCGAAGATGCACATGTAGTCAATCGTTGCCTCCATTGACTGTGGAGTTGCTTTATCCATTGGATAGGATCACACTTTTGGGTACATTTGGAACCATGGTTCAAAATTTCGGCCGAAATCTTCATATTTTCGGTAATTTCAGCACTATGGGATAATTTCGGCCAAAATTTTGTTCCAAAATTTCAGTTTCGGTCCCCATCGAAACCTAAACGAAATTCGATATTTTGATCCTTGTTTGGAACTATTTTTCTTCAAGTGCATAATGTTAATTCTCAAAAATTCGAGACATATCGAAGAGGGCCGATACGATGTCTCGCTTCTTGGTGAGACGTCGTCTCGGCAATATAGCGTGATACCATAGATGGAGTTTAAAAGTCTTACACTATTAAAATTTGTGTTTGATCTTACACCATTAAGGCGCACTTCACTGTTATGTCATATGACACATATTTGTAATCAATCTAAACAGTCCAAGTGGAGTGGTTGTCTATCGTCTGAACATATCTCCAACTATAAGAGGTTGCAAACTGTTCGATCGATTAGCATTAGCCATTAAAAAATAAGAAAAATAGTATAAATTAGAGTGCAAGGATCTAATAAAGTTTGTTTATCTCTGTGTCTCAAGGAGAGGGGCCATGGTCAGGTCCTACGAGATAGAATCAGATTTTCAATCCTACCATCCACTGCCCTTAGAAATAGGAGAATCTTGACTTTCTTGGTTTTCACTTTTTATGGCATGATGCGCAATCAAGATTCTCTTATTTCCAAGGGCAGCTGATGGGGTAGGACTAGAAATCCGATTCTACCTGGTAGGACTTGACTATGGCCTCGGGGAGAGACTTGGTATCATTACCATCTCGCTTAGCACCGAGACACGAAAACTCTCGTCTCCAATATTTAAAATCATCTTCAAGTGTGCCACTTAATGCTAATTAAGGACTCAATCTAAAGATCTAATGGTTCAAGGATTGCATCGAAGATAACCCACCAAAGGGTTGACACAGGGGTTGGCGACTGAAGTATGCTCCCCAAGGTCGTGAGTTTGAGTACTAACTCGTCTTCTCTTAACAGGATGCTTTGTAAGGTGTGTAATCTGTGAAATACTCGTGGTATGGGATACCCTAAGTTATAATCATAATAATAATAATAATAATAATAATAATAATAAAGATTACATCGAAGATCAATGCTTCAAAATCAACTACTACAGGTTTATTATTATTGTTATTATTAGTTTATTACTATTATTATTATTATTATTGTTATTATTATTATTTTATTTGGATAGATAATCATGGGATTTAACTGCTACAAGATTTACGTAGGGGTGGAAGTTCAGTTAACCAAACCGTAACTGAAACCGAAATTTGGTTTCGGTGTCGGTTCACCTGAAACCGAGCGCTAAGAATGTTTCGGTTTCGATTAATCAATCTCTGCACTCCCCTGAATAGAAACCGAATCGATCCGACCCAGTTTTGGTCGGTTCAATTTTATTTTATTTTTTTATTTTTTATTTTTTATTTTTTGGAAAAGAAAATTTTCGTTCTTTCTAGTTTTTCGATTGTAGGGTCGGTTTTTCTCCCTACTCGTCGATTTTCGTTTTTTGGCACCCAAAATTGAAACCGAAGCGATCCAAAACCAGTTTCAGTTTTTTTGGTTTTGGATTGGTTTCAGGTCAGTATTTTCCAATTCAGTTTCATCGGTTTTAAGCTTTTCAGTAATTGTTTCCACCCCTAGATTAACATGTAATCATTTATTTTAAAGGCATAGATTACTTTAACTCACAATAGAGTTGTATTTTAGGCCGTGTTTGATAACATGGAAATGTAATTACATTGGAGGAAATGAAATTTAATTTTCAATTATTATTGTTTGATAGCTATGTAAGGAGATGGAAATGAAATTAAGTAGGCCCCGTATAGAAATTGAATTTTCATACACAAAGGCTGCGTATGGCATAACTCTTTGCTAGCTCCTGCCATAGTAGAGTTCACGTGATTTAGCAGGTTCCCACCCTCTTTGATATCATCCTAATACCTACATTAGCAGGTACCCCTTATCCTTGATAACTCCTTGCATAACAAAATTTTATGTAAGATTTACATGTTCAGCAATTCTACCCTCCTCCCTACTCACTTCTTGCCAGAGCAGATTTTATTTGCTATGGTAGGGAGTTAGTAGATAGCAGGGAGGTTGCTGCTAGAGCAGGTAAATCCTCATTTGAAGGGAGTTAAAAAAGTGAATGGGAACCAACTAAAATAGGTGAACTCTCCTGTGATAGGGGCTAGCAGGGAGCTATGTCATACACAGCCTAAGTCATTTTAGGAGGAAACCATTTTAACCTTTTAAGTGGCTGAAATTGAGTTTTCCACTAACAAAATAATGTGTTTTTTTCATTTCAAATCTGAAGTTACTTGTAAAAAAATTAAAATGAAATAAATAAATTATCTTTTTACTTTTAAAAAGCAACTTCCATTTCTATAATCATCATACCAGCAGGATCACTATGACTACCACATTATCTACATCATACTCTTTTTAGCTAATATTTGACTTTGGTCAAATTTGAATGTTAATCAAACTTTAACAAGATTTATAAATTATTTAAAATCTTGACTTTTGATCAAATTTTGACTATTGAAACGTGATAATAAGTTGTAAGTTAGTAATACATTATCAAATTTTTAGGAGTCAAAGGTCAACTTCAAGGTCAAAGTTTGAGTTTTAATTAAAATTTTACTTTTTATTAAACTTCGACTCCTATAATTTGATAGCGAAAAAAGGATACTGTTGTGTTGATCAATAATGTGAGACTAGATTCTCAATTTCATTAGTCAATAGTTTTACCTTTAGTCAAACATTGACTTTCGATCAAACTTTGACTTAAATACAAAATTTATTTTTAGTCAAACATGAAACCGACTTATAGAGAGAGTCTACTACTACTACTACTACTACTACTACATAAATTTATACCATATCAGTGCAATTTTTTCTTGGTCAAAGTTTGACTTTTATCAAAGTTCTATTTTTTATAAAAAGTTATAAATTTTAATTAATGAAATATTATAATTAAAAATATCTATTATTATTTTAATTTATAACTTTAAAATATATTGCCTCATTTTTATTAGTCAAAGTTTGACTTTTATTTAAATTTTGACTTTGGTCAAAATTTGAGAAGTATATCTTGAGAGTAGATAGTGATTATTACTATGTTATTTATATTTTGGTAATGTAGATTTTTATCAGTCAAAGTTAAATATTTGGTCAAACTTTAATTGTATAACATAATTTGATTTTTTCGTACTTTTGTAGTCTCAATGAGATTATCATCTTGTTAATTTATTATTTTGTAGTATATTATCAAATTTTATTTTACTTTTTTAAATATTTGGGCAAAGTTTGACTTTTTAAAAAGTTGATATATAGTCAAATATTTTTCTAGTGTAATCTAGCGATGGATATAAATACTATTATGTTAATTTGTAGCTTGGCAATACATTACCGAATTTTCTATTTGTCAAAGTTGAACTTTTAAAAAAAATAGATTTTCTTTTTACATGTTACCTTATAGTGCATACTAACATTTACTATATAGCTTTATACTTTCGTCTTAAAAAATTTTATTGGTCAAAGTTTTATGTTTGATCAAAGTTTGACTTTTATTAAAAGTGAATATTTGATTAAATTTTGACTAGTGTTAAAAATTTTATTGATCAAAGTATTTATTAACGATGTATATAAATATTGTTATGTTAATTTGCTGTTAAACTTTTGTAACTTAATGGTACAATGCAAAATTTTCTTTTGGTCAAAGTTTGACTTTTATAAAAATTTAATTTTCTTTCAACGTATAACCTTACAATAGATATTAACATTTACAACTTTATTTTTTAGTTTTATATATTTTTATTGATCAAAATTTTAAGTTTGGTCAAGTTTGAGTTTTTATTTAAGTTTGACATTTCAAACTCTGACTTATGTAACTAAATAATAAATAGTGATTACTATTTTGTTAAATTGTTACGTAATAGAATATCATTAAAAAACTTATTGTTTAATATTTGACTTTTATTATAATTTTGATAAAAAAAGGAGTCAATCTATGACTAATGCAACACGAAGTGATAAGTTAGATATTTTCCTAAATAAATTTTTTTTCTTCTTTTCTCACTAAATATTTGTTCAAAATAACTTTTACTTTTATAAAAGTAGAAAATATATGATTCAAATTTAAAAACTCATTTTCAAATTCATTTTCAAACAAACTAATCAAATAAGAGAAATAAATTTCCAAAGAAAGTCATTTCTCAAACACACTAATCAAACAGTGAAAATTTCATTTATAGATGAAATCATTTTCCAAGAAATCAACTAGGAAACCTCTTTGGAGTTTCCTTGCTATCAAATAGGGCCTTCGACAATGTACATTTGGTCCTTTTGCAACAAGTGATATACTTGATGAAAATAATGCCATATGCATGGTGACAAACTTCGCTTTCAGTAATTTTTTGGTAGGGTCCTTTCAGTAAATTTCGGATTAATTTCGATAACTTTCATGAAATTTTCGGAGATTAAAAAAATAAAAAATATATATTTAATGTTTAAAAAATTTATTAAAATATGTACTAAATTAATAAAAGATTAAAAATATTTTTAAAAAATTCAAATATAAATATAAAATTTTTTTTATAAAAAATTACCGAAATTTTCATTAGATCCCCATTTCGGCAAAATTTAATTTGTCAGTATGGCCTAATTAGTGATCCTTTAAATTTAAATTTGGAAATGGGGCAATTGCCATGTACCAAGTCAATGATCAGATGGCTATGATTGTTTGACGAAATGACTTTTGCGTTGCAGGCTACTTGCCGCCAGTGAACCTCGAAGAATTTTTACACGGGTCATCTTTATTTTTCCACGCTGTTAGTGTCGCCAGGTAGGAATAATCAATTTTTTGTTATCATATATGATAAAGGGTAACCTGAGCACTGCCATTAACTGTGGCCTTTTGAACCCTAAATAGGAGTGCCAATGGGCCAGGCCGGACCGGTTCAGGCTAGACTTTGAACGACTAATTTTTAATTGTGCTAAAAAATGGGCCCAACCCAGCCCATTTGATAATCGGTCTGGTCTGGGCTTCGGCCTGATTATTAATTGGGTTTAATGCCATAGCTTGAATCCGCCCCAAATTGAATCGGGCCACAGCTAGCCCAACCATTTACCATTTAGATAGTCAAGGTTTGGATTCATGCCGGGCATGATTAGCTTGATTCTTCATCGGGCCTAAGCCCGATTATTAAACGGGCAAAGATATGGGCCCGAGTGGTCATTACAAAGGCCATTATGTAGGCGCAAATCAATGAAAAGCCAAAAGTCATTTCAAAGAAAAAATAAATTACGGTATCGGCGTAGCGGTCCTCCATGGACCGATACCCGATTTGCTACCTTGGTCAAAGCCATAGTTAGGGAGTTACTCTAATATGGATGGTAGTGCACTGAGGCTTAATTCTAATCTCTATACATTCTAATATGGATGGTTGTGCGGAGGGTGGCAATGGGACGGGCTGGGGCTCCGAATTCTACTATAATCAGGCCAAGGCTTGGGCCTAGCTTTATTCAAAAATGACAAAAATCCAAGCCCAAGCCCAGCCCATTTCCACCCATAGATTTAGCATTGATGCTTAATTCCAATCTTCTTATGAGCGTGATTCCCCAACTACAGCATATGCTAACTATGGGTTGCTAATTGGACAAACTGCATTGAAAAAAAAAGGTTAGTGGTGCCCGAAACCGAATTCGAAAATTTTATTTTTGGTTCGATTCAATCGTAAACAAAACAAATTGGTTTGGTTTTGGTTCTTTTATTAATTTTATTTTTATTTTTGCAACTGACACTGAATAATCGAAACACGAAAATTGATTTTTTCGGTTCAGTTTTAGATTTTTTTATTTTTATTGTTTGTATTTTTAAGCTTTTTTTTTCTCAGATATTTCAGCCTAATTGATTTTCGGTTTTCGCCACCCAAAACCAAAACCGTACCGAACCATAACTGTTTTAATTCAGTGCTATTCGAATTGGTTTTCGGGCAGGTTCAGGTCACCTTGGTTCACTCAGTTTTCAGGTCGGGTTTAAGTTTCGGTCAAAAGTTGCAACCCTAGCTGCATGCCCAATTCCACGTAATTAATAGAAGCGTAGGAAACCTTCCAACCTTGCTTAAAAGTGGGCTGTCTAGGTCCCTATCTACTGCAAAGACTGGTGGCAGTTGAGTCCTAATTATAGCTATTTTTTTGCTAAAGAACAATCTATAGAAACTAAATTAGTAGTGCTCCAATAACATCTAATTCCACTATGAAACTAATAAATGTCTTCAAGTCCTACACGAAACTTAAGAAGAAGATGACTTAATTAGATATAAGAAGATAATTTTCTAACTCAAATAAGCCCTTAAAATAGTATTTATTTTCCAGGTTAGAATAAGTTTGAGATAGGGTCTCCCGAGTTCGATTTAGTCGGTTTGGACTAAAACCATAAATCAAACCAATTCTAATTGGTTTCTAAAAGTTCAAATCAAACCACACTACAAAAATTGAGACTATTAGCGATAGTCAAAAACTGCCGCTATTAACAAAATATTGCCGCTAATAGTCTTAATAATTTTTTTATTAATAACGGCAGTTGTTTGGAAGCAAAAAACTGCCGCTAATAGTCTTATTTTTTGTAGTGCCAAACCGTCCAATTGTTTTAGCAAACCAACCCGATTCTATTCGGTTTCAGTTTGGTTCGGTTTTCCTATAAGTTCTACTTGCACATCAAAAATTTCCAATTTCTCAACTTGTTTTACATTTTTATTATTTTCATTTTTTTTCCGGAGTACCCTTTCTCAAAACAAATAACAAAAATAAATACATTACATCCACTCTAATTAATCAGAGTTTAGATAAAGAAGAATACTTAAAGAGATGAATATATATATATATATATATATATATATATATATATATATATATATATATATATATATATATTAAAAAAATTTACTTGCAATCAGTTCGGTTAGGTCGCTTTCGGCTTGGAAAGGCCAGGAATCGAAACCAAACCGAAATTTTCGGTTTTTCCTTTTCCCAAACCGGTACTCATCCAAATCGAACCAAAACCAGCAGTTCGGTGTGATTTGAACGGTTCACCCCAAACAATGCACAACCCTAGTTTTAGAGCATTTTTCAAAGTTGTAATTGTAAGATATGAGACATTTTAGAATTTTAGGCTCCTTTATTTTCAACCTAAGATTCTTCCTGTCAAACCTACTTTTCATGTGTTTAAATTTGGGTTGCTTTGAATCAGATGATGGAGATTATTTTTCATCCCAATCTTTGACAATAGATCTGAAGATCATGTGTTTGTCATCAAATGGTCAAATTTGATTCCGGCGGACGCACATCCCAAAAATGAATATGATCATAGACGTATATCAAATGTGGTTCCCGAATCACTTTTTGGAATATGTGTCCAATGGAATCAAAATTTGATCATCTAATAATAGGAGCATGATCTCAATATCTATTGTGTCTAAGATTGAAATGAAAAATCTCCATCATCTGATTCAAAGTAGTCAACAGATCAAACATGTGAAAATTGGGTTAAGAATATTTTGGGTTGAAAATAAAGGTCCCCCCTTTAGAATTTCCCATCACCAATTTTTGGCACACATTATGATAAATTTGATCTAATATAGACTTTTCAAGTAAGGGTTTTTATTAGATAAATGGGCCGTATTATTGGTGCATGAGTGCCACATTTGGGTGCACTTTAGGAGGTGCTGAAATGCATATGTTCACAACTAAATATCTAATTCTAGTTTGAACCCAATAGTGTGTTGCTTTCCTCACATGAGAGAAGAAAAAAATGAGTCTCGATATAAAAGAAGATAATTTTATGACATAAGTAAACTTCTAAAATTATCTCCTTATTATGCATCTAAACTCATTTTTTTCTTCCACCCTCATGTAAGGAAAGCAACACACTTTCGGGTTCAAACTAGAACTAGATATTTAGATGCGATCATATGCATTTCAGCGCCTCCTAAAGTGCACCCAACCATGACACTCCTGCACCAATTATACGGCCCATTTATCTATCTAAAATGAAAAAGGAGATAATTTTATGACATAAGTAAACTTGTAAAATAAGATAGAGCTATAAACCGAATAAGATGGAGAATTTTGGGCACTATTATTTACAATCTAAGATTTTTCCTTCTTAACTCGGATTTCACATGTTTAAATCATTGACTAATTTAATCAGATGTTAGAAATTATTTTTGTCACATCCTTCTACACAATAGATCTTGAGATCTAGGTCCTACCATCAAATGATCAGATTTTGATTTCACATGACACACACGCTGAAAAGTAATTCAAAAATTATGTTTGATGTACACCCATGATCGTGTTCAATCAAAATTTGACCTTCCTCAAGATCTATTGTGTCGAAAATTGGAATAAGAAATAATCTCCATCATTGATTCAAAGTAGTCAATTATTTAAGCACCTGAAACTTAAGGAAGAATCTTGAATTATAAATAAAGTTACAATTTTCAAAGTCATAATGTGTTGTAAGAGATGACATAGTTGGAATTTGATGTATTCGGATGTGGAAAATATGGCTACAAACTTTTAGGCCATGTGGCATACGTTTTGTGAGAGAATTAGAATCATCCAATCAATGCATCTTATTATTAAACATTAAAAATTATGAATAATCGTTCATATTTGAGTGCATAAATTGGATAATTCAAATTATCTTATGACTGATATTTGCACTCATAGAATTCAATATATGAGACACCACTCCAATGGCTTGGATTGCCCAAAGTATGAGCCGCATGGCTTAAAAATAAAGCTGTCATGGCTCTATCTGTCATGTACCACTGATAGACAGTTCATTAATCCAAATTAAGAAGGGAAGCCGATATCCTTAATCCTCACTTTTATGATGGTCGCAAAAAGTTATTTAAGAATCACGTTTGATAGTACACACATGATCAAAGTCTCTTTCAGGATGTATGCTACTGAATCTATTGTGTGCAAGGTGACACACAAACGAATCTCCATCGTCAAATTCAAAGCAAAATCAAAAGTTTTCGCACGTCTAAACCTTGGTTGTTGGTTGCAATGAACACAGATGTGTTGCAAATAATGGTATCCTTCATTGAACTTCTACTTTTAGATTGATTTAAAAAGATTAAAATGCCAAGTGACATGCTATATAAGCATGACGTGTAAGGTACTAATGAATAGATTCAATGTCTAAACACTTGCACAACTTGCAATATGGTAGGTGGGTAAAGCGATGGCGCACCTCATTGTCTACGTGCATGGCAATGCTTTACCCAAAATCTAACATGAAACGTTACATGGGGGGAGCTTTTTGAAGAATTAAAGTGGGATGCCACCAACATCAATAAATGAAACCCTAGTTGGCCACACCTTTTTACGTCAAAGTGAAGGTATCAAATTTAGTATCGTTATCGGGTATGGGTTCTATCTTGGACTGATATGTTTCGGCTAATACCAATGCGATATCGGTGATATTGAAATAAAAAATGATTGTATTGGACGAAATCGATACAATATAGGCTACTGTTCAGACAATATCAATTGACAATGATATTGATAGTTTGATACGAATATCACCCCAATACCCGTATCGGGGCTGTATTAGAAACAGATACGTATTTGTATTGGGCAAGCTTTGATACCCTGATCAAAGTATTGAACACATCTTTGACCAATCGACATCATCCATGACATAATATCACATGAATTAATATCAACTTGAAAATGATATCAATTCATTGAAGAATTTGAACCTTTCATACTATATAATATAGACGGTGGCTCATACCTAATAGAGTATTTTAATTGATATCTTCGGATTAGATGGTACGAATCCTTTTAAGGCATATTACAGAGATTGTGACAACGAGTCATTAGCTCATTATAGACGTTGACGAGGACTTATCATAGATTTGAGAAAAAAGGAAGCATCAAACCGGTCATGACAATCCACTCGCGCTCCAAAACCCTTGTTATAAAAGTTAGCTATTATAATCGCAAGTTTGCGGTTGGACTAATCTTTCACGGATGTCATTGCCCCTAACAATGAGTGTTTCAAGCTTTATGCACCTTACATGACACGAGTCGTTTTGAACTCACGACCTTGAGGGAGCATACGCAATCCTTTCTTCGCCTTCTTGTGATCCCTTATTATAGTTTAACACTATAAAAAATAAGATTATTTAGCGACAGTTAAAAGCCGAAAAAACTGATATTAATACCATTGCGGCTAATAGTCTAAATACCCTCTAAGGCTCTAATCGTCTTTTTTTTTGTGTAAACATTTACGGTGTCGTTCTATGGATTAAATTATTTGAAAATATCACTAGAGCACAAAAAAATTAATATAACACTATTGTAGGCTATTATAATAACTTTATAACATGTTAAAAAAAAAAAGAGGCTTCTGACCATGCCTCAAGACCAACTGAGCATCATACGGCATTCATCACGAGGATCGGGTGTCACGGATACTTGGATAACATCGATCAAATACCACAAAAAAAATTTGGGTCTGATCCGATGCATTCTTACAATTAAGAATGTAGCCAAAAGTGCTCAAATTCAATACACCTGGTTTGTAAGGCGTCACCTTAGCTCTCACCCATGAAATAAGGATCACAAAAAGTCTTTTTTTTTTTTTAAAGAGCCACATATCCAAAACGTGTGTTTTTTGAATGTCACATGCCACACATGGCATTTGATTTGGCATCCTGGTGCAGCCCTCTAAAGCTGCATCCGAATGTATTTCCCTGATTTCTAAGATAAAAATTATATTAATTTGTTTATAAAAATATTTATAAAATTTAAGGAAAATTATAAATAGATGACAGATTTGTTGAGGACAAAGTACAGGCGGCTGACGTAAGCGCGACTTGATTGGATGCACCGACTTGCATTAATTGATCCCTACTGCACTTACAGCCAATTACGTCACGCCACATCAGCTGCGTGCACTTTGTATAAAATTTGTCCTACATATAACACTGTCCAAAATTTAATACTTCATAAAATCATCTTCTCTCAACCTCAAGGGGTGAGGTGAGATCGCCAAGTACCTCCTTTCAAAAATAGGAGACCTGAGTCCGAATCCCCTCTTCCCCTTGAGGCCACCCTCGTAATTACATGCACCCTCAAATAAATATTTATGAAATGCATGCTTTATAATAATTCTTGTAGATATATGGTATTTATATTTTGCTCCCGTGTTTCACCTATTTACATGACGGTTTCTATCTATATGTTTTCTTTGCATTTAACCCCCTCCAATGATGAATCAATCATTGACTATTACAAAACTAAATTTTGACTCTTTGGAAGCAGATGATGAAAATCATTTTATACCATAATTTTCTATCCAATAAATTTTGAGGTCATGAGTCTATCATCAAACGGCCAGATTTTGATTTACGTAGCACACATATTGAAAAGTGAACCAAGAACCATGTTTGATGTACACCCACGATCATGATTACTTTTTATATTATCTGCCACATGAAATTAAAACATGACTGTCTGATGGTAGACTCATAACCTCAAGATTTATTGGGGAGAAAATTATGATATAGAATGATCTCTATGATCTGATTCCAAACAGTTAAAGTTTAGTTTTATAATAGTCAACGATTGATTTATTACTGTACGGGAAAAAATGCAAAGGAAATACAAACACAGGGGCCACAGTATAAATAGGTGAAATATGACGGGAGAGTGTAAATAAGATATATTTTAGGTGATAAATGCAAAAACCCCTAAAATTTTAAATAACACATGAAATGTACACGGGCTATAAATTGAACTTTTATTACACAATAACTATATGAGTACTTTTAAATTCACCCACAAAATCTTTGAGTTCACCCACGCCGAAACACATTGAATGCATTGAATCAGACGATGGAGATTGTTTATTATCCCAATCTTTCACACGATGGATCTTTAGATCATGGGCGTTCCATCAGACTGTCGATTTTAATTTCATATGGTACAAACTAAAAAAAGTGACCTTAAAGTCAATTTTAAGCGTGCATGTGATGTTAAGGTCACTTTTTCTGAAATGTGTGCTACGAAAAATAAAATACTGATCGTCTGATGGTATGCTCATGATCTCAAGATCCGTCATGTAAAAAGATTGGAAGGATAAACGATCTCTATCATCTAATTCAACGCGGTCAATGTGTTTCAGCATGGAAGAACTCAGATTCCGTGGGTGGATTTAAAGGTACTCTAACTATATAATTATGTAAAAGCTTTGATCATTTAACATCATTGAATCCTAAGATAAATGGTAATGCATGCCATAATGCCTTGGTTATTTATGATGTAACATTTATATCACACAATTCTATTAGGCTGCGTTTGGGAACAAGCATTTGCATTTGAGAATTTTAAATCCAAACATTTCAAATCTAGGTGTTTCAAATTCAGAATTTGAAATATTTAGATTTGCAAATCTCTTGTTTGGATGTTTGAGCATTGCATTAGGATTTGGTCTAAAGATTTATAGATACTTCATTTGACTATTATTTTTTTATAAAAATAATTTATATTTCATTGGTTTCCTTCATTTTATGTAGGGGTGAAAGTTCTATGAGCCGAATCAAAATTGAAACTGAAAATTTCGATTTTGGTGTTAGTTCACCTAAAATCGAACCAAAATCGAAATGTTTTGAGTTCGGTTAACCGAATTCCCCACCCCTTGAACAAAAGCGACCTATTTTTAATTTTTTTTGAATATATATATATATTCGATTTTTTAGCTTAGGGTCGATTTTCATTTTATTGGAAATTGATTTCTCTTGTTTGATAACATGAAAGTGTAATTACATTGGTGGAGTAAAAATTGTGTTATAAAATCAAAGTTTGACCAAATATCAAACTTTGATCACTGATAAAAAATTTCATTACTAAAATACAAATAATACAATAATAAGCTTTATCTACTGTCAAGATACACTTCTCAAATTTTGACTAAAGTCAAATTTAGATTAAAAGTCAAGCTTTGACCAATAAAAATGAGACAATGCATTTTAAAGTTATAAATTAAACAATGATATATATATATATATATATATATATATATATATATATATATATATATAGTATTCCACTAAGTACAATTTATAACTTTTTATAGAAAATCAAACTTTGAAAAAAGTCAAACTTTGACCAAGGAAAAATTATATTGATACAATATAAATTTATATAGTTGCAGAGTCTATCTATAAGTAGGTTTCGAGTTTGAGTCAAAATAATTTTTGTGTAAAAGTTGAAGTTTGATCAAAAGCCAAAATTTGACCTTTTGTCCAACTTTGATCAATAAAAATGAGGCAATATATTTTAAAGCTAAAAATTAAACAATGATAAATATTTTTAATTATAGTATTCCAGTAATTAAAATTTATAACTTTTTATAGAAAATCAAACTTTGACAAAAAGCCAAACTTTGACCAAGGAAAAATTACACTGATACGGTATAAATTTATATGGTAGTAGACTCTATCTATAAGCATGTTTCGAGTTTGACTCAAAATAAGTTTTGTGTAAAAGTCAAATTTTGACTTTGACCTCTAAAAATGAGGCAATGTATTTTAGAGTTACAAATTAAACAATGAGAGATATTTTTAATTATAGTAATCCACTAATTAAAATTTATAACTTTTTATTAAAAATCGAACTTTGACAAAAAGTCAAACTTGATCAAGGAAAAATTGTATTGACACGGTATAAATTTATGTAGTAGTAAACTCTATTTATAAGCAAGTTTCGAGTTTGACTAAAATAAATTTTATATAAAAGTCAAAGTCAGATCATAAGTGACCAAAAGTCAAAGTTTGACTAATAAAATTGAGATTCTAGTATCACGTTATAGATCAACATAGATTTTTTTGTTATGAAATTATAGGAGTCAATTTAATAAAAAGTAAAATTTTAATTAAAAATCAAAGTTTGACCTTAAAGTCAACCTTTGACCCTTGGTTGGGATTCTTCATGCCCAACCCAACCAAATCAGTCAAATATAAAAATACTTGGCTCAGGTGGGTCGAATATCAGGTCGAACCATACCTATGATAGCACTGAGTAATAACTTTTTATTTACAAAACATGACCAATTATATGATGGTGTAAGATTTGAATTTTCAAATAACGCCTAGAAGGTATTATTTACAAACTCACTTTTTTACATACAGACATGAATTTCTAAATTTTGATGGATTTACCAAATCCAAATCCAAACACAAAACTGTAGAACCAACCGGTGGATTTGGATTTAGAAGATTCAAGTCCAAATCCATGTTCCCAAACGCAGCCTAAATTAATTAATATTTTTAAAAAATAATATCAAAATATAATTTTTTATTTTTGATACGGCCATTCAGCCAATACAGCCTCAAAATCTAAAAAATGAGCACGTATACAAATGTAACAATGGTGGAGCAACGTGAGAAAGCACCTACTATAGTGATGAGGGTTAACTAAAAGAAGCCAATTAACACCTTATTAAGACAAGGGTGTGAGACACCGTGGAGGAACTACTCCCCCACATTGGAGGGAGCTTAACCGCACCTATTTTTTTCGCGCACACCATTTAAAATCACTTAATGAAAAGGCTTCGCATTTTGGGGATCCGCGTCATGTTAAAACGCCATCTTAATCATTTGATTTAAAGGTCATGATCTAAAGATCTTTCATACATAAAAAGGGCATGAAACACGATCTTTATCATTTGATTTCATGCAATCAATTGTTGAATCGAACGATGGCATTTAATTGCATTAAGTCATATGATAGAGATCATACTTCATGCCAAAGATCTTTAACACATGGCCTTCAAATTAGATGGCTTAGATGATGTCTTCACATGGTTGGTTCCCAAAATGCAAAGTTTCTCTATTTTTAGTGTGCGTAAAGAAAAAATTAGTGTACTCCTAGCATTGCCCAAAAAATATTTTACACATAAAACAAGGCTTTAATTTGGGAGGTATACACCCGGGTGCATAGGGTAACCCGTGCGCTTGGTGGTCCGATCACACGCCATGCGGCATAACCAACCCAAAAACTGACTTAAAAAAAAAAAAAAAAAAAAACAAAAAAAAACAAAAAAAACTTTTTGGCTCTATGTTTGATGAGTCAAAGACAAGATAACGCTCCAAAACTTAGGTGCATTGATTTTCGTCAACTTTGCTTGTATTTTTAATGGTGGAAAAGTCATAAAAACATTTTCGTTTATTTGAATGGGATCTATTGACCTTGCCTTAAGTTGCCGCAGCATCTGATCCTCCCTATGGACATCACATGATTGCCACCTAATAGTGGGCGTTGAGAACCGCCGCATAAAATAATAATTAGTCATTGCAATTTACAAGTAATATATTTTAAAAATATTAGTATAAAATTTATTTTAAGGGATTGCACTCGGAAACTTGGCTCTTGCACTTAATTTAAAACAAACACCTGTAAGTTTCGTGACCTCTATTATTTGAAACACCATCTAAATCGTTTGATTTAAGCCATGATTTAAATATATTAAGTGCAAATGATTAGCACAAAACATAATCTTCGTCATGTAATTAACTATGGTCAAAGGCTATTATCTAATTCAATTGTTGATTGTAATAAATCATATGATAAACATAATTGTTGATTGTAATAAATCATATGATAAACATTATGTTTTGATCCAATCTTATGTACTAAATATCTTTAGATCATGAACTTCAAATAGAACAGCCCATATTGCATTTTCATCATCACATATCTCTAATATACTAAGTCTTTCTTTAACTTTGGAGCATCGATTAAAATGCGAGAAAATCAGTACGTATTGTCCAAGCAAAAAACCGATACGTATCGAACGATATGTACCGAAATAGTAATATATCGGACGATACATTGAATGTATCGCCCGACATTTACATATATATAAGACAATACGGTACATTTAATGTATCGTATCGTTAGGGTGCGATTCCAATACGTATCAGTATCGGACGATATTTTGATCCATGCTTTGGAGCAAGGGCTAAGTTTCCGGGTGCAAGGGCCAAGTTTTCGGGTGCAAGTAATGGCTCCTTATTTTAAATGTATGCTAGTCATATCTAATTACTCCTAACTTAAGGTCTTAATGGGCAGGTGGAACCTAAAGAGCTTGTATATTATAATCCCGGCCTCGCCCATGCTCGGCTCAAGTACAAATCACGTCCGGCTGGCCCACACATTTATAAGTGGGCCTACTTACCCTATAGTGGGCCAGCCCAAAATTTCTATAATAAGCTCAGCCGATCTTTAATCAGACTTTTGGAATTAGCTCTTATCCTGCCCAATTTATTGATTGGATCAGGCCAGCGGCCCAACCCTTTAATAAGTGAGATAGCGCATCTCATGGATCAAAATTTCAGCCGAAACGCATTAATTTCGATCATGCCCGAAACAAAATCCTCAAAAAATCGACTAAAATACAGAGGTAGCAAATTATCGGCCAATATTTTGCTACCTTGATAATTTGGGTTTTTTTTCAAAAAAAAATTGGGCACAAAAGTTTCGGCCTGGCCCTCAAAATAAGCGGGGCCAATTGAGAAAAAGGTATCAAGTTTTGCCTGATACCGATACACATGGGTATTACAAATGTCATATGTTTATCTACATTGTTAAACCATATTACAAAATCAAGTAAACTTCTCTCTCTCCCTCCACAAGGAATATTTTAAACATAGGACAAATTTAAGCTAGTGATATAGCGTAATATGTCTGATTGTGCGAACCTGCATTAATTATATCTCATCGCAACTAATTGTGTCATGCCCCATCAACGACCTGCATTTTGTTTGTCACAATTTTTCTTTTTAATGATGGCTTTCACTTAGTCAATTGCCACTAAAATTCGAGGAATTCAGCTACCGACATAAATCATCATAATCATAGAACGCGGGTAAAATCCCAATTATATTATAAATGAAGGAAAATTATAAATAGTGGACAAATTTATTGAGGATAAAGTGCTGGTGGCTCACATGGTGCAATGTGATTGATTGTACTAATTTGTATTAATTGAGCGCCACTCAAGGTATTAAAAATTGGCCGATATTATTATGTATCGGTGATGCATATCGTGTTTTGGACGATATTTCTTTGTTTCGATTAAGGCTTTTACTCTTTTTCTTTTTTTTTTTTTTTTTTTTTTTAATGGCTGATACGTACCGGCCGATTCCTATCAGCCTTAGCAAATTAAAACTCGAGGCCGATACTGATTTTAATACCGTCAGGCTACTGTAGTCGATTGTGTCAACCCACGTTAGCAGCCTGAACTTTGTCTATAGAAAACCTGTCTTACATATAACAACGTCCATAAAAGAACAACTGAAATAAATATTTATGATTTGGTGGGCCCGCAGCAGCCGCCAAGATCATACGGTTACTGATCATTGACGGCTGTAATGGAGGCAATGTGTACGGATTGCTGGCAAAAAGATTCTCTGCTCCTCCTAGGGATGCGAGCAATTCTACTGGGCGCCGTTTTCTACTGTCCACGTGGCAGTATTGGAGATCGTGTGGTGGTGGCTCGCCGTAATGCCAGTTGGGCAGTAAGGTTTTTACTTTTTAGCAGCTTTATAAATAAATTGGGTGATAAAAATTCTATGCCATTCGCATATAGCTTAATATGATTATCAGTTAGTTTTTAAATTAGAGTCTTACCTTGATTGATCAATAGCCATCATGATTTTAAATATCGGCCGATATATACAACTATACCGACTCATATTAGGTCATCGGACAATATAAATTGGACATCATTTGGATAAAATGCCAAAAATTCCTTTTTTATTATATTTTTATAATTTATCATTTTATAAAAATTAAAAAGGTGCTTAAATTAAAGTGACAAATTTCGTGGAAATTTGCTTAAAAGGGAGTCAAATGAAAATTTTAAGAACATTTTGATATTTTTTGGCAAAATTTTAGTTATTTTATTTTATTTTATATATATTTTAAATATATTAGTAATTTAATATATATTATAGTAATTTAAAAAAAAAAAAATTTATATATTTTAATCTTCTAAACTTTCCCAAAATTTCATTTTCTGAATAAGCGGTTCTAATTTTTATTAATGTATCCTTTTGATGTGATGACCTCGTCAGCGACTATTATGATGTATCCAAATCTATGCAATTTATTATCCGCTATTATATTTTTCTTTTTTTAACAACTAATATTGAAATCACCCATTTTAATGGTGAAAGATCATTTAAAAGTTGGCTTTCATTTCACACTGCATCACCAATGCGACTAGGTCTCGGGTTCAAACCATATGTTTGACCCAATATTTGTCTTATATTATATTAGGGATATATATCGTATCCAATGGAGCCTAACCTCATACATACAGGCTGATTTGTGTCGGATAAAGTTTTTAAAAGCTATGGACATAAATATTGTTCAAATTATTAGTCAAATATCGGCTGGTACTTATGCAATAGTAGTTTTTACTGAATTCTTAAATGTTTATTTGAATGTAAATAAATCTCAAATCTTTAATCATTGATCAGATGGTGACTAATACTTTTAGTTGTCGATTATATTAATTATATTATTTTGGATATAATTATTCTACACCGAATATTATGAACACTCTTTTCAGTGGCAATATCTTGAAATTTAGAGAGAACAACGGCTATTTTGGAAATAGAATAAGCTTTGTTAATATGTTTACGAAAATACCCCATTGAAAACGTTTAAATATATATATAGATATACTACATGGCAGTCTCGTTACGCATGGTGTACTGTCGGTTTGTCGGTTTGGTTCATACAAAAATTCGGAAAAGTTCGGTTAATATAAAGGATAGTAATAAATTATAAATATATATGTTAACACATGATTTTAAATATCGATATCGGTCAATATGTATCAGATTAGGCCCTTTTCTAAATGATATATATATATATATATATATATATATATATATATATATATATATATATATGGATTTAAATCGAATAAAATATATAAAAAAAGTATCCTTTTGGCACATTTTTTATTATTTTATTTATTTCCTAATATTTAAAAAATTAAAAAAAAAATTCTAATATTGTTCAATTTTGCTAATATTAATAATTTTAATATTACTAAAGAAACATTAGCCCACTTGTTACACTCTAATGTGAGGGAGAAGGTGGTGAGTTCTATTTTCGTCCTCTACGTTGTTTCCCACCCCCCTATCTCACCACTATAGTTGGTTCTCTCTCTCCTTCTCTGCAATTGTCACATGCATATGCATCTCTGTTCCTCGGTTGTTGAGATTGTCTCGACTGATTAATTGTTTAAAAATATAAAAAATTGATATTATTTTCCCAAAATTTTAATTATTTTATAAAATTGCGGGACATAAATGTTATATCATAAACACCCAAGGCATTATGGCATGCATTACTACCATTTGGGGCTATGTCACATACATTATGGCATGCATTAGAGCGTACATGACCATCATAAATACCCAAGGGATTCAGTGATGTTTAAATGAACAAAGCTTTTATATATATATATATATATATATATATATATATATATATATATATATATATATATATATATATATATATATAAAATGTATTTCACTTTAAGCTTTGGATAAAAATCACATTCTTACATTTGGGGCCATGTCACATACATTTTGGCAAATCTAATTTTGGAAAGTGACTAAACTTTTTATGTAGATCCCACTAAGATCATCTCCAATAGCATATGTAAAGGATAATATACATAATGATTATGTAATTTACAAAATGCATTTTCACAAAATGCTTCAGGAGTATTATATTGTTTAGGGAATCATGTAGTAAAATATTATTTTTTGAGGAAGAAAAGAGCTATTGTAGAGAGAGAAAGTTGTTGTAATAAGAGAGAAAAGAGAAAATGATCACTCAAAACATAATGCTATTTATGTAAAAAAATATTTTATTTTTACATAATGCTATTTGCTTATCTATATTTAGGGAATACATTAGCATTCTGTAGTCTAGTAAATTTTACATAATTTGGTGGAGAGTGATTTTGCGAAAACCAATATAGCAAATGCCCTAAGAGAAGAGAATGGCCATTGAGAAGATTAAAATGTTCAATCTAGCGTAGTGTCTATATTGAAGTGCTTGGATTGAGTGGTACAATCTCTCCAATGATATTTTTTTTAGAAATCCTTTACTAAGATCATTAAAAATTAGTCACTATAAACATCTTGATCGATAATGAATACGTTAAGGTCTTAACTTGCAATCCAAAAGTTCCTATATATTAGTAGAGCAGGAAGTTAATTAGTTATTACTTTGAGGTCGTAAGTCGTACTACAACATTATGCTCCGTAATTGATATCTGCAGCGGCTCACTCTGTGACAGCTCTCACTCTGGATACCTCATTTAGTGCCTCCCGATAGCCCTTTCTTCAAGTTATCCCTTTTGGAGACTCCACAGACTGCTTAATTTGTGATGGCTTAATTTGGTACCCCTCTTTGTGGCCCCAAGTGGCGCTTTTTCCAAGTTGCCCCTTCTGTGATTCCAATTCAAGACGTAGTATTTAAGAAACGCTTGAGCATTAGTCAAAGTATCAAATATTAGTCGATACTGATACGAATCGGCGATACATATTGATTTTTTGGCTAACTAATACGTATCGGTCTCTAACTCGGTATCGGTCGATATATATATTGGGTATCGGCCGATACCTATAATTTTAAATTTAATTTTTTTTTAAATAGGCAGATACGTATCAATCGATTCGTATTGGTCCTCCAAGGACTGAGATCCGATACCAATCTTGTTACCTTGGCATTAATAGGGTGAGAAGTTAATTCTTTACTCTTTTGACGCTGTAATAGAAAATAATATGCCACTTGTCACCATCTTGTTTAAAAGTGATGGTGAATATCTAATTTTTGAACCCGAAACAATAAGTAATATTCCATCTGAACCGATCACGAAGTGACTCATAAACGGTGACAGATTCACTAATACATTTAGGGCACCATCTTATTTACGTGTTACTAATTTTATAGTATTTAGAAAATCCGTCATATGAATTTCAAACTGCTCCCCAACTTCTATTTAACCGCCCCGCTCACGCCCTTTGTCACTCGCGCTTCATCTTCTTTCTCTCTTCGCTCTCTTTACTCTCCTGAAAAACCACAATTTCTCACGAAAACCGCTTTTGGTATCCTTCTAAAACCGCTGAGTACCAACTAAACCACCTTCAAAAACCGCTTTTCTTATTCTCATTCCGCCTGAAACCCACCATTCCTTTTCCTCTCCGAAGCCCATTTCGTTTTGCATTTCAAAACCGCTGTTCTACAACAAAAACCACTAAAAGAACCTATTAAACAATCGTTTCTCTCCATTTGAACCTTCAAAACCGCTATGTCTCTTCTCTTTTCAACTACTCATGAGCCCTTTTCTCTTTAAAACCTCTTTTTTCATCTGAGAACACCTAATCAGTATCATTTTAGCCACCATTTATATCCATTTGAATCCACAAAACTGCTATTTTCTCTGTTTCTCGATTGCCCATTAGCAAAAATCTCCAATCATGTCGTCTGAGGTCGATTCCACTTTCTTTCTCCTAATGATCCCCAAAACAGCTTCATCACCCATCAACCAATTTCAGCTTATTGGCTTCTCTGTACTACTGATCGGGATCTTTGCCTTCTGGCTTGCGCCTGGTGGGCTCGCTTGGGCCCTGGCCAAGGCAAAATCTCAACCCGCTGGGGCCGCGATCCCCGGCCCATCTGGGCTCCCGCTCCTAGGCCTACTCGTCGCCTTCACGCGCGAAACCCCTCATCGAGCCCTCGCTAAGCTAGCTCGTGTCTTCAACGCAGTTCCATTAATGGCATTCTCCGTAGGCCTCACCCGTTTCGTAATTTCTAGCCACCCCGAAACTGCGAAAGAGATACTGAATAGTTCAGCTTTCGCCGACCGACCGATCAAAGAGTCTGCTTATGAATTGCTCTTCCACCGTGCGATTGGTTTCGCCCCTTTCGGCGAATATTGGAGGAACCTGAGGAGAATCTCGGCCACCCATTTGTTTAGTCCGAAGAGGATCGCGGGTTTCGGCGTGTTCCGTCGAACAATCGGGTTGAAAATGGTGGAAGAAATTGGTGGGTTGATGAGAGAGAAAGGAGAGGTTGAGGTGAAGAGAGTGTTGCATTATGGGTCATTGAATAATGTGATGATGAGTGTTTTTGGGAAGGAATTTGTATTTGAGAGGGATGAAGAGGGGGTGGAGTTGGAGAAACTGGTTAAAGAAGGCTATGAGTTGCTTGGGATTTTTAATTGGAGTGATCATTTGCCTTTGATGGGTTGGTTTGATCTGCAGGGGGTGAGGAGGAGATGTAAGAGACTGGTTACTAAAGTAAATGTTTTTGTGGGAAAGATTATACAGGAACATAGGAGGGGAAGGATTAATGGAGGTTTGAGTGAGGAGAGGGATGGGGAAGGTGATTTTGTTGATGTGTTGCTTGGTTTGGAGAAGGAGAACAGGCTTTCTGATTCTGATATGATTGCTGTTCTTTGGGTAAGAGCTTTAATCTTTATATATTTTTTGGAAGTTATTGGTTTTATTGCTGATCTATGATTGATGGTTTTATTCATAAATAAAATTTATTCATGTTCAGCTTATCTATTAAAAAAAAAAATATTTGTGTAGTTTTAGGAGAAATTATTGTGTATTGAATGCATGTCAGTCTAACAAGAAAACCAAACATATGCTTGGTGTGTATTTCAATATATGCTTGTGGGTTAGTATTTTTTTTTTCTTGTTTTAATTTTTCTAATTTATAATATCTTGGTTTAGTAGTTAGTACCAAATATTGATGGTAATTTCAATAGTTAATATTTTTAATTTTTACTGATTCTATTATGATTGATGTTCTTTGGGCAAGAGCTTTAAATCTTTTGTTTATTTTTTGGAAGTTCTTGGTTTTATTGATGATTTATGATTGTTGGTTATTTCTCAAAATATAAATTTATTTGTGTGTTTTAAATTTTTTTTTATTTTGTATTTCTTTGAATGCATTTTAGTCTAACAAGAAAACCAAGCATATATTAGGTGTGTATTTCATTATATGCTTGTGGCTTGTGACTTTTTTCTTTTGTAAAATTTCAAATTTCAATATTTTGGTTTTAGTACTAGTCATTGATGGTTATTTCCACATAAATATCTCTGAATGATTTTTTTAGTTTGTCTTGCATAGCTGTCTGGCACAGGTGAGTTAATTGGTTCCCATCCTCTTTTTCTAACTCCTTCCAAAGAAGGATTTACCTACTCTATCAGCAACCTTTATGCCCTCTACTAACTCCCTGGAAGAGCAAATAAAATCTCACTCTAGTAAAGAGTGAGTGGAGAGGAGGGCAGAACTGATGAAGAGGTTATTCTTGCATAAAATATTGCTATGCAAGGAGTTATCAAGGAGGAGGGCTACATGCTAAAGTAGGTTGGCATGACCTCAGCAAAGAGGTTGGGACCTGCTAAAGCAGTAGGGAACTGTGCTATGGCAGGCTAGCGCACAGAGCTATGCCATACACAGCCTTAATGTCTTTCTAGTTTCAATAGACTTGAATTGGAGTATTAAGCCTATACATATCAGTATTTCAACTGGGTTCCAATCCGATTCAATATTGGATACATCAGATAGCCAAGCGGCCGCCCAAATCAAACCTACCGGTAATTGAGTTCCTTTTTTGTTTTGAAAAATATATAAAAAAATGTTTGAGAAGTTTAAAATAATTTGCATTCAGAGAGCATTTTTGGGTAGTATGTCTGATGCCAATCTGATATGCATAGGCCGAAATGGGCTGATATGACCCGAGATTTCACTGATTTGAACATTTATTTGTCCCTAAATCGTATCAGGAGTAAAAATGTTGTATAAGGTGGGGGCTAACCCAACCCAATATAATATTGGCCGATCCTCCTGAATCGTGCTTGAATCAACCCAATATATATTGGCTCTCAAATAATTCATCCTATAATATTTCTTGCATTGCTGATTTGATTTATTCTTCCAAACAAATTCACTTTTATTCCGGTTTATTTTTTTAATTTTATTGTTCTAAGCATCTCAACAAAGAATCTGATACAGGCTATTTTCTGTAATCTTTCAGGAGATGATCTTCCGAGGAACTGACACTGTAGCGATCCTCCTAGAATGGATTATTGCGAGAATGGTCTTACACCCAGATATCCAATCCAAAGCCCAATCCGAAATCGATGCTATGGTCGGAAATTCCGGTCGACCTGTATCGGATTCCGACATTCCCAACCTTCCTTACCTTCAATCGATCGTAAAAGAAGCCCTCCGAGTCCATCCGCCGGGTCCCCTTCTCTCGTGGGCTCGCCTTGCGATCCATGATGTCCACATTGGGGAAAACTTTATCCTGGCCGGGACAACGGCAATGGTGAACATGTGGGCAATAACTCACGATGAGAAGGTCTGGTTTGAGCCGGAGAAATTCAATCCCGATCGATTCGCAAAGGAAGAAGTGAGTGTATTGGGATCTGATTTGAGGTTGGCTCCATTTGGGTCTGGAAGGCGGGTTTGCCCCGGGAAGGCCATGGGCTTAGCCAGTGTCCATCTATGGTTGGCTCAGCTTCTTCAGAACTACAAATGGCTGCCTTCAGAAAATGGAGTAGATTTGTCTGAGTGTTTGAAACTGTCTCTTGAGATGAAGAACCCCTTGGTTTGTTTGGCTGTTCCAAGGAGTTAAGGACATTTGATGACTTGTGGGAGGGGTGGTGATTCCATAAATCTCTTTGGTTAATAGACTGTTGGGTTTTAAATGCGGAGTTTAGGGTTTTAGGTAGGAAGTTGGAATTGGAGTTTTTAGGGTTTTAGTTATGGGTTAAGGGCTATTTCCGGTTGTTTTTGTGAGTTCCTTAGTTCTGTTCATCCTGTTTGTGTGTAGAGTTCTCATGCTTTGTATACAGCTTTTGAAATATATACAAGGAATTATGGTTTAATTTCTTTTGATATAGATATATTTTTTGCTAGAACGAATTTGTTATTTTGAGATTTTTGGTTTGTTAAATTTATTGGTAATAGGTGGTGGTGTTGTGTGCCAGGTCCAACCTGCATTAATCAAGCCCTAGTAGGCTGTGTTTGATTTAGCTCTTATAAGAGCAGAAACAGCAACAGCTCTTTGTCTACATAAAATCTGCTCAGGAATAGAGCATATTTAGAGCAATTTTATCACTTAAAATAGCTCCCCGCCAGAGCAAATGAGGGGAAGAGCTGGGTTACCAAATGTTAAAGTAGTTGGGGGGGGGGGGGGGGCAGCTTGGGTTAGCTCTTATAAGAGCAGAAACAGCTACAGCTCTTTGTCTTGATAAAATCTGCTCTCGAATAGAGCATGTATAGAGCAGCACCCGGCCGGAGCAAATGAGGCGAAGAGCTGGGTTACCAAATGTTAAAGTAGTTTTTTGCCGGAGCCAGAAAGTGAAAGAGCTAACCCACTTTTAAAGGGAGGTATCATGGCCTCATGGGTAGGGCACTCTGAACTTCCGGTTTAGGTCCGTGTTCCATTGATTAGCTATGCCAGGACCCGACTGACTGTATGGTTTAAAACTCGGGGCACGTTGGGTTAAAATAATGTTGGGGTTGGGTTGGGACGGGTTATATGGGTTTGGGTCGATTTAGATCAGATCAGGTCGGATTCTGGTATATAAGGTTGAGAGTCATCATTGAATATATAAAATTGTACTATCAATGGTGTCAATTTTCTGAAAATAAAGGGTAACATCAAATGTAATTTATCATTCATTTTTCATGCATTTGACTTTGTTGACTTCACACTTTTATATGATTTGTTTTAATTGTTAAGGTTGAGAGTCATCATTGAATATATAAAATTGTACTATCAATGGGCTCAATTGTGGGAAAATAAAGGGTAACATCAAATATAATTTATCATTCATTTTTCATACAGTTGACTTTGTTGACTTCCCAGTTTTATATGATTTGTTTTAATTGTTAAGGTTGAGAGTCATCATTGAATATATAAAATTGTACTATCAATGGGGTCAATTGTGTGAAAATAAAGGGTAACATCAAATGTAATTTATCGTTCATTTTTCATACAATTGACTTTGTTGACTTCTCAATTTGATATGATTTGTTTTAATTGTTAAGGTTGAGAGTCATCATTGAATATATAAAATTGTACTATCAATGGGGTCAATTGTGTGAAAATAAAAGGTAACATCAAATGTAATTTATCGCTCATTTTTCATGCAGTTGACTTTGTTAGACTTTCCAATTTTATATGATTTGTTTTAATTATTCTAAGGTTGGGATCATCTAATTGCTCGTACACTTGACACTATATTATGCGAATGGATGCCACGTGTCAGCAAGCTAATATAAGACCGCGTAGGTGCCGGGCTACCTTTTTTTATCACATATTCACATTATGGTTTCCTGGTCAAGTAAATAAAACTCAGACAAAGATTTGGATAGCATACTGAATTTGGCATCTGATTATTATATGAACTTAGTCCTAATTGGTGGAATTTTATGAGGGAAAGTTAACACCTAAGCAATCTGCCTTTGGAACTCATTTCAATCTTTTGAACACCTAAAAAATCTGCCAACTTAGCCCTAATTGGTGGAATTTTATGAGGGAAAGTTAACACCTAAGCAATCTGCCAACCCAAATTTGGAACTAATTTCAATCTTTTGAACACCTGAAAAATCTGCCAACCCATTTTTGGAACTCTACTCATCTCATTCTTTTTAGTACTTCAGAAATCTGCTAGCCCATTTTTGGAACTCATTTCAATCTTTTTTTAATGCAAAAATGGAAATTTCGTGGTAAAAGTTAGGCCGGAAATGAACAAAAGAAAAAAACTCATATGTCACCTCTTGTGAAAGGATTCATTTCATCCACAGCTACATTTTCCTCACATAGGGGTCTCAATGGACCGAGCTTAAGCGCGGGTTGACTTTCCCGCCATTGGTCGCTGTACCGCCTAGGTAGGTTGGCTTGATTAATAAACAGGCTGGCCTTGCCTTAGCAAGAATCGGGTTGGGTATGGGCTCGTTCCAAGAGGACCAGTTATAATTAGGCCGTTATTACCCAGCCATTAGCCTGATTTGATAACAGACTATTTATGTAGAGTTTTTTGGCCCAGCTTGTGGTCCGACTCGACCCGGCCCGCCATAGGCTGAGTATGAGCGAAGATAACTAGGCCTGATATCTAAATTATCTGGCCTGGTCTAGTCCGATTAATAATCAGGCAGGATGTGGGTTAGTTTCGAAAGGCACGTTCATATTTGGCCTGTTTAAGGCCCGACCCGGCGCATTGATACCACTAGCCTCACATCCATTGGTTACCATCATACTACTATCTTTATTCTCACATGCATTGTGGTGCTTCTTTATCACATAGAACACAAACATGGCCCTTTTAAATTTACAAACAAGATTCTTTTCATAAGGCTGTGGTCCTTAATCTATTAAAATTCTAGGGCTATGAGGGCTAAGGTTTCTTTTAGGGCTGAAGTACAAATGATTGTGGAATAAGAACCAAAACCCCATATGATTTTATGCTAAGATTAAGGCTCTTTTTGGGATCCATATCTTGTACAGAATGTTTGGAGCAATAGAAAAGCCACTCTCCTTTTCATCTCTACAAAAAAGAAGATGTTGATTGGCATTTGAATATGCAACCAATCTTATTTCCCCAAACAAGTGCAAGTTGCGAAGTTTTCTCTTTTCATTGATTACCACATCTTTTTGGTGATTGGGTCATCAATGTAGAGATTATGGTACATTGGCTGAAGGGAGAAAAAAGTGCACTTTACTGACAACCCAGAATTCTTCCTTCTCAACCATGGTTTCACTAATTGTTGACTGCTTCGAATCAAACAATGGAGATTATTATATTCGTCCTAATATTCGACATAATAGATCATGAGATCATGGCCTACCACCAGACAATCAGATTTTGGTTTCATGTGGCACACATCCCAAAAAATGAACATGCACACATGAAACGCAGTTACTAGTTCACCTTTCGAGATATCTGTCACGTGGAATCAGAATCTGATTGATTGATGGTAGGTCCATGAAAAAAGACCTATTTTGTTGAATATTGGGACGAAAGACAATCTCCATTATTTGATTCAAAGCAGTCAATGATTTAAGCATACGAAGCCGGGGTTGAGAAGGAACTTTCTAGGGTTGAAAATAAAGGTACCCAAAAAAAAAGGCAAAAAAATATCAAAGGGCATTTCCACCACTCAATAATCAGATGCTTGTGTTGGAAAGTTAGGGCCTTAGGGGAATGTATGTTGGCTCTAGGCAGCATATGGGCAGGAAAAGAGGATTGAAATTCCTTTGACCACCAATTGAATTCCACATCTGACTCACTTTTCTATGCCTAGCTTCTCAAATGGATCACTATTGCCCAGGTGAAACGGCCCCTTAGTGTTTTAGAATGGCATATATCCACAACATTTGGTTCATGCATGCCATGGGTTTTTAGAGCTTGATCGAAGCTGTTAATTTGGAACCTTTTCACTGAGGGGAGTGTGGCCCCAAAGGGGATTTTTAGTGTTTTCCTTTATAATTTTTTGAAAGGTTTTCTGAGCTTGATCAAGTCAAGTGCAAGAACGCGGGTTTGAGACTTCGAGTCCAGAGAATGGCCACTTTGCGCATTAAAGCTAATGGTTAGGTCTCTATCCCCTCCACCCCACCGCGCGAGCACCTTGTAATTACAGGACCAGCACTGGGTAATCGCCTTTATTAAGCATCCCATAAGTGCCGAATAGTTTAATATAGTTAATTTATGTGCTTAGGTGCTGTATGTGACAACTAACATCCTCTGGCATCTATAGATTCACTCAGGAAATCTTTGAAAACCATTACTAGATGGTTCACTTTGTAGATTTTGGAGTCTTGCTTTTACCATGATCTTGTTTGATGGTCAAAATGGTATTAACTTCACAGATTGTTGACTTCGGATGGCTGCCGATACATTACAATTTGGATGGGGCATTGCTCGAAAAATGCTCCGACCGAAAGTTTCAATTTTCGTATCAATGGCCCTTTTGAATGGTCAATATGGAATCGGGTAACGCTCCACAAAGATGACCTATTGATCGGATGGTTAGGAACATTTGATAGGTGCAACCCCAATACAACTACCCCACGTGACAAATGGTTGATTGCATCGGATCAATTGCATTCATTGGGATAGCTGGTACCATTTCTAAATAGTACAAAAATCACATGATATTGCCTCCTTTTCATATGAATCTATTCCTTATGAAAGGGAAAGAGAATGTTAGATCTCAAGAAAGAAGAGAATGGTTCTCAGTGATCAAACTAATTTTGTGAGTCCAATTGTAGTCATTATCCCTACAAAGAAAAAAAATGAGCAGACAGGTGGGGCTCAGCTTTTAAACAATCCTATGAGTCTATAACATATTTTAGAAATCTTGAAAGCATATGAGCATATGATCACCAGCACTCTTATCCACTTGGGATATATATATATATATATATATATATATATATATATATATATATATATATATATATATATATATATAAACAAATTTCTTCCAAGGACAGCTTGAAAGCTTAGGATGGATGATTTGGTATTCATATTTGATCACCAAATTTTGTTGCATAATTCTTGTTGATGATGCTTTCCTCAAAGATTTCGTATCTTATCTTGAATCTTCTCATCATCATCATCATATTTACACACAAGAGAGAGCTATAGATGAGCATCTATATGTAAGCATTAAGAAACTTGACCAATTGCTTGTTTTGATTAATTTATGCCCACATATCTAATGCAAGCATTAAGAAACTTGACCAATTGCTTGTTTTGATTAATTTATGCTCACATATTGCCCACATATCTAATGCAAGCATTAATAAACCTGACCAATTGCTTGTTTTGATTAATTTATGCCCACATATCTAATGCTTAGATTCCCGTAATTATGGCTGCTGACGTGTAATGTGCGCGTCTTTCATTACTCGAGTGAGGTGATGACCTATTATAAGTATTTGTAAGTGTTTAAACACACTAGTAGAAGAAAATGAAAACTATTAAAAGCCTAGAGAGGGGATACAAATGATTGGAAGTTACAAAAAAATTTAGGGCAGATCATAAACAAGTGGGGAAATAGGACTCGCAGAGCTAACCTAAATAAATGAGATAAGGTTGTGATGATAATTTGTGTTTGAGTGACACTTGAAAACATGCCTCTTAGGGGATTAGTATAGAAGGGCTGCCCTTTAACTTTTCAATAAGCGACAGGTGACCCGGACCAATCCTTGCTAAAATAAGAGAGCGGGTCTTCCGTTACTCAAGTGAAGTGATCATTATCCCTTTAAAATAACACTTTATGGGTCTAGATGAGAGAGTGAGGGAGAGAGAGATAGAACCAAGGTAACAAACTCGGTATCGGTATTGGGTATTGGTCCGTGGAGGATTGATACGAATCGGACGATACCGATACGTATCGACACTTTAAAAAATGCATATCAGCCGATACAAGCCCATATCGGCCGATACCAATACCGAGTTGAAGGACCGATATGCATCGGTGCCGATACGTATTGATTTGCTGAAAAATCGCCAATACGTATCGGTATTGGCCTATTTTTGATACCTTGGATAGAACTGATCGTCAAAAGCATTTACATGAGCATAAGCATTCATAAACTTGACAAATTGCCTCCTTAGGGCCTTACCCGGGGATTAATTGTAAGATATTGTGGCTCATTAGCCAAATCGTCTAATTCATTTGACTATTGGTTAAATATTTGTATGTATTAGCGAGTGAATTGAACTCGGTGACATGGAGTGGAGAAAAGCCTCCTATGAAATCATGATAAATTGGGTCATTCATCTCAAACCAATTGGCAATAAGTTGATGGGCCCAGGATCTTTGTAAGAGAAGAGACAAGGCTATGAATACCTAATGTGAGACTAAACTTTAAATAGGAAACCCATTCAAATTAACAGGAAAGGGAGTTTGATTGCATTTAGAAACTTTTTATAGGGAGAGATCTATATGCAATATGATTGGAAGTCTTGTTACTAATCTATTAAGGTTGTGTATGGCATAGCTCTCTGCTAGCCCCTGCCAAGTAGAGTTTATCTACTTTAGTTGGTTCCCATTCTTTTTTCTAACTCCTTGTAAAGGACGATTTATCTGCTCTAACAACAACCTCCCTTCTCTCCACTAGCTCCCTACCAGAGAAAATAAAATCTGCTCTGACAATGAGTGAGTAGAAAGGAGAGTAGAATTGTTAAATAAGTAAATCATGCATAAAATCTTGTTATACAAGAAATATGTTATTAAGGAGAAGGGGTACCTACTGAAGCAGGTAGAAGGATGTTAGCAAAGGGGATGGGAACCTACTAAAGCATGTAAACTCTGCCATGATAAGAGCTAGCAGAGAGCTATGTCATATGCAACCTAAGTCTCTACCTATAAAGAGAGAGGTTGGTCTTCTCGCACACACGCAAGAGAAGAATCAACTATGGTCATAAGGAGGAAGGAGTAGAGAAAGTGTTTACATATTGCTAAGCATCACCAATTTCAGTCATCACGAATCGCCTTCGTCTACCATTCACGTCGCCTTCGTCGACCATTTGCTTTGATCGATGGAGAAAGGTATGTAAAATCTGTTCCGTCAATCTCATCTAATCCTGTACTATTTGTTTGGATTCATGATCCGTATACGAGATTGAATTCGACATTGATGTCGTCGCGTATAAGCACTTACATTTATCTCATACTTACCGGTTTGTTTAAACAAGTTTGTTCACATGCCTGTGAGCCTTTATTATTATTATTATATATATAAGGAGTCAGGAAGGTACTTCAGGTCGAGTACCCTGACCATATTCCAACATCTACATAGAGATCCACATGACACTCAAAATATATTTTGGGTGCCACGTGGAGCAAGGTAACGTTGTTTAGATTATTTTTGAAGAAGAAAAAATTTAAAAAATATCTCTACAATGTATTTTTTGGGTTGTAAAATTTAGATCCTTGAATCAGAGTCAAAATTTGACTTTTATTTTTAAACTCAAATTTGATTTTTTATTTTTTAAAGTTGATCTATACCGGCTGGTGAAGCTTCATGTATCTCCAAAAGGATATTTGAGTGACTACGTAGACCTCTATGTGGATATTTGAGTAGGATAAGGGTACTCCACTTGAAATACATTCACCTTTCCTATATATATATATATATATATATATATATATATATATATATATATATATGACAAAGGGGAAAATGCTTTCGAGCGTAGAGATTTCTCTACGCTCCCCCAATGGGAGCGGACATGTGGAAATTGCTTTTGCACTAACTCGAGTTAGCCACAATGAGGTTTTCTTAGTGTCAGTGGTAGGTAAAGTAGACAGTAGGTACGTATTGGATGTTAAACCTGTCGGAGGATGGAATCACTGTCCCCAAGGAGAAGGTCTTGTCATGATACACATTCAAAATCACGATGTCATGCGCCGCTTCTCATTTAATGTTCTGACGACGATAATAAATGATATTACGTCAGACGTCGCTTCATGTCATTTGCTGGGCGTTGTCTGAAGCGCTTCAAAGAATAGAAGCGTAAGCGCTTCGAAGAAGATTTTCTTTTCAAATATCTTTTTAAATATAATCATGACAAAAATCATGAAATCAAACACGTACCCCCGGCAGCTCGCCACGCTTTGCCTTTATGATTTTGTCTGTGTTAATCATGGTTAAAAGCTGGTAAAATGAGAAAAAAGAGGATCTAAGAGTTACTTGTTGAGCTCTTATCAATATGCGTAGAGATATCTCTATACCCGAACACATATTTCCGGCCCTTTATATATATATATATATATATATATATATATATATATATGAAATTATATATATATATATATATATATATATATATATATATGAAATTTCAACACCTGACCTTAACACAACACCCATGAGGGCATCACCACTGTGTCAAAGATCCAACCCCTTGTTTTTTTTCAGTCATTTGCTTGTCATATCAATTGCAAAGATTCTCGGGTTGTAAATAAAGGTGCTCTTAATCAAAATAGTTTTCTTTGAAAAACTTTTCCTAAAAGCTTTCAATGACTGCAGACGTCTTTGGTTAAAAAGTAGAAAATACTGTCATTGTTTGCAGCTAAAGATTTGGTTTCCAATAGCCTGAGATTTCGACGGTCGAAATCGTTTGTCGATTTTTCCCCACGATAGATCTTGAGATCATGTTTCACCTATAAGACGAATTGACTCGACCTAACACACATCCCCAATTACAGGATCCATTAGTGGAAGCTTTCCAAAATAACTTCCGATTTACTTCAGACTACCAAAATTGAACCTTTATTTGCACCATCGATCTTGAAAAGCACCCACCCCAATAATAATTATTAATAAAAATTTGAAACTGCGGCTGCTAGGTGAGAACAGATCTTTTCAAAAATTCGCCAATCTCTTTCTTGTAATAAACATGGAAGATGTGAGAAGGCATCATTACATATAAACTCTTTGTATGATGAAGCTTGTCCTTTGATTGAAAGCGATCAATGGTTATTGGTGCGGGTGCTTTTAAAGATTCAATGGTTTTTTGTATGGGTGCAAATAAACGATCGCTCGTTGTTGTGACTTTATAAACTTGTTTGACCAAAGCTACTAATCTACCTCTAAAAGGGTTCGACTCCAATCCAAGGAATTAAAATCGGTATCGGTCTCGGGTATTGGGTTGCCTGAGGCTGATACGTATTAGTTAATTTTATAAAAAAAAAAAAAGTCTCAGTCAAAACCGAGACCTATCGGCCGATACATATTGACAATACCAATACAAGATACCGATACGTAACGGTTTGACCGAAAACCGATACGTATCGGTATCGGCCAATTTTTTATACCTCTCTCCAATCACAAGCTTTATCGTATAGAGAGTTAGGTATAGGATAATCCACATATTTACTTTCAAGTGTAATTTGATCGTTCTTGCCCGACGTATACTGGTTTCGGCCAAGCCCGAAACGAAAGCCCAAAAATTTCGGTTATTAACCTTCAACTTGTCGACCAATTATTTGAAATATTAGCCGGTAATTTGCTAATTCTCAAACTATTGGCCGATGATTCGAACACGGTTCAAAATACCAATTTTTTTCAAAAAATTAAATTTAAAAAAAGAAAAAAGAAAAAAAGAAATTTGATCGAAATCCTCAAATTATAGGCCGAAATTTCAGCTGATAATTCAAATTTTCGGTTTCGGCCAAAGCCGAAACTGAATTTTTGGCTGATATTTTGACCATTGATTTTAACATTAAAATAATAACTATTTTAGTACCCTATAATAAATCCTAAGTACAGATGTAACGGCCTTCTCCAGGTTGAGCAATAGCTCAACTGGCATCCTCTTCCCTTGTTAAAGTGCAACTCTTGGGTTCTAATCTTCACGCCTCCTTTCGCCCTTTGTGTAGGTCTTCTTCCAATGTGCTGCGCTAAAAATAGATAATCTTTGTTTACAAGTTTGCACAGTCACACTATATCTGGATTGTCTATGCCATATGACATACTAAAAAGGAAGAAGATATAATGGTCTTCTAGAGACTTTAACATGTCAATAGCCTACATTTACAGATATCTAGGCCTTTGAAATCCGTAATCTTCAGGTTTAAATGGTGAGAGATTAGCTCTGATGATACCCTATTACCTACTCTTTTAGAACTAATAGAGTGTCACCTGCATCTAATGGAATTGGCAATTCAATTCCACCTTAGAATTGCCATGGCGTTGATTTTTTATTATAAGAGGCAGGTGCCTGACCAACTATCCCGTCAGGTTTTCTACTTCGTTGTTATAAAAAAATAACCTACCGATCTTTAATACACAATATTGGGACTAAAAGTGATCTCCTTTAGCTTAATTTAAGAAGTCAAACGTAATCTAAAATTAATGAGTCGCATATATGTCTAACGTACCTTTAGCTTTATGTGGCCTTCACCCATACTCAATCTGATGTTATTATATGTTTTTCGACCCAATCATTTGTACCATAGATCTTGAGATCATGAGCATCAAATCTTATAGAACACAAGTCGTACCTAATACCAACTAAAGAATTTCACTTCGAAGAGATATTTTCTCAAAGTTGAGTTGACCGGCTCGCCCCTATATGAATCCGCCACCGCTCCGACTAGAGCACTACCTTGGCGCTCAGGTAATTGCCCTTTTAGGGAATGTCACCAAAAAATAGGTCCTGCTCCTGTTTGGGAGCGGCTACTTGCACCTAAAAATTGTCTCACTGCACTTTATATAAAAGAAAGACTTGATATTTTTGGAGCGTGTGTCACGTGGAATCTAAGCCATCTGATTTGAAGGTCATGATGTAAATATCTTTGGTTCAAAAAAATTGCAAGGAACATGATCTTTATTATATGATTCAATGCATTTTAACTTTTGAAGGATAATAATCTCTATTATATGATTAAATACATTTTAACTTTTGAATTAGATCATGCGCATTGACTGTGTTGACCGATATGACAAGAGCTAAGGTTTAGGGCTTTTTACCAAAAGGTTGCCTATGTTGATTTTAATTACTAAAAAATAGAGGGTATTTTTAAATGATCGAAAGATTGCAACATGGGCTGAATACGGACCTTGTCAATTTGTTCCCTTCAAATTAAATCTACTTAAGGGGCATGTCCGCTCACTAGCATAGCCACATAGAAGGGTGTGGGGGGCTCAAGCCCCCATTTAACTCTAGAGTTTTTATTAAGTATGATTCTTATACAACCTTTGTTTGTATATAAGCCCCCAAATCTATGATGTAGAAGCCCTTAAATCGTCTCAAGCCGCATTTAACTCTAGAGTTTCTTTTAAATAAGGTTCTTATAGAACCTTTGTTTATATATAAGCCTCCAAATCTATGATGTTGAAGCCCCCAAAGCGCTATGCCCCTGAATCCACTGAAGCGTGAGGACTACTTCAATGGGACAGTGCCAATATTATTATACATGCTTTGGGGCTACCCCACCAATGCTAGATCTTAGTTCACAACACGGCCGCATTGTGAGACATTTTAGTGATCTAGAAATTATAAATTTTTTTCGTATTTAAAATCTGTGTACGCAATATTTTTGTAATAAATCCTAAGGTTTATTAATCTCTTGTAGGGAAGATCTTAACATTAATTTCACATCGAACAGTTTAGTAGGCGCTTGCATATGGCACAAGTCCGCCAAAAATATCAAGTCTTTCTTTTAAATAAGGTGCAGCAACACAATTTTTTGCTGGAGGTAATTGCTCACCTATTTTCATTACTTAAACAGTTAAAAAAAATTAAAAAAAAACACTAAGGCACTCTATATATGAAAGGGTACTTCTGTTCGCATCCACGCGCTCTCTGAAAACGCCTATGTCCCAGACTTGATCTGCCACACAATGGATCTTGAGATCATGGTGCACCTATCTGACGGTCAATTTTCGAGTCCATATGTCACAAATCCCTCAAAATTTGCTCTTTAATCATATGGCACACATCACACTCAAACGTGATTCTAGAGGCATTTTTTGGGGATTTGGGAGACATGGAATAAAAATTGGCCGTCTGATAGGTGTTCCAATCTTAAGATCTATTGTGTGGAAGATCAGGGTGAAACACGGTCTTCATCATCTAATCCGAAGCAATCAATGGTTTTCAAGGGGTTTGGGATGTGAGCGCTTTCATAGAATGCGTGGGGGCGCAACCAGAGGTATGCTACATGAAATTGTGTTTTTTCCCTTTGGAACAGACTCTGCTGATTGTCATTTAAACACCGAATAGTATTTAAACGATCTTACACCATTTATTGGCTTATGATCTTGGAAATTCATACAGTCTAAGTGATAAATTATCAATTGAAGGGCTATTAGTCCAAAAATCACACTTTTTGAGAGATTTGAACCATCCGATCTATGCACACTAACACCAACGATTGTTCTTAGTTTTGATGGTTGATATTAAAGTTCACCGATCGGTGCCACTGGGGCAGTTTAGATTGATAATAGATGTGTGCCATATAGCACAATGATAATCACACTTCAATGGTGTGAGATAAGAAGTAACAATTTTAATGGTGTAAGATCATTTAAATACCATTTAATGTTTGAATGCGGTCAGGAGCCATTACCCCTTTGCTGCTTTTTCCCTAAACAATTAGAAAAGTGTCATTGTCTTCATCACAGCAATCTAAGAAACCTCAGCAATCCTACAGTTCTCTTCATCACACATAGCTATCTTAGCTATGTGGTTAGTGAGATTGTATAATATGTGCTTCTTTTAGATTTTTTTGTGTATAAGCCCACAAATCTATGGTGTATAAGCCTCAAAATCTAAGTTAAAATTATTGTTAACATCTGTCGATCATTAACTCCCACCAGAATGAAAGCCCCTGGCGCAAGTACAATTGCCGGAGAATGAGCTAAAGTGACTTGGATCATGGGTAAAAGAGTTGACCTTCACTTTTAGGGACATGTGCCATGTGAAATCAACATCTCACAGTACGATAAGCGCGCCATGATCTTTAGATCTATTGTGGGGAAGATTTGAACAAAAAACAATCTCTTGTTTCAAATCAGTCAATGATTTTCGTCCAAGAAAAACAGTGTGGTTCTTACTCCGAAAATCGGTGAGATTAGCAGTACCCTTTCAAAACTTGAAAATTTCTTTTCTAATTTACGCACTAAAGGTATTTCTTGATTCTTCATTTCTAATTTCTTTTTGGAATATAGAATAATTGCTTGCCCCCATTGAAAATAATTCTAGCTACATCCCTAAATCTATGACTATGTTTGGCATTACTCTTTGGGAGAGTAGAAAAGAGCAGCAACTGCTCTTTGTTATTGCAAAAAATGTGAGGAGAGAGAGAAGGGTTGGAAGAAGATAAAAGGGAGAGTGCTCTTTGAAATAGGAAAGAGTGCCCTCTTTAAGAGATCATGATTTTTCATGTTCTTTTAAAGAGAGATATTTTTTAATGTTTTAAAGAGCAACCTCCTTTTTTTTCTTCCTCCAAGTCCAAGCCTTCTCTCTCCAGTTTCATTTGCAACAACGAAGACCATCTTGCTCTTTTCTACACTTCCAAAGAGCAATGCCAAACACAAATCATGTCACATAGAATTAAAAACTGATCATTTGATGGTATGCTCATGGTCTTAAGATCTATTGCGTGAAAGATTGGGAAGCAAAATGATCTCCATCGCCTGATTCTAATCAGTCAATGGGCTTTAGACAGAGTCACCTTCATCAATCCTCTAGACGACGCAAATAGAGTTACCCTTAAAATGAGGTAGATACTTGTTTGGGTACCTCTGTTCGCGCCTATATATTCTCTGAAAGTGCTTACATTTTAGACCCCTTGAAAACCATTGATAGTTTCAAACCAGATGATGAAGATTGTGTTTCAGCCAGATCTTCCACACAATAGATCTTGCAATCATGAACCCCCTATTAGGCAACCAATTTTGTATTCCATGTGTCACGGATCCCCAAAAATGATCCTTGAATCAGATGGCACACATCTGGCTCAAACGTGAATTTTGGGTCATTTTTTGGGGAAATGTGAGACATGAAATAAAAAATTGTCTGTCTGGTAGGTGATTTATGATCTCAAGATCTATTTTCAGGAATATTGGGGTGAAAAATGACCATCATCTGATTTGAGGCAATCAATAATTTTCAAGGGGTCTACCTTGGCACTTTTAGAAAATCTACTTGTATTAGGTGACGAGGTTGTGAAAAAAAAGTGTGATCGTGGCACTTTCCTTTATTAATAGGACTCTCTTGACTACCAAGCAATTTCTAGTGTTGGTGAGAGAGAGAGAGAGAGAGAGAGAGAGAGAGAGAGAGAGAGGGGCTCTCCATGTAAGTTCACTTAGGGCCTCCTGATTGGATAAAAATATGGGAAATGTAGGAAAGTAGAATAATATTCCTATATGTTTACCTGAATACCCGAGTTATAGAAAATCATGAGATTCCTTCGTTTCTGAAATTTGGAAAATTACGATTTATAAATATTATCTATTATATTTATCAATTAAAGTCTACTCACAACTATCACACAATCAAAATAAAGTACGCAAGACATTTTTAACGTGGAAAACCCATCACAGGCAAAAACCACGGGATCTATCTCAGATCCAAAAGAAAATTCACTATGAATAATAAAAGAAAACTTTACAGTGCTTATTTGGAATGATATACCCTAGCACTCCAATCACCAAACACAATAGCCTTTCTCCATCATACTATCCATAGTAACCATTACCATCAACCTACGTTTCTTGCGAAGGTTCACTTGTTTCAAACAAGCCTTATACAATAGCCTTACATAAACACTTTACCATCAAAGAGATCTAAGAATATAAACAAGAATGGTAGGTAATCTCCATGACTGAAAATGGACCAGAAAAAATTTAAACTCGAAATATTTGGATCAGTTTTGAAACCGCCAATCGTCAAATATATAAGTTTTTAGCAGACGACGTGAATCACTCACGGTCGTCCGCGATCACGGACGTCCGTAAGTTCACTACGGACGACCGTGGGTCCAAAACGAGAAAACTTTTTCTTACTTACTTACTTACTTGGCAAAACCCTTTTCTTACGGAGCAATACTGTTTTTGAGTCATGATTGTGACAAACAAACTTACAATCTCCCTTTTGTCACAAGTCATGATAAAAAACAGTTTACAAAGACTGATAAAAAAAATACATTCAATTCTCTTGTAAGTCCTATACATCAATCTAGAATGTAAATGCAGAAATTACAACTCTAGTTGCTCCCCCTAACTATTTGCCAAGTCAAAATGAAACCTTAAACCTATATACTACATTGATCTTTGAATTGAAGCTCTTCACCTGTTCAAATAACTAAAGAACACGTTAATAACACAAGTGAAATATAATAAACCATCTCCCCCTTTTTATCATAATGTGACAAAGGGTAAATTTAAGATAAATGTTGAAGTGAAACTTAAATGTAAAAGCATTATTTCCATCATATGAAATATTTAAGTAATTTAATAGATAAACATAACTTCACATAATATGGAAAGCATGTACATCAGATGAAGTTTTTTCATTACAATATTAAACCAAAAAAAACTTAAACCACAGAGCTACAGTTTTATAACAAAGAAATCATCATTCTGGAGGCGGGAAGTGTGCTCCTGGAGGAGGAAAAATACTATTGAAGCGATTCATCATTGCTTCAAAACCGCAATCATGGTCATTTGGAGCGAAGAAATTTGCTCCCATAGACATTAAATCTTTCAATCCGATTAGATAAATGTTGAATTTCGCATATGTTGCATCTCAAGATGCATCCTATCAAAATGTTGATCATAATAATGACCTGTGGAACCCGATACGGAGGAACCGTGGAGGAGCATCGGCTGACTTGAGGAGGGTCTTGTTGAGCAGAATATCTTGCTCATCCTCATCGGATGTTTCATCGAGCAATTCAACATCGTCTAATCTAGGATAACTCTTTTGCCTATTTTCTTTAACTTACCTAAAGGTGCCATTGCTCTAGATGTAGACAGAAAAGGAGGAAGAGTCATTTGAGACTCAACAATCTTACTAATAAGTAGAGGAAATGGAAGAGACATTTTAGAGGTATCATCCCTCATGCGGCCTACGATGAATTCAAAAATAATAGAAGACACACATAAGGCGATTTATTTCGTCTAACAGAACATTAGATAAATAATGTCCCCAACGCACTTGATCTTTATTGCTCTTGGTGTAAGAGTAGCAAAAAGAACGTGGCCATTGAAATTTGATTTTCAAGAAGAATAATGCACCGCAACTCCGGTGAGTTGAGATGCATCTTTATGGTCATAGACGGTTGAAGGACTAAATAGAGATTGAATTTGACTTTCATCAACAGGATACCTATAACCATTTTCATTTAACTAATGCCTAAAATTTGAAATAATTGAAGAGAAAGAGATTTTCTTACCATAAACATAGGTGACGCATAACACTCCTATTCTACAATCGTGCGTTGATGAGATTCGCATAAAAACACCAACTACATCGGTGTAAGCGAAGCCCGTTAGAGAAAGAAGTGGAAGCCAACCTCTAGGACGCAAATATGTCATACAAATCATGATCTCAGAGAAAATTTTCAAGAACCACCGTTCAACTATCGATTTGAGTAATAAAAAGACGTTGAAATCGTTCTTCATGACTTTTAGACGGAAAACGTTGAAGTTCAAAGATGATGATGAGGAAGAAGCTTTAGCTTTTTGAATTTTTCCTATGGAGCGACATGTTATAAAAGTAAAAAAAATTTTGAGTGAAAAAAAATGAGAGAGGCGGTCGAAATGGCGGTTTTTGTTTGGGACGGACGTCCGTGCTGGTTCGACGGACGTCCGTGGATGTACCAGATATCCGTGAATTTTAAAATCAACCGTTTATTTGTTACATCGGAAATTGAATTGACGGACGTCCGTGTTGACATGCACGGACGTCCGTGAGTTAATGACAATTGTCAGTTAAAGTAACGGCGAAAAGACAGTTTGACTTTTTGAGACGATTCGTATTCCGGACGTCCGTTGTGGCTCACGGACGTCCGTGATAAAAAATGGCAGTGAGCGCCTCTTAGTTCGGACGTCCGAGAGGGTAGAGGCAGTGAAGGAGCATATTTGCGGACGTCCGTGAATTTATTCGGACGTCCGTGAAGAAAAAGTAAAAAAATTTTGGAACATGATAAATTTTTTTTTTTTTTTTTTTTTTTTTAATACTTAAAACTTTCATTTGTAAGAGTTAAAATATCCTAAAAACGCATAGAAATCAATTTGAGACATACATAGTTAATAAAGGAAGATTTTTTTAAAAAAAATCAACGGTAATTGCAACATCAACATATATTGAATTTATATTGAGACTTACCTTTTTTTTTTTTTTTTTTTTTTTTTTAAATGTTCTCCATTAAGTAAATGATACTCAAACCTTTTTAAGCTTTCTAAAAAGACCTTTTTAATGAGCGTTAGAATATTGACTCCCAACTAGTTAGTTTAGGGCAATAGATTTTAAGAAATCCCAACGATTTTACTAGCTCAGGTCAATTAGGCTACAAGGTAGAGTAAAAAAAATTTAATATTCAATTTGAAATTTACTTGCTTTCTATTCAACCCATATAGCGAGGGTTAGGCCAATGACTCCTAATTCAGTTGACTTAGGGCATTAAGTATAGAATACTCCACGGGCTTATTAACTCGAGTTGAAAAGGCAAAGTGTAAGAGATCGAATAATACAGAACATTATTTTAACCAAAAAGCTAAAATTCAACATATACTCAAAACATAAGATTGTTGCAATGACAATTTAATTTTAAAAAAATTCCTTTATATACTAACAATAATAAGAACCTACCTTGATGATACAGAATATCAGCCAATCGAATCAACTCAAGATATTACAAATGCATTTTTAGAATATTTTACCAAATGTAGACAAATGAAAATTTAGAACGATATACAAAATAAAATGAAAGCTATGTAAAAAATATATGCATATATATATATATATACAATTGAAGAAATAATGATTAATCGATTAAACATAAACCAATGGATTTTCAAGAAATTCAAATCGATCAAAATCCAACGGTTTTGTAAAATATCTGCTAATTGTAATTGTGTGTATGTACTCCATATAATTTTTCTTCCACCAAATCACGTATGAAGTGGTGTCGAATATCAATGTGTTTTGTTCTAGAGTGTTACAGATTTTCGTAAATACAAATAGCATGGTGTTATCAGCGAACAAGGTCATTACACCTTGAGAAATCCCATAGTCTGACAACATTTGCTTCATCCATAATAATTGAGTGCACCCATTACCAGCAGAAATATATTCCGCTTCAGCAGTGGATAAAGAAACGGAAGATTATTTTTTGCTGAGCCACGACACTAGACAGTTTCCGATGTAAAAACAACCACCACTTGTGCTTTTATGATCATCGTTAGTTACCCAATCGTAATCGTAAAACCAATGATATGAGATGTGGTATCGTAGGGATACCAGAGACCTAACTCTAATGTACCGTTAACATAACGAATGATACGTTTAAGAATAGTTAGGTGAGATTCCTTTGGGGCTGCCTGAAATCTAGCGCACATACCCACACTGTAAGCAATATCCGATCTACTAGCTGTAAGATAGAGAAGACTACCTATCATGCTTCGATAAAGTGTATCCACTACATTTTTACCATTTACATCTTTTGTCAATTTCACTGACGTACTCATGGGGGTACGGGCAGGTTTACTTGATTCCAAGCCAAATTTCTTTACGAGTTCTTTTGCATATTTGGATTGGGAAATGAAAATGCCAGTGGAACATTGTTTGATTTGAAGACCTAAGAAGCAATTTAATTCACAGAATAAACTCATTTCAAATTCATTGCTCATAAGAGTTTGAAATTTATGAGCATTTAAGTCTAAGGTGGATCCAAAAATAATGTCATCAACATAAATTTGAGCAACAGTTAAATTTGATGATTCTTCTTTCAAAAATAATGTTTTATCCACACTACCACGTTTAAAACCATTTGTGATTAGATATTTTGTGAGTCTCTCATACCAAGCACGAGGTGCTTGTTTCAAACCATATAGTGCTTTTTTAAGTTTAAATACATCATGAGAATGATGTGGATCTTCAAATCCTTTGGGTTGTTCTATATATACTTCCGCAGTCAAAAAACCATTTAAAAAAGCACTCTTTACATCCATTTGGTATAATTTAAATTTTAGATGACATGCCATTGCTAAGATTATGCGAATAGACTCAAGTCTAGCTACTGGAGCAAATGTTTCATGAAAATCAATACCTTCAACCTGAGTGTACCCTTGAGCCACCAATCTTGCTTTGTTTCTAATGATTTTACCTTCTTCATTGGTTTTATTTTTAAAAATCCATTTTGTACCGATGATTCTAATGTTTGAAGGTCGAGAAACAAGTTCCCACACATCATTTCTTTTGAATTGAGTGAGCTCTTCTTGCATTGCAGTAACCCAATGCTCATCAAGAAGAGCTTCTTTAATATTTTTTGGTTCAAGACTTGATGTGTAACAAACATGAGAGAGAAGATTTGACAAATTTCTAAATTTTTTTCTAGTGAGTAATTGAGTGGATAAATCACCAATGGTAGCAAATGGTGGATGATTTTTCATATCTCGAGATAGGAAGGCCTATCTGGAGACTCATGCTCGGAGATAGTGTTGAGAGGAATATCTACACTAATATCATCAGTGATATTAGATGTGGTGTGTGTAGAATTTTCACTATCATACGATAAACTCGTGTTATCTAGTCTAATTTTTTCATGATTATTAGGAACAATAAAAACTTCATCGTCAATATCTCTATTTAAAACAGAAGAGGAGTCTGATTTTTGATCTTCTACAACTACATTAACTGATTCAATGACTGTAAGAGTTCTTAAATTAAACACCCGAAAAGCTCATTGTTTAAAGAGTAACCAAGAAAATACCATAGTCGGTTTAGCATCAAATTTACTAAGATATTCACAATCTCGTAAAATGTGACAAGCACTACCGAAAATGCGAAAATAACTAACTTGAGGTTTTTTAGCATTCCATATTTCATATGGTGTTTTAGTAGTGTTTGGTCTAAGGTATACTCGATTAGAAATATAACAAGCAGTATTAACAGCCTCAGCCCACAGATTTTTAGCCACATTATTAGCATTTAACATAACCCTAGCCATCTCTTGAAGAACCCTATTTTTTCTTTCAACAACACCATTTTGTTGAGGTGTGTGAGGAGCAGAAAATTCATGCTTTATTCCATTTGAAGCACAATATTTTGCAAAAGACGAATTTTCAAATTCTTTACCATGATCACTTCGAATTCGAACTATAGCAAGATTTTTTTCAATTTGAGTTCTCTTAGAAATGATGATAAATTCATCAAAAGCTTGAGATTTTTCTCTAAGAAATGCAACCCATGTATATCTAGAAAAATTATCAACAATAACAAGGACATATTTCTTACCTCCTAAACTGCTTGTTCTCATGGGACCTACTAGATCAAAATGTATTAATTCAAGGATCCTAGAAGAAGTAGGAATATTAACTTTTTGTACGGAGCGAACATTACCCATTTGACAAGCACTACAAATAGATCCATCTGGTTTACTTAATTTAGGTAAACCTCTAACAAGTTGATCAGAGGCTAACTTGTAAAGATCATGTTTGTTCATGTGGCCAAGCCTCTGATGCCAGATGTTGATCTCATTAGTTTTAGAGATAAGACAATTATTTTGATTAGGATCGCAAAAAGTGTAACAGTTATCGGTAGATCTAATTCCTTGAAGAACAATTTTGTCTTTAGAATCAACAACAGTGCACAAATTTTTTGAAAAATTAATATTCATTCCATCATCACATAAATGATTAATACTAATGAGATTAGCCTTAAGTCCTTCAACATAAAGGACTTCTTTTAGGTTAGGACATCCAGGTGCATTAATTGTTCCTCTTCCAGTAATTTTACAAGAACTTCCATTACCGAAAGTCATATTTCCTTCTGAGCATGGGCTAAGATGAGAGAAGAATGATTTCTCACCAGTCATGTGCCTAGAGCATCCACTATCAAGGAACCACTTAGATGATTCACTTGCTTTTAGTGAAATATGAGCCACTTGAGCAGTCAAATCAGATTTGCGAATCCAAACACGTTTGTATTTAAGATTTGATTTATTTTGAATCACATGGTTGTTTTTATATTTATGTGTACTACTCAATGAAATGACTTTATTTTTCTTAAAAGTTTGGAAATTAGGAACATAGAATTGAGAGTAATCAAAGTAAAATGGACAATACACATAAGTATGCCCTTTCCATCCACAAGTGTAGCAGATTGGGACTCTCTTATTAATAAATCTAGTATTTGAAGATCTGAAATTATTTTCCTTTTGTCTAGTATTTGAAGATTTGGTTTCTTTAACAAATTTTGGAACATGATTTACATCAGGTTTTAGATTTTTATTTACTACATGATGATATCCAATACCAGATTTGTCTGTTGTTCTTTGACCAGAACTGAGTAATTTCTCCATTTTCTCATTAGTCTTGTAAATGTTTGAATATTTTTCAGAAATAAAATCAAGTTCCCTTTTTAGGTTTGCATTTATTTCAATAAGGGAATTTACTTTATTTTCTTGTTCTATAAATTTTGGAGTGAAAGAATTTATATTCTCTTGGAGATTTATTATAATATTTTTTAACTCAGTCACTTCTTTGATTAATTTGATTTTTTCTTTAGTTAGATGTATTGATTCTTGATAAAGTTCACTATAGGCATTTGTTATATCCAATACATCACCGTCAATTTGATTAGAAGATGAGATTGAAGCAATAGAATCTTCAATATGAGAAGTATTAGTTTCTACAATAGATGCAATAAAAGCTCTAAAACCATAAGAACTAGATTCAGATTCATCAGAAGATGTCTCAGTTGATATTTCAATCTCATGTGAAGCAGTCAAGGCTTTGGATTTTCCTTTATCAATTTTCTTACTAGGACATTTATTAGCGTAATGTCCATAACCATGACACTTAAAACATTGAGTAATGTCAGGAGAGTCCTTTTTAGGTTTCTTCTCAAATGATTTAAAAGTTTCATTACTTTCAAATTTTTTAAAAGGTTGTTTCTTATTTTTATAAAATTTTTTAAATTTTTTAACAAATAAAGCAAGTTCATCTGAATTATCAGAATCACTGCTAGTGTCAGATTCAACCTTAGATGATTTAAATGCAACACTTTTGGTGACATGATTATCTTGAATTTCATATTCATAAGTTTGTAATGACCTAACGAGTTCATCTAAATTTAGATTGTCAACATCTTTAGATTCAACAATAGCATTAACTTTTGATCTGAATCTTTTAGGTAGAGACCTTAGAATTTTTCGCACAATTTTAGTATTAGAAACAGGTTCTCCTAAATTGAATGAGCCATTTACAATATCATTTAAGTGAATATAGAAATCAGAAAACTTTTCATCGTCATCCATGCGAAGATTTTCAAATTGAGAAGTGAGCATTTGAAGTTTGGAAATCTTTACTTGAGGAGTTCCTTCATACGTGGTTTCAAGAATTTTCCATGCATCTTTGGCTATGATGCTAGTACTTATTCGACGAAACTCGTATAGCGATGAATCGCTCCAAATAAGGCATTTAGGGCCTTGGAATTATAACCAAGATTATCATATTTCGATCGATCCATAAAGATCTTGGTTTAATAGTAGTATGTATATTATCGACAACGAGGTCGTAGTTGGTGGCGACCATCCGTCCTCAATAGAATACCAAATGTGAGGATCAAGTGAACTTAAAAATGCTCTCATCCTTGCCTTCCAGTAAGGATAGTTAGAGCCATCAAACAGAGGAGGTCTAGCAGTAGACGCACCTTCTCTCGGAAGATCGTGATATCCCAAATTAGACATAACACTTAATTTGTTAAAATTTACCAAGTGACCAGGCTTTGATACCAATTGAAATTTGGAAAATTACGATTTATAAATATTATCTATTATATTTATCAATTAAAGTCTACTCACAACCATCACACAATCAAAATAAAGTACGCAAGACATTTTTAACGTGGAAAACCCATCACAGTAAAACCACTTGGATCTATCTCAGATCCAAAAGAAAATTCACTATGAATAATAAAAGAAAACTTTACAGTGCTTATTTGGAATGATATACCCTAGCACTCCAATCACCAAACACAATAGCCTTTCTCCATCATACTATCCATAGTAACCATTACCATCAACCTACGTTTCTTGCGAAGGTTCACTTGTTTCAAACAAGCCTTATACAATAGCCTTACATAAACACTTTACCATCAAAGAGATCTAAGAATATAAACAAGAATGGTAGGTAATCTCCATGACTGAAAATGGACCAGAAAAAATTTAAACTCGAAATATTTGGATCAGTTTTGAAACTGCCCGAACTGTCCGAAATATATAAGTTTTTAGGGCACGGACGTCCGTGAATCACTCACGGTCGTCCGTGATCACGGACGTCCGTAAGTTCACTACGGACGACCGTGGGTCCAAAACGAGAAAACTTTTTCTTACTTACTTACTTACTTGGCAAAACCCTTTTCTTACGGAGCAATACTGTTTTTGAGTCATGATTGTGACAAACAAACTTACAGTTTCCCTTTGTTTTTTGTTATTTGGATAATCATATTGCTAGCTAAGAAAACACAGGATTAAGGAAATCCTGTGTTTGGATACATACATGGGAAATTCTAGGAAAATAATATATCCTAACAAAAAAAGCAAAAGATCATCCAAACTGAAAAACAAGTGTAATATCATAAAAATGATCGTCCACAAGAAAGATTCACAAAAATTATCATCCACATAAATGACTGATCATAGGCGTTGCCCTGTCGTCAAACGATCAAATTTTGATTATATGTGATAGATCATGGGGTTACTTTGGGATGTATTCCCCTTGAAATTAACATCTGGCCGTCCGATAAGTGGGCCATGATCTAAAGATCAATTCAATGAAATATTGGGAAAAAATGATTTCCATGTGTCTATTCAAGACAATTAGTGATGTTAAAGGTGGAAACTACATGTTGCCGACATTAACTTTCGATTGCTAATACCCGCATATAAATAACATAAAATAATTGAACGCCTTGTTGTTGTCGCGAATACCATTTCAAACCCCCAGATCTTCGACACAATAGATCTTGAGATTATAGTCCAATCATTAGATGGACAAATGTTGATTTCACGTGACACACCTCTCAAATAAATTATCCGAGAAATCTGTTCGATATGTACTCATATTCACATTCATTTTTTGGAATGTGTACGTGTGAAATCAAAATTTGATTGCCTGATGGAAGTCCCATGATTTGAAGATCTAATTTGTCGTAGATTGAGTTGAAAAATTGTAACAACCCGACTTTTCCAACATTATTTAAGTAGAATAAATATTTTTTTTCTATTACTTTGATTTCCATGAATATATATATATATATATATATATATATATATATATGGGAGCCGGTTCCGTCCTCTATGGGAGGATGCTCAAGCGTCCTCCAAGTTCTCGTCGAGATTGATGTGGTATCAAAAGTACTATTCAGGTGTGATGGAGAGCATAAGGGAACGACTTAGATCAATTTCTCAAAAAAATATTTCAAAATTTTTCTTTTTAAGGCCTCTGTCAAAGTTTGACAAATTTTAATGGTTTAGATTTCAAGGCTAAAAAAATACATGATGGAGATGAGTTTCTGATTTTTTTTTTTGCCAAATATGATCTAAGCAATGCACCTGTGCTCTATGTGCGATCCATTTGGTGTCATGTTGCCAATTAAAAGTTTTCTCCAATCTTGAAGCACGCTTGAGCGTCCTCCAATGGATGACGAACAACTTTTCCTACACACACACACACACACACACACACACACACACACACACACATATATATATATATATATATATATATATATATATATATATATATATATATTATTGTTTGTTAATAATTTCTTAAGTTGTAGATTAACCTAGTGGTTGAGAGCTTTCGAGTTTGTCTTTGAGGTTGGGGTATTTAACTTTTATAAACTCAAATGTTACTTTTACATTTACCTATTTAGAAATTCTTATACAATAAAATTATGATAAATATATAAATAACAAGAGAATTTTGATAGAATCTAAATAAGCTCAAATTCTCTCCAAATCTCCTTCAATTTATAACTAAGTCAACATTTTACCTTATCTTGTGTAGCTATCCAAACCCAAACAATCCCTAAAAATATTGCGTACCCTTATCCTTTTCTTCTCCACTCGTTCGATTATCTTTCCGAGGTATGGGCAAATTGAAATGTTGAGGGGAACCCTTGAACTCTTTACTTGAAAATTAGCGGAAAACTTGTATTTTGTATTTCGAGCCTTAAGTAACTTCCAAACAGCGAATAATCACGGAAAATAGAATATGAGTTCAAGTATTCCTCTGTTTCCCCATATCCAAACAAGCCCTTAAGGTGCAATATTTTTTGTCTTAAAGTGCAACCACATGTAAGTGGTACAAGGATGATATTTGGTTAGCTCGGGGCAACCATGTATAATCCGTGTGCAAGTGATGGGTCCCTTTCTTCAGTTGGTATGCGGTTGACAGTAATCCACTTTGATTAATAATGGCTGGTCTTACTACGACCTAGGGCTGTGCAAAAAACAGACCAAACCGATCGAAATTTCGGTTCTGTTTCGATTTTGGGACATATCGGTTTGGTTTCGATTTCAAAAAATAGAAACCTATAGTTATCGTTTCGATTTCGGTTTTAACGTTAAAAAATCGAAACCGAACCGATAAGAAACCGCTAGTGGTGTATATATGGATTATAGTATGTCTATGTTTGAGTTTGATGGTGTGTGAGGCTATTGTAGAAAGCCAACTCCTTCTACTTTAGTTTGTTAATCACCAAAAGTCTTAAAATAAGTTGATTCATAGGAGTTTGCAAAAACAGTTTGTATAAATCGGTTCGGTTTGTATAAATTTTGAAAACTCTAAGCCGAAACCAAAAAAATCGATTTGATTTGGTTAAATCCTACAATTAAAAAAAAGTTTAAAAAATGAGGTTTAGAAACCGAAAACCGACCGAACCGATAACTATCGGTTCGGTTTCGGTTTTGAACTTTATCAGTTCGGTTTCGGTTTCATAAAATAGAAACCGATAGTTATCGGTTCTGTTTCGATTTTGCATGAAAACTGACCCGAACCGACCCGATAACTACTACGACCCCACTTTATGTTACAGCCACCTCACTTACACAAAGGGAAAATCAATTGACTGCTTTGAATCGGATGATGGGGATTATTTTTCATCTCAATCTTTCATAATCTTGAAATCATCGACCTACCATCATACTCATATGTTGATTTCACATGACACACATCTAGGATTGTCAACGCGTCTGGTTGACCCGACCCAATATTTTACAGGGCCGGGTACTTAAATATTATAAAATAGGAGTTTTTTTTTTTTCCGGGTCGGGCACCAGCTCAAGTAAAGTTTTCAGGTTGGATGGAGTGCATCATCGGGTCAGGTCGGGCATATGCAGATTGCCTGTCAGGCAATGAAAATTTCAACCCAGCCCGACTTGACCTGTTAACACCCTACGCACATCCCAAAAAGTGAATGTGATTTAAAATTGATACTACATCGTGATTACAGTCACTTTTCAGATGTGTGCCATGTGAAATCAACATCTGATCATTTGATGATAGACTTATGAACTCAAGATCTATTAATGTGGAAGATTGGGACGAAAAATAATCTTCATCACCTGATTCAACGCAGTCAACGAATTTCTCCTTTACTTAATCTAGGTTGTTGTAACATAAAGTGGCGTAGTAGTAACATCAGCCTTAATAATTTTTTCAAATAGGGTTGAAAATTTAGGGTCACTTATTCCTATACCTTCTAATGATGAGTTAATAAAAAATTATTTCATCGTCATCATAGCCTTATTTTATCTATTTCGGAGTTGGCTTTGCTAGCCCTATTTCTTATTCATTTTTTATTAGCGCTACCATTATATCCTCTGTCACTGTCTCAATCTTTTTTGGACATGGTCTACTTTAGCCTTTGATAAACATGTTCAAACCGCCTTTAAAAAAATCACGTTTTAATCTCAATTTTTTGAAAAATCGTTCCTTTCACGAAAAACACAGTTTTTGCATTTTAAACATGTTCTTTTCGTGATTTTTTGTGATAAATTTAATAATAAGGATTGAGTTAAAGGTTTCAATAAACAGGTCAGGTTAATCCCTTTTCTTCTCTTTTTTCATTGTATTTTTTCCTTTTATTTTATGTTTTTTACCTTAGGGCCTGTTTGATTTTAAGGGAAAACAAGGGAAAGAAGGGAAAACTGTAAGCGAGAAATGAATTGCCGCGTTTCTTGTTGTTTAGAATGACGTGGGAAAGGTAAAAAATTTCTTCCCATTTTTCGTTAAAACCCGACAACAAATGCCAAGGGGGGTCCCTCAGTTTTCTATTTTTCCACCCTTCGGACTTCTCATCCGACTCTTCTCACCCGTTTAGTAATACCACACAATTTGTTCACAAATGAAAACCATTGACTGATTTTAATCAGACGATGGAGATTAATTTTTTTTCAATCTTTCTCATGATAGATCTTAAGATCATGACGCCCCTATCAGACAGTCTGATGTTGATTCTATATGGAACACATCTCGAAAAATCAGAGGCAGAGCCATGTTATGACTTGGGTGGTTAATTGTCCACCCAAATTTTCTAAAAATTTGTTACTAAGCTTTAGGAGTCCTAATTTATATTAGTGGATTCTCATCCGTCCAAAATTATTTTGACCACCCAAAATTATCGAAAATCTTCAAACAATTTTTTTATGGCATTTGTTTTTATAACAAATATTTCTTCTTTGATTTTTTATTTTTAAAATCTCACAATTTTGGCTTATTTTTAAGCTCCCCTCCATCTATTTGAGTTGACTTATTTTTGGAGAGATTTCTCTCACTATATCCTCTAGTATAATTAAATAAAAAAATAAACAATTTATTACACATAACAAGGTTTAAACCTAGAATCTAACACTCACAAAGAACTAAGTCAACCACTAAAGCAATTCACTAAGATATGTAAAGAGATAAAAAAACTTAATACATATATAAGTTTTTGGTCATTTGGCTATTTTTTTTGTTAGGATATGTTATTTTCCTATAATTTCTTGCATATGTATCCAAACACAGGATTTGATTAATCCTGCGTTTTCCCAGCTAGCAATGTATTTATCCAAACAACGGAAAACAAAGGGAAACGAAGGAATCCTATGGTTTCCTACAACTTAGGTATCCATGAGAAAATATAGGAATATTATTTTACTTTCTCATGTTTTCCGTATTTTTATCCAAACAGTCCCTTACCGATTTTTTTCGATTTTCCGACTTAGTAAATATAATGACATTTGGTTAAAAAGTTTTCGTTATAACGTTGCTCTCAAATTTTCTTGTTTACATTAATGCCTCTGTTTCGCTACTAATCTACAAGTTGACATGTAGTAATAGAGACTCAGTAGTCAATTGGTTAATAGCAGAGTTTATATAGTTGAAGAGATCACAATTTTAAATGGGGACTATTTCTTTAGCCTCCCTTCACAAGTGTGTGGCATTTTACTATGGGACCACTTGGAGCATGTCTTCCTCTCAATTATTTATAAATTTACTTCCTATTTTTACTTGTGATAATGGTGGACTTTCTATCCATATAGATTCAAATATATGGACAAATCTGTGCACTCAAATCTTAGATCATATGCCACGTGAGACTTGATTCTAAGATAGTGCCTTTTTTGGGACCAGTGTGCAATGCCGCATGTCATCAATTAAAAAAATTTAATTTTTTTTGTAGTCTAAATTTCAACCAAAGTTTGGATACTGTCTCACACATCATAGCGCTTTAAATTTTTCATCGTTTGACCACATTTTGGATAGTGGATGTCTACTCCTTGTCAACAGTTTTTATTCACTGAATGCGGTGGCTGTAACATAAAGTGATGTGCCGGTAACACCAACCAAAACATTATCAGGCTAATTTGATTCATTGACTCAATTTAATCTTGAGTTTTAAATGATATTGATGTTGATGCAATTTCACAAATTTAAACCGTTGATGAGGGAGATTATTTTTCACCTCACTAATGACAATATATAAACCTCTTGAATGATTATCTTGTGGGAGCCATTAGTTGCACTCGGAAACTTGGCCCTTGAATCGAGTTTAAAACAAAGACCTACAAGTTTGGCAACCTCTGCTATATGAAAACTCCATCTAAACCGTTTGATTTGGAGCCCATTATTTAAAAATATTAAGTGCAAACGATTAACATAAAATATTATCTTCATCATGTGATTAAATATAGTCAAAAGCTGTTATTTGATTCAACGGTTGACAACAATAGATCATATGATAAATATTTTGTTTTGCTCCAATCTTATCCACTAAGGATCTATAGATCACGAACTTTAAATCAGATTGACCTAGATTGCGTTTTCACATGTCACAAGTCCCGAAATATAAAGTCTTTCTTTAAGTTCGGTGCAAGGGCCACATTTTCGAGTGCAAGTAATGACTCCCTTATCCTATGTCATGTGTAGCTTAAAGGTTAAATAAGTATCATTTAAAAGTATACAAGCCAAATACTTTATAGAAATAAATATTTTTGGTATAAAATTTTGACACAAAACATGAACTCCATCATCAGATTCATCACAATCGAAGATCGTCAAGAATTTGGCGTGAAACAGATCTCTTTCATCTAGATTTGCATGATATCATTAATTCCTTATGGCCTTTGATTGCATTAAATCCGATGATAAGAGCATGTTTCATGACAAATTTTGCACTAAAAATTTCATATGGTGTTTCCACGTGGCATTAATCTCAAAACGTGGCTGAACACCTAAGTACTCAAGATGCTTACCTAATACCAACTCATGCGCCTATTCCAAAATTATGATCATTAAACAATATCTTAGAAATGAATGGTTTAAAAAGAAGAGTTGGTCCTAGGTGCCTGGGTCCATGCTAGTCGCATATGGTTGTTTTTGTTTTTATTTATTTATTTTCTTTTTGTGTTTCATTTTAATTAATAAAATCACAAGTCATGTTTGGCCTTCTAAATCGTAGTCACAAAGTCGGGTTGGGAAATAAATCGGCTAGGTTAAAATTCAAAAAAAACTTGGCAAAATTTGGCATGCTCGGGATCAGATCTGGAGAAAGAAATTTTAAAAAATAAAGAAAGAGTGACTATTTATTAAAAAAAATTAAATTATTCTCGAATTAATAGTGAATACCACAGATTCTTAAATACATGATTTTTTTCAAAAATTTGGGTTTGAAATTAAGTAAAAAATAAAAAATTTGAGATTATATAACTTGAAAATGAATTTGTTATCCATAACATGCTAATAATATTGCTAAACAAAAGTCAATTCAGATGCCCAAAATTTTTGGGTTATGTGCCAAGTGAAATAAAATTTTTACCATATGATGATACAATTACGATGTCAAGATCAACTATATAGAAGTTTGAGATGAAAAACAATCTCCATCATATGTTTGAAAGTGATCAATATATTCAGACTGAAGCGGTGGGATGAGGTCACAGTTTTATGGACAGTAAATAATGGTACCCATTTTAATTTTATTGTCAGGGCTTAGGAGTATATAGGGGTAGATTGGCTTGGTTAAGAGGAAACTTCTTTGAAGCCAATGAAAACTACTTTACTTCCTGAAATATAATCTCATGTTCCATATTGATGTACAAGAAGCCAACTTCAGGCTTTGTTTGGTTCAACTGATTTAACAGAATTTCATTCAAATGGCCTAAAGAGAAAATAAAAACTTTGATCAACATGATGTATGTCACCAGTGGCGAACCCAGTAAAGGCCCAGCATGGACATCTGCCCACGGTGACTTAAAAAAAATTAAAAAATTAGTACATTTAAAAGAAAAGAAAATAAAATTACGTTACCGATAAAATAATTTGAAGATCTGACCGTCTGATAGGGGCACCATGATCTGAAGATCTATTGTGTGGAAGATTAGGACGAAGAATGATCTTCATCGTCCAATTCATGACAGTCAACGGTTCTAAACGTGTGCTTTATTCATAGAAAAACGAGAGCAAATAATGCCACCCTAAGGGGCAGTTCACACTTATGTTCAGTCTAATTTTAGGAGAGATTTCTCTCACAAGAGTGTCACGGGGTAACTTTTTCCAACGCCCGTGCGGCGCCTCACTGCCACTACAACGAGGCCAGCCTAACTCAGATACCAGTTAATCACGAAGCATAACCTAACACTGGTTATCACGCTTGTGCAACATCTCCCTGCCGCGTACAGCGAGACCTCTTATCCAACCATCATTCTGATACCACCTGCCTAGAGGGCGGGAACTCCCGCATCGTGGTTGCCTTCACTCGAGGCAAACCCACTTCATGCATCGTGTCTGACCGCGACACTCATGCCAGCACCTCAGTGCCACTTGGCCTGCCTAGCTTTACCCTGTGCAGTGCACTAGTCCCTCGCTTCAGACAGTGGCATGCATCTCTTCATGCCATTCAAGCCAACCAACGTGTGTGGCCCACGCGACCAACACACTTGAAGTAGCATGCAGCTCTTCATGCTATTCAAATCACGCATCGTGTGTGGCCTACGCGACCAACACACATCCGCATCAGGCCCTCAGCTAGTGCGCAACATTGCATCCCACGTAGCTCTTGAGTGTCCTAGTGAGGTCACTGACCCATGTGCACCGCGACGTCGGCACGGGGCCACATGGTAACCTCACCCCAGGTGACACATGGCATCGCCGCAGCGCTGCTTTATTGCAGCGATGTTCAAGGCCCACCCTTAACCTAGAAAGCCCATGCGCTCGTCCCGCAACGCAGGGCCCCATGTGTGGGAGAATAACTCCATAACTCCCTTCCCCCTATATAAGGGTAAAACAATCATTCAGCCAAAATGGCAGGAGAACCTCAAACCTATTGGTTTGACATACCGCAACGCCCTCCCGCATCGCTAGCCCAGCTTGGCCCAGTCGCGTCCGTGTCGCGACCGTGTCTTACTCGCATGCGACCGTGTTGCGCCCTCACAATGCGACCACGTCGCCAGACCCTCTTGGCTCCATATCGCGTGCCCTCCTGACACCACATGTCGTGCCCCAAGCACCGTGCCGCGACTATGTCGCGTCCGTGTAGCGTCCGCATCACGACCATGTCGCGAGGCCCTCATGACCTCATGCCCACATAGCAGTGTCGCTACCATGTCGCATCCGTGTCGCGACTATATCGCAAGGCCCTCATGGCCTCATGTCGCGTGCCCTCATGGCACCACATGACGTACCCTCGTGGCACCGCATCATGTCTGAGTCGTGACTGTGTCTCATGTCCAGTCGACACCATATCGGGTCTGTCATTGCACCCAGATGCCGCGTGCCCTCTTGGCACTGCATCACGTGCCCTCTTGGCACCGCATCGCTTGCCATACAAGCTAGATGTCGCGTGTCCCCTTGATACCACATCGCGTGCCAACATGGCACCGCCTCATGTGCCTTATAGCACTTGGACGTCGCGTGTCCTCTTGACACCACGTCGCGTGCCCCTACGCAGAGCACCGCATTACATGCCCCTACGTGCGTCTAGTCGTCGTCTCATCGTGTATAAGGGATATATGTACGTGTTACAGGGCCGAGTGACTTTGCGCCCGCGCGTGCTACACGGCTAGCTACAAGGTCCGCTTGCCTTCATGCTAACTAAGTACCCAGCTCCAAGGTCGTCATGCCTTCATGCTGGCGCACAGATTAATGAGGCCGTCACAAGAGGCTCTGCTATTGTGTGTTTAAATACACTCAGGTAGGGTGTATAGGCTCTAGTTAAATTAATCAAAAGTATACCTTATGCAAAAGAAGGTTTGAACTTAGAACCTATGGGTCACAAACCACTAATTCTACCACTACAGTGGTTTAGTTAACTATATATAGAAATAAAAACTTTAGTCCATATATAATTTTTAAAAATCAAAATAATGTCATGTATTCTAGAAAGGTTAGCGTTATTTGCACCTGTTTTTCCTGTGAAGAACACATGCATTTTCACCATAAAAAAATTGTTGACTGCCTTAAATTTGGACGATGCAGATCATTTTTTGTCCCAATCTTCCACACAATAGATCTTGAAATTATGGCGTACCTAGCAGACAATCAGATTTTGATTCCACATGGCACACATCCTTGAGACTGACCCTGGGAGCTATTATGGAATTGTTTTTGTTAATATAAATAGGCCTGATTTTCGGAATCTCGACATAGGCCACCAATACCTAAGGATTGGAGCTGGACACTAGTCTCTTTTTCTTTTCATATTCAAGTAGCACGTGAGTTAGTGTTTTTTAGGTGTCAATGATTTTAATGTGACATGTCGTTTTGTATGCGAATTTGAAATATATTTTACACATTTATATTTTTAATTTTAAATATTAATTAATATAATGCCCCCCACAGAGGAAAATCTTAGATCTGCCTGTGTATGTCACATAATTTTTCGATCACTTTTTTTGGGATATGAGCTGTGAGAAATTAAAATATGACAATTTAATGGTACACCCATGATTTAAAGATCCATTGTGTAGAGATTGAAGCGAAAAATGATGTCTTTCATTTGCTTCAATATAATGAGTAGTATTTGGCATGGGTACCCTCAAAGATTCTTGAATGAAATTAAAATTTTATCATCTACCATGATCTAAAGATCCGTTGTGTGAAAAATGTGAGAAAAAAATAATTATCATCATTTCATCAATAAATGCTAGGGAACCTCTATTTGAGCTCACTTGTTTATTAAGGTACCAACTTAATGATGTCCGATTATGTGGTGGGTGGTAGCGTGCTTTCATTAAGTAGGTGGCTTTAGTAAATAGGTGAGTGCGACCAAGTGACTAATATGTGGCATGGGTACCCTCAAAGATTCTTGAATGGAATTAAAATTTTATCTTCTGCCATGGTCTAAAGATCCGTTGTGTGAAAATTGTGGCAAGAAAAATAATTCTCATCATCTCATCAATAAATGCTAGGGAACCTCTATTTGCACTCACTTGTTTACTAAGGCGCCAACTTAATGATGTCGGATTATGTGGTGGGTGGTAGCATGCTTTTATTAAATAGGTGCTTTTAGTAAATAGGTGAGTGCGACCAGGGTTCCCAGAAAGTTAATGGTCTTTGTTAGTTGTCTTTAAAGATTCGATGGGTACAACTAAAGGTTCCCAATTCATTTCTACCTCTACCTCCATGTTTGTACCATGCTACCCTCATTGAAGCTTCTTTTCTCCATGTTTGTACCATGTTGCCCTCATTGAAGCTTCTTTTCTCTACCCTTTTTTCTCTCTCTACACGTGCAACTCACAAATTGAGAGAGAGAGAGAGAGAGAGAGAGAGAGAGAGCATAAAGATCATTTAATCATTGTACTTCAAGATAAGAAGAGGCTATAGTCCGGAGACATCAACTTTTGGGAAATGGCTCTAGAATTTGGTTGGGAATCATTTGAATTTAGAAATAAAATATAAAATAAACCGTGGTTGCCAGTCCTACCCTATTCGGGTCTTATATCGGGTCTATTCTATTAGGTTAATCGGCAAGAGTCGCTTGCCGGCCCTATCCTATTCGGCGAGTAAAAATCTAACTATAACTTTCAGACCGGCTCCGAGAGTCATTTGATCGAGTCAAAGTTTTCGGGCACGATTATATTTTTCAAATCATCTCCTTTTTGAAAAACCTTTTTAAAGAATTCACAATTTATAAAATCCACTTCAAACATAAATTCGAGCTCTAGTCGCTATACGTTTTATAGCCTAGGTGGTCAAGCTTTGGCTTTTATCGGTAAGCCATTGATCTGTGATTGACGTTGGTCATGAGTTTTCAAAATTTGGGAATCTCATCAGACCATTAGTCCATCAAAATGGTCAAACTTTGATCTAAAGGCCATCTAGTGGTTCTGATTGAAGTTAACTACATATAGAGTCTATATATTGAGATTTTCCTATTCATGCATCCATCACCATTGAATTTCTTATAATCAAATCTAAGATTTAAAATACAAAATTTCCAGAATTTTATAACTTATCCAAATTCATCATTTGATCAAAGTTCTATGATCAAGACAAACAAGTTCTAGGTTTTTGTATCAAGCAGTTCAAGCACCTCAAGCAAATTTCAAGATAACCAATCGTAGCCGTTTGACCATTTGATTGGACTATCATCAAAATTAATATGTGAACTAAATTTTTCTGAGATAAAATCATTTGAATCTCAATATATTTCAGTCACAAGATATGCCAAAAATTAAATCTAATACCATAGAAATAAAGTAAGATTTCCATACTAGATCAGTATAGACTATCTAGTAATCAAGTCATCTAGAACCATTCGTTTTAATCATGATTAAATCAGTGTATGATGAATAAAATGATGAGATTTCACAGAACTAATTCATCAAAATTTTATCTAATATCAAGCTATAACTTTTATAGGCATTCTATAGAAGGAAATCACAACAAGCAACACTATACTACTCATAGTTCTATCATGCATATATGACCATTACTTTGACCTAGAAATCCGGGGTCAAGAAGTCATTTTTCATAGATCAAAATCAGTGATTATCATCTACAAATCACATATATTACAGCCATAAGGTCCCTTTAATCTATATTATATGGCATGCAATTAATAAACCACAAATTTAAGATTTATGGTGCATATGGGTCATCTTTGACCAAATCCTGACCATTGGATGGCCCCAATGGCCTTGCATGATCGTATTGATCGAATGCCTGACATCCAATATCATTCCAGAATATTTACAAAATTCAAATCAAAATCACATTTTTATTTATAAAAACGCAAGAAATTCAAGGAAATTCGAATTTTGATTGGTCTTGATCTTGTAGACCAATCTAGACCATTGGACGACCTTGTATGATCATGTACATCACATACATGGCCTCCAAATTCACTGGTCCAATTATGTTCCAGAACTTTAAATAAAACTTTGAACAAAAATCAGTTTTATACTATCATAAATTTAAGCAAAAACAAGAGACCACTAAACTATGTTGGCCTTTTCTAAATGACCCTTCTAGACCGTTGGATGACCTTACATGATCATGTAGATCACCTGCATGACTTCCAAGGTTCTGATTATATAATATATATAACCATTTCAGAAAATTAAACCTCAAAAATATAAGAAAACATGGAGATTTATGGACAAAAATCCTAAACTAGTAGACTAAAAATACCACACAAAGAATAACGAAGACTTTACTTTTGCTAGCTCTCCTTAGCTTGCTGGTTTGCTCCAAATTTTATGATAGAAAATACTAAAAATAAGCCCAATAATACATATGTGAAACTAGAGGGGGCTTGAGGGATATGGGCTGCACAAATTTACCATGTGGCCTCTCATCTCTTCCCGAGGCATCCATTCTCTTCCCAAAGTATTCCCTCTCTCTCCTCTCTCCTCTCTCCTCCTGTCCTCCACACATCATGTCCACCTTTTGTCTTTTGTCGTCTTCAAAACTCTTAAAATTTATGAAATTCTAAAGTCTTATAAATCTTGTAGTGCATGCACATGTATGCATCTTACACCATAGATTTTTTCAAGGAAAATATGTGGTGCAAGATAAGTCAAATCTTAGTCAAATGGACCAAGGGTTAGGATTTGTTTCAAATTTATAAATTCTAATTTCTAATTTACAAAAATCAGGGATTTTAATTACAATTGCCCTTAGGCTTATTTAAATATTACAAGGGTGCCATTATCCAAAGCAAAGCACTAACGCTCAACTCAAATGTTAGTACATCTAGTTTCTTTTAATTTTAAGTATCAAGATTTGACTTAACTCATCAAGCAATCTTATGATCATTTTAAAAATTCGATCCGTTGGTGATGCTCTCCTCATCACCACCAAGGCTCAGGCCCAATTCGGGTCAAACCTCGGGTTAAAGTCCATCAAGAAGCAGTCTAGGTTGGTTACAAGGCACAAAATGTGGTGTGTATTTTTACTAAATTTCTAACATACCCATTCAAATAAATGGGGTGCCCTTTGGTTGCCACTAGGAATAGTCAATTTTCCATTAATTTAAGGTGAGTGTCTCACAAACTTAGGTGAACTCGGCCTCAGACAGTCACCTGGCACAATCAAGTCTCAGTCAACAGCTTGACCAACACAAAAATCGAGGGACAAGTGTTACACTTTCTATCAAGCAAACTTGGTCTGGTATCTGGACCAGGCTAAACATGTTGTAACCCAGATCAATTCGGGCCGGGCTTGGGTTGAGTGTTCCAACACCCAGCCCGAATATTATATATATATATATATATATATATATATATATATATATATATCATTTTAAAGTTATAAATTTTTTTTTTTTAATTGAATATAATAATTTACTTAAATGCCTTGAAATTAACCATTGTCTGTTATAACCATCGTGCAACAGTTGTCCTTTTAAGCAATCGTTATTTGTTATAATTATTGTGTAACAAACTAAAATAAAATATTAGAATAAAAACATATACTTGAGCCTCTATAATGTTAATATAACTATTTAATTAAATTAAAACCTTATTCAAACTTTTATTAGAAAAAAAAATAGCTTAAGCCCAATCAAATTTTATTAGAAAAAATAACAAAAAAAAATAATCCTAAAATAGAGCCTAACCTAATTTTATTAGAAAAAATAGTTGAAAAAAAGCTTAAAAATACCCAAGTTTGGCCCGACAGGCTTGAGCTAAGTACATCATAGCCCGGATTAGGGCCAAGTTGAATAATTTGGGAACTCGGTCCGGATCGATTAGGGCTAGGCTGATCCCCAGCTCGACCCTAATCCGGCCCATTGAGGGCCCTAGGTTAGAATAGAATTCATTGTTTGTGAGGTTGGGTTTCCACTTGTTCCCGATTTACAAGTAGTTTAAGTTGGGGTTTGACTGAAGAATCTCATGCGGTACACATATAAATGGTGCATGGATTTCTCTATCTAGAGCCTTTCCTTGCACACGCATATTTTGAATGATTCAACTGTATTAATAAAAAATTATCTTTTTATCTAATTACATCAGAAATTATTAAAAAAAAACGTCTTTAGTTGCACATTTTGAGTGATTGTATCCAAGGTAAAAAAAAAATTTGTATTTTAAGGAGATGTAATATTTGAAAGCGCAATTTAAGCGGTATGTTTTAAAATTTATGATTTATAGATTCTTAGCGGACAATCGTTGAATCAAATAATAATTTTTGATTATATTTAATCACGTAATGAAGATTATATTTTGTGTCAATAAATATTGGGTAAGAATCTTTAAATCAGACGTCCGAGATTACATTTTCACATGTGGCATGTCCTAAAATAGCAAGTGCGGCCCGGATTGCATTCTCTCTCTCTACAAATATTCTCTCTCCACCCTGTTCTCTCTCTTCTTTCTCACAGAAAAAATGCTCTCTCTCTCTACAGATATTCTCTCTCCATCCCTGTTCTCTCTCTTCTCTCTCACAGAAAAGATGCTCACTACCCACCAGAACTGTGCTGAAAATCCATTTTCTCTTCTCCTTCAATGGATCATAGCAGTTACTTTTGGTTCAATAGTCGAAGATATTAGCTATTGCAAAACCAGGTAGAGACCTCTCTGTTGCTCTCTTATTTCTGCAAATAACAATCAAGATAAATAAGATTTTCAGAGATTCTTCAAAGGATCTAAAAAGAACCGTAAATTAAAAAAAAAAAAATGATGAAAAATTAAGAAAATCCTAAAACAAAAATTTGAAATACTAATCATAAATCCTAAAATCTCTACTAAATAAATTACAAAGAAAAAGATAAAATTAAGAAACCTAACCTACACTAAAAAAAAGAACCTGAAATAGCAATCATGAACCCTAAAAATCTCTATTAATTAGTTAAATAATAATAAAAAGTTAAGAGCCCGAAACCCTAAAACTCATGAGATCCATTGCGATTTTTCATTTGAATTTCTATGACTTCATCATCGTCGAAATTCATTAAATAAGCACCGCGAAGAGGATGCAAAGAAGATCCATGAGCTCTGGGATTTCTCTTTACTACGTTATTTTGTCTCTCTAAATGTTTTTAGTGCATCCTATTAGTTGTTTTAATAGGGTCTAGTCATTTGCAAATATCCAGCAGTAGAGGAAAAAATTGGAGGAGATTGCAGAATCGGTGAAGGAGGAACTAAATCTCTATAGTTGGGAAGAGAAGGAACTCCTTCACGTTGCTGGGAAGAAGAAGCAGTTAGAGCGGAAGAGAAGGAACTCCTTCATTTTGTGGTTTTCAAGGATTTTTCTGATTTTTATTTTTATTTTTAAAATTTTTATGATTATACTAGATGCTTTAATCAAATGTTTTTTTTTTAATGGTTGTGAATTGTTGATGCATGTATATTATATAATGTGCCCCTTTTATTGGTTAAAACCATCATTTTTTACTTAAAGAGGTCAAGATATATTTTTGTATATTTTAATAATTTTTTTTTGGTTACTATGCTTGGGAGGAAGTTGAGTGGAATGTGATTTATTTTGGTTTTTGTTTTTTTTTTTAAATTGTAGCATTTAGAAAAGAAACTGTTGTTTTTATTCAGTTGAATTGGTTTCGTTTTGTTTATAAAGCTAGAGATATAAAAGCTTGAGCTGGTTGCCATCAAAGTGATATCATTAACTAAAGCGGTCAGTTTGCTACTTTCCCTATTTTTTTTTTGGGTAAATTCAAAGAAATAATTTGATTCTGTGGTAATGCTAATTAACACTGACTACGTAACCTTCAACAAGACTGATAGGAATTTAAGCTTTTTTCAATTTTTGGTTTCTATTTCTGTTGCAAATAGTGCTATCTTCGTGTTGGACACTAAGCAGTTGATTGCAGGCTGTCAAGAATTCGCGAGAGAGGCATCGGAGGACGCTTCTACGTGCTGTAAGTTTTGTTCTGAATATATTAAGAAATGCATATTCTTTGTTAAGTTCAATGCATTACTAGAACTGCATTAAAGGATTCATAAAAATAAGGTGGTTCGATGTTCTACCATTTACCACTAACAAAATTTTATTGAAAGAATGCAATGTTCTTTATATGTTTGCTGAACAAATTTGGGACGGAAATTGTAGTTCAAAATATCTTTTATGAGGAAATTTATCTAACATTGTGTATCATAGGTACCTGAGTCTTGGTTCAGTTTGTTTAATACAAATAAAAGTTTGCTAGTCACCAAGAAAAATCAATAGAAAAATCCCCCCACTTTACGATAATTTGCTATAGAGTTTGCTTTAGTCAATTTATTATTCAGTTTGGTAACCATGGTGTAGACATCTCACTTTATGTATTGTAAAATCTACCCTCCCTTGGGGGGACCTTTAATCATCTCTTTACAGCCAAGTCTAATCAATCAGTTAAAGCTGCCTCAAAAAGGAAAGTAGTGCTTTTATTCAAACTGGTGATGAATTCCGTTACCTATCTCCTTAGATGATATTATAGCTATGTGAGCTTATCATTGCAACCTCCTGGTTGTTGTGTATGTATGGTGTACTTGGCACTCTGTTTCATCTTTTTGTTACCTGTTGGATCTATTGTTGCTCAGCTACTCAGGTACACTCTTTTAGGTTTTCCCAAAGTCATGGTGTTTTTGAGATTCAAAGTGGCTTGGAATCCGTTTTGAGGATTATTAGGGTATTTTTGCACAATAAAAAGGATTATTAGGGTATTTTTGCTCAATAAGATTCTTTCCCGTGGAAAGTGCAAACTGTTGAAAAGCAAATAATCTGTTATTTTTTTTTTCGGGAATGAGGGCCAAGTTCCTCTACGTTCCCAAAAAAACCTGAAGGTACTGTTCCACCCTCTGCTTGTTTGCAACTTTTAAAGGAAGTTCTTTTGCTCGTGCTCTCACCCCTACACATGCTCAGTCTTGCTCACCATTGCTCTCTCTCTCTCTCTCTCAAACCCTCATAACTCGTTGGAGGAGCTTTCCTGTTAGCGTTTTCTACATCATTAGTGGATAGGGGTGCAGATTCGGTTAACTGAACCGAACTGAAACCGAAATTTCGGTTTTCGGGTCAGTTTCTGCAAAACCAAACCCTAACGAAACATATCGGTTTTGGTTAACCAAACTTCTTAACTTTCCTAAACCGAACCGAACCGATCTGATTTCGATTTTGGTCCCTTCCGTTCGGTCTTCAGTTTTCTTCATATTTTTCTTTAATTTTTTTTGTATTTTTAATTTTTTGGTTTTTGTAATTTTTCGGTTTGTTCGGTTTTTGGTTGGTTTTCTCACCCTACCTGGCCAATTTTCGGTTTTCACTTACCAAAACTGAAACTGAACCGGCCCAACTCTGTTCGGTTTTTAGTCGGTTTCCATTCGTTTTTCGGGTTTCAGTTTATTTTTGCACCCCTATTAGTGGGGTAGATTCTTTTTCTTTTCCGTCATTAGTTGTTGCCATTCATGTGCTGTGGTAGAATCTCTTAATTTGTACGCGATTAATATCCTGTTTTTAATTTTTAAATATGTGATAAAGATCACAGGGTAGTGTTGTTGAAGCTCTGGGCTTTCCTACTGAAAACTATATCCCAAATCTCTTTGTTTTGTTTAAGTTACATAGGAAATTTATAAATACTGGTGCAGTCAAACATTACCCTTTTTGTTTACCGGTTCCCTGGATTGTGGGTTTTGGCTTCCGTGGTTTTCCTAGATTCCCATTCTGCAAACGTGCCGTAAATGTCTTGAGGCTTTCATGAGTCTGGTGCTAGGCAATTGGGCTTTGGGTTCTGGCCTTCTTGGGTTTCGTAGATTCCCACTAATTTTAATACCCAAATTAAAATTTGTGCACTTAAGGCCAGCACGAACGCAATCGTTTTTTTTATCGGTAATGGATGCAATTTTATTGAAATACAAAATTACATCGAAATCAGGGCTGAGTGAGAAGTTTAGCAACAGAAAAAAGGAAAATAAAAAAGTAAAAAAAAAGGACAGAGGGGTCAAAGGATAACAAAAACAGTCCCCCAGCACCAAAAAAGCTTGCTTGGCAAAACACAGAAAAGAAAAACCCAGATTAGAGAAGCTGAATAAGTTCTCTCCCCACACAGTCCCAAATACGTATAGTAGCATTAATCCCAACGGCGATGTCGATGGTTCGGGAGGATCTTCCTTCCCATATCCTCAAGTTTCTTTTCCTCCATAATGCACCAAACATGGCAATCGGCAATCTGCTCTCAGATTTAAAATTGTTTATGCGAGCAGACATGGGCAGGCCGGCTCATAAGGCCCGATTCAAAATTAGTACGTTTAACGCCACCCAATCGTTTAACATTTTCTCTCTCTCTCTCTCTCCGAGGCTCTCTCCCTGTATCTCTCTCTCTAAATCTCTCTGCCTCTGGGAATCTCTCTCTCTCTCTCTCCTAATTTCTCTGTCTGTCTGTCTCTCTCCCTCCAAATCCCTCTCTCACAACATAACCTTTAAATTCACCCACCGAATCTTTGAGGCACCCATGCTAAGAACCCATTGATTACTTTGAATCAACTAAAACAAGTGAACTTAACATAATGTGGCGCTCATCAGGGTCCATATGTGTGTCAGATGAGGTGAGCCAATATATATCTTACCTTTACTTAAAACAAAAAAGGTAAGAGTCCAAAATGGTACTCGTTTGATTCCTTCGAAAAAAAAGAATATGCTTTCGTTCTATCACATGCGACAAAAATTAGGCGCAAGTTAGTAAACCTTCCTCTTAAATCAGTAATGCCAGTTAGGTGAAAGTTAGCAAAACTTGCATATGTCCCATATGAAAACACCTCTCCACTTTCCTTTTCGAAACCATATCTTTTCTAATCTCTACAACCCATTTCTAGAAATCCAACTCTCTTCCACTCGACTCCAACCCTTGAGACAACTCGAGAATTAGTTTTTTGAGGTTATTGATCATTATTTTTTATTTCTTTCTCTTTCCATGTAGGACACTTAACAGAGACAGTTATGAATCAGGGTTCATGTTTATACTGTGATTGTTGATGTTGATCATCATCTTGGCGATCAACCGTATGGTAATTTTAAGATTTCTATTATTCTGATTTTTTTTTCTTTTGGTTTTATGATGGAATTTGGATTTTATTTATTTTGATCGATTTTTATGGGTTTTTTATTTTTATTTATTTTTGGTGGTGTGTGTGTGTGTGTGGGAGGGGGGGGGGGGTTATTGATCTTGATGAGTTTTTTGGAGTTTTTAGAGGTTTTGTTTATTGTTTTTGAGGGGTTTCTCTATGGTTCATTTTTTATAGATTTTGATGGGGTTTTTTATGTGTTTTTTTTTGTGATTTTGATGGGTTCTTTCAATTGACTTTGATTTGGATTTTTTTCTTTCTATTTTGATTTTTTTTATCGATTTTGATGGGTTTTATTTTTTAAAATTTAAATTTCTGGAATTTTTTGGGGTTTTTGATGAGTTTTCTATTTTGACAGATATTCATGTTTTTATTTTTTCGAATTTGATTGGTCCTTTTGGGTTTTTTGGGGGGTTTTATGATATTTTAACCGATTTTGATGGGTTTTTCCCTTTATTGTTTGTTTTCGATCGATTTTGAATTTCTTTTTGTTTTAAATAATTTTTTTTTATTATCATGGGTTTTTGAAATTTTTTATGGCTTTAAAAATCGATTTTGTCGATTTGATTTGATTTATTATTTTTTATTATTATTATTATTTTTGGGGGTGGGGGAGGGGGTTTCTATGAATATTTATTAATTCTTATGGTTTTTTTTTCTGGTTTTCTTTGTGTATTGTTTTTCTCGATTTTGATTTTGGGATTTTCTTGTCGATTTTTCTGGTTTTTGGTGTTTAACAGGTCATGTCAGGTTCTGGTCAGGGTTTAAAGGTTAAAAAGTCGGGTCGGGTTTCGGATGGCCTTAAACCTGTACCTGACCTGTTTCCACCGGTATGTATAAACCTTGCTATCATATGGTCCCCACAAATACTCTTCCATCTTGTCCATTGATGAGAAATGCCCAAAAATCGACTTAATAGTACAGTTCACATTAGCCATTAGATTAGTGGCCTTTTTTAGTCCCATCCAACACCAAAAGGAGGCAATTTTGGTGCAACAGTTGAGAGTAAAAATAACATACCAACTTCCCGCTAATAGTTTATTCACAAGTCCATTTTCTTAGAAATGAGAAGACCCTCCTCATAAGGCAATTAAGCTTATCCAGCACCTTTTGATGTTTTTGCATAGAAAGTGGCCGGCAGATTGGTTGATTGGGAATAGGGGCTTTTTAGAATATGAGGATTGTTGGCAAAAAGTTTTAGAACAAGGGTAAAGATAACAAAGATAGCCTATTACCATGGACCAGGTAACTTACTTGATCCCACACTAATTTGCACACACGTGGCACCACCAATCACATGATCGGATGCCATGGATAGGAGTGGCTTGATGATCACACTTATTATGAAAAAAATGAGATTACGACAAAAATATAAAACAATACGATGAAAAGAGTCAATTGCATGTAAAATGAACGATCAACTCACCTTTTTTTTTTATCTTTTATTTCTCACCACGGCTGGCGCCATTGACTTTTATAATGGGAAACTTTTATAATGCCAAAGGCATTAACACATCTTTCTATTCATATATTATTTTTAATCTGTTTGTTGATTGTCCCATTAAACAAATAAAATTTTATAATTTATTATATAATTATTAGAGGAGTAGAGAACATTTAAATGAATCAAATTCTAATACGGTCACCTTTCAGCTGCTTTCTAACCATTATTATCAAGTGTTTCACTTACATTGTGACAGTTTTGATAGGTTCATAAAAAAACTGTTATTGCTATTTTTGAAAATTTCCTCCTTTTTCAAAATCCATGGAATATTTGTTATGTTATTCTTTCAATCATAGATGACTACAACAAAACTGCATGTTCATTTGTATTTATATGTATAAGTGCATCATTTTATTTTACCATGATAACAGAATTAAATCAGGTTATTAAATCTGAGAAGACCATACAGTACCTCAAAACTTCATCCTTGCAAGCAAATCGACATTTTTATTGCTTCTTCAAAACTCTATCCTATGGTATTTTATATTTGCCTAGACTCAAATTCGTTAATCTGTAGTTATTGTAACAAAAATAGCGAGACTCAAGCCACAAAATTAGTAGTATATGAGTGTGTCCAAGGCATTGTTACAATTCTCATTGAAATCACGGAAATTTGCAGCATTCTGACCCTTTTTCTATAAGAACAATATAATTATAGAACAACTTTGTTGCAGAAAGTGAGATCTTGTTTAGGAATGACGAAACTGATATAATTGATTTATGGCAGAGTAGTTGACGAAAAAATAGAAAAGTTGCTAACAAGCAACTACCAAGTCTTCAATTCCTGATCTTTTTATAACATAATGAATAATTAAAGAGGTATGTTGAAACCACTTCAATTTTACTTTTCTACCATGGACCTTGCTATTTTTTGTTATATTTTTTGGCTATATAAATAGCTTGACTCAACTCCTTGTTGGTATTTATGAACTATTAGGTTAATTTACCTGTAAATAATAATTTAACTTAAGGCTGTGTTTGGGATTGCTCTTGGGAGGCAAAGATCAGCTCTATGCTCTGGCGCAGAGCACTTTAGTATGAGATTGTGTTTGGTTGTAAGTGCTCTAGCTATTTTGGAGAGTGAAAGAGCTGAATTTGGTTCTCTTTAAAAGAACAATTTAAACCTGCTCTTTTAAGTGGGCTGCTCTTTGCCTCCAAAGAGCAATCCCAAACACAGGCTAAATTTCTTGGCAGAATTGTAGTCTCGGTTTGTTCACCTAGATGACTTAATCAAGATTTTTTCCCAGGTTGTAAATCAACGATCATCTCCCATGAGCTCATATTTTCATCCCTATTAAGCAGACCTCAATCCTTGTCTTACTTTTAGTTCTTCGTTTTTTTTTGTCATTTTTTTGTTTAACTCTCATAATTCGGAATCAAATCTTGGTATGAACTTCATATGTATGAGCTGGGCCTTACGTAATGACCAGTTATAAACTTGAGTTCATCATGCTTCAGTTGGACAAACTGTAAGAGATGTCCATTGTAGCTATAAGGAGTTTGATTAATCCTAAGTTGAAGTTGTAACATCCATGGTTGTCAAGGCCACGCTATAGCCTCGCTATGGCCTCGCCATGACGAATGGCGATGGGAAACGCCATATATAATCAAATAGCCATGACGGCTAAATAGCGACGCTATAGTCGCCACGACGGAGTAGCATTATAGTGTCGCTATGCACACTTTTTTATTTTTTGGATAATAACGTATAATACTTATAAGTTATGACATTTTTATAATGAATAAGTTACAAAAGTTAACTTACAAGTCACAAAACCTCCACTTATAAGTTACAAAATCCTCAACTCTCTCTCTCTCTTTGTCTCACCACAACAACTACTAACACCAGTGTCGACGACATTACCGTATGTGTACTTAATATTTCATATTTTTTAATATTCTATATTTGTTGATATTTCATATTTATTTATTTATACTTACCATGTTGCAAATTTGTTGATGTTCCATATTTGATTTGTATTCATTGATATTTATTTATTCCTAAAACATGAAATCCTCAATATTAGAATCAAAGTATGATGCTTTAGTAGTTGAATTTTTTTCTTCCTATATTTTTTAATACTACTAATTAATAGATAAAATAATTAAAAAAAAAATTACAATAACAAATAGCCTCGTCATGGCTTCGCTATGGCCATGCCATGGCGTAGCGAGCCTTTTTGCCATGACCTTGCCACACCGCCTTAACTACCTTAATAACATCATCAAATTGAGGAGGACATATATATATATATATATAAGCCTATAAAAAAGAGAAAACTAAAGGACAAGTTCTCCCCTTCTGTTTTTTCAGTTCTATCGCTACAGGATAAAAACACTACGGGACAAATATAGTGGTTCATGTTAGCAAATTATCCAGTTTAACTTAGCAAACCCTCTTTTGGTTCATCTTAGCAAAATATCCGGTTCAAGTTAGTAAATCCTCTTTCTCTTTTATTAGGAAACCCAATCCACGAAGAAACCCATTTCCATCTCCATCAATGGTTCTTCATCAAGGAGCAGTAAAATCGATAAAAAAAAGTTAGAAGGATTTACCACTTATTTACATGTATTTTCTCTTATGTTCACTTCCCTTTTATATATTGCTGTTTTTTTGCTGAATTGTGAAAGGTATTTAGGGCCTTTTTTTGTGATTTAAAATTTTTTTTGGTGCTCATTACTCTGATTTGGTTGCTGATAGTATTAATTCTCTTAAATACTTATATAATTTGGATTGTGTGACTAAAGGGTGAGTACTTTTGTAATTATTTGTACACCATAAAATAGCTTGACCATGTTATTTGATAGTCAAATCTTTGTTAGGATACTGTGTAGCGTGAATTTGTAGAACTAATGATTAGTTGGTGTCATTGATTTTTTTTATGAATAATCACAGGCTGTTCTGGTTTTTCTGTATGCATGATATCATTCTCACAGATAGAAGACATCATCGATCAAGCTCGAATACTTACAACAAAGCCCAAATCAAATGCCATCCGCAAAACATCAGAGCGAGTTCATTGATTCAAATTAGAGCGATGAAGGTGATTTCTCATTGATAGCATAGCTTTCTTCTGAATTCTTGATCAATTCCAAGTATTAAATGTATTTGATTATTTTTATATGTTTATTTGCTGCTGTTGAATTTAGATTGCAGCTTGTTCCTTTTTCTTTATATATATATATATATATATATATATATATATATGGATCACCTTTTTGTTTGCAGTGTTTCTATGTAGTCAATTACGATTTTTATAAACTTTCAAACCTATTGCTATATAGTCAATTACAGTTTTTATAAAATGATGAGAAAGCCGCAGCCCTCAATATTATAAAATTAAAGTAGATAAAAAACTACCTCAAGATCAGGTTTAATATGTAAGAAACAACACTATACGACCCTTCAATTTTATAATAATAAGGGTCCAAATTTCATGCAGCCACAATTGCAACTTTAATAGCTGTATATCTACACCAAATATTCTTCTATAGCAGCAGCATGATAATGAAAGAGCAGCAGTAATAACACAATAATCCACATCAGAATTGGGTCTCAAAAGACCTCCAGATCAACAGTCTTCAATCAATCTGAAAATATTGAGGTTCCAACAGCACCAGGGTTAAAAAACCCTATATATCAACAATGTCAATGGCTCAAGAGCCAATGCCAGGCCAAGTTTACCAATATCTTTGAAAAGGCTATTCATGCAATCATGGGGCACGTATTCATTAATGCACTCTTTTGCACCTAATCAATTTTAAATTTTATCTTTCGTTAGAAAGGTTATATTGACAGTTTCGAGCTTGGTATTGAGATCAAGTTTTTAGACTTTCGTTGGACCCTAAAATGGAAGAAAAGTGCGAGGAAAGGAACTTCAGATCTGGTGGAAGTCTGATGGAAGAATGCCTTTGATTCAGGCTTTAGAAGAAAAATTATGTAAAGTGTTTAGAAGTTATTATCAACTAGCACACTATCAAATATATTGTGTTTGTTACTTGGATGAAATAGGACAACCCGTGATTAATTATGTGATCACTTGATATGAGGGGTCCTTCAGATTTCTGTCGACTCCAATATCCAGAGGAATTGCTTTTATTTGTTTTTTTTACAAGCCTCTTCGGCCATTTTTATATTATGATATGCTAGGACTCTTAGGTATACAAATAGGGTGTAAACTGAGAGGTTTTGAGACTATGAAGATTGCTGTATATGCAAATGTGTTGATCTATAAGCAACTGGCTCTTATGATGGTCTATCCTCCTTGTGTTCAGCATTTATTACAGCTATGCTGCGTGGTAACTTAACTAAAGGTCTTATGTATATCCTGAGCAGATGTAGGCTATGGTGCAGCTGGATGTTCTAGACTTAGGAGCTGGTCACTTTTTTTTGTTACTAATTTTTAGCTTAGCTATTAAAAAAAAAAAAAACAAGGAGCTGGTCACCTTGTCAAAGGAAATTATCGCGATTTACGCATTGATGTTAAAGCTTATTGTAGTATTAATGAAATTTTTAACTTTATTTTTTTAAAATTTTGTTTTACTGTATTATGGCATGGGCAAGCTCCTTGCTCGCCTTTGTATCCTTTACATATTTCATAGTTGATATCCATAGAAAAATATGTCGCCTATTCTTTTCTGTTTAAGATATTTGTGTCAATGCCTCCTTTCATGTTCAAGTAAATAAATTTGTTCTTGTTTTTTAGGGATCAACATCCTGTTGTTTCAGTAATTAAAGCACACAAGACATACAAAGTTCTGGAACTGTACATTGGGGTCTGTATGTTCACATACTAGGCTATATGTGAGGATACACAAGTATAAAATAAGGGGCCATTGGTTACAGACAGGGATTCAACGCCCGAGTCATATCAGCATATCGGCTGGGTCCCAGGCCGATAAGTATATGATATATCGGAGACGTATCAGCTGATATGGGCCAGTATGACCTGATATGGACCGAAATTTGACCTGTTTGACCCGTTTTTCAACCCTATATTAAATCGGGGGTATATATTGACTTGGATGGGGCCTAACCTGGATAAATATCGGCCGATATCTATTGGATATGACCGATATTTAAAATCATGGATGAAAATGTCAATGGGTACAAGAAGACATTCAATGGTGGAACCTAATCTTCCAGTTTACATTTTTGGTACAGGAAGACTTTCAATGGTGAAACCTATGTTCAGGTTTTTTCGGTTTCATTTTTTTATTTTTTGGTTCTTATACTTGATTTAAGTAAGTTCGGCAACAATTCATTCTTCAATTCATCTTATTCAGCACACCAAACAATCTCTTTGAGTAGGACTGATGACGTCATTGTGTCCCTTATGTGCTTGCTCTGAGACCAAATAAACATGGATGTGGTGTATAAAGATTAGGGTTAGGAAGACGAAGAAGAGATTAAGAGATAGAGAGAAATCAGTGTTCTGAGACACACCCAACTAATAGTAGTGATACTTCAACAAAGTTCGAGCTCATTCGACCTGATTTCCAGTCAATCGAGACCTTTTAGGCCCCTTTATAATGGCCCGACTGGCTGGCATGTCCAGGTAAAAATCTGACGCATGGATGTCCACTCCAGTCAATCTAGGCCCTTTTAGGCCTCATTTATTCTGACGCGTCCCGTTTATTTACAGTCTGTCCAACTCCGCCTGAACTGGGCCATTGACATCCGTATGAGGGCTCCCAAAAATGATTTTTGTTTAGGAGAAAATTTAGCCATGCTACACAGTAGACTACAATAAAAAAAAGTAGAGACAAATATGTGGTTCATACTGACAACAAAAGTCTAAGAAATGAGGATTTACTTTAGGGGAATGAGCCACCCAAGTAACCTGTTGCGAGCTTGTTACCCAAAATTTGAATCTTTCAATGACTGCTTGCCATGAGCAAGAGAGGAATCAATGCTTGGACTTTGTATATGCTTTTAGAAAGTAAGTGGTTTAAAATTTTAGAGTAAAGTCGGTTTAACAAAAATCACTATACTGATGGAATATATCTCCCATTTTAAACTTTCCTTCTATTTCCTTTATATTTATATGCAACTTATAATTCAATACACATTCAAAGAATGATGGACAGTCACTGAATTTGTGCTTATATAGTTTTGTACTCATATATTGTATATTACTTTATTTTTCAAAATACCCATATTATTTAATAATTTGGAACTTTGCTCAAATACTGCATCTGGGACTTCTCTCACATGATCCTAAAATTCACCTAATAGGGGTACCTTGCAGGTGATTTCCTGCTTAATTAATTATGCCCAGTTTTCTACCAGGTGAACTTTGGCAGCTATTTTTATTCTTTCTCAGTTGCTTGGTTCCTGTTCATGAATTCAATTGTTTTTTAAAAAAAATAGGTGCAAGAAGGAGAGGAAGAAGATGGTGAAGGGGAAAACCCAGATGAGGAGAATAGATAACATTCCGAGTAGGCAGGTGACCTTTACAAAGCGTAGAAATGGGTTGCTGAAGAAGGCTGTTGAGCTCTCAGTTCTTTGTGATGCTGAGCTTGCTCTCATCGTTTTCTCAACTAGAGGGAGGCTTTATGAGTTCTTCAGCTCCAGGTCATTTTTTATTTGATTTTTGTTTCTTTTTATAAGCCAGCTGAGGTTTTTGATCATTAACTCTTCTTGCACCACGTCCAGATTTCTATTATTTTTGTTGGTTTCCTGACATCTAGGTTGGTTTCAATTCCCCATATTGAATTCATAGGTTTTTCTGGGTTCTTAGTTTACTTAACAGATGGGTCGATGCGTTGAAGCTGGTGCTGATTTCTCCTCATAATGGAACAGTTTTTACCGAATTTTGGTTGTAGAGAAAACAACTTCGTTTTGTGATTTTTTTTTTTTGGGTCCTAAGTTCATGATTTTCTGGCCAATTAGCCCATGTATTTTATTTATTTCTTTATTTCCGATAAGCCAGATGAGGAGTTTGATGTGATTCTATATGCGGTCATTAATTCTTATTGCACCATGTCTAGATTTCTTTTTTTGCCTTTTTCTGACATCTGGGTTGGTTTCAAATATCCATATTGAATCTAACGCATGGTTTTTTTTTTTGGTTCTTAGTTTAAATAACCAACGGGTTATATAGTTGAAGCTGGTTTGATTTTTTCCTCATACAGGTCTTTCTAGATTCTATTAGTTTTTGCCAGTTTTGGGTTGTGCAATAGTCAACTTCATCTTTTATGTTTTTGTAAGTTAAATTGTCAATTAGCCCTTGTTTTTTTTGGGGGGAGCAATCTCCTGTTTATTGTTCATTTTCAATTTAGATTCAACCCTTACATTAAATTGCTTGTGCTTTATTTCTTATTATTATTTTTTTTTATCAGTAATGTATTAATAACCAGCAAGGCGCTGAAACCCAATACAATCAAGACACACAATCAAAAGAAGAAAAAGGGAAAAAAGAAAGAGAGGCTACACAAAGAAAGAATAAACAACGTAAGAAGAACCGCAAGCAGCCAAAGACCATGGAATGGAAAAGGAAACGAGGCCCCTTAGTCCGGGTCCCACAGGAATTGGCGTACTGTCCCTGTCCCCCCCATACACCTAAAACTAGGTCTAGAACCGACCTAATGACCATGCCGACAGGTTTAGATATCTCTTCAAAAATTCTGAGATTTCTCTCACGCCATAGGCACCAGAAAACGGCAAACATTGCCGCCCTCTAAGCGAGCCTATCATCCCCCATCAACTTCACTTCATTCCAGCTGAGCAATAGCAAATACGACGACTGCGGCATAGACCAGGACATACCAAAAACTTTTAGGACAGCTCCTCACACCTCATTAGCCATACGACAATGTATGAAGAGGTGAGACGGAGACTCCTCCCCTTCAAAGCACATAACACACGAACTCTGGACATCCTTTCCTCGCCGAAGCAGCTGGTCCCTGGTAAGAATTCTGTTCTTGCATAGCGCCCAAACAAAGAACCTGATTTTTAGCGGGATGGGCACTTTCCACAACCACCTACCCTCAAACTTGATAAGCGGACGATGCGACAACCAAAGGTATAGCGATTTGCCATTGAACTTCCCGTCTCGGTTTATGACCCAAATCCTGGTCACGCGTGAGCTGCTTTGCCCTCATCTGACCTACTTAGCAGATCCAGATAAAGCTCCTCCTCGCAATCCCTGAGGCGCCTTCTGATAACAACCTCCCAAACACACCTCCCACCAATGGTCGACACAAACTCGTCAACCCGTCCGTCCGGGTTCATCGATAAGGCATAAATATCCGGATACAAATCTTTAAGCAGCCCCACCTCCATCCAGTTATCCTTCCAAAATCGAATCCGAGAACCACAACTCCAGCTATATCTAACTCCTTTTGCCATAAACTCCCATGCACGCGAGATCTCTCTCCACCATCGTGAGGTGCTCCTGTGGATAGAGAGCTCAATCCCCCAACCTCCCCAGGACATCCCATACTTCTTGCTAAGAACCCGCCACCACAAACTTCCCCTTTCCTCCTCCCTCCTTGCTCTCCAAATCCATTTACCAAGAAGCGCCAGATTGGTTCTTTTAAGGTTCCGGATCCCCAACCCGCCGCAAGCAATCGGCAACTGACAAGTATCCCAATTGACTAAGTGATATCGCCTATTTAAGTCAGCCCCCTCCCAGAGAAAAGACCTTTGGATACTCTCGAGACGACCGGGGATCTTGGTAGGACATCTGAACATAGACATGAAGAAGATCAGTGTTGAAGATAACACCGCTTTAACCAATATCAGCCTCCCCCCAATACTCAGAAGCCTTCCTTTCCAAGAAGACAGTCGCTGCTCAAACCTCTGCACAACCGGCTGCCAATCTCGGCTCGACGACTTTCTTATCCCAAGCGGCAATCCAAGGTATCTAATAGGCAGCCTCTCAATACCACACCCCACTGACTCCGCGAGAAGCGCCATGGACTCCTCATCCACCCCAATGCCAGAGACAGTAGATTTTGAGAGATTTATTTGCTGTCCCGACACAGCCTCGTACACCGAAAGCACATCAGCCATAGTGCGAAGCTCAGTCACTTCAGCCGACCCAAATAAAATAGTATCACCCGCATACTGCAGGTGTGTGATGGCTCTGCCCTGCTCTCCAACTTGAACTCCAGCAAGCCTGCCTAGTTCCTTAGCACAGTCAATCAGCCCGGATAAAGCCTCCCCAACCAAGTTGAAAAGAAAAGGGGAAAGAGGGTCCCCCTGCCTGAGGCCCCTAGAGCTCTTGAAATACCCAGCAGACGTACCATTCACCAAAACCGAAAACCACGGAGAAGAATAACAGCCACGCATCCACTTCCTCCAAGTAGCCCCAAAACCCGCCCTTTGCAACATGTAATCCAAATTCACCCAGCTCACCCGATCATAAGCTTTCTCCATATCTACCTTCCAAACCACCACCGGCCTTCGGTAAACAGAGGCTGAATGAATAGTCTTGTTAGCGACCGCCACTAAATCCGCCAGCTGCCTACCACGAACGAAAGCCCCCTGATGTTCCGAAATGATAGAGCCCATCACCCACTTCATCCTGTTGGCCAGCACCCTTGATATAATTTTATACAGGCAATTAGTCAAGCTGATAGGTCGATAGTCGGAAATATCCTTAGCCCCCTACTTCTTTGGGATGAGGGTAATAAAGGTAGAATTTAGAGCTCTCCCGACAAAACCCGTCGAATGGAACTCGTGAAAAACCTCCATCAGATCTGTTTTAATGACCTCCCAGAAAGTGTGGTAAAATTCCATAGTAAACCTGTCCGGCCCCGGCGCTTTGTTTCTGCCCCGAATCTAATCGCTGTCCATACTTCTTCCTCCGTAAAAACACTCTCCAACCCCGTGCTGATCTCCTCCGAGAGAGCGGGAAAAACTATCTCATCCAAACCCGGCCTCGGGAGGCCGTCATCTGAATACAATCGCTCGTAGAAGCCAACAATGCTGTCCCGCACCTGATCATGTCACGAGTACGTCACCCCATCGATCGTGATGCTCCCTAGATACTTTTGCTTATTACGAGCATTAGCAACCGCATGAAAATACTTCGTATTGGCATCCCCCTCTTTAAACCATCTGGCCTTCGCCTTTTGCATCCACAACACTTCCTCTGCCCTACATACCTCTCTGAACTTCACCTTAGCCTGCAATCTGCTCTCCCTCTCCTCCCCCGACAAGTTTCTGGTTTCCTCCAAATTGTCAAGCAATCTCAGCTTAGAAAGTAGGGTGTCTTTCCTAACTTGCACCCTTCCATACTCGTCTCTGTTCCAGGCCTTGATATTATCCTTTAATTGCCGAAGCTTAGAAATGAACCTGAAGGCAGCCGTCCCATTGGGCAAGTGCTCCGACCACCATCCCCGAACCTTCTGCCGGAACTTCTCATCCATTAACCACATGTTTTCGAACCGAAAAGGGGACGGGCCCTTTCCGCGGGACTTGCAGGTAAGCCCAATAGGGCGGTGGTCAGAAATGGCCCGTGCAAAAGCTTCCAAGTGAGCCCCTTGGAATATGTCAAGCCAATCCGTTGAGCACAGGAATCTGTCTAGCCTGCTTAAGGACGGCGAAGCCTGCAGACTCGACCACGTGAACTGCGCCCCAACTAGCGGAGTATCGAACAAGCCCCAGTCTCCAATGAAGGAGTTGAAATCCCTCATAACCCCTTGATTAGCGGGACTACCTTGCTTCTCGGAATCCCATCGGATAGCATTGAAGTCCCCAGCGAGGCAAATCGGCAAATCCCATCGAGCAGCCAAAGCATGTAGTTCTAACCAGAACTCTTCCCTCTCCCGATCAGCCGCTGGGCCATAAATACCTGCAAAACTCCATGATTTCCCCTTGACTTTGTCCCGTAGCACCACAGAAGCCGAGTACGAACCAAGCTCCTCGTCAACCTTGTCAAACAGAACCGTCGACCAGGCCACAAGAATCCCTCTAGAAGCACCCACGGAGTCGACTCCAACCCAGTCCCAGTTGTTCCCCCCCAAAACCGAGGCGACCCTTCGCCTGTCACAGGTGCCCCACTTAGTTTCTTGGAGTGTGACAATCACAGGATTAAATCCCGCAATCACCTGCTTAGCCCCCGCCCGCTTCTGCCGATCACATAATCCTCTTACATTCCAAGATAAGACCTTCATTGTAACCAGATGATGCCCGCCCAACCGAAAGGAGACCAACTATAGCCCCCCCGCCCTCCTCCCATCCGACATGTCCCATCGCAGCCGCGCCAGTTCCCGCGACCCGCCTCGCCGCTTTCTCGTGGTAGTCTGACGGCCCGTAATAACCGACCTGAATACCTCACGCAGTTCATCCTGAGAGCCCTTAAATGACATCCCCAGATTTCGCCCCACTTCTATCAACCGGTCTATTTCCACATGTAATTCGACCTCCAGGGCACCTCCAAGGGGATCTGGGCAAAGCTGCACCTGCATCTCCTCTTGCTCCAACCAGCTTAAGTTACTCATCCCACCTTCGGTCGTATCGGGCCAGCACGTTCGATGGATCTCCAATCCTAGATCATCAGAACCCGATTCACTCACCACCTTCGAGCACGTGTCGGCACCCTTTTCGGTGACGTTGTTCCATAACAAGACCCCCAGCTTCCTCTGGTAGCACGCCCCCGTTGTCCTCATCCTAAAATTTGAAAGGGAGAGACGGGTCCCCCCCTCCATACCGTGGGTCACCATCTGGGCCTCCGTGTCTATCCATCTGTGGGGAGACCCGCCTAAAACCCCAGTATATCTCGATCCAAATAGACCTCCAGATCCGTAGGCAGTCACCGGGTCCCCGCTGTGCATAAAGATCCAACAGACCTGGGCTCCGGAGTCGGATCGGGCAAACCCCCAACAGGCCTTCGCGGAAAGCCAGCTGAAGCTGCCACGTGGCATCCTCCCCTGCGCATTTAAAACCCCCTTCCTTCTACCAGTTTCGAAGTCAAAAGACGAAAAGCCCCTCGACGACCGTCTGGAACCTTCCAGGACCAGACCACGTGTCGAGCAAATAAAGGTGCTCGCTCCCCGAGGCCCCCTCCTGCGTCTTCGTCTTCTGATATACACCTTCATCTGCTTCCTAACTCCAGACGCAGCAGAGCTCCGAAAAAGGTCGACCACTTCGAGAAGCATCGGATCCCAGGTACAATCCGTTACCTCTTTCGTCCCTTCCGACAAGCCCCTGTACTCACCTACCCTCTGAAAAAGCAGATCGACGCTGTCAGGCACAACGAGCGAGGTGATCTTGGCCGTCGGTTCACCCGCCGGTTCAGCGATCTCCGGAAAGGCATCGGAACGAAGCTCGGAGCCTTTCTCCGGTGGAGAATGAGCGAGACGGAAGGTGAAAGCAGCCTCTCCCGGCGAGGTCGAGCACCCATTCGTGGCCGCTGCCGGTAGCGTATTTGCCGGAGCCCATCGAGGTCGGACTGGGTCCGGCAACGCCGGAACTACAAGTACTGGCGGATTCACGAGGCCAACACCGGAGGGAACCACCCCTGGAGTAACTTCGATGGAATGATGCTCGACGACCGTCCTCTCTCGACGATCGAGTTCTACCATGAGTTGACATCTCAGGCCATCGATCAGCACGTCAACGAATCGAGGAATACTATGGACCGACTCCACAGCGACGAGGATGCGAACATGAGACGTGTCCCAGAAATCCGCGGACCGCCGGTCGACCCGGATAAAGCGACTGCAACAGTTTCCGATCCCATAGAAGACCTCCGGGGACCAGACATGTAGCGGCAGGCCAAAAATCAGAACCCAAACCCCCTCTGTCTCCTCCACAATATGTACCTCACCTACGGTAGGCTCCCACCTTTGGCTTGCAGCCGGACTTCCGTCAATGCAGATCCGCATCTTGAGACAACCTTCAGCCAGATCCTCCGAGCCGAACCGCAAGAGGAAAGAAGAAGAAGAAAGGGGCGATAATTACTCCCACGTGTAATTAATCCATCAGTGTACAGCTAGCAGTGAGAGTGTATCCTTGTTTACATCGATGACCACCCAGAAATGACGGAGATTAACCGCAAGAGATCGACGATGCGGTAGTTCTATCCTAAAAGGCCCTGGACCTGTATGCTCATCCAAAACTCGCGGTAGAACCGGAAGAAACTTCCCGCCACGATCAGAGGACGAAACGGGACAATGTTCCCCCACCGCCAGCGAGGCCGAATCCACTGCTTTGTTTCTCCTGGTGACAACCGACCACCCCCGACTCACATCCCGAATCTGAGACGCCGTTAGGAAGGTTTGCCTCTCCCCCCTCGACCACGGAACACGATCATCAGCAGAAGTAACGGTCCTACCTTGCGCTCGGGTAGCGTCGCAGCCGGAACGATGGCATATCGAATGGCGGCGAAATTTGATATTGCGACACCTTCCGCATATCCAATCCCCCGCCATGAGCCCAAGGCACGGCTTAGCACTCTTCATCTTGAAGTCTTGAAGATTCTTACATGAGATTTCTTAATTCGATCTACAAAGTGACCACCGAAGATTCTTACATGAGATCTTGAAGTCTTTTAGTAAAACCCATACTATAGATTTGATTGGTTGGAATTTCTAGGAGCCAATATGAGTCGCTTTCTGTCTTCTAGGAAGGCGATGAGCTTTTCTAGGTCCTCATTTGCCTTCTAAAAATGAAAAATACCAAGACTTACCCTATTATATAAAGTCTATTAGGTCTAAAAGATTTTCCACCCCCTCATCTTCTCAGCAGCATTTCTATATTTCCACCCCATATCTTTAGTCTCTCTCTCTCTCTTGAAACACAATAACAATCCATCTGATAGAGTTGATGCACCACTTTGAGTCATATACAGTACACCATCCAGTAGGGGTATTAATCCTCTCTTCATCCCAAAAAACTATTCATAATAGAGCATATGTGTATGTTCCAACTTTCAATTCCAAGTGACATAGACAAATGAATACAATATAATATACCATTTTAGATATTTATTTTCAGTAGCTCTTTTGCCTGTTTTAATGTCAATCGCTTAATGCCAAAGTTAAGATTTTGTATTGTCCTTATTTTAGTGACATGAATACAAGAAACTATCAGATTCCTCTAATTGATTGAGGTTGCTGCTACAATGGTTCGACTTCTCGGTTTCATGCTTCAGCAATAAAACATCTTCGCAATTCACTTGAGATCTCTTTATTAAAATTTTCCACTTGTTGAATTTGGAGCTGAACACCAATGCCAAAAAATATTTTACATTGTAGCGATTCATTCTCTAAATAAACGGCTCTCACGTGCATAGCACTTGCAGGGCCCACTAGTATATATATATACATCGGTGGATATGTAACAGATATGACCGAAATTTAAATCCATAAGCTTGTGGGTATGTGCCATTCTAAAACTGAAACCAGATCGGATCGGTTCGGTTCGGTTTCAAGGAATGAAAATTCGGTTAATAGAGACCTATAAGTTTCGGGTTCGGTTTTGGCTAAACCGAAGCCGAAATACCGGTTTCAGTTCGGTTCGGTAATCGAACTTCCACCCCTATATAAAACCTATGAGAGCCCCAAATCCCTCGCTTCTCTTTCGCCCAAATCGGACGACTCACCTGCTATAAGTGACAAGGTATTATTAGAACTTTTTTTGAAAATTAAGTTTTTTATATTTATTATTTATGAAATGTGCCAAGGGATCTTTGCCAAATCCACAACATCCTACATTCCAGATCCATATACACTTACATTGTCTGATGTGTACATTCCGATTGATAACATATTTCCAGTTTATATTCCTGATTGTTTATACATCTTAGGTTCACATATCAGCACTCATATAAATCCCAAATCCATGTATTCACTTATAACCACTAGTAAAATTCTGTTCTAATATTCTGCTCTAGTATCTCCTATCAACGAAATATTCTGTTTACTTAACATCCATTCAAGTGTTCAAAAATTCATACTTATTTTGGTATTGAACAGGTTTATTAGGTATCAAGATATATATTTCCTGTATACATTCATTTTTTCATTAATACTTTCTGTTTATTAAAAAATATTCTAGTTGTATACGTACATGTATGAGTCAGCTTTTGACCATCTTCCTCCAATGAAGGGCTATTTGTAAGCTTGATAATCTTGTTATAGCTAATAGAGTCAATTCCAAAAAATGAGCTGGTATTAGGGACCTGACCCAAGTGCTACAGGTCGCCCTCTACTATCACTTTTTTGTTCAAATAGTTAAGCCTCGGAAAATGCATTACTACTTTTTTAGGAAAAAAATCATTGAAAGTTCACTTTTGACCTTTCACCGATTTTGTGATCTTATCAGTGGTATACACAGCTTATCGATTTGAGATTGACTAGAGTGCTTCTGCTGGCAGTCATATATGATCAGATAGCTTACACTAAATCCCCCAAAATTGTGCAACTCTACTGAGATATTGGTGTTTTAACTATATGCATGCATTCCAATGTATCGTCCAGCCCCAAAACCGATATATGGGTTAATTAACGATTTGAGATTGACGATATGGGTTAAAATCTCGAAAAAATGATACGTATCGTCCAGCCCCAAAACCGATACGTATCGGTTTCGGACGATACAATGTATTGTCCGAAATTTTAGGTTTTTGTATGAGAGGCACCGATACGGTACCTTGAATGTACCGTATCGGTGAGGTCCAAAACCGATACGTATCGTCTGATATGTATCGGTATCAGACGATATTTCGACCCATGCATGCATAGATATATGCTTAGTAAATATTTGTACTTTCTGCAGTTACTGTTGTAGCATGCCTGTTTAATAGCATTATCTATGGAGTATTTATAGTGTAAATAATGGATTCTGAGAGATATTTAAACACCAAAAATGGTGTTTAAATATTCTTTACATCATTAAAGTATACTTTTGATCTTACATGATTAAAGTATACTTTTTCATATTTGTTTATCATAAGCTGATACATATTGTGAGATATACGATATGACTGAAATTTAAACCATAATGTTTGTAAGGTTTTGAAGCAGTTCTCAATTTCGTAAACTTACAACAAGAATCAAAGGAGCGCTCATGCATCGCGTCGATGATACTGAATCTTCTATAAAGCTTCCGCTCGATGATGGCGGGGTGGTTTTCGCTTGGAAGTGTTATTTATCTTGTTCTTTTGTGGTCTAGTGATCACATTCCAGCAGTCCTGTCATCTTACTCTCCATCTTCTTGGCCTGTCACACTATCATCTTCTTGGTAGCCACACCTTCATTAACTGCAACAAATGCCTACTTCAGACTGCAACAATTGCCTTGTGAAAGTTGTGTGCCCTCATGGCTTCTTTTCAACTCTAGCTGGAGGTTGCTGAACTGCTGGTAGCTCCTTCGCCCTTCAGCAAAAGATCTGTTACAAGGCACTCGTAACCGGTCTGTTACGAGGGACTCATCCCTCTCAAGAATTGAGAGAGATGAGTCCCTCGTAACATACCGGTTACAAGTCCCTTGTAACAGACCATTTGTTGAAAGGAGGAGGGAGTTACCAGCAGTTAGTTGGGATTCGGTCTCTGGCTACATACTCCACCGGGAACCTAGCTAGGTCAGGATTGGAGTCGCATCTGGCAGAAAGAAGGCCAGTTCTGATTCAGCTCATAGGTGGCGCATTGGCTGGTAACCCACCAGGTGGAGTTGAAGGAAGTCATGAGAGTGCAACGTTCACAAGCATTTGTTGTAGTCTGAAATAGAGGGCTCGTTAATTATAGAAGTTGTGGCCTAATATTCTACAAGGGAAAATGATGAAGGTGTGGCAGCCCCAAAAAGGAGAAATTGTAAAGATGATGAAAGTGTGGCAGGCCAAGATGATGGGGCAGCTGGTATGTGATCAATAGACGGCAAAAGAACAATATAAATAACAGTACGCAAGAACAGTACTCAAGAACGATAAGCCGTCAGTTGACCTCATCCTACATCTCACGTTGACGAGCACCAGCCGTTCAGCCAGAGGCGCCTCCCCGTCTTGTCAGATTGGGTAGTTCTTGTCCTTGCTGCGGTGCGCTCGGCAGCCCCGCTGATTATACAACCACCTCGTGCTCTGGCTATGGCTCCTCTAGCAGTGCAGCCACCTCGTGCTATGACTCTTACAGTAGTGCAGCCCCCTCGTGCTTTGGTTATGTCTTATACGGTAGTCCAGTCACCTCGTGCTTTGGGTATGGTTCCTACAGTAGTGCAGCCACTTTGTGCTTTGGCTACGACTACTCCAGCGGTACAACTGCAAAAGAAGATCAATAACACTAACCAACAACGATCAAGCGTCAAGATACCCTACCTCTCATGCCGACAACCATCCACCATGTGGCCAGAGGCGCCCCCATGTTAGTCCCTGAAAATGTTTAAGTTGTGGTAACCAAGGGAGAAACTATAGGTATAGAAGGTTTAAATACAACAACTCAAGAAAGATCTTTGTTGTCTGATTCACAACAATCAATTGTTTTTTGCGATGATGCCCTTAGGCGTTGTTCTTTTGGAAAGAAAGCCTCAAAAAGAAGATGGCGCCTAAGAAAGCATCCAAATTTAGAGCATTTCTGCCGTTCGCGTGTTGCTATGGGCCCCACGGAAACGAAGCCACTTTCCTTGCGAAAGCGATAGTTCAAATTTGGAGAGTTTTGCACAGGAAAGCTCTGAGTCTGAGCTCCTTTGTGTATCCTTCCCGCAGATTTAGGCTGCGTAAGGCATTGCTCTTTGGTAGCCCCTGCCATAGCAGAGCTCACTTGCTTTAGCAGGTTACCATCCTCTTTGTTAACATCCCGCTACCTGCTTTAGCAGGTACCCCTTCTCCTTGATAACTCCTTGCATAGCAAGATTTTATGCATGATTTACCTGTTTAGCAGTTCTACCCTCTCTACTCACTCCTTGTTAGAGCTGATTTTATTTGCTCTGATAGGGAGCTAGTAGAGAGCAGGGAGGTTGCTGCCAGTGCAGGTAAATCCTCCTTTGCAGGGAGTTAGAAAAGAGAATGAGAATCAACTAGTGGCTGAACTCTACCGCGGCAAGGGCTAGCAAAGAGCTATGCCATACACAGCCCTATACACCAGATTGGGTCCTTCTTTCCAACAGCTACTTCTGGTACCAACTTGTAAGTCTCTCCCTCTCTCTCTCCTCTTCTCTGTCTCTCTTTTTGAGGTTTTTAGTTGTTTCGATTTGAAACGAGTATTTTTTTTGTGGTTGTGATCTGAAGTGAAAAGATTACAACTCTTTTGGGAAGAAAAAACTTCGGCAGTTATGGTGAGGCGCCATGGATGACAACTACCTGCTCACACTTTTCAAGTACCTTTTTTTATTTTATTTATTTTTATAATAATTTGAAGGAGTTCATATCTCTGTAGAAAATTGAATGAAAAGTTGACTAAATGGTTTGTTTAATATCTCAGTATCTTATTTGGGTATCTGTTAATTTCTTCCTATAGGTTTGTTTATCTCGCATTTTTTTTGATGATGAAGTTGACTTTTTGTGTTTATGGATTTGGTTTATATGAAATTTGAGGGTTTTTTTTTGGGTTATGTGGTTTGATTGATTAATATTCTGTTTTACACTGGGTTTTTTGTTTCATGTTATGTGATCTTTTTTCATAAATTATGGGATATTATTCATGATTCAATCATCAGCTAAGTTAGGGTTTGAACTCGGATTTCAATGACGAAGCCGAACAGTTAGGATTTGTGCTCAGATTTGAACTCCTCACTCCAGATTTGAGCTCGATTGGTTCAAATCTCTGATTTGACCTGAATTTCTGTTCTACTTCTACCTCCTCTCTCCAGGTTCAGATCTTCGAAATTTTTTTTGCGAGAGTCTCAGTTTTGCTTTGATTTGTGTTGAATATTGTTGTTGCTGATGTTGGCGTGGCTGCCAGCCGAAGAAGAAATTTTCTGCTGGGATGTTGGTAAGAGAACATAAAATTTCTGCTGGATGTTGGCTTGATTTTTCGATCTGGCTGTTGTTGATGTTGGTGTCGCTGCCGAACGAAGGAAATGTGAAACGAGAGTGTGCATTTTTTTTTATGTCGTTACTTATAAACATATATTATATTTTAACTATGCTGAGTCGTAGCATTTAACTGCTATCATGTTATGAAAATTGTGAGGGGCTATTATCCCCAATTGACTGTGTCATCGCTCACTATAATCTGCATTCTCGATACCAAGTATAAATCACTATATAGAAAAATTCATTTGTGCGAAATTTAATGTGGTAAAAGGCAAGTTGAGCTGCAAAAGTTCATTTGTATCTTATATGTTTTCCAAGTATAAATCACTATATAGAAAAATTCATTTGTGCCAAATTTAATGTGGTAAAAGGCAAGTTGAGCTGCAAAAGTTCATTTGTATCTTATATGTTTTCCCGCTTTCAGCTTATTTATGCTTCAGCTTACCATGTTCTGCATCTTAATAATTGGAATAATTGGTTTTAATATATTGCATGATAAATTTGATAAAAATCCTCTGTTAGGTATTAATCTATCCCACCTTTTCTCAATTTTCTTAAATTTGAATTTCTAATTCTTTTCTTAGTGTTTCTTCAACACTACTTCCTTGTGGAAAGCTGCAAGAAAAAAGATAGATATGCAAAGCATCAAGGGAATTTCTCGCTGAATTGAAGGTTCTAACACGTGTTCATCACTTAAACCTGGTAGTTATGCTTGTGACGCGGGACAATGACCCTAAAATCCGTGAATGCCCATGATATGCTAATTTTTCAAAATTAAACTAATTACTTGAGCAAATTAATCACAAATTAAAGCAATACCTTAGAGTTTCACGGGATTTCGCTTAGGTGCCCATGCTTTGGTTACGTAGGGTCCAATTCGACGCGCGAGAGCTCTAGCTCCTTCTCGGTTGGGGCGTTAGATTGTCGTCCATGATGAAATCGGTAGCTCCTCGCTAGGATTTTGAAGGGAAGCGATCAATAGCACGAATCGAACACGCTCAAGCCCAACAATGGTCGTGGATCGACGGGTTAGGGTCAGATTTGATCCACGAGGATGAATATTGAGGGTGTTCTAGATCTAGGGTTTGAGAATTAGAACAATTAATAGAAGGGGAAAATGGATGCAAGGGATTAATGGGAAACTACAAAGATCAAACAAGAACAAGAAGTAAGAAGATCAAAGATAAATGGGCATCTCACCCTTGGCCTCACACCAAACCCTAAATGGAGAAGAAGACTCACTCTTCTAGCTCCTCTCAAGCAAAAATGCAATGCACTTTCATTAATCGACCAATAATGCCAAAAATGGCTTAGAAATGTGCTTTATAGCATTTACAAAGGGAATAACTCTAAAATAGAAAAATACTATGTTACCCTAAGTAGTGACTTACATTGGACATTTTAAAAGAAAACAAGAAAAATGGGTAAAAATGATAAATCGCGTCACTTAAGTCGCTCGAGCGAGAATCTTTAAAGGGGTCGCTCGAGCGACCAAAACCCACAAGTTTTGGCCTCGATTTTTGGTCCATTTGCGCTCGAGCGACCAAAACCCAAGAGTTTTGGTCATGTTTCTGAAGCGACTCGCTCGAGTGAACCTGGGCAGAGATTCTTCTCTTGGGCTGATCTTCTAGGGTTTTTCCTCGGTGGATCGTGATTCTCCTTGGCTCTTTCGTCGCTTCTTATTCCGATGGTATACCTTGTATGGCCTGAAACCTAGGTCCTCGGTGGCGGCGTCCCCGTCATTATCTCAGATTCAAAATGTTTCATCACCGATGAAACTGGCTTATTGAATCGGTCGGTTAAATTGACATCCCCATCAATTCTCTCTGGCCCAAAAGGTGTCATCTCCGATGAAACACGCATGTAGTACTGGTCAAGTGTACCGGACCCAAACAGTAGAACTCATTGCAACTAGCCCAAGCAATCTCGACACCCGGTGTTGTATGATCCTCACCTCGGTTAATTGTGTCGGGGTGCACACGGTAAACCTCTTCTCAACGAACCCAATAACCCGGCTTGTTAACCCACTTTACTAAATATTTTTTAAGCTTCCCATCAACTCTCCCAGATCCGAAAGTCTTCATCACCGATGAAGTGTGATTGTGATATCGGTTGGAAATACAAGAACTCAAGCGGCGAACTCTCTCATGATTGACCTATGCACTCTCGGAAGTCGACTTACCAACCCTTTTCATCTCATAAACTAGAAACTCTCCGCCGCGGGTGAAGGCCACAAGATCATTCGAGATCTTCTCAATGACCTCGCTACTCATCTTTCTCGGAGTAGGAAAAGATAGGGGTTGTGAGATCGGGATTTGTGCACAAACAACGAATGTTTGAAAAGGAGATCTAGAAAGTGGGGTTGAGCGTAGATGAGGAACAAGGTCTTCCACGTCGAGTGTTGAACTAATCCCCATACATTGAGGTAGCTCAAGCACACATGCCTTAGGTCCACTCCTTGACACCATCCTAAAAGATCTAGCAACGCGGGTTTGGGACTTCTTTGCGATTCCCGATGAGAATCGTTCAAGCCTAACCTGAACCATTTCATGGCCACTTATTTGGATTTCCTTGAAGCTCAAAGGCAAATCCACCCATAATTTGGAATCTCCATTGCACAAATTAATTTTAAGCGTAATTTCGACATGCAATGCGAAATGAAACTCAAAACTTGACTCACAACAAGACTCAAAATGTGAAGAGGGATGCAACTCGAGACTATGATGTGTATGTGTATCTATGAACTCTATACTCTCATGTGCATGTGATGCTAACGACTCACATGTAGTGGGCTCTATCAACACTAGTGACTCATGTGTAGTGAAATCTACCAACACTAGTGACTCATGTGTGATTGAATCAAGTGACACTAATTGCTCATGTGGACTCGATTCAATGAACTCCAATGACTCATGGGTAAGTGACTTGATTGGCTCGTGTGTACTCGGTTCAACCAGCACCAAAGACTCAAGTGCACTCGACTCTACAAACAACAAGGACTCTTGTACAATTGACTCCATGGACACTAACAAATCATGTGTGACTTGGTCGAATCGTGCATAGGTAAATCGGTTGACTCATGTGTGGGCGACTCAACATCACTACTCATAAGGAAAATAGAAGTCTTTTTAGCACGAACTAGACTTTCATCAGCTTCTTCTATCTCCTCTTCACTCATCATGGTACTAGAGTCATACGCATCCCTTTCCCACTTTCACATTTTCCGGCTCCTTAGAACGCTCTCTTTTAATCAATAAATTTTAAGTGGAAAATTTTGTGGGGCATTGATATGCAAAGTGTCCAAATCCATTATACTTATAATATTGGTTGCGACCACTAGTTTTGGTTCTCTCAATAATTGCTCCTTTCCCGTTATCGATTTGGGGATTCGGAGTAGTAATCACGAGTTTCGATGGTTGAACCCCGAAATTATATCTCGTGTAGACAATTCCTTTCCCGTGATCAATTTGGGGCCTTGTAGGAGTATTTGCGGGTTTCAATGGTTGAATCATGGAGTTAGAGCTCTCTTTAGTGGAGGCGTTCATTGACTTGAGTTGGGTGCGTTTATGACGCTTATCCACATTAGCTTCCAAACACCGTAGGAGGTGGCGGTGCTTGAAAGGAACATATTTTTCGGTAATTCGCTCTTTCGTGTCCTCCCATTGTGGGATGGGCTTACTTCGAAGTGACTCGCGTCGAAACTTCACATTAGTCCAATAGGTTTTGGTATGGCTCACCTACCTCGTCTAAGCTAACTCAACCTTACACTCATCGAATACATCATATGATTCAAAATACTCCTCAATGGTAGCCAACCATCTCACAAAGGATTTAGGGTTCGCCGTACCCTCAAAATTTGAGACTTCGACTTGAATAGACCTTAGACATTTTCTATCAAGATCATATTCGAAATCACAATGATGGGAGTGTCCCCTAAGTCTAACCTCATTGCGACTTTCAGGATTTCGCCTTGGATTTGGAGTGTTTGGCTAGTTCCCTCTCATTCATTACGATCATCATGGCTTGGATGCTCTTAAGAACATCAACAATGTTACTTGTATCCATGACTCACTAACACGGGCTATAAAACGATATGAACCAAAATGAATGAGTAATTTTATCAAACACAAGATGGACACACAAATATGAACCGCACAACAAGTGAGTAATTTTAACAAACAGAAGATGCGTGCACAAATGGACACATCATTGAACAAATGTGAATACACAAGCGAGTAATTTTAACAAACACAAGCTGTGCATACAAATGAACACACAAATGTGACTACACAATAAGTGAGTAATTTTAACAAACATAAGATGTGTACACAAATGGACACATCAATGAACACACAAATGAGCGCACAAATATGACCACAAACGACATCGAAATGACATACACATGTGACTCAAAATAAGTAAGGACTTTTGTCAAACACTAGACGTGCACACTAATGAACGCAAATGAAATAGAATTTAAAGAAATTAAAATGACATGCAAAAGATGCCCTAACCTAGAACCTAGTCTCTGATACCAAAACTGATGCGGGACAACGACCCTAAAATCCTTGAATGCCCATGATATGCTAATTTGCCGAAATTAAACTAATTAATTGAGCAAATTAATCACAAATTAAAGTGATACCTTAGGGTTTCGCGGGATTCCACTTAGGTGCCCATGCTTTGGTTCACGTAGGGTCCAATCTGACGTGCGAGAGCTCTTAGGAAATGCGGAAGGACGATCATAGAGATAGAACACTAGGTTCTTCTAGGTTGGGGCATTAGATTGTCGTCCACGATGAAATCGGTAGCTCCTCGCTATGACTTTGAAGGGAAGCGATCAACGACACGAATCGAACACACTCAAGCCCAACAACGGTCGTGGATTGATGGGTTAGGGTCGGATTCGATCCACGAGGATGAACATTGAGGGCGTTCTAGATCTAGGGTTTGGGAATTAGAACATTCAATAGAAGGGGAAAATGGATGCAAGGGATTAATGAGAAACTACAAAGATCAAACAAGAACAAGAAGTAAGAAGATCAAAGATAAATGGGCATCTCACCCTTGGCCTCACGCCAAACCCCAAATAGAGATGAAGACTCATTCTTCAAGCTCTTCAAGGTCCTCTCAAGCCAAAATGCAATGCACTTTCATTAATCAACCAATAATGCCAAAATGGCTTACAAATGTGCTTTATAGCATTTACAAAGGGAATAACCCTAAAATATAAAAGTACTATGTTATCTTAAGTGGTAACTTACATTGGACATTTTAAAAGAAAACAAGAAAATGGATAAAAAGGACCAATTTCGTCACTTAAGTTGCTCGAGCGAGTTTTGGTTCTCGCTCAAGCGGGAATCTTTAAAGGGGTCGCTCGAGCGACTATCAACATTCGCTCGAGCGACCAAAACCCGCATGTTTTGGCCTTAATTTTGGGCCCATTTTCGCTCGAGTGATCAAAACCCGAGAGTTTTAGTCACGTTTCTGAAGCGACTCGCTCGAGCGAGTTTGAATCTTGCTCGAGCGAACCTGGGTAGGGATTCTTCTCTTGGGCTGATTTTCTAAGGCCTTTCTTCGGTGGTTCGTGATGCTCTTTGGCCCTTCCGCCGGTACACCTTGTACGGCCTGAAACCTAGGTCCTTGGTGGCGGCGTCCCCGTTCTAGTTATGTGTTTCTAAATATCTAGTTATTATTCTATTATTTTGTTGTAATTAATAATGTCACCTTTTTAATATATCTTGCAAGATCATTGTAGAAAATGTCCTTAAATATAGCTGTTAGTTGTTAATGTATCCTAAAACTGATCATTATATTCTCCCATCATTATGGCAATGCGATAAAAATCTTGAGTTTGTCTGGAAGTGAGCAGAGTGGTCTTGAAAATTTAGCCAAAGCTGAGTTATGTGCTCAATAGGGCATTGAAATTGGCCAACTGGAGACGACATATATTTACCTTTATTTCTATAAGATAATTTTATTTTATTCATAACTCGATGATAGGGATTTACTGACCAATTTTCTCCATTGCATGGAGTTAAATTTTTTGGTTTATCAACATAGAAGATAATACAAAGCAGACTTCCCTCTCATAGTGTGATTTGGTTCAAGTGGCCAGATAAGAAATGCTACTCTTATTTGTTGATATTTGACATGCATGAGGCTTTTTGGTGATCAATTTTTTTGTAATATTCTATACAAATTGTTTCTGTTGTGTTAACTGATTGACAATTCAAAGAGTCCAAACTTAATATGAGTGATGGCTGAAGGGTTTCCAAATTTTACTTACAATCCATTCATTACTCAGATTCCATGAACATGGAGGACTTTGATAAATAAATAATTTATTTATTTATGAGCAGCGGAGGATTTAGAAATTGGGATTTTCTCTTTGAGGGAGAGGGCTTTTTAGTTTATACTCCTTTTGTCCAGCATACCTTTAAGGAGAGTGTTCTTCTTGTTGGTTTCCTTCATTTGTAATTGCATGGAATTAAACTCTTTTTGATATGTCAGCAAGGAAAATGAAACTTTTTATCCTGCCGTCTCGTAGTTTGTTTTTATTTGATTGTTGATGTAAGGAATTTCAATACTTCTCTCGGAGATTTGTATTTGCATGATTTTTTAATTTCAATACTTCTCTAAATACCCTTTCGATCCTTCTGACTGTTTTTTTTTTTTCCAGTTGCCCTTTGTCTCTTAGAATGTGATGGGACTGGTATTAGAGGGGTATAGAGAAACCTTCAAAACCCAAATAGAAGGGAAATGATTAGTATGCCTTTAACTTACAACTCTATAAACCAGTATTTATACTAGTACAAACTATTTTTGTAAGGTTGTTCCAGATGCATCATAAAAGGCATCACTTCCACATAGCCGTATTAGATGACTTAAAAAAGGAGTCCTGCAACCTGAGCGCATGTATTAATTACGCCAAGTCTTTTATGCACAGCTCCAGCCCGAATTCGTGGCCTTTTTCACCTCCCGAGTCTCCCGATCAGTGTGCTTAGTACCTTGTTTGGGCCCTGCCATCTCTGACACCCAATAAGCCCCCGTCGATTAAAAGAGGGCACTTTCTTTTCGGCGCATTTCAGAGGATCGAGTTGTTTACCTCGATTTTCGTGCCTTTGATAGATCGAAAGTTCTCCTCCGATTCTTCCGAAGTGCGTCAGAATCGTAGTCGCAGGTCTTGAATTAGGGTACGAGAGCCACTAGAAAAGAGAATTCCACAGCCTAGGAACCTTTGTTTTCCAAAACTTTTTTTAAAAAAATTAAAATATATATATATAATAAATCAAAACCCCAAAAAAATATAATTTGTGGTGTCGGCACAACGGCATCATCTTGCCCTCCGCCGTTCTGTAGGGGAAGAAAGAGGAGGATTTTTGGGCCTTATCCAAGGCACCCTTACCCAACCCATTTCCATAGAATGTCTTACGCCGATCCCGACTCATCCCAGCCACATTCTCCAACCCACTCCCATTCGAGAGAAGTTTTTTTCACCATCCCTCTCACCCAACCCCCCTTTACCGTTACCGGCCCATTCGGCGCTCCCATCTTCCCAACCACTACCCCCCAAAATATCCAAAGTCTGACCCCCCATTCTCCATCTTTTGCCCAAACCCAACCCATTTCCCATCCACATCCATACAAAACCCAAACCCTTTCTCCCCATCCACATCCATGCCCCATTTCCCATCTTCCCCCTATAGACCCGATCCGTCCTCATTCACCTATGTTACCTCCACTCTATCCGATCCCCCATAAATCCCCCCATCTACCGAGGTCATGCCCATTTTTACCGAGGTCATGCCCGATTTTTCCCAAACACCTATACCTAACCTTTCATCATCCCCATACATGCGCCATACCTTCCCCCTTCCCAATACCCTATCTCATCCACCCCATATCCCACCTCTTACCATGGCCATCCCCGATCATACCGGGGCCATGCCCAATTTCCCCTCCATCTCATCTCCACCATCCACATCCAATCCTCCTTCTATGACTATGATGGAGGAGATGTTCCAAGCCTACTTCATGTGGAAGGCTTCTCAAAACACTTCCCCTCCTCCACACCCCATGTCCCTAAACCCATCTCACACCCTAGCCAATCTCTATGCGTCACTCTTCAATGACCTCCATCAACCCCTCATAATCCACACCATCTAAACCCCCATCACTCACATGCCCCAAGGCCCCATGGCCCAACCTCCCACTACCCATACACTTCAAGGCCAAATGGCCCAATCTCTAAACTCCCACATACCCTAAGGCCCATTGGCCCAAACCCCCTTTTTCCACATGTCCCAGGGCCCCATGGCCCAATACCCCACCACCCAAACCTACTCAGGGCTCAGACCCATCAAGGCCCATTGGGCCAAACCCATCAAGGCTCATTGGCCCAAACCTACCCAGGGCCCATGGCCCAAACCCATCAGTGGCCCATGGCCCAAAATGACCAAGGTTTCATGGCCCAAACCCAATTTTCCCATAAGCCCACACCCGAAGGCCATCTCCAAACCTTCCCCCATACCTAATGGCCACATCATGCCCCACCTTAAAACCAAATTCCCGTTACCCAACAAACCTTTCCTCACCCCCAATGGGCTCACCCAACCCCCACTCATGTCATTCCCATCCAACCCATATAACAACAACAGGAAAATCCCGCCCTCGTTGCACATTATGTCGACCAGTAGTATGAAGAGGACTAGATTAAGAATAGCGGGGCCTATGCTAGGGCATTGACCAGCCTTCACCCTCCTCCCATAATTGCCCACCCCCTGGTGGCCCATAGTGAAGTCCAACTAACGGCCGAGAAAGCGGCCCCTGTATCGAAAGAGTCAGAGCAGCTGAAAGAGCAGTTGGATAAAATACAAAAGCAGCTGATGAAAATAGGTGGTGCTGAAATCTACGCCACGGACTTCACAGATTTATGTATGTTCGCTGAGGCCCCCCTGCCCCTAAATTTAAAATGCCAGCCTTCGATAAATATAATGGCACTGGCAATCCTATTGTGCACCTGAAGTCCTACTGTAGGGACATGTGGCAATACGAAGGGGATGAAAGGCTACTAATAAAAGTCTTTCAAAAGAGTCTGACCGGTCCGGCTTTGAGATAGTTCACATCTTTAGACCCATCCATGATGAAAACATGGAGGGACTTGACGCACTTCTTTCAAAAACAATATGTCTACAATATAGATATTGAGCCGCGAAAGTTAGACTTTGCCCGTTTAAGGCAAAACCAGAACGTTGGAGAGCACTGGCAGCTCAGGTCAGAAACAGAATACCTGATGATGAGCAGATTGAGATGATTTCAAAGAACACTCTGCCAATGATCTCAGACTTTTTTGTGTACCAACAGCAGTCCAGCTTTACTGATCTGGTAAGAAATGCTAACCGATGTGAAGATGCCATCAGGGAGGGCCGTCTGAGTAAGAACATGCCAAGTGGACCCAGTGGAGTTAGGAGGTTTTCAGAGCAAAGAAGCAATAAAAGAACCGGGATCGATGTTCAAAACATTGCCAATACCAGGCCTAATAACAATGCAACCCCGTTTCAATTTCAGGCAGCCCCACTAGCACCAGTTAGGCCTGAGTAGATGTAGAGAATGGGGAATGGGCAAAGAATGCAAATGACTCCGGAGCAGAGGAGAGCCCGCTATGATCGAGTTTTTATGCCTCTAGGGCAATCGTTGAGTGTGCTTCTGCCTTTGTTAGTAGAAAAGGGGTTAGTCACTATCCGTCAACCGCAACCTCCTCCTCATCCGATCCCAAAGAACTATGACCTAAATACCCACTGTAATTTTCATCAGGGTCCGGGTTGACCCATCGCTGTTTCTCATTAAAGCACGCAATCCAAGATTTGATCGATGTCGAGAAAATATTCCCCCTGCACCTTCTCAGCATGCGAATATTCACCAGGTGCCTTTGCCACCACATTCCACCAGAGAGCAGGTCCCAGACCCACAATCGGAATGATAGAAAATGAAGAGGAGTTTGAATTTGATCCATCCGATCATATCAGTGATCGGGAGAGTTATGTGGCGCCGCTGTCAAGAAATATTGAAGAAAGGAATATCGGGGCCCCCGGGGTTCGAGGTCCAGATAATGCTTGTTTTAAAAAAAAAATGGAAAAAGCAATCTTTGAAAAAAGAAAAAAGAGAAGAAGAATAAATTTGTATTTCCCCACAGAGCGACGCACAAGCATAAGGCGGTAAAATGTCAATATTTTATCCGCAATGCAGTTGTGCCATACTAAAGTCCTGAGTCGGAAGTTCGCCTCAGATTTTTGGATCCTACTTTAAGAAAGGCGCAACAATATCGGTCCCGGTCAAATAGTCAATGTTTCGATCAAGTCAACTCCACTGCTAAATCTTTGCGATGAGCACTCTGTTTTGGATTCATGTGAACCCAAGTGTCTCAAGCTTCAGATTCTCCATTGGAAAAGGTCAATCGTTGGTTGAAACCAACCTGTTGAGAATGACAGTATGTGTCAATCAAACTATGTGCAACCATGAATTCAGAAGGATTCATTTCCCTTTTATTTTTTGCAGGCTTAAAACTTGTATGGGCAGCGGTGTCCCTATAAAGTGTACGTCATGCGTCTGGGTATCCGTATGATGGTCGTTTGTCTCCGTAAATTATACCCGGGCGGGTCCAGGTCGGGGCTTCTATTGCCTTTGTTGTTGCTTATTGCCCCTGATGGGTGCATGATTATGCATAGTTAATTGATATTTATAATCATTGCCAGCAGAGACCAGGATTGGATGTCCCTTCATGGAGACACCCCAATATTTGGTTAGATTTGTTCAAGGTAATCGAAGCTGGATGATCTAGGTCATGTTAATCTAAGGCATGCTTTCGAAAATGGCACGCGCCCAAAAAGTGTTGTGACATCTGTTCACTTTGCTCGGGCGGTCAAGCTAAATAAACTTCGGGATCGATGGGTTCGCCCAAAGACCTCAAACCCTGCTTTCGGCAGGGGCACCCGCGAATAGTCAGATGGGGCCATCAAATGCCTCGTAGGGTTGAACGCAAACTATGGAGCCTTGTGTATGCTTATTTCTTGCCTATCTCTAAACGTGGGTCGATCACCCCCCTTACTTATAAAGTTGTTGCATTCAGAATGAATCTTAAACATCAAATACCTTCAAAATCACCCTGAGAAGCGAATGTCTTTCCCGACTATAGGGAGTTCACAACTCATTCCACCTCGGTTATGCCCAGTAATGTCGCTAAGCACTTGGGAACCGATTACCTTGAGAAACGAACGTTTAGCCTGGCATCCCAGGGCTTTTGTTTTCTCACCGTGTTACTTATTTTATGTTTGAAGTTCGTTCTGAATGCAGCGGACCCGTCAGTAATGCCTTGGGTCTCTTCGGATATCTCTTTTTCTTTGGCATTTGAACATTAGTGATCGGATATCAAAGAGGGGCATCTGTAGACACCCAAATTTGGCCCAAGGCCCGATCGAAACACCTTTCGAGAAAGGTGCAATTCTAAGCTTTTGATGACATGTATGGAACCTTTAGGAACCCCCCTAGAACCCTTAGGAACCTTTCCAAACCCTTAGGAATCGCCCTAGACTCCTTAGGAACCGACCCGAACCTTTAGAAATCCATCCCAACCCTTAGAACCCGTTCTGAACCTAAACCTAACCTTATCAAGCGAATGGTTGAGGAGGGGTGCACAGAAACTAGCTACGGCCCTCTACTACGATTGAATCTCATACCATTGAAAAGTAGAGGTCGTCAGCTTTCCAACGGTCCAAGAATTGCCCCAATCTGAGTTATCCATTGAAAGATATGGCAGCCCGAACCCGAAGGGCAGAAAAGTAATTTCAAGTGGGGCCCCCCTAGGGAAGTGACGCAACTATTAGTTGCGCAAGGCCATTTCTCCCACATTTTAAGCCTGGTGCAACTAATAGTTGAGCCACTTTTAAACGTGGGACCCACCCTCGCGAGGCAACTTTCAGGCATTATTTGCAACTATTTTACTGTACATTTTCCTGGTGCAACTATTAGTTGTGCCAGGCATATGAACAATAACTGTTGGATTTTGCCTCAAAAATCGTGATTGGGGTTTGACTTGTTGACCACCTCGACCTTTGGGGTGTGTTCTGCTAATTCTGTTGCACCCTTTTGAAGCCTATTTATAACCCATTAGGTGACTTAAGGCCCTTCCATATCATCCACCATTAGAGGACTTTTTCACACATTTCAAGGCTCCAAATATCCTAGGAATCCTTAGATGTGAGATTACCTAATTGCTAAACCCAATTAACACTTAAGTGGTCTTCTAATCCATCCATTTCCTATAAATAGAGACCCCAAGGTTGAAAATTTCTACCTAAGAGAGAAAGAGCTTAAAGTGAAATCTTTCTCCCTTTGGTGCACCAACCCCATACAAATTTCAGATTTTAAAAAGCTCCTTTAAACCTAGCATTTCACTAAAAACCTCTAGGGTAGATGTGTGCTACCCCTTTAGCCTTCCTTCTCTACCTCTTAGCTTTAAGCCTTAAAGGTTAGAACCCTATTTCCCCCATACAAAGCCTTCAAACGCTCATCAAAGCAAGCCACGCAAGGCTCTCCTACGGTGCTACAAGCGCCCGAGAGCTCCGGCTCTCCCCTTTCTTTTCCTATCCCTTTTCGACATTCTCTACCCTCTCATTTGTGCCGTTATGCCACCGAATTTTTTATAGGAACGGAGAGGTACATATAGGATTGGAGGCTCATTTGGGCAAGAGGAAGCTATTTTCTTTTCTTTTGCTTTATTTTATTTTTTACTATAAGTAGAGACTGCATTAAGCGGGTTGATCGGGTGCCTAACACCTTCCCGATCAATAACCGAAGCCCCTACCCAAGAGCCTTTGGTGTGGACCGGATTCATAGTCATATTTTTAGTACTTCGGTGCTCATAAAAATGAACTAGGTTTCCCGGGACACCAAAAGTTCCAGGTGGCGACTCTATATTTTTATCAGAGAGCGCATCGCCGCGACGGGATTGTCACAAATCCCACGGTTGCACAATTACAATTAATGGTACATGTTGGTAATTAATGGTTAGACGATTTTCTTTTCCTTTATGGCGATGGTTAAATTTCAATTATGATCCATATGATTAGTTGTGGGTTGACAATTCCGTTGATGATATATGTTGCAGTTGATTTTCTAGAAATATAGTTTAACAAATGATTACCTTACTGGATAATCGGTGGTACGTCGATCTAGTGATATGTGAATTTTCATGCAGGGTGATGGATAATTTGGTTAAGGAAAAAAATTCAATCTTTCGTTTTGTTTAAATCGATTCATATCTGGACGTGAGTGATCAACTTGAAGTGCATGGTAAGACCTGGTTACTTAGATCAATTTTCGATGACAAAAATTTTATAAGTGTACCTCGGGATGCATGCCCGACTTTGAATAGTATACCTCAGGATGCGTGCCCGTATGGTCATTTGTTTGATCAAGTGAAGGTCAACTTGACGACTTACAACAAATTGGTGTAAAGTGAATGTACTCATAAGTGTGGTATTAGATCTTTGATAGGGTCACGTACACCAGTATTGGGTATATGGGCTTTACACCGAAGGGTTGGGTTAAAAGAATTAAATTGTAAGAGAAGTCATTTCTCTTTGGTTTGGTTGTTGGTTAAGATTTATGAAGAGAGAGAGAGAGAGAGTGAGGAGGAAGGAATGAGTAAATGCTAAGAGATTTCGTGTGGATTGCGAATTGAATACATACTTAGGCATTAATTCTGGAGGCAACGTGTGTGAGTTCGTGAAATCAAAGCTAAGAGCCCTAACCCTTGATCCAAGCCATTGAATCACTCATACGTTGGATTTGAGGTAAGGTTTTGTTAATTGATGATGTGTGTGATGTTTGAGCTTTGATTTAATGTATAAATGTTGGATTAAAAGAGATAAAAGAAGAAAATTTTGAGAAAGAACAAAGCTAGAGAAACTGCTCGAAGAGGGTTGAGTTTCTATCAAAATCGATTAATCGATTTTGAAAATCGATTAATTGATTTTCACAGAAAGCAAATCTGGGCACTGAAGCCCGAAACCAATTAATCGAATTAAATTTCGATTAATCGATTTTTGGTTTCGATTAATCGAATGGGTACTTCCAGTGGTTGAAAAAACGTGGAGTTTGGGAAAATCGATTAATTAATTTTGAAATCGATTAATTGATTTTGAAATTTCGATTAATCGATATTGGGATCGATTAATCGATTTTGACTGTGCTTGCCGACACTATTTCGGTATTTTAGCCGTAACTTTGTACTCTGAACTCCGATTAATGCAATTCTCGCAAAGTTGAAAAGATGACAACAAACTCTACAACTTTTGTGATTTAACCATTTCGTGAATCCAATAATTTAAAGGTCAAAATTTAGGGGGGAAAGTTACGTTATACTCTATATTAGTATGAACTTACCCATTTCTACCTCGTTTTTTGAGAAACACTAAATAAGTGTAGGTTTTTAGTGAGTAAAGTTAATCCTTGATGTATTATGGTGTGTTTGTGATGTAGACTGAGGGCTGGAAGCCGTCGATAAAAACTATGGTATCGCTTTGAACGACTCTGTGCGTGAGGTAGGGAATACTTTGAGCATGTACACTTGATTACGAAAGCATGTATGTGAGTGTTGAGAACATAGTTTTGCTTGTGTTTAAAAATTGAGATTAAGCATGTAAATTTAAGATGTGTGTGTGTAACATATGAGATGTGACATCCCAAGGATGTATATGTGATGGTGAGCATCTAGGCGATGCATATGAGTATGTGACATCTCAGGGATGTATAATCAAATGTGAAACTATGTGAATGAGATATGAACAAAATTTGAATATTATAATTAGCACAATTATACGGTGATAAACTATATGTATTTTGCACAATTCATTTGAGGTTTGGAGTGACTCCACTCAGAATATCCGTGACTGCATAAATGGCCAATCCAGATATCAAGATGACATCCCAGGGATGTATGTGAGAGTTGTACCCCGTCGCCTATGAGAAAGGGACCTAGGTAGTATTACATGAATGAAAAAGGATTGAAATATAGTTCAATTAAAAGACGATGGAGGGTATTCCATCGGGGCTCGATGCTATATTGCTCGAGGATTATTTAAGTTATTTGATTTAAGTTTATGATACAAGTTTTTTGTGATATGATAACAGGTTAAGTAAAAGATAAATGTGTGTGTGTGTTAAAGAGAAGATGTGTAGTGTGAAAAGACAAGATGTGATATGTGCATTCAGTTCATGCTTTTGGTAATTTAAATGCTTTTAAACTGTTTTCAGCTTATAAGATCATGCTTTGCTTATGTTATGAAATGTGTCAGTAAAATAGCTTTACATGTTCAGTTATTTTCCTATTGGGCTAGGATGTAGCTCATCCCTCGACTATACGTCACAGGTACAGGTGTTGATCGGGATTCGGCTGCGAAGATAGGCTTGGGATCTCCCATTTGGGGAATTTTACCTTAGGTGAGGTTTGGACATGGGTATGTTTTGGGTTTGTATAGTGAATGTTTTGAGGTCTTTTGGATTATGGACTTGGTATGTCCGGGGATTTATTTTTATATTAAGACTCATTCTGTAGGTATGTTGTTGAAGCCATTGTTTAAGTGATAGTCAGCCATCACCGGTGGTTTTCTTGTGTGCCCTTTTTATTCAGTCTTTATGTATAGAAAGACCTTTGTTGTTGTTATATTTTTATGTTGACTCTACTTTTGTTGGCATACAAAGTAATTTCCGTATTCGGATCGTGATATGTGTGACTCGATGGTCGGGTTTTCCCTGAGTTCATGATATAAGGAAGAAAAAAAAATATCGCACAGTTTTGTGGAATCGCAGAAAATCGGGCTGTCACAGCTGGTGTTCACCTCGGCACTGAAAACAACTTTATTTCACTAGATTAACAATGATCTGAAATCTGGTTAGATGTTGCTCTTGACCGTTAGATCAGTATTATTTAAATCACGAAATAATTGCTAGGATGGAACCTGGGACCTCTAGTAGGTAGGGCAATCGAAAAGGCGTAGATTCCTTGCTTTATGTCGATGGCCGCCAACCGTCAGCGTATGTATTCACCAACATATTTATCGCCGACTGTGGCCAACCGTCAGGGTAGAGTTTTGCAGCCGTCGGCGTAGGGTCGTATTTTTGTAGTGTTTCTCTATAAAAAAATTGCCCACTGCATAACAGTGCCCTATCTAAAACTCAACTATTAGAATGTACTAAGGATCCATTCATGTTGAAGGGGCTTTGCAACAAAAATGAAGTTACTACCGATTGAGCAATAGCTCAACTGGTATTCTCTTCCCTTGTGGGAGCAATAGGTCTCCTCTTAGTGTTGCGCCAAAAATGGATCCTCTCCACGTGCAAGTTTTCACGGACACTATATCTGGGTTGTCTATGTTGTATGGCAAAAGAAGAACGAAGTTAATAAAAATAGAGACCCAACGAGAAAAAGGTAAAGTATATAGATAGATTTTTCAAATGTTTGAAGGTGTGGTATATGTTGATAAACTCTACAATGAGTGTCCACCCACCCATGCTGGGTGGACACAACAATCCATACATCTGTGTGACTACATGACATGCACGGACTTCCAAGCATGCTTTGGAAGTTCGTGCATGTCATGCAGTCACACAAATCTGTGGACTGCTTTAATACTAAAAAGTCATCTAAATTGTTCAGGCTATAATCAATTTATAAAGATCAACATAAAGTGAACGGCTCAAAAGTTATGTGAAATGATTTGTGAGTGAGTTAATGTTTCAAATTGGCCCAGACCTAAGTTTTTTGTTGTGCTTGGAAGGAACCATACCAGACCTTCTGCTTGGGTTGACTCGACTCAATTACCAAGTCAGAGTGGGCAATTAAAAGTTGTTTCGGGTTAGGTCGACCCAACATGATGCGATATTTTATATATAAAATCACGGACACTTACATATAAGGGCACGGGTGCCTCTGTTTGCACATTCTCCGAAAGCGCTCACGTTTTAGACCCCTTGATAACCATTGGTTTTTTCGCGATCAGATGATGGAGGTTATTTTTCACCTTAATCTTTAATAGATCTTGAGATCATATTGTACCTATCAGGCAGTCGGTCTTTTATTCCATGTGTCACAAATCCCTAAAAATGGCCAATTCACGTTTCACCGGGATGTGTGTCATATGATTGAAGGGCTATTTTTTGGGGATCCATGACACATAGAATTAAAAAACAAACTGTCACTACAAAAATTAGGTGTTTCAGTAACACTTGTTGTTAAGGCAATTTTTGATAGCGACGGGACTAATAGCAGTAGTTTTTTGTAGAGACAGGACTAATAGCAGCAGTTTTTGGCTGCCGTTAATAGTCTTATGTTTTGTAGTGATGTAAGATAGGTGCGACAAGCTCTCAAGATCTATTATGTGGAAGATTGAGGTGAAACACAATCTCCATCATCTTATCGAAGCAATCGAAGGTTTTCAAGGGGCCTGTGACCAAGGCGCTTTAGTGCAAGGGAGCAATAGAGGTACCCTAAGGGCGCAATAGAGCTACGCTAATAGTCTTATTTTTTGATGTGACAGACATCCCAAAAAGTGATTCAAGAACCATGGGTAAATGCATGCTATTATCATGTTCATTTTTAGGATGTCTTTTTTTTGGGGGGTCCAATTCATTTTTAAGATGTCGGTCACATGGAATCAAAATTTGATCTTCGGATGGTAAGCCCATGATCGCACGATCTATGGTAGCGATTGGAGAATCATTTAATTTAAAGAAGGGTGATTGTTATTCATTCCGTTTTTCTTACGAAGAACATCTGATTTTCCACCATAAAAAATCGTTGACTGTATTGAACCAAATGATTGAGATCGGTTTTCGCCCTAATCTTCCACATAATAGATCTTTAAATCATGGTGCACCTAACAGATGGTCACATGTTGATTCCATGTGGCACACATTTCCAAAAGTAACTATAATCACGGGCATACCATGAGAAAGGATTCTCAACTCTCAAGTCACTTTTTGAGTGTCTGGCATGTATCATCAAGATATGACTGTTTGATAGGTACACAATGATATCCTGATCTATTTGTTGTGAGATTGGGACAAAAAACAATCTTCATAGCCTGATTCAAGGCCTTCAACAGTTTTTATGGTGGGAAATCATGAGTTCTTCGCAAGAAATAGGTGTAGGCACCCCCATTTTGCCCTTTCAGAGTATACGAATTCGTTTGATCAATCTTTGACCTCAACCCTAATGTGGGACCACGCACTGAAATAATAGTACATGATTGAACACAAGCTGAAACAATAGCTCTGTAGCTCGTATCCCAACGTGGAGAGACTATATACTGAAGCAATAGTATATAGTCGAAATGTAGATTGAAACAATAGTCTAGCATTTTAGACCCGAACAACCCAGAATTTTGCGCCTAAAACCCCTCGCGTGATTCGATTGCACGCAAAACCATAAACACGCAATCAATCCCCCTTTTAGACCGAACTCTCTTTTCCATACCATCTCGAGACTCGATCACACGCCTGAAATCAGACGCATGATCGGATTTAGCGCCCTATCACCAGCGCGCAATTGGCCTACGCCCGATCTAGTCTTACTACCCTTGAAGCCTAAGTTTCCTTGATTAAACGCTTCGGAAGAAACGCTTAATCGTATTGCGCACGCCTCAACACGCACGCAATTAGTCCTAACGATGTTAGAACTAGGAAACTCGTTGAGCAAGTCAACCGGTCGCTCACTGAGTTGGTGATCGACTCAAAGCGATTAAGCACCAGGAACCTGGCGCTTAATTCGATTAAACGCCTGAAATAGGGCGCATAATTGGAGAAAAATCTATAAAAGTTTTTTTCCTCGAAAAGAGAAGGAGGAGGCTGCGAATTTTGAGATCATTGACGTGCTACAATGTCGATAAATATATGCAGCTAGCGATCACAACAAACTAAAAATCTTCTTAGAAAACTCTTTTTATTTTACCTCCCCCATTTCAAAAGTCGCATCGCTAGAGTCCACCTGGATAGAATTGGAGTCACTGATTCAACATAAACCGAAAGGAACTCAGAAAAAGCGGGCACCAACAATAGGGGTGGAAATAACGCTACCCTTTAAAAAAGTACCATCTATCCTAAGGCCTCGTTCAGGTGTTTTCTGATTTTTCCCAAAAAAGCTCAGATTCTTGGACACTCGGATTCCTAACAGATTCTTAGCAGACTAAGATTCATGACTTTTCTCATATGCGTTCTTAAATTACTCAGATTCCTGACTTTTCTTATAAAAGATGGAAATCCTTTATTTTTAAGTTCCTCTCAGAAAATCCTCAGAATCGATTCAATCAGTGGTTATGCTATGATCGTAGAAACGTGATCTAATCATCGATTTATGTGTCATACTCGGATTTATCTCAAAATTTACGAGAAATAAATCGAGATGGGGCTGAACATGTTTGACGGAATATTTTTCCAATTTTGATTTAATGGTCATTACTTTCGAGATGACCCACTAATACCCAATCGAAATGTTTGTAAAATAATCGTTTACGTAGAACGTTTTAGAGTATGAATATCTCACGACACTTACTATATATAAAAACCAAAATAAGAAAATACATCTCGATTAAGTCAGTAAGACAAAATTGGTTTAATTTACATATGTACAACCTAAATTATATTACAACTGTATGATATATATATATATATATATATATATATATATATATATATATATATATATATATATATATATCGATTAGGCTGTGAATATAAATTTAAACTAATTTATATTATAAAATATAATTTTTATTAAAATTACCTAAAAAAAAAAGAAACTTTAAACAAAATGGCTAAGAATACCGATACTGATATTGAGTTAGATACCTTGCTTAGAATACATAAGCTTCACTAAATGGCTAACATGTAAGTGAAGAATGTTTTCAATAGGGACTTACTGAGTCTTGATACGGTTGTTCTAAACATGTACAAATCTAAAACTGTTAAATGAGGTCGCGTAAATGTTCCATTAAAGATAGTAACATCTAAAGGAATGCAATGCATTAGTCACTACATCATAAAATCGGGGGTGTATATTACTCATACGACCCGATATGCAACGGATATTTGACCATGTTGACCTGATTTAGATCCCTTGAAGAAATCGAAGCTGTATATCGTATCGTCTAGGGACCTAACCCGATATGATACCTATCGGCCGGTATGTATCAGATATCACAATTCGCTATTCTCACATGAACCCAATTCGCTAGGAGTAAGATGAGTTTTCAATTTATAATTTATTAATTTTATTTTTTTAATAAACTTCACAGTACTATATACTGAATACATTTAAGTTCTCTCTAAAAAAAAAACATTTAAATTTTAAATAAAACACAAAAGTATACAAAGCTCTACTGTTAGGTGATAGGCATTATTCGTTGAGGTCATGGAATCGAGCATGCTTGGCAACCTGTATTGTTTTAATTTTTACAGTGGCGCCTGAATTATAGAGAGGTATCTGTGTGGCGCAGAGAAAGAAAAATTCGTGTGGCACCTAAATTATAGGGAGGTATCTGTGTGGCGCGGAGAAGGGATCCCATGCATATCTTAGGAGGAGTATGCAATGCAAAGTCTCGGATTCTGAAGGTTTTCTGGTAAAAAACCTCTGACATCAATGTGTACCTTTCAGCAGAAAAGGCACAGAAAACACTACTCCCAAAAACACTCTTGAACAAAAGAAACCCTCAGAAAGTAGGCAGATATGGGCATGTTCTGGGAAAAGACTCAGAATTTCAGCCTTTCCCAACTCGCGAACGAGGCCTATCCTAAGAGTACCTTTATTTGCACCAACCAAATCTTTGAGTGCACTTATGCCAAATGCCATTAATTGCTTTTGATCAGACGATGACAACCACTTTTAGCCCCAACTTTCACATAATTGACTTTGGCATGACAGGCGCACAGGTACTCTATTGTTTTGTTATTTTTTGTTTGTTTTTTTTGTTTCATATGGTTTCATGGTGGAATAAAAAACCAACAATTCCTCAAGCTCAATAGCGGGGAAGATTGGAACCAAAGATGAGAGAGAGAGAGAGAGAGAGAGAATGAAGCGATTGGAGAAATAATTTTTAATTAGGTCAAGCGAGTAGAGAGAGAGAGAGAGACAAAACATTCTAACTTGTTAGACAGTAAAAGGTACTGGAGATTTTTAAGATAGTGACCATATGGCTAGATGTAGGGCTGCAACAGAGTAGACCCAGCTCGACTCGGCTCGGCTCGAAAATGAGAGCTTTTGCTCTCTTAAGCTCTGCTCGAGAGTCAAAGCCGAGCTTTTTATTTAAAGCTCGATTGAAGTAGATCCGAGCTAGAGCTGAGCTTGTAAAGCTTGGCTCGGCTTAATTAATAATATATAATTTATATATATATATAATTTTGATTTTTTTTTTGTGACTTTCCCTCCCCCTTATAATAATGGATAAATATGTAATCAATGCCGGCCTTTGGCCAAGGCCGAAGAGGCGGCCACCTCGGGCCCCCAAATATTTAGGGGCCCCAAATCTTAGAAGTCTTTACTTTTTACCATCTTGTTGCTTAATATAATTTTAAATATATAAATATATTGAAATGATGTCATTGTTTAGATGGTTAAGTGACTAGTGTTATTTTACTTTTTACCTAATAGGTTGTAGGTTCAACTCTTCTTATGTCCCATTTTTACATTTTTTTTTAAATGGGTCATGGATCGAGTCTCGTCCGAGTCAGTGCAAGTCATTGGTCGGGTTATTGGCCTCAGTGGGCTAGGCCAGCCATATATATTAACCCAATAGATTCTCTAGCCCAATTTTTGATCGAACCAGATTTGTTTGACCAAATCTTTTATATATAGGGTACCTCTAAACGCGCCCACATGTTCTCCGAAAGTGCCCATGTCCTAGATCCCTTGATAACCATTGACTCCTTAGAATGAGATGATGGAGATCACTTTTCAGACTTATCTTTCACAAAATAGATCTTCAGGTCATGGCCCACCTATCAAACGGTCGATTTTTACTCCATGTATCACAAATCCATCAAAAAATGGCCTTCAATCATATGGCACTCATCACGCTCAAATGTGACTTTACGGCCATTTTTTGGGGACCTATGACACGTTGAATCACAAATCGACTATTTGATAGGTACACCATGATCTCAAGATCTACCAAGCGAAAGATATGAGTGAAAAACGATCTCCATCATATGATTCGAAGGATTCAATGGTTTTGAAGGGGTTTGGTATGTGGCCGCGATTAGAGGTAATATATATATATATATATATATATATATATATATATATATATAATTAAATGACCTTAACTTAAAATAACGATTTCATGCTCGTTACAGTTCCATTTTTTGCAAATGACTTGTCAATTTTGATTTATTCAACGAGACTTGTCTAATAAACCTAGTTTTGGAGACTTAATGAACCTAGTTTTGGAATTTTTTAAGACTGTTAAATTGCTAAAAAATGGTAGTGAAAGTTTCAATGACAGTTAAAGTAATAAAGAATGTTAAAATGTTTTTGGTTGGGTTACTAGATCCATCAAGTACGTTCTACTATTTAGCATTTATCTTTTTGTGTTGCATTTTTTTGTAATATAGACTTTTGTTAATTTATTAGTTGCATTTTCAAATTATAAACAATAGATGGAATATGGAGATATTTGTAATCCAAAAGCAATGAGTATTGCTTTATTTATTTAAAAAAAAATTAGGGCAATTTTTATTTTAAGATTAATATGAAAGAGAGGCCCCATTTTTGGAACTCGCCTTAGGCCCCCAAAATCTCAGGGCCGGCCCTATATGTAATAAATATATAATCCTTATTATCCTCTCTCTCTCTCTCATCCATTAAAACTCTTTCTCTCTCATCTTAGTGAACAATAACTAGCATGACAATTGACCAGCCAATCAAAACCTAAAGCTAGTACCTATGAACTTAATCAATATTTAACATATTATATTTAAACACATTTTTCTCCAATTGATCCCTTAAATCCAAAAGGACTAAGGAATTAAAAGATATAAGGACTTTCATTTATTAAATTTTATTAAAGCTTTCATCTCTTAAAACATATAGATAATGTTTAAAACAATGATAGGAATTTTTTTATATAGTAAAACTTGTTTAGCTTGAAGTTCGCCTCTGCCCGACTCAAACTCAATGGAGTCGAGTTAGAGCTTAGACTTTTCAGGCTCGAAGGGCCTAGAGCCAAGTTCCAGCTCGGCTCATATAAGGTAGAGCCACGCTAGAGCTTACCCAAGCTCTGTTGCAGCCCTAACTAGACGTGTGGTAAGAAGAAATTTAGGAGATTGAGGTTGCGTTTGGCATAGCTAGTGTCAGCTCCCTGCTAGAGCCAGATATACTTGCTTTAACAGCTCCTCTTCTCAACTCCCTGCGAAACAAGATTTACCAGCTCTAGCATCTACCTCCTTGCTCTCTATTAACTCCCTGACAAAGTCAATAAAAGGGCACTTTAGAAATATAACCTTAAAAAACAAACGTTTTTAGCAAAAAAATTCGGAATTTAAACGTTTTAAAAAAATAATGCTTTCACAGTTTTTTGAAGTTCTGAGATCTGTGAAAGCATTATTTTTTAATTAGGATTTGAGATCTCATGGATCTCGGAACTTCAAAAAATCGTGAAAGCATTGTTTTTTTAAAACGTTTAAGTTCTGGAATTTTTGCCAAAAGGTTTATTTTTTAAAGTTGTTTTTCTAATTTTCCCTAAATAAAATATGCTCTGACAATGAGTGAGCAAAGAGCAAGAGAGAATTGCTGAAGCAGGTAAATCCAGCTATGTAAGGAGTTATTAAGGAGAAGGAGACTTGCTAAAGCAGATAACCGAAATTTCACAAAGAAAAAGGGAACCTACTAAACCAAGTAAACCCCGCACTGGAGAGAGCTATGCCACACACAACCTGAATCTATAAGGATGCCTGAGATATATTTTAGGGGCAACTCAAGCTAAAATAGGGGTATGTTACAAAGGAGACACTAATATTACTTAAGATGTGGATATATGATCATACACCACTGGATTAAGATGTGGATAATATGTATCGTCAAAGTACTAGATTACATATAAAAGGGAAATGAGTTCAAAATTCACAACTTTTGCTAGATTTGAACCATCCAATTTGTATACTTGAGTACCGACCGCTATTCGTAGTTTTAATGGTTGATATCAAAGTTCAACAATCTGATGGTTCACATCCACTTATAGTGATAATTCTTTGGATGAGACCTATTACAATGATGGACTGCCGCTTGGACTTTTTAGGGATCATTTAGTAATGTCTCAAAACATCATTTAAGAGGATTTTCTTGTTCATTTAAATCTAATTTGGAAGTAAGGAGCTGTTTGGAGGCATTTAAGTCGTCAAATTTAATTTTAATCAAAGTTTAAAAGTAATCAAAATAAAAGCAGAATAAATTTTAGTCAAAGTTAAATTTATCCCGCTTTAATTCTTTTGGCTTAAAAAACTCGGGAATAGAAAGAGTACCTCTCATCTTCTCTGCAAGTATTCTCTCCGGGGCCCAACTATGATGCTTGGCTTCTAGATTTTTTTTTTCCCAAACCATCTATTTCCTTCTTAAAGATTTATAAATTCAATTAAATTTAAAAAAATTATAAAATAATAGTGGGAGATTGTTTAAACTCCATTTTAGTATTTAAATGTCAGTGAAGAGCCATTATCCCTTTCCCTTTTTGGACCCGTGCTAGAGCTTGGTTCATTAAAACTTGACTTAAATCAGGAAGACTGATATGTTGGAATTTCAATGGATCTAGACTTGAGTTGATGGATCAAAATAAATATTAATCAGAAATATATAATTCAAGTATACCTTGCATCAATCCTTTTATTTTTCTTCTCGAGTCTACGCGTTGATGATTTCTGTTAGAGAATCCAAATCCACATTATCTCTTATCTTCTGTAAGTTTGTCTCTAGATAGGAATAGGCTAAGTTAAGAGGAATAGGGGATAGTGGTCCGATCTTCTTTAAATAATCACCTTACTTTCCTCATCATCAAGAAAAGAGAGTAGACATATCACTTCTATTAGGAAATTACATGACTCCTATTGCCTCGAGATACGTGGGGTCAAAAGGTCTAACCCAGTTTTGTGGAAACCAAAGATGGATTAAGGTGTTGATGATTAATATCCAACAGGATAACCATACCTCATACTAGGTTTTAGTTTCTCAATCCACCAAACTAAATTCACGTACATTTATCAATTTTTTGTAATGAGTGGAGAAAAATAAATAAATAAATGAGCTCATTTCAGCATGCTCACTTGGTGCCAAGCACTAAAAACTAATTGAAAAAAAAAAAACAAAAGAAAATGCAAGCAAAACATAATTGCCTAACAAATGCAATTCAAGAAGAGGAAGCAATACAACATGTAACATAGAAAAATAGAAGTAAAATTCTAAAAGAGAAGATAATATGGAATGCAACAGGCTCATATTATTCATGTCCATCCTTCAAGTATACAAACAAATGCAAATCAGTGATGGTCTTGAATCATTAATGATATTAGGGAAAAGAGTATATGGGTTCAAACCCTAGATCACGTGCCATGTGGCACGTGATCCCAAGACAACACCCATTTGAGATCATGTGTCATGTGAGTTGTGATCTATAAAAAGGAACAAATTTAAAATAATTTTGGTGGTCAATGATTGGGTACCACCCCAAACATCCTCGTGCATTGAAGCTCTCCGCCGGAGTCAAATAGATGCTCTATTTGCTCATGAGCATAGTGACAAATTTTCGTCGAAAATTTTGCGAAATTCACTGAAATGGGGGTCAAACGATTATTTTATTTTATTTTTAAATATGTTAGTAATTTAGTATATAATGTAGTAATTTAAAAAATATATATTAAAAATATTTTTTATATATTTTTAATCCTTGAAACTTTCCCGAATTTTTTCCGAAATGTATCGAAATTAATCTGAAATGTACCGAAAGGACCCCCACTAAAAAATTACCGAAAATGAAATTTGTCATTGTGCACTGGATAGCTTTTTTTATTTGTTATTTTTTTTATTTTTTATAATGGGAAATAGTAAATTTTATTTAAGGAAGGGCAGCAATTACATTGGAGAAAAGGGTTGGAAGGACAAACCCCATTCAGACTGCATCGCAAGGAATTGAAAACCCTATTTTTGCAAGAACATGTGCCAAGGATCAAAATTTCTGGTATCATTTCGGTTTCGGAGGGGACCGAAACCGAAATTTTGGCCGAAAATTTCAATCCCATACAAAATCACGCTTTGTCAAAACACAATTTGCAATGTGCTACACTATTAAAATCACGCTTTGTCAAAACACAATTTGCTGCGGAGAACTGAGATAGCAGATGTTTAATAAAAACAGCGGCTTATAATTAAGATATATAAACTTTTTTTTTTTTTTTTCCATAAAAAAATAAAATAAAATTATCATTACTTTCAACCTCTATAATTCTAACGTTGTCCTCATCAAGATCCAGTCACTAGGGAATAAAGACTTAATGGCTCCCTTTTCAAAAGGGTACCTATATTCGTGCCAATAAGATTACTGAGGGTGCCTACATTTGAAAGCCATTAGCTGATTGAAGTCATGGAGAACATTTTTCACCCCAATCTTCGAAGCAGTGGATCTTGAAATCATGAGCATACTATCAGACGTCCACAAGGCATAGATGCCACAAACGTTGCCCTAAAATCACAAGACAGACATCCCACTCAGATGTTATTTATGACATTTTTTCGGATATAATGATCACGTGGAACAAAAAATAATTGTCTAATAGCATGATCATGGTCTCAAGATTTGTTGTATAGAGGACTGTGGTGAAAAAAAAAAACCACCGACTGACTCAATTCAGTCAATGGGTAGTAGGCGCAAACAAAGAGATCCTTTTAAAATGAGGCAAACTTTTTTTAGGATTTAGTCTACAATGAGTACCTTGTAAAATCTTGATAATGGGCACGTTAGTTTCGTAGTAATATGTACCTTGTAAAATAGAGAATGCATGTAATTTTTTTATGACTGGATTACATGTAAAATTCATTTTGCATGTAATATTTGGGTGTAAAATGGTTGTTCTTTTGACAGCAAAATTTCCTCGTAAAATCTACTTTTTGATGTTTTTTTAACATTACAGCCAAAAGAACAACTTATGTAATATTTTTAAATTAATGTGAAAATTGACATTTCTGCCCCCCCTCCCAATCAGATAACGTCGCTCTACCACTAAGCGATTGGACCCGATCGCAAACCTGATTAGGACTCGATCCAAAATCGACCCGTTTTTTTTGTTGGGTTGAGTTTAGATATAGCTTGACCCGAACTCGTAACCAAAATGGGTTCATAATTTTTCAATGCAACCCCCCATGGACCCGACCTGATTCTACGTGAGTTGGCTCTGGTACACCCTTGAACCGGATTTGACCTGACCCGTTTGCATCCCTAGTGGAGATGGTTAATACAAGTTACTTTTTTGTAAAGTACTCAAATAGGATTTTTTCTTATGAACTAAGTTTGATTTAGTGCAAAGCACATATACGTAAGGTGATCTCAAGTTTTGCATAGGCTTCACTTTTGAGGTGGCTCATATTTCTTTTATATATATAGAAAAAGCACAATCTCATATGCTTGCTGGACAACTTCCAGTTCTTATATAATAGCATATTTTTCTCCAGATCTTACGAGAGATCTCGAAAGTGGCCTGATTGTGAGGGCTCTTGAAGGAGAACTCCTTACCAGATCCGATCCAGTTAACGTCTCGGTACTTCTTCTTCAACCTCCTTAATTTCTCGACAAGCTGATTTTTCTTGAAATCAAGTTGTAAACGAGTCTTAATCTGATCATAGAACGAGCAAGTGACATGGTGGTGGTGTTGAGAAGGATCTCTGTGGGAAGTGTATTCGAGAAACCCTTGCAAAAGCCCGATCCCGTCTTCATCAGTCCAAAGACGCTGAAATAGCCTACGGGAGTTGTCCGATGCGGCAATTAGCGTGGGTTTCTTATCATCTATGGTGGAGATTCTCTGGCGCTTGGCATCATGGGACGAGATCGCGACAACAGGTGGGGTTTGAAAGGAATCGTTTTCAGAGGCTATTGGGGGCTTTGAATCGGCCGTTACGGGGTTCGGATCAGCGGCGTTGTTGTGGTTATCAAACGAAGATGAGGTTGAAGGAGAGTCAGAACCTCTGGGGTTTTTTATAGCCGTTGGGGATTTTACCTTTAAAATAATCAGCTTACGAGGCAAGGGCCTCGTAAGGCAAAAAAATTACCTACAAAAAATAACAGTGTTTTACACTGCAATTTTACCTCAAACCAAACGACATACCTCCATATTTTCCTACCGTTGGCGTTAAAAATATAAAAATATTTGTAATATTAGCCCTTTACAACGAAACAAACATACCTTTAATGGCTCCCTTTTTAAAAGGGTACCTCTATTCGTGCCTATAAGATTACTGAGGACACCTACATTTGAAAGTCATTGACTGCTTGAAGCCATGGAGAACATTTTTCATCCCAATCTTCGACACAGTGGATCTTGAAACCATGAGACGTCCACAAGGCATAGATGCCACAAAAGTTGCCCTGAAATCACATGACAGACATCCCACTCAAACGTTATTTATGACATTTTTTCGGATCTGATCATGTGGAACCAAGAATAATTATCAGATAGCATGATCATGGTCTCAAGATTAGATTTGTTGTATAGAAGACTGCGGTGAAATTATTTAATTGGCGAAATTATTCTTCTAATAATTTAGCGCCAACCTGTAATTTATGGGCAGTTTCGTCCTTTAATCTAAACAAACTTATCGCTATAAATTATTAAATATTTTTTTTTTCACATTTTCAGGTTTTTATTCGCAAATTCATTCTCTCTCTCTCTCTCTCTCTCTCTCTCTCTCTCTCTCTCTCTTCAGCCCTCTTCATGGACTACCCTCCTACCTCTTCTTCTCGCAGAAACCCCAGCGGTCGCCGCCTCTCCTCCGATATCTATTCCACCGTCATCATCCACGGCGACGGTGACGAACCTGAAGATGATGAAGCAGAATCAAACGACGACATCTACGCTACAATGCTATATAAAGACCAACAAGACGACTCTTCTCTCCCTCCTCTCCTCCAACGCCTCCCCAAAGACTTCGGCGCCGCCGTCGACGACTACGAAGATGATCAATTCTCCCGCACCGTCATCGTCAGATCCGATCGGAGGCGTTTGATCATTCCGCCTTTCTCAGATCGGAAATTGGGGAGCCCTAAGAAGAAACCGGATGTAGAGGATCCGTATTCGACGTTTCTGGTGAAATTCACGGTGAGATCGAGTTCTAGGGATTCCGTGATGGGGACTTTTATAAGGAGGACCGGTGGAGGTGATGGGAGTGGGTTTTATCCTTCGTCTTCGTCAACGACGATGGACAGAGCAGTGGAGAGCATGCAGGCTGGGGAGTTAGGGTTTGGACATAGAGGAAGGGCTCGGTTTCGGCGGCTTCGCAGGGGGATGCGGAGCGGAGGATGAGGAAAATGTCGGTTAGTTCGATTCCTGATAGTGTTGCTAAGGAAGATCCTTCGACGAAGTAAGAGCCGCTCGAGCTGGGTGAGTTGAATTCTCTGAATTTTTTGTTTTTGTAAGGCTTTAGTTTGGAGCTCTGTCACAAATTTCTCCGCATTAATCAAATTTTGGGAAAGGTTCTCCTAATAGGTCTTATGCCGAACTTTCAACCAATATTCTGCTTATTCGTGGATTCTCCGAATCTTTCTCTAATTTGACGATTTTACTGATTTTTCTTTTGAATTTTATGATTATAATAGATGCTCTGATCATATTTTAAACTGTTTTTTATTATGTTATTTTTATGATTGTGATTTGTTGATGCGTGTGGATTATATAATGGCCCTATTTTATTGCTTAAAAACATCATTTTTGACTTTAAATAGACTAAGTTATATCTATGTATATGTTAATAATTTTTTTTTTTAAACCCGATTTTTTTTCCCCGAATTTTCCCGAATTTTGTCTGAATTTATCCGAATTAAAACCGAACTGAAACCCCACCAAAGTATTTGCCAGAATTGGAACTTGGTTACTATGTATGGGAGGAAGTTGACTGGAATGCGATTTATTTTGATTGTATTTATTATAGCATTTACAAAGGAGAGTGTAGTTTATATTCAATTGAATTGGTTTGGTTTTGTTTATTGATTGAGCAGGGAAAGGCTCATACGGATCCATTTACAAAGCTAGAGATATAAAAACTTCAGAGCTGGTCACTATCAAAGTCATATCATTGACTGAAGGGGTCAGTTTGCTGCTTTACCTTTTTGTGATTGTAAATTCATTAAATGCTTTTGTTCTGATAACATTGGAGATTAATTTTTAGGGAATGCTATTTAACTTAACTATGTGGACTGCAACAACATTCATCATTTGATCTGATCTAACCAGTCTTTCGCCTCCCATGGGTTATGCCGGAAAGTCACTCAGTCTGAAGTTTGTTACTGTCGGATTAATATTGGATAGTTATAAATTTATTGATTCTTGTCCACAAAATAGTCCGTTGATTGGGAGAGTTGAAATGTCTGATCAGATTGATTTTTTGAGCTATGTCTTGTCCTGTTTGGTACATGTGCCAGTAAGTGGTCTGTGGCCACTCGATGAATAAAGTTTCTCTTTAAGATTTAGCATTGTGATACCATTCTGGTTTCACAGCAATCAGTACTCTTTTTTGTTTTTTGATAGACTATGAGAAAAGATTTGAGCCGCTGTATACATCCGATGCGTTTGAGCTGCCTAATGCGTTAAGGTCGGTAGCGGTATTACACGTTCGAGGCTGACTTCTTTGATCATTTGTAAGTTGTTTGAATGGGCTGTTTTGTATCTGAATTACAGAATTAACATGTGCTTGGAACGTTTGATGGCCAAGATAATTTTTTTTAAGGAATAGTAACTTCAGTGAATTTTTCTGATCCATTGGTGCGCTTTAATTTAATCGGACACTTACTTTGGTCCAATTTGGGGATACACAATAGACGTGTCGGCTTAACGTTTCTAACATTTTTTTTCACTTACTCATTTTTTCGTGGGCTATTGATTCATCATCCGAACCTAAGTCAAATATTGTTAACCGTCCTCTAAGTGAAAGCAATCAAATGGAGTTCGGACTGCTGATTACCCAAAAACTTAGGAATTATCCATCCACATTACCGATTTCAACGGTTTATTTGTTACTTTTACGTTATTTATCTAGGAGTATTAAATCAGGGACCGATTAATGGCCTACATCGCATTTGTGGATACTTATCTAACCCTTGTCCTTGATGATAATGCATTGAAACTTATAGATCCCTCCAACATCCGATCATATTATATAAATTATCATATCTTTGTCTATAATCTCTAACCATGAATAAAATAACATTGGTCTTAACCGGGCTAGAGAGAATGCCAATCCCAAGACATCAAATAACTCGAGCTACTTACAGTAACTCTCGGTGTCCTCCTCCGTCCTTATTCTTATTCGAAGAAGAAGTTAACTCTCTTTCAAATCTTTGGCGGCAGAGAGGGTATCAAACATCTTCTCCCTAGCAACCAAATAGTGAAGGAGATCACCACGACTCTGTGGCTTTGGCTTAGGGATCTCCTCATTGCACTTCTTTTTCTTTTGGTTCGGTGGTTGCATTGGTTTGGTGGAAGAAGGGGAGGGGCTTTTTCGTCCGAGGAGATGATGATGATGTCAGCATCCCCAGTCCTTTCATCATGCGTTGGCTACCCTCGCTTCCTCTTATCGGTGGTGCCTGTACCGGTGCGCTACAGGGGAGAGGCTGGTGCGGTCTGGCTCTGCTGCTATCCTACTTGCCAGGGAATGCACTTCTTCAACGTTGAACTAGAACCTTGTTGTTAATTTTTGATATTTTCTCTGCAAAAGGAAAAGAAAAAAGAAAAAAAAATATTAGTAATAGGTGAATATCATACATATTATCCAATGACAACGATTTTGGGAATTTGAATTAATTTGTAATGTTAAGTATGAACAAAACTAACCGAGAACGAAGCAATTAGAATGACCACATCTAAAGTAAGAATGCTAGTTATCAGAGGAATAAGCGAGAGAGAAGACACTCCGTTTGCAAATGCCCTTTGATTGAATTTTTTTTTGTTTGTTTGCCTTTTACAATTATGCAGGTAGGTGCAATGCCCCTACATCGAACTCAACATGTAGAATACAACATAGAAGGTGAACATTACTCCAGTTATAAACACAACAAAGTGACATCTAGAGTCCATGTTTTGTCCATCCACCTGGAGAGGGCGCCGATTGCGAAAACTCTGCCATAAGTGTCGAATTGTCGAAGTGCTTCCTCATACAATGAGGTAGCCACGTGAAGCATTGGAGTACCCATGCACCTGTTCCCCAACAGTCTTCCTGAATCCCAGGTGTCTTAAATCCCTGATCTACGCTCAACGAAGACAATATAGTATCTAGCCATCTGCATGTGCAATCATTGAACACACTAATTTAATTTCTATGTTACCAAGCAATTTACATGGGAGATCTAGTTCTGTACCGGAGGCAATATTGTCACGATATTGATGCATCATGTCACGTCGCCTCTTCTTTGATGCACGGAGGTCGGCATCGGATATAGTTGGATCCTTCCTCGTCTAGTGGAAGCACTCTCTTATTATGCCATTGTAGGTACATTGGGCAATTATTGCGCTAACTAATTATGAAGTTGTGTAGGATGCAGGACACATACAATTTTGATTTGTATCTTTAGAGGATAGTATCACACATTTGTAAGGATGGAACGCTGCTTCCGGACCCTGAATGTTTGTTTAACGATGTTACGTAGTTGGGCATGCTTCTTGTTGAAAAATTCTTTTGGTTGTCTTGGGGGATTTGGATTATTAAATTTTGTCGAGTGGTAAGGGTCCCTCGATACAACCTCATCTCCTTGGTGGACGCATCCACAGTATAGATGAGCCTCTCCCCAATGTCTCCACCTCCTACGGCACGAACTTGAGGGACCATCTCCTCGTTGTCACCTCCTCGTGCTCCCACGTAGAGAACTCTCAACAATATTGCAGGATTGAGAGTCCCAAATTCCACTCCCTGCACCCCCACAAATTTTGACCGAAACACTTTATTATTTTGGGGTGCCAGTCTCCTAAGCTTTTGGTCTACGCAACGGGCTCGAAGATAGTTTCTCCAGGGTGACGATACTCTCTCCATCAGTGATATAGTCATTGAAAATAAGGCAGAGGTTGTTCCAATTGGATAACTTCTTGTTCTTGTACCATGCAACCCATGCGTTTCCCTGCAATGTTGGGAAGAACTACGTCAATGTTACTTGCTTTAAGCTACGACAATTGGTTAGAAAGACTACTGTAGGTTGGGGGAGTTGGTTTAATCTCCTTGAATGCCTGCCACACCTCAGGCTCGACCGTCACCCACTTCGGTCAAATTCCAGCCGAACCTTCTTTGCTGAAAGATGGTATTCATATATTGGTAGTGCCTCCTGATCACTCTCAAGTGATTGGACATGGGATTTTTTTTCAACCCTTGATCTGTTGCTCTAAATTCGGGGAGGCAATTTTTTTTATTTTATTTTTGAGGAAGCTGGGCTCAAACCTGCAGCCTGGTTGAATTTCAAAGATCCTGATCTTCTTCCTTGCAGACATTGGTTGCTCATTTGTTCAATGAACTGTTCCTCACTGGTCTGTCCAATTGAAGTTTGGAGCTCTAGGTTAGGTGCCTGCATGTGGGGTGCCAGCAGAAGAAGCAGAGGCCATCTATTGGCCACGTTTCTTAATTACTTTACAACATGATCACTATGATTTCGTCTTTAAAGATGCAGCTACGTATTTTAGTTAGGTCAGCTATTCAGTAAATGACTCTGTGCAAAGATGCTAACGGTTTCAGCTTATTAGGTAAATCTTAGTCTTCTATTATAAAAATCATCCCAAAAGTTGCCATTTCCTCCGACCATTGAAGATAACTCACAATTCAAACAGTTTAACAATAGCTGAAAGTCTTGTATACGTATCAGCTAAAGTCTTACATTTATAACTAATATCAACGCTAAGTTTGTAGTATATATATATATATATAGGCATTGAATGCTACTGTTAGAATATATGAACATTACTATTACTACAGCTGGATTACTATTTCAGAGGTATTACTGTTTTGAACTTTTGATCACCCATCTCAGATGCTTTACTGTTCAGATGAATTACTATTTTGATCAGCCATCTCAGATTCGATACTATTTCAGCACCCAATTTATGCTACTATTCAACATTTTTGTAGATGCATTAGATAGCTACCTGAGCTATCTAATAACCCAACCCGTTTCTAACACAAGCGGTTTCAAATAACCTAAGTGGTTCATTAGAAAGCTACCTGAGCTATCTCAGTCTTCTGAAACAACTTATTTAAATTATCAAACTTATTATTATATAAAGTAATTTCAATAATTGAATCTGGGGAAATTTACCGGATCGACATCGAGATACACCTTTTCCGTCAGAGACCCTATATTTTCACCTTTACCCAAACCGATCAGCTTTTAGCCAAGCCATTTTCAGCTAGCACAAAAAGTCAGAAATACCCCTTCTTACACTTTTTTTCGTTCTGCATAGTTTAAAATTTTAAATATTTGCATTTTTCTATATTTACGTGATGTGAAACGAGATCTATGCCATCTGATTTGAAGGCCACAATATAAAATTGATGGTGCCAAAGACATGAAAAAAAAGGCAATAGCGCCTCTTAAATGTTTTTATTTTATTTTTAAACAGTTGATGGCTACTCTTAAAACAGTCGATGACGACTCTTAACACAGTCAGTACCGACTGTTTTAAGAGGCGACATCAGCTGTATTAATTTTTATTTTTTATTTTATTTTTATAGTCGATGTCGACTGTATAATTTTTTTTAAAACAACAATGTCGATCAGAATTGTGCGTCGATGTCGCTTTCTTAAAACAACAAGATCGATCGTGTTAAGAGTCGCCATCGACTATTTTAAGAGTTGGCATCGAATGTCACGGGGTCACTCGTCTAGCAGTGTTAGCCTGTGCAGCACCTAACGCCCGATGCGTTAAGTCGGCCTAATTCTCCCAAATGAGTCACGTGATGCCCCCGTCACAGACCGCTATCTATCTTAAGATAGATAGCGGCCTGCAATTGTAAGAGAGTGAGCGCTACGAACTGAAAAAAGGGACAAAAAAATAAAAATAAACATATATATATATATAATGAAAAAACAGGTGGATGCTGGCTTGAAAACGGCTTGGCTTGGAGCTGGCCTATTCTGCACAATTTCAAACCATAGGGCCATATTTGCAAATAAGTAAACTTGTAAGGCCGAAAATGCAAGTTTCCCATAATTTTTACCCACCTAACTTATCACATAGATTGGTCTTCAACTTATGAGCTATGATTGATATACCTTCTAGCAAAGTTCTAAATTTTGTGTCAATTTCATTGAATCACTTATGGTGTTGCTCTCTGATTCACCATGTTTAGAAAAATAATTTGCTAAAGTTGGTCCTTATTCTGCGATTATTTGTGACACTTTTCATGAAATCACTCTTTCTTTCTCTGTTGTCAAAGCTGTGCTTTGGCCCCTACTTAGGGAACATGACCACCTAGGCGTAGCCCGCTTACACAATCGTCCTGGTCATCATAAGAGGGCATTTAGGGGATCCTATTACGGACCGCTATAAGGTATCAAGTGAGATGATAAACATTGCAATCAAGCGTTACAAATGGTTCATTATATATATATATATATATATATATATATATATATATATATATATATATATATATATATATATATATATATATATATATATATATATATATCCTAATCATAGCTAAGGGTTGCAATTTAGACCCTGACCTCCACTTACATTTGCATCAACACTTGAGCTAGGACCAATTCCTTAGAACCCAAAATTTTCACTCTTTTATAGACTAATCAGAATGAAATTAAATCAAGCCACTATCCCAAAATTATTTTTCTATTTATTTTTTTTTAATTATATCAAATTAACTTCATATTTGTTCGTTATTGACCGCTGGATGCCTTTAAAATCCAAAAACTCTAAAACTAGTATATCCCTTAACCATATGATTTACTTTTTTTTTTTTTTGAAACGGTAACAAAGTAAATATATTAAAAATGAAACAAAAAGGAAGTACATACCTTGGTGGGTAGTAACCCGCCCCCGCCCCCCAAAAAAAAGGACTCACCGGGAGCCGAGCGGAATCCGCAAACCAACCCCATAAGGAGTTAAGGGTTACAACAATGCCATAGCATAAGGAAATGCTGAAAACCGTCGTTAAACTCAGTCATCTTGACAACATTCCAGCTAACCACCCAGTCTCTAATATCATGGACAACCAAGTTGAAAGGTTTAACCTTTCGTCTGAAAACTCTATTGTTCCTCTCCACCCAAATGGCCCAAAAAGCCGGATACATAGTAAGAGGCCATAACTCTCTCCTATGATCATGAACCCCAATCTCCTTCCACATTTCCATCATTTGGGCCGACCAAAAAGGAATAGCCCATTTGACATTGAAAATATAGAAGATCTTGTACCAGATGGTTCGCGAAAAGGAGCAGTGCAATAGACTTTGCGGAACTGATTCCCTCCCCCTCATACAGTGCATGCATTTGTTGCGGAGCATCATCAGTAAATGCTCTTTAATATCAATGCAAATAAACATGTGGTTATCTACTGAAAGGAGGACCCACCTTTCTCGATTTTTAGCTTTATTAGCCTCATAAATATCACCTGATACCGCAAAAGAGAAGTTATCAAGCTTTGACTTAAGAACTCCCGCGGCCATCGGACGAACAGGATCAGGAGCTGCCTTGCCAACTACCTCCTGACGTAAAATCTCCCTCTTTTTTGGCATAGCATATTCCCTGATCTGATCTCCGGTAGCATAGGTCCGAGGTTTAAAGAACTGGTTGGCCCTTTCGTATTTTTTACCAGCAATTTTCCGACCATTGTTTAAATCTCTCGCTTGTTGCTGCGTGATAACCATTTGATTAGCCAGGCCCACCTTACCTCCATTAAAGGAGTTAACGTTAAGACAGAAATAATAACTCCCGTGCTCCAATGGGCATCGCACCCCCGAGAATAACATCGAATCCTCCTTTTGAAATTAAGATTGCCACATCCATTGCCCATCCAATCATCTTTCTGGATCACCACTGGAACAACATTTTTACCTTTAGAGAGATGGGGTCCTCCGTCCAAATTGAACCACGCTGGAATCCCAACCGTATGTCATGCTTCCATGCCCACCAGACTTCCACGAACGCTGCACACCTCCACCACTCTCTCCATTCTGTCCACCACTCCCATCGCCTTTCCACTCTCTCCTTGGTATGCAAGCACACGATAGTTACCGTATATAAGTGATAAAAAAAATCAGGTCATTACAATAACAACGCTCTATACTTCTTTTTGTTTTTCTCTGTTTAATTTATTAATTGTTGCTTGCTAGTTGCGAGTTGTTACTTTATGCTTTCAACCTAAAATTTTACATGATGATTGATACTTAATGAGTAAATAATCATGTTTTATGATTATTTGTTATTCACACATTTATCATAATAATATATCCTCTATAAATTACTGTAATAACTAAAAAAACTAATTGCAATATTACTAGACCCAGCGCATTGAACAACTGCGCTTCATTGTTTTGATTATATAAGTTCAAAATATTAATTTCCCCTTTTAATGTATTTTTCATTTGGTAGAATTGCAGAGCTTACAATGTATGTTTTGTCAGATAGTAATGGAGTATTGCGGAGGTGGAAGTGTAGCTGACTTGATGAACATTATCGCGGAGCCTTTAGAGGAGCAGCATCAAATAGCATACATTTGTAGAGAATGTTTGAAGGCATGGCATATTTTTATGGACTCTCTGAAATCATCATACAAGTGAGGAAAACATAGATATATGACTAGATACCAAGTTCTGTATGGGTATCAATGAAGATCTTGATTGATATATTTATGGAAGTTTGGAATAGGGAAACTGGAAAACATAATTCTTGTTGAACACATTTATGCAAGAGCTTTTGTTAACCCTAATTCTTCTATGTATGGATTCTACACTACATACATAAAGTAGCTTATTCAAAAGAAGGGGGGAAATTCATTGTTTTTTCAAAAAACACGGTTGAGTTTTTACCATTCTTTGGGCGCAATTTGATGGCTGTAGGGACTATAAAGATCTGACTTGAATCCCAATAATCTTACGGAGCTCTCAAGCATTGGCTTAAATTGATAGTTACTGTTTATAGTATAGCTCATCTATGATCTCTATTGATTGTGGTGTGGATTAAAATTTTATTGTATTTTTAACTGTAGGGTCTATCATATTTGCACTCAATTTTCAAGGTCCATAGAGACATCAAGGGTGGTAATATCTTGCTTACGGAACAGGGAGAGGTAAAGTTGGGTGAGTACATTAAAAATATACATATAACATTGTATTCATCAAAGAAATTTCTTATCGTACTCACCGATTTCACTTAATGCTTTCTTATTGGTAGTGGCCACTAATTTTTGGGTATACAACGGGGTTGAGAGTCAGATCCATGATTGTTGGAGTTGGATGTGGATTTCGAGTGACGGTATTGGTAGGCTGTAGTGCTGATAGGAGTGAAATTTCTAGCACCAAGAGTAGGATTTGGAGGTGTGAATGTGAAAAAATTTACTGGAAAGGCCTACAGCCATTCCTAGATAGTTGAAGGAAATATTAACTGACAAACAGTGCTTGTTCCAATCGTGAATGCAGCGTGAGATGCCTAACATACAAATTTGACAACAAATACACACATTCATGCACACCCACATTTTCCCCAAAGTTGATGTTGGAGAAATATGACTGTTCAACAACCGACCATATGTTTTGGTAAGGTGGGCCTAACGTTCTATTAATGTCTTCTATAAGGGCCCCATTCATATAATTATTATTATTTCATTATTATTATTATTATTATTGTTATTATTATTATTATTATTTATATTGTTATTATTATTATTATTATTATTATTTCATTAAAAGCAAAAATATTATAGAAAAATAGAGACAGAAAGCAACATAGCGAGGAGCTTCACTAGGACGGACAGAAAAAACCAAAAACACAAAAGAGACAAAACAAAGAGACCCTTGAGCCGGGACATCTCGAAACAAAAAATACGAGCAGCAGGGCAGAAACCACCCCTCAGGCACCTCGAGAAGCCCTCTAGAAAGTAGCTACCCAGCCGCCAAAACATCCCATCAATCTTGAATATGTCCCCACATCTCTTGCCTTTCCCCTCCCTTAGTCCCCAACCATTACACATACGGTCAATAGTGAGCTTGACTACCATTTTAATATGATTATTTATATTGCGGGAAATACTTTGATTTATTCCCAACCACAAGGCACACCACGCAGCTGTAATTGTGACTCTCCCAAGATTTTTCATCAGCCTGAAGAAACGAAAAGCTTTCCAACTGATTACATATTCCATACATCCTTCAGGCATACACCCCGAAACCCCCCCAACACCCTTGAAAACCAGCCCCAAACCTCCTTAGGGAAAGAGCAGTGCAGAAATAGGTGTTTGGCCTTTTCTTCTTCTCACACCCACATAGGATGCAAATGTTCTGAAATTCATACCTCGTCTATTCAGCTGGTCAATTGTAAGCATCTTTCCCCAAGCGTCCGTCCCAGCAAGAAAAGCTATCCTATGAGCCTCTGTCTTCCAAATCCCATCCCAACTCTTATCCACCTCATTCTTATCGTGCACCACGCTGTTGTAGGATTGGACTTCTTCCGGGTTTCCAAATTCATATATTAGTTCTCCGAGTATTAAGAGTAGTTTCTTGAAGACAAGATAACAGATTTAGAAACTTCTCTTCTTCGTCCCTAATATTCCTTTTAAGCTAAATATTCCACCAACAATTTTCCCCAGAGCCATTGACAATCTCAACCACCAAAGTAATTTTATTTGCCACTATCTGATAAACATCTCTATATCTATGTGCCAACACTTGTTCCCACCCACAAATCATGGCAGAAAGAGATTTTGTTACTCCCCCAGCTATTTCTAATATGAGAAAAAAACTGCTCACTCACCGAACGAACTCCCTTCCACCAAGCCAATGTTGTTCCCTTGGAATTCCTGATACTGAGCTTATGATTGGGAGCCCCGCATAAGCTCAGTGACGCATAATGTCTTTTTTGTACATTACAAAATCTGCTACGGTTAGAAGCAGACGGATTACATGCTGAGTGGACCCCTTTCCTTGACGCACCAAACCCACCTCCCATCTATTATCATTCCCTCCATATTTTCCCCAATTGACTTTGACCTAGAAAGCCTGCCTTTCTTCCCCTATTCTCTGCAGCCACTTACCTAGGAGTGCCAAACACCTTTGAGATCTCTTATACCACTTCATCCTCTTCTTTCATGAGTATGCAAGTAGCCCAGTTTACCAGATAGAACTTTTTATATATCACCCCTCCCTTAATTCACTCCAGGTTGTCAATTACCGCAACAGGCATTTAAACGAAGACATAATAAAGACCGGCAAGTTTGATAGAGTTGCTCTGATGAGCGTCAACCTTCCCCCAATAGACAGCAAATCACCATTCTGGATAGCCATTCTTTTCTCTACTCTTTCAACAAGCGACCCACAGGGCTCTATCCCGTTCCCAATACATGGAGGAAGACCCAGATATGAAGATGGGAGCTTATCCCAGTAGCAACCAAGGGTTCTAGCTATTTCCACCTTGTCACTATCCTCGGTTCTGATTCCCAGTATCTGTCTTCTATATATATATGGAGAGCGGAGGGGCTGGGTTAGAGTCAGTTGGAGGCCATGTCGCATCCATTCGAGGTATCAGTTTCTACAGCAACTTTTCCAAGGTCGATCATAGGCTACCCAAAATATTTGGGCATGATCCGATGCATATACACCGTCCAAACTGTGGTTGAAGGGGGGAAAATTCAATGCACGAGGAAGTGTCGATGGTACCCAAACTTTGACCACAGTTTTAAACACTGAACAGACTTTTTTTTTTGAATTATTTTATAGATCACATGGCACATGATCCCAAAACTGGTGTTGTTTTGGAATCATGTGCCACATGGTATGTGATCTGAGGTTCTAACCCACCGTTCCCATTTTCCATAGGGTTGGGAGGGGGGGGGGGGGTCGGAGTAGATTGAATGTAATATGTGAAGTGTTGATGAATGATGAGTGATGTGAATGGTCTGAATTTGGGCTAGATGTGGTGTCAATTCGTAGATATTAGATTGGTATGTAATACATGGAGTATTAATGAACTGTCATTGTTCTGGTAGATGAGTTGTCAATGGGGATATATGATCAATATGTAATATGTTGAGGATTGATGACCTGTCAGTGTTTTGGTCGATGAGCTTTCAATGTCATGGATATGAGAGCTTGCACATTGCTTTGATGTAATCATATGTTTTGTTATGTTTACAGGTTTGCGCATGTGCATTGGAAATTTTTTTTATCATTTGTGTATGAGAAACATTGTTTTGATAAAGATCATGCTTTGATAAAGTAATAATTAAGGAAAATAAGAATGACCATTGTAAGGCTTAGAAGTGTGGATGAGCATGGATATTTTAAGGGAATTGAATTTTGGTCACAAGGTGTGGGGATTCATCATACACAAAGTAAGTTACTGATGTACCAAATTATTAATGCAGTCGAAAAAAGACACTGGCGCTGATGGGGCTGATTTTGTGACAAAAAACCAACAATAAGGGGTTGCTTCACACAACTCTCAACTATCATAGTCAAGAAGAATACCTTCATGGTTCTTGGGGGTTCTAAATAGAGCTCTCTAAATGAATTTCATCAATTAAAAACTAAAACCTACATTGTATGAGGCCTCTTATAATTTTGTGGCCATTTTTCCTTCTTTCTTCTGTACCTTGAATCCTATCCAGATTGCCTCTCACGTCTCCGGCTTTCTTTTAGTATAACTTTCTTCTAGTTCGACCTCAAACTTTCTTCTAGTATAACTTCTCTGCTATAAGTTTGATGATTTTACCTTATCGACATCTATGGACGGGGGTTCCACTTCTTTCATAAGGACTGGCATGGTTTTCTGTGGTATGAACACCGGTGAAATGACACCCGAATGCCTACTTACATCGGATCATCAATCAACCTTCTCCGTCACTGTTGCATATGTCGTACATAGGCTCTTCGTAGACAGCACTTTGTGAGCAAAGATGTTGCTTTGCCGTACCCATTTATTTGGTGATCGAAAGGAGTTCCCTCTGACACCCAATCATAGTCAGAAAGAGAGCGACTTTGATTGGGTTGGTTTGGTGACCAAACAACCAACGAAAAAGCGGTTGCTTCACACAACCGTTGAATATAACAGTCAATAAAGAGGATTCACCATTCTCAGACGTTCTAAAAAATTTCTCTAAATAAACTTCATTAATTTAAAACTGGATCTTACATTGTATGTGGCTTTTTAAACTTTTGTACCCATCTTTTCCTTCTCCTTTCTTCTCTATCTCGCATCCTGACCTGATTGTCTGCCCATGTCTCCAATTTCTTTCATCTCTTTTTTACACCAGATCTTGTCACTTCTGATATCTGACATGTGGGATTGCATCCACTACTAATTCAAAAAACTAATAAATAAAACTTGTCTGGCCCACTGTTACCGGGTTCACGAGTTCATTTGGTTTGAATTAAGGTTCGTAATATGCTGTTGGCATTTATCTAGTAAATCTAGTTTGCTGGGAGTCAGATGAGTTTTGAAAGAAAATATTATATATTTACAATGAATGCTGATTTCTATAACAAGTAAATTCTCTATAACTTTCTGGTTAAGTCTATGACTTTGAAAAATGAGACCTAGATTCAAATCCTTTTACCAACATTACCATATTTGAAAAAAACACTTGAGTAAAAAGGCCAAGTTGAACCGAACCAGACCGTGAACTAGTTCACTAACCAAATCAAGTTAGAGTGAAGCTAATAATGTGCAAAATTCAAACTTCAAATAGAATACCACCTTCAAATACCAATCCAAAAATTTAAAAGTAAAAAGGTTGAGTACTTTAATTTTAAATCTAAATATTGATGAAACAGTAAAAGGGAATGAAGAATTGAAACAATAAGCACAAATAACTAATAAACAATCTAGTTACATTAATTCATGTTTGTGTGTAGTAACTATTTATAAGAAAATAAACCAAAACCAAATATTTTAGAAGAGAGCAGTGAAAAGGGCAGAATAGTTGACTGGAGGAAAGAGAGAAAAATCTAAACGCATATGCTACGTAATATAATTTTTAGGTTTGGTATATCTTTAATGGTAGCAGAGGAATAACATTTTCTAGGACCCCTAAATATCCTTAAAAAATTATTGGTGATCTTGATAGTTTTTAGGGCAGGAGATAATAATTGAAGAGTTGAGGATTATTTGATTCCCCAAAATTTTCTTAAGCAGTTGTTTTTTTCAAGCAAAAAGAAAAAAAGCAAACAAACACGCATCACAGAACTTTGATGAGTCACTCAGTTGTCTCGAGGAAGTCACAGGAGTCACCATGGTGACTTGACTGACTACTTAACTTGGGAGTTGGGACATCGTCTACTTGACTTGGTTCCCATATATGGGAATTGATTCGGCTCAATTAAAATTCCAAATTCATTGATAGTCAATTATTGGTAATAACTTTCACTACCGGTGTTTGTGGTTCACAGTTCACACCTTCTATCCCTATGTTTATTTTTAGTATGATGTTTATTATTTGCTTGTTCTTCAAGATGGATACATGACAAAGAGTTAAATTTTTGTAACTCTGTGTTTACATTTTTTGAATGTGGTGCAATTGTGTATTGTATGAACATACTGATTTGAGAAATATGTTATTATTGTGGTGATGATGTATGAACAGGTGATTTTGGAGTTGCTGCTCAGCTTACCAGGACCATGCCAAAACGCAACACGGTATACTTTTTTATTAATATGAATGGGCTTTAATGTTAAAAGTTAAAACCAATACTTGTTTCTCAATTTTCTTTTGCAAGACTTCAAATTTTTTCTTTCAGTCTAGAATGTTAGTAAACATTATTTTGCAAGACCAGTAATGTGATACCTCATACATAACACTAATCTATGGCATGAGTAACAACATAGAAGCTTATGTAGTCGACGTAAACTAGTTTCTATGTGTGAGACTAGCTTTTTTCAGTAACATTAATATATTAAAATAATTGGTACAAAATATGTATATTTCTTACCTTTTAGAATATTATGGGTAAATCCAGATCTAGGGATTTGGAATAGGAGTTGTAAAATCTGTGAATAGGAACATAGATCAATGTTTGAAGGATGTTTCTAAGGTGAAGAAACAGTTCAAAAAAGCAATTCAATATAAAATGGTGGAGGGCACAACAATTAGGTTTGGTAAGGAATTGTGGTGTGTCGACAATATTCCTCTATTCCATTGTTTTAGCTAAGGAGGTGCAAACGGGCTGGGAAGACCAAGTCTGGAGTTTAGAATTGGTCTCAATGGGTGATGTCTGAGTCTAAATCGTAGACAAGCTTCATCATCATCATCATCATCATCATCATTGCCTTATCCCATGTATTTGGGGTTTTGCGCTTATTCTTTTTCTACTCATTTTTGTTTAAGGCTAAACTCTTTATTACCCGTAATCTGTCGTGTCATTGCTCACTACTCCCCAAGTCTTTGTTGGTCTTCCCCTTCTCCTCCTACCTTGTGTTTGTAGCATTCTTATATATATTTTTTTTCAGTCCTTCATGGGCTGTTTCTACTCTCCGGTTGACATGCCCAGAGTCTCCAAACCATCTCAACTACTCTATAATAACGTCCCTTCAATTGAAACATTGATTACACAACTCACCACTTACTTGCCTTCACTTTTCCCACATTGCATTGATCCTATTTGAGATGTTCTCAAACCTGGTCTCTGGTTGTCTGTTGTGACCCATGTACTGGGGTATTTTGACACTAAATTGTTTTCTATTATTGACCAAATCATCGTCCAGGCTTAATAAGGGCCTTTGATTATGCATATAATATGATATAATATAACATAATATAATATAATATAATATAACATAATATAACATAACGTAACATAACATAGCATATTTTATATAACATAATATAATATAATATAATATAATATAATATAATATGATACAATATAATATAATATAACATAACATAACATAACATAATAGAATAGTAGGACTTGGACCCAACCTGATTATATTCTTTTGATCGTTAATAAGCAGTTTTATTAGAGAACAAAAGAGAAGGTACAACAAAATTAGTACTAAGTGAGGTACTTATGAACTGGGTGACCCACGTTTTAGCTAAGGAGGTGCAAGCGGGTTGGGAAGACCAAGTCTGGGGTTTGGGAATTGGTCTCAATGGGTGATGTCTGAGTCTAAATCGTAGACAAGCTTCATCAATCATCTTCATCATCATTGCTTTATCCCATGTATTTGGGGTTTTGCTCTTATTCTTTTTCTACTCATTTTTGTTCAAGGCTAAACTCTTTATTACCCGCAATATGTCGTGTCATTGCTCACTACTCCCCAAGTCTTTGTTGGTCTTCCCCTTCTCCTACTACCTAGCGTTTGTAACATTCTTATCTGTTTTTTTTTTTCAGTCCTTCACAGGCTGTTTCTACTCTCCGGTTGACATGCCCAAAGTCCCCAAACCAACTCAACTACTCTATAATAATGCCCCTTCAATTGAAACATTGATTGCACAACTCACCACTTACTTGCCTTCACTTTTCCCACATTGCATTGATCCTATTTGAGATGTTCTCAAACCTGTTCTCCGGTTGTCTATTGTAACCGAAGTACTGGGGTATTTTGACACTAAATTGTTTTCTATTTTTGACAAAATATCATCCAGGCTTAATAAGGGCTAAGGGCCTTTGATTATGCATATAATATGATATAATATAACATAATATAACATAATATAATATAACATAAGATAATATAATACAACATAATATAATATAACATAAGATAATATAATATCATATAATATAATATAATATAACATAACATAAGAGAATAGTAGGACTTGGACCCAACCTGATTATATTCTTTTGATCGTTAATAAGCAATTTTATTAGAGAACAAAAGAGAAGGTACAACGAAATTAGTACTTAGTGAGGTACTTACGAACTGGTGACCCACGTCAAAGAGGAAGCAAACACAATGATCACACCATGAACCTATAAACAAAGGGCAGGTGATGCCGATACCCCATCTCAGAAACAGACATACTCTGCATTTCTAAAGTGCCCCGTACATATGAAAAGGATCAGCCCATGAATCACTTATCTCAAATTCCTTAGCATATTATATTACTCTTCAGCAATGACGTCTTTCAAAGAAGTCCCAAACATCTTATTCATCGCTACCCCGGAAACTGAGGCAAGAATATAATCTTTAGCAGCTACGATAAAACAAGGAAAAGTTAAATCTCTGACAACTTCCCCAACCATAACAATGGGCCTTCTAATCCCATGAAACACCCTGTTGTTCCTTTCTACACAGATTCCTCATGACAATTGTATGAGCAGTTTACCAGAGCACTTTATCAGTCCTAAGATCAACTCTATCCCACAAAATCAACATCTCAAAGCACTTTATAAAGAAACAGCACCTAGCCCCAAAGAATTTGACTGTACTCCAGATGCTACTGGCAGTCTCCAATGTATGTGCAGATGATTGACGTTTTCTCTACCATCACTCATCTGGTTCCAGTCTCATACCCCTTTTAATTAGCTGGTCAATCTTTAGAATCTTACCCCAAGCAATAGTCCAAGCGGAAAACAACACCCTAAGCAGAGCACATCCTTTCCAATATGACTGACCACTCGTGCGCAAGGACGGCACAGAAACTGGTATAATTGATTGAGAAATTTCCTTTCTTCCCAAGCGTCCTAATCTTCTATTATTCCCTTCACCATTTGGAGAAAGCTTATACAATAGGTTAAGAAGTTCAGCAAATAGCCCATTCTCCTCTTCTCTCAAGTGGCTGATTCTGATGTATCAATTTATATCTTCAGCAACACTATCCACCTCCCCTTTTTACGACCATGTGATAAAGGAGGCCGAGTTCCTCAAAAAGAGGTGTGTACCTGACTCAGACATCCTCCCAAAATCTGATTAAGTCCCCAGTACCCCATACAATTATCAAACTTTTCTTTAACAATACAGGCACCCCCTCGATCAAGTCGAATCTCTGTTGACTTCTTGTAGCAATTTCCCAACCATTTTTAGCCACTATATTTAACAACCCAGCACTTGGACCCAGAAATCCCCAACATCTCCCCCCCTCTCCTCCACCACTTCACAAAAGTGGAATATTTGCTTCTGCTAGCCTCCTATTCGCAAGGCCCCCCTTTTCCTTCTTAGCAAGGTTGTCACGACATCGCCATGGATCTATATCACTATGGTGACGCCATGACATCGCTGTATAATGCCCATGAGGAGTTAAGGGTTACAGCAATGCCATAGCATAAGGAAATGCTGAAAACCGTCGTTCAACTCAGTCATCTTGACAATATTGCAGCTAACCACCCAGTCTCTAATATCGTGGACAACCAACTTGAAAGGTTTAACCTTTCGTCTGAAAACTCTATTGTTCCTCTCCTCCCAAATGGCCCAAATAGCCGGATATATAGTAAGAGGCCATAACTCTCTCCTATGATCATCAACCCCACTCTCCTTCCACATTTCCATCATTTGGGCCGACCAAAAGGAAGAACCCATTTGGCATTGAAAATATAGAAGATCTTGTACCAGATGTTCGCGAAAAGGAGCAATGCAATAGAATATGCGGAACTGATTCCCTCTCCTCATAGAATGCATGCATTTGTTGCGGACTGGTATGTTTCTTCTAACCAATTGATCCCGAGTAAGGATTCCCCCCCGAACCACCGCCCAAGAGAAAAATTTCACCTTGGGTGACATTTTGACCGTCTAGAAACCTGACCACCACCTGGTAGCGCTGTGATTCCCTTCTTGATTCAACAAATACTTGTAGAAAGATTTCACTGAGTAAACCCCCTTATTGGAATGCTTCCATATTCTCCGGTCCCTATTTATCGAGTTAGGGGTCGTCCCCCTAATAACCATCATTAGATTCATGAACTCCTCCGTTTCCCAATCCCTAAGATTTCGCCGAGTCGTCACATTCCAAACCCTGTTCCCTTCTTCTGTTTGCACAAAATTCCTTATAACAACATCCTTAAGACCCGAGAGCATATATATCGTAGGAAACACAATTTGTAATGATTGTTCCCCTACCCATCTATCCTTCCAAAATTGAATCTGCCTACCGTCACCCCAACTGTACGTAATTCCATTATGGAATTCATGGCTACATCGCTTCATTGCTTTCCCCCATGCAGAATCTTGAGTAGAGTTGATAGTAGAATTCAAGAAATCCTCCGAAATCCCATATTTATTCGTCACCACTTCCCCTAGAAAATCTCGAACAATCTTTTCCAATTTCTTTGTTAGACTAACCGGGAGCCTGGAAAATAGACATCATGAACACCGGAATGGACGCGAAAGTAGACTTTATCAGAGTTAACCTCCCCCCGTTACCGAGCAGCTTACTTTTCCACGTAGCCAACCTTTTTTAAACCCCTGGACCACCACGTCCCAACTTTTGGCTCTACACCTCCCGAAACCCAAAGGGATTCCAAGGTACATAATCGACAATTTGTCTTTCATACACCCAATTTCCATCACCACACGATCCATATCTTCATTTGGCATGTTGATTCCCACCAGGCTAGACTTATGCAAATTGATGCTCTGAGCTGACACCCCTTCAAAGATAACTAGCAGATCAGTAACAACTTTCACTTCCAGCACCCCACGGCTTTCATTGCAAAAGGCCATCGTATCATCGGTGTATTGTAGGTGAGTGATAGCCGGACCATTTTCTGCCACCTTAAACCTCACGATCAGATTTAAATCTTCAGCCCTCTTAAACAATCTGTGCAGGGCCTCCCCTATGCACTTGAACAACACAGGTGACCTCAGATCTCCCTGCCTTTGCCCCCTCTTACTCCTAAAATATCCATGCGGAATCCCGTTGTCAAAACAGAGAATCGAACCGACGCATAACACCCTTTCATCCATTTCCTCCAAGCCACTCCAAACCCCATTCTGTAGAGAACATAATCAAGAAATTCCCACTGGACCCTATCGTAGGCCTTTTCCATATCTATTTTGAAATTTCATCCCATCTTTTACTTTTTCACAAAATCAATAGTTTCGACCGACGCTACCACAATGTCTAGCAATTGTCTACCCGGAATAAAAGCCCCTTGGACATTAGCGATGAGCGTACATGACTCCCTTGAGGCGATTAGTGAGCACTTTCGCCACAATTTTGTAAGCACACCTGGTGAGACTGATCGGTAGGAAATTCGAGATATTGGTAGCCCCTACACACTTCGGAATTAGAGCAATGAACGTAGACTTTATGCTCTTGGCCAAGCTACCCGACCCGTGAAACTCGCTCAAAAATTCCATAAAGTCAGCTCCTATAACTTTCCAACTGGATTTATAAAATTCCATAGTGAAACCGTCTGGGCCTGGAGATTTGTTGTTTCCCAATTTCTCCATAGCTTCCTTCACCTCATCCTCCCTAAACATCCTTTCAAGATCACTTGCTTTTTCTGAATCAATAGTACTGAAGGTAATACCGTTCAGTAGAGGTTTGTGCACCTCCTCCGACGAGTAAAGATCCTTATAAAATGCCACAATCTTATTATGCATAGTAATAGGGTCCGCATACAATGTGCCATTAATATTGACAGAAGAAATCCGATTGTGCTTCCTTCTCCCATTCGCCACTGAATGGAAAAATTTAGTATTCCCGTCCCCTTCCCGCTGCTAGTGCACTTTTGACCTTTGACGCCATATTTGTTCCTCCTCCAAAGTTTTTCTGTTATAGGCCATCTTGATAGCCAGCCTGATTTCTCTATAGCCCTTAGATAAAGGCAAACTTTCTTCCATTCGGTCAAAAACTGCAATTTCGGCCAAAATGTTCTTAATCCGAGCCGTCTTCCCAAAACTGTTTTTATTCCACAACTTGATCTTCATTTTCAGATTCTTCCGTTTCGATGAGAAAATATAAGAGGCCGAACCAATAATGTTGTCGTGATTCCACCACCCGTGTAGCTTTTCTCGAAACTCGTCATTTTGCAGCCACGAATTATCGAATCTGAATGGTCTAGGACTGAAGCCCCCTCTGTGGGCCTCATTGCACGTGAGACAATCGGTTTATGATTGACGATCATGAATTTTTGAAACTATCTTATTGTTTCTCTTATGTTCTTTCTTACTTCCGGACACATACCAGGAAGTGGACACACAGTACTTAGCATTAGTAGATAACCTTCAAGAGTTCAACAAGTTTTCGTGGGGCCTGATAGTTTACAATAATTTAGTAGATAGCATATCAAAAACGAACGTCGAAAAGGGGCATTACAACATCTACGAATGTACTATCGCCCTACAGATTTGGGCATTTGAGAACTTTCCTGGAGTCGCCACTGCTCTTACTGAGCTCAAAGATTCATTTACTAGGCTAATGAAATGGGAAGACCCGAAATTCAGCCGTAATCCTAATTTATATCGAGAAAATTTTCTTAAGTCTAAAGTTATTTAGAGCTTGAAGCTGTAAAGTACGAATTACAGTATAAATCGGTTCGACGCTTTTTGATGCAAAGAGAGATGGAAAGGGAGCAGGAAAAGACCGAGCAGCCTCACTCCCAAGAACATATATATGAATACGACGATGTCCCAAGTTACGAGACACGTCCTCAAGAAAGAGCCGAAGAGCCGAAAAGCCGAGATGACGATAACGACGAAGAGGATGAAGACGGAGAAATCGTGGACGGACCATCGCGTGGACGCCGATCTCTATCACCGTAGATCTGTCAATCACGCTTTAAGAGGTGGGTACCCATCAATCCATCTCGTACTTCTCAGATCCCGTCGCGTAGGATACGTTCGATCACGTATCGACGGATGAACACTAGATTTATTTTCATATAAAATTGCTTTTAGGAATGAAAAGATGATTAACCTTAGCTTTAATATTAATTTTAATTATTTTCTGTTATATTTTGGGTTTATTCTCGAGACTGTAATATGTTCAGAAATCTCATCAGTCGATCGATCGATTATTGTGTTCGATCGATCGAATCCACTCTGCTCGGTTGAACGAGCCTGCTTTGCCTCTTACCTGAGGGTATAATGATTTTAATATAATATAATTCATTATAGTCCTCAAGTACCCCGTGGCTTCATGATATTTAATATATACTTGGAGCAGCTTACGTCAGGAAACTAGAAACTCAGGTGAAGTTGTATATTGTATTATTATAACAATATAAACGCTACTGACACTTGACTATTATATTATAATAAATATATAAGGTTACATTATATAATAATATAAAAGCTACTGATACTTGACTATTATATTACAATAAATATATGAGGTTATATCTACTGACACTTGACTAATATATTATAATAAAAATATAAGGTTATATTATTATATAATATATAAGCAACCAACACTTGAGTGTTGCATTATATATAAGGTAATATTACTATATTAATATACACTTAAAGTGATATATTATAATAGTCATATAACCTACTTTAAAAACAGATATGGGAGGTGCCATTACTATATTTAGCATTTCCGTTTGGGCAACATTCCAGTTTTCAGGACTCGTTAACCTTTACTATCGATCGATCAATCCTTCTGTTCGATCTATCGACCCACTGATTGAACTAAGTTTCTGCCTTGTAATTAAATGAAGTTTAACACCTCAACCGATCTTGAAGGTTACTATTATATAATCCACAACGAACCATGGTGCGGTATGCTTCTCGATCCTTGATGCCTTTTCCTTTTTCCGTTTTTTGATGGTTGTGTCATTGTATTGTCCTTTGCCAGTGTCTTACTGATTTCAATATATTCAACATTACTGATTAAAAAAAAAAAAACCTTCACAACCCACGCTTCACAAGAGACGGGTTCCGTAGTAACCTGGATGTATTTCGTGTGGCAGTCCATACTACCATAGAGGGGTTGCATCCGTACATGGATGCCTACATTCCGAGTTTCACGTGACCATGAAAGGAACCCTACCATGACTATGGCCTAAAGGTCCAAACCTCGTACCTAAACTCATATCTTATCCTATCATATTATAATTCGGGGGTGATAGGGTCACCGTATATTCCACCGTATACGAAGTTACACTGAATTCTGTGGTATGAATACCGGTGAACTGATACCGAATGCCTACTTACATCGGATCATCAATCAACCTTCTCCGTCACTGTTGCATATGTCGTACATAGGCTCTTCGTAGACAGCACTTTGTGAACAAAGATGTTGCTTTGCCATACCCATTTATTTGGTGATCGAAAGGAGTTCCCGCTGATACCCAATCATAATACAAAAGAGAGCGATTTTGATGCGGTTGGTTTGGTGACCAAAAAACCAACGAAAACGCGGTTGCTTCACACAACCGTTGAATATAACAGTCAATAAAGAGGATTCACCATTCTCGGAAGTTCTAAAAAATCTCTTTAAATAAACTTCATTAATTTAAAACTGGATCTTACATTGTATGTGACTTTTAAAATTTTTGTACCTATCTTTTCCTTCTCCTTTCTTCTATATCTCGCATCCTGACCTGATTGTCTGTCCATGTCTCCAATTTCTTTCATCTCTTTTTTACACCAGATCTTCTCACTTCTGATATCTGACACGTGGGATTGCATCCACTACTAATTCAAAAAACTAAAAAATAAAATTTGTCTGGCCCACTGTTACCGGGTTCACGAGTTCATTTGGTTTGAATTAAGGTTCGTAATTTGCTGTTGGCATTTATCTAGTAAATCTAGTTTGCTGGGAGTCGGATGAGTTTTGAATGAAAATATTATATATTTACAATGAATGTTGATTTCTTTAACAAGTAAATTCTTTATAACTTTCTGGTTAAGTCTATGACTTTGAAAAATGAGACCTAGATTCAAATCCTTTTACCAACATTACCATATTTGAAAAAAACACTTAAGTAAAAAGGCCAAGTTGAACCGAAGCAGACCGTGAACTAGTTCACTAACCAAACCAAGTTAGGGTGAAGGTAATAATGTGCAAAATTCAAACTTCAAATAGTATACCACCTTCAAATACCAATCCAAATATTTAAAAGTAAAAAAGGTTTAATACTTTAATTTTAAATCTAAATATTGAAGAAACAGTAAAATGGTGTGAAGAATTGAAACAATAAGCACAAATAACTAATAAACAATCTAGTTACATTAATTCATGTTTGTGTGTAGTAACTATTTATAAGAAAATAAATCAAAACCAAATATTTTAGAAAAGAGCAGTGAAAAAGGCAGAATAGTTGACTGGAGGAAAGAGAGAAAAATTCAAACGCATATGCTGCGTAATCTAATTTTTAGGTTTGGTATATCTTTAAAGGTTCCTCTGCTACCATTAAAAAATATGCCCTACACTACTTTGAAATGTCTTATCTTTTGGGTTTAAGAGGAATAACATTTTCTAGGACCCCTAAATATCCTTAAAAAATTATTGGTGATCTTGATAGTTTTTAGGGTAGGAGATAATAATTGAGGGGTTGAGGATTATTTGTTTCACCAAAAATTTCTTAAGCAGTGATTGTTTTTTTCAAGTAAAAAGAAAAAAAGCAAACACACACGCATCACTGAACTTTGATGAGTCACTCAGTTGTCTCGAGGAAGTCACAGGAGTCACCATGGTGACTTGACTTGGGACATCGTCTACTTGGCTTGGTTCCCATATATGGGAATTGATTCGGTTGAATTAATATCCCAAATTCATTGATAGTCAATTATTGGTAATAACTTTCACTACCGGTGTTGAAGGAATTGGCGGTGGACAGGTGACAGAGCATTTGATGCACAACGGAGAGGAAGGTGAAAGAACACCAAACAAAGCTCCACCTCTGTCAACAAACAAAAGAACACCAAACAAAACTCCACCTCTGCCAACAAGCAAGAGAAGAACACCAAACAAAGCTCCACCTCTGCCAACAAGCAAAAGAACACCAAACAAAGCTCCACCTCTGACAACGAGCATAGCTAGCGGCGCCTTCCCACCTTGTCGGAATGGGTGTTTCTGGCCCTAGCTGCAATACACCGGTCGCCACAGCGCCTCAGAGATTCCTCCAGAGCGCGACGAGAGATTCCTCGAGACACGCTTGGTGGCGATGTGCCCTGCAGGCTACAATCTGTGGTCATCGCCTGGCCATGATGACCCCCGCCATCATCTAGCGGAGGCATTACGGTAGATCCACACTCGGTATTTGCATGAACCGCTAAGGTTAGCACTGTGGGTTCTTTTGGTCCCTGTTTGTTCTCCTAGTCCGCTATAGTAGTCTGCTAGTGTAGCATGAAGTTGAATCATGAAATATGTAGTGTCACCACTGTCTATTCTTTTATTGGCACATGTATATATGCATTTTCTTTTTTATAGATTCATTTGGTACATTTTATAATTGGGTGGTAGATGAAAGTTGTATTTTCTTACCTATGTTCGGTTTTGAAGGATTTCATTTTGAATTTCTGGTTTAAATGGACTCATGCAGATTGTGGGGGCTAAACGATGTCCATTCCATCATATGAAACGTTGGAAATTAGAATCTAGTTCAAATGAAATTTAAAAAATAGGATATTTCATTGATTTTTTTGATAGGAATGTATATGTTTCTGATTTTTCTGACAGGAATGTATATTACTTATTTTATAATTTATTTTCGTTGCAATGATCCGATTTTTGAATTCCCCATAATACCCCTAACATGAGAACTTAGGTTTATCTTATCTTCACTAGAATGTTTGCTGCCTTTTTTTTTAACTGTGGTCTGATTTTACTTCCACTCTTGATGGTATCGCCTGGGTCGGCTGATGAATCCAGTTTAGCCCTCACAATCTGCATGAGTCCATTTAAACCAGAAATTCAAAATGAAATCCTTCAAAAGCGAACATAGGTAAGAAAATACAACTTTCATCTACCACCCAATTATAAAATGTACCAAATGAATCTATAAAAAAGAAAATGCATATATACATGTGCCAATAAAAGAATAGACAGTGGTGACACTACATATTTCATGATTCAACTTCATGCTACACTAGCAGACTACTATAGCGGACTAGGAGAACAAACAGGGACCAAAAGAACCCACAGGCGACAACCTTAGCGGTGCTCATGCAGCGCGCCGATCGGTGTGGATCTGCCGTAATGCCTCCGCTAGATGATGGCGGGGGTCATCATGGCCAGGCGATGACCACAGATTGTAGCCTGCAGGGCACATCGCTGTCGGGCGTGTCTCTGGAGGAATCTCTGCCGGGCGCGTCTCTGGAGGAATCTCTGGAGGCGCCTGTGGCCGGACTGTCGGGTGTATTGCAGCTAGGGCCAGAAACACCCATTCCGACAAGGTGGGAAGGCGCCGCTAGCTATGCTCGTTGTCAGAGGTGGAGCTTTGTTTGGTGTTCTTTTGCTTGTTGGCAGAGGTGGAGCTTTGTTTGGTGTTCTTCTTTTGCTCGTTGGCAGAGGTGGAGCTTTGTTTGGTGTTCTTCTTTTTCCGTTTGACAATGGTCCAACAACCTTCGACGAAGTACGAGCTGGGTGAGTTGAATTTTTTGTTTTTGTAAGGCTTTAGTTTGGAGCTCTGTCACAAATTTCTCTGCATTAATCAAATTTTGGGAAAGGTTCTCCTAATAGGTCTAATGCCGAACTTTCAACCAATATTCTGCTTATTCGTGGATTCCCGGAATCTTTCTCTAATTTGACGATTTTACTGATTTTTTTTTTTTGAATTTTATGCTTATAATAGATGCTCTAATTATATTTTAAACTGTTTTTTATTATGTTATTTTTATGATTGTGATTTGTTGATGCATGTGGATTATATAATGGCCCTATTTTATTGCTTAAAAACATCATTTTTGACTTTAATAGACTAAGTTATATCTATGTATATGTTAATAATTTTTTTTTTTAACCCGATTTTTTTTCCCCGAATTTTCCTGAATTTGGTCTGAATTTATCCGAATTAAAACCGAACTGAAACCCCACCAAAGTATTTGCCAGAATCGGAACTTGGTTACTATGCACGGGAGGAAGTTGAGTGGAATGTGATTTATTTTGATTGTATTTATTATAGCATTTACAAAGGAGAGTGTAGTTTATATTCAGTTGAATTGGTTTGGTTTTGTTTATTGATTGAGCAGGGTAAGGGTCATACGGATCCGTTTACAAAGCTAGAGATATAAGAGCTTGTCATATCATTGACTGAAGGGGTCAGTTTGCTGCTTTACCTTTTTGTGATTGTAAATTCATTAAATGCTTTTGTTCTGATAACATTGGAGATTAATTTTTAGGGAATGCTAATTAACTTAACTATGTGGACTGCAACAAGATTCATCATTTGATCTGATCTAACCTGTCTTTCGCCTCCCATGGGTTCTACCCGAAAGTCACTCAGTCTGAAGTTTGTTACTGTCGGATTAATATTGGATGGTTATAAATTTATTGATTCTTGTCCACAAAATAGTCCGTTGATTGGGAGAGTTGAAATGTCTGATCAGATTGATTTTTTGAGCTATGTCTTGTCCTGTGTGGTACATGTGCCAGTAAGTGGTCTGTGGCCACTCGATGAATAAAGTTTCTCTTTAAGTTTTAGCATTGTGATACCATTCTGGTTTCACAGCAATCAGTACTCTTTTTTGTTTTTTGATAGACTATGAGAAAAGATTTGAGCTGCTGTATACATCCGATGCGTTTGAGCTGCCTAATGCGTTAAGGTCGGTAGCGGTATTACACGTTCGAGGCTGACTTCTTTGATCATTTGTAAGTTGTTTGAATGGGCTGTTTTGTATCTGAATTACAGAATTAACATGTGCTTGGAACGTTTGATGGCCAAGATCATTTTTTTTAAGGAATAGTAACTTCAGTGAATTTTTCTGATCCATTGGTGCGCTTTAATTTAATCGGACACTTACTTTGGTCCAATTTGGGGATACACAATAGACGTGTCGGCTTAACGTTTCTAACATTTTTTTTCACTTACTCATTTTATCGTGGGCTATTGATTCATCATCCGAACCTAAGTCAAATATTGTTAACCGTCCTCTAAGTGAAAGCAATCAAATGGAGTTCGGACTGCTGATTACCCAAAAACTTAGGAATTATCCATCCACATTACCGATTTCAACGGTTTATTTGTTACTTTTACGTTATTTATCTAGGAGTATTAAATCAGGGACCAATTTAATAATGGCCTACATAGCATTTGGGGATACTTATCTAACCCTTGTCCTTGATGATAATGCATTGAAACTTATAGATCCCTCCAACATCCGATCATATTATATAAATTATCATATCTTTGTCTATAATCTCTAACCATGAATAAAATAACATTGGTCTTAACCGGGCTAGAGAGAATGCCAATCCCAAGACATCAAATAACTCGAGCTACTTACAGTAACTCTCGTTGTCCTCCTCCGTCCTTATTCTTATTCGAAGAAGAAGTTAACTCTCTTTCAAATCTTTGGCGGCAGAGAGGGTATCAAACATCTTCTCCCTAGCAACCAAATAGCGAAGGAGATCACCACGACTCTGTGGCTTTGGCTTAGGGATCTCCTCATTGCACTTCTTTTTCTTTTGGTTCGGTGGTTGCATTGGTTTGGTGGAAGAAGGGGAGGGGCTTTTTCGTCCGAGGAGATGATGATGATGTCAGCATCCCCAGTCCTTTCATCATGCGTTGGCTACCCTCGCTTCCTCTTATCGGTGGTGCCTGTACCGGTGCGCTACAGGGGAGAGGCTGGTGCGGTCTGGCTCTGCTGCTATCCTACTTGCCAGGGAATGCACTTCTTCAATGTTGAACTAGAACCTTGTTGTTAATTGTTGATATTTTCTCTGCAAAAGGAAAAGAAAAAAGAAAAAAATATATTAGTAATAGGTGAATATCATACATATTATCCAATGACAACGATTTTGGGAATTTGAATTAATTTGTAATGTTAAGTATGAACAAAACTAACCGAGAACGAAGCAATTAGAATGACCACATCTAAAGTAAGAATGCTAGTTATCAGAGGAATAAGCGAGAGAGAAGACACTCCGTTTGCAAATGCCCTTTGATTGAATTTTTTTTTGTTTGTTTGCCTTTTACAATTATGCAGGTAGGTGCAATGCCCCTACATCGAACTCAACATGTAGAATACAACATAGAAGGTGAACATTACTCCAGTTATAAACACAACAAAGTGACATCTAGAGTCCATGTTTTGTCCATCCACCTGGAGAGGGCGCCGATTGCGAAAACTCTGCCATAAGTGTCGAATTGTCAAAGTGCTTCCTCATACAATGAGGTAGCCACGTGAAGCATTGGAGTACCCATGCACCTGTTCCCCAACAGTCTTCCTGAATCCCAGGTGTCTTAAATCCCTGATCTACGCTCAACGAAGACAATATAGTATCTAGCCATCTGCATGTGCAATCATTGAACACACTAATTTAATTTCTATGTTACCAAGCAATTTACATGGGAGATCTAGTTCTGTACCGGAGGCAATATTGTCACGATATTGATGCATCATGTCACGTCGCCTCTTCTTTGATGCACGGAGGTCGGCATCGGATATAGTTGGATCCTTCCTCGTCTAGTGGAAGCACTCTCTTATTATGCCATTGTAGGTACATTGGGCAATTATTGCGCTAACTCATTATGAAGTTGTGTAGGATGCAGGACACATACAATTTTGATTTGTATCTTTAGAGGATAGTATCACACATTTGTAAGGATGGAACGCTGCTTCCGGACCCTGAATGTTTGTTTAACGATGTTACGTAGTTGGGCATGCTTCTTGTTGAAAAATTCTTTTGGTTGTCGTGGGGGATTTGGATTATTAAATTTTGTCGAGTGGTAAGGGTCCCTTGATACAACCTCTCCTTGGTGGACGCATCCACAGTATAGATGAGCCTCTCCCCAATGTCTCCCCCTCCTACGGCACGAACTTGAGGGACCATCTCCTCGTTGTCACCTCCTCGTGCTCCCACGTAGAGAACTCTCAACAATATTGCACGATTGAGAGTCCCAAATTCCACTCCCTGCACCCCCACAAATTTTGACTAAAACACTTTATTATTGTGGGGTGCCAGTCTCCTAAGCTTTTGGTCTACGCAACGGGCTCGAAGATAGTTTCGCCAGGGTGACGATACTCTCTCCATCAGTGATATAGTCATTGAAGATAAGGCAGAGGTTGTTCCAATTGGATAACTTCTTGTTCTTGTACCATGCAACCCATGTGTTTCCCTGCAATGTTGGGAAGAACTGCGTCAATGTTACTTGCTTTAAGCTACGACAATTGGTTAGAGAGACTACTGTAGGTTGGGGGAGTTGGCTTAATCTTCTTGAATGCCTGCCACACCTCAGGCTCGACCGTCACCCACTTCGGTCAAAGTCCAGCCGAACTTTCTTTGCTGAAAGATGGTATTCATATATTAGTAGTGCCTCCTGATCACTCTCAAGTGATTGGACATGGGATTTTTTTTCAACCCTTGATCTGTTGCTCTAAATTCGGGGAGGCAATTTTTTTTATTTTATTTTTGAGGAAGCTGGGCTCAAACCTGCAGCCTGGTTGAATTTCAAAGATCCTGATCTTCTTCCTTGCAGACATTGGTTACTCATTTGTTCAATGAACTGTTCCTCACTGGTCTGTCCAATTGAAGTTTGGAGCTCTAGGTTAGGTGCCTGCATGTGGGGTGCCAGCAGAAGAAGCAGAGGCCATCTATTGGCCACGTATCTTAATTACTTTACAACATGATCACTATGATTTCGTCTTTAAAGATGCAGCTACGTATTTTAGTTAGGTCAGCTATTCAGTAAATGACTCTGTGCAAAGATGCTAACGGTTTCAGCTTATTAGGTAAATCTTAGTCTTCTATTATAAAAATCATCCCAAAAGTTGCCATTTCCTCTGACCATTGAAGATAACTCACAATTCAAACAGTTTAACAATAGCTGATAGTCTTGTATACGTATCAGCTAAAGTCTTACATTTATAACTAATATCATCGCTAAGTTTGTAGTATATATATAGGCATTGAATGCTACTGTTAGAATATATGAACATTACTATTACTACAGCTGGATTACTATTTCAGAGGTATTACTGTTTTGAACTTTTGATCACCCATCTCAGATGCTTTACTGTTCAGATGAATTACTATTTTGATCAGCCATCTCAGATTCGATACTGTTTCAGCACCCAATTTATGCTACTATTCAACATCTTTGTAGATGCATTAGATAGCTACCTGAGCTATCTAATAACCCAACCCGTTTCTAACACAAGTGGTTTCAAATAACCTAAGTGGTTCATTAGAAAGCTACCTGAGCTATCTCAGTCTTCTGAAACAACTTATTTAAATTATCAAACTTATTATTATATAAAGTAATTTCAATAATTGAATCTGGGGAAATTTACCGGATCGACCCTGTCAGATACACCTTTTCCGTCAGAGACCCTATATTTTCACCTTTACCCAAACCGACCAGCTTTTAGCCAAGCCATTTTCAGCTAGCACAAAAAGTCAGAAATACCCCTTCTTACACTTTTTTTCGTTCTACATAGTTTAAAATTTTAAATATTTGCATTTTTCTATATTTACATGATGTGAAACGAGATCTATGCCATCTGATTTGAAGGCCACAATATAAAATCGATGGTGCCAAAGACATGAAAAAAAAGGCAATAGCGCCTCTTAAATGTTTTTATTTTATTTTTAAACAGTTGATGGCTACTCTTAAAACAGTCGATGACGACTCTTGACACAAGACTGACATTTGTTTTAAGAGCGACATCAATAATAATTTTAATTTTAATTTTATTTTATTTTTATAGTCGATGTCGACTGTATAATTTTTTTTTTTAAACAGTCAATGTCGACTGTGTAAACGGTCGATGTCGCCTCTTAAAATAGTCAGTACCGACTGTGTTAAGAGTCGCCATCGACTATTTTAAGAGTTGGCATCGAATGTCACGGGGTCACTCGTCTAGCAGTGTTAGCCTGTGCAGCACCTAATGCCCGATGCGTTAAGTCAGCCTAATTCTCCCAAATGAGTCACGTGATGCCCCCGTCACAAACCGCTATCTATCTTAAGATAGATAGCGGCCCGCAATTGTAAGAGAGTGAGCACTACGAACTGAAAAAAGGGACAAAAAAATAAAAATAAACATATATATATATATATATATATATATATATATATATATATATATATATATATATATATATATATATATATATATAATGAAAAAACAGGTGGATGCTGGCTTGAAAACGGCTTGGCTTGGAGCTGGCCTATTCTGCACAATTTCAAACCATAGGGCCATATTTGCAAATAAGTAAACTTGTAAGGCCGAAAATGCAAGTTTCCCATAATTTTTACCCACCTAACTTATCACATAGATTGGTCTTCAACTTATGAGCTATGATTGATATACCTTCTAGCAAAGTTCTAAATTTTGTGTCAATTTCATTGAATCACTTATGGTGTTGCTCTACGATTCACCATGTTTAGAAAATAATTTGCTAAAGTTGGTCCTTATTCTGATTATTTGTGACACTTTTCATGAAATCACTCTTTCTTTCTCTGTTGTCAAAGCTGTGCTTTGGCCCTATAGGGAACATGACCACCTAGGCGTAGCGCTTACACAATGTCGCCCGGTCATCATAAGAGGGCATTTAGGGCATCCTATTACGGACCGCTATAAGGTATCAAGTGAGATGATAAACATTGCAATCAAGCGTTACAAATGGTTCATTATATATATATATATATATATATATATATATATATATATATATATATATATCCTAATCATAGCTAAGGGTTGCAATTTAGACCCTGACCTCCACTTACATTTGCATCAACACTTGAGCTAGGACCAATTCCTTAGAACCCAAAATTTTCACTCTTTTATAGACTAATCAGAATGAAATTAAATCAAGCCACTATCCCAAAATTATTTTTCTATTTATTTTTTTTTAATTATATCAAATTAACTTCATATTTGTTCGTTATTGACCGCTGGATGCCTTTAAAATCCAAAAACTCTAAAACTAGTATATCCCTTAACCATATGATTTACTTTTTTTTTTTTTTGAAACGGTAACAAAGTAAATATATTAAAAATGAAACAAAAAGGAAGTACATACCTTGGTGGGTAGTAAGAAACTACCCAGGCAAAGAGACATCCTCCCCCCCGCCCCCCCCCCAAAAAAAAAGAACTCACCCAGGGAGCTGAGCAGATCCGCTAAGCAAACCAACCCCATAAGGAGTTAAGGGTTACAACAATGCCATAGCATAAGGAAATGTTGAAAACCGTCGTTAAACTCAGTCATCTTGACAACATTCCAGCTAACCACCCAGTCTCTAATATCATGGACAACCAACTTGAAAGGTTTAACCTTTCGTCTGAAAACTCTATTGTTCCTCTCCACCCAAATGGCCCAAAAAGCCGGATACATAGTAAGAGGCCATAACTCTCTCCTATGATCATCAACCCCAATCTCCCTCCACATTTCCATCATTTGGGCCGACCAAAAAGGAATAACCCATTTGACATTGAAAATATAGAAGATCTTGTACCAGATGGTTCGCGAAAAGGAGCAGTGCAATAGACTTTGCGGAACTGATTCCCTCCCCCTCATACAGTGCATGCATTTGTTGCAGACTGATATGTTTCTTCTAACCAACTGATCCCGAGTAAGGATTCTCCCCCGAACCACCGCCCAAGAGAAAAATTTCACCTTGGGTGACATTTTGACCTTCTAGAAACCTGACCACCACCTGGTAGCGCTGTGATTCCCTTGATTCAACAAATACTTGTAGAAAGATTTCACCGAGTAAACCCCTTTATTGGAATGCTTCCATATTCTCCGGTCCCTATTTATCGAGTTAGGGGCCGTCCCCCTAATAACCATCATTAGATTCATGAACTCCTCCGTTTCCCAATCTCTAAGATTTCGCCGAGTTGTCACATTCCAAACCTGGTTCCCTTCTTCCGTTTGCACAAAATTCCTTATAACAACATCCTTAAGATCCGAGAGCATATATATCGTAGGAAACACAATTTGTAATGATTGTTCCCCTACCCATCTATCCTTCCAAAATTGAATCTGCCTACTGTCACCCCAACTGTACGTAATTCCATTATGGAATTCATGGCTACATCCCTTCACTACTTTCCCCCATGCAGAATCTTGAGTAGAGTTGATAGTAGAATTCAAGAAATCCTCCGAAGTTCCATATTTATTCGTCACCACTTCCCCTAGAAAATCTCGAACAATCTTTTTCAATTTCTTCGTTAGACTAATCGGGAGCCAGGAAAATAGACATCATGAACACCGGAATGGACGCGAAAGTAGACTTTATCAGAGTTAACCTCCCCCCGTTATTGAGCAACTTACTTTTCCACGTAGCCAACCTTTTTTGAAACCTCTGGACCACCACGTCCCAACTTTTGGCTCTACACCTCCCGAAACCCAAAGGGATTCCAAGGTACATAATCAACAACTTGTCTTTCATACACCCAATTTCCATCACCACACGATCCATGTCCTCATTTGGCATGTTGATTCCCACCAGGCTAGACTTATGCAAATTGATGCTCTGACCTGACACCCCTTCAAAGATAACTAGCAGAGCAGTAACAACCTTCACTTCCAGCACCCCACGGCTTCCATTGCAAAAGGCCATCATATCATCGGCGTATTGTAGGTGAGTGATAGCCGGACCATTTTCTGCCGCCTTAAACCTCGCGATCAGATTTAAATGTTCAGCCCTCTTAAACAATCTGTGCAAGGCCTCCCCTATGCACTTGAACAACACAGGTGATCTCAGATCTCCCTGCCTTTGCCCCCTCTTACTCCTAAAATATCCATGCGGAATCCCGTTGTCAGAACAGAGAATCAAATCGACGCATAACACCCTTTCATCCAAGCCACTCCAAACCCCATTCTGTAGAGAACATAATCAAGAAATTCCCACTGGACCCTATCATAGGCCTTTTCCATATCTATTTTGAAATTCCATCCCATCTTTTGCTTTTTCACAGAATCAATAGTTTCGACCGACGCTACCGCAATGTCTAGCAATTGTCTACCCGGAATAAAAGCCCCTTGGACATTAGCAATGAGCGTACATGACTCCCTTGAGGTGATTAGTGAGCACTTTCGCCACAATTTTGTAAGCACACTTGGTGAGACTGATCGGTAGGAAATTCGAGATATTGGTAGCCCCTACACACTTCGGAATTAGAGTAATGAACGTAGAATTTATGCTCTTGGCCAAGCTACCCGACGCGTGAAACTCGCTCAAAAATGCCATAAAAGTCAGCTCCTATAACTTTCCAACTGGATTTATAAAATTCCATAATGAAACCGTCTGGGCCTGGAGATTTGTTGTTTCCCAATTTCTCCATAGCTTCCTTCACCTCATCCTCCCTAAACATCCTTTTAAGATCACTTGCTTTTTCTAAATCAATAGTACTGAAGGTAATACCGTTCAGTAGAGGTTTGTGCACCTCCTCCGACAAGTAAAGATCCTTATAAAATGCCACAATCTTATTATGCATAGTAATAGGGTCCGCATACAATGTGCCATTAATATTGACAGAAGAAATTCGATTGTGCTTCCTTCTCCCATTCACCAACGAATGGAAAAATTTAGTATTCCCGTCCCCTTCCCGCTGCTAGTGCACTTTTGACCTTTGACGCTATCTTTGTTCCTCCTCCAAAGTTTTTCTATTATAGGCCATCTTGATAGCCAGCCTGATTTCTCTATAGCCCTTAGATAAAGGCAAACTTTCTTCCATTCGGTCAAAAATTGCAATTTCGGCCAAAATGTTCTCCTTAATCCGAGCCGTCTTCCCAAAACTGTTTTTAATCCACAACTTGATCTTCATTTTCGGATTCTTCGGTTTCGATGAGAAAATATAAGAGGCCGAACCAATAATGCTGTCGTGATTCCGCCACCCGTGTAGCTTTTCTCAAAACTCGTCATTCTGCAGCCATGAATCATCGAATCTGAATGGTCCAGGACCGAAGCCACCTCTGTGGGCCTCATTGCATGTGAGACAATCGGTTTATGATTGACGATCATAGTAGCCCAAACTTGAACTGCCGGATCAGTCATCATATACCCCACATAAAAATCTGTCAAGTTTGCACATAATGGGGTCATCCTGTCCATTCGTCCAAGTATACCTTCCCTCCGCCATTCCCAGATCGTAAAGAGAGCCTGGCGATATACACTCCATAAATAGACCTTTGGCCGTGAGATTTATTAGCCCTTTGTTTTTTTCCTTAGCACTAGAGCATTAAAATCGCCCTAAATACAGACTGGGTGCTCCCATTTGTTCATTATGGCACTTAATTCGAAAAAGAAATCCCTTCTTAGTCTATTTTCCATAGGGCCATACACAGTGATGGCCACCCGCTAATGCCCATTCCTGCTATCCTGGATCAGAACCGTTACCAAGAAATTACCTATCTCCGAGTCCATCAGTTTGAAGTTATTAGAATCCCAGGCCAACACACTTCTCCCCCTCGTTCCTTTCGCCTTGAGAGCCAACCACTCCCACGTAGTAGCACCAATGACAGATCAGACCTTAGAGTCATTCACCTCCTCCCACTTGGTCTCTTGCAGCCCAATCACCTCAGGTTTCTGATCTTTTATAAAAGATTTGGCCAATGCCCTTAAGTCTTGTTCTCCAAAACCTCGCGCATTCCAGTTTAAAAACCTCATCAAACAAGATAAAAGTCGAATCCCACATTCCCGAACCACTAGCACCCCCTTACGTGCCCCCGTCTGGGAAGCCCATAATTTGTGAATCTCCAGATTTCATCTTATTTCTTCTCTATCCCTTCCTCAATTGCGAATAATATAGTCCCCATCTGGATCTAGCCTGTACCTTTTTCCCTTTCTGTCGCTCCACCTTTGGCATCTGCTTCCCTCTTTCAAGAATATCACGATAAATCTTTAGAAGACCTTTACGGTTGTCATTGAACGAAACTCCCAAAGCATCTCCCAGTCTAATCAATCTTTCCGCGTCAAGTACCATCTGATCATCATTTGTGGACTAATTGGAATTGCCTTCTAATGAATACTACTCAATAGTATCAGAATCATATGACCCATTCTCATTAGAATCCTTCCTTGGCTTCTCTTTTGGTGTTTTGCACAATGGGGTTTTTTGTTTGCATTTGAACCTGCACGAATTCCCGCTACATCTGCACTCAAAACCCATAGAAACATTAGAAATACAAGGTTTATGCCTCGACCCAAAAGACCCAGAGTGTTTAGCTAAATCAGCATAGGACAACAGCCCTAAACCCGACCCATAACCATTATGGGGCTCAACCACCTCAGGCCACGTTCCAGGGGGCCACGTGTTGCAGATGGAGTCCACAAAACCCACACATCCTTCCACCCCTACAGATTCACTGCTATCCTTGTTACTAACATGGGTTCCCGAGATGGCGTTGCCTTGGCTTTTCACATTTCCCCAAATTCTACCACGTGACTCTTCCATCATGTCACTGTCATCCGGCCCTTGAAGACGATTCTATGGGATCCGCGGTTTACTTTGCATGCCTAACTCTGAAGGTCGATGAGCCCTCACACTCCCCCTTCCCTATCATTAATAAGCAATTCCCTTCCATTAATTCCCGCAGTCGTCCAACCTGTCATGTCCTCCCCTTTTGTAATCGCCCTCTCCATACCATCTGTTCTGCCGCCACGTGTGGCCGTTTCAGGGGAAGTGATTGTGACATTCTCCTTGGTAGAAGCATCAATCCCACTTTGCCTCTTCCCGCAATAACTCCCATCAGTCCTTACGACTATCTATGTGGATGAGATCGGCAGTTTAAACTGAGCCGTTCGATCACCTGACGCCTCACTATAAAGCAGTCCCTTGTCTTTTTGCCATCCAGTCTTTTGTTGTTGACCCCCTAGAAACACTAAATTCCATCGGTCTATCACATTTTTTGCCTTTCGGTCCATTTCAAGATGTCACGACGACCGGTTCGAGCGGTGGGTCCCCCCAACGGTGCGATCCGGACCCGCATGCGTCGTCTTCCTGCTTTCCCATTTCCCATCAATCCCCCGTTCTCGCAAGTAACTTCCTTCCCTCTGACCGTTGATCCGTGTATATCACTAGACCCTATCCCTCCGGTTCGTATTTCACGGTGATTAGCTACCGCTACACGTTTACACCTATCCAGTTCAATCCAGCACCTATACCGACTATCGTTGACCAAGACATCTCCCCACCTCGGTATGTGGCTGGCGTCGGCGGTGCGCACAACAATCTTGGCGTAACGGATATCCTCCCCAGCACAAAAATCCCGCACCCTCGGCCGATACCACTTAGGACCTCGTTGGTCCAGGTGGGGAGGGGGGTAATCTGTATATACGAAGCCATAAGCCATTTTCTTCTTTTTGAGCGGAGGTTCTGTACATATCCTCCTCCCACTTGAAGAAGCTGACCACATAGCGCTCCCCCCCCCCTCCACAATCGAACAACGCCTGCCTTGTCCAGAATCTCTACAGCCATCGTATGCTCTTCGGAGAAAGCAAGAATGAAGATGCCTTTTTTTTTAATCTTTGAAACAAGAAGTCCCTCTTTGTAATGGTTACCAAGCATCATCAGTAAATGCTCTTTAATATCAATGCAAATAAACATGTGGTTATCTACTGAAAGGAGGACCCACCTTTCTCGATTTTTAGCTTTATTAGCCTCATAAATATCACCTGATACCGCAAAAGAGAAGTTATCAAGCTTTGACTTAAGAACTCCCGCGGCCATCGGACGAACAGGATCAGGAGCTGCCTTGCCAACTACCCCCTGACGTAAAATCTCCCTCTTTTTTGGCATAGCATATTCCCCGATCTGATCTCCGGTAGCATAGGTCCGAGGTTTAAAGAACTGGTTGGCCCTTTCGTATTTTTTACCAGCAATTTTCCGACCATTGTTTAAATCTCTCGCTTGTTGCTGCGTGATAACCATTTGATTAGCCAGGCCCACCTTACCTCCATTAAAGGAGTTAACGTTAAGACAGAAATAATAACTCCCGTGCTCCAATGGGCATCGCACCCCCGAGAATAACATCGAATCCTCCTTTTGAAATTAAGATTGCCACATCCATTGCCCATCCAATCACCTTTCTGGATCACCACTGGAACAACATTTTTACCTTTAGAGAGATGGGGTCCTCCGTCCAAATTGAACCACGCTGGAATCCCAACCGTATGTCATGCTTCCATGCCCACCAGACTTCCACGAACGCTGCACACCTCCACCACTCTCTCCATTCTGTCCACCACTCCCATCGCCTTTCCACTCTCTCCATTTGGTATGCAAGCACAAGATAGTTACCGTATATAAGTGATAAAAAAAATCAGGTCATTACAATAACAACGCTCTATACTTCTTTTTGTTTTTCTCTGTTTAATTTATTAATTGTTGCTTGCTAGTTGCGAGTTGTTACTTTATGCTTTCAACCTAAAATTTTACATGATGATTGATACTTAATGAGTAAGTAATCATGTTTTATGATTATTTGTTATTCACACATTTATCATAATAATATATCCTCTATAAATTACTGTAATAACTAAAAAAACTAATTGCAATATTACTAGACCCAGCGCATTGAACAACTGCGCTTCATTGTTTTGATTATATAAGTTCAAAATATTAATTTCCCCTTTTAATGTATTTTTCATTTGGTAGAATTGCAGAGCTTACAATGTATGTTTTGTCAGATAGTAATGGAGTATTGCGGAGGTGGAAGTGTAGCTGACTTGATGAACATTATCGCGGAGCCTTTAGAGGAGCAGCATCAAATAGCATACATTTGTAGAGAATGTTTGAATTCATGGCATATTTTTATGGACTCTCTGAAATCATCATACAAGTGAGGAAAACATAGATATATGACTAGATACCAAGTTCTGTATGGGTATCAATGAAGATCTTGATTGATATATTTATGGAAGTTTGGAATAGGGAAACTGGAAAACATAATTCTTGTTGAACACATTTATGCAAGAGCTTTTGTTAACCCTAATTCTTCTATGTATGGATTCTACACTACATACATAAAGTAGCTTATTCAAAAGAAGGGGAGAAATTCATTGTTTTTTCAAAAAACACGGTTGAGTTTTTACCATTCTTTGGGCGCAATTTGATGGCTGTAGGGACTATAAAGATCTGACTTGAATCCCAATAATCTTACGGAGCTCTCAAGCATTGGCTTAAATTGATAGTTACTGTTTATAGTATAGCTCATCTATGATCTCTATTGATTGTGGTGTGGATTAAAATTTTATTGTATTTTTAAATGTAGGGTCTATCATATTTGCACTCAATTTTCAAGGTCCATAGAGACATCAAGGGTGGTAATATCTTGCTTACGGAACAGGGAGAGGTAAAGTTGGGTGAGTACATTAAAAATATACATATAACATTGTATTCATCAAAGAAATTTCTTATCGTACTCACCGATTTCACTTAATGCTTTCTTATTGGTAGTGGCCACTAATTTTTGGGTATACAACGGGGTTGAGAGTCAGATCCATGATTATTGGAGTTGGATGTGGATTTCGAGTGACGGTATTGGTAGGCTGTAGTGCTGATAGGAGTGAGATTTCTAGCACCAAGAGTAGGATTTGGAGGTGTGAATGTGAAAAAATTTACTGGAAAGGCCTACAGCCATTCCTAGATAGTTGAAGGAAATATTAACTGACAAACAGTGCTTGTTCCAATCGTGAATGCAGCGTGAGATGCCTAACATACAAATTTGACAACAAATACACACATTCATGCACACCCACATTTTCCCCAAAGTTGATGTTGGAGAAATATGACTGTACAACAACCGACCATATGTTTTGGTAAGGTGGGCCTAACGTTCTATTAATGTCTTCTATAAGGGCCCCATTCATATAATTATTATTATTTCATTATTATTATTATTATTATTATTATTGTTATTATTATTATTATTATTTATATTGTTATTATTATTATTATTATTTCATTAAAAGCAAAAATATTATAGAAAAATAGAGACAGAAAGCAACATAGCGAGGAGCTTCACTAGGACGGACAGAAAAAACCAAAAACACAAAAGAGACAAAACAAAGAGACCCTTGAGCCGGGACATCTCGAAACAAAAAATACGAGCAGCAGGGCAGAAACCACCCCTCAGGCACCTCGAGAAGCCCTCTAGAAAGTAGCTACCCAGCCGCCAAAACATCCCATCAATCTTGAATATGTCCCCACATCTCTTGCCTTTCCCCTCCCTTAGTCCCCAACCATTACACATATGGTCAATAGTGAGCTTGACTACCATTTTAATATGATTATGTATATTGCGGGAAATACTTTGATTTATTCCCAACCACAAGGCACACCACACAGCTGTAATTGTGACTCTCCCAAGATTTTTCATCAGCCTGAAGAAATCCAACTGATTACATATTCCATACATCCTTCAGGCATACACCCCAAAACCCCCCCAACACCCTTGAAAACCAGCCCCAAACCTCCTTAGGGAAAGAGCAGTGCAGAAATAGGTGTTTGGCCTTTTCTTCTTCTCACACCCACATAGGATGCAAATGTTCTGAAATTCATACCTCGTCTATTCAGCTGGTCAATTGTAAGCATCTTTCCCCAAGCGTCCGTCCCAGCAAGAAAAGCTATCCTATGAGCCTCTGTCTTCCAAATCCCATCCCAACTCTTATCCACCTCATTCTTATCGTGCACCACGCTGTTGTAGGATTGGACTTCTTCCGGGTTTCCAAATTCATATATTAGTTCTCCGAGTATTAAGAGTAGTTTCTTGAAGACACGATAAGAGATTTAGAAACTTCTCTTCTTCGTCCCTAATATTCCTTTTAAGCTGAATATTCCACCAACAATTTTCCCCAGAGCCATTGACAATCTCAACCACCAAAGTAATTTTATTTGCCACTATCTGATAAACATCTCTATATCTATGTGCCAACACTTGTTCCCACCCACAAATCATGGCAGAAAGAGATTTTGTTACTCCCCCAGCTATTTCTAATATGAGAAAAAAACTGCTCACTCACCGAACGAACTCCCTTCCACCAAGCCAATGTTGTTCCCTTGGAATTCCTGATACTGAGCTTATGATTGGGAGCCCCGCATAAGCTCAGTGACGCATAAAGTCTTTTTTGTACATTACAAAATCTGCTACGGTTAGAAGCAGACGGATTACATGCTGAGTGGACCCCTTTCCTTGACGCACCAAACCCACCTCCCATCTATTATCATTCCCTCCATATTTTCCCCAATTGACTTTGACCTAGAAAGCCTGCCTTTCTTCCCCTATTCTCTGCAGCCACTTACCTAGGAGTGCCAAACACCTTTGAGATCTCTTATACCACTTCATCCTCTTCTTTCATGAGTATGCAAGTAGCCCAGTTTACCAGATAGAACTTTTTATATATCACCCCTCCCTTAATTCACTCCAGGTTGTCAATTACCGCAACAGGCATTTAAACGAAGACATAATAAAGACCGGCAAGTTTGATAGAGTTGCTCTGATGAGCGTCAACCTTCCCCCAATAGACAGCAAATCACCATTCTGGATAGCCATTCTTTTCTCTACTCTTTCAACAAGCGACCCACAGGGCTCTATCCCGTTCCCAATACATGGAGGAAGACCCAGATATGAAGATGGGAGCTTATCCCAGTAGCAACCAAGGGTTCTAGCTATTTCCACCTTGTCACTATCCTCGGTTCTGATTCCCAGTATCTGTCTTCTATATATATATGGAGAGCGGAGGGGCTGGGTTAGAGTCAGTTGGAGGCCATGTCGCATCCATTCGAGGTATCAGTTTCTACAGCAACTTTTCCAAGGTCGATCATAGGCTACCCAAAATATTTGGGCATGATCCGATGCATATACACCGTCCAAATTGTGGTTGAAGGGGGGGAAATTCAATGCACGAGGAAGTGTCGATGGTACCCAAACTTTGACCACAGTTTTAAACACTGAACAGACTTTTTTTTTTGAATTATTTTATAGATCACATGGCACATGATCCCAAAACTGGTGTTGTTTTGGAATCATGTGCCACATGGCATGTGATCTGAGGTTCTAACCCACCGTTCCCATTTTCCATAGGGTTGGGAGGGGGGGGGGGGTCGGAGTAGATTGAATGTAATATGTGAAGTGTTGATGAATGATGAGTGATGTGAATGGTCTGAATTTGGGCTAGATGTGGTGTCAATTCGTAGATATTAGATTGGTATGTAATACATGGAGTATTAATGAACTGTCATTGTTCTGGTAGATGAGTTGTCAATGGGGATATATGATCAATATGTAATATGTTGAGGATTGATGACCTGTCAGTGTTTTGGTCGATGAGCTTTCAATGTCATGGATATGAGAGCTTGCACATTGCTTTGATGTAATCATATGTTTTGTTATGTTTACAGGTTTGCGCATGTGCATTGGAAATTTTTTTATCATTTGTGTATGAGAAACATTGTTTTGATAAAGATCATGTTTTGATAAAGTAATAATTAAGGAAAATAAGAATGACCATTGTAAGGCTTAGAAGTGTGGATGAGCATGGATATTTTAAGGGAATTGAATTTTGGTCACAAGGTGTGGGGATTCATCATACACAAAGTAAGTTACTGATGTACCAAATTATTAATGCAGTCGAAAAAAGACACTGGCGCTGATGGGGCTGATTTTGTGACAAAAAACCAACAATAAGGGGTTGCTTCACACAACTCTCAACTATCATAGTCAAGAAGAATACCTTCATGGTTCTTGGGGGTTCTAAATAGAGCTCTCTAAATGAATTTCATCAATTAAAAACTAAAACCTACATTGTATGAGGCCTCTTATAATTTTGTGGCCATTTTTCCTTCTTTCTTCTGTACCTTGAATCCTATCCAGATTGCCTCTCACGTCTCCGGCTTTCTTTTAGTATAACTTTCTTCTAGTTCGACCTCAAACTTTCTTCTAGTATAACTTCTCTGCTATAAGTTTGATGATTTTACCTTATCGACATCTATGGGCGGGGGTTCCACTTCTTTCATAAGGACTGGCATGGTTTTCTGTGGTATGAACACCGGTGAAATGACACCCGAATGCCTACTTACATCGGATCATCAATCAACCTTCTCCGTCACTGTTGCATATGTCATACATAGGCTCTTCGTAGACAGCACTTTGTGAGCAAAGATGTTGCTTTGCCGTACCCATTTATTTGGTGATCGAAAGGAGTTCCCTCTGATACCCAATCATAGTCCGAAAGAGAGCGACTTTGATTGGGTTGGTTTGGTGACCAAACAACCAACGAAAAAGCGGTTGCTTCACACAACCGTTGAATATAACAGTCAATAAAGAGGATTCACCATTCTCAGCGGTTCTAAAAAATTTCTCTAAATAAACTTCATTAATTTAAAACTGGATCTTACATTGTATGTGACTTTTTAAACTTCTGTACCCATCTTTTCCTTCTCCTTTCTTCTCTATCTCGCATCCTGACCTGATTGTCTGCCCATGTCTCCAATTTCTTTCATCTCTTTTTTACACCAGATCTTGTCACTTCTGATATCTGACATGTGGGATTGCATCCACTACTAATTCAAAAAACTAATAAATAAAACTTGTCTGGCCCACTGTTACCGGGTTCACGAGTTCATTTGGTTTGAATTAAGGTTCGTAAATCGTAATATGCTGTTGGCATTTATCTAGTAAATCTAGTTTGCTGGGAGTCAGATGAGTTTTGAATGAAAATATTATATATTTACAATGAACGCTGATTTCTATAACAAGTAAATTCTCTATAACTTTCTGCTTAAGTCTATGACTTTGAAAAATGAGACCTAGATTCAAATCCTTTTACCAACATTACCATATTTGAAAAAAACACTTAAGTAAAAAGGCCAAGTTGAACCGAACCAGACCGTGAACTAGTTCACTAACCAAATCAAGTTAGAGTGAAGCTAATAATGTGCAAAATTCAAACTTCAAATAGAATACCACCTTCAAATACCAATCCAAAAATTTAAAAGTAAAAAGGTTGAGTACTTTAATTTTAAATCTAAATATTAATGAAACAGTAAAAGGGAATGAAGAATTGAAACAATAAGCACAAATAACTAATAAACAATCTAGTTACATTAATTCATGTTTGTGTGTAGTAACTATTTATAAGAAAATAAACCAAAACCAAATATTTTAGAAGAGAGCAGTGAAAAGGGCAGAATAGTTGACTGGAGGAAAGAGAGAAAAATCCAAACGCATATGCTACGTAATCTAATTTTTAGGTTTGGTATATCTTTAATGGTAGCAGAGGAATAACATTTTCTAGGACCCCTAAATATCCTTAAAAAATTATTGGTGATCTTGATAGTTTTTAGGGTAGGAGATAATAATTGAAGAGTTGAGGATTATTTGATTCCCCAAAATTTTCTTAAGCAGTTGTTTTTTTCAAGCAAAAAGAAAAAAAGCAAACAAACACGCATCACAGAACTTTGATGAGTCACTCAGTTGTCTCGAGGAAGTCACAGGAGTCACCATGGTGACTTGACTGACTACTTAACTTGGGAGTTGGGACATCGTCTACTTGACTTGGTTCCCATATATGGGAATTGATTCGGCTCAATTAAAATTCCAAATTCATTGATAGTCAATTATTGGTAATAACTTTCACTACCGGTGTGTGTGGTTCACAGTTCACACCTTCTATCCCTATGTTTATTTTTAGTATGATGTTTATTATTTGCTTGTTCTTCAAGATGGATACATGACAAAGAGTTAAATTTTTGTAACTCTGTGTTTACATTTTTTGAATGTGGTGCAATTGTGTATTGTATGAACATACTGATTTGAGAAATATGTTATTATTGTGGTGATGATGTATGAACAGGTGATTTTGGAGTTGCTGCTCAGCTTACCAGGACCATGCCAAAACGCAACACGGTATACTTTTTTATTAATATGAATGGGCTTTAATGTTAAAAGTTAAAACCAATACTTGTTTCTCAATTTTCTTTTGCAAGACTTCAAATTTTTTCTTTCAGTCTAAAATGTTAGTAAACATTATTTTGCAAGACCAGTAATGTGATACCTCATACATAACACTAATCTATGGCATGAGAAACAACATAGAAGCTTATGTAGTCAACGTAAACTAGTTTCTATGTGTGAGACTAGCTTTTTTCAGTAACATTAATATATTAAAATAATTGGTACAAAATATGTATATTTCTTACCTTTTAGAATATTATGGGTAAATCCAGATCTAGGGATTTGGAATAGGAGTTGTAAAATCTGTGAATAGGAACATAGATCAATGTTTGAAGGATGTTTCTAAGGTGAAGAAACAGTTCAAAAAAGCAATTCAATATAAAATGGTGGAGGGCACAACAATTAGGTTTGGTAAGGAATTGTGGTGTGTCGACAATATTCCTCTATTCCATTGTTTTAGCTAAGGAGGTGCAAACGGGTTGGGAAGACCAAGTCTGGAGTTTAGAATTGGTCTCAATGGGTGATGTCTGAGTCTAAATCGTAGACAAGCTTCATCATCATCATCATCATCATCATCATCATCATCATCATTGCCTTATCCCATGTATTTGGGGTTTTGCGCTTATTCTTTTTCTACTCATTTTTGTTTAAGGCTAAACTCTTTATTACCCGTAATCTGTTGTGTCATTGCTCACTACTCCCCAAGTCTTTGTTGGTCTTCCCCTTCTCCTCCTACCTTGTGTTTGTAGCATTCTTATATATATATTTTTTTCAGTCCTTCATGGGCTGTTTCTACTCTCCGGTTGACATGCCCAGAGTCTCCAAACCATCTCAACTACTCTATAATAGCGTCCCTTCAATTGAAACATTGATTACACAACTCGCCACTTACTTGCCTTCACTTTTCCCACATTGCATTGATCCTATTTGAGATGTTCTCAAACCTGGTCTCTGGTTGTCTGTTGTGATCCATGTACTGGGGTATTTTGACACTAAATTGTTTTCTATTATTGACCAAATCATCGTCCAGGCTTAATAAGGGCCTTTGATTATGCATATAATATGATATAATATAACATAATATAATTTAACATAATATAATATAATATAATATAACATAATATAACATAACGTAACATAACATAGCATATTTTATATAACATAATATAATATAATATAATATAATATGATACAATATAATATAATATAACATAACATAACATAACATAATAGAATAGTAGGACTTGGACCCAACCTGATTATATTCTTTTGATCGTTAATAAGCAGTTTTATTAGAGAACAAAAGAGAAGGTACAACAAAATTAGTACTAAGTGAGGTACTTATGAACTGGGTGACCCACGTTTTAGCTAAGGAGGTGCAAGCGGGTTGGGAAGACCAAGTCTGGGGTTTGGGAATTGGTCTCAATGGGTGATGTCTGAGTCTAAATCGTAGACAAGCTTCATCAATCATCTTCATCATCATTGCTTTATCCCATGTATTTGGGGTTTTGCTCTTATTCTTTTTCTACTCAGTTTTGTTCAAGGCTAAACTCTTTATTACCCGCAATATGTCGTGTCATTGCTCACTACTCCCCAAGTCTTTGTTGGTCTTCCCCTTCTCCTACTACCTTGCGTTTGTAACATTCTTATCTGTTTTTTTTTTCAGTCCTTCACAGGCTGTTTCTACTCTCCGGTTGACATGCCCAAAGTCCCCAAACCAACTCAACTACTCTATAATAATGTCCCTTCAATTGAAACATTGATTGCACAACTCACCACTTACTTGCCTTCACTTTTCCCACATTGCATTGATCCTATTTGAGATGTTCTCAAACCTGTTCTCCGGTTGTCTATTGTAACCGAAGTACTGGGGTATTTTGACACTAAATTGTTTTCTATTTTTGACAAAATATCATCCAGGCTTAATAAGGGCTAAGGGCCTTTGATTATGCATATAATATGATATAATATAACATAATATAACATAATATAATATAACATAAGATAATATAATACAACATAATATAATATAACATAAGATAATATAATATCATATAATATAATATAATATAACATAACATAAGAGAATAGTAGGACTTGGACCCAACCTGATTATATTCTTTTGATCGTTAATAAGCAATTTTATTAAAGAACAAAAGAGAAGGTACAACGAAATTAGTACTTAGTGAGGTACTTACGAACTGGTGACCCACGTCAAAGAGGAAGCAAACACAATGATCACACCATGAACCTATAAACAAAGGGCAGGTGATGCCGATACCCCATCTCAGAAACAGACATACTCTGCATTTCTAAAGTGCCCCGTACATATGAAAAGGATCAGCCCATGAATCACTTATCTCAAATTCCTTAGCATATTATATTACTCTTCAGCAATGACGTCTTTCAAAGAAGTCCCAAACATCTTATTCATTGCTACCCCGGAAACTGAGGCAAGAATATAATCTTTAGCAGCTACGATAAAACAAGGAAAAGTTAAATCTCTGACAACTTCCCCAACCATAACAATGGGCCTTCTAATCCCATGAAACACCCTGTTGTTCCTTTCTGCACAGATTCCTCATGACAATTGTATGAGCAGTTTACCAGAGCACTTTATCAGTCCTAAGATCAACTCTATCCCACAAAATCAACATCTCAAAGCACTTTATAAAGAAACAGCACCTAGCCCCAAAGAATTTGACTGTACTCCAGATGCTACTGGCAGTCTCCAATGTATGTGCAGATGATTGACGTTTTCTCTACCATCACTCATCTGGTTCCAGTCTCATACCCCTTTTAATTAGCTGGTCAATCTTTAGAATCTTACCCCAAGCAATAGTCCAAGCGGAAAACAACACCCTAAGCAGAGCACATCCTTTCCAATATGACTGGCCACTCGTGTGCAAGGACGACACAGAAACTGGTATAATTGATTGAGAAATTTCCTTTCTTCCCAAGCGTCCTAATCTTCTATTATTCCCTTCACCATTTGGAGAAAGCTTATACAATAGGTTAAGAAGTTCAGCAAATAGCCCATTCTCCTCTTCTCTCAAGTGGCTGATTCTGATGTATCAATTTATATCTTCAGCAACACTACCCACCTCCCCTTTTTACGACCATGTGATAAAGGAGGCCGCATTCCTCAAAAAGAGGTGTGTACCTGACTCAGACATCCTCCCAAAATCTGATTAAGTCCCCTATTCCCCATACATTTATCCAACTTTTCATTAACAGTACAGGCACCACCTCGATCAAGTCGAATCTCTGTGACTTCTTGTAGCAATTTCCCAACCATTTTTAGCCACTATATTTAACAACCCAGCACTTGGACCCAGAAATCCCCAACATCTCCCCTCCCCCCCTCCACCACTTCACAAAAGTGGAATATTTGCTTCTGCTGGCCTCCTATTCGCAAGGCCCCCCTTTTCCTTCTTAGCAAGGTTGTCACGACATCGCCATGGATCTATATCACTATGGTGACGCCATGACATCGCTGTATAATATTCCGCTAGCAATTGGGCTCTTATAGAGTTTTCTGCCTTTAAAGGCTATAGAATTGCGATGGCGAGGCTATAGTGTCACCTTAACTACCATGCTCCTTAGACATAGGACATACATGCCCAATCAACCAGGTGGAACTGTCTAGATTCCCCTTTTCCTTCCCACAAGAAATTCCACTCGATGTCCTCTCTCCTCTCATTCACTCTCTAGCCTTCTTCATGGCCACTCTCCTACCTCTTCTTCTCGCAAAAAGCCCACGGGCGGTTGCCGCCTCTCCTCTGATATCTATTCCACCGTCATCATCCACGGCGACGGTGACGAACCTGAAGATGATGAAGCAGAATCAAACGACGACATCTACGCTACAATGCTATATTAAGACCAACAAGACGACTCTTCTCTCCCTCCTCTCCTCCAACGCCTCCCCAAAGACTTCGGCGCCGCCGTCGACGACTACGAAGATGATCAATTCTCCGGTACCGTCATCGTCCGATCCGATCGGAGGCATTCGATCATTCTGCCTTTCGCAGATCGGAAATTGGCGAGTCCTAAGAAAAAACCGGATGTCGAGGACCCATATTCGACGTTTCTGGATAAATCCACGGTGAGATCGAATTCTAGGGATTCCGTGATGGGGACTTTTATAAGGAGGACCAGTGGAGGTGATGGGAGTGGGTTTTATCCGTCGTCTTTGTCAACGACAATGGAGAGAGCAGCGGAGAGCATGCAGGTTGGGGAGTTAGGGTTTGGACATAGGAGGAAGGGCTCGGTTTCGGCGGCTTCGCAGGGGGATGAGGAGCGGAGGATGAGGAAAATGTCGGTTAGTTCGATTCCTGATAGTGTTGCTAAGGAAGATCCTTCGACGAAGTACGAGCTGCTCAACGAGCTCGGTGAGTTGAATTCTCTGATTTTTTTGTTTTTGTAAGGCTTTAGTTGGGAGCTCTGTCACAAATTTCTCCGCATTAATCAAAATTTGGGAAAAGTTCTCCTAATAGGTCTTATGCCGAACTTTCAATCAATATTCTGCTTATTCGTGGATTCTCCTAATCTTTCTCTAATTTGACGATTTTACTGGTTTTTTTTTTTGAATTTTATGATTATAATAGATACTCTAATCATATTTTAAACTGTTTTTTATTATTTTTATTTTTTTATTTTTTATGATTGTGATATGTTGATGCATGTGGATTATATAATGGCCCTATTTTACTGCTTAAAAACATCATTTTTGACTTTAATAGACTAAGTTATATCTTTGGATATGTTAATAATATTTTTTTTCAAACCCGATTTTTTTTTCCCCTGAATTTTCCCGAATTTTGTCTGAATTTATCTGAATTAAAACCTAACTGAAACCCCACCAAAGTATTGCCAGAATCGGAACTTTGTTACTATGCATGGGAGGAAATTGAGTGGAATGTAATTTATTTTGATTGTATTTATTATAGCATTTACAAAGGAGAGTGTAGTTTATATTCAGTTCAATTGGTTTTGTTTTGTTTATTGATTGAGCAGGGAAAGGCTCATACGGATCCGTTTACAAAGCTAGAGATATAAAAACTTCGGAGCTGGTCGCTATCAAAGTCATATCATTGACTGAAGGGGTCAGTTTACTGCTTTACCTTTTTGTTATTATAAATTCATTAAATGCTTTTGTTCTGATAGCATTGGAAATTAATTTTTAGGGAATGGTAATTAACTTAACTATGTGGACTGCAACAAGATTCATCATTTGCTCTGATCTAACCAGTCTTTCGCCTCCCATGGGTTATTCCCGAAAGTCTCTCAGTCTGAAGTTTGTTACTGTCGGATTAATTTTGGATAGTTATAAATTTACTGACTCTTGTCCACAAAATAGTCCGTTGATTGGGAGAGTTGAAATGTCTGATCAGATTGATTTTTTGAGCTATGTCCTGTCCGGTTTGGTACGTGTGCCAGTAAGTGATCTGTGGCCACTCAATGAATAAAGTTTCTCTTTAAGTTTTAGCATTGTGATATCATTATGGTCTCACAGCAATCAGTACTCTTTTTTGTTTTTTGATATAGACTATGAGAAAAGATTGGGCACGTTTGAGTCGCTGTATAAACCCGACGCGTTTGAGCTGCGTAATGCGTTAAGGTCGGTAGCGGTATTACACGTACAAGTCTGACTTCTTTGACCAGTTGTAAGTTGTTTGAATGGGCTGCTTTGTATCCAAATTACGGAATTAACATGTGCTTGGAACGTTTGATGGCCAAGGCTGTTTTTTTTAAAGGAATAGTAACGTCAGTGAATTTTTCTGATCCATTGGTGTGCTTTAATTTAATCGGACACTCTCTTTGGTCCAATTTGGGGATCCACAATAGACGTGTCGGCATAATGTTTCTAACATTTTTTTTCTCTTACTCATTTTATCGTGTGTTATTGATTCATCATCCGAACCTAAGTCAAATATTGTTAACCGTCCTCTAAGTGAAAGCAATCAAATGGAGTTCAGATTGCTGATTACCCAAAAACTTAGGAATTATCCATCCACATTACCGATTTCAACGGTTTATTTGTTACTTTTATGTTATTTATCTAGGAGTATTAAATCAGGGACCAATTTAATAATGGTCTACATAGCGTTTGTGGATACTTATCTAACCCTTGTCCTTGATGGTAATGCACTGAAACTTATAGATCCCTCCAACATCCGATCATATTATATAAATTATCATATCTTTGTCTATAATCTCTAACCATGAATAAAATAACATTGGTCTTGACCGGGCTAGAGAGAATGCCAATCCCAAGACATCAAATAACTTGAGCTACTTACAGTCATGGGTCAAAAAACCGGAAAACCGATACGTATCATCCTGACCTCTAGGACGATACGTATCGGGTATCGTCCGATACATTCAATGTATCGGCGATACATTGAATGTATCGGTTTGATACATTCAAAAAACCGGAAAAATTAAAAAAAAATCCCAAAAAATCTGAAAAATTATATTTATTTATTTTGTATTTATTTCAACTATTTTTGCTTTTATTTTTAACTTATTTGATGCATTATTTAGATGAATATATAAGTAAAATGCCTATTTTGTAACTTAACCCAAGCCACATGCCTATTTTGTGACTTATTTTTGACTTAAGATCACAATTTTGACTTAATGTAATAGATCTTCTAACATTATTTTCGACCAGCTGATCACATGCCTATTTTATTAACAATATTTCATAATTTGATCGACGCAGTCACGCATAAAGTAAATTACAATATATATTGACAGAAATAAATTATATATTGTCAAAATTAATAGCTATGTTGATAAAAATAAATTTAATTGTACATGGAAAACTTACTTTAAAGCCACATTGAATTTCGTGGTGGTTCTTGACCCTCATGATCATCATCGTCATCGGTGCGCGAGCTTTCCGGCCTTTGCCTATAATGTTGGTCATATTAATACCCATGATCATATATGCCCCTTAGGCGAAAGACAAACGAATATGGCTCGTAATGCGAAGGTCGGTCCTCCAAAAATCTGACCAACGAAGTCATATGGCACCGGGTAGGTTTGTTGTAGCTGCTAGTATGGGTTACTAGTTGCTGAATCTTCGGTATTTTGCAAACTGAATCCCCCGAAGCTAGAAGTCATATAACCCATATCCGTATCATCTTGTGGACCTTGTGGTGGTGGTGGTGTTTGATATGATTCCGACGCTCCTCTTCCTTTAACCCCTCCCATTCTAAATGTAGGAGTGTCGAACTGTGTTAACGGTGTTGAGTCATCGTCCCATGCCGCTATATCTCTATAAGGATCAGAGGCACCAGCATCCTCCCCTCCACCATCATGCCCTCCACCATCATCCTCACCACTCCCATCGTCACTACCGGGTTGCGTTTCGTCATCAGATCCAACCACTGAATGACGATTCAATCTTCTTTTTCGTTGGGAAGCTTCTTTGCTCGCTACTCTTCGATTGTCCGACCATTCGGTGCTCTCGGTATCAAGGCGGCTCTTCTCTCTCTTCGATCCATTGCTTCAAAGGGTCATCCTCCTCGAATATATAATCCAACTGGATGGGATCAAAATATTCACTGTCTGCAAGGTAGAATATGATAGATGAATTAGTATAATATGTAAGTAAGACTTCATATAATTGAGGATCTAAGACTTCATGTAATTGCTTATCACGGTTGGTCCTCTGTATATTCCTGACCCTTAATCGCATGTTGTAGTGGCAGTAGACTAACTTTTCCAATCGGTCCATAGTTAGTTTATTCCTTGTCTTAGTATGAATAAGAGAGAAAGTGCTCCAATTCCGCTCGCAGTTGGACGAGGAACACGTTTGCGACAATACCCTCATTGCTACCCGCCTCAATATCGAACCATCACCTCCATAATGCATCCACCAATCAGTGGGTTTGTCGTGTTTAATTTGGGATTGCGCCAACGGGGTCCCAAATGACCCATGTCTCTTACGAAACATGTCAATCTATAAAGATGAAACACAGTAATGCACATATCAATAAACAGATGATAATATCACATGACATTTGACTTATTAGTTATAAGGTATGATACTATGACTACTTACATCTCTTATAGCTTGACCTTGGTCCGCCAACTCAGGGAGCATTTTTTGGATTACATTGAGCAAACCGGTATACACTTCATCAGTGTCATTTCAAGCGTTAAGTATCTTTGGAATCGAAGGATTCAAGTAGTATGCTACACATCAAATATGAGCAATTTCATCAGTATATGAAAATAATGAATAAATAAATAAAAATCACTACATAATTGTGCAACATGTTATACCTGCTGCATGCAAGTACTGGTGAAATTGTACATCCCACCTCTTGTCGATAATCGCCTAGTATCGTTTATATTTTGTAGGGCATTTGATTTTTATAGCCAATTTTGCCTTATCCATTGACTCATAAACGTACCCCATCGTTGATTTCTCATCACCATCAACCAATCTCAACCGATCGGTGGTCGACATCTGCCCAAAACTGCGTGCTGTAGATCAGGTCAGCAACTTCAGTGCAAGCTAGTCTCTTTGCTCATGGGAGGAGTCTTATTTCATGTTGATTCTATTCTTTCGACGACACCATGCTTTTCAGCTCACGCCTATATCTAGCCAAACTCTGTAGGGCTAAGAACTGTGTTGCAAAACATATAATCGCAGGTCGGAGCAACTCATTGTTCGTGAAGGCTCTCATTAAATTGACCAGTTTGTCACTGTTGTACAGGTTGGAAGTAATCGTTCTTCCCTTCTTAATAGTTGCATGTGCCTTGCCTCTCTTTCCTAAATCCTCAAGAATGAGGTCCACGCAATGAGCGGCACACGGGGTCCAGTACAGGTGACGTCTCTTCGTCATTAGTTTTAATCCAGCGGCTTTGTAATTTGTCGCATTGTCTGTTACCACCTGCACAACCCGCTGCTCTCCAAGCTCTTGAACTACCATATCCATTAGTTTAAAGAGGTAGTCAGCAGTCTTTACGTGTCTAGAAGCATCAACTGATTTCAAAAATGCTGTCCCGGCATCGCTGTAAACCAAAAAGTTGATCAAACTCTTTTTTGTGGGACCAGTCCATCCATCGCACATAATTGTGCAACCTCTCTCATCCCATACATCCTCAAAGCTTTGTACATAGGCAGTTATCTCATCGTACTCATCTGTTAGTAAGGGCCCAGATATCTCGTATGGAGAAGGCTTTTTAACTCATGGACCAACTTCTGTACTTGTATCAATCATGCTTTTGAAGTACGGCGACTCTACTACTTGGCTCGGAATGTGGTTGTATATAAAAAACTTGGCAATGGATTTTCCAAGCTTCTTCCCTATTTTTGTAAGTGAGATTGCACTCAATTTGGTTTGTTTGGAGCTTTCAGTGCGATACATGAATGGATCCATGGGGGTTGTAGTACGGCCTCTAGTAGACGGCCTATAATCCCTCCCGGATGCTGACCTATGCAACCCGGCAGTCTGCTCAACATCATCATCATCCTCAACAACATGTGGCCTATGACTAGATCCACCACCGGTAGCAGGCATGGATAGGCCCCTCAACCTGGACCGAAACCGATAATCGGCTTCTTCCTGATCTCGCCGCTGTTGTGCTTCTCTGACACTTTCTCTCATAGCCCTCGCTATCTGCTCATCCTCATCCTCATCATCCTCAGGTGCAGCTGATGTAAACTCTGGATCTGGCCTCCTGATTCTCTCATGCATTTCCCTATCACGATCGGCTTCAGCTTTTTTCTTTCCCTTTGCCGCTTGTAAACTAGCTCTGATATTTTCTTTTACTTCTCTGGGTACACTGGGGCACCCTCTTGTCTCTCCCTTTACGTGAGCCAGATGCTCCTTTAACCGTGTGATACCTCCCAGCAGTTTTTTTTCACAAAACTTACATTGTATCTAGAGTCTATTACCATCTATTGCTGTACCATATTGCCACGCTGGATCTGTCGATCACACCATATTTATTTATTTCACCTGCATGAATGAGCAAACGATTGCATTAAAGTAAACATCTAATTTACACTTGAAAATAAATTTTATTTTTTAATTATTGCTATTTTAAAAATATTAGATTATATTTTATTAAATTTATTTGATATTCTAATTTTTATCAAATTTAGATTACATTTGAAATTTTATTTTATATTATTCTAATTTTTAAAATATTAGATTATATTTTACCAAATTTATTTGATATTATTATAATTTATGAATATTTATTTGATATTATTATAATTTATGAATATTTATTTGATATTATTAGAATTTATGAATGTTTATTTGATATTATTATAATTTATGAATATTTATTTGATATTATTATAATTTATGAATGTTTATTTGATATTATTATAGTTTATGAATATTTATTTGATATTATTTTAATTTATGAATATTTATTTGATATTATTATAATTTTTGAATATTTATTTGATATTATTATCATTTTTAAAAATTTATTTGAAATTTATTCCATATTATTTTAATATTTTATGGGACATATTCCATAATATTAATTATTTTAATTATATGTGACGGTCACATATAATCAATATGGGTCACATATAATTAAATTTATTATTAAAATTAATATGGGTCACATATAATTTAATATGTGACCCATAAATTTAATTATATGTGACCCATATTGACCCCATTATTTTATTAATTATATGTGACCCATATTATATGTGACCCATATTGATTACATGTGACCCATAATTATAATTATTTATATTATTTTTGACCCATAATTTTAATTAATTTAAATATTTTAAATATTTTAAATTATTTTTTCCCTCTTCTTAATTTAAATAATTTATTTAAATATTTTAATTATTTTTTACCCATATTTATGGATAGATCTACCATTAAATATGGTAGATCTACTAAATTTATGGTTAGATCTACACTTATATAAGATAGATCTACCCTTATATAAGGTAGATCTACACTTATATAAGGTAAAGCTACCCTTAAATAAGATAGATCTACCCTTAATTAATTTAAATATTTTAATTATTTTAATATCTACCATTAAATATGGTAGATCTAACAAATTAATGGCTAGATCTACTATATTTAAGGGTAGATCTACCCTTAAATAAGATAGATCTACCTTATTTTAAGCTTTAAAACGAAATAAAACTATGGGAAAATGATAAAATACGTACGTTCTGCGTTGATCTTGAGCTTGTTGGTACGATTCCGCGGCGATTTGAGGTGGAAATGAGCAAAAAAATGAAGAATAAGAAGGAAGAAGAAGGGAAGAAGAGCTCCCTGGTTTTGTAAGGGAAAAAACCCGACTTCAAATTCGGGTTGCAAAAGTCACCCACATGACTGGGCCCCACCTCAAATTCGCCAAATTATCGGACGATAATTTCAGTTTTTTTTTCTGTTTTTAAATTTTTGGAAATTATCGTCCGATACGGACGATATTTTGCCCGTATCGGACGATAATTTGACTGTTTTATATAGGGTACGATGCATACCCTATGTATCGTACCGCTGACCTCCAAAACCGATACGTATCGGACGATACGTATCGGTATCGGACGATATTTTGATCCATGCTTACAGTAACTTTCGTTGTCCTCCTCCGTCCTCTTTCTCATCCGAAGAAGAAGTTAACTCCCTTTTTAAATCTTTGGCGGCAGAGAGGGTGTCAAACATCTTCTCCCTAGCAATCAAATAGCGAAGGAGATCACCACGACTCTAGGGCTTTGGCTTAGGGATCTCCTCATTGCACTTCTTTTTTCTTTTGCTTCGGTGGCTGCACTGGTTTGGTGGAAGGGGAGGGGCTTTTTCGTCCGCGGAGATGATAATGATGTCGGCATCCCCAGTCCTTTCATCATGCGTTAGCTACCCTTGCTTCCTCTTATCGGTGGTGCCTGTACCAGCGCACTGCAGGGGAGAGGCTGGTGTGGTCTGGCTCTACTCCTACCCTACTCGCCTCTGAATGCACTTCTTCGACGTTGAACTAGAACCTTGTTGCTAATTGTTGATATTTTCTCTTCTAAAGGAAAAGAAAAAAGAAAAAATATATTAGTAATAGGTGAATATCATACATATTATCCAATGACAACGATTTTGGGAATTTGAATTAATTTGTAATGTTAAGTATGAACAAAATTAACCGAGAACGAAGCAATTAGAATGACCACATCTAAAGTAAGAATCCTAGTTATCAGAGGAATAAGCGAGAGAGAAGACACTCCGTTTGCAAATGCCCTTTGATTGAATTTTTTTTTGTTTGTTTGCCTTTTACAATTATGCAGGTAGGTGCAATGCCCCTACATCGAACTCAACATGTAGAATACAACATAGAAGGTGAACATTACTCCAGTTATAAACACAACAAAACGACATCTAGAGTCCATGTTTTGTCCATCCACCTGGAGAGGGCGCCGATTGCGAAAACTCTGCCATAAGTGTCGAATTGTCGAAGTGCTTCCTCATACAATGAGGTAGCCACGTGAAGCATTGGAGTACCCATGCACCTGTTCCCCAACAGTCTTCCTGAATCCCAGGTGTCATAAATCCCTGATCGACGCTCAACAAAGACTATATAGTATCTAGCCATCTGCACGTGCAATCGTTGAACACACAAATTTAATTTCTATGTTACAAAGCTATTTACATGGGAGATCTAGTTCGCGTACTGGAGGGAATATTGTCACGATATTGATGCATCATGTCACGTCGCCTCTTCTTTGATGCACGGAGGTCAGCATCGGATATAGTTGGATCCTTCCTCGTCTAGTGGAAGCACTTTCTCATTATGCCATTGTAGGTACATTGGGTAATTATCGCGCTAACTCATTATGAAGTTGTGTAGGCTGCAGGACACATACAGTTTTGATTTGTATCTTTCGAGGATAGTGTCACGCATTTGTAAGGATGGAACGCTGCTTCCGAACCCTGAATGTTTGTTTAACGATGTTACGTAGTTGGGCATGCCTCTTGTTGAAAAATTCTTTTGGTTGTCTTGGGGGATTTGGATTATTAAATTTTGTCGAGTGGTAAGGGTCCCTCGATTCAACCTCATCTCCTTGGTGGACGCATCCGCCTCTCCCCAATGTCTCCCCCTCCTATGGCGCGAACTTGAGGGACCATCTCCTCGTGCTCCCATGTAGAGAACTCTCAACAATATTGCAGGATTGAGAGTCCCAAATTCCACTCTCTGCACCCCACAAATTTTGATCGAAACACTTTATTATTGTGGGGTGCCAGTCTCCTAAGCTTTTGGTCTACGCAACGGGCTCGAAGATAGTTTCGCCATGGTGACGATAGTCTCTGCCATCAGTGATACAGTCATTATAATTATGGCAGAGGTTGTTCCAATTGGATAACTTCTTGTTCTTGTACCATGCAACCCATGCGTTTCCCTGCAATGTTGGGAAGAACGTCAATGTTACTTGCTTTAAGCTACGACAATTGGTTAGAGAGACTACTGTTGGTTGGGGGAGTTGGTTTAGTCTTCTTGAATGCCTGCCACACCTCAGGCTCAACCGTCACCCACTTCGGTCAAAGTCCAGCCGAACCTTCTTTGCTGAAAGATGGTATTCATATATTGGTAGTGCCTCCTGATCACTCTCAAGTGATTGTACATGGGATTTTTTTTCAACCCTTGATCTGTTGCTCTAAATTCGGGGAGGCAATTTATTTTATTTTATTTTTGAGTAAGCTGGGCTCAAACCTGCAGCCTGGTTGAATTTCCAAGATCCTGATCTTCTACCTTGCAGACATTGGTTGCTCATTTGTTCAATGAACTGTTCCTCACATTGGTCTGTCCAATTGAATTTTGGAGCTCTAGGTTAGGTGGTTGCATGTGGGGTGCCAGCAGAAGAAGCAGAGGCCATCTATTGGCCACATATCTTAATTAATTTACAACATGATCACTATGATTTCGTCTTTAAAGATGCAGCTACGTATTTTAGTTAGGTCAGCTATTCAGTAAATGACTCTATGCAAAGATGCTAACGGTTTCAGCTTATTGGGTAAATCTTAATCTTCTATTATAAAAATCATCCCAAAAGTTGCCATTTCTTCTAACCATTGAAGATAACTCACAATTCAAGCAGTTTAACAATAGCTGAAAGTCTTGTATACGTGTCAGCTAAAGTCTTACGTTTATATCTAATATCGAGGCTAAGTTTGTAATATAGATATTTATAGGCATTGAATGCTACTGTTAGAATATATGAACATTACTATTACTACAGCTGGATTACTATTTCAGATGTATTACTGTTTTGATCACTCATCTCAGATGCTTTACCGTTCAGATGAATTACTATTTTGATCAGCCATCTCAGATTCGATACTGTTTCAGGACCCTATTTATGCTACTATTCAACATCTTTGTAGATGCATTAGATACCTGAGCTATCTAATAACCCAACTGGTTTCTAACACAAGTGGTTTCAAATAACCTAAGTGGTTCATTAGAAAGCTACCTGAGCTATCTCAGTCCGTTGATATAGCTAGCTTAGCTATCTCAGTCCTCTGAAACAACTTATTTAAGTTATAAAACTTATTATTATATAAAGTAATTTAAATAATTTAATCTATTATCCTAACACGGAAACCTAACTAATAATGAGAGGCTTCTATAAGTCTCTTGAGGAGGCTACCTTGCTAACATAGCTACAACTAACTCACTTCCTTGAGGGAACTACCTTGCTTGAGTCGATAAGCTTTAGACCTTTTTGAAGAAGGCTCTGTTAGTAACATGTTTACCTCCATTGTCGGTAATGTCTTTGGGTTCAAAGCCCTATCTCATTTACTAAGGTTCAACTTTGGAACCTTTTTTCTCCTCTGATTACTGTTTACCCTCAGGCTTAATTGTAGAGATTCAACCGCAAAAAATCTTAACTTAAATAGTAATTACAAAATAGTTTCGCTTAAATTGTAATATTGGTAATTCAGCTATCTCACCTATCTTAGTCCTCTTTGATTCTCCCCAATCTTGGATTTTTCATTAAAATTAACAAATGATTTCTGTTTAGTCTCAAATGCCTCATTGATGAGCAAAATTTAGAATATGAGCACTTAAAAATAATTATAGTAATATATGATCACTAAAATGGCAGAAACTATTAACAACAATAAATATTCAGTTGTTGCTGTTTAGATTAAGATCACTAAGATTTAAGTAACATATGCAATTTTTTCTATTTATTATTTCCTTTCTTTTGAAGATTAGCATATATCTTATAGGCAAATATGAAAGTAGTAGACCTATGACAGTGATTCAAAAAAATTCAGGACAGGATGTGAATGAAGCTGAAAATAGGAATCTACAAACCTCTCAAATATCTCAGATGTCAATTTGCCTGAAACAGCAATCTCAGATTGAAATCAGAGAAACTGCATCTCAGATAGCTAAAAAATAAAAAAATTATGTCTTGGTTTGGTGTATTCAAGCTACCAGACCTTGAAAAATTAATTTAGCTGAACTTTTTTTAGAAAGGACTGTATCTATAAACCTCTAAGATAAATCAGATAGCAATTAGCCTAAAACAGTTATCTCAGATGGAAATCTGAGAAAGTGCATCTCAGACTGCTAAATTATTTTTTTAAACATTATGTCTTGGTGTATCCGAGATACCATACCTTAAAAAGTGATCAGGCTATTTTTATTAATTTTGAAGGACAGAAGAATAATTAAGTTATTTTTTTCATTTATAAAAAGGACTATCTATAAACTTTTATGATTTCTCAGAGAGCAATTAGCCTTGAGCAACGATTTTTTTTGTTTTTGATCGACAACAAAAAAAACTTATTAAGAAAAGAAAGGGAAAGTACATAACTGGGTAGGTAGTAAGACACTACCCGAAAGCAAAGAAACCCAAAAATCCTTACCCACCCTGGGTGTCATGGCAGCAAAAGAGCAAGACACCCAATCCCACAGCGAGGAGAGAACTAAGGTCGCGAAAGCAAATTATCCTACTAGACGAGAAAAGCTAGCTCACCCATGACAGGAACCATGTGTCCCATGGAAGTCCAATTGATAAGCCAATCTCTGTTGGCCTTGATGGTGTACTTGTAAGGCTCACCCACTTTCCTGAAGACCCTACTATTTTTCTCCAGCCAAATAGCTCACAACACCGCATAGATCATGATTTGCCACAACTCCCCTTCGATATTAGAGCCTAAAACAGTTATATCAGATGAAAATCTGACAAAGTGCATCTCAGATAGCTAAATAAATTTTTAAAAAGGCTAATTTTTTGTTGTATCCAAGAGATCATAGCTTAAAAATTATGTCTTGGTATATCTCATATTGAAATTATTATTATTTTAAAGTCAACGAATCAAGCTAAAGAAATTAACATATGACAATGGAAAAAAAAATCCACATAAATTCATAGCATCCTTCCACCAAAAATCCTTTTCAATCCTCCACAGTGACGCTTAAATCTAAAAATTATGCCACACGTCCTTCCATCCATTCACTTTTTATCCATCATAAATTCACCATAAATCCCCATAAATCCATCATATTCTTCCACCATTAGTGCTTCCACATATTATAACCGTAGTGAAAAAATGAATTAAAAACTAGCCAATGTTCAAGGCACCTACGCCATGAATGGAGGTTGGGATCCAGGCAAGCCTGGAGTTGGGGTTGCATTTGTGAAGTGCAAACACAACACGCAAAAAAATAACAAACCCATCCATCAAAAAAGTTAAAAGAGCATTCAAACAATAGTTGCCAAATTTAATTGCAAACGAATTTTTGTACGAAGGACAAGATTACCCGAGGGGAAGAAATTAGCACTAAGGAAAGTGGGTTGCAGCAACTTGCCAGACTGTCGAGGGTTGAATCTCTATGGAATGTGACATTTACGGCAACAATTGATGCAAATTATCTTTCAGTCAGATTTATGGTTGTTTGTGTAGTCTCACCACGCGAACAGTTGTGTAGCCTAGGGTTTGATGTCTCAACAGTGGAGCTTGTGCTTCTGGGGGTTTACCTGGCTTGGACTTGATGCATGATCACGTACACTTTTATGAGATCAGATAGCCCCTAGGACCCTACCCAACCTACGTCTATAACATTTTATGTCTATCTCAGGAGAGGCAAGCTCAACAGGCCTTCTCCTCCTTCAGCCATCACAACCATATATATCCCCTCTGCAAAAGATGCATATGTATAGACAAATTTTTCTGTGGGAAAAATAAAAAATAGAAGAAATCAGGAGAAAGAAAACACAAAGGGGAAAAAATTGGAGATGTTCTTGCCCGACTTTTCGAGCTTTAGGGCTTAACGCGTTACTGACGAGGTGATGCATGAAAATCGCACGCTAACCGTAAAATAGTGTAAATCTCCCATGATTGGGGTTAGGGTTTCTCGCTTGTCAATTAAAACAAAAATAAAAAGGATAATTGGGGTAAAAGAAGATCCAAGGAAGAAAAGTTGGCCTCACACTAAACCGCACGCGGGAGAAGAATCACTCTTTTAATGAAAACTCATCTCAAGTTCTCTAGAATTCGCACACAGCAAAACTCATAAATTTTATTAATCATCCATTCAATATTCTCATAAGAGATTACAATGTGTATTTATAAAGAAAAGAAACCCTAATAATACTACTAAAAATAAAACTCCTAATCGACCATTAAAACTTTCTAATCTAACAGTCATAATTAATTTCACTACTAATTCCATTTTTTTAATTATGCAATCACTTTTGAATGGTCAAACGATGTCCGATTGACGTGAAATTGGTCTTGTTTGAAAGCTTATCGAAGTAGTTTTCCAACAAGACAAGAATCACACAATTCCGACATGTTTTGATGAACTTATAACTACTTTTCCGATGGTTAAGTTGAACGGGACAAAATTAACAGTCACATATCACATATGTGTTTGATCCCTAAATAATTCAAATAAGGAAACTAATCCTAAAACAACCCACTTATTTAAAAAATTCTAATAAAAAAGGAAACTAAACCTAGATAAAAATGCCTAAAATAAGGTGCACACGGGCTTTAACGGGCCTTTTAAAAACCCATTCGCGGGTCTACTTTTTCTTTAGATGTCTCCTCTTTATCCGACCATGACCTCGGCGTGTAGACTTCAATTCCGCATCAGGATGGTTTACGAGGGTCCGGCCTCTTACACCGTTTCTCATCGCGGTATTACAAAAAGGGACTTAAGACACTTCGATCAAACAAGTTCTCACGTTCAACAAGTCAAAAGTTCGCTAATGTGTTATCTTTTGAGATAAGGAGCATTCAAACGCGCTAATTATGAATATTGTATTGGCAACCATATTATAAGGGCTGCCAATGGATCAGGTTCGGTCTTGTGAACCGAGATTCAAGTTGAACTGACCCTTCCGAATTGATCTGACCTTTGAGTCAGATTGCGCTTCATGGCCCACCATGAAAGGATAAACTTGTAAACCTGGTTGGTTGGTTTGTTCACCCATTGACAACGTTGCATGTAATGAAATACTCTCAACAGAGGGGAGGTTGTTCTTTTCTCTCCATTTAAGTTGCAATCCTTAGAGTAAGAGGAAGTTGTTTTTTTTTTTCTCCATTTTCATTCTTTCCCTCCATTTAAGTTGCAATTCTTATTTAGTAGGTTGAACAGCAGTCAAGATTGCATTAAAATTAGGCTTTGTGATTTTATTTTTCTGTTTCAGTAACAAATATATGATGTGTAAATGTTTATCCAGGAGGAGGGCTATGAAGAAATACGTGGTGAAATTGAAATGTTACAGCAATGTAGTCATCCTAACGTGGTCCGGCACCTTGGCAGCTACAAGGAGAAGAATACCTTCGGGTATGAGCAAAGACAATCTTTTATATTTTAAGTCAAATGTCTTCTTTCACCTTTTCTTCAAGGGATTTCCATGTGGCACTTGATATTCTTGTTGAGGCTTCCACTCAATTTTCTTCAAGCCTTATTATATAGCTCCATATATTTCAGCTCAGTGTTCTTTAAAATTATTTCCCAGTCTGTAGGGCATTTGCATACTGAATTACTGATCAGATATCATTGAAAAGAACTGCACTAATCACTCATCTGGTCCCAGTCTCATACCCCTTTTAATTAGTTGGTCAATCTTTAGAATCTTACCCCAAGCAATAGTCCAAGCGGAAAACAACACCCTAAGCAGAGCACATCCTTTCCAATATGACTGACCACTCGTGCGCAAGGACGACACAGAAACTGGTATAATTGATTGAGAAATTTCCTTTCTTCCCAAGCGTCCTAATCTTCTATTATTCCCTTCACCATTTGGAGAAAGCTTATACAATAGGTTAAGAAGTTCAGCAAATAGCCCATTCTCCTCTTCTCTCAAGTGGCTGATTCTGATGTATCAATTTATATCTTCAGCAACGCTATCCACCTCCCCTTTTTACGACCATGTGATAAAGGAGGCCGAGTTCCTCAAAAAGAGGTGTGTACCTAACTCAGACATCCTCCCAAAATCTGATTAAGTCCCCAGTACCCCATACAATTATCAAACTTTTCTTTAACAATACAGGCACCCCCTCGATCAAGTCGAATCTCTGTTGACTTCTTGTAGCAATTTCCCAACCATTTTTAGCCACTATATTTAACAACCCAGCACTTGGACCCAGAAATCCCCAACATCTCCCCCCCTCTCCTCCACCACTTCACAAAAGTGGAATATTTGCTTCTGCTAGCCTCCTATTCGCAAGGCCCCCCTTTTCCTTCTTAGCAAGGTTGTCACGACATCGCCATGGATCTATATCACTATGGTGACACCATGACATCGCTGTATAATATTCCGCTAGCTATTGGGCTCTTATAGCGTTTTCTGCCTTTAAAGGCTATAGAATTGCAATGGCGAGGCTAGAGTGTCACCTTAACTACCATGCTCCTTAGACATAGGGCATACATGCCCATTCGACCAGGTGGAACTGTCTAGATTCCCCTTTGCCTTCCCACAAGAAATTCCACTCGATGTGCTCTTTTTTCTCAACCATGGCTATTGGACATCGTAACTTGGAGAAATGCAAGTTGGACATAGTAGCCTTAATGAGGGTTAGTCTACCTCTTACCAATAATAGGTTCCCTTTTTATGAATCAAGCTTCTGCTCGACCCTCTGAACCATCGGATCCCATAATGCAGAACTAGGCATCCCGACATATTGGGTTAGTCTCCCTCTTAACTCAACCCTCTGAACCATCGGATCCCATAAGGCAGAGCTTTCCTACATATTGTTGTAGCTCCAGATAAGTCGATTGAAGGGATTCCCAACTACGAGCAATTGAGGATGCAAGCTCAGCCAGCTTAGGGCCATCAATCTGAGCATCAATTAATGATGTTTTACTTAGGTTCACTCATAGACCTGGCTTCATGACATCAGAGAATATCTTTCACATCCCACAATTCATCACAAGAAGCCCCACAAAGAATCATATTATCATCTGCTTACTGCAGGTGCATGATGGAAGTACCATTTCCAGCAGTACTGTGTAAAAGATGTCCATTCCATCATATGAAACGTTGGAAATTAGAATCTAGTTCAAATGAAATTAAAAAAATAGGATATTTCATTGATTTTTCTGATAGGAATGTATATGTTTCTGATTTTTCTGACAGGAATGTATATTACTTATTTTATAATTTATTTTCATTGCAATGATCCGATTTTTGAATTCCCCATAATACCCCTAACATGAGAACTTAGGTTTATCTTATCTTCACTGGAATGTTTGTTGCCTTTTTTTTTTAACTGTGGTCTGATTTTACTTCCACTCTTGATGGTATCGCCTGTTTCGGCTGATGAATTCAGTTTAGCCCTCACAATCTGCATGAGTCCATTTAAACCAGAAATTCAAAATGAAATCCTTCAAAACCGAACATAGGTAAGAAAATACGACTTTCATCTACGACCCAATTATAAAATGTACCAAATGAATCTATCAAAAAGAAAATGCAAATATACATGTGCCAATAAAAGAATAGACAGTGGTGACAATACATATTCCATGATTCAACTTCATGCCACACCAGCAAACTACTATAGCGGACTAGGAAAATGAACAGGAACCAAAAGACCCGGGCGACAGCCTTAGCGGTGCTCATGCAGCGCGCCGATCGGTGTGCATCTGCTGTAATGCCTCCGCTAGATGGTGGCGGGGGTCATCATAGCCAGGCAATGACCACAGATTGTAGTCCGGGCACGTCTCTGCAGGAATCTCTGGAGGCATCTCTGGAGCAGTCTTTGAAGGTGTCGCTGGAGCAATCTCTGAAGGCGTCGCTGGAGCAATCTTTGAAGGCGCCTGTGGCTGTACTGCCGGGTGTGTTGTGGCAAGGGCCGGAAATACCCAGTTCGATAAGGTAGGAAGACGCCGCTGGCTATGCTCGTTGTCAGAGGTGGAGCTTTGTTTGGCGTTCTTCGTTTGCTCGTTGGCAAAGGTTGAGCTTTGTTTGGTGGTGTTCTTTTTCCATTTCACAACGGTCCAGCCATTTTCACCATCTTCCTGCCCTTTCTCCATCACATGCTCTGTCACCTGTCCTTTCTCCATCGCTGGAGCAATCTCTGAAGGCGTCGCTGGAGCAATCTTTGAAGGCGCCTGTGGCCGAACTGCCGGGTGTGTTGTGGCAAGGGCCGGAAACACCCAGTCCGATAAGGTAGGAAGACGCCGCTGGCTATGCTCGTTGTCAGAGGTGGAGCTTTGTTTGGCGTTCTTCGTTTGCTCGTTGGCAGAGGTTGAGCTTTGTTTGGTGGTGTTCTTTTTCCGTTTCACAACGGTCCAGCCATTTTCACCATCTTCCTGTCCTTTCTCCATCACATGCTCTGTCATCTGTCGACCACCTTTTTCTTCCTCCATTAAAGAACTGAAGAACAGAGAGAGAGAGAGAGAGAGAGAGAGAGAGAGCTGTCTACAAACAAATCGGACAACCAAATAGAACTCAAAAAGCAGTTAGACCGTTATGGATATTCTTGAATTTCTTGAGAGTGTTAGATATCTTTAAGTACAGTTGCGTGAGATTGCAAGTGTGTTGCACATGCTAATATAAATGTGGATACACCATCACGATAAAATAGATCTGAGATCAATGGTAAGTCACTATTTTCAGTCACTTTTGGGATGTGTACCACTTGCAACATCGTATGATTCAATCCAAGTTTCTTTCTTTGCAACTAGAATTTCACATGCTTAAACCATTGACTCCTTTGAATCAGATCTTGAGATCATGCTCCTACCGTTAGATGGTCACAGATTTACTCTATGTGACAGACATCCCAAAAAGGAATTCAAGAACCATGGGTAATGTATGCCATTATCATGTTCATTTTTAGGATGTCTTTATTTTTTTTTGGGTCCACTTCATTTTTAAGATGTCGGTCACGTGGAATCAAAATCTGATCTTCGGATGGTAGGCTTATGACCTCATGATCTAGTTGGCGTTATTCATTCCGTTTTTCTTACGAACACCACGTGATTTTTCTCCATAAAAACCCGTTATTTGTATTGAACCAAATGATTGAGATCGGTTTTCGCTCTAATTTTCCACATAATAGATCTCTAGATCATGGTGCATCTAACAGATGGTCAAATGTTGATTTCATGTGGCACACATTTCCAAAAGTAACCGTAATTATGGGCGCACTATGAGAGGATTCTCAACTCTCAAGTCACATTTTGAGTGTCTGACATGTGTCATCAAGATATGACTGTTTGATAGGTACACAATGATCTCCTGATCTATTTGTTGTGAGATTGGGACAAAAAAAAATCTCTATTGCCTGATTCAAGGCCTTCAACAGCTTTTATGATGGGAAATAATGTGTTTTTCCGCATAAAATAGGGGTGCAAATAACCCTACCCTTTAAAATAGGGGTGCGAATCAAAATCTGATCTTCGGATGGTAGGCCCATGATCTCATGATCTATGGTAGCGATCGGAGAATCATTTAATTTAAAAAAGGTTGGTCTTATTCATTCCGTTTTTCTTACGAACACCACCTGATTTTTCTCCATAAAAACCCGTTAATTGTATTGAACCAAATGATTGAGATCGGTTTTCGCTCTAATCTTCCACATAATAGATCTCCAGATCATGGTGCATCTAACGGATGGTCAAATGTTGATTTCATGTGGCACACATTTCCAAAAGTAACCATAATCATGGGCGTACCATGAGAGGATTCTCAACTCTCAAGTCACATTTTGAGTGTCTGACATGTGTCATCAAGATATGACTGTTTGATAGGTACACAATGATCTCCTGATCTATTTGTTGTGAGATTGGGACAAAAAAAAAATCTCTATTGCCTGATTCAAGGCCTTCAACAGCTTTTATGATGGGAAATAATGTGTTTTTCTGCAGAAAATAGGGGTGCCAATAACGCTACCCTTTAAAAAAGTACCATCCATCCTAATAGTATCTTTATTTGCACCAACCAAATCTTTAAGTGCACCTATGCCAAAAGCCATTAACTGCTTTTGATCAGACCATGAAGAACACTTTTAGCCCCAATCTTTCACAGAATTGACCTTGACCTGACAGGCGCACAAGCGGTTTCAATGGCGGGGAAGATTGGAACGAAAGATGAGAGAGAGAGAATGGAGTAATTGGAGAAATAATTTTTAATTAGGTCAGACGGGTAGAGAGAGAGAGAGAGAGAGTTGTAACTTGTAAGACAGTAAAAAGGTGATGGAGATTTATAAGATAGTGACCATATGGCTAGATGTAGGGCTACAAGAGAGCTCGGCTCAGCCCGAAAATGAAAGCTTTTGCTCTCTTAAGCTCGGCTTGAAAGTCAAAGCTAAAGCTCCGCTCAACTCAGCCTTGCTCGGCTTAATTAATAATATAATATATATATATATATATATATATATATATATATATAAGTTTGATTTTTTTTTAAAGCTTTCCTTCCCCTCTTATAATAATGGATAAATATGTAATAAATATATAATCTTTATTACTCTCTCTCTCTCTCTCTCTCTCTCTCTCTCCGCGTACCCAGTAAAGCTCTTTGTCACTCGTCTTAGTGAACAATCACTAGCACGACAATTAACCAACCAATCAAAACCTAAGACCAATAGTACCTATGCTCTTAATCAATATTTAACGTATTAAATTTAAATATCTTTTTCTCCAATTGATCTCTTAAATTCAAAAGGACTAAGCAATTAAAAGATACAAGGGCTTTCATTTATCAAATTTTATTAAAGTTTTCATCTATTAAAAAATATAGATAATTTTAAAACGTTAGGAATTTTTTTATATGTCATAAAACTTGTTTAGCTCGAAGTTCGGCTCTGCCTGACTCAAGCTCGATAGAGTTGAGCTAGAGTTTAGACTTTTTAGGCTCAAAGGGCCTAGAGTCAAGTTCCAGCTCGGCTCATATAAGGTAGAGCCGAGTTAGAGCTGGCTCAATCTTGGGCTCGGCCTAGCTCGGTTGCAGCCCTAGCTAGGTATTTGGCATAGCTTTCTATCAGCTCCCTGCTAGAGTCGGATATACTTGCTTTAGCAGCTCCTCTTCTCAACTCCCTGCAAAACAAGATTTACCTGCTCTAGCAGTACCTCCTTGCTCTCTAATAACTCCCTGACATAGTAAATAAAATCTGCTTTGACAATGAGTGAGCAAAGATCAGGAGAGACCTGCTGAAGCATGTAAATCCGGCTATGTAAGGAATTATTAAGGAGAAAGGGACTTGCTAAAGCAGGTAACCAAAGTTTCACAAAGAAAAAGGAAAGGGTTTTTTGCATATACCCCCCTGTGTTATGCTAATATTATAAGAAACCCCCTGAGTTATGGGTATTTATTCTGCAACCCCTACTTTTGTGTTTTTGTTTCATATAATCCCCTGTTGTTAACTAGTCGTGAGTTTATGGACGAAAAGCCTATTTTGCCCTTAATGAAACCAATATTTTAAATATACCACCATTCTAAAAGGCCCTTCATTCATCTATATTTATAAGTCATGCCATTAAAGTTTATCACCATTCTAAAAGGCCCTTCATTCACCTTTATTTACATGTCATGCCATTATAATTGACCACTATTCTAAAAGGAGTACCTTTAAATCCACCCACAAAATCTTTGAGTTCACCCACGTTGAAACACATCGACTGCATTGAATCAAACGATGGAGATTTTTTATCGTCCCGATCTTTGATCTTTAGATCATGGGTGTACCATTAGACGGTCGATTTTTTATTTCATGTGGTACACACCCCTAAAAGCGACCTTAATATCAATTTTAAGCATGCACGTGATGTTAAGGTCACTTTTCAGAAATGTGTGCCACGTGAAATAAAACACTGAGCGTCTGATGGTACGATCATGATCTCAAGATCTATCATGTGAAAGATTGAGAGGATAAATGATCTCCATCGTTCGATTCAATTCAATCAATGTATTTCAGCGTGGGTGAACTTAAAGATTCAGTGGGTGGATTTAAAGGTACTCTTCTAAAAGGCCCATCATTCACCCATCAGATTCAAGACTCATCAGATGGGTGATTCCCCCATTAAAGCATGCCAACGTTTGGACGAATACTCAACCAATGGAGGATTTGTGACAAACGATACAATTATTCGTGAAAAGAAAACCTTCAATCTACATATTCCGCTCAAAATACTCGTCATTCTAATTTCCTATATGATTCAAGACCCATTTTTAGGAATTGGATTGCCTAACCGCATCTGCTTCCATCCACCGAATCTTTGAATTCACCCACGCTAAAAAAAACATTGATTGCATTGAAAAAGACGATGGAGATCGTTTAGGCATACCATTAGACAATCAGTGTTTTATTTCGTAGCACACATCTCAGAAAAGTGACCTTAATATCACGTATATGGTTAAAATTAATTTTAAAGTCATTTTTTTGGGTGTGTACCACATGAAATAAAAAATCAACCATCTGATAGTGCCACCATGATCTTAAGATCCATCGTGTGAAAGGTTGGGACGATAAACAATCTCCATCGTCCGATTCAATGCAATCAACCGTCTAATGGTGCCACCATGATCTCAAGATCCATCGTGTGAATGGTTGGGATGATAAACGACCTCCATCGTCCAATTCAATGCAGTCAACTGTCTAATGGTGCCACTATGATCTCAAGATACATCGTGTGAAAGGTTGGGACGATAAATGATCTCCATTGTCCGATTCAATGCAGTCAACCGTCTAATGGTGCCACCGTGATCTCAAGATCTATCACGTGAAAGGTTGGGACGATAAACGATCTCCATCGTCCGATTCAATGCAGTCAATGTTTTTCAGCGTGGGTGAACTCAAATATTTGGTGGGTGGATTTAAAACTACTCTTTTTTGTAAGTGGAGGGATGGATTTAAAATTACTCTAACCACCTATAGAGGGTTACAATTCAGTAATTTAATTTTAAAACGGATAAATATGGTATTTAGGCTATTCTTTAACGGCTAGTTAACCATTTAAAATAGCATCCGTTAAAGAGGGTGTTTTATAAACACCAAAATGATAACTCAGGGTGTTTAAAGCAAATAGCTATAACGGGGGGGTTTATTTGTAATATCAACAAAACTCAGGAGTTTAAAGCAAATAGCTATAATGGGGGGTTATTTGTAATATCAACATAACTGAGGGGGTATTTGTAAAAAACCCAAAATGAAACCTACTAAACCAAGTAAACCCTCCACTAGGAGAGAGCTATGCCACACATAGGGGTATGTTACAATGGAGTCACTAATATTACTTAAGATGTAGATAAATGATCATACACCACTGGATTAATATGTGGATAATATGGATCGTCAAAACACTAGATTACATATCAAAGCGAAATGAGTTCAGAATTCACATTTTTTGCTAGATTTGAACCATCCAATTTGCATACTTGAGTACCGATCACTATTTTTAATTTTAATGGTTGATATTAAAGTTCAACAATCTCATGATTCACATCCACTTATAGTGATAATGCTTTAGATGAGACCTAGCTATTACAATGATGGACTGCCACTTGGAGTGTTTAGGGATCATTTAGTAATGCCTCAAATTTTAACAGCAATCAAAATAAAAGCGGAATAAATTTTAGTCAAAGTTAAATTTATCCCGCTATAATTCTTTTGGCTTAAAAAACTCGGGAATAGAAAGAGTACCTCTCTATCGTCTTTGCGAGCATTCTCTCTAGAGCCCAGCCATGGATCAAAATTTCGTCCGATACTGATACGTATCGGACGAGACGTATCGATATTGGAGGTAAACGATACGGTACATTGAATGTACTGTATCGGTTCTTTGTAAGTAAAGTACTGAACGATGCATTCAATGTATTGTCTGATACTGTCCGATACCGATACATACCGGTTCTCCGGCATTTTGATCCATGGGCCTAGCTATGATGCTTATCCTCAAAAAAAAAAAATTCCAAACTATCTATTCCCTTCTTAAAGATTTATAAACTCATTAAATCTAAAAAAATTATAAAATAATAGTGAGAAATTGTTTAAACACCATTTTAATATTTAAATATCTGTGAAGAGCCATTATCCTTTTTGGACCCGTGCTAGAGCTTGGTTCATTAAAACTCGACCTAAATCAAGATGAGACTAATATGTTGGAATTTCAATGGATCTGGACTCGAATCGATGGGTCAAAATAAATATTAAATAGAAATATATAATTTAAGTATACCTTGCATCAATCCTTTTATTTTTCTTCTCGAGTCTACATGTTGATGATTTCCGCCAGAGAATCCGAATTCACATTACCTCTCATCTTTTCTAAGTTTATATTTAGACGAGAATAAGCTAAGTTAAGAGGAAGAGGAGACAATGGTCTCTTTTAAATAGCCACCTTACTTTTCTAACCCATCAAGAAAAGAGACCAAAGATGAATTAAGGTGTTGATGATTAATATCCAACATGATAATCATACTTGATACTAGGTTTGAGTTTCCCAATCCAGCAAACTCAATTCACATACATTTATCAAATTTTTGTAACGAGTGGAGAAAAATAAACTCATTTCACCCCGCATACTTGGTGCCAAGCACTAAATTTTTAAAAAAATAATAAAATAAAAGAAAATGCAAGTAAAACATAATTGACTAACAAATGCAATTCAAAAAGAGAAAGCAATACAACATGTAACTTAGAAATATGGCAGTAAAAATCAAAAAGAGAAGATATAAGAGAATGCAAGAGGCTCATATAATTCATGTAGCAAATGCAGAATAGTGATGGCCATGAACCATTAATGATTTTAGGGTAAAGGGTATATGGGTTCCAACGCATGAATGAATCCATGCGTTCGAATCCCCACGTGATCCCAAGACAACACCCGTTTGAGATCATGTGTCATTGAGTTGTGATCTATAAAAAATAGAAAAAATTTAAAAAGATTTTGGTGGTCAATGTTTGGGTACCGCCCCAAACGTCCTTATGCAAGGAAGCTCTCCGACGGAGTCAAATAGCTGCTCTATTTGCTCGGGAGAGCTTATTTTTTATTTTTTTTATGGGAAATAGCAAATTTTAGTTAAGAAAGATCGGCAATTACATGGAGAAAAGGGTTGGAGGGACGGATCCCATCTAGACCTCATTGCAATGAATTGAAAGCCCTATTTTTGCAAAACCATGTGCTACACTATTAAAATCACGCTTTGTTAAAACACAATCTGCGGAGGGGAGCTGAGATAACAAATGTTTAATATCGAATATTGTAGCAAATTTTGATAGCTCATTATCGCCGAAACAATCCGATGAGAATCACTTTTGAGGATTATATTGGACAGCTCTTGTGCCTTGGTAAACATAAGTCCCTCCAAGCAGGGCAATGCTTCATAGCAAGGATCAAATTTTTGGATTTTGTTTCGGTTTCAAGCTGGAGTGAAACTGACCAAAATTTCGGCCGAAAACTTCAAAAAGATGGCATATGAACCGAAATTTTGAGCTTTCGGTTTCATTTCGGTGGGGACAGAAACCAAAACATTTCGGCCGAAATTTTGAATCATGCCTTGCAGGGTTTTGTTGAGATACATGTCTTTGTGGATTCGCCTTAGAAGCTAGCACTCTTCTATCGTGGTCCCTACTTACGACCCTAATACCCAAGGATAAAAATTTTAGATTTCATTTCGGTTTCGGGCTGGATTGAAATCGAAATTTTGGACTGAAATTTCGGCTGAAAACTTCTAAACCAAACATTCTGAATTGATAATTACAGTTTTCGGTTTTGTTTCGATCTGGACTGAAGAAATTTTGATCCATGCTAATAACTGCATGTTTTGATCCAAATTTCCATGAGCCATCAACATTGAAGATATATAAAACTGCAGCCTACAGTGAAGATATATAAAATTATTTTTTCCCTACAAAAATTATAAAATCATCATTGTCTTCAACCTTTAGAAACCTCTATAATTCTAACGCTGTCCTCATCAAGCTCCAGTCACCAGAGAATAGACTTAAATGGCTCCCTTTTAAAAAGGGTACCTCCATTTGTGCCTGCAGGATTACTGAAGCCCGCCTACATCTAAAAGCCATTGACTGCTTGAAATCATGGAGTACATTTTTCACCCCAATCTTTGACATAGTGGATCTTGAAATTATGAGCATATTATCAGACGTCCACAAGACATAGATGCCATAAAAGTTGCCCTAAAATCAAATAACACACATCCCACTCAAATGTTATTTATGACATCTTTTAGGATCTGATCAGATGGAACCAAAAATAATTGTCTGATAGCATGCTCATGATCTCAAGATCCGTTGTATAGAAGACTGGGGTGAAAAAAATTCTCCACCGACTATCTCCATAGAGTCCATGGATAATAGGCGCGAATAGAGAGATATCCTTTTAAAATGAGGTAGACTCTTTTTAGGAGTTAGTCTACGATGGGTGTCCACTCATGATGGGTGGATACTAAAGTCCATACTTCTTACATTAAATGCCCACATGGGTGGACACCCATTGCAGACTAACTCATGTTTTTAATGTGGCGAGGTACTAAAAGAAATAGGTGCGTTAGTAGCGCTTTTCTTCATGAGTGGGTTCATAGTTTTGCACTTAGAAAAATGGTGTGGATAAATTCTTTAATTTGTCCTTAGGTCAAAGTAATTGAGGTGTGATTAATAATTGAGTTTGACTTCATTGAATTGAACGATGGTGTTCATTTTTCATTTAATCTTTCACATAATGAATCTTGAGACTTTGGGCGTGCTATCAAATGATCTGTTTTTAAATTCTATGTGGCACATATCCAATAAAATTAGCTCTTAAATCACATGACATACGTCACACTCCAACATGATTTTAGGGTCGCGTTTTAAGATCTGCGTCATATGAAATAAAAATTTGATCGTCTGATGACACGCCTAAGGTCTCAATATCCATGGTGTGGAAGCCTGAAATAAAAAACGATAACCATCATCTCATTCCACTTGTTCAATAGTTTTTAGTGTAGGCACTACATGCTAAAAGGGGGAAATTGCACCGTCGTCACTTACCGTTGAACCGTCCCACCACAAGTTAATACAAATTTATTTAATTGGCGAAATTATCTTTTTAATAATTTAGTGCCAACTTGTACTTCATCTCTTTCGTTTGGAGAAAAAAAACTTAGAGGCGATTTTGAGAGTCGGTGTGGGGAATAGACGATTTATGAGATGGGGTGGGAAGGGAGGATTTAATTTCTATCCATCTGCTTTTCTTTATGTTTTTAATAAATCGATCATTTGGGGGTCGTCTTTTGTTTGGAGGCTTCGGTGTTCCATTGTTCTCTCATTATTTTTCCTTATTTAAGGGTTAGAATATGAGAATTTTATTCTCTTCTTGGTGAAAATTTTCTTTTCTGAATAAATCGCCTCTATGAAGGTTTTTTTGCAGTCTATACTTGTTTCTGAAATGGTCTTGGTCATGAGTTTTACCGACATATTAGTGGCTTCGTCATTGCGCGAACGCATGCATTATATCTATGCTATGAGGCACTATTTAAAAGTTTTGGTTGAAGCGATGTGTGAAACTTTTTGTCGGTTGTTACCCCCGTTTTCAACGTGGTGAAAGCTTTTGTAGATCGTGAGTTTATCGATAATGATGACGATGGTGGTGAATTATTGAATTATCGAATTTTTACCTTATTCTGAAGGTCCATAAATTCTGTATCGTCGTTAGATGGATCTTGGATGACATTCAATTTATTTTAATGTTAGTGATTGTAACTAACACTCATTGAATTATCGCCGGCTACACTCTAACGGTTCATTTAGGGTTATTTGTTTTATAATTGTTCTCAATTACAAATGAAAAGGAATGAGGTTTCATCAAAAAACAAAAAAAAAAATTGTACTTTATGGACAGTTTCGTCTTTAATTAAACTTAAACAAACTTATTGCTATAAATTATTTAAATTTTTTTTTTTCACATTTTCAGGTTTTTTATTCCCAAATTCATTTGCTCTCTCTCCTCTCTCCTCTCATTCTCTCTCTAGCCTTCTTCATGGACAACTCTCCTACCTCTTCTTCTCGCAGAAACCCCACCAGCAGTCGTCACCTCTCCTCCGATATCTATTCCACCGTCATCATCCACGGCAACAAACCTGAAGATGATGAAGCAAAATCAAACGACGACATCTACGCTACAATGCTATATAAAGACCAACAAGACGACTTTTCTCTCCCTCCTCTCCTCCAACGCCTCCCCAAAGACTTAGGCGCCGCCGTCGACGACTACGAAGACGATCAATTCTCCGGCACCGTCATCGTCCGATCAGATCGGAGGCGTTCGATCATTCTGCCTTTCACAGATCGGAAATTGGCGAGCCCTAAGAAGAAACCAGATGTCAAGGATTTAATTGGCGAAATTATCTTTTTAATAATTTAGTGCCAACTTGTACTTCATCTCTTTCGTTTGGAGAAAAAAAATTAGAGGCGATTTTGAGAGTCGGTGTGGGGAATAGACGATTTATGGGATGGGGTGGGAAGGGAGGATTTAATCTCTATCCATCTATTTTTCTTTATGTTTTTAATAAATCAATCATTTGGGGTCGTCTTTTGTTTGGAGGCTTCGGTGATCTATTGTTCTCTCATTATTTTTCCTTATTTTAGGATTAGAATATGAGAATTTTATTCTCTTCTTAGTGAAAATTTTCTTTTCTGAATAGATCGCCTCTATGAAGGTTTTTTTGCAGTCCATACTTGTTTCTGAAACGGTTTTGGTCACAGGTTTTACCGACATATTAGTGGCTTCGTTATTGCGCGAACGCATGCATTATATCTACGTTATGAGGCACTATTTAAAAGCTTTGATTGAAGCGATGTGTGAAGCTTTTTATAGGTTGTTGCCCCCCGTTTTCAACGTAGTGGAAGTTTTTGTAGATGGTGAGTTTGTCGATGGTGGTGACGTCTCTTCGGGTGGATCTTCAGTGTCGATTACAGGGATGTTCAGGATGGTGATGAATTCTTGAATTCTCGAATTTTTACCTTACTCTGAAAGTCTATAAATTTAGTATCGTCGATAGATGGATCTTGGATGCCATTCAATATATTTTAATATTAGTCATTCTAACCAACACTCGTTGAATTATAGTTGTTCTTTTCTAACGGTTCCCTTGTGATTACTTATTTTATAATTGTTCTCAATTTCTACTGAAAAGGAATGAGGTTTCATCTAAAAAATAAGGGAAATTTGTACTTTCGGCCCTATATGTTTGCGTATTTGCAGAAACGGTCTTATAGTTTCAATCCTTGCATAAATGGCCAGCTCCAAGCCTAGCCGTCTCCGCCTGCTCCACGTCAGCAAGGGCCTATTTTATATAATATAAAAAATTTTGCACCGCCCTTTAAAAGAGAGTATAAAAGCTACTTTTTACTTTTCATTTGTTACTGTTACGTTTTAAGTTTAACTTTTTTCTGAAAAAATCAAGAGAGCGACGACTTAGCGGCGACAAAGCGGAAAAAGGTCACAAAGGTCACATTACATTTTCAGGTAATTTATTTTTTTTACATTTAAGCACATTTAGTCATCCCCAATGTTTCCCACCTAATCCGCTAACTTACTGATAACTTACCGATAATTTAAATTATCGATTGATAACTTAAGTTATCGGTAAGTTAGCGGATTAGTAGTTTTTTCAAAATCACTTCTTTTGTTTATTAATTGCTTTTTATTTATATTGCAGTTCTTACTAATTGATTGAAAATGACCATGACTCTAAAGCCCATCGGAAAATGTTCTGGAGTTGGTGTTAAGAAATTTTACATGCACTGTAACGAAGAGAGAAAGAAGATATTAGATGATTCAGTATTCGGTTATCTATTTAGGATTAATGAGAAATTAGGATTCGTTGGAGACTTGGTTGACGCTATTTTAAGTTTTTGGGTTGAAGATAATGGTTTCAAGGTCAAGAACACCAATGTACTCCTGCAAGAGATCGATATAGCCTTGATTTTAGGCCTCAACATGTTGACGGAACCTGAGTCTGAGAAGGTGGCCGTACCAGAGGAAACAACTATTCGATACAAATTCTTTCGGGAGAAGCCGGCGAAAAGATCTCGTATTGAAGAAATTATTGACAGTGCTGATTTATCCAACGATGATTTTTTGAAACTATCATTATTATTTTTCATATGTTCTTTTTTACTTCCGGGCACATACCAGGAAGTAGATACACGGTACTTAGAATTAGTAGATAACATTGAAGAGTTCAACAAGTTACCGTGGGGCCTGATAGTTTACAATAATTTATTAGATAGCATATCAAAAGCGAGCGACAAAAGGGAAATGGCGAAAAGGTCAGAAAAGGGGCAGTACAACATCTACGGATGCACTATCGCCTTACAGATTTGGGCGTTTGAGCACTTTCCTGCAGTCGCCGCCGCTCTTATTGGGCTTAAAGAACCATTTCCGAGGCTAATGAAATGGGAAGGCCCGAAATTCAGCCGTAATCCTAATTTATATCGAGAAAATTTTCGTAAGTCTAAAGTTATTTTAGAGCTTGAAGTTGAAAAGCACGAATTACAGTATAAATGGGTTCGATACTTTTTTATTCGAAGAGAGATGGAAAAGAAGAATGAAGAGACCGAGGAAAGAGAAGAGTCTTACTCCCAAGAAAATATATATGAATATGATGATATCCCAAGTCATGCGACACGGCCGGAAGAAAGAGCCGAAGAGCCGATTAGCCGAGATGACGACAATGAGGATGACGAAGAATACAACGACGAAAACGACGATTTTGAGGTCGTTGTACGTCAACATATTGAACCAAAGGGCAAACCGGATATTAGGCCCCAGCCAACAAGAGAGCAGCCGGTTAGGCAACCGCACCTAACCAAAGAAGTAACGGAGCTTAGAAAAGAATGCAAGACGCCATGGTTTGTAAAGACATGAAAAAGAATTCGGCATTTACGCCGCTTTCAAAGGGCATTGAACAACTCGAGAGAGATAAGAAGGCCTTATAAGAAAAAAATAAAGCAATACGGAAGGATCTTGATGCGGTCATCTCTTATTTAAGAAAGGTACCAAACCAAGCCTTTTCAAATTTAAAACAAAATTAATTCTTTACAAATTAATGCAAAATTAGCTTGTCGTCCGACGATGGAACTTATCGTCCGACGATGTAACTTATCGGACGATAATTTAAATAGTCGATCGGTAATGTACATTAGCGGACGATAATTTAAATTATCGACCGATAAGTTACATTATCGGACGATAATTTAACTAATCGATCGATAATTTACATTATCGACCGATAATGTACATTATCGACCGATAATGTACATTATCGACCGATAATGTAAATTATCGATCGATTATTTAAATTATCGTCCGATAATGTAACTTATCAGTCGATAATGTAAATTATCGATCGATAATGCGGTTGTTAATTTTTTTATTTTTTGTAATGTATTTTTTTTTACAATTATGCAGGATAATATTCTAACCTCTGTGCTATTTGACACCTTCGTTCCTTCCGCCACTTATCCTCAATCCACTGTCCCTCAACCCACTGCTCCTCAACAAAGCCATCAGTCTACTGCCCCAAAACCCACTGCTTCTCAACCAAGCCATCAGTCCAGTGCCCCAAAACCCACTGCTCCTCAACCAAGACAACAATCAACTGCCCCAAAACCCACCGCTCTTCAACCTACCCATAGATCTACTGTCACTAAACCTACTGCCCCAAAACCCACTGCTCCTCAGCCTACTAAACAACCCTTGGTGGATGTGGGTGATGATGGTGCTCCTCTTACGCAGCCTTCTCGTGAGTCACAACCGGCATCACTAAAAACAATTATAGTGAAACTATCATCTGCAAAAAATGAAGTCGAAGGTTATGACTTGCGTGCTTGTAAGAAGAGAAAGTCTCCGACCACTAAAGCAATAATAAAAAACCAAGATTGGTTGTGGAGGAGGAGGAGGAGGATGGGCCAAACTCAATGGAGCAAAAGTATATGCTTAGTTTTTGGAATCGGCCGGAGAACGAGGACAATGTGATCGTCAATACTATCATGGGTGTTGACATCACAGTTGCTCTTTTGAAGGTTCTCAAAGGACGCTCATGGCTCGACAATGAAGTCATCGACGCATCGAGTCCTTGAAGTTATAAACGATTCAATGTTTACGCCAATCTTTGAAAAAGTCGTTCGCGTTTCCCAAGGTTTCAAATATTTATTGGAAGCTCGTTTGTTTTTTTTATGTGTCTTTTCAATCACGACTCTTAATTAACTTCTTCTAATTTATTTACTTACTACATTATCCTCTTTCAGACCTTGTTTATGGCAAACGAGAAAAAATTTGAAAAATATATCGACAATGAAGGTATAGCTGCGCTCAGCGACTTCTATAGGTGGCAGGCCTATTGTGACGAATGGCATGTTCGTAACAATTCAAGGCCGATAGAACCACTATTGACAAATAATATCCGCGGAATTCACGCAATCGACTGTGGAACGATACGCTTTTTAATACTAAACTTCGCTTTATTTAACTTTAACGGTTTTTAAATAAAATTTATTATTTAAAATTTTGGTTTCGTTTATGTGCAGATTTATCTTCCGATGCATAGCCAAAAGCATAGCCACTGGGCGTTGGCTATAATTTCATTAGTTGATCGAGAAATTAAGTTAATAGATCCAGCAGACCGAGAGTGCTCAAGAAGGTTTGAAGCGCATAAAGGATGTCTATTGAATCACCTTTCGTGCCTTCTTTACGCTGTCGGTTTGAAGTCAGCTTTCGATCAACAGTGGAAGGTATCGAAGTTCAACAGTGTCGTTCTCTCGATCCAATAAAACGGTTGGGATTGCGGTGTATACGTTTTGAAGTATATAGAATACTTCTCCCAACAACGGCCTATTGATTTCGAAGAAAAACATATGCAACAATTTAGAGCCGAAATCGGACATCTAATGTGCACGTTTGGGAAGAAGAGTTAAATATGTCTGTAAAATTTTTAGACTTTTGTAGAGATGTTTTTTGATGAAATTGTAAATAATTAATTAATTTTTATTAACTTGTATAATTTTCATTTTCGTTGTTATCAATTTATCGTAATTGTCTAACAATTACTTATCTAATGTTTAGATTTCACCTTGCCTGATTTATCAACGGAGCCTTCCTCTCTCGAAGCAATCATATTTGACTCTTATTGAACCACATCAAAGATATAGTTTCACAATTCCAATCGGCCGATGACTTAAAATATCGGCCGATATTTTAAATCATTGACCGATATTTTAAGTTATCGTCCGATGAATTAAGTCATCGGCCGATGACTTAAAATATCGGACGATATCTTAAACAATCGGCCGATGATTTAAGATATCGGCCGATGATTTAAAATATCGGCCGATGATTTAAAATATCGGTCAATATTTTAAGTCATCGGTCGATGATTTAAAATATCGTCCGATTACTTAAAATATCGTCCGATTACTTAAAATATCGGCCGATGACTTAAAATATCGGACGATATTTTAAACAATCAGCCGATTGTTTAAGATATCGTCCGATATTTTAAGTCATCTACCGGTTGGAATTGTGAAGCTAGATATCTTTGGTAGGGCTCTATGCCAATCATTCTATGCCAATCACTAGTAGATTAGAGGCGAATTTGGCAACTTCAAATCATTTTTGAGTGAATGATTTATTAAGCATAGCAATATATCTCAATCACAATTCCAAAATGAAATTATTAGTCCAAAAAAATATATTAATAAATTGGCAGATGTTGATCGCTCTTTTATTGAGGTCCAATCTGTTGATGTTGAAGGAAAGAAAAAGAAAAAAAAAAACTCTTCTATCATGAGATCATTTGGAAGCTCGATTGCCACTAGATCTAATCTAATCTCAATCTGTTTTCAATCTCAAACTTTGAAGTAATATAAGTTAATTTCAAATATTAACAAATTTACACGAGCGACGGTTATGACCGTACTTGTTACAATTTTTACATTGTAGTGGTCGAACTTCGCCTTTAGATCTTATTCTCCTTTTCTTCGGACGGCTGACTTGACGTATTTTGTGGGGAGGCAAAACTTGAAGGTCGTCTCTTTGCGAAGTCCATTGGCGCTTGTCAACGGTCGGGACAAAGTGTTCTTTATAAGTTTCCCTAAATAAGTCACTGGTAAACCAGTGTTCACAAAATTTGGGGATCTCTCTTTCTCTGTTTCGGTGCGATAATGCGGCGATCGCATGTGAACATAGTAATCCAAGAATTGCCCAACGTCTACATGTACATGTTCGCGATTCTAGATTGACACTGTGAGTGTAATCACCACGTTTAACTTGAAATATATCACGACCATATGGTATGACATTTTTTCGACGGGCCCATCCTGAATTTCTTGTTATGTGTTTTTCTGCCATCGGTGTTAACACATGTGTCATTTTATTTCCTTCCTCCTGATGACGAAGATAAAATTCAACTACTTTTGTGCAAATAGTTTCTAGCATGCTCACAATCGGTTCCTCCCTGGCTATTTTCAACACACTATTTATGCTTTCAGCTATATTAGTTGTCAACATATCATAACGCCTCCCTTGGAAATAAGCGCGTGCCCAGAAATGATCACCAATATCTTTAATCCATTTTGTACATTCCGGGGGGCGTCGTCTTCTATTTTTCGCATAATTCTTTTAAATTTTGCTTCTGAAAATGCACGGGCAGCAACCCAGAAAAGCGGTCTAGAGATTGTATCCTTATATTTATCAAACAGATTTAGAGCCAGGTGTCGCATACAGTAGCTATGAAAGGCGTTAGGAAAAACTTTTTCCACTGCTTCCATCAAACCTTTCTGTCTGTCTGATATCAAAACAAACTGTTATTCAAATTCACCGATTACACGTCTCCCTAATAGATAAAAAAACCATGTCCAATGGTCTTCATTTTCTTTCGGTACAATGCCGAACGCTATAGGAAATAAATGTCTATTCCCGTCTATCCCCGTAGCTATTAACAACACTCCCTTGTATCGTCCACGCAAATGCGTTCCATCTACCGCAATTATTCTTCGTAAAGTATTACTAAAGCTTCGAATGCAAGGTCCGAATGTCACGAAGAATCTCTGAAATGCATTATCAGGCTCGAGACACAATTCGGTCTGTTCATTCGATCGACATTGTAATTCACATATGAATCTTAAATTGCTCCTTCCAGTTACCTCGGATGTCATTCAACGTCATTTCTTTTCCTCTCCATGCTTTCCAGTAACCTACTGTCATACCGTATTTTTTTTCAATATAAAAAATTATTAAAGCAGGAGTCTCGTCAAAACCCTTTAATAGCTTATCTCTCACAAATGAAGCTATCCACGATGTCGTACATTGGCGATGTCCGCTTCCAAAAGTTGGCATTCTGCACGTGTGTTCCGGGTGGAAAGTTTTCACAGCAAACGTGTCTACGCCTACTAATTTCGATGCATGTACTCGCCAAGCACATCCTACTTCAACACACCTCGCCGTAACTCGAAGAGGACTGGTTTTTATTGGTTTAATCTGAAAATTATTTGTCATTACAAATTTTTTAAGAACTTTTTGAAATAATTTCTTATTTCTAAACGCCTGACCAATGGTAATTGTTCCCCCTTCATACAGTTCCTCATCGTCTGAATCCATATACTCTCCTTCCGAGTCATTAAGCTGATAGTTTTCGTCCACCAGAGGTTGATCAATTCCCCTATTAGTATAAACACGTGAAGTGGGAGACGACAGAGCTTCATTATTTTCAGGATCACTATCACCGTCATCGACTGGATGGTTATTATGTGATTGGGATTGAGCCCGTCGATGTACGCTTGGTTGATGTGTAGTTGTTTGGATTGATGTTAGCCGATGGGGGAATGTTTGATGTATGAGAGGCTGTTCTGTTGAAGGCTTGATTATCGTTGGCTTCGAAGCTATTTGTTCGGAAGGCCATTGATATGGACTAAGGCCGACTAAAAACGTTTCCTACTGATTTACCGAATCGAAGTTGAACTGAGATGTATCATGCATAGGATTCATTTGATGACAATATCCTTGATCTTCATCGCCTTCACTCATTGGAATGCCTGAAGAGGGTTGCTCCAGAAGCTTACTGTAGGGGCGAAATCCTATATTCATATTTCTATCATCGTCGATTATTATCGGTGCAATAATGTTCTCCTCTTCATACCGTATTTCTTGATTTTCAATCAAATGTTATGTTCCTACACCATGATCATCTTCATTTGTTTCCTTGAACGGTTGAAATCTTTTTAAAGACGGTAAAATTTCTGCTACAGTAGTGACTAATGATTTTTCGATATAAATATTTATCACACCATCACCGATACGATATGCTCTAAATAAGTTTGTAAGATCATCAGAGTCAGACAATTCGGCAAATACAAGCTCATTCCCTATGCGTAATGAAACAGTAAGTGTAATAGAATGTTCTTCCGGTCTTGTCCGACTGACTTTGTACATTTTCTCTATAAACTCATCAAATGATATATTCTCCGTGACAGTGACAATCCTCCGATGCCTTCCGTTGTAAGTATTATCTTTCACGCGTACGAAATCAAAATGGCAAAGAAGGGGAACATCCATTTCAACCTACAATATTTACAAAATTAAAATTAAAATTGGTTGTTTATAAAGAGTTATAGTTGACTTAGCGTTACAATTATTTAAAAATATTAAAAAATGAAATGAATGAAAACTTTAGCGTTTTTGTCAATCATAGGATATCGCTTGATATCCTAAGATATCGGGCCGATATCCTAAGATATATGGCCGATGGACTTTTAACGTAAACCATAAACCAAAAACTAAAAAAAAACCCTCTTTTAAGATATCGATCGATATCTTATATATCTTGGACTACCTACAATGTTTTGAAAAATTGGGAAATCAATAACTTAAAAAGGTATTGTACTCGATATCTTACCTAGCCTGTTGTATTCTCTATATTATACGAACTGTAGTGGAATCTCGAAATCGCTTTCCAAGAGAGATAGAAAGTGTTAAAAAATGATACAGAAATTCTAGATTCAATGCTTGCATAGAGAAGCATATATATATTTGACGTGCAGGCGATTAGGCTTAGAGCTGGCCATTTATGCAAGGATTGAAACTATATGGCCGATTCTGCAAATATGCAAACATATAGGGCCGAAAGTGCAAATATCCCAAAAAATAATTGTACTTTAGGGAAAGTTTCTTCTTTAATTAAACTTAAACAAACTTATCGCTATAAATTATTTTAATTTTTTTTTTTCACATTTTCAGGTTTTTTATTCCCAAATTCATTTGCTCTCTCTCCTCTCTCCTCTCTCCTCTCTCCTCTCATTCTCTCTCTAGCCTTCTTCATGGACAACTCTCTTACCTCTTCTTCTCGCAGAAACCCCACGGGCGGTCGCCGCCTCTCCTCTGATATCTATTCCACCGTCATCATCCACGGCGACGGTGACGAACCTGAAGATGATGAAGCAGAATCAAACGACGACATCTACGCTACAATGCTATATAAAGACCAACAAGACGACTTTTCTCTCCCTCCTCTCCTCCAACGCCTCCCCAAAGACTTCGGCGCTGCCGTCGACGACTACGAAGATGATCAATTCTCCGGCACCGTCATCGTCAGATCCGATCGGAGGCGTTCGATCATTCCGCCTTTTGCAGATCGGAAATTGGAGAGCCCTAAAAAGAAACCGGATGTCGAGGATTCGTATTCGACATTTCTGGTGAAATCGACGGTGAGATCGAGTTCTAGGGATTCCGTGATGGGGACTTTTATAAGGAGGACCGGTGGAGGTGATGGGAGTGGGTTTTATCCGTCGTCTTCGTCAACGACGATGGAGAGAGCAGTGGAGAGCATGCAGGCTGGGGAGTTAGGGTTTGGACATAGGAGGAAGGGCTCGGTTTCGGCGGCTTCGCAGGGGGATGAGGAGCGGAGGATGAGGAAAATGTCGGTTAGTTCGATTCCTGATAGTGTTGCTAAGGAAGATCCTTCGACGAAGTACGAGCTGCTCAACGAGCTCGGTGAGTTGAATTCTCTGATTTTTTTGTTTTTGTAAGGCTTTAGTTGGGAGCTCTGTCACAAATTTCTCTGCATTAATCAAAATTTGGGAAAAGTTCTCCTAATAGGTCTTATGCCGAACTTTCAATCAATATTCTGCTTATTCGTGGATTCTCCTAATCTTTCTCTAATTTGACGATTTTACTGGTTTTTTTTTTTTGAATTTTATGATTATAATAGATGCTCTAATCATATTTTAAACTGTTTTTTATTATTTTTATTTTTTTATTTTTTATGATTGTGATTTGTTGATGCATGTGGATTATATAATGGCCCTATTTTACTGCTTAAAAACATCGTTTTTGACTTTAAATAGACTAAGTTATATCTTTGTATATGTTAATAATATTTTTTTTCAAACCCGATTTTTTTTCCCCTGAATTTTCCCGAATTTTGTCTGAATTTATCTGAATTAAAACCTAACTGAAACCCCACCAAAGTATTGCCAGAATCGGAACTTTGTTACTATGCATGGGAGGAAGTTGAGTGGAATGTAATTTATTTTGATTGTATTTATTATAGCATTTACAAAGGAGAGTGTAGTTTATATTCAGTTCAATTGGTTTTGTTTTGTTTATTGATTGAGCAGGGAAAGGCTCATATGGATCCGTTTACAAAGCTAGAGATATAAAAACTTCGGAGCTGGTCGCTATCAAAGTCATATCATTGACTGAAGGGGTCAGTTTACTGCTTTACCTTTTTGTTATTATAAATTCATTAAATGCTTTTGTTCTGATAGCATTGGAAATTAATTTTTAGGGAATGGTAATTAACTTAACTATGTGGACTGCAACAAGATTCATCATTTGCTCTGATCTAACCAGTCTTTCGCCTCCCATGGGTTATTCCCGAAAGTCTCTCAGTCTGAAGTTTGTTACTGTCGGATTAATTTTGGATAGTTATAAATTTACTGACTCTTGTCCACAAAATAGTCCGTTGATTGGGAGAGTTGAAATGTCTGATCAGATTGATTTTTTGAGCTATGTCCTGTCCAGTTTGGTGCGTGCCAGTAAGTGGTCTGTGGCCACTCGATGAATAAAGTTCCTCTTTAAGTTTTAGCATTGTGATGCCATTCTGGTTTCACAGCAATCAGTACTCTTTTTTGTTTTTTGATATAGACTATGAGAAAAGATTGGGCACATTTGAGTCGCTGTATACACCGACGCGTTTGAGCTGCCTAATGCGTTAAGGTCGGTAGCAGTATCACACGTAAGAGGTTGACTTCTTTGACCATTTGTAACTTGTTTGAATGGGCTGTTTTGTATCCGAATTACGGAATTAACATGTGCTTGGAACGTTTGATGGCCAAGGCTGTTTTTTTTAGAGGAATAGTAACTTCAGTGAATTTTTCTGATCCATTGGTGCGCTTTAATTTAATTGGACACTTACTTTGGTCCAATTTGGGGATACACAATAGACGTGTCGGCTTAGCGTTTCTAACATTTTTTTTCACTTACTCATTTTATCATGTGTTATTGATTCATCATCCGGACCTAAGTCAAATATTGTTAACCGTTCTCTAAGCGAAAGCAATCAAATGGAGTTTGGACGGCTGATTACCCAAAAACTTAGGAATTATCCATCCACATTACCGATTTCAACGGTTTATTTGAGCTGACTAATGCGTTAAGGTCGGTAGCGGTATTACACGTAAGAGGTTGACTTCTTTGACCATTTGTAAGTTGTTTGAATGGGCTGTTTTGTATCCGAATTACGAAATTAACATGTGCTTGGAACGTTTGATGGCCAAGGCTGTTTTTTTTAAAGGAATAGTAACTTCAGTGAATTTTTCTGATCCATTGGTGCGCTTTAATTTAATCGGACACTTACTTTGGTCCAATTTGGGGATACACAATAGACGTGTCGGCTTAACGTTTCTAACGTTTTTTGTCACGTACTCATTTTATCATGTGTTATTGATTCATCATCCGGACCTAAGTCAAATATTGTTCACCGTTCTCTAAGTGAAAGTAATCAAATGGAGTTCGGATGGCTGATTACCCAAAAACTTAGGAATTATCCATCCACATTACCGATTTCAACGGTTTATTTGTTACTTTTATGTTATTTATCTAGGAGTATTAAATCAAGGACCAATTTAATAATAGCCTACATAGCGTTTGTGGATACTTATCTAACCCTTGTCCTTGATGATAATGCACTGAAACTTATAGATCCCTTCAACATCCGATCATTTTATACAAATTATCATATCTTTGTCTATAATCTCTAACCATGAATAAAATAAAATTGGTCTTAACCGGGCTAGAGAGAATGCCAATCCCAAAGCATCAAATAACTCGAGCTACTTACAGTAACTCTCGTGGTCCTCCTCCGTCCGCATTATCATTCGAAGAAGAACTTAACTCCCTTTTCAAATCTTTGGCGGGAGAGAGGGTGTCAAACATCTTCTCCCTAGCAACCAAATAGCGAAGGAGATCACCACGACTCTGGGGCTTTGGCTTAGGGATCTCCTCATTGCGCTTCTTTTTTTTTTTTGCTTCGGTGGTTGCACTGGTTTGGTGGAAGGGGAGTGGCTTTTTCGTCCGAGGAGATGATAATGATGTCGGCATCCCCAGTCCTTTCATCATGTGTTGGCTACCCTCGCTTCCTCTTATCGGTGGTGCCTGTACCGGTGCGCTGCAAGGGAGAGGCTGGTGTGGTCTGGCTCTGCTGCTCCCTACTCGCCGGGGAATGCACTTCTTCGACGTTGAACTAGAACCTTGTTGCTAATTGTTGATATTTTCTCTGCAAAAGGAAAAGAAAAAAGAAAAAATATATTAGTAATAGGTGAATATCAGACATATTATCCAATGACAACGATTTTGGGAATTTGAATTAATTTGTAATGTTAAGTATGAACAAAATTAACGGACAACGAAGCAATTAGAATGATCACATCTAAAGTAAGAATGCTACATATAAGAGCAATAAGCGAGAGAGAAGACACTCTGTTTGCAAATACCCTTTGATTGTATTTTTTTTGTTTGTTCGCCTTTTACAATTATGCAGGTAGGTGCAATGCCCCTACATCCAACTCAGCATGTAGAATACAACATAGAAGGTGAACATTACTCCAATTATGAACACAACAAAGCGACATCTAGAGTCCATGTTTTGTCCATCCACTTGGAGAGGGCGCCGATTGTGAAAACTCTGCCATAAGTGTCGAATTGTCGAAGTGCTTCCTCATACAATGAGGTAGCCACGTAAAGCATTGGAGTACCCATGCACCTGTTCCCCAGCAGTCTTCCTGAATTCCAGGTATCATAAATCCCCGATCTACGCTCAACGAAGACTATATAGTATCTAGCCATCTGCACGTGCAATCATTGAACACACAAATTTAATTTCTATGTTACAAAGCTATTTACATGGGAGATCTAGTTCGCGTACCGGAGGGAATATTGTCACGATATTGATGCATCATGTCACGTCGCCTCGTCTTTGATGCACGGAGGTCAGCATCGGATATAGTCGGATCCTTCCTCGTCTAGTGGAAGCACTTTCTCATTATGCCATTGTAGGTACATTGGGTAATTATCGCGCTAAGTCATTATGAAGTTGTGTAGAATGCAGGAAACATACAATTTTGATTTGTATCTTTAGAGGATAGTGTCACGCATTTGTAAGGATGGAATGTTGCTTCCGGACCATGAATGCTTGTTTAACGATGTTACGTAGTTGGGCATGCCTCTTGTTGAAAAATTCTTTTGGTTGTCTTGGGGGATTTGGATTATTAAATTTTGTCGAGTGGTAAAGGTCCCTCGATACACCCTCATCTCCTTGGTGGACACATCCATAGTATAGATGAGCCTCTCCCCAATGTCTCCCCCTCCTACGGCACGAACTTGAGGGACCATCTCCTCGTTGTCTCCTCCTCGTGCTCTCACGTAGAGAACTCTCATCAATATTGCAGGATTGAGAGTCCCAAATTCCACTCCTTTCACCCCCACAAAATTTTGACCAAAACACTTTATTATTATGAGGTGCCAGTCTCCTAAGCTTTTGGTCGATGCAACGGGCTCGAAGATAGTTTCGCTAGGGTGACGATAGTCTCTGCCATCAGTGATATAGTCATTGAAAATAAGGCAGAGGTTGTTCCAAATTCAAAACTGACGCGGGACGGTAAACCTAAAATGCGTGAATATGATTTTGATACGGATTTGCCGAAATTAAAAAGATTAAAACAAACTTAATCTCAAAATTAACTCGATACCTTCGGGTTTGTAGAATTTCGGTAGGTAAATGACGCGATCCGAATAAGGTGTCCAATCTAATGCGCGAGTACTCTCAGATTTGAGGCGAGATCCTCCTAGAGATAGAACTCTAATTTTTCTAGGTTGGGCGTTCGTCTTCGATTTGATGTAGGTTCACGGACTCAAACTAGCACTGTGGAAATAGATTTTTGTAATAGGCTTATGGTTTTGTTTAGGCTTATGATTTAGAAAGGGCTTTGGCTTTGATTGATTTAAGGTTCAAAGAGGTTTTAGGGTTTTGGAATCAAAATCAATAGATTGAGATTTAGAGAACAAGCAGGGATTAATAAGGTAAATGATTCAAAGTAAACAGTGATAGATAATAGAAAAGATAAAAATGGCTTTTGGGAATCACTCCCTTGGCCTCACACCAAACCAATCTTAGGCGGAAGAATATTCAAGCATAAAAACATTCAAATATTCAATAATCTCCTTAAATTGTCTTTACAAGCCTCTATATATAGGCCACCAATAATTAATTCGAAATAAAGAATCCTAATACTAATAAAACACAAAAATGTAAATTTCGCCAAAATAGGAAACTTCCGCCGCTGCGCGACACGACGTTCACGGACGTTCGTCCTGGAGGTCACGGACGTCCGTGGGGCGCTACATCCATCCGTCCCTCACGAAACAGTGAGGGGCTGAATCTATGGGCGTCCGTCAAGATGGGATGGACATCTGTCATCCGTTGACGATTTTTGCCTCCTTCCTCCTGACGACGCTGTACTCGGGCTAGTCGGATTTCCTCTTCGCTTCTTTCGACGCCGGTAGAAGCGATATGGTCCAAAACCAATGTCTACGTACTCGACGTCCTCGTTAGTAGTTCTTGTACCATGCAACCCATGCGTTTCCCTGCAATGTTGGGAAGAACTACGTCAATGTTACTTGCTTTAAGCTACGACAATTAGTTAGAGAGACTACTGTAGGTTGGGGGAGTTGGTTTAATCTTCTTGAATGCCTGCCACACCTCAGGCTCAACCGTCACCCACTTCGGTCAAAGTCCAGCTGAACCTTCTTTGCTGAAAGATGGTATTCATATATTGGTAGTGCCTCCTGATCACTCTCAAGTGATTGTACATGGGATTTTTTTCAAACCTTGATTTGTTGCTCTAAATTCAGGGAGGCATTTTTTTTTTTTTTTTGAGTAAGCTGGGCTCAAACCTGCAGCCTGGTTGAATTTCCAAGATCCTGATCTTCTTCCTTGCAGACAATGGTTGCTCATTTGTTCAATGAACTGTTCCTCACGCTGGTCTGTCCAATTGAAGTTTGGAGCTCTAGGTTAGGTGACGGGGAACGGGGATTTTTTTCTTTTTTACTGTTCACGATGAATAGTGATGGACGTCCGTGATTTTGCCCCCTCACCGTCCGTAGGCCACGGACGTCCGTGGGGCACTATGGACGTCCGTGAGCGTCGTGACAGGGTTTTCTAAATTTTACGGAAATTGCCTTTTTTAGTGTTTTATTAGTATTAGGACTCTTTATTTCGAAGTTTAGTTATTGGTGGCCTATATATAGAGGCTTGTAAAGACAAATTAAGGAGTTTTTGATTATTGAATGAAAGAGAGTTGCTTTTGTGCAAACCCTAGAGAGTTTGTGAAGAGTTTTCAACTGAGGGAGTGAATCCTTCAAACCTTGAGGAGTGAGTAATCGTTTCTCGTGCGACTTGGTGCGAAGCCGACGTACAGCTGTGGTGTGAAGCTTCGGAAAATCCTTGGTGTGAAGCCTTGGAATCTATCCTTTTATTTTGTCTTTTCTCTAGTTATTGTCAGGTATTATCCTTCTTTAATTTCGTTGATAAAATCAAAATCCCAAATTGTTCCCCTTCTATTAAATTATTTTAAGCCTTATTTCATTTAAAATCCTCGAGGAGTCAAGAGACGATATTGCGATTGTCGATTGATGCCCTAAACTAGAACGAATCTCGAGTTCCCTCATCGGAGCCGTTTTTCTAGATCGGGAAATTTTTACGCATGCGACGCTAAAATGGATTAATCTAATTGTTTTATTAATTTCATTGAATTAATTTTATGTGTTGCTTGATTTTGAATATATCTGCTATTCAATTCATTCTAAAGTTAATCCCAAATTTGCATATTAGGATTTTAGCGTTTGTCCCGCGCCAGTTTTGGTATCAAAGCCAAGTTTTAGTTTAGGGTTCTCTGCGTCATATAGATTTTAGGGTTTATTTCTTTCAATTTCAGATCTATCTTACACCATCTAATTTTTCATAATTCCATCATGGATACCAGTAGCTTAGAAGCCCTTATTAGAGATCTTGTATCTAAGGTGGCCACTAGTCAAACCCGGATGGATGAGCACATCGCTGATCAACAAACTAGGTATGAGGCTTTAGAAACCTGTTTTAAAGAGATCAATGAGCTCATCGCTGAGAATCACAATAGAGTCAACAACCGTGACCGTAGGAGAGATGTTCCTCCCCGACGTGAGGTCCAAGTCAATCTGGACGATAAGGTCATGAAATCTGCCAAAATGGATGCCCCTACTTTTGATGGGAAAAGACAACCCAAAGTCTTTCTTGAGTGGGTCGCCAGCATGAAAAATTACTTCGAGTGGTATTCCATGTCCGAAGAGCGCAAGGTCAAATTTGTCAAAGTCAAGCTTATGGGTCAAGCTAGACTTTATTGGTTGGGAGTAGAGCGTTGTAGCCAAATCTAGGGTCTTCGTCCCATTTCCACGTGGGCTGAAATGAAAGTCCAACTGCACGAAAAGTACGTTCCCGTATCATATGATGAACATATTCTTGATCAGTGGCAGTCATTGCATCAAGGAGAATCCCCAGTCACAGGGCATATCGATCGGTTTGAAGATCTAATGACCCAGGCCGATGTAGATGAGCCAGCAAAGTTACCCTCTCCCGATTCCGAATGGGTCTTCGACCAGAGTTACAGAGGGAACTCATTCCTTATCCCGTTGCGGATCTCGAGGAATGTTTTGCTAGGGTTGAAGAATTAGAATGTTATCTCGACACTCCCAGTCATGGCCGATCTAAGTCTTCTAAACTTGAGCATCAATCTAATCCTATCGAAAAGGGAAATAATGTCTCTAGTCAATCTTCAAAATCCATAATTCCTCAAGTTGACAAAGGAAAGGGACCAATGGTCGAGAGTTCTGGACGTGCTCCGCAACAATGTTATAAGTGTCAACGAGATACCCGAAGAAGTGACCAAAACCTTGTGACCATGAGAAAGAGAGCAACAAGATACCCGAAGAAGTGTGCAAACCATGTGACACTCCAAGTGATGAGGAAGGTGAGGTTCCGGTCAGAGCCATAGGTTGCATTAGGACAATTCCTATTACTGAGGACGGTGTTGATAATGTGTCCATCTCAAGTGAGTCATTAGAGTTGGTAGGAGCATATCATCATTCTGATTTGCATGGGATTAACAATCTGAATTTATTGGACATGGGACTACGCATGATCATACTAACACATTGAATATATTTGATGTCTTTGATATTAACAATTTTGTGTTACTTCTTGATGGTTCTGAGCATGTAGAATCTTTTCCAATCTCGAAAAGGGGTAAGGATGAAGGTCTAAATTTTTCTTTAGACAAGAGCAACTTTTGGACAGTTGTCGTAACGGATTTTACGTCTATTCTAGATCTCACAACCCTACCCTTTGATCCATTTCTTATTGAGCACCTGACCCAACCGCACCCATTTACCCAGTTTCTATCCCTTACCTTACCTGTGCAATATGAGAAAGGGTCGAATGAGAAGGTCATAGAATTTCCAAGCTTCCATGCCAATGAAGGTAAGAATCAGAAGTATCTCACAGCATGGAAAGGCAAACCAAGAATTGAGCTCCTGAAGTGTGGCATCCGTGGATTCCCTAACTCATTGGAGATGAGTTTTTCCCACTCGGGAAGTATTGATGGGGACATCACACAAAGGAAGGCAGATGAAAGAATAAAGAGAAATGAGGCAGAAAACGTCAACGGATGACTTGCAAGGAGTTCCACCGTACCAGTTCCGATACACTGGATCAGTATCACGTGCGTGTTTCATCGGTGATGAAACATTTTGAGTGGAGGAGAATGACGGGGAACGGAAAAAAAAAAATTGACTGTTCACGATGACTAGTGACGGACATTTGTGATTTTGCCCCCTCACTGTCCGTAGGTCATGGACGTCCGTGAGCGTCGTGACGGGGTTTTCTAAATTTTGCGGAAATTGCATTTTTTAGTGTTTTATTAGTATTAGGACTATTTATTTCGAATTTTAGTTATTGGTGGCCTATATTATTAGAGGCTTGTAAAGACAAATTAAGGAGTTTTTGATTATTGAATGAAAGAGAGTTGCTTTTGTGCAAACCCTAGAGAGCTTGTGAAGAGTTTTCAACTGAGGGAGTGAATCCTTCAAACCTTGAGGAATAAGCAATCGTTTCTCGTGCGACTTTGTGCGAAGCCGACGTACAGCCGTGGTGTGAAGCTTCGAAAAATCCTTGGTGTGAAGCCTTGGAATCTATCATTTTATTTTGTCTTTTCTCTAGTTATTGTCAGGTATTATCCTTCTTTAATTTCGTTGATAAAATCAAAATCTTAAATTGTTCCCCTTCTATTAAATTATTTTAAGCTTTCATTTAAAATCCCCGAGGAGTCGAGACGATATTGCGATTGTCGATTGATGTCCTAAACTAGAACGAATCTCGAGTTCCCTCATCGGAGCCGTTTTTCTAAATCGGAAAATTTTTACGCATGCGACGCTAAAATGGATTAATCTAATTGTTTTATTAATTTCATGGAATTAATTTTATGTGTTGTTTGATTTTGAATATTTCCGCTATTCAATTCATTTTAAAGTTAATCCCAAATTTGCATATTAGGATTTTAGCGTTTGTCCTGCGTCATTAGGTGGCTGCATGTGGGGTGTCAGCAGAAGAAGCAGAGGGCATCTATTGGCCACATATCTTAATTACTTTACAACATGATCACTATGATTTCGTCTTTAAAGATGCAACTACGTATTTTAGTTAGGTCAACTATTCAGTAAATGACACTATGCAAAGATGCTAATGGTTTCAGCTTATTAGGTAAATCTTAGTCTTCTATTCTTTGATATACAAAATTCTTTTTATAGTTTTTGCCAACAGACTCAAACCGGTTATGGGTAAGATCATTTCTGTTAACCAAGGAGCTTTTGTTCATGGTAGGCAATTGATCGATTTGGTTGCGGTTGCTCATGAGGTGATCCATTCTACCCATCTTTCGCGCCGTCCTACCGCCGTATGGAAGGTGGATATGGAGAAAGCTTACGATCGAGTTAACTGGGGCTGCCTTGACTATATGCTTGACAGGTTTGGGTTCGGGATGACCTGGAGGAGATCGATCCGCGCCTGTTTCTCTTCGGTTTGGTTTTCGATTCTAATAAATGGCACACCTGTTGGATACTTCAATAGCTCTAGAGGCCTCCGTTGGGGAGACTCGCTGTCCCCTTTCCTATTCAATATGGTGGGCGAGCCCTTAGCTGGCCTCATTACGCGAGCTAAGCAGATTCAACGTATCTCGGGAGTTCTTGTAGGGTCTCAGGGTTGGGCTATCTAGCATTTGCAATTTGCTGATGACACAATCCTCTTTGGTCATGCTGATGTTGAAGAGTTTAGAAATCTGACTGATATCCTCGCTGTTTATGAGGCTGTTTCTTGGCAGTGTGTCAATCTCCATAAATCGTCAATAGCGGGAATTGGTACAAGGGACCAACAACTGGAGGAATTATCGGCTGCCGTCAATTGTGACATTGAGCTGCTCCCCATAAATTATCTGGGGATGCCTCTGGGCATCAAAAAATTATTTGCACGGGCGTGGGATCCGGTGGTTCAACGGTTTGAGCAGCAGCTGTCTTCATGGAAAGGTACCCTGTAAAGCGGTGGGGGTCGTCTTCTGTTGGTTAAATCTGTGTTGTCCAGCATCTTTATTTTCTTCATGTCTATGTTCCTTTGTCCGGCCGGGGTTATTCACCGCCTAGAGCAAATTCAGTGCAACTTTCTTTGGGAAGGTTTGGGTCTTGGCAAACGCTTTCATCTAGTGAACTGGGAGACCTGCCAGCTCCCTTTGTCTTGTGAAGGCCTGGATATTCGGAGCTGGAAGGGAGCCAACGTTGCTCTTCTGGGGAAATGGCTCTGGCGCGTTGGTTTGGAGAGTGAAAGAGGAAGTTTGTGGAGAGTTTTTGTTGGCTGAGAAGTATGAGCTTTTAAATGGGAATTGGGGAATCTATACCACCATTCATAGAGGCTCTTTGGCTTGGTGGAAGGCTGTTTGTGGAACGTGGCCGCCTTATGATAAATGGATCAGGTTCAAATGGGGCTGCGGTTCGCAGATCAGGTTCTAAGAGGATATTTGGGCTGATAGGGTCTACCTTAAAACGCTTTTCCCGGACATCTACGCCATTTCCACTAATCAAGTGGGGAGAATCAACGATTTTGTGATTGAAACTAGTTGGGGTAGGATATGGGAGGTCTCCACCCGCTCGTCTCTAAGGTGCGATGAGATTGTCTCCTTTTCCAGCCTGCTGGCTCTAATCTATTCCACCCATCCTAATGTGCAACGTCAAGACCAGCGGACATGGGCTGCTAGCAAAGACGGCAGTTTCAGCGTGAAAACCTATTATCGGATGCTCACAAGCTGTCCTCTTATCAAATTCCAAGGAGCTTTTTTGTGGAATACGGGGATCCCTCCTAAGGTTAGATTTTTTGCTTGGGCATTAATCAAAGGGAAAGTTCTTACTATTGATCAGCTCATCTGTCGGGGTATGGAGATGAACAATTTATGTGTTATGTGTCACCAATATGAAGAGATTGCTGTGCACCTCTTTCTACACTGTCAGTTGGCCTACAAGGTCTAGGGTGCGATTCTTTGTCTCTTCGGCATCGTCTGGGTTACTCCTCCAACTACTGCCCAACAACTCTTGACTTGGAATTCGGTCAGGTTTGAGAATCAGCTTTGGGACTACTGGAAGGCAGCGTTCTTCGCGGCCTGTTGGAATTTATGGCTTGAAAGGAATGCTAGAATTTTCGCAAAAAATACGCGCCCGGTGGGGATGGTCATTAAGACTGTTAGGGACTGTATATCTATGTGGGTATCCAGCCGTCGGGATGCCGACGGGGTGCAGTCTGGGCCCTGGGATCCCGGTTAGTTTTGGATTGTTTATCCCTGGCTGAGTGGGTCTTTGGTGTGGCTTGTCTCTTTGTATTCCTGTTTGTTTTTTTGTGTCGGTGTAAGCTTTTCAGCATCTTGCTGGTTTTTAATACAATCACTTTTACCGATCAAACAAAAAAATTATAAAAATCATCCAAAAAGTTGCCATTTCTTCTAACCATTGAAAATAACTCACAATTCAAACAGTTTAACAATAGCTGAAAGTCTTGTATACATATCAGCTAAAGTCTTGCATTTATATCTAATATCAAGGCTAAGTTTGTAATATATATATATATATATATATATATATATATATATATATATATATATATATATTTATTTATTTATAGGCATTGAATGCTACTGTTAGAATATATGAACATTACTATTACTACAGCTGGATTACTATTTCAGATGTATTAGTGTTTGATCACCCATCTCAGATGCTTTACTGTTCAGATGAATTACTATTTTGATCAGCCATCTCAGATTCGATACTGTTTCAGCACCCTATTTATGCTACTATTCAACATCTTTGTAGATGCATTAGATAGCTACCTGAGCTATCTAATAACCCAGCTGGTTTCTAACACAAGTGGTTTCAAATAACCTAAGTGGTTCATTAGAAAGCTACCTGAGCTATCTCAGTCCTTTGATATATCTAGCTTAGCTATCTCAATCCTCTGAAAGAACTTATTTAAGTTATAGAACTTATGATTATATAAAGTAATTTAAATAATTGAATCTATTATCCTAACACAGAAACCTAACTAATAATGAGAGAGGCTTCTATAAGTCTCTTGAGGAGGCTACCTTGCTAACATAGCTACAACTAACTCACTTCCTTGAGGGAACTACCTTGCTTGAGTCGATAAACTTTAGACCTTTTTGAAGAAGGCTCTGTTAGTAACATGTTTACCTCCATTGTTGGTAATGTCTTTGGGTTCAAAGCCCTATCTCATTTACTAAGGCTCAACTTTGGAAATCTTTTTTCTCCCCTGATTACTGTTTGCCCTCAGGCGTAATTGTAGAGATTCAACCACAAAAAATCTAAACTTAAAATAAGAATTACAAAATAGTTTGGCTTAAATTGTAATATTGGTAATTCAGCTATATCACCTATCTTAGTCCTCTTTGATTCCCCCAATCACAGATTTTTCATTAAAATTAACATATGATTTCTGTTCAGTCTCAAATGCATCACTGATCAGCAAAATGTAGAATATGAGCACTTAAAAATAATTATAGTAACATATGATCACTAAAATGGCAGAAACTATTAACAACAATAAATATTTAGTTGTTGCTGTTTAGATTAAGATCACTAAGATTTAAGTAACATGTGCAATTTTTTCTATTTATTATTTTCTTTCTTTTGAAGATTAGCATATATCATATAGGCAAGTATGAAAGTAATAGACCTATGACAGTGATTAAAAAAAAATCAGGACAGGATGTGAATGAAGCTGAAAATAGGAATCTACAAACCTCTCAAATATCTCAGATATCAATTAGCCTGAAACAGCAATCTCAGATTGAAATTTGAGAAACTGCATCTCAGATAGCTAACTCGGATGAGCTAAATAAAAAATAAAAAATTATGTCTTGGTTTGGTGTATTCGAGCTACCATACCTTGAAAATTAATTTAGCTAATTTTTTTTATGAAAGGACTGTATCTATAAACCTCTAAGATAAATCAGATAGCAATTAGCCTAAAACAGTTATCTCAGATGGAAATCTGAGAAAGTGCATCTCAGATTGCTAAATTATTTTTTTAAAATTATGTCTTGGTGTATCCGAGATACCATACCTTAAAAATGATCAGGCTATTTTTATTAATTTCGAAGGACAGAAGAATAATTAAGCTATTTTTTTCATTTATAAAAAGGACTATCTATAAACTTTTATGATTTCTCAGATTGCAATTAGCCTTAAACAACTATCTTTTTCTTTTTGATCGATAACAAAAAAACTTATTAAGAAAAGAAAGGGAAAGTACATAACTGGGTAGGTAGTAAGACATTACCCGAAAGCAAAGAAACCTAAAAATCCTTACCCACCCTGGGTGTCATGGCAGCAAAAGAGCAAGACTCCCAATCCCACAGCGAGGAGAGAACTAAGGTGGCGAAAGCAAATTATCCTACTAGACGAGAAAAGCTAGCTAACGCATGACAGGATCCGTGTGTCCCATGGAAGTCCAACTGATAAGCCAATCTCTGTCAGCCTTGATGGCGTACTTGTAAGGCTCACCACTTTTCTGAAGACCCTACTATTTCTCTCCAGCCAAATAGCCTACAACACCACATAGATCGTGATTTGCGACAACTCCCCTTCTATATTAGAGCCTAAAACAGTTATATCAGATGGAAATCTGACAAAGTGCATCTCAGATAGCTAAATAGATTTTTAAAAAGGCTAATTTTTTGTTGTATCCAAGAGATCATAGCTTAAAAATTATGTCTTGGTATATCTCATATTGAAATTATTATTATTTTATTATTATTTTAAATTCAACGAATCAAGCTAAAGCAATTAACATATGACAATGAAAAAAAAAATCCACATAAATTCATAACATCCTTCCATCAAAAATCCTCGTCAATCCTCCACAATCCTCCACAGTGATGCATAAATCTAAAAATTATGCCACACGTCCTTCCATCCATTCACTTTTTATCCATCATAAATTCACCATAAATCCATCATATTAATCCACCATTAGTACTTCCACATATTATAACCGTAGTGAAAAAATGAATTAAAAACTAGCCAATGTTCAAGGCACCTACGCCATGAATGGAGCTTGGGATCCAGGCAAGCCTGGGGTTGGGGTTGCATTTGTGAAGTGCAAACACAACACACAAAAAAATAACAAACCCATCCATCAAAAAGCTGTAGAGCATTCAAACAATAGTTGCAAATTAATTTTTGTATGAAGGACAAGATTACTCGAGGGGAAAGAAATAAGCACTAAGGAAAGTGGGTTGCAGCAACTTGCCAGACTGTCGAGGGTTGAATCTCTATGGAATGTGACATTTACGGCAACAATTGATGCAAAAAATCTTTCAGTCAGATTTATGGTTGTTTGTGTAGTCTCACCACGCGAACAGTTGTGTAGCCTAGGGTTTGATGTTTCAACAGTGGAGCTTGTGCATCTGGGGGTTTACCTGGCTTGGCCTTGATGCATGATCAGGTACACTTTTATGAGATCAGATAACCCCTAGGACCCTACCCAACCTACGTCTATAACATTTTATGTCTATCTCAGGAGGGGCGAGCTCAGCGGGCTTTCTCCTTCAGCCATCACAACCATATATATCCCCTCTGCAAAAGATGCATTTGTATGGACGAATCTTTCTGTAGGAGAACACATATGGAGGGAAAAATAAAAAAAGAAGAAATCGGGAGAAAGAAAACACAAAGGATAAAAAATTAGGGATGTTCTTGCCTGACTTTTCGAGCTTTAGGACTTAACGCGTTACTGACGAGGTGATGCACGAAAATCGCACGCTAACGCTAAGATAGTATAAATCTCGTATGATAGGGGTTAGGGTTTCTCGCTCGTCAATTAAAACAAAAATAAAAAGGATAATTGGGGTAGAAGAAGATCCAAGGAATCACTCCCAGGAAGAAAAGTTGGCCTCACACCAAACCGTACGCGGGAGAAGAATCACTCTTCTAATGAAAACTCATCTCATGTTCTCTAGAATTCGCACATAGCAAAACTCGTAAATTTTATTAATTATCCATTCAATATTCGCATAAGAGATTACAATTTGTATTTTTAAAGAAAAGAAACCATAATAATACAACTAAAAATAAAACTCCTAATTGACCATTAAAACTTTCTAATCTAATAGTCATAATTAATTTCACTACTAATTCCATTTTTTTATTACGCGATCACTTTTGAAGGGTCAAATGATGTCCGATTGACGTGAAATTGGTGTTGTTTGAAAGTTTATCGAAGTAGTTTTCCAACAAGACAAGAATCACACAATTCCGATATGTTTTGATTGACTTATAACCACTTTTCCGATGGTTACGCTGAAAGTTACAAAATTAACAGTCACATATCACATATATGTGTTTGACCCCTAAATAATTCAAATAAGTAAGGTTAAACAACCCATTTATTTAAAAAATCCTAATAAAAAAGGAAACTAAACCTAGATAAAAATGCCTAAAATAACGTGCACATGGGTTTTAACGGGTCTTTTAAAAACCCATTTGCAAGTCCACATTTTCTTTAGATGTCTCCTCTTTATCCGACCATGATCTCGGCATGTAGGCTTTAATTCCGCATCAGGAGGTTTTACGAGGGTCCTGCCTCTTACACCATTTCTCATCGCGGTGTTCCAAAAAGGGACTTAAGACAATTTGATCAAACAAGTTCTCACGTTCAACAAGTGAGAAGTTTGCTAATGTGTTATCTTTTGAGATAAGGAGCATTCAAACGTGCTAATTATGAATATTGTATTGGCAACCATATTATAAGGGCTGTCAATGGATCAGGTTTGGTCTTGTGAACCCAGATTCAAGTTGAACTGATCCTTCCGAATTGATCTGACCTTTGAGTCAGGTTGCGCTTCATGGCCCACCATGAAAGGATAAACTTATAAACCTGGTTGGTTGGTTTGTTCACCCATTGACAATGTTGCATGTAATGAACTACTCTCAACAGAGGGGAGGTTGTTCTTTTCTCCCCATTTAAGTTGCAATCCTTAGAGTAAGAGGAAGTTGTTTTTTTGTTCTCCATTTTCATTTTTTCCCTCCATTTAAGTTGCAATTCTTATTTAGTAGGTTGAACAGCAGTCAAGATTGCATTAAAATTAGGCTTTGTGATTTTATTTTTCTGTTTCACTAACAAATATATGATGTGTAAATGTTTCTCCAGGAGGAGGGCTATGAAGAAATACGTGGTGAAATTGAAATGTTACAGCAATGTAGTCATCCAAACGTGGTCCGGTACCTTGGCAGCTACCAAGGAGAAGAATACCTTTGGGTATGAGCAAAGACGATCTCTTATATTTTAAGTCAATGTCTCGTTTCATCTTTTCTTCAAGGAATTTCCATGTGGCACCTGATATTCTTGTTGAGGCTTCCACTCAATGTTCTTCAAGCCTTATTTATTATATAGCTCCATATATTTCGGCTCAGTGCTCTTTAAAATTATTTCCCAGTCTGTAGGGCATTTGCATACTGAATTGCTGATCAGATAGCATTGAAAAGAACTGCACTAATCATAGCAAGGAATGATTGATAAATGAAACAAGTCTTCCATTTTTTTTCTTTTTTCAAAAAAAGAGACCCAACCCCAGCAACAAAAATGTTACACAAATGAAATTAAAATTTTAACTTTATATAAATAGAATAGTAAATGAATATGCAAATTGCAAAAGTAATGATGCTGTAGGTTCTAATGTGAAAGATCAAATGTGATGCTAAGGAGGTACTGTCCCACATATTAGTTTCCAATATAATCACAATTACCACTTTCCACTCTCTTATGAACCTACATATATGTGATCATGAGTCTAGAAGGATCTAAGGGTTGATGAGAAGTAAGGTTGCTTATTAAAGATTGAGGACGATGGTAAGAAATTAAAAGAGAGGATTAAAGGAGGGAGGGTGCAACGATCAGGAGGAACAAATATATAGGGTTGTAGAAAGGAGAAACGAGGAGGTTATGGAAAATATTATTATTAATACTAATTTATAATCATTATTAGTCATGATAGATTGATCACTAGGGCTGCGCAGAAAACCGACCGAACTGACCCGACCGACCGAAACCGACCGAAATTTCGGTTCTGTTTCGGTTTTAGGGTATATCGGTTCGGTTTTGGTTTTGGAAAAGTGGCTGATTGGATTATCTGTTCGGTTTCGGTTTTGACCTAAAAAACCGGAAACCAAACCAATAAGAAACCAATAATTGGGTATTATTTAGGTGCATAGAAAAATAGGTTTTCCTTTTTAAAAAAAATAATAGAGTTTACCTTAGTAATAGGTATTAGTTTCCTTTTTTACAAATAATAGGTATTATTTGTAAAAAGGAAATTTTACAAATAATAGGGTTCACTTTTTTTTACAACTAATAGGTACTATTTGTAAAAAGGAAATTTTACAGATAATAGGTATTATTTGTAAAATGGAAATCACAAAAATAGGTATTATTTCTAATTTTTTTAAAAAAATTTTACAAATAAAAAAAACTGAGGTTTAGAAACCGAAAACCGATCAAACCGACCTAACCGATAACTATCGGTTCGGTTTTGGCTTGAAAAACTAGAAACCGATAGTTATCGGTTCGGTTTCGATTTAGCATGAAAACCGACCGATAACACCCCTATTGATCACAATGAGAAGTACAGGTACTAGAATAGATCTAGGAGCGAAGCCAAGGATTAAACGAAATTCTCCGAGATAAAAAATGCTCGAATTATAACCTCTCGTGCTAATCAACCTTCATCCTCATTCACCTCTCTTATATATATATATATATATATATATATGAGATGAGATCAGATGCCTCATCCAAGATAGAACTAAAGCTCCAAGATCATTAATAATTTCTACCCACCTAACTTATCACATCCCTAGAAGCCCTTCCACTAGGATTGGTCTTCAACTTATGAGCTATGATTGATGTACCTTCTAGCGAAGTTCTAAATTCTGTGTCAATTTCATTGAATCACTTATCGTGTTGCTCTCTGATTCACCATGTTTAGAAAAATAATTTGCTAAAGTTGGTCCTTATTCTGCGATTATTTGTGACATTTTTCATGAAATCACTCTTTCTTTCTCTGTTGTCAAAAGCTGTGCTTAGGCCCCTGCTTACGGAACATGACCACCTAGGCATAGCCCACTTACACAACCGTCTTGGTCATCATAAGAGGGCATTTAGGGGATCCTATTACGGACCGCTACAAGGTATCAAGTGAGATGATAAACACTGCAATCAAGCGTTACAAATGGTTCATATTATATATATATACTAATCATAGCTATGGGTTGCGATTTAGAGCTTGACCTCAACTTACATGTGCATCAACACTTGAGCTAAGACCCAATTCCTTAGAACCCAAAATTTTCACTCTTTTATAGACTAATCAGAATGAAATAAAATCAAGCCACTATCTCAAAATTATTATTATTATTATTTTTTTAATTATATCAAATTAACTTCATATTTGTTCATTATTGACCGCTAGATGCCTTTAAAATCCAAAAACTCTAAAACTAGTATATCCCTTAACCGTATGATTTACTTTTTTGTTTTTTTGAAACGGTAACAAAGTAAATATATTAAAAATGAAACAAAAAGGAAGTGCATACCTTGGTGGGTAGTAAGAAACTACCCAGGCAAACAAAACCAACCCACCCCCCAATCGCGAAGACAAAGCCCATAAGGAGTTAAGAGTTACAACAGTCCCATAGCATAAGGAAATGCTGAAAACCGTCATTAAACTCAGTCATCTTGACAACATTCCAGCTAACCACCAAGTCTCTAATATCGTGGATGACCAACTTGAAAGGTTTAGCCTTTCGTCTAAACACTCTATTGTTCCTCACCACCCAAATGGCCCAAAAAATTGCCTACAGAGTAAGAGGCCATAAGTCCCTCCTATGATCATCAACCCAATCTCCTTCCACATTTCCATCATTTGGGCCAACCAAAAAGGAAGAACCCATTTGACAGTGAAAATATAGATCTTGTACCAGATGGTTCGCGAAAATGAGCAGTGCAATAGAATATGCGGAACTGATTCCCCCCCCTCATACAGTGCAGGCATTTGTTGCGGACTGGTATGTTTCTTCTAACCAACTGGTCCCGAGTAGGGATTCTCCCCCGAACCACTACCCAAGAGAAGAATTTCACCTTGGGTGGCCTTCTGACCTTCCAGAAACCTGACCACCACCTGGTAGCACTGTGATTTCCTTCTTGATTCAACAAGTAATTGTAGAAAGATTTCACCGAGTAAACCCCCTTATTGGAATGCTTCCATATTCTCCGGTCTGTTGACTCAAAAATTTTGGAAACGGGAACTCTTTCTTCTTCCACTTAACCTAAAAAATCAGATAGAATAAATTAATAGAAGGAATTGGGAAAGGAGGCTCTATTTATAGTTTTTTTTAACAAAACCTACTCTAAATAGGACTTAACATATTTACTCTAAATATGATTTAAAGTCCTAAGTAATGTCAGACACCTAGGTACCTAGAAAACATACTTAGCCACCTAGGTGGCTAGAAAAATATATGTAGCCACCTAGGTGGCTAGAAAACATACTTAGTCACCTAGGTGGCTAGAAAAAATACTTAGCCACCTAGGTGGCTAGAAAACATACTAAGCTATCTAGGTGGCTAGAAAAATATACGTAGCCACTTAGGTGGCTAGAAAACATATTTAGTCACTAAGGTGGTTAGAAAATATACTTAGTCACCTAGGTGGCTAGAAAAATATACTTAGCCACCTAGGTGGCTAAAAAACATACTTAGTCACCTAGGTGGCTAGAAAAATATACGTAGCCACCTAGGTGGATAGAAACATACTTAGCCACCCGGGTGGCTAGAAAAATATACTTAGCCACCTAGGTTGATAGAAAACATACTTAGTCACCTAGGTGGGTAGAAAAATATACTTAGTCACTTAGGTGGCTAGAAAACATACTTAGGTGGCTAGAAAACATACTTAGCCACCTAGGTGGCTAGAAAATATATTTAGTCACCTAAGTGACTAGAAAATATACGTAGCCACCTAGGTGGCTAGAAAAATATATAGCCTCCTAGGTGGTTAGAAAACATACTTAGTCACTTAGGTGGCTAGAAAAAATACTTAGCCACCTAGGTGGCTAGAGAATATACTTAGTCACCTAAGTGGCTAGAAAACATACTTAGCTACCTAGGTGGCTAAAAAAATATTTAGCCACCTAGGTGGTTAGAAAAATATACGTAGCCACCTAGGTGACTAGAAAACATACTTAGTCACCTGGGGGCTAGAAAATATAGTTAGCCACCTAGGCGGCTAGAAAATATACTTAGCTACCTAAGTGGCTAGAAAATATATTTAGTCACCTAGGTGGCTAGAAAACATACTTAGCCATCTAGATGGTTAGAAAAATATACTTAGCCACCTAGGTGGCTAGAAAACATACTTAGTCACCTAGGTGGCTAGAAAAATATACGTAGCCACCTTGGTGACTAGAAAACATACTTAGGCACCTAGGTGGCTAGAAAGCATACTTAGCCACCTAAGTGATTATGAGAAAAGACTTACGTACGCAAGAATGATTTTTTCTCAATCTGCGTAAAGGTAAAAATTTAGGCATCTCTCACAGCCGTTCATTTCATGAAAACTTTACGAGAACCGTAGGATCATAACGCTACCATAAATCTATAAATAGGAGATCCTTCCTCATTATCTGGGGTCGAAAATTCTGACACGAGACCTCTGCCGAAAATATCTCCAACTCTTCTGACAAAAGACTTTAGGGTATCTCCGTGATTCTTTCTTTTCCTTTCTTATTTTATTTTTTTATTTTTAAAAGTTGACGGGAGGAATAAGTTGGGGTTAAGACATTTAGGATAAAAGTTACGACTCTTACCTAAAAGTGATACGCTTAGGATAAGAGTTATGACTCTTATCTAAGTAGAATTTATGGTTGAAATTTGGGATTATGCATTACGACTCGTACCCAATTTCTTGTGTACTTAGAAATAGTTAAGCCATGTGGGTACGACCCTAGGCATAACTCCTAGTACATTCAGATTGCAACCACAAATTTGATATTTATACGGGTTGCAATCACTAACCCAAAGAACGATTCCGGACTATGACATCCGAAATATTCATCTACGACGGCTCATTTACCGAATTTGAATTGTCCCGAAATTAGAGTTTCTCTCGCGGTTCGGATCATCACTCCCTCAAATGAGGGTTTGGACCTCAACCTCGAGATCGAAAATTCTTTCACGGTGTACTTGTTGACTTTTGGTCAAACGATCATAATACAAGATCGTAACGATATCCAACGGTGGATTTATTGCATATTGACTAGATCTTGTGATTTTGGTCAGATCTAACGGTGGACTCATTGACTTTTGGTCAAACGATCATAATGTGAGATCGTAACGAGATCCACAATGGATTTATTACATATTGATCAGATCTTGTGATTCTGGTCAAATCTAACGGTGAAATCGTTGACTTTTGGTCAAACGATCATAATGCGAGATCGTAACGAGATCTAATGGTGGATTTATTGCATATTGACCAGATCTTGTGATTATGGTCAAATCTAACAGTGGATTCGTTGACTTTTGGTCAAACGATTGTAATGCGAGATCGTAACGAGATCCAACGGTGAATTTACCATACATTGACCAAATCTTAGGATATTGGTCAAATTCAATGATAAAATCATTATAAAATAATCAATGATTGCCAAATTTTAAAGAATTTAGCGATATCTAATTCATGATTAGACATTCTATCATTGAAAGTGATAACTCCTTTGATAACCAGTTGCTCGAAGGATGGATTTGGTATTCGAACTCATCTTTGAGACCAGAGAACAAGAATTCGTTTTAAGACTTGTCCACGAATTTCTTGCTCCAGTAATGACTCGTGCTTTTCGATCAGATGGAACCGACTTTTGGAGGAGGGGTTCTCCCATCCGTCGTCCCCTATTTCATATTTCTCAAATCTCTGATGAAGATAGTCTGCTATGCATCTATCTCATGACAGATTGAAGATGTCGATGAAGACTTAGAATTAGAATTTTAGTTTGTTTATTTCAGAGATGTAATTACGTCATTTTTTATTTAGTAGCTTTTAATCAGAGGTATTCAATTTTGATGTAATTAACGGGGAATCGATTGCGATACCCGGAAGTGTAAGGCCCGCCATTTTTAATAAAACTCTCTCCCCACCGATAAAAATAAATAAAAATAAAACCCTCTCCTAGCGAGGGGAAATTTGTTATGATTGATTTGTGTTAGATTCATATCCTACGTAAATTTGTTGTTTACACGGTCCCTATTTATCGAGTTAGGGGCCGTCCCCCTAATAACCGTCATTAGATTCATGAACTCCTCCGTTTCCCAATCTATAAGATTTCGCCGAGTAATCACATTCCAAACCTGGTTCCCTTCTTCCGTTTGCACAAAATTCCTTATAACAACATATATATCGTAGGAAACACAATTTGTAATGATTGTTCCCCTACCCATCTGTCCTTCCCAAATTGAATTTGCCGACCGCCACCCCAACTGTACGTAATTCCATTATGGAATTCGTGGCGACATCCCTTCACCGCTTTCTCCCATGCAAAATCTTGAGTAGAGGTGATAGTAGAATTCCAGAAATCCTCCGAAATCCCATATTTATTCGTCACCACTTGCCACCACAGTTTGTCTCTTTCTCTTTCTTCACCAATCCTCCAAAGCCATTTGGCAAGAAGAGCTTTATTCACCAGCCGTAATCTTCTAATTTCCAATCCCCCATCTTCCCTACTCTGACAACACTCCCCCCAATTGACAAGGTGCAACTTCTTACAGTCACCACTTCCTTTCCATAGAAAATCTCGAACAATCTTTTCCAATTTCTTCGTTATACTAACTGGAGCCAGGAAAATAGACATCATGAACACCGGAATGGACTCGAAAGTAGACTTTATCAGAGTTAACCTCCCCCCGTTGCTGAGCAACTTACTTTTCCACGTAGCCAACGTTTTTTGAAACCTCTGGACCACCACGTCCCAACTTTTGGCTCTACACCTCCCGAAACCCAAAGGGATTCCAAGGTACATAATCGGCAACTTGTCTTCCATACACCCAATTTCCATCACCACACGATCCATATCCTCATTCGGCATGTTGATTCCCACCAGGCTAGACTTATGCAAATTGATTCTCTGACCTGACACCCCTTCAATGATAACTAGCAGATCAGTAACAACTTTCACTTCCAGCACCCCACGACTTCCATTGCAAAAGGCCATCGTATCATCGGCGTATTGTAGGTGAGTGATAGCTGGACCATTTTAAATCTTCAGCCTTCTTAAACAATCTGTGCAATGCCTCCCCTACGCAGTTGAACAACATAGGTGACCTCGGATCTCCCTGCCTTAGCCCCCTCTTACTCCTAAAATATCCATGCGAAATCCCGTTGTTCAGAACAGAGAATCGAACTGACGCATAACACCCGTCATCCATTTCCTCCAAACCACTCCAAACCCCATTCTATAGAGAACATAATCAAGAAATTCCTACTGGACCCTATCGTAGGCCTTTTCCATATCTATTTTGAAAATCCATCCCATCTTCTTCTGCTTTTGCACAGAATCAATAGTTTCGACCGGCACTACCGCAATGCCCATCAATTGTCTACCCAGAATAAAAGCCCCTTGGGCATTAGCGATGAGTGTACTGATGACTCCCTTGAGGCGATTAGCGAACACTTTCGCCACAATTTTGTAAGCACACCTGGTGAGGCTGATCGGTTTGAAATCCGAGATATTGGTAGCCCCTACACACTTCCAAATTAGAGCAATGGACGCAGAATTTATGCTCTTGGCCAAGCTACCCGGCACGTGAAACTCACTCAAAAATGCCATAAAGTCGGCTCCCTTTCTGTATCTCCGCCTTTGACATTTGCTTCCCTCTTTCAAGAATATCGCGATAAATCTTTAGAAAACCTTTACGGTTGTCATTGAACGAAACTCCCAAAGCATTTCCCAACCTAATCAATCTTTCCCCGTCAAGTACCATCTGATCGTCATTCGTGGACTGATTGGAATCGCCTTCGAATACTGCTCAATAGTATCAGAATCATCTGGCCCTTTCTCGTTAGAATCCTTCCTTAGCTTCTCTTTTGGTGTTTTGCACGATGGGGTCTTTTGTTTGCATTCGAACCTGCACGAATTCCTGCTACATCTGCACTCAACATTAGAAATACAAGGTTTAAGCCCCGACCCAAAAGACCCAGAGTGTTTAGCTAAATCAGCATAGGACGAAACCCCAAACCCGACCCATAACCATTATGGGGCACAACCACCTCAGGGCACATGTTGCAGATGGAGTCCACAAAACCCGCACATCCTTCCACCCCTACAGATTCACTGCTACCCGTGTTACTAACATGGGTTCTTGAGACGGCGTCGCCTTGGCTTTTCACATTTCCCCAAATTCTGCCACCCTTCCATCATGACACTGTCATCCGGTCCTTGAAGACGATTCTCTGGGATCCGCGGTTTACTTTGCATGCCTAACTCCGACGGTCGATGAGCCCTCACACTCCCCCTTCCCTATCATTAATAAGCAATTCCCTTTCATTAATTCCCGCCGTTGTCCAATCCGTCATGTCCTCCCCTTTCGTACTCGCTCCCTCCATATCATCTGTTCTGCCACCATGTGTGGCCGTTTAAGGGGAAGTGATTGTGACATTCTCCTTGGTAGAAGCATCAACCCTACTTTGCTTCTTCCTGCAATAACTCCCGTCAGTCCTTACAGCTATCTATGCGGATGAGATTGACTGTTGAATCTGAGCCGTCCGATCACCTGACGCCTCCCTATAAAGCAGCCCCTTGTCTTTTTGTCGTCTAGTCTGTTGTTGTTGACCCTCTAGAAACACTAAATTTCATCGGTTTATCACCCTTTTTGCCTTTCGGTCCATTTCGAGATGCCACGATGACCCGTTCGAGCGGTGGGTCCCCCCAACGGTGCGATCTGTTATCGCAGCTGTGTGCCTGCACTGTTGGATCCTGACCTGCGCGCATTGGAGTACTGGGAGCTCCGTTGTCTTCTTGCTTTCCCATTTCCCATCAACCCCCCCTTCTCGCAAGTAACTTCCCTCTGACCGTCGATCCATGTATATCACCGTACCCAATCCTACCGGTTCATATTTCGCGGTGATTAGCAACCGCTACTTGTTTACACCTATCCAGTTCAATCCAGCACCTATACCGGCTATCGTTGACCAAGACATCTCCCCACCTCGGTATGTGGGTGGCGTCGGCGATGTGCACAACAATCTTGGTGTTAATGGATATCCTCTCCAGCACAAAAATCTCGCACCCTCGGCCGATAACACTTAGGACCTCGTTGGTCCAGGTAGGGGGGGGGGTGTAATCTGTATATACGAAATAAGCCGTTTTCTTCCTTTTGAACGGAGGTTCTGTACATATCCTCCTCCCACCTAAAGAAGCTAACCCCATATCGAACAACGCCTACCTTGTCCAGAATCTCTACAGCCATCGTATGCTCGTCTGAGAAAGCAAGAATGAAGATGCCTTTTTTTTTAATCTTTGAAACAAGAAGTCCCTCTTTGTAACCCAAGCATCATCAGTAAATGCTCTTTAATATCAATGCAAATAAACATGTGGTTATCTACTCAAAAGAGGACTCACCTTTCTCGATTTTTAGCTTTATTAGCTTCATAAATATCACCTGATACCGCAAAAGAGAAGTTATCAAGCTTTGACTTAAGAACTCCCGTGGCCATTGGATGAACGGGATCAAGAGCTGCCTTGCCAACTACCCCCTGACGTAAAATCTCCCTCTTTTTTGGCATAGCATATTCCCCGATCTGATCTCCGGTAGCATAGGCCCGAGGTTTAAAGAACTAGTTGGCCCTTTTTGTATTTTTTACCAGCAATTTTCCAACCGTTGTTTAAATCTCTTGCTTGTTGCTGTGTGATAACCATTTGATTAGCCAGGCCCACCTTACCTCCATTAAAGGAGTTAACGTTAAGACAGTTAGAAATAAAAACTCCTGTGCTCCAATGGGCGTTGCACCCCCGAGAATGACATCAAATCCTCCTTTTGAAATTAAGATTTCCACATCCATTGCACATCCAATCTCCCTTCTGGATCACCACTGGAACAACATTTTTACCTTTAGAGAGATGGGGTCTGGGACCTCCTGGAATCCTCCATCCAAATTGAACCGCGCTGGAATCTCGACCGTACGTCATGCTGCCATGCCCACCAGACTTCCACAAACGCTGCACACCTCCACCACTCTCTCCATTTGTCCACCACTCCTGTCGCCCTTCCACTCTTTCCATTCGGTATGCATGCACACGATAGTTACCGTATATAAGTGATAAAAAAATCAGGTCATTACAATAACAACGCTCTATACTTATTTTTGTTTTTCTCTGTTTAATTTTTTTTTTTTTTTGATCGGTAAAAGCAAAATTATATTGAAAAGCCAGCAAGATGCTGGAAAGAACAATACAAGGGAGCGGCCAACACATTTGAGCCGCGAAACCAGTCAAGAAAAGAGAGTACAACAGAAATCAAAAGACAAAACACAACCCCTCGTGTCAACATCGGCCCGATCAGGAAACTACCCCGGGTCCCAAGGTTCTAAAGACTCCTCAGCACCTGCAGGGACCCAAAGAGCGACCAGGTCTAAAGCTGCCTTCACAATACACCCCACAGGTTTCTTCTTCTTTTCGAAAATTCGGAAGTTTCTTTCTCTCCAAATGCTCCAGATGACAGCGAAGAACGACACTCTCCAACTGTTCCCAGTTCTGCCATCCATGTTGGCAGCGGCCCGAGTAAGAAACATCTCATACGGCATATTAGATATGGCCCAATTCATCTTGAATAGGTTTAGCACTATGCCCCAGATCTCGGAAGCGACCTGTTTAATTTATTACTTGTTGCTTGCTAGTTGCGAGTTGTTACTTTATGCTTTCAACCTAAAATTTTCCATGATGATTGATATTAAATGAGTAAATAATCATGTTTTTATGATTATTTGTTATTCACACATTTATCATAATAATATATCCTCTATAAATTACTGTAATACCTAAAAAAACTAATTGCAATATTACTAGACCTGGCGCATTGAACGACTGTGCTTCATTTTTTTGATTATATAAGTTCAAAATATTAATTTCCCCTTTTAATGTATTTTTCATTTGGTAGAAGTGCGGAGCTTACAATGTATGTTTTGTCAGATAGTAATGGAGTATTGCGGAGGTGGAAGTGTAGCTGACTTGATGAACATTATTGAGGAGCCTTTAGAGGAGCATCAAATAGCATACATTTGTAGAGAATCTTTGAAGGTATGGCATCTTTTTATGTACTCTCTGAAATCATCATACAAATGGGGAAAACATAGATATATGACTAGATACCAAGTTCTGTATGGGTATCAATGAAGATCTTGATTGATATATTTATGGAAGTTTGGAATAGGGAAACTGGAAAACATAATTCTTGTTGAACACATCTATGCAAGAGCTTTTGTAAACCCTAATTCTTCTCTGTATGGATTCTACACTACATACATAAAGTAGATTATTCAAAAGAAGGGGGGAAATTCATTGTTTTTTCAAAAAACATGGTTGAGTTTTTACCATTCTTTGGACGCAATTTGATGGCTGTAGGGACTATAGAGATCTGACTTGAATCCCAATAAGCTTACAAAGCTCTCAAGCATTGGCGTAAATTGATAGTTACTGTTTATAGTATAGCTCATCTATGATCTCTATTGATTGTGGTGTGGATTAAAATTTTATTGTAATTTTAAATGTAGGGTCTATCATATTTGCACTCAATTTTCAAGGTCCATAGAGACATCAAGGGTGGTAATATCTTGCTTACGGAACAGGGAGAGGTAAAGTTGGGTGAGTACATTAAAAATATACATATAACATTGTATTCATCAAAGAAATTTCTTATCGTACTCACTGATTTCACTTAGTGCTTTCTTATTGGTAGTGGCCACTAATTTTTGGGTATACAACGGGGCTGAGAGTCAGATCCATGATTATTGGAGTTGGATGTGGATTTCGAGTGACGGTATTGGTAGGCTGTATTGCTAATAGGAGTGAGAGATTTCTAGCACCAATAGTAGGATTTGGAGGTGTGAATGTGAAAAAATATACTGGAAAGGCCTACAGCCATTCCTAGATAGTTGAAAGAAATATTAACTGACAAACAGTGCTTGTTCCAATCGTGAATGCAGCGTGAGATGCCTAACATACAAATTTGACAACAAATACACACATTCATGCGCACCCACATTTTCCCCAAAGTTGATGTTGGAGAAATATGACTCTACAACAACTGACCATATGTTTTGGTAAGGTGGGCCTAACGTTCTATTAACGTCTTCTATAAGGGCCCCATTCATATAATTCTTCATCGGGTAGTTATTTATTTATTTATATTGTTATTATTATTATTATTAATTTTTTCTTTTCATTAAAAGCCAAAATAGTATAGAAAAATAGAGACACAAAGCAACATAGCGAGGAGCTTTCACTAGGACGGACTGAAAAAACCGAAAACACAAAAGAGACAAAACAAAGAGACCCTAGAGCCGGGACAGCTTGAAACCAAAAATACGAGCAGCAGGGCAGAAACCACCCCTCAGGCACCTCGAGAAGCCCTCTAGAAAGTAACTACCCAGCCGCCAAAACATCCCATCAATCCTGAATATGTCCTCCCCACATCTCTTGCCTTTCCCCTCCCTTAGTCCCGAACCATTACACATATGGTCAATAGCGAGCTTGACTACCATTTTTACATGATTATGTATATCGCGGGAAACACTTTGATTTATTCCCAACCACAAGGCACACCACACAGCTGTAATTGTGACTCCCAAGATTTTTCATCAGCCTGAAGAAACAAAAAGCTTTCCAACTGCGTACATATTCCATACATCCTTCAGGCATACACCCTAAAACCCCCCAACACCCTTGAAAACCAGCCCCAAACCTCCTTAGGGAAAGAGCAGTGCCGAAATAGGTGTTTGGCCTTTTCTTCTTCTCACACCCACATAGGACGCAAATGTTCTGAAATTCATACCTCGTCTATTCAGCTGGTCAATTGTAGGCACCTTTCCTCAAGCGTCTGTCCCAGCAAGAAAAGCTATCCTATGGGCCTCTGTCTTCCAAATCCCATTCCAACTCTTATCCACCTCATTCTTATCGTGCAACATGTTGTTGTAGGATTGAACTTCTTCTGGGTTTTAAAATTCATATATTAGTTCTCCGAGTATTCAGAGTAGTTTCTTGAAGACAAGATAAGAGATTTAGAAACTTCTCTTCTTCGTCCCTAATATTCCTTTTAAGCTGAATATTCCACCAACAATTTTCCCCAGAGCCGTTGACAATCTCAACCACCAAAGCATTTTTATTTGCCACTATCTGTTAAACATCTCTATATCTATGTGCCAATACTTGTTCCCACCCACAAATCATGGCCGAAAGAGATTTTGTTACTCCCCCAGCTATTTCTAATATGAGAAAAAAATTGCTCATTCACCGAACAAACTCCCCTCCACCAAGCCAAAGTTGTTCCCTTGGAATTCCTGATACTGAGCTTATGATTGGTAGCCGCGCATAAGCTCAGTGATGCATAAAGTCTTTTTTGTACATTACAAAATCTGCTACAGTTAGAAGCAGATGGATTACATGCTGAGTGGACCCCTTTCCTTGACGCACCAAACCAACTTCTCATCTATTATCATTCCCTCCATATTTTCCCTGATTGACTTTGACCTAGAAAGCCTGTCTTTCTTCCCCTATTCTCTGCAGCCACTTACATAGGAGTGCCAAATTAACACGTTTGAGATCTCTTATACCCACTTCACCCTCTTCTTTCATGAGCGTGCAAGTAGCCCAGTTTACCAGATAGAACTTTTTATATATCACCCCTCCCTTAATTCACTCCAGGTTTTCAATTACCGCAACGGGCATTTAAACGAACACATAATAAAGACTGGCAAGTTAGATAGAGTTGCTTTGAGGAGCGTCAACCTTCCTCCAATAGACAGCAAATCACCATTCTGGATAGCCATTCTTTTCTCTACTCTTTCAACAAGCGACGCACAGGGCTCTATCCTGTTACCAATACAAGGAGGAAGACCCAGATATGAAGATGGGAGCTTATCCCAGCCGCAACCAATGGTTCTAGCTATCTCCACCATGTCACCATCCTCGGTTCTGATTTCCAGTATCTGTCTTCCCAAAGTTTCCTTTATGCACGGAAACTGTCTCATAAAATTTGAGAGTTGCTTTAATGTACCAAGCCTCCTCATTATTTGCTCCATAACAAAATCTCAGTGTCATCCGAATATTGAAGGTGTGAGACAACTGGTCCTTCTCTAGCCACTCTGAAACCATTCATATACTGCAGATTAGTAGCTTCCCTGATAAGACTACTTATTGCCCTGAAACTCTTTATATATATATATATATATATATATATAGAGAGAGAGAGAGAGAGAGAGAGAGAGAGAGAGAGAGAGAGAGAGAGAGAGAGGACCGGGACTATGGGTTCAAACTCACCTGGAGGGGCTGGGTTAGAGTCAGTTGGAGGCCATGTTGCATCCATTCGAGGTATCGGTTTCTACAGAAACTTTGCCAAGGACGATCAGAGGCTACCCAAAATATTTGGGCATGATCCGATGCATATACACCGTCCAAACTGTGGTCAAAGGGGGGAAAATTCAATGCACTAGGAAGTGTGGGTGGTGCCCAAACTTTGACCACAGTATTAAACACTGAACAGACTTTTTTTTTGAATTATTTTATAGATCACATGGCACATGATCCCAAAACGGGTGTTGTTTTGGAATCACGTGGCATGTGATATGAGGTTCTAACCCACCATTCCCATTTTCCATAGGGTTGGGAGGGAAGGGGTGGGGGGTGGAGGGGGGGGGGCGCGGGTCGGAGTAGATTTAATGTAATATGTGAAGTGTTGATGAATGATGAGTGATGTGAGTGGTCTGAATTTGGGCTAGATGTGGTGTCAATTTGTAGATATTAGATTGGTATGTAATCCATGGAGTATTAATGAACTGTCATCGTTCTGGTAGATGAGTTGTCAATGGGGATATTAGATCAATATGTAATATGTTGAGGATTGATGACCTGTCCGTGTTTTGGTCGATGAGCTTTCAATGTCATGGATATGAGAGCTTGCACATTGCGTTGATGTAATAATATGTTTTGTTATGTTTACAGGTTTGCACATGTGTATTGGAAATTTTTTATCATTTGTGTATGAGAATGGTTTTGATAAAGACCATGTTTTGATAAAGTAATAATTAAGAAAAATAAGAATGGCCATTGTAAGGCTTAGAAGTGTGAATGAGCATGGATATTTTAAGGGAATTGAATTTTAAGGGATTCATCATACACAAAGTAAGTTACTGATGTACCAAATTATTAATGCAGTCGAAAAAAGACGCTGGCGTTGATGGGGCTGATTTTGTGACAAAAAACCAACAATAAGGGGTTGCTTCACACAACTCCAACTATCATAGTCAAGAAGAATACCTTCATGGTTCTTGGGTCTCTAAATGAATTTCATCAATTAAAAACTAAAACCTACATTATATGAGGCCTCTTATAATTTTGTGGCCATTTTTCCTTCTTTCTTCTGTACCTTGAATCCTATCCAGATTGCCTCTCATGTCTCCGACTTTCTTTTAGTATAACTTTCTTCTAGTTCGACCTCAAACTTTCTTCTAGTATAACTTCCCTGCTAAACGTTTGATGATTTTACCTTTTCGACATCTATGGACAGGGTTCCACTTCTTTGACAAGGACTGGCATGGTTTTCTATGGTATGAACACCGGTGAAATGATACCCAAATGCCTACTTACATCGGATCATTAATCAACCTTCTCCGTCACTGTTGCATATGTCGTACATAGGCTCTTCGTAGACAGCACTTTGTGAACAAAGATGTTGCTTTGCCATACCCATTTATTTGGTGATTGAAAGGAGTTCCCTCTGATACCCAATCATAGTCCGAAAGAGAGCGACTTTGATGGGGTTGGTTTGGCGACCAAAAAACCAACGAAAAAGCGGTTGCTTCACACAACCGTTGAATATAACAGTCAATAAAGAGGATTCACCATTCTCGGAGGTTCTAAAAAATCTCTCTAAATAAACTTCATTAATTTAAAGCTGGATCTTACATTGTAATGTGACTTTTTAAAATTTTGTACACATATTTTCCTTCTCCTTTCTTCTATATCTCGCATCCTGACTTGATTGTCTGCCCATGTCTCCAGTTTCTTTCATCTCTTTTTTACACCAGATCTTGTCACTTCTGATATCTGACATGTGGGATTGCATCCGCTACTAATTTAAAAAACTAAAAAATAAAATTTGTCTGGCCCACTGTTACCGGGTTCACGAGTTCATTTGGTTTGAATTAAGGTTCGTAATTTGCTGTTGGCATTTATCTAGTAAATCTAGTTTGCTGGGAGTCGGATGAGTTTTGAATGAAAATATTATATATCTACAATGAATGTTGATTTCTATAGCAAGTAAATTCTTTATAACTTGTTGGTTAAGTCTATGACTTTTAAAAATGAAACCTAGATTCAAATCCTTTTACCAACATTACCATATTTGAAAAAAGCACTTAAGTAAAGGCCAAGTTGAACCGAACCAGACCGTGAACTAGTTCACTAACCAAACCAAGTTAGAGTGAAGCTAATAATGTGCAAAATTCAAACTTCAAATAGTATACCACCTTCAAATACCAATCCAAAAATTTAAAAGTAAAAAAGGTTGAATACTTTAATTTTAAATCTAAATATTGAAGAACCAATAACAGGGTATGAAGAATTGAAACAATAAGCACAAATAACTAATAAACAATCTAGTTACATTAATTCATGTTTGTGTGTAGTAACTATTTATAAGAAAATAAATCAAAACCAAATATTTTAGAAGAGAGCAGTGAAAAGGGCAGAATAGTTGACTGGAGGAAAGAGAGAAAAATCCAAACGCATATGCTACGTAATCTAATTTTTAGGTTTGGTATATCTTTAAAGGTTCCTCTGCTACCATTAAAAAATATGCCCTACACTACTTTGAAAAGTCTTATTTTTTGTGTTTAAGAGGAATAACATTTTCTAGGACCCCTAAATATCCTTAAAAAATTATTGGTGATCTTGATAGTTTTTAAGGTAGGAGATAATAATTGAAGAGATGAGGATTATTTGATTCACCAAAATTTTCTTAAGCAGTTCTTATTTTTTTCAAGCAAAAAGAAAAAAAGCAAACAAACACGCATCACTGAACTTTGATGAGTCACTCAGTTGTCTCAAGGAAGTCACAGGAGTCACCATGGTGACTTGACTGACTACTTGACTTGGGACATCGTCTACTTGACTTGGTTCCCATATATGGGAATTGATTCGGCTCAATTAAAATCTCAAATTCATTGATAGTCAATTATTGGTAATAACTTTCACTACCGGTGTGTGTGGTTCACAGTTCACACCTTCTATCCCTATTTTAATTTTTAGTATGATGTTTATTATTTGCTTGTTCTTCAAGATGGATACATGCCAAAGAGTTAAATTTTTGTAACTCTGTGTTGACATTTTTTGAATGTGGTGCAATTGTGTGTTGTATGAACTTACTGATTTGAGAAATATTTTATTATTGTGGTGATAATGTATGAACAGGTGATTTTGGAGTTGCTGCTCAGCTTACCAGGACCATGTCAAAACGCAACACGGTATACTTTTTTATTAATATGAATGGGCTTTAATGTTAAAACCAATTCTTGTTTCTCAATTTTCTTTCGCAAGACTTCAAATTTTTTCTTTCAGTCTAGAATGTTAGTAAACATTATTTCGCAAGACCAGTAATGTGAAACCTCATACATAACACTAATCTATGGCATGAATAACAACATAGAAGCTTATGTAGTCAACGTAAACTAGTTTCTATGTGTGAGACTAGCTTTTTTTGGTAACATTAATATATTAAAATAATTGGTACGCCATATGTATATTTCTTACCTTTTAGAATATTATGGGTAAATCCAGATCTAGGGATTTGGAATAGGAGTTGTAAAATCTGAGAATAGGAACATAGATCAATGTTTGAAGGATGTTTAGGTGAAGAAACAGTTCAAAAAAGCAATTCAATATAAAATGGTGGAGGGCACAACAATTAGGTTTGGTAAGGATTTGTGGTGTGTCGACAATATTCCTCTATTCCATTGTTTTAGCTAAGGAGGTGCAAACGGGTTGGGAAGACCAAGTCTGGAGTTTAGAATTGGTCTCAATGGGTGATGTCTGAGTCTAAATCGTAGACAAGCTTCATCATCATCATCATCATCATCATTGCCTTATCCCATGTATTTGGGGTTTTGCTCTTATTCTTTTTCTACTCATTCTTGTTCAAGGCTAAACTCTTTCTTACCTGCAATATGTCGTGTCATTGCTCACTACTCCCCAAGTTTTTGTTGGTCTTCCCCTTCTCCTACTACCTTGTGTTTGTAACATTCTTATCTGTTTTTTTTTTTCAGTCCTTCACGGGCTGTTTCTACTCTCCGGTTGACATGCCCAATGTCCCCAAACCATCTCAACTACTCTAAAATAATGTCCCTTCAATTGAAACATTGATTATGCATATAACATAACATAGCATAACATAATTGTAGGACTTGGACCCAACCTGATTATATTCAACTTGGACCCAACCTGATTATATTCTTTTGATCGTTAATAAGCAATTTTATTAGAGAACAAAAGAGAAGGTACAACGAAATAAGTACTTAGTGAGGTACTTACGAACTGGTGACCCACGTCAAAGAGGAAGCAAACACAATGATCACACCATAAACCTATAAACAAAGGGCAGGCGATTCCGATTCCCCATCCCAGAAACAGAGGACATACGCTGCATTTCTAAACTGCCCCGTACATATGAAAGGGATCAGGCCTTGAATCACTTATCTCAAATTCCCCAGCATATTATATTACTCTTCAGCAATGACGTCTTTCAAAGCAGTCCCAAACATCTTATTCATCGCTACCCAGGAAACTGAGGCAAGAATATAATCTTTAGCAGCTACGATAAAACAAAGAAAAGTTAAATCTCTAACAACTTCCCCAACCATAACAATAGGCCTTCTAATCCCATGAAACACCCTGTTGTTCCTTTCTACACAGATTCCTCATGACAATCATATGAGCAGTTTACCAGGCACTTTATCAGTCCTAACATCAACTCTATCCCACAAAATCAACATCTCAAAACACTTTATAAAGAAACGGCAGCTGGCCCCAAAGAATTTGACTGTACTCCAGACGCTACTGGCAGTCTCCAATGTATGAGCAGATGATTGACTTTTTCTCTACCATCACTCATCTGGTTCCAGTCTCATACCCCTTTTAATTAGCTGGTCAATCTTTAGAATCTTACCCCAAGCAATAGTCCAAGCGGAAAACAACACCCTAAGCAGAGCACATCCTTTCCTATATGACTGATCACTTGCGCGCAAGGACGACACAGAAACTGGTATAATTAATTGAGAAATTTCCTTTCTTCCCAAGCGTCCTAATCTTCTATCATCCCCTTCACCATTTGGAGAAAGCTTATACAATAGGTTAAGAAGTTCAGCAAATAGCCCATTCTCCTCATCTTTCGAGTGGCTGATTCTGATGTGCCAATTTATATTTTCAGCAACACTACCCACCTCCCCTTTTTGCGGCCATGTGATAAAGGAGGCCGAATTCCTCAAAAAGAGGTGTGTACCTGACTCAGACATCCTCCCAAAATCTGATTAAGTCCCCAGTACCCCATACATTTATCTAATTTTTCTTTCAACAGTACAGGCACCCCCTCGATCAAGTCGAATCTCTGTGACTTCTTGTAGCAATTTCCCAACCATTTTTAGCCACTATATTTAACAACCCAGCACTTGGACCCAGAAATCCCCAACATCTCCCCCCCCTCTCCTCGTCCACCACTTCACAAAAGTGGAATACTCGCTTCTGTTAGCCTCCTATTCGCAAGGCCCCCCTTTTCCTTCTTAGCAAGGTTGTCACGACGTTGCCATGGATCTTTATCGCTATGGTGATGCCATGACATCTCTGCATAATATTCCGCTAGCTATTGGGCTCTTATGGCGTTTTCTGCCTTTAAAGGCTATAGAATTGCGATGGCGAGGCTATAGTGTCGCCTTAACTACCATGCTCCTTAGACATAGGACATACATGCCAATCAACCAGGTGGAACTGTCTAGATTCTCCTTTGCCTTCCCACAAGAAATTCCATTCGATTTGCTCTTTTTTCTCAACCATGGCTATTGGACATCGTAACTTGGAGAAATGCAAGTTGGACATAGTAGCCTTAATGAGGGTTAGTCTACCTCTCACCGATAATAGGTTCCCTCTTTATGAATCAAGCTTCCACTCAACCTTTTGAACCATTGGATCCCATAAGGCAGAACTAGGCTTCCCCACATATTGGGTTAGTCTCCCTCTTAACTCAACCCTCTGAACCATTGGATCCCATAAGGCAGGGCTTCCCCACATATTGTTGTAGCTCCAGATAAGTCGATTGAAGGGATTCCCAACTACGAGCAATTGAGGATGCAAGCTCAGCCAGCTTAGGGCCATCAATCTGAACATCAATTAATGATGTTTTACTTAGGTTCACTCATAGACCTGGCTTTATGACATCTGAGAATATCTTTCACATTCCACAATTCGTCACGAGAAGCCCCACAAAGAATCATAGTATCATCTGCTTACTGCAGGTGCATGATGAAAGTACCATTTCTAGCAATTCAAAACCCTAGAACAGATAAAAAAAATCATCTAACAGATTCGTCTCTACCCCCTTTTGTAAGAGTCTACCCAGTGCTTCTCTACCATAATTGTCAAATCGTGTATTGTTTTCTGAAATTTGTATCATGGATCGGATCATAGTGCATATCGTAAGATACAGTTAAAGTTTTATAAATAAATAGAGAATAGGGAAATATATACAAATATATATAATTAATGATTTATGTTAATATATACAAAAAAATTGAAAAAATAAATATATAATGATTTGTGTTAGTTCCCTTGAAATACTGTGTAAAAGATGTCCATTCCATCCTATGAAACGTTGGACATTAGAATCTAGTTCAAATTAAATTAAAAAAATAGGATATTTCATTGGTTAAAATTCATAAAGTATATGCAAAAATTCGTCGTAGCATAAACTCATGGAAGTTTCTAATTACCCCATCATCCAAAAAGAAACCATACGGCATATAGCTCCATAATTGTTTCTTGACATTGTATGACCCCCAAAAAAATTTCAACAAAGGTAAAGTCTCAAGTCTCCATTCTTCATTTTCATCATAAGTTGCATCCTCCTCACTTTCTTTTCCTCCTGCTCTTCTATGACCTCTTCAAAATTTGAGGTATCCTTTTCCTCAGTACCTTCTTCTTGCCTTCGCTGGTTGTCTTATTTGTCCTATTCAACTTCCTTGGCACTGCAAAGAATTGAGATTTTATAAGTTAACATTTATGAAAAAAATATGATATAAATAATTTAATATATAACAAACATATAATGATATAAAATACATTATGTGAAATACATATAAATTATAAAATACAAGTACATAATATGAACCTCATTTCCTTTTACAACTATTTTCCCATTCTTCTATTTCAAAATATTCATGGATCCATCCACGAAGTATCTTCTGGGAAGCATGGGTTTTCTTTTCCCGTGATCCATTAGTCGTTGGAGTCCATATCCAATAAACAAATAGCATCATATGACCTTTCAGTCTCTTACCTCATTCGATGCCTAGCTTTCAACTGAAATTCATAAACACTAGTGCATTAGAATTTTGTTGGTATGATTTCTTCTTTAGAATGCACCTACATTAAATTCAATGATTCTTAAACAAGCTATAAACAAATTTCAGACTAATTAAATCCTAATTACAAAAATGTGAAGTTATAAATTGATAGCTTATTAATCAATTGTATTCCAATTCTTTTCACATCCAGTGGCATTACAAGTGGGGCTTAATATACGAATGACTAATCTTTGAAAATCTTTGCACCCACCTCCAAAATTGCCTAATATACAAATGACTAATCTTTGAAAATCTTTGCACCCACCTCCAAAATTCTTTCACCAAAATGCTTTGGCATAAATCAGTGTATAAGAATATGTCATTCTTATTAAAAAAATGTCATAAAGAATTACCTGGTTGTTTCTCCCTTTGTGATAATTGTCATGTCATAACCAAAGAGTCCTTTTACTTAATTTTTTTTTTCTAACTGTGTAACGATGTCTTTCTAAAAAAGGTCGTTGGACACATTCTTTGGATTGTCTAATTGATGTAGGAACCACCAACTTAAGGGAGATATTCAAATAAATTGTTTCCAATATAAATCAAATAAGGATTCAAATGCCAACCAACAAAGGCAAGAAGAAGGTACTGCTTATAAATTGACCCCAAAGAACTGCTGAGTTTGTTATATGAACCTGCAGGAAATCTTTCTGTTATACAAACCTTCGTTAAAGACTCGCTTCCTCCGATGCTGATCAGCTGCGAGTTTGTACCCCATTGTGCTCTTTTCAATTTGGCGACGAACCCGTTCATGGACCACCTTGATGTTGTTAGTTAACTCTTCGACTTCACGACTAGGCTTCCTTAACACTGGTCTGGGAATTAAGTTGACCACATTCGTTGGATTTGCTCCATACACTATTTCAAATGGGCTCATCTTAGTAGTGCGATTTGGTGATCTGTTAAAAGCAAATTCAGCATGCGGCAAGGCCGCATCCCACGGTCGAGGCTTATTGTCAACAAGACACGCCTATATAATCAAACCCCCATTCACTACTTCAGTTTGGTGCCCAATTGTTTCCACAAAGTTCTCCAGAAATGACTAATGAACTTGCTATCACAGTCTAATGTTGTGCTCTTCGGGACTCCATGTAGTCTGACGAAATGGCTAAAATAGAGTCGAGCTATTTGATGCAGCGTGTGTTTTCTTTTACATGGAATAAAATGCGCTATTTTAGAAAACCGATCAACAACTACAAATATAGAATCATTACCTCTTTGAGTGCGCGGTAAACCAATGACAAAATCCATACTAACATCCTCCCAAGGTGCTCATGGAATGGGAAGTGGCATGTATAACCCCACATTTCGTTGTTGACACTTTGCCATTTGACAAGTGTGACACTTTTCCACATAACGTGCTACATCTCTATGCATCCTCAGCAAATAAAAGTTATTGCTCCTCATGAACCAGCATGAATTTCTGCAATGATGAGTGTTTGGCACACATAATTTGACTCCCCGGAATAAAAACCCATCATGCAAAGTGTGGTCCCCTTGCTGTCCACTTGCCAAACCAGACCATATAGATTCAAAATCTTTGTCATCTGCATACAACTCGCAAAAAGAATCATGTACCCCAGCTTCACAAGAATTATGTACTCCAGCTTTATGCTTCAGTGACAAGTTGAATTCTTGTAAAAATGTCACCCATTTTGCATGTCTTCTATTCAATTTTCGTGACCATTCAAATGCTTCAAAGCCTCATGACCAGAACAGATCACCAATTCCCGTTACACTAGATAATCCCTCCAGTGCTTCAATGGTTGAACAATACCCAAAAATTTTAGGTTATATGTCGAATATTATGTACTTGCTTTGCCAAGCTTTTCATATAAAATGCAATTAGTCTTCCTTCTTGACTCAAAACGGCCCCAGTGCCTATACGTGAGCATCACAGTCCACTTGAAACACTTTCTCAAAATCTGTTAATGCAAGGACAGGTGTTTCGGTCAACTCACTTCTAATCTCATCAAAGCTCTTTTGTGCTGCTATGGTTCAAGTAAATTGTCCCTTCTTCAAGCAATCAGTCAATGGTTCTGCAACGGTGCTGAAATTTTGAATGAATCGGCGGTAAAATGTTGCCAATTTAAGAAAACTTCGTATCTCATGGACGATGAGAGGCTTAGGGAAATAGTGAATGGCTTGAACCTTCTGTTGATCAACCTGAATACTATTTGCACTAACCACATACCCAAAAACACAACCTGCTCGGTACCCAAGCTGCACGCTTTTGGATTTTCTTATAATTGTTATCTTCTCAATGCATCAAGTACTCTTCGCAAATGAGTCATACGAGTTTCCATGTTTGGGCTATAATTAAAATGTTGTCAAAATATACCACTACAAACTTCCCAATGAAGGGGAGTAAAACTTGATTCATGAATCTCATGAAAGTGTTAGGTGCATTTGACAACCTAAATGGTATGACCGTCCATTCTTATAATCCGTCCCGCTTCTTAAAGGCAGTCTTCCATTTGTATTATCCTTCCCTATCTAATCCGAATCTGATGATAACCACTTTGGAGGTCAATTTTGGATTTTTCTTTGGCACCAGCTAGCCCAAGCGCGGTAAAGGAAATCGGTACTTGATTGAAATTTTATTTATGATACGGCTATCAAAACACATGCGCCAAGTACCATCTTTCTTTGGTACAAGTAGAGCGGTAGACGGTACTGCACATGGACTCATGCTTTCTCTAACATAGCCTCACTCAATTAACTTCGAGACTTGTTGCTTTAGTTCATGCTCCTTTTGGCTCCTCTAATAGGCAGCCTGATTTGGTAAACTAGATCCATGCACCAAATCAATGCAATGTTGGATACCTCTCATCAGTGGCAATCCGGGTGGTAATTCCTCCAGGAATACATCTTTATATTCAATAATGAGAGGTTCCAATTGTTGGGCCATAGGTGTAATGGAACCAAATTCGTTAACAATCAAGACATAAAACATACCACTGTTCTTTACTTCTTGAAAGTTTGCACAGGAAAGAAGAGTGATATCCCCCGTCGAAGCAGGTTTCGCTCAGATCCTCTCTTTCATGAGCTTCAAGACCATTCGTTTGTTATCTTTCCAATATATATATATATATATATATATATATATATATATATATATATATATATATATATATATATATATATATATATATATAATTTTTTTTTTGAATCCATTATGGTAAGTTTTTCGATCATATTGCCATCACCTCCCTAATACTTACAGCGGTAGTCTGCCAGTAAGTGCGGACAGTGTTGACATTTTGGACAATCAAATCTGTATTCAATAAGGAAAAAGGATTACAGCAATATTCTCCATTTTTCTATATTTTTTGGTAGGACCACACTGTTTTGAGAAAAATATTCGATCCTTTTGGCTTTTGCAACATATTGCTTTATGTGTTTGGACTTTCTTAAGTATCATGCACGGACACCTGATAGGGGGTACCAGCAGTTCTACTCTGTGTCCATTTCCTGAAGTTTTCATTCCTTTTGTGAACATCTTTGGACTATTTCTCTTCATGAACATCTGTGATTTTACAGAAATTGCAGAAATGGTACTCAGGAATATTTTGTATAAATGATAAAACAACATAATTGGTAAGGGTCAATAATGTCATCTTTTTTACCATTTTTTTTTCTCAGTTTATGGCTATGTTTAAGTTGAATTCATATATCAATAATGTAATTCACACCTCTCATTTTATTTAGTTGCTACATCTTATAATAAATCTTACCGGCGAGTTGTGACTACTGTTGATATATTGATTTATAGATGTAGTCTTGTATAAAAAGAGAATTGGATTTGAATCATGCTTTATGTGATTTTAAATTTAACAATTTTTTTTTTTTTTGCAAATCAGTTCTCTTGAATGATAGTTCCATTTCTTGTGCTCACTCATGTACCTCTCTTGTTCCATTTTGCAGTTTATTGGTACTCCACATTGGATGGCTCCAGAGGTTATTCAGGAAAGCCGCTATGATGGAAAGGTAATTGGTTGTCTATATGTGGAGTGATTTTTCTTTTTCATCTTTTTTCTCCTCTCCGCATGAAGAGAACTGACCTTTGTATTTTAGTATATACAAAGCACATGAGGTCCATACTACAACGTTGAGACCTTTAAAATTTTTTTTTTTCTTGTACCAATATGATAGGACTTAAGAGGAAATTAGATTTGAAGCAATAAATTTAGATTTGATCGATGATATGAAGAATTTAACTTACAATCATTGATCAGAGGTTTATATGGTTGACTGGTAGAGTGCAGCCACACTCAAGTTTTAATTTAATGGTGAAGTATGGCTCTGCTCCATTAGTCAACCATTCAAACTGTTGAATCATCGAATGACGGTTTGAGATTTAATTAAAGTGAATTATGTACACTTGAAAACATCTTGCTTCTTAAAATTGTCGTTCACTGTTTTAGATGCACAGTTTTTAAAATTCCTTTCAACTGTGCAACCTGGTCAATGTACGCCGGTGCATTCAACAAGGGGCACACATGTAGCACACATGCGGTGAAGGCTGAGGATTGACATTCATTGGGGGTGGTTTATCCAAACACATGTTAAGATCTCAAAACTTGACTCTGTTGAGTGCTTGAGTTATCTTTTTGATTCTTGTCTTATAAATTTTAGTCTTGAAGATGTTGGGAATTCTACAAGAAAATATTAAAAATAATCTAGTGTAAGACCCATGTTGAATCTTGATTCCACATAAAGTGATAAAGGAAATAGCTACAAATTGAATATAATATTTGTAGGCTGTGTTTTCGGGCATTAACACAGCCAACATTCGGGAGTTCTTCGTTCTTGTTTTTTTTGTCATCTATTCTTTATCATGAAAGGCAGCATTTAGGAATTATCTGGTGATGGCTAAAACTGTCAAAACTATCACAGAATAAAAATTGGGAAGACAATAGTAAATTTTTTTTCTCTATTAGTGTTCATATGTTCTTTTAGAATAAATTTTGAAAAATGTCCCGATTTATTCACTAATATCATGTTTAAGTGAAAGGGTCACGCTTCTTGCAGTAGCTCACAAATTAATTGCCAAAATCTTTCAACTAAAAAATCGCCCTAAGTTCACTTCTGTTTGAAAAATCTAGCCATTTCTGTGAAAAATTATCAGGCACCTTAATTCCAAATTCAAAACCTAAAGAGCATACAAATTTTGCTTTTCAAATTTCAAAATTTAGTCCACAGAAGAAAAGTAAAATTCTGGAAAGTAAACAAATGTGCGTCACTTAATGCATATTCGTTGTGAAAGAAGTGCTATAATGGGGAATCATGTTACGTCTCAAATTTTCTTTTAGAGATATCTTCCTCAAATGAAACACTATAAATCCAAATATCATTTGGATCCACACCACCATTCCACACTCCTTCCTTCATCAGTTTCTCGTTAGTTGTTTCTAGTTTTTGCCTTTTAAGTTCCACCACCTGACTATGGACCAATCTTTTTCTTCATTTATAGACTGTTGGCAGCAGTCCAATTAATTCTGTCATTTTATCTTCGTTCTTTCTTGATCACGAAGGTACAGCGTTCTATTTGTCCATACACATTTTTGGCCATCTATATGGTTGTCTTCAGTACAAGTGTCATCCTCTGATTTTTACTGCAGAGTGTGGCATCAATGTGTTTCATAGACTTCCTTTTCTCCTTAAAGTAAAGAGATTGATTGATTGAAATTTCAGAGGAAGTCACGAAGGAAAAGTTACATGCATTGGTCAGTAAACAATAGTGACACTGAAGCAACCTGTAGCGCAATTAATGTTGTCAAACCTGTTTGCCTGGGTGTGCTGGGAGAAGCTCTTGTATAGGTCTGACTAGGTGTGGATTCGAGGATTACAACTCCTTTGAGCTTTTCAGGTCTTATGGGATTAGACCTCTAGCTTCTTCAGAAAAGTCAGCTGCAAATGTCAGGTATTTGATTCGAGTCAATCTGAGGCGTTGGGGAAGCATACTTCTTTTAGTTACAGACAAACACGTACATAATTCTGGAAGTTCGCAACTTATGTTTTACATTAGGCATTTTATTGGAATATTATTTGCTGATGTTGTTTTCATCTTCTGTTGTATTTACCCGAAGCATGCCATGAAATTATTGAATAGATTTTTTTTTCGCTAGGTGGATGTATGGGCTCTTGGGGTGTCTGCAATTGAAATGGCAGAGGTACGTTTGATATATAAACACACTCATGCATGCATATTGATCAATGCCAGAATTTCCCTTCGTATTCATGATTAGCCGTTTGTTTTTACGGTACATCCAAATGATATGTCTATAAAGTTATTGTTATGATTTCACTAATAAAATTGCGGTGGAATAGAGAACTAGAATATGGTATAATAATAGACCTGCGGTAAATCCTTCTATTTTACGTGATGAGAACTTAGTTTAATCATTCTTCATTCACGTACTTGTTAGATTTCCTTCCCAACGATAATTCTTGACCTTAACTTTTCTTGTTTTATCAATTTTCAGGGACTCCCACCCAGATCCACTGTGCATCCAATGAGAGTTAGTACATGAACTTGATTGCTTTTAAGTATTTGTATGTTTTTTTTTTTCCCTGTATTTTATAACAAATGCTTTATATTTATGCCTCAAATTTGCGTCCAATCCAGTTTTTTGGCTCTGACATGTGATTTTCGGTAGATGTATGTTGTCGTAGTTCTGGCATATTACCATTGGTTTTATAATGGCAAAACTACTTCAAGAATTTTGTAAATTAAGACAGTATAATATCAAACTACTTTCTGATGTCAGTGACAGACTCTCATTTTTCATGGCTGTTGATCATTTGAGGGTGATTCTTTTAAATCTCGCTACATGACTAAGCAAGAAAGTTCATTTGCCTTGGAGATTAGGAAGTATGTGGAAGTAGGGTTACCTAACTCGCTAGGTAACCCTGCGAACCGTGAACCGGTACGAAGCGAACTGGTTCGCGGTTCGGTTTGCTACAATTCGCCAGTAGTGAGTGATGTGGCTATACACAGCATTGAGCGCCAAAGTTTTTAACTGGTAGGTTTCGATCCCTGCACCTGCGCATTGAGCGTCACAGCTCTAATCAAATGTCCTCCCACAATTATCTTGTTAAACAAATTTAAACTATATTATATGTTATATAACATTTACAGTTTAATTAAAACTTCTTAAAAAAAAATTATTCTTTTTTTTTTTCGTTAAAAACTCATCCTACTGCCAGCAAACCTGGTTTGCTTGGATCTAGCGAATTGCGAATTACAACTCGTATTCGAGCCAAGCAAATCATCGAATCAGGTAACATTGTGTGGAAGAAGCCATATATTTGCGTAACTTGAGAGTTTTCCTTTCATTTTCTGCATTGTGATAATGAGGCAGGCATTTTATCTAATGTATTGTATATCCACTTTTGTTTTTGTGCCTACTCTCAGTTTATTATTAGCCATTGAGTGATTTTCTTCTCCCTTTAGAATTTCTGTATTTATCCTTGTGTTTCTTTTTTCTGGCCATTAACATCTTATCTTTGGGGAAAGGATAAATTGCATTAACGTAAAGGAAGGGAAATACAGCAAGATACAAGATTGGTACTGGAACAAAAGGCAAAAAGACTTGAACGAGCTCAGCTAAAGAGGCCAAAAAACAACAACAAAAAGATAGAACATGCAGACCCAAGAAACAGATTGCGGTCCTATCATTATGGTGGCAGAATAAAAGACAACCTTTTGTCTTTGATATCTGCAATAGTACAGCCAGCAAAACTCTTATGGCATGCAGTCCACTAGCAAAATTGTAAAATGTGGCAGGCGGGGGAATTTTTTTTCTTCTTCATATATTTATAAAGTATCTGTGCAAAGTGTGGAATAAAAATTAAATAGAAATAGTGATAATTATGCTATTACCAACTTACCATCATGCTACGAAGTTCCTAGAAAGGGAACCAAATTACATGTAGCAACTAGTCAACTAACATTTTGACGAAGTTCCAACCAAACCAAAAGTATTCAAGTAAGCCCCAACAAATAAAATGACATTAATAGTAGTATTCAATTAGATACTTAATGTCACTTGAATAGGAAGGTGAGGAATTTGGTAGGCTTCTATTGTTCCTCCATGAGAGAAGAAGGAATAATCTGAATAGGGATCTGCATATTTGGCCCCTAACAAAGAAAGGATTTTTCACTGTGCGACCTTTCTTTTCTTATCTTTGTACACAACCCTTGAAGAGAAATATTTGGACTAGTACCTGGAAGGTGAGAATTCCTTCGAAAATTAAATTCTTTGGTTGGAGTGTCTTTGGGCCGAATTCTAACCATAGATCAGTTAAGGAAAATAAATATCAGGTTGATGAATATATGTGTCATGTATATGCAAGAGAAAGAAAATATCAATCATCTTTTATCCATTGTTGGGTTGCGAAAGATAGTTGGGGTGAGATTCTCAGGATGTTTGAAATGTCTTTGGTGTTCCTGAAGATTGTGGTAGTCTGTCGTTGAATGGGAGTGGAGTTGGAGGACATAAAATGGGATCTCTGGGATATAGTAGTCTTTGTGGTAGTCTGGGCGATATGTTTGGAAATAAATGATGGGATCTTTAGAATGATCTGAAGACCAAATAAGGCGATTTGGAAGCATGTTAAGGATCTGGCAGTGCATTGGGTGAGTTTAGCTCATAGGAACGGGGGCAGGGAGAGTTTTAAAGCTGATGATTATTTGGTTAACCTGCCTTTAGCCTACGTCTTTTTACGAAAGGGGAGTCCTTTTGAGTTGTTTCCTGGGTCTCTTTTTGGTTTTGGGGAGTGATCTTTCTTTTTGAGTGAGGGGTGGGCCTTCCGCAGTATCTTGCTGCTGTTTCTTTGTACCTGGTTTTTATTTTTAATCAAGTTTTGTTACAATTTAAAAAACAAATAACTCCGCCCACAGTTCCAAACCCCCGCATTAGGAGGGAGGAGGGTCAGTGTTAAGTTGGCAGCCAACTGCAAAAACTCTTGTCAAATCCCTATGAATATTCAAATTAAAATCATTAATAACAATTAAAGTGTTGACAATAAACAAGTTTGCATCTTTTAGAGAGTTTACATATAGTAGCACCTACCAATTAGAAAGCAAAAAATAGTAGACTATTTATCCTCCTATCAGGCATCAATACCAAGCAATATTTTAAAAAAAGCTCACACTGTTAGTAACAAGTGAAAACCACGAAAAAAATTAAAAACCATTATCAAAATTAAAGTGATAGTGACAATTTAACATTTACGAAAGCAAGTATTAAGTAACAAGTAGTCAACTAACAACTTAAATGTAAAATAGAATAAAATATTAGACATTATTTTTTCATGTATCATTGTATTGACATGACAACCTCAACCGAACTAATTTAAATTTTCCAATCTAAGGTCCGCAGTCTCCATCCTCCAACTGATTGGTGCATCGCCATTAGGTTCATCACCATCATTATCGCCCTCCACGTAAATCTCATCCTCGGATGTCTCCTCTGAGCCAGTCTCTTGTTCTTCAATCTGATCTGCTTGAACTTGCTGTGCTAGCAGAGTTTGATCTTGGTTGTCTGATTTGTCGCCTTGGCCTTCGTGACTCTTCGGCCGCCTTAGAAGCTCCCAATGCTTGATTTACGTTTAGTCATGTAAGGTCATCGCCCTAAAAAACAACCCCGTCTTTATGTTGCACAAGCAGCCATTCACAACAAGAATCGAACTCATCCACTCCAATAGTCCAATAGAGTCATTCACATATGATTTTTTCTCATCTTGCTAAGAACCTCTCCCATAGATACTGCTGATATTGGATGAAGATGAGGTCGTTCAATCTTTTCTGCTAAAGTATGTTTATTTTCTTTGCGCGTCTAGATTAGAAGGGAAAACAAAATAATTGAATGTACATAAGTGATAACTCTGTAAGTGACAATAAAAATATAGTTCACAATAAGAAAGAATTGTAACTTGAAATGCATAATTATGTTTATAATTGACATCTTACATGCGCTCGCACCGCACCCGACCAACTGCAGATTATGCCGAGGATTCAATGAGAACCTCTCCTTAGGTGCTAGTTGTATTTGAGATGAGGTTGTTCAATCTTTTCTGCTTAAGTCTATTTCTTTTCTTCTTGTAAATCTGGATTGTGAGGAAAACAAAATAATTGAATGAGCATGATTGATAACTACATAAGCGACAATAAAACTATAGTTTGCAAAAAACAAAAATCGTAGCTTAAATGCATAGTTATATTTATAATTGATTACCTAGATGCTCAAATTCGCTCCGAATGTGATCGCAACTGGACATACTTCAGGTTAAGCCAAGGAATTGGCAAGCACGGTTCCTTAATTCGGTAGAGTTTACTCCGTATAAGTCCTGCCTCTCAACTGCATATAGATTAGATATTTCGAAACTAGTGACAAATTAATTATATAGCGTAAATTACATATCTATGTATCATTGTGACAAAAATACTCCGTTTTTTTTTGAAAAATACGTGTATAATTCGCATTTTATTCCGACAACGTACTGAACACGTATATTACCCGCATTTTTTAATAAAACGTATATTTTCATATAATAGACATCTTTCACGTATTAAACACGTTTTTTCACATGTTAAACATTTTTTCCCTGTATTTTACTGTACTTTTAAAAACTGTTAAATTTTTTTTTTTTTTTTTTTTTAATACGATCTTGATTTTCCCCAATTTTCCGTTTTTTTCCCAGCTTCGTATTTTACAGATTTTTACCATTCTGGTTTTCCCCTTTTTTCTCGTATTTTTCCGTGTTTTCGTACTTTCTCGTTCACCGTATTTAACCTGTACCCATATTTTGTCACTTCGCTGTGTATCAACAAACAAATTAATACTATTGATTGATGATGACAATTAAAATTTACTTATGCGAGGATCAACTTTTTTCCTCTATTGAGTGCAATGTCTTTTTCAAAAACTCCTTGAGCGTTCATATATTCAGTGATATGTTTACTTATCTCATCTTTCATATCTTTATCAGGAAACATTCGCTTTAAATAGTTAAAAAACCAACCTGAAATTTAGTTGGAGAATCTTAATTCACCTTTCTTGCTGTGTGATAAATTGTGGATTAATGAAGTACACCGCTAAAATTAGTGGCTGATTGAGTTGCTTCTCTCACTTGCTATCAATAATTTCCAAAATAGGCTTGTACTACTTTTCATCATTGTAAAATAGTCATTTGATCTCCTCTAGCTTGAACAGTTTGGTCATAAACATAGCCCGCAATAGGCTTCTCCTCACTGTGGACGAGTCTGAGCACCTTAAAAAGAAGATTAGATCCATTAAGAGAACTGATGGTGCCTTAGGAGAATTGAGTGTTAGCTGCCCTAACCTCTTCTGAATTCTTCGCATACTTTGAGTGTAGGCATTCGACCCAAAGAGCATGTAATGCATTTTACGAGTGTTTGTGCTCCACAAAATTAAAAAAGCGGTAACAAATCGTGTAACCACAGGTCGTATGAAATTCCGTTCCTCTAGTTTTGTTTCGCATCATACTAAGCAATAAACTGTGCTTGTAGGTGAATGTAGTCATGACTCGGGTCTCTGCCAATATATCAATCTTCATCCGCAGCATCTTGATATCTTTCAAGATTATGTGTATGCATATAAAATTGTTTCCTTTTATGGGTCTAGCTGCCACATATGCAGATGCATTATCAGTAACAACTTGAACATGCACAATCACATTATCAAGTTGTTTGGATTAGCAGTCTTTGTCATGCACTGAGTCTGATGCATCAATTGATTTTAACAACATTTCCCCTCTGGTTCATTAGTCAAATAAATTAGAAGACTTCTCCCTCTTTGGTCTGTCCATCCATTGGACATGATGGCACCCATACCTTTTCCATGTTACTCTATAGATGTCCAACACTTTTCTTGTGTTATTTGTGTCTTCTTTTAAACCTCTCTTGAAACTCATGATAATCGGGATTCTTGAACCTCAATCCAAATTGTCAAATGCTTCCATAGCCAGCCTGAAGCTCTTCAACTTGTTAGTGTTAAACACAGTTCCCACTTGGTAAAGCCAACAAGCAAGTTGTGGACATATATATATATATATATATATATATATATATATATATATATATATATATATTTTTTTTTTTTTTCTTGCTTCCTTTTTCTGTCTATTTTCAAGTCATTTACACCATTTCTTCTTTGCAGCATTGGCAGCCATCTCATCTTCGGGGCTCTACCTACCAAATGCATCCATTGGTCCTTTTTTTCGTGATTTTTTTTCGAGGACCACCGATTTCCACCTCTGGCGAGTTCCTAGGCATCAAACCCTCATCATCTTCTTCGTGATTGGACTGAACGTCACTTTCAGTAGTCGATTCAAATTCTATAGTGCCTTTTTTGAGGTTGTGCAGTTTTAAAAAAATAATCTCCTCATTGTATGTTTGAAAACCTCACTATCAGACTTGACTTTCGAGTGCACAGGCCGTGCACTAGAGTCTGTTTCCCCAGAGAGAGAGAGAGAGAGAGAGAGAGAGAGAGAGAGAGAGAGAGAGAGAGAGAGAGAGAGAGAGAGAGAGAGAGAGAGAGTTAAAACGAAGTTAGAGAAAATCTCGAAGTTAGGGCTTTATTCAAATTCGGAGAGTGAAGAATGAGAATGAAGATGCCCTCACAAGGAGAGTTAAAACAAAGTTAGAGAAAATCTCGAAGTAGTTTTCTATCTTGAATCCGAAGAACAGGGGCATACCTTCTTCATTTAATATTTCAGGACTTTCAATGCTTGAATTATTGTTTGCCCTTGTGTTGGTGTCCTTGTATGAGATAATCTAAGTGAAGTTGGTTTTAAACATTGTGAGGTATGTTTAAAATTTTTGTATTCTACTTGGTGAATGTGGTTTACTGATTTTATTTATGTTTTGATAGGTACTGTTCATGATATCTATTGAGCCTGCTCCAATGCTCGAGGATAAGGAAAAATGGTTTGTTTGTTTCCTATATTTCATTGATGCTGAAAAATTTCATATATTTTTCAGGCATGTGCTTATTGATGAAAGCATGTTTTTTTTCCCCTCAAAATTTGTAAACCAGTATGTTTTATTATTCCTTTTCAAGTAAACACTCAATTTAGTTGATGCATATATATATATATATATATATATATATATATATATATATATATATATATATATATATATATATATATATATATATGCGTGTGTGTGTGAGGTGAATGATATAATGAACCCGTCGTTGCATGCATTATTGGACTGCTGCTTATAATCTGAAACAGGCTTTTGGCTGATTTTTTCAATTTACCTCCACGTGTTTATAATTTTAATTAAAAAAATTCTGATCAATTGAGAATGCGTGTTCATCTTAATTATGGATAATGATCTTGTAATCAGTATGGTTTATGATGAAATATACGTTTAAATATTTAGACTTCTGATGAATAACAATAAATTTATTGCAAAAGAAGGGGATCAAGAAAGGGAGTAGAAATCAGTAAGGAACTAGTGGCAGGGTTGTGGTGGTGGTGGGGCATCTCAAATTAATTGAGCAAGAGGTACAAGATATTTAAAACAAAAGAATATCAAACACAACACCTATATGTAGAGAGAGACTTGGCAATTGAGTTAGTCTTACAAAGAACACAGCGAAAGGATATCAGCAGATCGACATACAAATCTAAAGCTTCCTGAACTGATGCCGGAAAATCACACTCTAACCCTAAAATAGTGTAAATCCCACACTATATGGGTTAGGGTTCTCGCTCATCAATTAAAACAAAAATAAAAAAGAGAATAGGGGTAGAAGAAGATCTAAGGAATCACTTCAAAGAAGAAAAGTTGGTCTCGCACTAAACTGCATACGGAAAAAAATCACTCTTCTAATAAAAACTCATCTCAAATTCTCTAGAATTCGCACAAAGCAAAACTCATAAATTTTATTAATCATTCATTCCATATTCTCATAAGAGATTACAATGTGTATTTATAAAGAAAAGAAACCCTAAGTGTACAACTTAAAATAAAACTACTAATCAATCATTAAAACTTTCAAATCTAACGGTCATAATTAATTTCGCCATTAATCCCTTTTTTTATTACGCGACCACTTTTGAAGGATTAAACGTTGTCCGATTGACGTGAAATTGGTTTTATTTAAATGCTTATCGAAGTAGCTTTCCAACAAGACAAGAATCACGCAATTCCGACATATATTGATAGACTAATGACCACTTTTCCAATGGTTGCGTTGAAAGTGACGAAATTAACAGTTACATATCACATATATGTGTTTGACCTTTAAATGATTCAAATAAGGAAACTAATCCTAAAACAAACCATTTATTAAAAGAATCTTAATAAAAAAGGAAACTAAACCTAGATAAAATGCCTAAAATAACGTGCACACGGGTCTTTAACGAATCTTTTAAAAACCCATTCGCAAGTCTACTTTCTCTCCTTCAATGTCTCCTCGTTATCCACCCATGATCTCGATGTGTAGGCTTCGAAGGAACTAATGGCCAGGGTGGTGGCGGGGGTGCATCTCAAATTAATTCAACAAGAGGTACAAGATATTTAAAATAAAAGAATATCAAACACAACACCTATCCTTAGCGAGAGACTTGGCAATTGAGTTACTCTTGCAAAGATTGACACACAAATCTAAAGCTTCCTAAAGTAGTTAGATAGTCTCCATAACTCAACAACTCCCCTCCCCCCGTTGTTGCTTGCAATTGACTCCATGCAACGAAAGATTTAGATCGTCGAATTCTATTGCACGATTGACCTTTGAAGAAAGTCAAGACATGGTGATAGTTGGCGGCCCTAGTCTTCAACTACGAGAGAATAAGGTTGTCTACCTTCACGCCACAAGGATCCAATGGCATTGATGACGTCGTTGATCGAATCACCGTGATTCTATGTTATGGTTCAATATTCTTCTTCTCTCTCTCTCTCTCTCTCTGTTTTTCTTTTTCCTTCCATCTACTCTCTTCTTGTTTGAAAAGAAATCTTGTGTCCTTTTTTGCATAACATCATATCCTTAATACATTGTCAGCGGATATTTGCCGATGCGCGGAAGCCCCTTTATGTCAGGTGTGCGTACACAAATCAACATCTTTATGGTATACGACAACCGTAGCTTTCGCATGACCACACTAGAATATGACTTTCGACGTAAAGTCTCAAGCCCACAAGCATACAAACTTATTTGACGTATGAAAGGAAATCATTTATTTAAAAATATGTATCATTTTAAAATGATTGGAAACTATTATTTAAATCCCTTAAAATCTGTGCTGACAGCTACAACCGTGTTGCAATGGCCATAGCAGCCTGGTGCAGATGTCAAGGGAACTTCCCCATGGAAGTGTGCGATTCTGGTTTCAAATAAGCCGCTTTCCTAGCAATCCATGCACCCGACTGAATCACACATGACCATCGGCATTGTACACTAAAGTAGTGACCCTCAGTCCTTATATCCGAAAAACGGTGGGTAGCTGATGGAATAAGGGCTATCCATGAGACTGACAACTCACACGATGCGCTAATCATATCGGACCAGGCAACAATATGTACAAAGTCTAAGAGCACTATGTTGCACCAATAATAACTCTTGCCTGACACAATAACATGTCATGAAACTATAACTATCTCCCACTTCTTACTTTTCCAGACTGCAAAAGATACCCCTAATAAAAGCACAATAGCCTAAGGTGTAACGAAGATCAATGGGCCCCCCTACATAGTCTACCTCGTTGTAACAAATGAGAGAATATTACCCAACATCAGAGTAGAACAAACTCTGTCCAGGAGATGGCTTAATATAACGCAATATACGGTGGACAACCACGAGGTGAGGTGCTCGTGGAGCATGCATAAATTGGGCAACCACTGACACAACAAATGTCAGATCTGACGAGTGTTGCTAAGATAATTAAAATGAACAACAAGGCACTAAGATGTAGAAGGGTTTGGAAGAAGGTCTCCAATGTTTGCAAGTAGATGATGTTTTGGGATCTATGGGTGACTTAGCTGGCTTCCGCCCATGCATGCTTGTTTCCCTTAATAAACCATGTGCGCATTTTTGTTGGGATGAAGAGGTACCACAAGGTGAGCAAGCAATTTCAATCTCGAGAAGAAAATAGAAGGTGCCAGATCTTTTTCCTTTAGGAAAAGCAATGGGAAGAGAGAGATCACCAATAGTAGTGACAGGAACAATAATAGGTGAATGTAAGGCAATTGAAGTTGCTGGTATATGTAACCAACCGGATTTTTCTTATTTTATATTAATGGTGTTAGATGTGTTTGCACTGTGCACAGTGTTAGTGCTCCACACCAGAACCTAACCTATTTGAGAAAAACTCTATTTAAGATTAAGATACGCACAACTCTTTACACTTTTCTTCTTTTAAGAAAACCCTAGAGGGTTAACCTCCTTAAGTCGTCAGTATCGGGAATTCGGGTGGAAGAGGACCTGCTGGTTTCCATGGCCGGATCCGTTGGCTGTCGCATCGATGCTCTGCCTATTACTTACTTGGGCTTGCCCCTCACTGTCAGAAGGCTCACGACCTGTTATTGGCTGCCCGTGGTGCAAAAATTTGAGAGGAGACTGTCTTCTTGGAAAGGCAGGTTGTTGAGCACCGGAGGCAGGCTCGTTTTGGTTAAAGCTGTACTTTCGGCGATCCCCATCTTTTTCCTCTCGATGTTCAGATGTCCCGCTTCTATTACTGCTCGTTTAGAACGGATACAACGATCCTTCTTGTGGGACGGGGCGGACCACAATAGGCGGTACCGCCTAGTAAATTGGGATACGTGCCAGCTGCCATTTGCCTATGGGGGGCTGGGTATTCGAAGTATCAGACGATCCAATGTGGCCTTGCTCGGGAAGTGGATTTGGAGAGCGGGTGGGGATGAGGAGAGGGGCAGTATGTGGTGGCTGGTCTTGCGCAATAGATATGGTTTGTCGTCGGATGGATGGGGGATTAGGCTGGTGACCCAGAGGTCGAGTTCGCCGTGGTGGAGAGACATATCTCGTACTTGGGAGGGTATGGCTAAAGGGGTTAGGTTCAGTTGGGGCTGCGGGTCTCGCATCCGGTTTTGGCAAGATCCGTGGTTGGATAAGGGATTGCTCCGTGATCGGTTTCCGCAGATCTACGCCCTCTCCCCCAACCAGGGGGGTAGGATTGACCAGTTTTTTTCCCTCACCAACAATAGGATTGTTTGGGAGGTTGTTGTCAGACGCCGACTCAGGGATAGCGAGGTGGGCAGCTACGTGGACTTGCTGAATGTGCTTCTGTCGGTGCAGAGGAACAGTATTCGTACAGATCTTCGGTTATGGAATTTTAATCGCAAGGGGGAGTTCAGCGTCAAGGAGTCAGATCATTGGTACTCATGCACCGCTCATCAGATTCGATGAGAGTTGGCTGTGGAAGGAATCTATCCCGTTAAAGATAAGATTTTTTGTGTGGGCGGTCTGCAAGGAGAAAATTCTTACCAGGGACCAGTTATGTCGCAGGGGGAAGGGCGTCTCCATGGTCTGCGGTATGTGCTCCGAGGAGGAGGAGTTGGCGGCCCATCTGCTTCTTCATTGCCATGTCGCTTATGAGGTGTGGGGAGGCATTCTTAAAGCCTTTGGCTTGGCATGGACGATGCCTCAGTCCCCCCACTCGCTCTTAATCAGCTGGGAGGCAGCTGTGCCAACACATGGGGAGAGGGTTGCGTGGAGGGCTACTCTCTTTGCAGTGATGTGGTGCCTATGGTGTGAGCGGAATAACAGAATTTTTGAAGGAAAATCTAAACCTGCTCCTATGATTCTTAGGGCGGTTTCGGATCTTGTCACGCTATGGGGCACGAGTGGAGGAACCGGGGCCAACGGATCCCACTTCAAGTGGGACCCGGGGTAAGGACGGCCTCATGAGGGGCTTTATCCGGACCTTTTGAGTGCCTCTCGCAGGCCTTGCTGTTTTGTTGTGTGTGCGCTTGTTTGAATTTCTTTTGGATTATTACGATTGTATACGGCTTCAGCGCCTTGCTGGTTTATTTATATAATCCTATTACTGATTAAAAAAAAAAAAGAAAACCCTTGCCATCTCTGTTCTCTTCTTCTTAAGAAACCCTTGCTGTCACTACTTCTCCACCCACCCATTTCTAAAACATCTTAATCTTTTCCCTAAAAAAACCTTTAGTGTGTTCTTACACAAAGAACACCGTGGTTTATTACTGCCGTAAAGATTGTGGTGGAAGAAAACGGAGGAATCGTGAACGGACCATCGCGTGGATGTTGATCTCTATCACTTTAATCACCGTAGATCTGTCAATCACGTTTCAAAAGGGTACTTGTCAATCTATCTCGTATTTCTCAGATCCTGTCGCGTAGGATACGTTCGATCGCATGTCGACGGATGAACATTAGATTTATTTTCATATAAAATTGCTTTTAGGAATGAAAAGAGGATTAACCTTAGCTTTAATATTAATTTTAATTATTTTCTGTTATATTTTGGGTTTATTCTCGGGACTCTAATATGTTTAGAAATCTCATCAGTCGATCGATCGAATCCACTCTGCTCGGTTGAACGAGCCTGCTTTGCCTCTTACCTGAGGGTATAGTGATTTTAATATAATATAATTCATTATTGTATTCAAGTATCCCATAGCTTTATGATATTTAATATACACTTAGAGCAGCTTACGTCACGAACCTGAAAACCCAGGTGATGTTGCATATTATATTATTATAACAATATAAAAGCTACTGACATTTGACTATTATATTATAATAAATATATAAGGTTACATTATATAATAATATAAAATATATTGACACTTAACTATTATATTATAATAAATATATAAGGTTATACTATATAATAATATAAAATCTACTGACACTTGACTAATATATTATAATAAAAATATAAGGTTATATTATTATATAATATATAAGCAACCGACACTTGAGTGTTGCATTATAATAGATATATAAGGTAATATTACTATATTAATATATATATGAGTCATTGACACTTAAAGTGATATATTATAATAATCATATAACTTACTTTAAAAACATATATGGGAGGTGTCATTACTATATTAAGCATTTTCGTTTGCGCAACAAGCCAGTTGTCAGAACTCGTTAACCTTTATTATCGATCGATCGATCCTTCTGTTTGATCGATCGACCCAGTGATTAAACTTAATTTCTGTTTTGTAATTAAATGAAGTCTGACACCTCAACCGATCTTGAAGGCTACTTTTATATAATCCACAGCGAACCATGGTGCGGTAAGCTTCACAAACCACGCTTCACAAGGGACAAGTTTCGTAGTAACCTGGATGTACTTCGTGTGACAGCCCATACTACCATAGAGGGGTTGCATCCATACATGAATGCTTACATTCCAAGTTCCACGTGACCGTGAAAGGAACTCCACCATGACTATTGCTTAAAGGTCCAAACCTCGTACCTAAACTCATATCTTATCCTATCATATTAGAACTCGGGGGTGATAGGGTCACCGTATATGAGGTTACATTGAATTGACACTCACCTTACTCGTCATGATGTCCCATACCACCATGAGTTGTAAGGCATGTAGATACAATGTATTCCTCGCTTCGATACCATCTCAGCGAATCACCACGCCCAAGCGTAGGCATGATCTTATACACTTGCGTACATATGATCCAACCTATCCATAACTCGTGATCATATCAAGAATAAAAGCATAAAATTATCGTACTCGATGGATAAATTTACATATGAGATTACGCTACGATTATACTTATATAGATATTTACACAACGCACTACATAAATATAGAATAGGGTAACTAATGACGTGATTTCGATAGCTTGAAAGTCGGAGTTCGATTTTCGCGAGACGTCGAATTTCTAACACTTCGTGTTATCGAAGTGGTCGCGTTGAAACGATAAAATGATACATACATATATATATATATATATATATATATATATATATATATATATATATAGTGACGATTTTAAATGAAGTGGATCACGACTATCGATCGAAACGTTCAAGTGTTTAATGTACACTAAGTTTTGGTCATGCAAAGGTGAAATTATAGTGTAAATAAGGTCGTCTGTTCGGACGAAAATCGATTGATCGATTTTGGAATCAATTGGTGTAAAATATATGTAAATTATACAATTCTGGTCAGAATCGATCGATTGGTCTTAGAGTGTCGATCGATCAAATTTAAAACAAATAAAAGTAAACAATGAATTGGTTATGTCCAGAATTGATCGATCAGTATTAGGTGTCGATCGATCGAAGCAAAAAGGACTAATGGATTTGGTATAGGGATAATGTCGTGCCTTCACTTTATATTATTATAAAAAGGTAGTACTTGAGTGGGATGACTTTTATAAGAGTATTATATAATAAACTATTGTATAATCTAATTTTAAATTCATAGTATAAGTTAAAGAGATCAAAATTTCATATTTTATAATATTATATAATAGCAGCCTTCAAGATCGGTTGAGGTATCAAACTTCATTTAATTACAAGACATAAACTAAGTTCAATCAGTGGGTCGATCAATCGAACAGAAGGATTCATTGATCGATAATAAAGGTTAACGAGTCCTGACAACTAGCCTGTTGTCAAAACGGAAACGCTTAATGTAGTAATGACACCCCCCATATCTATTATTAAAGTAAGTTATATGATTATTATAATATATCACTTTAAGTGTCAATAACTCATATATATTAATATAGTAATATTACCTTATATATCTATTATAATGCAACACTCAAGTGTCGGTTGCTTATATATTATATAATAATATAACCTTATATTTTATTATAATATATTAGTTAAGTGTCAGTAGATTTTATATTATTATATAATATAACCTTATATATCTATTATAATATAATAGTCAAGTGTCAGTAGATTTTATATTATTATATAATGTAACCTTATATATTTATTATAATATAATAGTCAAGTATCAGTAGCTTTTATATTGCTATAATAATAAAATATGCAATATCACATGGGTTTCTAATTTCCTGACATAAGCTGCTCTAAGTGTATATTAAATATCATGAAGCCATGGGGTACTTGAGTACTATAATGAATTATATTATATTAAAATCACTATACCCTCAGGTAAGAGGCAAAGCAGGCTCGTTCAACCAATTGGGGTGGATTCGATCAATCGAACACAATAGTCGATCGACTGACGAGATTTCTGAACAGATTAGGGTCCCGAGAATAAACCCAAAATATAACAGAAAATAAGTAAAATTAATATTAAAGCTAAGGTTAATCCTTTTTCAATTCCTAAAAACAATTTTATATGAAAATAAATCTAGTATTCATTTAATAGGTCGTCGATACGCCATCGAACGTATCCTACGCGACGAGATCTGAGAAGTACGAGATGGATTGACGGGTACTCACCTCTTGAAGCGTGATTGGTAGATCTATAGTGATTAAGGTAATAGAGATTGGCGTCCACGCGATGGCCTGCCCACGATTTCTCCGTCTTCTTCCACCACAATCTTGACAACAAACATAAACCACGGTGTTCTTTGTGTAAGAACACACCAAAGGTTTTAGGGAAAAGATTAAGATGTTTTAGAAAAGGGTGGGTGGAGAAGTAGTGACGGCTAGGGTTTCTTAAGAAGAAAAGAACAAAGCGGCTAGGGTTTTCTTAAAAGAAGAAAAGTGTAAAGAGTTGTGCATATCTTAATCTTAAATAGAATTTTCTTCAAATAGGTTAGGTTCCAGTGTGGAACACTAACACTGTGCACGGTGCAAAACACATCTAACACAATTAATATAAAATAAGAAAAATCCGGGTCGTTACAGTATACCTGAAGGAGCTGACTCCGAGTTGGTTCATGGCATAGAGGCTTGAGTAGGCGGCATAACCGTTCTCTGACATTTGTAGGTGAACTCCATAGTCTAGCGTCCACTCGAAGAGGAAATACACCCTACAAGAGTATAGGGAATAGGCAATGAAAGCACACCAGATGATTCTAATGAAGGTTTGAAGGTAGAGTATTGCTCAGTAAAACATAGAGTATCTTTAAAGAAGGATGCATCCATGGGTGTAAATAATTTATGAGTTTTAGGTTCGTAATACTTGTAACCTTTAGACACTGCCGATTATACCCCAAAGACACACAAATGGAATTATCATCCAATTTATGTTTTGGGGATCGAAGATTTTGAACAAAACAGGAACATTGCAACACACATGTTCTATAGCAAACAATGGAGTACCAGTTTTAAGAATATGCATGGGAGTTTTACCACTCAAGATACATGTGCGTAATGTGTTACCTTGGCACTTCTACTTTTGGCACTTCTACTTTTGGAATTTTTGTCGTGCCGACACTTGGTGGTACTTGGACACTCATCAAACAGCACAGAACTTCTAGACATATATGAAAATACTGCATAATACCATCAAAATGCTCATTGTTTTGACAACGATAAAATGACCTTCGTTTAAAAAAAATTGTGTAAAGTTTACAAACTTCTTCATAAAAGATTTGGGTCATTGGAAATGATTTTATAATATAATATACTTCTATTGAGATTCATGACATATATTATGTGTCTTTTCGTTACATATTTCAATTGGCTCTCTAAGAGTTCCTTTCAGTTTTTTTCTATATATATTATGTTTCTTTAATTTCTTTTTCTAAAGGTCGTGCCACCGTATTGGAGTCTTTAGAAATTGGCGTGCCAACCATCTATTGGCACCTTGACACTTGACACCCTGCCACGTGTCTGGGTAACACTGTGTGTACAATTAATAAGATAATTAGGAGTAAGAAAAGTCTTAAACCAATAGGACTGGGGAACATGCATGCCTTGAAGGAGGGGTCTAGTTACCACTATGAGATGCCTATTCTTATGGTCCACACTACCATTTTGTCGCGGAGTATAAGGGCATGTGTACTGGTGCAAGGTCCCATCCTTGAAGATATGAGTGGAAGTCCAAGGATGAATATTCTCAACCATTATCAGATCTAAGAGATTTAATGGTTCGGCCAAACTGAGTTTGAACCATAGTAGAAACATTGATATCGATGGAGAGTGATCCCTACTTCACAAGGAGTAAACTTATAAACTTGCAGAATTCAGGTTGAGATGAACCAGAAGTGAGAGTCGTGCCTGGTTCTTCGGGTGGGGGATTGGATTTGTAGCCGATGCCGCAACGTCAATTTCCGTCGACGTGCGGTCTGTCACCGATATGGATGCAATTCGCCAAGATCTCGTGGCACGGTAGTCAAGTTGGATGCCAATAGGGTTCCTAGGCCAAGAAGTTTGCTGCAATCCACCCTCACCGCGTTGCAGCTTAGTGATGTGCAGCGGGGATGGTCGATTGCCGGGAAGGCGTACAAGCGGGTGGCTCCAATCCTGGAACAGGTAGAGCACCATCCTGCCGTGACTCTTGCTGGCATTGCGGGAAATGGTTCGAGGGTTGACAACCATGTTAGTGGTCAGTCGAAGTGGGGCTCCGGGGCGTTGACCTTTGACTCACCTTAGCTACGTTCTCTTGCTATTAATCTACGCCATTTCTGGGTGGTGCTCCATGTTGCTAGAGATTCGTTATCTCTATTTTTGTTACACCAATGGGTTAATTACAAATGGGGTGTATCTGAACGATCTGCGGTGTCCAACTTTTCTACCTCTAAATTCTTATTGAGGTTTAGAACTGAGAAGGGGGCTACAGAGCTTTGTATTCAAAAACAATTTTACATTTAGAAGTACTCGGTGGTTTGCCGGCGCTGGGAGTCTACTGTGGGAGATATTCAGGCACATCGGGAGGGACAGGGGACCTGGATCCGAGTTTTTGGTCTACCGGTACATGCATGATCCCCAGAGGTGTTCAAAGGGATCAGGGACTAGTGTGGCCGATTCATCCGCGTTTCGATTCATCCGCGTTGACAGACGTACTGTCGAGCTCTGGGACATGGACCATGCCCGGATCCTCGTCGAGGTTGAGTCCTTGGACTGCATCCCCAGGAGTTGCAAAACACTGATCGGCGACCAAGTTGTTCAACTCCTCATAGAAGTGGCGTGGTTGGATCGACTCGTCCTTCCACAACAGGCGAATGAAGGATCTGAGGGGCCCGGGGCAGTCGAGTCGACATGCTCGGTAATTCCACAGAAGTAGCTCAATCGAGTCCCAATCCAATTGGTGGAGGAGTGGCTGGGTCTGACCGGATGGTAGCGAGAAACTCGGAGAGGCGCCCGACCATGAACCTGACGCTCGGTCTGGGGCCATTGCTGGAGCCGACCACGCCGGTGGGGGGCTGTGTTGCCTCTGGGACGTTGAAGTGGGCTCATGTTCCGGTAGCGAGGTGTATCGCGGCTTCTTCTAGAGATGGGAGCCCTATCGACGAGATCGGGGACGGTGCTACTGGTGGTGTGCCAAAAGGATCCATCACCGATTTCAGAGCTATCGTAGTCCACGTGTTCTACGGCTGAGATCTTGTCGTACGCCGTAGCCGAAACCATACACCTGCACAGACAGGGGGTAGGTGAGATGGGGGCGGCGATGTCGGATAGGACGGACGAGGTTTGCTGGTGTACCTGGGATCCGATGGAGATCGAGGCGGTCGCCTACCTTTTGAGGGAAAGAGCTTCTGCCTCCAAAAAGGGGTTTAGGGTTTATCGTAGAAGACGAAGGTTCGGTGAAGCCTCGGGGAGCAAGAGGAGCTATGAAGACGACACGTCGCCTGCCTTTAGAACTCTCTGGAGGTCCTTCGGAGCAGAGATGGGGTTTTGACCACGGGGTTTCCAGGAGGGAGGATTTACATCTTGCTTTGTCGGTGGAGTCACGTGACCCGGTGACGTGTCTTTCTATGGGACCTTTCTGGGTTGACGCGTGGAGGGTTGATGGAGTGGGGTCTTTTGACAGGAGGTTGCGGGTTATGGGCTATTACTGGGATCTGCTGGGGGAGGGGGTCGGGTAGGGCTGGACCGTCTATCGGGTATGAACAATCGGGTCGGTTTGGTACATATAACTGTCGGGTCTTGCTTGTTGGGTCTTACCCATCGCTTGCGGGCCGTCCCGTTGACACAGGATATAGCTTTGGGCGGGAGGGAGGAGATCCGCGATTTTAACTCTAAGGGAGATCTCGGCGTACTCGTCAAGCGAAAGGGTTGCGGTCTGGAGGATCCGTAGCGCCACAGATGTATTTTCCGGGAAGTCGAGCCGGGGTTTGTAGCCGGTTTCTGTTCTGATTGTGGTGCACCTTGGATGGACATTCAGATGGGGAGCTTGCCGAGACTTTATGTTGATGAAGGGGGGCCCCTTGCGAGCGGTGCTTTGCAGTTACAGTTCATTGAAAGCACCACTGAGGTTGGGCCTGCTCAGGAGATCTGATTTGTCGCGGACATTGATCGTTTGATCAAAGTGGGACGTAATCTCGGGATGTCGTTTATAGGGTCTCAAGACGACCTGTGGGAGGTGTTTAGGTCCATTCTTACCAATCGTGAGGATGGCAAGAGGAAGTGGCGGGGTGGGTCGCGGGAGCTCGCGCGTTTACAATGGGGAATGTCGGATGGGAAAGGGTCAGGGGGGTTTTAATTTGTCTTTTAGTTGGGCGGGCTTTGATCAGTTTCGTCACTGAAGGTGTTATCTTGGAATGTGAGGGGCATTAGTGATTGTTTGAAAAGGGCTAGGGTCAAGCAGGTGATTGCGGCATTTAATCCGGTCATCGTTACCCTACAAGAGACTAAGTGGGGAAGCTGTGAGAGAAGGAATGTCGAGTAGGTCCTGGGGGGTGGTAGCTGGGATTGGGTTGGTGTTGATTCCATTGGTGCTTCCAGCAGGATTCTGGTGGCCTGGTCTTCAGTTCTTTTTGATAAGGTAGACGAGGAATTGGGAGTGTTGGGATAAGGTGTCTGGGAAATAGTCGACTTTTGCGGGCATATATGGGCCGTCGATTGACCAGGAGGGGCGATTTCTGGTTTGAATTGAACGCTCTTGTTGCTAGGTGGGACTAGCCCCTATTCCTGGGGCGCATCAGAACTCCCTAGGTTGTGATCAGAGGGTTTGGGCCCCGAATCGTGACGGTCAATTTAGTGTCAAATCTCTCTATCGGTTGCTGTCGCGTCGTCTGATAATTACTTTCGAAGGTAAATGGCTGTGGAGCGAACCTATTCCTTTAAAGATCCGTTTCTTTGTTTGGGCGCTCTGTAAGGATAGAACTCTAACCAGGGACCAGCTGATTATGAGGGGAAAAGATATACCGAACTCGTGTGTGATGTGTTCCGACGGGGAGGAGTTTGCTGCTCATCTCTTCCTTCATTGCAAAATGGCGTGCATGATTTGGGGTGCCATTTATAAGTCCTTTGGGTTGAGCTGGGTTACGCCTGAGACGCCTTATTAGCAATTGCTGAGCTGGATGTTGTGAAGTTGGAGGGGGAGAGAAGGGACATTTGGAGGGCTGCTTTCTTTGTCGTTCTGTGGTGCATATGGTGCGAGAGAAATTGCAGGATTTTTGAAGAGAAAAGTAGACCTGTGGGCATGGTTATTAAATCGGTATCGGAGATGGTGAGATTATGGGTGGCGAGAGGTGGGGTTGGTTTTAGCCATCTTTCCTTTCCTTGGGATCTGGGTTAAGTGGGCCAGTTATCCTTAGGTTTCGAGTCTTGCTGTAGTTTTTCCTTTTTTGTATTTGCTGTAGTTTTCCTTTTCCTTTTGGCCTCTGTTTTGGTTAGTGTGAGTTGGGATTGTGCTGGTTTTCAGCATCTTGCTGTTTTTATGTATAATCTCTATTACTGATCATATATATATATATATATATATATATATATATATATATATATATATATATATATATATATATCGATGGAGAGTACCTTATCTTTAGACTTAAGCAAGTACACTCAGGTGCACCTTGAGTGATCATCAATGAATGTCTCATAGTATTGAAAACCATCAAAGGAAGATTGAGGGGGCGAGCCCCCACACATCACTATGAATGAGATCAAACAAGAAACTACTCCTCATATGAGAGGGATAAGATGATCTAGTATGTTTGCACAGTTCACAAGTTTCTGTAGACAAAAAATTTGTGTCTTTTTCTTGAATAAATATACAAATATAGATCTGTATATACACATTATTTGTGTCTTTTTTTTTGGATAAAATAAAATATAAAAAATATAAAAAAGAGATAAGATAAATAGAAACCCACGTAATAAATCCTAAGAGATTTGTGTCGTGGATATAGATCTACACAAATAGTTTTTGTCGTTTTATGATAAAGTAAATGTAAAAAGAGGAGAGTATACACAAACTATTTGTCTTTTAAATATTATATAATAAATGATTGGAGAAAATGGAAGACAAAAAAATGTGTCTTTTCTTCCGGGAGAGATGAATAAAGGATAAGAGACGCGGGTCTCCTATCATTTCTTTTTCTTTCTCTTTCTCCCAATTTTCTCTCGTCTCTCCTTTCTCTCCCTTCTTTTTCTCTCTATCTTCTTTCTTTGACTTTTCTCTTCTCTTATGGCCCACGCAGGACCCTTGCGTGGGCCATCCATCTCCTTTCTCTCTTTTCTTCTACTTTTTCTCTCTCTATTATCTTCTCTCTTCATAGCTCACTTAGGTCACTTGCGTGGGCCATCTCTTTCCCATCTCTCTTTCTTTTTCTCCTCGTCTCTTTCTCTCTTAAAATATGGCCTACACAGGTCACCTGCATGGGCCATCTCACTCTTTTCTTCTCGTCTTTTCTCTTTAAATATCTAACTCTCTTTCAAAATGGCACATGCAGCCACTTGAGTGGGCCATCTTCTTCGAACATGGGTCCTCTCTTTTCTCCACTTAAGCAAATAACTACATGTGTAGGCCAGACATCCGCAGAAAATTCTTCTCTCAATCTACGTGAAGGCTTAGCCCACGCAACCCTTATGACCTTGATTTTTGTGAAACTCTTGCGGAAACCGTAGGATTATAACTTCCCGTAACCGCTACGATAAATTTATAAATAGCAAATCCATTCTCATTATCCGGATCCGAAAATTTTTACGCTAGAGCCTTGTCGAAGACTTCTCCGACTTAGATTCTTTTGTCAGGAAACCTTAAGGTATCTCTAGGATTTTTTCCGTTCGAGCTTCTCTCCTTTGACTTCCTTTTATTTAGAGTATATGGGAGAGATAAATCTAGATTTAATTTTGAATTCGGATTACCTCCTATACAGGTGCATCTAGGATAAGAGCTACAACCCTTACCTAAATGTGGTGCGCTTAGGATAAGAGTTACAACCCTTACCTAAGTATGATTTAGGGTTGCAATTTGGGATTACGCATTACGACACGTACACAATTTCTTGTGTACTTGGATATAATTAAGCTATGTGGGTACAACCCCTCACTTAACTCTTTGTACAGTCGAATTGCAACCACAAATCTGATAACGCGTATGAGTTGCAATCACGAATCTAAAGAATGATTTCGGACTTCGACTCTCGAAATACTCATCTATAATGACTCATAACCATCATATTACCAGATCTAAATCATGCCCCGAAATTAGAGTTTCCCTCACGGTTCAGATCGTCACTCCCTCAAATGTAGTGTTTAGATCTCAACCTCGAGATCGAAAGTTCTTTTATTATATTGGTAAAATATAATTTTTTGAAATACAAATAATTGGGCCGTCCCTGCCTAGGCCGTGCCTGAATGAGCCGTCCCTTGCTTAAGTCATCGCTTATACAGCCCTTGCATGACTTAAATATTTTAACGACAGATTCGTTGACTTTTGGTAAAACGGTTATAATACGAGATCCTACGGTGAATTTATTACATGTTGACCAAATCTTATAATTTTGGTCAAATGCAATTGTGAACTCGTTGAATTTTGGTCAAATGATCATAATACGAGATCCAACGGTGGATTTGTTATATGTTGGCCAAATCTTATGATTTTGGTCAAATCCAACGATGAACTCGTTGACTTTTGGTCAAACGATCATAATACGAAATCGTAACGAGATCCAATTGTGGATTTGTCACATGTTGACTAAATCTTATGATTTTGGTCAAATCCAACGATGGATGCGTTGACTTTTGGTCAAACGATCATAATACAATATCATAACAAGATCCTACGGTGGATTTATTGCATGTTGATCAAATCTTGTAATTTTGGTCATATCCAACGGTGAGCTCGTTGACATAATACGAAATAGTAACGATATCCAACAGTGGATTTGTTACATGTTGGTGAAATCTTATGATTTTGGTCTAATCCAACAGTGGCCTCGTTGGCTTTTGGCCAAACGGCCATAATACGAGCATGGGTCAAAATATCGTCCGATACCGATACGTATCGGACGATACGTATCGGTATCGGAGGGTGGCGGTACGATACATAGGGTATGTATCGTACCCCCCCAAAAATTACCTATTTATCGTCCGATACGGACATATTATCGTCCGTATCGGACGATAACTTCAAATTATCGGGCGATAATTTGAAATTATCGCTCGATAATTTGAAAAACCCCAAAAACCCTCCCGATAGGTTAAATTATCGTCCGTATCGGACGATATTTTGAAAATATCGTCCGATACGGACGATAATACCAAAATACCGGACGATATTTTCAAAATATCGTCCGGTATTTTGAATATTCCGTGGGGCCCACCCCCAATTTCGAAACTTCTTCCTTTCTTCTTCTTTTCTTCTTCCTTCTTCCTTTCTTCTTCCTTCTTCTTTCTTCTTCTTCCTTCCTTCGTTTTGGGAGATCTACACCGCAAATCCGCGCCAAATCGCACAAAAATTCACGCCATCTACGTGTAAGGTTCGTTTTTATCATTTTATACCGTTTTATTTCATTTTAAATTAGAAAATAAGGTAGATCTACACCTATTTAGTGTAGATCTACACTTTTTTAGTGTAGATCTACCCTTAAATAAGGTAGATCTACACTAAAAAAGTGTAGATCTACACTAAATAGGTGTAGATCTACCTTATTTAAGGGTAGATCTACACTAAATTAGTGTAGATCTACACTAAATAGGTGTAGATCTACCTTATTTAAGGGTAGATCTACACTAAAAAAGTGTAGATCTACCTTATTTAACGGTAGATCTACACTAAATTAGTGTAGATCTACACTAATTTAGTGTAGATCTACACTTTTTTAGTGTAGATCTACACTAAAAAAGTGTAGATCTACCTTATTTAACGGTAGATCTACACTAATTTAGTGTAGATCTACACTAATTTAGTGTAGATCTACCTTATTTAACGGTAGATCTACACTAAATTAGTGTAGATCTACACTTTTTTAGTGTAGATCTACACTAAAAAAGTGTAGATCTACCTTATTTAACGGTAGATCTACACTAAATTAGGGTAGATCTACCCTTAAATTAGGTAGATCTAACTTTAAAATTTATCATTTACCTATAATATTAATTATAGGTAAATGATTTAAAATAATTAATATTATTTAAAATAATTAATATTATTTAAAATAATTAATATTATTTAAAATAATTAAATTAGTGTAGATCTACCTTATTTAAGGGTAGATCTACACTAAATTAGTGTAGATCTACCCTTAAATAAAGTAGATCTACACTTATAAAATTATTTAAATTAAGAAGAGGGAAAATATAATTTAAAATATATCAAATATTTAAATTAAATAAAAATAATATAAATAATGGGTTAAAAATAATTATATGTGACTCCATATAAAATATTTAAATTGATGGGTCAAAAATAATATAAATAATTATAATTAAGGGTCACATATAATATGGGTCACATATCATATGGGTCACATATAATATGGGTCACATATAATTTAAACTTAAAATTAATATGGGTCAAAGATAATTAAATTTATGGGTCACATATTAAATTATATGTGACCCATAATAATTTTATGTTTAAATTTAATTATATGTGATTCTATATTGATTATATGTATTACATATAATTAAAATAATTAATATTATGGGATATGTCCCATAAAATATTAGAATAATATGGAATAAATTTCAAATAAAATTTTAAATATTAAAATAATATCAAATAAATATTCATAAATTAAAATAATATCAAATAAATATTCATAAATTAAAATAATATCAAATAAATATTCATAAATTAAAATAATATCAAATAAATATTCATAAATTAAAATAATATCAAATAAACATTCATAAATTAAAATAATACCAAATAAACATTCATAAATTAAAATAATATCAAATAAACATTCATAAATTAAAATAATACCAAATAAACATTCATAAATTAAAATAATATCAAATAAACATTCATAAATTATAATAATTTATGAATAAACATTCATAAATTAAAATAATATCAAATAAACATTCTAATATTATAATAATATCAAATAAACATTCAAAAATTATAATAATATCAAATAAATATTCATAAATTAAAATAATATCAAATAAACATTCATAAATTATATAAAGTATCTAATTAATTTGATAAAATTTATTCTAATATTTTTAAAATAGTAAAAATAAATTTTATTTTCAAGTGTAAATTAGATGTTTACTCGTGTAAATTTTATTTGCAAGTGTAAATTAGATATTTATTTTCAATCGTTTTGCTCATTCATGCAGTGAAATAAATAAATATGGTTCGCTCAGATCCAAAGTGGCAATATGGTACACCAATAGATGGTAATAGACTCAGATTCAATGTAATCTTTGTGGAAAGAAACTGGGAGGAGGTATCACCGATTAAAGGAGCATCCGCTCATGTAAAGGGAGAGACAAGAGGGTGTCCCACTGCACCGTGGAGGTCGAGAAAATATCAAAGCCGCCATTTACAAGCGGCAAAGGGAAAGAAAAAAAGTCGAGGCCGAGAAATGTATGAGAGAATCAGAGGCCGATCCACGCTTTACATCAGTGCACTGAGGATTATGAGGATGAGGATGAGCGAGATGGCAAGAGCTATGAGAGAGAGTGCTAGGGAAGCACATCGTGGCGAGATCGGAAGAAGCCGATTATCGGCTTTCGGTCGAGTTGAGGGCCCATCCATGCACTCTTGGTGGTGGATCTAGTCATAGGCCACCTGTTGTTGATGTTGATGAGGATGTTGAGGAGCCTGCCGGGTTGCGTAGGGCAGCATCAGTGAGGGACACTAGACCGTCTACTAGAGGCCGCACTACATTTATGGATCCATTCATGTATCATCGAAAGCTCCAAACAAACCAAATTGAGTGCGATGTCACTTGCAAAAATGGGGAAGAAGCTTGGAAAATCCATTGCCAAGTTTTTTATATACAACCACATTCCGAGCCAAGTAGCAGACTCGCCGTACTTTAAAAGCATGATAGATACAAGTGCAGAAGTTGGTCCAGGAGTTAAAAAGCCTTCTCCATATGAGATATCCGGGCCCTTACTAATGATGAGTACGATGAGATAACCGCCACGAGCTTTGAGGATGTATGGGATGAGAGAGGTTGTACAATTATATGCGATGGATGGTCCCACAAAGAAGAGCTTGATAAACTTTTGGTTTACGATCGGGACAAGATATTTTGAAATCGATTGATGCTTCAAGGCACGTAAAGATCCGACTACCTCTTTAAACTAATGGATATGGTAGTTGATGAGGTTGGAGAGCAGCGAGTTGTGCAGGTGGTAACAGACAATGCGGCAAACTACAAAGCCGCTGGATTACAACTAATGGCGAAGAGACGCCACCGTCTGGACCCTGCGCGCATTCTTGAGGATTTAGGGAAAAGAAGCAAGGCACAGAAACTATTCAAAAGGGAAGAACGACATTTCCTACCGTGCATAACAAGGACAAGTCGGTAACTTTAATGAGAGCTTTCACGAACAATGAGTTGCTCCTGCCTGCGATTACACGCTTTGCAACATACGCTTAGCCCTACAGAGTTTGGCTAGATATAGGCGTGAGCTGAAAAGCATGGTGTCGTCGGAAGAATGGAATCAATATGAAATAGGACTCCCACGAGCAAAGAGACTAGCTTGCACTGAAGTTGCTGACCTGATCTACAGCACGCAGTTTTGGGCAGATGTAGACCACTTGATCGCCGTCACTACCCCGTTGGTGCAAGTTTTGAGATTGGTTGATGGTGATGACAAACCAACGATGGGGTACGTTTATGAGTCAATGGATAAGGCAAAATTGGCTATAAAAACCAAATGCCCTACAAAGTATAAACGATACTGGGCGATTATCGACAAGAGGTGGGATGCACAATTTCACCAGTACTTGCATGCAGCAGGTATAACATGTTGCACAATTATGTAGTGATTTTTTTTTATTTATTCATTATTTTCACATACTGATGAAATTACTCATATTTGATGTGTAGCACATTACTTGAATCCAGCCTTTCAGTATACGCGACGCTTCGAGCTGAGCGACACTGATGAAGTGTATACTGGTTTGCTCAATGTAATCCAAAGAATGCTCCCTGAGTTGGCGGACCAAGGCCAAGCGATAAGAGATGTGAGTGATCATAGTATAATACCTTATAAGTAATAAGTCAAATGCCATGTGATATAATCATCTATTTATTGATATGTGCCTTACTGTGTTTCATCTTTATAGATTGACATATTTCAAGAGACATGGGTCATTTGGGACCCCTGCTGCAATCCCAAATTAAACACGACAAACCCAACATTGGTGGATGCATCATGGAGGTGAGGGTCCGATATTGAGTGTGGCAATGAGGGTATTGTCGCAAACGTGTTCCTCGTCAATCATGAGCGGAATTGGAGCACTTTCTCTCATTCATATTAAAGACAAGGAATAGACTAACTATGGACCGATTGGAAAAGTTAGTCATCGCCACTACAACATGAGATTAAGGGTTAGGAATATACAGAGAACCAACCGTGGTAAGCAATTACATTAAGTCTTAGATCCTCAATTATATCAAGTCTTACTTACATATTATACTAATTCATCTATCATATTCTACCTTGCAGACGGTGATTATTTTGATCCCATCCAGCTTGGATTATATATTCGAAGAGGATGACCCTTTGAATGAATGGATTGAAGAGAGAGAAGAGCCAGTCTTGGATAGTGAGAGCACTGAATGGCTGGACAATGCTGAAAGAGTAGCGGAGCAGCAGGCTTCCCAACCACCGAGGCGGAAAAGAAGATTGAATCGCTGCTCGCTGGTCGGATCTCGATGACTAAACGCAGCCCCAGAGTAATGATGGGAGTGGTAGGGATGATGGTGGAGGACATGATGGTGGAGGACGTTGGCACTAGTGGTGGAGGGAGAAGCCGTACCTCCGATCCTTATAGAGATATGGCGGCATGGGACGACTCGACGCCGTTAACACAGTTCGACACTCCTACATTTAGAATGGGAGGGGTTGAAGGAAGAGGAGCGTCGGGATCATATCAAACACCACCACCACCACCACCACAAGATGATACAGATATGGGTTATATGACTTCTAGCTTCGGGGGATTCAGTTTGCAAAATACCGAAGACTCAAAGAACTAGTAACCCATACTACCCACACACCAAACCTATTCTGGTGCCATATGACTTCGTTGGTCGATTTTTGGAGGTCCGTCCTTTACGCATACTCGATCCTCGCCTAAGGGGCACATATAATCATGGGTATCAGTATGGGCAACATTATAGGCAAAGGCCGGGAACCTCGCGCACCGATGACGACGATGATGATGAGGGCCAAGAACCACCACGAAATTCAATGTGGCTCTAAAGTAAGTTTTTCATGTACAATTAAAATTTATTTTTATCAATATAGCTATTATTTTTGAAATATTGTTACAAATGTGATCTTAAGACAAAATAAATTACAAAATAGGCATCTTACTGATGGATCAAATTATCGTCCGATACCGATACGTATCGGACAATACGTATCGGCATCGGAGGTGGACGATACGGTACATTAAATGTACCGTATCGCCCATTTATATGCCTAATACCTCACGAAATTCAATGTATCGTCCGGTATGTTACTGTTCCGGTACGTATCGTCCGATACATACCGGTTTTTCCTCTAAATAATGCATCAAATAAGTCAAAAATAAAAGCAAAAATAGTTAAAATAAATAAATATAATTTTTGGGATTTTTTGGGATTTTTTGGGGATTTTTTTGGATTTTTCGGGGAAAAAACCGGATTTTTGAATGTATCAAACCGATACATTCAATGTATCGCCGATACATTGAATGTATCGGCCGATACCCGGTACGTATCGCCCGGAAGGACCGGACGATACGTACCGGAAAACCGGTATTTTGACCCATGAATACGAGGCCATAATAAGATCCAACAGTGGATTTATTTTGTATTAATCAAATCTCATGGTTTTGGTCAAATTCAATGGCATTTTCATTAACTTTACGTTAAATGATCATATTATAAGATCATTACATGATTTAATGGTGGAATCGTCACAAAATAATCTATGATGATCAAATCCTAAGGAATTTGATGATATTGGACCTGTGATTGGATACCCCATAACCAAAAGTGCTAATTTTTTGGATGATCAGACATCAGAAAATGGAGCCGGTGTTTGAATTCTTTTTTCAGACAAGTGAGCATGAATTCATTATGAGACTCATCCACCAACTCCTCGTGCCCATATTTGACCATGCCTATCGATCGGATGGGCCTAACTTACGGAGAAGGGGATCTCTCATCCGATGTCCTTTATTTCACATCGCCCGAGTCTCTGATGAAGAGAGCATACTGCACGTCCATCTCGTACTGTGAAGACGAAGATATTAATGAAGACTTAGACTTGAGATTTATTTTGTTTATTTCAGAGATGTGATTACTTTTCTTTTCTTTAGTAGCTTTTAATCAGAGGTATTCGATTTTGATGTAATTAACGGGGAATCAATTGCGATACCCGGAAGTGTAAAGTCTGTCATTTTCAATGAAATCCTCTCCTAGCGAGGGGAGATTTTTTATGATTGATTGGTATTGGATTTATAGTCTACGCAAATTTGTTGTTTACAGTTTCACATTGAAATTTAAAGTCATGAACATCTGAACTTGGGAAATCAGAAAATAAACTTTGTAAGTTGACATGGCCAAGCCTAGCATGCCATAGATCTAAAATTCTTTTAAAAGAGATAATAATACTATAAGAAGATAGGGTAGGAGAATGAACGGAAGATGCCATCGGCCTATCAGCCCCAATGCCCAACGTGTTCAAACCCCATGCCAAAAATCCGCCTCATAGTCAGGTCCTAAAGTACTAGATTTAGATGCAGATAAAGCTGATAATAATAGCTTCTCTCTGTCTCTGCCTTTTACAAAAACAAGACCAAGTTTGGTCTTATGTACTATAAATACAGCGCCAACATCATCCCACTTCTACTTGGTTACAAGAGGGAGCAGGAGACTGAGCTGGAAACAGCTGCCCTCGGTCTATGACTAATGCTATAAGGTTAGTTTCCTCTGCAGCCAATGCAAGCTGAGAATTCTTATATTTCTGCAAAAAGAAGGTTGTACACGTTCCTAACTGAACTTTACTATAGAAGGGTTTTGTGGGTTGATTTGCTTTCTGTCCAATTTTAATGTAATATTTCACCTCCTTTGGTTTAGGGAGTACATTGAGGAACATACCATCATATACAAGGGCTTGTCTTTTGAAAGCATTTCTCCCTTTATTCTTCATTATTCAAAGGGAATGATAGAAATTTCTATAGATCCTTCATATTTATATCAAGATGTTTTCTGTTTTTCTCTTTAATAATGTTGTTTTGTTTGAAATGGTGCTATTTAGAATATTACATATTCCCAGGTTTTCAAGGCCATGCCTTTTTATTTCTTACATGCGATCATGTTTTTGCTACTATTTGATTATCTCTTGGATGGAGCATGTGTAACTTCCGTGTACATTTGTTCTACCTTTTGCACCATATTGTTTAACTTTTTTTATTTTTTTTGAACAGTGTCGTGAACTTCTTTTTATCTGGCTAAATCATTACTGTACGTCAGCTATGATATATGTTCATTCACTTATGTTATTTAAGTTATTTCATTGTCCAGGTCTCTAGTTTTCCATGATTTTGTCGCAAAGTGCCTTACAAAAGAACCGCGGTTACGCCCTACTGCAACTGAGCTGCTGAAGGTATGCGTAGAAATTTTGAAGTTCTTTTACTCTTAATGCAAGTGCTCTGCACTCCAGTGGACATTTTTGAAAATTTCAACGATTCACCATACTACTTGACACCAAGTACAATTTGTTTTTAAAACTAGTAATGTAAGGTGCAGCTTACAAGAGCAACTAAGAAGAGAATTGTGAGGACTTGAAAGTGGTTTTACTGTTCAAGGGAGGAATAGTGAGGAGGACCACAGCCCTCAAATAAGATATTTCTGGGTAGTAGATGAGAACCTGCTGGAAACCTCTGTTCAATAAAAAAATGCAGTTCAAATTTATGTTTAAACTTTAAACACAGTTTGGACATCAGCGATAATAATCGCAAACTTAGCCCTGAAATTGCAAGATATAGCAATGATGGAATAACGATGGCAGTTTTCCAGTGATTCTGAGTTCAGATTTTTCCATAAATCCAAATGTTTCAATGGCTGAGATGATGATTTCGTGGCAGGCTGAAGCACATGTGACAAAGATAAAAAAGTTACTTATGAAAATGAAGTCTTGACTGCCCCATTATCTTAATCAAAAACTGAAAAGAAGAATCCTAACTGACCCCCCCCCCCCCCACCCACCCACCCACCCACACACACGTGGCATATAACATCTTGAAATATGATCTTGTCCTTTTTTCCTTCAGCTTCTCGAGATTTTAAAATATCCTCCAAATCTTTGTCCATGCAAAGTTTATAGGACTTCAAATCATATCTTAATTGGTCCCAAACCCTCGAGTGAAACTCTAATAATTTCTCCTTATCCTGCAAATCCTTTAAACACCCAAATTTTCATGATATAGTTAAACCGTATGGTCTCCAAAATTTCTCTCATTTTCTTCCTCAATATCTCATGACAAAGATTAAACTTCAAGGTATCTTTAACCCCAGTAAAACTTGTTTTATCCCAGATTTAAATCTGTTTTAACTCTTAGATCTGGCCTAGTCTAATCCCTTTTTAGGCCCAAATTAAATCTTATCCTCTGCTTCTTTTAAATCTATGTTAGGCTCGAAAATATTGAATTCTGGGCTGATTCTTGCCACCTTCCATCATTTATTACACCTTTAAAACAACTTTGTTTCTACTGCCGTCGTCCACTGCATCATCTTCCCCAGGTTGGAGAGAACTCAACTCCGACAAGTTGACCTTCTCGTATACTTTGCAGGACTTTGTTCTGCTCCTTCCAACTATTTATTGTCACGTCTCCTCTTAATTCTTCTCTGCCATGCTTTGTCTCTAGCCATTTCCTTCTGCTTTCTTCTCATATTTGGTCTTTCCTCGAATACCTCTGCTCCCATAGTGGAGAAAATTTCGAATCCGACAACCATGCACGCTTTTGAGGTAGCTTCGATCCGCACTGTCTATCTCATATAACTATCATCTGACCATTGAGAGCTTACAGTTACTTGATCTAACAAATTTTCATGATCAAGATCTCTGTTGGACCGTTGGACTTTGTCGAGATGGGAATTCATCACCTTTTCACCACCATGATCGTCATCGGACCCTTGATCTTTATTTTCAGGAAGCTTAGAAGCCTCTCACTGTTGGAATTCTCTTCGGACTTTTGTATATCAATCGAAGCTTAGTGTATCACTTCCACCTTTGAGATTTCCATTGGACACTTGATTTTCAATATGATGATAATCCGAGGTCTTCCCACTGTAGGATGTTTCATTGCACCCTTGATCAACGATTAGAGCTTGACCGAGACAGCTATGGCATGTGGATCTTGATCCGGTCGTTGATGTTCTTTAAATATTTGATCAGATGCTCTTTCTTCAATTGAGTCTCCATCTTCAAACTCTACGATGAAGAATAATGGCTTTAGATGCATGCACATCACCTTCGCGAGCCTCCTTCTCGTAGGTCAAGGTTTGACCACTTCGATCGGCATTTCCGGAACCCTTTGTTGGTACCAACAGTTGATGATCGATGACCTCCTGTCAACATCGTACTTGTCTAATCTATCCACAATCCTCGTGTCATCTTTACGGTCATGCATTTGATGATCCAAACTCTTACAAATTCTCTGAAATTCTTGTTTCAATCGATCTAGTTGTGAGAGCGACGTACGTTTGATTCCCAAGGCACCAATTTTTCCTTTCCCCATGGAAAAAAACCTTCTGTGATACCAATTGATGAGAATTGCAACCTTCAAATACTATAGATTAGTGTAATAGATGATAACCTACTGAAACCTCTGTTCCTGTGTCAAAACACGGCGAACTAGTCCCTGACTACGCTAACTAGGTTCAGATTTTCTGCATAAATACACAGATAGAAAAGCAGTAAAAATTGCAGCACATTCACCTTTTCCTGCAAATCCTTTAAATAAACAATTTCTTATGATATAATTAAACCTTAGGTGTCCCTAAAATTTACCACAATCACTTCTAATTATCTTAATTTCTCATGATAATGATTATACTGCAAGGTATCTTTAACGCCAGTAAACTTGCTTTAACCTAGGTTTAAACATGTTTTAACCCCAGACCTGGCCTAGAATAATCCCTATTTAGATCAATCAACCATGGGTCCATAACTAGGAAACTACCTGTAACCATGAATCTACCTTAAAACAATTAACTAACTATATTGCAACTTTGAGGTCACAGGTTCAATCCTAGTTTGGCCCTAAAAAAGGGGGCCTATGAATCTACCTCTAAAATACATTCACACTAAACATAAGCTACTTGAGAAATACGAAAACTCCTATTGCACCATCTATGAAATTGATTGCATCAATCTTAGTCGGGTGGAACATAATTATTTAATTCACCTGACTGACCATTTTCTATGTCTAGGTCAAGGGGGGATTCTTTAATTAGTTGGAGTTATAGCAAAATAAGTGTACAGCTGTCATAATACTAAGTATCTCCCCTGTTATTAAAATTATGAGTCTCTTCATCATGATGCAGTGCATAAGATTCTTAGGTGGGTGGGGATGCAAATGCGTCAGGTCAACATGGATATGACCCGAGACCCCACTGGATTAGATCTGATTGAACCCGAGATCCGAATTGATTGGACATTGGGTCTGATTCACGCACTATGGTTCCAATTGGACCTGACCTGTACCCAAATCTAGTTGAGCCAGGCTGACCCAGACCCATAAAGGTTTTGGACCTAAGCCATGTGTGTGTGTATATATATATATATATATATATATATATATATATATATATATATATATATATATAAAGTATCAATGGAGATAGTTCAGTAGTTGGATTACAACAATTGAAGATGCTTCATTGTTTATGTGTGTGAATGTTCAAATTGCAATAGTTTTCTTTCTTTTATTAAATGTTGACTATTTTCCCTAATATGCAATTGGTTATAATATTGATTTTTCTATCTTTTACAATCTAAAACACTTAAAAAGTTGAATACTGATGCAATAAAACACAACAGCTACTAGAGATAAACCCGTTTTTTTGGTTAAAAAACTAGCATAAACCTGCAAGAAGACTCACTAGCCTTCTAAGGGTGGTTGCATCAGAAGGTAACCCACTAAAATCTCTGGAAGGGAACCAGTAAAGGGTCTCCAAAGCTGGCTGCAGCTAGCTAAGGCTTCAAGAACTCCCAAATAGGACTCACTGTTTCTCTCTAAGCAATAACTTAAATATATTTGGTAAAACTTAAAATCTACAGTACTACTGAACTTTAAATAGCCTCTGACTTCTAAGGACTTTGAATAAAACGTCAAAACAGCCCTTTTAATATCCTAAAATAAACTCCAACAAGATAGGTGAAAACCCAAAATAAAAGGGCTTCACGGTGATTAATTTCACCTGTTAAAAAAAAGATTTAGTATCGTCAGTTTGTATATTAATTAGCTACCTATTGTCAAAAACGTTGGTGATGCGAAGAAAATAAAATGGGAAGGAACCTGTTTCTTGCATCCGCTTAACTACACATGGTCACTTTTAAATGGTATGTCCATCTTATAGAACTATTGGGCCTTTTAATTGAGGTCCAATGAATCTGTTTTGTGGTCCATTAGTCTCTAGTACATTATTCTTCAATTTTCTTCTTTTTTCTTCCTTGAGCTTTTAATCGGAGCCCTATTGTGAAACACAAGGCCTAATTTCCAGCTTACATCAAATGCCCATGCTAAAAAAATCAGGATTCGGCAAAGTTAAATCGGCAAAATTCGGTAAGTTTGAGGCAATGTAGTCATATGGCATATGCGACCCTATGCGATGGCATAATTTTTTTTATTTTTTATTTTTTCCAAAAATTCCAAAAAAATTCCAAAAATTTCTCAAAAAATTCTCAAAGTTTCCCAGATTGATCAATAATATGTTTTGTGTTAATTTTGGGCTATATTAATTTTATAGTGTCTAGAATGCGAAATAAAAGTATATAATATAACTATATAAGTAATATATAACCCATAAGTGAGATGGGAAAATATAAATTTTATTAAGGTTAAACAAAATAGTACAAAAATGAACGTAGGAAGTAGGAACATATAAAAAAGAAGGAAAAGAGTAAATTTTAAGTTCTAAGTCCAACCCACAATGGTACATACATTTCCATTGTCGTCACGTGACTCACGTCCTAACGGTATTGTGTACCAGGCAAAAATTCTACACATTGGTTTCTAATCAACAATGGTACATCTCCACCTCCACTATCGTCGTCACTTGCATTGCCGTCATCATCCGAATCGTCTCCTTCTTCAACATATTGTTCTTTCTCGGTTTCTTCATCATCCGATCTCACTAAGACGATATCTATATCGTCTATGGGTGTTTCTTCATGTATCTCCTCTTCTTCTTCTTCTTGACGTGAGTGTGAGCGTGAGGCTCGTGAGCTACCTTCCCCCGCTATCAATCTTCTCCTCCGGCCGGTAGGAAGCTCATCTCCAAAAGCGGCTTCTTCCACTTGCTTCCACGTAAGATCCTCATCCGCAAATATTCGCTCATCGAAGGCATCCACCATCCATGGAGAATCAGATGGCAAGTCTTCGAGAGAGATGGGATCATAATGTCCCGGATTTTACTGGTTTTTTAGGAAGCGATCCCGTAGCTTTTGATTGTATTGCACAAAGACCAAATCATTGAGCTTTTTTTGTTCAAGCTTGTTCCGTTTCTTCGTGTGTATCTATTCAAGAGAAACATTAAATAAATATTAATATCTATTAAAATTTAAACAACAATTAAATTAAAATTATGAGACTAAAAATAAAATAAAAATAAACTAGTTACCATCTCAAATGTGCTCCAATTCCGTTCACATGCCGAGGCGGCACATGTAAGGCCAAGAACCTTAACGGCCAGCTTCTTCAATAATCCACATTTTGTCACTGAATCCACTCCATAGGACAACCACCAATCGGCTACAAACATTAGTATTAATTGAAGATATTTATAATATTAAACTATTAATTTAGAAGAAATGAAATGTAATAAAAAAATATATCATAAACATGCTTACTAGGTATTTTAGATTCTCTTTGTCGAACTACAATATCTCTTCCGAACATCCCTTGAGAATTCTTGTATCGGTCAAAAGAGTTGCTAATCTGATCTTGCTCTTCTTTATCCGAAACCATCTTCTCTAAAACGTCAAAGAAACCACTAATATGTGTTGTATCCGCCGCCTCCCGGTTCGGATAAGAGAAATAAACCGCAGGATTTAGGAGGAATGCGGCGGAATACAAGGGGCTAGACATTTGAGCACCCCATCTCTTTTCAACTATGTCAATAATGGGTTGAAAGAGGCGAGATTTGTACATATTATTAGATTTGATTTTTTCTATAGCTTTCTCCATAAAACTATAGATATAGTCCATAGCAGGCTTCTCATCACCATCAACCAATCGTAGTACTTCTACGATTGGTTGCGAGTCTCTAAGTGCTTGGGCAACATTATTCCAAAAAGAGTTGGTTAAGATGGTTTGTGCCACCCACTTCCCTTCGGCCTTCTTTGACCAAGCTCTATTCCTCCAATTGGTGGAAGTTACAAAGCTTCTAAGCTCTTCTCTTTTAGCATACATGCTTTGTAATGTCAAGAAGACCATAGCAAAATGAGTGATAGCGGGGCGTTGCAAATTACCTCCAACTGGTTTACGCATGTGGTGGAGTAGAAGTGTATGTTTATACATATATACTACTACCTTCCTAGTCTTAGCTACGGTTTTAATATGCATTTTTCCTATGTCTTCTAAGATCAAGTCTAAACAATGGGCCGCACATGGAGTCCAATATATGTGTGGTCTCCGTTCCATTATTAGTCTACCCTCGGCCACCATGTTTGCCGCGTTGTCCGTGACAACTTGGACAACATATTGTGCACCAATGTTCTTTTCTATCACCTCATCTATAAGGGAAAATAGATATTCGGCCGTGTGAGAATGAGCCGAAGCATCTACAGATTTAATGAACATAGTTCCGGTAGGACAATTTGTTAAAAAATTGATGATTGACCTACCGGCCCTATCGGCTCAAGCGTCGGTCACTAGTGAGCACCCATATGTCTTCCAATCGTGTCGATACTCCTCGAGAAAGGCTTTTGTGAAGTCTACCTCCTTTTTAAGACATGTTTGTCTTATCTCATGATATGATGGAGGTTTTAGGTCAGGTCCAAATTGTCCAAGAGCTTCAATCATTACTTTGAAGCTCTTTAACTTTATGGTATTAAATGCAACACCGGCTTGGTACATCCACTTAGCCACATATTGAATAGTGGTAGGTTGGTCTTTAGCTTTAAACCTATTTTCTATAGTTGTTTGGGCCGAACCTTTACCCTTACCCCTAGCATCTACCACATCCTCGGGATGTGGTCTACAAGGAAAGAATTTGCCTATTCCCTTCCCCTTTTTACCACGTACTCTTTTAGAGGGTGGTGGTCTTGCACCACTACGAGCCGTGGAGGGAGTAGATCTATCATGTTCTTCCTCATCATCAACATCAACATCAACATCATAGTATTGCTGTAAAATCACTTCGTCATTATGCTTCGTCTTCGAAGTCTTATCCATCCATTCTATTATCTCTTTTCGAAGCTCCGGTGTGACATTTGGACATGCTTGCGCATTCGATCCGGGTTGCCAAGCAAGATGTTCCTTGTGTCTCCCTATTCCCCCGATGCTTATATGGGGGCATAGGGTACATTGGACCTTATTTTTTTCGGTTACATTCTTGTAACATCCATATTTCCAACTCGGATCGGCGGAATTTTTCGGCCTAAGAACATCGTTCGAGGACGTAGACATAATGATAACGTAATTTAAAGAAGTGGGTGGGTAGATATTAACCACACTAAAACAAATGAAAGAAATGAGGTGTAATAAGGAAGGAAAACAATCAAACAAAATTTAATAGGAAGTAGAAATTAATTCTCTTTGCTTGAAGAATGAAGATAAGAAGATTAAAGCTTGAACCTCTTAACTCTTTTAAGTTATCTACAAAATAGAGCAAAAGAAATTATGATTAAAAATTTAAGAAAGAGAGAGAGAGAGAGAACACTAAAAACTCAAAAAATAGACCAAAGAGACAAATCATACCTTTGATGGATGTGGTATGGATTGGGAAGAGAAACCCCTCATTTATAGGCTTGGCGGAAGCCTTAAAAGCAAAAAAAAAAAAAAAAAAAAATCCCCAACGGTCATAAATATGACCGTTGGGGATGTATGCCATCGCATACACATGTATGCGATGGCATACATGGTTCTGTCGCATATGCCATCATGGCATATGCGACAGAGCCATCTGAAATCGCATATGCGATCGCATATGACATCAATGGTTTGAGGAAAAATAAGGACCAAATCGGAGAAAAAAAAAGTGATTAGAAAGTATAAAAAAATAAAAAAAATTTAGGAAGTCACGATTTATCGAAAAAGTTGCCGAGTTTTTCATGATTTTCAAAAAAAGATGCAAATTTCTAAAAAATTCGGGGATAATCGCTTCGCGAATTATTTTTGCATTTTTTTTCAGAAATTCGCAAATAATTCATGATTAATTCGCAGAACCTCAAATTGCAAATTATGCTCGAATTTTTCAAAAAATCGAGGAATTTGGTGACTATGCAAATACCGCACTCAAACGAAGACTAAATCCAAGTGATAACATGCTCAAGTGATTGCCAAACCTAGAACCCAACTCACACGAGAATATCCAAGTGATAATATGCTTTTAAGTGCTTGCCAAACCTAGAATCTCACCATAAACATAATCAAGAAAATCTTAAGAGCACTATAATTAAGATTTGCATTTTATGCAATTACATGTCCAGATCCTTACCTTGAAGAAATTATGCACTGTATTAAACATTCATCGTTGATTGTTTAGGAAAAGAATTTATTCCATACAGGTTTCATCATATTCTTGGACTCGAGCTGGACCTGGACCACTCCTTAATTAATGGGTCAGGTTTGGATACAATAATTATCTAGACGTCATCCAACCCATTTGCATCCATTCTCTTAGGTACTTTAAATCTTGCCTTAGCAGAAGCATATTTATCATTATGATGGAAATCTTGTATCATCTACCATTTTGATACTGATTGGCAGGTTCCTTGACAGAAAGGCGATCCCCTTCTGGTTACTACACTCATCATCGGTTGAAATCATGTCACTTGAAAGAGTTAAAGCATCCAGGGTAGCTAGATTGAACTTGGAAGCTGACTATAGAGCATCGGCCCATAATATGTGAGATAGTCTAGTTCATCGTGACAAAATACGGCCTGTTTTTTTTTTTTAAATAGGCATATAGTACGCATTTTTTTGTCACAACGGACTAAACACATATACTACCTATATTTTGGAATAAAATGTTTATTTTCGTATAATACCTGTTATTTACGTATTAAACATGTTTTTCGCATATTAAATAATTTTTCCCCATATTTTGCCATATTTAAAAAAGACTGTTTTAATTTTTTTAATGTTATCTCAAATTTTTCTGTTTTTTTTGTCTTCCATATTTTACAGTGTTTTTACCTTCTGATTTTTCCCCCTTTTGTCTGTATTTTCCCGATTTTCTCGCTTATCGTCACCGTATTAAACCCGTACCCGTATTTGGTCACTTTGGCCTAGTTAAGGGGTCATGGAAGAAATCCGATTTTGCATTTGTCTTCATATGAAGATGTTCTGTGGCATTAAGCATCACGTTATAGCACTCCCAAGTTTGTCCTCCACGAGAACGAAGCTTACTGAAGTTGATTTTCACTCCATTTATGAAATTAAAAGATCAACTTACCTTAATTTGAGATGTGGGTTGCAAGTCGAATTGGGTTTATATGTTATGAAAGAAAGTATAAAATAATCTATTGTCTTGTCTCTCCTAACTTCCATGATTTGGGGAAATCCCTTGTCGGGCTCTGGAAATCCGCTGTCGACCTCCCTTTCAGGTCTCACATTATTTTTCACTTATTTGTTCACCTTTTCCCTTTTCTTTTTCTATTTCAAATCAATAAAAAAACTCCTTCCTTGAGGATCAAATTCAAGTTGAATCTTGCCCTTCAGGAGAAGGATAAAATGATGAAACTATAAACTAATTGGTTTCAGTTCAAACCATTTTGATCAGAGTGGGGGGCCTAATGGCCTATGACAACTCAGAAAGGGATGTGACTGGCACTGCCCATTTTGGGAAGGATCCCATGTGATACATCATTAGCACGTAGAGTATGATTGGTATCTACTCCCGAACTTGAAAGCAGTGTTGTTGTAAAGTCAATATTTAGGTGTACCTTAACCTTAGTCAATCTTTTGTTTTTTATTTTACAGTCTCTATATTTCTATCAACCAGCTTAGTGAGATCAGGCATGTCAATCTGATTATTATGTTAATATATAAAAGGTATAGACTCTGAGTTATCCCAATTCTGGTTTTTAGCATATTCGTTCCTATTTATATCCTAGTATGAGTTTAAAAAATTCAGCAAGTTCACCACTGGTACTTAATCCTAGCTGAGAACAGAAATACATCAACACATTTCAATTTTCAAACCAAAAATTTAACTCATGTTAGGTCACTTTATACATGTATATTTGTAAGCTGCAGTTGAGCATCTACTACACTGCTGGAAAACGTAAAGCATCGAAAGCTTCTTCCAAATTTTGCAGCATTATTTGATTATTACTCTGCCTTAAACTTATTTGTTCTTTGGTGTAATGTGTATTTACTGCATGTTCATCCTCCAATATCGAAATACGTTTTCTCTTGTCCCCAATTAGTTATTTCTTTTCATATCTTTTGCCGAAAAATGATCTCTAGGTAACAGAAGTTCTGCCTTAGAATACCGTATCTACGAGTAACAGAAGCAATATGCTTAGCGTATCGTGTCAAACATGCTGAATCTTTTTTTCCACAATTTGCTTGAGTTCACATAATGCCAGCGTGATTTATAATTATTGTTTTAATTTGGAATTAAATCTCAGCACAAATTCATTGAAAAATGTAAATCGGGAGCTTCTGCAATGCTACCTAAGATTGTAAAAGCGAGGCAGATCAAAGCTGCAATGGCTGCGGAAGCACCTAATCAAGTTCCAGGAGACGGCGTACAATTCAAAATTTCTCTTATTATTGATATTTAAAATTATTTCTTCACATTGAAGCCCTGTTTAATTATGTTCCATTTCTTTATTTAATACAGGTTTTAGGGGAGGAGAATAGTTCGATTTTGAATGAGAACTATGGAGACACTGTTCCATCAAGACCTCAGAAAATTCTTTCAAATGAAGTCCAGGCAGTTAGTAGTTCAGGAAAGAATGACATAACAAATAGTGTGGAGATTCCTCGAGAAGGTATATAATGTTCCGTTTCACTGCTTCCCGGCTCTCAATGTAGATGCACTAGTGTCAAAACACTGTTTGCCTTTGGATTAGTAAGTATTGGATGAAGTTAGGGAAACTACAGAAGCAATTTGGTTTACAGATGCTTTCTTAGAAAATTAAATCCAGAATTTAGTTTTGGTGATAAAAAGAAATTTTAAGCTGTAAGAACCCATACGATATGCTTATTTTAATCCTTGAATCTGTTTGATGTTGTAACATCATGCTTGTGAAATTCCTCCATAATTTCTATAGCAAGGAGAAGAATCAAATATCTGAATTCTGAAATAACTATATTCAAATAATCCCTCTCGGAAATTGCCAACTTCAAAGGGTTTGAATTTTGCCAGTGTTTCTAAAATTGATGAGATGAAATCTGGTACCAACCTTGGATTGGTATGCCTACCGAAAAAATAATATGTGGTACTAATGCAGTATTCACTTTCACAGTTATGTGGCGTAGAGAGAGTATCTGCCTTTTTCGTCAAGTAGCATAGGTTCTGAGGTTGTCATATTCACGAACTGGAGATGCCAGTCCCTGATAGATTAGCACATGATGTTTTTCAACTACCTATCAAAATAGCACATTGGCATGATGTGTTAGATTGGAAACTTGTTACACATTAAGATTTATTTAGCCAGCATGCAATTTTTTTATACTGTTTTTTTTCCCTTTCTTTTAATATGGTTTCACGTGCTTTATGTAAGAAAAAAGTACCCTATCGTATGCGCTTCTTCTTAACTCGCATGGATCATCAGTTCACCTGCCAGAAGCTCGCATATGTTGCATGAAAAGTTTTCTTCAATGCCACACTGATTTATGACTGTAGTTCCAAATCTTTGTAGGTATCAAACAATGAATAAAATGGAAGTGTATTTTATTGATGTAAAATATCATGTGCTTTTTTTCTCTCCTTTCCCTGAGGCCAGGGGAACCTTGCTATAAGTGAGGCTCCTTTGTTTTTTGTGTTTCTCTACTTGATCGATTATTAATATTTTGCTCACCTTACTGATCGAAAAGAAGCTGATTCCCTATTTCTTCCTTCATGCACACGTTTCTATGAAGAATTCAATTCCCTTTGTTGGAGAAGGTCCCATGTCAAGAATCTATTAGTTGTTTTTGTCCTACAAAAGGCCTCTACAGTTGGTTCTAATGCCATTCCAAAATATAGTATCAACTACCAAGTGAAATAAAATCTACATTAGAAGTAACTGGTAACAGCATGGTAAAAAAATTCGTATGAATTATGAAAGACGACTTTGTTGTCCCAATTCCATACCTCTTATTGGGACTAGTCCTAAGAACGTAGAATTCATTTAAAGGCGTTAATATCTCTTACACCCATTTGTTGTTATAATTCTTTTGATAGGATAAACTTTAGTAATGATACACTAAAAATTATGTAAGTGATATTTTTTCTTTGTATCTGGGAGTGCTACCTGAGTTCTAAATATCCAAGCAATATTTTTTGTGAAAATATTGATATATATTTTCTTTTGAGTGCCTCTCCCTGGCTGACCACAAAAATATGATTCCTGAATACTGACATTCTATCAGAGAGAACTTTTTGAGTCTGCTGAAATCTACTTCGTACAGGTGATTTTGGAACTTTTATAGTTCACACATCAGTGGAGGATAATGAGGCAGCCATTCAAACACCTGTCTCCAATGATAAGGGATTGTCAGCTACTGATAGGGATCTTAAAAATCCTTCCTTTCATTCTTCGAGCGATAAAACACCCAAGCAATGGTAATATTGCTCACTGCCAATGCATTTAGGCACCAATTTTAGATGCTATGTTAATCTTAATTTATTTTAATATATGTGTCTTTTTTAATATTTTTAGTCAATGTTTGAACTTCTCTCAACAGTGATCATAATAACTCTCGTTTTGGTAATTCATCCCTCATCCAATCTTTATCTCCTATGCTTTACTGTTATTTTAATTGCCTCATTTGTTTCTTCATTGTAGTATTTTGTCTCACATGTTTCTTTTAGTGAACTACTCTTATCTTGCATTGTTTTTAAATGGCATGAGCCATGCTATGTGATGGTATAGCTCCATGGATTATGTGATTTGCAAAATTGCCTAAGCCATGACATAATTGTTTTTAGAAAATTCCACAAATGTGGAAAACAATTGTAAAAAAAAGCAGAGGGAGAAATGTGTTATTATATACCACAACTTGGAAAGGTTGCTGATCGGCCGGTGAAAGCCCTTCTTGATTGATGAAGCCATCATCACGATATTGCAATTTTTATTTTTATTTTTATTTTTTCAAATTTCAACTATTTGATCTTGAACTAATCATTTTTCGGACTTCTTTCCGCTGCTTTGAGGTGAGCTAGTGATACAATTTACTTGCTCCTACAATCCTCTGAGATACTTCCCATTTGTCTGATGATTGGTGCTATTTGGATGTTTCTTGATGATTTGGTGCTAGGGGTACATATATTCATCAATTTTTTTAATCTACAAACCACAGCAGGGGTATATATATATATACCTCATTTGGTGAGTAGAAGTCTCGCCTACTCTATATATGTTCTTACTATCTAGTAATTTCTCATTCTTCCTTTTCTTTGGTCCTTTTTTCATTCGCTATATGCAGTCGGAATCACTATCATTAGTGGATATTACAATTCCTCACATCTCATGGTTCACCAGGGGTGGACATATGTTCATTGGTTGAGGGGGAGGGGTCCCCAAACTCGAAACAAATGTCGTGGGAGCCCTTGGCCATGCAACCCCTAAACAAATTGTTGTTTTGGTTCTACTCAGCTTCTCAAGTGCAGGCCTATTTTGTTTGTGGTTTTAACTCAGCTGCTCAAGAGTCTCTCTCTCTCTCTCTCTCTCTCTCTCTGTACACATCATGCAGCGACAACTGTCCCAAGTAATTATACCCTTTCCTCGAACTCAGAAGATGAGAAAAGGTGTATCATATGTGAGGTTGGTTAACTGGTTTTGAGAAAGACATAACATGATAATTGTTAGTTAAAAATAAGATGTATGAATAGATTTAATAATAAAATTAATGATAGATATTATGTCAACAAAATCCGAACTGCCTTTATTCATCCTCACGATAATGTCATTCTAATTTCCATTTAATGCTACTTAATCTGGCTTAGTCTTTGTTGCTATTGATTCTCCTTATGGAACTTCTTAGTTAAATTGGCCTTGCAAATTCACAAATACAAAAACTCTATTATCATTAGTAATAGACAAAGAAAAATGAATAGTGGTGTTATAATACGATCACAAGAAGGTTGCAATGAATAAACAACATGAAGCAGGATTATTAGATATTAACAGATCCTAATCCTTTCCTAATAACCATTTCCAACAAAGTGAGGCTGTTTGATATAAACAAACGGCCTCACAGACTACAATTTTCATCTTGTTATGGGCGAAAGGTGATGAGAACCGAGAGGAACGACCGCTCATCCCTTTGTTGCCCATCGGCATCGGGTGCCCCCTTCAAGAGAATCTTGCATCCGCCTCTGGTATCACAAGTACGAAATAATATGGTACCTACTTTCTCCCCAGAGCATGATAGTTAAATATGTTTATAAAACATTTCAAATTTCTTTTGGAATACGTTTCTAAAAACGTTTCGTTCCAGTCCCCGGTACTGGTACCCAAAGGGAATGGTAAAATGTGTGAAAAGGGCTTCTTGGTAACTATGGTTAGCGTTCCAATCGTTTGAAATGTAGCAATAAAAGTGCTCAGGTAGCGACGTAGTGCTTCAACTTGGAAAGGAACAATAGCATATATGAGAAAAAAAGGAATATGTTGGAACCCAAGACATTGGAATACTTGGTGTACTAAGGATGAATCTGCATATGAAGAAGACAAGTAAAGAAAGAAAAATTTTGTGCCAAAAGCATATCGAGGCATTCCCAGAGTTATCTTCTGTGCCATCAAGTCGTGAGGATGCAGTTGAAGTGTTTAAAGAAGTTAATGATGGAAATGATCAGGAACCAAAAGACCCGGGCGATGTTTTAGCGGCGTTATGCGCATGCATACCGATCGGCATGCATCTCTTAATGCCTCCGCTAGATGATGGAGGGGGTCATCATAGCCAGGCAATGACCACAGATTGTAATATGGGCACGTCTCTGCAGGAATCTCTGGAGCAATCTCTGGAGGCATCTCTGGAGCAATCTCTGAAGGCGTCGCTGGAGCAATCTTTGAAGCGCTGTGTGGTCTTGTGGTTGTGTGTGGCAAGGGAAACACCCAGTCCGATAAGGTAGGAAGACGCCGCTGGCTATGCTCGCTGTCAGAGGTGGAGCTTTGTTTGGCGTTCTTCGTTTGCTCGTTGGCAGAGGTTGAGCTTTGTTTGGTGGTGTTCTTTTTCCGTTTCACAACGGTCCAGCCATTTTCACCATCTTCCTGTCCTTTCTCCATCACATGCTCTGTCACCTGTCCTTTCTCCATCGCTGGAGCAATCTCTGAGGGCGTCGCTGGAGCAATCTTTGAAGGCGCCTGTGGCCGGACTGCCGGGTGTGTTGTGGCAAGGGCCGGAAACACCCAGTCCGATAAGGTAGGAAGACGCCGCTGGCTATGCTCGTTGTCAGAGGTGGAGCTTTGTTTGGCGTTCTTCGTTTGCTCGTTGGCAGAGGTTGAGCTTTGTTTGGTGGTGTTCTTTTTCCGTTTCACAACGGTCCAGCCATTTTCACCATCTTCCCGTCCTTTCTCCATCACATGCTCTGTCACCTGTCCTTTCTCCATCGCTGGAGCAATCTCGAGGCGCCTGGAGCAATCTTTGAAGGCTGTGGTCGGACCGCCGTGTGTTGTGGCAAGGGCCGGAAACACCTAGTCCGATAAGGTAGGAAGACGCCGCTGGCTATGCTCGTTGTCAGAGGTGGAGCTTTGTTTGGCGTTCTTCGTTTGCTTGTTGGCAGAGGTTGAGCTTTGTTTGGTGGTGTTCTTTTTCCGTTTCACAACGGTCCAGCCATTTTCACCATCTTCCTGTCCTTTCTCCATCACATGCTCTGTCACCTGTCCTTTCTCCATCGCTGGAGCAATCTCTAAAGGCATCGCTGGAGCAATCTTTGAAGGCGCCTGTGGCCGGACTGCCGGGTGTGTTGTGGCAAGGGCCGGAAACACCCAACCCGATAAGGTAGGAAGACGCCGCTGGCTATGGTCATTGTCAGAGGTGGAGCTTTTTTTGGCGTTCTTCGTTTGCTCGTTTCACAACGGTCCAGCCATTTTCACCATCTTCCTGTCCTTTCTCCATCACATGCTCTGTCATCTGTCGACCGCCTTTTTATTCCTCCATTAAAGAACTCAAGAACAGAGAGAGAGAGAGAGAGAGAGAGAGAGAGAGAGAGAGAATAGATCTGGAGATCTATTATGTGGAAGATTAGAGCGAAAACCGATCTCAATCATTTGGTTCAATACAATTAACGGGTTTTTATGGAGAAAAATCAGGTGGTGTTCGTAAGAAAAATGGAATGAATAACGCCAACCTTCTGTAAATTAAATGATTCTCCGATCGCTACCATAGATCATGAGATCATGAGCCTACCATCCGAAGATCAGATTTTGATTCCACGTGACCGGCATTTTAAAAATGAAGTGGACCCCAAAAAAAATAAAAAATAAATAAAGACATCCTAAAAATGAACATGATAATGGCATACATTACCCATGGTTCTTGAATTCCTTTTTGGGATGTCTGTCACATTGAGTAAATTTGTGACCATCTAACGGTAGGAACATGATCTCAAGATCTGATTCAAAGGAGTCAATGGTTTAAGCATGTGAAATTCTAGTTGCAAAGAAAGAAACTTGGATTGAATCATACGATGTTGCAAGTGGTACACATCCCAAAAGTGACTGAAAATAGTGACTTACAATGATGTGTGCCACGTGCTTTTTGCTTATATTTGTGTGTCGAGATGGTACACCATTGATCTCAGATCTATTTTATCGTGATGGTGTATCCACATTGTGCAACACACTTGCAATCTCACGCAACTGTACTTAAAGATATCTAACACTCTCAAGAAATTCAAGAATATCCATAACGGTCTAACTGCTTTTTGAGTTCTATTTGGTTGTCCGGTTTGTTTGTAGACAGCTCTCTCTCTCTCTCTCTGTTCTTGAGTTCTTTAATGGAGGAATGAAAAGGCGGTCGACAGATGACAGAGCATGTGATGGAGAAAGGACAGGAAGATGGTGAAAATGGCTGGACCGTTGTGAAACGGAAAAAGAACACCACCAAATAAAGCGCAACCTCTGCCAACGAGCAAACGAAGAACGCCAAACAAAGCTCCATCCCTGACAACGAGCATAGCCAGCGGCGACTTCCTATCTTATCGGACTGGGTGTTTCCGGCCCTTGCCAAAACACACCCGGCAGTTCGGCCACAGGCGCCTTCAAAGATTGCTCTAGCGACGCCTTCAGAGATTGCTCCAGCGATGGGGAAAGGACAGGTGACAGAGCATGTGATGGAGAAAGGACAGGAAGATGGTGAAAATGGCTGGACCGTTGTGAAACGGAAAAAGAACACCACCAAACAAAGCTCAACCTCTGCCAACGAGCAAACGAAGAACGCCAAACAAAGCTCCACCTCTGACAACGAGCATAGCCAGCGACGTCTTCCTACCTTATCGAACTGGGTGTTTCCGGCCCTTGCCACAACACACCCGGCAGTCCGGCCACAGGCGCCTTCAAAGATTGCTCCAGCGATGGAGAAAGGACAAGTGACAGAGCATGTGATGGAGAAAGGACAGGAAGATGGTGAAAATGGTTGGACCGTTGTAAAACGGAAAAAGAACACCACCAAACAAAGCTCAACCTCTGCCAACGAGCAAACGAAGAACGCCAAACAAAGCTCCACCTCTGACAACGAGCATAGCCAGCGGCGTCTTCCTACCTTATCGGACTGGGTGTTTTCGGCCCTTGCCACAACACACCCGGCAGTACGGCCACAGGCGCCTTCAAAGATTGCTGCAGCGACGCCTTCAGAGATTGCTGCAGCGACGCCTTCAGAGATTGCTCCAGAGATTGCTCCAGAGACATGCCCATACTACAATCTGTGGTCATTTCCTGGCCGATGGGCAACAAAGGGATGAGCGGCCGTTCCTCTTGAAGGGGGCACCCGATGCACCATGATCTGGAGATCTATTATGTGGAAGATTAGAGCGAAAACCGATCTCAATCATTTGGTTCAATACAATTAACGGGTTTTTATGGAGAAAAATCAGGTGGTGTTCGTAAGAAAAATGGAATGAATAACGCCAACCTTCTTTAAATTAAATGATTCTCCGATCGCTACCATAGATCATGAGATCATAAGCCTACCATCCGAAGATCAGATTTTGATTCCACGTGACCGGCATCTTAAAAATGAAGTGGACCCAAAAAAAATAAAAAATAAATAAAGGCATCCTAAAAATGAACATGATAATGGCATACATTACCCATGGTTCTTGAATTCCTTTTTGGGATGTCTGTCACATAGAGTAAATCTGTGACCATCTAACGGTAGGAACATGATCTCAAGATCTGATTCAAAGGAGCCAATGGTTTAAGCATGTGAAATTCTAGTTGCAGAGAAAGAAACTTGGATTGAATCATACGATGTTGCAAGTGGTACACATCCCAAAAGTGACTGAAAATAGTGACTTACAATGATGTGTGCCACGTGCTTTTTGCTTATATTTGTGTGTCGTGATGGTACACCAATGATCTCATATCTATTTTATCGTGATGGTGTATCCACATTGTGCAACACACTTGCAATCTCACGCAACTGTACTTAAATATATCTAACACTCTCAAGAAATTCAAGAATATCCATAACGGTCTAACTGCTTTTTGAGTTCTATTTGGTTGTCCGGTTTGTTTGTAGACCGCTCTCTCTCTCTCTCTCTCTGTTCTTGAGTTAATTAATGGAGGAAGAAAAAGGCGGTCAACAGATGACAGAGCATGTGATGGAGAAAGGACAGGAAGATGGTGAAAATGGCTGGACCGTTGTGAAACGGAAAAAGAACACCACTAAACAAAGCGCAACCTCTGCCAACGAGCAAACGAAGAACGCCAAACAAAGCTCCACCCCTGACAACGAGCATAGCCAGCGGCGTCTTCCTACCTTATCGGACTGGGTGTTTCCGGCCCTTGCCACAACACACCCGGCAGTCCGGCCACAGGCGCCTTCAAAGATTGCTCCAGCGACGCCTTCAGAGATTGCTCCAGCGATGGAGAAAGGACAGGTGACAGAGCATGTGATGGAGAAAGGACAGGAAGATGGTGAAAATGGCTGGACCGTTGTGAAACGGAAAAAAACACCACCAAACAAAGCTCAACCTCTGCCAACGAGCAAACGAAGAACGCCAATAAAAGCTCCACCTCTAACAACGAGCATAGCCAGCGGCGTCTTCCTACCTTATCGGACTGGGTGTTTCCGGCCCTTGCCACAACACACCCGGCAGTTCGGCCACAGGCCCCTTCAAAGATTGCTCCAGCGATGGAGAAAGGACAGGTGACAGAGCATGTGATGGAGAAAGGACAGGAAGATGGTGAAAATGGCTGGACCGTTGTGAAACGGAAAAAGATCACCACCAAACAAAGCTCAGCCTCTGCCAACGAGCAAACGAAGAACGCCAAACAAAGCTCCACCTTTGACAACGAGCATAGCCAGCGGCGTCTTCCTACCTTATCGGACTGGGTGTTTTCGGCCCTTGCCACAACACACCCGGCAGTACGGCCACAGGCGCCTTCAAAGATTGCTCCAGCGACGCCTTCAGAGATTGCTCCAGAGATTGCTCCAGAGATTCCTGCATAGACATGCCCATACTACAATCTGTGGTCATTTCCTGGCTATGATGACCCCCGCCATCATCTAGCGGAGGCATTACAGCAGATGCACACCGATCGACGCGCTACATGAGCACCTGTAAGGCTGTCTCCCGGGTCTTTTGGTTCCTGTTCATTTCCATCATTAACTTCTTTAAACACTTCAACTGCATCCTCACGACTTGATGGCACAGAAGATAACTCTGGGAATGCCTCGATATGCTTTTGGCACAAAATTTTTCTTTCTTTACTTGTCTTCATATGCAGATTCATCCTTAGTACACCAAGTATTCCAATGTCTTGGGTTCCAACATATTCCTTTTTTTCTCGTATATGCGATTGTTCATTTCCAAGTTGATGCACTACGTCGCTACCTGAGCACTTTTATTGCTACATTTCAAACGATTGGAACGCTAACCATAGTTATCAAGAAGCCCTTTTTACACATTGTACCATTCCCTTTGGGTACCAGTACCGGGGACTGGTACGAAACGTTTTTAGAAACGTATTCCAATAGAAATTTGAAATGTTTTATAAACATATTTAACTATCATGCTCTTGGGAGAAAGTAGGTACCATATAATTTCGTACTTGTGATACCAGAGGCGGATGCAAGATTCTCTTGAAGGGGGCACCCGATGCCGATGGGCAACAAAGGGATGAGCGGCCGTTCCTCATGAAGGGGGCACCCGATGCACCGTGATCTAGAGATCTATTATGTGGAAGATTAGAGCGAAAACCGATCTCAATCATTTGGTTCAATACAATTAACGGGTTTTTATGGAGAAATTCAAGAACCATGGGTAATGTATGCCATTATCATGTTCATTTTTAGGATGCCTTTATTTATTTTTTATTTTTTTTGGGTCCACTTCATTTTTAAGATGCCGGTCACGTGGAATCAAAATCTGATCTTCGGATGGTAGGCTTATGATCTCATGATCTATGGTAGATATCGGAGAATCATTTAATTTAAAGAAGGTTGGCGTTATTCATTCCATTTTTCTTACGAACACCACCTGATTTTTCTCCATAAAAACCCGTTAATTGTATTGAACCAAATGATTGAGATCGGTTTTCGCTCTAATCTTCCACATAATAGATCTCCAGATCATGGTGCATCGGGTGCCCCCTTCAAGAGGAACGACCGCTCATCCCTTTGTTGCCCATCGGCATCGGGTGCCCCCTTCAAGAGAATCTTGCATCCGCCTCTGGTATCACAAGTACGAAATTATATGGTACCTACTTTCTCCCAAGAGCATGATAGTTAAACATGTTTATAAAACATTTCAAATTTCTATTGGAATACGTTTCGTACCAGTCCCCGGTACTGGTACCCAAAGGGAATGGTACAATGTGTAAAAAGGGCTTCTTGGTAACTATGGTTAGCGTTCCAATCGTTTGAAATGTAGCAATAAAAGTGCTCAGGTAGCGACGTAGTGCTTCAACTTGGAAAGGAACAGTAACATATACGAGAAAAAAAGGAATATGTTGGAACCCAAGACATTGGAATACTTGGTGTACTAAGGATGAATCTGCATATGAAGAAGACAAGTAAAGAAAGAAAAATTTTGTGCCAAAAGCATATCGAGGCATTCCCAGAGTTATCTTCTGTGCCATCAAGTCGTGAGGATGCAGTTGAAGTGTTTAAAGAAGTTAAGGATGGAAATGAAGATGAACATGATAACATAGTTTCTGATAATCTTGATCAAGACATTTTTTTAAATTATGGATGTGGACTCATTATTTAACTTCTCTAATTTTGATGGTTGTGATTTATCAAATAATGCTTTTTAGAAAATAGAAACTTATTTTTGTGAAACATGACTTATGGTTTACATGATTACATGTATATGGATTTATGAATTGGTGAATGGTGAGTTGATATAATTCTTAGATGCGTCATATACTCTATTTTTATTGCCTAAATGCAAAATACTAGCTTAAAATATTTCCTTATATATTTTTATAATTTTTAATAATTTCTAATTTCTTTTGACTTTCTGATTTTGTCATAGTTCTCGACTTCTTCCCTCATCGATTCATTCTCGACTTGCAGACTTGTCACTATGCTTACTGGTCTATGGCTCATCTATAGCCACTCATTTAATCAATCATACATCCATTTATCTCATGGATGATCACACACCAATGAATATTCTTAAATTTTGTTATAATTCAAGGGTTTGTAGATTATTCACTTCCATGGATGTCACCTTCGAGGATACTTCATATTTCTCTGGTGCACTTCTCTTCTCTTAATCACTGTTGGTACGCGTTTTTGGGAACCCTCTCGGATTCGGGAAAATGGTCCAATATGGTCACTTGGGACTCGGTTTAAAAGGGGGTGAATGTGCACTAGCGACAAACAAACTCGTCAGTGGGTGATTTGGCAACAAACAAACTTGCCAAAACTGAGTGTTGATAACAAACAAACTTTTCAACACTTAATAAGGGTAATGCAGCAACCAAAACTGAGTGTTGATAACAAACAAACTTTTCAACACTTAATAAGGGTAATGCAGCAAACAGTCCTGCAAAACCAGCGTTAGTGACAAACAAACTCACTTGACATAAGGGATAAATGGGATAAACTAGTAACAAACAAACTTGCCAATTTATAAACCTGCAAGAAATATGTTAGTGACACACAAACTCACTAACAGAATATGATAAAAGGGATAGTAGCAAACAAACTTATTAACCTGTTTCGTGATCGCCACCTACATATTTTTATCGACGTTGTAGAACATAACTGATCGCGAGAATAGGGAGATTGTGAATCAAACTTCTATACTAAATACCGGTTTGCCGGTTTTAGTAGCTAGGGTTGCCTAAAATCTTAACTAATTCGAAATTCTAACCTAAAAATACTATACTAAAAGGGATGTGTTGGCCCGTTATGCACGGGAGGATCGAACCCATTCCCGAGTACCCTCTATTGGTTTCCTTGGGCAAAGCGGTTTAAAAGTTATGACTTCTTTTGAAATATGCAAGAGATATAAACCTAATTGGATCTAAGATTAAAAATTTAGGAAAGGTATCCTAAGGGGAAAGTTCTAGGGTTGATCTTATCTCCCTTTGGAAAGTGCAAGAATCGAAGTAGAAGGGCCACCCCCAACTAGAACGAATACTCAACGAGATTCCTAGAAGAAAGTTGAAGTTCGAAACCCAAACGTTTAGAGTTCAACCTTTTCTAATTCAAAATCTCAGAGCCAACCTCGAAAATTCCAAAGAGAATAAGTGAATGAATCTGTGTTGAATGAAGGGGGTGGGGCCTATTTATAGTATCGGCCCAATCATGCGTTGGCCTAATTATACGCTGGGAAGTCAACGTATAATTGGCGAATTATACGTCCAAAGAGATGCCTATAATTGAATTATACGTTCAACGTATAATTGAAGCGGCGACTGGGAACTCGGCTCAGCTTGAGAAGGACAGTCCTAGTCCAAGACGGACTAATTATACGATGGGAGTCCGACGGACAATCGATTATACACTGGAATCTATACGCTAGGATTCCAACGTATAATTCGGAGGAGAGTTCGATTCACGGTGGGTTTTTGAGTTATAGTCCAAAACAGACTAATTATACGTTGGGAGTCTAGCGTACAATCAATTATACGTTGGGAGTCCAACGTTGGTTGGATTATGCGCTGAGATTTCAGTGTATAATCAATTATACGCTGATGTTTCAGCGTATAATTACCAAGTTACAGAGTTTTGAAAATTATTTTAAAGTTTACTTTTTTAGAATTTTGGACAAGTTATAGAAAGGGATAGACATGTAGGCAAGGGCATACATGCAACCATATTTACATGTAATATCTTAAGACATTTACTTAAATGATATTACATGTAAATAACGAAATACCCCCCATTTGAATTCAATAAAAATAGTATCGGATCAAAATTCTCAAAGAATAAAAAGTCAATTTTCCAGTTCAAGAACAAAATCGGATTTTTTGCATTTTTGTTAAATTTCTAACTTTCAAATGGCAAGCCTTTTTGCGAAACTTTAAAACAAATAAATTCTATCATATCAAAGTATTGCTAAAACACCTAGTTTGGTAAAAGTTCACATTTGGGCTCCCACATGGGGAATATATTGTCAGGGTTCTCGCTCGACTTTTGACTTTAGGTCAACAGGACTTGGGGCCTAAAATATAATAGTCATGACGTCAGATATGATCTATAAAGGTCAAAAATGGAGTGTCTACACTCACAGAGAGTCTTGTTGTGCGTCATCTCCTTGTCTTTCATCTTCCTGCAAGGTCTTCACCAATTCCTCCAGTCATGGTAAGAAAGTTCAAATTCAACAAGTGGTAAAGATACACGGATTGATTTGGAAAAGATCCGAATAATATATATTCATTATTGATATATAAGTTTCACAATATATCATTATTATTTAAAAATCTTTAAAAGAAATTGAATGTTTGTATTTGAATCTAGTATTCGTTTTCAGAGAAATAATTATTTTAATTTAGTATGTATATTTTTATTATTTAAAAAATATTTAAAAGAAATTGAATATATTAATTTAGTATTAATTTCCAGTGAAATGATTTGATGTTGACAAGTGCATGTTGAGGTGACATTAAAAAGGTAAAACTGACAAGAAAATAGGGTTCCTTTATAAAAAAAACAAAAGACACTGGAAGAGAAGCCTCTTTACTTTTTTGGCGTATGCTTTTGGCGATATGTTTTCAAAGCATGCCAGTTTGCTGCATACAGCGCCAGTTCCCCCCATATGAATAATCGGTGATTTATCAAATTGTCAGTTATTCGCCAGTTTATTCAGTGAGGGGCTAAATCGGCAAATGCCGAATTTTGTGACACTACCTCCAATCGCTCCCCTCAACCAGACCTAATAATCCAGAAGCAAGTCTTTACCTCCTTTAACTCTTATGTCACTGCCTATCCCATTTCTCAATTTGTTTCCTACTATCAAGTTGCTTGACCTTTATTGTTTCTGTTCCCCACTCTTTTAAGGAAGCTCTTAAACATCCCTCCTTGTCTAAATGGTAGCACTTGAGAAGAATAAGACCTGAGAACTTTTTAATCTCCCACTAGTAACCGCACGATTGGGTGTCAATGAATTTTTGCCGTTAGACATAGAGTGGATAACACAATTAAAATGTGAGGCTTGTCTTGTTGCAAAGGATTTACCCAGTTTCTAGGATTAGACTTCATGACTACTTTCATGTTCAGTAGTTATCTCCTTAGCTGCACATAATCATTGCTCATTACTCAGGTAAATGTTAAAATGCCTTCATGGGTAGTTGGATGAAGAGGTGTACATGGACTCCGTCCTGGTTTTCGTCTTCAGAGAGAGTATTCTAAGTTCTACAGATTCTGCGTAGTTTTACTTGCAATGGGCATTACTAGATGTCATTCTGATAGATACAAAGTTGCTACATTTATCACCCCCAAAATTATCTACGCTAGTGCTTGTTTCATTTCAATTAATTTGATTGGAATGTTTTTTGTGTGGATACAAGTAAACGGGCTCGAGAGGATAAAAATATTGCTAAAATTCGGTTTTTAAGAGGTGTCAATCTTTTAATGGTCCATTGCAGTCCGCAAGTGCTAAAGTTGTTGTACTTGTCCAATGGACGTGCCCTAGGATATGAGATGCCTTCAGAGTATTTTATGAAGAGTCTATTTTACCCAAAAGTCTTGTGAAGAATAAGATAAGGAAGTTCCTATTATGTGGGGATTTTTGGGAGGCAAAATTGGATTTATTAATAATCCCGGTTTTGGAGTGGTCATGCGCACGTCGTATTGTTTTGCACGTAACTCTTGACTCGCTATTAGGATTAAGGCAATGTTGGTGGCGTTAGAAAACTGACTTAAAGGGCTAAAAAAGTTTTTTTCCTGAATTGAATGAAAAAAGGTTAAAACCGACTGTTCAAATGGAGCATGAAAATCAGGAAATTAGGGGTCCGAATTAGCTTAAAAGTTGGTGCCTTTTAAAAGAGAGGGTTGCTTATAAAAGAGGGTGGTTGGATTAGTAAAAAGGGGAAGAGATCATGCGAGAGAAGACGAAAAAGGGTAATATTGCTAGATCCATAGCCGCCTACATCACTTGTGCATCAATGATGTTCTAAACCTTCAACTAGGGCAGAGATGAAGCCCCTGATCTGAGTATCTCTGGGTTCTTTTTCATTTTTGCTCATCGATTTGTATATTCTTTGAATAATCTATTTTTTAATCATATTGAATAATTTGATTTTTGTTGAATCTGTATGCTTGAACAAAGAACAAGTTTTTAATAAATTTCTTCGGTACTTTCATAGAGGTTAGCATATGTTTGGTCATAACATGTGTATTTCTTCTATGGAACTGTGAAAAAGGAAGTATAAATGATGTGTTTATATGCCTAACCAGGGAGAAAACATTCGTGGATTAGTGAAAGGAGAAGTATAAATGATGCATTTATATGCTTAAACAGGGATAAAACATTCGAGGATGGAGAATAAAATAATATTTTTTCGTGGTTAACTAGGAATGAAAATTGTATTACAAAAAAATCATCTATTGATTATAGGGAGGAAATTGATGAACCTTATAAGAAACTCAGGTTTATGATGATTAGAGGTGGATTTTACGCCTTGGTGCCCTCCTAAACTGAATTTCATTTCTTTTTTATTCTTAATCATAAATTTTTTTAATTATAAAATTAGTATTTTCTTAAATTAAACTTTATTTTTACTTCTAAATGTGTAGATCGTTTATTTATAAAACTAGCACATCTTTATTGGATTAGTTACGCAACAACTCCAAAAAGGCTCACTTCAATCAATCCTCATGGGAATGATCTTGCGATATTCAAAGTTAAAGTGATAACTCTGAAATAGATTTACTTCAATCAATCCTCATGGGAATGATCTTTCAATATGAACCATGTCTAAATACGATTTGTGTGCTTGCGACTAAGATTTGGATGAGAGTTATTAAATCAATTCAAATTAGCACCAAGTTTTTGGCGTTGTTGCCGACAATAGAGCCCAAGTCACCTGCTTGACAGGCGGGAGTACTCACCACAATTTTTTACAAAAAGAAATTTATGATTCATAATAAAAAGAAATAAAATTTAGTTTATGAGGACACTAAGGCATAAAGTCCACCTCTAATCATTATAAATCTGGGTTTCTTATAAAGGTTCATCAATTTCAATATCCTTGTAATCAGTAGATGATTTTTTTGTAGTACAATCTCGTTCTTGATTAGACACGAAAAATATTAATTTAGTCTCAAACCTCGAATGATATATCTCTGTTTAGGCATATAAACACATCATCTATATTTCCTTTTTCACTAACTCTATAGAAGAAATATATATGTTATGATCAAATATATGCAAATATCTACGAAAGTGATGAAATTTATTAAAACGTCTTCTTTGTTCAAGTCTACAGATTTCAACAAAAATCAAACTATTCAATATGATTGAAAAAGAGAATATTCAAGTAATATATAAATTGATGAACAAGAATAAAGAAAATCCAGAGATACTTAGATTAGTGGCTTCATCTCTGACGCAGGACGAGACGCTAAAACCCTAATATGGGAATTTGGGATTAACTATAGATTGAATTGAATTGCGGAAATATTCGAAATCACCCAACGCATAAAATTAATTTAATGAATTCAATAAAACAATTACATTAATCTATTCTAGCGTTCGCATGCATGAAGATTCTCGATCTAGAAAAACGGCTCCGATGAAGGAACTCGAGTTTCGTTTTAGTTTAGGGCACCAAGTGACAATTATAGTTTCGTCTCTTGACTCCTCAGAGATCTTAAAAAAAATTAGACTTGAGGAAATAGTTCAATAACATGGGAAAAATCAAAAGATATCAAGAAATAGGGTTTTGGGATTTTGATTTTTTTTTTTTATCAACGGAAATAAAAGAAGATATTACCTGACAATAATTCTAGAAAATACAGAAATAAAAGGATAGAGTTTCAAGGCTTCACACCAAAGATTCCGAGGCTTCACGCCAAGGTTGTACGTCGGCTTCACACCAAGTCGTACAAGAAATAAAGATTCATTCCTCAAGTTTTGAAGGATTCATATAGGCTAAGAAAACCCTAAGCAAACATAAAATTCAAAATAGAAGTCCTAAAACAAATAAAACTCAAAATGGCAAGTTTCCGCCACAAAATTCGTTATTCTGTCAAATCTTGAACGTATCTCACGGATGCCCGTCCATGGGTCATGGAGGTCCGTCGCCTACACTGCGCACTAAACCAGTGAGTATCTCTTTCCACGGATGTCCGTCAATGGGTCACGGACGTCCGTCCTCTGCTGACGATGTTGCTTCTTTTTCTGCTCTCTCCTTGTCCTTTCATCTGCTTTGTTTGTGGGATGTCCCTATCCGGGTGGGAAAAACTCATCTCCGATGAGTTGCGAAACCCATAAATGTCATACATCGAAAGTTCAACTCTTGGCTTACCTTTCCACGTTGCATTGGCATTAAAGCTTGGAATTTCTATAACCTCTTCATTTGATCTTTTCTCATATTGCACAGGTAAGGTACGTGATATAAACTGGGTAAGTGGGTGTTGTTCAATTGGTTACTCAATAAGGACGAGATCAACGAGTGTGGTTGTTGGATCTAGAATAGGCGTAAGATCCGATACTGCAACTATTGGATGGTCTCTCTTGTCTAGAAGAAGATCTAGACCTCTATCATTACCCCTTTTCGAGATCGGAAATGATTTCACATGCTCGGGACTATCAGGAATTAATATAAAACTGTTAATATCAAATTCATTAAACATATTCAATGTGTCAATGCGATCAAGTAAATTTCCAATGTTCAATAAATTCTGATTGTTAATCCCATGCAAGTTAGAATGATGATATCCTCCTACCAACTCTAAGGACTCACTTGGTACGGGCATACTACCAACACTGTCCTCGGTAATAGGAACCTTCCTAAGAGAACCTACGTGTTTCACGGGAGTTTCATTGTCCTCATCATTGGGCGTTTCAGCGGGTTCATAAACTTCTTCATCCAACTCATTGTTCTCTTTCTCGATATCCTGTTGAATGATCAAGGTTTGCGATCTACTGGGGCATTGAGACGCAAAGTGACCAAAGCCTTAACACTTATAACATTGTTGGGGTGTGCGCCTAGAATTATCGATCAATGTTGCTTTGCTCTTGTCAATCTGAGCACTTACGGGTTAAGGATTAACCATAGGCATTGTTCATCGTTTCAGTAGGTTTGGATCGAAAATCGGGCTTAGAGGAATTAAATCGCCGTCCGGTTGGGGTGTTGAGATACCTACCTAACTCTTGCACCCTAGCATACCATTCTTCTAAACTCTCAATAGGATGAGGGATGAGTTCTTTTCGTAACTCAGGACGTAGACCAGTACGAAACCTAGATTAGGTGACGGGTGAACTGTCATAAACGTTAGCCCGATATGCATACTCTTCAAACTTGTTGATATAATCATTAATCGACGTGCTTTCCTGTTTTAACCCATGCCATTGATCCATGGGTTGTTGATTATAGGACATGAGGACATATTTATTATGAAACTTTTCTTTCATGTCCACCCATGTGGCAATGGGTTCGCGCTCGAGAGCTTCTCGGTGTTGTTCCACACTTGTCCAATAAAATTTGGTTTGCCCTACCAGTTTCATTTTGGCAAACCGCACTTTTCGCTCATCCGTCATTTCATACCAATTGAAATAATGATCCATGGTGGCTACCCAATCTATAAAGATTTTTGGGTCCATCTTTCCTTCGAAAGTGGGAGCGTCAACCTTGAATGACTTTGTGACTCATTCGGGTCGAGACGATTTTCACGCATAGGAGGATCCCTCCTTCGCTCCTCAAGATTAACGCTATGATGTTCACCATGAGTCACTCTAGACAACTCTTGGAATTGTGCTGATAATTTCGGTTGTTGGGCTTGTTGGTCTTACAATTAACCTTTTATGGCAGCCATTTGAGTATTGAAATTGTCCATGAAAGCAGCTAATTGGACCAAATTCATCATGACACCAAGAAAATACTAACACTTATATGCAATGAAAACCTAAAACTTAATATGGGTGATCCTAAACTAGACACTATTCTCTGATACCAACAACTGACGCAGGACGAGACGTTAAAATCCTAATATGCGAATTTGGGATTAACTTTAGATTGAATTGAATTGCGGAAATATTCGAAATCACCCAATGCATAAAATTAATTTAATGAATTCAATAAAAACAATTACATTAATCCATTTTAGTGTTCGCATGTATGAAGATTCTCGTTCTAGAAAAGCCGCTCCGATCAAGGAACTCGAGTTTCGTTCTAGTTTAGGGCACCGAACGACAATTACAGTATCGTCTCTTGATTCCTCAGAGATCTTAAAAGAAATAAGACTTGAGGAAATAGTTCAATAACATGGGAAAAATCAAAAGAAATCAAGAAATAGGGATTTTGGATTTTGATTTTTTTTATCAACGGAAATAAAGGAAGATATTACCTAACAATAATTCTAGAAATGACAGAAATGAAAGGATGGAGTTCCAAGGCTTCACACCAAGGCTATACGTCGACTTCGCACCAAATCGTACAAGAAATGAAGATCCATTGCTCAAATTTTGAAGGATTCATTCCCTTGGTTTAAAACTCTTCACAAGTCTTCTAGGGTTTGCACAAAAGCAAACTCTCTTTTCATTCAATCATTCATTAATTTTAATAATGTCTTTACAAGCCTTTATATAGGCTAAGAAAACCCTAAACAAACATAAAACTTGAAATAGAAGAGTCCTAAAACAAATAAAACTCAAAATGACAAGTTTCCGCCACAAAATCCGTTATTCCGTCAAATCTCGGACGTATCTCACGGATGTCCGTCCATGGGTCACGGACGTCCGTCGCCTACGCTGCGCACTAAACCAGTGAGTGGCTCTTTCCACGGATGTCCGTCAAGGGGTCACGGACGTCCGTCCTCTACTGATGACGTTGCTTCTTTCTCTGCTCTATCCTTGTCCTTTCATCTGCTTTGTTTGTGGGATGTCTCCATCAATCTCCACCCTAGTTAAAGGTTTAGAATACCATTGATGCACAAGTGAAATGCGTGGTTATGGAGCTGGCCGTCTTCCTTTTTTCCGTCTTCCTCCGCATGATCTCTTCTCCTTTTCTCTAATCCCACCTTCTCTTTTAAGCAATCCCAACTTTTAAGCTAATTCGGATCCCTGATTTTTAGACTCCACTTGGCAACCGTTTTTTACCCCTTTTTTCATCCAATTTAGGAAATTTCATGAAATACACTTTTGTAGCCATCAGATAGCAAGTCTAAAGTTACATGCAAAACAAGATGAGTGCGCATGACCACTTCAAAAACAAGAATATTAATAAATCCAATTTTACCCCTCAAAATCTCCACATAATAGAAACTTGGGTAGCTTTAAATGCACCCACCCAATTTTGTTGGGCACCTATGCTAAAACCATTGATAGCTTTAAATTAGATGATGGAGATCATTTTCACTCCAATCTTCAAAAAACGGATCTTGAGGTCATGAGGCACCTACCAGACACTCTATTTTCAATTCCACATGGCACAGATCCCAAAAACGTAGCCCTAAAGTCACGTTTGAGCGTGACGCTTGCTATGTGATTTTAGGAACGTTTTTGTGGGATCTGTGCCATTTGTAATCGAAAATTGGCCATCTGATAGTTGTGCCATGATCTCAAGATCCCTTGTATGCAAGATTGGAGCGAAAAGCGAACTCCTTTATCTGATTTAAAGCAATCATTGGTTTTTAGCATAGGCGCCCAATAAGATTCGGTTGGTGTGTTTAAAGCTACCCTAGAAAATTCCTTATCTTGCCCTCTACAAGACTTTTGGGTAAAATACTCTAAAGGCATCTCATATCTTAGGGCATGTCGATCACATACACATTTGACCATTAAAAGATTGGAACCTCTTAAATCGGATTTTTAGGATATTTTATTCTCCCGAGTCGTTTATCTATATCCACGCAAAAATATTCTAATTAACTTAATTTAAATGAAATAAGCACTAAGGGATCGCATTTAACCATTAAAAGATTGGATCGCATTTGACCATTAAAAGATTATATTCTCCAGAGCCGTTTACCTGTATCCATACAAAAACATTCTAATTATCTTAAATAAATGAAATAAGCACTAATATATATAATTTTGGAGGTAATAGATGGAACAATTTCGTATCTATCACATTTAGATCACATGTTTTATACACACTGCAGTTAGGCATGTGGTCTTTATTATTAGTAAATGTTGATGATGTTATAATCACCAGAGATGACTGCCTTTACAGCTCATGTAAAGGAAAAATTAGGCCGAGCATTTGATGTAAACAACCTTGGACATTTTAGATTTTTCTTAGGATTGAGAGTGCCCACTCTCATCATGGGATATCCCTCTCATAAAGGAAATGCACTCGAATGGTTGAAGGACGCTGGTTTGCTTGAGTGTAGACTTGCTAAGTCTCCCACGAATATCTATCGACACTCAAGCATACCAGTATCCTTCAACAAATTGAGTTCATTTCCTTTATGAGAGGGATATCCACAAGTAGAGTGGGCACTCACAATCCTAAGAAAAAACTATGATGTCCAAGGTTGTTTACATCAAATGCTCGGCTAATTGTGCCTTTACCTGAGCTATAAAGGCAGAGTCTCACAGATCCACTTGAGTAGTAATGACTTGTTGGGCATCGTATATATCTTACACAATGTAAGTTTGATCTTGCTTTTGTGGGGTTTGCTGCACTCTCCTCAGACACCTCATCATGATGATGTTTACCGCATTCTTTGTTATAGAAAATCCTCTCCCGAAGGAGAGTCGTTCTATCTCGACGCTGGACATTATTCTCTTAGTTGTTGCAGTAATGCAGATTATGTAGGAACCCCCACGAATCGTCGTTTTACCTCTGGCTTATGCACTCTCCTTAGGATCATGATGTTGTTCACTGCACTCTTTGTTATATGAAATCCTCTCCTGAAAGAGGGTTGTTCTATCTAGACGCTGGGCATTCTTATCTTAGTTGTTATAGTGATGCAGATTATGTAGGAGCACCCACTGATCGTCATTCTACCTCTGGCTATTATGCTGTCCTTGGAGATAATCTGGTCTTATGGAGAAGTAAGAAGCAAGATATAGTATCTAAATCAAGTGTTGAATCTGAGTATAAAGCTATGATACATAGCACATGTGAGCTTCTATAGCTTCACACCCTCCTTGCCTTGCTCATATCTCCTCCACCCATTCCCATGCGTCTACATTGTGACAATCGGCTGCCATTGACATTGCTGCTGACTTTGTTCTTCATGAAAGATCGAAGCATGTTGAAGTTGGTATTCACTTTATTCGTGAGAAAATTCAAGCTAAGATCATTTACACTCCATAAGTCTCCTATTTAGAACAATTGGCCAACATCTTCAGATTCTTCACCATAGCGCTAGGCCCCTCTCAACTTCAAAGTGTTCTTGTCAAGATGGCCATGGTAGATATCTATGCACCAGCTTGAGGAGTGTGTATATATATATATATATATATATATATATATATATATATATATATATATATATATATATATATATATATATATATACCAGTGTTTTTAAATGCGTAGCGCTCAGCTCTCCCGTGAGGCATAAGCCTCATGAATTTTAAAATTATAATACGTTTAAAGATATTTAAAAAATTCATAAAAAATGATAAATCAATTTAAAAATATGTAAGTGAAAGTAAGGAATAATTTTCTAATCATATACCAATCAATATTCAAAGCACAAATGACAATGAGGGGTATAGGTGGCTAGGTGCACAACCATTTACCCTTGACAAACGAAGGGGTCAAAATCAAATCATCCGGAAGATTTCAAATGTTTGCAATCTACAAGTCCAAGTCATGAACTCACAACTCAAACCATAATGTTACAAAACAAATTAAATTTCAACAACTCATTGATTGCTTCTTTTTCATTAATAAATAATAATTTTAAGTTATTAAATATTAACAGAAGTAATCCCCTACTGTATTTCATCCCCTAATAATCCTTTAAAAGAATAAATTTGTGAAAAAGGTAAAACTGTAAGAGAAATGAGCATAAAGTAGTAAAAAATAAACTTTCACGTGAGGCTTAAGCTTCACTGCATCTCACATACGCCTCAATTATGCCTCACTACGCCTCGGGACCATTACGCCTCAAGGCTACGCTCCAAACGCTATTTAAAATACTAACACACACACACACACACATAATTGTAAGGGCCTGTTAGTCACTGAATACTAATATAAAATACAATAGAGGCACAAACCCTAACTAGGTCAATTTTGCTCTCTCTCTCTCTCTCTCTCTCTCTCTCTCTCTCCAATCATACCCCTAGCAATCTCACTTTAAACATCACAGTCAAGTCTTTTTGCTATATTTATAAATCTCAAACCACGAATCTACTGTTTAACTGGTTGCCAATTATAATTAGTCAACTATACCCTTACATAGAGAGGTAATGACTTTAAAGGAAACACGACATTATGATTAAAATCCTTTTAGCACAATTTTTCCGGGGCTTAATTAGAACAATCTTCCTATAGAAATGGAGAACCATAAATCAACTTGTTAGCTTCTGTTTCATATTTTTTGTGATCAACTCATTGACGTATTTAGAAGAAAACTCTCACTATTAGAAGCCCAAATACAACTTTCCAATTCAGACTTGTCTGAAGACTGTACTGTTCATAGAAGAGATTCCTCGATAATGCCTTACCTAAGCTAATTCAGAAAGACTAAATCAAGCATAATGTCCCAGAGGATGGTTTGTTTCCGAATCCATAGAATGAACAAGCCACCCAAGGAAAGTAGCATTATTTGCATCTCATTTAGCCATCGCTTGAATATCATCCATAGGCCTTTTCTCAGTTCCCATTGAGAATCCAATCTTCTCCTTGTTGGTCAAGTAGATTTTCTCAGCCGGGGACCATGGACGACTAAATTGAACACAATGTCCCAGAGGAAGGTTTCTCTCTTATAAATAGTTGAGGTTTTTGTGGATAAATGCAACTTGGATAACGACAGGATCTTTTGCACGTGAATTTAAAATTACAAAGGTGATGGAAGTGATACATTGCTAGGCTGCAGGTTATTTCCTCTAATCAAGTTGAAGAATTAGACTGAGGAATCCTCTAGTTGTGGTAAACCTGCTACTGGAGGAGCTATTTTAATTATAGACCTTAGTATGCACTCTTGGATGGTTGCTAAATCAGACGATCTAAATAGTGCTTTTCTTAAATGGACGAGGACCAAATTTGTAGGAAACAAGTCCCTGGATTTAAAGGATAAAACGAGTATTCCATATTTACCTGACAGGGTCCAACCTCTTATTACCTAATAGGGTTTCAAACCTACTAGTTTTTTCTTTTTAACCAGCACAAAAAAGGTCTAAATATTTGACATGTACTGAAATACAGTTCAGGTTAAAAAGTTGGTTAGATGAAAATGCTCTTAGGTCCCATATGAGACTGATTAATCACTCTCATTTGAGACCAATCAATCGGCTTCCTATGAGACCGGTCAGTCCACTAAAAGAGCGATCAGTTGGTCTCATATGGGACCCATCGGTCTTATAGTGAATTGGTCGTGATCAATCGGTCTTACTGTGGATTGATCAGCTTCATATGGGACCAATTGGTCAGTTTTCAAATAAGACTGATCAGTCCAATGTGTCGGTCTCATATGGGATCGATCAATCAATCAATCTCATATGGGAACTAAGGGCATCTTCGTCTAACCTCTTTTTTCGCTTAAATTAAATTTAGCACATATCAAATATTTGGACTCTTCAGCTCTTTTATTCATTATTTTTCTTATTTTTTTAAAAGTAGAGGGCTAATAAGGGAAGGTTGAACCCTGTCACTTAAAAAGTAAAAGCTGTTCACCCTGTTGGGTATTCTGCCCTAAAATGAACCCCAGCATGTCAGGTTGCTTAAGAAGGCTGCCTAATTTTTTGTTGCACTAATGACATTCTCAACTTATGGTAGTCTTCACTCGTCTACATCCACTCAAATACCTTAAGTTATTTGGTTTTGTGCCTTCGAATTTTATATCATATTATTGACATTTTCTTATACTTTTTCTTTTGCTCTAGCCATAGCTTTCCTAATTAATATTCCCTCTTTAAGGTTTTTTTATATGGGTTTGCTGTAATATCTCGAAAATTTACTTCAAAATATTCTGTCAGGGTGGACAACAAATCTACTACCACTGCCAATAGTGCAGATGCAGAACCGAATCCTGATCCACAAACCATACAGGATTCATTCCCTGCTTCCCTTGGATCTGCTGAGCAGAACCTGAAGATTGATGGCATTTCCCAGTTACAGGGTCCTAGCAGCAGTCCTATGGTCGGAGGGGGCATTGGTTTAAACAGCACAACTGTTAGTCGGAAAGCCTTTGCACTCCAAGATAAGGTAATTTCTTTTGTTATAGATCACTGCCTGATGTTTGGAAATCAAAGTTTGCCAACTTGTCACAGAACGAAGGGCCTTCTTATTTGAATTGGGTACCTTCAAGTTCATCCACCGAATTTATTAGGTCACCCACTCTAAAATCCATTGACTGCTTCAAATCAGATGATGGAGATCGCCTTTCATCCCGATCTTTTCCGGGATGGATCTTGATATCATGGGCATATCATCAGACGATCAATTTTTTTATTTCACGTGGCACATCTCAGAAAGGTGAACATAACATCACATGGAACTCATCACGCTCAAACGTATTTTAAGATCACTGTCAGTATGTTTTCAACATTGCATTGTGCATTTTTTGAGATGTGTGCCACATGAAATAAAAAACTAACCGTTTTACGCCCGTGATCTCAAGATCCATTGTGTGAAAGATTGGGATGAACAATGATCTCCATAGCCCAATTTGAAGCAGCCAGTGGGTTTCCGCGTGGATGAACTCAAAGATTCGGTGAGTGAATTTAAAGGTACTAATTTGAATTTTGATTGCCAAGCATTGGGTTTCAACCATAGTGACTAATCGACGACTTTTTTGAAATGTTATGTTTTGATTTAGCCATCAAATGAATAAAACACAAGTAAAATTTGACTTATTGAAAAACTAGCATCTTTTTGAATAAATTGCGATTTATTTATCAAATGAATAAAACACGAATAAATCTTGACATATTAAAAAGGTTGTGACATTTTGAATAAATAAATCACGAACATTGCCGCAATCATCTCTCATTCTTGCCGGTTTTTTTTTTCCTTTTTTTCTAATTTAATTCCAATTTTTCCTTACTCCACAGATTTTCCCTTTCTAGAACTCCGACTTTGTCAGTATGTTTTCAACATTGCATTGTGCATTTTGGTCATTTGCTTAGTGCTTAAACCCAATAGATCTAATCTTTTTATTATCTTTCAGATATATGTATATATTAAATAAGAGTACCGGGCTGGTTCTGGACCCTGGACCAGACAAGAATGCTGGTCCAGTGTCAGATTCCTGCCACGTGGCATCCAATTTGGGTGCCACAGACTCGTGCACAAGGTCAATCAATTAGCATAGAAAAAAATCAAGCATTTACAAGTTACGACTGATGAAGGTTTAAAAATGGTTTCTCATTTCACTGGTCATATTCAAAATGCTAGGTTGACAGTAAATATATATTAACTTATTTATTTTATTTTTCTAAAACTCCTAGGCTGGATGAACCCTAGAGGGGTGGGTGCCACGTGACGTCCGAAATCGCATTTGGGAGCAGCATTGGGATGCTGGACTCGAGTCCAGCTTCCCTTTTTTCATAATAATAAACATAGTCGACAAGCCAGGGTTCGGCAATAATTCAGCAAGTTTAAAATTCGAAAAAATGGGTAAAATTCGGCAAATTCAAGGAAATTCGTTGAAAAAATCCGAGAAAATAGAACATATATATATGAAAAAAAATCGTGCATTATACGCGAAGTTCGTGCATTTTTAAAAAACATACGAATTATTTGAAAACTCGCAATAATTTGTGCTTAATTCAAGTAACCTTAAATTCACAAATTTTTTAAAAATTCGGAGAATTTGGTGACTATGATAATACAGACTTACTTAACTTGATAATGTTTCCATTGTAGCTCTGGTCCATCTACGCAGCTGGTAATACAGTACCCATACCATTCTTGAAGGCGACAGACATATCTCCTCTTGCTTTGGTGTCGGATAATATGATGGGGGATAGAGGCGCCGACAGAAGTGGATCTATTGCCCTTGAAGCTGTTCAGGAGCTTTTTAACGGCGATGGACCGGCAAAGAAAGGCCGGAGGGGACAAAACGAGGTTTTTGCTAACATTTTTTATTATTTCATTTATGCTTCTCAAAGCAATTCATGTGATCTTTTATTTACTCGGATATGACTTGGCATATGCTACAGATGCCTCTTCCTGCAAGTGTACATCAAAGGCTGATGACGAGTTCGACACTACTGAATCTGGCTCAGGCTTTAGCCTACCATAAAACGTATAAATTTTTTACCTTTCACACTTGCACATCTTATACCAGTCTAGATTCTGAGCCATCTGATTAATGACCCACTACTCAAAGATTTGGCCATAACCCAAAGATCACATCGACTTGATGCATCTAACCATCCAATCGATCACGTGATTTTGGATGTCTTGTTAGGAGTATATTCTCCATGATTGATTGTTTTCCCAAATGGAATCCTAGCAGAAATGTTACCCTTTATTCTGAGGCTTGTTCGGAAAACCATTATGAAGTTAATTGGTTTGATGGTTAGGATCATCCGTCTGCTGTGATCTGTGGCTGTCACCCATCAGATGGCCCAGATCAATGGGCATATCTACTGATTGGATGGCAGTGAAATTTACGCAATAATGCATATCTTTCTATTTGTACTGTGAAATTATTGACTATGAGTTATCGCGCTCTACTTGTTTCGTAGGTGTTACGAGGAAATGCCGTTGCAAGAGTTACAGGCGGCGCAGGAGCAGCAGACGATCCAGAACCTGTGTGATACCCTTCGGACGATTTTACGGTTGTAGTAGTAAGCGCCTCCACAAAAGGTACTCGATGCTGCCCGTTGGTATCTGTGTAATTCATTTCTTGGTGCTTTCTTAATTTAAAATTTAAAATTTTTTCAATGGACAAAGCTAAGACGAATTAGATGTGTTGTAAATGAATCTGTGTGTTATACAATGGTGCTCCTGCCGTGGGCCGGTGGCGCCTAGGGTGCACCATCATCATATAAAACCCGTGATTTTGATAGTTCTCATTTTTAATGTCCCAAAACTTGATTACGTGAATTAATAGGTGGGTAAACATTTTTGTATAGTTTAAATTAGTTAATACCACAAGTGATGTCCATGCCATCATGACCGACTTCTTGATTGAGCCATGGCTAAAAGGTTGGAGGATTCAATGCTTCGAACCGTCTGATCAAAAGTGGCTAATGGGCATCAGTACAAAACAATGTCCATTGATCAAAAGCATAGACGGTGCACTGCCATTGTCGAAGCCATTCATACTGTTGGCAACTCCAGACTTCGATGCTCAAGTAGTCTGGATGGGCAATTTGCCATAGTCAAACTCTTAGAATGGTAACCTGATCTGTCTAATTTTTGGAGATGCCCGTCTAATGCCATGCCAGTGACTGGGTTCATCACCTAATACCAGCTCATGTACATTCGCCCTGTCACAAAATTTTCAGAAAAATTCTCGGAAGGTGGCTGGCTGAACTTTTACCAAATATTGGCTTGAATCATTGTATTTTTACAACACGATCTTAATGCTCCAACCACCTCACTAAAGAAAACTAAAAACTGTTGACTCAGATCAATTTTCATCCCAGTCTTCGATGTGAGAGATCATGAGACTACCATCTGATGTTGATTCCATGTGACAGACATCCCAAAAAATGAACGTGATCACGGTGTACCATCAAATGTGGTTCAAGTTCATTTTTTAGGATGCGTGCTATGAGGAATCAACATCTAATCGTCTAATGGTAGCCATTTGATCTTTAGATCTATTGTGTGGAAGATTGGGACACAAAATGATATCCTCTCGTTCAAAGCAGTCAACAGATTTTCTGTTTTGCTCAAGAGAGCTGGCTAGAACATAATTCGGTGTGGTAGTAACGGGAGCCATTTTTTATCATAGTGATACATGATTTAGTCATACTATATGTTATTTTTTTATGATTGTAAATTGTTAATCCATTCAGATAATGTAATATACCTATTTTGTTGTTTAATGCATGTGACAAATTTCCTTTTCAGTAATTTTTGGGTGGGGGTCTTTTTGGTACATTTCGGAACTGTCTAGATTCCCCTTTGCCTTCCCACAAGAAATTCCACTCGATGTGCTCTTTTTTCTCAACCATGGCTATTGGACATCGTAACTTGGAGAAATGTAAGTTGGACATAGTAGCCTTAATGAGGGTTTAGTCTACCTCTTACTGATAATAGGTTCCCTTTTTATGAATCAAGCTTCTGCTCAACCCTCTGAACCATTGGATCCCATAAGGCAGAACTAGGCTTCCCCACATATTGGGGTAGTCTCCCTCTTAACTCAACCCTCTGAACCATCGGATCCCATAAGGCAGGGCTTTCCTACATATTGCTGTAGCTCCAGATAAGTCGATTGAAGGGATTCCCAACTACAAGCAATTGAGGATGCAAGCTCAGCCAGCTTAGGGCCATCAATCTGAGCATCAATTAATGATGTTTTACTTAGGTTCACTCATAGACCTGGCTTCATGACATCAGAGAATATCTTTCACATTCCACAATTCGTCACAAGAAGCCCCACAAAGAATCATGGTATCATCTGCTTACTGCAGGTGCATGATGGAAGTACCATTTCTAGCAATTCAAAAACCATAGAACAGATAAAAAGAACCATTGAACAGTCGTTCTCTACCCCCTTTTGTAAAAGTCTACCCAGTGCTTCCCTACCAAAATTGTCAAATCGTGTATTGTTTTCCGAAATTTGTATCATGGATCGAATCATAGTCCATATCGTAAGATACAGTTAAATTTTTATAAATAAATAGAAAATAGGGAAATATATACAAATATATATAATTAATGATTTATGTTAATATATACAAAAAAATTGAAAAACGAAATAGATAATGATTTATGTTAATTCCCTTGAAATACTGTGTAAAAGATGTCCATTTCATCATATGAAACGTTGGAAATTAGAATCTAGTTCAAATGAAATTAAAAAAATAGGATGTTTCATTGATTTTTCTGATAGGAATGTATATGTTTCTGATTTTTCTGACAGGAATGTATATTACTTATTTTATAATTTATTTTCGTTGCAATGATCCGATTTTTTGAATTCCCCATAATACCCCTAACATGAGAACTTTTATCTTATCTTCACTAGAATGTTTGCTGCCTTTTTTTTTAAACTGTGGTCTGATTTTACTTCCACTCTTGATGGTATCGCCTGGTTCGGCTGATGAGTCCAGTTTGGCCCTCACAATCTGCATGAGTCCATTTAAACTAGAAATTCAAAATGAAATCCTTCAAAATCAAACATAGGTAAGAAAATACGACTTTCATCTACCACCCAATTATAAGATGTACCAAATGAATCTATCAAAAAGAAAATGCAAATATATATGTGCCAATAAAAGAATGGACAGTGGTGACACTACATATTCCATGATTCAACTTCATGCCACACCAGCAGACTACTATAGCGGACTAAGAGAACAAACCAGAACCGACTTTCATCTACCACCCAATTATAAAATGTACTAAATGAATCTATCAAAAAGAAAATGCAAATATACATTTGCCAATAAAAGAATGGAAAGTGGTGACACAACATATTCCATGGTTCAACTTCATGCCACACCAGCAGACTACTATAGCGGACTAGGAGAACAAACCAGAACCAAAAGAACCCACGGGCTACAGCCTTAGCGCCAATCGTTTTGCATCTGCCGTAATGCCTCCGCTAGATGATGGCGGGGGTCATTATGACTTGGCAATGACCACGGATTGTAGTCTGCCGTACGATCTGGGGCTGCCGGGCGCGTCTCTGGAGGAGGCTGTGGCCGGACTGCCGGCTGCATTTCAGCAAGGGCCGGAATCACCAATTCCGACAAGGTGGGAAGGCGCCGCTGGCTATGCTCGTTGGCAGAGGTGGAGCTTTGTTTGGTGTTCTTTTGCTCGTTGGCAGAGGTGGTGCTTCGTTTGGTGTTCTTTTGGCGTTTTACAACAGTCCAACCATCGTCACCATTTTCCTGTCCACTCTGCATCAAATGCTCTCTCGCCCGTACAACGTCACTTCCTTCAACTCCTCCCAACCCCCTGCTTTCAACACCTTTTTCTTCCTCCATTAAACAACTCACAAGAACGAGAGAGAGAGAGAGAGAGAGAGAGAGAGAGAGAGATGGAACTGTCTACAAACAAACTGGACAACTAAATAGAGCTCAAGAAGCAAGAACAAGAACAGTTATACCGTTATATATATATATATATATATATATATATATATATATATATATATATTCTTGAATTTCTTGAGACTGTTATACATCTTTAATTTGACTGTCCTTTGTGTAAGTACAGTTGCGTAGTAGCAACACCACACCAATAGTGACAAATTTCGTTTTCGGTAATTTTTCGGTGGGGGTCCTTTTGGTACATTTTGGATTAATTTCGATATATTTCAAAAAAATTTGTCACTATGGTTTAAAGACATTTATTTTTATTTTTTTAATCACTGATTTCATTTTATTTTTGTGATTACTGAATTCAAACTTTGTTATTATGCAATTTCCCTGTCTCTACAAGCAGTTGGTGTATGTACCAAGGATCAAAATTTCGGCCGAAATGACCAAAATTTCGGTCCAAATTATCGGTTTCAGTCCACACCAAAACGATATTTTGGACCGAAATTTTGGTCATATTTTGTGTGGGACTCGAAATTTCGGCCAAATTATCGGTTTTCGACTAAAAATTTGGCCAAATTTTCGGTCATACCCAAAATCGAAATTTTATCCGATATTTTGATCCTTGGTATACAATTGCCCTCTCTACGAGCCGTTGGTGTATGTGACTATGCGCTCATCTTTCTAGGACATACAATTTGATGAACAATGGTACCTAAATTGATCAATTGCGTCTTTGTATAGAATTATTCTGGGATTGTTGGATGGTCGTGATTGTTCAATCAAGGAGGCTACAGGATTTTTGCCCATCCAAGAGTTGTCTGATTATTTTGTTAACTAATATATGTCCCATCCAAGGCATAGTGGCAAATTTTGTTTTCGGTAATTTTTCGGTGGGGGTTCCTTTCGGATTAATTTTAACACCTTTCGGAAAAAATTTGGGAAAGTGTCAGGGATTAAAAATATATAAAATATATATTTAATATTTTTTAGAAAAATTACTACAATATATACTAAATTGCTAAGATATTTAAAATAAATAAAATTCGTAAACATTTAAAAAAAAATACCAAAATTTCTTAAATTTTGCTGAAATTTTCGTTGACTCACTTTTTGTCGAATTTCGCGATCGGTGAAATTTGTCACTATGATCCAAGGGAAGCATCATGCTTACCTTGGACAGTTAAAAAAGTTATCAAACAAAAATTTTATCAACTGTTTTGTATGTAGTTTTAGCGGTAAATAAAAGAGGTGTATATATATATATATATATATATATATATATATATATATATATATATATATATATATATATATATCTGCAAATGGGTCGGGCTGGTTCCACACCTTCCTCCCTCCAAAATATCATCCTGTTGGTGGGATTGGAAATCCCAACCCGGTTCATAAACGCGAACTCAACCCGATCCAACTCCTTCCCTACATTATATACCCCGGTTATAATGGAAACAGAAAATAATCAATATACTTCTAATGCCGAATCAGGAGTAAATAGAATAAAAATAAGAGTTAGTTTACAATGGGTGTCCCCTCAACATAAGGGGACATTGCAATCCACATGTCTATGTGATTGAGCAACATGCACGGAATTTCAATACATAAAATCTGTGCAACTTACTTGGTCACAAGGACATATGGCCTGCGATGTCCACTCATGATGAGTGGCCTGCGAAATGACCTTATCAATGGTACACGCTTGATCTCAAGATCTATTATATCGAAGATTGGGACGAAAAAATCTACATTATCTCGCTCATAACAGTCAATGATTTTCGGTATAGGTCCCCTTAAAGATTTGGTGGGAGCAAATAAATGGAGAGTGCCTTTAAATCCACCCACCTAATCTTTGAGGTCACCTATGGCGAAATCCATTGATTGCTTTGAATCCGACGATACAGATCATTTGTCATCCCAATCTTTCACATGATGCATCTTTGAGATCATACTCTTACCATCCACCATTGGTTTTTTATTTCATATAGTATCCATTCCAAAAAAGTGACCTCAACATCACGTAGGACTCATCACGCTCAAATAAGGTATACTTTTTTGGAGATGTGTATCACATGAAATCAAAAACATATTGTCTAATGGCACGCCCGTGATCTCAAGATTAATTATGTGAAAATTGGAATGAAAAATGATCTGCATCATCGGATTCAAATCATCAATGGGTTTCAACGTGGGTGAACTCAAAGATTCGGTGGGTGGATTTTAGGGATGCAAGTTCGGTGTACTGAACCGAACAGAGCCTGATTTTTCGGTGTTTGGTTCGCTACACTCTAAACCGAAACCGAACAAAAACCCATTTGGTTCGGTTCAATTTTTTTTTTTTTTCCTGAAACCGAAATAGATTCGGTTCAATTCGGTATAGGGAAAATACCTACTTTTTTATTTTTTTAGGGTATTTTTTAGGATTCTTTTCCGTTTACTCAACGTACCCCTCGGTTTTTGGTTTCAAGCCACCCAAACCAAAACTGAATCGAATTGGGGTTCCAATTCAGTTCGGTTTCGGTGCGCTTCGGTCCGGTTCAGGACCCTCTGTTTTCGGTGTAAGGTTCAAAACTTGCATCCGTAGTGTAATTAAAGGTACTCATGACTGTAACCAACCCAATTCAAGTTGGGCCTGAAGATCATTGGGTAAGGTCAGATTCGGTTTGACCCGGCACACTCGTCAGGGAATTCACACGTGGCCGACCCCAAAAGCTGAAGAAGCCGAGTCAGATGACTGATGTGTCCCCTATTTCAAATGATTTGACGGTATAAGACTTACCCATACGCAGCTCTTGTACAGTCGAGTATACAGTAATATCTTGCCACACTCATTGCCTAATATCTCTCTGTCTCTAGAGTCTCTCTCTCTCTCCTTCTCTCTCTCTCCATGTCGAGTAGAGGCCCTCCGAAGCACCAAAACAAGTTCGCATGGATACCACACGCTGGTCACAAGATCAACGAGACGGTATTTTTTTTTTGTTATCTTTATTTTCCACCAATCCCATAGTTGTTAATGCCTTCTACTATACGGACGCCCAACACAGGAACCCGGAGGAAAGCTCCGGCCGTTATCTGAGATCACCTGCGTTTGCATCCGTTGCAAAGAGCAGATCGAATGGAAACGAAGGTTCTCGAATTTCCCATCAATTATTTATTTTTTATTTATTTTTGTTATTGAATATTTATTTATTTATGAATTTTCTTATCTCATTTAGGTATGGGAAATACAAGCCTCTTACAGAGCCAGCTAAATGGTACTACTTAATTTAATGGTTTGGTATTAATCTTGGGTTTCTGTTTTTATTTAATTATTTATTTTGATTTTTTTAATTGTTGTTGATTGGGTTTTTATAGTCAGAAGTGCACCAAAAGGGCGGTTCGGCAGGCTTACCATAATCTCTGTTCTGGAAAGTTGTTTCCTTTGTTTACCATTGTCAATTTGATTTTGATTTTTTTTGTTTTCTACCAAATTGGGCGTTCATTGAATTGGTTTTGAAATCTAATTGAGTTGTTGTTTGGTGTAGGTTGCGCAAAGAGTCTCGGTGTCTGTGCTAAATGTTCTTGCCATGTCAATCGGATCATCGGAAGGTATAGAGAAGCCATACTTTCGAATACACTAATATATATATATATATATATATATATATATATATATATATATATATATAGGTAAGGATCCTCTCACTGAGACTCACTCAGAGTCATGGGATTGGGATTGGGATTAATCCCATGACTCGAGCTCTCATTGGCTGCAACAACTGCCTCTGACTTTTCGAAGGCAGTTGAAATGACATTAAGCCAATGAGAACTTGAGTCATGGGCTGATGTCCCATGACTCGAGTTAGGAGCAAGGATCAAAATTTCGGCCGAAATGACCAAAATTTCGGTCCAAATTATCAGTTTCGGTCCTCACCGAAACAATATTTTGGACCGAAAATTCGGTCATATTTTGTATGGGTAAATTTCGGTTTTCGGCCCAAATTTCAGTCCACATTTTCGGTTTCGGTCATGCCCTAAACCACCCGATATTTTGATCCTTGGTTAGGAGATCATTTTCACACACACACACACACACACACACACACACACACACACACACACACACACACATATATATATATATATATATATATATATATATATATATATATATATATATATATATATATATATATATATATATATTATGTTGTGTTGATTATCTAACCAATACACCAATAGTACCTGAGTGTTAATGGAGTGAAAAGTTAGGCCCATATTCCTTCGGAGTTGTAACACACCACCACACTCTGCAGTCGACATCCACTGCAGCGCTTTATGGGGTGGCTTTCACTCTGGTACCCTTTTTGTGGCCCCCCAGCTGGCCCTTTCCCTAGTCCCCCCTTCTGGGACTTAAACCCAAAACGTGGTGCACCTAAGCATTGATAGAGCGAAATTTTGGGCCATTATTACTTTGGGGTCGTACCACACCACAGCACTCCGGAACCGTTGTCCTTGGCGATCCACTTTGTGGCTGCTTTCACTATGGTACCCTTTTATGGGGCCCTAAGTAGCCATTTCTCCAGTTCACTCCTTCTGGGACATGAATCTAAAACATGGTGCTGCGTCTAATACCATTTTTGAAGGGCTTAATCAATACTCCAGAAGCACCTAGGTGTTAATGGAGCGGAAAGTTAAGCCCTTATTACTTTGGCGTCGTAACACACCATGCTCCGCAATCGACATCCACAGCGGCCCAATTTGTGGTGGCTTTCACTCTGGTAGATTCGTACCCTTTTTGTGGGTTCCCAGGTAGCCCGTTCCCTTAAGTCAATGTGGTCTGTCTCTGATATGGTGATTCCATTTATTAAGACCTAATTAATACACCAAAAGCACCTAGGTGTTAATGGAGCAGAGAGTTAGGCCCTTATTACTTTGGGGTCATAACACTTCGAGATATCAATGGAATTCGCGTGGTAGCTTGTATTTTTCTTCAAGTTTTGTTCTTAATGCATTGTTATATGAATGGAATTTGCATGTCAATTGTGGGTGATTGGTTGATTGATTATGTAGAGATGCTTTGGAAGTAGAGGCTGAGCGTAAGGCGCTTGAGGAGGTTAGGCTTTTTCCAGTTTTGGGTTTTTATTTTTATTGCAAATTGTGCTATCTTCGTGTTGCAAACTTAACAATTGATTGCAGGCTGTTAAGAATTCTCGAGAGCGGGATCGGAGGACGCTACTCCGTGCTGTAAGTTCTGTTCTAAATATATTAAAAATCCATATTCTTTGTTAAGTAGAATGGTTACTATAACTGCACTAAAGACCTCATAAAATTAATGTGGGTTGATGTTCTACCTTTTACCTGTAGCAAAATTTTATTGAGAGAATGTGATGTTCTTTATATGCTTGATAAACAAATTTGGGAAGAGAATAGTAGGTCAAAATATCCAAATATCCATTACGAAGAAATTTACCTCGCATTCTGTATACCATAGCTACCTGAGTCGTGGTTCAGTTTGTTTAATATGAATAAAAATTTGCTTGTCACCAATAAAAATGCATTCAGTTTACAATAATTTGATGATGGGTTTTCTTAATTCAATTTATTGTTCATGGGTTTGGTATAAATCTTGTTACTATGGTGTAGACATCTCAACTTTGGATATTGTAGAATCTACACTCCCTAGGAGGGACCTTCAATTTTCCTTACGGTCAAATTCAATACATTAAAGCTGTTGCAAAAGAAAAGTCAGTGCTTTATTCAAATTGGTGATGGATTTTGTTACCTATCTCCTTAAAGGGCCCCAGACTATGCAAACATATCGAGGCTGGGAGGTGCCGTCCATAGTGAATCATCATAGGGGGATACAAAAAAGTTATAAGAGAGGTGCACAGACCAATCAATTGTATCGGGGGGGGTGTTACATACAACTGAGGCAAAGTGGTTTATGATGGAATCTCAAAGGCATTCTTATCATTTGGTAGATCCAACTCCATGGTCTATTTCGGGTTCGCTCGGGGCTTTGGCAACCACTGTGTAGGCCCACCACTTCACTTTCACTTAGGCCCGGGCCTGATATGATGTACTTGGTATTTTGTTTGATCCATTGTTGCTCATCTACTCAAGTACACTGTTTTAGGTTTTTTCCATGGTCATGAAGGTGTTTTTGAGAATCAAAGTGGTTTGAAATCCTTTTTGGGGATTATAATGGTAAGTTTGTACTTTGTACAACGGGATTCCTTCCCGTGGAAAGTGCGAACTGTCGTAAAGCGAATAATCCTTTGTTTTTTTTCCGAGAAAGAGAGGACAAGGGTCTCTACTTTCCAAAAAAAGGAACATGGAAGGTACTGTACTAGCGTTCCACCCTCAGCTTGTTTGCAACCTTAGAAAAAAGTTCTTTCGCTCGTTCTCTCACCCCCCGTACATACTCTCTCTCTCTCATAAAAAGAATTCAATATATACCTTCGCTCTAGCGCTCTGAAATGGCGAAAGATCAACCGCTACAAACGTAGATTGTTGGATCACCTTACCTAATTAAAGAAAAGATTACATGAAAAATAAAGAAATAATTTTAGTACGAAAAAAAAATGAAACATCTATAAATTTTTATTGAACAAAAATAAATTATAAGCCCTCAAATGACTTGAACTCCAAAAATCAAAGGAAAAAAAAAATTCAAAGAAAATAATAGTCATTAAAAAAAACAATTCCAAAAAGAGGAAAAAAATTAAGAACTATAAAAAAAAATAAATTTTAAAGGATGATAAAATATAAAAGAAGAATTACCCATGAAATAAAAGTTAATTACCAAAAAAAACTTACTCAATAATTGTAGAAGAACAAAATCTAAAAGAAGCACAATATTTATTCAATAAAGACACCCTCAAATGGCTTGAAACTCCAAAAATCAAAGAAAAAAAAATTCAAAGAAAATAATAGTCATTAAATTGAAACTCTAAATATCAAAGGGAAAAAAACATCCAAAAACAGGAAAAAAATTATTACCTATCATAAATATAATTTTCAAAGAGAAAAAATTAAGAACTATAAAAAAAAAATTTAAAAGGATGATAAAATATAAAAGAAGAATTACCCATCAAATAAAAATTAATTACCAAAAAAAAATTGCTCAATAATTGTAGAAGAACAAAATCTAAAAGAAGCACAATATTTATTCAAGATAGACCTTTTGTAAACCCTAAATCTACTTGAACCCCAAGTATGAATGAAAAATATAAAGAAAAATTACTCATTAAATAAAATAATTTCTCCCAAAAGAAAAGATTCTTAAATTTATAGTGGTGCTTTGAAAGGATGAGGATAGAGCTTCAATACAAATTTTTGCACTTCAAATGCTAAAAAACATGTATTAGGGTGGTTTGCAATGATGGTGAAAGCATGGTCGATCTAGATAATAATACTGGCGAGCATTAATTATAGGTTTTGATATCTGATGCCGGAGGAAGAAGAATTGTAAGAGTTAGGATTTGCAGGTTTGCTAAAGAACGCCGTATAAACTAAAAAGGATTTTAGTTTGGGTAATGTTTATTTATAATCCAGCATTTCTCCTCTTCAACTTAGGTTTTACACACCAATAATGAGAAACTGAAGGTGAGAAAGCAAACTATTAGGCTGCAACTAAATTGATTTTATAGCTTTTTCCCAATCTTAGCCGCATAAGCCATCTCTCTGGGACCACCTCTCCTATCCGTCACTTAAACACACAAGGGGTGTTTAAATGATCTTACACCATCAATGATTTAATATCAGGGTGATCTGACCCATCAAAATGATACATCATACGTTGAAGCGTAACATCCCCAAAAATGGTGTTTCCGAACGATTTTAAACCATCCAATTTGTTGACTATAATATCAACGGTTGTTTTTGGTTTTAATGGGTGATATTAAAGTTTGTCAATCGGATGGTTCACGTCCACTTATCGATATGTTTCGTTGGCCTTAGAAATGTTTCAATCATAAATTGCCAATTGGGCAATTTAGATTGATCATGAATGCAAGGTACATGGCATAATGATAAACCACACTTCATTGGTGTGAGAAAAAAAGTGAGTTTAATGATGTAAGATCATTTACATCCCAAGGTCACTCAAAATCATTGACTGTTTGAAATCAAATGATTCAGAATTTTTTTCACCCTAATTAGGGATGCAAGTTTGAAATTGAATACCGAAACCGAACCAAAAACCGGCCCTCCTGAACCGCCCCGAACCGGACCGAAAACCGACTTAAACTGAACCGAACCGAACCGAAGTGAAATTTGTTCGGTTTTCCGTTTGGGTAGCTTGAAACCAAAAACCGAGGACCTAGGTTGAGTAAACCGAGCCCTTAATGGGCTTAAACCGGCCCGAACCGGCCCTTAAGGCTTTTTCTTTTCCTCTCTCAGCTGTACTGTTCACTGCACAAAAATCGAAAATATCTAGCTTGAGTAGTGACAAAACTTGAGAGTAGATAGACTTCATCATAGCATATCTACAAAGATTTTATGTTTAGGTACTCCACTCCTCAAAATCTGCATTGCTCTCAAGGTTTGACTGAGCGTAGGGATTAGATTGGTTCAAGTATCTGCACAGTACCTGACGATTTGTCTGTAAAGTGGTGATAAAAACAAAGAGATGATTTTGATCCCACCAAGTGGCAAGTGGTGACAAAAACAAAGAAAAAAAAAATCCCTATTTGTGTTAAGAGTAGGCACCAGGTACGTGGCCCTAGATTACGCAACCCAATCTGTGTACTCAAATATAAAAGCCTTTTAGATGATAGAAATCTCAACCGCCTATTGACCATACGCTGCATCGGCGTTGTGCATTCGCTTTGTAAACAATAAAAAAAGATATCAAAGTTTCAGAGACTGGTGCGATTAGGGTTTCAACTCAGAGAAGAAGATGGAAAAAGATGTCGGAATAATCCGACCTCTTCTGCCGGAGAATCGGCACGTGAAACCCGGCGGTGCATCAGTCTCGGGCGCGGTGTTCAACCTCTCGACGAGTATCATCGGCACCGGAATCATCTCGATACCAACGACTCTCAAGGCCTTAGGCATAGCTGCACCGACGACTCTCAAGGTCTTAGGCATAGCTCCGGCGTTGTTGCTGATCTTCACCATTAGGTTTCTTGTTTAAACCCGACCCGAACAGAACCGAACCGAGCGGAATACCGAAAATATCGGTTTCGGTTCGGTTTCGGTTTGGATATTACTACAAATTGGTAGACCGAACCAAACCGATTCAAATTTCGGTTCGGTTTCGGTTTGTAGTGTACCGAACCGAACACTGAAAAATCGGGTTCGGTTCGGTACACCGAACCTGCATCCCTAACCCTAATACATGTTTTTTAGCATTTAAAGTGCAAAAATTTGTATTGAAGCTCTATCCTCATCCTTTCAAAGCACCTCTATAAATGTAAGAATCTTTTCTTTTGGGAGAAATTATTTTATTTAATGAGTAATTTTTCTTTATATTTTTCATTTCATATTTGGGGTTCAAGTAGTTTTAGGGTTTACAAAAGGCCTTTATTGAATAAATATTGTGCTTCTTTTAGATTTTGTTCTTCTACAATTATTGAGTAATTTTTTTTTTGGTAATTAATTTTTATTTGATGGGTAATTCTTCTTTTATATTTTATCATCCTTTTTAAAAAAATTTATTATAGTTCTTAATTTTTTCTCTTCTAAAATTATTTTTATGATAGGTAATAATTTTTTTCCTGTTTTTCGAATTTTTTTTTTAATGACTATTATTTTCTTTGAATTTTTTTTTTGCATTTGATTTTTGAAACTTCAAGTCATTTGAGGGTGTCTTTATTGAATAAATATTGTGTTTCTTATAGATTTTGTTCTTCTACAATTATTGAGTAATTTTTTTTTGGTAATTAATTTTTATTTCATGGGTAATTCTTCTTTTATATTTTATCATCCTTTTAAAAAAAAAAATTTATAGTTCTTAATTTTTTCTCTTCTAAAATTATTTTTATGATAGGTAATACTCTCTCTCTCTCTCTCTCTCGCGCGCGCGCGCGCACGCGCTCATCTCCCCTCAGGCCTCCATCTTTGAGCTGAAAGAGCAGAGATTCCTCATCTCAACTGAAATTCTATCATCTGTAATCAGGTCACTGCTTCGCATTCCGCAGTCCTGATTAGCAACGATAATTATCCATTTTGTACGATCGAAGATGGTGCACCCAATGAGTTGCTGTGGGCCTGATCATCATTGAGTTCCCAAATATTACTGGGAACCATCATAACTCATGGGAGGTGTTTCCCTGTGTGATCCATGGTTGGGAAATTCTCCGACACTTTGTTAGGGTTAGGATTTTGTACATTGTCTTCTTTTTCTTTTCCCTCATTAGGCGTTGCCAATGATCTGCTGTGAAAGGATCTCGTAATTTGCAAGTGATTAATACCCTGTTTTTCTTTTATAAATAAATGATAAAGATCACAGCTTTGATTTGTTGAAGCACTGGGCTTACATATTGAAAACTAAGCATTTATTAAATTTACTTTTTGTTTATTTGCTAAAGAACATAAGAAATATAGAAATATCAGTCCAATCAAACCATGGCTGTTATTTTTTTCCAAGTTCATGAGAAACACGAAACTGATTGGTGTTTTTAGTTGTTTTGTACTTTTTTTTAAGGGATTAATAATTAATTACTTTCTATTTCTTTTAGCTATTTGACTATGCGATTGGCCTTCATAATCCCAGATAAACTATAATCGGGTATTTATCTGATTCATGGGAGGCCAAAATTAACAATGGAAGTTTCGCTGATTGCACCTTTTCATTTACCGGGAGGTGTGTTAATAGTAGCTTTCCATACGTTTTGTTTGCCACCAACTCAATGCCCACGAGTGTTTCTCTGCACCAATCTATTAGGAAGCACATTTGTTTAACATCTTTTTTATAGATACAATTTTGGCGTTTCCTAGAGTTAATTCATCCATAGTCACAAAATTCGCTGAATTTTTAAAAAATTCATGAATACTTCGCGAATTTGAGGTTCAACGAGTTAATGGGATTTTTTTAAAAAAAATTGTGTCTTTAAAAATTCGTGAATAAATCACGAGTAATTCTCGAATAGTTACCAAATTTTCAATAAATCGTGATTCTTTGATATTATTTTATTTTTTTTTGTAGTTTTTAATCATATTTTTTTCTCTCTGATTTTTCTCCTAATATTTCCCCAAACTAGCCGAATTTTGCTGGATTTTGTACGAATTTTAACCTTTGTCGAATTATTGTCGGACCCCGACTTGGTGACTATGCATTCATCTTCCTGGTTTGTAATTTTTCCTGGTTGATGCTACACTAGTAAAAAGTTTTAAAAATTCAGTCTCTAGAGTTTGTTCTTAATAAATAACGGGAAGGTCAAAGTCCTTGAGCTTCCATCCGTATCTTATTATGCATCCCCTCGAGGCGCTCTTCAGTGGAGACAATCTGGTGTATACCTTGCAACCCACATCATAACAAGAGATTTATTTCCAGGAGAGGAACAAACTTGATCAATGGAAGATTACAGATGAGTTTTATTTTTATTTTTTATATAGGTAAGCTGGGCTCAAAACAGATGAGTTGGTATAGGCACCCGACCGGTGCCAACCTTGTGGAATGCACAGATATTATATAGCACCAAATCAGTGACAGGTCAAAAGTGTACTTTTAATGATTTGCCTGCCCATTAATATTTGGGCATTTTCTGATGCTTTACCATTTGATAAGAAGGAGATTGACCCGAATGCCAAGGCTGGTACTGAGGTCAGCTAACTAATACCAGCTTGTTACAGATTATCTCTCTGTTTGGCATTTTCTAAATTCATGTACTTCAAAAGCAATTTATCAACCCTTTTCAAAAGGGGCCGAATCTGAACCAGAACTTGCCATATAGAAGTCACGCCATAGCTGAATTTGAACCTGAGTTTCATTTATATGCTTGTAAGAGATGAATTGTCTATTAGCTTTGCTGTTATAGTTGTTTCTGTTGTGTATGCTGACACAAAATTTCTTGTTTACATCTCAATTGTGCTAAATTACATTTCGTTTTGTTCATAATCACAAGGACAGAGAACGGGAATAAAACGGTGAGGAAAAATACAGGAAAAATGGGAAGTAAGGAAAAAAGAAAGGGAAAAAAAGATGGGATACAAGAAGCATACGTCAAGGGAAAAATTGAAAAAAAAAAAACGGAAAATACAGGAAACATATAAATAATTATAAAAATATATTATATTTAAAAAAAAAATAGAAAAAAAATGTATGTAATTAAACATTTTTGTTCTAATAAAACGTGTTTAAACGGAAAAAGTACGAAAGATTCAAGCCATAAATTTCTCAATTCTGACAGAAGGTACTTATTAGATTGAATAAGTACATTCGATCCAATAGAATGATTTTGCCAAAAATGTGTCTTTATATACGTTTCCTGAAAAAAAAAACACGTTTTATATGTGTTTTTTTCAAAAAAAAAAAAATCTGTTTTTGTGACTATGGTTTTGTTCCTGTTGGTCTGTCTCACTATAGCGATGTTGGGATGATTGCTTAGTTCCAACGGGAGTAGATTTGGGTGTGAGAGCATGGAAGTGTGCCCTTTTTTTCAAGTGGGAGTGGGATTGGATGGACCCACTAATTTTACATCATGAAACATCCATCATCCAAAAAATGTTTAGTTAAAAATGCTCCATCATTTTGCCAGTAGTACTTACTTTTTATAAATTTATAAATGAGTGGAGGATCATAAGGGTCTGTTTGGATGTTTCTTGGAAAATATGTTGAAATGGATTTATATTTCTCATGGATTCTGATCTGCTGGAATCCATATGCCCTTCAACTCTAGTGTTTAAGTAGCTAACTAACACATGGAAAATGGGGGAGCGCCATCTTTGTTGCTTCCTGTATGTAGCTCAACATCAATAACTCTCTCTTTATCTCTCACCCCTCATAGGAGATGATAAACAGGAGGAGTGGAGTTAGGATTTGGTTCACCAAAATGCTAGCTTGACACTGGCTTAGACGCCACTGGGCGCTTGATTTAGCAATTCCGGCGACCTACCAGCACATCAGTCTCCCCAATTTCAGATCAGTGACCATCAACACGACAACCACCATTGTTTGATTTTCAAATTTTAGTTTAAATTCAAATTCAATTTGAGATTCAATCATCTTAGATTTTGTTTCCAGATTCATCTTCCAATCCTTTATTCATCTCATGTTTAAATTTTGCAAGCGTATGTTCTTGGATAAATACATTCATTTCAGGGATAAATTTCTCAGTCCCAGTCTTGATGAAGGTTACTTGTTCCAATGGTGATTATGCCCATAGTCACAAAATTCACCAAATTTTTTAAAATTTCACGAATTTAAGGTCTTGCGAATTAGTCCCGAATTATTTGCGAATTTTTTTTTTAAAAAAAATCGGGTGTTTTTAAAAAATTCGCCCATAAATCCCGAATAATTCCTGAGTTTTTTAATAAATCGTTCTTTTTAATATATTTTTTTTTAAATTATATTTTAAATCTTCTTTTTTCTCTCTCTGAATATTTCCTTGAACGTTCCCAGATTTTCCAAATCTTAACCTCACCGAATTATTACTGAACCGTGACTATGATTACGCTACCAGAGAACATGACTGTAAAAATTCTTCCGGGCATCAAGGTTATGAAGAACCATCCATGTAGAACAAAGAGAGAGAGAGAGAGAGGAACCAACTTTCCTTTCGACTGCAGGACCCTTTTCCGACGGAAATGGCAAAATCCTATCTTTTAGATAGGATATGTGTTTCCCGATAAGGGGAAAACCACTAATTTTTCATCTCCTTTTCCCACTATTTTTCTTACCAAATGTGCGTAATGGTAGGGAATTTCTCTTTTCCAACAGTTTCCTTTCCTTTCTCGGTATCCAAACATAGCCTAAAGAGGCTTTCACGAGTCTCGTCCTAGACAATTGGGTTGGTTAGTGAAGACGATGAGGAAGGGAATAGTTTTTCTATATAAATCCTGCCATTTTCATGTGTTCTCCAAATAACACAGGTGTCTGTACAAAGAGCCCAAAACACCAATAAGAGGCTGCCCTTCCACAAAGCACCTTTCATCCCATCAAACGGTTCTCTCTCCCACAAAGCAAACATGTCCCCAAGGTAGGACTCAAACACTCCTGCAGGTCCTAATGACCATATCCCAAATCTCCCTAGCCACAAAACAATGCAAAAACAAATGTTTCTCTTCGTCTTGAAGGCACATGACACATCTCTTGGCAATTATTTTACCTGTTTCTATTGGTATATAATTATTATAGAGAAGTGCTCTACAAATATGTGAAGAATTGGGCAGTACCCTTTATGGACATATCTTTACTAGCCCGACAAATGCTCTGTCTGTACCTTATTGTTTGTGATTGATTGTTTTTGTAGGACCTCATACATTGATAGAGTCGATCTTAACATTTGTTTTCATCAGACGTGTACCATTAAGTTTCCCGAGTCCACTCATCGGTTGTTATTTTCACCTTTGGTATTCTTGAGTGCGAGTTCCAACTGTTTTTTATTCTCTATTCTTCTGCACTCGAAATGAATCGACTGTGCAACAAGGAATATTTATGTTTTTCTTGGCTACTTAAAAATGTTAATATTTTATGAAAGAAATCGATCAATTAAGCAGAAAACTATTCTCAAATCTAAAGCTTAGAAAGCTCTACATTGCAGTTGGCCATGTCATTTACTCAATGATTAGACTTCATATAAGCACGTGTGTTATACTTTACAGTATTCAATCAATATCTTGCAGGATCTGATAAAAATTGCCCAATACCTGTTTTTCGGAATCATACGGTTAAATGGAACAGCTGTTTTTATGCCGGTCAACCTATTTCGGAAAAACTCGAATCGTGTTGCTAATGTTGGCACACTCTCACCCTCATCTTTTTTTATTTTTTTTTGGACAACAGATGAACAAAGGTAAAACTGGCAACGTTGCAACTACTCTGATACAGGGCGAAAGAAGCAAAGAGGGTGAATCATTACTCCCTGGTGCATCAATTGACGAGTATGCTGAGCTCAGTAGACCGAACAATGATGGCGGCAGTGAGGAGGTAGACTCTATATGTAATTGAGATAGGGAGATTTCAAGAACTACTTGCATAAATTACGCAACGAGCCTGGGGATCAATTATGGATCTGGTTCTTATTACTGCGATACTGGCAGTGTTCTTATGGTTTACTGTGAGAAAATTTTCTGTAGTCACTGATATTCAGGCAGCTTCGGAATGGTTAGGTGTGTGTTATCGGGTTTTATTGGTGTACTAAAATTTTTTGATATCATTTGTTGTTTCCCTTACTTTCCAAGAAGACCCATTTGAATCGAAGGAGCTATTTATATGAATAATCGGTATCAAATAATGAAATAAATAGCATGCATAAATAGATGGGTTTTTTTTTTTTTTTTTTTGGGTTTTGAATAAGACCTGATCGACCTTACCTAAGTTGTCGCGGCACTCAATCCTCGTGATCGACCTTACCTAAGTTGTCGCGTCACATGATGGCCAACTAACAATGAACGTAGAGATTTTTCTACACTTGGGCCAATAGTCCCTGACGTACGTACATGCATACATACATATATACATACATACATTACACACACACATATATATATATATATATATATATATATATATATATATATATATATATATATATATATATATATAGGTTGAGGGGAGAACGCGCTCGGGCCTAAAGATTTCTCTATGCCTAGATTGCTCTATGAACGACATGGGTCTTACTTACTAATTAGGGTTAAAACTTTGAAAATATTTTAAAAGTAATATTCCCTTTCAACCGTCATACTAAGCGTTGGCACTTCGATAGCGAAACATTAACACCTCGTCTGACGAAGCGCTAACACCTCGATACCGGAGCGCTGACATCTCGATTTCGAAGTGTTGGTACCCCGGTAGCGAAACGCTGGCACCCTTGTAGAAAAGCACTGACACTCTTCTAGTGGAGCGCCAACACCTCGATAGCGAAGCATTGGCACCCAGTCTAACGAAGTATTGACACTCCGATATCGAAGCACTGACACCTTTGTAGAAAAGTGTTGGCACCCTTCTAGTGGAGCGCTGGCATCGTTTATCGGAGTGTCGTTAGAGTACGTCCTATGCTACGTGTCACTTCCGTAATAAGGTGCATTAGGATATCTCTAAGCCTAGGTGCATAATCCCAAACCTCATATATATATATATATATATATATATATATATATATATATATATATATATATAGGTGCTTTGGTGCGCTCAGAGTGTTATAGGCTCAGGAGCCACAAAGGAAGACAGAATTGCATAGATCTTAACCCAAACATATGTAACCCATAATGGGTTGGGTAATGATCACCTCACTCGAGTCAATCGTCAGATCACAGTATCGTCAGTCTGACGATCACCTGCTCGAGTCACCATGACTCGAGTAAAGTGAGTATTACCCTATATATAGTCAGCATGATGCTTACCTTGCTTGTGTTTGGTATTGGCTTGAGACTCGCATAGGTTGCAGTTATATGTATGTTTGGGTTCAGATTTTGGGTCCGTTGGGTTGAAATCCCAACCCGTTTGTTAAACAGGTCATATTTTCTTAATCAGAGCCTGACCCGACTTGGCCCAACTCCCCACCTCATATTTTAACCTAAGTTGGCCCATCCCTAATTGGGTTGGGTTTGTGTTGAGGGTTTAGACATAGCAGTTCACTTGTCTATGTGATTACATGACATGTACGGCCTTCTGTGAGATTGCATGTTATGCACGGACTTCCAATGCATGGAAGTCCGTGCACGTTGTGCAATCACACAGATGTGTGGACTACTTTAAAGCACGTGATGGGTGGACACTCATTATAGACTAACTCTTAAATAAATGGGTCAAAACAGTTTCAGGTTGAGGGATCAAATAATTGGGTTAACCCTGACCCGACCCATTTGCAGCTCTAGTAGGGCAAAAGTTTGGCAGACTACTAGTGAGTAGCTCTATAAGCACCCACCAAAACTCTGAAAGCCACCTGCATCCACCTGTAAAATCCTCTAGAGGCAGGTAACGCTAGGTGGGTGCTTTCAGATCTTTTGAGGGCGCTAATAGAAGTATCCCTATATTTGTTGGGACAATTGTCCCCATAGTTACAAATTCTCCAAAATTCAAGGAAGGGAGCCAATACTTGCACCCATTTATAATCCATTGCATCATTTTAATGGTTGCACAAGTTATATATATATATATATATATATATATATATATATATATATATATATATATATATATATATATATATATATTTATTTTATTTTTTTTTGAATAACTTGGGTATCCGGGCCTCTTAGAGCACTCGCCTAATCTCAAGGGCACATGTGCACCCAAAATTCAGCACATGTCGAGTCAGCACAGGATGTAAATCCCTAGGGTGGCCTCAAGGGGGACAGGGGATTCAAACTCAGGTCTCTTGCTTTTGGAAGCAGGTACTTGGCCAGCTCACCTAACCCCTTGAGGTTCACAAGTAATATGTTGTTGCGTCAAAACCATTGGCTTTTTAAGATCATATGATAGAGATTATTTTCTGTTCCAATCTTTCACAAGATGGATCTTGAGAGCATGGATATATCATTAGCCGGCCTATTTCTTAGTCCACATGGTATAGACCCCCAAAAAAATGTTATTTGTGCGAATTTGTACCACTTGAAATAGGGGTTGGATGAACTTTCGGCTAAATTTCAATAGTTTCTTCGAAATTGCTAAAATTTTATTAATCGCGGCAAAATTGACGAAATTTCTCAAAATTAATGATTTTCGTTTAAATTTTAGCCATTAAAATAACAAATAAGATTTTTATGAACATTTAATATATATATATATATGGAAAAGGGTTGCGTACTCCGATGGGGTACGTTGAGCGTACCCCAATGATCTATTTGGAGCTCCACGTGACACCCAAAACACTATTTACGTGTGTTATGTGGAATTTCGATGCATTGTCTAGATCAATTCTACAAAAGAAAATTTAGAAAAATAATTATTTGAGGCAAAATTCAAACATCCACTGATTTAAATGATATATACCATATATATATATATATAATTTTTTTGAAATTTATCCCAAATGACACCCTACGAAATCTTTTCTCAACTGATATTTATCCCAAACAACAACCTACCAAATATTTTTTGAAAAGGAAATTTGTCACCATGATTGTGGCACAACCAGTCAGTCACCTAGTGCTCGGGTCGCTTACCCTGGATCAACTCAGTCGGGTCGCTTACCTAGCCCGAAGTGGGAAAATTTTGTTTGGGGTATTATATTATTTGGAAAAGTTTTGGGGAATGAGGATTGCGCTGATTTTGAAGGTCTTAATATTGAAAATTTTAAACAATTTAGCACATGTCAATTATTTTATAATAATGAAATGTCAACATTGTCCTTCCTTTTAAATGAGAAAATGAGGTAAATTTCTTGCTAAAGTGCCTCTTAGGGGAAGAAGTTGAAGAAGGAACCCTCATTTCCTTTCTTCAACCTCTAACTCCAAAATTACACAACGCCTGATTATTACAAATCGGTTTCAAAAACCCTAGTTGCATCTTCGAATTGATTCAACTCGACCTAGATACCAAAAACTTAAAAACAAAAATTCAAAAAGCATTTATATTCACAACCGATTTACAGCAGATCGATTTCAACTCAATGTCGATGCGTCAAGATTGTTGTGGATTCGTCGCAATCAGAGAAGAAAGAACCCTAAATCTAAAATTATGGATTTGGATTTTCCATTGAATTAGTTGAAGCAGAATAATTTTTTTCGAAAAATTTATAATTATGTTTGCAAATCGCAGAGTATCTGAACCATCTGTTGCAAGAATTGTAGGTTTGTGTTTTTGGGGGAATTGTAGGTTTGAGTTTCTGCCATCGTTGAGGAGAAGGAGAAGAGAATGTGAAAAAAATCTTAAAAAGTTTCATTTTATATGAGGATGAAAATGGAAATCAAACTTATATGACTAATCTTTGACTTTAGAATTTATATCATGGCTCAAAATTTCGGCCCAAATGTTTTTGGTCCCACTAAAATCCAAACGAAAACACAAAATTTCGGCCTTTTACGTACTTCGTTTCGATTTCGGCCGAATCGAAACGAAATCTGATTTTTTGGTTGCATTTTTCATCTGTTCTTCCCAATCCCTTTCTCCTTATATTCTCTCTCTCTCTCTCTCTCTCTCTCTCTCTCTCTTGTTCTTCTTCTTCTCTCTCTCCTGCGACGCTCCGCAGTCGACACTAAAAACGATGTCCGCAGCAGCCACACTCCATCTAAGCCGCATACTCCTCCGCTACACCTCCTCACACCCTATCAAACCCCCTCATCTTCTTCCCCACCTCGCCCGCATCACAACCATCCGATCTCATCTCTACTCCACAGCCTCCCCATCTCCCAGCGCCCAATCAATCTCAAACGAGCTTCTCAAAGACGCAACCTCCACCGCCGATCTCCCTCTCTCTCATAGACTCGACCTCCATTTCTCCCACGTTGACGTCAACCACTCCCTCCTCCTCCAAGTCCTCAACCTCTCCTCCGAAGCCGGCCGTACCGTTCTAGGGTTCCACAAATGGCTCTCCCAAAACCCTAATTTCAAACCCGATGACGAATCCCTCTCCTACCTCGTCGAGTTCCTCGGCCGCCGCAAGGATTTCAAGGCGATCGACGAGGTCCTTGTCGAACACCGCAAGGTCGTTGGCCGGAAATCCGTTAGGGCTTCGATCGATCGCCTCACGAGAGCTGGACGGCCGAAGCAGGCGATCGCCTTCTTTGAAAAGATCCAGGAGAATTATAGTGTTGCGAGAGATCGCGATTTGCTTGCTTTCCTCGTATCCGCGCTCTGCGATCACGGATTCGCAAGCGACGCGGAGAAGCTCGTGAAGAAACTGGCCGATGAGTTCTTTCCTGATGAGATGGTGTGCGATGCGCTGGTGCGGGGGTGGTGTTTGAGTGGGAAGCTCGATGAGGCATGGAGATTGGTGGGGGAAATTAGGAGGGGAGGGTTCGATCTGAGTGCTTCGGCGTATAATTCGATACTGGATTGTGTTTGCAAGCTCTGTCGTAAAAAGGATCCGTTTAGGCTTCAATCTGAAGCTAATAAGATCTTGATCGAGATGGAAACTGTGGGAGTTCCGCGGACTACAGAAACTTTTAATGTTTTGATTGCCAATCTCTGTAAGATCCGCAAGACGGAAGAGGCATTGAATCATTTTCGGAGAATGGGAGAGTGGGGGTGCTCGCCCGATCCAATGATGTTGATTACACTTGCGAGGAGTCTTTATCAAGCGGCAAGGGTGGAGGAGGGGGACGAGATGATTGATATGATGAAATCTATGCGATTCGCGGATTCCCTCGATAGAAAAGTGTACTATGGATTCATGAAGGTATTGTGTGGGATCGAACGGATCGATCACGCCATGGAAATTTTCAGTAAGATGAAGGGAGATGGGCACGCCCCCGGGATCAAGACTTATGAATTGTTGATGGGGAGGTTGTGTGCTCACGGTCGGGTTGATAAAGCAAATGCTCTTTTCCGTGAAGCAGAGAGTAAAGGGTTGCCTGTTACTGTGAAAGTGTATAAAGTTGAACCGAGATTTGTTAAGGCTCCTAAGTCTAATAAGAAAGAGAAGCCTAAGAGGTTGTCATTGCCGGAGAAAATGGCAAGGAAGAGAAAGAGGCTCAGGAAGCTCTGGCACAGTTTCGTGAAGAAGCCGAGGTCAATGAGGCAAAGGGCATAGTGGCCGGTGAGGGTAGTAGAACAGGTATCAGTTTGTTTCTGGTTCTTTTATCTGTTGTTCGATTTCCAAATTTCTGCAATTTTGAATATGAAGTTTAGGTCAATTTGGATTAATACAATTCGGCGTTTTCCTTAATTTAACTGCTTTTAGTATTGGTGGTAACTTGCTAGGCCATCATGCTTATTGATATATTTCGTCACACATTGGGCACTACTGCTCACCTAATATGCAAGTGATTACTACCCTTTCGCATGTACGGTTAACATTTATAAGATTTTTTTTTAAAAGAAGTGATTATTTATTATTTAATTTTTTTGGTAATAAAATGGTTTTATTAAAAGAAAAATCATCACCACCATGCCTTATTCCATCTATTTGGGTTCGGCTTTGCGAGTCCTATTTCTCCACTCGTTTCAGATTGGCTCTAAGCTCTCTGTAATTTTGCAATCCTTCATCTCCCTTTCTCACGGCTTCCATCCAAGTCTTCATTGGTCTTCCTCTTCTTCTATCTCCTTGTACTTGTAGAGTCTTAACCCTTCATACCAGGTCTTCTCCTGGCTTCTGAAGAACATGTCCAAACCACCTCAAGAATTCTACCCTTTCTTGTTACTTTCAAATTTTCCTGTTTACTTTTTTCCTTTATAGGTGTCACTTTCAAATTTTCTTGTATGTACTCATCTCGTAAAGTTTTATCATATGTACTCATCTCGTATTCTACCCTTTCTTGTTACTCCACACATTCATCTCAGCATGCGCATCTCGGCCACGTGTACTCTATCTTCTTGTCTCTTTTTTGTAGCCCAACATTTTGCACCATATAATACGAGGAAGAAGAATACATTAGAACGGAACTATCCATCACACGCTTCCATGCCTAGAAAGAAACACATTGTACACAGAACAGCACTCCAACGACCCAAGCGAAGAGCTCCACTCCCAAATCCCAATTCCTAATTCCTAATTCCTAATTCCTATAAAGTTTTCCCGATTTCGGTCCAACTAAAGCTGATATGATGACCCAAAAAACTTTCCGAGCCACTGCAGCCGCTGCCCATCCAATTATGAAATCCTTAATAACTGAAATCACCACTTCAACCGAATTTCCCTTACCATTGGATGTTCTGTTATTGCTTTACTTCCAAATGCGACGAACCAGAGAAGGGGTATCAATCACAAATTGTGTTGTTTGCCAGATTTCTCAACTCACACCGGCTTTGTGATGATGGTAGAGACTTGGCTGGTGTCAGCTGAGAGCTGCTCAAGAAACATGTGCTTCAGTGGCATTGCATTTCCATTGAAGAAACCATACAAGAGCTCCATAGCGATTGGTGGAGCAAACCGTGCAAGAGCTCGTAGAGAATGGTGAAGCTGTCTCGTTGGGAAGCTCCTTGGGTTACGATGATGTAGGCAAAAGAGGAAGAAGACCACATAAAAAAAAGAAGTAAACAACATATTAACATACCTTTAACACTTTGATCCAATACACAAAATGAGTTTATCAAACATAGTAACTAATAGGGTTTGTACTAAAACCCACAAAATTTAGAACCAAAGCGAAACCTCGGTTTTCAAAGCTCTTGAAGAGTTTTTTTTTTTTTTTTAAAAAAATTGGAAAAGTTAGATTCATATTAAAAAGAAAGAAAAGAAACTACATACCTGTGCGAACAGTAGGTGGCTACGAGCTAAGTCTTTTTCTTTAAAAATATATCATACTGATAGAAAAAAAAAAATTAATTAAAAAATAAATATATATATATATATATATATATATATATATATATATATATATATATATCATAAACTGTTTACAATAAAGCAAGCAATATGTAAATAAAGAAATTAAACTTTTTCAGACAACTAATCGTCTGTACCCTAGGTATCCTATTTTATTTGAACACCTTGTAAACAACAAATTTGCGTAAGATATAAATCTAACACAAATCAATCATAACAAATTTTCTCTCGCTAGGAGTGGGTTTTTATTAAAATGGCAGACCTTACGCTTCTGGGTATCGCAATCGATTCCCCGTTAATTACATCAAAATTGAATACCTCTGATTAAAAGCTATTAAATAAAAAAAAAAAACATAATTACATCTCTGAAATAAATAAAACTAAAATTCTAAGTGTCATGAGATAGATGCATAGCAGACTATCTTCATCGGACATTTGAGAAATATGAAATAGGGGATGACGGATGGGAGAACCCCTCCTCCAAAAGCCGGTTTCATTTGATCGAAAAGCACGAGTTATTACTGGAACAAGAAACTCGTTGACGAGTCTTAAAACGAATTCTTGTTCTCTGGTCTCAAAGATGAGTTCGAATACCAAATCCATTCTTCGGGCAACTGATTACCAAAAGAGTTATCACTTTCAGTGATAGAGTATCTAATCATGAGTTATATATCGCCAAATTTCTTAAAATGTGATGATCATAGATGATTTTATGATAATTTTACCGTTATATTTGACCAATATCCTAACATTTGGTCAATGTATGGTAAATCCACCGTTGGATCTCGTTACGGTCTTGCAGTATCATCGTTTGACCAAATGTCAACGATTCTACCGTTAGATTTGATCAAATTCATAAGATCTAGTCAATACGTAATAAATCTACCGTTGGATCTCGTTACGATCTCGCAGTATGATCATTTGACTAGAATCACAAGATTTGGTTAATATATAATAAATTCACCGTTGGATCTCATTACGATCTCACATTATGATCGTTTGACTAAAAGTCAATGAGTCCACCGTTAGATTTGACCAGAATCACAAGATCTAGTCAATATGCGATAAATCCACCGTTGGATCTCGTTACGATCTCACATTATGATTGTTTGACCAAAAGTCAACAAGTACACCATGAAAGAATTTTCGATCTCAAGGTTGAGATCCAAACCCTCATTTGAGGGAGTGATGATCCGAACCGCGAGGGAAACTCTAATTATCATAGATGAATATTTTGGGTATTATAGTCCGAAATCATTCTTCGGGTTCGTGATTGCAACCCGTATAAGTATTGAATTCATGGTTGCAATCCGAGTGTACTAGGAGTTATGCCCAAGGTCGTACTCACGTGGCTTAACTATTTCTAAGTACACAAGAGATTGGGTACGAGTCGTAACTCGTAATCCCAAATTGCAACCGTAAATCCTACTTAGGAGGAGCCGTAGCTCTTATCCTAAGCGTATCACTTTTAGGTAAGGGCCGTAGCCCTTATCCTAAATGTCTTAACCCTAACTTATTCCTTCCGTCCACTTTTAAAAATAGAAAATAAAAAAGAAGAAGAAAGGAATAGCCAGAATCTCGGAGATACCCTAAAGTCTTTTGTCAGAAGAATCAGAGATATTTTCTGCAGAGGTCTCGTGCCAGAATTTTTGGATCCCTTGCAATAAGGACGGGTCTGCTATTTATAGATTTATGATAACGGTCATAGAAGTTATGATCCTACGGTTCCAGTAAGGTTTTCATGAAATGAACGGTTGAGAGAACTGCGTAAGTTTTTGTCTTCACGCGGATTGAGAAAAGATTCTTCTCGCGTACGTCAATCTTTTCTCATAACTACCTAGGTGGTTAAGTATGTTTTCTAGCCACTTAGGTGACTAAATAAGTTTTCTAGCCACCTAGGTAGCTACGTATATTTTCTACCCACTTAGGTGGCTAAGTATATTTCTATCCACTTAGGGTGGCTAAGTATATTTTTCTAGCCACGTAGGTGGCTACGTATATTTTCTAGCCACCTAAGTGGCTAAGTATTTTTCTAGCCACTTAGGTAGCTACGTATATTTTTCTAGCCACCTAGGTGACTAAATATGTTTTTCTAGTCACCTAAGTGGCTAAGTATATTTTCTAGCCACCTAGGTGGCTAAGTTTTTCTAGTCACCTAAGTGGCTAAGTATATTTTCTAGTCACCTAGGTGGCTAAGTTTTTCTAGCCACCTAGGTGACTAAGTATATTTTCTAGTCACCTAGGTGACTAAATGTATTTTCTAGCCACCTAGGTGTCTGACATAACTTAAGATTTTAAATCCTATTTAGAATAGGTTTTGTTAAAAAAAAATTATAAATAGTTTCTCCGTTCCTAATTCCTTCTATTTTATTATATCTAATTTTTAAGGTTAAGTGGAAGAAGAAAGAATTCCTGATTCCAAAATTTTCGAGTCAACAAGTGCCTCCTCGATTTATTATTATTATTATTATTATTATTATTAAAAAAAAAACGAAAACCATAAAAAAATTGATAAAAATCGATATAAATTTTTATTTCTTATGAGAATTTTACTACTGACTAATGATCGTATTCTCTACGGAGATTCGATTCATTGAAATCTGACTAGTGATCTTATTCTCTACGGAGATTTGATCATTGAAAATTTCAATTTAAAAAAAAAAAAAAAAACGAAAACCATAAAAATTTGATATAAATTTTTATTTCTTATGAGAATTTTATTACTGACTAATGATCGTATTCTCTACGGAGATTCGATTCATCGAAATCTGACTAGTGATCCTATTCTCTACGGAGATTTGATCATTGAAAATTTGAAATTTGTTTATTTTATTTATTTATTTATTTTGGATATATCGGATGATCTTATTTCAATCTGAGAGATTTTAGGGGATGAATTTTTTTGATTTCGAGATTAATCAGACTGTAATTCCTCTGGGAATATTGTACACTGATTTATGGTTATAGGATTTGCGATTCTTATCAGGACGCTCTCCGATTATCAAGATGAATCTCCTAGATTGGGTTTGCGATTCTTACAAGAACGCTCTCCAACTATTAAGATAAATCTTCTAAATCTCTTAGACGATCCGATTAAAATTTATGAACCTTAATAAATTGATAACAATTATGAAATTGATTTTCTATTGACCATTGATCTTAATATAGATCAGGTGGGCGAAATTAAATCCGAAAGATTTACTTTGGCTACCCGGGCATATTTGACTGATTTTGGGACATTTACAGAGATCGAAACGTCCTTAAAAATATTTTCTAAAGATCAACAAAAATTATAAAGTTGATTTTATATTGACCATCGATCTCAATGTAGATCGGATGGTCAAAATTAAATCCGAAAGTTCTATTTTGGCTACCCGGGTAGATCAGACGGATTTTGGGGACATTTACAGAGATCGAAATGTCCTTAAAAATATTTTCTAAAAATCAACAAAAATTATAAGGTTGATTTTATATTGACCATCAATTTCAATGTAGATCGAATGGTCAAAATTAAATTTGAAAGATTTACTTTAGCTACCCGGACAGATTTGACTGATTTTGGAACGTTTACAAAGATCGAAGCGTCCTTAAAAATATTTTCTAAAAATCAATAAAAAATATGAGGTTGATTTTATATTGACCATAGATCTCAATGCAGATCGGATGGTCAAAATTAAATTCGAAAGATCTACTTTGGCTACTCGGGCAGATCTAACTGATTTTGGACGTTTACAGAGATCAAAACGTCCTTAAAAATATTTTCTAAAAATCAACAAAAATTATAAGGTTGATTTTATATTGACCAACGATCTCAATGCAAATCGAATGGTCAAAATTAAATTCGAAAGATCTACTTTGGCTATCCGGATTGAATGTTTACAGAGATCAAAACATCCTTTAAAATATTTTCTAAAAATCAACAAAAATTATAAGGTTGATTTTATATTGACCATCAATCTCAATGTAGATCGGATGGTCAAAATTAAATCTGAAAGATCTACTTTGGCTACTCGAGCAGATCTGACTGATTTTGGGACGTTTACAGAGATCAAAACATCCTTAAAAATATTTTCTAAAAATCAACAAAAAATATAAGGTTGATTTTATATTGACCATCGATCTCAATGTAGATCAGATGGTTAAAATTAAATCCGAAAGATCTACTTTGGTTACCCGGGCAGATCTGACTGATTTTGGGATGTTTACAGAGATCGAAACGTCCTTAAAAATATTTTCTAAAAATCAACAAAAATTATAAGGTTGATTTTATATTGACCATCGATCTTAATATAGATCGAATTGTCAAAATTAAATCCGAAAGATCTACTTTGGTTACCCAGGCAGATCTGACTGATTTTGGGACGTTTATAGAGATCGAAACGTCCTTAAATATATTTTCTAAAAATCAACAAAAAATATAAGGTTGATTTTATATTGACCATCGATCTCAATGCAGCTCGGATGGCCAAAATTAAATTCGAAAGATCTACTTTGGCTACTCGGGCAGATTTGACTAATTTTGGGACGTTTACAGAGATTAAAACGTCCTTAAAAATATTTTCTAAAAATCAACAAAAATTATAAGATTGATTTTATATTGACCATCGATCTCAATGTAGATCGGATGGCCAAAATTAAATTCGAAAGGTCTACTTTGGCTACCCGGGCAGATCAGACTGATTTTGGGATGTTTACAGAGATTGAAACGTCCTTAAAAATATTTTCTAAATTATGAAGTTGATTTTATATTGACCATCGATCTCGACGTCAATAAAATAACATAATTCAAATGTATTTTGAAATGTAATCGAACTCCTTTTTTTATTTATTTACTTTATCATTTTCACAGATTTCCTCTTATTAATCATGTCAAAAGAGAAATCTTCTTATTGTAAAGCTGATCAAATAAGAAGATCTGGTGATGTCGGGAATGAATTTTCCGGGGTATCCTTGCGAAGACATCTTCCTTGTTTTAGCCCTGACGTAGCTCACAGAGGACACCATGCATCACCAACTGACGAGTGGTGGACGAGTCTAAGCAAATCGTTGAAGTTTGGGAGTTTGGGGTCACATCTTTCCAAACCCCGGCAAGAGGATGGTATTGATCTAATGTTTTTGAAACCAGGCCGTGTTTTTTTCACCGAGTGAAGAATTCCATAGCCCACAATCATTTCTTACCTTTGCTCAGAGGTTCATAAATAAAGAGTCAGGCGTCAGATGGGGTGACAATTTTCGTTTGAGAGGAGCAGCATCGACCAACTTAAGTTTTCACCTTTGGGTCATACAAATGTTATCAGAGTTTCGCAACGAATTGAAAAGATGTAATTTGTTGACAACAGTTGCGTGTGCACGAGGGCGATATGACAGTAGCATAAATATGATGCGCGCTCTAATTGAAGCCTTTTGTCCACTTACTAACTCTTGAATCTTTCCTTGGGGGGAAGCTGGTATAACACTGGATGAATTATTCCATATTAGTGGCCTACCGCCTACAAGTTTTATGTATGATGGGTGCATTCCTGAGAATAATCTTCTATACGGAGTACAGGAAGACGGAGAGATGCCTTTCTATAAGCCTGAAACACTTGTTTGAAATTTTCGATCAAATTGTAAAGGAAATCGTAAAGAATGATCTTGATGTGAAAAAGAGAAATGTAAACCATGGACAATGGATGCCTTACTTGATGCGGAAACTTACTAAATGCAACGCTAGGGCTGAGATTAGGATTAAAATTAATTTAATCAATTAAAAAATAATAATTTCTCATAACAAATTACCACGAAAATTTTAGAAATTCAATTAGGTGATTTAATTTCGGCCCAAAATAATGTTATTTTCGTGTATGTTCCCTATCGCGGATCTAGAAGACTAGGGTTCTTATGAATGGCTAGATCTCCAATAGTTTTAGGGCATCGAACGAACTCGCAAGCAGGAATCGAAGAATCGCTCTCCGTTTTGAGAGAATTACACCCTCACGAAAGTTAAAAACTCTCAATTTTGCATAAGCAATTTTCATTAACCAAAAAGTAATAATAAAAGTGTTTACAAGCCTTTAAATAGGCTAACCAATGCATAAAATTAGAAGTCCTAGTATAACTCTAATTCCTAATAAAAGAAATATCATAATTCTTCTAAAACAATAAAGTCCTAAACAATAAGGAAACTAATCATATTTCTAATAAAAGAAACAACTCTTACTTTTTAAAATAAAATAATAAAAGAAACTAATCCTAATTCACTTAGGATTCTTGAAATTCGTCACTTTATGTGCAGCATCCGAAAACTGATCATAACTTCTTCAATACTTGTCGGAATTGCTCAAATTTTGGCTCGTTGGAAAGCTACTTCGATAAGTTTTCAAATATGATCAATTTCATATCAATCTGGTCGTTTGACACTTCAAAATATGCCAAACATAAAAGTGACGGGATTAAAAGTTAAAGACCCTAATAAACTTTAGATTTTCTTCTTTTTGATCAAACGGGTCTTTAACGGGCCTTTTTTTAAAAACCCATTCGTGGGTCCACTTTCTCTTTTGACGTCTCTTCTTTATCCGACCACGATTCAAACAAGCGGATCTAAAATACGCATCATTACTTAGATTTTTATGATCAGAGCGGCAACATTATCCACCCTTTTGCTTCCAAAAGGGATGTTCTTCAAGTAGCTCGAATTGAAAAGAAGTCTTCGCTAAGAATGAGTCGCGGGACCTATTTCTCGGCTTTTTTTAGTGCTTTTTTAAGCAAGTTCGCACTTCCGAACCAGGAGAAAAGTGTCCGCACTGAAACGTTCATAATAGTAGGGCAGATGGCAAATGGAGCTACTTATGTCGTCGGTCAAACCGTCCTTGCTAGCATATTTTATGGCTTTGATCAGTTAAAGAGGTGTTGCGATCCAGGGAATTCGGGAGCTCATTTCCCTATTCATTATTTCTTTGGATGGGTGGGAGCCCATTTTCCTTCCACTTATAATTTGAGGGATTTTGAACTTAAGCCAGGAATCCCCTTCTTACTGAGTATTTTGGAGCAGGTAGTCGGTTCTCATAGTTTGAAAGAGGCTCGAAATTTAATGCGGAATCCTTGATCGTTCAAGTTTCGACCATTTGGGCATTTCTTACCAGACAATGACCAACTTTCATGGAAAGATCAAGCTAATCCAGGCAGAGATACCTTTGTGTTTCCCACCGAAATCCTTTACTATTTTTTGAGTTTACGACAAAATTTATTGCCATTACGTTTTGGCAACCATAAATTGCTCGAGCCATATTATCCAGCCCGATATGCTCGACAATTAGGTTATGGCCAAATTATTCCCTCGGCTCCTCTTTCTTTGGATGCACGCAAAGATGTTACTGTTGCAGATTTAGTGACGGCATTTAATGCATATGTGCGTGAGGAACTAAGTCGTGTTTTACGACTCGCTCTACTCATGTTTCTGGTCGTACTTCCTTAATGTGGTGCTATTGGTGGCATAAGAATACCAATACTTACTGATAAAAAAAAAAAAAGAATACCAATACTTATTTTTCCAAGAGATTATTAGAGCTAGCTCCTGATAAACAAGATGGTGGCGTTGCGATACTCAATGCACTCATGCATATTCCCTCTGAATTTTTTGCTGATATTTTCCGAGAGGCGTGACCTGTGAAGACGTCTTTTGCGAGAAGTCCTGGGAATATTAATGTCTTCAACTGTTCTTCGTTCGTTGGTTTTAACAAGCCATACACGATCTTCGAAAATAAGCGTGATGAGGTAGAAAAGTCCTAATGTATCTGGGAAACAAGTTCTGTCACCAAAAAGAGGGGAGAACAACAAAAAGCCAAAATCGGTGGTATATAATAATAGGAGAGGTGAGAGTATTTTATCATCTTACGCAACTTCGAAAGCTCATGGGGCCTGTGCGAGTCCTTCAAGGGGATATTATGTTTCGCTCCCACCCAATCAGAATCAAGAGCATATGGCTGAAGGTTCGATTGTTCCTTCTCCTAATGCTTTTCTTGCGGAGTTAGAAAGCATTCCCACGACCTCACACTTTTCTAGCATGGGTAAATTTATATATATATATATATATATATATATATATATATATATTTTTTTTTTTTTGCATATTTAAAATGAACTTTGTTGGTGTTAATAAACGATATTTTGTATCAGAAAATCTTCCAATTCCAGATGGGTGTATCGAAAGAAGAAATCACTGCTACAAATATGCATGACCAACAAGAGTTGATGGATGATTTACTCAGAACTGAAGATATGGCTGATGATTCGTTTCTTCCAAATATTGGGGTTGAAAAATACCTTAACGATCAGGAATTTGTATTTGGGATTCCTCCTCACATCACTGGAACCAGTGAGACTACGGGGTTAGAAAGGCCACATAGTGATTGGGGTAATTGTCTCATTTCGGGTAATAAGACTATGAAGGTATTCAGGAAAGAGAATAGTAACGATGATGGGTCAGACGCTAGCCATTTGTGTTCTTCTGAGGAGTATTCCTCTTCTGAAGAAGATGCGCAAATTTCAAAGATACCTTTGACAATTACCTTTGCTGAATCTCCATTAAAGATCCCATCAACCATTGAGGCCATTCCGCGGGAGAAGGTTAATTTCATCTTGCCCCCAAGACTTAACTCACAGGCCTCAACCACTTCTCCTACACCCATTATAGTGGATCCATTATCTGGACCATAACCTTCTTTAGTGACAATGAATACGGACGTCACTCCTTTCAATCCTCCGGATCTATCCGTGTCAACTATCGTCGCCTCATCTAGCGGAGTTTCTTCAAAGAATGAGTTTCATCTCATTATTTACAATTACAAATTTATTTATTTTTATTTATTATTTATTTATATATATCTTCTTTTTTCGTAGATGTTGAAGACTTGATCAATAAGCCTATCCGGCCTTTAAAAGGAATCGAATAAGGAGTCATCTGAAGAATATTGTCGAACTTCTGAAGGAAGTCCTCCCTTATGTGGAGAGTGAAAATGATTTGGCAATAATGGAGCAAGATTTATATGTGGCATGTGATGAGATCTCCATAATTGGCGGTGATGATCTGTCATTTAAGTCTGAAGTTAAATATATTCTGGATTTATCTCAAAAAATAAAGAAAAGCGAGTTGTGGGCTTCTGAAGAGGCTATCAAGAGTGAGATTACGAATGGACTACAAAAAATTGAAGATCATAATACAATTAGTCTTGCTATGACAAATAAATTGTGTGATATCTCAACTCTTGAAGAAACTCTGAAGGTTCGAATTGAGAAGACAAACATTCAGAGGCTTGAACCTGAGGAGCTTGAAAAGGGTATTGCCAATTCAAGACAAACTTTGGTGGCCAATTTTGAGCTGGTCAAGAAGGATCAGCGATTCGTAAGAGATTTGGAGGAAAAGAAGAATCATCTGCTGGTTAGACTTGAAGGAATAGGAGCTGAGAAAGAAAAACGACTTTCAGTTTTGCATCAATTCACGACTGATAAGGATGCCACGATAGATTCATTAGGCAGATTTGACAAATAAGATTCATGTTTATTTCATGAATATATATATATATATATATATATATATATATATATATATATATACATATATACATATATACACTCAAATTTTGAAGAAGTCAACTTCTATTGCTTCATTCCTTAAGCAGTTTATCCTCATGCGAGTAGGCGATAACATATAAACATACCTATGTTATTTACATTACTAATGTACCTAAGTACAAACCTTACGCAGTTTATCCTCATGCGAGTAGGAGATAACATATAAACATACCTATGTTGTTTACATTAACAATGTACCTAAGTACAAACCTTACGCAGTTTATCCTCATGCGAGTAGGAGATAACATATAAACATACCTATGGATAGTATCGCTTCAGAAAGCGACCATTAATAGGGGAGATTCATTTCCTTCTGCATCAACCAATATATAAGCGCCATTTGAATAGACCGTTTCTATTACAAAAGGTCCTTCCCATTTAGGCTCAAATTTTCCTGGAGTTTTTCAGGTAACAATCATAGGGCGGCGAACAGTAAGGACCAGGCCCCCTTTCTTAAAGGATCGACGCTTCACCTTCTTTTCGAATGAATTTGACATGCGAGCACGGTATGCCTCCAAGCTTTGCTGGGCTTTGAACCTACGCTCATCCAAGGCTTCAAGTTCTGAGAACCTGAGTGCGGCATTTTGTTCCTTGGTGAGATTGTGACTTAATGCTACTCTTAAAGAAGGAATATGGACCTCTAAGGGTAATAAAACTTCACCTCCAAATACTAATGCATATGGAGTGGCCTGTGTAGGAGTACGATGAGTCATTCTGTAAGCCCATAAGGCTTCCTGCAATCTTTTATGTCAATCACGTTTATTTTTAGCAACTGTCTTTTTCAACAATTTGACCAATGTCTTGTTAAAAACTTCCGCTAAGCCATTTGTAGAGGGGTTGTATATCGTAGAGCAACATTGTTTTATTTGATACTTAGCGCAAAACTTGTTTATCACCTTATTCGTGAGCCGTTATCATTAACGATGCGAGAAGGAATCCCGTACCGATAAATGATGTGTACGTATGAAGTTTACAATGTATGAGTGTCATGGGTCAAAATACCGGAAATCCGATACGTATCGTCCTGACCTCCAGGACGATACGTATCGGGTATCATCCGATACATTCAAAAAAAAAAAATCTCAAAAAAATCTGAAAATATACCAAAAAAATATGAAAAATTATATTTATTTCAACTATTTTTGCTTTTATTTTTGACTTATTTGATGCATTATTTAGATGAATATATAAGTTACATGTCTATTTTGCGACTTAACCCAAGTCACATGCCTATTTTGTGACTTATTTTTGACTTAAGATCATATTTTTGACTTAATGTAATAGATCTTCTAAGATTATTTTTGACCAACTGATCACATGCCTATTTTATTAACAATATTTCATAATTTGATCGACGCAGCCACGCATAAACTAAATTACAATGTATATTGACAAAAATAAATTATATATTGTCAAAATTAATAGCTATGTTGATAAAAATAAATTTAATTGTATATGGAAAACTTACTTTAGAGCCACATTGAATTTCGTGGTGGTTCTTGGCCCTCATGATCATCATCGTCATCGGTGCGCGAGCTTTCCGGCCTTTGCCTATAATGTTGGCCATATTGATACCCATGATCATATATGCCCCCTTGAAACTGAGGCTGTAGCAACGAATATGGCTCAGTGTAGTACGTAAAGGCCGGTCCTCCAAAAATCTGACCAACGAAGTCATATGGCACTGGGTAGGTTTGTTGTGGTTGGTAGTATGGGTTACTAGCAAGGATCAAAATGTCGGTTTTCCGGTACGTATCGTCCGGGCTGAAAACCGGTACGTATCGGACGATACGTACCGGAACAGTAACATACCGGACGATACATTGAATGTATCGTCCGGTATTAGCCATATAAATGGGCGATACAGTACATTTAATGTACCGTATCGTCCACCTCCGATACCGATACGTATCGTCCGATATGTATCGGTATCGGACGATATTTTGATCCATGGCTACTAGTTGCTGAATCTTCGGTATTTTGCAAACTGAATCCCCCGAAGCTAGAAGTCATATAACCCATATCCGTATCATCTTGTGGACCTTGTGGTGGTGGTGGTGGTGTTTGATATGATTCCGACGCTCCTCTTCTTTCAACCCCTCCCATTCTAAATGTAAGAGTGTCGAACTGTGTTAACGGTGTTGAGTCATCATCCCATGCCGCCATATCTCTATAAGGATCAGAGGTACCAGCATCCTCCCCTCCACCACTAGTGCCAACGTCCCCTCCACCATCATCCTCACCACTCCCATCATCACTATCGGGCTGCGTTTCGTCATCAGATCCAACCACTGAATGACGATTCAATCTTCTTTTTCGCCTCGCTGGTTGGGAAGCCTGCTGCTCCGCTACTCTTTCAGCATTGTCCAACCATTCAGTGCTCTTAGTATCTAAGACTGGCTCTTCTCTCTCTTCGATCCATTGATTCAAAGGGTCATCCTCCTCGAATATATAATCTAGCTGGATGGGATCAAAATATTCACTGTCTGTAAGGTAGAATATGATAGATGAATTAGTATAATATGTAAGTAAGACTTCATATAATTGAGGATCTAAGACTTCATGTAATTGCTTACCACGGTTGGTCCTCTGTATATTCCTGACCGCATGTTGTAGTGGCAGTAGACTAACTTTTCCAATCGGTCCAAGTTAGTCTATTCATTGTCTTAGTATGAATGAGAGAGAAAGTGCTCCAATTCCGCTCGCAGTTGGACGAGGAACACGTTTGCGACAATACCCTCATTGCTACCCGCCTTAATATCGGACCATCACCTCCATAATGCATCCACCAATCAGCGGGTTTGTCGTGTTTAATTTGGGATTGTGCCAACGGGGTCCCAAATGACCCATGTCTCTTGCGAAACATGTCAATCTATAAAGATGAAACACAATAAGGCACATATCAATAAGTAGATGATAATATCACATGACATTTGACTTATTAGTTATAAGGTATGATACTATGATTACTCACATCTCTTATGGCTTGACCTTGGTCTGCCAACTCAGGGAGCATTCTTTGGATTACATTGAGCAAACCGGTATACACTTCATCAGTGTCACTCAGCTCGAAGCGTCGCGTATACTGGAAGGCTGGATTCAAGTAGTGTGCTACACATCAAATATGAGCAATTTCATCAGTATATGAAAATAATGAATAAATAAATAAAAATCACTACATAATTGTGCAATATGTTATACCTGTTGCATGCAAGTACTGGTGAAATTGTGTATCCCACCTCTTGTCGATAATCGCCCAGTATCGTTTATATTTTGTAGGGCATTTGGTTTTTATAGCCAATTTTGCCTTATCCATTGACTCATAAACGTACCCCATCGTTGGTTTCTCATCACCATCAACCAATCTCAATACTTGCACCAACGGGGTAGTGACGACGATCAGGTGGTCGGCATATGCCCAAAACTGCGTGCTGTAGATCAGGTCAGCAACTTCAGTGCAAGCTAGTCTCTTTGCTCGTGGGAGTTCTATTTCATGTTGATTCCATTCTTCCATGCTTTTCTTACACGCCTATATCTAGCCAAACTCTATAGGGCTAAAAACTGTATTGTAAAACGTGTAATCGCAGGTCAGAGCAACTCATTGTTCGTGAAGGCTCTCATTAAATTGACCAGCTTGTCACTATTGTACAGGTAGGAAGTAATCATTCTTCCCTTCTGAATAGTTGCCTGTACCTTGCTTCTCTTTCCTAAATCCTCAAGAATGAAATGAGCGTGCACATGGGTCCAAGACAGTGACGTCTCTTTGTCATTAGTTTTAATCCAGCGGCTTTGTAATTTGTCGCATTGTCTGTTACCACTTGCACAACTCGCTGTTCTCCAACCTCTTGAACTACCATATCCATTAGTTTAAAGAGGTAGTCAGCAGTCTTTACGTGTCTAGAAGCATCAACCGGTTTCAAAAATATTAAGATGTAAACCAAAAAGTTGATCAAACTCTTCTTTGTGGGACCAGTCCATCCATCGCACATAATTGTGCAACCTCTCTCATCCCATACATCCTCAAAGTTTTTTACATAGGCAGTTATCTCATCGTACTCACCTGTTAGTAAGGGCCCAGATATCTCGTATGGAGAAGGCTTTTTAACTCTTGGACCAACTTCTGCACTTGTATCAATCATGCTTTTGAAGTCTGACTACTGCTTACTTGGCTCGGAATGTGGTTGTATATAAAAAACTTGGCAATAGATTTTCCAAGCTTCTTCCCCATTTTTGTAAGTGAGATTGCACTCAATTTGGTTTGTTTAGAGCTTTCAGTGCGATACATGAATGGATCCATAGTGCGGCCTCTAGTAGACGGCCTATAATCTCTCCCGGATGCTGACCTACGCAACCCGGCAGTCTGCTCAACATTCTCATCATCCTCAACAACATGTGGCCTATGACTAAATCCACCACCGGTAGCAGGCATGGATGGGCCCCTCAACCTGGACCGAAACCGATAATCGGCTTCTTCTTGATCTCGCCGCTGTTGTGCTTCTCTGGCACTTTCTCTCATAGCTCTCGCTATCTGCTCATTCTCATCCTCATCCTCATCATCCTCAGGTGCAGCTGATGTAAACTCTGGATCTGGCCTCCTGATTCTCTCATACATTTCCCTATCACGATCGGCTTCAGCTTTTTCTTTCCCTTTGCCGCTTGTAAACTAGCTCTGATATTTTCTTTTACTTCTCTAGGTACACTGGGACACCCTCTTGTCTCTCCCTTTACGTGAGCCAGATGCTCCTTTAACCGTGTGATACCTCCTCCCAGCAGTTTTTTTCCACAAAGCTTACATTGTATCTGGAGTCTATTACCATCTATTGTTGTACCGTATTTCCACGCTGGATCTGTCGATCGTACCATATTTATTTATTTCACCTGCATGAATGAGCAAACGATTGCATTAAAGTAAACATCTAATTTACACTTGAAAATAAATTTTTAATTATTTTTTAATTATTGTTATTTTAAAAATATTAGATTATATTTTATTAAATTTATTTGATATTATTCTAATTTTTATAAAATTTAGATTACATTTGAAATTTTATTTTATATTATTCTAATTTTTAAAAGATTAGATTATATTTTACCAAATTTATTTGATATTATTATAATTTTTAAATATTTATTTGATATTATTATAATTTATGAATGTTTATTTGATATTATTATAATTTATGAATGTTTATTTGATATTATTATAATTTATGAATATTTATTTGATATTATTATAATTTTTGAATATTTATTTGATATTATTATAATTTTTAAAATTTTATTTGAAATTTATTCCATATTATTCTAATATTTTATAGGGCATATCTCATAATATTAATTATTTTAATTATATGTGACGGTCACATATAATCAATATGGGTCACATATAATTAAATTTATTATTAAAATTAATATGGGTCACATATAATTTAATATGTGACCCATAAATTTAATTATATGTGACCCATATTGACCCCATTATTTTATTAATTATATGTGACCCATATGATATGTGACCCATAATTATAATTATTTATATTATTTTTGACCCATAATTTTAATTAATTTAAATATTTTAAATTATTTTTCCCCTCTTAATTTAAATAATTTAAATATTTTCATTATTTTTTACCCATTAAATATGGTAGATCTACCAAATTTATGGCTACATCTACCCTTATATAAGGTAGATCTATACTTGTATATAGGTTAGATCTACCCTTAAATAAGGTAGATCTACCCTTAAATAAGGTAGATCTACACTTATATAAGGTAGATCTACACTTATATAAGGTAGATCTACTCTTAAATTAGGTAGATCTACCTTATTTTAGTATTTAAAATGAAATAAAATGATGGTAAAACGATAAACACGTATCTTCTACGTTGATCCCGTTATTTTTTTTACGATTCGGCGGCGATTTAGGGTGCAAATAATCCAAAAATGAGAGGAAGAAGACGGAAGAAGAAATGGGAGAAAAAATGGGAAACCCGACCCTTTAGTCGGTCAAAGGGTGGGGCCCACGATAATTTGAAATTATCGGACGATAATTTCAAATTATCGTTCGTATTGGACGATAATTTGAAAAAAAAATTTTGTTTTTTATTTTTATCCAAATTATCGGACGATAATTTGATATTATCGTCCGATACGGACGATAATTTACTTATTTTATATGGGGTACGATACATACCCTATGTATCGTACCGGTGACCTCCAAAACCGATACGCATCGTCCGATACGTATCGGTATCGGACGATATTTTGACCCATGATGAGTGCTACTGCTTTTGCCCATTTCGAAAAATAATCGGTTGCAACTAATATAAACTTATGCCCAGCAGGTGATGGGGGGTTTATTGGAACTATGACGTCCATACCACATTCTTCAAAAGGGTGACTATTGGGTGTAAGGGTTTTGGTGGACGGTGAATGAAATTAGCGTGGATCTGGCAAGCCCGATATCTTGTAGCAAAATCTATACAATCATTCACCATAGTCGGCCAATAATAGCCTAAATGTTTCAATCGGGTATGTAGCTTAGGGCCCGATCAATGTGCCCCACAAATATCGGCATGCACTTCTTGCATGGCTTGTTGAACTTCTTCAGTTGAAAGACATCTTAATAGGATATTATCGAACGATCTCTTATATAGAGTATCATTGAAGTATACAAATCGACTCACCCTTTCACGAATTTCGGCCTTGTGGCGTGCCTCGTAAGGCAGTCTTCCATGTTGAAGATATTCTATGAATTCTTGCCTCCAATCTAGTTTCTCAACTTCAAAAGCGGATATAATATTGACTGAATTTGCGTGCTCGATTTGGCATCTCCTCATGATGGAAGGTAACACCCTTTTCCCTGCGACTCTTATTTCGACAATTTCATCATTTTACAAGCCAGAGATGTTGCAAGTTTTGCGAGAGCATCAGCTTGGTTATTTTGACTTCGCGGGATATGCATAATCCGTATATTCTCCAATTCTCGAATTGTGGAAGGAGTTCTTGGATCTTTTGATGCTATGGTATTAACTATGTTTTTCTAACTGCGTAAGATCCTTCTAATTGTCTTATGACGAGCTGGGAATCCCCAAATACATGAAGGGTGTAAATGGCCATATCTAAGGCTAATTTTAAATCAATGATTAATGCCTCATATTCGGCAGAGTTATTAGATAGGGATTCTGTTAATGTGAAGGAATACAGAAGCAACCCATTACTTGATGTAACGAATACAATTCCAGCGCCTACTCCTGCTGCTTGCAAAGCTCCATTGAAATATAATTTCCATTTTTGTGTTATTTCAACATAATATAATTCTTCATCTGGTAGGTCTTCGAGTAACGGTAAATTCCTCGGAATCGGATGAGCGGCTAGAAAATCGGCTAAGGCTTGCCCTTTTACAGCTTTCTAATGTATAAAAGTTATGTCAAACTCTGACAAGAGTAAAGACCATTTAGCAAGTCTCCCTGACAAAACTGCTTTTGTCATGAGAAATTTCAATAGATCCGCTCTATTTATCAGGCGGATTGGATGATCTAGCAAATTATGTCATAGCTTTTGCAAGGCAAAGAAAAGAGCTAAGCAATTCTTTTCAATAAATGAGTAATTTCCTTCGGCTCCTACGAGTGTTCGGCTGAGGTAATATAGGGCGTTTTCCTTACTGTCTTCGTTCTCCTGAGCTAACAAAAGCCCTAAGCGAGTTATCCATGACTGCTATATATAGGATTAAATGTTTCCCTTTAATTGGAGCAGTCAGGACCGGCGGATGCAATAAATCCACTTTCAAACTATCAAAAGCCCTTTGACAATCTTCATTCCATTCGAATGGGATCCCTTTCTTCATCAGACGAGGGAATGGTTGACATCGTCCTGAAAGATTTGATATGAAGTGTCAGATATACCCAAGTCTTCTCTTTAGTCCTTTTAATTCACGAATGTTCTTTGGAGGTGGCATCTCTATGATGGCCTTGGTTTTCGCTGGATCAACTTGTATACCTCTATATTGAACAACAAATCCAAGAAATTTTCCTGAAGTGACTCCGAAAGCGCATTTTAGTGGATTCATTTTCAAGTTGTACTTTCGGAGTTTACAAAATACTTGATATAGGTGGGCCAAGTGATCACCTCTATTCTTTGATTTTACTACGAGGTCATCTACGTAGCATTCGACTGTTTCGTGTAGCAATTCCTTGAATATCTTCGTCATTGCACGTTGATAAGTAGCTCCAGCATTTTTTAGTCCAAATGGCATGACTTTATAGCAAAAGATTCTCATTGGGGTTCGGAAAGCTGTTAGTTCTTTATCTCCAGGTGCCATTCGTATTTGGTTGTATCCGGAGTATCCATCCATGAAAGACATGGCTTCACAACCGACAATGGAATCGATCAAGAGTTCTGAAATAGGCAAGGGGAATTCATCCTTGGGACATGCTGCATTGAGATCTCTGAAATCAACACATACCCTAATTTGACCATTCTTCTTCTTGACCAGGACTACGTTAGCAACCCATGTCGGATATTTGACTTCACGGATAAAGTCGGCATTGACTAACTTGTTGATTTCTGCTTCTACCTTTACGGTTATATCTGGATGAAGTCGCCTTTGAACTTGTTTAACGGGTTTGATGTCAGGATTGACAGCTAATTTGTGAGCGGCAATTTTAACATCTAATCCTGGCATATCATGATATGTCCATGCAAACACATCTCGATTCTTCTTTAAAAAATCGGTATAAGTTGTTAGTTCCTCTGCAGAGAATGCGGCACTCACATAAGTAATCTGAGGATCTTCAAGAGTTCCCAAGTTGACCTCTTGTAGGTCATCAACGGTGGTTTGTATTCCTTCAAACCGATGAGGAGCGGGAATAGGCTCTTCCGAGGCTGGGATAGAGATCACATAGGATCCGAGATATTTTGTGGAATCACTGTAGGCCTGTGCCCGAGACCACCTTTTAATGGATGTAAATATCCTGCCGTTTTTGTGCACGAGATGGTATCGCATCGAAAGGTGCAACCATTCCTACTCCATCTTTTAGACCTCCTTTCGAGAGATCATATCCCATCTTTTTCATCATATTCGATGCCTTTTTGTTGTATCGTGTAAATTGAAGAGGTTCTTTCGAATCCTTATAATCTGGCTGGATGGGTACCGAATCAACTTGGGTGAGTGGTTTGGTGAAAGAGTCCAGTAGAGGGGAACTAGGTTTCAGGTTTTGGGATAAGTTTTTAACAATTTTTATACGAGAGTTGGCTTTTGGAGGGATTGTTTTCTTATTAAGAATGATTCTTCTCCGAGGTTGGGAATAAAGAGCTAAGAGTATGTAGGTTTCTTTCGGGGTTTTGAAGGAAACTAATTTCTTTTTAGATCGATTTCTTGTAAAAGGGATAGTTTTCTTAACAGGAGTTTTAGAACTTGCCTCCTATGAATTTTGTCTAGGTGGCGAGGACTCGGATAATGGTTAGTATTCTTCCAATAACTCGGAGTCACTAGTGTGTGTAGATGAAGTAGATATTTCATATAATTTTGCATCATCAAAATGAGTTTCATCTGGGTGGAAGGGTTGTGGATCAGTTGCTATCCGTTTTTGCTCGCCATTATGAAAATATTTAAAACATTGATGTAACTAGGGTCTTCCCAACAACGCATTAGATGATGTATTAGCATCGATCACATGGAACTAGGTCTTAGAGGAAAGTTCTTCGATATCTAATCGTAAGTGAATAGAGCCTAAGGTTCGTTATTTATTTTGATTGAAACCTTGAATCATGAGGGTACTGGGTGAGAGGTCTTTACTGTTCGTCCCACTTTATGTAACACATGTAGTGGTAACAAATTTACAGCAGACCCCCCATCTATCATAAGTCTCGCAAGGCGAACGTCTTAAAGTAGACCCAATATAAAGAGGGGTCTATTGTGTGACTTAAGTTTGGTTTTAAGATCATCATCAGAAAATGTGATCATACAGACTAAGTCTTCCAAGCTAGTCTCTACCTGGCAAATTTCCTCAATGGACTTGTCCAAGTTAGAGGCAGTTTTTATCAGTGTTTTCCTTAAACTACTAGACCAACAAAGCGCATCATACACCGAAAGCAAAGCAGACACTTTCTTTAAATGAGTACATTATAATTTACATCAGGGTTTTCTTTTTCTTTGCCTTTATCGGTATTCTTGGAGTTTTTGTCGAATAACAATGTTTGTCCTTGCTTAGTTGTCTTATCTGCACCCTTGAGTGGAGATACAGTTTCTGTAGACGAAACAGGATGATTCTTTGGCTTACGTCGATAAGGTATAACTGGGTGATCGGTACGTTGCTCTATAACATCTACCTCTTCAATCTGAGTCATGTTGCAAGAAGCAACATTATTAGATTCAACTTGCTCTTTTTTTCGTGGAATAACCACTTTATGTCAACCTTCATTATCAGACGAGTTGTCTTCAGAAGCATCCGGTGAAGACGTGCAGTTAATGACATCCTTCATGCGAATATCTTTAATCTAACTCTTGTTAATATCGATATGAGATTTTGATTCCTTCTGTTGGGCTTTGTCATTGCTATCAACAACGTCTGGTTCTTGTTGGTCCCCGAACGTTTTAGAACATTCAAGAGGTATGTAATCTCCCAACGTGAGCGGCTGTAATTCTTCCATTTCCACTTCAGATGATGATAAAAAAGAAATTATCATTGGTTCAAGTTTCATCTCCTGTACTTTTTTCGACGGTTTCATAGGTTCCGGTTGAACCTTCTTTCCTTTCTCCCGTTCTCTACGATCCTTCAACATTTTGAGTGTAGTATAATTCGAAGGAATCTTTTTTACTTTTCTTTTTACCTTCTCCACAAATTTCTTTAAATTTGCAGTTGTTTCTAACGAAACTTCGACTTTGGGCGTTCTCTTCTTCTTGGGAATCACATGCCAATTCCCCTCCTCGGAATCAGATGATTCTGTCATATATGACTCTTGCCAGTTAAACTCACATCGCTTACCTTGAGCTTCTTCTATAAAGGACTTGGTATCACAACCCCAGTTCCATTCCGGGAGAGAGATTTTCTTTTTCCATAAGTCTTTAATTTTTGCTTGTTGTATCTGTGCTTACCACCTATTGTAGGCTAGCGCCTTTTCCCTGAATCATCTTGTAAAGGAATTGTACCTAACCGACGAGGCGTCGGTGCATCTTGTAAAGGGACTGAACCTGACGGACGAGGTGGTGGTGGTGTTTTCCTTCATTCTCGGGTATCATCGTCAATCCATCCTGATGTGCCTCTAGTAACAAGATGTTGATAATCGGGTAAGCCATTTTTCTGCATCAGTTCTTTCAAGAAACAAGTTTCGCTTTCTATTAGTATTTTCTTATTCCGGGCAGCATCCCTTTGTTTCCATTCTCTCTTCCTGCGCCGACTAATATAGTGGGCAGGGCCTACTTCATCCTCGGATAACGACAAATCAGAGTCCTTGCAGGATGGAATGAACTCATGAAGTTCCGGAAGTGCAGAATTCGGATTTTTTTCAAGGATAGGAATTGGTGAAAAACCCCCGAAGGTGATCATATTTGTCGTGGCAATGCTATCATTGTCTTGTTTAGGAGATTCTGGAGTAAAAGTAATGTCTCCAGAATCAAGAAGGCTCTGGACCTTATCTTTAAATATGAAACAATCTTTCAACGTGTGTCCTAACACACGATGATATTTACAGTATAATGGATCATCTATTTTATTTTGCTCTTCATGTCTGCGGGATTCTGGTAGCTGTATAATCCTACCGTCAATAACGTCATCGAAGATACCCTCGACGTCTTCATTCTTAAATGAATATTTTTTATCTTTCTTTTCTTTCAGAGATTGACCCTTAGACCAGTTTGATCTCTGAGGGGGTGCAAAACTACTACTGGCTCCACTTGCTTTGTTTGATTGATTGTTTCTGGATCCTTCTATTCGCTTGGTCACACTGAATTGATTACGATCTCTGGTGCCGATTTCTATCGTCGCAAGATAAGATGTGGATGTTTCTATCCTTCGTTCTGTTCCTCTGGGAGGATCCTTTTGGTTTCCCCTTGAGTTAACCAGTGAAACTTTCTAGTTCTGAAGTTCGTGTAGCGAGATCTTCAAAACTAATGGAATGTCCATAGTAAGGGACTGCTAATTCTTGTCTCATGCCAGCCAGGCACGTTTGTACTGCTTCTTGTTCTTCAAACTTGTGCTTGCAATGGATGCTAACGTTTCTCCACCGCGTAATGTAATCGACGACCTTTTCATTTGGTTGTTGCTTCAATTATGACAACTCAGCGACCCCTACGGATCTCTGAGTACTAAAGAATTTCTTCAGGAATGCCTCTTCCATCTCTTTCCAGGTCGATATTGACTCGGGTGGAAGCTTCGTGTGCCATGTGAATGCAACTTCCTTAAGAGTTTGCACAAATTGTCGCAAAAGCAAAGCGTCGCTTTTTGAAGTGTCACCACAAGCTGAGAGGAAGTGGGCCAAATGCTCGAGTAGGGCACCACTATCGTTGTACTGGGAGAACTTTGGTTGTCTGTACTCAAGTGGAAACGGGACTTCGTCAATTTCTGGCGGATACGGCTTGCGATATGTCTGGGAACTATCCGACACTTTCCGATAACCTTTAAGATTCTCGGAAATCAGGCTCTGGACTTTGTTGAGGGATATATTTTCTTCAGTCTCTTTTCGATTATTCTCTCTCTCAATCAGCACAGCTATCTGTGCATCACGATCTGCAATTGTTTGATGCATCTGTTCTAGCTGTTTAAGGATGTTGGTGCTTTCTTCTGTTGTCAAAACCATCACTGGAAGTACCGTAGGGATGTCTGGAGTCACTAATCCGACGGATGATCCGTCGAGATTGGATTGTAGGGAGCTAGAGGAACGAGGGGTGATGGGTGATGAAGCAATAATCCGGACATGTGATGTAGTCAGGTTGGCTATCTCAGGTGATCGCAGGGAATTCATCGGATATGACTTATGAGACCTCGGAGTTCCTGATGGACTCATCGAGCATGATTACGATCGAACCTCAGGGAACTCATCTTCGTAAAAGATAAGAGTCTGAATCCCTATAAAGTGGGTTGTTAGTACTGGTGAAGGACTTGGGAGAATCCAGTTCTTCTTGTTGAGCGTATTTCTCCTCCAAATTGGCTCGTGCCATAAGACGTGTTGATCGGCGGAGTATGGCTTCCTCAGTCTGAGGTCGAGCCTGTATCACACGGTGAACTCATGATGAAGAGGAGTGAGCAACATTCTTTCCGAACGCCATTGAATAGTTTGATGAAGTAAATTCGGTGAATATTTGCATGGAATAACCAAAGCTTTATAGTTTATTATACTCATATTTTATTTCAGAGAATTTGTTTTATTAAGTAGCTTAAAGATGAGAGGAGAAATAGGTCCCACCGGGCGTGCCAGAAATTTGTAAACAACAAATTTGCGTAGGATATAAATCTAATACAAATCAATCATAACAAATTTTCTCTCACTAGGAGAGGGTTTTTATTAAAATGGCGGACCTTACACTTCCGGGTATCGCAATCGATTCCCTGTTAATTACATCAAAATTGAATACCTCTGATTAAAAGCTATTAAATAAAAAAAACAACGTAATTACATCTCTGAAATAAACAAAACTAAAATTCTAATTCGAAGTCTTCATTGGCATCTTTAATCCGCCATGAGATAGATGCATAGCAGACTATCTTCATCAGAGATTTGAGAAATATGAAATAGGGGACGACGGATGGGAGAACCCCTCTAAAAGTCGGTTTCATTTGATCGAAAAGCACGAGTCATTACTAGAGTAAGAAACTCGTGAACGAGTCTTAAAACGAATTCTTGTTCTCTGGTCTTAAAGATGAGTTCGAATACCAAATTCATTCTTCGGACAACTGATTATCGAAAGAGTTATCACTTTCAATGATAAAGTGTAATCATGAGTTAGATATCACCAAATTTCTTAAAATTTGATGATTATAGATGATTTTATAATGATTTTACCGTTGGATTTGACCAATATCCTAGGATTTGGTCAATGTATGGTAAATCCACCATTGGATCTCGGTACGGTCTCGTAATATGATCGTTTGACCAAATGTCAACGATTTCACCGTTAGATTTGACCAAATTCATAAGATCTGGTCAATACGTAATAAATCCACCGTTGGATTTCGTTATGATCTCGCAGTATAATCATTTGACCAAATGTCAACGATTCCACCGTTAAATTTGACCAAATTCATAAGATCTGGTCAATACGTAATAAATCCACCGTTGGATCTCGTTACGATCTTGTATTATGACCATTTGACCAAAAGTCAATGATTTCACCATTAGATTTGACCAGAATCACAATATTTGGTTAATATACAATAAATCCTCCGTTGGATCTCATTACGATCTCACATTATGATCGTTTGACCAAAAGTCAATGAGTCTACCGTGAGAATTTCTGATCTCGAGGTTGAGGTCCAAACCCTTATTTGAGAGAGTGATGATCCGAACGGTGAGGGAAACTCTAATTATCATAAATGAATATTTTGGGTATTATAGTCCGAAATCATTCTTCGGGTTCGTGATTGCAATCCGTATGAGTATCGAATTCGTGGTTGCAATTCGAGTGTTCTAGGAGTTATGCCCAAGGTCGTCGTACCCACGTGGCTTAACTATTCTAAGTAAACAAGAGATTAGGTACGAGTCGTAACGCGTAATCCCAAATTGTAACCGTAAATCCTACTTAAGAGGAGCCGTAACTCTTATCCTAAGCATATCACTTTTAGGTAAGGATCGTAGCCCTTATCCTAAATGTCTTAACCTTAACTTATTCCTCTCGTCCATTTTTAAAAGTAGAAAATAAAAAAGAAGAAAGGAATAGCCAGAATCTCAGAGATACCCTAAAGTCTTTTGTCAGAAGAATCGGAGATATTTTCGGCAGAGGTCTCGTGTCAAAATTTTCAGATCCCTTGCAATAAGGACGGGTCTGCTATTTATAGATTTATGTTAGCGGTTATAGAAGTTATGATCCTACGGTTCCCGTAAGGTTTTCATGAAATGAACGGTTGAGAAAGCTGTGTAAGTTTTCGTCTTCACGCGGATTGAGAAAAGATTATTCTTGCGTACGGCAATCTTTTTTCATAACCACCTAGGCGGTTAAGTATGTTTTCTAGCCACCTAGGTGACTAAATAAGCTTTCTAGCCACCTAGGTGGCTACGTATATTTTCTATCCACCTAAGTGGCTAAGTATTTTTTTTAGCCACCTAGGTGGCTAAGTATATTTTCTATCCACCCAAGTGGCTACATATATTTTTCTATCCACCTAGGTGGCTAAGTATGTTTTCTAGCCACCTAGGTGACTAAATATATTTTCTAACCACCTAGGTGACTAAGTATATTTTCTAGTCACCTAGGTGGCTACGTATATTTTTCTAGCGACCTAAGTGGGCAAGTATTTTTTCTATCGACCTAGGTGGCTACGTATATTTTTCTATCCTACGTATATTTTTCTATCCACTTAAGTGGCTAAGTATATTTTCTAGCAACCTAGGTGACTAAGTATATTTTCTAGCCACCTAGGTGACTACGTGTATTTTTATAGCCACCTAAATGGCTAAGTATTTTTTCGAATCACCTAGGTGGCTACGTATATTTTTCTAGCCACCTAGGGTGGCTAAGTATATTTTCTAGCCACTTAGGTGGCTAAGTATATTTTCTAGCCACCTAGGCTACGTATATTCTTCTAGCCACCTAGGTGACTTAGTATATTTTCTAGCCACCTAGGTAGCTAAGCATATTTTCCTAGCCACCAGGGTGGCTACGCATATTTTTCTAGCCACGTAGGTGACTAAATATGTTTTCTAGCCACCTAGGTGGCTAAGTATTTTTCTAGCCACCTAGATGGCTAAGTATAGTTTTCTAGTTACCTAAGTGGCTAAGTATGTTTTTCTAGCCACCTACGTGTCTAACATAACTTAGAACTTTAAATCCTATTTAGAGTAGGTTTTGTTAAAAAAAAATTATAAATAGTGTCTCATTTCCTAATTCCTTCTATTAATTTATTCTATCTGATATTTAAGGTTAAGTGGAAGAAGAAAGGGTTCCTGATTCCAAAATTTCCGAGTCAACACACCTAAACCTTTCACATTAGTAAAAATAAAAATAAACTAATCTTTGAAGTTAACTAGGGTGTGCGTACCCCTATCTTGTTTAAAATTAATCCAGGTACTTATTATCTTAACACTTTTGTCTCTCTACAATTTCTCTCTTCCAAATCTCGAGATTTAACATATCTTTTATATTTCTATTTTCTCTTCAATTTAACTTCTTAATTTCCCTTTCAATAAACTCCTAAATGTTGTAGGTTTTTTAATTCATAGGAACTCGTAATTAATATCCCTAGATAATAAGCACCATATTAAAGCAAGTGTAGGAGCTCGTGTTTTCTCCTCTTTAAGCCTGGACGGCTGTTATGTGACCTCCCATTGCACTTCTTATCCCACTTATGTGACTTCACATGACAATAAGTCCACTATGTCATGTATGTGTCACATTAAAAACTCCTTGTTGGGCCTCTCATACTTACTCTCTTTGGACTTCTAATATGCCCCTTCACCTGCTTCTTCCTTGGGTCTTAAGGCCCTTTTAAGGGTTCACTTTCTTGTCTCCCTCTCCTTCTCTACTTTTTTCTTTTGATCGGCAATGAAAATATATTAAGAAAAACTTAAAAAATGGCAAAAGAACAACCAAACAGGAGCAGCGAGAAACTGCTACCAACCCCTCAAAACGGCCCAGCCTGAAGAGGCAGCCTGAAATACACCTCGGCTAGGTAATTAGTCAAGTTTTCCCAGTCATCCAAAAAGTTCCTGCCCATTGAACTGCCAGGTCTCTAGCAAACTTCATGACCATTTGTGCCAGACGTCTTCTCTTCCTGTAGATCGTATCATTTCTTTCCAGTCAAATTGCCAACAGGACAATATAGCCACTAGTAAAGTCTCAAAGGATAGGAATTTACTCCCCTTAGCGAAGAAGAGCAGCAAGAAATTGACTGGATGTTTACCATCAAAGATTGAAGGCTATTTAACGATAAATGAGGCCACAGAAAATTCCCACTTGAAGTGCGCCATAACTTGAGGGCTAGTATGGAAACTGAAGAACCAATGAAAATCAACATCTACACTCTTAGTGAAGCTGCAGACAATCTGAACATCAGCTACATGGATTTCTCTTTTACCAAAGCGGGAAAACCAAAAAGGTTAATGACGCGGGACAATAACCCTAAAATCAGTGAAAATGCATGAAATGTAGATTGCCGAAATTAAGATAATTAGTTGAGCAAGCAACCACAAATTAAAGCAATACCTTAAGGTTTCGCGGAATTCCGCTTAGGTGCCCATGCTTTGGTTCACGTAGGGTCCAATCCGACACGCAAGAGCTCTTAGGAAATGTGGAAGGGCGATCTTAGAGCTAGGACTCTAGCTTCGTCTAGGACGGGGAGTTCGATTGAAGTTCGCGATGAAATCGGTAGCTCCTCGCTAGGACTTTGAAGGGAAGCAATCAACGGTACGAATCGAACACGTCCAAGCCCAACAACGGTCGTGAATCGGCGGGTTAGGGTCGGATTCGATCCACGGATGAACATTGAGGGTATTCTTGATCTAGGGTTTGGGCATTAGAACAATCAATAGAAGGGGAAAATGGATGCAAGGGATCAATGGGAAACTACAAAGATCAAACAAGAACAAGAAATAAGAAGATCAAAGATAAATAGGCATCTCACCCTTGGCCTCACACCAAATCCCAAATGGGGAAGAAGACTCACTCTTCAAGCTCCTCTCAGGCCAAAATGCAATGCACTTCCATTAATCAACCAATAATTGTCAAAAATGGTTTACAAAAATATGTTTTATAGTAGCTACAAACATAGTGACAAATTTCGTTTTTGGTAATTTTTCGGTGGGGGTCCTTTGGGGTCCTTTCGGTACATTTCGATTTACTTTTAGGAAAGTTTCGGAGATCAAAAATATATAAGACAACATATTTAAGCAATTGTGCTAAGTACTGAAGCTCAAGCATAAAGTTGGAAGGCATATAGAAAAAGTGCATTTTTTGCTAACTAGCTTTAGTCCCACATCGTTAGGGATAGAAATCAGGACAATCCAGGCCCTATATATAATAGGTTCTTTCTTGCAACTTTACACTTAAGCAATCCACATCCATGTGGTGACTGGTGAGCAAAGAGCTAACTTTGCTTTTATCATTTATTAATAAATTACTAATATAAAAAATAAATAATAAATAAATAAATTTGAAATTTTTGAAATTTACTTAAATTTATTAAATTTCATCGAAAAAACTGAAATTTCGTCGAAAAAATCAAAATTTATGAAATTTTCGAAAAGTATTGAAAATTTTGAAGAGTGACGAAATTTCTTCGAAAGTTTCGTTTGACTCCCATTTCGGTATTTTTCGCGAAATTTAGTTGAATTTCGGTGAAATTTGTCACTGAGGCTACAAAGGGAATATCCCTAAAATGGGAAAGTACTATGTTACCCTAAAAGGTAATTTACAATTGACACTATAAAGAAAACAAAACAAAAGGATAAGAACGTAAAACCGGTCACGTGACTCGCTCGAGCAACAACTAAGGGTCGCTCAAGCGACTTTTGGAATTCGCTCGAGCGAGTTCAACCCGAAAGTTTTGGGCGTGAACTTGATGCATTCTCGCTCGAGTGACTTTTCTGAAGAAATCTCGCTCGAGCGAGAATGGTGATCGCTTGAGCGACTTTGGAAGGACTCATGGGTTGATCCTTAAGGCGTCTCTGGTGTCTCCTTGGTCCCTTCGTCACTTCTTCTTCCGTCGGTACACCTAGTACAGCCTGAAACCTAGGTCCTTGGTTGTGGTATCCCCATCGGTTAATCACCCAACGGGATGGGACCGGCACCATTAGGGTGCAATAAAGAACAGACATGCATCAAGTAGTCTAGGCTGTTTTAGGTCATGAGGCATGCCTCCATGGGGATTTAGGCCCAGAGAGGTCACCATATCACCAATTCTTGTGGAGGTAATGCAAATCCTCCCCCTTCTGATTCGGATGGCAAAGTATTGGCCTCTCTTTTCCAAATTCTGGTCGGGCTTTAAGCCCTGGCTAGATGACATCTCTTTTCCCACCTAAAGTGGATTTAATAGCCAATGCATGGAAACGCCATTTGAAGAAGAGCAGCAATTTTTGAATTAGAGGGTGACAAGGCCCCGGAAACAGATGGCTTCCCTTTGCTCTTCTTTCAAAGGCATTGACGATTAGTAAGAGGAACTGCTGGATAATAGAATCTATGGCTAGATCAATGGAATCTGCTATGAAAGCTTCAAGGTGGATGAAACAAAATGTTTTATTTACTAATGTTGAAGGTAATGTTGAATCTATATGGCTATGCTGGTATGATGATGAAGTTGTTAAATATTCCAATCATTCCTCTATTTTGATGTCAATGTCGACGATAAAATAGTGAAACTTGTAATTGTTAGAGGCTCTTGTTCTATACCAGAAAGGAGATCAATCATCCTCACAATCTTATCCCATCTATTTGGGGTCGACTTTGTGAGTGCTATTTCTCCACTCATTTCTGATTAGAGCTAAGCTCTTTGTAACTACGTAGTCCTTCATATCTCCTGTCGTGGCTTCCCATCAGATCTTCATCAAGGATCAAAATATCGGGTAAATTTTCGATCGAAATTTTGAGTCCCATACAAAATATGACCGAAATTTCGGTCCAAATTATCGGTTTCGGTCCTCACCGAAATGATAATTTGGACCGAAATTTTGGTCATTTCGGTTGAAATTTTGGTCCTTGATCTTCACTGCTCTTCCTTTTCTCCTACTTCCTTGTGCTCGTAGCGTCTCAACCCTCTGTACGGACTCTGCTTCATGCCTCTAATGAACATGTCCAAACCACCTCAAGCAACATTTTGTAATTTTTTTGCTATATACGTGCCACTCTCAACTTTTCTTTATTTGCTTGTTATGAATTTTATCCTTTCTTGTTACTCCAGACATCCATCTCAACATAGCATTTCAGCCACATGTACTCATCTTTTTGTCATTTTTTTTGGCCCAACATTTTGCATCATATAATATGGCAGGTCTAAGAGCTGTCTTATAAAAACGCCCCTTCAGTCTAAGTGGAACTAATGGATCACACAATACTCCCCTTGCTTGCCTCCATTTCATCCAACCTGCATTAATCTTATTTGAGATATCCTTTTCAAATCCAGCATTTAATTGTAAAGTACAGCCTAAATAATGAAATCTATGACAAAGTGGCACCAGAAAAGAGATTGATGTATGAGGAAATTTCAAATTAGATCTCACCTGGTGACATCTCAGTCATATGTGGAGATCTTAAATCAGTGATCTCACGTTCGGGGGAAAAAAAAAAAGAGGAGGTGACCCTCCAATTCGGTGTCAATGGAGAATTTTGGGATTTTTATTCAGTAAGGTAGGTGGATAGATAATAGGGTTTAAGGGCTGTATATCGGCAATATTAGACAGCTGTTTGATCTCTGCTACTTGAATCAGTTATGCTCCTAGATGCTTGGTAACGAATAGTGCTAGCTTGTCGTCTAATGTGGTCATAGCCCTCTCTTTCTTTCTTTCCATTGGCAAGATGCCAAACTTCCCAAAGTCTTTCATAGTCCATATTTTTGGAACTGAAAGATTGAAATTTCTTGATCTAGTTGGCAGCTCTTGGAAGGAGTGGTCTTTGGGGTCCTCGGGATATCCCATTTATCCCTTCCTCTCAGAATTTAGAAGATTAAAGCTGATAAAAGAATGGTGCCAATGCCCGAATCTATCAAATCAAGAGTCAGATCCAATTGAATGGCTGATCTAGAAATTACAAACATTTGCTAATCAAGCAATTTCCAGCTACCATGGGCTTCTGAAGAACGGAGAATCTCTGTGGTCCAAAAAATCTCAAGTGGCTGTCGGATGTTGACAGAAATACGAAATTTTTCCAAATTTCAGCAAAGGTTAAATCTGATAAAGAGTATAAGGAAGATAAAAAATGAAGACGGGGTTTGGATCTGAGGCATCAGAATACTGGGGCTGCTACGGTTGAGTTTTGCAAAACCTTTATTGATGACTTCTCTCGATATGATTGGGCTTTCTTCTTAAAGGAGAAATCAGAAGTTCTTGAAAAGTTCAAAGAATTTCACACAAAGGTGGGAAAAGAACTTAAATTCAGTTGAAATGTCTGAGAACAGATAATGGGGGAGAGTATACATCGAATGAGTTCAAAGAGTATTTAGAAGAACATTGCATTAAGAGACAGTTGACATGTCCCTACACATCGCAGCAGAATGGTGTGTCGGAAAGAAAAAATAGACACCTAGCGGGAATGTGTCGAAGTTTGCTACACTCAAAGCATGTTCCGCCTTGTCTTTGGGCCGAGTGCATGATGACTTCAAACTATGTCATCAATCGCCTACCTCAACCAAAACACAATTGGCAATCACTGTTTCAAAAGCTATATGGAATGAAGCCTATGGTAAGTCACTTTCGTGTTTTTGGTTCTGTTTGCTATGTATTTTTTGTGGATATGATTCAGAGAGGAAAGGTTGGAGGTGTATTGACCCAACTACTGATCGGGTCCATGTTTCTCGAAATGTGGTGTTTGATGAAGCATCATCATGGTTGGCATTAGATCAAGTAGAGCTTCCGGTGAGTCACCAATTTGTAAAAGAACTTGAAGAAATAGCAAAATCACAGGTATCACCAAGCTTGAAGGAGTTTGAGTCAGTTGGGCATGAAATCGAAGGAAACAACCAGAAATCTATTAATCCCTGGAAAACTGGGTTTCATCAATCAATCGTCACTGAAGAAGATTGCCCATCACAGATTGAAGATTTCAAACAGGGAGATCAAAGCCCGATTCTGAGAAGATCGTCACGAGTGCCAAAACCAAACCCAAAATATTTTAATTCCACATTTCCACTATAAGGGAGGGAAATACTGCAATTGCTCAAGTTTCGAATTTGAAAGAGTTAGCACTCAAAGAGCCAGTCACTTTTGATCAAGCGGAAGGACTTCATGAATGGAAGGAAGCCATGATTGAAGAAATTTAAGCCTTTGAAGCAAAATGAAACTTGGGATTTGGAACCCAAGCCAGATGGTGTTAAACCCATTTCATGTAAGTGGGTCTACAAAGTTAAGACTCGGGCAGATGGTTATGTGGAAAGGTACATAGCCCGTTTGGTTGCTCGTGGGTTCTCAGTTCTCACAACAGTATGGTGTCGACTATGATGAAACCTTTAGGCTTTTGCCCAGTAGCTAAGGTAACCTCTATTCGGGTTTGCATCGCACTTTCCGCTAGCAAAGTATGGAAAGTGTGGCAGCTGGATGTGAAAAATGCAATTTTGCATGGTGAGGTAGATCGAGAAATGTTTATGGAGCAGCCAAGGGGATTTGAAAGGTTGTCCCACCCTCACCATGTATGCAAACTGCAATGCGCTATAAAGACTAAAACAGGCGCCTAGGGCGTGGTATGGCAAGATCGCCAAGTTTTTAGTCATAAGCGGGTACTCTCTAGCTCCATCGGACTCGAGCTTGTTTGTGGAGTCTGAAGCTCAAAGAATATCAATAGTACTAGTCTATGTTGATGATCTGATTGTCACTGGAGATCATGTAGAAGAAATTGGTAGAGTTCGATTGAATCTTGGAACTCGTTTTCAGATGAAAGAACTTGGAGAACTTCGACACTTTATTGGTCTCGTACTTGATAAGAGTGAATTCGGAATATTTTTGTGTCAACAAAAGTATTCAACTGATTTGTTAAGCCGGTTTGGGATGCTTAATTGCAAAACAGCTAGCACCCCACTAGAAGTTAATGCAAAGACTAGAGTGGATGAAGGAGAAGAACTTGAAGATGTGTGCATGTATAGGCAATTAGTGGGCAGCCTGATTTATTTGACTCTCACCCGACCAGATATATCTCAAGCAGTTGGGGTCGTGAGTCGTTTTTTGCAAAATCCGAGAAAATCACATCTTGATATTGTGCAACATATACTAAAGTAAATAAAAGGGACTGTTGATTATAGTATATTATATCAAGGAGTTGATTGTGAAGTATTCAGCCATTGTGATGCAGATTATGCAGGTGATCTTTCTACTAGAAGATCAACCACAGGATATGTGTTTAGACTTGGCTCAGGAGCCGTCTCATGGTGTAGTAAAAGACAACCCACTGCGTCTTTGTATCGTGCAGCTGCTATGGCAGCACAGGAAAGTACGTGGTTGATGCAGCTAATGAAGGACTTACACCAACCAACAGATTATGCGGTTGGAGTATATTGTGATAGCAGTAGTGCTATACAACTGGCAGAAAATCCGGTATTTCATGTACGGACCCGTACTAAACACGATGAAGTTCATCATCACTTTATCCGAAAAAAAGTGCTTCAAGGAGCCATTAATCTTATTCCAATAAAAACAGAGGAGAAAACTGCAGACGTATTCACGAAGGGATTGCCCGTAACAAAATTCTCAAAGTTCTGGAAGGATCTCGGCGTCGTCAGTAGAGACTGCATTGAGGGGGAGTGTTGAGAGTCACTGCCAACTCTCTACATAAGCACTGGAGGGGATGGGCCAGTGACTCATTGGAAGTAGGAGTCTAGGGAGTCTAATTGAATAGGAGTCTAGTTCATTAAGTTTAATTTAAATAGGAGTCTAGTTCAGGAACTTTATTTTATTAGAAATTGAATTAGTAGTCTCATATATAAAAATATACATGTGTAGCTGGGATCTTTTAGCCATGAGTAATTAATAAATCTTTTAGTTCTCTGTTTTTATTTTTTCCTGTTTTCTGGTATGTATGCTTGAGTGATCTACATGCCTCGCATCGTAATCTGTTTTTCAACATTGTAATCTACCGTACATTGTAATCTGTTCTCAGCTGCTCGCTGAGCCTCTGTGTTTTTGCATTTTCTGTTTCTATTGAAATTAGTCCTTATTACCGATTAAAGAAAAAAAATTATTTTCAAAATGTACCCACAACTCCATTCTCTCTATGAAAAAATTCCTCTTCCATTATGAGTTCATATTTGGTGAAAAAGTTAATTTTGATACGAGCAGTTTTTTTACTCTCCCCTAAAATCCCAAATACCATAATTGCCATGATAAACACAATTCTGGGACTTAGAGGAGGTGCATTGCCTTCTGACTATTTGGGTGTTTTTTTTTTCCCTGGGATTGGTTGATAAGATCTCCAAAAAGGTATTACAGTGAAAAAAGCAAAATCTTTTCTAACAGTCATAAGGTTACTCTTCCTAATATATGTTTTAGGAATCATTCCGCTTAATTTTGCTATCCGTGCTACCCATTCCGAAATATATAACAGCATAAACTGAATGAACTTTTACCAATTTCTTTTGGGGTGCTGAAAATGGAAGAAGCAAAACTCATTGGATAAATTTGGGATAGAATTTCTTCGCCAAAGGACGAAGGTGGCCTGGTTTCTGAAGACGTGATGAAACTGACAAATGGGCATGGAATTTTATTTCTAAGAAGAGCTTGTGGAATGATTCAGTCTTTCAATTTTCTCTTGTGGTTTGACAATTTTACTTGATTATTACATGATATTAATCGTAATTTTCTGATATTTATTTTATAACTCTAGGTGGCTCAAATCGAACTTTTTATTTATTAAATGAGAATAAGAATGCAATTTTTAGGACTCGACTCTCCTGACCGTCATTAAACACCAAAATGGTGTTTAAAATAATCTAACACCATCAATGGTTTAATATGTGGGTCATAGATTGGTTGAAATGCAACATGCCCACGTTTTGGGGAGATTTAAACCATCCTATCTGTAGACTATAATATCAATTTTTTAATTTTAATAAGTGATATTAAAGTTTATCAATCAGATGGTTCACATCCACCTATCTGCATGTATCTTTGGGCTGAGACATGTTCGAATGATAGATTGCCACTTGAACAATTTAGATTCATCACAGATGTGCCCCCACATGGCATAATGAAAAATCACACTTCAATGGTGTGTGATATAAAGTCTAATTTTAATGGTGCAAGATCATTTAAACATTATTTTAACTGTATTTTGGTGTTTATATGTCTGTCAAGAGCCATTATCCCTATTTAGAAATGTTAACAAAAAAATGCCCTTCATGACTAAGCAAATTAGAGCTATATTTGAATCCTCCCTTTAGCTTGGTCTCCATTTAAAAAATTACAGACAATAGGGTGTGAAATTAAGAGTTTTAATGCACATATAACTTTGAGCGCACAAGCGTATTGGGGGTGCCGATCCCTTTTGTTTTCAGAAGAAAGCAGTAATGCAGACCACCTTTTATGGACAAATGGCACCATTTTTAGTAAAGCGTACCACTTACTGTGAAGATCATGTATGTTTAGATCTTTGATGTTAACCAATAGATGGTCGGCCTAGTGGCTAGGACCATGCCTCAAGTAGCAGAGATACTGAGTTTGAATCCCAGCCCTTGTTAGCCCCTTTGCATGGATTTATCCCTACTGACTGGTACGTGTGATGTGTGGTATTGCAGGTACTCGCGCGGGGACTTAGTTGGGTGCTCTAAGAGTTTGAATACTCTGTTGTTGATATGTAACAAAGAAACAGATATGGGCTGTCAAAGATAGCATAAAAGAAATATCTCGGTGGTTGTCTTAAGGTTGGTCAAACACCTTTAAAATGAATGGCGAAGATAGGTTTTGCAACACTCATTTTAGAAGGTTTTGATCAACAGTAAGATAACATAAATATGTTTTTTCAATTCAATCTTTGACACCATAGATCTAAATAGCCTGATCTTTTCATTTGATGAAAAATAGTGCCACATGTTCATGTAAGAGTGACCCTTTCCTTTGTTAGGAAGGGTAAGTACATGGTTAATAGTTCTATTTATTTCCAAAGGTTGGTGGAGGAAGATTGAGCCCTGCATTGCCCTAGCCATTGGTCCACAGGGTCAGTCAAATAATTTGAATTTTTGAAAAATATTGCCGATAGTTCATGATTTTGAGGTAATATGTTAGTTAATGACGAATTAAAAAAGCAGTGCTAGGGGTTTTGGGAGAGGTAGATGATAGGCAGCCTTACCCCCATTTTAGAGAGGTTGATTTCAAGACTCGAACCCGCGACCTATCATTTTGGGTGAATTGTACTTGTCTTCCGCCTCTTGAATAACAAATTATTTGCAAATTTTCAAAAGGTATCTGTTTTTTTAATATTCACAAAATTTGCAATTAACTTGTGAATAATTTTTTACTTTTTCAACAAATCTCAACTTTTTTAATATATTTAAGAATTTCGGTTCATAGTTCTTAGATCTTTTTAATTTTTAATTTTCCTGAACTTCTGAAATTTTTCGAATTTTAACCTTGCCGAATTATTATTGAACCTTGATTTGGTGACTGAGGTCGGGGTTCACCAATAATTTGGCAAGGTTAAATTTGGAAAAATCTGACAAAATTCAGTAGGTTCGGGGAAATTTTTGAATAAAATTAGAGAAAAAATAAAAAGAGATTAAAAAGTATAAAAAAATTGAAAAATATTCATAGGAAAAAGAAAACAGAAATTAAAAATATTTCAAATCATAATTTATTGAAAATTTGTGGATTGTCCGTGACTTATTTGCGAAATTTGTTAATTTTTTCAATACATACAAATTTTTTCGAATTTCGCAAATAATAGTGATTAGTTGGTAGAACCTTAAGTTGATGGATATGAACAATGGGTGAGCCTCAGATGAGTGCCATAGGCTTAGGCACAAGATCCATCCATTACCATTGAAAAAAAAAAAAAAATCAAAATATTGTCCATAGATCTTATGGCGGTCAATGGTATAAAAAAGTAATGGTGAAATATTTCATCAAGCTACTGTGTATAATTCGAACAGTAAGGAATGTATATATATAGTGGTGCAAATGAGTCGGTTCCGGACTTCCGGGTCACTGGTGAATCGGAACTTATTCATTTGGAAATGGTCAAGTCTGGATCGGGTCGAAACAAAACATCTTAGTCCCATTTTGGGCCCGGGTCTGAATCAAGCTAGACCCAAATCCGACAATAGAAGATCGGTTGGGTCTGGATCCAGGTCCAGGTTTAATCTATAAGTTTGTGTTACTCCCAAATGCAATGACTAATGTTACATTCTTAGTTAAATTACAAAATAAAATTTTAGAAGAAAGACCTACTTAGCTTACTAACTAAATGAATAGCTAAAATATTAAATATATAGGCTGATCTAATGACTCATGTAAAAGAATGCTACCCATATTACCTTGCAATTGTTTGTCATAAATTCTTTCTCACTAAAATGTAACAGGTCTATGACCCATTTATTTCAAGATAGTATTAAACCTTAGTCCTATAACAAATATACAAGGGTAGCTTTGTTCGCGCCTATGCGTTTCTTTGAAAGTGCTAATGTGTGCAACCCCTTAAAAATTGTTGATTGCATCAGATTTGATGGAGATCGTGTTTCACCTCGATCTTCCATACAATGGATCTTGAGATCATTTGCTTTTGGGATCTGGGACATGTGAAATTAAAAATTAACTGTATAATAGGTGCGACATGATCTCAAGATCCTGTGTGGAATATTTGGGTGAAACACGATCTATAACATCTGTTCAGACGCAATCAATGATTTTTAAGGGGGTTACGACGTAGGTGCTTTCAGAGAATGCGTAGGCGCATTTAGAGCTACCCAATATATAAATACACCTAAATCAAGATCAGACCCTTTGTTGTTTTAAGAGAGGGTTGAAGGGAGGGAGAGTTGGTATTAGGTATTCCCAACCCGGACGCCACCAGCAGTTCTCAGGTCAATCTCCCTCTGCCAACCTTGAGAAATGCATGGACGTTTTTAGCACCGAATCGGTGGAAGATCAAAGAGTACTTTTACTGATTTGCATGGTCATAAAAAAACTGCAGCTCCCAAGTCTTGACTATTTTGGCAGGAGATTGACCTGAGCATTGCCAGCAGAGTTAAGGTCATGTACCTAATACCAACTCAACCTAACTATGTCTTCTTCATCTCCTCCCTCACCAAAATGGCATTTTACCTTCTACACTTACACTGCACATACAACAAGAGCCCATATCCATACCCACCTAGGCATTTAACTAGGGGAGAATGGCTCCTCACCAACATTTAAACATCAAAATGGTGTTTAAATGATCTTACACCATTAAATTAAACTTTTATCTTACGCCATTTAAGTATGATTTATTATTATGCCATGTGGCACACATTTGTGATCAAACTAAATTGTCCAAGTAGCAATCTATCGTTGGAACATGTTAAAGAATCATTCCTATAAGTGGATGTGAACCATCCGATTGACAAACCTTACTATCAACCATCAAAACTAATAGCAATGGTCGGTATTAGAGTGCATAAATCGGATGGTTCAAATCTCCCAAAAAATGTGTTTTTCGGGCCCATTGCACTTAAATTTATGATCAATCACTTTGACAGCATGGATTACCCACATCTTAAACCATTAATGGTGTAAGATTATTTAAACACCATTTCAGGTGTTTTAACTATTTATCCATGAAAAAATGCCTGATTACAATGTAAAAAACACAACCAGAACCCAGATACAAAAACATAAAACCAAAAAATTAAATTGTCTGCAAGAACATGTGATTTGAGAAACCCTTGCCTGAGATTTATTATTTATTACAAACACAAATTAATCTGATTTCTACCTCCAACAATTCAAAATCAGCATTTTCTAGCCGAAACGAATCAAATTTTTTGTATATGAGATAACGTCCTCAAACAAATGGGTCATCAGTCAGCCAGTGTACCTGCGACGGTGAAGTCAAATCATTTCGGAAAATTTCAAGGGGTTTGCAGTATACATGGGTGCTGCTGCCTGTTTTGGTGAAGCTTGCAGCATCAATTGGTTGCTTTCAATTACTAACAAATCAAACTTGTACAATGTATACCTGAATTCTTATACTTGCAACAGATGAGGGAAGTCGAAAATCCCCAGTTACGAGAGAAAAATGAAAAATTAACCGCATTGGGTAATGGTCATTGGATTTGGAGATCGTCTTTCGAACACAAGCGTTCTGCCAAGAAAAGGGTTAACAGCACATGATCAGGAGATAGTAAAGAATAAAGATCGACCATAATTTTTCATAATTAAGCGAATAAAAAAAATACCAAATCCGTATGTGTGCCCATATACCATGATATGATATATTTCTGCAAACCATGTGGTAAAAATATATTACGGATTTCAGTAGTAAACTTAAACAGAAAATTTTACACTAGAACAACGTATATGTTTGTTCGAATCCAGTTCAATTATTAGTTTATTTTGAGAATAGTAGTTTTTTTTTGTACATGTAATTGGTTTGGCAATATATATGTAGGAGAGAGATAGAGAGAGAGAGAGAGAGAGCCCAAAGAACTACATTGTTAATCGTAGTGCATGTTGGGGCATCACCGTCATCTCTGCTCCATCTTGAGGGGGGTGTTAGAATCCTGTTTAGACATTTGTTTATGTTGAGTAGGATAATTTTAGTATTTGATAGCATACATGTAATTGTTGTCTTCAATACGTCACAACATAGTGACATTTCGTTTTCGGCAATATTTCGGTAGGGGGTTATTTCCATTCATTTTGGATAAATTTCGGCAAAAATTCAAAAAAAAATTCAGAAAAATGTCAGGGAGTACAAAAAGTATATTCGATATTTATACACATTATTTGTTATTTCAAAAATGACCAAAATCTAAAAAGGTTCCATTAATTTTGGCGAATTCATTAGTTTTGCTGAAATTAAAGAAATTTCGCCGAAATTAAGGAAATTTCGCCGAAATTAAGGAAATTTCGGTAATTCTGTAAAATCTCCTCATTTCGCCAAAAAGTTTTGTCCAACCCCTTAGATGAATTTCAGAGAATTTTGCCGAAATTTGTCACTATGCTTCTCAATAAATGTTAAAGCCATGTTCTTCATTAAAGATGCATAGTTTGAGCATCAAAACAAATATTTCTAATTAGAATCCAACTACAAAGTTAAACACAGTTACTCCATGAAATCAGAAAAAAAACAATTTGACCTTATTTTTACAACATAAGAAGTACCCTCCTTACAAGAAAGTTGCAATAGCATGAACAGATAATTGGCCCACAGAAGAGCAAGTACAATCTAATATATCTTAGCTTTGGTTAATGGCAAGTGAATCAGTACTAGAGTTGAGTCCCTCAAAGGTAGAGACTGGCCTGCCCTTACAGTTTCAAAAAGCATAACAAAGTATAATGATGATCCATAACCTGCAACCTTCCCAGGCATGGAACATAGTTGAAGATATCAAATGGGTAAAAGGGTCTGATAGATGTTTGCTGCATTCCATATCTCATTCCCATGTTCTGGCTTCATGGGCGCCTTTGTAACGTAACATCTAATGGCTTCCATGATATTTTACTAAGGAATTCATTTGTGAAAAGGAGGATCCTGAGATTGAGAAATTCTTTGTAAATAGAATTCAAATAGATTTTATGCGGCAACTGATATTTTGTTGAATTAGAGTGAAAGCTGCAATATGCAAGCCATCAAATCTTGGATCCTAGATGGGTCATGCAATATTCAGAGACAGGGATATGCTACCACTTTTTTCACGAAGTGGCAAGGTACCAATTTGGCATGCATACTCCATCTTACGATACAAAGAACATGAGAAATAGAAGAAAAGGAAGACCAGTGAAATACTGGGAGGTAAGCACTAAAAGTAAGATGAAGGATTATGGAGTTACAGAGAGCTTAGCGCAAAACATAAATGAGTTAAGAAATAAGAGTCGCAAAGCCAACCCCAAATAGATGGGATAAGGCTGTGATGATGATGATGATGATCATGATCATGGTATCAAAACTCGGCCAATATAGATGATCGATACTGTCTCGGTATTGGCCGATACTGATTGATACAATTTTATTTTATTTTTCAATTTCTTTTTTGCATATTTTCAACAAAAAAATAATAATAAATTCGCCGATACGGTATCGACAATACTGTTTCTGTAGCGGCCAATACATATCGATTCAAGATGGATCGATACTGGAGACCGATACCAATGTCGATACCTTGATGATGATGATAATGATGGTAATATGATGATGATAATGATAATAATGATGATGATGACGACGATGATGATGATGATGATGAACTTAAGCTAGATCATGAACTTAAGCTACAAAGACAGAAGAATCATTTTTCAGATTTAATACATGGTGCAAATCATGCTAGGAATCCAATAAGATCGATCACTAAAACACATGTAGAGCCTCTTCACTGCTCTCTACTAGTTCTAATTGCTACAATTGTTAATTTCATCTTTCAAAGTTAAATTTAGGTTCATGAGAGAAGTCCAAGATAAAAATCAACTTCCAAAGTCAAATGCCAAAGAGTGAAGTAATAAATTTAAGTATTAACGGATCATCACCAACATTAATTGATAAACGGAACTGTGAAGCAAGGATTAAAATGCCGGAAAACTGATACATATAGTCCGAGCCCAAAACCGATACGTATTGGTACCGGACGATACATTGAATGTATCGTCCGGTAAATACATATAAACTACCAATAAGGTACATTCAATGTACCGTAGCAGTGAGTTTCGATACCGATACGTATCGGTATCGGACAAAATTTTGATCCATGCGTTGAAGCACCTTCTGGTGACAGTGTCCGGTCAAAAGTTGACATTTACAGATGTCAATGCCTCTAAAAATATGTGAATGTCAACTTTTGAAAGCATTCCATCACCCATCAGCCCTTCTAGTGCCACTTTCTACTGATGGTAAATACTAAGCAAATTCCAGGAATTCTATAAAAGTTGGGAACAGAAAGCATTAGAAAAATGAAATACCAACAACTGCCATCATTAAACAACAACCACCACCCAAATGGATAATGCAAATTTGGGGTTTAGGGTTTAGGGGTGGTTTAGAATTTTAGGGTTTAGGGTTAAAGGATTTAGGCAATGATGAATAATAATGATGTATCAGTATAATAATGATTATAACAACCATAATATTAGAGGCAACATACTGCATTCACAAATGACATAATTCCTATGTTCAATAATATATCATTGCCCCAAAATGGTTAAATTGTCGACTCACAAAGTGGCATATATATATATATATATATATATATATATATAGAGAGAGAGAGAGAGAGAGAGAGAGAGAAAGAAAGAGAAGTTTGGGACTATATGTCCAAACACACCACTGAGGGCTGTATCCAGACCAGCTGGGCATCATGTGGCACCCATCACGAGGATCGGGTACTGCGGCAACTTGGATAACATTAATCAGGCACCACCCAAAAATTTGGGTCTGATCCGATGCATATCCACCGTTGAAAATGTGGTCAAAGATGCCCAAATTCAATGCACCAGGTTTGTGGCACCTTTATCTTTTACTAATGAACAAAGGACCAAAAAAACCCAAAAAAGTATTTTTTCTAAAACCACATGCCAAGTGGCTGGACAACCCAAAACGGGTGTTGTTTGGGGTCTCACATGCCACGTGGCATGTGATATGGCATCCGGGCACAACCAGGGCTGGGTCTGGATACATTTCCCCAATTCTCAGACTTTAAAGCACTCTACTATGAAGCATGAATCAAACATTCAACATGAAAGATTCATGCACATGTTACATCCAGTTTGAAAACAGCATTTTTCACTCATAATATTAATATTAATAAATGGTACTCTAGAAAATTGTGTGGAAAAGGAAGAGAGTGCCCTACTGAGATATTCGTAGGCCAATATCATCGAGGTTCCCCAAGCCGACATGCTAACAAACCTTGGTCCCAACCCTCTATATACACCTTTCCATCCATCCTCAACAATTAATCTTTTCACAACTTGTCTCACAGTTTCTCTTTTTCCATGTTCCATTACCTGCAGTGCATTAGAATAAATTTAGAAGGAAACAAAAAAAAGAAGATTTAATTGGAAAATTCAACCATATTACTTTGTTACCGATCAAAAAAAAAAAGAAAAAAAAAAATAGAAGGAAAACTCAACCATATTTAACATTTAATTGGGGAATCTGGAACGATAATTTTAACATCAAAGATATGGATTGTTGATGCATTAGTTTCGTTGAACCTCTTAAAATCTTAAGCAACTACTTCCTATTCTTGCATCACATTACTTTTACTGACTAACATATTTTCAATGATTTGAAATCCTTCTTTCAAGGAACTTGAACATAAATAGTGGATGGATTAACCCTAGGGCTGCAAATGCGTGGTTTGACCAGACAAGTTGAGCAACCCGACCCACCACATATCAGGATCTGGTCCAAAATCCTGACCTGTTTGGTCCAAAATCTCGACCCATTTATTGAATGGGTCGGGTTTGGGTGCTAGTTTCTTGACCCAAACACAACCCAACCATACCTGATTCCCTACCTTATATTTTACTCTAAGTTGGGCTCAACCAGAACCGACCCGAGTTTTTCCTGATATTGAACAAATGGGGAATTGGGTTTGGGTCGACCCTGACCCGACTTGAACCCAACCCGACCAAACCCATTTGCAGCCCTAATCAACCCTGACTGATACAGACATATCAGATGATAAACCCGTGAAAAACACCCCATATCTGTTTATATCACTTTGTAAAAACCTATCTACATATGTATCACCAAGTTGAATACAAAACTGTAGTGGATAATACATCACAGTATATAAATATAATTATATTCTTTCTTGGTCTGATGGACAATCATGATCAGAAGTAATTTGCTTAATGTTATCTTGCACTTATTATGTATCCATGCTGTGCACTAAGATCCTTGCACCGTTCGAACTCTACAGATAAGGAAGAGGATATGAAGATTTAGGGCCCTGTGCTTGAGGAGGAACTTGAGGATGTACACCGCACCCAACTGAGGAGGAAGATCTGTGCACTGTACACATCTTGAGCTAATGTGCATTGTATCCATCTTGAGGACAAACAACCATAACTAGGGCCCTGTGCTTGAGGGGGAAGACGATGAAGTTGGCTGTGCTCGAGGAGAAAGACAATGGTAAATGATGATAAAAAGGTAAGAAGTAAACTGATGACGATAGATGGTGGGTGGAAGTAAACTACAGTAAAAGTGTGTTACTTTAGTAAAGGTAAAATTCTCATTTCTGATTTCTAACACAGCTTAGATACATTTAAAAAAAAAAAAAAGAGGATCAATTGTTGTTTAAACAAGAAACCAATATTAAGAGGTGTTCTGAACAAATAGTCGAAGATGGTCAAAATTGCTTCTTTAACTGCTCTTATGTAGTTTCCATATAATCTCATGTAACCCCATGGAATATCCGCATATAAAGAAAAAGTCCATACAATAGTGGTAGTGAAGATGTTGCACATGCAATCATGGAGAGTGAAGAAGATATTTTGATTTCTGTTTAGCCATTAAGCAAGCAAGTGGAGGTATATTCCAAAGAAGAAACTCCATATAGTCATTAAGTAAACAAGTGAAAGGGGAGAATATTTCAAAGAAAAAGCTTTCGAAGAATTTTCTAAAGAAGAAGTTGCTGGAAGCTTCCGAATATTGTTACAACTGTTGACCAGAGTAAAGATTGCTTCTAAGTGAAGGATCTGAAGTAGCCAATTGAAGAGAGATCTAATTGGCCAATGAGAGAAAGTTGCTTCCCATAGAGACAAACTTGGATTTCCAATAAATAAGCACAATTAAATAAATTTACAAGTTCAGAGGGTAAAAAAAAAAAGTATTATAAATGTAAGAAGTGTAAATAAGTGAGTGAGAAAATTGGACAGAGAAACTAGCAAGTTTTAGTTCGAGTCTAGTGAGAGATAGTTTTCATTCTATAGTGTGAGCAAGTGATCATTGTATCAGTCTACCACAAGTTGACAAATGGCAAGCCCTAGCCTCCCATAGTAATAGCCAAATTGGTCAATCACGTAAATTCCGTGTTGTGATTGGTGATGTACTCTGTCTCTCTATCTCTTCATTTTCTTGTTCTCTTTCTCATTAATTTCTTTTACAATTGCGAAATCATATGGAATAACTGATGATTATATGTTGTGATTGCTGCACATCATGTGTGTGATTAATTTCTTCAATCATCATCTATTTTCTCTATGATTTCCATATGAACTTGAGACACCAGCCCGGGTCAACTCGTGTTTGGTGATTTGAGGTAACAGCTCAAATTACCTCATTTAAAATGATTTGTTCTATGAATTAATGGTGAATTACGCGATTGGTGACACAACAAATTAAGTTGTTCAAGTTTCCGCAATTCGCATACAAATTCATCTTAGTTAACATATACCATCGCATCTAAGGTCGTTGTGCTGGTCATCCATTACCTTTCCAGCCTAAGATAGCAAGATGATTGGTGTAAATATCATTATTTTCGATCTTGTGCTGATGGACAGTCATGATCAAAAGTAATTTTTTTAATGCTCTCTTGCACTTATATACCCAATTTGTGCACTAAGATCCGTGACCGTTCAAGCTCTACAGAAACGGAAGATGATATGTAGATTTAGAACCCTGTGCTTGAGGGCGTACACTGCAACCCCAACTAGGGCCCTGTGCTTGAGGGGGAAGAGGATGAAGTTGGCTGTGCTTGAGGAAGAGAATGACAAATGATGGTAAAAAAGTAAGAAGTAAACTGGTAACAGTGGTAAAAAGAAGGAAGTAACTACGAAAGAAAGTAAGTTACTTTGCACGGTAAAATTCTCATTTCTGATTTCTAACACAGCTTACATACATTTTTTTTTAAAAAAAGGATAAATTCTTGTGACGGTAGGGTGCTCTTTAAACAAGGAACCAATATTAAGAGGGTTCCGAACAAATAGTCAAAGATTTGGGTGCATTTCCTAACTATACCAAAAGTCGGAGTATTTGCAAAATACCATAAATAATGATCCACTAAAATAAAATCATACATGAGCAAGACCTTGAGAATACCACCTGTAGTCGAGTCTTAATAGTGTCCAACGGGGTGGTGATAGAGGATGCAACTGCACCAGCCACAATTCCTCCAGCAGCCTGAACTGACACTACTGTCCACTGGCTCGGAACAGATTCCTTCTGATCGGTGCCATAGCCTAAGAACCTGTACAAGACATCCAACAGGTGAAAATCTTTAATATATAATATAGGTGATGCAACATATGAATGAAAAATGAAAAAGATTTGAGGATGATAAAGTCGTATTAAAACCATATTCTTTTATGTCTTAATAAAAAAAAGAGCAGTGTAAATTCTCAAGAAATTCTTTCAAAAAGAGTTTTCATTGAAAGAGCGATTCTTCTTCCCTGTCGGGTTTGGTGTGAAGCCAACATATTCCGTGGTGAAATTCTTTGGATTTCCTTATCTTTCATCTATCTTCTTAATTATTGTCAGGTAATTATATCTTTTGTTTCTTCGATTAAAATAAAATCATATATCTTTCTTTTATTTTATTGTTGCTGGGATTTGTTTCTTATATCGAATATTCAATATTATTTGAATTCTTCCATTGATTTTCCTTTTGAAAAGTTCAAACCCTTTCGGGTTTGATTGAAAATCGAGCCAAGAGACAACATCTAGATTGTCACTTGGTGCTCTAGGCTAGATTGAAAATTGAATTCTACAATTAGAACCCTATTTTCTAGATCAGGAAAGGATCAATGCATACGGAGCACTAAACCGGACCAACATAATTGCCAAGTTGAATTAGTTAAATATGTTGTGTCTTGCCATGATTTTAATATTTCCGCTGCTCAATAAAATCTAAATTGATTTCCAATGGCATATGTAGGGTTCAGTGTACAATCGTGCCCCTCTTGTAATTTGTCATCATCATGCAATGTCGCAATTAAGATATGGGTATGGCTATTCTCACCCGTTTTCGGAGTATTTTGAATTAGACGATGGAGAATATTACTGTTCCTATCTTCCAAAAAACTGATCTGAAGATCATGTTGCACCTATCAGACGGTCAGATGTTGATTACACATAGCACACATCCCCAAAAATGACCTAGATCATGCAAAGGAGTTGACCTTCACTTTTAGGGATGTGTGCCATGTGGAATCAACATTTGACCATCTGGTAGGTGCACCATGATCTTTAGATCTTAAGTGAAGAAGATTGGAACAAAAACCAATCTCCAATCTCCGTCGTCTGATTCAAATCAATCATTTTTTTCGTTCGTGAACAACTGTGTGGTACATACTCCGAAAACGGGCGAGAATAGTCGTAACCTGAAGATATAGTTTTAATATTTAGATATGGTGTTGGGTTATTTCTAGGGATAGTTTCCAACTGAAATTTGAAACCGATCAGAAAACCGGATCGAAACCGAAGAAAGCCTAACGGATTATAAGTCAGTTCGGTTTTGGGTGGCAGAAACCGAAAATTGATTAAGCAAAATTAATAAAATAAAAAAAGTAAAAGAAATTGAAAAAAATGACAATTAATATAAATTTTAAAAATTAATGAAAATATGAAACTGAACCGATTTTTCTGGACTCAATTGCATTTCGGCTTCGGAATTTGAAAAAAAAAAAAAAACTGAAACCAAACCTATTTGTTTTGGTTTGCTTCAGTTGAGGCTGAACTGATTCAAAAACCAAAATTTTCGATTTTGGTTCAATTTGATTAATCGAATCTGCATCCCTAGTTACATTTGATCACTATTTGGTTCATTTATCATACTTTATAGTCCTCCCTCTACTACAAAGTAATTAATAGCTCGAATGGGTTGGCTTGAATCAACAACTGTTAGAAGGTCGCTGGAAGCCCGTCGTCAGATTCAATCTCGATACTTACAACGACATTAAGTTAAAGGTGAGATATATATTACCATTATATTTTTATTTATAAAAAAGAACTTTTAACGTAGGATATAGACCTATTGGAGAATGTAGGGAGAGAGCATATAGAGCCAATTGATGCAGTGATCGCCACAACATTGAAAAAATCGATGCGACATTGCATAGATGGCGCTGTATAGAATCAGTCGATGCAATATAGAGGTGATCAATGTGATATAGCGGCGATCAGTTCGGTACAACGTCGATCGATAATATAACATATCGATAGATACTATATCGTATTAGTCATTGCAATATAATATTCTTCGATTCAATATCCAATTGATTAATTGGATAAACATCAACCGTTTCCCTATCCTTCCCTTCGATATACAGTATTTCCTATCATGTAATACTTTTATGTGAGCCCTTCCTTCATAAGTTTTAGCGTTACAATAGATGCAAGTGATCATTCTTATGAAGGTGGCTACAAGAGGATTGTTTGTGTTAATGAGAAGATTTCTTTTGAAGTTTTGAACAATTTGCAAAGAAAATGTACAAGGTAAGCAACACAAATTCAGAAGAAATTTTATTGTCCTTAAAATTCTCATTGCACCGTGGGAAGAGAGGTAGTGTTGCCTAGGGATACAAATTCGGTCTACCTAACTGAAACCGAATTTTTCGATTTTCAGGTCGGTTCTATAGAAATAAATCCTGAACTGAAATCAATTTGGTTTTGGTATGCCGAAATCCCATTTGCCACACCGTACCAGAACAGAAACCGAGTTTTGTCGGTTCAAATCGGTTTTCGATTCGGTTTGAAAGATTTTTTTTAGAAGAAGATAATAAAAAAAACCTAATCGGTAGAACCACAAAGGAAAAAGTCATTTAGCAAGTAGTTCTTAAATTTGATGTGACATATCTATAATGAAATTGACGCCTGAAATTGTACCAGATCTGACGCCAAGGGTAACTTCGTCACTGGAAAAAAAAATTGAACGTATTTTATATCGAAAAACCTGAAACTGAACTAGAACTGGCGCCTAAAACCTATTTTTGAACCTATTTTATAATATATTATGGTATATAACTTATATCGGAAAAAGTTTGAAATCGGTACAAAGGCATTTCTGTCGTTCTCTTTTTTTTTATTAGGGTTTCATGGGATGGGGGGTTGAAGACGAAGTAAATAGAGGATCGTGGAGGTTTGGTTTGGGGCCGGTATGGGTCTTGTTTGGGTTGGTTTACTTAGCCTACTAAACTGGTTTTTGGTTTCCAAAAACCCAAACCGAACCGAACCAGTCTTGGTTCGGTTCTGGTTTTTTCAATTTTTGGTTTAGGTCCAGGTCGGAAGGGGGTTTTCAGGTCGGTGCATATATATATATATATATATATATATAGTGTGTGTGTGTGTGTGTGTGCCCCAATGGTCCGTGTGGAGCTCCACGTAGCACTCAAAACACTGTTTTGGTGCTATGTGGAACTCAGATTCTTTAAAAAAAATTTAATAAAAAAGTGTTTTAGCCAAAAGTTATTGGGGCCGCTCTGCCTGTTCTATGCCAGTTGAGAGACAGAGAGAGATCAGTTCGGTTGTGTTTGGGGCCGCTCTACCTACTCTGTGCCAGAGCAAATAAATTCTGCTCTAGTGGAAAACAGTTTATCATTTAAAAACAGCTCCGTGCCAGAGCAGGCGGCAAAGAGTAATGCTATCAAACCTCAAAAGAGCTCCCAGCCAGAGCCAAAAGCCAAACTTTGGCCCAAAAGAGCACCTAAATGCAACCGAAGCGACCCAACTAATTGTAGTTGAGACAACATCAAAGATTCCCGACATAAACGATGCAATTTCGAAATCGTATTATTCTTGCCCCAATTTATCTGGAATTGTATCACCATGCACCAAGTTCAATCTCAATCCCAAACCTGAATCGACTCTACATAGAGTGGGTAAAAACAAATTTGTGCAAATGATATATATTGCATCATTGATGTCTCAATTTTAATCCCAACATACTCATCAAATAAAAAGGTGCAAAACTAATATGAAGATAAAATAATTTAGACACAAAACGATTCTTTTAATGTTAAATGAAACCTAAGAGGGAACTATAGCATACTTGAATTTTAAAACACCACAAGAATTGAAACAGTTTTCTACACAGAAGGGTAAAAACATAAGTGATCATTGAAGAGACAAATGGGTAGTTCGGCCATTGACAGGTAATCCGGGCCCGAGAACCCTGCTCCACCCCCTCTAGCGGTTCTCGCTCTCCGCCCAAACAGTAGTCACCCCACAGCGGGTGTTATTTTGTGTTGATCATGCCTCGTGGCATGTGATCTGCATCCAGGTGCAGCCCCCCACCGCTGCATCTTTCCATCTCTCTCTCTCTCTCTCTCTCTCTCTCTCTATATATATATATATATACACACACACACACACACACACACGTAAGCAAAGTTTTTAATTTTATATAAAAGAACGGTAATAAAAACTGTGGGAGAAAAAGAAAAAATAATTTAATCCTGAAGTTGAGTTGGATTAAGTCCCCCATTGAAGCACCGACTTTGATGAGGGATTTCTTATACGTCATTATAAATCTTTAAACCTTCACCTTGATATTCAAATTTGCTAAGCTATCAGCTGTGGTATTTGCCTCCTGAAAAATGTGGGATATGGTCGAATTTAACCCAACTAAACCAATCATTATTTCATCAAACCATTTTGCAACCTGCCATGGTTTTCTTCGACCTTGAATCACTTGAAATTTAACCCAAATAAACCAACCATTATTTCATCAAACCATTTGAAACCTGCCACGGTTTTCTTCGACTTTGAATCACTTGAAACAAAACAAAAGAGTCAACTTCGATCAAGATACGTGGGCATCAGGTGGCCTTAACTTTAGACCTGTCGAAAATGCACTAACTTAACGAGGTAGCTACAAAATTATTGATCCTTGATCCATCTGAACTTCGAAAGATCTCTCCTCCATAGCATTGACTCGGATTTTCATGGCAAGACCCATCCACGAACAGCTTAATCCATCCAACCGCAGGGAACAACCATTTAACAAGAGTTATCTAATAAGCAACAGTTTCTAAAATTGGCAGCCGAGATATACAGCAGAAAGTTAATTTTCTATTTTAACACATAAATTTGAAGGTTTCAAATTAATAGTTAGATCAATTTTGGTGTAGCAGAAAAATAGAATATCCTTTCTTCACATCTCAGTTCGACTTCCTTACTGAATGTTTTATCCAAGGGCAAACTACCTTCCAGATCATAGAATCTGTGAGTGAGTCAAGAGTTAGCTTCCCAAAAGTACTTTCAAAAACTATACTTATTTAACATCGTTCAACCCCATGTAGAATCTTCTGAAACTAACTTCCATCTGGGCCTGATCATTGTTGCATTATGAACATCTTGAGAAACCTGAATTCCTGAACCTCCGCTTCCTTGGGCTTGTAATCTTGTCTGTGATGCCACCCAATATGCTTTATTTCTGCCCCAGTTTTCGCCCAAATGAAAATTTTTCATACATTTTTCAATCTCTTTAGTTACATATTTCGGAATGGGAATGATAGAAACAAGTAAAACAGAATACTTAATATAACATGCTTCATAATAATGAGCCTTCCACCTTCAGAGAGTTTTAGATTTCCATTCAGAGGCCTCTTGTTAACTCTTTCCACAATAAACCAACAAGCTTCTTTAGTAAGTCTCTCAGGAAATAACGGAACTCCAAGGTAGATAGAAGGTAGTGAATCCTTAGCAAAACCAAGAATTCCACTAACTAAAGAAATTTGAAGAGGGGTGGTTTTGGTCGGCAAAAGCACACTACTGTTTGCAAAGTTTATCAATTCACTAGACGTGGAAGAACACCTCAGAAGGAAAGTGTTAGATTTGCCAATGTTTTGTACACCTTGTGAATATGAGATCATCTGCAATGATGAGATGACTGGGACAAATAAGCATTGTGAATGAAGCAAATCTTTCAATCATATTAGAATGAACCAACGCAGAGCCTCCACTCAGGGCATCTTCGGTAGTTATGAAGAGGGGCCCATTCACAAGAACAGAAAACCAACAGCTACAGATGCACCCCTAATAAACTTTACAAACAAGGGAAAGAAACCAAAATAAAGACATCAAAGAGAAAAGACCATTCGATCCTATCATAAGTCATAGACATATCAATCTTTTAAGGCTATGTTCCTTAGAGAAACAAAAAAAAGGACATTAAAGAGAAAGACTATTTGATCCCTATCATAAGCCTTAGACATATCATAAGGCTATATTATAACCCCAAGGGCATCGAAGAGAAAGACCATTCAATCCTATCATAAGCCTTAGGCATATCAATCTTTTAGGGCTATATTCCTCCCCTACTGATTTCGTATCGCTCAGGCACCATTATAACATTATCACAAATATCTCTACCTTTCATAAAGTGGCGCAGGACAAAACCCTAAATGACGTGCGTATTTATGAGATGATGGATTTGCCAAAATCAAACTAAATTAATGGAGCAATAAACTGAAAGTAACGCAAATACCTTAGGGTTTCGTAGTTTTCCATTTGGATGATCATGTTTGGATTCCTGTAGGGTCCAGTCTGTTGCGTTGGATCCGTTAGCCTCACGGAAGGAAGATCCTAGAGGTAAAACTCTAGCCGCTTTCAGATTAGGGTGTTGCTCTTCGGTCAACACAGGATCACCAGTTTCTTAGGGTGTTGCGAATCAGAATGATTTGATGGCGCGGGTAAGATCTAGGGTTTGAATCGGATCGAACCAATGGTCTAGATGAAAGCTAGGGTGTTTATGATTTTCAAGGTATTTGAAAGAGTAAAGGCTGATTTAGGATTATAGGAATAAAGCAACGCAGAGAAAGATAAATCAAAGACAGATAAAACGGATAGATCGTGGGCTTCGCACCCTTTGCTTCACACCAAACTCTTCTCGGGAAGAAGAATCACTCTTCGAGGAAACTCATCTCAAGTTCCAAAAGCAAAAGCTCTTTCATTCAATAATTAATAATTACAATGTTTGAAGACTTTATACAGTAGGCCTCACAAAAAGAAAACCCTAAAACATAAATATTACGAAACTACCCTAAAGTGTTTACATACGGAAAAAAAAAAAAGAAAACAAAAAAATTTCCTAAATTAGCAATTCTTGACGAGACTCGCTCGAGCGAGATTCAAAGTCGCGGGAGCGACTTGGTCCAGAAATTTTTAGGCTTGATTCTGACCCAAAGTCGCTTGAGCGACTTAGTCCAGAAAGTACTTGCTCAAGCGGGACCCAAATTCGGTCAAGCGAATTTGGGCATAACTCTATATTCTTCCTTTTAGGCGTGGTTTTGGGTCCCTTTTCGCCTCTTCTCACGCCGGTACACTTGATATGGCCCGAAGCCTATGTCCACGATGTCGGCGTCCCCGTCAATTCTCCCGGACTGAAAAGGCTTCATCCCTGATGAAGCGGAGTTTTCGTGATATCGATCGAGCATGTCGGGGTCTAGGCGACGAACCTCGTCCTCATGTACCCATGTGTTTTCGGATTCCAGCTTGCCCACCCATTTCACCAAATACTTCTGATACCATCCATCGTGGGTGGACACCACAAGATCGTGCAATATCCCTTCGATTACATCTTTCTTGCCTGCGTGGGGAAGGAAGGGGTAGAGGCCGCAAGGGTGGGGTGGGTGTATGGGTAGGAACTATCTAGAAAGGATTGGCAGGGAGCGGGGTTGAGCCCACAGAAGGAACTAGATCCTTCACATTGAACGTAGAGCTGACCCCAATATCCAGAGGAAGTTCGAGATTGTACACATTAGGTCCGCACCTTGCCACAATTCTAAAAGGTCTAGCGTCGCGGGCCTGGAGCTTCTTCACAACTCCCAATGGGAATCGTTTAAGCCTAACCTGAACCATCACATAATCCCCAATATGAAATTCTTTGAAACACTTATGCGCATCCGCCACCACTTTGTACTATTCAGTGCTCGCATTAATTTTATGTCTAATTTCGGCATGCAAATCGTGGACACTCGATGGGATGCAGACATGGGGATTAAATCAAGGGGTGTCCTAGGCCTATGACCAAGTACGACCTCAAATGGACTCATGCCTATGGACTTATTTACAGAATTATTGTATGTAAACTCAGCTATGGGCAAAGTAGAATCCCAAGTCCTAGGATGATCACCAACAAGACAGCGGAGGAGATTACCTAAGCTCCTATTGGTGGATTCCGTTTGGCCATCAATTTGAGGATGATAGGCCGAAGAGAACTGAAGCATGGTACCCATCATGTGCCATAAAGTTTTCCAGAAATAATTGGTGAACTTGACGTCCCTATCCGACACGATGGTTTTGGGTAGTCCATGAAGACGCACAACCTCTCCGAAAAATAATTTTACCATATGAGCAGCATCGGAGGTTCTTTGGAGCAGGGTATGAAGTGGGTCATCTTGGAAAAACAATCCACTACCACAAAGATGGAGTCGTGCTTTCATTGAGTCTTGGGAAGTCCGAGCACGAAATCCATGGAGATGTCTTGCCATGGGGTGAGTGGCACAGGTAATGGGGTATACAAACCAGTATTCTATTTGCTCTGCTTCGCCACTTGACATGTGCGGCATTATCTCACAACCCCGAGAGACATCTCTCATAAGGCTAGGCTAATAAAATCTATCCTCAACGAACTCAATGGTCTTGTCGCGCCCAAATTGTCTGGCAATCCCTCCGGCATGTAACTCCCAAATGAGAAAGTCACGCAATGAGGGACAAGGGATGTGCAAGCGATTTCCCTTAAACAGATACCGATCCTGCAGGGTATACTTGGAGTTAAGGTTGTTCAGATTATCAAGGAGAGCAATGTATTCCGCCCAAAATCTAGACATTCGGGATAATCTTGTTTCAACTGCTCAAATCCGACGACCTCGGTGCTCGTAGTGCGCAAAGTCATCACTCGTCGACTAAGTGCATCAGCTGCTTTGTTCTCAACACCGGCCTTATGCTTTAACACGAATGTGAACCTTTGAAGATACTCGACCCACTTCGCGTGCCTCGGGTTCAACTTTTTCTGTGAAGCAAGGAAGCCTGAGGCTTCATGATCAGAAAACAGCACAAATTCCTACGATATAAGGTAATGTTTCCAATTTCGAAGAGATCAGACGAGATCAGACGACAACATAAAACTCTTTGTCATAGGTGGAGTAGTTTTGTTTTACCTCATTAAGTTTCTTGCTTAAGAGGCCACAGGGTGACCCTCTTGGCTAAGCACTCCGCCTATTCCTAGACCCGACGCATCACATGCTACTTCAAAGACTTTTGAAAAGTTCGGAAGACGCATGACGAGTGCATTTGTCATTTTCTGTTTTATCTCAGCAAAGGCCTTCATCACGGCTTTGCTCCATTAAAACTCTCCTTTTCTCATGCAATCGGTAATGGGAGCCATGATGGTGCTAAAGCTTCAAATGAAACAACGATAAAATGTGGTCAAGCCATGGAAGCTACAAACTTCATGAATATTCCGAGGTTCGGGCCACTCCACAATGGCCTTTACCTTCGCGAGGTCCGCAGCCATCCCGTCGACTGAGACAATAAATCCCAAGAAGACAACAGATCATTGCATGAATGTGCACTTCTTGAGAGTTGCATAGAGCTTCTCTCCCTGTAGGGTCTCACAAACCAGCCTAAGGTGGATCAGGTGTTGTTCCTTGTCATGACTGTAAATCAAGATGTCATCAAAATAAACAAGGAATTTACTGAAGAATGGCCTCAACACTTGGGTCATGAGCCTCATGAAGGTGCTTGGGGCATTGGATAGCCCAAAAGGCATGACCATCCACTCATAAAGACCGTCCTTGGTCTTGAAGGTGATTTTCCACTCATCGTCAGGGCGAATACGAACCTAATGGTAGTCACTTTTAAGGTCTATCTTGGAAAAGATAGCGGCGCCAACCATCATATCAAGCATGTCATCGAGCCGCGATATGGAAAACCGATATTTAACCGTAATCTTATTGATTGCACGCCATGTACCATCTTTCTTAGGAGTGAGTAGGGAGGGTGCGACACGCTGGCTCAGACTCTCTTGGATGAACCCCTTTTGAAAGAGCTCATTGACTTGCCGAGTCAACTCGGTGTGCTCAACCGGATTCAACCTGTAGTGGGGCAGGTTCGGTAAGATAGACCCGGGAACCAAGTCTATGGCGTGCTGAATGCTACGAGGGAGGTCGTTGGGTAAGTCTTCCGGGAAGACATCCGCAAATTCCTTCATGATCGGCTCAACCTCTTCAGGGTACTCACTCACAAAGTCGGGAGTACTCTCAAAGATGACAACAACACACACTACGCTCTCATCTAACGATGCCTTTTCAAACTCCGAAGGACTCACAATGTTAATGGTCTTAGGCTGACCGTCCTTCCTCTCGACTTTGTTGGTCGATGGTGCTTTGGGGGATAAAGGGTTTAGAGTAATCTTCTTGCCCTTATGCATGAACGTGTAAATGTTAGATCGGCCAAAAATGGTCACGTTCAAGTCGTAGAATCATGGCCTCCCTAAGATGATGTGGCCCACATCCATCGGCACCACATCGCACCACAAGGTGTCCGAATATGAACCCAGTTGAATAGGTATGCGACACCTCTGAGACACAGGAATGGATGAAGAGTCAACCCACGCAACTTTGTACGGTCTCGGGTGGGCTTCGGGTGTAAGCCCTAAGTGGGTTATGGTATGTGTTGACACCACATTGGTACAACTTCCGTTATTCACGATGATCTTACAACTCTTCTCTCCGCATTTGGTGAAAGTGTGGAAGATATTTTCCCTACGTCAATCCTCTTTTTCATCCCGTTGAGATTGTGCAAGGGCACACCTCACAATAAGAGCACGACCACTGGCATCACCCTCCTCATCACTAGGAGTGACATCCGATTCAAAGACTTCTTCAAAAACTCCGTCATCCTCGTCGCCCTCTCCCTCGATATAGAGTTTCCTTTGCGGGTTTCTATTAGGGCATTGGGCAGCATAGTGTCCCAACCCTTGACAGTTGTAACACTTGATGTGAGAACCGCCCCTCAAGGACTCTCCAGCTACACCCTTTCCTTTGTCAAACTGTACATTGGATGTATATTGTGTGGGTTTGGGAGGTGGGTTCCCAGCACTACCCCTCACCTCGCTGGTACGAGGTTGACCGATATGAGACTCAAATCGCCTCACCACTGTCATCTTCAAATATCGTTCAAGGTCCTGAACGACGATGTAACATTCAATGAGAGTCTCAACGGGGTGAGAGACTAACTCTTTTTGCAAGTCAAACCTCAGTCCGGTGCGAAATCTGGACAGAGTGACTTGAGGGTCTTTGGACACTTTGGCTCTCATCATGTATTCTTCAAATTTGCCAATGTAATTCGCTGCAAGCATACTACCTTGGCGTAGATTTTGCCATTTATCGAGGAGACGATGGTAATATGAGGAAAGAACGTACTTCTCTATAAGTCGCTCCTTCATGTCCTCCCAACCACGGATCAAAATTTCAGCTGAAATGATCGAAATTTCGGTCCAAATTATCGGTTTTGGTCCTCACCGAAACGATAATTTGGACCGAAATTTCGGTCATATTTTGTATGGGATTGAAATTATCGACCAAAATTTCGGCCAAATTATCGATTTTCGGCCGAAATTTTGGTCCAAATTTGTGGTTTCGATCATGCCCAAAACCGAAATTCTGGCCGATATTTTGATCCTTGCTCCCAACGGGTAATGGGAGCACAACCCGCATTCATTCTAATGCGCTCAACGTTGACCCAAAAGAGTCGGGCTTGACCAATGAGTTTCACTTTGGCGAGCCTGACGCATCACTCATGCCAAACCACTTAAAGTGTTGGTCCATGTAGGATAACCAATCGAGGAAGATTTGAGGGTCCAATCTTCCATCGAAGGTTGGGAACTCAACTCAAACATTTTTAGGAGCCTCCCATCCGGGTTGTAGTCATCTCCACGATGATCCATCCTATGGTTCCAGTTCCGATCATGTTGGTAGCCATTGCGTTCGAAACGTGGACCATCATGCTCACGACGCTGCTCAAAGTGTTCATCATCCCCATCTAATTGATTGACTCAGTCTAGCAATCTCCCATTGGAAACCTCAAGGTTTCTTTGGGCTTGCTCCATGGCAGCCATTTGATCATTGATCGCTTTCAATTCAGCTCTCATGTCGTTAAGAACATCGGCCATCTCATTCATGTTCATGGTGACCACGGCTTACTAATGACGAGTTCTAGAATGGCATGCAACTATGAACCAACAAAATGGAACTCTCAACAAACACGTGAAGTGCACAACAATGAATATAAATGGAAGAAAATTCATTGAAATTAAATGACATGCAAAGGATGCCCTAACCTAGAAACCTAGGGCTTTGATACCAAACCTGACGCAAGACAAAACCCTAAACGGCGTGCGTATTTATGAGATGATGGATTTTCCGAAATCAAACTAAATTAATGGAGCAATAAACTGAAAGTAATGCGAATACCTTAGGGTTTCATAATTTTCCATTTGGATGATCGTGTTTGAATTCCAGTAAGGTCCAGTCCGCTGCACTAGATCCGTTAGCCTCGCGAAAGGAAGATTCTAGAGTTAGAACTCTAGCCGCTTACAGATTAGGGCGGTGTTCTTCGCTCAACACAGGATCATCAGTTTCTTAGGGTGCTTTGAGTCATAATGATTTGAAGGCACGGGTAAGATCTAGGGTTTGAATCGGATCGAACCAATGGTCTAGATGAAAGCTAGGGTTTAGGATTTTCAAGGTATTTGAAAGAGTAAAGGCTGATTTAGGATTATGGGAATAAAGTAACGTAGAGAAAGATAAATCAAAGGTAGATAAATGGATAGATCGTGGGCTTCACACCAAACCCTTCTCGGGAAGAAGAATCACTCTTCGAGGAAACTCATCTCAAGTTCCAAAAGCAAAAACTCTTTTATTCAATAATCAATAATCAATTATTACAATGTTGAAAGACCTTGTATAGTAGGCCTCACAAAAAGAAAACCCTAAAACATAAATATTACGAAACTACCCTAAAGTGTTTACATACGAAAAAAAAAAAAAGAAAACAAAAAAAATTCCTAAACTAGCAATTCTCGATGAGACTCGCTCGAGCGAGATTCAAAGTCGCTCAAGCGACTTATTCCAGCAGCGACATCTCGCTCAAGCGAGATTCAAAGTCGCAGGAGTGACTTAGTCTAGAAACCTTTAGGCTTGATTCTGACCCAAAGTTGCTCGAGCGACTTAGTCCAGAAAGTACTCGCTCGAGCGGGACACAAATTCGCTCGAGCGAATTTGGGCATAACTCTGTATTCTTCCTTTTAGGCGTGGTTTTGGGTCCCTTTTCATCTCTTCTCGCGCCAGTACACTTGATATGACCCGAAGCCTATGTCCACGATGTCGGCGTCCTCGTCATAAAGGCTCCTTGATATTTAGATATGAGTGTAGATAAAACCTTAGCTAGACGAATGGCAATGATGTTTGAAATAATTTTGTATAAAAAACTGCAGAGGCTTATTGTTCAAAATTCAGATAGAGAAGAAGGGTTACTTGTTTTGGGAATATGCTCCCAAGTCAAAATTCATGACCTTCCACCTAAGTCCCAGTAACTTGAATTTGAGAGATTGTATTTTTTGAATCCCAAACCTTTATTGTAATGTGAAAAAAATTAGTGTTCTTATCCCCTCATGTCATCCATTTGACTCTTGCTTTTTGCCACCAAAAGGATTCTACATCCTTCAAAAGGTTATGGTATTTAGCCACTTGTAAGCACTTACATTTTAGAGATTATGATCAACATAAAGTAGGTAGGACGTTTAGGCAAGGGGACCGCTTATCGCCTATGTTGGTTAACATTGTCGAAGAAGCTCTAGAAGGTCTGTTACAAATATCTGCTCACTTGAACCACTTCTCGGGATTTAAGGTGACAAGGAATAGCTCGTCCATCAACCACCTACAGGATGCCGACGACACTATCATCTTTTGTGCCTCTTCAAAGATGAATCCCAAGCTGTCGCCAATATACTAAATGTTTACGAAGCAGTCTCTGTGCAAAGGGTGAATCTACACATATCTAAGACTGTTGGCATAGATGTGGAAGAGGACTACCTTTTGATTTGGCTACTAATGTGGGCTGCCTCTACGCGTGCTCTCATCCATGTGGTCATGAAACTCGTGATTGTTTGTTTTCATGGGTGTTCAGTAAGAGTTTGTAGCAAATCGCCAATTTGATTGATGTCCATTGCTGATCAACACACTAACATGACACACTATATGCAACCCTAAGAGTTAATCTAGAATGCAAACAAGATATATGAAAATATGCAAACTCCCTAAACTAGAACTAGGCTTTGATACCAAGTTGATGCAAGTACTAAGTTGCGTCGGGGTAGAGATCGTCAAAAAGTGCAATAGTCTTCCACTGGCCATTCAGACAATCGGAGGTGTTTTAATAGAAAAGGAGAGAAACAGGGGGCCATGGGAGAGGGTTCTTGCTAGTCCTGCATGGAGCTTCACCACCCTTCCAGACAAAATCCTTTTGGCTCTATACTTGAGCCATGAAGATTTGTCTTCTCATCTCAAACATGTTTCCTCTATTGTTCTCTGTGTGAACAAGTAAATCTTATTCTGCTAAATGGAAAATGATATCTTGAACCAACTCTCTCTGAAAATGGTGAGGAGAAAAGCATTACAGCTTGGGGTTCAACTTTATCCACACCATATCATCTTCGGTTGGAACTTGGATGTTCACGGAAATTCAATTGAATCGGATTTCGTCCACAGAAGTGATGATCCTCAGAAACGTTGCAGGCCTCGGTGTCCAATCAGTGGTCAAAGAGTTATGGCTGTACGTCATCGGACTCTTTGCGGCAGCGGGCATTTTCATCATCCTCTGTATTCGTTTACTTCTTGGTGGACGAAGGAAGTTTGATATTTGCTACTTGTGGAACAAATCGATCTTCATCTTAAGGTGATCAGGCATCAGTTCAACTATGCCGTTGGGTTAGATCCCGGTCTAATTTTGCCATCATCTTTTTGAGAGCTTCTCTCTGAAAGATGATGGCAAATATTGGGTTAGACAATATTTTTCCTCATCTTTACAAACAACGGAGAGAAACCAAAATAAGAACATCGAAGAGAAAAGACCATTCAATGCTATCATAAGCCTTAGACATATCAATCTTTTAAGACTATATTCATAGAGAAACCAAATAAGGACATTGAAGATAAGGACTATTCAATCCTATCATAAGCCTTCTCTCTGAAAGATGAGGACAAATCGACCTTCATCTTAAGGTGATTAGACATCGGTTCAACTATGTCATTGGGTTAGATCCCGGTCCAATTTTGCCAATCGCAACATTCTTTAGATATGAGTGTAGGTAGGACCAGCGTTTTAAGTAGCCGCTTGTAAGCACTTATAATTTAGAGATTATGAGTTTTGATCAACGAAAAGTAGATAGGACGTTTAGGCAAGGGGGCCCCTTATCGCCGATGTTGTTTAGCATTGTCGGAGAAGCTCTACAAGGTCCGTTAACAAATATGTGCTCGCTTGAACCACTTCTCGGGATTTAAGATGAGGAATGGCCAGTCCATCACCCACCTTTAATACGCAGACGACACTATCATCTTTTGTGCCTCTTCCAATGATGAATCCCAAGCTGCCACCAATATACTAACTATTTACGAAGCGGTGTCTGTGCAAAGGGTGAATCTACACAAATCTAAGACTATTGGCATCAATGCCTAAAGACCATAAATTATTTTTTGATCGAGATTGGTAACCAGGATGGGCAACGATATCCTGGTTCTTAGGGCCGGGGACTGGATCTGTTCTTCGTGTCGCAATGTTAATTTTAAACGAAGATTCATTTGCCATCGCTACGGTTGTACCTCGCCGAGATCGCAAGGAATGCTGGTCAAAAGCGACGAGGAACAGCACTCTAGGGCTGGCTCTATGCATCAGGTAATTTTTAATGGTTCTCAGATGCGGGACTTAGCCCAAGGATGGTCCATCGTGGGTAGCAGATGCCACATCTTTGCGGATTCCAATCTCCGGAAAGAAGGGCCCACCTTGCCTCCTTCACGCCGACGTCATGGGATTTCTTTTGCTGACGCCGCCTTGGGTGGCCCCCGCAAAACGCTTTCCTCGGACAACAGCTCCCCCGAGACAGCCCACGGTGTGACTTGTGGTGTTGGAGATCTGGTGGTCCCTACCTCCACGGAGTCTAGGGCGACTTTTCACCGTCTAGGGTTTACGAGCCCTTTGTTTTCGTCCCTAGCTAAAAACCTTAAAGATTACTGGTTAATCTTGTACACCGTTAAAGACTTCATACTGCCTATTCACATATACTACTGGCTACAGAGCAAATGGAATTTACAAGAGAGACAAGCCATTTCGGCCATCACAAATACTTAGTTTCTCCTATGATGCCCTTCTGCCGAGACGGCCAATGAGATCCTCTCCAAAAAGGCCTTCTCTATTGATGGCAAACCCGTTGAATGCAATAGATGGGATCCGGACGCGAACAAACTTCATCTTCACCGATGGGAGAGTGGAATCTGGATTCACCTATTCAGTCATCCTCTCCACGCCTGGACCCAGGAGGTCCTTCGAGGGATCGGTGAGAAATGTGGTGGGTGCATCCTCATTGATAGAAGCACCGAGGACTTGTGGAAACTCGCTACGCTCGAATCTTGGTGGCTTCAGGCAAATGGGAGGCGATCCCCAGATCTTGTGAGATCTACCTCAACGGACAAAAACTCATGGTCTTCGTAGAAGTGGAGTTGATGGAGAGGGTGATCCTCCCGCGTCAATCTCACCACGTAGCCGAGCAGTCCAGGGTTTCCGATGAAGGCGTATTCACTAGTGCCACGAAAAAACTCACGGCGGAGATCCACCCACTCAGGGACGAGATAAAAGGGGCCATAGGGCTGCCTATTCAAGCCTCGAAGGGGTGCTCGCCCTCGTATTAGCCTCTCCATTGTGGATCGGCCTCATCAACAGGGCTTACCAGACGAAGGAGTGGAACCGAGGGAAGACATGGCCTGCTATCATAGTGATCGATGTCTGATCACCTTAAGATGAAGATCGATTTGTCCTCATCTTTACAAACAACGGAGAGAAACCAAAATAAGAACATCGAAGAAAAAAGACCATTCGATGCTATCATAAGCCTTAGACATATCAATCTTTTAAGGCTATATTCCATAGAGAAACCAAAATAAGGACATCAAAGAGAAAGCCTATTCAATCCTATCATAAGCCTTAGACATCAATCTTTTAAGGCTATATAACCCAAAAGACATCGAAGAGAAAGACCATTCGATCCTATCATAAGCCTTAGGCATAATAACATTATCGAATATATCCCTACCTTTTATAAAGGCTCCTTGCTTCTTAGATATGAGTGTAGGTAGGACCAGCGTTTTAGGTAGCGTTTGAGGTGCCCTAGTGTCATTTTGTCATTGGGTGCCAAGTGGCACCTAATTCGAAGATCAAGTGCCAAGGCAACATGCACAAGGTTCATCAGGTCCATCCCCCCAAAAATAATTAAAAAAAACATCTTATCCACCATCCAAAATATGGTCAAAGTTGAAAATATTCACTATACCAGGCTACGGGGGCGGAGGTCAAAATTTGACCACATTTTTTAAGGCAAAAAAGTCATAAAAAGACTTCTTTTATATCACATGCCATGTGGCACGTGATCTCGACTAGTGTAGCGTTCAAACACTACACTTAAGTATAAAGATCCCTTCACCATATATATATATATATATATATATATATATATATATATATATATATATATATATATAGAGAGAGAGAGAGAGAGAGAGGGGATAGGGATGCTACCTATGAGGACAGCGTTTTGGCGCTAGCTATAAGCTCGTTCGATTCCACGTGGTGCCCAATCCAAAGATCGGATGTGACGGCAACTTGGGAAAGATTGATCAGGTCCCATAAAAAATATTGATTATCTACCGTTGAAAAGGTGGAAAAAAATTAATGCACTTGGATAGGTGGACATTACCCTATCTTTGACCCTTGATTTGAAGGGCATAAAAGTCATAAAAAATATAAAATAATAACAAATGCCATGCCCTATGGATGGAGTCATGGGTCAAAATCTCGTCCGATACCGATACGTATCGTCCAATATGTATCGGTTTTGGACCTCACCGATACGGTACATTCAAGGTACCGTATCGGTGCCTCCCATACAAAAAACCAAAATACCGGACGATACATACCAATGTATCGTCCGGAACCGATACGTATCGTCCGGCACGTATCGGTTTTGGAGTTGGACGATACGTATCAGTTTTCTGGTTTTTTGACCCATGGATGGAGCATCCAAAACGGGTTTTCTTTCGTTGCTCACATGGCATGTGATCTAGCCCACAGGGGTAGCACTTATATATATAGACGCACACACACATGGGGTTGAAAATGAGCAATAGTTTCATAGAGAATGATTAGCTTAACCAACCTATTTTCATTATAGCTGAAAAATGAAATTCTTTCAATAAGAAAAGATACTTAGATAATTAAGATTAGCACACGGAGCAGTGTCATACTCATACCTCCAGATGACTCGTTGGCTTGATCCATAACTGGCCCACCATACAGCACTAGACGGAGAATAGGTCATAACTGATAAACCAAACCCCCTATATAACCCTCGAATACCATCAGATTTAATAATTTTGCGAGCAACATCCAGACCACCATTATAGTTTGCATGACCAGAGTATCCTTGCACCATCAATTTTTGGCTAACCTAAAATGTCATTCTAAGTATAAATAAGCATTCAAAGGACCATTTGGTTGCATATATATATATATATATATATATATATATATATATATATATAATTTCAAGTTAGACACAGATCATATTAAAGCTCACAATAAAATACTCAGCAGATAAAATACTAAATGACTCTTAAGAGAAATGAAAAATCAACAGGTTATTTGAATCGATTCATTTCCAATCCATGTCGAATATCAGAATCATTAAATTAATAGATAACTGATTGCAGTAAGTTTTACAAGCATCTTACAGTAACTATTTTAAGCAATGGTAGGTCATCAATTCAACAAAATTAACCTTAGAAAAAAAAAAAATGGGGCAACAAGATTTGTATTTATTTTAATGGGTAATACTTGATGTATACAGTAATTAAAAAGAAAACTGAAAATAAACCTAGAGGGCTAGTGGAAAAGCCCACTTCACGTAAGAGCCAAAAGGAAATTTCAAAACTATATATGTTTTTTTATCAGTAATGCAGGTATATGATAATTTTTTTTTTTAAAAGGAAAGTACAAAAACAGCCGTAGCGAGAGACCAAGGCCAAGAACAAAAAGAAAAGCAACAAAAAAGAAATAAAAAAACAACCTGATAACACAAACCCTAAAAACCCAGGGGCAGCCCAAAACTAGCAAGAATACCTCAATCAACCCAGGGCTTCATTGAGAAAATCCCACACATCCTGAAGCTCCAACCCAAACCCACCCCCACCCCACCCTATTCCTCACCCCCCCGCCCCACCGCCGGTCATACCATCCTTATACAACAGCACCCAGTCAAGAACCCAGTCCCAAGAACTTCTCACAATCATCGCAGACGGCCTTCTAATCTTACGACAGATCATATCCTTTCTGTCTTGCCAAATGGCCCAAATAACCCCCATCAGCGAAGCTCTCCAGAAAAGCCTCCCTCATACCACACAAATTTTCGACATTTCATATGGTCAGTAACTTAGCACAAGATAGGGAAACACCCACCAAATCCCAAAGCTCTTCAGGACCATAGGCTAAATTCGCTAGCCATGACAAAGAAAATAAACAGATGATCGGCATTCTCCCCTTCCTAAAGACACATCACACAAGAGTTGTGCAAATTCTTCCCTCTTCTAATCAATTGGTCAAATTTCATTATATGATCCCATGCTTGACTCCAAACAAACACACGGACTCTAAGGGAAGCACATAATCACCACTTACACACCCAACCATGTGTAACCAACGGCTGCCTAGTCAAAAAGTGGGCCCATTAACTTTTAAATCCCAGTTTTAAGCCTACTATCCTTGATTAGATTCAGAATAATTGGGTAATTTAGCAAGTTGCCAATTAATCTATGATTTTTGTTCTTTTTTTACCAATTTTCCGAATTTGACTAAGATTAATCATGCATATATGGTAATACGTATTATGTAATTATAGATGTGCCTTTCATTGAGAACTTATAACTTCTTTATTATTTATTAAAAACATTATTTCTAAATTGAAATATATTATATATTTTTTATATTTTCAACTTTTTTCTATTTTCTCCTAAATTTTCTTCAATTGGCCCTTTGCAAATTTTAGTTGTATCGCAACTTTGTGAGTATGCTTGAAATATTTAAAATTATAAAACACAAATTCAAATCAAGGGATGATCAACGAAATATCGGAATTTGAAGTAAAAGCAGCCTTAGCAAAGAGGGAGAAAAGAAAGGAATTATGAATTTAGGACTAGATGGAATGCCTATAAATGTATGGATATTGTTGGGAGAAAATGGACTGAATTCGTTGACTAAATTATTCAATAAGATTCTAAAAGCGAAGAAAATCTATGAGGAATGGAGGAAGAGCATTGTAGTTCCTTTCTGTCAAAACAAAGGGGATATCCAAGATTGTGCCAACTATCAAGGCATTAAGCTAATGAGCCAGACTATAAAACTTTGAGAGAAAATAGTTGAACAACGACTACAACAAGAATCAAATATATTAGAGAACCAATTAGGATTTATGCCAGAACGATCAACAATGAAAGCTATTTTTTTATTAAGGCTAGAGAGAGAAGGAAAACCCAACATATGATCGTTATTGATTTAGAGAAGGCTTATGATAGAGGGCCGAGATAGATTATATGGTGGATGTTGAGGAAGAAATGCATCCCAAATTTATACATTGAGATTATCCAAGATATTTATCACAAGGTAGTAACTAGTGTATTAACGACGTGTGGAGAGATGAGCGAGTTCCCTATCGGAGTTGGGTTGCATCAAGGATATGCCTTGAGCCCTTTTTGTTTGCCTTGGTCATGAATGCGCTAACCATAGATATACAAGAAGAGATCATGTGGTACATGTTATTTGCGAATGACGTAATATTAATTGCCAAGACAAGGAAAGAAATAAATGATAAACTGAAATTGTGGAGAAAAGCTTTGAAGTCGGGGAGTTTGAAAATTAACAGAATAAAAACTTAATGACATGGAATGCAAATAGTACACATGATAGCCTGGAGGTAGATTTAGTCAAATTACTAAATCATTTAGTGCCACATTGCATAGATTTAATTACTTAGCTCCACTCTACAATTAGATGGCGGAATTGAAGAGGGCGTCTCAAATAGAATAAATGCAGAATTGATGAAATAGAAGCAAGCTAGCGGAGTACTGTCCGATCCAAGAGTTTCACTTAGATTGAAGGGATGTTTTTATAAGACGGCGGTTAGACCTGCTATATTATAGGTGCGCAATGGTGGGCTACAAAAAGGCGACAAGAAGATAGAGTACATGTGGCTGAAATGCGTATGTTGAGATGGATGTGTGGAGTAACAAGAAATAACAAAATACAAAATGAGTACGCAAGAGAAAATTTGAGAGTGACTGAGTGACACCTATAAAGAAAAAATTGTGGAGTGTCGCTTAAGGTGGTTTGGATATGTTCATCAGAGGCCAGAAGCAGACCATGCATGAAGGGTTGAGATGCTACAAGCACAAGTACGTAGGAGAGGAGGAAGACCTGTGACGACCTGGATGGAAGCTGTGAGAAGGGATATGAAAGATTTCGAAGTTAAACAAAGCTTAGTGCTAATACGAAATGAGTGGAGAAATAGGATTTGCAAAGCCGACCCTAAATAGATGGTTAAGGCTATGATGATGATGATAATAATAATAAAATACGTATTCAAGATGCAAAACTTTCCATTTATGAAAACCAACATATAATTTCAAGTTTCCCAAGAGGTGCACTTTATTTCAACATTTCACCGCGTCCAAGGTTTAAGAACTCAGTATGGTGAAACGTTGAGAATTTTTTCATTTTTTGAAAAAAAAAAAAAAAAAAAAAAAAAAGAGCAAAACTTCCATAAATATAGATAAGATAAATTTTTGTATGCATAATTAATTCATAATTAATCACGATTCATGAGTGATATATGTGCATATGCAAGCACATAATATGTAATAATTTACAACTACAACTTCACGACTATAGAAACTATTCCTTATCCAACTTATGCTTTTCCAAGATGACAGAAAGCATATTATCTCAATGATAGGAAATGATCCCCAAACACACACCACCAATAATCAAATTACATCAATAGATTTTGCTATATAAGCATATACAAATGAATCTATAGACACTGGACTATAAGCTAGATAGAATTTCTAAACATATAGATACAACTTTACTTTTATCAATCAAAAAGTTATATTTCGCAAATTGTTTGAATTGATTTGCAAATTTCCAATACAAAACTATGATTTTTTTTTTTTCCAAGTATTTTAGGAGTAACTACACATTATAAAAACAAAGAAACAATATGAATGATAGTCTCATGTGACGGGGACGCCGACATCGTAGACATCGGATATGGACCTTTTCGTGTGTACCAACGTCGGAAGAAGCGGAATGGAAATCAAAACTAGGCGAAAGAGGAAATTCTGGAAATGTAGAGCAGGCCCGAGTACCGTAGCCTCAGAGGAGAAACGGACACAAACCGCGAGGAGAACAGTGTCAAATAAGCCCTCGCTCAAGTGAGCACTCGTTCGAGCGGTTAAAATCCTCGCTCGAGCGATATATAGTGATGGAAAATTTTCGTTTTTTACCTTTTCAGTCTTTTATTACTTTAAGACTCTTTTAATTGCGAGTTTTATATCGTTTAGGGTTTTCTTAGCCTATATAAAGGCATTGTAAATACTCTATTAAAGATTGATTATTGATTATTGAATGAAAAGAGCTTTTGCTTGCGTGTGCTTGAGATGAGCCTCTACGAAGAGTGAATCTTCTTCCCGAAAAGGGTTTGGTGCGAAGCCAAGGGTGTGAAGCCTACAAATCTATCTTTTATCCATCTATCTATTTTTATCTTCTCTGCTTGTGTGTTGATCCTTACAATCCTAAATCAGCCATCATCCCATTTAACATCCTAAATCCTAATTTTTCCTACACCGTGAATCGATCTGATTCAACAACCGTAGATCCCAGTAGAGTTATTAAACCTTCCGCATCAAATAATCAGAAGAAACCAGTGATCCCATCATTGAATTAAGAGCGCCCTAATCTGGAAAAACCTAGAGTTCTATCTCTAAGATCGATCTGCTCTGCAATCTAACGGATCTAGCGCCTGAACTGAACCCTGCCTGAATTATGCATGATTCTCCCAAGGAATACTACGAAAACCTAAGGTATTCGTTATATTTTGCAAGTTTTATTGTTTAATTTAATTCCAATTTAATTTCGGCAAAATCAATCATATCATTCACGTAGTTTAGGGTACCGTCCTGCGTCAGTTTTGGTATCAAAGCCCTAGGTTCTAAGTTAGGGCATATTGTGTGACATAGCATTCATTGCACTTTATTTTCATCACATATTATTTCAGTTTTAGCCAAAGTATTCATCTTGCATTCCATTCTAGAGCCCGTCAATTAGTAAACGGTATCACCATGGACATGAGTGGGATTGTCGAAGCTCTTAACGGCATGAGGGCTAATCTAAAATCGATCAATGATCGAATGACTGCCTTAGAGACAACCCAAAGGATTCTCGAAACATCCAATGAGAGGTTGTTAGACCGAGTTAATCGGCTAGACGAGGGTGATGAGTATTTTGAACTACCCCGTGAGCGTAATGGTCCACGTTTTGAACGAAATGGCTACCAACATAATCGGAACCGGAACCGGAACCATAGGTTTAATCATCATAGAGATGACTACGACCTGGTAGGGAAACTCCTCAAAAATGTCCGCGTTAAGTTCCCGACTTTCGATGGAAGACTAGACCCTCAGGTCTTCCTTGATTGGTTATCCAATATGGACCAGCACTTCGAGTGGTTTGGCATGAGCGATGAAAGATGTGTTCGACTTGCTAAAATGAAGCTCATAGGCCAAGCCCAACTCTTTTGGGTCAACGTTGAGCGCATCAGAACGAATGCGGGTTGTACTCCCATTACCCGTTGAGAGGACATGAAGGAGCGACTTACAGAGAAGTACGTTCCTTCTTCATACTATCATCGTCTCCTTGACCAATGGCAAAATCTGCGCCAAGGTAGTATGCCCGAATCGGATTACATTGGCAAATTTGAAGAGTACATGATGAGAGCCAAGGTATCCGAAGACCCTCAAGTCATTCTATCCAGATTTCGTACCGGATTGAGACTTGACTTGCAAAAAGAGTTAGTCTCCCACCCTATTGAGACTCTCGCCGAATGTTACACCGTCGTTCAAGACCTTGAACGATATTTGAAGATGACGGTGACTAGGCGATCTGATTTTCACCCCGGTCAATTCCGTACCGGCGAAGTGAAATCTAGTGCTGGAAACCCGCCTACCAAACCCACGCAACCCACGTCTACCAATGTGAGGTTTGACAAAGGTACGGGTGTAGCCGGAGAATCCTCGAAGAGTGGGTCTCATGTCAAATGCTATAAGTGTCAAGGATTTGGTCACTTTGCTGCCCAATGTCCTACAAGGGACCCACAAAGGAATCTCTTCATCGATGGAGAAGAAGAAAGTGAAGGAGTTTATGAGGAAGAGGTTTTTGAGCCGAATGCCACACCTAGTGACAAGGAAGGTGATGACATGGGTCGGGCTCTAGTTGTGAGGTGTGCCTTTGCACAACCTCAACGGGATTAAAAGGAGGATTGGCGAAGGGAGAATATATTTCACACCTTTGCCACATGTGGGACAAAGAGTTGTAGGGTTATCGTGGATAGCGGAAGCTGCACCAATGTGGTGTCAGAACATACCGTCACCCGCTTAGGGCTTACACCTGAAGCTCACCCGAGACCTTACAAAGTCGCATGGGTTGACTCCTCATCCATTCCCGTATCTCAGAGGTGTCTTGTACCCATACAGTTGGGTTCATACTCTGACACCTTATGCTGCGATGTGGTGCCGATGGATGTGGGCCACATTATATTAGGGAGGTCATGGCTCTATGATTTGAACGTGACCATTTTTGGGCAATCTAACGTTTGTACGTTCAATTACAAGGGCAAGAAAGTCACTCTTAACCCTTTAGCTCCCAAAGCACCACCAGTCAATAGAGTTGAGAAGAAGGGAGGTCAATCCAAGGCCATCAATATTGTGACCCCTTAAGAGTTTGAGAGAGCGTCGAAAGATGAGAGTGTTGTGTATGTCGTTGTTACTGTTGAGAGTACTTCCGAGTCAGTCTGTGAGTACCCTAAGGAGGTAGAGCCCATCCTGAGTGAATTTGCGGATGTCTTCCCCGAAGACTTACCTAATGAGCTCCCTCCCATGCGTGACATTCAACACGCAATTGACTTAGTTCCCGGATCGACATTACCGAACCTTTCCCACTACAGGTTGAATCCGGTTGAGCACACCGAGTTGAGTCGACAAGTCAATGAGCTCCTACAAAAGGGGTTCATACAAGAGAGTCTAAGCCCGTGTGTTATGCCAGCATTACTCACGCCTAAGAAAGATGGTACATGGCGCATGTGTGTGGATAGCAGAGCAATCAATAAGATCACTGTTAAGTATCGGTTTCCCATACCGCGGCTTGATAACATGCTTGACATGATGGTTGGAGCCACTATCTTTTCAAAGATAGACCTTAAAAGTGGCTACCATCATGTTCATATTCACTCTAGCGATGAATAGAAAAACTGCCTTCAAGACCAAAGACGGTCTTTATGAGTGGATGGTCATGCTTTTTGGGCTTTCCAATTCCCTGAGCACATTTATGAGGCTCATGACTCAAGTGTTGAGGCCATTCCTTGGCAAGTTCCTTGTTGTATACTTTGATGACATTCTGATTTACAGTTCAGACAAGGAGCAACATATTATCCACCTGAGGTTGGTTTGCGAAACCTTGAGGGGAGAGAGGCTATACGCGAATCTCAAGAAGTGCACCTTCATGCAGCACTTTGTTGTATTCTTGGGATTCATTGTCTCGGTAGACGGGATGGTTGCAGACCCTACGAAAGTTAAGGCCATTGTGGAGTGGCCCGAACCTCGAAATAATCATGAAGTCCATAGCTTCCACGGTTTGGCCACGTTTTATCGTCGTTTCATCCGGAATTTTAGCACCATCATGGCTCTCATTACCGATTGCATGAGAAAAGGGGAGTTCCTGTGGAGGAAAGCCGCGACGAGGGCTTTTGCCGAGATAAAAGAGAAAATGGTTACTACACCCGTCATGCGCCTACCAGACTTTTCTAAAGTCTTCGAAGTAGCATGTGACCATGGGTTAAAATATCGGGTTACCGATACGTATCGTCCGAGCTCCAAAACGATATGTATCGGACGATACGTATCGGTACCGGTCTGTATCGGACGATACATTCAATGTATCGTTCGAGTTCAATACCGATACGTATCGTCCGATACGTATCGGTATCGGACGATATTTTGATCCATGCATGTGACGCATCGGGTGTAGGCATAGGCAGAGTGTTGAGCCAAGAGGGCCATCCTGTGGCCTATTTTAGTGAGAAACTTAATGAGGCAAAGCAGAAATACTCCACCTATGACAAGGAGTTTTATGCGGTCGTCCGATCTCTGTGGTATTGGAAATATTACCTGAGACCGCAGGAATTTGTGTTGTTTTCTGACCACGAAGCCTTACGTTTCCTTACTTCCCAGAAAAAGTTGAACTCGAGGCACACGAAGTGGGTCGAGTACCTTCAAGGGTTCACATTTGTCTTGAAGCATAAGGCTGGTGCCGAGAATAAGGCTGCTGATGCACTTAATCGTCGAGTGGCGACTTTGCAGTCTATGAGCACCGAGGTCGTCAGATTTGAACAGTTGAGGCAAGATTATCCTGATTGCCCAAATTTCGGGGCAGAATATACTACTTTCCTTGAAAATCCGAACAACATTAACTCCGAGTATACCCTGTTGGATGGGTATTTATTCAAAGGCAATCGTTTGTGCATCCCTCGTACTTCATTGCGTGATTTCCTCATCTGGGAGTTACATGCTGGAGGGATTGCCGTACATTTTGGGCGTGATAAAACCAATGCGCTTGTTGAGGATAGGTTCTATTGGCCTAGCCTTGTGAGAGAAGTCTCTAGGGTCGTGAAACAGTGTCGTACATGCCAAGTTGCGAAGCATATCAAACAAAATACCGGCTTGTACACCTCTTTACCCGTGCCGCACACCCCGTGGCAAGACGTCTCTATGGATTTCGTGTTTGGGCTTCCAAAGACTCAGCGGAAGCACAATTCCATTTTTGTGGTAGTGGACCGCTTTTCCAAAATGGCCTACTTCATACCCTGTTTTAAAACCTCCGATGCGGCTCACATAGCCAAATTATTTTTCGGGGAGGTTGTGCGTCTACATGGTTTACCCCAGACGATTGTGTCGAATCGAGATGTGAGATTTACCGGTTACTTCTGAAAAACTTTATAGCACATGATGGGTACCATGCTCCAATTTTCGTCGGCCTATCATCCTCAAACAAATGGTCAAACGGAGTCCACCAATTGGAGCTTAGGTAATCTTTCCGTTGTCTTGTTGGTGATCACCCTAGGACTTGGGATTCTATTTTGCCTTTAGCCGAGTTTGCATATAACAATTCAGTCAATAGATCCCTAGGTATGAGTCCTTTTGAGGTCGTCCTTGGTCATAGGCCTAGAACACCCATTGATTTAATTCCTATGTCTACATCTCATCGAGTTTTCGAGTCAGCCGATTCATTTGCACAGCATATACATGAATTGCATGCCGAAATTAGAAAAAGAATTAATGCCAGAAATGAACAATACAAAATCTCAGCAGATGCGCACAAGCGTTTCAAGGAATTCCAGGTTGGAGATTACGTCATGGTTCGGGTTAGGCCTGAGAGGTTCCCATTGGGAGCTGCAAAGAAACTTCAAGCCCGTGGCGCTAGGCCTTTTAGAATTGTGGCAAGGAGCGGCCCTAACGCATATGTTCTCGAGCTTCCACCAGATATAGGGGTCAGCTCTACATTCAATATGGAGGACCTAGTTCCTTCTTTAGCCCAAGCCCCACCCCCTCACAACCCCTTCCAAGCAGCCCCGAGCCCGAATACTAGCCCCACCCTACAACCCCTACCTTTCCCTTCCCCACGCAAGCAGCGAAGAGATGAGATCGAAGGGATATTAGATGATTTGACAATATCCACCCATGGGAGGGGAATTCAAAAGTACTTGGTCAAGTGGTTGGGAAAGCAGGACTCCGAGAACTCATGGTTAGCTGAAGACGAAGTGCGACGTTTGGACCCCGACATGCTCGAGCGCTATCACGACGCCGCTTCATCGGTGATGAAGCCTTTTCAGCCCGGAAGAATTGACGGGGACGCCGACATCGTAGACATCGGATATGGACATTTTCGCGTGTACCAACGTCGGAAGAAGCGGAATGGAAATCAAAACTAGGCGAAAGAAGAAATTCTGGAAATGTAGAGGAGGCCCGAGTACCGTAGCCTCAAAGGAGAAACGGACACAAACCGCGAGGAGAACAGTGTCGAGCAAGCCCTCGCTCGAGCAGTTAAAATCCTCGCTCGAGCGACCACTTAAGCTCGCTCGAGCGAGCCCTCGCTCGAGTGATATACAGTGACGGAAAATTTTTGTTTTTTACCTTTTTAGTCTTTTATTATTTTAGGACTCTTTTAATTGCGAGTTTTATATCGTTTAGGTTTTTCTTAGCCTATATAAAGGCATTGTAAACACTCTATTAAGGATTGATTATTGATTATTGAATGAAAAGAGCTTTTGCTTGCTTGTGCTTGAGATGAGCCTCTACGAAGAGTGAATCTTCTTCCCGAGAAGGGTTTGGTGCGAAGCCAGGGGTGTGAAGCCTGCAAATCTATCTTTTATCCATCTATCTATTTTCATCTTCTCTGATTGTGTGTTGATCCTTACAATCCTAAATCAGCCATCATCCCATTTAACATCCTAAATCCTAATTTTCCCTACACCGTGAATCGATCCGATTCAACAACCGCAGATCCTAGCAGAGTTATTAAACCTTCCGCATCAAATAATCAGAAGAAATCAGTGATCCCATCATTGAATTGAGAGCGCCCTAATCTGAAAAAACCTAGAGTCCTATCTCTAGGATCGATCTGCGCTGCAATCTAACAGATCTAGCGCCTGGACTGAACCCTGCCTGAATTATGCGTGATTCTCCCAAGGAATACTACGAAAACCTGAGGTATTCATTATATTTTGCAAGTTTTATTGTTTAATTTAATTCCAATTTAATTTCGGCAAAATCAATCATATCATTCACACAATTTAGGGTACCGTCCTGCGTCATCATGTCTCCTGTGGGCTGGAAGCCTTGGGCTATTTATAACTTGGGCAATCCTCACCTTACAAGCCGGTTTTGTGAGGTTGAGTTAGGCCCATGGAATTCTCCATGGTATCAGAGCAGGTAACCACAAGGATGTAGAGAGACATGTTACATGTGAGGGAGCGTGAGCAATAGTCCCACATCGCCTATGGGCTGGAAGCCTTGGGCTATATATAACCTGGGCAATCCTCACCTTACAAATTGTGAGATTGAGTTAGGCCCATGGAATTCTACATGGTATCAAAGTAGGTACCACAGGGATATAGAGAGACACGTTACACATGAGGGGGGGTGAATGAGATGTCCCACATCGCTTGTGGGCTGGAAGCCTTGGGCTATATATAACCTGGGCAATCCTCACCTTACAAGCCAGTTTTGTGAGGTTGAGTTAGGCCCATGGAATTCTACAAAATGAAGGTATGCACAAAGTTACCATATTTTATCATTTTATATCAAACTTTTGCTAAACAATATCATCAGACGGCATTTCTATGGGAAAAATTTTATACAACATTCAGACCAACCAGACATTATACACATTTTTTTATGGGCGACCTAAGAATTTTACGGGATGGGAAAGAGTGTGTCATCGTAAGTGCTCAACGGCATTCCTCTTCAGACATTGTTAGAGGATTGACGGAGAGCTGGCTCAATGCCTTTTCAGGTCTCAGGCCCCCTAAAAATTGGATAACATCTTGATCATGGGTGGGTAAGGCTAAATTTTCACAACAGTGGCAAAATGAATCAATGACAATCTAGCATTGTTGTCAAAGGCGACCGCATATGCGGTGAAAATCACATATGCCATGATGGCATATACGATTTTAAGGGTATGCGATCGCATTCTGTTCCAACGGTCAGAAATATGACCGTTGGAGCTTGTTTGAAGTTTTTCTTTTTTTTTTTAAGCCTCCCCAAAGCTTATAAATAGGGGGTTCCTCTTCCTAATGCATACCACATCCATCCAAGATATGATTTGTGTCTCTTTGGTCTTTCTTTTTAGTTTTTAGTGTTCTCTTCCTCTCTTTCTCTCTTTTTCTCAAAGCTTTGTTGATAATTCATTTTGCTCTATTTTATGGTTAACTAAGCAAGGAACTTCAATCTTCATTGACATTCCATCATTCATTCATTCTTCAAGCAAAAAGGGAAGAAATCACTTCATGAATCAAGGATTCAAGGAATTCAAGAGTTAGAAATTAATTTATAATTCCTATTAAATTTTGTTTGATTGTTTTTCCTCCTTATTACACCTCATTTTTTTCCTTTTTTTTAGTGTGGTCTCCACCCACTTCTTTAAATTACATTGTCATTATGTCTACATCCTCGAACGACGCTCTTAGGCAGGCAAATTCGAATGATCTGGGTTGGAAATATGGACGTTACAAGGGTGTGACCAAAAAAAATAAAGTTCAATGTACCCTATGCCCCTATGTAAGCATGGGGGAATATCGGTTATCTACTTATCTACTTATCTTATATACTTTTATTCCGTATTCTAGACGCTATAAAATTAATAGAACACAAAAATTAACACAAAATATATATTATACATTTTTGGGAATTTTTTAGGAATTTTTTTAGATTTTTTTGAAAAAAAAAAGTTATGTCATCACGCAATCGCATATGCGATGGCACTATGCCATCGCATAGCACCGCATATGCTGTTTGACAATGTTACAAACTAGTGTGAGCAGAATTTTCTCCAATTTTGACAGTGAGAAGTTCTATGTTATCGCATCTCTTTTGACATTGCCTTGGCATTTAATACTAAAACTGGGCCCCCCTAAGATCAACCACTCAAGGGTTTGGATTAAGGGTGATTCAGACAGTTTCCCCCCTTGGAAGCATACAGCAAAGTTTAACGAAAATTTATATATGGATTTTATCAACAGCTGAAGTCAAACTTCATTGAGATAACTTATGAAAAAGTTCAATGAGAGGAGGAAAACTTACATATGGTTTTTATCAATTTGGAAAGGGCTTTTGTTGAGAGTTATTTTACATATGTATCATGGTTATAGGGGTAACTTGGTCATTTATTAATACAGGGTAATTTGGTCATATATTAAGTTATTGAAGGCATGAATGTAAATATGGCTGTAAAGCCCTCTTAATAAAAAGGATTAGGAGGACGTGTGATAGCATGGGCTTAAGTCCCCACCCAAAACGCGTCGTGACATGTAAGGTCCGCAAACACTTTACAGCCCAGGCTCTAGACATTTCCCTATCCGATGTGGGACTATAACAGAGTCCTCGTTGGATTCTCATTAAATCAGGGTCTACTTTGAATCCTTATTTATTTGCATTGGTTATAGCTTATAGATGAATTGATAACAAAAATATAAAGATGAGATTTCATGATGTATGTTGTTTGCTAATGATGTGGTGATGATTGATCAAGCAAGGAAACATAATTGACAAAGTCCAAACTGTGAAGAAAGGCCTTAGAATAAGGGGGTTTAAAAATTAGTAGGGACAGTGTTATACAGTGGACAATTTTTATAGACAAATTTGCAGGCAGCTTATGTGGCGCGATGTGACTGGCTGCACACATAGTGGGGCCCAAACTCTACAGCCAGTCACGGCATGCCACATAATCCGTCTGCAACATTGTCTATCAAAAAGTGTCCACCGTTTATAATTTTCCAATTACTAGGAAAAAAACCAAACTATGAGTGATAGTAGCAAACATGAGAGCCGGGAGGATGAACTGGTCAAAATAATAAACTATTTAGTACTACAATGTAATAGATTTCGGTATTTAGACTCTACCATACAACCAGACAATGGATTTGAAAAAATCTCAAACAAGATCAATGTGGGGTGGGCAAAATGGACACAAATGAATGCTCTACTGTGTAATTAATGAGCACAACTGTGATTGAAGAGACACTTTCATAAAGAGGAAGTAAGACCTGCATTATTATATAGTGCAAAGTGTTGGGTATGACGAACCAAGGTATCAAACTCCATTTTGGTATCGGGTATCGGTCCGATCTTTGGGATGGTACATCGGCCGCTACCAATACGTATCAGCTGATACCGATACCATTTTTTCAAAAAAAATTAATAATAATGATAACCGGTACTGATATAGATCGAGCGATACCGAGACAGTATCGGCTGATACCAATACGGGATGTCTGATATCGATACAATCTGATACTAGTATCGAGCTGGTACCGAAATCGGTCTCCAACTCATGTACAAAGGACTGAAATGATATGAAGCACAAGGATGGGAAATGGGGAAGATCAATACAGACTTGAGAGATATTGCGAGAAAGGGTATGAAGCATAATGAAGTATTGGAGGGTTTAGCCTTCATGATAAAAGAGTGGAGAAATATGACTCACAAAGCTGCCCCCAAATTGATGGGGTAAGTCAATGATGATTAAGATGATGATGAAAATCTAAACGGGCCTAGATCCTTGTTCATGAGCAGGAAAAAATAAATTGTCTCAATCAACTAAGTGGACCATCCAAACAATATTTTTTTTAATTTTAAAATTTGTTATGCATGTTGTATGTCACCCCCTCATTAAGGACAACAACATCGAGAACAAAATTTTATTGACTTTATGTTGGTTATTTAGATTTGGTAGTTATGCTCTCCTATATGATTGATATCTTGATGGCTATAGTTGATTAGTTATGCTTTGAGATGTTTGCAGTAGAAAATTTGAAATGTTGACCAGTAGACATAGTTGTTCTTATATGCTTATAAGATTGAATGCAATCAAAGTGACAAAATACAGGTACATGTTTAATACGTTGAGAGAGAAACTCGGAAAAATGGAAAAATACGGAGAAAATTTGGGAAAAAATCAAAAGCTATAATAACTATAAAATACGGAAGACTGAAAAAACGGAACAAATCAGGAAAAAATGAGATATATTAAGAAAAGTTTTTTTTTTTTAAAAGTAAAAAGTAAAAAAGCATTTTACAAGCGAAGAAGTGTTTGAGACTCAAAATACGCGTAGTATATGAAAATGTGCATTTTATTAAAAACTACGGGTATTATATGTGTTTAGTATGTTGTGGCAAAAAAATGCATCTTATATGATATTTTTCAAAAAACGCTGTACTTTGTCACAATGAATGCAATATTTGCTAGGTTATTGATTTAAAATGTTGACCAATATTTAATTTTTTACAAATTTCCCAATATAAACTATTGGTGAGCTTTTTTAAGTGGGGCCACACCTCGATGGCCTCGCCTCACCAACCTTTCTTGCTTCCCCTGCCTCTTGTCTTTTAGAATTTATCATTTCCCTTCAACCATACCATAAGACTACAATATGCTATTAAAGAATCGGTACACCATACAACATCATCTTCTAAGCAACGTTCGAAAAAAAATTGCATACATATAGGTATCAATGATACAATGTGAGTTGTTTTTTTTTAATTATGAAAAAAAATATAGAAAAATATTCCTCCTAAAAACAAATATGATACTTTATCTATACTTGCATACATATAATTATGCACTATTATGCATAAGTTAATAATTTAAGAACATAAATGGATAATTTAGTGAATTGAATATGCATACCAATATAAATAAGGTTATATATGTAATTGAGCATGGTGATGAATTGTCATTAATCATGATTTAAGAACGATCAAGTACATCTACAATTAACGAACAAGTACACAATACCTAATTATACAAAATTAGCAATTCCTTATCTGAGCAACCTGAAAATCACTAAATCTATGGAAACAAATGACAGAAACTGAGTGACGATTAATTGAGTGGTGATTCAGTAGAATATATGTTAAGATACATAGAAGGCTACATAAATGGCTCCAAAATGACTATTTTCTGTGTGTAGAAAATATTCATCACAGCTAAGATACAATATGAACAGTGAACATTACTAGATGGTTTCTTGTCTCTATGTCAACAAGTAATAATAAAAAATAAAAACCCACATTATTTTGGTCACAAATGTAAAGCTTTTGAGATTGAAGCAACAAGAAAATTTTGAATTACAAACATAATATACACTTTAAGGCTCAGGTAAGCTGCTAGTAGGGGCCTCAACAGGCCGATTTTTTATCGGGCTTTTGGAGCTAGTCCATACCCAGCCCGATTATTAATCGGGCTGGGCCTATTTTTTTATTTTGGCCTATCTACCTTGGCCCATTTCAGGCTGGGCCATGAGCTGCCTGACAATTGCTATATAATTTATATAGAAATTTATCTCAAATGTCCAGGTTCAGGCCGGACTTAAATAGGCCGATTTTTAATCAAGGTTTTGGAGCTAGACCATACCTGGCACGATTAGTAATCAGGTCGGGCCTATTTTTTATTCAAGTCTACCTACCTCAGTCCATACCCGGCCCATTTCAGGTCGGGTCAAGTTGAGCCCGGCCCGTTGAGACCCCTAGCTGCTAGGATCTCTTGTTTTCTAGTGTGCCAAAGAAATGAGGTATAAGCTATCATTGCTCAAAATCGCAGACGACATGAAAACATATCGAGTAATATGTCTCAGTATCAGAGCCAGTCGAGATAAATGCATCGTCTCGGGTATTGCCTAATACATTTACTTTTATAGTATTTTGTATCGTCGATACCCAAGGATGGAGTTGTAGTTCATGATCTTGTAAAGCCAGTAAACAAGAACACCATAAAGAAAAATCCTCTTACCACGTCAAGCGGAACAAATGCCGCCTGAGAAAGAAGTGATGCCGACATGCCAGCAATACCATTTGCTATAGCGGCTTGTGTTGGCTCCGACAAGTTAAATGGTTCAATCATTTTGAAAGAAGCAATTTTTGTGGTCTCCAAAGAAGTAAGGAAAATAATCCGGGCCGGAATTGCACCAGTGATAACCGTGCCGAACCCTCTATAGAGTCCGGGAACGCCATCCGCTTTTAGTATGCTTCTGACAATTGAGAATGCATTTTTCTCCGCAACATCTTTTGAAGCAACCTGCAGCCGAGTCTTTACGACTGAGATTGGGTACAAACACACAGTAAGACCCGTAAAAAGCCCGGCTCCTACGACGTAGAATTTTGTTTTGTCAAGCCTGCAGGATTGGGTAAAACATGTGAGTGTAAAAAAGTTCAGCTAAATATTATAATGGATAGCCCCTAAGTAACCAACAGTTGACGTCATGACATTGAAATAGTTTAGTTAAATGAATTTGTATATGGTAAACGACCATTCCCTATATGGATTTTTGAGTGGGTCACTGATTTTGGGCACGTGGCACTATTTTCATCAACTGTGCCACGTGATGCAAAGGTCCCAGATGTGAGTATCCAGTGGGTCGAAGATTGTGTTGAAAAATATCCCCATCATGTGATTCAAATGGTCAAATGCCTTTAAAATCAACGGCCAAGCCTGGTATTGGAGATAAACATAGTAACCGTTCATTTTAAAGGTGTCTGGAGACTCTGACCACTTTGTATCACATGACAGAGATGTTTGTCGATACAATCTTCAACGCTTTAGATCTTTAGATCATAGTCTTCGCATCACATGGCACACGTATTTAAAAAGAGATCCATATGTTAGAAGAAGTGACCGATTCATAACCTAAATTGGAAATGGATTGGTCACATCTACCAGCTCTTGTTAAATATGCTAACCGTTTGATAAAAATACATGGGAGCATGCTAAAATTAAATCAACATGTCATTCATAAAAGGAATGGAACAAATTAAATAGTAAACAGTTTTTTCTCTAAATATTTCCATAGAAAACTAATGAAAATATAATAAAAAATATATGAGATCTTTGAAAAGTTCGTGCAATGCACAAATAAACCACAGACTACCTTCTAGACTTTAGTCAATTTGCAATACTCCATGGAAGTTCTATGTAGATACTCCACAAAAGTCTAGATACTCCGCTGTTAAGTGAACCCTAAATCTTTTTCTTTCTGTTTTAAGTAGATAGAACTAGTATTGGTTAAAAATTATTCAAATTGAATCGATCACCATTTTTTGCATGGTGACAAAATAAAGAGTAGAAATCAATAATCCCTCATTGGAGTTTTAATTTTAGCTTGAGCCACAAGTCAATGATATTGATATGACAAGATTATGCACATTGAAACATGTAAAAAAGAATATCAAAATAAAGAAAATCTCTCCACTGCTCTTTTGTGGTCAATGTCATTTGTCTTCAGTACTTTAGAGTGAGCGATGTGGGTTAAATAGAGGTGAAAATTTTCAAAAAACTAAACACAGAAAAAAAAAAAAACAAAAAAAAAGAACCCCATCAATTTAAAACAGCAAGCCATGGAAAATTAACAATGCCACCCATTTCAAATACGAAATTAAGCTTATTGTGAGTAAAAATTAGCAAATAACCAAATGAGTAATCCATCTCTAAAAGCAATTTTGTAAATAACACTTACAACCAAATTCATAACAACCCACCTGAGAAATAGGAATCAATAAAGATTATTATGTCTATATAATTAATTACAGACAAAATAATTATAACAACAACAACAACCATAATAATAATAATGATAATAAAGTTAGTAATCCATCTGAGAAATCCTTAATAACAAATATCCAACTGAGCAATCCTTCTAAAGAACAAATATCTCAAACATTATTACTTAAAAACAGTAATGACTGACATATTCTAAAAGATACATCAAATGTGTGATTACTGCAAGAACAAGAGAACAAAAAAAAAAATTATAAAAAAATATATACAAATACGACACATCAAAATAGCAAATACCCAAATGATAAATCAATGATTAACAGTGAAATAACATGAAATAAAACAAAATGACCTACTTGTCCCAATTTATTTCAGTTTGAGCAAACGCTTGCGGCCGAGAACCAGAAGTTTCCATGGGCATATAACTGGGTCGAGAGATTACAGAATAATGAAAAACAGAAAACCCAAAAATCCCAATCGATTAGAATTTAAAAGCCCTTCTTCTGATCTACAAGAAAATTATTTAAAACTTAAAGATTTCCCATTTCAAATAAGAAAGCACACGTTCAGAAGTCGTGAGCAAAAAGAAATAGAAAATGCGGGCAACCTGCTATTTAAACTAGGGTGTTTGTTGGCACCATGGAAGATGATACTGTTCTTTCGATCCAGACCGTCAAATGAGTCCCTCTGGACGGTTCAGATCGGTATGAGCTGTTTTTTTTATTTTTTACTATCGGCCTACTCCTTTGACTTTGGATCATTTATAACCTCCTACTTGTCAAAATCTTGACGTTTACAAATTTCATGCCTTCATTTAAGTCAATCCATTTAACCTTTGACTTACTAGTGGAAGCAGCCACCAGGCTTCCAAGGAACATAAAATAAGAAATTTAATAGCGTATTTGGTCAAACTTGTGGGAAGTTATTTGTTTTTTTTTTCCCTTCCTTAGAGCATAGTCACAAATTTCTCTAATATTATCCAAAATTTCTACGAAATTCACCGAAACACAGGTTGGATGAAACTATATTTGAAATTTCAATAATTTCTCCGAATTGCCCAAATTTTATTAATGTTAGGCAAATTTTTATAAATTTTGCCCAAATTCATGAAAGGGAGCCATTAATTGTACACGCAATCCATATGATTGCACTGAGTTAAGTGAAATTTGTCTTTTCACATACTTCATGTGATTGCACTTAAAATTTAAAAAAAAATTGCACCGTAATTTTTTTCTTGACTCTCTCTCTCTAGACCATTCTCTCTATCTCTCTAGATTGTTAGTTGCCTTTTACCGGCCGCAAAAACCCGCCGACAAAAATCAAAGATCCGTCTAGGTCAAGGATCAAAATTCCGGCCGAAATGACCAAAATTTAGGTTTTTGAGGGAAAAGCTGAGACGGTGAAGGGATTTAGTTTTATTGCTGTGGGGTTTGGGGTATTTTGTTCTCCCGAGGGATATGCAAAGTTATTTGGAGATTCTTTGGGCGTGGGGGGTTTTCGTTGGTCATCCATGGTGAGAACCACTTGATTTGTGGGGGGCTTTTTCTCTCTCTGTGTTTTGCATTTTCATATTGGCAAAACTTATATAATATATAAGGAGCCATTAATTGCACGTAAAATTAATGGAGCACAAATAAGAGTTTTTTTCTCTTCATCTTTATCGAAATCTGTCGCATAATCATGGTGGAGAAGATTTATTATTTCTCTTCGTCTCCACGCATCTGTAACTCACGTCTCTTGGTCTACTCTTGGACTGCAAGAGGAATTATGCGCTTCGCCTATATGAAAGTGCTGGTTTTAGAAAAAAAAAAATGAATTATGCGCTTCGTGTCTCTTGGTCTCCTCTGTCTCCTTGTCTCTTCTTTTAACTTTTATACTCGGTGCAACCGCTAGAGTAACTTAGGTATTTTAAAAAAGGAATAATTATTAATATTTTGTACTTATTCGATGCAATCACATGAATTTTGTGTGCAATTAATAGCTCCCTTCATAAAATCTTTATCATTTTCGTCATTTTTAAGTAATAAATAATATTTTTATAAATATTAAATATAATTTTTAATATATATTTGTTGTACTTCCCAAAAAATTTCCCACGAGGCCATAATTTTTTAGAGTGAATTGGCTTAAAGAAAAATATGGGAGGTACTTGAGAGTGATATTGTATGAGTCGATTACGATCATAGCTCAAAAAGTCAAATAAACGAAAATGAGTGTGAGATCAATACCTAGAAACTCGAGACCTGACACGGGGAGGTTTGCGCCTGTGTTACAGGCGCCAGAATTGGCATCTATAATGCAGGCGCCAAGAGGCTAGTTGTAAAAAAATGGGTTGTTGCAGTCCCAAACTTGGGGCTGCACCTCATCTTGGCCCAACAAAAAGAAGTTGGGCCATCTCGCGCCTCTCCCGAGGTTGGAGGAGGCCATGATGGTCACCAAGTTAATGTTTGATCAATGGCGCCAAATTTAATTAGGTGTCTACATTACTATCAAGCGAATCTGATTTGCTAGGGGTTGGATGAATTTAAAAAATATTTATTAATTTTGTAATATAAATTTACACTTGTTAACAAACGAAATTCAAATAATTACTTGATTAGCTATAAAATTTAAAATTTATAAAGTTTTACATCAAATCCCCCTCTTTATGCTTTCATAAATTTTTATTTTAAAATAAAAATATTACCGTTAACCAATCAATTTGCTTATCATGCCGAATCGGACCGAACTGATTCGTTATATTCAATTAATGATTCGCTAGGTGAGTGAATGAATTAAGTAACATAGGCTTGGACTAATCCTTACGGGTGCCATCGTCCCCATCATGCCACGAGTATTTTATGATGTACACACCTTCATTGGCACTCGTTTGTCGCAGGTGAGAAGTCATTTTTGTTGGAACTTTTAAAGTTTTTAAAAAACTTGCAAGATGTAGATACTCACATCTTCATAGGGATGCAAGTTCAGTGTACCGAACCCGAATTTTTCGGTGTTCAGTTCGGTACACCCCAAATCGAAACCCATTTGGTTTGGTTCGGTTCAGCTCATTTTTTTTTTTTATCTGAAACTGTAACCGAAACCGATTTGGTTCAGTTTGGTGTAGGTAAAATACCTACTTTTTATTTATTTTTTCGGTTTTCGGTTTGAAGCCACCCAAACCAAAACCAAACTGAATTGGGGTTCGATTCAGTTTGTGTCAGGTCTCGGTGCAGTTAGGTCCGGTTCGGGACCCTCAGTTTTCAGTTCGGTTCGGTGTTCAGTTCAAAACTTGCATCCCTACATCTTCTAAAGTAAGGAATGGGTTTTGGTTTTAGTTTGGGATGTTGGCACAAGACTTGTATCTTTCACCCAAAGGCGCCAATTTTATGGGTTTTTTCCTCACTTTAAAAATCTCTCTTCCTCTCTTTATTTTTTGTCTTTAAAGGTTTTGATCAAAGCGCTCATGCATTATTTTTAAATTCATATTAGCGTGAACGGATTCACCAGATGTATCACAATAGCACACAGCCGTTCGTTGAATCATGAAACCAAGGTATAAAAAATCGACCGATACCAATAAGTATCGGCGATACGTATCGGTATGCCGTATCGGGTTTCAGCCGTTACGTCTCGGTTCTGACAAAGACTTTTACTCTTTATTTTATTTATTTTAAATGGCCGATACGTATCAGTATTGGCCAATACGCATCGACCTTGGGCAAACCGATTCCGATTTTAATATCTTGCATGAAACCAGTTTGCCAACAAAATATTGGTGACCACTTACATTGGTAGAGGCAAATATTAATTTAAAGATTTTTATATCTCAAACTGATTTACTCTATTATTTAGAGTAAACATGTTTATTTTGACAATAGTTTTGGTCTCACGGCCTTAGGGAACATAACTATTGAGACAACCCCTTGGTGGGTAACCTGTGATCCATGAATAGCAGCGTTCTGGCTGCATAAACAATGAGAAATTTAGAAGGATATTTGGTCATTGAAAAAAAAAAAAAAAAATATATATATATATATATATATATATATATATATATATATATATATATATATTTTTTTTATTTATTTATTTAAATACATATGTTTTTATTTTAATGAACAAATATTCCATGTCCAATGGTGCACCTGACCCAACCTAATCAGATGAGCCAATGGTATATGTGTGTGAATAATGGGGGTAGAGTGGAAGCCTATTGGCTATACCATTATAAAATATTTGACTATAATGAAAGATTGGCAATATAGTCCTAATTATGGTATAAAAAATGGCCGATACCGATACGTATCAGGTGTCCTAACTCGGTATCGGTATCGGCCGATACGGGCCCATTTTCAGCTGATATGTATCGGGTATCAGCCGATACAGTATCGGTTTCGGCCGATACCTATAGTTTATTTTTAAAAAATAAAATAAAAAATAGGCCAATATATATTGGTATCGGCCAATTCGTATCGGCCGAGTTATATCGGTCTTCCAAGGACCGACACCAGATACCGAGTCCGATTTTGTTATTTTGGTACTAACTACAATCGATGAAGAGTATTATCCTAAAAAAGTATAGAAATAAAATTGTCATTTAATAAATTTAATAGATTTTAATATTTAATATTATAATAATAATTGTCTAATTTAATAGGCATCTACTTTTAACATAACAGTTACATAAATGAAATGCGATCGAAAGAGAACAAAGGATTTAAGAACTGTGCAAAGATTCAAAGTTTAATTGTCATAAAACTTCGAAGATCAATGAAGCCGGATGATTGAAGTCCGAAGCCTAATGCGTCAAAAGGGATCCGAAATTCGAAGTAAAGAGGAAGACATTTTCTGAAAGGAAAATTATAAATGTAAGACATATTTGTTGAAGATAAAGTGCAGGCGGCTGACATGATGCGACATAATTGATTGCACCGACCTGTATTAATTGAGCTTTATTATACTAGCAGCCAATTACATCGCGTGCTACATCAACCGCTGAATAAAATATGTCCTCCATATAACAAAAGTTAGTGATGGTGGTTTGTTGGGCGGCTCTGTGTGATAAACAATATGGTTACGAGCTACCAAAATATCTTATGACTACACTGTGATAACTTTGTATATGTTTTTGCTCTGTATTGTGAGCATGGTTCAAAATTTCGGCCGATAATTCAAATTATTTGCCAAAATATATCGGTTTTCAGTCCCCATTGGAACCAGAAATTGTATTGAAATTTCGATCAAAATATATACGGTGGGAAATTTTTGGCCGAAATTTCGATTCAAATTTTTGGTTTCAGTTATGCCCAAAAATGAAAACGAAACCACTATTTTGATCCTTGATTGTGAGTATGATCATGGTAGTATTGGGAAAAACTAACGATCTTGGAGGAAATTAGTGATAAGTAATGTATGCGAGCCATTTATGAATAAAAAATCTCACAAACATTCTTTAATACTTTCTTTTTTTTTATAATAAAAAATTCTTTAATATTGTTTCTGGGTAGTAAGGTTGCGTATGACGTAGCTCTCTGCTAGCCTTTGCCATAGTAGAGTTCACCTGCTTTAGCAGGTTCCCATTTTCTTTGCTAACATCTTGCTCCTTGAGAACTCCTTGCATAGTAAGATTTTATGCAAGATTTACTTGTTCAATAGTTCCACCCTCCCCTTTAGTCATTATTTGGCAGAGCAGATTTTATTTGCTCTGATAGGGAGATACAAGAGAGCAAGGAAGTTACTGCTAGAGTAGCTAAAAACTCCTTTGCAAGGAGTTATAAAAGTGAATGGGAACAAACAAAATGAAAGCAGGTGAACTCTGCTCTGGTAGGAGGTAGCAAAGAGCTATGCCATTCGCAGCCTAAATCCTTTCGAGAGGACCCAAAATCATGTCCTTGTGTTTTAATATATTATTATTATTATTATTATTATTAAAGAATTACAATTTCGTGTTTGATGAGAGAGATTATCTACAGTATGTAAAGCATGGTTTGAAATTTCGTGCGAGACGTTTCTCACTTAGGCCTCGGTGAGACAAGATTCAATTGTGATTTGTTCTGAGACGCAATATCAAAAATATTATTTTTATATTATAATTTATATAGGGTGTTAGGCTTATATACTATTGAAAGTATATTGCTCATTCTCTTTGTACACACGACGCTATTTTGTCTTATCGTTTCCTATCTATGTGATGATCTCGTAAATGACTATTGCAGTATGTCCAAATCTATGCACACTAATATTGTTATTATTTTTATTTTTTAATGGCTAATAGTAAAGATCCTTAATTGGACAATATATAATTGATTTATAAATATGATTCTTTAACTGAGATGTGTTCCAATCATGAACGATCACTTGGACTCAAGGTATTAAAATCGGTATCGGGTATCGGTTTGCTCGAGGCAGATACGTATTGGCCATTTTGAAAAAAAAAAAAAAAGAAGTAAAAGTCTCGATTGAAACTGAGACGTATCGGCAATACCGATACGGGTTGAATCAACCTGACTGAAGGTTAGGTTTGATGCTTCATGTCCGACCCAACCAGACAAGTCAAGTTTATGTGCGCAAACTGTTAAAAAGTATATCGACCCCGTTGGCAGGCCTAATTCATGAGTGCTAGGTGAGCCGAAGCAAATGAGCTTATGAGAGTTTTATCTAACAATGTAAGGTAGGTGAGGCCCCATCATTTTAATCAAGGGCACTTACCGTCATTTAAGCAACAAAATGGTGTTAAAATGATCTTAGACCATCAATGGTTTACTATCTGAGTGATCTGTACCGTCAAAGTGATAAATCATAGATTGACATGTAATAGGCCCAAAAATGATGTTTTAAGGAGATTTAAACCATCCGATCTCTGAACTTTAATATCAACCATTATTTTCAGTTTTAATGGCTAATTTTAAAATTTATCAATTGGATGGTTCACATCAAGGTATCAAAAGTGGTATCGGTCTCGATTATTGGTTTGCCCGAGGCCGATGCTAATTGGCCGATACTGATACGTATTAGTTGATACCAATATGTATCGGCCATTTTTTTTTTTAAAGAAACTAAAGGTCTCAGTCGAAACCGAGATGTATCGGTCGAAACCCGATACGTATCGGCCGATACGTATTGGTATCAGCCGATTTTTGATACCTTGGTTCACATCCACCTATAGGCCTCTTTGTTTGGGTTGAGGTATGTTCCAACAATAGATTGCCGTTTGGATAGGGTACCTCTATTAGTGCCCATGTGTGCAACCCCTACAAAATCATTGATTGCTTCGGATCAGATGACTCCGATTTTCCACACAATGGATCTTGTGATCATGTCACACCTAGCAGACGTCAATTTTTGACTCCACATGTCACAGATCCCAAAAAAATGCCCTTGAGTCCTATGACATACGTCACGCTCAATCCAGGGGCATTTTTTGGAGATCTGTGACATGTGAAATAAAAATTGACCATTTGATAGGTGCGACATGATCTCAAGATCCATTGTGTGGAAGATCAAAGTGAAAACAATCTTCATCATTTGATCTGAAGCAATCAATGATTTTGAAGGGGTTGCACACGTGTGCGCTAATAGAGGTACCCTTTTGATAATTTAGATTGATCACAAATGTTCGCTACATGGCTTAATGATATCACACTTCAATGGCGTGAGATTAAAAATCCAATTTTAATGGTATAAGATCATTTAAACACCATTCAAATGTTGGTCAATAGCCAAAAGTGCAGCTAGCTGACGTGGCGTGACATGAGACTTGCATTAGTTGAGCCTCACCAGTACTTGCAGCCAATTGCATCGTGCCACATCAGCCGCTTGTACTTTATCCTACATAAAATATGTCTTCCATGTAACATTGTCCTTCTTCATTATAGTACACCGTAGGGCTGTGCAAAAAATCGACCAAAATTTTGGTTCAGTTTTAGTTTCAAAAAATAGAAACCGATAGTTAGCGGTCCGATTTCGGTTTTAACGTTAAAAAATCGAAACCGAACCGATAAGAAACTGATCGTGGTGTATATATGGATTATAGTATGTCTGTGTTTGACTTTCATGGTGTATGAGGCTTAGAGTAGAAAGCCAACTATTGCTGCTGTTTTAGTTTGTGAATCACCAAAAGTCTTAAAAATAGTTGATTCTTAGGGGTTTGCAAAAACAATTTGTATAAATCGGTTCAGTTTATATAAATTTTGAAAACTCTAAGCCGAAATCGAAAAAATCGGTTCGATTCAATTAAATGCTCCAAATAAAATAAAGTTAAAAAAAATAAAGTTTAGAAATCGAAAATCGATCGAACCAATAACTATCGGTTCGGTTTCGGTTTCATAAAATAGAAACCGATGGTTATCAGTTCGGTTTCGATTTTTCATGAAAACCGATCCAAACTGACCCGATAACACCCCTAGTTCACGGGTATGCGTGGCCATTGTCCTAATCATATAGTCCAAAAGGTTGAACCTTTCTAATCCCTTCCGTCTGATCAAGAGCCCACAAGAGTTGATTTTGGATGATCAAGCTTGAACATGGAGGACGTTGCTCTTGCCATCTAGGATACTACACGTGGCATTTTTATATGTCAATCTGGATAGCCAAGTGGAAGATCATCATGTGGATTGGCGGCAACCAAAATTTGGCATCGGTAAACTACTATGCCCATCCGATCAGCTGTATACCGTCAGATCAGTAGCCTAGAACACCGTGCAAGTAAACAGTTTTCAGATGTCGCTGTCCTCACGCTGTGGCTGGCCGGCTAATATCAGCATTTAGTCCCACTGAACCCTTTGAGAGTAGGGCTGCAACCGAGCCGGGCTGAGCCCCAGCTTGGGTCAGCTCTAGCTCTAGCTTTGCTCAACCTTATACGAGCCATGCTAGAACTTGGCTTTGGGCCCTTCGAGCGTGAAAAGTTTGAGCTTTAGCTTCAATCTATCGAGCTCGAGTCAAGCCGGGCTTCGAGCTAAATAAGTTTTATTATAAATTTTTTTCTTAATGTTATTTTAAACATTATCTTCTCTTTTACCAGATGAAATTTTTAATAAAATTTAATAAAAGAAAGCCTTAATATTTTTAAATCCCTTAATTCTTTCAGATTTATCGGATTGATTGGAGAAAATTAAAATTGTTTAAATTTCATGTGCTAAATAATTATTAAGAGCATATGTGTTAGGTGTAAGTCTTGATTGCATGCGGTTGGTTATTCATTGAGACGAGAAAGAGCTTTAATAGTTGCAGGGAGCATGCATCAATATTTCGGCCGAAATCTGAAAATTTCAACCGAAACATTTCAGGCTTGCCCGAAACAAAATCAAAACCGAAAATTTGGTCCAAATTTGTATGGGGGTCAAAATTTCGGCCGAAATTCATATTATCGGCCAAAATTTTGGCGGGGAGAGAGAGCAAAAAAAAACTTCAATAGACGATCACAAGAATTATATATTTATTACACATTTATCCATCATAAAGCAACCATTAGATAAACCGTATTATAAGGGGACAAAAGTTATCAAAAAAAAAAATTAAAATTATGTATAATATATTGTATTTTATATAAAAGTATTATATACTATTAATTAAGCCGAGTTAGGCCGAGCTGAGCTTTACAAGCTCAGCTCTAGCTCGGCTCTACTTCAACCGAGCTTTAAATAAAAGGCTTGGTTTTGATTCTCGAGCCGAGCTTAAGAGAGCAAAAGCTCTCATTGTCGGGCCGAGCAGAGTTGAGCGGGTGAGCTGGCTCAGCTATGTTGCAGCCCTACTTGAGAGTAGGGCTATCAATGGGCCTAGTTGGGCCGGGCTTTTGCATTTCCCTAGCCCTAGGCGGGCCATAATATGGCCGGCCCTAGCTGGCTTTAACATGGTTGGCCCTAGCTCAAGTCCTAGCAGGGTAAGGCCGGGCTTTTGAATATTACCAAGTGTATTGTTTTTTGGTTCTAATGCAACAAAAAAAGTATATGATATCTATTATTAAATAATTTTAAATAGAAATTATTATATGCAATATCGAAGATACGGTAAAGCCAAGACCAAACTCTTATATATATATATATATATATATATATATATATATATGAAAAGGTGTTCCGACTCCATGGGAGGACGGTCACCGTCCTCCAAGGTTCCAGGTGGTGGTCCATGTAGCATCCAATTTTTTTTTTTAATTCTAAAAAAGCTTTTTAAAAGCATAAGTCAATGTTTGACTAATTTCAACCAAAGAGTATTTTGGGTGCCATGTGTATCTCTACGTGGACCTTAGAGGACGGTGACCGTCCTCTCATGGAGGACGGAACTGGCTCCCATATATATATATAAGTTAATATTTATTATATATTTTTATTTTATAAAATATATCATTTTTTAACCGTTAGATCATTCTTAATAAATAGATTAGATTGTTAATTTGGTAATTTTAAAAATCGAGCTATCTTTCTTTGATATTTCATATTATAATTTATATTAAAATTATTTAATAATAGGTATCATATATATTTTTTATAGCATAAGAACAAAAAAAAAAAAATTCACATGGTAACATTCAAAAGCCCAAAGCTAGGCCCTAACCAGCTAGGGCCAACCATGTTAAAGCCCGCTAGGGCTAGAGCTAGGGCCGGCCATATTATGGCCCGACTAGGGATAGGGCTAGGGAAATGCAAAAGCCTGCCCAAACCGGCCATTGTTGATGCCCTACTCTCAAGTAGTGCAACATAGAGCCCATACCACTCACTTCGACTTTCGAAAATGAGAGCTTTTGCTCTCTTAAGCTCATCCTTTTGACAGTCCTACTTGAGAATGCGTTTTTAGGCTAGGACTGGAGACGGGTCGGTTTGGGCCTTGAGAGTATACGGTTGGGTTTTGGACCGGGTCGTTATCAGCCCAGCCCTACCTGACCCAACCCATTTAACTGGGTGGGATTTTCATCCCGACTCCCCACAACAGGATAAGAATCTGAATCCAAACATGACCCTTTACAAGTTGGCTCCATCGGTTGGCCCGACCCATCTGCACCCCTATGTAGGGCGGGATAGGGGTGCAAAAAGAACCGAAACCCGAAAACTGAGCCTTCTGAACCGAACTGAAACCGACTGAAAGCTGACATTGAATCGAACCGATTTGGCCCGGTTCAATTTCAGTTTTGATGATTGAAACTCAAAAACCAGCCAAGAAGGATGAGAAAACCTATCAAAAACCAAAAAATATGAAAAAAATTGAAAACCGAACCAGCCAAAACCAAAATTGGATCGGTTCGGTTTTGGTTTGAGTGAGTGAAAAGTTCGATTAACCAAAATGTTTCGGTCAGAGCTCCAATTTGCAAAAATCGACTTGAAAAATGAAATTTCAGTTCGGTTAAGAGAATCTGCACCCCTTATAGTTGAACATTTTGTGGTTTCCAACTGGTTGAACATTTTGTGGTTTCCAGCCAGTCACATCAACCTATACAAGAAGAAGTAGTAGTGGTCAAGATTACCTTATATTGAGGGGTTCTAAAAATGATTAAATATATATAAAGTTTAATCAGTTGAACATCATATATCGGTTGACATAATGATTCTATGATGCAAGGTAAAGACTAAAGATTCATCGGTTGCCGTCGGACTGGTCATCATCATAATCATCATCAAAACCTTATCTCATCTTTTGGGGTTCGCTTTGTGAGTCGTTTCTGATTAGGATTACTCGGTATCTTTGTAGTCGTTTACTTCCCTTCTCACAGCTTTTCTTCGAGTCTTATTTATCTTTCTTCCTTCTCTTATTTTACTGTGCTTGAAGTATCTCAACCTCTTGTAGATTTGTGTCGATGGATATGTTCAAACCATCTCACGAGACATTTCCTATCTTTTTTTTATGGTTGTACGCGTCATGATATGTAGTATCCGTAATCACATATAGCCCAGAGTCAAAACTTTTCTCTACTCAATGTGAGACTATTACAACCTCCCACCTTATAGAAGAGCCTTCCTCGGCTCTGATACTATTCTATGACCACCCAAACCCACATGCCACAAGACCCACATGTCACAATATTGTCCGATTATGGGCTTAGGTCTTCGCCCCGATTTTGTTTCTGGTATGAGCTTAAGTCTCCACCCAAAACACGTCATGACATATAGCATCTGCAATCACATATAGCCCAGGGTCAAAACTTTTCTCTATCCAATGTGGGACTATTACAATCTATCATTTTAATTAGGTGTGTTTGCGCTGCATCATAAAAATTACAAACTTTTTTTTTTAATCAGTAATAAAAAAATTTCATTCAACAGAAAAATAAAATAAACAACAAACTTTTCTTAAAACACTTAAGAAATTGCAAATACTGGTACTCTTTATGAAAACTTGAGGCAATTTGGCCTTAGCTGAATAATATGACAAGAGCCAATGAAAAATAAAATAAGTATTTTAAATATTTTTCCTTTAAAAATACAAAAAAAAAGAAAAAAAAGAAGAAGATATATATTATAAAAAAGGGTACATTATTTGCAACAATAGATTATCTCGTTGTAAGTAAGGTTTTTAGTGTGAAAATTGTTGATTGATTTGAATCAAACGATTAAGGTAATTTTGAGATCTTACATAAAGTGCATTTTGAGATCATGAGCATATTAATATATGGTTAGATTTTGATTTCATGGGGCACACCTCCGAAGTAATGTTCTTAAGTCACTTCACTCTTTTTATGCGAAAGATTTAAATAATAGAAGTACACGGAAAAAACGAAGTAAAAGAACAATATTGACTTCAAGACATTAAACAAGACATAGAGTTTACCCCTAAACAAAAATGATTGGAGAAATAAGACTTCTAAAGATGATCCCATATAAATAAGATAAACCAATAAAATAGGATTGGGTACCGTTATTCACGCTTCATGAGACTGCTTTCTCACCCCATTGTTGAAAACCTCATTTTTTTTTTTTTACTTGGGTGAGAAAGCAGTATGGTGGAGTGTGAATAACGACACCCAATAGGATTTTATCATGGGAAATTTACCTGACCGACCCTGCCAGATGTACCTTTTACTACAGAGACCCTATAGTTTCACCTTTACCCAAATCGACCAGCTCTAAGCCTAGCTGACTCTAAGGATAGCAAAAAGTTCAAATTACCCCCTTTCTTTAAGGCACAAAAATATCAGCTTCTTTCTCATTTTAATCTGCTACAGTTTCTAAAAATCAGAGGTGACGAAGGTGACGGCGTCTTCTCCTCAATCCAATCTATTCCGATCTGCTATTTGAATCGACCTAGATACACTTTTGTAAGGCGATATCGCCTCTAAAATAAATAAATAAATAAATAAAATTTTAAACAGTCGATGCCGACTCTTAACACAGTCGATGACGACTCTTAACACAGTCGGTGCCGACTGTTTTAACAGTCGACATCGACTGTTTACACAATCGATGGCGATTGTATAGCAGTCGCCATCGACTGTATAAACAGTCGATGTCGACTGTAAAAAAAAAAAAAAAAAAAAAAAAATTTAAATTTATACAGTCGATGGCGACTGTATACACAGTCGCCATCGATTGTGTAAACAGTCGATGCCGATTGTAAAAAGAATTTTTTATTTTATTTTTATACAATCGATGGCGACTGTATACACAGTCATCGTCGATTGTGTAAACAGTCGATGTCGACTGTAAAAATAAAAAAAAAATATAAAAAAATATATTTTATACAGTCGATGGCGACTGTATACACAGTCGCCATCGATTCTGTGAACAGTTGATATCGATTGTTTTCACAGTCGATGTCGATTGTGATTTTAGCATCGAAAAAAAATAATTTCAAAATAAATACCTTAGAGAGAAGAGAAAAAAATGCAAATATCAAATAGCATAGATCTAGGTGTAGCCTCTTTTTTTTTTTTTTTGGCGGTCTAGATCTAGGTGCATCTTAGAAATAGAGCTTCATGTTGAATCTCTATGCTGAGAAAGATCCTTGGGCAGTTTACAATGAGGAGCAAATTACAATAAGAAAGAAGACGATGCTTTTGTGCGTTAAAGAAAGGAGTAATTTTGACTTTTTACTGTGGCTAGGCTTGGAGCGGGTCGATTTGGGTAAAGGTGAAACTATAGGGTCTCTGCAGTAAAAGGTACATCTGGCAGGGTCAGTCAGGTAAATTTCCCTTTTATCATTAAAAGATATTTCTATACTTGTGGACTAAATAAATGGTGTTAGGACTCCATGTGGACCCCATATTTATAGTAAGTGTGGATTTCATGTCATCTAGCCTCATATCATGCAATGTCATCTAGAAGTCTATAAAAAGAAAACACCTAATATACCTAATTACTCATGAGGTGATTAGATATACCCATAAATTGAGACTTGACATGACTACATGAGTAGTTATCTCCAACCCAAAACATGTGGGTTCCCCCTGTTTACCAATAAAAAAGGTTTGCGCATTAAGCTTATTTGCCAATTTGTGATAGGATACCTTTATTCACACCTATCGAATCTTTGAGGGCACTTTTGCTAAAAATCATTGATTACTTCGAATAAGCTTTTGGAGATCATTTTTCATCCCAATCTTCTACATTGAATCTTGACATTATGTAAGTTTTGGATTCATGTGACACATATCCCAAAAAGTGACCTAAGTGATGTGTGTTATGTGTTTTCATTACCTTCTTTTTAGATATGTGCCATGTGAAGTGAAAAAATGGCCGTATGATGATACACCCAATATCAGAAGATATATTGTGTGAAAGAGGGGAAAAAAACAATTTTCATTGTCTGATTCAAAGCAATTAATGGATTTTGTCGTATGTGCCAGAGACGGATGCAAAGGAGGGTTGACAGGCCCACTACCAAACCAACTTCTTTTGTTTTTCGTGAGATTTAAAATGGGCCCATTGGCCCAACTCCCAGCCCAATTAGTATAGCCCTTCATGGCCTACACTACGCCCTAAATTGAGTGCACTCAACTCAATAGAATTTCAAGCAAACTTAGAGACAAACTAGATTTTCGAATTTGTTAAATAACTCGGGCGAGTTTCAAACTGCTCGATTGAGTTGACTCAAACTACTCATTTAAATTGACAAAAATTATAATTATTTTTCGTTTTACATAGGTAAAATATAAATTTTATCTTAGCCACAAGGCTCAGACATGCATGATCGCGTGCCGACACCGATACCAATCAATGTCCGGACCATAATGAAAAATTTCTCCAAAATTCGTCTAAATTCTCCAGAACAGTGTTACAATGGATATTTCACCGAAATTTGCAAAACTTCTATTATTTTTGTAAAATTTTAACATTTCAGGACTTTTTCGGTAGTTTATATATTGGCCTCCTCCCATTAAAGTTTCTGGCTCTGTCCCTAATATGTGCCCTTAAAAATTCGGTGGGTGCAAATAAAGGTATCTACAAGTACATAGTACATAGCCTTAGACAAATAATTTTAACCATAGGAAATAAAATATAAATCCCCCCTCAAGATTGATTTGAATCGGTTGGTTGCTTGCTTCGTCTTTGACATAAAAAGAAGAGAGATAATTTTAATAGATACACTTATTTTGCCACGCGGCATGCATCTTTCATCCATCCACTTCGTACAAGTTGTTAGACATTATGTGAACTTCAATTAGCCCAAAAGATACGCCCACTAGAGGATCGAAGGTATTACATATCGGTCAAGATGAGACATCTCGAGCGATATGCTCTCATCTCAGGGCTGAGCAAGACGATATTCATATGGACATACCATGTCTCGCCTTGAGATGTTGGAGAGGAACCTTCTTTTTTAAGGATGATTTTGCATAAAATTCTATTTTTTTATGAAGAGAATGAATCTTTTTATCGAAGGATCAGAAAAAAAATTGGTCCGGACCTCAGCAGACTAGTTCACAATTGAAAGTGTACGAATACACGTGGCACTATTTTGATGAGTGTACGAATACCCTTATCATGCTTTGTCCAAATATATCAGAAAAAAATGGGTACGGATCTCAGTTTACTAGTTTACAATTGAAAGTGTACCAATACTCGTTGCACTATTTTGATGAGTATACGAATATCCTTATCATGTTTTGTCCAAATTTGTGTATTTTAATATCTATTATTTGTTCTTATTTTTAAGAGCTAATATTGGAGTTCATTGATCCGACCATTTGCACCTTCTTATCTTTAAGAATCTTAATTTAACTAAGATATATTCCAATGATGAATAACTACTTTGATTGTTTAAATTGAATTAAAATATATACCATGGGACATAACAATGAAGTGTACTTTAATAGTATAGGATCAAACACAAATTTAATGATATAAGATCATTTAAATACTATTTTTGTAACAAGTCTATTGCCGAGATGTGCCGCCGAGACGCGATATGTCTTGCGAATTGGCCTTATTCAATACGTATCAAATTTCCAAGATTTAAAGCCATGCTTTGGATACCTTTTTTTCTCATTGGATTGACTTACTAGCAAGGTATTAAAATCAGTATTGGTCTCGGGTATTGGTTTGCCCAAGGCTGATACGAATCGGCCGATACCAATACGTATCGGTCAATTAAAAAAATAAATAAAAAGTCTCGGTCAAAACCAAGATGTATCAGCCGATTTTTGATACCTTACTTATTAGAATGAGGTGCCTGATCTATGATATTATGTTAAATTTTTTTAGATCCACTCAATTATTAGTCATTATTTATTTTTATTTTTTTTAAAGGAATTATTAGTCATTATTCAATATAGAGTTCTAGCATCAAAGGATCATTTTTCTTGAAAAGTTTGGCATCGAAGAGGTGTAGAGATGTCATCTTAGAAATGATTCATGGTTCATGATGGCCAATTAAAATAAAACAAACAGTAACACTAGAGTATACCCCTCATATACTTTGCACCCTGGCCACCTTGGACAAAAGTAGAAATGGAGGGGTTTTAATGAAATGGGCATTCGATTTTAATTATTGGCTTATATGCCCTACCCAACTACTTTTCCTGCTTTTGTCATCTTAGGAGGTGAGAGATAGCAACTTCTATTTTATATAATCATGATTTTAGGTAGTGGTAGTGGTTTGGAGAGAAGGAGAAAGAAACTTGAAAGGGATGGGTGAGAGAACACTAACAACACTATAAAGGAGAGGAGACCCTACATGAGATGGAGTTAGATGGATAGAGAGGATACCCTACATGAGTCCTTGGTAATAGAGCTCGCCGTATCTTTTACGCCATGCTTCAAAATTTTGGCCGATAATTTAAAATTTATAGGTTTCCATCTACACCAAAACAAAATTAAGGTCCGAAATTTTGGTCAAAATAATGATCGGAAGGGGAATTTTCGACCAAAATTTTAAATTTTGATTAAAATTTTAATTTCGGTCATGCCTAAACTGAAAACGAAACCGATATTTTGATCATTGTTTTAATTACGCTGTGTTTCATCACGTGGAAGTTGCAAATCCACTATAGAATTGAATTGCAACTTCTAAATTTGTTGTTTGATAGCATTTGAAAGAGGTGGAGTTGAAATGACGTACGGCCCACCGATAGAATTCAGTTGTAATGAAATTTTGTATCTACAATCTCACAATTTAGAGGCCTCACAATGGACTAAATTTTTAAATCAAGTCAAGCGACATCAATTTACTCATCAAGTCAGGTTCGCCTTAAAGAACCTGACCTGAATCCGGTCAATGGGCTAGGTCATCCCATGACCCAACTCTATTAAAATAGGTCAAGTAATAAGGCCCATTGGGTCGGGTCAGCCCATGAATAAACCTACCCACCTAAAATTTTAAATCCGATCAGGTAATATGAGTTACCCATTGGATCATCGGACCTTGGAGCACCTGATAAAATATATTAGTTGGCCAAAAATACCCATTTCCAGCTCCATTGGAAGATATTTCCCAAACAAACTAATCAAACGGAATTACAATTCTATGGAAATCATTTTCTAGACAACATAATCAAGCCAGAGAAGTTCCATTTCAAGAGGAAGTCAATTCTCATAAAAGTAACATGAAACTACTAATTCGCTTCCAGGTTCAAAATGAAAGTTATCAAACACATCCTTAGGCTTTTTTGGATAAAAGTCTGGAAAATAGAGGACTTGGATTTATGAAATTAAAGTTATCAAACACATTCTTGGGTTCTTTGGATAAAAATTTGGAAAGTAGAGGATTTGAATTTATGAATCTCATAAATTCCCATAGATTCCAACCAAGGTATCAAAAATCGATCGATACCGATAAGTATCGGCGATACGTATCGATTTCTCAGCAAACCGATACATATCAGCCCGATATGTATCGGAATCCCAACACGGGTATTAGATACCGTATTAGTTGATACGGGATATGTATCGGGTATCAGTTAATGCGTCTCGGTTTCGCTGAGACGTAGATTTTCTTTTTTTTTTTTTAAATAGGCCGATATGTATTGGTATCGGCTGAGTCATATCTGCCTCCGCAAGTCGATACCCGAGACCGATACCAATTTTGATACCTTGATTGCAACTTGTAGGAACCCACAAGATTCCTTAGTGTCTATTCTGCGAATAGTATGCAAGAGTCTCATTGATTCGCAACCATACATGTTTAATAAAACCTTTCAACATGTTTTTTATTGGGCTTTTTACAAAACAACGCCTTATACCGTTTTTTATCACAAAATATCAAACACTGCTTTTTCTTCTGAAACAGCATCCCCACATACATGAAACGGACAACCATACATATCAACCCACGGAGGGCACTGATCAATTTTAATGAATAATTATAATGTTTGCCTTGCCAAAAAATTCCTATTTATTTATGTAAAGATAATTAAAAAAGAAAAGAAAAAAATGATAAGATAATAAAATACATATTTAGCATATTATCGAATCTAGTATTTATTATGTAAAGCGGTAATGGGGAATTGAAATGGAGGTCATTTTCTTATTTCACATGATACATACTCAAAAAAGTGACCTTAAAATCAATTTTGAGCTTCTACGTGATGCTAAGGTCACTTTTTTGAGATGTGTGCCACATTAAATAAAACACTAACCGTCTGATGGTACACCCATGATCTCAAGATCCATCATATGAAAGATTGGGAGGATAAACAATCTCCATCATCAAATTCAACGTAGTCAATGTGTTTCAGCATGAGTGAACTCAAAGATTCCATGAGTGGATTTAAAGGTACTCTTTTCAAATATATGATAATATCAAATATTTTTTAAAGGATCAATTTTCTAGAAATAAGCTCACTTAGTACGAAATTATTTTATAATATTATTTTCTAATCGTAATCGTAGTGACAAATTTTGCCGAAATTTGGCGAAATTCTCCGAAATGGAGGTCAAACGGAAATTTTTGTTCTTTTCGGTAATTTCGGTATTTTCCAGTGAAATTTCAGTATTTTTTTTATGCTTTTTTTTTTTAAAATATGTTAGTAATTTAGTATATATTGTAGTAATTTTTGAAAAAAATATTAAATATAGTTTTTATATATTTTTAATCCCTGAAATTTTCCTGAATTTTTTCCGAAATGTATCAAAATTAATCCGAAATGTACTGAAAAGGACCCCTCACCGAAAAATTACCGAAAACGAAATTTGTCACTATGATTGTAATCTATTTAAAATATATCTTCTAATCCTTTTCTTTTTTTTTTTCAAAATTGATTTTTTTTAAAAATAATTTCAGTAAATCTATATTTTTAATTATTTTTCGGGAAACATTTGTAGTTTTTTATTTGGGGATAAATATTTGAGCCTCTTTTTTTTCTTAAAAAAAAACAACATAGGTAGGGATTTACAAACCAATATCAAAGTATCGACTGAGTCCTAGATGAATAAATATTGGATTATTAAAGTACTTTTCTCATTTTTAAAATATTAAAAATTATATAAATAATTTTAAAAATAAAAAAATTTGTACAAAGGATATTTTCGTATTATATCTAGTTCATATAAAATATATGTCAGTCGATATGACTCGACTCGATATTAGCTGATATGATCCAATACGAGCTGATATTAACATATATTTGACCCTATATTGAATCAGGGTTTATAGAGGATCATATATTTAAATCATGGCCATGCTTTATACTTTAATATTTTTCAAAAAGAAAATAAAAAAAATCTCTACCCTCGGATTAGGGATGCAAGTTTTGAACCGAACACCGAAACTAAACCGAAAAGCGAGGGTCCTGAACCGCACCGAAACCCAACACAAACCGAACCGAACTCCAAGTTGGTTCGGTTTCGGTTTGGGTGGCTTGAAACCGAACACTGAGGTGGTAGATAGAGTAAACCGAAAAAAATCCGAAAAAAAATACTCTAAAAAAATAAAAAAGTAGTTATATTACCTACACCGAACCGAACTGAATCGGTTTCAGAAAAAGAAAATTGAACCGAACAAAACCAAATGGGTTTTGGTTTGGTTTCGATTTGGGATGTACCAAATCGAAGACTGAAAAATTCGGATTCAGTTGAGTACACCCAACTTGCATCCCTACCTCGGATTAAAGCCTTTTTAGCTTAGAAGAAATGGATAGTGGCGTCTTTTATCCGTCCATAAGGTGGGCCCTTGCTCCAATAATTGCATAATAAGCATTAGTTTTTGAGGGTGTCTCCTATCACTTCCTTTAAAGATATTGTGTCTCATTAGGGGTGTAAGTTTAAACCGAAACCTGGAAATTTGACGGACCGAAGCGGCCCGAACCTGACTAAAATCGATTGAAAACCGAACCGACCCGATTCGATTTTATTACTTGAAAACCAAAAATCGGCTGGATAGGGTGAGAAAACCAAAAAAAAATAAAAAATACAACAAATATGAAGGAAATCGAAAACCGAACATATCAAAACCAAAATCAGATCGGTTCCGTTTCAGTTTGAGGCTTGAAAATATCGGTTAACCAAAATTGAAAAAGGTTCGGTTGGGCTCGGTTTTGGCAAAACCGAACTGAAAACCGATTTTTTGGTTTCGGTTCAGTTCTGTTAAGTTCAGTTCTGTTAACCTAAGCTGCACTCTTATATGTCATGATCAATTGACCATCCACCTTACACTTTAATTTCAACCAATTTTCAGATTTTAGAATATTTAGATCGGACGGTTCAAATCTTCTAATGAGCGTACTTGGGGCACATTATAGAACAAGGTTGGAACTACATATGAATTTGCCATGTTTAAAGTCACACGCCAACTTGGCTTTAAGTCGACGGCCATGCATTATCCATACAAGCATAGTTATCAAGTTGTCGGAATTCCGCTAAAAAATGGAAAAAATGTGAAGAAATTGGTAAAAGTCGGGAAGCATTTAGGAAAACATAATGAAAATATTAAAATCATTAAAACATAAATATTATTTTGACAAAATTGAAGAAAACTTCACTTAAAAATTGTAAAAAAATACATTTAAAAAAGGGCACTTTAGAAAAACAATCTTAAAAAATAAATGTTTTAACAAAAAATTTCAGAACTTAAACGTTTTAAAAAAACAATGCTTTCACAATTTTTTGAAGTTCTGTGTTCTGTGAAAACATTATTTTTTTAATAAGGATTTGAGATCTCATAGATATCTAAACTTCAAAAAATTGTGAAAGCATTATTTTTTTAAAACGTTTAAGTTCTAAACTTTTTTGTTAAAAAGTTTGTTTTTTAAGGTTGTTTTCTTAATTTTTCCCTTAAAAAATATGAATATTTTTGAAAAATATATATTTTTTAAACGTATTTCCAACCTTTATAAAAAGGCATTTTTGAAACGAGTTTTCTTCATAAAATCAGAGATTTTGGTAACTATGCATATAGGAGACCGTGACTGATTAGTCTCGTTCGATACGGCAAAGGATCGGTCTCGAGGTCTCATATGAGCTCGTAAGAGACTGACATATCTCCTATAAGCTTGTGACTGATCAGTCAGTCACGATCTCATAGAAGACACGATTGACCGAGGTCTCATACGAGACCTGTTTGATCTCACTTAAAAACGAATACACCCATGCTTCTAGTTATAGAGTATTTTCACTCATTAAAAGTGAAATATATATATATATATATATATATATATGTTATTTTTTAAAAAAAGTTATGGGTTCCAACCCTCATTAGGTAAGCCTCGCTAAGCAAATATATATGAAAGTTGGGACCTACTCAAGTAAATTATTCTTTTAAACAAATCTAGACGCCCATCCAAAAATATATACATTACTTCAATATGAACCATATTCTAAATATGGATAACTGTTTATATTAAAGTGCATAGATTGAATGATTCAAAAATTTTGATTGATGTGTTTTTTTGTTTAAGTTGAGCCACGTTTGTATGATGTTTAGCTCCAAAAGTGAGATGGTGAGCATGGTTCAAAATTTCGGCCGAAATGTTATGTTTCAGTCCCCACCAAAACTGAAACCGAAACGAAAACTCTAAATTTCGGCATTGTGGGAAGATTTTGGCTGAAAATTTTCGGTCACCATGTCGGGTTTTAGCAATAATTTGTAAACGTTCAAATTCAGAAAATATTCAGAGAAAGTAAATAAATAAATAAAATAAGATTAAAAAGTGTAACAAATTTAACAAATATTAAAGGGTATGGCTATTCTCACCCGTTTATTGATAAGCATCACATAGTTTTACTACGAACAAAAATCATTGATTGATTTGAATTAGACGATGAAAACTCTTTTCTATTCCAATCTTTGTCACGATAGATCTTAAGATCATGGCGCGCCTATCGAATGGCCAGATATTGATTCCAATAACATACATCTCCAAAAGTGACCTAGATCAAAGGCAAAGGAGTTGACCTTCACTTTTAGGAAAGTGTGCCATATGGAATCAACATCTGATAGGCGCGCTATGATCTTAAGATCTCTTGTGAGGAAGATTGGAACAAAAATTAATCTCCATCACATGATTCAAATCAGTCAATGATTTTCGTCTGTAATAAAATTGTGTGGTACTTACTAATAAATGAGTGAGAATGGCTGTACCCAATTTTAAAACTCATGATTTGTTAAAAAAAAATTGTGAATTATTCGTAAATTATTTGTGAACTTTGCAAAAATTTTAAAAATATACGAATTTATTAAATTCGTGAATAATTCATATTCGTAAATTATTTGAATTTTTAAAAAAAATTCGAAGGATTTAGTGCCTATGAAAAGAAGCTGTTACCCTACCCCACCTATAAAACAGTCAATAATAGAGGCAGAGTATAGAGAATAGAGATAATGAATGAGACATCCTTATGTGACTTACACAATACAAACAAATTTTAAATTCTGTATGAGGAAAAAAATGGAGAAATTGTGAGGTGTCATTAAGAACCATCGAGGACGATACTGCAACCATTTTTTAACAAGAATCTCTGTATGGGTTGGGTCTACCCGATGCCCGATCTGTCTGACATGAAATTTTCACTAGGTCAGGAACATAAACTTGATCCGTCAGGTCTGATTAAGAACCGAATCCGATATTCTACATATAAAATTATAAAAAATAAGGGGTTTTTTCTTGGGTCGGATTAAGTTTTCGGGTTGGGTGTCGGGTCGGGTCGGATGTTTTTGTTACCTTGCGTGCTACAATTGACCTGCTAGGTGGATTACTTATATTGATGAAAGATGTGTGCCACATGGTGTCTAATTGTGAGATCATGGCCCAATAAGTTTAATTGCAATCAGCTAAGTTGATCGCTAAAAAACAAGGGAAAATTTTTAAATCCTCCTTATATTTTTTAAATATATAATAAACCAATATTGTAACATCCTAAATTTTTTTACTATGAACAGTGTACCTCGGTGTGCGTGCCCAATTGGTCACGTGCCCGATTTTTGTGAAATCACTTACAAGAGTTAAATTAGGTTTGGTCTTAAGTGGAAAATGACCGATTTGGACTAGATGTTAAATGTTAGATGATTTCATAAACACTATGTGTTGGTGCTTTAGCTCAACACCAAATTCAATGGGTAGATGTTTTGAGTGTGTAGGCCCCATACCGAATCAAAGATCATTTTTATGATGTAATACCTGAGTTAGGTATATCGATTTTACATGGGAATTAGTCCTTGGGATGAGAGCTAATATACCTAAAGTGGTGCGTATGTGTTTTGTATAGGAACTAGTCCCATTGAATTAAAGAAAAGCAAATAGCTTCCTTTGGAAGCTAACACCCGATTTGCACTATTTTGGGAGTTTTAGGCTTTAGAGAGAGAAAAAGGGAAGAGAGAAAGAGGAAGAAGGAGGAAAGCTTGTGGATTTGTGTACTCCGGGCATTTTATTTACATGAAGAAGGTTTGTGAGATCGTGTAAGGGGAAGATCGTCGTCGATTTCGACGTTTGGTTATGTTTTTGTGAGATTTGGAGCCGTTTGAGGTTTTGAAACCCTCTTATTGCGAAGAGATCGTGGGTTTTGATCCGTAAATTGTAGCGTGAGTTTGGGTGAAGTGTGTGGGGAAGAATTGTCGTTGATTTCGTGGGCTTGGTTGTGATCGTGGAGCACAGAAATGATCGAGGTGGGTTTGGAAACCTTTTTTGTTTAACAAAGAAAACGATCTGATCTAAGAGTAGATCGCCGATTTAAAGACGTAAATAACGCAATTCTTTCATGTATTTAATTAAATATAGGTTGCTTAGATGTGTGCAAAAGATTAGAATCAAAATGATTGAATTTTGATGTAAAAAAAATGGGTTTCAAGGTTCGAACCCGAGAAGTGCTCAGAAACTGCCAAAATCGATTAATCGATTTTTGACAAAAGAGAAATTCAAGAGGAACTTCATGAAATCGATTAATCGAAGAAAATTTCGATTAATCGATTTTGCCTGGGCTTACTGATATTACTAGAGTATTTTGGCCATAACTTTTTGTACCAAACTCTGATTGATGTGATTCTTATTGCGTTGGAAAGAGGACAGCAAGTCCTACAACTTTCGTGAATTGACCAACTTATGAATCAATCGTTTTAAAAGTCAAAAGTTAGTAATAATCTGGGTCAAATGCTGATTTTTGAGAAACGAAACCGATTAATCGAATTAAATTCGATAGATCGATTTGGAATCGATTAATCGAATGGGTATTTCCAGTGGCTAAAAAAAAGGTACAGTTTGGGAAAATTGATTAATCGATTTTTAAATCGAGTGATCGATTTTGGAATTTCGATTAATCGATATAGGGATCGATTAATCGATTTTGACTGTGCTCGCCAGTACTGCTTTGGTATTTTGACCATAGCTTTTTTCTCCGACCTCTGATTAATACAATTCTTAAGGAGTTGGAAAGATAACAATGAGATCTACAACTTTTGTGTTTTGACCAACTTATGAATCTAAATTTTTAAAGGTCAAAATTTAGGGAGAATGTTACATCAAATTCTAAGTTGGCACAAACTTGCCCGTTCCGACTCGGTTTTGAGAAAATACTTAAATAGGTCTAAGTTATTAGTGATTGGAGTTAGTCCTTGATGCATCATTGTGTGCTTGTGATGTATATTAAGGGTGGAAGGCCATCGATAGGACCTTGCTTGCTTCGAGATTAAGGTAGGGGAACTTCAACACAAACTTGCATATTTAACTTTGCTTCATAGTTTCTTTGAGCTATTTATATGAAAAAATGATAAGTTTCTTTGATGTGTTTAGATGAAAAATGATAAGTTTTCTTGATGTATTTTGATGTAAGTTTGATAGTAATTTGAACTATAACTTGAACTCTTTGCAAAATATAACTTTGAAATCCTTGAGTCGAAAATGGTGAATTCTGAACTGTGAACTTAACCTAGAATTTCTACTATGGTATTCGATTTTAAACTTGATTTTTAAATGGTGAGTTTTAAAACCTTTGAACCAGGAATGTGAGCTTTGGATCGTGATTTAAAAATCTAAACTAGAATGTGAACTCAGAATCGTTGAGTCTTGGAGATTTGTGAGAAGGTACACCCTTGGACCACTGTGGAGGGATTTATGTACACCCTTGGACCGCTGTGGCGGGATTTATGTACGCCCTTGGACCGTTTTTACGAGATTTTACGTATACCCTTGGATTTGTTGTGCTCATGTACGCCCTTGGACCGTTTTTACGGGATTATCCGTACACCCTTGGACTTGTTGTGCTTATGTACGCCCTTGAACCGTTTTTACGGGATTTTACGTACACCTTTGGATTTGTTGTGCTCATGTACGCCCTTGGACCGCTTTCGCGGGATTTTACGTACTCCTTTGGACACTGTTGTGAGTCATGTACGCCCTTGGACCGTCTTTACGGGATTTACGTACACCCTTGGATTTCGATGTAGTCATGTACGCCCTTGGACCGCTTTTTTGCATTTTACGCATTTCTTCTTCGGATTATACTTCGTGAATCAAACCATAAGTCGTGAGATTAAAGTGGACCGCTATGAGCGGATATTGTGTATGTGGACCGCTATAGGCGGATTATATGTATGGGGGCCGCTGTGGGCGGATTATGCTTGTCGTGGACCGCTATGGGCGGATTACAAGTACCATGTGGGCCGCCGAGGTGGATTTAAAATTAATTTTGAAAGATAAATAAATATTTTAAAATCACTTTTGTGTGTAAAAAAGAAATCAGTTTTGTATGATAAGGAAATCAACTTTTAAATCAGTTTTATATGAAAAAGGAAATCAGTTTTGAAATCAGTCATGTGATAAGGAAATAGTATTTGAAATCAGTCTTTGTTGATAAGAAAAAATACCTTTGAAATGAGTTTCAGTTTTAAATAAGAAAAGGTTTGATTATGACATTGAATCTATGTTTCCTTATGAAGATGTGAATGAGTATTGAATTTTCCTCTACTGAGTTAGGATGTAGCTCACCCTTTCGACTATACGTCACAAGTATAACTTCTATGTGGACACCAGACTTGCAGATTGAGGAATTGAGGAGAGCTATGATGTTCGGGGTCGTAGATTGAGTATTTTGTGGAGATTGGTGAGTTCAGACTTGACACCCTTTGAATACGTATATAATTTTGTACACCACTGTTTGGTGATGTTGGTACATCACTGGTGGTCGTTGTTAGTTATTGTAATATTAGATGTTAAAATTAGAGATTTATTTATGCCATATGTATCATCTGCTTTGATTTCTAATGTATGTGGATGTACCAAACATTATGTATAGATTGTGATTTATGATCTGACGGTCCGAGTTTTCCATTAGTGTTAGAAGAAAAAAAAAAAAAAAAAAAAAAAGTCTCAAAATTCAGGTTGGAAAAATCCGGGCTGTCACAAATGTACTTAAAACCTAGTTATCTAAATGCCCGCTCAACAATAAATATTTCACCTTAATATTTAAATGCATTTTTTACTAATTTTTCTTGAGATTAAAAAATATTTATTTATATATATAATTTATTATTTTTCTTAGTTTATCAATTTTTTTTTTCACTGAATTTGGATATTTTTTGCATTAATTTTTTAAATTTTTTTTACTTTTTTAATGTAATTTTTACTAGCCTATTGGCTTAGCTGACCAATCCATTTGCTAACATCTTCCCCTTTTAAGGGTAATTTTGGTATCAAGGTGGATATTTATGATTGAGGGCATTAGGGACCAAGTTTTTCGACTTTTTAAAAAAGTAGCAAATTATTCACGATTTTTTTAAAAAAGGATAAAATTATAATTCTTCGCGACATTTTCAAAAACTTATCAATTTTGAGAATTCATGAATTTCAAGAATTATTTGCGAAATTCCTGAAATTTTATAAAAAATTTCCTCAATTTTTTCAATTTATATATTCTCACAAATTTTCTTTTTTCTTTTCCCAAATCTTTGGCTGTTTTTCCCGAATTTTGACGGAAATTTTCAAACTTTTTCCAAGCTGATTTATTCCCAAATCCCAACTTGGTAATCACAATGATTGAGGGGCATTTAGATAACTAAGTTTTGAAGTATAAGAGTTTATTAGATATTTACAAAACTATGAGGAATGGATTTTTTTTTTTTTTTTGGGGGGGAGGGTGGTGGGCGATACGAAAAAATTAGGTTGGTCAAATGTAATGATCTGAACCTACATATACCAACGTTATTGTCCGGTTATGGGCTTAGCTCTACCTGCCCTGATTTTGTTCCTAACATAGATGCTAAGTATCGCCGTCCTTACCCAAAATGCATTGTTACATGTAAAAGCAGGTCACACCTCATAGCCCAAGCTTAAGACAAGTCTCTATCCGATGTGTGACTCTATATCACAGTCCCCCCACCCAAATCTTATAGGAGAGCCTTACTCGGCACTGATACTATTATATGACAACTTGAACCCATATGCCAACGATATTGTCCTATTCTGAGCTTAGGACCCCGCCTTGATTTTGTTCCTGCCATAAGCATTACGTTTCACCGTCCCTACCCAACCTCATAGTCCAAGCTCACAAGTCTCTATCCGATGTGGGGGTATCACAATGTTCTGTGACAACTTGGACCCACATGTCAACTATATTGTTTGGTTCTGGGCTTAGGTTCCCGCCCCGATTTTGTTCCTGGCATTGATGTTACATTTTGTCGTCTCCACCAGATACGCACCGTTACATAGAAGGGTCGGTCGTACCTTGTAGCCCAGACTCAGGACAAGTCTTTATCTGATGTGGGACTGTCATACTGAAACCTGGCCTGAACCCAAGCCTAAATAAATTAAGAGAAAGGTCAAGCTCGCTCGCGTCCGGCCAAGCCTAAACTGAGTTCGGATCGGGGTTTGGGTTTAAATAAAAAGCCTGAGCGCGAAATGACTCGACTCAAATTTAAAGTGGGTATATATATATATATATATATATATATATATATATATATATATATATATATATATATATATATATATATATATAAAATGGTAAATAAAATAAAATATTAATTTTAGAGTATCCCTAAATTAGGATACCAAATCGGTATCCCTTATCCACTTAGATCTAGGCATCGTTCGAGAGCCAAGAAAGTGCCAGTTTCAGAGTCTTTTCTGTATAAAATGTCATTTACTGGCACTTTTTGAGGTTTTCTTGCATTCCAGAGTTTTTATTGGGCTGCGTGTTTTCATTGCATTTTCCTAAGAAATGGACGTTTTTTTTTTTGAAGGATTTTGCTCAAGAAAGCTTAGCTTCTAAACTTGAGTTACTATAGTACACGTAAGGAGTATCATTGAATCCTTTCTTCTCCAGCCACCGTTCTAATTAACTGTCATTTAAATGTACAGTTAACTATCATTTAAACACAACTTTTAAATGTAGGAGTTGACGGTTGAAATAATGAGTAAATCTGACATTTACTTCATACACCCAGCAATGACATTTATAAGTGCCATTGATAAGTCTCCATTGTAGCCACCTTGAAGCCGATGAGAGACTTTTCAAACAATGGCAGATAGATAACGTAGTAACAACTGCATAAAAGAACCCCACGTTTGAAGTGATTTTCTCATAATCTGTCCGACAGAAGTCTTTAACACATTGCTGATTGGATGTCTATAAATTTTGACGATCATCCGATCAATATAACCACTTAGACGAAGCTCATAAATATGAGCAGCTATAGTGTGCAGAAGAACACAATGCACTTTCTGACATTTTCTTGAGAAAGTGTAGAACACAAGAAAAGATAAAAATGAGAGGAAAATGAGTTTTTGAGTAACTCAAAAACATTCTCAAGAAAAGTCACTTTCCTCAGAAAGCTAGTTTTTGGGCAGAAATTGAGGTAGTGATTTTCTGAGCTTTCTCAGGGAAAGCTCAAAAACTGCCGAACGAGCCCTTAGGATACCTGGGGGGTGTGATATTCTCTTCGGAATGATTTTGGGTCTAATGTTTAGGGCGGAAAATAATTAGGTTGTTCAAATGTAACGATATGAACCTACATACCAATGATATTGTCCGATTTTGGGCTTAGCTCCTTGCCCCGATTTTGTTCCTGGCATAGATGTTACGTATCGTTGTCCCTACCCAAAATGCATTGTTACATGAAAGAGCAAGTTGCACCTCATAGCCCAAGCTTAGGACAAGTCTTTATCTGATGTGCAGCTCTATATCACAGTCCTCCATCCAAATCTTATAGAAGAGCCTTACTTGGTTCTGATACCATTTTGTGACGACCCGAGCCTATATGCCAACGATATTGTCCTATTATGACCTTAGCACCCCGCTTTGATTTTGTTCATGGCATAAGCATTATGTTTCGCCGTCCCTACCCAACCTCATAGTCCAGGCCCACAAGTCTCTATCTGACGTGGGGGTATCATAATATTCTGTGACAACCTGGACTCGCATGCCAACTATATTGTCTGGCTTTGGGCTTAGGTTCCTGCCCTGATTTTGTTCCTGATATTGACATTACATTTTGCCGTCTCTACCAGAATTGTGCCCTTACATATAAGGGCCGGTCGTACTTCATAGCCCAGGCTCAGGACAAGTCTTTATCTGATGTGGGATTGTCACACCGAACTTGGCCCGAACCAAACCAAGCCTAAATAAATTAAGAGAAAATGTCGAACTCGCTCACATCCAGCCAAGCCTAAACTCAGTTCGGATCGGGGTGTGGGTTTAAATAAAAAGCCCGAGCGTGAAATGACTTGACTCAAATTTAAAGCGGACCGTGTTCAGGCCTAATTTTTGATGTTGAAACTAATCGAGCCAACAAAAATCCCAACCCAAACCTGGCCAGGCCTGTTGACAGCCCTCCATTTTATAATGTATTATAAGAGCATCTCCAACACGTATCCCAAAAGTGGTATCCCATTTTAGCACATAAATTTGGAATACATGCATAGTGACAAATTTTGCCGAAAAGGGGGTCAAACGAAAATTTGGTACTTTTGGGTAATTTCGGTATTTTTCAACGAAATTTCAGAAATTTCGATAAATTTTGGTAATTTTTTATATTTAAAAGCTTTATTTTTATTTTTTAAATTTTAAATACGTTAGTAATTTAGTATACATTATAGTAATTTTTTAAAAAGATATTAAATATATTTTTTGTATATTTTGAATCTCTAAAACTTTCCTAAATTTTTTTCGAAAGGTATCGAAATTAATCTGAAATATAACAAAAGGACCCCCCACCGAAAAATTTCCGAAAACGAAATTTGTCACTATGGATAGATGTGAACTCCAACAATATAAAAACAAAAATGGTATATAAAATAAAATATTAATTTTATTCACATTTTGGAATACTTGGTATCCCAAATTTGGGATGCCAAATCGGTATCCCATATCCACTTAGATCTATGCCTCATTCGAGAGCCAAGTGCCAGGTTCTGACATTTACTTCATGCACCCATCAATGGCATTTCGAAATGCCATTGGTAATTCCCCATTGCAGCCACCTTGAAGCCGATAGGAGACTTTTCAAACAATGCCAGATAGATAACGTAGTAACAACCGCATAAAAATACCCACGTTTGAAGTGATTTTCCCATATCTACACTACAAAAGTCTTCAACACATTGCCGATTGAATGTCTAGAAATTTTGACGATCATCCGATCAATATAGCCGCTTAGATGAGGCTCATAAATACGTACAGCTATAGTGTGCGGAAGAACACAATGCACTTTCTGACATTTTCTTGAAAAAGTGTAGAACACAAGAAAAGATAAAAAATAAGAGGAAAATGAGTTTTTGAGTAACTCAAGAACGTTCCCAAGAAAAGTCACTTTCTTCAAAAAGCTAGTTTCAAGGCAGAAACTTTGAGATAGCTGTTAGAGTTGCTCTAAGGTAACAAACAGATTTCTCCTCCCTAAACATGATTAGAGGTGCTTTGGGTTGGGATGCGTTACTAAACCCTCCTATAAACTGTCTTTAATCAGACGATGGAGATCATTTTTTGTCCTAATCTTCACACAATTGAGATCATAGTGCACCTATCATACGGTCAAATCTTGATTCACAGTAGCACACATCCCCAAACCGATCGTAATCATGGCCATACCTATCAAATGGTCACTTTTGGAGATGTGTGCCCCGTGGAATCAACATGTGATCGTCCAATAGGTACACCAATATCTCAAGATCTATTGTGTGGAAGATTGGGATGAAAAATGATCTTCACTGTCCGAATTAAGGTAGTTAACGATTTTTTATAGTGGGAAACCATGTGTTCTTAAAAATTATGACAGGTGCAAATAACACCACCCAATGAAAAATTATACAATCTAGCCCCTAGCATGGCCCATATCACCTCAACAAAATTTTTTGTGAGTGGGGTATCTGGCCTCTTAGAGCACTCAATTAAGTCCTAGGGTACCTGCGACACCTGCACATCACACGCCAATTAGTGGGCTACAACAGAGCTGAGCCGAGCCGCTCAACCTGATTGTTCTTCTCTTAAGTTCGGCTCGAGAGCAAGAGCCAAACTTTTTATTTAAAGATTAAAGTAGAGCCGAGCTAGAGCTGAGGTTGTAAAGCCCGGCTTGATTAATAATATAATATGTATATACTTTTTTCTCCTTATAATTAGATTCATCTAATGTTAATTTTATAATGGATAAATATGTAATTCTTATGATCCTCTACTAAAGTTTGCGCTTTCTCATCTCTCGCTCTCTATTAAAGCCCTCTCTCTCTCCACAACTGTTGTAGCTCTTCCTCACTCCTTTCAATGAACAATCACTAGCATGTCAATTGACCAACTAATCAATACCTATGACCAATTTTTTAGGCTCGAATGGCTTAGAGCCAAGCTCCAGCTTAGTTCGTATATATAAGATAAAGCCTAGCTAGAGTTGACCCAATCCCGAGCTCGGTTCTACTCAATTACAACCCTACTAGTCCGTATGGATAAATTCTCGTGAATGGCCAACAAAGGGGTGGGATTTGAACTCCGCTTCTTGAGGCATAGTCCTAGCTACTGCGCCAACCCACCGTGTCTGCCCCAATCCACCAACAAATAACAATCACTTACAAACAAGAAAAAATGATTTTGGGGAAGAAAATGCCACAAGACTTCCACACCTTTTTGTCACTGAGAAATCAAATAAAAGGCGGTTTGGCTAATAGCCCAAAGGAAAGTTGACAATATTGAAATCTCAAGGTCACACATTTGAGCCCAACTTACCTATCAAAATAAAAAATGAAGAAAAAATATGCCCACCTTCTAGGCTACTAATAGCGTAGCTGGCCATATATCTCCTTGTTTTCCTGCGAAGAATACATGCATTTCCACCATAAAACACCGTTGACTACTTGCACAGCTCGCTTGCTCACCATACAAGCCAAAGTCCAGCAAAACTAGGTTGCCATGGGCAGGGCTGAATTCAGGATGGACCTTAAACAGGCAGATCGTAATTGGGCCTCTTGTAGCTAGCCCATACTCAACCAGCCCATTTATGAATTAAGCCTACTAACCTTAGCCCCTACCCGGCCCATGGCAAGCTAAGATGCGATTTTTTTTACATAAAAGAACTCATTTGATCAATGCAGGTCAGGTTTGGGGTAGGCTTAAACATGCCAATTTTAATCGAGCGTTTCGAATTAGACCCGGCTTGGCTTACTAATCAGGCCAGGCCAGACCAACCCATTTATATATCGGACTTGCCTACCTTAGCCCATACCCAATCTATTTCACCCGGCCCGCCCCGTGGAGTTCGCAAGCGAAAACATGACCCATTCACAACTTTTCTTGTGATTAAGAAACAGAATTTACTAAGGGGCACTATTTCTTGGTCCAATATAAAAAGCTTGGGCAATCAAGCATGAAAACCCGAGTTTGAGTTTGAAGAGCAGGCACTTTGTGTGTAATATATACACATCATGGATAATAACCTTTTCTTTTAAAAATAAAAAAAAAATGTATACACCCCTTAGACCGCCCAATGGGCATGTTTAATTGCTCACGCGTTTCACGATTATAACTGACACTCATCGTTACACATGACGACATATAACGACGAGGTGCTACCAGGGTAGATCTTTGTATGCAATTTTCGTAATCGTAAGCTAAAAATCTTCAAAACGCATCGTCTCTTAGGTCTATCAAACGACCGCCAATTATAACCGTTTCATCTGACAATCAAACGTACCCAATAGCTTGTACAAGAAGGAGCACTCCTCATCCCCCAAATTAGGACAAACTGATACTTCATGTCACTATATCCACCTAAGAATTTGCCTACAATGGATTGAGTGGACCATGACCATGCACAAACTTTAAAGGGCACAGAATACTGTGTATGTCTACGAGTCCAAGTAAAAATATATAGCGGACAAGATATTAGCTTATTGTCTAGGATGAGTCTCCAATGAGCCATTGGATTATTATAGATAAATTCCCCCACCTAATACATTACCAAAACTTCTACAACTCCTTACACAAAAGGAGCAAAGATCCTTCTCAAGTTCTATCCAACGAGTGAATCCCCGGTATTAGGTATCTATCTCGACCGCCAACAACGGCGCTCAGGCCGAGCGTACCATCTGGTCGGGTTGGGTAAGGACAGGTGCACCATTGGGTCGGGTCGGATATATGCCATTTCCCCATTGAGCAGCCAAAATTTTGGCCGCACAACTATTTATAAGAAAAGGCTATTACCATGTGCTGCTCTCTTCGCTGAGGCTGCGAAAGGGGTGGACGGAATACAGACCTAATCTCTGACTTTTTACTCACAAAAGTCTTCGCGCTCGATAGCCCAAGTCTTTAACCATTTTGACTTCTAGCCACACAGCTATTTATGAGCATGCAAATGAGAGAAAATTCACTTTTACCTTTTCAGTGATTCGGGGGTTCAAGATTGGCCCGAGCACCGCCGCTGGCGCTCGGGTATGGTACCTTACACCAATTCATAAGTTAAAGGCCATATGGTCAGTCGGTCGGGTTGCCCCGAACCTATAATTTAGAGGGTTGGGCACATAAATTGGGGTCGGGTCAACTGACTTAGTCCGATACTTTATATTATTATATAAAAAATATGAAAAATAGGGGATTTTATACCTGGTTGGGTCGGGATAGTACACTATCGGGTCGGGCATATTCATTTTTTTCCATTAAGCGGCAAATTTTTTTCCGGCCCGACCCCACTGGACCTGACCCGACCAGACCCGACCCAACCAGTTGACAGTCATAGATAAAGGTTGCCGAGAGGTAGATTGACCCGTGCATGGGTCGAGCACCAAGTACCAATTCATCATAAACTTGGAACGTAGAGAGGCTGTTATATCTTGTTATGATGTAATGTGAAACTCAACCGCCTTTCTCGCTCCTCTTTTTTTTCTCTCTCTATAAATATATTTCTACTGGTGGGGATTTCAAAACAGAGCAGAAGATTCGTACACGTGTCACCACTGCAATTCAACATTTATTGTCTTTCCTTTCGATTTTTTAGGATTTGGGTTTCGAAATCACAGTGAGAATTTATAGCAGAGGGTCTAGTTTTTTTAGATTTCGTTTTTATCCGTTTACTTTTTATAGAGAGAAGAAAGAAATTGAGTTTTTTTAGAGAGAGAGAGTAGAGAGAGAGAGAGGGAGTAGAGTCATAGTTTTGTTTTGTCACGATCGTGGGATGCACGTGTGTGCAGCTGTAAGGTGAATTTTATTCTTCTTCGTAGAAATTTTTTATGATGTTTTTTGATTAATTAATCAATTATAATATAATATATGTTTGTTGATACCCATTTACTGTTTGTTCTTTTATTTTAATATTTTATGTATATATGTGCTGTTCTTGAGAGTTTTTGTTTTCTAGTTTTATTTGTTTCGTTGCAAGAATCTCGAAGTTTGAGAGACGAATTGAGTTGGGTATCTTCTTTTTTTCTTTTCTTTTTTTAATGGACTGGGAATTTCGGATGCTTTTAAGATCTGGGTCTCTGTTTATATTATTAGAAATTCATCTCTGTGTTTTTTTCTGAAGTTTCATTAGAAGAGTAGTGAAAGATTAAAGTGTGTTTTTTTCTTAAGATAATTGAGGTAGGAATCTTTATATTGTTTCTGATCAGGGTTTTCAAATTCTGGTTCTGTACTTTAGAGTGGTTTTGAGATATTTTTTTAAATTATTTATTATTTTTAAGTTTTAAAGGTTTGGTCATCATGGGATCAGAATCTTATTAATTATTCTCTTTTGACATTTTTCCCCATAAGGTATAAAATCTCAAGATTGTTTTCTGATTTGGGTTTCCAGATTTTGGCATATAATCTATGGTTATGCCCAATTTGCAGTTATTTTGGGATGGGTTAATAAGTTTTTGTAGCTGAATTAATTAGCCTGTTTTGTTCATTATAGAATCAGGTTCTTAGATGGTGAGATTGATTTTTTTTTTTTGACCAATGAAATATAAATTTCAACTGGTTATAAGCTTTGAGTTTCTAACTCTTTCTGCATAAAACACATTCTCCTGTTCAATTTGCTATAGATTCTATTTGTGTTTCTATTTATTATTTTTGAGTTTTATTAACTAGAAACATTTAAATTGCTTTGGTTTTCACAGGACCATTTCATAATTGTGTTCGAATTGCTTTGCTGTTTCTGCTCTCCTTTCAAGAATTTGCTTTTTGTTTTTTTGAACTGGGTTTTCAATTTTTTGGCATAGACGTTCATCCCCAATTTTAAGTTTCTTTCGGATTTTATTATTTATTATTTATTTTATATCTCAATAATTTTTAACTGAATTATTTCGCTCACTCTAGCAGTTTATTTGACCAGAATATTAGATTGGGAGATATATGGACTCGATTGATCTCAAAGTAGGATTATGATAGTCATCCTTGTTAGATCTGATTGTTTACTTCAAGTTCATGAAACCAATTGATCTTGTAGTTGATTTGAGATGAATTATTGTTGGATTTAGTATGAGACACGGGATCCGAGAGCCAGCATTGGCACTCGCGTTAAACTTAAACCTCCAACCTTGAGATTGCACTGATATTTTGAGCTCAAAATCTTTGAAATGTCAAAATCACTGATTTGAGTGCTCATAAATAGCTGTGAAATTCCGCAAAAGCAGAGATACCTGAGTGCCTGTTTGGGTACCTAGTATCAGCTCTCTCTCAGTTATATATATATTGCGTTCTTACTGAAATTTGGTTTCCTTGTTGTTTTCTTTAGGACCATTGAATCCTATGGAAAAAATGGCTGTTTCTGGTGGTCATATGGATAGCAGAGAATTTAGAATTCACGACAGTTTGGATGAACTTGCCACCGATTTGGCTGATTACATCGCAGCATTGTCGGAAGCATCGGTAAAGGAGAGGGGATTCTTTGCCGTTGCGTTTTCCGGTGGATCTCTTATTAGCTTGATGCGGTAGGTATTTTTCTTTCGCCTTTCTTTGATATCTGTTCTAGCTTTTAGCACTATATGTGTCAGTTTTTTGGGTAGGAACGTATTAAAAAAATTTCTAGATTAATGCTCTAATTTTTTTAAATAAGTCTCGTTTTGAGTTTTTGCTGAAACATATTTTTAACGATTTAAGCGCCACGTATTGGAAAAATTGCATATTTTTCTGGGTTTTGCGTTTAAATCACGAATTTTTTACGTTTTAATCATGGAATTTTTTCAGGAAGTGTAATCTTCATTATTTGTTAAATTTAACAAAATAATCTTTATAAGTCTCTCCAGTTTAAAATTCTACTATGGCTTTAATTTCGAAATTCCAACTATATAAATCTTACTATTGGGTCCCTGGACAACCATTGTGGACCCATCTGGGGAGAGACTCGAAAGGCTCTCCCAACACCTTAAAACATTGAGTTGTGCCGCCTCCATCAGCAATTTGTTTTGGTCGAAATGGTAGCTCAATGGGGTATAAGATCCTACACTTATGTTTCATAATATTCTATTATCTCTTCCCAATTTTTCTCCAAAATTTACCCATTTTTTGTCTTTACTGAAAAATTTCTCATTCTTGACTTGGCGACTATGGTTTGGAAACAGGAAACTTTATGAAGCTCCTTATAATAAGACAGTAGATTGGGCGAAATGGCATATCTTTTGGGCTGATGAGCGCGTAGTGGCAAAGAGTCATACCGACAGCAATTATAAGCTAGCAAAGGATGGTTTTCTTTCCAAGGTATATATATATCCCAAAATCATATTTTCTTATAAGTTTTGAGTTGATTCTGTTTAAGCAATATAAAATTTGGGTCTTTTTGTAGCTTTTCAATTAAAGTGGCAGTTGTTTATCAATCATAAATAAAGAAAAAGTTGTCTGTTCTTTAATTAGGTCGAAAACCATTTCTACCCATAGTTTGCAAGCAAAAAACATGTTGTTAGGAAAGAAGTCAATCTTGAAAACTACATGTTCGGAAATTCGGTTACCTGGAGCGTACTGAAACCAAAAATTTTGGTTTTCAGTTCGGTTCAGCTTGAACTGAAACCGAAACAAATCGGTTCGGTTTCAGTTTGGTTAAATATTCGAAAAAATCGAAACCAAAACCGCAATATTTTGTTCAATTCGGTTTCATTTTTTTCATTGGATATTCATTTTTTGGCGGTTTTTTCGGTTTTCTCCAATTTTTGGTCGGTTTTCTAAACCTACCCAATCTGTTTTCGGTTTCAGCCACCCAAAACCGAAACCAAACCAACTGGAAATCAGTTTCCGTTTTTTCGGTTTTGCGTCAGATTTGGTTCAGAGGACCGGGTTTTCTGTCTGTTTCAGTTTTTGGTTCCAAGTACATCATAGCTGTCAAATGCGGTGCCAGGGCACTTGAGAATTCTCAGATGTCAAGGGTAACAAGTGGACGAATTTAAAGTCAAGAAAGTTAAGGCATCATGTTTAATCCATCTTCTACTATTCTTTCTTTTTAACTTTATATTTAGATTCTACACCCGTATTCCAAGCCTGAAAAATGGGGGATCTAAACTTTATAGTGTGACATGTGGTGGTATTAGGTATCCGATCAATCCTAAGTTTTGTTCTTCTGATCTACTATGAGCTGGTATTAGGTACCCGACCTGAGTGCCAGTGGTGCCACTTGGGCCAATATCCTTTTGTCCAAATGGTCAAGCCTCGGGAGACGCACTGCTATTTAGGAGCATGCAAATCAGTGAAAGTTCACCTTTGACCTTTATCTGATTTCGAACTTAGAACCTCCGCTTCTTGAACCCCCATTGGTTACCAATAGTTTTAGACTTGTAGCAAAGTTCCAGCTCGATACATTTATTTCATCTTCTATTTCTAATTGCTCTTCTATTTGTAATAAATCCCGAGTTTGGCACATCCCCTGTTGAAATATAGTGAGTTGGTGCCATATTTTCCAACTGGCTACTTTCTAGCATGGATATAGGAAAAAAAAAAAAAGAGATTTGCAGAGAAAAAAGAGGGTCCACTTCTAATAGTTCTAGCCTTGTGACATAGTTCCTACTCAATTCATATGTTTCTTCTTCTTCATAAATACTCATCTCTTGTAACAAATCTTGTAGTTTGGCACATCACCAGGTAGTAGGAACTAAGGTTTAAAATCTCGATTTTCCGTTACGTATCGGCCAACTCCAAAACCGATACATATCAGATGATCCGTATCAGTTTTGAACGATACATTCAATGTATCAACCAGTGACCTCCGAAACTGATACGTATCGGTTTCGTCCGGAGTTCTGAACCATGGTAGTAACACACCTTCATGCTAATGGCAATTGTATGATTTTAGTACACTTGGGTTTGTATTTGCAAGTCTGCGTGTGTTCTAACCTTATTTTCTACGTGGTTGAGTCAATTTTATTGCAGTAACGTCTACTCAAATTGCAGCTAAACCTGTCTTGTATTGCCTAGGTACTGTTTTTCTAGAAAAAAAATTATGTGTAATTTTTTTAGTTAGCTTCTTCTAGGACTTGTTAAATGAAACAAGTCAGAAATTGGTCTAAAGTTTTTGTTGATTTTATTTGAGTTAAATATTCAAGAAATTTGATTTTTAGACCAGAACCTGGGACATCTTTTGTGGCACTTTTATTAGGTAGATAGGTTGCAACATCTATTTTTATGGTTTTGTCTGATTCTAAAGCTTTTGGTAGTTGAGGTTATCAAAAAAAAAAAAAAGCTTTTGGTTGTTGGAGGTATAAAATGTCCCCACTCCTCTCCTTCGGCCTGTTCATCGGTAGGGATGCAAATTCAGGTACCAGACCCTAAACCCAAATTTTCGGTTTTCGGATTACTTCACCCAGAACCAATTCTGACCCGAACCAAATCGGTTTCGGATTCGGGTTCCCGAATTTGGCCCAACTCCAGTTTCGGGTTTTTTAATTTTTTTAGTTTTACTTTTTAGCTACTTTCTCTTTTTTTTCGGGTATTTTTTTTTCCGGTTTTCTCATCCTACCTAATCGGTTGTTTTTGCCACCCAAAACTGAAACCTCAATCGGTTCGGTTCGGTCCAAATCATATTTCGGGCGAGTTTGGCTCTTGTGGTTTTCGGGTTGGGTTCGGGTTTCAGTTCAAAACTTGCATCCATTCTCATAGGCTTCACAACTCTAAGAACCTTTTATTTCCGGATACCAAACTTTGACAATTATCTCCAAAGAACTCCAGAAGGCCTAGGATGACCTCCAGTATTGAGCACCACCAACCGCAGGTACCTAACTTTGACTTGGGGGCACACCTAATTTCTATGCTTAGTAACAATTATGCATGAGTTTCTAATAATATCTTCAAGAACAATAAGATCAATTGAACTTTTCTTGATAAAATGGCTGTTTACTAAATTTTGCAGATAGTTCAAGTGTTTAATCTCTTCTCTCATTCTTAAATTTTTTTGCTTTGAATTACCAAATAAGTATATATATATTTTTTATGACAAAATTATACAAAACTGGATATTTAGGTTTCAAACACTAAATGCTAATCATTTTTGTAGAAAATTTCTTTTCGTAGTCCCTGATACATCTCAATAAATATGATTAAAGGTACATATTTTACATAGAACCTATTATTGATGGACCACAAAAAATTCCTGAGGAAAATAACCTTGCTGATAATAAAAATATAATCTGTTCAATAATATCACAATAATGGTTAGTGAATGTTTAAGTTACCACGGGTCCCTTTGATCGCATTATAAAATCTTATAAATACAAATTGGTGGTTTCGGTTTCGATTAACTGAAATTTAGAAAAATCAAAACTGAAAACGAACCGAAACCGAAAAAACTGGTTCGGTTCGGTTCCCGGTTTTCGTTTTTTCTTTTCCAATTATGGGATGGTTTTCTAAACCTCCTAAACCGGTTTTCGGTTCCGGCCACCCAAAACCAAAACCAAACCCGAACCAATTGGGAAGCGGTTTCGGTTTCTTTGATTTTGGCCCGGTTTCGGTCCGGTTTGGTGTATCGGTTTTGTTAAAAATAAAAGTACAACCACGATCAAAGCCTGAGTGAGAAGCTCAGGAAAAAAGTGGAACAAAAAGAAATGTAAAACAAAGAAACCCAAAAACATGAAGCAAGGCCCTAGTTTAGAGATGATGTGGTAAAGCACAAAAGAAGAAACTCAGGAACTCATTGAGCTGGTTATGATATCAAAACTCGGCCGATATTGATACGAGTTGGCGAGATACGTATCAGTTTCGTGGAGAACTGATACCACCCAATATAGCTTTTGGGGTGGTTCGGTATCGGACCGATACTGTCTCGGTGTTGGCCGATGCGTCATTTATAAAAAAGGGTTTTGGTATCTGGTATCGGTCGATACCCAATACCGAAACTGATTTTGATACCTTGGTTTTCATTTTGAGACCGACCTGATACTATTAATGAAAATTTGGTATTGATAATGGCTCCGAGGCACGTAGTTCACTACGTTGTCTTAAAGACAATAGACGCCCTCACTCCGTTGGATAAACGAAGATGTAATAGAGTTCTCAGTGAATCTGCCTTCAGGATACAACAAAGTCCGGTCTTGCTAAGAGCCGTATGTTCTTTTCTAGATTGCACTTTCTAGAAAAAGAACCTGTCACAGATTTTCTGATACACAAATGATAAGAACGAAAGAGAAAAAGAGAAATATACCTTAACCTGATTCTGTCTCTATTTATAGAGGTAATTTTGAAAGATTGTGTCTTTTCACCGTGAAGAGATTTGTGTCTTTTCAGATGACAAATAGAAATAATCTTGAAAGATTGTGTTTTTTCACCGTGAAGAGAATTGTGTCTTTTCATATAACAAATAGAGATAATCTACACCGTGAAGAGATTTGTGTCTTTTCATATAATAAATAGAGATAATCTTGAAAGATTGTGTTTTTTCACCATGAAGAGATTTGTGTCTTTTCAGATTTAGGGTGAAAAGACACTTTTAAAAAGACGTGTCTTTTCAACAATCAGTAAAAAGATAAAACCAAAATTTGAAAGGACACTTTTGAAAAAACACTTTAGAGAGTAAATATTTACAAGTATGCCATTGAATTATTTTACAAGTTTACCATTGAATTATTAATGATAATTTAACCTTAATTTTGAAATACAAAAAATATATATTACTATCCTCATATATATATAATAGATACTGCTGCTGACACTTGGGTCAAGTACCTTACTCATTATTTCATTCCACCTCCTGCAGGGTTACTGCTTCAATTCATCTTCTCTATTCTGTTTTATTTATTTTTATTTTGCTCATGCTGAAATATGTAACACAAGTGAAATTACCAGGTCCCAGTGGTCCCCAGCCATGTGTACTCCATCAATGACTCCTTATCAGCCGAGGATGCCGCAACTGATTACGAGTTTGTTCTTCGTCAGCTAGTAAAGAGCCGCACGGTGGGCGTCTCGGAGATCAGTGACTGCCCCAAGTTCGATCTCATCCTGCTAGGGATGGGCCCCGATGGGCACGTAGCATCATTATTCCCGAACCACCCGGTCCTCGACGTGAGAGAGGAGTGGGTAACCTTCATCACTGACTCCCCGAAGTCTCCACCTGAGAGAATCACATTCACGCTGCCCGTCATAAACTCTGCGTCCAATGTGGTCATGGTGGTGACAGGTGGCAGCAAAGCAGAGACTGTCCAGCTGGCAATCAGTGACACCGAAGCCGATTATTCATTGCCAGCTCGGTTGGTGAGGCCGATGAATGGGAAGATGGTGTGGTTTTTGGATAGGTCAGCTGCATCACAACTTGGTGATTCTTCTCAGTCTTTTCAGTGAGGGGTCTCACTTTGCTTTTGTGTGTGTGCATGATAATTGAGGGAATTTGACGACAGTTGCTCCTTTACTTTTTTATATATGATATATAATATATATTTTTCATGTCATTAGTTTTTTTTGCTCTTTTGGTTTTATTTTCTTTATTTTGGGGTGGTGGGGGAGTTTGGTTTGTCTTTTTGTAAGAGGGGATGATTAATACGTGGGCCACATAAGGCTCTAAGGGCCTCTGTGGTTCTCTTTTTTCAGGGTTGTATTATGTAAAGAAGGGTTGCAAGTGTCATGGCAAATCAAACGGAAATCGGAAGTGGGTTGTCTTCTCTGTTCGTTGAAAGCAATTCATGAATTTTTCTGCAATTTGTTTCCTTCTTTTCTTCTCTTCTTCCTCTTCATCTCTTTTTTTTTTTTTTGTTTTTGTTTAACTTACACTAAGTTGCTGGCCTTGGTGCATAGTCACAAAGTCAGGATATGGCAAGGGTCAACTTGGAAAAATTCCGGAGATTAAAAAAATAAAAAATGTTATAATATATTTCAAATATATTATAATATATTTGGCAATTCAAGTTACACCAAATTCGGAGATTTTGGGCTTTTTACCATCGGGCATATGCCCAACCCAACCCAATCTAAGGGTGCACGCTACCTGACCCGATGGGTCAAGGGCATGTGCCCTACCCAACTTGTTAATTCAGCCCAACCCAGTAAAAATTTCAGGCCGGGCGGGTCGGGTATTGTGTCGACCTGACCTGTTAACAGCCCTCAGGAGCATCTTCAAAACAAAATGGCACCAAACCTGAACCAACTAAAACACTGTATAGGGTGACATCCTACAAGCCTCCCTACAAAGTGAACTCCCTTAAACCATCTTAATTTTCCTAAGCAAATTGTAAATTATTCACTAAAATGAAGAGGAAACACCTTTTAAGATAGGGCATAGTTCAGGGCAACCAAAGGCAATCGATCTGAGCCATTGAATTGAATCATCACATTACTTTTGATTGGGCTATAGCTTACCCACACTCAGTTTCAGATTTTGTTGCAGTTGGCGCCCGTGAATGGAATAGGTCCAACAATCAAGATCCAATCAGATCGACCCGTGAAAAACTAGGGCTGTCAACGGGTCGAGTCGCCCCATTATCCAATCGAATCGACCAGATTACGCACATCAATGTGACCCATTATATTATTATTATTATAAATTATATATTATATATTGGGTCAGGTTGTTTCAGGGGTCAGCTCAGATTGAGTGCACCAATTAATAGGGGTCCGGTCCAGTGATCAAAGAGTCGGGCCGATCTAGATTTTGGCCCCATGTTAACTGACTCAGCTGTTAACTGCCCTATGAAACACCCACTCACCAAACAGTTGGGTCAGGTCGGGCGCACCATATTAAACCTGTATCCGTGCTTTGTCACTTTTCTGATAACACAGTTCTCTAAAATAAATAAACTGGAAGCTCAATTTTTTTTTACAAGGGATGGAAAGATCCCTGGCCTATGGAATGAATTGCAGATTACATGATGAATAAACTACACGAGATCAGTTTCCGGTTCCAATGTGCGATATTCCTTCTCTGTGATGGATTTTACCCCGTTCGATTCAGAAACTAAGCCTTCCTTTGGAGGAAAACCACGCACCCGCGAGAGCAGCCATTGATCTGTGACACCGCAGTTGATGGCGTACTTGATCATGTGCTCTAAGTATCCTTTATCAGTAATCAGATGTGGCTGGACCGTCAACATTCTCATGAGGGCTGAAACAGGAAAAAAAAAATGCTAGTTTCGACAAGGTTGGACAAGGTTGGACAATTTCGCAACCTTGAGGTCGCAGATTGCTCATTAAAAAAAATAGTAATAATACTAAAAATAAATAGGAAATCCTCGTTTCATTCTTGCAGTCACATGCATAGTATATTCTTGCTACTGGTACTTAGGTTGTCAATGGGCTCGTTTGGTTTGCCTTCCCCGACTAACCTGACCTGGTTTTTGAACACGGTCAGGCACACAAACTAGAGACTAATAATAATATATATATATATATATATATATATATATATATATACCAGAGATCGGGTTCTACAACAACTTGACTAAGGACGATCAAAGGCCACCCTAAAAATTTGGATATGATCCGATTCATATCCACCGTCCAAAATGTAGTCAAAGGAGGAAAAATTCAGCACCAAGATGTGTGAGTGGTACCCAAACTTTGACCATAGTTTTGACACCCAAAATTTTTTTTTTATTTTTTTTTATATAGATCACATGCCACATGGCATGTGATCTGGGGTTCAAACCCACCACTCCCAGTATGAGTTCAAACCCATTGTCAGATTCATATTATTTTGAACTGTGTCAGACCAACCTGACCCAGGTTTTTGGGTCGGATGACCAACAGGTCAAGCCCACCTAGAATTTGGCCCAGCCCGGATTTCGACAGCTCTAAGAAATCACTCTAAACCTACCCTCACAGTAACTATGAACAAAAAAAAGAGAACAGGGTTATGAGAGTGCTTTATATACAGAGGTGAAGGAAAAAAAAGTAAGGAAAAAAGAGGTTGAAAAATCGAGTGATTTTATAGAAAAGAAGAGGGTTGTTTCTCTTGTTTTTAGATTTTCTCCTTGTTTCTGAGCATTAGTGGATCAGTTTCCGTGGGCGTAGCCCACATTGGGTGAACCACATAAATTGAAAATTCCAGTGATTTTATAGAAAGCGAAGATGGTTGTTCCACTTGTTTTTAGTTTTTATCCTTGTTTCTGAGCATTAGTGGTTCAGTTTGAATCTCCATGGACGTAGCCCACATCGGGTGAACCACATAAATTTCTTCGTTGTGCACATTCCAAACACAACCTTTTGGATGAGCAACTACCTGGAAAAAATACTGAATGGGGGATTGGATGATTAAGAACCTTTTCCGATATATAATTTGTTAATTTGTATTAGGTACCATGTAGCACTCAGGTCAATCTCCCTCCGACAACCTTGGGGAATGTTGAGATATCGTTGAGCGCTAAATCAGTGAAACGGTGTAAGTGTACTTTCACTGCTTTCCATGCTCATAAATAACTGGGCACTTCCCGTGACTCGACCATTTGATAAGGAGATTTGACCCAAGTGCCTGGAACTTGGGTCAGGTATCTAATAATACCAACTCTATTAAATTTCAAGCTACTAAAACTATGCTTCTACATCCTGATAGAATAATAAAAAGGGTACCTCTATTCCCGCCAACGTCCAAAACCCCTTGACTGCTTTGAATCAGATGGAGATTATTTTTCACCCCGATCTTCCACAAAATGGATCTTGAGACCAAAATCTTACCATTAGATGGTCAGTTTTGGTTCCAGCTGTCACAGAGCCCAAAAAATGGTCGTAAAACCACGTTTGAGCGTGATGTGAGCCATATGATTTTAGGACCACTTTTTTGGGTATCCGTGCCATGTGGAATAAAACACTGGCCGTCTGATGGTACGCTCATGGTCCCAAAATCCATTGTGTGGAAGATAAGAGTAAAAACGTTATCCATCTTCAAGGGGTTTCAGACGTTAGTGCTTTCAAAAAAGGTGTTGGCGCGAATAGAAGCGCCCTAATAAAAAATTATCAATAGGACCTGCAGGATCGAAGGATCCTACCTGCAACCATGGCGTCTCCCGAAGCTGACATGTCACATGTGAAGGGCGTAATAGGTGCATCCTCCATGCCGTGCACTGACCCGTTGTCCTTCTCCGTGTAGTAGTGCACCTTAGAAGTCCCATTTGTCACAAACAGAACCTTGAGATTTTCATGCCACAAAGGCATAATCACTTCGGGCTTGTGATGGATGAACTTTGACCGATCGTTGTCTTTGGTATCGAACCTCTCAGAGGGTTCAATACCACATAGAAACTCGAGTTCTTGCTTCGTAACCTCAATTACATTGGCGTGATTCCACGCTTGTTGGATGAACACCTTCGTTTCCTCGTTGGACTGCCACAGTGGAAATGGAAGGTTGAGATCGAAGAAGATGACCCCACCAAATTTCTTGGAGATCTCGATGGCCTGCATTGTCGTTGATCTCATGTCTTGGTCGAGTAGGGATGTCGAGTTGAAGTAGAACATCTTTGCCTGCATGGAGAATAAGAGAGAAATCTAAAAAACCTTGGATTTTTTATGCAAGATAATAGTGTTAAACATGATCTTGGAAGCATTGATCAAAATCTTGGACAATACCGAGACATAAACATCTCGGTATTGGAGCCACCTGAGACAAATGTATTGTCTCAGGTATTGCCTGATACATATACTTTGTAGTATATTGTATCGCCGATACCCGAGATAAGACTTGATAACTGAGACAATACCTCTCGTTATCTCGTCATAAGGGCAAAATACGGCATTTTTTTTTAAATTGCGCGTATAATGCATGTCTTTTTACTCAAAGTACTGAACCCGTATAATACACCGTATTATTGAAAAAAAAATGTATTATTGAGTATAATACACATATTTCGCATTTTAAATGCGTATTTCATGTATTATACATTTTATTCCCATATTTTATCGAATTTTAAAACACTGTTTTAATTCTCTTAAAAACTATACTGTAAAACTAAAAGAGCACATAATACCGGTTTTTTCGGTCTTTTACATTTAATAGTGTTTCTAGCTTCCAATCTTTTCTTGTTTTCTTTATAACTTTTCCGTATTTTGCCATTTTTTATCGACTTTTTCGCTCTCCGTATTACACCCGTATCGGTATTATTTACACAGATTGATACTGATATTTTAATCCTTGATTGGAAATCCAACTTTCCTCCCTGACAGAGTCATGAGATAAAATGTCGATGTTCTTAAGAGGTGATTAATTATTTACAAAAAATAGATGAATCTGCTCAATAGGTAACAAAACAAACCAAGCAATGGAAAGTGATGAGTACAAGAAATTCTCTGTAACATTTTAAAAATTCCATCTACTAAAACTTTGAAAAGAACATTACCATTTTATGCTCATTGGGTAGTTGTTAAATCAATTAGGGAACAATTTGAAAACCTCAGCTGCACTATATATCAATTGATGGATCATAAATAATTAGTATCTAAACAAAATAAAAGACTAGTAGAGAAAGTAGAGGAAACTGAAGTGGGTTTTAGTCTAAAAGACGGGACTCGCGAAGTCGGATTAAACAGACTAAATGGCCCACTACAGATTATGGATGCAAAAATGAAGAGTACAAAGCACAGTAACAAGAGTAGCAAATGGAGTAGCTTTCAGTAAGGAGAAACTACAATTTAAGAGTCAAATTGGCTGAAAAATGGTTATTTCGCAATCAGGTCAATTGATGTGGGACATAGCACACAAAATTGCACCAATCCTGACCATCCGATGATTTTTTGTGAATAGTCACCCACTTTACTGATTTATGGACCAGCCAAAAGAAGGTAATCAAGTGGATGAACAGGATAACTATAATAAGTACAATTTTTTTTGGATGGGTATTTTGAGGTCACAGGTTCAATCCCAACTTACCCATAACATATATATATAGGGAGCCGATTAGGTCTTCCAATGGAGGACGGTGACCGTCCTCCATGATCCACGTGGAGCACAGGTGGACAGTTTAGATCAATATTAAAAAAAAATTCAATTTTTTTTTTTAAAACCCACAAGTCAAAGTTTGACGGTTTTCATTGGTCCGCATTTCACGGTTCAAGAAATACACGGTGGAGATGAGTTAATTTTTTTTTTTTTTAAAAGATGATCTAAGCAATGCACCCAAGGTTCACGTGGCATCGACCAAATATGTTGGGTGCCACGTGGAGCTCCACGTGGAAGGTTGGAGGACGGTGACCGTCCTCCCATGGAGGACGGATCCCTTTTCCATATATATATATATATATATATATATATATATATATATATATATATATATATGTGAGGATAGGGAGAATGCGTCCTGGTGCAGGGATGGATCCCTGAACCCGGATGTTAGATCACATGCCACATGGAATGATCAACCCAAAATAACACCTGTTTTGGGTCGACCAGCCACGGGGAATGTGGTTTAAAAATAATATTTCATTTTTTAGACTTTTTAATCCTCATTTAATGGGTCAAAGATACCATAACACCCCACAAGACTAGTGCATTGAATTTGGGCCTGGTTGATCACATTTTCAATTGTGGATATGTATCAAATCATACCCAAATTTTTTGTGTGGCACTTGATCATCTTATCCAAGTTGCCATGGCACCCAATCGTCGTGATGGGTGCCACACTGCCACATGATGCCCAGCTGGTGTGGATGCAGGGATGATCCCTGTGTCCGGATGCATAGTTCCAGCCATCTCTCTCTCTCTCTCTCTCTCTCTCTCTCTCTCTCTCTATATATATATATATATAGAGTTGGTGAAGTCACAGTAGACCACCAACTTTTGTGTTAAGCACCACCTATCTCCTGTCACTGGTTTGTTTTTGTATGGTAACCAATAATGCTACACAACTCGCGATAAAATATACTCAAAAACAGTAATTTTCCATGGAAATAGTTTTACCTCCTTCAAAACGTCAATGTTGATCTCCGAGCTCAACAGAGAATCCTCTGCACAAGACTTGAGACACTTCATTCTTAAACCACCCTTTCTAATTATCTCCATGTAGGAAACTGCCGTAGGTTTAGAGCTATCGACTACAACCGACCGAGTCTGAACACTGTTCAAATTCAAATGGTAAAGCATGCACCGACCGTACTCGTCGTCCCCAAGCTTACCCATGAACGCAACCCGACCACCTAAGCTCAAAAGAGCCCCCGCAACACTCGAGGACGATCCCCCGGGTGCCCTTACAAACTTAGTTGGGGACCATAACATATCTTTTTTCATTTCATGGATCTCATGGTCGATCAGTCTGTTAGCAGGCCTTCCGGAAGGTAAGAATCCGTGCTGAGCTGCTCCGAAGCAGCACACTAGAGGTGGCCAACTGTACGTGAAGCTAACGTCCTCTTCCTCAGCTCGTCTAATTTTTTCATCAATAGTTTTGTTCGGGATGGTGTCAACGGACATGGGTTCTTCGAGGCCACCACGTTCGGCTCTGCTGCTTTGATCCTCAGTGTTGCTAATCTTCTTTTTAGTCCTCCTCCGAGTGACCTTCTTCTCGGTGCCCTCTCCCTCCGAGCTAGGCAAAGGGGTTGCTGAAAATTGCAGGAATTAAAAAATAGAGTAAATATGTTATCTGCTCATCAATAATAGCATCTGCAAGAAATGGCTATCAATTGAGTCATACAACCTATGATCCCACAAAGGAATATGGTGAGTGGGAGAAGATTCGCATTTCAGGAGGTCTAGGACACGGATGTGAACATTGTTATCAAGATTATAACAATTATATATATATATATTACTCTGGATTATTGAAAAAGAAATGAATTTTTTTGGCAAATCAAGGGTATTCCGAATGATTCAATGAACACTCGGCAAATTCCGAATATTGTGATGATTTTTCTTTCATTTATTATTTTATTTTTCCTCTCTTTATGTTATATACCTATATCTCTCGTTTTCTTTACCAGTCGATGACCCAGTAAGACATCGCCTCTCTACACCTATGTGGTTGGCGAAAATTGAACCTTTTTTGTTTTTTGATTTTTTTAGTGTGTGTGTGTGTGGTGGGGGGAATGCTTAGGCACTTATGCTTATTGAACAATGAGTTTTAATTGAGATGTATACGATGAAAATCATGGATCAAAATCCTGGATTTTCGATACGTATTGTCCAGCCCCAAAACTGATATGTACTGGACGATATGTATCGGTTCCGGACGATACTTTCGGGTTTTTTCCCAAAAAACAAAAAAAACAACAAAACCGATAATTTGAAATTATCGGACGATAATTTCAAATTATCGTTCGATACGGACGATACGAACGATACTTTGAACGATAATTTGACTGTTTTTTAAGGGGGGGCGATAAAAACCCAATGTATCGTATCGTTCAAGTTCAAAATCGATACGTATCGGTATCGGACGATATTTTGATCCATGATGAAAATGAAATGATGAATGAACCATGGAAATGACTTTTTATATGATTACATGTAGTTATCAAATTATATTATGTGATGTTTAGATGTGCCTTCTATTAACGCTTTATATGGTTACACTAACAGTTTGCATCATGTTGTCACAAAGTTTATTAATAGAGTTAGGGTTAGGTGACAGGAAGAAGAAGAGAGGTCTACTATGGTTGTGTTATGAGCACGCTTCCCAATGCATTAAGTACTTATATGATCTTACATATGACATGAACTAGTATACACAGTTACAAGCCTAGGACACCGATAGATCTCATTCCGATGTCAGCAAGTCATAGGTCGTCAGAGTCTACATCAACCTTTGCACATTGAATTCATGAATTGCATGTCGAGATTAAAATAGGAATTCATGGGAGTAACGAAAAGTACCAAGTTTTCTGTAGATTCTCATAGGAGGTTCAAAGAATTTCAAGAGGGTGATTTTGTGGTGGTCCGAATTAGACCTGAGCAATTCCTACAAGGGATAGCTAAAAAGTTACAAGCTCGTAGTGTTGGACCCTATCAAATTTTAAAACTAGTAGGGCTTAATGCTTATGTACTAGAGTTACCAGCAGATTTGGATATTAGTACAACTTTCAATGTGGAGGATCTCGTTTCGTCCTATGGCCCAGAAATCATTCCACCTAATCCTTTTGAACCATCTACGTCTGACCCTATTCCCGTTCCTCTCTCCACACCATTGCCACCACTTTCACATCCTTCTCGAGAGATAATTGAGGATATTTTGGAAGATCAAATTGCGACTACAAACCAGGGTAGATGCCAAAAGTATCAAGTCAAGCGGAGAAACAAGCCAGAGTCAGAGAACAGTTGGATCAGGAAAGAAGAGTTTTAACAGATTGATCCGGATCTCCTTTAACGTTATCTTGAACATCATTCATCGGGGATGAATTCTTCTAACCAACAGGAATTGATGGGACATCCGATTCAAATCTCCGCCTATTGTGTACCGAAGGCGCAAAAAGAAATTCAAGATGCTACGCACCTAACGAAAGATGCAAAGAAAAATGAAGGAATGCACGGAGCAGCTAAAAGTGGAACAACGTTTGTTCAAAATAGATCGATCGAACCTCCACCTTGATCGATCAAGTTCGACCCAAGAGGCGCACTATAATAACACCATCGTCGGTCCATCGCTGATCAATCGAGGCTTAAAATCGATCGATCGAGTGCGAATGTTTTGTTAAAAGTCCCACTTAGGGATGGGTTTTGACTATTTTGCTTTACTTAGTTTCTAGGGCTTCTATTTTTGTCTGTAGAGTTTTTAGCTTATATAAAGAGGCTTGTAAACAACACTGGATTTAGTTATTGGTTAATGAAAAATTGCTATTACAAGTTTGAGAGCTTTCTTAAAAGTTTTCTTCGAAGGTGCGATTCTCTCAAACTAGAGGAGCAGATCTTCTATCCGCGTGCAGTTTGATGCGAGACCAATTACATCTATCCTTCTTATCTACTCTTATCTCCGTTATCGTGTAAGTGCGTTGTTAATTTACTTAATTCCTAAAATCCGGAACTAATTTTATGTTTTTGCTTGTTCGATCTTTCCGTAACCTAAGCTTAAGATCGATCAACTGTCCTAAACACAATTTCTTCTATTTGAGCCCTAAAATTTTCATATACCTAGAATCTCTATTTTTATTGTTTCCCGCGGAATCTGAACCCACTTGTGAGTTTATTTGATACCCTAAACTGTTGAAGATTTAGTTGTTCGCAAAAGTCCTAATCTTCTATATCTTATAGGGAACATATTGCAGAAGTGACACTTTTTTGGGCCAAATCAAAGTTATTTAATTGTGATTCTCTTTATTTTCTTTGTTAATTTGTTAGAAATTTCAGATTTTAATATTTACATTAATTTACAAATTAATCATAACCAATCATATTAGGGTTTGTGTTAGTCTTTTCTGCTCTTCCAGCTCTTCGTTCGACAATTTCGATGTCGGAGAGGTGCCTTGTTGATGCGGGACAAAACCCTCGACTACGTGAATGCTTATGAGGTGATGATTTGCCAAAATTAAACCAGATTAATTAAACAATAAACCTGAAGATAATGCGGATACCTTAGAGTTTCGTAGTTTTCCATTGAAGAATCGCGCTTAATATGGGTAGGGTCCAGTCCGTGCGCTAGATCCGTTAGCCTTGCAGAAGGAAGATTCTAGAGAGAACTCTAGCCACTTCCAGATTAGGGTGCTCATAGTTAAATGATGGGATCACTGATTTTCTCTGGGGTTTTGGATGTGGAATGGATTATGGTTAATGTGAGATTTAAGGTGTATTGGATTAATCGATTTAACGGTTGGGGTTGATGATTTCGGGATATTTAAAAGGATGATGATTGAATTTAGAATTTATGGGATCAAAAGAAAGCAGAGAAAGATGAATCAAAAGAGATAAAATATAAAAAGATAGATTGTGTGGGCTTCACACCCTTGACTTCACACCAAACCCTTACCGGGAAATAGATTTTGGGCTTCGCACCCTTGGCTTCTTACAAAACCCTTCTCGGGAAGAAGATTTAATCTTCAAAGAAACTCATCTCAAGTTCCAAAGCAAAAGCTCTTTTCTCATTAATCAAAAACTAATTACATTGTTTATTAAAAGACCTTATATAGGAAGCCTCTAAAATAAAAGAAACTACTAAAAAAAGAAAAGTATGCCCTCAAAACTTAAATTCCTTCAAAATTCGCACTGTAGCTCGATCAATCGAGGTACTATAGCACTGTAGGTCGATCAATCGAGTTACTGTAGCACTGTAGTTTTTTTTTTTTTTTTTTTTTAACTGACTACAATTGATCGATCGATTGAATGGTCAATCAATCGATTGGGCATTGCTCCAACACACTAATTCTGCTCCTTTCTGCTTTCTTGAAACTGAAAATTCGGTTGCAACCCAACTTCAATGCTCTCCATCTTGGTGTCACCTGTTATTCTCTCCGACTCAAAATGTTTCATCACCGATGAAACACGCATGTAGTACTGTTCAAGTGTATTGAGACCCGAAAGGTGGAACTCCTTGCAACTAACCCAACAATCTCAGCATCTGGTGACGTATGATCATCATCTCTATTGATTGTAGTGGGACACACACGGTACACCTCTCCTTGACGAACCCAATAGCCCGGCTCGCCAACCCACTCTACCAAATATTTTTGAAACTTCTCATCAACTCTTCCGGACCTGAAGGAATTCATCCATAATGAAGTGTGATCGCGATATCGATCGGGAATATGAGAACAAAAGCGACGAACCCTCTTATGATCGGCCCATGCACTATCGGTAGTCGACTTATCAATCCTTTGCATTTTATAAACTAGAAATTCTCTGCCGCAGGTGAAGGCCACAAGATCATCCCAAATTTTCTCAATTACTTCTTTCCTCTGTCTGCTTGGGTAGGGAAGAGGGAGCGTTTGGAATAGGGAGCGTTTGGAAAGGATTGCAAGGTCGTGAGGTTGAGCCTATATAAAGAACTAGGTCCTCCACATTGAACGTTGAGCTAATCCTTGTATTTAGAGGAAGCTCAAGAATGTACGCATTAGGACCACTCCTTGCCACAATTCCAAAAGTTCCAGCACCGTGGGCCTGGAGCTCCTTTACGACTCCCGATGGGAATCGTTCAGGTCCAATCCGACCCATTACGTGATCATTCAATTGAAATTCCATAAAAGCCTTAGGTAACTATAGTAGTACTTCGAGAGTTTCATTGCATAAATTAATTTTAAGCTTAATTTCGGCATGCAATGCAAAATGAGATTCAAAATTTGACTCACAATAAAACTCGGAATGTGAAGCGCTATGTAATTCGAGACCATAATGTGTATGTATATCTATGGACTCGATACTCTCATGTGCATGCGACGCTAATGAATCATATGTAACCGACTCTAGTGCTCTTGTCTCTGCTAACACTAACGACTTAGGCATAACTGACTCTGTGGGCACTATCAGCTCATGTGTGATCGAATCAAGGGACACTAAAGGCTCATGTACATTCGGCTCGATTAACTCATGTGTACTTGCGTCAACCAAAATCAAAGACTCTAGGGTACTCGATTTAATTGACAGTAATGGTTCTTGCGTACCTAGTTCAATGGACTCACGTGTACTCAATTCGACCAACTACAAAGGTTCAAGTGCACTCGACTCTACCACCCATGGATCAAAATATCGTCCGATATCGATACATATCGGTTTTGGACTTGAACGATACGATACATTGGGTTTTATCGCCCCCCTTAAAAATAGTCAAAGTATCGTCTGTATCATTCAATGTATCGTTCGTATCGAACGATAATTTGAAATTATCGGTTTTGTTATTTTTTTTGGGAAAAAATTGGAAAGTATCGTCCAGAACTGATACATATCGTCCGGTACGTATTGGTTTTGGGGCTGGACGATATGTATCAAAAATCCGAGATTTTGATCCATGCTACCACCAACAAGGACTCGTGCACAACTGGCTCTGCGAGCACTAATAAATCGTGCGTGGGTGACTCAGTTGACTCACGTGTGGGCGACTCAACATTACTACTCACAAGGGAAATAGAAGCCTCTTTGACACAAACTAGACTCTCATTAGCTTCTTCCATCTCCTCTTCACTCGTCACAGTACGAGGGTCATACACTTCCTCTTCTACTTTTAATCTTTCCTGCTCCTTAGAACTCTCTTTTAATCACTAAATTCAGACTGAAAATTTTTGTAGTACATTGATAAGCAAAGTGTCCAAATCCGCGACACTTAGAACAATCAAGACACTTGTTTGTCTTGGTTTCAAAAACCGTAGAAGGTGACAGTGTGTTATAGGAACATACTTTTTGATAAGGTTCACCTTCATGTCCTCCCATGTGGAGATGGGTTTACTTACTCCGAAGAGATTCAGTACGGTGGTCTATGAGAGTCCAAAAAGTTTTGGCATTACCTTCCAACTTGGTTTTTGATAGCCTAATTTTGTACTCATTCGGTACGTCATACCAATCAAAATAATCCTCCACACTAGACAACCACTCTATAAAGGTTTTAGGACTCCCCATCCCTCAAAGTTTGGAATCTCATTCCGAATAGATTTTAGAAACCTATCGGCAGAGTCGTACTCGGGTTCACGATGGTGAAGCTACCCCCTAACACACAAGTCAGCTTTGATGTCCCTAAGGGCATCAACAAGCTTGCTCATGTTCATGGTGATCACGACTTACTAACATGGGTTCTAAATGACATGCAACTATGAACCAACAATAATGAGGACTTTTATCAAACACTAGACGTGCACACTGATGAACACAAATGAAATAAAATTCTATTAAATTAAAATGACATGCACATATGAACCAACAATGAATAAGGAATTTTAACAAACACATGACGTGCACACAAATGCCATAAAATCAAATGACATCAAAATGATATACACATGTGAACCAAAATGAGTAAGGACTTTTGTCGAACACAAGGCGTGCACACTTGATGAACAAAAAGGAACATAAAATTTACTGAAATTAAAATGACATGCAAATATGCCCTAACCTAGAAACTTAGGCTTTGATACCAAAACTGATGCGGGACAAAACCCTTGACTACGTGAATGCTTATGAGGTGATGATTTGCCGAAATTAAACTAGATTAATTAAACAATAAACCTGAAAATAATACGGATACCTTAGGGCTTCGTAGTTTTCCATTGGAGAATCGCGCTTGATTTGGGTAGGGTCCAGTCCGTGCGCTAGATCCGTTAGCCTTGCAGAAGGAAGATCCTAGAGATAGAACTCTAGCCGCATCCAAATTAGGGCGCTCGTAGTTCAATGATGAGATCGCTGATTTTCTCTGGGATTTTGGATGCGGAATGAATTATGGTTAATGTGAGATTTAAGGTGTATTGGATCAATCGATTTAACGGTTTAGATGACGGCTGGGGTTGATGATTTCAGGATATTTAAAAGGATGATGGCTGAATTTAGGATTTATTGGATCAAAAGAAAGCAGAAAAAGATGAATTAAAAGAGATAAAAATATAAAAGGATAGATTGTGTGGGCTTCGCACCAAACCCTTATTGGGAAATAGATTTTGGGCTTCGCACCCTTGGCTTCTCACCAAACCCTTCTCGGGAAGAAGATTTAATCTTCGAAGAAACTCATCTCAAGTTCCAAAGCAAAAACTCTTTTCTCATTAATAAAAAACTAATTACATTGTTTATTAAAAGGCCTTATATAGGAGGCCTCTAAAACAAAAGAAAACCCTAAAAAAAATACTAAAAAAAGACAAGTATGCCCTCAAAACTTAAATTCCTTCAAAATTAGCACTGTAGCTCAATCAATCACGTTACTGTAGCACTGTAATTTTTATTTTTTTATTTTTTTAACTGACTACAATCGATCGATCGATTGAATGGTCGATCAATCGACTGGGCATTGCTCCAGCACACTAATTCTGCTCCTTTCTGCTTTCTTGAAGTTGAAAATTCAGTTGCAACCCAACTTCAATGCTCTCGATCTTGGTGTCCCCCATCACTTGTCTCTTCTGCTTAATTAGTCGTGGCGAGTTTTCAACATGCTCCAACTTAAGTTTGATGGCATTGTTGAATTGCTGTTTATTCCATATCTTGAATCGATTGTTCAATCTCTTTAGCTTCGAGGGAGAATTGACTTGGCCGATCCATTAGCTGGATTTTCATTCCAAACGACAACAACCAGTCCCTAAACCCCCCATGCTTCATCCACATCTTCTCGAATCTGAAGGGTGTCGGACCCCGGTCGTCAGTCATTAAGGAAAGCATGATCGAAATATAGTCGGAAGTAGGGTTGTCATGACCTTGGAGAATCAACTTCATGAAATGTTCGAAACAAATGAATCAGTAAAGCCTACAGGGTTTTTTTGTTTTTTTTTGTGTGCGTGAGAGGGGAGGAGGGGTTGTTGCTTCTTAGTCCAAGTGAATAGGTGCCCCTTAATGGGGATGTCGATAAGCCCACCCAACCTCATAAAGTCCGCAAAGCTTTTCATGCTTTTACTCATCTTGCATTAGATCATATTCCAAAAAAAAAGTCCAAAAATTGATCTCCACCGTATGATTTATGCATTGAAAAATCATCGGTGAGCACAAACCTTTTTCCACCATAAATTTTCTGTGGTTCAGGTCTGGGCTCCAAAACATTACATGTGGCACCTAAAACATGGCTTTGGGTGCCATGTGGAATACGAGCATTGCGCATATCATGTTAAAAAAAACAAATAAAAAACTGATAGCTACCATTTGAATTTTTAGGCGACCTTCTTTCAGGCAAGAGGCCACCGCAGGTGTCGTAGTAGAGAGAATCCTTTCTGTTCTGTTACCGGCCTAGTGCGGTAGTGCCAACCTATGGTGTTGGATAAGGAAGCAAGCCCTTTTTTTCAAGCGAACTTTGAAGTGGCCAGTTGTAAAATTCAAGCAATGGAAAACCAACTCGACAGCCATTAAAGCAGGAGCTCAAAAGGAAGGACCAACCCATGTTCACTCGTTACTCTAGTTTGTCTACTGGGAAGAAACAAAACTAAGATTATTGCCCGAAGGAATCTCACCTAAAGATCCAGTTTTTGTACAACTAGTTAGTTGATTTGATTGATTGGGCTTATCTTATGGGGACCTACTAGACTATTCTATTTAGTAGAGTAGGGATGGAAGGATTAGACTTCTTGATGTTGTCGAGGCCCCAAAGAGAAACACATCTGTAACTATCCGGCAATTGATTCGGCTTCGGAACTATCAGTAACAACGTTGACTTGAGTAAAATGATCATGCCTAAATCATTCATGAATTATGTGTAGAGATAATGTTTTTAATAAACAAAAAGTACGAAATAAGCATGATTTAGGCATGATCTATCTTGATATCTGTGACGCCGTAGTCCGTGTCATATGTAAGATCATATAAGTACTTAATGCATTGGGAAGAGTGCTCATAACACTCAACCCTAATTTTCCTCTCTCCTTATTCTTCTTCTTCCCCTCACCTAACCCTAACTCTACTAATTAACGTGGTATCAAGAGCCTCGGATCGATTGGCGATTTTTTTTCTCCTGCTGCTGACATCAGTGATGACGTCTCGCTGGTCAGCCATTGCTGGAATCCTACCGGAATTCATCGAAACCGAATGAAAGTGGATCGGTTTTTTATCCCAACATTTTTCTCTCTCGACCATCTCCATCTGAGAACCAGAAGACCACCTTTCAACTTCGTCTTCGTCCATGGTCTCCTCCCTCCACGACTGTTGCAGAAACCCTAGAAACGGTCTTAGTTCTCCAGATCCTCTCCAAACCTGCTGAGGCATCAGAATGAGTTAGAAAGTAATCTTCGATGCCTCTACAAGTGATTTGTGATGAGTTTGGGAGCTCTTCGGCTGTCAGAACCTATATCTGCGTCATTGGAACTGTGAATCTCACCGGAATATTGTTGAACCTTGCCAAAATGCATCAGAAAGGTATCAGATTGCTCATCAGCTCCTCCATAACGTCAGTAACAGTTTTTTAAGGCATTTTTCTTGCTGTTTTTAAATGCGAGTTGTGAGTAGGTTCCGTGATAGGTCTTATTTGAGGTCTTGCATGAATTTGTGGTCAGCTGTGGCTGTGAATGTGGCATCTGTGTATTGATTGCAGTTAGTGGTGATCCCTAAGAGGGTTTTGTGAAGCCGTATAGCCATGAAGAGAAGAGTGTTCATCTCGTGTGATCTCAACTAACTGGTTGTTGTTAGAAATTTGTGAGCATCCCTCATGGAGGACTCTAAAGTTGGTGTCGGTGGTAGTGCTGATGGGTCACACGGGTTCCAAATTACTACGATGAATTTAGATTGTAAAAGTTATTTGTCATGGTTGAGGCCTGTATATGGTTTTGGGGGGGAAGAAGAAGCTGGGGTATATCAATGGTACCATAGTTCCCCCGGATGTTATGAATTCTAATTATAGTGACTTTGAGTCTGAAACTTGGTATGTGAGGACCCTATTGCTTCATTTTATGCAGTTTGACATCAATGAGTCGTTTATGAGTTTTCCTATGGCTCATGCTCTGTGGGAGGCTGTTTGTAAAGCTTACTCACAACAACAGAACCTAACAAAGATATTTCAAATCAGTGATAAGATTAGCAATCTCTGTCAGGGAGAGAGATCGATGAGTGATTATTACACTCAACTTTGGTCACTTGTAAATTATTGTTTCCGGATCGTGCACTTTTCTCCATTTCTTCTTATGTTTTGGGGTTTTGGTCCTTGTGTTTTGCCCATATTCCTGCAAGGCATCAGCCTAAACTTAATCCTAAAGCCACTCGTTCTATCTTTGTTGGATATCCATCTACTCAAAGGGTTATAAGTGCTATGATCTTATCTCCCAAATTTTTTTGTGACTATGGATATGACATTCTTTGAAGATAACCCCTTCTGTAAGAGCCAGGGGGAGAGAACTCAGTGCCCTCTTCAGAGGGAGAATTGTGGATAAGAGAGCGCGAGTGTGTTACCAAGGGTCAATGTGGATGATGTGTTTCCTGAACTTGATGGTGAAGAGAATGGAGAATTATAAAAATCTGGAATACCTGAATTCAAAAAGTTTGCAAAAGTAAAAGAGGGAAAGTTTTATGTCAAGAAAAAGTTCAAGGCTACAAGTGCACCACAAGAGCCACCACAAGAACCTCCTTCAAAGGCCATTGACCAAAGTCCCTCAAAGTGAGCTTGATCTTCCCATTGCTCTTTGGAAGTCATTCATGTCGTGTTCTCGTCATCCTATCAATATGTATGTCTCTACCAATATATGTCAAATACTCATCATGCATTTGTTAGTTAGCTCTTTCGATTCCATTCCTCTTCCTACTTCTCTGTCTAATGCTTTGTCTCAGCCAAAGTGGAAGGAGGCTATGTTATAAGAAATGAATGTCCTTGAATCCAACCATATATGGAAAGTAGTTGATTTTCCTCCCGGAAAGAAGGTGGTCAATTGCAAGTGGACAAGTGGTAAGGTTTGCGACATTGGAATGAAAGGAGGTCATTACACCTGGACAAGTGGTCAAGATTTTCCACGGTTTGCCGCCTCGACTGTTTCCTTTGTAACGTGGAATGGATGGCTAAGTTCCTGCCATCAGAAGTGGAATGCACTGTGTCGGATCACAATCCGATTTCGCTCAACACTCATTTTTACAAAATGTCGGGATCCACGTCGTTCAAATTCGAAAACATTTGGCTCTGAGTTGAGGACTTCAAAAGGAATGATCCGAATTGGTGGAACAAGGACGACATACAGGGGAGGACGACTTTCATCCTCAGCTCTAAAATCAAAAAACTCAAATTCAAAGTTTTCAAATGGAATAAGGAGGTTTTTGGGAATGTTCACAAAATGAAGGATCGTTTGCTTGCGGAAATCAGAACCTTCGACGGAATTGAAGAAGATCACCCCCGTTCGGCTGAGGAAAGAGACGTTAGGCTTGCCCTTAAGATGACATATAACCAAAAGTATATCGAAGAAGCGATTTGGAAGCAGAAACCTAAAGCTCACTAGGTAAGAGAAGGGGACGAAAATACAAAATTTTTCCACAAATTGCTTACGGCCGGAGATCTAGGAATTTCATCTCTTAGATGCAAGTTGACGAACACGTTTACACCAATGCTACTGACATCGAGACCCAAGTGGTTAAATTCTACGACAACCTATATGCCGCTGACAGCGACCCTAAGCCTTGCTTGGGGGGAATCGAGTTCACCAAGATCAGTGATTCCCTCAAAGATGATATTGAGCGCCAATTTGATGAACACGAAATTCGCGCTGTTGTTTCCTCCCTTGGGAAAAACAAGGCACCGGGGCCGGACGGCTTTACCATGGAGTTCTTTCTCTCTTTTGGGGAGGTGGTTAAATCGGATTTTCTAGTCTTTTTCCGCGAGTTCCATGGATCCACCAGATCAGGAAAGGCATGAATTCCACCTTCTTAGCGCATATACCAAAAATAGAAGGAGCTACTAATATCCGCAATTTCCGCCCGATCAGCCTCCTTAACTCCTCCTATAAGATCGTCGCCAAAGTTCTTGCAAACCGTCTTCGTACAGTTATTGGAAGAGGCATCTCCAACGCACAGGGGGCTTTCCTTTCAGGAAGACGACTTTTGGAAACAACGCTCACAGCTCATGAAGCGATTCATTCGGTCAAAGCTCAAAAAGCTATGGCCATCATCTTTAAAGTTGACATTGAAAAAACATATGATCGTGTTGACTGAGACTGTCTTCTATTCTTTCTTCAAAGGATGGGTTTCAGAGAAAAATGGATCAAATGGATGAGGGGGTGCGTCAGCTCAGCCAAATTCTTGGTTATTGTCAACAGTAGCACAAAAGGGTATTTTAGAGCCTCCAGAGGGCTTCACCGAGGAGATCATTTCTCGTCACTGCTTTTCACTATAGTGGAGGAAGTGCTACATAGAATTCTTGACTGGTGCACGACTCTCACCTTGTTCAAAGGCTTCCACATCTTTGATAACTGTACAGTAAGCGAATGACACAATTATTTTATGCGGGACCTCTAACCACGATATCAAGACAGTTCTAAGTGGCTTAACGGTGTACGAGGTGGTAGCCAGGCATCGGGTCAACATCCAAACTCATCAGAATCAACTTCAACAGTAGTAGGCTCTATGAACTTGCTAATATCGTTGGATGCCAGGTGGAGAACCTGCCCTTCTCGTACCTCGGCCTTCCTCTCGGTCTGGGAAAAGCTAAGGGCAACAAACTGGGAACCGGTCATTAAGAGATTTTGAAAGACTCGCCACTTGGAAAAGTAGGCTTCTTAGTAACGGAGGGCGGCTTACTCTCATTAAATCCACTATGGCGGCTTTGCCCATCTTTTACCTCTCTTTATGAGGCACCCAAATCGGTCATCAATCACGTGGAGAAAATTGTCCGCGACTTCCTTTGGGAAGGAGGTGACTCGAGAGGAAAACTTCACCTCGTTAACTGGGAAACGTGTTGTAACAGTAAAGAAGACAAAGGGTTGGGCATCACAAATCTAGCCATAGTCAAGAAGGCATTACTCGCGAAATGGCTATGGAAAATGGGGAAGATAGCGATAAAGATGAATTGTGGTGGCAAGTCGTTAGGGAGATGTATACTCTACACCATAGAGGTTGGAACCTACAATGAAGCACCTACAAAAACGCGTCAGGTTGGTGGAAAGAGATTGATAAAGTACACCATGAATTCCATACGACAGTCAGATACAGTTGGGGCAATGACAACGACATTAGCTTATGGGAAGACAATTGGATTGGGGAGTTGGCACTTAAGTCTCAATTTTCAAGAATTAACAACATTGCAACAGCCCGGGCCCCGCCCGAATGGGCTAGGTTCGGGCCCAATATTTTAGAATTTTAATAAATGGGCCCGGCCCGTATAAGAAACGGGCTTGGATTCGGACTTTAAAGTTTAAGGCCCGTCTCGGCCCGGCCCGTTTAGATGATATCCTTTAAGAAAAAAAAAACTTAAAATTTTTATTAAAATTTGTTTAAAACCCGGCCCGAACCCAGCCCGGCCAGGCCCGTTTAGCTAAACGGTCCGGGCCCACATTAAAAAAATAATAAATAAACGGGCCGGGTGAAAACCCAGTCCTGCCCGTTGACAGCCCTAGCAACAGATAAGGACACCTTGGTTAGTGACAATATGGATAAGAGAGATGGGATAGTGACGTGCTTGTTCTAGGTCCTCCACGGGGCGACTTCGAATCTCTCGCGGAAAGACAACAGGAGATGGAAGTTAACGGAGAAGGGCAAGTTCACGGTGAAAAGTTTCTACACCTATCTTCATAAGGCTCAGACCAGTCTTCAAACTCGAACTGACAGACTAGGCAGGCTCAAATTCTGGATGTTCAAAATCCCACCTAAAATAAAAAAATTCACGTGGTCGGCAGTTTGGGGGAGGATCCTAACTCACGATCAACTAAGGATAAGAGGAATGGCCATTCACAACAATGCCTCCTTTGCATGACTGGGAAAGAGTCCATCTCTCATACACTTCTCCCTTGTCCGTTCTCGATTTAGCTTTGGGGAGCCGTCATTAGAATTATGGGTTTAACCTGGATGATCCCTAGGAATATCGGGGATCTTCTAAGGCAGTGGCACCATATTAGCAGAGTCATCAGCATCGAGGTTGACGAATGACGAATCTATCTATCAGCAAATTCCTTACGTTGTAATCTAGACAATTTGGAAAGAACGAAATAGCAGGTCTCGCTAAGCCGAGAGGCATGGTTCTTAGATCTGCCCGTGATCTCCCTCAATATTGGGGGCTGTTATAGAATGATTCGCCACACGATGTCCTTACCCAAATCTGGGATCCTTTGCCTACCAGGAGCTTCCCACCAAATCCTCCTCCTTATCCCCATACAAATCCCCTTCTCGTCTCTCCCGTGCCTTGACCTACTCCCTGTTTACAAGATTGGCTCCGTGGATGCAAGCGCTTCTCTCGGCTACCGGGGTTTTGGGTTTCGGCGAGTTTTTCCCTTTGGGTAGATCCTCTCTACCCTTAGGTTTGCTTTTCTTTCCTCTGTACTTCCTTTATTTATTAATATAATCTTTGTTATCGATAAAAAAAAAAAGTGACGAAATCCATCATTTATACCTTCAAACTGCATTTACTATTCTTTTTTCCTTCCAAATTTATTGATATTTCTCTCCTCTATTATTAAATAACGCCCAAATCTCATGAATTTCTATTTTGAAACTGAATTAAATGCATGCTCTATCTTATTTTGTTTATTAATTATTATTGTTTTACTTTAAAAAAAATTGGCTCGGGTAGAAGAAAAACGAATTAACTACCCGAGTGACAGTTTGGACACTATTTTATGAGCAGTTTGGGTCACGTCTATTTGTCATGACTTCCTGTTATTTTAATGAGTTAGGAATTAGGTAGCCCAAGAACCAGGTGACTTTGTATGCAGGTCACTTCGTTTTGTCATAACAGATTTCCATTGCCTAATTCAAAGTAGTCAATAACTTTTAAAATAATAGCAACCATGCAAATTTCCGCTAATTCAAAGATGTTGACTGCTTTAATGTAGATCTTTAAATCATGGTCTTCAAATCACACGGTCCACGTGATGAAATCAATCCCATTCAATGTCATTTCAATTCAAGGTACTATTTTATTTAGTTTTTTATAAGTGCATTGTAAAATTATTTCTTTATTCTTTTTCCATCCTATTTTTTTATGAGTTTCAATATTTGCACCAGTGAAAAGGTAGGCACACTCACTGATAGTTGCACCCCATTCGCATCCCATTATTTTCATCCATTTCATTTTTTTGAATGTATCCACCGGCAGATCTTTAAATTGTCTGTGGACATCCACCGATGGATTTGAAATGTTGTCAATGGATACCGACCAATACAAGTTTCTAAAATATAAAAAGGCAGGCCATGTTCAGCCTGGGTACATTCAGGCTCGGGTTTTTATTTCAGCCCAAATCCGGTCTGAGCTGGCCGGACTCAAGCTGAGACCCGACCCATTGACAGCCATAAGCCTGCCTTTCCATCTGGTGCAAATATCGGTTCGCTTTTCTTATTCTGTATCTTTTCACTCACGTTTATTGCACACGCATTTTGCTAGTGTGTGTGTGTGTGTGTGTATATATATATATATATATATATATATATATATATATATATATATATATATGAAGAAATGATATAAATTTCAGGAATAAAAATAGTGAAACTAATGCAATAAACCACAGTTAAATTATATCCTATAATACCCATTTTAACATTGATATTGTGTTGTGTTGATAGGTAACATGAGCAAATACAAATACCTAATTACTGTGGATTGTAGCCAAAGTAAAATTGGAAGAAAGAATATGATAAAAAAGGCTCCGCACCAAAGAACATGAAGGGGCAGTACCTTTCTTCCGGCTTTTCCTTGTAACTTTTGGGGAATCATCAACCGATGCAACTGGTATAGTGCTTTCAACATCCACAACATCACCGGCAGTCATCAATACCGCAGTCTCCTCTAGGTCCCCTGAAGTTTCTTTCTTTCTATTTCGTCTCAGAGCTCGTTTAGGACTCTTGGATGCTTTTTCCACAGCAACAGTTTCTACATTTGATGCATCTTGAAATCCATTATGTGCATTATTTTTCTTAGAAACTGCTTTAACAACCCATTTCTTCTGAAATATCAAATCTTGATGTTGCCCGGAATTTGATGCAACAAAAATAGGCCAAGTTGATTGCTGCCTGCATAATATTAGAAGTAAGCATAAAAGAGGAATGGGCATCAGAAATGCTTTAACAGGGTTCTCTAGATTCCAATATATTAGACAGGTAATATGGAAGTATATTTGAAATTCAATGCAACTAAAGCAGATCAAATATCAATCACCATTTTGTGTTCTCATTGAAAGAACAATAAGCTGCTACGATAGTGATTTGGTGCCATTGTATGATAGGTATGTAGAATTTTAAGAAAAGTCGAACCTAGCTCACCGGTAATCATAGATCAGAGTCTCGGATGTTACCGAGACGTATCGGGCGATGCGTCTCGGTATTGGAGCCACCTGAGACAAATGTATAATCTCAGGTATTGCCGATACATGTACTTCGTAGTATATTGTATCGCCTATACCCGATACCCATGACGATGCGTATCGGTATCAGCTAATACAAAGGTTAATACTGATATTTTGCTGATTCCCGATACCCATGACGATACGTATCGGTATCAGCTGATACCAAGATGATACTGATATTTAAATCTTTACTAGTAATTGAAATTGGTAATGGAAATATACACCATTCATGATTCATTTCCTTGTCGAGGTCATGATATTATGACTAAAATTAATTGTCTAATCCCAAATTTTTTATTCAATCATCCCTTAAACTACCTAGCTAGCTATTCTTTCTTTCATTGTTTTTCAGTTTTTGGCAGAGATTGTGGTGGCTGATTGCTATTTTACTTGCTTGCTTCTATGCTACACGCAAAGACCGAGTGGAAATCTGCAATAAAAATGGCCACAGATACATCACTGTATTTCCATCTAAAAGAGGATTAATAGGGCACCGGAGGCATCACAACTTGTGAAGCATCTTTTAGCCAACAAATTCTGCAAAATCCATCCCAGATTTTGAGGGCTTTAAATCTGTGTAAACCAGCTTTTTGAGGGTTTGGGGGGCTATAAATCTGTACACAACCTTTTGGTACCAGAAGCGGTAGGAAGTGTGTAGTATGTTGGGAGTGGAAGCGCCATCAAAAACATCAAATTTAGGTATTTTATGATAAGAAGCAGGAACAGGAGGGAGATTCTAAAGCGGGAGCGGCACACTGAGTAGAAGATTCCTGCTACTACTGCCTCTCGAGATAGACTGTCTAAAAAAATAAAAGGAGACGCCCTTTACGAGATTACCTCTCTGACTCGGAAAATGATTACAAAAATGAAATTCGTTAAACATTTTAAAATAAGAACACGGTCATACTATTAAACACTTTCATCACCAACATATTCTAGCAGCCATTTCAACTGATATTTAACCATAAATGCAAAGTTCTACATAAAGTTCTTGCTATGGCGCCAAATTTGTTCCAGAACACTATCATTGCATCTTCCAAGCAAAATTTGAACCAACCCAAGTTCAAATTTATACTGCAGTTTGCAAACTGACTCCACATTAACAAAAAATAAATTTTAAACGAAGAATTTATATTTTCTCCAAATAAATAAATATTTCAAATGCAGATTTTACATACTCATGACTAATCTTAGACAAAGATGAACAGAAAAAAAAAAAGGTACCAATTTTTAGTAAGGAGATTATCTTCAAAGCAAAAGAATCACGCAAAAACGACGAAGATATCTCTAGGGGCTTATGATTTTAGAAATGAATCAATGAGACCCATTATCTCAATCACTCAAAAATAGTAGCTTAAACGTTCAAAAATTGTTACTTTATCTTCTCTGAGTAACTAAAATGACCCCAAAAAAAAAAAAACACAGAACCCAGAAACCGAAACTAAAACTAAAGGACGAGAGACAGAAATAGAGAGAGTACCTGAGAATAGGAAGATGGTACATGAAATAGAGAGAAGCCATTGAAGGAGCTTCAAAATCTCTCTCGGCTACTCTGAACTTTGATATGTTTTGGAGCCCAAACTAGTATTGGTTTTTATGCTATATGGGGCCAGTTAAGTGAAATGACATAAATGCCCCTCAGTTTAATGAGTTACTACTGAAACACCCCTTTTGAGCTTCTACTAAATTTTATAAGAGTATGATTTGGTGGTTTCTTAAAGAAGTAGGGGTAAAGTAGTAATCATATTTCTTGTTATCTGGAGCAACTCCAGCAGATGGAGCATTTGTCTTCTAATCGCTATTTTAGCGAAGGGAAGAACGAATCGGGGCTCCATCAGATTCGTCATCGCATACACCAAAATAGCGAGAGCTGCTATTTTGGTGTTTGATTGCTATTCACTAGTCGTTTTTTTTTTTTCTTTTTCCTTTTTAGGGGGTTTGTTTGCTTGCATATATCTCTCTCCTTCCTTCTCTCCCTCTCCCGCCAAAATCTAACTCAACAAAATATGACCGTTAGAAAAGGTTTCGATTAAGCTCTCAAGGGTTTTCAGGGTATATCTGGAATACTCCAAAGCTAGAAAAGGAGGAAAAAATAAGAAGAAATTCAGAGAAAAATCAAGAAAAGACCTGTAAGTACTTATGTAATGTTTATTTATTTATTTTTGTAATTAAGGGGTTAAACTCTTTTAAAGTAGGGATTGGAGAGATTGATATGAGTTGAGTTTAAGGTGGGTGTGAAACGTTATCAAACAAAAAAAAAAGGTGGGTGTGAGTTAGGGCATGTTAGGTTGGACTCAGGTTTCTATAAGTTGGGTGCAGTTTGATTCAGATTAGTGAATCTCATCTCTAAACTTATATGACATCGCACTGTAGATTTCGAATATGAAAGGGTTCTGAGTGTTCACAATTTTCGGGTTTTAATGACTGTTTTGAATGAGTTTTGGTAAGTGGAGGTATGCTCATAAGCTGTTTGATTTATAGCTACAAAGAAATCATGGTGACAATATTTGATTTCATGCTAATAATTTTATATTTGGATGCCTATTTACTTGATAAATATCATATGTTCAATGTTTATATGAGAAGAATTTGATGAATATAATAGCTAAATTTTATGGTATTATGATCTGATTTATGGTGATAGATGTGATTTTTAGTTCAGGTTGGTTGAGTATTTTTTTTAAGTGCGATGGTTTGATGTCTATTCTACTGTAATGCTGGCTGGTTTTGATGGCCATTGCTCCAAATTTATCTTTTGATAGTAGAAAGACAATGTCTAGGATGCCCTTAATATTAGTGGCGTGGTATGTTTTGTGTTTGATATTATGTATCAATGAAATATTTTGTTGGGCGTTTTCTTGCAATGCCTATCCGGTTTTGAATTCGATTTCGATTTTGGTTTCAGGTTCGGTTTTGGGTTTGGTTTCGATTTAGGAAAATATGAAAGTTAGAAAAGGTTAATATTTGAAAATTTGAGTGTTGGTAAAGGTATAATAAAATAAGAATGAATATTAATATTTTTAAAAAATGAGTAGCTAAAATAGAGAATCTGCGTATTGAAAAAGAAATAGCTAAAATAGAGACTGATAGCTAAAAAGGTGTTTAGCTATACAAATTTGGCTATCCTTGTTGGAGATGCTCTAATACAAAATCCCCAAATTCGCCGCTGTCTTAGATTCTCTTTGCAAATTCATCTAGGACTTTCGAGCAAATCTTGTCTCAGTTCAGATTACCCATCTCAAATATTTTAAAGCCAGTAAGTTTTTATAACTTCTGTTGTTTATTTATTTATTTGATAGACGAAAAAGTATATAAATTTTATTTTCAAGATGCAATTTCGAATTCATATGAGTTGCATTTTTATGGGTTTTCTTCAAATCAGTAGATGCAGATTTATACTTTTTTTTAAAAAAAAAATAAAATAAAATAGTTCTTCTATTTTCTGAGAACATGAATGGAGAAATGGGTCTTCAAACGCCAGAAAACAACGAATTCTCGTTGATAGAAAATAATGAATTCCCGTTGGTTCCAAAAGGGCTGGAATCCATGGGATGTTCAAATCCATTTCCACCCATTTCCTCCGAAACGTCCAAACAGAGCTTTAGAGGTATTCGGTTATGGAATGCTGGTAAAAGTCGGAGGTTTCCAGTGAAGTCCTTCTATACTTTTCTTACTAAATCCTTGTCTACTTGCCCAAGTTGACATAGGATCCGGAAGATCCGGGTATCTTTTAAGATTAAGTTTTTTGGTTGGAGTGTGGGATGGGAAAGAATTCTTATGGTAGATCAATTGAATAGGAGAGGGATAAATTTGAGAAATAAATGTGTGATGTTTTTTCACATGGAGTCGATAAACCACCTTCTTATTCATTGTTGGGTCGCCAAAGAGGTGTGGCATCTGATTCTCCAGTTGTTTGGTATTTCTTGGGTTTTTCCTAGAGATTGTGGGTAACTTATGGTTGCCTGGGATGGAGTCTCTCTTGATCATGGCTTTGGCTGTGATGTGGGTTATTTGGAATGAAACAAATCAGAGGGTTTTTAATCGTAAGAGAAGACCAGCTTTGATTATGAACAGGGTTACCTAATTCGCTAGGCGGGCATGCGAACTGCGAACCGGTTCGCTGTGAACTGGTTTGCGGTTCGGTTCACTCCGATTCGCATAGGTTGGGCGAACTGGCCTACAGGCTACACAGGAGACCGGTTTCTCTTTTTTATTTTTTACTCCAGTGCAAAATGTAACCAACGGGTTTCCCTCTTTGAAGAGAGACACACAGACAATCAATGCTCCACAGTTGCTTTTGCTGTACAATATGCGAAATACTATTTATATAATAAAAAAAATTTAATTAAAATATAGTTAATAATTAAATATAAAACTATATATATATATATATATATATATATATATATATATACACCCTAGCGAACTGGATTCGCTTGGACATAGGGAATTGCGAATTACGAACCCGAATTAGATAACATTGATAATGAAAAGTAGTAGGGAGTTAACTGATCAAAAAAAAAAAGTAGTAGGGAATTGATTCTGAACTGGATTAGATTGAAGGATGGGTGATTTCAGATTTAAGGGAGGGGTACTGATTTTGTATGGGATAGCTTGCGCCATTAACCTTTTTTCCTATCGCTGGTTAGATCTATTCTTGGGGATTGGTCTTTATTTTTGGCTCGGGTGTGAGATCTTTTGAGACATGGGTTGGTTTAGGTGGGTTCTTTTAGGCCTTCTTTGGCCAGGGGGGGGGGATGTTTTCATGTGGTTTTTTCTTTCTTTTGTTTCGTCTCCCAGCACCTTGTTGGCCGCGGGGGGGGCGGGGGGGGGATGTTTTCATGTGGTTTTTTCTTTCTTTTGCTTCGTCTCCCAGCACCTTGTTGGCTGCCCAGGATGTATTTCTTTCCTTTTTTCCTAATAAAATTTCTTTATTGATAAAAAAAAAATCACCGTCATAATTAGGTTACAAAGGTTATGAAGGCACTTTTATGCACATAGTTTCATGGTTTTTATGACCGGATATGCATAAAAAAAATTGTATAGTTTATGCTGTTGTTATTTTTCGTCTCATATGTCTCGCTATTTAAAATTAGTGATATAAGCACATCAGTTTGTCTGGACAATGCAAACCGATGAGGGCCATTTTCTCACCGTATCATCTGATATGTGAACGGGTCAATCTCTTTATGCTGAAATGGTCAAGCCTTGAGAAGTACACAACCATTTATGAGCATGCAAATGAGTGAAACTTCATATATGAGCATTTTAGCATAAATAGATTGATCTGTTCACACTTGGAAAGTGAACACCTATTTATGATCATGCAAATCAGTGAAAGTACCGATTTAACCATTTTAGATTAAGGAGATTAACCCGTTCACATGAGAATGAACAGGTTGGTGACCGTATACCAATTTTTTTTTTTACTTTCCATTCATCAATCACCTGTGAGAAAAAGTCTTCCGTTTCAAATTTACTTAATCATTATTTTCTATTGATCTTATCATCAAAAGTTTCAAAAGTGTCCCTGCTTCTTAAATCTTTTTTCATTATATGTTTTGATTGTTGCTAAACTGATTGATTCATATGGCTTGTAGGTAAGTTGGTGAATTTAAATCCTAATTGCCTCATTTTTCATATAAATTAGCCGACCTTTAAACTAGGAGACAATATATGCAACATATTTCTGATCGAGTTGATATAGGGTAACCGAACCCATTACTCTCATGTGTGAACGGATCAATCTCTTCACGCTGACATGGTCAACCTTGAGAAATGCATAACTATTTCTGAGCATGCAAATCAGTGGAAGTACAGATATTGACCATTTAGCATAAAAAGATTGATCCGGTCACATGTGAGAAATGCACAGCTATTTATGAACATGCAAATCAGTGAAAGTACAGATTTAACCATTTTAGCTCAACGAGATTGACCCGTTCACACGAGAGTGAAGAAGTCTGTTATCAATCACCTGTGAGAAAAAATTTTCCTTTTCAAATTTACTTAATTGTTATTTGGCATTGATCTCATCATCGAAAGTGTCCATGCTTTTTAACTATTTTTTCAATTATATATTTTGATTGTTGCTAAACTGCTTCATTCATATGGCTTGTAGGTAAGTCAGATATTTTATGTTCCTAGAGGAGCCATTCCTGGCATGAAAATATTCAGGCAACTACGTCCCGGAATTACAAATGGGTTTAAGAGCGTCACCAAGCCGAACACTCGGAGACGTAATCTCTCTCTCACTGGCTAATTTTATATCCATTTAAATAGGCCATTTATACGGTTCAAATCTAGGTATCTAACTCCGGATTGGTATCGGGTATCGGTCATGGAGGACTGATACGTATCAACCGATACGGAATATTTATAATAAAAAAGGTGAACAACTTTAAAAAAGAAAAAATTCAAATCAAGGGGGTATCGGATGATACCCGATCTGTATCGACCGATATGGGCCTGTATCAAACGATACCGATTCCAGTTATTGATACGAACCTGATACTGGTGGTATCGATATCGGTTTCTGGTGAAACCGATACGTATTGGTATCGACCGAGTTTTGATATCATGGTTTCTATGAACTATATGCTGGAACTTATCGATTTCCCAAATTTGGTCATGCAGCGACAAGTTTTTCTTTACTCTATTTGTCAACCGATACCTCAGTGGAAATCCAATCTCAAGAACATGAAGTAGTGATTGCTTTGGGCAGCAATTTGGGGAATAGATGCGATAATTTCAATACAGCTCTCTCTTTGATGAAGAAAGCTGGTATCTGTATCACAAGGCATGGCTGTTTATACGAGACCGAACCCGCTTACGTGACTGATCAGCCCCGATTTCTTAATTCTGCTGTTAGAGGTATTACTAAACTCGGACCCCACGAACTATTGAGAGTTCTCAAGCAAATCGAGAAGCAATTGGGTCGAAAAGACGGAATCCGGTACGGTCCAAGGCCGATCGACCTAGACATTTTGTTCTATGGGAGGTTCAAGATCAGCTCAGATGTTCTTAATGTACCTCATGTGAACATGTGGGAGAGGCCCTTCGTGATGGCTCCTCTGGTAGATCTGTTGGGATCATCTGTTGAAAATGATACTGTTGCAAGCTGGCATTCTTTTTCAGAAAAAATGGGTGGGATTTTTGAATTATGGGAGAAGCTCGGTGGTGAATCCTTAATCGGACGGGACGGGCTGAAACGGGTTTTACCCATTGGAAGCCGCTTTTGGGATTGGTCGCAGAAAACCCACGTCATGGGTGTCGTAAATCTGACACCAGATAGTTTCAGCGATGGAGGGAAGTATCAGTCAATCGAGGCTGCAGTGTCTCAGGTCAAGCTGTTGATCTCAGAAGGAGCTGACATTATCGATGTCGGTGCACAATCGACCCGACCCTCGGCATCACGGATTTCCGCGGAAGAAGAATTGGGTAGACTAATCCCCATTTTAGAAGCTGTCGTAAAAATCCCCGAGATGGAAGGGAAGATCGTATCGGTGGATACTTTTTACTCGGAAGTTGCGGCAGAAGCAGTTAACAAAGGGGCTCATTTTATCAACGATGTGTCCGGCGGGAAGTTAGATTCGAACATGTGTGCGGTAGTTGCCAGCCTCAGGGTTCCTTATGTTGTAATGCACATGCGAGGTGACCCGAAAACAATGCAAAATGAAGAGAATTTGAGCTATGAAAATGTGTGCAAACAAGTGGCTTCTGAACTTTATTCAAGGGTGGAGGAGGCTGAGCTGTCTGGGATTCCTGCTTGGAGTATAATTGTTGACCCCGGGCTCGGATTTTCAAAGAAAGTAGAACATAACTTGGAAATCCTCATGGGTTTACCGGACATTCGAAGGGAGATTGCATCGAAGAGCTTTGCTGCTTCGCGTGCACCTATCTTGATCGGACCATCTAGAAAAGGGTTCTTGAGCGTGATCTGTAACCGCCCGAATCCCGTCGAGAGAGATCCTGCCACCGTTGCAGCGGTTACAGCAGCAGTTTTGGGTGGCGCTAACATTGTAAGAGTACACAATGTAAGGGAGAATCTGGACGCTGCAATGCTATGTGATGCGTTACTGAGGCAAAGAAAAGTTCATCAATGATTTTTTTTTTTTTTTATTATGGATCTATCGATTTTTGGTTGTATTCTGATGTCTGTTAGAAGCTGTCTCGATGTAGTCACAAAGTCAACTGAATGCGAGCCCATTGGCTTAAATGAACAGATCCATATCCGTGCCCGGTCAGGCTCTGCTGGCCGTTACGACGTGGGTGCCGTCAACGATTTTTAAAAAATAAATAGTTTAAAGAAGCTTTTGGGATTAAAATTTTTAGTTTTGGCATCCAATAGAAGGTATTGACTCTCCTTATGATCTTTAGAGGAATAATAATCTTATTAATAGCCGTTTAGCTATTAATTCCTGTCAAAAGCTGACTTCCACAATTTTTCAGATCCAAAAAAGCTGTGGAAATCAAATTTGATAGATAGGATTGATTGTGTAAAAGGCTCTTCATAGGCTGCCTGTTTTAATGATTTTGAAATATTGTTAGATAGGATTGACTGTAGTAAAATAGGCATTAGCCCATTTTTTTCATTTGATTCTCGTGTAGATGGATGGCTTTTAGGATCATCAAAGGTGATGGTGCTCCCATACCGTCTAATGGAAACCCATCAATTTCATCGATTGGATGATCGTAACCGTTCATTTATGAACAGTGTATGTGGACTAATAAATTGAGATCATTGCAGACAATGAGCCTTGTGTTGTCATCTGTACTCTTAAGTGGAGGTTGGAACATGAACAGATTTTAGAAATCATAAAATCTGTGAATGTCACAGTCTAGACGAATTCAGAGTATAAGACGTTGGCTCATTGTCTATATGGAATGAGCCCTTTGGTTTATCGTAGGGAAATTCTATTTTCTTGCATAACAAAGAAAGCAATCAAACAAATGGTGAGAAACTCATAATATTTTTCCATTTCAGGTCAGTTTCTTGTCCATGGTCCATCAATATGTGTTCTGCATAGGGGTTTCAACGTGCCGGGCCTGAGCCCAGATTGCCATGGGCTGGGTATTGACTAAGGTGGATATGCCTGATATATAAGTGGGCTAGCCCGGCCCAGTCAGATTAGTAAGTCAGGTTACATATGAGCTAATTCTAGAAGCCCGATTGAAAATCTATCCGTTTAACCCTGACCCAAATTCGTCAATTGAGACCTTTCACATAGGAATTAATGGGCCGACCCCTGATCCATCCCAGCCCAGCCCACATTGGGGTAAAGTAAGTAGGCGTGATTCAAAAATAGGCTGGCCCAGCCCATTCCAATTTGTAAGTTGGACGGGAGCCGGATAGTTCTAAAAGGCCTAATTATAATCGGCCCCTTTAAGGCCCAGCCCAAATCCAACTCGAACTGACCCAATGTTACCCCTAGTTATGTAGATTTAATGGTCTGATCCTAGGGTAGCTGTGTCCTCTTTTATGGAGTCAACTACCGCTGCATCATCTCACTTAAACTTATGTGATCAAACCTGACAGATTTCTCCTTTATGTCGTTTGAAAATTTCTAGAATTTATCCTCTCCAAACCGACCTGTTTGAGCTCGAGCCGGTTTTAGCTAGCACAAAAGTCTCAAATATCCCTTCTTATACTTTTTATGGTTTGCATAGTTTAAAATTTTAAAAATTTGAAGCAGCATTGTTGTTTGATTTGAAGGCCACAATATAAAGATCGATAGTTCCAATAATTGACATGAAACATAATCTCTGTCTTATAATTCTTTAAAGTTAATAATTAAATTTAAGAATACGTTTAAATAATAAATCGTCATCGCTCTAATAAGAAACAGCCAGCTTGGATAACCAATATATTTAAGACTTTTTGTGCATTAGAGAGGAGTTGGTTAGGATGTCTTTTTATCACTTTAAGGGCCCTGTCAGATTCACTTTTAAGAGGGCTATTTTTTTCATTTGATTCTCATGTAGAGATGGATGATTTTTAGGATCATCAAAGGTGATGGTGCTCCCATTCCGTCTAATCGAAACCCATTAATTTCATCAATTGGATGATCGTAATCGTTCATTTATGTACATGTTTGTGGACTGATAAATTGAGATATATATATTTTAATTTATCTGAATTGAGCCAAGGGTTCATTGTAGACAATGTGCCTTGTGTTGTCATCTGTACTCTTAAGTGGAGCTTGAAACATGATCAGACATCAGAAAACATAAAATCCGTGAATGTCTCAGTCTAGATGAATTCATAGCTTACAAGACGTTGGCTCATTCTCTACTTGGAATGAGCCCTTTGATTTATCGTAGACAAATTCTATTTTCTTGCATGTCAATGAAAGCAGTTAATCAAATGGTTTGAAACTCGTAATATTTTCTATTTCAGTTCAGTTTCTTTGGCCATGGTTCATCACTGTGTTCTGCATAGGGTTTCAGTGGGCCGGGCCTGAGCCCAGATTGCCATGGGCTGGTTATGAGCTAAGGTGGATATGCCTGATATATAAATGGGGTAGCCCGGTCCGGTCAAATTAGTAAGTCGGGTTACATATGCTAATTTCAAAAACCCGATTGAAAATCTATCCGTTTAACCCTGACCCAAATTTGTCAATTGAGACCCTTCATATAGGAATTAGCATGCCGGCCTCTCGTCCATGCGGACCTGGCCCACATTGGGGTAAAGTAAGTAGGTGTGATTCAAAAATGGGCTGGCCCAGCCCATTCCAATTCGTAAGTTGGACGGGAGTCAGATAGTTCTAAAAGGCCCAATTATAATCGACCCTTTTATGGCCCAGCCTAAACCCGACTCTAACTGACCCAATGATACCCGTAGTTTTGTAGATTTAATGGTCTGATTTAAATGTTACATGCCCCAATTGTTGATCCTAGGGTAGCTGTGTCCTCTTTTTAGAGTCAACTACCACTGCATCATCTCACTTAAACAGATAGGGGCATCAAGATCGAGAGCGTTGGATTTGGAGCGCAACAGATTTTCTGATGTCTGAAGAAACCGAAAGGGAGTCAGAATTGAAGAATTGGGGCATGTTTTAGTCGATCGATCGATCCAGATACTCGATTGATCGATTGAGGATAGAGGCTTCTATGCTTTTGGCGAATTTCTTTTTCTCAGTGGACCAATCAATTCCAAATTTTCGATCGATCGATTATGGACCAAGATTTCGAACGATTTTATTATTTATAAATCGATCGATCAATTGTTCGCGAAAGTCAGGCCGCCAAAAGACAGAATTTTAGTTTTCTTGAGGGGTCCATAGAGGGCCGATACGTGCCGATACCGTAATTTATTTTTTCTTGGAAATGACTTTTGGCTTTTCATTGATTTACATCTACATAATGGCCTTTGTAATGACCACTCGGGCCCATATCTTGGCCCGTTTAATAATCGGGTTTAGGCCCGATGAATCAATCCAATCATGCCCGGTACGAATCCAAACCCTGACTAACTAAACGGTAAATGGCTGGGCTAGCTGTGGTCCGACCTGGCCCAATCCAATTTGAGGCGGATTCAGGCTAAGGCCAATTAATAATCGGGCTAAGTCCAATTAATAATTGGGCCGAAGCCCAGCCCAGACCAATTATCAAATGGGCTGGGGCGGACACAATTTTTTAGCATGATTAAAATTGGGTCGTTCAAAGCCCAGCCTGAACCGGTCCAGCCCGGCCCATGGGCACCCCTATTTAGGGTTCAAAAGGCCACTGTTGATGGCAGTGCTCGGTTACCCTTCATCATATTTGATAACAAAAAATTGATTATTCCTACCTGGCGACACTAACAGCGTCCAACAATAAAGATGACCGATGTAAAATTCTTCGAAGTTCATTGGCTGCAAGTAGCCTGCAATGCAAAAGTCATTTGGTCAAACAATCATAACCATTTGATCACTGACTTGGTACATGGCAATCGCCCCATTTTCAAATTTAAATTTAAAGGATCACTAATTAGGCCATAGTGACAAATTTCGTCCAAAAGGGAGTCTAATGAAAATTTTGGTAATTTCAATAAATTTTGGTAATTTTTTATAATTTTCTTTTTTATATTTATCTTTGATTTTTTTTAATATTTTTAATATGTTAGTAATTTAGTACATATTTTAGTAATTTTTTTAAAACATTAAATATATATTTTATATTTTTTTAATCTCCAAAATTTTCACAAAAGTTATCGAAATTAATCTAAAATGTACCGAAAGGACCCCACTGAAAAATTGCCGAAACAAAATTTGTCACCATGCATGCCGCTTACGGCTTACTTACGGCTTAGAGTTTAGGGTTTAGAGTTGCCGAAAACAAAATTTGTCACTATATTTTATATTTGTCATTAAGTATGTCACTTGTTGCAAAAGGACCAAATGTAAGTCCTGGAAGAATGCATCTATATTGTGCTTTAAAGCAATCAATGCCTTCAAAAGAAATGATTACACATAAAGCTAGGGGTGGAAACAATTACCGAAAAGCCTAAACCCGATGAAACCGAACCGGAAAATACTTACCCGAAACCAATCCAAAACAAAAAAACTGAAACTGGTTTTGGATCGGTTCGGTTTCAATTTTGGGTGCCGAAAAACAAAAACCAATGAGCAAGGAGAAAAAACCGACCCTACAATTGAAAAACTAGAAAAAACGAAAAATTTCTTTTCCAAAAAATAATAAAAATGAATTTTAAAAAATTCAAAAACCGAACCGACCAAAATCTGGTCGGATCGGTTCTGTTTCGGTTCAGGGGAGTGCGGAGATTGGTTAATCGAAACCGAAACATTCTTAGTTTTCGGGTTTTAGGTGAACCGACACCGAAACGAAATTTCGGTTTGGTTAACCAAACTTCCACCCCTACTTAAATCTTGTAGCAATTAAATTCCATGCTTTTCTATCCAAATTAAAAAAAATAATAATAATAAACTGTAGCAGTTGATTAAATCTTGTAGCAATTAAATCAGATGCTTTTCTATCCAAATAAAAAAATAAAAATAATAATAAACTGTAGCAGTTGATTTTGAAGCATTGATCTTCGATGTAATCTTTTATTATTATTATTATTATTATAACTTAGGGTATCCCATGCCACGAGTATTTTATAAATTACACACCTTACAAAGCATCCTGTTAGGAGAAGACGAGTCGGTATCTCGAACCCACGACCTTGGGGAGCATACCCCGATTGGCACCCTGCGACAACCCTTTGGTGGGTCATTTTTGATGCAATCTGCGAACCTTAAGATCTTTAGATTGAGTCTTTAATTAGCATTAAGTGGCACATTTGAAGATGATTTTAAATATCGGAGACGTAGACGTCTTGCATCTTATAGATAAGCGAGATGGTAATGATACCAGGTCCCATCAGGTAGAATTGGATTTCCAGTCTTACCCCATTAGCTGCCCTTAGAAATAAGAGAATCTTAACTACACGTCATGTCATAAAAAGTGAAAACCAAGAAAGTCAAGATTCTCTTATTTTCAAGGACAATGGATGGGATAGGACTGAAAATCCAATTCTACTTCGTAGGACCTGACCATTACCTCTCTCTTCGATACACGGAGATAAACTTACTTTATTAGAATGATACTACTCAGTTCACCAATTTTTTTTTCTGATACTGTACTAAGTTCACCATTTAAACAATACAATTGGTCGTCCTTTGGGCCAAAAAAGCACACTGATTGGGAAATTTGAACAGAGCCGCTTTCTTTCACAAACTTCTAACAAACAAGGGTTCTGACGTTTTGTTGGTTTTTGTAAAACTAGCTTACTTTCCAAATTTAAAAATGATATTAGGGATTGACTCTCTCTTATGAAATCTTAAGATTATCAAGCTTATGAATGGCCTTTTAGTTGCCAAATCCTTAAAAAGTTGACCGACCCAGATGTCAAGGCCCCTGGATATCTTTGGGAGTTGCCTTTTGACTGGATTCTGACACTAAGGCTATTCATAAGTTGGATAATCTTAAGATGCCGGTGAGACCCCATTAATCCATGATCAAATTCCTGGGACTTCTTCGAAATGTCATCAAAGCTCTTTATTTGTAGCAGGTGCTTAACTCTAGAAAATTTTCGATTCAGCTACCATGTCTGATTCTAAATCGCATTTTCTGATTTGTGACTGCTTTCCAACAAAATTGTATAGGCATTTCACTAGTACCCTAAGGCTGCGTTTGGGAACCTTGAGTTGGAGTTGGAAATTTGGAATTGGATCTCCTAAATCCAAATCCCCTTTGGTTCTCTATTTTTGTGTTTGAATTTGGTAAATCCACCTGAATTTAGAAATCCATGACCATATTATAAAAACGTGGATTTAGGATTTGGATTTGGTAAATCCACCGGAATTTGGTTTCCCATTTTTTAGTTTGAATTTGAATTTGGTAAATCCACCGGAATTTAAAAATTCATGGCTATATTATAAAAGGGAAATTTATCGGATCGACTCTGTCAGATAAACCTTTTCTGTTAGAGACCCTATATTTTCACCTTTACCTAAACTGGCGAGTTTTAAGCCAAACCATTTTCAGCTAGCACAAAAAGTCAGAAATACCCCTACTTACACTTTTTTTCGTTCTATATAGTTTAAAATTTTAAATATTTGAACTTTTCTATATTTGCACGATGTGAAATGGGATCTATGCTGTCTAATTTGGAGGTCACAATATAAAATCGATGGTGCCAAAGATAGACAAAAAACAAGGTAATATCGCCTCTTAAGAGATATATATATATATATATATATATATATATATATATATATATATATATATATATATATACAGTTGATGCCGACTCTTTAAATAGTCGGTACCGACTGTTTAAAGAGGTGACGTCGACTGTTTACACAGTCACCATCGACTGCTTAGACAGTTGGTACCAACTATGTAAACAGTAGCCATCGACTGTAATAATAGTAATAATAATTATTATTTTTTTAATATTTTTTTAAATAGTCAATAAGCTTCGATGCAGCTTTTAAGTCACCATTGACTAATTAAAGAATCAACATCGATTGTTTAAGTTTTATTTATTATTTATTATTTTAAGAGGCGATAACGCCTTTTTTCATGTTTATCTTTGTACCATCGATTTTATATTGTGGCCTTCAAATCAGACGGAATAGATCTCGTTTCACATCACGTAAATATAAAAAAGTGTAAATATTTAAAATTTTAAACTATGTAGAACGAAAAAAAGTTTAAGAAGGGGTATTTAATAATTATTCTGCTAGCTAGAACTGACTTGGCTTAAAGCTGGTCGGTTTGGGTAAAGGTGAAAATACAAGGTCTCTGACGAGAAAGGTATATCTGACAAGGTCAATCCGGTAAATTTCCCTTATAAAAACGTGAATTTTAAATGACACCTCCTAGGCGTTATTTGAAAATCCAAATCTTACACCAACATATAATTGACTATGTTTAGTGAATAAAAAGCTGTTACCCAGTGTTCTTATAGGTACGATTTGACCTGATACCGAAACCGACCTAAACCAACGGTACCCAACCCGAATTAAACCAAATTGAATCGGGCTGAACCGTTGGTAAATAGACCAGATTGAATAGATACCAAACCAAACCAGACCCGACCCAAACTGACTCAACCCAAGCTTAATTAGTTATTGCAACGGCTAGAAAACTAGCCATTGGGCTGCAACAGCTAGTTTATGGCCGTTGCAACCCACTTTTGTACATTTCACATTAGGTGCAACCAAGAAATTGTTAGTTGCACCTTTTGGGATTTTTTCTTTTTGTCTTTGCCATCCACTTTTGTACACTGTACTTGGGGTACAATCATGAAATAATTGGTTGCACCCATTATGTTTTGTTTTTTTATTTCTATTTTTGCAGCTTACCTTTGTACAGTGCACCTTGGGTGCAATCAGGAAATTGCCAGTTCTACCCTTTTTTCATTTTTTTAATTTTTTTGTCTTTATTTTTGCAGTCCACCTTTGTACATTGCACCGTGGGTGTAACCAGCAAATTAATGGTTGCACTCATTTAAAATTTCCTATTTATTATTTATTATTTTGGTTTTTTTTTTCTGTTTTTGCAGCCCACCATTGTACAATGCACCTTAAGTGCAATCAGAAAGTTACTGGTTGTACTCATTGGATTTTTTCTTCATTTTGTTTTTGCTTTTTTTATTTTTTATTTTATTTTTGCAACTCACCTTTGTACATCGCATCTTGAGTGCAACCAGGAAATTGTTCGTTGCACTCATTTTTGATTTTTTCATTTTTTTTCTATTTTGGCAGACCACCTTTGTACAATGTACCTTCGGTGCAATCAGGAAATTACTGATTGTACTCATTTTCATTTTTTTTTCTTGAACCCAAACCGAATCGAACACCGAAAAGTTTGGTTTCAGTTCGGGAACAGTTTATGCATTGGAGGAATTTGGTGTGCCGAAACTGATACCGATATATTTTAGTTTCGTTTCGATTTGTGGTGTATCGAACCGAAAAACAAAAAAATTGGATTCAATTCAGTATACCGAACTTGCATCCCTATCTATATAGAATGAAGGAAACCAATGAAATACAAATTCTTTTTATAAAAAAAAAAAGATAAATAAAGTATCTATAAATCTTTGGACCAAATCTTAAGGTAATGCTTAAATATCCAAATAAGAGATTTGCAAATTCAAATGTTTCAAATTCTAATTTGAAATACTTGAATTTGAAATTTCCATATTCAAATCCAAGTTCCCAAATGCAGCCAACGATTTATGCAGCCAAAGATTTATAGTAGATATGATTCCTTCCATGGTTCACAAAACTCACAATTGCATGAGTATGGGCCAATGAAGCAAAGGCGATATTTGGGGGTTCTCTACTTCTTATTCGCGGAAATACTTAGATTATCAATCTGGTCCATGCTGCACTAGGTGGATGAAGTATACTGTCTAGAAGCTCTAAGACCATCCGTACCTGAGCACGTTAAATGTGGACCGCTGCCCATATTTTTATTGTCCTTTTTCAGGCTTTTTGTTGTGTAAAATCATCTGATAGGTTGAGTTTTCAAATAAGTTATAGGTTGAGTTTTCAAATTAGTTGTATGAGTTAATGGGGAAAATGCACTTGGGCATAGAAATATTTACGCGACACGTAATATTTTTTTTGTGAAGTAATGAATGGCATGAAACTCACTTTATTAATTAGGGTTAAGCTTTTAAAATATTTTAAAAGTTATATTCCTTTTAGCCATAATGACAAATTTCACCAAAATTCGGCGAAATTCGCGAAATAGGGGTCAAATAAAATTTTTGAGAAAATTTCGAAACTTTATGGTATTTTTTGGTAAATTTTAGTTAAATATATAAAAAATTTATTTTTTTATTTGAAAAATATTAAATATATATATTTTTTTATTTTTAATCCCCGATAATTTTTCAAAAGGTGTCCAAATTAATCCGAAATGTACCGAAAGGATCCCCCACAAAAAAATTCCTAAAAACGAAATTTGTCACTATGCTTTTAGCCGTTATTTTTGACCTTTTTAGAAGTCCTTTTAAAGTCTCTTTCTTTTATCTCTCTTCTCTCTTTTTCTAAGAAAGTATTAAACTTAATTTTTAAAGTATATTTTATTCAAAAAATATGAGCGCTCGATAATTTTTTAATCAAAGCGCCGACACCTCGATATAGAGGCACTGGGTTCCCTGAAACAAGTTGCCGACGTCCCCTTTTTTTTTTTTTTTTTTTTTTTGTAAGCGAAGCGCTGACACTTCGATATAGAGGCGTCGACACCCTCTGTGGTGCCAGCACTTCGTCGTCGAGGTGCCAGCGCCTCGCTATCAGGGTGTCGACGCTTCACTATTGAGGTGCTAGCGCTTCGCTACCGGCGGCTCACATTTTTTGAGTAAAATATACCTGAAAAAGTAAAGCTGACACTTTCTTAAAAAAATGGAGAGAAGAAAAAGAAAAGTGACTTTAAAAAAATAGAGGGTATCTAACTTGAATCCTTAAGAAGCATGCCACCCATTACTTCACAAAAAGGCGCTACTATATGTCACGCCTATATCAATAGGCGCAAAGATATCTCTATGTTTGGGCGCATATCACCGGCTCTCATATATATATATATATATATATATATATATATATATATATATATATATATATATATATATAAGTAAGCAAGTCACTAACACCAATGTCATATACTTCACTACTACTATACCATGGATCAAAATGCCGGTATACCAATACGTATCGTTCAAGCCTAAAACTAATACATATCGGACGATGTGTATCAGTATCGGACTATACTGGACGATACATTGAATATATCGTCCGATAAACACCATATAAAAAAACGATACTATATATTCAATATACTGTATCGTCCGCCTCCGATACCGATATGTTTCGTCTGATACGTATTGGTATCCGACGAAATTTTGATCCATGTACTACTATAGACACACCAACACCTTATAATTAGTGAAAATACTCAATTTTCAGAAAACCACAACATCACGAATTGGTTTTTTTGATGAAATGTAATCTCTGATGGAGGGCAGAACGGTTCTCGTAATAGCACATAGGCTTTCGACGGTGTAAAGTGAAGACATGGTAGCTGTAATATGCGGTGGTCAGATAGTTGAAAGCGGCAGCCATGACGAGCTCCTCAACATAGATGGAATCTATACTGCGTTGGTGAAGAGACAACGGCAGGATCCAAATTCGAGCCAAGTTCAAGTCAACCAAAGTGAATATTGCTCTAATAATTAGAAATCTCAAACTATTTCTTTTAGCGTACACATAATGTCAAAAAAATGGGTGTTGAAAACGATTTTTATTAATAAAGTTGAAATCTAAACATCTGCCAGTGGTGTGAATTTACAAGTGCATGAATGAGATTCAAATAGCTCATGGTAGAATTTAAGCGATTAATATTTCTTTAATTTACAAGTATATGAAAGGAATTCAAATAGCTCTGTAGAATTTAAGCGATTAACATTTCTTTAATTTACAAGTATGAAAGGGATTCAAATAGCTCTAGTAGAATTTAAGCTGTTCTTATTTCTTTTGTTTTGAGACATATCACAAAGGGTACAGGTATTTGCAACTGAAGATTCTGTCTTCACAGCCCGAGGCTTCCACTAATAATTGATTTGAATTGGAATCCTCTATAATAAATCTTGAGATGATGTCCCACCTATCATATGGTCATATATTGATCCCACATGGAACACGTCCCCAAAATTGAACTTAGAACCATTTAGGATCGTGCCATGTGTAATCGACACTTGACGATCTGATAGGTGGGCCATGATTTCAAATGTAGAATGTTAAGATAAAACATGATCTCTGATTCTAGGCACAATGGTTTTAATAATGGAAACCCGGGCCCACGGATAGTGAATCTTCAGTTGCAAACACTAGTACCCTATCATAAAAGTCTCAAATTTTCAAGGGATAAGGTTTCATTGAACCCCAGGAGGTTTAATTTTGCTTTCAACTAACTTTTCATTGTCTTATCTATTTGAAAAAAGAGCTGGTTTATGGTAATAGATTTATACATAATCTAGGTTATGCTTATCCATTTGGCATCATGGTTTTTGTCAAATGGACCAGTGGTAATCTAGGTTATGCTTATCCATTTGGCATCATGGTTTTTGTCAAATGGACCAGTGGATGCTAAGTAGACAACGAGTTGATCAATCGTGTTGAAGATTTTATTGAAAAAGTATCTCTATCTTGTGATTAAAAGCGATCAATCGTGTTGAATATCCGCTCATTTTTATGATGTTTGATCACTCTTAATCACATGGTAAGGATGTTTCTTCAATGAAATATTTGACATAATTGATCTAACCATCATCCACTTGATGGAAACCGTAGTAGCCACATGATCCAAATCCGTCTGTGAATAATCTAGTTTATTGGGAGCATTAACTGTGGTGCTGTTCTCATGTACAGGGTGTTTTTAAAAGACAAATTTATCACAACCCAACCAATTTTATGTTACTGATTTTAAAGATTCAAGTACTAAGACATCCACTTTGTGTGTAAAAAGTCAAAAGGTTACGTGTCACAACCCGAAATCGGCTACGCTGGCCGAAATTAAAGTGCTTTTTTTGTTTTAAAATATATATAATTTCAACGTAAGGACATTTTTTTTGCCCAAAAGGCATTTTCCGTATTTTGTCCGATTTATATGGGATACTTATGGGCCTATATCACCTGATATGAGGCCAATATTTGACCACTTTTACATCTATATCTTATCGGGGATGTGTATATATATATGAGCTTCTAAGGTCCACGTGAAGGTTCATATGACATTCAAAACACTCTTTGATTGTCACATAGAGCACATGTGGATAGTTTAGATCAATTTAAAAAGAAAAGAAATTTCAAAAAAAGCTTTTTAAAAGTATAAGTCAATGTTTGACTAATTTTAATGGTCTATATTTCACGACTCAAAAAATACATGGTAGAGATGAGTTTTCAAAATTATATATTTTTTTAAATGATCTAAGCAGTACACCCTATCTACACATGACAGTGATCGTCCTCCACCTTTTCCATATATATATAATATATGCTAGCCAGTATGTTCAATATGGGACCCTGCAAATCCAGATGGTTGATTCTGACATTATGATAGACTGAAAAGAGGGGTTGTAGCAATAGTTTACATGAGCCCACCACGAGCTGGGTATTCTGTAACTTGACTCAGCTCGACTCGATATAATAGTTATTGTATGGGATTGGCCGATATTTAAAACTGATTGAAAATTCACGCTACTGACATCAAATGCTACTTCAGATACCAACAACCCCAATACCACAATAAATATAATTACAACACAAAAACAAAATAAAATGGAAAAAAAGACATTAAAAAATAATAATAATAACAAAGTCTAAATGCTCAAAATTACAAGTTAACTACAAACAATGCAAAAACTAAACAAAATAAAACCCAAACACACCTATTTATAGGCAAGACCCCCTTTATCATAACATGACAAGTTTCTCACTTCTAGATACCCTTCATCCATTTAAACCGAAAGGAGACACATACCCCATAAAGAAACATAATCCTTGACCAGCTGAGATAAATCAATGACAAAGAAACACTTACCCTCTTAGAAAAACAAATCCACCACAATACATGTAAACCAATCGCACTAAAACACCCAACATACCCATCCAAAACAAAATTTAAACCCACACATTCCTAACAGCTTGATGCTTTTATATGATGGATCTATCGAGTTTGGTTGTATTATGAGGTCTGTTAGAAGCTGTCTCGATGTAGCCACAAAGTCGAATGAATGCGAGCCCATTGACTTAAATGAACAGATCCATGTCCGTGCCCAGTCGACAATTTTTAAGAAATACCTTTGTTTAAAAGGGTAAGGAAGCTTCTTTCTATAAAATGTGAGTTAAAGACTGGTTCCTCTTAATATTATAGAAATTTGAATAAATTATGGGAAAGTTAAAGAAGTTTTTGGGATTAAAATTATTAGTTTTGGCATCCAATAAAATGTATTGACTCTCCTTATGATCTTTAGAGGAATAATAATCTTATGAATAGCCGTTTAGCATTAAATCCTGTCAAAATCTGACTTCCATCATTTTTCAGATCCAAAAAAGCGGCAGAAATCAAATTTGATAGATAGGATTGACTGTGTAAAAGGCTCTTCATAAGCTGGCTTTTTTTAATGATTCATTATTGGATTGGCCAATACGAGATCAGTCTGATTCATTATTGGATTGGCCGATGCGATATCGAATTGACCACTCACTTTTTTGAATATTATCGAGGCGATATCACATTGCTCAATCCGATAGCGACATATCGTATATTATATATTTCCTTTACTAAAAGTTAACTGTTTCTCTCAATATGAATCATGAAGGAAAATTAAGAAAGTAAAAAATTATACTTTCGGACCTCATAGTTTCACCTATTTGTAAAGAAAAGCGTCGCATTTACGGAATGCGCTCCGTGCCAACCCTCGGCGGATTCGGAGAGAGAAATGATGCATTTGTAGAACAATGAGAGAGATTTATAGTTTGTTTGTTTCTTGTTTGTTTTTGTGTTTTTTTAAGAGTGACCATCTCATTATTGCATTGACTTATATGAGATTGGTTTGATTCATTTATTTACTTCTTTTTTCTGATAACTTATGTATCCCAAGCTTATGCTTAGAATAATCCCTAAGGTATGCCCTCATCACTTTTGTGAATATTATCAAGGCGATAGCACATTGCTCAAGCTAAATAGCGACATATCGCATATTATATATTTCCTGTATTAAAAGTTAATTGTTTCTTTCAACATTAGTTATGGGGGAAAATTAAGAAAGTAAAAAGTTATACTTTCGGGCCTCATAGTTTCACCTATTTGTAAAGAAAAGTGACTCTAAGCTAAATGCATGCGTTTGGGTTAGCTCTTTCAGGGCAAAGAGCAACTCTTTTGCTCTTTGGCTCCGACAGAGAATTGCTTTCATGCTTGATAACACAGCACTTCGCCTCATTTGCTCTGGCGGAGAGCTGTTTTAAGTAATAAAACTACTCTCTACTAGAGCAGATTTTATCTGCTCTGACAAAGAGCAGGCAGAGAGTTGTTTCTGCTCTTATAAAAGCTAACCTAAACAAAACCTTCACTCTCAAATGACTAAAATGAAATAGGAAGGATACGCATTATGGAATGCACGGAATACCCTCCACGCCAACCCTCCTCGGATTCAAGGAGAGAAATGTTGCATTTGTAGAACAATGAGAGAGATTTATTGTTTGTTGATTGTTTATTTGTTTTTGTATTTTTTAAGAGTGACCATCTCATTATTGCATTTACCTATATGAGATCGGTCTGATTTATTTATTTATTATTATTATTATTATTATTTTATTTTTTTTCTAATAACTTATGTAGCTTAAGCTTATGCTTAGAATAATCCTAAGGTATGCCCTCGTTTCTTTTTGGAATATTACCGAGGCGATGTCACATTGCTCAATCTGATAGCTTCATATTGTATATTATATATTTCCTTTATTAAAAGTTAACTGTTTCTCTCAACATTAGTTATGGGGAAAATTAAGAAAGTAAAAAAGTGTACTTTCGGACCTCACAACTTCACCTATTTGTAAAGAAAAGCGACTCTAGCTGTGTTTGGGTTAGCTCTTTCAGGGCAAAGAGCAACTCTTTTGCTCTGTGGCTCCGACATAGAACTACTTTCATGTTTGGTAAACAGCTCCTCATCCCATTCGCTTTGGTAAGGAGCTGTTTTAAGTGATAAAATTGTTCTCTGTTTGCTCTCTACTAGAGCAGATTTTATCTGCTCTGATAGAGAGGAGGCAACAAGTTGCTTCTCCTCTTATAAAAGCTAACCCAAACACAACCTAATTCACTCTCAAATAACTAACATGAAATAGGAAGGATACCGACACATTTACGGAATGCGCTCCGCGCCAATCCTCCTCAGATTTGAGGAGAGAAATGATGCATTTGTAGAACAATGAGAGAGATTTATAGTTTGTTTGTTTCTTTGTTTGTTTTTGTGTTTTTTAAGAGTGATCGTCTCATTATCGCGTTGACCTATATGAGATCGGTCTGATTCATTTATTTTTCTAATAACTTATGTAGTTGAAGCTTACGTTTGGAATAATCCCTAAGGGATGCCCTCATCCCCATCGCACCACGAGTGTTTCATGGACTATGCACCCTACAGGGCATCCAATAATTGCAGTCGACGAGTAGATCTGATTCATTATTCGATTGCCCAATTCGATATGCATCGCCTGATTCGGTATTGCATCTTATAATTTTGGACTTATCAAAATTAATTTTTTCTCTTAACATTGAGGAGAAAAAATCGTGCACCATTCACTTTTTTGATGATGTCCGATAGTAGTGGGAGTAGCTAAGTTTTGAAATTATATTTTTGGTCGTATGCAAGCGAAAAGTTCGCCTTGTACATAGTTTAAAAGAAAGACTCCGTCTTTTTGGGGAATTGTGTCATGTGAAAATACATCTAATAAATCTAATTTGAAGGTCATGATCTAAAAATCCTACACCGAAAATATTGACACGAAACACGATTGAATAGAGTCAAATGCTAAATCAAATAATGTCCCTTGACTGCATTGAGCCATATGTCGAGATTGTGTTTGGTGCCAATTTTTTTACAGCTAAGATCTATAGATCATTGGTTTTCAAGTCCGACGGCTTAGATGGTGTTTTCACATGGCAGAGGTCCCCAAAGGATATATTTATTCGTGCCCACGCAATTTTTGAGAGTGCTTACATTTGACACCCACTGAAATCTGTTGATTGCTCTGAATCAGTCGATCTAGATCGTTTTTCACCCCAATCTTTCACACGATGGATCTTGAGACCATGAACATATCATTAGACGATCAGTTTTGGATCTTATGTGGTACAGATCCCCAAAAAGAGAGAGCACCTACTTGCACGCTAGACAATATTCCACATGGCACACGTTACAGTCAAACACAATTTTTTGGGGGTCTGTATCATGTGGAATAAAAAAAAATCCGTCTGGTAGTACAATCATGGTCTCAAGATCGAAGATTGGGGTGAAAAAATATCTAGATCGTCTTATTCGAAGCAATCAAGCGTGAATAGAGGTATGCGTCACCAAAATATCAAGTCTTTCTTTTAAAGTACGTGCAAAGAGCACTTCTTGTGTGCGAGTGATCACCCTTATGAAAGGTTGAAATTACACATCCCCGAAACCAAAAATGCAAAATTTCGTGAATCAAACAATATTCTAACTCCTAAATGAACGGTGTGAGATTTGAGTAAGCGCCATTAGCCCACTTTTGGAATCCTTACAACCGCCACTGGCCAACTCACTATTTTTGAATCTTTGAAGGAATCCTTATAACCGCCACTGGCCCACTTCCTCATTTATTAGACAAATCTCAGCTCGGCTGGGTTTAGAAAATCTAAAAAATGGGAAGAAGTTTAGGGAATAATTCATCAGACAATGAAATAGTTCTACTTTTGACTGATCAAGAGGTAAGTTTTTGAATCACCCATTATATTTTTATTCATTTATGGTCATTGGGTTTTGTTTGGATTTTGGGTTCTTGGATACCCATTTCAAATTTTCAAGAGATTTGATTCTTTGGTTGCTTGTTAGAATGACTTTTATCTTGGTTTATATTATGGTTAATGGGTATTTATTTATTTATTTAATTTAATTTCTAAGTTTGATTCGTGGGTTTTGTTTTGATTTTGGATTCTTGAATACCCTTTTCAATTTTTCACGAGATTTGCTTCTTTGGTTGCTTGTTAGGCTTTTATAGTATGGTTTCTTTTCTAATTTTTGTTATTAGGTTTTGCTTTGATTCTGGATTTTCTTTTCATATGTTTAGAACTTTGGACTCTTGAATGGCTTTTATCTTGGTTTTTATATTATGGTCAATGATTATTTATTTTTTCTAGTTTTTGTTATTGGGTTTTTTTTTTTATTTTTGGATTCTTGAATGTCCATTTTGGATTTTCTTTTCATATAATTAGGATTTGTTTCTGTGGTAGTTTGTTTGTTTGAATATCTATATCTTCGTTTTTATATTTTTGTTTAGTTATATAAAGATTTCAACTCATCTTGAAGTAGCATGTCATTGTCGAGAGCGATGTTTTATCTGATTTTCTTTGGTGATTTCTATTTCAAAATCTGTTTTAATTATTTATTGTTTATTATGTTCTGTTAATTTCTTTTTGATTTTCAATATTGAATGGTACATTATGGAATTGCTTATAAGATGCTAAACTTTTCATGACACAGTGAGAGTTCAACTTATGAATGATGAAGGAAATTTTTTTAATGACCCATTATGTTTTTATTTATTATGACAAGTTTGTGAGTTTTTTTGGTCCCCTACTTTTTGGTTAATTGGTTTTGTTTTGATTTTGGGTTATTAAATACTCATTTGGTTTTTATTTTCTAAATATTGAATGATTCATATAGACCTTTTCTTCTTTCGATCACCTATGCTCTATAACAAAATAGTAATGCATTCGTACATATTTATATATTTTTTATGCCAAATCTACCCTTAGCTTTTATGGTTACCTTTATCTTCCCAATTACCTTTAGCTGCCTAAATTACCCACATTTGGAATTACCTTATCGTCTCAATCTACCCCTTTTGTTCATGGCTATCACTTATATTAAATTAAGAAAACTCTTGAAACATTGAATGGAAAGGCTCACGTAATTTGATTTATATAGGAAAATAGAAGGGGAACGAAGCCCAATTGACTATCAGCCCTTCTTCGGAACTTGAGCATGGTGATGCATGCCAGGTGATTCTTCGCTCTATTTTCTTACTTTCTTTAGGCAGATTTGATGCATAAGCATTTATTAAAAAAGTAACGACAAATCTATTTTATAAAACTCAGGCTGCAAATGTTGGATTTGATAGAGTTCTTCGATTGGTGAGTGACAACTTCTTTGCATTCGTTTTATATGGGTCAAAATCTCGGACGATACTGATACTTATCGTCTGATAGGTACTGGTATCGGAACCCTCCGGTACGCTACATTGAATGTATCATACCATACAAATATATATATATTGCTATGTATTGGACGATACATACTAATGCATCGTCCGAAACCGATACATATCAGACGATATGTATCGGTTTTGGAGTTGGGCGATAAGTACTGGAAAACCAAGATTTTGACCCATGATTGCCTATGTCTTGAAGACGATTAACATTGTAAGGTTTTACACGCAAAGCTTGAAGCGGGGAAACTTGTTCTTGCAACTGTTGCAGTGTTGATAGCATCCACGACGAGTATTGTCATTGTAGGTATTTTTTGTAATTATTTTTTTATGTGCGTCTTTTTACTACATTCTTTGACTTGTCTTCTAACTTCATAAGCAAGATCCTCTTACTTCCAAATATATATATATATATATATATATTTGAACCCATACTCTCGGGCCGTTACCTTCTAATGTTCTCTCGAGGTTGGGTATTTTTTTTACAAATACACCCTTTTCTCCTCTCTCTTTTTGTTAAATCATTCAATCAAGATGACTCGCACAAATGAAACAATCTTTTTATTATTACCTAAGTTTCTTTAATTTTTCATTATTAGCAATTGTGTGAATTTGTGATGTTTTAGGGTTTGGTGTTGCTAGTTTCAGGGTGGCCATTACCTCCAACGCCTCCTTGCGTCGCAATATTTTCCCATAGGAGAAGAAGAAAGAAAGAAGAGAAGCCCAAATGGATTTTTACATTTTTAATTACTTGGATGATCTGTGTCAGATGAGATAACCCTTATATATAGAGGGCAACTTAAACACAACTCAACTTTAGTCAATGTGGGACTAAACATGCACCCTCACATAACTAGACAACCATACCTACACCTAATTAAACACACATAGAAGGGCTTGGGCCTGTTACGCCTGTAGCATAATGGAAGGTTCACAATATTGCAACCTCAAAGTCACAGGTTAGAGCTGACCTTACCTATTTAAAAAACAATAAAACAAGTAACACATGGACAATATTTTGATTTCAGACGGCATACATCCCAAAAAAGTGATCTTAACATCACATGGAACTCATCACTCTCAAACCTGATTTTAAGGTCACTTTTTTGCGATATGTGCCACGTGAAATAAAAAAACTGTCCATCAGATGGTCCGCCCATGATCTCAAGATCCATCGTGTGAAAGATTGGGAGGAAAGCGATCTCCATTAGCTCAAAACACTTCAGCTTTCATTCTTATCACCTACATGTACTTTATCTTGTTGTTGTTTCTTTGTGGCCCTGTATTCTGCGCTATATCATAATGCCGTACTTTACTTCATCGCCCTTTGAAAACATCCCCTCAATGGATGTTATAGATTGTGATACTAATAGGAAAATCAATCAAACAACTCAAACCCAGAAATATATACGCAAATGTACACGTGGAAAAAAACATAAAATCAAATCCACCCAGAAACCAAACCCCACCTTGCTCTTCGGATTTCAAAATGTCTGGGCCTTGCTTAAGAAACTCAATAGTCTCTCCAAAAACAGGCCACCCCATGGTCCCTGAAGGAAGACCCTTCTTCCTATACCTCACCATTTATTTTATATGATTTGTTGAAATGGAGGACTCTCATTTATTTTTGGTGTAGTCTCATGTTAGCGGTTGAAAGTCTTTCACATGGATTTTCTTTGTGAAGTGGGAGAGTTGAACTTTATAAATAGAGCTCCATATCTCTTCACTTCTCACACTAAGCCTCGGGAGAGCTCCTAATGGTTGCATAAGGAAATTAAATTAAATTGTCTCTTTTCTCTATCTTCCTTTTTCTTGGTGAAGTGGGAGAGTTGAACTTTATAAATAGAGCTTCATATCTCTTCACTTCTCACACTAAGCCTCGGGAGAGCTCCTAATGGTTGCATAAGGAAATTAAATTAAATTCTCTCTTTTCTCTATCTTCCTTTTTCTTTCTTATGTGGTCAGATAATTGAAAGTGGCAGTGTACGAATGAGATTCAAATAGCTCACATTGACATTTCTTTTATTTTGAAAAAGGTCGAGGGTACAGTTATTTGCAACTGAAGATTCTGTCTACGCAGCCTGAGATTAAATCTTGAGATGACGTCCCATCTCTCATGGAACACGTCCCCAAAATTGGAAAAAAAAAAAGGCAATATATGATAATCCCCTTAATTAATAATGGGCTTCTGCACTATATGATTATATATAATACCAAAAAGCAAAATGCAGGCTGCATATGGCTGAAAACATAGGTTCTAGGTCCTAATAAATTTTAGGTAGGCCTAACAATTTTTTTATAAATATAAAATGAAAATTTGTTGTTAGATCTCCTCATGATCACCTCTTACAACCCTCTTATCTGTTCTAAACACTTGGCAGGAAAAAAAAATTGACATATCTAACATAATAAATGGAGAAAAAGATTATCCAAATATTGTTAAACCCGAGGATTTAATAACCAATACATATCGGCTAGGTTTCAAGTCTATACATATCAGATTTATCGGCTAAACCAGCCGAAATTGAAGTATTTTTTTTGTTTTAAAATATATAAAAATCTGTAAGAAATTTTTTTTTGCCCAAAAGGCATTTTTTGTATTTTGTCCAGTCTATATCGGATACTTATGGGCCTATCTCACCCCATATGAGGCCAATATTTGACCACTTTGACACAATGTTTGACCCTATATCTTATCGGGGTTATATATATATATAGGGAGCTGGTTCCGTCTTCCATGGGAGGACGGTCACCGACCTCCAAAGTCCACGCGGGTACATATGACACCCAAAACACTCTTTGGTTGTCATGTGGAGCACAAGTGGATGGTTTAGATCAAATTTTTTTTTTAAAAAAAAAAAAAAAAAAGAGAAACCAAGTTACGCCTTAACGAATTGAAATTTTAAAAAAATTGTTGCACTGATTTCACTAGCCTAATCTTAGACCATATATATATTGATCTTTGATGCAACCTCTCAATCACGCCTATTCATACAGTGGATGATTGAGATCGCCCGACTATTGGTTTCTTAAGATAAAGGGTCTTAGATGAGCTAGCACAACCCATTCAATCCAACAGTTAGTTATAGAGATTACTACATGTTTCTAAATAGGATGTATGCATGGTTATATAAAGGTATAATAGGTCTTTAAAATAGGCGATAAATTTAGAGAAGTGTTACTGCCACACCTTTTGTTACAGCCACAACACTTAAAAATTATGGACAATATAATTAAATAAGGAGTACAGCACCACATAACGGATAGATGTGTGTGTGCGCGTGTGTGGCTTTAAGGAATTTTTTGTACTATCCGATTCATATCGGATATATATTAGCTGTATCGGCGAATAACGGCCAATATGAACAGATACAGTACAAATATTGGCAGGGACAGGCTGACATAGTATATATATATCAGCCGGATAAGCCGATAATTATACTCATATCAAATCGGGGATCGTATTGGACCAGGCCTAACCTAACGATTCATATGGGCTAACATTGGCCGATATGAACTGACAGATTATAACTTTCACCCGTGTAGGCTAATATTTATACCCATATTCAATCGGGGATTGTATTGGATAGGGCTCTCAATGAGTTGAGCCAGCTCGGGAGCTCGCTCAGCTTGACTTGACAAAAACGAGGTTTCAAGTACATTAAGGTCGGCTCGCAAGCTGAGCCGAGCTATGAGTTAACAACTTGTTTGTACATGAGCCCACCACGAGCTGGGTATTCTGTAACTCAACTCCGCTCCAGTCGATATAATATTTATTGTATCGGATTGGCTGATATTTAAAACTGCTTGAAAATTCAAACTAATGAGGGCTGTTCACGGATCAAAATTCAATAAACAAGGCTTACATTCAGTATTTTCATGTAAAGATTCACCTTTCTAAGCTGTAAACAGCTCCAATTTAAATTTAAAGGTACCCAAAAATCCATTAAAAACAGATTTTTTTTTTTTTTGCAATTTCATTCAGTTATTGATTGCTTTATGGGCATGTTCAGCCTTGGAATCACTTTCCAGGGCCCTTGCTAATTCTTAGGAACAAGTTTACCTTCAGATCCTTTACCGCTATCATCAGAGAATCAATGGCATCCTACATCAACAGGAAAAAAGTGCTTTAATTGAAACTTGCACAAGAAAAAACTAGTTTGTTTGAACTGAAATTTGTATGAGAAATAGGTTTCAATAATAGAAAAACTCCACATTCATTATGGTATATAGTGATCTGAAAACAGAATACTTCCATGAATTGTAATAATAAGTCAATTTCCGAGTATCGATGGTATATTTAATGGTCGGCATTGCTCGTGGCATGAGCACAGTTAATCCAAACCATTTGAATGGGCAGCCATCATATGCATCGTCGACCTTAGAAAATCAACCTATTGGATGATTTTGAGTACCTATATTCATGCCTACCGGATTATTGAGGGAGCCTGCGTTTGAAAAACATTGACTGATTTGAATCAGATGATGGAGATCATTTTTCACCCCCAATCTTCACACAAAGGATCTTGACATCACGGGCGTACCATCAGACGGTCAATTTTTTATTCAACGGGGTGCAAATCCCAAACAAGTGGCCTATGCTTAGACATGATTTTAGGGACATAAGCGCCTTCAGTAATCCTGTAGGCGATTTTGACCTCAAACACATAGCCTGCAAATGGATTGTCGAACAAAACTATGGGTGGCGATCAACATTTAACATGCTAAAGTACATTGATCGGGTTGTTAAAGATTGCCCGCCCAGAGTCTTTTTTTGGCCGTGGTTCATCCAACTAGTGCTACATGGAAAGTCCAGATTAATGGTCAAATGTGCCATGTGTATGGTAGAGATGGCCTACTTGGCCCAATCTTTTGCAATTGAGTGTTTCTGAACCACAAAAGGAATTAAGTCCACTAAGCTAAAATCCCAAACAGAAAATGTGAGCGAGAATCAGACATGGTAGGAGAATAAATTATTCTCTAGACACTGTTTGGAAAAAAAAAAAAAAAGAATCTCATCAACCTCCAAGAAGTCCCAGAATGCCAAACCAAACAGTCCTCCATCCGATAAAGAGAGTAAACAGTTATTGGGAGAAACTACTTGCAAGCAAGGATCAAAATATCGGGCAAAATTTCGGTTTCGGGCATGACCGAAACCGATAATTTGGACCGAAAACCGATAATTTGGCTGAAATTTCGGCCGATAATTTGACTCCCATACAAAATATGACTGAAATTTTGATCCTTGCTTGCAAGCAAGATTTATAACTTTGCCTATAGTTTAAAAGAAAGACTTGCTATTTTCGGAATATGTGCCATGTGGAGCATCATCTAAGCTGTCTGGTTTGAAAGCCATGATGTAAAGATACTTGGTGCCAACACGAACTCTAATCTCCATCATCTGATTCAAGACAGTCAAAGTCCATCATCTATTTCAATGGTTGAATAAGTAGATAGAGATCATTTTTTGTGCCGATCTTTGAAACCAAAGATCTTTGCATCATGGCCTTCAAACCAGACGGCTTAGATGATGCTCTACATGGCACAAATTCCAAAAATAGCAAGTCTTTCTTTTAAACTATATCCAATGTTATAAATCTCATGTGCAAGTAATTCCTCCTATACTTATTTGATAATTAAATTTTAAATTCTTCAAAATCAACCAAAAAACTATAGTCTAATTGATCGAATCAACCAGAAAATTTTAGTCCAATTGATTGAAACTCCATCACAAATAACAATGCTGAAATTTAAATAATATGTCAATGTGATTTTCTTTTTGCATCTCTTTTACTTCGAAGTGATTTTTTGATCATTTAAATCAGGATTTGGTAGCAAACGCATCAGCCTATCCTTTTTCCAAGTGAAATTTGGGTAGTTTTCAGCTGCAAAATGCAATAAAAGTTGTTTCAGGTTGGGCCAGAAACAACTTCGATTGAGATCAACTCGGGTACGGGACTAACACGGCTTATGCAGTTGTGATTCCGAACGCAACTTTACAGTAGGAATAAAAAATTGAGTACACTTTACCTGAAAATATGATACCCCACTTCAGGTACTCAAATTCTGTTCAAAGATGAATAAATTCAAACTATACAGTAGAATAAAAAATTGAGTACACTTTACCTGAAAATTACGATACCCCACTTCAGGTACTCAAATTCTGTTCAAAGATGAATAAATTCAACCGATAAAAAAGTATAAAAATAAAATAAAATAAAATAATTAATTATGCTATAAATTCCATACATGTTGTAATCGCACCACAGAGGTATCAATTCATCTCGATTAACTTTCAACTGTCCTCTGTTGCTTTTGTAGTTCCAATCCAATCTTGCTTGCATGGACCGATTAGCAACTTTTGCAAATTGGAACTTCACCGGGAAGTGTGAACTGACCCACGAACTGGACAACTTTGACTCTGGCCATTACCATGGTAGATATTATTTCTAATTCATCGGCAGTGAGATTCCATCATTCAAAAGATCATTTAATCAATGGGTTAACTTCTTCAGAGATCAAACACTCCCATACGGTAACCTTCCCTGATTTAACAACAATGAAGACTGGTATAGTAGTTCATAAGACCACTTGTACTAAACCAATGATTCGTCAGGGCAATGGTTAGGTCCAACCAGATGAATTAATGGGCAGTTCAATCTGTCTTAAAACCATTGGATATAAGGGAATCTTGAGAGTGTGATCGAGATGCATATGTTGAGGTGGATGTGTGGAGTAACAAGAAAGGATAAAATTTGGAACATAAGAGAAATTTGAGAGTGACACCCATAAAGGAAAAAATCATGGAAGTCGCTTGAGGTAGTTTGGACATGTTCGTTGGAGGCACGAAGCAGACCCTCTATGAAGGATTGAGATGCTACAAGCACAAGGAGTACGGGAAAAGGAAGACCGGTGAAGACCTGGAGGGAGTCCCTGAGAAGGGATGTGAAGTAATGTGTAGTTATAGAGAGCTTAGCGTTGATCAGAAATGAGTGAAGAAATAGGACTCACAAAGCCGGCCCCAAATGGATAGGATAAGGTTGTGATGGTGATGGATAAATGGAAATCTTGACTTTCAACCAGCTGCTGGACCTGAGTATTTCCTTGATTCCATAATCAATCTAATGTTCCTCACGTCCTCTTCGAACTATTAGTAATTTTGTGGCTTAAACAGCTTCCACAATCCAACTTGATTTCTTCAAATCGACATCCCTCGATGATCTCCCCAAAATATTTTCAAAAAATTATTTCTTCTTCAAAGTTCGCACGCTTCCATGTACTTAATTTTCCAATTTAAAGAAGTAATGAAGAATGGTACAGTAGTCCATAAGATTGCTTGTTCTAAACCAATGATCCCATAAACAACCTAATGTTCCTCACATCCTCTTCGGAGTCTGGGTAACTTTGTGGTTTAAATATCTTCCACAATCCAACCGGTGGCCTTCTTTTCTTTAACTCAATGTTCCTCGAGAATCGCCCAAAAATCTTTTCGCACTCTGGATAAGGTTTAACATAAAGGTTATAAAAATGAAGCCTACTTAGCTTAACGAGACCCTTCAATCCCATCTCAAAGCCAATTCCCCCTTTTGATCGCAAATATTCGATAACATCGTGTCGAGGAATTATTTGTTTCTCAAAATTCACACCCAAGTACTCAGGAACTTCAATAAGACAACCAATATCAAACCCAATCCTGTGTACCAAATACTCAATTTTCTTCTCTACATCCTCTAAATCATATATAATCATTCTAGGCTCTCTCTGTAAAACCTTAAAAGCTTCTCTGCGGATCAACCCATATTTGCATAAGCAATAGACACGTAGTTTTACTTCAATGCCGGCACTAAAAGCACCCCTACATAGAATTTTCTTCTTAATTGGTACCCTAAATGTCAAATTCCTCACCATTTCGAGGCATCGAGAGAGCTCTCCTACTTCCACGCCAAGAACTCGTGGGTCGTTCACGATCGCCTTCCCGATCTCATTTCTACAACCCAATTCATCAAACTCATCAACTAGAGGATTCAATTGATCTTTGGTACTAAGCATCAAAAACCTTGGAAACAAGCGGCAGATGCGATCAATCTCATTAATTTTTATCCCAAAATCCTTCAAAAAATCAATTTTTCCGTCGAGATCGACTAGATTCAGGTTAACTATGTTGGGCACATTCTCTAAAACTTTAATTACAGTCTCATCACTAAATCCCATATCTTTCATAACCAAAAAATTTCGAAGAAACTCATCGGGCTCGATCCTGAACACTCTAGACTGCTTTAGAACCTTCTGAATTAGCAACGGGGGAACTTCATGAAACCCTACTTCCGCAAAACCGATCTCCCACTTTTTCAGAAACCCTAATTCAAGAACCCTAGGGCAACTGAATACAGTTAATACGAGCAACTTTTGTGATAAATTAAATGATAACAGAATGCCCAAAGATTTCTCAACGTCTGATACGTTGAAATTCAATAAAAATGGTTTTTTTACGATAAAATCGTGAAGATGGGACAAGGGGAAACCGTACCTTTGCATGAGATCTGAGAGTGTAAGTTGTTGCCTAAATTGGAATTTTTCCTCGGATTCAAGAGGGGTTTTTAAGAGAAGATTAGGAATTTGTGACAAAAATCGGATTTTTTTAGATGGGTTTAGTGAGATTTGAAGGAATTTAGAGAATAAGCTACAACTTGGGTATCTAGTAAGAACCCTAATCGGCATTGCCTCTTGAGCTTTGCTGTTTTCAGAGATGAGTCAAATTCGTTTTGTAAAGAGCTCGAAGAAAGGGGCATTTTGGAGATTGTAGTAAAAAATTAGAGACGGGCGGGTCCAGGTCAGGGTCCGGGTCGGGTTGTGACCCCGCCCAAGTACTATCGTCCCTAAAATCAAGGCGAACCCGAGCCGGATACAAAATCGGACCGGACTAGGACCGAGTACTTTTGGTTTTAGGTTTTTTGTTTAAGTCCGAACTCGACCCTGAACCGGATTCTAGTCAGGCCTAATTCAAATCAGACTGACCTTTTCCCTAACTATAATAAAAATTGATTGAATCTGGTTAGGTTTGATCCGGCTTTGTGATTGTCCCAAGGTATCAAATATCAGTCGAAACCGATACGTATCCGGTATCAGCATATATATATATATAGAGAGAGAGAGATAGAGAGAGAGAGAGGCCCGGGGATATGTGCTCGGGCGTAGAGATATCTGTGCGCATATTAATAGGAGCTCGACACATAGCGCCTATATCGCTGATGTGACAGTCCCTCCTTTTCCTAATTTCACCGCGCTTTAACCATGGTTAGCATTGACACCGACAGAGTCAGAAAGGCAAAGCGTGGCGAGGAGCTGGGAATCCTTGCCTGATATCGTAATTTTGTCATGATTATATTCAAAAAGACATACGAGAAGATCACTTGATTCGGAGTGCTTACGCTTTTATGAAGGAGGTGATTGCGCTTCCTATACGACGCGCTATCGCGATGTCTGATGTAATATCATTAATTAAAAGTGGCACATGATATCGTGATTTTCAATGATGATCGTTACATTTGGAAATTACTCTTTAAGGCGCCTCATTGGGGAGATCGCCTACCACGTTGCGTAAAAGCTTCAGTACGAAGCATTTATGTGACTATGTCGAAGCGTTTGCGCTCCCTTTGTGAAATGGAAGACAACTTCCCTATGACACGTAGCGCGTCTGACCTTACTTCATTTATTACCATCGTCAGAACATTAAATGAGAAGCAGGGCATGACTTCGTTGTTCTCAATGGTAATCATTACCATTTGAATGGACTATTTGAGAAATCCCTTCGAGGAGTCCATTAATTGGCGGAATATTTAAAATTTATTGCTCGAATGTTGAACATTAATGACCCTTCTATCAGACGAAGTTTCGCTCCCCCTAAGAAGCGCTCAGGTAAGAAGCGTTGGAGCTATCTCCTGTTAGCGCATCCGCGACAATAAGGAAGCGTTAACGCTCCGTACATGATACGAATTACCCGAAAATTTGACACGTAGCACCATTTTGTGCGAAGCAACGCCCGAACGTATTTCATTTATTACCATTGTCAAAACGTTAAATGAGGAGCGGGGCGAGGCAGACGGGATTACGGCGCCTGACATCGTGGTGTGCAATGTCCATCATTTTCATTCGAGAAAAATATTTAAGGCGGGAATTTTGTGAATTACAAATTCACAAATTACTTTTCACCTTTGCCATCCTAATTTTCATCTTCTCAGAGCGTAGTAAAAAATATCAAAGCGGCGAAACCTTTTTCTTGCATCTAGTAACAAGGTGAGTATCCTTTTATTTTCATTCCGCTTTAAAAATACCAAATAGAAGCGCCATCCATTCCATAGATGAAGCGTCGGTGCTCCAACATTTATGGGCGGGGGTGCCTCACCGCTATAGCTTTTGGAGCGTTGACGCTCTAACATTTGAGGCACTTGCGCTTATATATGGAAGCGACGCCTCTCCTATTATTAGTACCTTCTTCTTTAAACTTTCACCTCGTTAACTGGGAAACGTGCTATAACCGTAAAGAAGACAGAGGGCTGGGCATTACTCGCTAAATGGTTGTGGAAAATGGGGAAGATAACGATAAAGATAAATTGTGGTGGCAAGTCGTTAGGGAGAGGTATACTCTACGCCAGAGGTTGGAACCTACAATGAAGCACCTTCAGAAACGTGTGAGGTTGGTGGAAAGAGATTGATAAAGTACACCATGAATTCCATACGATAGTCAAATACAGCTGGGGCGATGGCAACAACGTTAGCTTCTGGGCAGACAATTGAATTGGGGAGTTGGCACTTAAGTCTCAATTTTCAAGAATTTACAACATTGCAGTAGATAAGGACGCCTTGGTTAGTGACATTATGGATTGGAGAGATGGGATAGTGACATGGAACGTCACTACTAGAAGGAGTCTGAAAGACAATGAGCTTGACGAGTTCATTAGGTTGTTCCAGGTCCGCCACGGGGTGACTCCGAATCTCTCGCGGAAAGACAACATGAGATGGATGTTAACGGAGAAGGGCAAGTTCACAGTGAAAATTTTCTACACCTATCTTCATAAGGCTCGGACTGGTCTTCAAACTCGAACTGACAGACCAGGCAGACTCAAATTCTGGAAGTTCAAAATCCCACCTAAAATAAAAAAAATTCACGTGGTCGGCAGTTTGGGGGAGGATCCTAACTCGCGATCAGCTAAGGATAAGAGGAATGGTCATTCACAACAGTGCCTCCTTTGCATGACTGAGAAAGAGTCCATCTCTCATACACTTCTCCTTTGTCCCTTCTCGATTTAACTTTGGGGAGCCGTCATTAGAATTATGGGTTTAACCTGGGTGATCCCTAGGAATATCGGGGATCTTCTAAGGCAGTGGTGACACCATATTAGCAAAGTCATCAGGATCGAGATTGACAAATTTGTCTATCAGCAAATTTCTTACGTTGTGATTTGGACAATTTGGAAAGAATGAAACAACAGGTCTCGCTAAGCCGAGAGGCATGGTTCTTAGATTTGTCCGCGATCTCCTCCAATATTGGGGGCTGTTATAGAATGATTCACCACACGACGTCGTTACCCAAATCTGGGATCCTTTGCCTAATATGAGCTTCCCACCAAATCCTCCTCCTCCTTATCCCCATACAATCCCCTTCTCGTCTCTCCCGTGCCTTGACCTGCTCCCTGTTTACAAGATTGGCTTCGTGGATGCAAGTGCTTCTCTCGGCTACTGGGGTTTTGGGTTTCGGCGAATTTTTTCCCTTTGGTTAGATCCTCTCTACCCTTAGGTTTGCTTTTCTTTCCTCTATACTTCCTTTATTTATTAATATAATCTTGGTTATCGATCAAAAAAAAAGTGACGAAATCCATCATTTATACCTTCAAACTGCATTTACTGTTCTTTTTTCCTTCCAAATTTATTGATATTTCTCTCCTCTATTATTAAATAACGCCCAAATCTCATGAATTTCTATTTTGAAACTGAATTAAATGAATGTTTTATTTTTTTTGTTTTTTAGTTATTATTGTTTTATTTTAAAAAAAATTGGCTCGGGTAGAAGAAAAAAGAATTAGCCACCCGAGTGACAGTTTGGACACTATTTTATGAGCAGTTTGGGTCACGTCTATTTGCCATGACTTGCTGTTTTTTTAATGAGTTAGGAATTAGGTAGCCCAAGAACCAGGTGACTTTGTATGCAGGTCACTTTGTTTTGTCATAACAGATTTCCATTGCCTAATTCAAAGCAGTCAATGACTTTTAAAATAATAGCAACCACGCAAATTTCAGCTAATTCAAAGGTGTTGACTGCTTTAATGTAGATCTTTAAATCATGGTCTTCAAATTGCACGGTCCACGTGATGAAATCAATCCCATTCAATGTTATTTCAATTCAAGGTACTATTTTATTTAGTTTTTTATAAGTGTATTGTAAAATTATCTCTTTATTCTTTTTCTATCCTGTTTTTTATGAGTTTCAATATTTGCACCAGTGAAAAGGTAGGCACACTCACTGATAGTTGCACCCCATTTGCATCCCATTATTTTCATCCATTTCATTTTTTTGAATGTATCCACCGGCAGATCTTTAAATTGTCTGTGGATATCCACCGATGGACTTGAAATGTTGTCAATGGATACAAGTTTCTAAAATATAATCAGGCAGGCCATGTTCAGCCTGGGTACATTCAGGCTCGGGTTTTTATTTCAGCCCAAATCCGGTCCGAGCTGGCCGGACTCAAGCTGAGACCCGACCCATTGACAGCCATAAGCCTGCCTTTCCATCTGGTGCAAATATCGGTTTGCTTTTGTTACTTTGTATCTTTTCACTCACGTTTATTGCACATGCATTTTGCTAGTGTGTGTGTGTATATATATATGAAGAAATGATATAAATTTCAGGAATAAAAATAGTGAAACTAATGCAATAAAACGCAGTTAAATTATATCCTATAATACCCCTTTTAACATTGATATTGTGTTGTGTTGATAGGTAACATGAGCAAATACAAATACCTAATTACTGTGGATTGTAGCCAAAGTAAAATGGGAAGAAAGAATATGATAAAAAAGGCTCCGCACCAAAGAACATGAAGGGCAGTACCTTTCTTCCAGCTTTTCCTCGTAACTTTTGGGGAATCATCAACCAATGCAACATCACCGGCCGTCATCAATACCGCAGTCTCCTCTAGGTCCCCTGAAGTTTCTTTCTTTCTATAAATCTGTTCACAACCTTTTGGTACCGGAAGCGGTAGGAAGTGTGTAGTAGGTTGGGAGTGGAAGCGCCATCATAAAATACCTTTAGGTATTTTATGATAAGAAGCAGGAACAGGAGGGAGATTCTAAAGCGGGAGCGGCACACTGAGTAGAAGATTCCTGCTACTACTGCCTCTCAAGAGAGACTATCTCAAAGGCACAATGAGTAGAAGATTCCTGCCACTACTGCCTCTCAAGAGAGACTATCTCAAAAAATAAAAGGAGGCGCCCTTTACGAGATTACCTCTCTGACTCGGAAAATGATTACAAAAATGAAATTGGTTAAACATTTTAAAATAAGAACATGTTCATACGATTAAACACTTTCATCATCAACATATTCTAGCAGCCATTTCAACTCATTTTTAACCATAAATGTAAAGTTCAACACTATCATTGCATCTTCCAAGCAAAATTTGAACAAACCCAAGTTCAAATTTATACTGCAGTTTGCAAACTGACTCCACATTAACAAAAAATAAATTTTAAACAGAGAATTTATATTTTCTCCAATATTTAAATGTACTTATCTTGGTTTTCAGAATCACAAACTCAATACGAAAATAAATAAATATTTCAAATGCAGATTTTACATATTCATGACTAATCTTAAGACAAAGATGAACAGGAAAAAAAAAAAAAAGTACCAATTTTTAGTAAGGAGATTATCTTCAAAGCAAAAGAATCACGCAAAACGACAAAGATATATCTTGGGGCTTATGATTTTAGAAATCAACGAATGAGACCCATTATCTAAATCACTCAAAAATAGTAGCTTAAACGTTCAAAATTGTTACTTTTTCTTCCCTGAGTAACTAAAATGACCGAAAAAGAAAAAAAAAAACGGAACCCAGAAACCGAAACAAAAAATAAAGGATGAGAGAGAGAGAGAGAGAGAGAACCTGAGAATAGGAAGATGGTAAATGAAATAGAGAGAAGCCAGTGAAGGAGCTTCAAAATCTCTCTGCTGCTCTGAACTTTTATATGTTTTGGAGCCCGAACTAGTATTGGTTTTTGACTGATATGAGGACAATTAAGTGAAATGACATAAATGCCCCTCCGTTTAATGAGTTACTACTGAAAAACTTTTTTGGGCTTGTACTAAGATTTTATAAGAGTATGATTTAGTGGTTTCTTAAAGAAGTAGGGGTATCTGGAGCAACTCCAGCAGATGAAGTATTTGTCTTGAAATCGCTATTTTGGTGTTTGATTGCTCTTCACTATCCGTTTTTTATTACTTTTTGGGGGTTTTGATTGCTTGCATATATCTCTCTCTCCTTCCTTCTCTCCCTCTCCCTCTCCCGCCAAAATCTAACTCAACAAAGTATATGAGCGTTAGAAAAGGTTTCGATTAAGCTCTCAAGGGTTTCAGGGTATATCTGGAAGACTCCAAAGGTAGAAAAGGAGGAAAAAAAAAGAAGAAATTCAGAGAAAAATCAAGAAAATACCTGTAAGTACTTATGTAATGTTTATTTATTTATTATTGTAATTAAGGGGTTAAACTCTTTTAAAGTAGGAATTGGAGAGATTGATATGAGTTGAGTTTAAGGTGGGTGTGAGACGTTATAAAAAAAAAAGGTGGGTGTGAGTTAGGGCAAGTTAGGTTGGACTCAGGTTTCTATAAGTTGGGTGCTGTTTGATTCAGATTAGTAAATCTCATCTCTAAACTTATATGACATCGTAGTGTAGATTTCGAATATGAAAGGGTTCTGAGTGTTCACAATTTTCGGGTTTTAATGACTGTTTTGAATGAGTTTTGTTAAGTGGAGATATGCTCATAAGCTGTTTGATTTATAGCTACAAAGAAATCATGGTGACAATATTTGATTTCATGCTAATAATTTTATATTTGGATGTCTATTTACTTGATAAATATCATATGTTCAATGTTTATATGAGAAGAATTTGATGAATATAATAGCTAAATTTTTATGGTATTATGATCTGATTTATGGTGATAGATGTGATTTTCAGTTCAGGTTTGTTGAGTATTTTTTTAAGTGCAATGGTTTGATAGTTGACTAATGATTCTACTGTAATGCTGGCTGGTTTTGATGGCCATTGCTCCTAATTTATCTTTTGATGAGTAGAGACACAATGCCTAGGATGTCCTTAATATTAGTGGCGTGGTATGTTCTGTGTTTGATATTATGTATCAATGAAATATTTTGTTGGGTGTTTTCTTGCAATGCCTATCAGGTTTTGGATTCGGTTTCGATTTTGGTTTCGGGTTCGGTTTTGGGTTTGGTTTCGATTTAGGAAAATATGACCGTTAGAAAAGGTTAATATTTGAAATTCTGAGTGTTGGTAAAGATATAATAAAATAAGAATGAATAATAATATTTTAAAAAATGAGTAGCTAAAATAGAGAATTTGCGTATTGAAAAAGAAATAGCTAAAATAGAGACTGATAGCTAAAAAGGTGTTTAGCTATTCAAATTTGGCTATCCTTGTTGGAGATGCTCTAAGACAAAATCCCCAAATTCGCCGCTGTCTTAGATTCTCTTTGCAAATTCATCTGGGATTTTCGAGCAAATCTTGTCTCAGTTCAGATTACCCATCTCAAATATTTTCAAGCCAATAAGTTTTTTATACTTCTGTTGTTTATTTATTTATATGATAGACAAAAAATTATATAAAATTTATTTTCAAGATGCAATTTCGAATTCATATGAGTTTCATTTTTATGGGTTTTCTTCAAATCAGTAGATGTAGATTTATACTTCATTTTTTTTTTTTAATAAAATAAAATAGTTCTTCTATTTTCTGAGAACATGAATGGAGAAATGGGTCTTCAAACGCCAGAAAACAACAAATTCTCGTTGATAGAAAATAATGAATTCCCGTTGGTTCCAAAAGGGCTGGAATCCATGGGATGTTCAAATCCATTTCCACCCATTTCCTCCAAAACGTCCAAACAGAGCTTTAGAGATATTCGGTTATGGAATGCTGGTAAAAGTGGGAGGTTTCCAGTGAAGTCCTTCCATACTTTTCTTACTAAATCCTTGTCTACTTGCCCAAGTTGACATAGGATCTGGAAGATCCAGGTATCTTTTAAGATTAAAGTTTTTGGTTGGAGTGTGGGATGGGAAAGAATTCTTATGGTAGATCAATTGAATAGGAGAGGGATAAATTTGAGAAATAAATGTGTGATGTTTTTTCACATGGAGTCGATAAACCACCTTCTTATTCATTGTTGGGTCGCCAAAGAGGTGTGGCATCTGATTCTCCAGTTGTTTGGTGTTTCTTGGGTTCTTCCTAGAGATTGTGGTTAACTTATGGTTGCCTGGGATGGAGTCTCTCTTGATCATGGCTTTGGCTGTGATGTGGGTTATTTGGAATGAAACAAATCAGAGGGTTTTTAATCGTAAGAGAAGACCAGCTTTGATTATGAACAGGGTTACGTAATTCGCTAGGTGGGCATGCGAACTGCGAACCGGTTCGTTGTGAACTGGTTCGCGGTTCGGTTCACTCCGATTCACATAGGCTGGACGAACTGGCCTACAGGCTACACAGGCGACCGGTTTCTCTTTTTTGTTTTTTACTCCCGTGCAAAATGTAACCAACGGGTTTCCCTCTTTGAAGAGAGACACGCAGACAACCAATGCTCCACAGTTGCTTTTGCTGTACAATATGCGAAATACTATTTATATAATAAAAAATTTAAAATAAAATTAAGTTAATAATTAAATATAAAACTATTAATATATATATATACCCTAGCGAACTGGATTCGCTTGGACATAGTGAATTGCGAATTACGAACCCGAATTAGATAACATTGATTATGAAAAGTAGTAGGGAGTTGATTCTGAACTGGATTAGATTGAAGGATGGGTGATTTCAGATTTAAGGGAGGGGTACTGATTTTGTATGGGATAGCTTGCGCCATTAACCTTTTTTCCTATCGCTGGTTAGATCTTTTGAGACATGGGTTGGTTTAGGTGGGTTCTTTTAGGCCTTCTTTGCCTGCGCCGGGGGGGGGGGGGGGGGGGGGGTGTGGGTGGGATGTTTTCATGTGTATAGGGGTTTTTTCTTTCGTTTGTTTCGTATCCCAGCACCTTGTTGGCTGCCCAGGATGTATTTCTTTCCTTTTTTCCTAATAAAATTTCTTTATTGATAAAATAAAAATCACTGTCATAATTAGGTTACAAAGGTTATGAAGGTACTTTTACGCACATAGTTTCATGGTTTTTATGACCGGATGTGCATAAAAAATATATATATATAAATTGTATAGTTTACGCTGTTGTTATTTTTCGTATCATATGTCTCGCTATTTAAAATTAGTGATATAAGCACATCAGTTTGTCCGGACAATGCAAACCGATGAGGGCCATTTTCACACCGTATCATCTGATATGTGAACGGGTCAATCTCTTTATACTGAAATGGTCAAACCTTGAGAAGTACACAACCATTTATGAGCATGCAAATGAATGAAACTTCAGATATTTAGCATAAATAGATTGATCTGTTCACACTTGGAAAGTGAACGCCTATTTATGATCATGCAAATCAGTGAAAGTACCAATTTAACCATTTTAGATTAAGGAGATTGACCCATTCACATGAGAATGAACAGGTTGGTGACCGTATACCAACTTTTTTTTTTACTTTCCATTCATCAATCACCTGTGAGAAAAAGTCTTCCGTTTCAAATTTACTTAATCATTATTTTCTATTGATCTTATCATCAAAAGTTTCAAAAGTGTCCCTGCTTCTTATATGTTTTGATTGTTGCGAAACTGATTGATCCATATGGCTTGTAGTAAGTTGGTGAATTTAAATCCTAATTACCTCAGCCGGCCTTTAAACTAGGAGACAATATATGCAACATATTTCTGATCGAGTTGGTATAGGGTAACCGAACCCATTACTCTCATGTGTGAACGGGTCAATCTCTTCACGCTGACATGGTCAACCTTGAGAAATGGATAACTATTTCTGAGCATGCAAATCAGTGGAAGTACAGATTTGACCATTTAGCATAAAAAGATTGATCTGGTCACATATGAAAAATGCACAGCTATTTATGAGCATGCAAATCAGTGAAAGTACAGATTTAACCATTATAACTCAACGAGATTGACCCGTTCACACGAGAGTGAAGAAGTCTGTTATCAATCACCTGTGAAAGTACAGATTTAACCATTATAGCTCAACGAGATTGACCCGTTCACACGAGAGTGAAGAAGTCTGTTATCAATCACCTGTGAGAAGAAATTTTCCTTTTCAAATTTACTTAATTGTTATTTGGCATTGATCTCATCATCATAAGTGTCCATGCTTTTAAACTATTTTTTCAATTATATATTTTGATTGTTGCTAAACTGCTTCATTCTTATGGCTTGTAGGTAAGTCAGATATTTTATGTTCCTAGCGGAGCCATTCCTGGCATGAAAATATTCAGGCAACTACGTCCCAGAATTACAAATGGGTTTAAGAGCATCACCAAGCCGAACACTCGGAGACGTAATCACTTTCTCACTGGCTAATTTTATATCCATTTAAATAGGCCATTTATACTGTTCAAATCTAGGTATCTAACTCGGGATCGGTATCGGGTATCGGTCATGGAGGACTGATACGTATTAGCCGATACGGAATATTTATAATAAAAAAGGTGAACAACTTTAAAAAAGAAAAAATTCAAATCAAGGGGGTATCGGCTGATACCCGATCTGTATCGACTGATACAGGCCTGTATCGAACGATACCAATTCCAGTTATCGATACGAACCTGATACTGGTTTCAGGGTGGTATCGATATCGGTTTCTGGCGAAACAGATACCTATTGGTATCGATCGAGTTTGGATATCATGGTTTCTATGAACTATATGCTGGAACTTATCGATTTCGCAAATTTGGTCATGCAGCGACAAGTTTTTCTTTACTCTATTTGTCAACCGATACCTCGGTGGAAATCCGATCTCAAGAACATGAAGTAGTGATTGCTTTGGGCAGCAATTTGGGGAATAGATGCGATAATTTCAATACAGCTCTCTCTTTGATGAAGAAAGCTGGTATCTGTATCACAAGGCATGGCTGTTTATACGAGACTGAACCCGCTTACGTGACTGATCAGCCCCGATTTCTTAATTCTGCTGTTAGAGGTATTACTAAACTCGGACCCCACGAACTATTGAGAGTTCTCAAGCAAATCGAGAAGCAATTGGGTCGAAAAGACGGAATCCGGTACGGTCCAAGGCTGATCGACCTAGACATTTTGTTCTATGGGAGGTTCAAGATCAGCTCAGAGGTTCTTAATGTCCCTCATGTGAACATGTGGGAGAGGCCCTTTGTAATGGCTCCTCTGGTAGATCTGTTGGAAATGATACTGTTGCAAGCTGGCATTCTTTTTCAGAAAAATTGGGTGGGATTTTCGAATTATGGGAGAAGCTCGGTGGTGAATCCTTAATCGGATGGGACGGGCTGAAACGGGTTTTACCCATCGGAAGCCGCTTTTGGGATTGGTCGCAGAAAACCCACATCATGGGTGTCGTAAATCTGACACCAGATAGTTTCAGCGATGGAGGGAAGTATCAGTCAATCGAGGCCGCAGTGTCTCAGGTCAAGCTGTTGATCTCAGAAGGAGCTGACATTATCGACGTCGGTGCACAATCGACCCGACCCTCGGCATCACGGATTTCCGCGGAAGAAGAATTGGGTAGACTAATCCCCATTTTAGAAGCTGTCGTAAAAATCCCCGAGATGGAAGGGAAGATCGTATCAGTGGATACTTTTTACTCGGAAGTTGCGGCAGAAGCAGTTAACAAAGGGGCTCATTTTATCAACGATGTGTCCGGCGGGAAGTTAGATTCGAGCATGTGTACGGTAGTTGCCGGCCTCGGGGTTCCTTATGTTGTAATGCACATGCGAGGTGACCCGAAAACAATGCAAAATGAAGAGAATTTGAGCTATGAAAATGTGTGCAAACAAGTGGCTTCTGAACTATATTCAAGGGTGGAGGAGGCTGAGCTGTCTGGGATTCCTGCTTGGAGTATAATTGTTGACCCCGGGCTCGGATTTTCAAAGAAAGTAGAACATAACTTGGAAATCCTCACGGGTTTACCGGACATTCGAAGGGAGATTGCATCGAAGAGCTTTGCTGCTTCGCGTGCACCCATCTTGATTGGACCATCTAGAAAATGGTTCTTGAGTGCAATCTGTAACCGCCCGAATCCCGTCGAGAGAGATCCTGCCACCGTTGCAGCGGTTACAGCAGCAGTATTGGGTGGCGCTAACATTGTAAGAGTACACAATGTAAGGGAGAATCTGGACGCCGCAACGCTATGTGATGCATTACTGAGGCAAAGAAAAGTTCATCGATGATTTGTTTTTATATTATGGATCTATCGAGTTTGGTTGTATTCTGATGTCTATTAGAAGCTGTCTCGATGCAGTCACAAAGTCGACTGAATGCGAGCCCATTGACTTAAATGAACAGATCCATGTCCGTGCCCGGTTAGGCTCTGCCAGCCGTGGCGACGTGGGTGCCGTCAACGATTTTTAAAAAATAAATAGCTTAAAGAAGTGTTTGGGATTAAAAAATTTAGTTTTGGCAACCAATAGAAGGTATTGACTCTCCTTATGATCTTTAGAGGGATAATAATCTTATTAATAGCAGTTTCGCTATTAAATTCTGTCAAAAGCTGACTTCCACAACTTTTCAGATCCAAAAAAGCTGTAGAAATCAAATGTGATAGATAGGATTGACTGTGTAAAAGGCTCTTCATAAGCTGGCTTTTTTAATGATTTTGAAATATGGTTTTCTGTAGTAAAATAGGCAGTAGCCCATGTTTTTTCATTTGTAGATGGATGGCTTTTAGGATCATCAAAGGTGATGGTGCTCCCATACCATCTAATCGAAACCCATCAATTGGATGATCGTAACCGTCCATTTATGAACATGTTTGTGGACTGATAAATTGAGATTTTTATTTTTATAATCTATCGGAATTGAGCCAAGGGTTCATTGCCGACAATGAGCTTTGTGTTGTCATCTGTACTCTTAAGTGGAGCTTGAAACATGAACAGACATCAAAAAACATAAAATCCGTGAATGTCTTAATCTAGATGAATCCATTGCTTAAGAAACGTTGGCTCATTATCTACTTGGAATGAGCCCTTTGGTTTATTGTACACAAATTCTATTTTCTTGCATAACAAAGAAAGCAATTAAACATATGGTTTGAAACTCGTAATATTTTCTATTTCAGTTCAGTTTCTTGTCCATGGTCCATCAATGTGTTCTGCATAGGGGTTTCAGCGGGCTGGGCCTGAGGCCAGATTGCCATGGGCTGGCTATGGGCTAGGTGGATATGCCTGATATATAAATGGGCTAGCCCCATCCGGTCGGATTAGTAAGTCGGGTTACATATGAGCTAATTCCAGAAACCCGATTGAAAATCTATCCGACTAACCCTGACCCAAAGTCGCCAATTGAGACCCTTCATTTAGGAATTAGCGTGACCCAAATTCGTCAATTGAGACCCTTCATATAGGAATTTGCGTGCCGACCTCTGATCCATGCGAACCCGGCCCACATTGGGGTAAAGTAAGTAGGTGTGATTCAAAAATGGGCTGGCCCAGCCTATTCCAATTCGTAAGTTGGACAGGAGTCGGATAGTTCTAGAAGGCCCAATTATAATCGACCCCTTTATGGCCCAGCCCAAACCCGACTAACTGACCCAATGATACCCGTAGTTATGTAGATTTAATGGTCTGATTTAAATGTTATACGCCCCAATTGTTGATCCTAGGGTAGTTGTGTCCTCTTTTATGGAGTCAACTACCACTGCATCATCTCACTTAAACAGATGGAGACATCAAGATCGAGAGCGTTGGATTTGGGCCGCAACAGATTTTTTAGCATCCGAAGAAACCGAAAGGGAGCCAGAAATGAAGAACTGAGAAGAAAGTGAAGAACTGGGGCTTGTTTTAGTTGATCGATCGATCCAGATACTCAATCGAATGATTGAGGATAGAGGCTTCTGAGCTTTTGGCGAATTTCTTTTTCTAAGTCGATCGATCGATTCCAAATTTTCGAGCGATTGATTGTGGACTGAAACTTCGAACGATTTTATTATTTATAAATCGATTGATCGATGTTAAAATCATCGATCGATTGTCCACGAAAGTCAGGTCCGCCAAAAGATGGAATTTTAGTTTTCTTGGGCAAATTTGTCATTTTAGTACTTTATTGTTTTAGGGTTTTCTTCTTTTGAGGGGTTCATGGAGGACCGATACGCCGACACCGTAATTTATTTTTTCTTTGAAATGACTTTTGGCTTTTCATTGATTTACATATACAGAATGGCCCTTGTAATGCCCGCTCGGGCCCATATCTTGGCCTGTGTTAATACTTGGGCTTAGGCCCAATGAAGAATCAAGCCAATCATGCCCGACACGAATCCAAACCCTGACAAACTAAATGGTAAATGGCTGGGCTAGCTGTGGTCCAACCCGGCCCAATCCAATTCGGGGCAGATTCAGGCTAAGGCATTAAGCCCAATTAATAATCGGGCCAAAGCCCAGCCCAAACCAATTATCAAATGGGCTGGGGCGGACTCAATTTTTTAGTATGATTAAAAATTGGCCGGGTACTAAGGACTAGGTAAGGTACTCGATCCCACATTAGTTTGTTGTCACGTGACACTTAATCATATGATCAGGTGCTACATGAAGGACCAATTCGATGATCACAACCATTATAAAAAAAATTACTAATATACAACTGTGCGACGCACAATCAATTATACGGAAAATGAACAATAAAATCACATTTGGTTTCACCGTTCAATTATATGGAAAATGAATAAGAAAATCGCTTATATAGGACCGGATAGTGCACCTAAGCCGACCCGGCCCGACCTGACCTAATACTCGACACAAAAACCCGATCCGACGCAGTAAAACCCCTATTTTTTACTTTTTTTTTTATATTATATATAAAACATCGAGTCGGGCTGGGTCGACCTGACTCAACCCAAAGGTGGGGTTGGATGTCTCATGCCCAACCCGCTAGGTCAATATTTTGTGCTCGACCCACTAAAATATTGGGTCAGACCAGTTAAAGCAGCTAGTCGATACGACTGATTGAAAGCCCTAATCATACTTGACTGCAAGATGTACGCTGACTTCCAATGCATGGAAGTACGTGCACATCACGCATTCACACATATGTGTGGACTACTTTAATACATATGATGGGTGGACATCCATTGTAGGCTAACTCTATAATGAAATTGAAAGTTTTCAATATGAAATAAATTAAATTTTCAATGTGAACCATGGTTCAAAATGTTTTGGCCATAGCCGAAATGATACAATGACTATGGAGATTAGCAAATAGCAAATTATTGGCCGATAATTTGTAGTCTCATTATTATTTTATTTTTTTTTAGTTTTCAAAAATGGTATTAAATTTTTTTTTTGCAAATGGTACTGAAAAAATTATGTGCCAAGTACAAGTTGTAGCTCCCTTAAAAAATGGTCACGCCTCAAATTGAAAACGTTGGGTTGGCTTCTACCCAAACAAATAGAAATAAAAAAACCTAATCATAAATCTAATATCATATATTATAAAAAATAATGGTTAGTTACACTAACATATTATGATATATTTGACCGACAGTGAGAGAGGAATTATTAAATAAAAAACTTACACTTTTGGACCTCATAATTTCACCTTTTGTGATACTGACCTCATAGATTTACCTTTTGTAACAAAGGCCAACTCTGAGCCGAATCCCTCTCAAATAACTAAAATGCAAATAGGAAGGTATCTTTAGGTTATTTTTGTTTTCAAGAGTGACCATCTCGATATCGGATTGACCGATTCGAGATCAGTCTGATTCATTATTTGATTGGCCAATGCGATATCGAACCGACCACTCACTTTTTCGAATATTATCGAGGCGATATAACATTGCTCAATCCGATAGCGGCATATTGTATATTATATATTTCCTTTATTAAAAATTAATTGTTTCTCTCAACATTAGTTATGGAGGAAAATTAAGAATGTAAAAAATTATATTTTCGGACCTCATAGTTTCACCTATTTGTAAAGAAAAGCGACTCTAAGCTAAATGCCTAAGGCTGCGTTTGGGTTAGCTCTTTTAGGGCAAAGAGCAGCTCTTTGTTCTTTGGCTCTAACAGAGAACTGCTTTTATATTTGGCAAACAACTCCTCGCCCCATTTGCTCTGGCAGGGAGCTATTTTAAGTGATGAAATTGCTCTCTGTTTGCTCTTTGCTAGAACAAATTTTATCTGCTTTGAGAGAGAGCAGACAAAGAATTGCTTATGCTCTTATAAGAGCTAACCCAAACACAACCTAATTCACTTTGAAATGACTAAAATGAAATAGGAAGGATACTGCTGCATTTACGGAATGTGCTCCGCGCCAACCCTCCTCGGATTTGGAGAGAGAAATGATGCATTTGTAGAACAATAAGAGAGATTTATAGTTTGTTTATTTCTTTGTTTGTTTTTGTATTTTTTAAGAGTGATAGTCTCATTATTGCATTGACCTATATGAGATCGGTCTGATTCATTTATTTTTTTGATAACTTATGCAGCTGAAGCTTACGATTGGAATAATCCCTAAGGGATGCCTTCATCCCCATCATGCCATGAGTGTTTCATGGACTATGCACCTTAAAGACGACGAGTAGATTTGATTCATTATTGGATTGGCCGATTTGATATGCATCGCGTGATTCGGCATTGTATCTTATAATTTTGTGATTCGGTATTGTATCTTATAATTTTGAACTTATCAAAATTAATTTTTTCTCTTAACATTAGTGAGGAGAAAAAATTGTGCACCATTCATTTTTTTTTTTATGATGTTCGATAGTAGTGGGAGTTGCTAAATTTTGAAATTACATATTTGGTTGTATGCATAGGAAAAATTCGCCTTGCAAATAGTTTAAAAGAAAGACTCCGCCCTTTGGGGAATTGTGTTGTGAAAATACATCTAATAAGCCTAATTTGAAGGCCACAATCTAAAGATCTTATGCTGAAAATATTGACACAAAACACAATCTTTATTATATGATTGAATAGAATGAATAGAGTCAAAGGCTGAATTGATAATGGCCCTTGACTTCATTTTGCCATATGTCGAGATTGTGTTTGGTGTCAATTTTTTCCAGCTAAGATCTATAGATTATTGGTTTTCAAATCAGATAACTTAGATAGTGTTTTCATATGGCAGAGGTCCCCAAAGGGTATCTTTATTCGCGCCGACGCAATTTTTGAGAGTGCTTATGTTTGAAACCCATTGAAATCCATTGATTGCTTCAAATCAGATGATCTAAATCGTTTTTCACCCCAATCTTACATACGATGGATCTTGAGACTATAACCGTACCATCAGACGGTCTGTTTTGGATCTTATGTGGTACAAATCCCCTAAAAGAGAGAGTACCTACATGCACACTAGACAAGATTCCACATGGCACACGTTACGGTCAAACACAATTTTTTTGGGGATCTGTATCATGTGGAATAAAAAACAATTCGTCTGATAGTACAATCATGGTCTCAAGATCGAAGATTGGGGTGAAAAAGATCTAGATCGTCTGATTCAAAGCAATCAAGTGTGAATAGAGAGGTATGCGTCTCCAAAATATCAAGTCTTTTTTTAAATTATGTGCAAAGGGCAACTTCTTGTGTGCAAGTAATCGCCCCTATAAAGGTTGAAATTACATGTCTCCGAAACCGAAAATGCAAAATTTCGTCAATCAAACAATATTCAACTCCTGAATGAACGGTGTGAGATTCGAGTACATCCTTGACATGTATTCTTCGATGCAACTGATCTTTGCCTGATCATCGGGCATGACTGAAGTCACGAGCGATCACCGACAGCATTCTAATTATTTTCATTATTTTTCTTCTTCTAATTCATCTTTCCCATTCATTTCTACTTTTGTCTTTTTAATCAATTTTTCTCTACATAAATTTCCCATAAATCAATTTTTAATCAATAATGAAAAGAAGTTTAGAAATAATTCATCTGCAAGTGAAAGAGTTCCACTAGTGACTGATGGAATAGGTAAGTTTTTATTCATTTATGGTTATTGGGTTTTGTTTGGATTTTGGGTTCTTCAATACCCATTTCAAATTTTCAAGAGATGTGATTCTTTAGTTGCTTTCGGCTTTTATCTTCATTTATATTATGGTTAATGATTATTTATTTGTTTATTTAATTTAATTTCTAATTTTGGTTCGTGGGTTTTGTTTTTATTTTGGATTCTAGAATACCTTTTTAAAAATTTCAAGAGATTTGATTTGGTTGTCAGGCTTTTATATTATGGTTACTGATTATTTATTTATTTCTTTTCTAGTTTTTGTTATTGGGTTTTGTTTTGATTTTGAATTTTCTTTTCATATGTTTAGAATTTTGGATTCTTGAATGCCTTTTATCTCGGTTTTTATATTATGGTCAATGATTATTTATTTTTTCTAGTTTTGGTTATTGGGTGTTTTTTTGATTTTTGCATTCTTGAATGCCCATTTTAGATTTTCTTTTCATATGATTAGGATTTTTTTAGATTTTCTTTTCATATGATTAGGATTTGTTTCTGTGGTAGTTTTTTTTGAATATCTGGTTTTTTATATTTTCGTTTAGTTATATAAAGATTCAACTCAAAGCTGCATGTCAGTGCCTAGTCTTATGTTTGTTCTGATTTTCTTTAATGATTTCTATTTCAAAATCCGTTTTTTATATTAATTTATTATTATTTATTATTATTATGTTCTGTAAATTTCTTTTTAATTTTCAATATGGAATGGTTCATCCGGGAATTACTTATAAGATACTAAATTATTCATGACACAGTGAAAGAGTGCAACTTGTTAATGATCAAAGAGGAAATTTTATTATGACAAGTTTGTGAGTTATTTTTGTCCCCCACTTTTTGGTTAAGTGGTTTTGTTTTGATTTTGGGTTCTTATATATATATATATATATATATATATATATATTGAAAGGTATTGGGTTTTATATATGTTTTTTTTTGCTTTATTATGGTTTGTTTTGTAAATCTTGAATGATTCATGTAGATGTTAGCCGGAGGTGTGTACCAGTTGTCACATTCCATACGGTTAAGAGGTTTTGGAAAATGGGATCATGCCCATACGGTTAAGTGGTTATTTGGAAAGTGGGATCATGTACCTTTAATGCATTCGTACATATTTTTTTTACCTATTTACTAATCTACCCTTAGCTTCTCTAATTACCTTTATGTTCCCAATTGACCCTTAGCTTCCCAAATTACCCACATTTCGAATTACCTTATCTTCTCAATCTACCTTGAGGCCAAATTGCCTAACAGCCCTTCAACGGATCTTGAGCATGGTGATGCAGTCCAGGTGATACTTCGTTTTATTTTCTTGCTATCTTTAGGTAGCTTCGATGCATAAACATTTATTAAAAAAGTACTGCCAAATCTATTTTATAAAACCCAAGTATGTTGGATTTGGTAGAGTTCTTTGATTGGTGAGTGACGACTTCTTTGCGTTCGTTTTATAATGCTATTGCCTCCATGGGTCAAAATATCGGACGATACCGGTACTTATCGTCTGATAGGTACCGGTATCAGAACCCTCCGGTACACTACATTGAATGTATTATAAAAAAATACCATACAAATACATTGTAATACATATTGCTATGTATCAGACGATACATCCGAAACCGATACGGTATCAGACAATATGTATTGGTTTTGGAGTTGGACGATACGTACTAGAAAACCAGGATTTTGACCCATAATTGCCTTTGTCTTGAAGACGGTTAATATTGTAGGGTCTTACAGGCAAAGCCTGATGCGGGGAAACTTGTTCTTGCAACTGTTGCATTGTTGATAGCATCCACCACTGAGTATTCTCATTGCAGGTATTTTTTGTAGTTGTTTTTTTATATGCGTCTTTTTACTACATTCTTTGACTTGTCTTCTAACTTCATAAGCAAAGAGAAGTAACAATAGATTGACCCTCTCCCCGAGTGATGCAAACAAAAGTATCATAAATTTACGGCTTATTATTTGAAATAAAAACTTGCAAGTAGACAAAATCAGCCTTCCACGACAGTTGAATCAAGAGATGTCGACTAAATATCTATTAATGACCGTTATGACTATATAATTTTAATTGTAGCTAACTATAAAGCTTAATATTAATCAATCCAAGTTTATAAGAATTAAGTAATTGAGAGTTTTTATATAGGCTTTACAAGCATAGTGACAAATTTCTCCGAAATTCTCCGAAATTTATAGAAACAGGGGTCGGGCGAAACTTTCGGCGAAATTTCGATGATTTCTCCGAAATTAATAAATCTTTTCTAATTTTTGTCATTTTTTAAAATAATAAATAAATTTTTTATAAAGCTTAAATATAATTTATATTTAATATTTTTTGTACTCCCCGAAACTTTTTGAATTTTTCTCGAAATTTATCCGAAATGAACCAAAATGATCCCCTACCGAAAACGAAATTTGTCACTATGTTTACAAGTTGAAAATAAAGAGTCCTACGAGAAACTTTTTTAAAACTAAAGAGCCTATTTTAATCTAGTAAAAAATCTCCTACACAAATGAAATAGTCTTAAATGATAGAGAAATTAATCCTATTTCTAATAAAAGAAATGATTCCTATTAGCTAGAATAAACAAGTATTATTGAAATTCTTAAACCTCATCACTTTGAATGTAGCCTCAGAAAACTGATCATAACTTTTTAAATACTTGTCAAAATTGAAAAGTTACTTCGATAAGATTGCAACTGAGACCGATTTTGCAACCATCTGATATCGTTTGGTGCTGAAAATAGGTAAAACATAGAATTAAGAGGATTAGGAGAATAGCTTAAACCTCATCACTTTGAATGTAGCCTCAGAAAACTGATCATAACTTTTTAAATACTTGTCAAAATTGAAAAGTTACTTCGATAAGATTGCAACTGAGACTGATTTTGCAACCATCTGATATCGTTTGGTGCTGAAAATAGGTAAAACATAGAATTAAGAGGATTAGGAGCATGTTTAATAGCACGAAGTGGGTGGGGTCCATCTTATCATTTAAAAAAAAAAAGGGTCCATCTTACGCAGTAAGTGGCTTTACACGTGTCGTTGACTGTGAACGAGTTGTTTGATGGCCGTTTCCGTTAACACGTTATCTACCTATTCGTAATACGGCGACGCGTAATCAAGTACGAGGGTTCAGGCTTGTAATCCCTCGGAAACGTCACGTTAAGTGCCAATGGCTACTTCGTCAAGCATTAACTTCTTTATTTGTCTCATTTTTAAGTTTTCTTATTTTAACTTCTCTCATTTAAAACCATTTTCTTCTCCAACGTGCTCTTGTTCTCCCTAGGTTAGGTATTTTTTTTTACAAATACACCTTTTTGTCCTCTTTTTTTTCGTTGAATCATTCAATCAAGATGACTCACCAAGGATTAGACTGTATGCTTATGGAACTTGATTTCAATTTTGGTTTCGCACAAATGAAACAAACAATCTTTTTATTATTAGGTAAGTTTCTTTAATTTTTCATTATCAACGATTGTGTGAATTTGTAATAGAGGTGGTTTTAGGGTTTGGTGTTGCTAGTTTTAGGGTTCGATCCTTTTGGACTATTCTCAAAGGGGATCTGCTAGAGTTCTTCAATGAGTTCCATTCCGTTGGCTTCATAGGCTTAAGCTTGAATTCCACCTTCATCACACTCATTCCTAAGAAGGGTGGTCCTATTGATCTTAAGGATTTTATGCCGATCAGCCTTCTTAACACTTTATATAAAATCTTGGCGAAGGTCTTAGCCAATCGGCTTAAGCTTTGTCCCAAACCTTCTTGTTTCATTGTGGGGGGCAGAGTTGGAGGGCCATCTTGGAGCCTTCTGAAGAGTTGATTTTTGCGCTGTGTTATGGGGCATCTGCCTTGAGAGAAATGCACGAATCTTTTTCAGGTAACGCTCCCCCATCGGGATGATTATGAGGAATATTAAAGATCTTATGACTCTGAGTGGTCCTCGACAAGTTTGGGGCGGTGGGGGACCCGAAGCTTCTGGATTTTGGTTAGGGCATGGTCGTTTTTTGGCCCTTCACTGTGCTTCTTGTGACACGGTGCTTGGGGCGGACCCTCTCTTTTCTTTTTCCTGTTTATTTCTCCTTTGATCAGCTGTTTTTAGCTTTTTGCGTTGTAGTTTGCTTCCAGCTCCTCACTGTTTTTTTTTTAATAATATTTTACTTTACCGATAAAAAAAATAAAATTAAATAGTTTCTAGTTTTTTTGTTAAGAGATTGAGTTTGAAAATTAAGGTTTATTCGAGAGATGAGTTTTATACAATTCTTGATAACTATGGTTTTTTTTTGGGGCTAGGTCCTTGAACCATTTTTTTATATTGATTTTATTGAAATTTGTAAGATTTTTTTAATCCTTGTTGGAGGTTTGTTGTGGTATGACGACAATGGGTTTGGATGTTTTGCGTTTCTTGAAAATTAGGATTTGTAGGATGGTGTTTGTTTGTTTGATTTCAGAAGATTAGGGGTGATATGGGCGAAGAGTTTAGGGTTTCTAAGAGGAGGGCTTTGTGATTCCAGAAACCTAAATTGTTTTGGGAGGTGTGATTTTTATTTAGGGTTTTTGAATTGAAAGTTTTACTTATTTCGGTGCTTAATCCAAGTTATGATAGCTTGTGGGGGTTTAGAGTAAGAAAAGAAATGATACAATTTGCATTGCACTTACTGATTATACATTTATTACATGTGTTGAACCCAAGATTGCGATGAACAAGATGGTTAAAACCGTATGATAAGACAAACTAATCTTAACAAATATTTAGCTACATTGGGATTGTGATTTGCCAAATTTTGAGGTAAATCAGACCTCTGCACGATCCCCAATTAGATGAACTTATTTTTTATTCCACATGATACAGATCCCTAAAAAATTTTGTTTGACCATAACGTGTGCCAATCAGACCTCTGCACGATCCCCAATCAGACCTCTTAGCTCTTTCTGAGAGTGAAAGAGCTAAATTTGGGTCTCTTTAAAAGAGCAATTTAAAATTGCTCTTTTAAATGGGATGCTCTGTGCCTCCAAAGAGCAATCGCAAGCACAGCCTTAGAAACCGCTCCCCGCTTGCTGATAGTAGAAGGCAATGTTACCGTTGTTATCACCCTGATTTTACTTAAAAAAAACTTCTCCTAAAGTTGAAAAATAGTAATTGGTGAAATACTCTTGGCTTGGTGGGGGCGAGGGCATCCCTTAGGGTTTAGTTCAAGCGTAAGCTTGGGAGTTGGGATACGCTAAGTTAACAAAACTCAAAAGTAAAAAAAGAGTTGAAAAATGGTAAAAACTGAAAGCGGTTGAAACCAGCTTTTTACTTTAGCTTTTGAAGGGATCTCTTTTTCGTGGAAGCCCGAAGCTCGAGAGTTATTTTTTGGGGATCTGTATCATGTGGAATCAAAAATAAGTTCATCTAATTGGGGATCGTGCAGAGGTCTGATTTACCTCAAAATTTGGCAACTCGCAATCCCAACGTAGATAAATAGTTGTTAAGATTGTTTTGTCTTATCATACGGTTTTAACCATCTTGTTCATCGCAATCTTGGGTTCAACACATGTAATAAATGTATCATCAGTAAGTGCAATGCAAATTGTATCCTTTCTTTTCTTACTCTAAACCCCCACAAGCCATCATAATTTGGATTAAGCACCGAAATAAGTAAAACTTTCAAACTTAATCTCTTAACAAAAAAACTAGAAACTATTTAATTTTATTTTTTTATCGGTAAAGCAAAATATTATTAAAAAAAAACAGTGAGGAGCTAGAAGCAAACTACAAGGCAAAAAGCAAAAAACAGCTGATCAAAGGAGAAACAAATAGGAAAAATAAAAGAGAGGGCCGGCCCCAAGCACCGTGTCACAAGAAGCACAACGAAGGGCCAAAAAATGACCAGGCCCTAACCAAAATCCAGAAGCTCCGGTCCCCCAGCGCCCCAAACTTGTCGAAGACTACTCAGAGTCATAAGATCTTTAATATTCCTCATAATCATCTTGATGGGGGAGCGTTACCTTGAAAAGATCCGTGCATTTCTCTCAGGCAGATGCCCCATAACACATCGAAAAAGCCAACTCTGCAGAAGGCTCCATGACGTGGGACGACTCTAAAATGCGGAATATGATTTTTATGCAGATTTTTCCGAAATTAATGAAATTAAATCAAGTTTAATCGCAAAATTATCTTTGATACCTTTAGGGTTTTGTAGAATTTTGATGGGTAGATCACACAAGATCCAGGTAGGGTCCAGTCCGATGCGCGAGTACTTTTAAAGTCGAGGCGAGATCAGCCTAGAGATAGGACTCTAGCTTTTTCAGGCTTAGGCGCTCGTCTTCAGTCCGATGTAGATTCACGGATTCCAAATCGGGTTGTAAAAGGGAATTATGGTTTGTAAAAGGCTTATGACTTTAGATCGGTTTGTGGTTTTGGAAAGGGTGTTGGCTTGTGTGGTTTAGGCTTCAAAAGGGTTTAGGGTTTTTAGGGATCACAAGGAAGAAATTAGGCTATGGTTTAGAAAGCCCGTAGAGATTTAGAGATATCAAATATAAGCAAACCACGCAAATCAACAACAATAATAAGGAAAATATAGGGGAATCACTCCCTTGGTCTCACACCAAACCCATCTCAGGCAAAGATTGCTCAAGCATAAAAGCATTCAATAATCAATCAACTAATTACAATGTTCTTCTTAATGACCTTATATAGGAGGTCTTACAATAAAAGAAAACCCTAAAACGAATATTAAATAAAGACAAATAAACCATTGAAACAAAAGTTTGAAACTCAACTCTTAAAACAACTAAAATAACTCGGCACTATTTCGATCGATCGAAATTGAAATTCGATCGATCAAAATTGGAAATTGATTGATCGAAATTCATGTCTATGAATATCACCGTCGACATTCGATTGATCGAATTGAGATTTCGATCGATCGAAATTTCAAATCGAAATTTCGCAGTTCCTAAAATTCTTCCTCATCCTCTTTCTCCAGAATTTCCATCTTTCCGTAGCTTTGACTTCCATCATGCTGCTTCTTTCTACGCCGGTAGAAACGATGCAGTCCGAATCCAATGTCCATGTATGTGGCGTCCCCGTCAATTCCCCTAGACCAAAAAGGTTTCATCACCGATGAAACACGCTCGTGGTAGATGTCTAGCAAGTCGGGGTTCAAGCGACGAACCTCATTCTCGTGGACCCAAGTATTTTCGGACTCTGGTTTGCCGACCCATTTAACAAAGTATTTCTGGAATCCCCTGTCATGTGTAGAGACGATATGATCGTTGATTATATCCTCTATCTCATCTGATCTCTGTTTTCTTGGGGAAGGAAGAGGTATAGGTTGCAAGGTTGGATTGGGGCTGGGACTGGGAGGTGGTTCGAGTGGGTTTTCTGGAGGTGGGGTGAAACCCAAGTAAGGAACCAAGTCCTCCACATTAAACGTGGAACTAACCTTCGTACCTGGAGGAAGCTCGAGCACGTATGCATTAGGACCACTCTTAGCCAAAGTTCTAAAAGGCCCAACGCCTCGAGATTGGAGCTTCTTTGCGAATCCCGATGGAATCGCTCAGGCCTAACCCGGACCATCACATAATCACCCACGTTAAATTCTTTAGAACGCCTGTGAGCATCTGCAGATAATTTATATCGATTGTTGCTTGAATTAATTTTCTGCTTAATTTCGGCATGCAAGCTATGAATATGTTGTGCAAATGTATCGGCGGACTCTGACACTCTATGGGATGCAGACATGGGGATCAAATCTAATGGGGTCCTAGGCCTATGACCATGCACTACCTCAAAAGGACTCGTGCCTATGGACCTATTGACAGAATTATTATATGCAAACTCAGCTGTGGGTAAAATGGTATCCCAGGTCCTAACATGATCACCGACAAGACTACGAAGGAGATTCCCAAGGCTCCTATTGGTGCTTTCGGTTTGGCCATCCGTTTGAGGGTGGTAAGCTGTAGAGAATTGGAGCAATGTGCCCATCAATGCCAAAGGGTCTTCCAAAAATAACTCCTAAATTTAACATCTCTATCAGACACAATGGTTTTGGGCAACCCATGAAGACGCACTACCTCCGCGAAAAATAATTTAGCAATATGAGATGCATCGGAGGTTTTGGAACAAGGAATGAAGTGGGCCATTTTGGAAAATCGGTCCACTACGACATAGATGGAGCTGTGCTTCCTAGGGGTCTTAGGAAGTCCAAGCACGAAATCCATAGAGAGGTCTTGCCACGGTGTGTGTGGCACGGGTACTGGAGTGTATAAGCCAGTATTTTGTTTGGTCTGTTTTGACACTTGGCAAGTATAATAATGTTTGACAACTCGGGCGACATCTCTCATTAGGCTAGGCCAAAAGAACCTTCCTCTACGAGCGCAACAGTTTTATTACGCCTGAAATGTCCGGCCATCCCTTCAGCATGTAACTCCAAAATGAGAAAGTCACGCAATGAAGTGCGAGGGATGCAAAGGCGATTGTCTTTAAACAAGTACCCATCGTTGATGGTGTAAATGGGGTGTGTGTTGGTCGGGTCACTAAGGAGAGCAGTGTACTCAACCCCAAAATCTGGGTACACGGGGTACTCATCCTTTAACTTTTCGAACTTGACGACCTCGGTGCTCATTATGCGCAAAGTCACCACTCGCTGACTAAGTGCATCAGTGGCCCTATTTTCAGCACCGGCCTTATGCTTTAACACGAATGTGAACCCTTGAAGGCACTCAACCCACATCGTGTGCCTTGGGTTCAACTTCTTCTGTGAAGCAAGAAAGCGTAAGGCTTCATGGTCAGAGAACAACACAAATTCCTGCGGTCTAATGTAATGTTTAAAATACCAAAGAGATCGAACGACCGCATAGAACTCCTTGTCATAGGTGGAGTATTTTTGCTTTGTCTCATTAAGTTTTTCACTAAAATAGGCCACAGGGTGACCCTCTTGGCTAAGCACTCTTATGCCTACACCTGAAGCGTCGCATGCGACTTCAAGGACTTTAGAAAAGTCCAACAATCGCAGGACTGGTGCACTACTTATTCGTTGTTTGATCTCAACAAAGGCTTTTGTCGCCGCTTTGCCCCATTTAAAGTCCCCTTTTTTCATGCAATCAGTGATTGGGGCCATGATGGTGCTAAAGCTTATGATGAAGCGACGATAAAAAGTAGCCAAACCATGGAAGCTGCGGACATCGTGTATGTTCTTAGGTTCGGGCCACTCCACAATGGCTTTAACCTTTTTAGGGTCCGCGACCATTCCATTGGCCGAGATAATGAATCCCAAGAAGACAACGGAATGTTGCATGAAGGTGCACTTCTTGAGATTGGCAAACAACTTCTCGCCCTTGAGGGTTTCATAAACTAGCCTAAGGTGGCTCAAGTGTTGATCTTTGTCATGACTATAAATCAGGATGCCATCGAAATAAACAACAAGGAATTTGCCTAGAAACGGCCTCAACACTTGGGTCATGAGTCGCATGAAAATACTCGGGGCATTAGAAAACTTAAAAGGCATGACCATCCACTCATAAAGATCATCCTTAGTCTTAAAGGCGGTTTTCCACTCATCACCGGGGTGGGTGCGGACTTGATGGTAGCCACTCTTAAGGTCTATCTTTGAAAAGATAGTGGCACCAACCATCATATCGAGCATATCATCGAGCCTTGGTATGAGAAATCGATACTTAACCGTAATTTTATTAATTGCACGGCTATCCACACACATGCGGCACGTACCATCTTTCTTTGGAGTGAGTAGGGCAGGTACGGCACACAGGCTCATGCTCTCTTGGATGAACCCCTTCTGAAGGAGCTCATTGACTTGCCGAGTCAACTTAGCGTGCTCAACCGGATTCAACCTATAGTGGGGCAGGTTCAGTAAGGTAGATCCGGGAACCAAGTCTATTGCGCGTTGGATATCACGCAGAGGAGGGAGTTCATTTGGTAAAGTCTTCAGGGAAGACATCCGTAAACTCTTTCAGGATTGGCTCAACCTCCTTGGGACACGAGCACTCTCTACGGTGACAACTACGTACACCACACTCTCATTTATCGATGCTTTCTCGAACTCAGAAGGGCTCACAATATTAATGGATTTAGAAGATTCGCCATTCTTTTCGACTGTATTGGTCGATAGTGTTTTGGGAGGCAAAGGGTGTAAAGTAATCTTTTTGCCCCGCATGAACGCGCATATGTTTGATCGACCAGAAAGAGTCACGTCCATGTCATAGGGCCACGACCTTCCCAAAATGATATGGCCCATATCCATCGACACCACATTACACCATAGGGTGTCCGAATAAGAACTCAATTGAATCAGTACATGATCGACACGGGAATGGATGAAGAATTGACTCATGCGATTTTATAAGGTCTCGGGTGGGCTTCAGGTGTAAGCCCCAAGTGGCGTACTGCATGAGTTGATATAATGTTAGTACAACTACCGCTATCCACGATGACCTTACAATTCTTTTTACCAAATTTGGCAAAAATGTGGAAGATGTTCTTCCTATGCCAGTCATCCTTTTCAGCCTGTTGAGGCTGTATAAGGGCACACCTCAGAACTAAAGCATGACCAATAGCATCACCCTCCTCATCGCTGGGTGTGCTAACTGGTTCAAATACTTCTTCTTCAACCACTACCTCATCATCATCCTCCTCTCCCTCAATGAAGAGTCCTTTGGGGTTCTTTCGTTGGGCATTAGGTGGCAAAGTGTCCGATCCCATGACATTTAGAGCACTTTACTTGAGAATTAACCCTTGAGGATTCTCCGACTATACCTTTTCCCTTTCCAAACCTAGAATTGGTAGGGGCAGGTTGTGTAGGTTTGAGAGGAGGATTAAATCGTCCCTTACCGGATCGTTGACCGCTATATTGTGGCTCGGTCCTCTTCACCACTGTAGTTTTCAAGTACCGTTCAAGATCTTGCACAACGGCATAGCATCTCTCAAGAGTTTCTACGGAGTGAGAAATCAATTCTTTTTGCAAATCAAGTCGCAATCCGGTGCGGAATCTAGAGACAGTGATTTCAGGGTCTTCCGATACTTTTGCCCTCATCATGAACTCTTCAAATTTAGCAATGTAATCGGTCACAGGCATACTACCTTGGCGTAAATTTTATCACTGATCGAGGAGGTGTTGGTGGTATGATAAAGGAACATACTTCTCAATAAGTCGTTCTTTCATGTCGTCCCAACAGGTAATGGGAGGACAACTCGCATTTATCTTAATGCGCTCAACGTTGAGCCAGAAAAGTCAAGCTTGACCAACCAATTTCATCTTAGCGAGTCTAACGCAACGGTCGTCATTCATGACATACTAATCAAAGTGCTGGTCCATGTCGGAAAGCCAATCGAGGAAGACGGTAGGGTCCATTCTTCCATCGAAAGTCGGAATCTCAACTCGAACATTCTTAAGGAGTTGAACTTCGTTGTCATAGTCATCTCTACGATGATCCCTACGGTTCCGATTGTCTTGGCGACCATTACGTTCAAACTGAGGGCACTCACGCTCTTGGTGTTGATTTTTCAGCCCACCCATCGCTTCCAGTTGGTTGATCCGATCACGTAATCTATCATTACCAACTCCTAGGGATGTTTGGGCTTGCTGAATGGTATTCAGACGTGTATTAATCGCACCCAATTCCTCTCGCATAGTTCTAAGAGTATTAAGAACCTCATCGGAAGCCATGGTGATCACAAAGTCTATAAGGGTTCTAATATGGAATGCAATATGGACTCAAAAAAGAAAAACAATGCAATAAAATAAATATGACAAGCAAAGATGCCCTAACCTAGAAAACCTAGGGCTCTGATACCAAAACTGACGCGGAACAACGAATCTAAAATGCAGAATATGATTTTTATGCAGATTTGGCCGAAATTAATGAAATTAAATCAAGTTTAATCGCAAAATTATCTTTGATATCTTTAGGGTTTTGTAGAATTTTGATGGGTAGATCACACAAGATCCAGGTAGAGTCTAGTCCGATGCGCAAGTACTTTTAAAGTCGAGGTGAGATTGGCCTAGAGATAGGACTCTAGCTTTTCCAGGCTTAGGCGCTCGTCTTCAGTCCGATGTAGATTCACAGATTCCAAATCGGGTTGTAAAAGGGAATTAGGGTTTGTAAAAGGCTTATGACTTTAGATCGGTTTGTGGTTTTGGAAAGGGTGTTGGCTTGTGTGGTTTAGGCTTCAAAAGAGTTTTGGGCTTTTGGAGATTACAAGAAAGAAATTAGGTTATGGTTTAGAAAGCCCGCAGAGATTTAGAGATATCAAATATAAGCAAACCACGCAAATCAACAACAACAATACGGAAAATATAGGGGAATCACTCCCTTGGTCTCACACCAAACCCATCTCAGGCAAAGATTATTCAAGCATAAAAGCATTCAATAATCAATCAACTAACTACAATGTTCTTCTAAATGACCTTATATAGGAGGTCTTATAATAAAAGAAAACCCTAAAACAAATATTAAATAAAGACAAATAAACCCTTGAAACAAAAGTTCGAAACTCAACTCCTAAAACAACTAAAATAACTCGACACGATTTCGATCAATCGAAATTGAAAATCGATCGATCGAAATTGGAAATCGATCAATCGAAATTCATATATCTATGAATATCGCCGTCGACATTCGATCGATCAAATTGAGATTTCGATCGATCGAAATTTCAAATCGAAATTTCGCAGTTCCTAAAATTCTTTCTCATCCTCTTTCTCCAGAATTTCCATCTTTCCCTAGCTTTGACTTCCATTACACTGCTTCTTTCTACGCCGGTAAAAACGATGCGGTCCAAATCCAATGTCCATGTATGTGGCGTCCCCGTCACTCCAAGATGGGCCCTCCAACTCTGCCCCCCACAATGAAGCATGAAGGTTTGGGGCAGAATCCAAAAACACCCAATTCATATCAAATGACTTCAGGAGAACACCCAAAATCTCAACTGCTATCCAACATTGAAGAAATAAGTGCACCACTGATTCCTCCGACTGTAAACACATGGCCATGCACAAAAGCGCCTTGACTCAAGGAGATAATCTTGCACAAAGGGGCTTAAGCCGATTGGCTAAGACCTTCGCCAAGATTTTATATAAACTGTTAAGAAGGCTGATCGGCATAAAATCCTTAAGATCAATAGGGCCACCCTTCTTAGGAATGAGTGTGATGAAGGTGGAATTCAGGCTTAAGCCTATGAAGCCAAGCGGAATGAAACTCATTGAAGAACTCTAGCATATCCCCTTTGAGAATAGCCCAAAAGCATTGAACCCTAAAACTAGCAACACCAAACCCTAAAACCACCTCTATTACAAATTCACACAATCGCTGATAATGCAAAATTAAAGAAACTTACCTAATAATAAAAAGATTGATTGTTTCATTTGTGCGAAACCAAAATTGAAATCAAGTTCCATAAGCATACAGTCTAATCCTTGGTGAGTCATCTTGATTGAATGATTTAACAAAAAAAGAGAGAAGGTGTATTTGTAAAAAAAATACCCAACCCCGGGAGAACGAGAGCACGTTGGAGAAGAAAATGATTTTAAATGAGAGAAGTTAAAAAAAGAAAATTTAAAAATGAGACAAGTAAAGAAGTTAATGCCTCACGAAGTAGCCATTGGCACTGACCGTGACGTTTCCGAGGGATTGCGAGCCTCAACCCTCGTACTTGATTACGCGTCACCGTATTACGAATAGGTAGATAACGTGTTAACGAAAACGACCATCAAACAACCCGTTCACAGTCAACGACACGTGATAACGTTTTAAGCTTTATAGTTAGCTGCAGTTAAAATTGTAGAGCCATAACGGTCATTAGTAGATATTTAGTCGGCATCTCTTGATTCGATTGCCGTGGAAGGCTGATTTTGTCTGCTTGCAAATTTTTACTAGTTTTTATTTCAAATAATAAGTCCTGAATTTATGATACTTTTGTTTGCATCACTTGGGGAGAGGGTCAATCTATTGTTACTTCTCTTTGCTTATGAAAGAAGACAAGTCAAAGAATGTAGTAAAAAGACATAAAAAAACAACTACAAAAAATACCTACCATGAGAATACTTGTGGTGGATGCTATCAACAATGCAATAGTTGCAAGAACAAGTTTCCCCGCATCAGGCTTTGCCTGTAAGACCCTACAAAGACATAGGCAATTATGGGGAAATCCTGGTTTCTAGTACGTATCGTCCAACTCCAAAACCGATACATATTGTCCGATACCGTATCGGTTTCGGGTGTATCGTTCAATACATAGCAATATATATTATAATGTATTTGTATGGTACGATACATTCAATGTAGCGTATCGGAGGGTTCCGATACCAGTACCTATCGGACGATAAGTACCGGTACCGTCCGAGATTTTGACCCATGGAGGCAATAGCATTATAAAACGAACGCAAAGAAGTCGTCACTCACCATTCGAAGAACTCTACCAAATCCAACATTTGCAGCCTGAGTTTTATAAAATAGATTTGTCATTACTTTTTTAATAAATGTTTATGCATCGAAGCTGCCTAAAGAAAGCAAGAAAATAAAACGAAGAATCACCAGACCTGCATCACCATGCTCAAGATCCGTTGAAGGGCTGTTAGGCAATTGGGCCTCATGATCCATCGAAGGGCTGTTAGGCAATTGGGCCTCGTTTCCCCTTCTATCTGCCTATATAAATCAAATGACGTGAGCCTTTCCATTCAATGTTTCAAGAGTTTTCTTAATTTAATATAAACGACAACGATGAACAAAAGGGTTGATTGAGAAGATAAGGTAATTCGAAATCTGGGTAATTTGGGAAGCGAAGGGTCAATTGGGAAGATAAAGGTAATTATTGAAGCGAAGGGTAGGTTAGTAAATTGGTAAAAAAAAATTACAAATATGTACGAATGCATTACTTTTTGTTACAGAGCATAGATGATAGCAATGAAGAAAAGGTCTACATGAATCATTCAAGACTTAAAAAACAAACCACAATAAAACAAACAAAACAGATATAAAACCCAATACCTTTCAAAAAAAAAAAACAGATGTAAAACCCAATAACCAAAAATGGGTATTTAAAAACCCAAAATCAAAACAAAACCAATTAACCAAAAAGTGGGGGACAAAAAAACTGACAAACTTGTCATATAAATAAAAACATAATGGGTCTTTAAAAAAATTTCCTTCTTGATCATTCATAAGTTGAACTCTTTCACTGTGTCATGAATAATTTAGTATCTTATAAGCAATTCTATAATGAATCATTCAATATTGAAAATCAAACAGAAATTCACAGAACATAATAAACAAAAAATAAATAAAACAGATTTTGAAATAGAAATCATTAAAGAAAATCAGAACAAACATAAGACTAGGCACTGACATGCAGCTTCAAGATGAGTTGAATCTTTATATAACTCAACGAAAATATAAAAAACAAAGATACAGATATTCAAAACAAACTACCACAGGAACATATACTAATCATATGAAAAGAAAATCCAAAATGGGCATTCAAGAATCCAAAAATAAAAAAAACACCCCAATAACAAAAACTAGAAAAATAAATAAAATAAATAATCATTGACATAATATAAAAACCAAGATAAAAGCCATTCAAGAATTCAAAATTCTAAACATATGAAAAGCAAATCCAAAATCAAAACAAAACCCTATAACAAAAATTAGAAAAGAAATAAATAAATAATCATTAACCATAATATAAAAGCCTAACAAGCAACCAAAGAAGCAAATCTCCTGAAAATTTGAAAAGGGTATTCAAGAATCGAAAATCAAAACAAAACCCACGAACCAAAATTAGAAATTAAATTAAATGAACAAATAAATAATCATTAACCATAATATAAACTAAGATAAAAGTCATTCTAACAAGCAACCAAAGAATCAAATCTCTTGAAAATTTGAAATGAGTATTGAAGAACCCAAAATCCAAACAAAACCCAATAACCATAAATGAATAAAAACATAACTGGCGATGCAAAAACTTACCTCTTGATCAGTCAAAAGTGGAACTATTTCACTGGCTGATGAATTATTCCCTAAACTTCTTCCCATTTTTTAGATTTTCTGAACCCAGCTGAGCTGAGATTTGTCTAATAAATGAAGAAGTGGGCCAGTGGTGGTTATAAGGATTCCTTCAAAGATTCCAAATTCATGAGTTGGCCAGTGGCGGTTATAAGGATTCCAAAAGTGGGCCAGTGACGCTTACTCGAATCTCACATTGTTCATTCAGGAGTTGAATATTGTTTGATTCACGAAATTTTACATTTTCGGTTTCGGGGACATGTAATTTCAACCTTTTCTTCCCCCCCTTTCTTTCACATTTTCTCCTTATTCCCCTCTTCATCTTCATATAATATTGAGCTGCATTAATCAACCCCTCTTGAAAACAGTGCAACTCTAAATTTCAGGAATTGATGACTTTATTATTTTTTATTTTTTAATTAGTATTTTTACAATGATTTGAGTCAAGGTGTGTCCACCAAGATCCCTCTGTAGATGACCGTAATGACGACTAACTAGAAATTAAAAGCTCATATTAATCAAAATCAATGGAGTTTGACTTCTCTGATTTGCAGGTTCAGATGGTTTCCGAATCCTCCGACATTTGAAATCGATGAAATTTGACTTGTCAGGCAATTTTAAGGTTCTGATGAGGTATGGACTCTCCAACATTCGAAATCGTTGAATTCAACTAATGATGGAAACTTAGACAATTAAAAGCCTTTATACAAGCTTTAAAAAAATAAGAGTTCTAGTTCTAGTAAACTTTCTAGAAAAAGAGTCTATTTTAATCTAATTAAAACTCTCCAAAACAAATGAAATAAAGTCCTATACAATATGGAAACTAAATCTATTTATAATAAAAGCACCAAATCCTAATGGCTAGAATAAATCAGTAGAGATATTTAACGACACTAATTCTAGTTCAACTAAAAGTCCTACAATTCCTCACTTTTTAGTTCAAGTGTTCAACCTTCGAAAATTAACAATAACTTATTCATTATTTATCCAAATTGCATGTTTCTTGGCTCATTAGAAAGCTACTTTGATTAGTTTTCAAAGTAAAATTTGAATTTTATTGATGAAAAGTCGGTGATTGGAAGATAACAGAGTGCTCAATCTGACGCAGTAGGTATGTTCAAAACATAAAGTAACAAGATTGGGAGTTGAGCACTCTGTTATCTTCCAATCACCGACTTTTCATCAATAAAATTCAAATTTTCCTTTTCTTTCATCCTCTCCTTCCAATTCTTCCGTATTTCCTCACTTTTCCTCTGTCTTAATCTTCACATACTTTCAGTTGCATTACTATGGCAGGGTTGAGAAGCAAATACAAGTAAGTGGCTCACCATTTTATAATAGAGTCTGTCGCCTAGGTCTGGGCAACTTGAAACTACCCCAAACCGACGGTAAGTCTAAGATCTTTGTTTAGGACTCTTAACTGTATTTCTCCATCCACACACATACAGACATATAGATAGATATATGGATGGGTTCAAATCCACGACGGTGACTATGGATTTGACCCCTAGATCATGTGGCATGTGATCACGTGTGGCTTACATCCTCTTTAAAGGTTCAACCCATCTCGGAGGATTTCAAAAAAGGGACTTTTTTGCCCTTCAAATCATTGGTCAAAGATCTTTGTTTGTTGCCCAAACACAAGCCATTGAAAATTTTCACCTTTGACCTAAAATTCGAATGTAGAAAATGACCCTTTTTTTAGACAGTCATTGATCAACCTTAGGCATGTTGAGGTGGCATTTGACCTTGGTTTGGGTGCCATGTGGCACCCAACTGGTTCAAACCTAGGGCACCAGCTGGGTTTGGACCCATACTCTCGTTCCTCTTTATTTCTCTCTCTCTCTCTCTCTCTCCCTCTCTTTATATATATATATATATATATATATATATATATATATATATATATATATAGGCTGAGGGGAGAATGCGCCTAAGCGTAGAGATTTCTCTACACCCAGATTGCTCTATGAATAATATGTGGCATGAGGCCCACTTTACTAACTAGGTTTAAAACTTTTAAAATATTTTAAAAGTTATATTCCCTTTTAGCCGTCATACTTGACTTTTTTAGAGGTCTCTTTCTTTTCTCTCTTCTCTCCCTTTTTCCAAGGAAGTGTCAAACTTAGTGGGCCCTCGGTGGCGAAGCGCTTGCACCCCCGGAGAGAAGCGCTGACACCTTGATAGATAGGCACTGACACCCTAGTAGCAAAGTGGTGACACCCTAGTAGAGAAACGCTGACACCTCGATAGCGAGTCGCTGACACTCCAATAGCGAAGCACTGACACCACGATATTGAAGTGCTGACATCCCGGGAGAGAAGCGCTGACACTCGGTAGCGAGGTGCTGGCACCCCGGTAGAGAAGCGTTGACACCCCGATAGCGAAGCACTGACATCCCGAGAGAGAAGTACTGACACCTCGATAGCGAGGTGTTGGCACCCTGGTAGCGAGGCGTTGACACCCCGAGAGAGAAGTGCTGACACGTCGATAGCGAAGCGCTGGCAGCCCGGGAGAGAAGCGTTGACACCTCGATAGCGAGGCGCTGACACCCTGGTAGTGAAGCACTGACACCCCTTTAGTGGAAAAGAGGTGGATTAGTGGGGTATTCTGACACCCAGGTGGTCAGACGTAGGGTATTTCAAAAAGGTTATCTACCTTTTTAAAAACAAATGTAACCCTAGTTAAAACATGATTAAATGATTTTAAAGTAACACCCGTTGCTTCACAAAAGGGCGCTACGTGTCACCCCCATATCAATAGGCTCGGAGTTTCGGGCCTTTTATATATATATATATATATATATATATATGTTTGAACCCATACTCTCGGGCCGTTACCTTCCAATGCCTCCTTGCATCAAGGGACTCGTTAGAGGAAATTGGGAACTAACCTTGTCATTATGTACACTTTTTTACATGCTTCCAATTCCTACCGTTCTCTAGGTGCTTTATGTCGCAGTATTTTCCCAGATCAATTGATCTGTTGAAACTTTATCATAAGGACGAATGCACATATATAATCAATCTCAAGAGATTTTCAACTTTCAAAAGCAATGATTCTATCTAGTTGGTTTCCTTTTGACATCATATCCTAATGTATCTATAGTAGAAAATTAAAATACACGAAATTACAAAAGATAAAAGAAACTAAAAGATGTAACCTAGTTAGGGTCTCTTAATTGAAGAGCTGGAGAAGAAGAAGAAAGAAAGAAGAGAAGGCTAGAACCCAAATGGATTTTTACATTGTTAATTACTTGGATGTTGTCTTGGAATGTGAAGGGTATCTGCGATGGGAGTAAATGGGTTGGGGTTAAGCAAGTGATTGCGGCTGCTAAACCGGTCGTCGTCACTCTTCAAGAAACCAAATGGGGCAGCTACGATAGGAAGAAAGTTATGTCGGTGCTTGGAGGAGATAGATGGGATTGGGTTGGTGTCGATTTCGTTGGGGCTTTTGGTGGTATCCTGGTGGCCTGGAGCTCGTTATTATTCGACAAAGTGGATGAGGAAGTGGGGTTGTATTCGGCCTCGGTGGTGCTTCGGAACAAAGATTTTGGGAAACAGTGGATGTTTGCAGGTATTTATGGACCTTCTGTTGACAGAGTGCAGGGTGACTGCTGGTTTGAGTTGGCTGCCCTTGCAGCAAGGTGGGATCTTCCTGTCTGCCTGGGGGGTGATTTTAACACCATTAGATGGGGGTCCGAAAAGCAGGTGGGCCGCCGGATGTAGGAGTCATGCGGGACTTTAACTCTTTCATTTTAGATTGGGTGCTTATGGATGTCCCGTTAACGGGCGCGCATTGTGGTTGATGGGGTGAAGTATTCGGGTGATGCTCAGGTCCGAGAGAACATCGTCGCATTCTATAAGCGCATGTACACGGATGTTGGATTACCGCGACCGCAATTGGATGGGTTACCATTCAATGCTATTTTGGCGGAGGAGAGGATGGGGTTGGAGCAACAATTTAACGAAGAGGAGTTTTGGCGGGTGATAAGGTTTAGTGGTAGGAATAAAGCGCCGAGACCGGATGGTTTTACTATGGAGTTGTTCCGATCCTTTTGGGCGACTATAAAGGAGAACTTGATGGAGGTTATGTTTGAGTTTCACACTTCTGGTTTCATTGGGAGGTCTCTAAACTCCACTTTTATCACCCTCATTCCCAAGAGAGATGGTGCCGAGGATATTTTCGACTTCTGTCCGATTAGCCTCACCAATTGCCTTTACAAGATTATATCTAAGGTGTTAGCTAACAGACTTAAACAGGTGATGACCAAATAATCTCGGGTAATCAGGGGGCCTTTGTGCGAGGTAGATAGTTAGTGGACCTAGTGGCGGTGCCGCATGAGACTATCCAGTAGACTCATAATCATCGCCGTCCTGCTGCGATTTGGAAGGTGGATATGGAAAAAGCGTATGATCGGGTGAGTTGGGAGGGTCTTGATTATATGCTCGGAAGGTTGGGGTTCAGAACTACCTGGAGGAGATGGATGCGTGGTTGTTATTCCTCGCCGTGGTTCTCGGTTCTGATTAATGACACTTCGGCTGGGTATTTTAAGAGCTCCAGGGGTATTCGGCAGGGGGACCCGCTTTCCCCTTTTCTCTTCAATATGGTGGGCGAGGCGTTATCTGGGCTGATAGTGCGTGCCAAGGAGCTCAATCTAATTACCGAGATTCAGGTGGGAGCCCAAGGTAGATCCATCTCGCACTTACAATATGTAGATGAAACGATTTTATTTTGGAAGGCTGATGTTATGGAATTCAGTGCCTTGGTTGATGTTCTTTCAGTGTATGAGGCGGTGTCGGGTCAACGTATCAATTTTCTCAAGTCCACGATCACGGGGATTGGGGTTGAGGAGTCTTTATTGGCTGAGCTTGTGCGAACGGTGAGTTGTGTTATTGAGAAGCTACCAATGAAGTACCTCGGTCTGTCGCTTGGACTCAGACAACCCACTGCTCGAGAATGGCAACCGGTGTGTAAAGGTTCGAACAATGGCTGTCGTCGTGGAAAGGAAAGCTATTGAGTAGTGGAGGTAGGCTGGTTCTAGTTAAAGCGGTCTTCTCGTCGATGCCCCTTTTCTATATGTCGATGTTCAAGTGCCCGATGGAAGTTATTAATCGGCTTGAGCAAATCCAATGGTCCTTTCTATGGGATGGGTCGGGGATGGACCGACGATACCACCTTATAAACTGGGATACTTGTTAACTACCTGTCAACTGTGGTGGTTTGTGTATTCGCAGTTTAAGACGGACCAACCTGGCGCTTATGGGAAAATGGTTCTGGAGAGTGGGAAGGGTGGAAGAGAGGGATAGCCTTTGGCATTTGGTGCTGGTCAAGAAATACGGGCAATCCTTTGGTAGTTGGGGGATCTACTTCACGGCCCACAGGAGTCCCTCGGCTTGGTGGAGAGGTATTTGTAGCACGTGGGCGATTTTTGCTAGAGGGCTGCGGTTTAGTTGGGGGTGTGGCACCTGTATCCGGTTTTGGGATGATGTCTGGCTGGTTGGTAGCCCACTTAAGATCTCCTTTTCGGTTTTCTATACCATTTCTTTGAATCCAAGTAGGAGGATCGAGGAATTTGTCTCACATACTCAAGGGGGTACTATGTGGGAGGTTACTACCAGAAGGTTACTGAGGGACAATGAGGTGATCTAGTTCTCCAATCTGATTCAGAAGCTATATGAGGTGCAACGGAATTCACAAGGTTATGATCAGAGAATTTGGGCCATGGATCAGGATTCGTTAGCATAGATGAAGTTGTCAAAGAAAAAAAAGACAACGAGCTCTGGGATGGCAATGAAGTGCTTGGTGCTTAGGGCGAGGCGGATTTGCGCCGGTCTTAGCGTCAATTCCGACAATGAGTGGTACATCACGAACCATGCGACTCCACCAGGAGTGAGGGTATTCTGGTGAAATTTGCGGATGATTGCTTCCCCCAGAGGGGAAATCTTAATCAGTCGGTCCTTAACAAGTCGCAACTTCGCGACTTGGAGCATGGTTGGTCGTTCATCGGGAAAGTTTACAACCGGATGAAGGGCACCGACCAACCGTCGTATTGGAATGTCTTACGCCGAGATAGTGGGGATCAGAGAGGGAGAAACTGGCTCTTCGGGGGATCATCTACGCACCGCCACTGGGGGTGGTCCATCCCTACAGAGAAGGGCACTCACATTGGGGACGCTGCGTTTTGATTCCGCACAGTTTCTCTCTCTCGCCCGAAACCTCAGTTTCTACTGGGTGGAACTGTACACAACCAAAGATACAATATCTTTGTTTTTTTTACATAGATGTATACTAAATACATGGGAATTAACAGAGAGACCAACACTATCTACAATCTCTAAGACAGTTTTTATTGCGCTTTCGATAGGAGAAGGCGGCCATGGACTTTTGCCTCAAAAAAACTATCCACATTCATGAGTGCCCAGTTGAATGCGGGCCTTGGGATCCTGCGGTTGGAGATCTTCGAGTTCACCGAGAGAGGGAAGGGGTTTGGATTCTTATTATTGGGCTACCGTTCCATGCATGGTCCACGGAGGTGCTCAAAGGGATCGGGGACCGTTGTGGCCGGTTCATTCTGGTTGACCAACACTGCAACGATCTTTGGGACACGGACCATGCCCGGATCCTCGTCGACATCGACTCGCTGGATAACATCCCCCGTTGCTGGGATGTTTGGGTCGGCGGACAAATAGTTACTGTCTTCATAGAAGTGGCTTTGCTGGAGCGGGTGCTTGTTCCATTGCAGACGAGTGAAGAATCCTTGGGGCCCCGACATTCCGGCGTAGACATACTCGGTTGTCCCACAGAAAAAGTCGAGCTGATCGCCAATCCAGTCAGGGGCTTGGTGGTAAGATCTGGCCGGATATCGTCGGGAACCTTGGAGAGTCGCTCGGCCGCGAACCTGCCGTTCGGTTTGGGGCCACAAAGGTGGTCGTCCACGCCGATGAGGGCTTCTTGCTCCATTGGAATCTATGGGATGACTCATTGTTTTATTACGGATTATGAATGTGGAGCTATGGGTGCTGATCTCGCCGTTGGTACGAGGGGCTTGGAAGAGGGTGGCAGACCGGCGTGGGGTCTTGTCGATGGAGAAATCTTTGGCGTAACGGAGGGTTGTGAGGTGGGTGTTATCTCGGTCAAGTTGATGGATGAACGGAGAGTGGAGGTACTTGGCTTGAAGGAGACTGGGGGGGAGGTGCTTGAACTGCAGAGGTCGCCGGAGCAGATTAATCACCTCAGGTTCCTGAGCTTGGAGAACAGTGAGATGTAGACGGGTGTAGATTTGGCCAATCTTTCACTGTCGATGTTGTCTACGATTCAGATGTCGTTGTACAGTGACTCTGACAGAGCAAACCCGCAATTTGAGGAGGTAGGTGAGATGATGCAAATGTCTGGCAGAAAGGACGAGGGCAGTTTTCGTACTTGGGATCCGATGGAGTCTGAGGCTCTTACTTGCCTTTTGAGGATGGAAGCTCCTGCAAACAAAATGGGGTTTAAGGTTTTCCAACGAAGAAGAAAGGTATATATGGGGCCTCGGGGGGTGAGGTCTAACGTGATTTCGACACGTCATCGTCTAGATGAAGCTTTGGGATGGGTTTCAGGGGTCATGTCGAGGGTTGACTTGTGGTGTCAAAAGTGGGCGGATGTCGGGGCACGTGACCGGCAGTTTCTTTTGATGGGATATAGGCAGGTTGACACGTGGCAATCACGGGTTGGGCTCGACGCTATTGAGAGGCATTTGAAAGGGTTGGTGGGGTGTTGTTCATTTGCGGTCCTGGGAGGATTGTAGGGGCCCATGCCGAGGAGGATCCAGGTCTCACTCGGGTTGAGATTGGTGGACCTTAGTATTTGCAGCAAAGAAGGGGTGATACAGAGTGAGTCCGTTAGAGGGCAACTGGGGTTACCTGGGAAGGAGATGGTCTGCTTGCAGGAGTTTGGCTATCTCGGTGATTCCTTTTGGTTAGATGCTTTGCCAAAACAATTATCCGATAGGAATATCGGTCCTGATGGGGGCATGCTAGCGCGAGGTCAAATCAGTTACCGAGTAAATGGTCTGAATTTATTGGGGAGGAGGTTGGTGCACAAAGGGGTCGTGTTTCACTTATTTCGACTGGGGAAGGCAGCTATGGAGGGGGGATTGACGAGGGGTCTGGAAATTCGGGTGATATAGATCAATTAATCGGTTTTGGACGCACGCTTGGTATGTCATTCAAAGGATCGGAGGAGGAGCTCCGAGAGGTGTTCCGGTCCATCGTGGTGAACCAGCAGGATAACAAGAAGAAACACCGAGGGGGGTCTTGGGAACTCGCTCGGTTACAATGGGGGATGGTGGATGGGAGGGGAGCTGGGGGTGATTAATGCCTTCTTCGGTTGGTTGGGCGGGCTGAAAGCTAGTGTCTTTATGAGGATGTTATCCTGGAATGTTCGGGATATCTGTGATGGGGGTAAACGGGCCTGGGTTAAACAAGTTATCGTGACGTTAAAGTTGGTCGTTATTACTTTACAGGAAACCAAATGGGGTAGCTGTGATAGGAAGAAAGTGGCGTTGGTGCTCGGATGTAATAAATGGGATTGGATTGGTGTCGATTCGGTGGGTGCGTTAGGTGGTATTCTGGTGGCATGGGATTCGAGGCTTTTTGATAAAGTGGATGAGGAGGTGGGGTTGTTCTCGGCTTCGGTGGTGCTTCGAAATAAAGAATCCGGGAAAGTGTGGACTTTTTCTGGTATTTATGGGTCGTCTAATGATAGTGTGCGCGGGGAGTTCTGGTTTGAGCTGGTGGCATTCGCAGCTAGGTGGGATTTCCCTTTATGCTTGGGAGGAGACTTCAATGCTATTAGATGGGGCTTTGAAAAGCACGGTGGGCCGCCAGAAGTTGCCGTGATGAGGGACTTCAATGCATTCATTTCTGATTGGGAGTTGATGGATGTTTTGTTAACGGGGGCGAGGTACACGTGGTCCAATCTCCAAGAGAACCCTTCTCTTAGCAGGCTGGATAGGTTCATATGCAGTCCGGAATGGTTAGATTTTTTCTCGAGTGCGAGATTAGAAGCTCGAGCACGGGTTGTTTTCGATCACCGGCCGCTGCTCCTTACTTGTGAGTCTAGGGGAAAAGGTTCATCTTCGTTCCGTTTCGAAAATATGTGGCTGATGGATGAGAAGTTTTAGGAGTTGATTCTGTTGTGGTGGAATGAGCCGGCTACGACTGGGACGACTGCGTATAGATTCGTTTCCAAACTACAACGGCTTAAGGGTAGAATTAAGGTGTGGAATCGGGACGTGTATGATCAGCTACACATCAAAGAGTCTCTGCTCCAGCGGCTGACTGAGCTGGATACTGTGGAGGAAGTTAGAGCTCTGTCAGCGGAAGAAAGAGAGGAAAGGTACTATAAAAAAAATGGAGTTCAGCAATACGTGTTTGGCTGAGGAGGTAAGCTGGAACTAGCAAGCTAAGGTCCGATGGCTCAAAGAGGGTGACGCCAATACCAAGTATTTACATGCCGTTGCCAACGCTCATAACAAAGTGAATTTCTTAGGTTCCATTGTTGTTGATGGGGTGACCTACTCGGGTGAGGAGCAGATTAGAGAAAATATTGTTGCTTTTTATAAAAGAATGTATACGGACGTCGGATTGCGGCGACCTCATCTGGATGGGTTGCACTTCCAGGCGATATCGGTGGATGATCGTGTCGGTTTGGAAGGCCAATTCAATGAAGACGAGGTTTGGGGGCAGAAACAAGGCACCGGGTCCTAATGGTTTTACCATGGAATTCTTCCGGTTTTTCTAGCACCATTAAGGCCGATCTGATGGAGGTTATTATGCATGAGTTTTACGATTTTGGTTTCATTGGGTGGAGTCTTAATTCCACATTCATTACCCTCATTCCTAAGTTTGAGGGGGCGGAGAATATTTCTTATTTCCGCCCAATTAGTCTCACCAACTCCCTTTACAAGATTATTTCCAAGGTGTTAGCCAACCGTCTTAAGCTGGTTATGAACAAGGTAATCTCGGACAATCAGGGTGCATTCGTGGCTTGTAGACATCTTTTTTATCTGGTTGTGGCGGCTCAAGAGGCCATCCATTATGCTCACAAACAACACATACATGCGGCTCTCTCTCTGGAAGGTCGATATGGAGAAGGCGTATGATCGAGTGAGTTGGGAGGGCCTCGATTATATGCTCGGTAAGCTGGGATGCGGCCAAACTTGGAGGAGATGGATGCGAGGATGTTTTTCTTTGGCTTGGTTCTCGGTGTTGATTAATGGCAGCCAAGCTGGGTACTTTAAGAGTTTTAGAGGCATCGGCAGGGCGCTCTCCCCCTTTCTATTCAATATAATGGGGGAAGCATTATCTAGGCTTATTGTGCGTGCGAGGAATATGAACCTTATATCTGGAATCCAGGTGGGAGCGCAGGGTAGATTCATCTCTCATTTACAATATGCTTATGACACTTTAATTTTTGGAAAGGCTGAGGTTGCGGAGTTCAGAGCATTAGTGGATGTCCTCTCGATTTATGAGGCAGTTTCGGGTTAGCGGATCAATTTTTCTAATCTGCGATCACGGGTATTGGTGTGGATGACCTTCTAATGATAGAGCTCGCGCAGGTGGTCAGCTGTTCGGTTGAGAAGTTTCCGATCAAATACCTAGGCATGCCATTGGGTCTCAGATATCCCAAGGCTCGTGACTGGCAGCTTGTGGTGGAGAGATTTGAGAATAGATTGTCGTCGTGGAAAGGGAAGCTGCTCAACAATGGAGGTCGTCTCCTGTTAGTCAAGGTGGTCTTGTCTTTGCTGCCTATGTTCTATATGTCCAATGGAAGTTATCAACCGCCTGGAACAGATTCGAAGGAACTTTCTCTGGGAGGGGTCGGGTTTGGACAAGCGGTACCATCTGGTGAATTGGGATACTTTCCAGTTGTCGGTTGGCGGTGGTGGTCTGGGTATCCATAGTCTAAAGTGGACCAATCTCGCGCTTCTTCGTAAATGGCTTTGGAGAGTGGATTGGGTGGAAGATAATGAGAGTCTGTGGCGGATGGTGCTGATTGAGAAATATGGGCTATCTATGGGTAGTTGGGGTCGCGGCCCCACGGTGCATAGGGGTATGTTTGTGTGGTGGAGAAATATCTGTAGCACTTGGACGATTTTCTCTAAAGGTCTTCGGTTTTGTTAGGGCTGTGGTATGCGGATTCGGTTTTGGGAGGATACCTGATTGGAAGGAGGCCCGCTTTAAGTGTTCCTTTCCGGATATTTATGTCTTATCCGTGAACCCCCTGGGGGACGAGTTTGTTTCGGATACGTAGGGGGTTAGATGTGGGAGGTTACTACACGTAGGTCACTGAGGGATGATGAGGTTACGTCGTTCTGTTTGGACCTCGAGTTCTGATGGAACTTTCAGTGTTAGATCCTATGATAGGATGCTTTCGCGCCGTCCGTTGATTAGATTTCAAGGAGCTGGCCTGTGGAAGATGACCATACCGCGGAAAATTAAAGTCTTCTCCTGGATGATGTTTAAAGATTTAATCCTTACGATGGATCAACTTATCCGAAGGGGCAAGGATATTGCTAACTGCTGTGTTATGTGCAACATGGGAGGAAACTGTTGCTCCATGGCATCTAGTGTGCGATCCTCAAATTGTTTGGCTCGAGCTGGGTTATGGCGGCAATGCCAGATCTTCAATTCATGATGTGGTCTGCTGTTAAAATGGAGGGTGATCTAGGGGATTATTGGATGGCAGCTGTGATGGCCGGATTTTGGTGACTCTGGCGCGAGTGAAATATGCGGATTTTCAAAAACAAAAGACGGTCTGTGGGGATGATCATGAAGTCGGTCAGAGATCCGGTGTGGCTTTGCGTGCCTAGGGGCGGAACTGGGTATAGATACAATTCTTTTACTTGGGACCCGGGTTAAGTGGGTCGGGTCCTTGTGTGAAGTTTCGAGGTGTTCTGTGTGGTCTTTGTTGTTTATGTTTCTTTTCCCAGTTCTTGGTCGTGTTTGTATTCGTCTTTCAGCGTCTTGCTGTTTCAATATATTCTATATTACTGATCAAAAAAAAAAAAATCAGAGAATTTGGGCCTCGGGCAGAGATGGAAATTTTAGTGTCAAAACTTTTTAGAAGTTGTTGTCGTGTCATCCGCTCATCAGCTTCGAAGGAAAATGGCTGTGGAAAGATCCTATACCACCGAAAATTAAGTTTTTTTGGGTGGACTCTTTGTAAGAATAGAATCCTAACGAGGGATCAACTTATTCGTAGGGGGAAGGATATTCCAAATTGTTGCGTGATATGTACCGACGGGGAGGAGATCGCTGCGCATCTCTTTTTACATTGTCAGGTGGCTTACGAGATTTGGTGTGTTGTCATTAAATCTTTCGGCTTGGACTGGGTTATGTCGGCGACACCTTATCTACACTTGCTGAGTTGGTTGTCTGTGAAGGTTGAGGGTGAGAGACGGGAGTATTGGAGGGCATCCTTTTGTCGCCGTTTTTTAGAGTTTATGGTGTGAGAGAAATTTGAGGATATTCGAGAACAAAAGTAGGCCAGTGGGGATGGTCATAAAATCGATCACGGAGCTGGTGTGGTTTTGGGTGGCTAGAGGCGGGGATGGATTTGGTCACGCTTCTTATTACTAGGATCCGGGCTAAGTTCATCGAATCCGATTGCTGTGTGTAGAGTGTTCTGCCTTTGTTTATGTTTCTCTTTTGTTTTTGTTTTCGTCTGGTTTTTGGTCATTGTTGTATTGGTCTTTCAACGTCTTGCTGCGTATCAATATAGTTCCTATTATTGATAAAAAAAAAATTACTTGGATGATCTGAGTTAGATGAGATAACCCTTATATATAGAGGGCAACTTAAACACAACTCAACTTTAGTCAATGTGGGACTAAACATGCACCCTCACATAACTAGACAAACATACCTACACCTAATTAAACAACATGGAAGGTTCACAATATTGCAACCTCAAGGTCGCAGGTTCGAGCCGACCTTACCTATTCAAAAAACAATAAAACAAATAACACATGGACACAGACCAAATATATTAGGGTACCTTTAAATTCACCCACAGAATCTTTGAGTTCACCCACGTTGAACACCCATTGACTGCTTTGAATCAGCCAATGGAGATTGTTTTCCGTCCCAAATTTTCATGGATCTTGAGATCATGGGTGCACCTTCAGATGGTCAATATTTTGATTTCAGATGGCACACATCCCAAAAAAATGACCTTAACATCACATGGAACTCATCACTCTCAAACCTGATTTTAAGGTCACTTTTTTGCGATGTGTGCCATGTGAAATAAAAAAAACTGTCCGTCTGATGGTCCGCCCATGATCTCAAGATCCATCATGTGAAAGATTGGGAGGAAAACGATCTCCATTGGCTGATTCAAAGCAGTAAATGGGTTTCAGCGTGGGAGAACTAAAAGATTCGGTGGGTGAATTTAAAGGTACTCAATAATTTATCTCCAACATGTATCTCACAATTTCATGTTCTTTTTACTTGGCCTGATTTAGTTCTGTTTTTGCAGCCAAAATATGGTGGAAAGATAATAGACATTGTGTCAAGAGATGTCCAAATGCCCGAACAGCAAGCTGAAGCTCTGGATGCTATCTACCTCACCATTTTAGATATTGCGCTGATAGTTATCATTGGGTATGACCAATCCTGAGATGTTGTGTTTTCTTTATTTTAAACTCAATATTTCCTTCATACCAAGCCTCTAAACATCTTTAACCATATTAGGATTTCAGTTTTTCTCCTTAATCATAAATGTTTAAAGCTTTTTGTTTTTTTGACTGGAAAGGCCTTCTTTTCTAGCCAAACCAGATTATTCATTTCTCATGTTCTGTTATGAAATGGAGGACTCTTTTTTTTCAAGGATCCAGAAATGCCATGTCTCAAAACACTGCAGCTTTCATTCTTATCACCTACATGTACTTTATCTTGTTGTTGTTTCTTTGTGGCCCCGCATTCTGCGCTATATCATAATGCTGGCCTTTACTTCACCCTTTGAACACATCCCCTTAATGGATGTTATGGATTTTGATACTAACAGGAAAATTAATGAAACAACAGCTCAAACCCAGAAATATATACGCAAATGCACACTTGGAAGATCAAAAACATAAAATCAAATCCACCCAGAAACCAAACCCCACCTTGCTCTTTGGATTTTCAAAATGTCTGGGCCTTGCTTAAGAAACTCAATGGTCTCTCCAAAAACAGGCCACCCCATGGACCCTTCTCCCTATTCCTCACCTAAGTGAAACCCAAGAGCAGAGTGCAGATGAGTAATACCAAAATCACTCCTGAAACCACCATCAAAACCTCCATTGATGCTCCTAAGAAGCTCAACCCACCTTGGGATGCTGTAATTGATATGGGTTTGCTCTTGTTCCTGTTATATATTAGTGTAGTAATATATATTTTATTCTTTTCAAAATTAGATTTATATATATCATTATATATTAATAATATATAATGGCAAACTTGTAAAATCCTTTAACTTTGTGTGCAAATATATAGAACAAAAGTAAAGCTTTTTGGTGCTTTTCTATTGGTTACCTTACTTCTCACTTGGATTGATTAGGTGGAAAGTAAATGGATGACTATTATTTATTTCACATGGATTGTTGAAATGGAGGACTCTCATTTATTCTTGGTTTAGTCTCATGTGATTGATTGAAAGTCTTTCACATGAATTGGGCTTGGTGAAGTGGGGGAGTTGAACTCTATAAATAGAGCTCCATGTCTCTTCACTTCTCACACCAAGTCTCTTGAGAGCTCCTAATGGCTGCATAAGTTATGAAGGAAATTAAAATTTTTAATATATATAACATAAATATAGGAAAGAAAGAAAGAAAAGAAAGAAAAAGAGAGAGAAGCCTAAGAGGTGCGGGCCAAAAATGCCCAACGTCTCTAAGGCTAATGAGTGGGTGGCCCAGCATATCACATGCATTAATTCTGTTCACCTGCCTTGCATTAATTCTATTGGAGATGTATTCCTAAGTTTCACCATCCAGTTGTATAATTGAGCCCAGATATTGAAAATTATCTTTGCTCTCATATGCACTGAACTTTCTTTACACACTTTGTCGTTATCATGCTAATGTAATCAAACCGCTTAACTCTAAAGACTATGATTCTATGAAGTCTTAGATATTTTCAATTGCTGATTATGGCTACTTTTTAGTGCGGTTTGCACAGCGGTGCAGGCATGGTTGTTTTCTTCAGCAAGTGAAAGGGTTGTTGCTCGATTGAGGAAAATTTTATTCAGTCACCTTATCAACCAAGTAAGGTTAATGTCCATATTTTATAGACTCAATCTTTGCTTTCATTGGCTACCGTTTACATTTCTCAGTTGATATGTTTACCAGGAAATAGCATTCTTTGATGTGACTATAACCGGGGAGCTCTTAAGTAGGCTATCTGAAGATACACAAATCATAAAAAATGCGGCAACAACTGATCTCTCTATGGCCCTGCGTAATATGACCGCATTTATCGGCCTCGGCTTCATGCTTGCAACGTCGTGGAAATTAACGTGTAAGTGGCTGGTTTTTGCCCATTTAATCCTATTTCATTAATATGTGAATTTAAAATAGGGAGCCGTTACTTGCACACACATTATAGGACCTTGCCCCGAACTAACCAAAATTTCTCCTTGCACCGCTTACTTGTGATTGCTCCTTAAACAAAAAATAAAATAAAAGTGCACACAATTAAACTTAAGTGTGACTCCATATACGTCTGTCTCTCTCTGCACCGTTATTTCTCTCTCTACAATCGTTCTCTCTTCTCTCTTCTCTCTACTCTCTACAACCGTTCTCTTTCTCTCTCTAAACCGTTCTTTATCTGTCTAAAATCATTCCTTTTCTCTCTCTACATTGTTCTCTTTAGCATTCTCTCTCACTACACTGTTCTTTCTCCCTCTCTCTACCATTCTCTCTCACTCCACTGTTCTATCTCTCTACCCCGTTCCATTTCTTTCTCTCTCTACTTATGCCCAAGGTGCAACCACCTAGGTAACTTATCATTTGAAAAAAAAGAAGATAATATCATTTCGGGGCAACCACTTGAAATGCGTGTGCAAGTAATGTCTCCCTTTAAAATAATGTGGTTCAATTTCTTGTCCATGGAATAGTTTTAAAGAAAATGAAATGCTTGAATACGATTGACTTTGTTTACAAATTCTATCTACTTGAAAAGCGTGTGCAAGTACTGGTACCCATAACTGTTAACCTGAAAACTAGGAGCTTGAATGTGGGCCATGAACCCTTTATATCTTTTTGAGGAACTACACCTTGGAAGGACATAGTATGTTGGATATGTTGAATTTTAGATATGGGGCTTAGAGAAGTATGTAAGCAGTTGTAAATACGAGATTACATATGATTTTTAACTCATATCTCAATTATTGAAATTGGGATATGAATCTTGATTATTATTGAACAAAGAGAAAATACAAAAAAGAAGGAAAAAATAGTAAATTAATAAACCATTATAAAAGGGATAATGGTTCCCCTAAATTATCATGGTATTAGAGCATGCCTTTCTCCATTCCACATCACCCAGTTCAATTGTCCACGTGATTTGGCTCAGTCCTGCCAACACGTGCAGGGGCGTGTTGAAGTTTAGTTCCACATTGGGTATTCATAGCCTTGGCTCTCCTCTTATAAGATCCTTCGCCCCTCCACTCATTGCCATTTGGTTTTGAGATGGATGCCCAAATTTATCAGTAGGTAATATCGTAAGTAGTATATGTAATAATGAAAAGGTGTGGAAGAATTAACTCTTACAACCCTAGTTTCTTCCGTCTTCTCTCTTCTTCATCCTAACCTAACTCTAAACCTATGTGCTTATCACTACATTGAATTTAACTTGGTATCGGAGTAGGACTTCTCTCAGGATCGAATCACTGCTGACATTACCCTTTTCACCGCTGACATCAAAATGGCATCACGCTGATGTCAGCACAGGTTACATTTGACCTCGAAATTGAAAACCAAGGCATCTTCTTGGTCGTTTTTTATGGAGAGTAATTTTAATAATGGCACTCGCATTTCGAATACCACTTGACGGAGATTCAAAGGTTTTTTATTTCACAGTTTTCTATGCATAATGATCTCTATGAACCACATGGTCAACATCTGAGATACTATTCTGGACGGAAATCTTCCAGGAGTCTTCCTATTAGGTAAGATCTTTCGATTAAAAATTGCTTGTCACGGTTTTCTAGATTTTCTGCTTTCTGTGAGGTTGATCTGCTTTGTTGTTCTGCTGGGGTTGGCTCGCATTTCATCTACCTTCCATTTCAATGTTGTTTAACGTTGTTTGGACAAGAGTCGAGGTAGTTATGAAGAATTTTGTGGGCATATGCATGTCTTTTTCTAGTATATTTGTGATAGCCTTGTTGCTGTATCTTTGTGATAGGTAGCCTCGTTCTGATCAACGGTAGTGCTGAATTTTTGAAGCCTTGAGCAGCAGCTGTACCAAGGGTTGGTTGTTCTCTAATGAATCTGTAGATAGTTGTGGTGTTTGGTCTTAATAAGGTACTGTTAATGTGTTAAGTGTCTTGGTTCTATTTTATCTCATTGTGTGTAGTTATTGTTACTGGGTGTGTCTGTAATAATACTAGTGAGGTGTATTGTCCTCATTAAGTCATTTACCCTAATTCCTCTCTCTCTCTCTCTCTCTCTCTCTCTCTCTCTCTCTCCCCCTCCTCTAACCCTAAACCTAAATCTATCTATCAAATCCTAACCCCAATCTCGACAACCTAACGTACCAACCCTAAAATCATCAAATCAACTTGGTATCAAAGCCTAGACACACCAAGTTAGGTCATCGTTGCGACGCCAGCATGGCGTCAGCCAGGTCAACAGCTTTGACCTCCATTTGACCCGAAAGTTGTCTGGTTTGGATCATAATCTTCTTCTGATCATTTTTCTCTCTTGGAGCGAGACGATCTGAGTTCTCCCTCAACAATTTTCAATTGATGTTTTGAATCCACTTCACATTGGCTGATTCACAGTTTTTGTAACATCGGATTCTCATGTGGACTAGATCATCGTAGAGATGGTAGACACGTCAAAATATCTGCTGACTTTCGAAGTGATTTGATCCCTTTCTGTCAAGATTCGTGAGTTTTCTGCACAATCTCGTGATTTCCTATGTCACGGTCTAAGTACCTTTCGATCCTTTTTTCTCCGCTCAATCAGCTTTTATGGTGATGGTTCGATTTAAATGTTGTTTGAAGATATTCTCATATATTATTTACAAACTATTCAATAGAGATTAGTTACCTTTTTCGGTTTAGCAGTGATTTAAACCTGCTGTGATTATCGTTATTGACGCAGGACGGTACCCTAAACTATGTGAATGCAATGATTAATTTTGCCAAAATTAAATTAGAATTAAATTAAACAATAGAACTTGCAAAATATAACGAATACCTCAGGTTTTCGTAGTATTCCATCGGAGAATCACGCATAATTCAGGCAGGGTTCAGTCCGAGCGCTAGATCCGTTAGATTGCAGCGCAGATCGATCATAGAGATAGAACTTTAGGTTTTCCCAGATTAGGGCGCTCTCAATTCAATGATGGGATCACTGATTTCTTCTAATTATTTGATGCGGAAGGTTTAATAACTCTGTTGGGATCTACGGTTGTTGAATCGGATCGATTCACGGTGTAGGAAAAATTATGATTTAGGATGTTAAAAGGGATGATGGCTGATTTAGGATTGTAAGGATCAACATACAAGCAGAGAAGATGAAACTAGATAGGTGGACAAAAGGTAGATTTGCAAGCTTCACACCCTTGGCTTCACACCAAACCCTTCTCGGGAAGAAGATTCACTCTTCGTAGAGGCTCATCTCAAGCACACACAAGCAAAAGCTCTTTTCATTCAATAATCAATAATCAATCCTTAATAGAGTGTTTACAATGCCTTTATATAGGCTAAGAAAACCCTAAACGATATAAAACTCGCAATTAAAAGAGTCCTAAAATAATAAAAGACTAAAAGGTAAAAAAAATGAAAAACGAAAATTTTCTGTCACTGTAGCTCGCTCGAGCGAGCTTAAGTGGTCGCTCGAGCGAGGGCCCGCGCGAGTGAGGATTTTAACTGCTCGAGCGAGGGCTCGCTCGACACTGTTCTCCTCGCGGTTTGTATCCGTTTCTCCTCTGAGGCTATGGTACTCGGGCTACCTCTACATTTCCAGAATTTTCCTTTTCGCCTAGTTTTGATTTTCATTCTGCTTCTTTCGACGTCGGTACACGAGAAAAGGTCCGTATCTGATATCTACGATGTCGGCGTCCCCGTCAATTCTCCCGGGCCGAAAAGGCTTCATCACCGATGAAGCGGCGTCGTAATAGCGCTCGAGCATGTCGGGGTCCAAACGTCGCACTTCGACTTCAGCTAACCATGAGTTCTCGGAGTCTAGCTTTCCTAACCACTTGACCAAGTACTTTTGAATTCCGCCCCCATGGGTGGATATTGCCAAATCATCTAATATCCCTTCGATCTCATCTCTTCGCTGCTTGCGTGGGGAAGGGAAAGGTAGGGGTTGTAGGGTGGGGCTGGTATTGGAAGGTTGTGAGGGGGTGGGGCTGGGGCCAAAGAAGGAACCAGATCCTCCACATTAAATGTAGAGCTGACCCCTATATCCGGTGGAAGCTCGAGAACATATGCATTAGGCCCACTCCTTGCCACAATTCTAAAGGCCCAGCCACGGGCTTTAAGTTTCTTCTGACTCCCAATGGGAACCGCTCAGCCTAACTGAACCATGACGTAATCTCCAACCACAAATTCCTTGAAGCGCTGTATGTGCATCCATGAATATTTTGTATTGTTCATTGTTAGCATTAATTCTTTTTCTAATTTCGGCATGCAATTCATGTATATGCTGTGCAAATGAATCGGCTGACTCGGAAACTCGATGAGATGCAGACATAGGAATTAAATCAATGGGTGTTCTAGGCCTATGACCAAGGACGACCTCAAAAGGACTCATACCTAGGGACCTATTCACTGAATTGTTATATGCAAACTCGGCTAAAGGCAAAATAGAATCCCAAGTCCTAGGGTGATCACTAACAAGACAACGGAAAAGATTACCTAAGCTCCTATTGGTGGACTCCGTTTGGCCATCCGTTTGAGGATGATAGGCTGACGAAAATTAGAGCATGGTACCCATCATGTGCCATAAAGTTTTCCAGAAGTAACTGGTAAATCTTATATCTTGATCTGACATAATCGTCTGGGGTAAACCATGTAGACGTACAACCTCCCCGAAAAATAATTTGGCTATGTGAGCCGCATCGGAGGTTTTAGAGCAGGGTATGAAGTGGGCCATCTTGGAAAAGCGGTCCACTACCACAAAAATGGAATCATGCTTCTGTTGGGTCGTTGGAAGTCCGAGCACGAAATCCATAGAGATGTCTTGCCACGGGGTGCGGCACAAGTAAAGGGGTGTACAAGCCGGTATTATGTTTTATATGCTTCGCAATTTGGCATGTACGACATTGTTTTACGACCCTAGAGACATCTCTCACAAGGCTAGGCCAATAGAACCTATCCTCAACAAGTGCACTGGTTTTATCGCTCCCAAAATGTCCGGCAATCCCTTTGGCATGTAACTCCCAGATGAGGAAATCACGCAATGAAGTACGAGGGATGCACAAACGATTGCCTTTGAACAAATACCCATCCAACAGGGTATACTCGGAGTTGATGTTCGGATTTTCAAGGAAAGCAATGTATTTTGCCCCAAAATATGGGCAATCAGGATAATCTTGTTTCAACTGCTTAAATCCGATGACCTTGGTGCTCATAGACTGCAAAGTTGCCACTCGACAACTAAGCGCATCAGCAGCCTTGTTCTCGGCACCGGCCCTATGCTTCAAGACAAATGTAAACCCTTGAAGGTACTCGACCCATTTCACGTGCCTCGAGTTCAACTTTTTCTGGGAAGCCAGGAAACGTAAGGCCTCGTGGTAAGAAAACAACACAAATTCCTGTGGTCTCAGGTAATGTTTCCAATACTACAGAGATTGGACGACCGCATAAAACTCCTTGTCATAGGTGGAGTATTTCTGCTTTGCCTCATTGAGCTTCTCGCTAAAATAGGCCACAGGGTGGCCTTCTTGGCTCAGCACTCCGCCTATGCCTACACTCGATGCGTCACATGCTACTTCAAAGACTTTAGAAAAGTCTGGTAGGCGCATAACGGGTGCGGTAGCCATCTTATCTTTTATCTCGGCAAAGGCCTTCGTCGTTGCTTTGCTCCACAGGAACTCCCCTTTTCTCATGCAATCGGTAATGGGAGCCATGATGGTGCTAAAATTTCGAATGAAGCGACGATAAAACGTGGAAGCTACGAACTTCATGAATATTCCGAGGTTCAAGCCACTCCACAATGGCCTTAACCTTCGCAGGGTCCGCAACCATCCCATCTACCGAGATAATGAATCCCAAGAATACAGCAGAGTGCTGCATGAAGGTGCACTTCTTGAGATTCGCGTATAACCTCTCTCCCCTCAAGGTTTCGCAAACCAACCTCAGGTGGATAATGTGTTGTTCCTTGTCTGGGCTGTAAATCAGGATGTCATTAAAGTACACGACAAGGAATTTGCCAAGGAATGGCCTCAACACTTGGGTCATGAGCCTCATAAATGTGCTCGGGGCATTGAAAGCCCAAAAGGCATGACCATCCACTCATAAAGACCGTCTTTGGTCTTGAAGGCGTTTTTTCATTCATCGCCAGGGTGAATACGCACTGATGGTAGCCACTTTTAAGGTCTATTTTATAAAAGATAGTGGCTCCACCCATCATGTCAAGCATGTCATCAAGCCGCGGTATGGGAAACCGATACTTAACAGTGATCTTATTGATTGCTCGGCTATCCACACATATGCGTTATGTACCATCTTTCTTAGGCGTGAGTAATGCTGGTACAGCACACGGGCTCAGACTCACTTGTATGAACCCCTTTTGTAGGAGCTCACTGACTTGTCGAGTCAACTCGGCGTGCTCAACAGGATTCAACCTGTAGTGGGGAAGGTTCGGTAATGTCGATCCGGGAACTAAGTCAATTGCGTGTTGAATGTCACGCATGAGAGGGAGCTCGTTAGGTAAGTCTTCAGGGAAGACATCCGCAAATTCACTCAGGATGGGCTCTACCTCCTTGGGGTACTCACAGACTGACTCAGAAGTACTCTTAACAGTAATAACGACATACACAACACTCATCTTTCGATGCTCTCTCAAACTCTGAAGGGGTCACAATATTGATGGCTTTGGATTGACCTCCCTTCTCAACTCTGTTGACTGATGGTGCTTTGCGAGCTAAAAGGTTAAGAGTGATTTTCTTGCCCTTGTAATTGAACGTACAAATGTTAGATCGCCCAAAAATGGTCACGTTCAAATCATAGAGCCATGGCCTCTTTAATATAATGTGGCCCACATCCATCAGCACCACATCGCACCATAAGGTGTCAGAGTATGAACTCAACTGCATGGGTACACAACGCCTCTGAGATACGGGAATGGATGAGGAGTCAACCCATGCAACTTGGTAAGGTCTTGGGTGGGCTTCAATTGTAAGCCCTAACCGGGTGACGGTATGTTCTGACACCACATTGGTGCAGCTTCCGCTATCCACGATAACCCTACAACTCTTCATCCTACATGTGACAAAGGTGTGAAAGATGTTCTCCCTTCACCAATCCTCCTTTTCATCCCGTTGAGGCTGTGCAAAGGCACACCTCACAACTAGAGCGCGACTCATGTCATCACCTTTCTCGTCATTAGGTGTGGCATTCGGCTCAAAGACCTCTTCCTCATAAATTCCTTCACTTTCTTCTCCTTCTTCATCAATGAAGAGATTCCTTTGTGGATCCCTTGTGGGGCATTGGGCAGCAAAGTGACCAAATCCTTGACATTTATAGCATTTGACATGAGACCCACTCTTCGAGTATTCTCCGGCTACACCCTTACCTTTGTCAAACCTCACATTGGTAGGCGTGGGTTGCGTGGGTTTGGTAGGCGGGTTTCCAGCACTAGATTTCACTTCACCGGTTCGGAATTGACCGGGGTGAAAATCAGATCGCCTAGTTACTGTCATTTTTAAATATCGTTCAAGATCTTGAACGACGGTGTAACACTCGGCGAGAGTCTCAACAGGGTGGGAGACTAACTCTTTTTGCAAGTCAAGTCTCAATCTAGTACGAAATCTGGATAGAGTGACTTGAGGGTCTTCGGATACCTTGGCTCTCATCATGTACTCTTCAAATTTGCCAATGTAATTTGATACGGGCATACTACCTTGGCGCAGATTTTGGCATTGGTCAAGGAGACGATGGTAGTATGAAGAAGGGACGTACTTCTCTGTAAGTCGTTCCTTCATGTCCTCCCAACGGGTAATAGGAGTACAACCCGCATTCGTTCTGATGCGTTCAACATTGACCCAAAAGACTTGGGCTTGGCCTATGAGCTTCATCTTAGCAAGTCTAATACATCTTTCATTGCTCATACCAAACCACTCGAAGTGTTGATCCATATCGGATAACCAATCGAGGAAGACCTGAGCGTCTAGTCTTCCATCGAAAGTCGGGAACTCAACTCGGACATTTTTGAGGAGTCTCCCTTCTGGGTCGTAGTCATCTCCATGATGATCAAACCTATGGTTCCAGTTCCGATTATGTTGGTAGCCATTTTGTTCAAAACGTGGACCTTTACGCTCACGGGGTGGTTCAAAATACTCATCACCCTTGTCTAACCGATTAACTCGGTCTAACAACCTCTCACTGGATGTTTCGAGAGTCCTTTGGGCTGTCTCTAAGGCAGTCATTCGATCATTGATCGATTTTAGATCAGCCCTCATGCCGTTAAGAGCTTCGACGATCCCACTCATGTCCATGGTGATACAGTTTACTAATTGATGGGCTCTAGAATTGAATGCAAGATGAATACTTTGGCCAAAACTGAAATAATATGTGATGAAAATAAAGTGCAATGAATGCAATGTCACACAGTATGTCCTAACCTAGAACTTAGGGCTTTGATACCAAAACTGACGCAGGATGGTACTCTAAACTACGTGAATGCAATGATTAATTTTGCCGAACTTAAATTATAATTAAATTAAACAATAGAACTTGCAAAATATAACGAATACCTCAGGTTTTCGTAGTATTCCATCGGAGAATCACGCATAATTCAGGCAGGGTTCAGTCCGGGCGCTAGATCCGTTAGATTGTAGCGCAGATCGATCCTAGAGATAGAACTCTAGGTTTTTCCAGATTAGGGTGCTCTCAATTCAATGATGAGATCACTGATTTCTTCTGATTATTTGATACGGAAGGTTTAATAACTCCGCTGGGATCTACGGTTGTTGAATCGGATTGATTCACGGTGTAGAGAAAATTATGATTTAAGATGTTAAAAGGGATGATAGCTGATTTAGGATTGTAAGGATCAATACACAAGCAGAGAAGATGAAACTAGATAGATGGACAAAAGGTGGATTTGCACGCTTCACACCCTTGGCTTCGCACTAAACCCTTCTCAGGAAGAAGATTCACTCTTCGTAGAGGCTCATCTCAAGCACACACAAGCAAAAGCTCTTTTTATTCAATAATCAATCTTTAATAGAGTGTTTACAATGCCTTTATATAGGCTAAGAAAACCCTAAACGATATAAAACTTATAATTAAAAGAGTCCTAAAATAATAAAAGACAAAAGGTAAAAAAAATGAAAAACGAAAATTTCCGTCACTGTAGCTCGCTCGAGTGAGGATTTTAACCGCTTGAGGGAGCTTAAGTGGTCGCTTGAGCGAGTGCCCGCTCGAGCGAGGATTTTAACTGCTCGAGCGAGGGCTCGCTCGACACTGTTCTCCTCGCGGTTTGTATCTGTTTCTCCTTTGAGGCTATGGTACTCGGGCCTCCTCTACATTTCCAGAAATTTTCTTTTCGCCTAGTTTTGATTTCCATTTCGCTTCTTCCGACGTCGGTACATGCGAAAAGGTCCATATCCGATGTCTACAATGTCGGCGTCCCCGTTAGTTATCTTTCATGTATTTGAAGTGTATTTCTGGTATCTGCTACCACCTTTCTATGATTGTGTGTCATTGGTTATTGTGAAAATTGTTTGGAATCATGGCAGACAAATATATTGGTATGAGTGTTGATAACCTACTCTCGAGTATCACGCCCATCAACTTAAACTCCTCCAATTACCTTTAATGGAAAAGGATTATTCCTCTATATATTCAAGGTAAAAAGAAAATGGGTCTCTCTACAAGATCTATCCTTACGCCTAGACCTGGATCTCCTGACAATGCTATAATCTTAGGTTGGTTATTTAATTATGTGGATTCAAATGTTTTTAGAACTTTTATATTTTATGAGTCAGCTGCTTTATTATGGAGCAAGCTTGAGGAAAACTTTGCCCGTCCTAAGCATGACACCTGGATTTATCAGCTTGCCCGTGGTATTGTTGAGTGTAGATAGGAGATGTCTATAGGGGAGTACTTCAGCACACTCCAGAGTATGTGGGAGGACCTTAGTGATTATGAGATTATTTCTCAGTTTGTTGACGATGTTACCTCTATTTTGGCTAGACAACATCAGTGTCGGCAGATCTATATGTTCCTTAGAAAAAGGAATAGCTCCTTTTTCTAAGGAACAGCGCCAGTCTATTATGACTCCTACTGTATCTGCTATCCGTGAGAGTAATGCTTTTATCACTGATATTCAGTCTTCAATTGGATGTGGTAGAACTTCTGATCGTGGTGTTGGTAGCGGTAGGGGAGGCAGAGGCCGTGAAAGTTCTTGTTATTTGCTCACATTGTGGCAAGGCTGGACATAATCAAGATCACTGCTTTAAGTTACATGGGATTTGCTACCTCGCCCTCTAGGGAAAACTATAGTAGGGTGCAAGTGGTGTTTGTTGTCAAACATAATCTTGATGGCACCGTCTCCAGATATAAAAGCTTGTCTTGTGGCCAAGGGATCCTCTCAAATATATGGTCTAAATTTTGAAGCTATGTTTGCTCAAGCTTCCAAGCTCGCATCCGGTTTTTTATCCATTGTGGCTACCCAAAATTGCCCTCTCTACCAGCTTGATGGAAAGAATGCGTTTCTGCATGACCATCTCACAGAAGAAGTGTATATGGCACCCCATCCTGGCTTCCTCCTTCAGGGGGAGTCTAGGGTATGTTGGCTTTGTGATTGTTTTATGGATTGAAGCGGTTGCCTCGAGCGTGGTTTCATTGGTTTAGTGGTCCTATTTTCAAAGATGCCAGTCATATCAATACAGTGTTTGGTTATTGAATGAAAAGAGAGCTTGCTTTGAGCAAACCCTAAAAGACTTGTGAAGAGTTTTCAATTGAGGGAGCGAATCCTTCAAATCTGAGGAGTAAGCAATCGTTTCTCGTGCGACTTGGTGAGAAGCCGACATACAGCCGTGGTGTGAAGCTTCAGAATCTTTGGTGTGAAGCCTTGGAACTCTATCCTTTTTATTTTGTCTTTTCTAGAATTATTGTCAGGTAATATCTTCCTTTAATATCCGTTGATAAAAAATAAAATAAAATAAATCCCAAAACCCTATTTCTTGGTATCTTTTGATTTTCTCCTTTTGTTGAACCATTTCTAAGATCCCGAGGAGTCAAGGGACGATATTGTAATTATCGCTTGGAATTCTAAACTAAAACGAAATTCGAGTTCCCTCATTGGAGCCGTTTTTCTAGATCGGGAATCTTCATACATGTGAGCGCTATAATGAATTAATCTAATTGTTTTATTGATTTCATTAAATTAATTTTATGTGTTAGGTGATTTGAATATTTCCGCTATTCAATTCAATCTGAAGTTGATCCCAAATTCGCATCGTTAGGGTTTTAGCGTTTGTCTCACATCACTTATGCATCTTAGTGCTTTGTTCATTTGATTTATCTTATCAACACTCGTCAGATCTGACATTTGTTGTGTCAGTGGTTGCCCAGTTTATGCATGCTCCACGAGCCCCTCACCTCGTGGCTGTCCACCGTATATTGCGTTATATTAAGGCATCTCCTGCACAGGGTTTGTTCTACTCTAATGTTGGGCAATATTCTCTCATTTGTTACAATGAGGCAGACTATGTAGGGGGGCCCATTGATCTTCATTGCACCTCAGGCTACTGTGCTTTCGGGGTATCTTTTGCAGTCTGGAAAGTAAGAAGTGGGAGATAGTTATAGTTTCATGACATGTTATTGTGCCAGACAAGAGTTAATTATTGGTGCAACATAGTGCCCTTAGACTTTGTACATACTGTTGCCTGGTCCTATCTGATTAGTGCATCGTGCGAGGTGTCAGTCTCGTGAATGGCTCTTGTGCCATCAGCTACCCACCTTTTTTCTGATATGAGGACTGGGGGCCACTACTTTAGTGTACAATGCCGATGGTCATGTGTGATTCGTCCAGGTGCATGGATTCCTAGGAAAACGGCTTATTTGAAACCAGAATTACGCATTTCCATGGGGAAATTCCCTTGACATCTGTATGAGGCTACTATGGCGATTGCTACACGGTTGTAGCTGTCAGCACCGATTTTAAGGGATTTAAATAATAGTTTCCAATCATTTTAAAATGATACATATTTATAAATATAAGAATCTTATTTTTAAATAAATGATTTCCTTTCATAAGTTAGATAAGTTTGTATGCTTGTGGGCTTGCGACTTTATGTCGAAAGTCATATATTCTAGTGCATGCGAAAGCTACGGTTGTTGTATACCATAAAGATGTTGATTCGTGTACACACACCTGACAGAGCCCTAGTGTTCTTGGCTGATCCCACTCCACAAATCCTGTTTCCTCTGATTGGATCACCTTCGTTCTTTTGTCTACCGGTTTGGCTTGTGTTGCTAATATTATCTCTATAGGGGTGAGTAGAGAATGTTGGTTTTGGATCAGTTCTAGGCTCAAAACCCAGTTTATGTATGCCACTTAGAGATCTCTTTCTTTGAATCTTTCTCTAAGAGGAGAATTATTTCCAATTAACACCCCTTCCTCTCCAAACAATCTACGGTGTCGTCTCCCACAAGAAGAATACACATGAAATCCCATCAAGAGAGAAGTGAGGAGATTGAGGGAGAAAGAGAATATCCAAACCGACTTCGATTGTAGGATTGTGGTGAGTTTGATCAATGGTGCCATCATTACAGTCGGATCCATACAGTGTGAAGATTGGCATCCTTCTCTTGTAGTTGAAGGCGCCGACAATCGAGGAGTGCTTTGGCTTTCGTAGAATTCAATCGTGTGGATCGATTAGGCGATCTGAAAACCAATAAAAAGGGCTTCGGCCTATCGGCAAAAATTCACTGACAATGTATTAAGGATATGATGTTATGCTAAAAAGGGCACAAGATTTCTTTTCAAATGAGAAGAGTAGATGGAACGAAAAAGAGAAACAATGAGAGAGAGAGAAGAAGAATATTAAGCCATAACATAGAATCACGGTGATTCGATCAACGACGTCATCAATGCCATTGGATCCTTGCGGCGTGAAGGAAGACAACCTTATTCTCTCGCAGTTGAAGACTCGGACCGCCGCCTATCACCATGTCTCGGCTTTCTTCAAAGGTCAATCGTGTAGTAGAATTCGACGAACTAAATCTTCCGTTGCACGGAGTCGATTGCGACCAACAGCGAGGGGAGTTGTTGAGTTGTGGAGACTATCTAACTAGTTCAGGAAGCTTTAGATTTGTGTGTCAATCTGTTGATATCCTTTCGTTGTGTTCTTTGCAAGACAAACTCAATTGCAAAGTCTCTCACTAAGGATGGGTGTTGTGTTTGATATTCTTTTGTTTTAAATATCTTGTACCTCTTGTTCAACTAATTTATGATGCACCCCCACCACCACCCTGGCCACTAGTTCCTTCGAAGCCTACATGTTGAGATTATAGCCGGATAAAGAGGAGATATCGAAAGAGAAAGTGGACTTGCGAATGGTTTTTAAGAGGTCTGTTAAAGACCCGTGTGCACGCTATTTTAGGCATTTTATCTATGTTTAGTTTCCTTTTTTATTAGGATTCTTTTACTTGTTTTAGGATTAATTTCCTTATTTGAATAATTTAAGGGTCAGATACATATATGTGATATGTAACTGTTAGTTTCGTCACTTTCAACGCAACCATTGGAAAAGTGGTCATTAGTCTATCAATATATGTCGGAATTGCATGATTCTTGTCTTGTTGGGAAGCTAATTCGATAAGCTTTCAAATAAAACCAATTTCACGTCAATCGTTGCGGATTTACGCTATTTTAGGGTTAGCGTGCAATTTTCTTGCATCAGTTCAGGAAGCTTTAGATTTGTATGTCGATCTGCTGATATCCTTTCGCTGTGTTCTTTGCAAGACTAACTCAATTGCCAAGTCTCTCGCCAAGGATAGGTGTTGTGTTTGATATTCTTTTGTTTTAAATATCTTGTACCTCTTGTTCAACTAATTTGAGATGCACCCCCACCACCACCACCCTAGCCACTAGTTCCTTACTAATTTCTACTTCCTTTCTTGATCCCCTTCTTTTGCAATAAATTTATTGTTATTCATCAAAAGTTTAAATATTTAAACGTATATTTCATCATATACCATACTGAGTACAAGATCATTATCCATAATTAAGATGAACAGTCATTCTCACTTGATTGGGATTTTTTTAATTAAAATTATAAACACATGGAGGTAAATTGAAAAAATCAGCCAAATGCCTGTTTCAGATTATAAGAAGCAGTCCAATAATGCATGCAACGAAAGGCGCGCGCGCACGCACACACACAAATATATATATATATATATATATATATATATATATATATATATATATATATATATATATATATATATATATGCATCAACTAAATTGAGTGCTCACTTGAAATAGAATAATAAAACATACTGGTTTTCAAAATTTGAAGAAAAATTAAAAACATGCTTTCATCTATAAGCACATGCCTGAAAATAGAAACCACAAGGATATTGAAATATATGGAATTTTTCAGCATCAATGAAATATAGGAAGCAAACAAACCATTTTTCCTTATCCTCGAGCATTGGAGCAGGCTCAATAGATATCATGAACAGTACCTATCAAAACATAAATAAAATCAGTATACCACAATTCATACACCAAGTAGAACACAAAAATTTAAAACATACCTCACAATGTTTAAAACCAATATCACTTAGACTATCTCATACAAGGACACGAACACAAGGGCAAACAATAATTCAAACATTGAAGGTCCTGAAATATTTAACGAAGAAGGTATGCCCCTGTTCTTCGGATTCAAGATAGAAAACTACTCCGAGATTTTCTCTAGCTTCTTTTTAATTAACAATATAACCTACTTTTTATCAAATTATAAGGTAAAGAATTCAAATGTATAAATCATCTTTTAAATCTCCTTGTGAGGGTGTCTTCATTCTCATTCTCCACTCTCCGAATTTGAATATAAGATATACCTAATGAATACCTCAATCAATGCTGTCAAGGGTTATTGCTTAGGTAAGAAAGGAATCGTGTCCTTTTCTCTCTATGAAGGGAAATTATGAGTTAAGATTTGGGTGTATCATACTGCCATTCATAATCAAATGGCATCAATGATGCAAACACAAGTATCATATCATATGTAAAGACGATTGACAAGTGTCAATGCCCTAACATGACTCTCTCGCTCGGGAGAAACAGACTCTAGTGCACGGCCTGGGCTGTGCGCTCGAAAGTAATTAAGCCTGATAGTGAGGTCTTGAAACATACAATGAGGAGATTATTGAAAAAACTGCACAACCTCAAAAAAGGCAATATAGAATTTGAATCGACTACGGAAAGTGACCTGTGGTCCAATCACGAAGAAGATGATGAGGGTTCGATGCCTAGGGACTCGCCAGAGGTGGTAATTTTATCAAGCGGGGACTGTGTTTAACACTATTAAAGTTGAAAAGCTTCAGGTTGGCTATGGAAGCATTTGACAATTTGGATCGAGTTTCAAGAATCCCGATTATCATGAGTTTCAAGAGAGGTTTTTAAAAGAAGACACAAATAACACAAGAAAAGTGTTGGACATCTATAGAGTAACATGGAAAAGGTATGGGTGCCATCATGTCCAATGGATGGACACACCAAAGAGGGGGAAGTCGTATAATTTATTTGTCTAATGAACCAGAGGGGAAATGCTGTTAAAATCAATTGATGCCTCTGACTCAGTGCATGACAAAGACTTCTAATCCAAACAATTTGATAATGTGATTGTGCAAGTTCAAGTTGTTACTGATAATGCGTCTGCATATGTGGCAGCTGGACGCATGATAATGCATAAATTTTATATGCATACACATAATCTTTAAAGATATCGAGATGCTGCGGATGACGATTGATATAGTAGCAGAGGCCCGAGTCATGACTACACTCACCTACAAGCAAGCACAGTTTATTGCTTAGTATGATGCGAAACAATACTAGAGGAACGAAATTTCACACGACCAGCGGTTACACGATTTGTTACAAGCTTTTTTAATTTTGTGGAGCACAAACACTCGTAAAATGCATTACATGCCCTTTGGGTCGAATGCCTACACTCAAAGTAAGTATGCGAAGAATCCAGAAGAGGTTAAGGGCATCTAACACTCAATTCTTCTAAGGCGTCATCAGTTCTCTTAAGGGGTCTAATCTTCTTTTTAAGATGCTAAGACTCGTCCACAGTGAGGAGAAGCCTATTGCGGGCTATGTTTATGACCAAACTGTTCAAACAGCAGGATTTTTAGAGCAACGTCAACTAAAGCCACTTTCGAGATGTTGCAGCAAGATACAAGCCGAACGCATCTCAAGCCATTGGATCTGATCAAGAGATTATGGAGTTGGCACGAATATTGAAAGTCCTGAAGTGGGCAAATCCTATCTATAAAAAATTGAAAAAAAATCTTCACCATACTGTTAAAAATATTGTTAGACAAAAGAAACAGTACTATCATTTGTCAAATTCATATATTTTCTAAAAAAATCTGCAATGGTTATAGCCATGGGTCACAATCTTGGTTTTTCAGTACGTATCGTCAAGCTCCAAAACTGATTTGTAACGCCCAATATGTATCAGTTCCAGATGCATATGAGTCGATACTTTCAAGCTATAGGCCCGGTCTGCTCCGAAACCGATACGTATCTGTTTCATCTGAATTTTTCGTCCGGAATTTTGAACCATGGTTACAGTGATATTGCCTCACACAGTATGCAGGTCACATAAAAACTGGGGAATGACCCTTCTTTGATTACGAAAGCAATCTCAATACTTGCAAGTTGCAACCATGGATCAAAATATTATACGAAATCCCAATTTATCGCCCATTAGATTTTGGTTTCGGCCCTCTCCGACTACTGGAGATTTGATAAAAAATTTGATCGAAAGTCTTCAAAGTGACCGAAAACTTAACCACTTTTCACTTTTTGGGATGTGTGACACGTAGAATCTAATAGTGGGCCAATGATCAGAGGATCTGTTGTGTTGAAGATTGGAACGAAAAAATGATCTCCATGGTCAGATGCAAAAAAGTTTGTCTGAATGAGGTGGCTCTAACATAAAGCAGTGTGGTAGTCCACCAGCCATAATAATTCCATAAAACAACAAAAGCACCATTTAAAAAAAAAAGATATCCAAGTGTTGGCTTTTCTCACCCATGCTATCAAAACTCGGCCGATAGCGATACGTATCGGTTTCATCGAGAACCGACGCTAATACCGATACCACCCTGATACAAGTATCACGGTGGTATCGGTATCAGCATCGTAACGATACTACTTGGTATCGGCTGATACTGGCCGACAAAATCATTTTTTTATTTTTTGAACTTTTTTTTTCCAAAAAAAAAAATTTCGACCATAATGTATAAACAATACCGTATCCGTATCGGCCCAAGATGGATCGATACTGACACCTTTCTCTCACCTATCAGCAGCATAATGTAAGAGATCACCTGATGAAAAATGGGCACTTTGCGAAAACAGAAATATTTTTTAAAATTTTGGCAGTATTATACCAATCCAAAATGTTTCAAGTAAACGGGATTAACACGATTTTTGGAGGTCCCAAAATTATTTTCATGACACATGTCTGTAGAAAGAATTTTTAAATCATACGAAATGACTTAAATGCCCATCTACCCACCTCCTTCAAACCAAAAATTCGAAAGGTTCTTTTTCTCTTGAAACCAGGACCGGCCATTAATGGAGGCAAACATCGCGATTAAAGAGGGTACTTTAAAGCAATCGGAGCAGCCGCTGGAGCAGCCTATGAGGGTTAAAGAAGTCGCCGCCGGAGCGGCATTCGTCCCTCTTTAGGATACGGATGGGAGCAAAATCATTAAGAGAGGAGGGTTTTAAAGGAAGGCATAACAAACATTTTACCTATCTTCTAAAAAACTCATTCACGGATTTTGAGGGTCTTGAAAACAGGTGAGTCCTGATCAGTCGAAACTTTTTGTTTCGGTATAATGACGCAAAACTTTTTCTTCCCAATTTTTTTCCCGCAATTATTCCATGAAAAATACTCCACAGTGAATTCAACCAACTGCCCACAGCTTCTATCAATTGCCCCTTTTGCCATCTTCTCCAAATCATAAATCTTCTAATAATTTCAAGTGTTCCTCATAATGAATTGTAGCGACCTGAAATCTCATAATGACTGATTGTAAGATCTTTAGGCCTTACCATCGCATATCATGAACCACAAAAATATTATAAGGCACTAAGAGCACCTTAAACAACGGAATAAATGATTCAATAAGCATTAATGAATTGCAATAAAACCCATGACAATCTTCTTATTCCAATTATAAAGCCTAATATGCCTAAAAACTCAAAACATCCTTAATAAAACTACTAGCCAAACATTATCCCGTCTATTTGAAAATAATAATAGTAAAAGGAAATAAATAGCTAGGTTGCGAAGCCTTCATCGCCATCCATCTCAGGTTTCTAAACAGCACGTGCAGTCTCATCACCATAAGCCCATACATTTTCCTCAGCTACACATGTCTCATATGGACCAGACATGCAATCCATTAAAACATAAGATATCAATCATCGCAATGTAAACATTTTTATAATTCATGAGTGTGAGTTTGTGACATGCATAATTTCAATAACTAAAAAGAACTGAAACGTGACATGAAAATCATCATCGCATGAGTTTATCTTTTCTTTTAAGTTTATCTTTTACCCGTCTCTCTCAAAACGCCCTTATTCATTTAATTATTCGTCCCTCTCAAGACGTTGACTTTTAGACTCCGTCCCTCTCAAGACGTTGGGTCTAATGCGTCCTTATTCATTATTTCGTTAGACTCCGTCTCTAACTAAGTAGAGTGTAATCTTGACACTTAAGGCAATCTCCTTTTATCTACATAGTCAAAGCTACGTGGATTAGATTTAGGTTTTCCTCCCACATGTCACATGAGTAAAAGATAAAACCATACATATCGGCCGTATGTATCGGGTGGCGAGTGTTACGCATGATTTTAAATATCGATCGTTATGTATCGGATTAGGCCCCATTCGATATGATATCCACCCCCTACATGGTATAGGCTTATAGGGTCAAACAGGTCAAATATTAGCCCCTAAAATAACTTTTTTTTAATTTTTTAATATATTTTATTAATTTTTTTTTTTTTTAAATGTCCTTAAATATCAGCCACTTTAAACCAATATGCATCGGCCTGGGAGCTGCCCAATCTTGATATATGTATAGGTTATACTGGCCGAATTTAATGTGCACCTTTTTGTTATTTTAAGATAAAATTTACATATAATAGAAAATAATTAAAAATATTTGTCTAAAGGCGTTTTTGATTTGATGTTTTAAAACTATGATTACAATTCGGGGCGGTAAGGACCAAGATGATTACAAAGCTAATATTAAACCATGGGGTGCCACGTGGCATGCATCTTGATCACTCGCATCTTGGGGCTCAGGGAGACGAGATTCTACTATGATTTCATTTTAAGATGCAACCTCATAAATGCTATTTTTACATTGTAATTTATATAAAGTGTTAGGCTTGTACAATGTACACTATTAAAAGGGCACTACTCATTCTCGTTATACACATCAAGGTGTCAAATCGGGCATCGGTCTTGGGTATCGGTTTGCCCGAGTATCGGCCAATACCGTTAAGTATCGGCCAATTTAAAAAATAAAATAAAATAAAATAAAAACTCGGTTGAAATCAAGACATATCGGCCATCGCCCGATAAGTATCGGCGAGACCGATATTTGATACCTTGATACACACAACACTAATTTATCTTATCATACCCTATCAATGTGATGATCTTGTAAATAGCTATCACAGTGTGTCTAAATCTATGCACCCAAATATCGCTATTATTTTCATTTTTTAACGGCTAATATTGAAGATTTTTGATCGGACGGTACACAATTGATTTATAGCTGTGATTATTTAATTAAGATATGTTCCAATCATGAACAATCACTTGAATTGTTTAGATTATCTCAAATATTTGTCACATAGCATCACAATAAAGTATTCTTTAATGATGTAAGATCAAACTTCTACATTAATGGTGTATGATCATTCAAAGAATCACCGATCAAAAAAAAAAAAAAATCATTCAAAGAATTATTTTTCGTTTCACACCATCTCACCGAGATGTGAGACGTCTCGGTCTCGGGGCTGTCTGAGACAACTTGAAAATCTGAGATTTCAAACCATGATCACATGCAACAATTACCCAAATCAAAGGATTTTGAGGGCACTTACAATATAGATAGTTAAAAGATATAAACAATGGTTTATATTAAAGTCATGGGAAAGAATTCAAACTTTAAGCTTCCAATCATAGTGACCAAATTGACTGCCTAGAAATGTTGTACTTAAATCTCTTCTAAGAATCCCCTTAAATCTTAGTTAAGTATTAGGGCATTAGTTTTCTTCTTCGATTAGGAAGAAGGGAGATTTAGTCGTGGAGGCCTAAAGGGGAGGTGTGTTAATTCTTTTTTTATTCCTCTTCTTATTCCATGCCTCTTATCTATAACTACTTATTAGCAATGTTTAGTTGGTAAAATTACAACAATTGAGTGTATCTCCTGAACCACTTTTTTTTTTTTTTTTTTTCGCATTCAAATTTTTTTTTTCTTTAAAATTAGATTTTGTGATACAAAATATAATGGAAAATGCTATGGGATTGTTTTTATATATTTAGGAAGTTGAATGCGTAGTATAAGGTGTTTTGGAGCTATGCACATAAGGTGTTCGATGTATTTTCTCGATGAAGAAAAATGTCACGAAATATGTAACTTTAACATATAAATCATGCCTTAGATAACCGAAATGGTTATTTACGTGATGACCATCACGAGAGAAGGTTAATGGTTTGATTGTCAACTCCGTAATCAATCCCTCCTAGGTTGTCGTCACTGAGCTCAGAATCGACAAGGATCGGTCAATGGGATATGCTTGCGGGCCGAGCATATCCTCCAAAATGCCGAGTGATCGATCGATTTTTTTCCTGTCAATCTTTAAAATAAAAATTTAAAAGGAAAGAAGATAGTTTTGGTTTCTAGGGTTATAGTATTAGTTTTTTAAAGTTTATTTTATCCCAGATATGAGGAGAGGAATCAAGATCTACTGGTTTTTAGTTCATATGGTGGGTTAAGAGGATACAAAGTTTATATATGTGAACTCTGGACTTGCTGATAGTGAGTCACACTCATATACTTACAAATGGAAATTGATTTTTAGCGTGATTTCATTTGGGTAAAATGGTTTCACTGGACATGTGAGGCTACACAGCACCTCTTACCCACGAAATCATCTCAAAATTTGGGTTCCACGGTTTGAGAACCTTAATTTAAAAAAAAAAAAAGCTATTGATGGGAATTTGTAGGTTAAAAGGGCATCACTGTCATGATTAAGTTTTGGGATGATGTCTGGGCCTATGATATGAACTTGAAGGATAATTTTTCGGATATCTACAGAATTGCGGTCCATCAATCTGCTCTCATTGCCTAGATATTTGAAGTTAATAATGCTGCGGTTTAGGATGTCAAGCTTCGTAGAAATTTGAAGGAAGAGGAAGAGGGATCTGTGATCTCCTTATTACAGATTCCAAATGCATCTTCTCAGAACTCTGCCATTAGGCCCTGTTTGGATAGAGGAAAAGAAGAAATTGATGGAAAGGAAAGGAACTGTGCCAAATTCTCGCGTTTGGCAACAAAATTTTGATGCGAGAAATAGGTGGAAAATGAAACTGTTTCCCTCACCTTTGGAAACCACGAAATCCCCCTAAGATCAAAAAATTTGGTGATTTCCATAGGAAAACTAATCATGCTCTCCCTCCCTCTCTCTCTCTCTCTCACTCTCTCTTGTACACAATTTATCTCCTCTCTCACTACCTTCCTAAGTCAAGCTATTCTTATTATATTTTATTTGGTGTGTTATAAACACCAAAGATGGTGCCCTCCTACTTTTTATGCGTTATTAACCAATCCAAACGCCAGAAAACAATGAATTCTCATTGATTCCAAAAGGGCTGGAATCCATGGGATGTTCAAATCCATTTCCACCCATTTCCTCCAAAACATCCAAACAGAGCTTTAAAGATATTCGGTTATGGAATGCTGGTAAAAGTGGGAGGTATCCAGTGAAGTCCTATACTTTTCTTACTAAATCCTCGTCTACTTGCCCAAGTTTACATAGGATCTGGAAGATTCTGGTATCTTTTAAGATTTTTTTGGTTGGAGTGTGGGATGGGAAAGAATTCATTGTTGGGTCGCCAAAGAGGTGTGGCATCTGATTCTCCAGTTGTTTGGTATTTCTTGGGTTTTTCCTAGAGATTGTGGTTAACTTATGGTTGCCTGGGATGGAGTCACTCTTGATCATGGCTTTGGCTGTGATGTGTGTTATTTGGAATGAAACAAACCAGAAGGTTTTTAATCATAAGAGAAGACCGATAGCTTTGATTATGAACAGGGTTACCTAATTCGCTAGGTGGGAATGCGAACCGCGATCCGGTTCGTTGTGAACTGGTTCGTGGTTCGGTTCACTCTGGTTTGCATAGGATGGGCGAACTGGCCTACAGGCGATCAGTTTCTCTTTTTTATTTTTTACTCCTGTGCAAAATGTAACCAACGGGTTTCTCTCTTTGAAGAGAGATGCACAGACAACCAATGCTCCATAGTTGCTTTTGGTGTACAATATGCAAAACACTATTTATATAATCAAATTTTAAAAATAAAATATAGTTAATAATTAAATATAAAACTATTAATATATATATATATATATATATATTTTTTTTTTTTATTTAAAACTCATCCTACCCCTAGCGAACTGGATTCGCTTGGACCTAGCGAATTGCGAATTACGAACCCGAATTAGATAACATTGATTATGAAAAGTAGTAGGGAGTTGATTCTGAACTGGATTACAATGAAGGATGGGTGATTTCAGATTTAAGGGAGGGGTACTGATTTTGTATGGGATAGCTTGCGCCATTAACCTTTTTTCCTATCGCGGGTTAGATCTATTCTTGGGGATTGGTCTTCATTTTTGGCTCAGGGGTGTGAGATCTTTTGAGACATTGGTTGGTTTAGGTGGGTTCTTTTAGGCCTTCTTTGACAGGCCGGGGGGGGGGGGGGGGGAGGGGTGGGGAGAGGGGAAGCAAGGTGCTGGGATATAAACACATATCAGTTTGTCTGGACAATGCAAAACAACGAGGGCCATTTTCACACCGTATCATCTGATATGTGAACAGGTCAATCTCTTTATACTGAAATGGTCAAGCCTTGAGAAGTACACAACCATTTATGAGCCTGCAAATGAGTGAAACTTCAGATATGAGCATTTTAGCATAAATAGATTGATCCATTCACACTTGGAAAGTGCACACCTATTTATGATCATGCAAATCAGTGAAAGTACCGATTTAATCATTTTAGCTTAAGGAGATTGACCTGTTCACATGAGAATGAACAGGTTGGTGACCATATACCAACTTTTTTTTTTTTACTTTCCATTCATCAATCACCTGTGAGAAAAAGTTTCCATTTCAAATTTACTTAAATCATTATTTTCAATTGATCTTATCATCAAAAGTTTCAAAAGTGTTCATGCTTCTTAAATCTTTGTTCATTATATGTTTTGATTGTTGCTAAACTGATTGATTCATATTGCTTGTAGGTAAGTTGGTGGATTTAAATCCTAATTTCCTCATTTTTTTTTATAACCTGGGTATCCGGGCCTCTTAGAGCACCCACCTAATCCCAGGGGCACATGCGCACCCCAAATTCAGCACATGCCGGGTCAGCACAGGATATAAATCCCTAGGGTAGCCTCAAGGGGGGGAGGGGATTCGAACTCAGGTCTCCTGATTTTGGAAGCAGGTACCTGGCCAGCTCACCTAATTACCTCATTTTTCATATAAGTTAGCCGGCCTTTAAACTAGAGACAATATATGCAACATATTTCTGATCGAGTTGATATATGGTAACCGAACCCATTACTCTCATGTGTGAATGGGTCAATCTCTTTATGCTGAAATGGTCAACCTTGAGAAATGCATAACTATTTCTGAGCATGCAAATCAGTGGAAGTACAGATTTGACCATTTTAGCATAAAAAGATTGATCCGTTCACATGTGAAAAATGCACAGCTATCTATGAACATGCAAATCAGTGAAAGTACAGATTTAACCATTTTAGCTCAAGGAGATTGACCCGTTCACACGAGAGTGAAGAAGTCGGTTATCAATCACATGTGAGAAGAGGTCTTCCTTTTCAAATTTACTTAATTGTTATTTGGTATTGATCTCATCAGCAGAAGTGTCCATGCTTTTTAACTATTTTTTCAATTATATGTTTTGATTGTTGCTAAACTGCTTCATTCATATGGCTTGTAGGTAAGTCACATATTTTATGTTCCTAGAGGAGCCGTTCCTGGCATGAAAATATTCAGGCAAATACTTCCCGGAATTACAAATGGATTTAAGAGCGTCACCAAGCCGAACACTCGGAGACGTAATCTCTCTCTCTCTCACTGGCTAATTTTATATCCATTTAAATAGGCCGTTTATACTGTTCAAATCAAGGTATCTAACTCGGGATCGGTTATGGAGGACCAATACGTATCGCCGATACGGAATATTTATAATAAAAAAGGTGAAACAACTTTAAAAAAGAAAAAATTCAAATCAAGAGGGTATCAGCTGATACCCGATCTGTATCGACCGATAGGGGCCCATATCAGACAATACCGATTCCAGTTATCGATACGAACCCGATGCTGGTATCAGGGTGGTATCGATATCGGTTTCGTATCGGCCGAGTTTTGATATCATGGTTTCTATGAACCATATGCTGGAACTTATCGATTTCGCAAATTTGGTCATGCAGCAACAAGTTTTTCTTTACTCTTTTTGTCAACCGATACCTCGTTGGAAATCCAATCTCAAGAACATGAAGTAGTGATTGCTTTGGGCAGCAATTTGGGGAATAGATGCGATAATTTCAATACAGCTCTCTCTTTGATGAAGAAAGCTGGTATCTGTATCACAAGGCATGGCTGTTTATACGAGACAGAACCCAATTACGTGACTGATCAGCCCCGATTTCTTAATTCTGCTGTTAGAGGTATTACGAAACTCGAACCTCACGAACTATTGAGAGTTCTCAAGCAAATCGAGAAGCAGTTGGGTCGAAAACACGGAATCCGGTATGGTCCAAGGCCGATCGACCTAGGCATTTTGTTCTATGGGAGGTTCAAGATCAGCTCGGAGGTTCTTAATGTCCCTCATGTGAACATGTGGGAGAGGCCCTTCATAATGGCCCCTCTCGTAGATCTGTTGGGATCATCTGTTGAAAATGATACTATTGCAAGCTGGCATTCTTTTTCAGAAAAATTGGGTGGGATTTTCAAATTATGGGAGAAGCTCGGTGGTGAATCCTTAATCGGACGGGACGGGCTGAAACGGGTTTTACCCATCGGAAGCTGCTTTTCGGATTGGTCGCAGAAAACCAACGTCATGGGTGTTGTAAATCTGACACCTGATAGTTTCAGCGATGGAGGGAAGTATCAGTCAATCAAGGCCGCAGTGTCTCAGGTCAAGCTGTTGATCTCAGAAGGAGCTGACATTATCGATATTGGTGCACAATCGGCCCGACCCTCGGCATCACGGATTTCCGCGGAAGAAGAATTGGGTAGACTAATCCCCATTTTAGAAGTTGTAAAAATCCCTGAGATGGAAGGGAAGATCGTATCAGTGGATACTTTTTACTTGGAAGTTGCGGCAGAAGCAGTTAACAAAGGGGCTCATTTTATCAACAATGTGTCCGGGGTGAAGTTAGATTCGAACACGTGTATGGTAGTTGCCAGCCTCAGGGTTCCTTATGTTGTAATGCACATGCGAGGTGACCCGAAAACAATGCAAAGTGAATAGAATTTGAGCTATCAAAATTCGTGCAAACAAGTGGCTTCTGAACTATATTCAAGGGTGGAGGAGCCTGAGGTCTCTGGGATTCCTGCTTGGAGTAGAATTGTTGACCCCAGGCTCGGATTTTCGAAGAAAGCATAACATAACTTAGAAATCCGCGCAGGTTTACTGGACATTCGAAGGGAGATTGGATTGAAGAGCTTTGCTACTTCGCGTCACCCATCTTGATCGGACCGTCTAGAAATGGGTTCTTGAGTGCGATCTGTAACCACCCGAATCCCATCGAGAGAGATCCTGCCACCGTTGCAGCGGTTACAGCAGCAGTTTTGGGTGGCGCTAACATTGTAAGAGTACACAATGTAAGTGGAGAATCTGGACGCCGCAACGCTATGTGATGCATTACTGAGGCAAAGAAAAGTTCATCGATGATTTTTTATTTTATTTTTTAATTTTTTATGATGGATCTATCGAGCTTGGTTGTATTCTGAGGTCTCTTAGAAGCTGTCTCGATGTAGTCACAAAGTTGACTGAAGGCGAGCCCATTGACTTAAATGAACAGATCCATGTCCGTGCCCGGTCAGGCTCTGCCGGCCGTGGCAACGTGGGTGCCGTCAGTCGACGACGATTTTAAAAAATAAATAGCTTAAAGAAGTTTTTGGGATTAAAATTATTAGTTTTGGCATCCAATAGAAGGTATTGACTCTCCTTGTGATCTTTAGAGGAATAATAATCTTATGAATAGCCGTTTAGATATTAAATCCTGTCAAAAGCTGACTTCCACAATTTTTCAGATCCAAAAAAGCTGTGGAAATCAAATTTGATAGATAGGATTGACTGTGTAAAAGGCTCTTCATAAGCTGGCTTTTTTTAATGATTTTGAAATATGGTTTTCTGTAGTAAAATAGGCATTAGCCCATTTTTTTCATTTGATTCTCTTTTGTAGATGGATGGCTTTTAGGATCATCAATTGGATGATCGTAACCGTCCATTTATGAACATGTTTGTGGACTAATAAGTTGAGATTATTTTTTTTGGCGTCCAAGGGCTCATTGCAGATAATGAGCCTTGTGTTGTCATCTTTACTCTTAAGTGGAGCTTGAAACATGAACAGATATTAGAAAACATAAAATCCGTGAATGTCTTAGTCTAGATGAATTCACAGATTACAAGACGTTGGCTAATTGTCTGTTTGGAATGAGCCCTTTGGTTTATTGTAGACAAATTCTATTTTCTTGCATAACAAAGAAAGCAATTAAACAAATGGTTTTAAACTCATAATATTTTCTATTTCAGTTCAGTTTCTTGTCCATGGTCCATCAATGTGTTCTACATAGGGGTTTCAACGGGCCGGGCCTGAGCCCAGATTTCCATGGGTTGGGTATTGGCTAAGGTGGATATGCCTAATGTATAAATGGGCTAGCCTGACCCAGTCAGATTAGTAAGTTGGGTTACATATGAGCTAATTATAGAAACCCGATTGAAAATCTATCCGTTTAACCCTGACCCAAATTCGTCAATTGAGACCTTTCATATAGGAATTAGCGGGCCGACCCCTGATCCATCCTGACCCAGCCCACATTGGGGTAAAGTAAGTAGGCAAGATTCAAAAATGGGCTGGCCCAGCCCATTCCAATTTGTAAGTTGGACGGGAGCCGGATATTCTAAAAGACCCAATTGTAATCAGCCCCTTTAAGGCCCAGCCCAAACCTGACTTGAACTGACCCAATGATAACCCTAGTTATGTAGATTTAATGGTCTGATATAAATGTTACATGCCCCAATTGCTGACCCTAGGGTAGCTGTGCCTCTTTTATGGAGTCAACTACCACTGCATCATCTCATTTAAAATTATGTGATCAAACCTGACAGATTTCACCTTTATGTTGTTTGAATAGTCAAACTTAATTTATCATAGGGAAATTTCCAAAATATACCTAGTCCATCCAGTTTTAGCTAGCATCTCAAACACCCCTTTTTACACTTGTTATTGATCTACATAGTGTAAAATTTTAAAAATTTGTACTTTTTTATATATATGCGATGTAAAGCAGCATTTATGTCGTCTCATTTGAATGTCACAATAGAAAGATCGTTGGTTCCAACGATTGACACGAAACATAATCTCTATCATATGATTCTTGAAAGTTAACAATTAAATTTAATGATAAGTTTAAATAATGAATCGCCATCGCTCTAATAAGAAATCGCCACCGATCTGATAAACAATCGTCATCGCTTAAATAATCAATATATTTAAGACTTTTTATTCATTAGAGGGGAGTTGGTTAAGATGCCTTTTTACCACTTTAAAGACCTTGTCAGATTCACCTTTTAGAGGGTGGCTGTATCACCTCTTTAAGAGGGCGGTATCACCTAAATAGACATCATATTTTATTGTCTAGCTTCTTTCCAACAATGAAAGATAATGGAGCGATAATGGAGAAAGATTCGAACTTACAACAAATTTTATAGCTTGAAGATAAATCAATGGAACGTCACCACCATTGAAATGTTGCCTACTTCAAAAAGTATATAGCAGTAATGATTTACAGTGGCTAATTATTAGTTTGAGCGATTTGCAATTCATCAAAGTGTCAATTTGGGCTCGGTATTATTTTCCTTTAGGGAAATTTACGACACCGTACTGTCGAATCGCCTTTTACGTCAGAAGCCCTATAGTTTCACTTTTACCCAGACAAACCAGCTGCGCGCCGAGCTGAGGCACGCCTGTAGGAAATACCCAAACTACCCCCACAGTAATAAATAGCCGCTGTCGTTTCAAATCATTTACTGTTTTGAATTTACTTTTTCGTTCGAAGTCGGTGGAGAGTCGTTGACGCTTCGTGGACGATCGCGTTCAAAACTATAACCTTCAAGCTACCAAATCTGTAAGTTAGAATTAAAATTAGCTTCCATCGCTATAGATTTTTTATTTCTCCTCTCTTTGTTGCATATTTTGACATATTTTTTTTAGGTTTTCCCATATGTAATCGGTAACGATTACATATGGAATCGATACGACTACATATGTAGTCGATATCGATTATATATGTAATCGTTTACCATTACATATGAAACGTTCTCGATACCTTTTAGATTCGATAACGATTATATATGTAGTCGTAATCGACTATATAAACCGTGGATGACTAATCTATAACAAATCGATATCGACTCTCTATGAATATAATTAATACCCATCATTTGAAATAATTTCCTATAGTTATTACCTCGATGCCATAATAAATCATACGAGGTTTTATATTTATCTCAGTAGACGTTCAATTTATTGCCAACTACCCTTTTGTAAAACCATTATGGCAAGTTAGGTTGGAAGAATGAGAAAATTTAATACAACGATTCGTATTCCACCATCTAGAGCTTTAAATACTGTGTTTAGTTCGACCTTAGCAAACCACCTATCATCCCTAGCACCATATTTTTTCCCAATGTAAAACGAAGAAAAACCTTCTATAACCCAATAAAGTTCTATCACATATGGGAGGACCACCACCACCACGAACCGGATCCTCTGCGGTTCTGTGGGGCGAGTATGATGAGGTAATGGAGATTTTGGCGAAGGAAGAAAAGAAAAAGGAGAAGGAAGAAAAGAAAAAGAAAAAAGCTGAACCACGGCTCTCCACCCCATCCACCACCGCTCTTCATCCTTCTTCCTAACTTTTCTTTTTTTTAATTATAAATGAAAAAATTTGAATGTAATTCAAATATTTTGAAGTAAATGAAACAACTTTTGATGCAATGGCGACTTCAAGAAATCTTTTGAGTCAGTAAATTAAATATTTTCTATATAAATAGGGGAAATTTACAGTAAATTAAACATTTTGAGATCAATGTAGATTTATATTTAATTGATAGCGATTTCATAGTAATGTCGAGATCGATTACGTTGAGAGTCGATAAGCGATTACATATAGAACGATATCGATTATAGAGATAATCGATGTAGGTAAAGAAGAAGGAAGAAAAGAAATAGAACAAAAGAAAGAAAAGAAACTTAAGAGTCAAGAAATCAAGTAATTTCTATATAAATAAACATTTTGAGGTCATTATAATATATATTGAGTCGTTGGCGATTTCATCGGTAATCGATATCGATTACATATAGAGTCGTTAGCGCTTACATATGTAATCGTTATCAATTATATATAGACTTGCAAGATTTTCCTTTTACTTTTAATTTTAATTGAACTATTATGAATGTAATTGAAAATTTTGCAAGTAAATGAAACATTTTGATTCAATGGCGACTTCATGAAATCTTTTGAGTCTATATCGATTACATATAGACTCCATATCGATTACATATAGAGTCGGTTTCGATTATATATAGACTCTATCACGATTACATCTAGAGTCGGTATCGATTACCTATGTAATCGATAGACTCTAGATATGTCGATCTGATATACATTTCATCAACATTTTAACTATCCTTGTTAGTATGGTGTTGAGTCCTTTCATTTTATTACGCTCATTTCAAAAGATCATCAAGATGGTTGTACACCGAAATTGCCAAGTGTTCTCCCGTCGTTTGAATCTCTCTGAAAGTGCTACACCAGATCGAAAGAAGTTACTGAGAGATTCAGTTTTTGGTGGAATATTTCAAATCCCGAAGGGTGTGGGATTTCTTTCTGATGTCGTGGATTCGGTGCTGACATTTTGGGTTGATAAAAACCATTTCCGAATTGGGAAGACTGATGTCTATCTTCGGAAGATAGACATTGCATTGACATCTTGGGCCTTCCGTAGTTGGCCCGTAAAAGGATACCCATCCAGAAACCATCGGTAGAACAAACCATTAGAAACAAATACTTTCGTGGAACGCCTCCCGGAAAAATTCTCCGGTCTCATATAGATCCTGCAATTTATAGAGCGGAAAGTGATGAGGACTTCTTAAAGTTGTCCCTTCTGTTTGTGTTGTGCATATTTCTCTTCCCCGGGTCCCACCATCAAATTTCAAGACCACATCGACCTCATCGATGATATGGAGGCCTTCAACCGAACTCCGTGGGGTCCGCTTACTTGATGGAGTATATAATAAAGGCGACGAATAGAAAAACCGTCGAGATGGATAAAGCCACGAAGACGTACAACACATATGGATGCATATGTGTACTTCAATGGTGGGCTTATGAGATCACGCCGATATATCGCCATCCAGCTAGGCCTCAGGACCCTTTCCCACTATTTGAAATGGTGGACGGTAGCGATCCGAGGATCAAAGGTTACACTCATGGGCGGATGTTAGGCAATGAAGGTATGAGGTCTATTCAAAAAAAAGCAACTTAGATTCATTCTAGAATCGATGCCGATTCATTCTGAGAATCGCTTCTGGATTCATTCACGAATCGATAGCGATTACTTACGAGTTGATAACGACTTAATAAGTAATCGATACGATTCATTATCTAATCGATAGTGATTTGTTAAGGTAAGGAATCGATAGCGATTCTTTACACAATCGAGAGTGATTTATTATATATATAACGATCATTTTATTCTGTTGTTTCATTTTCTTTCAAAAGGTTCGCGCTCCCCTCATGCCTCAGGGCTTTGAATTAGAGATACCCGTGGTAAGAGAATATCTACGGGTTCAAATGGAGGTTGGGGGGAAGAGAAAGGAACCGATCAAGAAAGCTGTGGAAGAGATTGTAGAAGAAGAAAAGAAATTACATTTCGATTGATAATCTTGGAGAGGAGAGGAAGAATGGGATGACGATCGGCGTCAAGAAGAACCCCTCTCGAAAAGGGCCCCAGGGTCAAGAACTAGGGGCTGGCCAAGGAGAGCCTGGCAGTGAAAGATAGCCCGGCTGAAGCGCCCACCTCCAATGATTCTTTGTTGAGGAGGGTCGATCATTTGACGCTGGATAACTTGAAGCTCACCCAAAGAGTGAGCGATTTGGAGGGAGAGAATAAGGCCTGCAAACGCTATGCTTTCTTAGAGAAACTCTGCAACTCCTTCAATCAGAGGCTGAATTCAAGGGATGCGGAGTGGCAGAAGTTAAATCACTACAACTCTTTAGTCAGAAAGGGCCAGACTGAAATAAAAGATCTCCTTGAAAATTTATTGGAGGCGAGACCTAAGGTATATGTTGAAATCTAGTTTTAATATTCAATTTTCGTTATCTATATAATCGATAACGACCATATATAAAATAGGTAGCGACTATATATATAATCGATAGCGACTATATATATGATCGATCGCGACTATATATATAATCGATAGCGACTATATATATAATCGATAGCGACTATATATATAATCGATAGCGATTATATTTAAAATCGATTTTTTCTTTTAAAATGTGGACTAAAAATTAATTCTTATTTTGCATCATTATTACGATGTACAGGATGTGGCTATAGAGGAGCTGATAACGAAGGTGTGCGACACAGCCTTCGGTGAGGAACCATCAGCTCCTGCGCATCAAGTTCCTCCTCCTCCTCCCGTTGAAAAGGTGAAGGCAGCTGCTGACAAGCAGCCTGAGACCCAATCTGATAAGGGTCCTGCTGGTGAAGAGGAAACCTCTTCCCAATTGCCTCACCAACAAGCTGAGCTTCGCTTAAGACCTAGGCAAGCGAAAGCCAGCAAAATAATTTCCATCAAACCTAAGGCCCAGCGAAGGGTAGCGGTTGAAAAGAAGCCCACCGCGAAGGCCAGCGAAGGACCAACTGCTGAGCCTGGACCGGTGGCAATCATTACCGCTGGTCCTGGGTCTACTGATGAAGATGCTCCTGCTGAGCTAACAGCGGAGAAAAAATATATGCTAGATATATGGAACAAGCCTGTGAAGGAGGACGAGTAAGTAGAATTACCCTGAATACTTAACTTTATTATTATATATTTATCGTGAAGATTAGTTAAGTTGGTCATTTTTTATGCAGAGAATATGTTGCTTATGTGCAGTAAGTACAAGTGGTGGTGCAATCCTTCAGATGTCTGGCGGAAACCCAGTTCCTGGATAACTTTGTAAGTATATATTTTAATATACTGTAGGCAAAATCGGTATCGATGGCTTATGTAATCATTATCGATGGCTTATGGAATCGGTATCAATGGCTTGTAGAGTCGCTAGCGATGGCTTATATAATCGCTAGGGACTCTGAACATCATCGATATGAATTCATTAGAAAAGTCGACAACTATTTCGACTTAAATAATCGTTACCGACTCTAAAGGAATCGATATCGATGATGTGCAAGTCGCTAACGATTATGTATTAAACTCTAACGCATATTTTAATCTAAGCGCATTGGTTTTTAGGTTATGAGATACATGAGACATTTGGAAGTTATTGATGATAAAATTCATCCTGAGAAAAATGTCAAAAACTTCCTAATGGACCCTGCGACACTGACGTACATGGGCTATGAACTGAGAGATTTCAACAAGTTTTTGCTTGCTGAAAAATTGTACGACCAGTCGATCGAGGTTCAAGTTCACAGGTGGGCTGCCTATAAACAAAGAGAGACCGGGGGGAAGAGGCTGATGGAAACTTTCTTCTACAATGAGCTTCGGGACCTGTGGGCTCACGAATGCAACATAGTATGCTTTTATCCTCTTTATAATTATTCTTTTTAATTTTTTCTATCCTACCCTTTGAGATTATATTACTTTTTTGTAGATATTTATGCCAATACATTCTGAACAACCACTACACTGGGCGCTTGCGATCGTAAAGGTAGTCGAACGATCGATAATGATCGTCGACCCTATATTTAATAGGCCCTCTAAGGAAAGATATGTGGCCCAATTGCAGGCGCTGGTAAGATATTTTGCTTAGCATATCTTTTATCATTGTTAGCTTAACATATCTGACACTCCTCTCTATTATTTCGAAACAGACACAATACCTTCCCGTGATCTTATATTTGTACGGTGACTCCTCTGCGCTAATAAAGAAGAACTATCCTTGGCCATCTCCATCGGATCAAAGCCGTCCCAAGCACCAACTCCTGTGATTGCGGAGTGTTTGTTGTGAAGTATGTCGAATACTTTATGATGGGGAAGAAATTTGACTTCGCGCAATCAGATATAGAGAGGATCAGGGCAGAAATTGGCCATACACTGGCTACATACACAGGCGATGGCGGAGTACTGGCGAAGGAAGACAAAAACGAGGGGGAGCAGTAGTAGTGTGGTTGTATTTGAATATTTTTGTAATAGTGTGGTTGCATTCGAATATTTTTGTAATTGAAAATTGAATTATTTTGAATATAATGGCACTATTTTTATGTACTTGTAGTTAAAAAGTAGAATAGCATCCATTAGCGACTACATATATAGTCGTCATCGACTATATAAATAATCGGTGGCGACTCTGTATGTAATCGCTTAGGACTCTGTATGTAAGCGACGTCGATTGTATAAATAATCGATATCGACTATATATGTCGTCGTCATTGACGATATTCATAATCGATGCCGATTCTTAAATGAATCGATATCGACGTTATACATAGTCGATGGCGACTCTATATAGAATCGATATCGATTAGTTATACAATCGATGACGACTCTATGATACATCAGTAAAGACTATAATAGAGTGTAAAAAAATATGGATTCTGAATTTCTCATTTACATTCAATCTATCATTATTAAAAATATACACTGTTAGCCCATCGGTCCCACTGCCTTGCAGCTCCTGCGGTTGTGACCATATTCGTTGCACCTGCTACACTGTAGTGCCCTAACCTCGCCCTTAGACCTTGTCCTTCTCTTCCTCGGACGGCCTGCTTGCTTTCGGCAATAATAGGGTGGTCTCACTTTCATATTTTCAGGGAGTTGCTCTGCTTGGAACTCCCATTGACTTTTATCGAGGGTGGGAACCCATTGCTCGTCATATGTTTGTCTAAAGCAAGCGGTGAAAAACCAGTTCTCACAAAATTTATGGTAGTCGTAACTTCTTCGATTGATGGCCGCCACGGCATGGGAGCAAGGCAAGCCATGAATGTGCCAACGGCAACTCGTCTTCTGTTCCAAGTCGACGTGATGAATGTAATTTTCGAAATTGACTTGGAATTGATCGCGCCCGTATGGTTGAGCTCTCTTTCTATCGGCCCATTGCAACACCTTCTTCATGTGAGCATCTGCTTTCGGGCAGAGAAGGGTGGTCCATTTATCAGATATCTCTCTGCGTTTTTGAAAATGATCGGCGACTTTCTCTCTAGTAGTTCTGATTAAGTCAATAATTGGTCTCTCTCGAGCTATCTTTAGCACGCTGTTTAAACTTTCGGCAATATTCGTAGTCAGGGACTCGTACTGCCTTCCTTCCATATGTGCGTGTGCCCAATGCTTTGGATCTATTTTCAAAATATATTCTACGACCTGAGAATCAGCAGGATTTTTCTTCATTTCGTTGATAAAATAATCAAATTTCTCTTTCGAATATACACGCGCGGCGCACCACCATAGACCCTTCACATTGTTCCTGGGATACTTGTGCTGCAAATTTTGTGTCATATGCCGCATGCAGTAGTTGTGATATGCGTTAGGGAAGATACGTTTCACCACATTTATTAAACCCTTCGACCTGTCCGTGATAATTACGAGATCCTCGTTAAACCCACCGATCACGAACGCACCTACCCGTTCAAGAAACCACATCCACGTATCCTCTTCTTCTAACTCGACCACGGCAAATGCTAACGGTAATATATGACCATTACCGTCTTGCGCAGAGGCGATAAGGAGGATCCCTTCGAAACGTCCTCGTAGGTGTGTGCCGTCTACAAGCAATATGCGACGAAGTGTATTGCGGTAGCTTCCAATGCATGGGCCAAAACTCTAAAAAAATCTTTGAAACTTACCGTCAAGAGTAAGTTGAAAGGATGTTTGTACATTAGGATCTACCCTCTTCATCTCCTTCACGTAGGCCGGTAGATCAACAAATTGTCCTTCCCAACTTCCTCTAATATCATTAAGGGCAAGCTCTTTTCCCCTCCAAGCTTTTGCATATGAGATTTGCACATTATAAGCTTTTGCAATATCAAACATTATCGACGCCGGTGTGTACTCGAATCCTTCCATAAGTTTATCCCGTACATAATTCGCTACGAAGGAGATTGTTGCATTACGGTGACCGTGCGGTCCGATCTTAGCGGCTCCGCATGTGTGAGTACTATTGAATGTCTTGATTTGGAAAGAATCGAGCCCAGTCAATTTAGAAGCATGTATTCGCCACGAACAATCGGGTTCGTAGCATCCGGCTGTCACTCGATAACTAGCGGTCCTCAAAGGCCGAATTTGAAAGTTTTTCTCAACCGCGTGTTCTTTCAATGCTCTTTGAAATGTTTGTTTGTCTCGGAAGATCTCTCCAATTTTAAACGTCCAATTCCGATATTCAGTTTCCACCTCTTCATCGGAGGAATCGCCCGATGTCTCTGACATTTCGTAATCTCCGTCTACTAGGGGATTGCCAATATCTCTCACAAAATTTTGGTCCTCTTTGATAAACTCATCTGGTTCGCCTTCATATTCTTCTTCTAAGGTATCTTCATTCATGGCGGTGTTCTCGGGTGGTTGACTAGATCCTTCACCGAAGGGGTTCTGATGTGATTGACCGGATCCTTCACAGAATGGATAATGGCGTGGTTGGCTAGGCCCTTCACCGAAGGGGTGCTCATATGTATGGACATGGGGTTGAGTTACTCCGGTAATTTCCATCGATGGCATGGTAGAACATAAGTTTTGAGTAAACCAAGTTGTCCATCCCGGGAAGATATGGAAATCGTTGGTATCCACCACCCTCTCAAGTATAGTCTAACCATTGACTACATTGTTGTGACCCATGCATGTATTTTCTTTGGGTCATCATACGATTCAATCGAACATCGTTTAAATCAAATGTTGCTTTCCCTCGCCATCGTTATACAATATAACCGTCATATCGCCTAACGGACGGTATCGTATCTAATTTCATCCTCAAACTTACATGGTGAAATGAATGAGACACAAAATCGGTCCCGCGAGATTTACTTGTTCACTTCAATCGAAGGATGACGGTTCCTTAATGATGAATACTTTTATAACGTCCACTCGGATTTATAAAAACTAAATAATGTAGCCAAATCATCGAGTCCAAAATGTCGGCAACCTGAGCGTATTCACTATCTTCATATGAAACTTTGTTGAAACTGTTTCATCCGCTTACATAAAATGAACATTCGCCTTATGAATTGTTCATAAGAAATTTCAATTGAAATGTTAATAAGCCTCGCCCACCTTCATACAAGCCATCATCGTTTACAAGAAGGCCATCATAGTGACAAAGAAGAGGAATCCTCACGTCGTCATCAAATGCATTTAAGAATGAGAAGGAAGGGTCATAAGGCGATGAAATAAAAGAGAAAAGACGACTATAACTCTTAGTCGATTGCAAATACAATCGATATCGACTCTATTTGAAATCGATATCGATTGTCTATACAATCGATATCGATTGTATATACAATCGGCGTCGACTCTATTTGAAATCGATATCGATTGTATAAACAATCGATATCGACTCTATATACAATCGTCATCGATTGTATATATAATCGATATCGATTTCAAATAGAGTCGTAATCGACTCTATACACAATCGATATCGATTGTATGTGATATCGATATCGGATGTATATGGAGCCGATGACGAAATGCAGGGCCTTCTTCTTCTAAGAGATACTGCATCACTACATAACACTAATAAACTGAAAATGGGGTTAAGTAGGATACCTCTAGTCGCAAGGACAAAGTTCAGGGCCTTCTTCTTCCAAGCCTCTGTTTTCTTCTTCGAAATAGCAGATCGGAGCAGATCGGAGCAGATCGGAGCAGATCAGACTAAGTAAGGACACTCCGTCTAGGGTTTTACACCTCTAACTTTTTTGCAGGTTAAAATGAGGAAGAAGATGATGCTTTGTTTGTTAAAGAAGGTCTTAGAAGGGGGTAATTTGGACCTTTTACTCTCCTTAGGGTCGGCTAGGCTTGGAGCTGGTTTGTCTGGGTAAAAGTGAAACTATAGGGCTTCTGACGTAAAAGGCATATCTGACAGGGCCGGTCAGGTAAATTTCCCTTTCCTTTATCTTACACACTCCTTCATTCGTGGAGCCAATTGCACTATCCCTTAATAACTTCTTGTCAGAGTTTGTTTGCAAAGTCAAAGTCAAAGTCAATGGCTTTCCCCTTCACTTCATATATTGTTTTAAAATCAAAGGGAAGTCAGAAGAAGAATTTGGAGCCACAATGGGGCTTACATTCAACTTCTGTAACTGGCCCATTTCAACTCTCAACAGCTTCACCATTTCTCTTGTGTTCTTAATTTTTTTCTCCAATTTCTTTACTTCAGGTTAGTAACTAAGGTTTCTAGTTTGTCCCTTCTTTTCTTTTCTTTTCTTTTTTTCCAACTTTTGGATTTTATGGCTTGTTTTCTTGTTTAATGGTAGCTATCTTTCATAAATATTTGCATTTTGTGGGATTTTCAGATTGAGAAAAGAATATTTTATGCACTCGGCTCTTAAGTAGTAGAAATTAGATAAGGATAAGTGTAGCATGATCCTTGGAGCCCATCAGTATGATGATCCAGGCCATCCGTTTGCCCTCAACTTAATGGATAAGAAAAATGATCATTACCATCCATCAATGAAAGCTATGGTTCAAGAATTTCTATTAGTCTTAAAAGAAAAAAAATGGTACATGATTTGACTAGTTGGAAATGGTTTCTTTTAGAAATTTAGTAATCTGATTCCATATCTGTAGTGGGCATCAGAAATGGATAATGCAGTGATGAATGGGGAGGAATAAATATTGGTGTTATAAATCTATTACTTGTTTTGTAGTAAATCTAGAAAGGAGTTCTCTTACTTGTAGAGAAATTGCAAGTGTTTGAGGACAGAGAGAGAAAATTGGGGATTTAATAAAATTTTAAGAAGAATATTTTTTATATATTTTTTGAGTTTTAACTGGAAATCACAGCTACTTGATAGGCTTATTTTTGCAAAAAAATACACACTGGAAAGCAGAGGATTGTTCGCCTAATATCATGGATTTCTATAATATCTTTTTAGGGGTAATTGACCAAATTTATGTTATTAAGGTAGAGTTTTCATGGGTTTTCTAATGAATAAGAAAGTGGTATAACAAATTTCTTTATGATTTGAATTAGGCAATGATATGATATGGTGATCTATTTATGTGGAAACAATTGGAGTTTTCAATCAAATTTAACAGTGATAAAATATTCTAGAATTGATTGAAATCAGATAAATTTGAATTTTCTCGACCATTTCTAAGTTGGGGGAAGTATTTATTTTTATTTTTTTTTCAGATTTATGATATCAAGGTTTTCAACAACTCAAATTTGAATTTGATATGTTTTCTCTTCCGCTGCTACCGCAGAAGCTTATGATCCACTTGATCCAAATGGAAATATCACGATCAAATGGGATGCTATGTTTTGGACTCCGGATGGTTATGTGGTAAGCATCTTGGCTTTTTTTATGAGATTGGAAGATATCCAAAATGATCAAATAAATTCTGGGCTTCTTGATATATTTGTAGTAAACCTGATCCTCCATCTCTCTTTTACTACTTCCATCTATTCTCAATTTTTTGTTTGGATTCAGGCATCATCAAACACCATTTGTAGAATAATTCACTGTAATAAATTGTAACAACATATAAAAAAACTTGCAAATCAGAAGGTTGATATCGCGTAAGGCCCTTATCTTACGCGTTTAGAGGCCTTCCCAGGTACCATTGACCTTCAATGTATGTTTGATGGTGTTTTAAAGAATCCCGTTTTATGAGCCCATGACCTCGTATGCCCTCGTAGCAACGTGTAAGACCAGCTACACTGATAACACATTCTGGGTCTTAAACCGCGTTGCTGCATTACCAACATTCAAACTTGCCCTAAAGGTTTGACCAAGGTATCAAACTCAGTATCGGTATCTGGTATCTGTCTATCTTGGACTGATACGGTATCGCCAATACCGTATTGGTGCCAATATATTTAATATTTCTGAAAAAAAAAAAAAAAAAAAAATTTAAAAGAAAGAATAATTGTATCGGTTAGATACCGATACCTGTGTCAGGGTGGTATTGGTATCTGTTATAGGCGAAACCGATACAAATCGCTGAGATGTATTGGTATCGGCCGAGTTTTGATACCATGGGTTTGACCATTACAGTGTTAAGAAATTGACCGGTTCATACATGGTTGTTTACTAGTTACATTATGATTGCTAGCTAAATTCAGATTGAAATGTGCAACCTGATAGGCGGTGGTTACGATCTCCAATTACCAGATGTACCGTCACATTCAAGAACCTGGATGGATGCTCGGGTGGACATGGTCAGGCAGGGAGGTTATCTGGAGTATGATGGGAGCTCAAACTACGTGGCAGGGTGATTGCTCGAGATTCAAAGGAAGCATCCCACATTGCTGTAAAAAGGATCCAACGGTTGTGGATTTACTGCCGGGAACTCCTTATAACCAGCAGATTGCAAATTGTTGTAGAGGAGGGGTGGTTAGTACCTTGCTTCAGGGACCGGCCAATGCAGCAAGTTCATTTCAGATCGTGGTGGGTGCTGCTGGGAACTCCAACAAAACTGTTAGAGTGCCAAAGAACTTTACACTTAGAGCGCCGGGGCCTGGGTATACCTGCGGGCCTGCGAAAATTGTAAAACCGACTCGGTTTCTTACACCAGATGGAAGAAGAGTGACTCAAGCTTTGAGTAAGTTCAATGTTAAAAGGATGCTTTTGGATCAAAAAAAAATTTGAAAATATTTGTTTTAGTGCTTTCGAAGGAAGTTTTCCACTTTAGCACATAAGAGAGGATTCCATTATGGAACTGCTTTGTTGGTGGTGTCTGGGTTCCACTCCACATTGGTTGCAAAAATGGTCCTGAACCTGGGCTATAAGTGTGGGAGAACCGGAGTAGAGGCTCCGGAGAGGGGTAGAGGCCCTAGGGTTGTAACCTTGTTCCCGCTTATGGGATGCTCTATTTCAGGTTATGGGATGCTTTAGGCTGCGTATGGGATAGCTCTTTGGTAGCCCCTGCCACAACAGAGTTTACCTGCTTTAGTTGATTCCCATTCTCTTTTCTAACTCCCTGCAAAAGAGGATTTACCTACTCTAGTAGCAACCTCCCTGCTCTCTACTAGCTCCCTACCATAGCAAATAAAATCTGCTCCAACAAGGAGTGAGTAGAGAGGAGGGTAGAACTATTGAACAGGTAAATCTTGCATAAAATCTTGCTATGCAAGGGGTTATCAAGGAGAAGGGGTACCTGCTAAAGCAGGTAACAGGATGTTAGCAAAGAGGATGGGAACCTGCTAAAGCAGGTGAACTCTGCAATGGCAGGGGCTAGCAGAGAGCTATGCCATACGCAGCCTTAGTCCCACATTGGTTGCAAAATCGTCCTGAACCTGGGCTAGAGTGAGTCCTTCCCCATTCTATATGATGCGTTTTAAAACTGGGGAGCCTAATGTGGCAAAATTGGATAATATCATAATGGGTCGGGTCTGGGTCATTACGAGACCTATGACAACTTGGAGAGAAGTAAAGGATCGGCTTGATAGACTGGAGTAAATGAGTCCTGAATAGAATTGTGTGGAGGAATAAGACTCGAAGAGCCTGACCCCAAATGGATTTGACCTCCTCAAGACAAAAGGGTAGTCATACCCATGGTTTAAAATTTCAGTTCACCGATATGTATCGTCCCCTATCAATACCGAGACGATACGTATTGGGCATCGCTAAAACATTCAATGTATCGGCGATACAATGGAAATATCGGTATCTAGTGAGCATCGAAGATACATACCTGAGGTATCATGTATACCGATACATATCAGTTTATACATATTAGTATCGTTCGATATTTTCGATTTTTTGGATTTTTGAAAATTTCTTATGGTGATTTTATTTATAGCCTATTGATGAATATATCGATCTGCTCAATAATTTTTGAAATTTGTTAACCAAAACTAGTAAGAAAATGCTAATCTCCATTATCTTTCTGTAGTGACGTGGAATGTAATCTGTACATATTCTCAGTTTCTAGCTCGTAAGACCCCTGCATGCTGCGTTTCGGTTTCGTCATTCTATAACAAAACCAGTGTTCCGTGCCCTACATGCTCCTGTGGTTGTCGAAACAATACATCCGAATCCGGAACTTGTGTAAAGTACTAACAATTTTATACCTATTGCTCTTGATTGATTCTTTTTTCTCTTTTTCTATAGCACCTTAGATTGGGCTTCTTGGTTTGGTTTTTCAGGGGAGATTTAGCTTCGAAGATTGCCATTCGAGGGGAAAAAACCAACACGTCTCTGGTCGAATGTGGTACCCATATGTGCCCGATTCGGGTCCATTGGCATCTTAAGCTCAATTACAACAAATTTTGGCAGGCGACGGTAACCGTAATGAATTTGAATTACGGGATGAATTATACGCAATGGAATATAGTCATCCAACACCCGAATTTCAACAATCTCACACAATTCTTCGGGAATAATTTTACCCCATTGACTCCTTATGCAACCATAAGTAAGTTTTCTAAGTCATATCCGAAGTCTTTGAACAAACATGAAATTTCAGGTTTTTGGTCAGAAACAAACATGAAATTTAGTACTAACAACTATATTTCTCTTTTTGGAATTTGGATTTGCAGATGATGCAGCTATGATGTGGGGGATTGAAGACTTCAATGATGTGTTGAAGGAAATGGGTCCTCTTAGAAATATAGAGGCAGAGCTTCTGTTCCGAAAGGACCCCGCCAGAACTGCCGGTTTTCGGAAAGGATGGGCTTTCCCGAGACGGGTTTATTTTAACGGTGATAGTTGCATCTTGCCGCCTCCGCAACTCATGGCTGGTTTAGTTCCATAAAAGCCAAGAATTTTATCTAAATCCAATTCTTCATCATCGTTAAGGGTGGAGGTGACATCTTGTTGATCCACCAAATTATGTTTCAAATTTTGCCTGTTGAGGTGATATTTGGTTTGGATAGAGGAGACCCATTTGAATTTTATTATGTGTTGAACATTTCAATAACCATTTGACTTCATTTCAAACATTTCATTATGTGTTTGAACATTTCAAGTAACCAGTGGATTTTATTTCAAACAAGTAAACATTTCAAGTAATCTATGGTGTTGAAGATTGCAATGAAAAAGCTTATCATGTGATTCAATGCAGTCAAACTCTCCAAGATCCATTAATCGCATACAGAGAATCATCTCACCTTAATCTGAAGGTGCACCTTGACCTGCCGTGACTAGAAAATATCGGGTCAATCTAACCCAACTTGACCTGAAGATCAGGTCGGATGCTTCATGCCCGACCCAACATGACCAAATGTGTCACTCGAAGAAAAAAGTGGGTCGGGCAGGTCGGGTGACAGGTTGACCTGACACCTATTCATTGACAACCTACTACTTAGTGGTAGGCCTAACCCTTTTGTTATTTGGGCTTCGAGTTGCATTCATGGTATGAACCACTAATAATCTATGCTGGCTAATGCTAGAGGTCATGTAATGTGCTATTGCAATTTAAATAATTGATAGATGAATCTAAATTTAAGATCTCTTAACTCGTTCGAGGGTCCAGAAACACTCTGAATCTGAGTTGTTGACTCACAAAGTAGTGTTTTTTGACTTTTTCTGATATTTTCCTTCGTTTGCGAGTTCTTTTCGGAATTCATGTTTTCTTAGCATTTCCTAATGAAAACGACATATTCATTTCCTAGCAAAAGACTCGGGAATACTTAGAATCTGATCTCAGAATTCTGAAGACAAAATACTCTCTTAAACTAGGAATTTGAGAACTCAAGAACACAGAAATTTGAGTTTTTTGAGAAAAACTCATAAAACCCAAGAGTTTGACCAAACTCAAGAACAATACTCAGAAAAGCTAAGAATCGCAGTGCACTCAGATTCTACAAGATTCATGGCTAATGAAATTCCAAGCCTTCTAGGAAAAGCTCAGAATCAGCCGAACGAGCCCTTAAATAGAAGAGAAACTTCAAATATTAAATGGAATTACTTTGTATGAAAATGAAATTTTTGTTGCTTAAATTATTGTTGGAGAGATGATTTCTATTGAAAATTGATTTCTCCTGTTTAATTAGTCTATGTGGAAAACGTTAATCCCTACTGTTTCAGAAAAAGGTTTTCTCTTTCTTAATATATCAAAATAATGCTGAAATGACAAAAAATCTGATTATATTGGTGAAAATTTTAATTTGAGTTATTTGAATTGTTGAATTGATTTCCTCCTCAAGTAGTTTTGTGCATGGAAAGTGAGTTTTTGCCCAACTTACTTTCTTTTCATTCGTAATGCTATTAAACATAAATATAAGAAAATTAACTTCCTTTTCCACCAATATTTGATATTTTCAAGTTATTCGAACCCTAACTCATGATCTGAGCCCGAGTCAACAAAATCACGTGATATTTGCAACCGCCCATTGACGAAACATAGAAATTGATCAAAAAGTCAACTTAGCCGATTAGTAAGGCTTCTTTTATCAAAATCGTGTTGAAATCATAGTGACAAATTTAGTCGAAATTTGCCGAACAGGCGGTCAAACGAAAATTTTGGTATTTTTTTATATTTTTTGCTGAAATTTTGGTAAATTTTTTTTATTTTTTTATTTTTAATAAATGTTGATAATTTAGTATATATTGTAGTAATTTTTTTTAAAAAAATTAAATATATTTTTATATATTTTTAATCCCCGAAATTTTTTCAAAATGTATAGAAATTAATCCGAAATGTACTGAAAGGACCTCCACCGAAAAAATTATCGAAAACGAAATTTGTCACTATGGTTGAAATGATATTAAAAAAACAAAGCCTATAAATTTTATAAAAATTCAAAATTAGTCACATCCAAATTCACCCTTTATTGTGTCGGTGAGAAACCTGATTTCAAATACCTAAAGGGTTGAATTGATTTCTGCCTAAACTGACTTGCTGTATGGAAACTGAGTTTATGTGTTGACCCACTTACTTATGCTCTATCTGACCCGACCCAACCTGGTAAAACCTCTTATTTTTCGAGATTGTAAACAAAAATTATCGGGCCGACCCAAATCAACCCAATTTTTGCTCAATAGACCTCTTAGTCGACCCTACCCAACCTGACCTGCAAGTCAGGTCAGATGTCCCATGCCTAACCTGACCTAACAACTGGCTCAAGTCCATGTGCCCTGACCCGATAAACAGTCCGGGTCAGGCAGGTTGGATATTGGGCCAGCCCTGATCCATTAACAGCCCTAATTCGAACATTTTTATATTTTCCACCAATATTTGGCATCTCCAAGTAATCAAACAAGCCCTTAGATCTTATACCATGAAACCTAACCCATCATCTAGGCGGTCAAAACCAAGGTTTTAAAATCGGTATCAGTCTCAGGTATCGCTTTGTCCGAGGCCATTACCGATATGTATCAGCCTTTTTTTTTTAAGTAAAAATTTTGGTCGAAATCGAGACGTATCGACCAATACGGGCCTGTATCGGCCGATGCCGATATAGGATACCGATAGGTATTGGTTTGGCTGAAAACCGATACGTATTAGTAGCCAAACCGATACCGATGATTTTTTATACCTTCGTGTAAACCGCGTGACTTAGCCAACTGTCGATTGACAAAAAAAAATAATCTTATGTACAACACAGACAACAAAGAAAAGTGTACAAATATGAGCTGGCTCAGTACTGGCACCCAGAAATTGGTCAAAAAGTCAAACATTAGGTGGGTTTTCAATAACATAAAATCATATTTAATAAAAAATATATATGGCGTATTATATATAGTTTACAAACACTTTAAAAGACTTAGACAGCCATACGATAAATCTCAGTATTTTAATTGGCTAGTATTACTACCTAGTACCCACCCCTAAACAAGGAAAATATAGTTGACTATTTTAAATCAGATGATGGAGATCGTTTTTATCTCAATCTTCCACATAACATATCTTGAGATCATGAGGATACTATCAGACGATCAGATGTTGATTTCATTTGTCACACATCTCAAAAAGTGAACATAATCATAATATACCATTAAACACTGTTAACGTTCACTTTCTAAGATTCTAAGATGTGTGCCACGCATGTTGAATTAACATCTGATCATCTGATAATAGAGCTATTATCTCAGATCTGTTGTGTGGAAAATTATGCCAAAAAATTATTTCTAACGTCTGATTTAAAGCAGTCAAAGTTTCTTTGATTTTTTTTTTAAGAGGTGATGTCGTGGTAACTCTAGCCTTTTAATTTCTTATGTTGTAAACTTAGATCCCTTACAACTCGCACACACAATAACACAAATGTACCAAAATCCACTACTACGAATTATAAGTACGACCAAGGTATCAAAAATCGGCCGATACCGATAAGTATCGGTTTTTGGCCAAACCCATATGTATCGAGTTTCGATTGATATGTTTTGGTTTCAATCGAGATTTTAGTTTTTTTTTTTAATTAGCCGATATGGACCGGTATTAGCTTTAGGAAAACTGATAATCAAGATCGATACCGATTTTGATACCTCAATACCGACCACACATGTCAGTGGATTAGGCCTCGTTCGATAAAATAGGATCAAATATCAGGTCATATCTGTGGACATATTAAATATGAAACAGACCTAATACCAAAAATGTTCTTTGGAAATTATTATTATTATTTAAACTTATTTATAAATATTTTAATATTATAAAATAAAAAAATATTTTAATATTGGCAGTTTGGCCGTATTCGACTGGCGATACCTATTGACTTGGGACCCGACTGATATCTGATATGTATCTGTTTTCAAATCGCTATTTTAGATGGTTAGAACTTTTCGATCGGTTGTGTGAATGGTGTGTCGAATGGATGGTTCCGATCAATGTAAGCGTGTTTTCGATGTGTGGCGTGAGATATGGGTATGGATATAATTTAAGTGAGTGTATAAGGAAAACAAGGAATCCAAACTCGTAAATGTTGAGAATTTGATCCACCGACACATGAGTGGGCCCCCCCGAGAGTGAGCCAATACTGTCGGCATGAGAAAAGTCTTTCAATTATTTTACTGGGATTACGGTAAGAAGTTTCATTATTGTTAGGATTTTTAACTAATGTCCTTGTTCTTTTAGTAAATTACCGTTATACCATTACACCTTGAAAATTGGTTTCCGAAGTCTTTGACACAGAAACGGTCAACCAAGTGGGAATTCAGGGAAAATTAGGCAAAAACATAAAAAACAATGGAAATTTTCTGGAAAAAAAAACCGGATGCATTTGAGAAAAAGTATCTGAAATATTTAGAAATATTATAAAAAAAATATTTTTCGACAAAAATGAGAAAATTTTGTAAAAAACATAAAAATCAAAGCAGTTTTTAAAAATACATGTATTTTTTAATAGAATGAATTTTAAAAGCATTTTTTATTATAAAAAAAGGGAGATTTTGGTAACTATGCACCAAAGAGTGCAAGATGTGCACCCAAGGTATTAAAATCAGTATCGGTTTGCCCGAGGCCGATACGTATCGGTTAATAAAAAAAAAAAAAAAAATTAAGATCTTAGTTGAAACCGAGACGTATCGGCCGATACATATCGGTATCGGATGATTTTTGATATCTGGTGTCAAACCTACTAGTTGCTCTTAAGTACTTGCACAGTGAAGCTGAAGTTAGGCTTTTGCATTCATAGAGTGACCAAAATTTTTGAATTAGTCGTGTATAATTTACAAAAAATTTTTAAATGAATAAATTTACCGAGTCAAAATCTCGACAAGGCAAAAAAATAAAAAACATAGGGAGATTTTTTTTTTTAAATCTGGATGCTTTGAGAAAAAGTAACTGAAATATATATATATATATATATATATATATATATATATATATATATATATATATATATATATATATATATGTAGACAAAAAATGAGAAATTTTTTTGTAAAAATCATTATTTTTATTTTTAAATATACATGTATTTTGGCACGTTTAATGAAACTAGTAAAATGGCACATGCAAATGCACGTGGACATTAGGACCTTAAATAATTGAACTTGATTTTTAGACATCTATTTATCGGGTGATTTGAACATAAAAAAAATATAGTATTTCAAGTGTTCTTTATTATGTTCTACGATTTATTAAAGACAAAAAAAAAATCACTTATTATCATGTTTCTATTTTTTGAAGGGAAACTTATTACCATGTTTTATATGTCTTCATTATGTATAATTTAAAATTATATAAAAAAATTAATAAAAAATAGAAAAAGGGAGTCATTACTTGCACACGCTCTTTAAGTGATTGCACCGAGGTTAAAGGACTTTGTATTTTAGGAACACGTGACATGTGAAAACGCAATCTATGCTGTCTAATTTAAAGTTCATGATCTATAGATCCTTAGTGGATAAGATTGGAGCAAAACACGATATTTATCATATGATCTATTGTTGTCAACCATTGAATCAAATAATATCCTTTGACTATATTTAATCACATGATTAAGATTATATTTCAATCAATCTTATCCACTAATGATCTATAGATCATGAACTTTAAATCAGACGACCCAAATTGCATTTTTACATTTACTATCCCTCAAATACAAAGTCTTTTTTAAACTTTGGTGCAATCACTTAAATAACAAATGCAAGTAATGGCTCTTATAAAAAAAATATAACTTATATTGTCAACTATAGAACATGAAGAAAAAAAATAAAAACTAACAGACAAGTATAATCTAGAAAATTCAATTAAATCAAAAATGGATATTTATTCCTTCTCGACTTTAACTTTTTTGAGAATTTTATTGTCTTCATCATCTGTAGCCTCTTATTTAATGCTTTAACATATGTACGACCTTGTAAAACGATTTTAGTAAATTGTATCTTGCACTTTGACTTGAAATAAATACTCATTTTTGAAATATTTATTCATGTGAATTTGAAATTGTTTATCTCCATCTTGCATATAATAAAATATAATTAGTTATAATTTTTTTTATGAAAAAATATAATAAAATAAAAAATATTACCTTCAAATTTAAAAGCATAAGATCTTTGCTTCATTTTGAAATAATGTGAGTCATATTTCTCCACTCTCATCACTAATTTGTACGCAAAGTACATAGCTACAATGTATATATATTGATAATTAGTTCTGGACTTAAATTTCAAACTCAAATATTAATTAATAAGTCTATTTATATTAAAGTTATTACCGTAATTTGTATTTTACATTTTGATTTTTGTACTTTTTGCATTCAGTTTATTTTTCTTTTAAAATAACTCTTGTTTTGCATGTATTGCATGCGGATACCAAGGATCCTTATCTTAATGCATGCTTCTAATTGAAGCTTTGCAATAGTAATATAAAATCTAAGTATATAAAAATAACATAACAAATAAAATAATCATTCTAAAGAAAATATTTATAACTCCTAATTAAAATTAAGACCTCAGATGGTGAAGAGAGTTTGCAAACGAGATTTTTAACTTGAAAGGTAAATTCGCCTCAATAAATATGCATCTTAAGCATTTGATCACGGAGGATTTTAGGTATATTCCAAAATTACAAAAGAGACTTAAGACTTTTAAGACTACTATCATACCAGTAGTCGTTGCAAGTACACAATCCCTTCTTGAAATGGTGGAAGTGCTTTTGATCTCGATAATCTTGCATTATATCATGCACTCTTTTAGCACAAGCCTAATCTAAGTACAAGTCATATATTCTTTTAACACAAGCCTTATCTAATTAGAAGTAGTTCGAAGAACTATAGTGGGATAATGCAGAGAGACTTATTCTCTTAATTAACTGGAACAATCCTAGTTTAATTAAAAGTGTAGTTATAGAAAATTAGAAAATATAGGGATACATAAGAAAGAACATAAGGGTATGCAGAGTAGCTTAGGGGCATTTTAAGGAAGAACATGAGGGTAAATAGAGTATGGGTATTTTCTTCCTAAAATATGAAAACACTAAAATTGACTGAAATGATGATATCATTCGTGCTTTTATATGTAAGGATAAAATGACTTTTAAATGACTTTTTTAATGAAAAAATAAATTAAGAATTACCAAAGAGTGTCAAATGTGCACCGCTACACCTGGCTGGTCTTAATCACTTGTACTAGCACACACGAAAGTTGAAGTTAGGCTTTTGAAAACACGGTGATCAAAATTTACGATTTTTTGAAAAAGTTGTGAATGATTTGCGATTTTTTGAAAAAAATAATATTATAATTATTTATGGCTTTTTAGAAAAAGTACAAAGTTCAACAATTATTCTTCGAATTTAAAGATTTATTTGCAAATTTATGAAAATTTTCTAATTTTTATTTTCTAAGTTTTACAGTTTATAATATATATATTTCAAATTTTGATATTTCTCTTGAATTATTAGATGAATTTTACCATTTTTTTTTTTAATTTGTCTAAACCAATCTATTCTCAAACCCCGATTTGGTCACTATAGGTATAAAAAGGAAAAAATGGAAAGTACGGAAAGAAAAAAGGGGAAAAAGAACAAGAAGAATACATCATGGGAAAAACAGTAAAAAATCAAATATATGGGAAAAATCTAAAAGATATAAAAAAATATATATTAAAATTTTAAAATATATACATAAATGTATTAATTAAACTTTTTCCCGAATGAAACACGTTTGAAAAAGTTAATAAAATACTTTTCAAACATAAAAATATATTTTATACATTTTTCTGTATAAAATGGCTTTGTATACTTTTCTTGAAAAAACATGTTTTAAATGCATTTTTTTCCAAAACAATGTCATTCTTTGTGACTATGTTCGCGGCTACAAGATTATTGAAGGTCTCGATGTCTATCATGTTAATTAGCTTCACTTGATACGATATATACTCTTTTTGATAGGTAAGTTGGGCTCAAACTCGAGACCTTAGGGTTGCAATATTGTCACCCTTCCATTGTGGTAGAAGCCCAAACCCTCCTTTCGGTGCGATACCTTGGATTTGATATATGGTTAACTATAGTATTAGAATAGTCAAATATCAAATCATATTCATAGTAACAAATTTCGTTTTCAATAATTTTTTGGTGGGGGTCGTTTTCAATATATTTACGATTAATTTTGATAGCTTTTCAAAAAAACTTGGAAAAATTACGGGGATTAAAAATATATACTAAATTACTAACATATTTAAAATGAAAAAATTAAAATTGTAAATATACTAAAAATGTCCTTCTTTGTGACTATGTTCGTGGCTACAGGATTATTTAAGGCCTAGATGTCTATCAAGCTAGCTTCACTTGATACAATAAATACTCTTTTTGATAGGTAAGTTGGGCTCGAACTTGAGACCTTAGCGTTGTAATATTGTCACCCATGCATTGTGTTACAAGCCCAAACCTTCCCTTCGGTGCGATACCCCGGATTTGATATATGGTTAACTATAGTATCAGAATAGTCAAATATCAAGTCATATTCATAGTGACAAATTTCGTTTGCGATAATTATTTGGTGGGAGTCATTTCAGTACATTTAAGATTAATTCCGATAGCTTTCGGAAAAAATTCGGAAAAATTTTGGGGATTAAAGATATATTTAATATTTAAAAAAAAAATTACTAAAATATATACTAAATTACTAACATATTTAAAATATAAAAAAATTAAAATTGTAAATATAAAAAAAAAACCAAAAATTACCAAAATTTTCGAAACTTCATCGAAAATTACTGAAATTATCAAAATTTATCAAATATTTTTGTTAGACCCCCTTTTCAGCGAATTTTGAGAAATTTGTTCGATTTTCGGATAAATTTGTCACTATGGTCATATTCGGCTTATATGCATTCAATATGAAGAGGATATGGTACCAAAAATATTTGTTGGGTTAATTTTTCTGTTATTTTTAAAAAATATAATTATTTTAATATTTTTAAACAAAAAGGGTACTTAATATTGGCCAATATTGCCAATACATAGCCGACATTCAGTACGTATTTCTGATATTTTTTAACTTTAGAAGCCTTAAGTAGCATGTAGTAGATAGCAAAAGTTTGTGTGCAACTAGAACAAATTTATATTCAAGAAAAATAGCTATAATATTAGGAAATGTTGATGTAGGATAAAGGTTTCTATCAAAATAATTATTTTCCAACTAATAATTTATATATATATTGGATAAATTGAATTTTATTTTTCACTAAGTGGTGTGCTGATAACGAAGTTGGTGTGTATCTAGTAATTTCAATTATTATTGGTGCGTGTAAAGAAAAAAAGTGGTATGATATAGCATCCCTTTCATCGGTTAAAAAATTAGAAAATAGATACCAATTGTCTAACTCCAAAATTGATATGTATCGATTCCGGATGATATATTGGTATGTATCGTCTATTATATTGACATTTTATATGGGATGCATCGATAAGGTGCCTTTAATATAGGATGCACCGATACGTATCGGACGAGACTTGTCGGTATCGTCCGAGATTTTGATCCTTGAATTCCCTTTAATTACGTAAGGTTAAAATTGTCAGTATAACTACAGTGGCATTCTTGTAATTATATTTGACTACATGGTTAAACTCTTATCAAAAACTCTTATGAAGACTTACAAGTTGAGTTTAAGTGAGAGAATCTATAATTATATTTGATCAACTTAGATCTTATGTTCTCTCTCTACATGTGCCATGTGAAGTGAAAAAAAAAAAAAGACGACCTTCCACTTTCTCTCTCCTCTGGTTTTCATCTTTGAGCCTTACAGAAGTAGAATCACAACCCTGCAACAACAAAAAATGGGTTTTGATTTCTTCTGCTTTAATAGATCCATTTCAGAGCTCATCAAATTCCCCATTTTGCTTGTGTTTCTACTCTTTTGCACCAGTTTTTTAACTTCAACAGGTTAGTGATCAAGATCTTAGTATTCAGATTTTTTTTTTTGGTTGAAAGTTTTGATTTTTATGGTTTTTAAGTTAATGGGTTTTGGTTGGAGCTTAGAGATTTAGCTCTTTCTTCATGGAATTTTTAGATGGTGAAAAGGAAAGAGTAATGTTATCTTCTAAAGGAATTATTTTTTTATTTGATTTAATTGGTTCTTTTTAATGTTTATTTTGTGGTTCTTGCTTGAAAACTATAGATTTGGCTCTTTTTAATGTATTCAGACTTTTTTTTGTGGGTTTAAAGTTTTGATTTTTATGGTTTGTTTTCTTCTTTTTTGTGTGTTTATTTTGTGGGTTTTGCTTTATAACTACAGATTTTGCTCTTTTTAATGGATTTAGAAGTTAATTTTTTGTGGGTTGTTCTTTTCCATTTCCATATAAGAGTTGGGTTTCTAATTTGTAATGGATTTCAGAATGGGCAATGCAGATATGAATATAGAAGAAATCCCAGTGCTTTACCCTGTTTTAGGAAAAAAAGAGAATTATTTTTATTAGAAAATTTAGCAAGTGGTTTTTTGTTTCCATGAAGATAAAGGAGCGATTTTGGATATTATTTCTGGTCTTCAATAAAATTTTAGAATGAAAAAGGAAGAGATTTCTAAAAATTGCCGAATCTCATGAATTTAGATATAAGGGGAAAATAGATGTAATTTCGGTTTGGGTAATTTAGGAAATTTATGCAGGTTGCTTTCATGGACATTGAGAACTTGAATCATATCTTCCTCAATGAAAAATTATAATATTGGAAAATAATATATGGGTTCAAGCTCCAACATGAAAGTAATATCAAACAAGATTCAATTTGGTAACAGAAATAACGCTTTGATGAAATTCTAGGAATTATGGAATTTGAATACGAAAAATCCTTTTTTTTCTTGGACATGGCTATGATCTGTTAATGTGATATCTCTTGTGGAGAGATTTGGGTTTCTATAATTATATCGAATGAACTAAAGTTATGTTTACGCCTTGGATCGTTGAATTTGGAGATATCTGGTTGATCGCTTAGAAATGAGAAGCTAGATGATCTAGCTGTTCCGTATTTGGAATTCTGATTTTGATTATTCATTTAAGTTTCTAGTGTTGAAACAAATATGGTGATTTGTCCCAGCTATTTAGAACTTGGGTTTCCGAAAATTAACCAATTACTATTCTGTTTTTTCAGATTTTTTATTGTGATATTTTCAGCAGATCAAAATTTGAGCTTAATATGCATTTTTTTTTCATTTGTTCTTGCAGAAGCTTATGATCCGGTTGATCCGACTGGAAATATTACAATCAAATGGGATGTTATGAGTTGGACTCCGGACGGCTATGTTGTGAGTATCTGGACACCAGGAAATATTACTAAATTTGTATTGGCTATTTCTTTCGTGTAAATGAAAGACATATGGTCAATTCTCCGTACTTGATTTCGCAATTTTTATACAGTGACCCAATCCTCCATCTCTAATTTGCAATTTGTAAGAAGTAGAAAATTGCATTTTTGAAAAATTTTGTAGTCAAACACGAGTTTAACTGCATCAAACAAAAGTTAACATTATGTTGTAGGAAGGATAAATGGGAACAACACCTTCCCCAACCAATGAGGCTGGGATGGGTATCCATTTGGGTGCCACGTGGCATCTTACTCCCCACGTGGCACCTGTTCCCCTAAGGGTTCGCTCATCCCTTAGGGATATTAAGAAAAAACAAAAAAGAAAATTTATGTCACCACGATCAATGGTGGTGAAAATGAATGGTGAACCGATATTTGGTTGCACCGTTCATTTTTAAAATCCTTGACCACCTCTGATCACATGGTGGCCATTTTTTCAGAAAAAATCTATTTATAATTTTATATATTTAGATTGATCCTCCCTATGTCCATGTGGCTTCCAGACACATGTTTGAAATGCCAACAATCTTTGTGTCAGTTTTTTTTTTTTTGATTTCTTCCTCGTTTTTTTAAAATTGCTCACTAAATTCAGATTAATTTGTGAAACCCGACAGGCCGTGGTTACAATTTACAACTTCCAGCAGTACCGTCATATTCAAGCACCGGGATGGACACTTGGATGGACGTGGGCAAAGAAGGAGGTTATCTGGAGTATGATGGGGGCTCAAACTACGGAGCAGGGTGATTGTTCGAGATTCAAAGGAAACATCCCACATTGCTGTAAAAAGGATCCAACGGTTGTGGATTTACTGCCGGGAACTCCTTATAACCAGCAGATCGCAAACTGCTGTAAAGGAGGTGTAATTAATTCGTGGGTTCAGGATCCGGCCAATGCAGCGAGTTCATTCCAGATCAGCGTGGGTGCCGCAGGGACCACCAACAAGACTGTTAGAGTGCCAAAGAACATCACACTCAAAGCGCCGGGGCCCGGATACACATGTGGGCCTGCGAAGATTGTAAAATCGAGTCGATTCTCGCTAGATGGAAGAAGAACGACTCAAGCCATGAGTAAGTTTTCTTGTTTACGATTGTAATATGGGTACCTTTGTTCGCGTCTACAGGTTTATTAAAAGCTCCTAGGTCTGAAACCCGTTGACTTCTTAAACTCAGACGATTGAGATCGTTTTTCACCCTAATCTTCAACACAATGGATCTTGAGACCATGATCTTACCATCATACATTCAGTTTTTTATTCCACGTGCAACAAACCCCAAACATATGGCCCTAAACTCATTTTTGAGCATGATGTGTGCCATGTGAAGTTAGGGCCTCTTTTGGGGGATATGTGCCATGTGAAATCGAAAAATGACCGTTTGATGGTACGTTCATGATCTCAAGATCCTGTGTGTGGAATATTGGGGTGAAAAATGATCTCAATCGTCCGATCACACACAGTCAACAAGTTTAAGTGGGTTTCGAAGGTAGGCGCTTTCAATAATGCTCTAGGTGCGAACAGAGGTACCCTTATAATTTTCATGAGATTTTTTCATGAAGAAATCTGAACTAAATGTGTTACGACCACAAATCAATAAGGGCTTAACTTTCCATTCCATTAATGCCTAGGTCTTTGGTGTATTTGTTAGGTCCTTAACAAATGGTATCAAAGTCAACACGTCTCGGGTTTAAGTCCCGGAAGGCACGACCTGGGGAAAGGCCTACCTTGGGGCCCACAAAAGGTTACCATAGTATAAGCAGCCGTAGAGTGGCCTACCATGGATTTTCGAGATTTGATACTGTTCAAATCTTTATGCTGTACATTTTTAGGGATAAAAGGGTTCTTTAAGTTTCTATGATTTTTTAATATACAAACATAGAGAAATAGTCAGACTTATTTTTAAATTTCAAAATATTGACGTCTTAGTAATTTAGTGAGTCGTTAGTTCTGATAATTGGATTCTTGGAATTAGTAAATTTGATAATCTGCTGGTGAGAATTCTGAATTGAGCTGGTATAGGTACCCAACCCGAGTGCTGGCAATCGGGTCAATCTCTTTTTATCCAAATGGCCAAGCCTTGGGAGAAGGACTGCTATTTACGAGCACTTAAATTAGTGAAAGTTTACTTTTGACCTTTCACTGATTTGGTGCTAAAAAAAATCAGCGCAATAACCAAGGTTGTCTTGGGTACCTAATACCTTATGCTAAGTCTTCTGAATATTTCTTTGGTAACCAATGCGGATATGGTAATTCCGTTACTGGGCTTTAACCTTACATATATCTTATTAATTTTTTATTTTATTTTATTGCAGTGACGTGGAACATTACGTGCACATATTCTCAGTTCCTGTCTCAGAAGACCCCCACCTGCTGTGTTTCACTTTCGTCGTTCTATAACAAGACAATTGTTCCGTGCCCAACATGCACCTGCGGCTGCCAAAATAATATAACCCAACCGGGAAGCTGCGTAGAGTAAGTTCTAATCACATCCATCTTTATCCTATTCTCCTTACCGAGGTTTAAAAACTCGGTATCAGAGGTCGCATTGACCAACCTCCAAGCTGATACGACTCGACCTATACAGACTCCCTTCGCTACATGACATTAAATCGCACTATTGGCCAATACCAGCGATATGGATATGTATTGGCCGATGCTGAATCTCGTATCACTGATACTGACCAATACCGACCAATACTGATACCATTTTAGGTTTTGGTATTGGATCGGAGCGAAACTGATATGTCTTGGTATGTATTACCGATATGTATCGGTATCAGCCAAGTTTTGAAACCATGCTTCTGATTGTCTTTTTTCTCTTTTCACACTAACCTCTTGTAGGGAGCATGGTATCAAAACTCGGCCGATACTGATAGCCGATACGGGCCCGTATCGGTCATATCGGTATCGGTGTATCGGTTGATACGGATCTGGTTTTGGCCGATACCCCTTGATTTGAATTTTATTTTAGTTTCACCTTTTTTAAGCAAAAAAAATTTCCATATTGGTCCTCCATGGATTGATACACTCGATAATGATCCCGATTTAGATGCCTTGGTTTGGAGATGATCGGGTGCATTCCTTGGTGTGTTTTACAGGGGAGATTCGCCATATTTAGCTTCTGCTATCTCTGCCGGTGCGGGAAAAAATGCCTACACACCTTTGGTCCAGTGTACTAGCCATATGTGTCCAATTCGGGTCCATTGGCATGTAAAGCTCAATTACAAGGAATACTGGCGTGTCAAAGTTACAATAACAAATTTCAACTATCGGATGAATTATACGCAGTGGAATCTAGTTGCCCAGCACCCGAATTTTGATAATCTTACGCAGATCTTCAGCTTTAATTATAAGTCATTGACTCCTTATACGGCAATAAGTAAGTAATCTCAAGTCCTCAATTCTTTTATCATTGTTTCTCTTTATAGTTCTCGTGTTCTTTTTACTGTATTTTATGGGACTCCGAGATTAGGAAACCCCGAGCACATTTGGCAGTAATCAGGTCAATCTCCTTCCATCTAAATAGAGCCTTGGGAGGTGCACAGCTATTTATGAGCATGCAAATAAGTGAAAGTACACGTTCAACCTTTTGACTCATTTGGTGCTAACAAATATCTGTCCATTTCCCGAGGTTGGTGCACGGAGGTTAAGTGAGCACCAGTGGCAGTACTCAGGTCAGGTACCGAATACAATCTTATTGCCGAATAATGATTGGATCTTTGAGTGACCTTTCTTAACATTTTTAAGAAGTGCTCCTTTTTGGGGTGAGTTGGATTTTTTATGTTTCAAACAAGTCTTTGTTGAAAGTTTGAATCTAAATGTCTGTGTTGTTGCCTGTGACCCAACACGGATTTCAGTGGCAAGCGAAGTAGGGGAAAATTTGAGATTGCAAAAACCTTCTGAGATGTGCGAAGAATGATGAAATATCCTTAACACTGATTTATGGTGTTATCGATTCTGTGTCCCTTTTGTATTTTTCTACACGAGCGCATTGCTTAATATCCTCCCCGAGACAGACATAGCGTCTTGAGCATAGTCACAAAAGCCTCCGACTTTTTCAAAAAATCTGAAAAAGTCGGCAACTTGCAGTTATCCCAACTGAATCGCCGATTAATCGACTGAGTCTGTGACTCATTCGATTAATCGGTAATATTTGTGATGTTGTTCGATTTGTTTTCTTTCTCTTATCACTTATACTTAAAAGGGAAAAAAAATACGTTCAGGTTTTGTACTATTTTGTTCAAACAAGACTAATGTTTTCCCTGTTTTGTACTATTTTGTTCATATAAAACCATTTTTTTAACTTGGACTATATTTTAGTAAAATTTGTATTTATTATTATTATTGTTTTATTTCCCTGATTTTTTCTGACTATGATCAATTTTTACCGACTTAGACCCTTACCGATTTATTGCTGACTCCTGTCTTTGTGACTATGGTTTTGAGCGTCGCCCTATGTATATACTTCATAGTATAGTATCTCGGATATAAACTTTTATCGATGATACCCCAGCCGATATGCTCGGTGTCGCCACAGACCGATACGGAGGTTTTAATCTTTGCTTGTCATGCCACACTTCAAAAAAAAAAAAAAACCTGCATAATTAAAACTTCATTTCTTTTCCAATTTGCAGATGATACCGCCATGATGTGGGGGGTCAAATTCTACAACGATTTGCTCACGCAAGCAGGTCCTCTCGGAAACGTTCAGTCGGAGCTTCTCTTCCAGAAGGACCTGAGTACCTTCACTTTCGAGAAAGGATGGGCTTTCCCGCGACGGATTTATTTTAATGGCGATAACTGTGTCATGCCGCCTCCGGAATCATATCCGTGGTTGCCAAATGCCGGTCCTCAACTCATAACCTCCATACTTCTTCCGATCGCTTTCTTCTTTTTATCATCTGCATTCTTGTTGGCATATGTCTAGTAAAACATATTGGCACTATCAGGAATTCTTGGGTATTCCCCGGAATGTCCACCCTGATCACTGAAAGCTTCTCGCAGTGGATTTTGGTCTCTGATGAGTTTGACATTTTCTGGCTACCGAAGCAGGTTCAGGTGCGCTGTATACCCATCAAAGTTTCAGTTGTGTTATGGATTGGTGGGTTGAAGTCACTGCCATTTTAGCGACTTCGATAGCGATTACCAGTTTGTTATAGCTGTTGTATAATGTATTTTTATTTATGTAATCATTTTCGTCGTAAAAGACCCACATGTTATATGCTGGTGTTTCAAATGTAATAAGAATTATTTACACAGAAATTGGATGTTGCATTTTCTTGCATTTGTTTCAGATCTCATCATCATCGCTTTGTCTCATGTACTTGGGTCAGGGTTTTGAGCCCTATATCTCCATCATAATATGACTCGCCATGGGGATTTGACAGGATTTCTACAGCGGGCTATGAACCTAAACTAAATCCTCCTTAGTTTTTTTTTCTAATTGATGAGAAGTGTAGGATCTTATACCCCAATTGAGCTACCATTTCGACCAAAATCAATTGATGACGGAAGAGACACAACTCAAATGTTTTAAAGTGTTGGAAGAGAGTTTCGAGTGTGGCCCACAAGGGTTGTACAAAGACCCAACAATCCCCCCTCACTAATACTACCCGAGCATGACTCAAACCCCTGACCACTTGTAGGATGTTATACTCCATTGGTGATGGAAGAGGCATAATTCAATGTTTTAAGGTGTTGGGAGAGCGTTTAGGGTGTGGCCCTCCCACGGGCCCACAAGGGTTGTAGAGGGACCCACCAAGAAGAAATTTATTCTCTACCCAAGGTACTATTTTTCCAAAGCCAATGTCTAGGACTCTAGATTAGTTTAAGTCTGAAAGTTATATAATGAGTAGGAGCTTACAAGCTAAAATAAATCCTGTGTCTAGTCCACAAACATGGAATGGATTATGGGTTTCTGTTCTCTTCGAGTTTGGTACATCTCCAAATTCCAGATTTATTACTTCAGTTCATATGATCATATATCTTATATAAAGCACTTATAATATAGAAATACACAAACAAACTGCATTTCTTTTTTCGAAAAAAATTTAAGGTTCAATGCACGTAAACGAAGTTATCTACATGGAAAATGCCACTGGATTCCGAAAAACTGATTTACTTTCCCGCCTATAAAACTATGAAAGCTCAGATTTTTCATCATTTTAATCTCTCTTAATGAAAAAGGTTACTGAAAGATCATCACCAGGAAAAGAATTGAAGCAGCTAATATCGAAAAGGCGGGTGACTTAGCATGGGCAGAATTCGGCAGAAATGGGTATGTATCAGGTGGCGGTAGCATGCACTCGTCACCGTTGAAGTAAACTTTCCGAGGAAACGCCCATCCTTGTTTGAAGGTGAATGTGTCTTGGTCCTTCTGGAGAAGAACCTCTGATTGTACATTCCCGAATGGCCCCGCCTCCATTATTAAATCGTTGTAGAATTTCATGCCGTAAAACATTCCGGTGTCGTCTGCATATACAATTCCGAAAAGGAATTAATTGGTGCCCACATAGAACTAATTGATGTGTAATTAGTAGTTTCCTTGATTGGTCTGTGAGAAAGCAGCTCTCTTTATGAACATATATGCTTGAAAAGGTTTCCTACAGAATGTTTGAGCCCTCTATATATTATTTGTGATCAAGTAGCAACTTTAGATGGTGAAAAACTGGAAGTAACATTCCAAAAAAAAAAAAAAACAGAGATGGAGCATGAATACTCTAGTATTTTCTTTAAGGTTTTTTTTTTGCAAATAACCCGTCCAAAGTTTTATATTTATAAAATACCTCCCAACTTCATGTATTGATAAAAAAATCCCGGATTATAGAGTTTTCTGTTTAAAAAACCGTGTTACTTGAACGCATGGTTAATGTTAACTTCGTTGGTTAACGTTGTAAAACGACTAAATTACCCTCCTTAACATTTAAAATTATACCTCAATCCTTTATTCCTTCAACTATTAAGCATTTACCAGTTTATAATAAGAGCAGAATTCTCTTAGAATAATGCAAGGTATGCTTACCTATAAAACTAATAATAATAATAATAATAATAATAATAATAATAATAATAATATATGCTTGAGAAGACCATTTTTTTATGAGGGTAAAATTGTTCTTAAGATTATATAAAGTAAGCTTCAGAAAGTTCCTTCACAGTAAGGTAAAATCGTCCTAAAATGATGACAATAAGTTTAAAATAACTCATTTGCAATAAAGGTGAAATATTATTGATAGAGGGTTGAGAAAAGCTAATTGTAATAAGGGTAAAGCGGTCGTAAATAGTTTATGAAAAACTACACTCAACTCCAAGATGATTTTTGGATACAAAACAACTAACTATGGAGTTTTAATATATAAAAAAAAAATCTCTTTTTCTTAATGCATCTTGATTAATGAGGGCAGTTTAGTAATTTGAAAATATTAATGCGTTGGCGGTGCACTGACTTATAGACTGGTAGGGGACGAGGGGCTTGTAGTCGAAGCTGAAGACTTGGGTGACATTGTTGAGGTTGGGATGCTGAGCGACGAGCGTCCACTGGGTATAGTTGAGGCGATAGTTGAAGTTGGTGATGGCGATCTTTACGCGCCAGTACTCCTTGTAGTTGAGTTTCACATGCCAATGCACTCTAACGGGGCACATGTGGTGCGTGCACTGCAGCAGCGGCGCGTTGTCCTTCCGAGGAGTGTTCACTCCGACCACGCTTAGTAATTTCGAGTCACTCCTGTAATATCCTTTATCGTTATAGAAATCGAGTATATATACATATATATATATTATGCCCCATGACTATATATACATGTATGTATGTATGCATGTTGGTATGCATATGTGATTGAGTGGGAAGCTTACTGTATACAGGTTTTTTTGGCCTGGCAGCCACAAGCACAAGTGGGGCAAGGAGTGATGGTGCTGTTGTAGAAGGAAGAGAAGGAGACACAACAGCTGGGGTTCTTCCTGGCTAAGAACTGTGAATATGTACAAGTTACATTCCATGTCACTGTAGACCAAAAAAAATATAATTAAATCAGTTTCCATATTAAAACCAGGAGTTAATAATCTGTAGTTCATCAATCAAATTCAAGATCATCAAAGAAGATTTTAGTTAGCTAGTCACAGTCCAACTTATTCAATCTCACCTAACTTCAATCATATTTAAGCTGAATTTAGAGGAACTATTGGGTGGGTGTTTGGTGCCACCAAAGTTGGTTAACGGGCTCATCGATAGGGACTGTCCGATATATGGGCTGCTCTTTGATGGGTCACTGGCTGGAAAATCGCATGGATCTGATTGTCCTGTGATCCGATCAATCACCTACTTTGAAACAGTTAATAAAGTACTTGACAACTTTCTACAAAATAGTATTGAGTAGATGGTTTAAGATCATCTAATTGATGCCATATTTGGGCCTTGACCCATAGATTGGATGGTCATGATGCATGAGCATGTGAAGTGGTTCATGTTAATTATTGATAATGCCAACTGAAAAAAAAAAATCGTCCTTAACTGACTTCAAGCTAAGAAATCTCAACATATAATATATAATTCTATTATTAAATTAAAAATTAATGCAAGAGCATGAATAGATAAAAAGAAGCATCAAATCCATGACTACCAATTTCAATTTAAAGAGGAAACTTTCTCAATCAACAATTTAAGCTAATCAATTTCCTACACAAATTTAATGGCTATCCAATGCTTCACAATGGTATTAATATTTAATAATAAATAGTTTAAACTGATTAAGAGGACACTTACTAAGTGCTTGAGTTTTCCGGCGACGATCCGCTGTGAGAAAAGTGGTTGATGGTACGATCTTTGCCGGGCCACACGTGTATCCAGGACCTGGACCGAGCAATGTGAAATTCTTGGGCAATTTCACTGTCTTGTTTGAAGTGCCCGCGAGACCAACACTAACTTGAAAAGATGATACCGCACTCGAAGGATCCTGACCGTACGAACCAACCACGCCACCCTTACAACAATTGGCGATCTGCTGGTTATAGGGTACCCCTGGGAGCAAATCGACGATGATCGGAGTTTTTTTGCAACAATGTGGGATGTTACCTTTAAACTTCGAACAGTCCCCTTGTTCAGTTGATTGGGCTCCAACAATAGACCATATCACTTCTTTCTTAGGCCATGTCCATCCTAAGGTCCAACCCGGGGCCATGATGTGCCGATACATTTGGAAGTTATTCATCGTTACCACGGCCTGCAAACAATCAGATCAAATCGTTAATTTTTACGTAACTTTGATATCCGATATGTGTAATTTAATGCGGGTTTTTTTTTTTTTTACCCAATTGGACTCTATTATAGATCCTGTTTCATTCTAATGGTTTGCAAGGTAGTTTTTCTTCTCTCTATTTTTTTCCCAATTGGACTCTATTGCAGATCCTGTTTCATTCTAATGGTTTGCAAGGTAGTTTTTCTTCTCTCTATTTTTTTTCCCATGCTAATAATACAAGTTTTAAGATTGATGATTCTGAATATTATATGGTTTTGCATTGAGCTTTAGACAGAATTCATTGGAAATAATCAATGCTAATTTTGTTGTAATATTGTCTAGAAATGAAAGAAAATTTTGAATGAGCTACATGAGGCTGAATTACTATCTTGGTCGATTTTTTATTATTTGATTATTGGTTTATTTAGACACTGATGATTTTTATGTTGAATGCTTCCTGTTTTTTTTATGTCAAAAGCAGATTTTTGATGCTACATTGTGTAATTTTAATATAAAAAACAACATATATATTGTATGTAATTGGATTGTTCCAAAATTAATATAAGAACACTTAACAACAAATGGAAAGATTTTATGAAGCTGAGATGATGATACCCACCACATAACCATCTGGGGTCCAAGACACGACATCCCATTTAATCGTAATGTTGCCGTTCGGATCCAACGGATCGTAAGCAGCTAATCACAAAAGAAAAACAAGAACACTAAATACATTAATGGAAAAAATTAAATCATGAATTTTTAAGAGAGAGAATAGATAATGCAGGGGGGGTAATTTTAAATTTTAAGAACCAGAATTTTACCTGCATGAGAAAAGATCATGAAGAAGACAAAAGAATAGATGGAAAATTTAAGTCCATTTTTGTGATTCATGGTGTTGAATCTGTCTAGCTCCATGCCCAAAATTTGCTGATACGGAATTTTCTTCGGCGATCCAAGCATTCAAGTGATCAAGAGAGAGATCAATGGTTATAAGAAACTTCAAAAAAAAGAGAGAATGAGATCAAGAGAGATGGTTTGGTGATGGGTTCACCAACAGGTTGTTGGGGTATTCTGAATTTATATATTCATCATTCTCTCTCTGTTTTTAGCCTTTTTTAATTTGCTATATTTGATTCCCATGCTTTGAAGCAAAGCGTTTGGTAAAGGAACACGCGGGAAATATTGCAGGTTTTCGAATGCTACTGGCCAACGGTCATTTGGTTTTACTGAAGACTAATGCTTAAACAACCAACGGTTAGTTAAAGAAGATGACTAAAATAGCCCTCTGATTTTTGTCTCTATTTTTAATAGGTTTTTTTACCTGAGTGGGTCCCTCACTTTCATATTATTACCTGATAAGGTCCGAACTTTTTCTTATTGCCTAGTAGGGTCCGAGACCCTCTACTTTTTCAAAAAAGAAATGCCTTTCGTTCAATTTTAATAAGCAAAATATCCTTTAACTAAAAGCAAGCACGCATTTGGTTTTCAAGTGAGACCGGTCGAGTCTCGTATGAGATTGCTATTGATCAATTTTACATGAGACCGCGTCCGGCTAATCAGGCCTTATAGGAGAGTGATTGTTGGCGGTCTTATACGAGACTGTGCGGTCTTAAATGATTCCTCGGAGGTTTTATATGAGACTTCGTGGTCTCGTATAAGACTCGCGTACTTGTACGAGATTGACCCGTTGCGGTATCATATGAGACTGATTGGTCACGATTTCATGTAGGACTGATTGAAGTGACTTAAAAAAAGTGTATATGTTTTTAATTAAAGAGTATTTTCATCCGTTAAAAGTAATAAAAATACACATTTTCTTAGAAAAAGGTCTCAGACACTACCAGGTAATAAGATATGGATTGAACCCTGTCAAGTACAAAGTAAAAGTTCTGAACTTTGATGGATAATTTGCCCTATTTATATCATTTTAGCCCGTATATTATTACAAAGGGTACCTCTATTTGCACCTATCGAATCTGTAAGGGCAACGAAGCTGAAAACTCTTTGATTGCTTTGAATCAAACAATGGTGATCAGTTTTCGTCCCAATCTTCCATGTAATGGATCTTGAGACCATGAGCATTACATCAAATGGTCAGATTATGACTCCATTTGGTACGCATCCCAAAACTTGATCTGAGAATGACCGTATAATCAAATGTGGGTTTTGGATCAATCTTTGACGGTAGGTCCATGATTCTCACATTTTGATTCCATGTGGTACATATCCCCAAAATTGATCATGATCATACCATGAGAAGAGTTCTCGGATTACTTTTGGGCCAGTCCAGGCAATGTTTATATCCGACCGAGTCCAAAAATCAGGTCTAGTGGGTCCCATAACGGGCCGGCCCAACCCGACACTTTGGCAGCCTTGACACTACAGTTATCTAATAATTCAATTACTAGAGTTTTAGTCTAAATCTCATTAAATGGGGTACCCCATATATATATATATATATATATATATATATATATATATATATATATATATATATATATATATATATATATGGGAGCCGGTTAGGTCCTCTAAGATCCATGTGGAGCTTCACGTGGCACCCAAAACACTTTTTTGGTGTCACGTGGAGCACAGGTGGACAGTTTAGATCAATATTAAAAAAAAAAATCGAAAAAAAAAATTTTAACTCACAAGTCAAAGTTTGACGATTTTCATTGGTCCACATTTCACGATTCAAAATATACACGGTGGAGATGAGTTTTTAATTATTTTTTTTTCAAAAATGATCTAAGCAATGCACCCAAGGTCCACGTGGCACCCAAAAAGTGTTTTATATATATAAGAAAAGGCCTCCGTCCTCCATGGGAGGACGGTCACCGTCCTCCAAGCTTCCACATGGAGCTCCACGTGACAGCCAACATATTGTTTCGATGCCACGTGGAGCTCGGGTGCATTGCTTAGATCATCTTTGTAAAAAAAAAATTGAAAACCCATCTCTACCGTGTCTTTTTTGAACCGTGAAATGTGAATCAGTAAAACCTGTCAAACTTTGACTTGTGGGTTTAAAAAGTTTTTTTCAATTTTTTATTTTTTTAATATTGATCTATACCGTCCACTTGTGCTCCACGTGGCACCCAAACAATATTTTAGATGCCACGTGGAGCTCTATGAGAATCATGGAGGACGGTGACTGTCCTCCATTGGAGGACCTAACCGGCTCCCTCTATATATATATATAAAAGGATGGCCGAATTTTTCAAGCATTAATTTTAACAACCTTTGATTATTGTTGTCAACTGTGATGGAATTTATTTTTATTTTTGTTATTATTTTTTTATCGATTGATTATGTGCACATCTATGTGGCGCCAGATCTTTGAGTTGGGTGCTACTTAGCGATAAAATAGTCTTGTCAACGAGTTCATATATTTATCGGTAGGTTGGGTGGCAAGTATCAAATATTGTTGGTAAATCAATCTCTCTCTCTTTCTCTCTCATATACCTAACACCACCTACTTGTTGAAACAGCTATGAAGACTCCCCAACAAAAATTGATGTTCAAACCTTTTGCATTTACATATCAATTATTTCCAAATTATTCTTATTTATTTAGATGCCAATAATTAACAGGAATTGGTATTAGGTGCCCAAACAGTGCACAAAGAGTGGCGTACAAGTTAAGTCGATTCTAAAACCACCCATTCTGAAAACCATTACCTACTTTGAATCAGACAATGAAAATCATTTTTCGCCCCAATCTCCAACACAATGGATGTTGAGATCATGGGCGTGACATTCAAATAGGATGGTCAGTTTCTTGTTGCTTGGCACACATCTCAAAAGGTGACCTGAGAATCAAGTTTCGACTGTAATGTGTGCCAGCAACCTTTTTGGGATGTGTGCCACATGCAATAAAAAACTGAGTCCGATGGTACACACATGATCTCAAGATCCATTTGGTGCAAGATTAGGGAACAAAACAATCTCCGGAGTCATCTGATTCAAAGTAGTCAATGGTTTTCGGTATGGGTGCACCAACCTTTTCAAGGGGTGCAAATTCTCGTACCCTGTAAATAAAGTCTCAAAATCACAGTTTGTGAATTCCAATTTAACATATTTTAAACAGAGTCAGCCACAGAGCCACTATACAATCTGCAAACCATCAAACTTTGGATTTGGATCAAAATCAACAAAAGGGTTCCACATTGTGATGCCAAAGAATCCCCATAAACCAATTCAGCGAGCATATGAAAATTCGTCTTCACTGGCCATCGAAACCGAGCCCAACAACCCGTTCGCAATTATTTTTTTCCCACAAAATGCGAACAAAAAATACAGATGGGAAGAAAAACCGGATTTCTCATAGAACATGGTAATTATCCTCGGTTCCAACTGTATGTTAGATCATAACCTTATTCGACGAAGGATCATGTCCTGTAACTGTCGAAAACTTCACTAATTTACAGCTCTATCAGTCTCTAAAACTAGTTACCCTGTTTTAGCACCTCTGCTTCAGCCATTGCCATGGGGTCTTGGATTGGTCCGGTTTCTTCGTCCTTTTCTCCATCTCGCTCCTGAGCCAATTTCTTTTTATGTAATTCCTCTGCGGCCTCCATAGAAGCACGATTTTCTGCCTGTAAATGCCACATTTCTTCTTCTCGTTGCTGCTGTTCGAACCATGTATCGGCATCTGCCCTAACTGTAGAAACAAACAAAATCAAGCAAATTTACCTCATTAGCTTGAAAACTCTGAATTCGTTCATTCTAGTGAAAGTAAACTAGTAAGAGGACTCCGAGGAAATACCAGAATATTAAATTAAAATAAATGAAAAAATAAAATCTCATCAACGTGCTAAAGATGCTTTGCTTCAAGGAAATTCGTGAAACCCAATTACAAAAGAGAACTTCAATTGCTATTCTGAAAAAGGAAAAAAAGATTTGTGTCGAGTAACCCTACGTTACTTTTACGCATAAAAAAAAAACCCTATGTTACTTAATTTGCTCTCATACCCCCTGAAATGGCTAACTCGTTCGGAGCAAACCAGTTCGAAATGTGATTCGGCCCGATTCAGTCTGATGGGCTAATTGAAATTAAGTACCAAAAACTCCTTGCATTACCAAGAAAGCTAGCAGCTGTGGCAGTGTAAGTGTACACTTTAATTATTATATTGTCACTTCTTCTTAGCTTCCCCCCCAACCATATATATATACTAACATTAAAAACTCATCCTACCCTAGCGAATCCGATTCACATGTAAATAGCGAACTGTGAATTATGTACTCAAATTCAAATTGAGCGAATTGCGAATTAACATAGTAAACCTCAAATCCATGAAGTAGAGCAAACCTCAAATCCATGACTGAGTTAACCTTCAATCCATGATGCTGACAACAACACCCACAAACCAAAAATCGAAATTGAATGCCATAACCATATGATTCTATTTCTTAACTTACGAGAGAATTGGAAAATTTTTGTTTCATGAAGAACCCTAAACCCCAATCTTTTGATATATGTGTGATTGTAGTTACCAAATTCCTTCTGAACCCCAACAAACAGCTAAGTTGATTTAGCAAACTAATTATCAACTTTTAGATGATAGATTTGGACATCCAACTCAAAACCAATTGGCTATGAGTGGAGAGGCCCAGGATCCTATAAGAGGAGAGACAAGGCTATTAATGCCCAATATGGACATCCAACATTAGATTGTTTCTCTTAATTCAGTAGGAATTTAGCGGAATTATAAACCATTTTGAGGAAATTGACCACAAATCAGGCAACTATAATATTAGCAAAACTGAAATTTAATCTCTCACCCAAACTGTTAGATTAGTAAATACTTGGTTTTTTTTATAGGTAAGCTGGGCTTGAACCTGCGACCTTGGGGTTTTTTATATTGTCAACCATAGTCAATGCAAGGAGTATGTATGCTTGAGAGATGAAAGGTCTGAGCTCTTCAATCAGTAAATGAGTATCGTGGCGAGATTAATAATGCATGAGAGATTTCTCCATGACCTTCAACGGCTTTGGTCAGGTTTTGATTTGATGTGCCACACATCCCGAAAAAGTGACCTTAACATCACATAGAACTCATCACACTCAAACTTGATTTTAAGGTCACTTTTTTGGAATGTGTGCCACGTGAAATAAAAAACTAACCGTCTGATAGTACGCCCATGATCTCAAGATCCATCATGTGAAAGATTGGGACAAACATTTTCAGCTTTGAGAGTAAAGTCTCCTTTCTAACGTGTACCCATCCATATTCATCCCTGTTCTAGATTTTAATTCTATCCTTTAACCGACGAAGTTTAGAGAGGAAACGGTAAGCAGCCGTCCCATTCGACACCGGTTCCGACCACCAACCCCAAACCTTCACCCGAAAAGCCTCATCCAATAGCCACATGTTTTCAAATCGAAAAGGAGAGGGCCCCTTTCCACGAGACTCGCACGTGAGAGCAAGAGGGCGATGATCAGAGATGGCACAGGCGAAAGCTTCCTATCGGGCCCCAGGAAAAATATCGAGCCAGTCGGTAGAACATAGGAATCTGTCCAGCTTGCTAAGAGAAGGCGTTCTGAAGACTAGACCACGTAAAACGAGCCCATATTAGTGGGACATCAAATAAACCCCAGTCCGAAATGAAAGAATTGAAATCCCACATGACCCCAAGATTAGGAGGGCCACCCCGCTTCTCGAAATCCCATCGGAAAACATTGAAATCTCCTCCCAGGCAGAGGGGGAAATCCTACCGAGCAGCAAGAGCGTTCAGCTCAAACCAAAAATCCCCCCTCCCGGTTAGACGTCGGGCCCTAGATGCTCGCAAAACTCCACTGCTTCCCCGACACTTCATCCCGAAGCACCACTGAGGCGGAAAAACACCCCAATTCCTCATCCACCTTATCGAAAAGAACCGACGACCAGGCCACCAGAATCCCTCCGGAGTCTCCGATGGAATCAATGCCGACCCAATCCCAGCTACCCCCCCAGGACCGAATCGACCTTCCTTCTATCACAACTTCCCCACTTTGTTTCTTGAAGGGTAACAATGACTGGTTTAAACACCGCAATCACCTGCTTAACCCCTGTCCGCTTCAGGCAATCACTGATACCTCTCACATTCCAAAATAGCATCTTCATAATCGAAACACTTCAAAAGCTCGACCAAACGGAGGAGACGGTTTTAAACCCACCACCCCTCTCCCATCCGACATACCCCATTGTAGTCGCGCAAGCTCCCACGACCCACCCCGCCGCTTTCTCTTGATATCCTAACGACATGTGAGAATGGACCTGAACACCTCCCGCAACTCAGTCTGGGGTCCTTTAAACGACATCCCAAGGTTTCGCCCCACTTCGATCAGCCGATCGATCTCCGCCACAATTTCAGCTTCCGGAGCAAGTCCAATCTCAGAGGCATCTTGACAAGCTTGTGACTGCAAATTCCCGACCGTCTGGCTTTCCTGCTCATCAGTTTCAGTGTTCGGCAAGCTCCCCATTTGAACTTCCATCTCTGGCACACCATTTCCCGAAGCCAAATCGGCACCAAGGCCTGAGCCGGCGTCCCGGGGATTGGCTCTGCACCACCGGAGGTCCTCCATCCCGTTGTCTCTGCCCTTCCCAAAATTTTCGACCTCCCCCTCTGAAATAGAAATACGGGTCTCCTCTCCCTCATAAATGGATAGGATTTGTGTCCCTAGGTCGGCCCACAATCGATTCGTTAAACCCAGCAAAACAGACTCGACGGAACTCTGGGTCTGCCCGCTCGAAATGACCGGGCACAGTTGTCGTTCAGGCCCAAACCAAAGCTCCCCCTCAGGGCCACCAAAACACTTCTTGATTCGACTCGCCTTGTTTCCTTGCTCCAACCACGTATCGCCCCGTTGAGACGTCGTAGGAGGACACGTCACCAAACCACGTGACCCCCCCTCCAGCGCGGGATATAAATCCCCCTTCTAATTGTCCCACAGTCAAAACCCTTCAGCCTCTCCGAAGACACTCTAGAGAGTTCCAGAGCCGGGCGACGTGGCAGCTCCAAAACCCTTCTCGCTCCCCGAGGCACCACCCTACATCTTCTCCGACGATAAACCCTAACGCCTTTTTTGAAGATAGAAGAGACATTCCTCAAAAGGTGACCGACCGCCTCGAGCTCCATCGGATCCCAGGTACAACATTCAACCTTGTCCGTCCTATCCGACAACACCCTCATCTCACCTACCCTCTGTATTTGTAGGTGTACGATTTCTGCCTCATCGTACGAGTTGATCTGGGCCGTAGAAACTCTCGGTGGCGCGAGATTCAACGCCGGCACACCCACCGTCGACACACCATCAACTCCAAACTCCAAAACTTCGGACGACAGAGAATGAGCAATCTGGAGCAACCGAGGGGTGACGCCGTCCCCCACCGGCGAGGTCGGAGAGACGAGTGGGCACAGGTTGGGCGCCGGGTTCGTGACCGAGCACCCCTCCGCGTCTCTCGCCTGTATCCGATCCGGCGAAGCCCTTCCATGTCCAACTGGATCTCGGAACGGCTGAACTATTACTACTGGAGGATCAGCGAGGTTGACGCCAGAGAGACCGGGCCCCGAAGCAACTTCGATCGGTTGATGCTTGATGACAGCTCGCTCCAGCCAAGCGATTTCTACAATGAGTTGACATCTTTGGCCGCCAATCAGCACTTCGATGGTACCGGGGATACCGTCCAGCGAGTCGACGAGGATGCGAGCATGATTCGTGTCCCAGAGATCCGCCGAACTGACGGGGACGCCGACATCGTAGACATCGGATATGGACCTTTTCGCGTGTACCGACGTCGGAAGAAGCAGAATGGAAATCAAAATAGGCGAAAATTGAAGTTCTGCAAATTGGAGGAGCACAGGAAAATCGATTGATCGAATTGAAATTTTGAAAAATCGATTAATGGAAATTTCAAGTCGATCAATCGATTTTCAAATCGATTAATCAAAATTTTAAGTCGATCAATCGATTTCTAAAATCGATTAATCGAATTCGCGCCGGGAATTTTGGTTTACTTTCAAACTTTTATTTCAAGGGTTTAATTGTCTTTTAATTAATATTCGTTTTAGGGTTTTCTTTTATTGTAAGACCTCCTATATAAGGTCCTTAAACAATGCAATTAGAATTGATTATTGATTATGAATGAAAAGAGCTTTTGCTTATGTGTGCTTGAGATGAGCCTCTACGAAGAGTGAATCTTCTTCCTGATAAGGGTTTGGTGCGAAGCCAAGGGTGTGAAGCCTACAATTCTATCTATCTATCTCCTTTATCTTTGATTGCGTGATTCTACAACCCTAAATCGACCATCTTCTTGTGAAATCCTAAACCCTAAATTTCTCTAAATCCTTGAATCGATCCGATTCAACAACCGTAGAGCCCAGCAGAGTTATTAAACCTTCCACACCTGATATTCAGAGAAAATCAATGATCCCATCATTGAATCATGAGCGCCCTAATCTGGAAAAATCTAGAGTTCTATCTCTAGGATCGATCTGCGCTGCAACCTAACGGATCTAGCGCTCGGACTGAACCCTGCCTGAAGCATACGTGAATCTCCCATGGAATACTAAGAAGACCGGAGGTATTCATTATATTTTGTGAATTTTATTGCTTAACTTAATTCCAATTTAATTTCGGCAAATCAATCATATCATTCACGTAGTTTAGGGTACCGTCCTGCGTCAGTTTTGGTATCAAAGCCCTAGGTTTCTAGGTTAGGGCATACTGTGTGACATTGGAATCATTGCATTTTAATTTTCATCACATATTATTTTTGTTTTGGCCAAAATATTCCTCTTGCATTCCATTCTAAAACCCGTCAGTAGTGACCCGTATCACCATGGACATGAGTGGGATTACCGAAGCTCTTAACAGCCTGAGGGCTGACCTAAAATCGATCAATGATCGAATGACTACCTTAGAAGCAGCCCAAAGGACTCTCGAAACATCCAATGAGAGGTTGTTAGATCGAGTCATTCGGTTAGACGAGGGTGATGAGTACTTTGAACCACACCGTTAGCGTAATGGTCCCCGATTTGAACGAAACGGCTATCAACATAATCGGAACCGGAACCATAGGTTAGATCATCATGGAGATGACTACGACCCGGAAGGGAGACTCCTCAAAAATGTCCGAGTTGAGTTCCTGACTTTCGATGGAAGACTAGACCCTCAGGTTTTCCTCGATTGGTTATCCGATATGGACCAGCACTTTGAGTGGTTTGGCATGAGCGATGAAAGATGTGTTAAACTTGCTAAGATGAAGCTCATAGGCCAAGCCCGACTCTTTTGGGTCAACGTTGAACGCATCAGAACGAATGCGGGTTGTACTCCCATTTACCCATTGGGAGGACATGAAAGAACGACTTACAGAGAAGTACGTCCCTTCTTCATACTACCACCCTCTCCTTGACCAATGGCAAAATTTGCGCCAAGGTAGTATGCCCGTATCGGATTACATTGGCAAATTTGAAGAGTTCATGATGAGAGTCAAGGTATCCGAAGACCCTCAAGTCACTCTATCCAGATTTCGTACCGGGTTGAGGTATGACTTGCAAAAAGAGTTAGTCTCCCACCCTGTTGAGACTCTCGCCGAGTGTTACACCGTCGTTCAAGACCTTGAACGATATTTGAAAATGGCGGTGACTAGGCGATCTGATTTTCACACCGGTCAATTCCGTATCGGCGAAGTGAAATGTAATGCTGGAAACCCGCGTGCCAAACCCACGCAACCCACATCTATCAATGTGAGGTTTGACAAAGGTATGGGTGTAGTTGGAGAATCCTCAAAGAGTAGATCTCATGTCAAATGCTATAAATGTCAAGGGTTGGGACACTTTGCCGCCCAATGCCCTACGAGAGACCTACAAAGGAATCTCTTTATTGACGGAGAAGAAGAAGAAAGTGAAGGAGTTTATGAGGAAAAGGTCTTTGAGCCGAATGCCACACCTAGTGACGAGGAAGGTGATAGCATGGGTCGCGCTCTAGTTGTGAGGTGTGCCTTTGCACAACCTCAACGGGATGAAAAGGAGGATTGGCGAAGGGAGAACATCTTCCACACCTTTGTCACATGTGGGACAAAGAGTTGTAGGGTAATCGTGGATAGCGGAAGCTGCACCAATGTGGTGTCAGAACATACCGTCACCCCCTTAGGGCTTACACCTGAAGCCCACCCGAAACCTTACAAAGTCGCATGGGTTGACTTCTCATCCATTCCCGTATCTCAAAGGTGTCGTGTACCCATACAGTTGGGTTCATACTCCGACACCTTATGGTGCGATGTGGTGCCGATGGATGTGGGCTACATTATCTTAGGGAGGCTATGGCTCTATGATTTGAACGTGACTATTTTTGGGCGATCTAACGTTTGTACGTTCAATTACAAGGGCAAGAAAATCACTCTTAACCCTTTGGCTCCCAAAGCACCATCAGTCAATAGAGTTGAGAAGAAGGGAGGTCAATCCAAGGCCATCAATATTGTGACCTCTTCAGAATTTGAGAGAGCATCGAAAGATGAGAGTGTTGTGTATGTCCCCCAAGGAGGTAGAGCCCATTCTAAATGAATTTGCGAATGTCTTCCCTGAGGACTTACCTAATGAGCTCCCTCCCATGCGTGACATTCACACGCAATTGACTTAGTTCCCGGATCGACATTACCGAACCTGCCCCACTACAGGTTGAATCCGGTTGAGCATGCCGAGTTGACCCGACAAGTCAGTGAGCTCCTACAAAAGGGGTTCATAAAAGAGAGTCTGAGCCCTGTGTCGTACCAGCTTTACTCACGCCTAAGAAAGATGGTACATGGCGCATGTGTGTGGATAGTCGTGCGATAATAAGATCACTGTTAAATATCGGTTTCCCATACCGCGGCTTGATGAAATACTTGACATGATGGTTTGAGCCACTATCTTTTCAAAGATATACCTTAAAAGTGGCTACCATCAGGTTCGTATTCGCCCTGGCGATGAATGGAAAACCACCTTCAAGACCAAAGACGGTCTTTATGAGGGATGGTCATGCCTTTTGGGCTTTCCAATGCCCCGAGCACATTTATGAGGCTCATGACCCAAGTGTTGAGGCCATTCCTTGGCAAGTTCCTTATCGTATACTTTGATGACATTCTGATTTACAGTCCAGACAAGGAACAACACATTATCCACCTAAGGTTGGTTTGCAAAACCTTGAGGGGAGAAAGGCTATATGTGAATCTCAAGAAGTGCACCTTCATGCAGCACTCTGTTGTATTCCTGAGATTCATTGTCTCGGTAGACGGGATGGTTGCGGACCCTACGAAGGTTAAAGCCATTGTGGAGTGGCCCGAACCTCGGAATATTCATGAAGTCTATAGCTTCCACGGTTTGGCCACGTTTTATCGTCGCTTCATCCGGAATTTTAGCGCCATCATGGCTCCCATTACCGATTGCATGAGAAAAGGGGAGTTCTTGTGGAGCAAAGCCGCGACGAGGGCCTTTGCCGAGATAAAAGAGAAAATGGTTGCTGCACCCGCCATGCACCTACCGGACTTTTCTAAAGTATTCGAAGTAGCATGTGACGCATCGGGTGTAGGCATAGTGATCTTGAGCGAGAAGGCCATCCCACAGCCTATTTTAGTGAGAAACTCAATGAGGCAAGGCAGAAATACTCCACCTATGACAAGGAGTTTTATGCGGTTGTCCGATCTCTGTGGTATTGGAAACATTACACGAGGCCATGAGAATTTGTGTTGTTTTCGACCCACGAAGCCTTACGTTTCCTTGCTTCCCGAGAAAAGTTGAACCGAGGCCTTGAAGTGGGTCGAGTACCTTCGAGTTCACATTTGTTTTGAAGCATAAAGGCTGGTCTTGAACAAAGGCGATGCGCTTAGTCGTCGAGTTATGACTTTGCAGTCTATGAGCACCGAGGTCATCGGATTTGAGCAGTTGAAGCAAGATTATCCTGATTGCCCAGACTTCGGGGCAGAATACACTGCTTTTCTTGAAAATCCAAACAACATTAGCTCCGAGTATACCCTACTGGATGGGTATTTGTTCAAAGGGAATCGTTTGTGCATCCCTCGCACTTCATTGCGTGACTTCCTCATTTGGGAGTTACATGCCGGAGGGATTGCCGGACATTTTGGGCGCGATAAGACCAATGCGCTTGTAGCGGATAGGTTCTATTGGCCTAGCCTTGTGAGAGATGTCTCTAGGGTCGTAAAACAATGTCGTACATGCCAAGTTGCAAAGCATATAAAACAAAATACTGACTTGTACACCCCTTTACCTGTGCCGCACACCCCGTGGCAAGACGTCTCCATGGATTTCGTGCTAGGACTTCCGAAGACTCAACGGAAGCACGATTCCATTTTTGTGGTAGTGGACCGCTTTTCTAAGATGGCCCACTTCATACCCTGTTTTAAAACCTCCGATGCGGCTCACATAGCCAAATTATTTTTCGGGGAGGTTGTGCATCTACATGGTTTACCCCAGACGATTGTGTCGGATCGAGATGTGAGATTTACCAGTTACTTCTGAAAAATTTTATGGCACATGATGGGTACCATGCCCCAATTTTCGTCAGCCTATCATCCTCAAACAGATGGCCAAACGGAGTCCACCAATAGGAGCTTAGGTAATCTTCTCCGTTGTCTTGTTAGTGATCACCCTAGGACTTGGGACTCTATTTTGCCTTTAGCCGAGTTTGCATATAACAATTCAGTTAATAGGTCCCTAGGTATGAGTCCTTTTAAGGTCGTCCTTGGTCATAGGCCTAGAACACCAATTGATCTTATTCCCATGTCTGCACCTCTTGAGTCTAAAAGTCGGGATTCATTTTGTCTGACATATACATGAATTGCATCTAGAAATTAGAAAAAAATTAATCTTGCAATGAACAATACAAACTATCTGGGATGCGCGGTAACCGAGAATTCCAGGTTAGAGAATACATCATGGTTCGGGTTAGGCCTGAGCGGTTTCCATTGGGAGCCGCGAAGAAACTTCAAGCCCGTAGCGCTGGGCCTTTTAGAATTGTGGCAAGGAGCGGCCCTAATGCATATGTTCTCGAACTTCCACCAGATGTAGGGGTCAGCTTTACATTCAATGTGGAGGATCTGGTTCCTTCTTTAACCCAAGCCCCACCCCCTCACAACCCCTTCCAAGCAGCCCCGAGCCCAAATTCCAACCCCACCCTGCAACCCCTACCCTTCCCTTCCCCACACAAACAACGCAGAGATGATATCGAAAGGATAGTAGATGATATGGCGATATCCACCCATGACGGTGGAATTCAAAAGTACTTGGTCAAGTGGTTGGGAAAGCTAGACTCCGAGAACTCATGGTTAGTGAAGGAAGTCTGACGTTTGGACCCGAGCATACTCGGCGCTATCCACGCCGCTTCATCGGTGATGAAGCCTTTTCAGCCCAGGAGAATTGACGGGGACGCCGACATCGTAGACATCGAATATGGACCTTTTCGCGTGTACCGGCGTTGGAAGAAGCGGAATGGAAATCAAAAATAGGCGAAAATTGAAGTTCTGAATTTCGATCAATCGACTGATAACGACCAGCGACGGCGAATTTCAATAACACATGAAATTTCAAATCGATCAATCGATTAAAAAAATCAATTAATCGAAATTTCAAGTCAATCAATCGATTTTCAAATCGATTAATCAAAATTTTAAGTCAATCAATCGACTTCTAAAATCGATTAAACGAATTCGCGCCGGGAATTTTGGTTTACTTTCGAACTTTTAATTCAAGGGTTTAATTGTCTTTTAATTAATATTCGTTTTAGGGTTTTCTTTTATTGTAAGACCTCCTATATAAGGTCCTTAAACAATGTAATTAAAATTGATTATTGATTATGAATGAAAAGAGTTTTTGCTTATGTGTGCTTGAGATGAGCCTCTACGAAGAGTGAATCTTCTTTCCGATAAGGGTTTGGTGCGAAGCCAAAGGTGTGAAGCCTATAATTCTATCTATCTCTTTTATCTTTGATTGCGTGATTCTACAACCCTAAATCGACCATCTTCTTGTGAAATCCTAAGCCCTAAATTTCTCTAAATCCTTGAATCGATCCGATTCAACAACCGTAGAGCCCAACAGAGTTATTAAACCTTCCACACCTGATATTCAGAGAAAATCAGTGATCCCATCATTGAATCGTGAGCGCCCTAATTTGGAAAAATCTAGAGTTCTATCTCTAGGATCGATCTGCGCTGCAACCTAATGGATCTAGCGCTCGGACTGAACCCTGCCTGAAGCATACGTGAATCTCCCATGGAATACTAAGAAGACCGGAGGTATTCATTATATTTTGTGAATTTTATTGCTTAACTTAATTCCAATTTAATTTCGGCAAATCAATCATATCATTCACGTAGTTTAGGGTACCGTCCTGCGTCACGAATGCCGGTCGACCCGAACAAAACGACCACACCGGTTCCCGATCCCTAGGAACACCTCCGGGGACCACGCATGGAGCGGTAGCCCAAAGATGCGAATCCAGATCCCCTCCTCCTCCTGAACTTGTGCATCGCCCACAGTAGGCTCCCAATGTCAACATTCAACCGGGCAGCCATGAATGAAGAACCGTTTTTTGAGGCAAAACTCCGAAGCACCTTCTTCCGATCCGAACCGTAGTAGGAACCTAGAAGAAGAAATGGAAGATACCATAGGTCTATCTGTAAAGCCCCCAGTTGTCGTTAATCCATCTGTGTAAAGAAAGCAATGAAAATGTGTCTTTGTTTGCAAAAATGACCACCCAAAAATGACGAAGGTTAGCGGTGAGAGAGCGGAACTGAGTGAGGTCGAAACTGAGAGGCCCGGAGCGAGAGTGACCACCCAGAGCCGGGGGTCCACTCGGAGGCGAAACGATCGAGCGCTGACTCACAGCATTGGCGTAAGACGTGCTGGGCCGGTGGTCAAATGTCTCAAACGAGGACATGATCACCGGTCTGTTCTTCTTCGCAGCTATCGACCATCCCCGATTAACGTCTCGTATCTGAGAATCATTTAAAATGGCCTGCTTCCCAATCCTCGATACCGGAATCCGGTCATCCGCGGATGTAACAGTCTTGCCCTGTGTTCGGTTGGTGTCGCAACCATGGAGATGGTAAACCGAGCGACGACGAAAATTAACGTTGCGGCAACGACTGTAGATCCAGTCGCCGGCCCTGAGCACAAGGCAAGACTTAGCAACACCGGCCATCTAGTGTATTTTGGTAATAGCTATAGATCATGCAATTTCTCTCTACCATATCCCAAACTCCTTATCAAGAAGCATCCAATTTAAGACCTAATCTCTGATAGATCAAATAATTAAGCCAATTGTTGGAAGCAAGTGACTCTTTACAGCCAAATACAATTCTAATGACACTGTTGTTTGATATAAGGCATGCCTTGTTTCCTGTGGATTCACTAAGATTTATGGTATTGGATATTGATTATGATGCAGTCAACTTGGTCAACGAAATTTTGCATGCTCCTCACACTCTTGGAGATGTTCATCACATTCTTCAATATATCAAATCTAGCTCAGGTCACAGATTAGAACATAATCACATGGCCATCTGAGTATTTTTGGATATAAAGATGCAGTTTGGGCAGTTCAGCCATCATCGCACGACTTCCAGTTTATTATGTATTTCTTGAAAGTAACTTGGTTGCATGGAAGAATAAAAGAAAAATTGTCGTCTCCTGCTCAAGTTTTGATGTTGAGGTTAAGGTCATTGCACATGGCATATGTGAGATCTTATGGCTTCACCCCCATATGTCTGAGTTGGGATAGCCTACTACAGGTTATATACCTTTGCTAGTGGCAAATTATACGATATAAATTGCATGTTACACTATACAGAAAAGAGATTACACCTATACAAGCATGCTCAAATATTGTTGACCTTTGTAGTACAAATAATGAATTCTTATGCATGTTGCATATGCATATGCAAGTATACGAGTGTGGTGTTATGCAACAAAACATTTAGTGCCACAACTTACCTGTTTATGAAGATGATGTGATATTTCTGCTAATGGGACCCCATTTAGTAAAATTTTCCCCTTGAGAGGGTCATAAAACCTTTCAATTAAGTTTGCTATTGTCGTCTGCAGTAGATAAAAGGTCACACATGAGCATTTTAAGTGTATTTGGAATCAAGTTTGTACAAATCACAAAATTTTACTTCCTTTGTACAAATCAAGTCAGCAAAAGATGCATGTTAGAAAGAAGAGAAAGAAAAAGATAAGCATAGCTATGCACTAGCAGAGAACGAAGATTACTTTTCCACCACCACTTGGACCAACAAGAGCAACTTTTGAACCAGGGCTGAACTTCAGTATTATTCCCTGCAATTCCACTTCAGTATTATTCCTGCATCCATTACTCTATTCAAAATACAGATTGCTAATAGGGAACTCTTATTTCATGGATATGAGATTGTTACCTTAAGTATCATATGATTAGGACGAGAAGGATAAGCAAACCAGACATCATCTATCTGTACATCTCCCTCTTGATTCCTAAAATCAGCATACCATTACTCATAAGAAATATGTGACTTATAGCCTTTAGCTGGTTTATGGTCACCGACCAGTTTTTTTCCCTAAAAGAAAACGGGTCACCTTAGGTGGACATGTGGCACAATTTTCATCAAGTGTGCCACTTGATGCAAATCCCACGATGTTTAGATCAGTGTTCCTAAAGTCGGTGGGCGATTTTGGGCAGTCGGGTGGATTTTCGGATTGATCGGGCCTGGCGGTGCCTAGGCAGGCGCCCCATGATCCGGGCGGTCCCGAAGTATATATATATATATATATATATATATGTGTGTGTGTGTGTGTGTGTGTGTGTGTGTGTGTGTGTGTGCGCACCCAAGAACACCCACATTTTTCTTGGGTACCTTTGTTTGCACCCATGTTAGAGACACCTTGAAAACCATTAATTGCTTCAAATCAAATGATGGTGATCTTGTTTCAGCCCAATATCCCACACACTAGATCTTGAGATCATGGCGCTTTAATCATACGATCAATGCTTGATTCCATGTGTCAAAGATCCCCAAAAAATGGCTCTTCAATCATATGATACACATGACGCTTAAACGTGATTGCGGAAGTTTAGGACCATTTTTTGGGTATTTGTGACACGTGGAATAAAAAATTGACGGTCTGATAGATGTACTATGATCTCAAGATCTATTGTGTGAAATACGACCTCCGTCATCTGATTTGATGTCATTAATGATCGTCACATATCACATGTCCCTAAAAAACTAAATCTCTCTTTAAAGTCGGTGCAAGGGCTAACTCTCCGAGTGTAAAAGCCCTTCTAAAATCCGCCAAGTAATGGCTCCTGGGGATAAAAAAAGAAAAAAAAAAAAATGGGGACTAGGGCGGGGCGGCCAGCCCGGTGAATTGAGCAGGCGCCCCAAATTTGGTCTGCCCGAGGGGGCGCCCCAGCCTAAATCGGGGCACCTGGGGGCCCGAACTGCCAACAGTGGTTTAGATATGTGGTGTTGAAGATTGCATTGAAAAATCATCTCTATGGTCTCTTTGGGACGATCAAACATCCTTAAAATTAACGGCGAAAACAATTTCTGGGGATTTACATGGTAACCGTTCATTTAGAAGTGTGACCGACCTTAAGACCTCCATAGACTTCGACACCACAGATCTAAACAATGTGGTCTTCATCAAGTGGGACCATAGTTACCAAAATCGCCGTTTTATTGAAAAAAACTCGTTCAAAATGCAATTGTTTCATAACACATCCAAAACATGTTTAAAACTTGTATTTTTCAAACACGTTTTAACAGTTTTTTCTACGATTTTCTTTCCAAAATTTTCCTCATTTTTGTCAAAAAAAATATTTATTTTAAAATATTTTTCGTACTTTTTTCTCAAATGCTTCCTAATTTTTTTCCCCAAATTTGCCAATTTTTTCATGTTTTTTTCATTTTTTTTGCCTTGCTGAAATTTTCCCTAATTCCAACTTGGTAACTGAGTGGGGGACACTGGATGAAAAATAGTGTCCAATGTCCTAAGGTAACCCGTTTCCTTTTAGAAAAAAAAGCTCCTGACCCTATAATAGCTCTTTTGTCTTGTTGGAAAAAGAGCAATCATTAGGCTTAGATCCACCACAGGCTATCAAAATCACTAACCCCGAAGGGCACTTATTTCCTGAGGCTGCCATGGACGAGGTACAGTCCAAAAGGTGGAAAACTTTCCTACTTGCTCCGGCAGCTTTCATGGCTGTTGTGTATAATCCCAATAGGGGTAGATACCGAGGAACCAACTGCACATGTAAGAAAGAAAAGAAAAAAAACATTGAATCTAATGAAAACTCGAGTACCCCATAAAAATTAAGGGGGCTGCTACTAATCGCCCCATTAAGTACATATCAAAATCATTGACTCCTTTGATTTGGATGCTGGAAATCGTTGTTTGTTTCAATCTTTCACACAACTGATCTTGAGATCATGGGAATATCATCAGATGCTTAATTTTTTGTTTCCCCATGACGCATCCCGAAAAGAGAACCATGAGAATTATGAGTGCCACGTGGTCTTCGAGCCACGTTTTGGGACGTGTGTCATGTGAAATAAAAAAACTGGCCAACTGATGATAAGCCCATGATCAGAAGATCAGTTGTGTGAAAGATTGGAAACAAAAACTATCCCCATCGTCCAATTTAAAACAGTCAAGCGGTTTTATGTTGTACTCAATAGGGGAAATTCAGCATTCAGCATTTTTAGTGTCCAAAATATTCATTGAACAGAAGCAGGTCCCATACCGTATCCTTCTGAAGGCAGTAGCAAATATGAGAAATACCTGTTTGGTTATATAGAATGAACGAAGTGAGAGCTCCGGGGCTCATGGACCCTTTGATCATTAAGTTAGCTCCATAAATCAGCACGATGATAGCTGACAAAGTGGTTGCCGCACTCCTACCCCCAGAGAAAAGACCATCAACTTTCTGTAGAAGAAGAAATAAATATTTGAAGTCCATTAATTTTCTTATATTCATAAAATTAATAATTACGAAACGGGAAAGAAATTCACAGCTTGTGTGAGTCCAAGTTTCAAGGTCTCATCCACTTTCTCAGAGTAGCGTGAAATTTCGTGACCCTCTTGAGCAAAAGACCTCACCGTGCGTATGGCATCGAATGATTCCTAAAGAAGAATTTTGTTGTTTAGATATAAATAAATAAATTCATCAATATCACTTTTAGTCATGCCATTATAAATAGAATGCTGCTACTTCCACACGATCATTTACTCATATTACAGATCATCTACAAAAAAAGGCTTGTGTTAATTGGTGTGCACATGAAAATAATTGGTGTGATGAGTAATTTTACTAATTTATGTGCTGGAAGCAATTGTTGGGGTGGAAATTGCAACTCTCTAAAAATATGCAAGGCCCTTATACCAAGATGACTAATTCCCTTCATAAGATAGCAAAGTAATGTAATCGTTTTCAACCAACGGCATATTTTACGTAATCCAACCGAATTTGACATTGCAAAATTTGTATAAATAATTGAAACTAGAGCAGGGCAGCCATGCCAATCTTAATATTTCCATGATTCCTTCATTGTAAATGGAAGCCTAGCCATACCTTGCAGCAATGTTACAAATACCAGAGGTCACTTATAAGAACTCAAAAACCACCACATTGTATCTAGAATCTACACAAGCAAGTGAATTGCAAATTGAACAGAGGGAAATATATATAACCTCATTCATTCTAACCAGTTTTGCTTCTGGTTACAATAAGACAAGGTGGCATTGATTTAACAGACAAAAGAGCATTTGATGATGAGTTTGAAGTTTCTACTTTAACCCTCCAAAAGCAAGCAATCCATTTAATCAGACGGAAAACTGAATAATATGGAGTGGGTGTACCTCAGCAATTGATGCAGCTACTGCAGTGGCAGCTTGAGTCTTATTGGAAAGTTCACGAAGGTATCACCCAAATTTACGTACACCAAAAGATATGGCTGGAACAACAGCAACTGACAACACTAATCAAGAACGAAAATGTAATTAGCATAATGATCTCATGCAGGTACTGAATATATATATATATATATATATATATATATATATATATATATATATATATATATGTGTGAGTGTGTGTGTGTGTGTGTGTGTGTGTGTGTGTGGCAATGCTAACCTCACCCACTTCACTATGAGGTTAGCATTGTCCTTAGACAATAATACCTTTGTTAAAGGGCATTTTCGTGAAATTATTAGGGGCAGTTTAATATATGTGAACTAAATAATAAATGAGGTATTTGTAATAACCGAGGACACCTCAATTATTGCAACTACATATTACAAACACCTCATTTATTATTTAGTTCAACTTTACTAAATTGTCCCTAATAAATCTTTGAAAATGCCCTTTAACACGGGTATTATTGTGTAGGGACAATGCCAAACTCACAATGAAGTGGGTGAGGTTAGCATTGCCCATAATAATTTCTCACAATTACCCTCATTTAAAGGGAGAACACCCATTTCTGATGAAGAACGGGTTTATTTTTTTGCAGGGAGAACAGGCATTTCTGGAGACCACAAGCAGTCACCTTAATTACATCAATAGAGGATAACACCTGATTCATGCAATCAAAAAGGGAAAGAATGAAAAGAAGAGGAAAAAGATTCCTGGTCTAATTACACAATAGGATTTGAAGGCTTTTATATTTTTCCTAACATGTTAATGAATAGGGAAAAAAAATTCTTCTTTCTTCTAGTTGACTTTAGAACATGGTTTTAAATTTTGCCCGAGACAAGACATCTCGGGTGATACGTCTTGCATCTCGAACTTTAGCAAGACGAGAGTGATATGTGTTTCGCCTGAGACGCTATACAGAAAGGATTAGTCATAAATTTCAATTTTTTATAGGATGTTAGGCTAGCACACCATTAAAATTGTACTAGCCAGCATCTTTGTACACGTGCTACTATTTTTTCTCACTGTATCCAATCTCTGTGATGATCTACTGAACGACTATCATGGTGGGTCCAAATTTATGCACTCAAATTTCAGCTATTATTCTTATTTTTAACAGCTAATGTTGAAGATCATTGATCGGACGCTACACAATTGATTTATAGGTATGATTCTTTAACTGAGATATGTTCCAATCATGGACAGCTACTTGGACTGTTTAGATTGATCACAGGGATTTGCCACATGGCATGAGAGTAAAACATTCTTTGATGGTGTAAAATCAAACACCTATTTTAGTAGTGTAAGATCATTGGAAAAGGTTATTTTCGTTTCACACCAGCTCACCGAGACGTTTCAGTCTCAGGGCTGTCTGAGACGTTTCAGTCTCAGGGCTGTCTGAGACGACTCGGAAATCCGAGATTTCAAATGATGCTTTAGAACTAGGGTGTATGATGTTGCAAATGTTGTTGTGGCTCATTGTGGCATAAAGCATAAGCTTGCAGAAATTGTGGCATTAGTATCTAGGATTTAGCCATTACAACGTGTTTAGCATGTTGCCATTAGAGGCGTAAGCCTCTAACATTTAGCAAATGGGATGTTGCAGTCTAGCATGTACCTGTGTAGGACATCTAACATTTAGCATTTAGCCAATTAGGCATCAACATTTGGCATATACTCATTAGATGCATGGCTGTCAATCTCTTACGACACACGATCTGATACGCGATACGATACACGATACTATAGAAAACGATACGTATCTATGAAGTGCATCTTTTTTCAATCATATCTTATGGTACATTGCGAGACACAATACGATATAGAGTCTAGCACGTACCCGTGTAGGACATCAACATTTAGCATTTAGCCAATTAGGCATCAGCATTTTGCATATAGTCATTAGATGCATGGTTGTCAATCTCTTACGACACATGATCCAATACACGACACGATACAAGATATTATAGAAAACGATACGTATCTATGATGTGTATCTTTTTTCAACCGTATCTTACGATATATGATGCGATATAGAGTCGGCATGTACCTGTGCAGGACATTAACATTTAGTATTTAGCCAATTAGGCATCAGCATTTTGGATATAGTCATTAGATGATTAGATCATTCTGAATGATTCATGATGTTGTTGCATTTTATAATTAGCACAACTCCATATTGACAAATAGCCAATTTGTTGAAGTGTCTACCACATATTGAATGATTATGTAGTTATTTATCATGTTTATGTCATTTTCTTGACTGTGCTTTTATCTATAGACCAATAGTGGCCTATGGGAAGGTGATTACATAACCACCACAATCTGGCATATTTTTTCCATATGGTGTTTGTGTCTTTTCTCTTCTCAAAAGGACACTTTCATAAACCAATGGGCCTATAAGCATAGGTTCGCCAATAATTCGGTAAGTTCGGGGAAATATTTGGTGAAAAAACAGAAAATAAGATTAAAAAGTAACAAATAAAAATGTTAAAATCACGAATTATTGGAAAAATTGTGAATTATTCGTGATTTACTCATGAATTTTTGAAAAAATCACAAATAATTTGGGATTAATTTGTAGAACCTCAAATTCGCGAATTATTAAAAAATTCAGCAAATTTGGTGACTACGCCTATAAGAGGGTGTAATTAATACCCATTAAGTGGCATATAGCTTCACATGTCTGAATAGACCAAATCATCTACAAAAAGGTGTAATCACCAAGCATGAAACTCATTGACTAAGTCTATTTGATGATGGAGTACTAGATGACAACCCCCAAATAGAGTTACTATTTTCCTCTTAGAGTGGGAAGATCTACATCATAGGGTCTACTGAAATTCAAGTGGATATAGTTAAACCCAAAAAGTAGTAGAGATTTTAGATGAAAAGAAGATGAGAAAGAGAGAAAGCCACTTAGGGTTAGAGATTAGCTTTACTATATTAAGTATATCAAACAATTATAAGTATGCCATTAAGAGTTTCCAAGAAAAAACAAACAACTATAACACCAATACTCCCCCTCAAGCTGGAACATAAATCTCATGAGCTTAATCAAGCTAAGGGCCTCCGTAAAAATGTCAATCAACAGTTCTAAACTGTAAGGGTGGAGTGGATATAAGACCAACATGAATTTTCTCACTCACAAAATCCACTTCAATAAATTTGGAGCACTCATACTGAATTTGGAGAGAATGTGGATGGCTGGTTCATTATCACAATGCAGAGGCATAGGAGATCCACTTCAATATATTTGGTCCGCTCGTGGTGAACTGGGTTGGAGCAATGTGGATGGCTAAGTCATTATCACAAGGAGAGGCATAGGAGATGCAGGAGGGAAACCACGCTTAGACTGAAGGCGTGAAACCATAACAAGTCACAAGATCAATGAGTCATAGGACGATACTCAGACTTAGCACTTAGCAGAGACAACTATTTGTTTCTTGCTCTTCCAAGTCACCACCTATGAAGGTGCAGAAGCCAGATGTTGAGTGACAATTAGTGGGAGAACCAACATATTGCGTACACTGTTGTCATAAGCAATTGCTTAATCGATTAAGCGATCGCTTAAGCGATCATAACCTACAAAATCGCATAAGCCATCATGGCTTATGCGATTTTCGCATTATGCGATCACATACAAAAGTATGCGATCGCATAAGCCATATTTTATGGCTTATGCGATCGCATAATGCTCCAACGGTCATATTTATGACCGTTGGACCACTTTAATAATAAAAAAATTGTTTTTTGAGGTCCCATTGCCTCTATAAAAGGGTGGGTTGGGTCTTCTATCATTCACACAACTATTTTAGCTTAAACTTCCTCTCTAATCTCATTTCTTTACTCTCAATCTCCTCCCATCTTTCCTATCTAGTTTTTTATTTTATTTTATGCTTTGTAAATTTTTTTAGTGAATTAAATTGTTGTAAACTTAGTAATATTAGTGTTAGTGTGTTTAAAGCCTCAAAGGGAAAGATTAAGGATCAAGATTCAAGAGTGAAGAAAGCTTATAATTCTAATCTTCTATCAATCAAGTGGCCCGGATCAAGCAAGCACGACTTTTGGGAGGTTTGAGTTTTATTATTTTGTTTTAAAAATTTTAAATCTCTAATTTTCTTTTCCTAGTTTCTACTTTCTATCATCATTCACCAATTAATTATGTCTACATCTTCAACCCCGGATCATCTAAGACCTAAATCGAATGATCCGGGTTGGAAATATGGATGGTATAAGAGTCCAACGGAGAAAGCAACCACAGTTTGTACCTTGTGTGATTATGAGAGCACGGGTGGCATAGGCCGTCATAAACAACATCTTGCTCATGGACCTGGAGCAAATGCTAAGGCTTGTAAAAAAACTACTCCGAAAATCCAAAAGGAAATAATGGAATATATGGACAAGCGTTCTAGGAAAAAAATGATCAAGATGTTGTTTTAGAAGGCTATATGGAAGGTGATCATAATGATTATGAAGATGATAGATCTACACCATCAACGGCCCAAAGTAGACGACCTCCACAACCACCATCGAAAAAACCATGTGGTCGTGGTACACTAGAAGGGTGGTGTCGACCGCATCCGGAGGATGTGATTAATCAAAGGGAGGGTAAAGGACCCGCCCAAACAACACTAGAGAACCGATTTAAGGGAACAGATAGACCCACCACAATCCAATATGTGGCTAAGTGGTTCTACCAAGCCGGCATTGCTTTCAATACCGTTAAGTTAAAGAGCTTTAAAGTGATGATTAAAGCTCTTGGGCAATTAGGGCCCGGACTTAAACCCCCTTCCTACCATGAAATCCGGGAAACATGTCTCAAAGAAGAGGTAAGAGTGACCAACAATATATTAGCCGAATACAAGGATGTATGAAAAATATACGGTTGCACATTGATGGTCGATGGATGGACAGATAGAACCGGTCGGACATTGATCAACTTCTTGGTAAATTGTCCTACCGAAACTATGCTCCTAAAATCGGTAGATGCATCAGTCCATTCTTACACGGCCGAATATTTATTTACACTTTTAGATAAGACCATCGAGGAAATAGGACCCGAATACGTTGTCCAAGTTGTAACGGACAATGCGGCATCCTACGTAGCCGCCGGTCGCCTCCTTATGGAAAAGCGACTGCAACTATATTGGACGCCATGTGCAGCCCATTGTTTAGACCTAATCCTAGAGGATATAGGCAAACTACATAATAAAATAATTGCTAAAGCTAGGAGGATAGTTGTTTTTATATACAAACATGCGCTTCTACTTCAAAGAATGTGCAAAGCAATAAGAGGTAATTTATTACGTCCCACCGTGACCCAATTTATAACCGCATTTTTAACTTTACAAAACTTAGAAGTTTTGTAACATTGGCCAATTGGAACAATGGACATTGGTCAAAGAAAGCCGATGGTAAAAAAGTTGCACAAGTATTGCTCCAAAACCAATTTGGACTAGTATTGCACAAACCCTACGTGACTCCCAACCAATCGTAGAGGTGTTGCGATTGGTGGATGGTGACCAGAAACCACCAATGGGATATATATATATATATAGTTTTATGGAGGGTGCCCAAGAAAAAATAAAATCTAATAATCAATTCAAGTCAAGATTATATCAACCCGTGTTGGATATAATCAACAAGAGGTGGTGGGGAAGTCAAGTGGCATCTCCACTATATTTGGCCGCCTTTATTCTTAATCCGGCGGTGTACTTTGCACACCCGGATCGAGATGATGCGGATGCCACTCATATGGTTGGCTTTCTTGACTACTTAGAAAGGATGGTCCCTGATAGAGGTGAACAAGATAGAATAAGTCATCAGTTAGACCGTTACAAGAAGGCAGAAGGATTTTTTGGAAGGGACATAGTTATCCGACATAGAACTACAAAAATTCCAAGTATAAACTTTAAAAGTCTCTAAAGTTCCAACTAACGAATATATTTTATTTCTACTCTAGCAGTTCTAACTTCTAATAATTCTCTTTAATCTACAGCTGACTGGTGGGCAGCTTATGGGGTAGATCCGATAACAAAGGATCCCATTTTGAAAAAACTGACCATTAGGATACTTGGCCTTACTTGTGCCGCTTCCGGATGTGAGCGGAATTGGAGTTCTTTTGAGATGGTAATTGAAGTCTTAAACAATTAAAGTCAATTCATGAATATTTTAATTAATTGCAAGGTTTTAATAGTCCTACTCCTCATGTTTAACAGATCCACACAAAGAAAAGGAACTGACTTGAGCAAAAGAAGCACAATGACTTGGTGTTCTTGCAGTACAATCCAAAATTGCATGAACAATTCCTTGCAAGGCGAGAGAAACCGAGGTTCTATGATCCCATCTGTGTGGATGATGTGCCTAGTGACCATTCATGGATGGTTGATTCTCCAGATGAGCCTGTCTTTTATGGGGAAGATTTGACATGGGCCCAAGTTGAAGCAACGGCTCTTGGTCCGGCACCCACTGATAGGAGGAGGCGAACTGTTGGTGGAGGTAGTAGCAGCCAAGGCATGCATATTGATGAAGAAGATGAAATAATAGAAGAAGACGATAGACAACCAGATGATATAGATTTCATACTAGTGAGATCGGACGAAGATGAAACAGAGGAAGAAGAGTATGTAGAAGGAGATGATTCCGATGACGACGACAATGCTAGTGATGATGATGATGGAGATGTACCACAATGGGTTAGAAATGAATGTGTAGAGTACATTGCTAGTACTCAGTATCTAAATTAAAGTTATAATTTTGAATATTATCAATTTAGTATGTAAAACTTCTTTTTAAAATGTAAGAATGGCTATTTTTCCCTTCTAGAGACTCGAATACTTATTGTTAATTTTTTTTATTTTATTTTTTTTGGAAAAAAAAAAAAAAAAGTATGCCATGGCTTAAGCGATTAAGCGATTCGCTTAAGCGAAATTGAACCAAATCGCTTAGCATCGCTTAAGCCATTTGACAACATTGATTGTGTATCAAAATAGCCCATTATATTCATATGACTGCGATAGTCCCTGAGTCCCAAACCGAGGCTAGATTTGAGATAACCCAGGATACAATAAAAGACATCAACATGAAGAACCCGGGGAAAGTACATAAATTGGATAATAAAGTTGTCTGCATACATACAATCCAGGTGGGTGAGTCAAGTAGATGAGTCTCCTAACAAACCTTTGATACATGTCAGGATCAAGGAGAAAAATCTCCTTCTTCAGTGTGAGGGAGTGACTCAGAAGAAAGAAGAGGGGCGATAGCCAAGCATACCAGAGCCACCAAATAAATCAAGCACATACTTTAGCTGAGAGATGAAGGTTCCCGTAGTATATCGTGTAACTTCGATGCCAAGAGAATACCTAAGGAAGAAAAGGTCCTTTACATCAAACGCATTGCCAAGATCATGCTTGACTTGAGCAATCAAATTCGACTCACATCCAATCAACAATATTCTACATAACAGTAGATCACAGAGAATTGGTGAAGACATCGGCTAGCTGATGAGAAGAGCAATGTCAACCTCTGTGCATTGTTCTCTCATGTAACACCGAATCTGGTGCCATCTTCTCAGTCGCTTCATTGCGACAATGAAGTGCCATCGAACCGGTAATAGGAAATCCAAGTTCAGTCATGAGGGATCTGAGCCACAGTATCTCACAAACCCCATGAGCTGTAGCCCAATACTTTGCTTCGCACTAGAAGAAGATACTACAGTTTTCTTCTTACTTTTCCACGAAACAAGATTGCCTCCAAGGAAGGCACAATATCTAGATGTAGACCTCGTGTTGGTAATAACACCTCCTAAGTCAGCATCAGTGTATCCAAATATATGAAGATGTCTCTGATCATGATAAACAATTCCACGTCCAAGATTAGATTTGAAATATTTCAATATCCGAAAAAGTTATTCGAAAGAGGCTTGCTGGAAACCCTAGCAGAAGTTATTCGAAACCGGCTCGTTGGAAATCGTAGCTCACACGAGATCTCAGATCGAAACCTTAGCTTCTCGATCAAAACCCTAGCTGCTCGATCATTCCTTCCCTTTAAATTTCTCATCTCTGTAAGTAGCTCGCTTGTCTCAGTCAGAGTTAGCTACTCTCTCATTCTCTCCCCCAAAACCACTAGTCTCGTATCAATTTGGAGTTTATTCCTAATAAGAAAAGTGAGATGAAGTGGTATTGTTAGAGATTTAGAAAAGTTTGAAGTTGATACTAGAAGATGATTTGTCATCTCATCTGATGTTAAAGATATCTCTGCGCCAATTGATATGGGCGCGACGCGTAGCGCCTTTTTTGTGAAGTGATGGGTGGCATGGGGCCCACATTACTAACTAGGGTTAAACTTTTAAAATATTTTAAAAGTTATATTCCCCTTTAGCCGTCATTCTTGACTCTTTTAGAAATCATTTTAAAGGCTCTTTCTTTTCTCTCTCTTCTCCCTTTTTTGTGAAGTGATGGGTACCTTATTGCACTGTCGAATCAACCTACCTTATTGGAAACCACATGGCTCGACGCGACGCGTCTTGACTCTCCACTTTGGGCCTGGCCTGGTTGTCCCGCTCTCAATGGGTCGAGACCTGTCTATATGGCCCTGCGGCTTATGGGCCCGGGTCTTTGAACTCATTGGTGGGAACAGGGTTGGGGCGAAGGAGTATGATGGAGCTTTGGATCTCTCCGTTGGACCCACCGTTGGATTTAGGCCGCTACCTTTCCCTCCCTGCCTTTCTGGACTGGGGAGTTTTGATGTCGGTGAACCTATCTCCGATGACTGCGAATCCTCCTCGTCGGAGTCGAACTCTTCTTTTGCCCCGTTGGATTTGTTTGGGATCTCCTCTCCTTCGGAGGAGGACTCGGATTGCACCTCTTCCTACACCTCAGTTCTCCCCATCAGATCTCTCAGATGCAACGACGAGCGTCGGTGGGTTGAGGTTCCCTTGGTGGGCGCAACAAATTCTAGGAGGCCGAGGGGCGACAACGGTGCCTCCTCTTCGACAGGTGGAGGGATTTCAACGTGTTTCGACCCAATAGAGGATCCCATTTGTTTTGGCAGAGAACATGGCATGACGTTCAACGGCACTGATGAGGCGCTTAGGGATATTTTTCGATCTATTACGGTTAACCGAAAGAGAAGCTCGTTTGATGGTAGAAAGAAGGCTAAATCCAGGGAATTGGCTCGATTGGAGTGGGGGATGTTTGATGGGAAATGGGGGGGGGATCTTGCTAACACTCGTTGTTGGCTTGGGCCAAGTGTCATTGTTTGCCCCATGAAGATAATGTCCTAGAATGTCAGGGGGATTTGCGACCCCAAGAGGAAAGCTGGAGTGAAGCACGTTGTTCTCGCACATAATCCGTCGATAGTCACGCTTCAAGAAACAAAGTGGGTGGGGGGCCCTGTGATCGGGGAAAAGTCCTATCAGCGTTGGGTGGGACCAAATGGGACTAGACTGGAGTGGACTCTGCTGGTGCCTCCAGTGGGATCCTGCTCGCCTGGGATTCACTTATCTTCCAAAAAGAAGACGAAGAGATTGGGCTCTTCTCTGCCTCGGTAGTCCTGACAAGATGGTGGGAAACAATGGGCTTTTATCGAGGTGTATGGTTCGACCGATGCCAACAAAAAAGATGAATTCTGGTTTGAAATGGCCTCGACTGCATCCTGGTGGGATGCTCCTTGGTGCATGGGAGGAGACTTCAACGCGGTTCGCTACCGTCACGAATCGACCAGGGGCCCTCACGACCGAGCGGCAATGGCTAGTTGGTTAGACGCTTCCCGCATGCTTCCCTCCAAGGTTTTGCCAGGGCGGTGTCCGATCATAGACCCCCTATTCTTGACTGTAGGGCCAGGGGAAGAGGTCTGACCCCTTTCCGATTCGAAAACTCTTGGCTCCTCAATAAAGATTTCAAATCCCAGGTTCCGACGTGGTAGCGGGAATCGAATCCCCAAGGGTCGGCGGCCTTTAGACTGATTTCAAAACTTGGGCATTTGAAGGGGCGTATTAAGAGTTGGAATAGAGAGATCTTCGGGTCTTCCCATGAGTGGAAGGCGGTTATGCTTGCTCGTCTAGACAAGTTGGACCTCATTGAGGAAGGTAGAAGTTTAACTGAGTCCGAAAGAGATGAAAGACTCAAGCTCAGGATGGATTTCAGCGATCGAAGCCTCAAGGAAGAGATTTGCTGGAAGAAACGTTCTAAAGTTCATTGGTTAAAAGTGGGGGACAATAATACTAAAGTTTTTCGCGCAGTCGCTAACGCGAGATCCAAGAAGAATTTCCTGACAAAAAAATCGGTTAACGGGGTTGAGTACTTTGAGCAGGAGCAGATTAGACACCAAGTGTCAAAATTTTACCGGGACCTTTATACGAATGATGGTTGGATCATACCTCAGCTGGACGGTTTGGGCCTCCTATCCATTTGCCCGTAGACAAAGCCAATGTGGAGAGGCCTTTTTTCAAATCTGAAATTCGGGAAGCTATCAACCATAGTGGGAAAAATAAGTCGTCGAACCCCAGTGGATTCACGATGGAATTCTATTCCAGTTTCTGGGACACCTTCAAAGGGGACATTTTGGAGTTCTTCAACGAGTTTCACGATCAGGCCTATGTCGGCCGAAGCCTAAACTCCACCTTCATCACGCTTATCCCCAAAATAGACGGCGCGACTGGCATCTGAGATTTTAGGCCAATTAGCCTCATCAACTGCCTCTTCAAAATTCTGACGAAGGTTTTAGCCAACTGTCTTAAACCTCTTATGGGGTCCATCATCTCGGAGACCCAAGGAGCTTTCGCCCATGGCCACCACCTAACTAATATGGTAGTTACAGCTCATGAGGTGGTCCACTCGGCCTATTCCGATCGGAGGCAGCGGCATTCTTATGGAAGGACGACATGGAAAAGGCATACGACCGGGTTAGTTGGAGAAGCTGGATTAGAGCCTGCGTGTCATCAGCCTGGTTCTCGGTCATGGTCAACGGGTCGTCGACGGGGCACTTTAAAAGCTCGAGAGGTCTTAAACAAGGGGAACACCTATCTCCTTTCTTGTCTAACATGGTAGGGGAGGCGCTGGGAGCCCTTAGTTTCCGATCCCGGGCGATGGGTCGGATCTCAGGTATATGGGTTAGCAGGGGCAATTGGGTGGTCACGCACCTTCCGTATGCAGACGAAACTATTCTTTTCGAGAAGGGTGATCGAAGAGAAATTACAGCTCTTGCTAATATCCTCTCAGTGTACAAAGCGGTTTCTAGGCAAAAGGTTAATCTTCTCAAATCTTCGGTGTCGGGCATCGGTTTAGATCCCTCGGAGGTTGGTATGTTGGCCCAACAATGTGAGTGTGTGGCGGCTCCACTTCCCATTACCTATTTAGGTCTTCCTCTAGGGATTGGCAAGCCTAAGGCAAGTGAGTGGGATTCGGTTATTCAGCAGTTTGAAAGAAAATTGTCGGCATGGAAGGGCAAGCTCCTCAGCAACGGAGGAAGGCTACAACTGCTTAACTCGGGTTTAGCCAATCTCCCCATTTTCTTCATGTCCGTGCTCAAATTCCCGATGGCCATCATTGACACCCTCGAGAGAATTGAAAGGATTTTTTTGTGGGAAGGATCGGGCTGGGGAGGAGATATCACCTGGTGGTTCGAGAGGTGTGTCGGTTGCCCAAACGATATGGTGGTCTGGGCATTCGAGACCTCCACCAAGTCAACCTAGCCCTCCTCGGGAAATGGTTATGGTGGGGGGATGCGATTTTGAAAGAGAAAGGTTATGGCTCAAGACTCTACTTCAGAAATATGGGAGTATGCCAGGGGATTGGGGGTTCAAATCTTGCGTGGTGGAAAGGTATCAGCTCGATCTGGCCCGTTTTTCTCGAAATGGATTCGATTCAGCTGGCAGGATGGCAGGTGGATCCACTTTTGGGGCGACCCCTGGATAGATCTCTATCCTTTAAAGGATAGGTTCCCTTCAATTTTCAAATTATCGCCTCAACCGCACGGTCTTGCCGGGAGTTTGGTTCGGAAATGGGGGGAGTCCATGTTTGGGAGCTGATCACTAGGAGAGCATTAAGGGATAACGAAATGGAACCGCTCCAACAACTGCTGGCCTCTCTTCATCAAGCCACCAGGAATCAGCAGCACCACAATGTGAGGGTTTGGGGGATGAGCAAGAACGGGGAATTCTCAGTTAAGTCTTTTTACCTCGCCATTTCGCTTCGGCTGTTGATTATAGTTGATTGGTACTTCATCTGGAAGGCGCCGATACCTCCCAAAATCAGATTCTTTGTGTGGACCGCGATTAAAGGTCGTACCTTGACCATCGATCAGCTAATTATCAAGGGCAAAGTTAAATTCTCAGTAAAGTTGTCCCATGTGTCTCTCCTTGGAAGAATCGATCCCCCACCTTTTCATTCATTGTCAGGTGGCCACCAAAATCTGGAGCACCATCATGAAATCCTTCGATCTTTGTTGGGTTTTCCCGGATACGCTTCCTCGGCTTCTGGTTGGCTGGAACGACCTCAAGTAGAAAGGTTCGCAAGGCGCCATTTGGGGGGTGGGCGCTTACGCTGTGGTGTGGAGTTTTGGAGGGTGGGCCCTTATGCGGTGGTGTGGAGTATATGGCTCGAGAGGAATGCCCGCATCTTTAACCGCAAACGGCGTCCTATCGGCACAATTCTAAAGGCGATCAAGGATTGTATGATCCAGTGGGTCGCTCTGGATAAGTACAGGGGGCAGGGATGAATTTTGCTACTAATGGTGCTCTTCGTTTATGAAGTTGGTGCTCTCAGGGAGTGTTAGTGGCCGGGTTCTGTGTGGTCATGTCTGGCCGGTTTTTTGCTTGTTTTTTCTTTTCATTGTCTTCTTTAGCCTCATCTGCCTTTGCTTCTGTAGTCTGTTCAGCTTCTCGCTGATTTTGTCAATGAATTGCTCTGTTACCGATCAAACAAAAAAAAAATCGATGAGCAATAGCCATACGAGAGGTTCCTGGAGCATGCATGAACTGCATAATAAGGTTGACAACGGAAGTGAGATCAGGATGGGACAAGGTAACGTAGATCAACTGCCCTACAAGTCTCTGATACTCATGAGGGTTTCCCCTTCTTTTTCATGAAGATAGAGCTTTGGATCTATGGGAGAAGAAACAGGTTTGCAATCAAGCATAACAATATCACTCAGAAGATCTAAGGCATATTTTCTCTGAGAAAAGAAGATTTTGTTCTTTGAGTGAGCTAACTCCAAGCCCGTAAAGTATTTTGGACTGCCCAAATCATTTACCTCAAAACTCCTACTAAGTTCCGTTTATACATGTGTGATGAACACATGATCTTCTCCAATAACAAAATGTCATCAACCTAGACTAGTAAGATAGTCCGACCAGTTGGGCTAAGTGACCAAACACTGTATGATATGACTGGCATCTTTGAAAATAGGACCACTAAACCAATGAAACCACGCTCGAGGCAACCTCTTCAATCCATAAAACAATTACAAAGCCGACATACCCTATGTTTAGACTCCCCCTGAAGGAGGAAGCCAGGATGGGGTGTCATATACACTTCTTCTGTGAGATGGTCATGCAGAAACGCATTCTTTCCATCAAGCTGGTAGAGAGGCCAATTTTGGGTAAGCACAATGGATAAAAAACCGGATGCAAGCTTGGAAGCTTTATCAAACATAGCTTAAAAATTTAGCCCATATATCTGAGAGAATCCCTTGGCCACAAGACGAGCTTTTATATCTGGAGACGGTGCCATCAAGATTATGTTTGACAACAAACACCATTTGCGCCCTACTATTGTTTTCCCTAGAGGGCGGAGTAGCAAATCCCATGTAACTTAAAGCAGTGATCTCGATTATGTCCAACCTTGCCACAATGTGAGCAAATAACAAGAACTTTCACGGCCTCTGCCTCCCCATCCGCTACCAACACCACAATCAGAAGTTCTACCACGTCCAATTGAAGACTGAGTATCAGTGATAAAAGCAGTACTCTTAGGGATAGCAGATACAGTAGGAGTCATAATAGATTGGCACTGTTCCTTAGAAAAAGGAGCTCGTAAATAGTATTGACGAATGGAAGAGGACGAGTAGTGAGAATCTGCATCCTAGTTTGCTCATACTCGAGACGGAGACTTCCCCATAGACATCTCCTGTCTACACTCAACAATACCACGGGCAAGCTGATAAATCCAGGCGTCATGCTCAGGGCGGGCAAAGGTTTCTTCAAGCTTGCTCCATAATAAAGCAGCTGACTCATAAAATATAAAAGTTCTAAAAACATTTGAATCCACATAATTAAATAACCAACCTAAGATGATAGCATTGTCAATCTCCCAATCAACTAGGTCAGGAGATCCAGGTCTAGGCTTAAGGATCTTGAAGAGAGACCCATTTTCTTTCTACCTTGAATATATAGAGGAATAACCCTTTTCCATTGAAGGTAATTGGGGGAGTTTAAGTTAATGGACGTGACACTCGAGAGCAGGTTATCAGCACTCATACCAATATATTTGTCTGCCATGATGGGAATCAATTTTCACAATAACCAATGACACAATCATAGAAAGCTGGTAGCAGATACCAGAAATACACCTCAAATACATGAAAGATAACAATAATCACAGCAGGTTTAAATCATTGCTAAACCGCAAAAGGTAACTAATCTCGATTGAATAGTTTGTAAATAATATATGAGAATATCTTCAAACAACATTTAAATCGAACCATAACCATAAAAGCTGATTGAGCGGAGAAAAAAGGATCGAAAGGTACCTAGACCGTGACATAGAAAATCACAAGATTGTGCAGAAAACTCACGAATCTTGACAAAAAGGGATCAAATCACTTCGAAAGTCAAGCAGATATTTTGACGTGTCTGCCATCTCTATGATGGTCGAGTCCACATGAGAATCTGATGTTACATGAATCAGCCGATGTGAAGTGGATTCAAACATCATTTGAAAATTATTCAGGGAGAACTCAGATCGTCTCGCTCCAAGAGAGAAAAATTGATGCGGGACGCCAAGATCGAGAGCCGTAGATTCGGGCCACAACAGATTTTCCAACCCAGAAAAAGCGGAACGGAAATCAGAACTAGATGTGAATGAGAAGAATCTGCGTATTGGAGGAATACTGCGCAGTCGATCGATCGAACCCATGCTTCGATCGATCGACCCCATATTTCGATCGACCGACGGTGGCTAAAAAGGGATTCAACTCTGGCGTATATATATATATATATATATATATATATATATATATATATATATATATAAATCGATCGATCGACTTAATTTCGATCGATCGAGTACCACCGGCGATTTATATATATATATATATATATATATATATATATATATATATATATATATATAAGTCGATCGATCGAGTACCACTTTCGATTGATCGATTGTAATTTCGATCGATCGAGTGTCACTTTCGATTGATAGAAATCGCGCAGATTAAATTCTCTCAGAATTCGGGTTTAAGTTTCAGGGTTAAAGTTGTCTTTTATTATTTAATTGTTTTAGGGTTTTCTTTTATTTTAAGACCTCCTATATAAGGTCTCTCCATAAACAATGTAATTAATTTTTTATTTATGAAAAGAATCTTTTGCTTCCTTGCTTGAGATGAGTATCTTCGGAGAGTGAATCATCGTTTCCCGAGAAGGGTTTGGTGTGAAGCCAAGGGTGTGAAGCCCAAAATCTATCCTCTATCTATCTCTTTTTTTTCTCTCTATTTCGTGTGATCCCATAAACCTTAAATCCATCCGTCACCTTTTCCAAATCCCTAAAACCATAAATCCTAACACCCATCGGAACCATTGATTCGAACCCATCTCACAAATCCCTATTTCAACCATTAAAATCTCCAAACACTCGATCCGATAAACTATAAAAGAACTTGAGATCCCACCATTGAACCACGAGTAAGCGCCCTAATCTGGAAAACCAAGAGTCCTACCTCTAGGACCGATCTGCACCGCAACTCTAACGGATCTAACGCAAAGACTGGGCCTTTCCAGAACCCGAGCGTGATCTTTCGTATGGAAAACAATGGAGCCCTAAGGTAACCGCATTATTTTCAGGTTTATTGTTGAAGTTAATTTAACTTAATATCGGCAAGTAATTAATTCATCGCATTCACGTAGTTTAGGGTTTTTGTCCTGCGTCAGTTTTGGTATCAAAGCCTAAGTTCTAGGTTAGGGCATAATTGTGTGACATTCTAATTTATTGAATTTTATTTCAATTTTTATTTGTGCACATCTAGTGTTTGATAAAAGCCCTCATTCATTGTTGGTTCATATGTGCATGTCATTTTAATTTAATGGAATTTTATTTCTTTTGTATTCATCATTGTGCACGTCTTGTGTTTGACAAAAGTCCTTATTCATTTTGAGTCACATATGTATGCCATTTCGATGTCTTTGATGTCATGTCATTTGAGTCTTCATTTGTGTGCACGTCATGTGTTTGTTAAAATTCCTCAACTGTTGTGTGGTCCAAAGAATTGTGTCTAGGTTGTGTTTGTGTCAAGCATCATGTATGAGTCACTTACACATCACCATGAATCTCCTACCCATACTAAAATGGTACTAACCAAACGAGGAAACCACTACACTCCAAATTTTTGGCAAAGTCCCAAAAGTCATGATGAAACTAGAGTTAGGGGATACCTTCACCATCGTGAACCTAAATACGACCCTGCCGAGAGGTTTCTAAAATCTATTCAGAAGGAGGTTCCAAATTTTGAGGGTACGGCGAATCCTAAAACCTTTGTGGAGTGATTATCTAGTGTGGAGGAGTATTTTAATTGGTATGGCATACCAAATGAGTACAAAATTAGGCTAGCGAAAGCAAAGTTGGAAGGAAATGTCAAAACCTATTGGACTAATGTTGAGTTTATATGCGAGTTAGCTAATCGGAAACCCATCACACGATGGGAGGACATGAGGGAGCGACTTATCAAGAATTATGTTCCTCTCACACACTGTCATCTTTTACGATTTTTAAAACCCAAGACAGACAAGTGTCCTGATTGCTCCAAGTGTCACGGATTTGGACACTTTGCTTACTAATGCTTTACACAATTTTCCACTCCGAATTTATTGATTAAACGGGAGAGTTCTAAAGAGCCGGAAAATATGAAAGTAGAAGAGGAAGTGTATGACCCTAGAACCGTGATAAGTGAAGAGGAGATCGAAGAAGCTGAAGAGAGTCTAGTTTGCGTCAAAAGGGCTTCTGATTCCCTTGTGAGTAGTAATGTTGAGTCGCCCACATGTGAGTCAACTGAGTCACCCATGCACGATTTGTTAGAGCCCGTAGAGCCAGTTGTGCACGAGTCCTTGTTGGTGGTAGAGTCGTGTGCAAGGGTCAAAATACCGAATTTCCGGTACGTATCGTCCTGACCTCCAGGACGATACGTACCGGGTATCGTCCGATACATTCAATGTATCGGCGATACATTGAATGTATCGGTTTGATACATTCAAAAAACCGATTTTTTGAAAAAAAATTCCCAAAAAAATCCCAAAAAACCTGAAAAATTATATTTATTTATTTTGTATTTATTTCAACTATTTTTGCTTTTATTTTTGACTTATTTGATGCATTATTTAGATGAATATATAAGTAAGATGCCTATTTTGTAACTTAACCCAAGTCACATGCCTATTTTGTAACTTATTTTTGTCTTAAGATCACATTTTTAACTTAATGTAATAGATCTTCTAACATTATGTTTGACTAGCTGATCACATGCCTATTTTATTAACAATATTTCATAATTTGATCAACGCAGACACGCAGTCACGCATAAAGTAAATTACAATGTATATTGACAAAAATAAATTATATATTGTCAAAAATAATAGATATGTTGATAAAAATAAATTTAATTGTACATGAAAAACTTACTTTAGAGCCACATTGAATTTCGTGGTGGTTCTTGGCCCTCATGATCATCGTCATCATCGATGCTGAGCTTTAGGCCTTTGCCTATAATGTTGCCCATATTGATACCCATGATTAGGGCTCAGTGTAGTACGTAAAGGCCGGTCCTCCAAAAATCTCACCAACGAAGTCATATGGCACCGAATAGGTTCGTTGTGGCTGGTAGTATGGGTTACTAGTTGTTGAATCTTCGGTATTTTGCAAACTGAATCCCCCGAAGCTAGAAGTCATATAACCCATATCCGTATCATCTTGTGGTGGTGGTGGTGGTGGTGGTGTTTGATATGATCCCAACGCTCCTCTTCCTTCAACCCCTCCCATTCTAAATGTAGGTTAGCAGTGTCAGTCATCGTCCCCATGCCGCCATATCTCTATAAGGATCGAGGTACGGCTTCCTCCCTCCACCACTAGTGCCAACGTCCCCTCCACCATCATGCCCTCCACCATCATCCTCACCACTCCCATCATCACTACAGGGCTGCGTTTCGTCATCAGATCCAACCACTGAATGACGATTCAATCTTCTTTTCCGCCTCGGTGGTTGGGAAGCTTCTTTGCTCACTTCTCTTCGATTGTCCACCATTCGCTCTCACTATCCAAGACTGGCTCTTCTCTCTCTTGATCCATTCATTCAAAGGGTCATCCTCCTCAATATATAATCCAACCGGATGGGATCAAAATAATCACCGTCGAAGGTAGAATATGATAGATGAATTAGTATAATATGTAAGTAAGACTTCATATAATTGAGGATCTAAGACTTCATGTAATTGCTTACCACGGTTGGTCATCTGTATATTCGACCCTTAATCGCATGTTGTAGTGGCATGACTAACTTTTCCAATCGGTCCATAGTTAGTCTATTCCTTGTCTTAGTATAAATGAGAGAGAAAGTGCTCGCAATTGGACGAGGAACACGTTTGCGACAATACCCTCATTGCTACCCGCCTCAATATCGGACCATCACCTCCATAATGCATCCACCAATCAGCGGGTTTATAGTGTTTAATTTGGGATTGCGCCAACGGTCCTAAATGACCCATGTCTCTTCATGAAACATGTCAATCTATAAAGATGAAACACAGTAAGGCACATATCAATAAATAGATGATAATATCACATGACATGTGACTTATTACTTATAAGGTATGTTACTATTATCACTCACATCTCTTATGGCTTGGCCTTGGTCGGCCTAATTGTGGAGCATTCTTTGGATTACATTGAGCAAACCGGTATACACTTCATCGTGTCACTTCATCAGCGTCACAGATATCTTGGAAGGTCGGATTCAAGTAGTGTGCTACACATCAAATATGAGCAATTTCATCAGTATATGAAAATAATGAATAAATAAATAAATAACACTACATAATTGTGCAACATGTTATACCTGCTGCATGCAAGTACTGGTGAAATTGTGCATCCCACCTCTTGTCGATAATCGCCCAGTATCGTTTATATTTTGTAGGGCATTTGGTTTTTATAGCCAATTTTGCCTTATCCATTGACTCATAAACGTACCCCATCGTTGGTTTCTCATCACCATCAACCAATCTCAACTCGGTGGTCGATACCGCAAAAATGCGTGTTGTAAATCAAGTCAACAACTTCAAAGGTAAGCTAGTCTCTTCACCGTGGAGTCCTATTTCATGTTGATTCCATTCTTGAGCGACACCATGCTTTTCAGCTCACGCCTATATCTAGCCAAACTCTGTAGGGCTAAGAACTATGTTGCAAAACGTGTAATCGCAGGTCGGAGCAACTCATTGTTCGTGAAGGCTCTCATTAAATTGACCAGCTTGTCACTGTTGTACAGGTAGGAAGTAATCGTTCTTCCCTTTTGAATAGTTGCCTGTGCCTTGCTTCTCTTTCCTAAATCCTCAAGAATGAGGTCCACGCAATGTGCGGCACACGGGGTCCAGTACAGGTGACGTCTCTTCGCCATTAGTTTTAATCCGGTGACTTGTAGTTTGGTCGATTGTCTCGTTACCACTGCACAACCCACGCTTCCAACCTCATGAACTACCATATCCATTAGTTTAAAGAGGTAGTCGCAGCCTTTACGGTTCAGAAGCATCAATCGATTTCAAAAATATCGTCAAGATCGTCAGAAACCAAAAAGTTTATCAAACTCTTCTTTGTGGGACCACCCATCCATCGCATAATTGTGCAACCTCTCTCATCCCATACATCCTCAAAGCTCAGAGATAGGCGGCTTATCTCATCGTACTCATCCGTTAGTAAGGGCCGTATATCTCATATGGAGAAGGCTTTTTAACTCCTGACCAACTGTGACTTGTATCAATCATGCTTTTGAAGTACCATGAAGTCCGCCATTTGCCTTAATGTGGTTGTATATAAAAACTCGCAATGGATTTTCCAAGCTTTTTCCCCATTTTTGTAAATGAGATTGCACTCAATTTGGTTTGTTTGGAGCTTTCAAAGGCGATACATGAATGCTATAATCCCTCCCAGATGTCGACCTCATAGAACCCGACTTCGGTCAAAGACATCCTCATCAACATCAACAACATGTGGCCTATGACTAGATCCACCACCCAGTAGCGTGCATGGATGGGCCCTCAACTCGACCGAAACCGATAATCGGCTTCTTCCTCGATCTCGCCAAGAAGCTTCCTCGCACTCTCTCATAAGCTCTCGCTATTTGCTCATCCTCATCCTCATCCTCATCATCCTCGTGCACTGATGTAAACTCCGGATCCGCATCCCGATTCTCTCATACATTTCTCTATCACGACGGCCAAATTTTTTCTTTCCTTCCGCTTGTAAACTAGCTCGATATTTTCTTTTACCTCGGGTACACCGACACCCTCTTGCTCTCCTTTACATGAGCCAGATGCTTTAACCGCAGGATACCTCCCAGAGTTTTTTCACAAAGCTTACATTGTATCTGAGTCTATTACCTATCTATTATCAGATCAGATTGCGCTATACTGGATCCGAACGCATCATATTTATTTATTTCACCAAAGATGAATGAGCAAACGATTGCATTAGAGTAAACATCTAATTTACACTTGAAAATAAAATTTATTTTTAATTATTGCTATTTTAAAAATATTAGATTATATTTTATTAAATTTATTTGATATTATTCTAATTTTTATAAAATTTAGATTACATTTGAATTTTTATTTTATATTATTCTAATTTTTAAAAGATTAGATTATATTTTATCAAATTTATTTGATATTATTATAATTTTTGAATATTTATTTGATATTATTATAATTTATGAATGTTTATTTGATATTATTTTAATTTATGAATATTTATTTGATATTATTATAATTTATGAATGTTTATTTGATATTATTATAATTTTTGAATGTTTATTTCATATTATTTTAATTTTTGAATATTTATTTGATATTATTTTAATTTATGAATGTTTATTTCATATTATTTTAATTTTTAAAAATTTATTTGAAATTTATTCCATATTATTCTAATATTTTATGGGATATATCCCATAATATTAATTATTTTAATTATATGTGACGGTCACATATAATCAATATGGGTCACATATAATTAAATTTATTATTAAAATTAATATGGGTCACATATAATTTAATATGTGACCCATATTAATTTTAAGTTTAAATTATATGTGACCCATATTGACCCCATTATTTTATTAATTATATGTGACCCATATGATATGTGACCCATATTGATTACATGTGACCCTTAATTATAATTATTTATATTATTTTTGACCCATCAATTTAAATATTTTAAATGGGGTCACATATAATTATTTTTGACCCATCATATTATTTTTGACCCATTATTTATATTATTTTTAATTAATTTAAATATTTTAAATATTTTAAATTATTTTTTCCCTCTTCTTAATTTAAATATTTTAATTATTTTAAATAATTTAAATAATTAATATTATAGGTGAATGATAAACTTTAAAGGTAGATCTACCTAATTTAAGGGTAGATCTACACTTATATAAGGTAGATCTACCCTTAAATAAGGTAGATCTACACTTATTTAGTGTAGATCTACCCTTATTTAAGGTAGATCTACACTTATTTAGTGTAGATCTACACTAAATAAGGGTAGATCTACCTTATTTTAGTATTTAAAATGAAATAAAACGATAGTAAAATGATAAACACGTACCTTCCACGTTGATCCCGTGATTTTTTGTGCGATTTGGCGCCGATTTAGGGTGTAGATAATCGAAAAATGAGAGAGGAAGAAGAGAGGAAGGAAATGGGGGAAAAAAAGGGGTTACCCGACTAAAGAGTCGGGTCTATGGGTGGGGCCCACCAAATTTTCAAATTATCGGACGATAAAATTTTCAAATTATCGGACGATAATTTGAAATTATCGTCCGATAATTTCAAGTTTTTTGTTTTTTTTAAATTTCAGCCAAATTATCGTCCGATACGAACGATACGGACGATATTTTGTCCGTATCGGACGATAATTTAGTTATTTTCAGCAGGGTACGATACATAGGGTATGTATCGTACCGCTGACCTCTAAAACCGATACGTATCGGTATCGGACGATATTTTGACCCATGGTCGTGTGCACTTGAATCTTTGAAGTTGGTCAAACCGAGCGTACATGAGCCATTAGTGTCCTTTGATTCAAACACACATGAGATGACAATGCTCATAGTGTCGGGTGTGCCTCAGTCATTGATGTTAAGTAGAGTCAAGAGCATTTGAGACGATTACATGTGAGTCATTCGTGTCGCATGCACATGAAAATATCGAGTCCATAGGCACACATGCACATCATAGTCTCAAGTTGCATACTGTTATACATTCTGAGCCTTATTGTGAGTCAACTTTTGAGTCTCATTTCGCATTGCATGCCGAAATTAAGCTTAAAATTAATTTATGCAATGAAACTCTGAAATTATCAATGCATTTACCTATGATTCTCATGGAATTCCAATTAAATGATCACGCAATGGTTCGGATTGGATCTGAACGATTCCCGTCGGGAGTCGCAAAGAAGCTCCAGGCCCACGGCGCTGGACCTTTTGGAATTGTGGCAAGGAATGGTTTTACTGCGTACATTCTTGAGCTTCCTCCAGATACAGGGATTCGCTCAACGTTTAATGTGGAAGACCTAGTTCTTTCTTTGGGCTCAACCCCACCACCTTGCAATCCTTTCCAACCGCCTCTTATTCACGATCCCATCCCAACTTTGCAGCCAATACCACTTCCCTACCCAAGCAGGCAAAGGAAAGAGATAATTGAGGAACTTTGAGATAATCTTGTGGCATTCACCTGCGACAGAAAATTTCTGGTTTATGAAATGCAGAGGGTTGGCAAGTCAACTACCAAGAGTACATGGGCCAATCATGAGAGAGTTCGTCACTTGAGTTCCCGTATTCCCGGTCGATATCGCGATCACACTTCATCGGGGATGAATTCCTTCGGGTCCAGGAGAGTTGATGCGAAACTTCAAAAGTATTTGGTAGAGTGGCTTAGCGAGCCGGGTTATTGGGCTCGTCAATGAGAGTTTTACCGGGTACGTCCCGCTACAATAGACCGAGATGATGCTCATATGTCACCGAGTGACAGGATTCACTTCATGCGTGTTTCATCGGTGATGAAATATTTTGAGTCGGGGAGAATGATGCGGGATGCCAAGATCGAGAGCCGTAGATTCGGGTCGCAACGGATTTTGCAGCCCAAAAAAAGAGGAACGAAAATCAGAACCAGGCGTGAATGAGAAGAATCTGCGTATTGGAGGAATATTGCACAGTCGATCGATCGATTCATTGCTTCGATCGATCGAACCCATATTTCGATCGACCGACGGCGGCTAAAAAGGGATTCAACTCTGGCATATATATATATATATATATATATATATATATATATATATATATATATATATATATATATATATCGATCGAAATTACCACCGGCGATACATATATAAGTCGATCGATCGAGTACCACTTTCGATCGATCGAGTGTCACTTCCAATTGATCGAAATCGCGCAAATTAAATTCTCTCAGAATTCGAGTTTAAGTTTCAGGGTTAATTATTATTTAATTATTTTAGGGTTTTCTTTTATTTTAAGACCTCCTATATAAGGTCTCTCCATAAACAATGTAATTAGTTTTTTATTAATGAAAATAGCCTTTTGCTTCCTTGCTTGAGATGAGCATCTTCGGAGAGTGAATTTTCGTTTCCCGAGAAGGGTTTGGTGTGAAGCCAAGGGTGTGAAGCCCAAAATCTATCCTCTATCTCTTTAGTTTTATTTCTTTCTCTACTTTGTGTGATCCCATAAGCCATAAATCCAGCCGTCACCTTTTCCAAATCCCTAAAACCATAAATCCTAACACCCATCGGAACTATTGATTCGAACCCATCTCACAAATCCCAATTTCAACCATTAAAATCTTCAAACGCTCGATCCCATAAACCATAGAAGAACTTGAAATCCCACCATTGAACCACGAGTAAGTGCCCTAATTTGGAAAACCTAGAGTTCTACCTCTAGGACCGATCTGCACCACAACTCTAACGGATCTAGCGCAAAGGCTGGATCCTTTCCTAAACCCGGACGTGATCTTTCGTATGGAAAATGATGGAGCCCTAAGGTAACCGCATTATTTCAGGTTTATTGTTCAGGTTAATTTAACTTAATTTCGGCAAGTAATTAATTCATCGTATTCACGTAGTTTAGGGTTTTTGTCTTGCGTCAAAAATGATCAGAAGAAGATTATGATCCAAATCAGACAACTTTCGGGTCAAATGGAGATCAAAGTTGTTGACCTGGCTGACGCCATGCTGGCGTCGCAACGATGACCTATCTCGATGTGTCTAGGCTTTGATACCAAGTTGATTTGATGATTTTAGGGTTGGTGCGTTAGGTTGTAGAGATTAGGGTTAGGGTTTGATAGATAGATTTAGGTTTAGGGTTAGAGGAGGGAGAGAGAGAGAGAGAGAGAGAGAGAGAGAGAGGAATTAGGGTAAATGACTTAATGAGGACAATACACCTCACTAGTATTATTACAGACACACCTAGTAACAATAACTACACACAATGAGATAAAATAGAACCAAGACACTTAACACATTAACAGTACCTTATTAAGACCAAACACCACAACTATCTACAAATTCATCAGAGAACAACCAACCCTTGGTACAGCTGCTGATCAAGGCTTCAAAAATTCAGCACTACCGTTGATCAGAACGAGGCTACCTATCACAAAGATACAGTAACAAACCTATCACAAATATACTAGAAAAAGACATGCATATGCCCACAAAATTCTTCATAACTCCTTCGCCTCTTGTCCAAACAACATTGAAATGGAAGGTAGATGAAATGCAAGCCAACCCCAGTAGAAGAACAAAGCAGATCGACTTCACAGGAAGCAGAAAATCTAGAAAACCATGACAAGCAATTTTTAATCGAAAGATCTTACCTAATAGGAAGACTCCTGGAAGATTTCCGTCCAGAATAGTACCTCAGATGTTGACTGTCGTTCATAGAAATTATTATGCATAGAAAATCGTGAAACAAAAAACCTTTGAATCTCCTTCAAGTGGTATTCGAAACACAAGTGCCATTATTAAAATTACTCCATAAAAAACGATCAAGAAGATGCCTTGGTTTTCAATTTCGAGGTCAAATGTAACCTGTGCTGACATCAGCGTGATGCCATTTTGACGTCAGCGGTGAAAAGGGTAATGTCAGCAGTGATTCTATCATGAGAGAAGTCTTACTCCGATACCAAGTTAAATTCAATGTAGTGATGAGCACATAGGTTTAGAGTTAGGTTAAGATGAAGAAGAGAGAAGACGGAAGAAACTAGGGTTGTAAGAGTTAATTCTTCCACGCCCTTTTCATTATTACATTTACTACTTACAATATTACCTACTGATAAATTTGGGCATCCATCTCAAAACCAAATGGCAATGAGTGGAGGGGCGCAGTATCTTATAAGAGGAGAACCAAGGCTATGAATACCCAATGTGGGACTAAACTTCAACACGCCCCTGCACGTGTTGGCCGGACTGAGCCAAATCACGTGGACAATTGAACTGGGTGATGTGGAATGGATAAAGGCATGCTCTGATACCATGATAAATTTGGGCACCCATCTCAAAACCAATTGGCTATGAGTGGAGAGGCCCAAGATCTTATAAGAGGAGAGACAAAGCTATGAATACCCGATGTGGGACTAGACTTCAACACTACACAATCAACAATCCATTACAAGGGACACACTAACATCACCGTCAGAGAGGCGCATAGTTTAGGGGAACCATTATCCCTTTTATAATGGTTTATTAATTTACTATTTTTTCCTTCTTTTTTGTATTTTCTCTTTGTTCAATAATAATCAAGATTCATATCCCAATTTCAATAATTGCGATATGAGTTAAAAATCATATGCAATCTCGTATTTACGACTGCTTACATACTTCCCTAAGCCCCATATCTAGAATTCAACATATCCAACATACTATGTCCTTCCAAGGTGTTGTAGTTCCTCAAACAGATATAAAGTGTTCATGGCCCCTCATTCAAGCTCCTAGTTTTCAGGTTAACAGTTATGGGTACCAGTACTTGCACACGCTTTTCAAGTAGATAGAGTTTGTAAACAAAGTCAATCGTATTCAAGCATTCCATTTTCTTTAAAACTATTCCATGGACAAGAAATTGAACCACATATTATTTTAAAGGGAGACATTACTTGCACACACATTTCAAGCGGTTGCCCCGAAAAAGTAAAAAATTGATATTATCTTCTTTTTTCAAATGATAAGTTACCTAGGTGGTTGCACCTTGGGCATAAGTAGAGAGAGAAAGAAATGGAATGGGGTAAGGAGATAGAACAGTGTTGTGAGAGAGAGAGAGAACAGTGTAGTGAGAGAATGGTAGAGAGAGCAATGTAGAGAGAGAAAGGGGATGATTGTAGACAGATAAAGAACGGTTTAGAGAGAGAAAGAGAACAGTTGTAGAGAAGAGAGAAAGAGAACGATTGTAGAGAGAGAAATAACAGTGCAGAGAGAGACAGATGTATATGGAGGCACACTTAAGTTTAATTGTGTGCACTTTTATTTTATTTTTTGTTTAAGGTGCAATCACAAGAAAGTGGTGCAAGGACAAACTTTGGTTAGTTCGGGGCAAGGGCCTATAATGCGTGTGCAAGTAACGGCTCTCTATTTTAAATTCACATATTAATGAAATAGGAATAAATGAGTAAAAACCAGCCACACGTTAATTTCCATGACGTTGCAAACATGAAGCCGAAGCCGAGGCCGATAAATGTGATCGTAAGATTAAGCAGGGCCACAGAGAGATTAGTTGTTGCCTACTTAAGAGCTCCCCGGTTTTAGTCACATCAAAGAATGCTATTTCCTGGTAAACATATCAACTGAGAGATGTAAACAGTAGCAAATGAAAGCAAAGATTGAGTCTATAAAATATAGACGTTAGCCTTACTTGGTTGATAAGGTGACTAAATAAATTTTTCCTCAATTGAGCAACAACCCTTTCACTTACTGAAGAAAACAACCATGCCCGCACCGCTGTGCAAACCACACTAAAAAGTAGCCACAATCAGCAATTGAAAATATCTAAAGACTTCATAGCCTTTAGAGTTAAGTGGTTTGATTACATTAGCATGATAACGACAAAGTGTGTAAAGAAAGTTCAGTGCATATGAGAGCAAAGATAATTTTCAATAGCTGGGCTCAATTATACAACTGGATGGTGAAAATTAGGAATACATCTCCAATAGAAGTAATGCAAGGTAGGTGAACAGAATTAATGCATGTGATATGCTGGGCCACCCTCTCATTAGCCTTAGAGGCGTTAGGCATTTGTGGCCCGCACCTCTTAGGCTTCTCTCTCTTTTTCTTTCGTTTCTTTCTTTCTGTCCTATATTTATGTTATATATATTAAAAAATTTAATTTCCTTCATAGCTTATGCAGCCATTAGGAGCTCTCAAGAGACTTGGTGTGAGAAGTGAAGAGACATGGAGCTCTATTTATAGAGTTCAACTCCCCCACTTCACCAAGCCCAATCCATGTGAAAGACTTTCAACCAATCACATGAGACTAAACCAAGAATAAATGAGAGTCCTTCATTTCAACAATCCATGTAAAATAAATAATAGTCATCCATTTACTTTCCACCTCATCAATCAAAGTGAAAAGTAAGGTAAGCAATAGAAAAGCACCAAAAAGCTTCACTTTTGTTCTATATATTTTCATACAAAGTTAAAGGATTTTACAAGTTTGCCATTATATATTATTAATATATAATGATATATATATATATAAATCTAATTTTGAAACAATAAAATATATATTACTACACTAATATATAACAGGAACAACATATTACTACACTAATATATAACAGGAACAAGAGCAAACCCATATCAATTACAGCATCCCGAGGTGGGTTGAGCTTCTTAGGAGCATCAATGGAGGTTTTGATGGTGATTTCAGGAGTGGTTTTGGTATTACTCATCTGCACTCTGCTCTTGGGTTTCACTGAGGTGAGGCCTAGGAAGAAGGGTCTTTCTCCAGGGACCATGGGGAGGCCTGTTTTTGGAGAGACCATTGAGTTTCTTAAGCAAGGCCCAGACATTTTGAAAGGGTTTGGTTTCTGGGTGGATTTGATTTTATGCTTTTGATCTTCCAAGTGTACATTTGCGTATATATTTCTGGGCTTGAGCTGTTGTTTCATTAATTTTCTATTAGTATCAAAATCCATAACATCCATTGAGGGGATGTTTTCAAAGGGTGAAGTAAAGGCCAGCATTATGAAATAGCGCAGAATGCAGGGCCACAAAGAAACAACAGGAAGATAAAGTACATGTAGGTGATAAGAATGAAAGCTGCAGTGTTTTGACACATGGCATTTCTGGTTCCTTGAAAAAAAAGATTCCTCCTCAATATTATTTTCATAACAGAACATGAGAAATGAATAATCTGCGTTGGCCAGAAAAGAAGGCCTTTCCAGTCAAAAATAAAGCTTTAAACATTTATGATTAGGGAGAAAAACTGAAATCCTAATATGGTTAAAGATGTTTAGAGGCTTGGTATGAAGGAAATATTGAGTTTAAAATAAAGAAATCACAGCATCTCAGAATTGATCATACCCAAGGATAAGTATCAGCGCAATATCTAAAATGGTGTGGTAGATAGCATCCAGAGCTTCAGCTTGCTGTTCGGGCATTCGGACATCTCTTGACACAATGTCTATTATCTTTCCACCATATTTTGGCTGCAAAAACAGAACTCAAATCAGGCCAAGTAAAAAGAACATGAAAGTGTGAGATACATGTTGGAGATAAAATATTGAGTACCTTTAAATTCACCCACCGAATCTTTGAGTTCACCCACACTGAAACCCATTTAATGTTTTGAATCAGCCAATGGAGATCGTTTTCCTCCCAATCTTTCACACGATGGATCTTGAGATCATGGGCGGACCATCAGACGGACAGTTTTTTTTAATTCATGTGGCACACATCGCAAAAAAGTGACCTTAAAATCAGGTTTGAGAGTGATGAGTTCCATGTGATGTTAAGGTCACTTTTTTGGGATGCGTGCCATCTGAAATCAAAATATTGACCGTCTGAAGGTACACCCATGATCTCAAGATCCATGAAAAATTGGGACGAAAAACAATCTCCATTGGCTGATTCAAAGCAGTCAATGGGTGTTCAACGTGGGTGAACTCAAAGATTCAGTGGGAGAATTTAAAGGTACCCTAACATATTTGGTTTGTGTCCATGTGTTATTTGTTTTATTGTTTTTTGAATAGGTAGGTCGGCTCGAACCTGCGACCTTGAGGTTGCAATATTGTGAAACTTCCATTGTGCTACAGGTCCAAGCCCTTCCATGTGTGTTTAATTAGGTGTAGGTATGTCTGTCTAGTTATGTGAGGGTACATGTTTAGTTCCACATTGACTAAAGTTGAGTTGTGTTTAAGTTGCCCTCTATATATAAGGGTTATCTCATCTAACTCAGATCATCCAAGTAATTACAAATGTAAAATTCCATTTGGGTTCTATCCTTCTCTTCTTCCTTTCTTCTTCTCCAGCTCTTCTTTTAAGAGACCCTAACTAGGTTACACCTTTTAGTTTCTTTTATCTTTTGTAATTTCGTGTATTTTAATTTTCTACTATAGATATATTAGGAGATGATGTCAAAAGGAAACCAACTAGATAGAATCACTGCTTTTGAAAGTTGAAAATCTCTTGAGATTAATTATATATGTGCACTCGTCCTTATGATAAAGTTTCAACAGATCAATTGATCTGGGAAAATACTGCAACATAAAGCACCTAGAGAACGGTAGGAATTGGAAGCATGTACAAAAGTGTACATAATGACAAGGCTAGTTCCCAATTTCCTCTAACGAGTCCCTGGATGCAAGGAAGCTTTGGAAGGTAATGGCTCGAGAGTATGGGTTCATATATATATATAAGGCCCGGGACTATGCGCCCGGGTGTAGAGATATCTCTTCGCCTATTGATATGGGCGTGACACGTAGCGCCTTTTTGTGAAGCAACGGGTGTTGCTTTAAAATCATTTAATCACGTTTTAACTAGGGTTACATTTGTTTTCAAAAAAGTAGATAACCTTTTTTAAATACCCTACGCCTGACCACCTGGGTGTCAAAACCCCACCAACCCACCTCTTTTCCACTAAAGGGGTGTCAGCGCTTCACTACCAGGGTGCCAGCTGTGACGGGGTCATTACTCTAGGTAGCAATAGGAAGGCATGGGGACCTTGGAGCTGGTTGATTGGCTAGCAGGAAGGCGTGCGGGCCTTGGAGCTAGGAGTGTGTGGCGCGGGAGCGCGGAAGCGTGTGGGGCCTTGCGTCGTGTGTGCTCCCCCTAGGTGTGGCATAGATGGTGACTCAAGCTATGTGGTGTGCTAGTGTGGCGACTAGAAGTGCGTGGACGTACGTGACTGACTCAAGAGGCGTGATTGGGGTTGCATGGGCCTTGTGTGCCACGGAAGGAGTTCGTGTGCCATAGTGGGGCATCTAAATGAGGTCATGGGGCATCTAATTGAGGTCATGTAGAAAATAGGAAGGCTAGCCAACCCCATCTTAACTAAAAGAAAACGGCCCCCACTACTAAGGAGCTTGCCCTTCGAAGACACCAATCTTCTCTCGAACCACTGAATCACCGAATCGCAAGCTCTGGCATTAGGATAACCAATGCCAAGAGGGAGGCCCAAATAAGAGATGAGAAATTGCTCAATCTCACCATCCACCTCCTCCGTCAACTGACTGAGGAGCTGGGAGTCAACCCCAATACCACTTACTGAGGACTTCTGGTGGTTAACCCGCTGACCCGAGACTGCCTCATAAACTAAAAGCACATTCACCAGCACCTAGTCTCATGAAAGTCTCCTTTGCAAAAGAGAACCATGTCATCCGCCGATCCGCGTATTGGAGATGTGTGAAACGACGCCCTTGACTACCCCACCAGAATGCCTGAGATAAGACCAACCTGACAAGAGCGAGTAAGAAGCCCATTTAGCGCTTCCGCCACCATATTAAATAAAAAGGGAGAGAGGGGGTCTCCTTCCCTTAGGCCCTTAGATTTCTTAAAATAGGCGGCATGGATGCCGATCACAATGACAGAAAATCAGGCAGAGGACACACAGGCCCTCCTCCTCCTCCTCCATTTATCCCCAAAGCCAAACCTGGTCAACATATACTCCAGACAATCCCAGCTCACCCTATCATATGCCTTCTTCATGTCCACCTTCCACAAAAGCGCAGGCCGGCAACTACGATGCACCGAATGAATGATCTCATGAGCAACAGCCACCATGTCAACCAGTTGTCAGTCATGCACAAAAGCGCCTTGACTCAAGGAGATAATCTTGCACAAAGGGGCTTAAGCCGATTGGCTAAGACCTTCGCCAAAATTTTATATAAACTGTTAAGAAGGCTGATCGGCATAAAATCCTTAAGATCAATAGGACCACCCTTCTTAGGAATGAGTGTGATGAAGGTGGAATTCAGGCTTCAGCTTATGAAGCCAGCGAAATGGAACTCATTGAAGAACTCTAGTGAGAATAGCCCAAAAGCATCGAAAAAAGCTCTTAATTATTGAATTCTTATAAACTTGGATTGATTAATATTAAGCTTTATAGTTAGCTGCAGTTAAAATTGTAGAGCCATAACGGTCATTAGTAGATATTTAGTTGGCATCTCTTGATTCAGCTGCCGTGGAAGGCTGATTTTGTCTGCTTGTAAGTTTTTACTAGTTTTTGTTTCAAATAATAAGCCGTTAATTTATGATACTTTTGTTTGCATCACTCGGGGAGAGGGTCAATCTATTGTTACTTCTCTTTGCTTATGAATTAGAAGGCAAGTCAAAGAATGTAGTAAAAAGACGCATATAAAAAAACTACTACAAAAAATACCTACAATGTAAAAAATACCTACAATGAGAATACTCGTGATGGATGATATCAACAATGCAACAGTTGCAAGAACAAGTTTCCCCGCATCAGGCTTTGCCTGTAAGACCCTACAATGTTAACCGTCTTCAAGACAGAGGCAATTATGGGTCAAAATCATGGTTTTCCAGTACGTATCGTCCAACTCCAAAACCGATACATATTGTCTGATACCGTATCGGTTTCAGATGTATCGTCCGATACATAGCAATATATATTACAATGTATTTGTATAGTATGATACATTCAATGTAGCGTACCGGAGAGTTCCGATACCAGTACCTATCGGACGATAAGTACCGGTATCGTCCGAGATTTGACACATGGAGGCAATAACATTATAAAACGAATGCAAAGAAGTCGTCACTCACCAATCGAAGAACTCTACCAAATCCAACATTTGCAGCCTGAGTATTATAAAATAGATTTGTCGTTACTTTTTTAATAAATGTTTATGCATCGAAAATAAATAAAAAAGAAATTTTGCATCCTAATAAGCAATTCCATAATGTACCATTCAATATTGAAAATCAAAAAGAAATTCACAGAACATAATAAACAAAAAATAAATAAAACAGATTTTGAAATAGAAATCATTAAAGAAAATCAGAACAAACATAAGACTAGGCACTGACATGCAGCTTCAAGATGAGTTGAATCTTGGGAAATTTGCATTTTCAACCCTATAAGTTTGCTTATTTGCAGAAAAGGCCCTATAATTTGAAACTTTGCAGAATAGGTCAGCTCCAAGCCAAGCTGATTCCATGTCAGCACCGACCTGTTTTTTCATTATATATATATATATATATATATATATATATATATATATATATATATATGTTTATTTTACATTATTTTTTGTTGTCCCTTTTACCTTATTTGATAACTATCACACATCAGCTATCTCAACCAATTGTAATTATCTAAACTAACCAATTGTAGTTATCTAAATCAATTATAGTTATCAAATAAGGTACACCATACGACCACTATCTTAAGATAGCGGCTAGTTAGCGGCCCGCTCTAAGATGGTTGAGATAACTGATGTGTGGTAGTGATCAAATAAGGTACACTCTAATACGAACGCTATCTTAAGATAGCGGGCAGCTATCTTGCCGCTATCTTAAAATAGCGGCTCGCCATCTTAAGTTAGCGGCCCGCTATCTTAAGTTAGCGGCCTGCTTTAAGATAGTTGGCTGAGATAACTGATGTGTGGTAGTAATCAAATAAGATACACTCTAATATGGTTGAGATAACTGATAACTATCACACATCAACTATCTCAACCATCTTAAAGTAGACCGCTAACTTAATATAGCAGCCGTATTAGAGTGTATCTTATTTGATAATTATCACAAATCAGTTATCTCAACCATTTTAAAACTGACCACTAACTTAAGATAGCGCTTGTATTAGAGTATATCTTATTTGATAACCATCACATATAAGTTATCTCAACCAACTATCTTAAAGCGGGCCGCTAACTTAAGATAGCAGGCCACTATCTTGACGCTATCTTAAGATAGCAGCTCGCTATCTTAAGATAGTGGTTGTCTTAAAGCGGCACGCTATCTTAAGATAGCGGCCGCTTTTGTTTGTTTTATATTTCTATCTTTTTCTTCTCTCTTTAATTTCTTTTTATTTTATTCTGTATTTTAAGACTTTAACATGAGTTACAATTGTTTTAGATAACCACAATTGGTTGGTTTAGATAATTGCATTTGGTTGAGATAATTGATATGTGGTAGTTATCAAATAAGGTAAAAGTGACGACAAAAAATAATGATAAATAAACATATATAAATATAATGAAAAAATAAGTTGGTGCTTACATGGAAACGGCTTGGCTTGGAGCTGACCTATTCTGCAAAGTTTCAAACTATAGGGCCATTTCTGCAAATAAGCAAACTTAGAAGGCCGAAAATGCAAATTTCCCTTGAATCTTTATATAACTGAACGAAAATATAAAAAACCAAGATATAGATATTCAATCAAACTACCACAGAAACTGTTGACAATCATAAGTAATTTTCTCCAAGTTGGGTCTCCAATATTCAAGCCCTAATTTGTCTCTACTGATAGCTGTACAGATTTACTAGAATTACTAGAATCTCTGTAAATAAGTGATTGTATCTTGACAGATGTAGTTTCCTTATAGTTAGTCAACCAGTCCTAAACTATAGGATCTAAAGCCTTGTACAGTGGCTATTTATGCCCAGCCAGTAATAGAGAAACTAATTGAAGTCTTCTCCTCACAAACTCGCTTTTACTCTCTTGGTATCAAAGTAGGGTTTTATTATATGTTCTATATCATCACAGCCTAAATTCTTATATACCCCTCGCACCATGACTAATAACAAACCCGAATCATCCTCTGTACCAGTTATCCATGTTCAATCAGAAAACCCTAGTTTCACAACTAATGTCATCCTTACTGAAACCAATTATGATGTCTGGTCTCAAATCATGGAAATGCATATTGCAGGGTGTGAGAAGCTTGAATATCTCACGAGTAAAACATCTCCGAAGGTTACTGATTCTTCCTATGCAAAGTGGTGTGCTGAGAATCAAAAGGTCAAAGGATGGTTGCTGACCTCTATGTCACCGGAGATTATGAAACGCTATCTTAGACTGCCTACTACATGTGAAATTTAGAATGCTCTTGCCAAAGCATTCAATGATGGGGCAGATGAATCGCAACTCTTTGCACTGAATCAACGAGCATTCTCTACCAAACAGGTTGGTCATCCTCTTTCCACCTATTATGGTGATTTGACAGAAATTTTTCAAGAGCTAGATCATCGTGATAAAATTGTCATGAATAATCCCGATGATGTTATTGACTATAAAAAATCAGTTGAGAGATTGCGGGTGCATATTTTTCTGAATGGACTAGATGCTGAATTTGAACAAATTTGAGGTGAGATTCTCAGGAAGGATCCTGTCCTGGATCTTGAAGAAACTTATGCGTATGTTCATCGTGATTCTATTCGCCGAGCTACATTGAATGGCGAACCTGAACATTCAGAGCCATCTACTATGGTAGCTCGCCGAGTCAAGTATCAACGACCGCAAACAAACTTGAAACCAGATCGAACATCTAGTCCTCTGAATCATGATCATAATCAGTCATTTGGATCACAAAATTGCAGCTACGAAATAGGAGTTGCACGACCAGAACATATCTGTACTCATTGTGGTGAAACCGGACACACTAAGTCACAGTGCTATGAATTGATTGGATATCCAGAATGGTGGGATTCTACCAAGGCACCTCATAAACGAAATTCAAAGACAAACCATCATGCTTCTGTTGCTATGGTTGAGCCTAGTCATGCTTCCACCAACACTCCTGAGAAAGCCTCCTCTTTCATTACTACTTCTGGGAATGTCGCTAAGGCTCTCCATACATCTACTCCTGTTAGTTATAGTGAATGGATAATTGATTCGGGTCCCACAAATCACATGACCTTTAACAATAATCATATTCAGTCCATAAAATCCTCAGACCAACATATAGTGTCCACAGCCGATGGTACCCCCTCTCCCGTGTTAGGAGAAGGTTCGATTTCTCTTACCAAGAATTTTAATTTAGATTCGGTTCTGGTTGTCCCTTCCCTTAATCATAACTCATTGTTTGTTGCTCAAATAACCCATGCTTTGAATTGTGTTGTGATTTTTTGGCCTAACCTTTATATCTTCAAGGACATTCGGGCTCGGAAGACAATTGGTTATGGTACTAGGCGAGGGAAGCTCTACTATCTGGATCTAATGCCGGCAAGCTCAAATCAGTTAGCTCAAGTTTTTCAACTAATACGCCTGCTAAACTTCAGAGTTCAGAAATCTGGTTGTGGCACGGGCGTTTAGACCATGCATCTTTTGGATATTTACAGAAATTGTTTCCACAGTTTTTTTTCGCAATTAACTGTTTCAGATTTTAAGTGTGACATTTGTGAATTGGCTAAAAGTCATCGTGTTCCATTTCCTATTAGTATGAATAAAAGTCCTGTACCTTTTATGGTTATTCACTCTAATGTATGGGGGCCTGCAAATACTCCTTTTTTGAGGGGTGCACGTTGGTTTGTTTCATTTATTGATGATCACACTTGAATGACTTGGATTTACTTGATGAAATCAAAGAGTGAAGTAAGTTCCCTGTTTCAGTAATGTCACAAAATGATAGCAACTCAATATCAATCTAAAATTCAGGTTATCCGTACTGATAATGGAGGCGAGTTTATCAATCAAAGCTTGAAACAGTATCTGAATTTACATGGCATTGTTCATCAAACTACCTACCCTTACACCCCTCAACAAAACGGGGTAGCCGAACGAAAAAATCGTCACCTTCTTGAAGTCGTTCGTGCTTCCTTGTTTGGAGCTCACATGCCCACAAGTTATTGGGGTGAAGTTGTCACTGCTGCAGCCTTCCTCATCAACCGCATACCTTCTAGTTCCCTACAATTTCAGACTCCCTTTGATGTCCTTCATCACACTGTAAGCGCTCCTACCATACCAAATTTGTCCCCTAAAGTTTTTGGATGTGTAGCCTTTGTGCATCTTCACAAAGGCTTGAGAACTAAGTTGGAACCCTGGGCACTTCGATGTGTATTTGTTGGCTATGCCTTGCATCAAAAAGGCTATCGGTGTTATCACCCTCCTTCTCGCAAGCTTTATGTTACCCTTGATGCAGTCTTTCATGAAAATGATATGTATTATTATGCGTCTCCACTTCAGGGGGAGAATAGAAATGAAGCACATACCTCACATAATCCTTTGGACAACTAAGATTTTATAAGAGGTGATAACTTGGAAACTAGTAGTGAATGTCCAAGTGAGGGTAACACCATGGATAACAGGGAGGAGTGTCCAGGTGATGGTCCAGAATTTTTTGAGGATGAGATTCAGAATCAAATGGAAGTGTCGACAGTCTCTCACGATGTACCAGCAAACCAATTGTCTTCTCCAGCTGATTCCATGTCTGAGTCTCATGAAAGTTCTAAATCTGAACCTCACCTAAAAATGTTGCCCAATCGAGTTACAAGAGGAAAACCCAAAGTTAGCTATTAACCTGTTCTCAACTCTAAATCTAAATATCCCATAAATAACTATGTATCCTACCATAGATTGTCAAAGGAAAATATGGCATTTGTGAATCAATTATATGTTGTATCTATTCCTAACAATGTGTAGGAAGCCTTGAAAGATCCTAGATGGAGGGAGGCAATGAATGAAGAAATGAAGGCCCTTCAAAAGAATTCAACGTGGGAAGTTGTTGTCTTGCCTGAAGGAAAGATACCTGCTGGATGTAGGTGCGTCTTCACCATTAAATACAAAGCCAATGGAACTATTGAAAGGTGCAAAGCAAAACTAGTCGCCAAGGGATATACTCAAACATATGGAATCGATTATATGGAGACGTTCGCACCGGTGGCCAAAATTAATAATGTTCGTATTCTATTATCTCTGGCGGTGAATCTTGACTGGCCTTTACACTAGTTTGATGTAAAGAATGCATTTTTGCATGGAAATCTCCAAGAAGAAGTGTATATGGAGTTGCCCCCTGGCTGTAATCGGCAGACTGAAGGTAATAAACAGGTATGTAGGTTGAGAAAATCCCTATATGGTTTGAAGCAGTCTCCTAAAGCATGGTTTGGAAGGTTCACAAGTTTTATGAAGTCTATTGGTTACAAGCAAAGTAACTCAGATCACACTCTATTCTTGAAACATGATAAAGAACAAATCACAGCCCTTATTGTGTACGTTGATGATATGATAGTGACTGGAAATGATCATGAAGAAAGGAAAACACTACAGGAGCATCTTGGACGCGAGTTTGAGATGAAGGACCTCGGTGAATTGAAGTATTTCCTCGGAATTGAAGTGTGAAGATCAAGGAAAATATGCCTTAGACTTACTAAATGAAATGGGTATGAGAGCATGTAGTCCAGCTAGCACTCCTATGGAAGAAAATGTGAAACTATGTGTGCATTCAAATCAAGTTCCTGCTAACAAGAAACGCTGTCAGAGGCTGGTTGGAAGATTAATGTATCTTGCACACACTCAGCTTGATTTAGCGTATGCGCTGAGTGTGATTAGTCAATTCATGCACTCCCCAAGCAAAGAACATATGAATGTTGCCATCCGTATCTTACGCTACTTGAAGTCATCTCCAGGAAAGGGAATTTTATTCACAAAAGGAGACAATTTGGATATTAACGGCTATACAGATGCTGATTGGGCTGGGTCAATTCAAGATAGACGCTCTACATCAGGCTATTTCACGTTTGTAGGAGGAAATTTGGTTACTTGGCAAAGTAAAAAACAGAAGGTAGTCGCTAGATCCAGTGCTGAAGCTGAATATAGAGGAATGGCTAAGGGAATATGCGAATTGTTGTGGATCAGAAATCTGATGCAAGATTTACATATTAAGCAAGTCAGCCCTATGAAGTTATATTGTGATAACAAGGCAGCGTGTGATATTGCCCATAATCCTGTCCAACATGATCGAACTAAACATGTTGAGATTGATAGGCATTTTATAAGAAAATTTGATTGAAGTTCCTCATGTTCGATCTAAAGACCAGCTTGCTGATGTGCTGACCAAGGCAGTGCCAAACCAAGCATTTAATGACTGTCTTGGCAAACTAGGAATGAGCGACATCTACGCACCAACTTGAGGGGGAGTGTTGACAATCATAAGTAATTTTCTCCAATATTCAAGCCCTAACTTGTCTCTACTGCTATCCGTACAGATTTACTAGAATTACTAGAATCACTGTAAATGAATAAAAACATAAAAACTTACCTCTTCATCATCAGTCAAAAGTGGAACTATTTCACTGGAATTACTCTCAAAACTTAGTGGAACCATTTCACTGGAATTACTCTCTAAACTTCTTTCCATATTCTGAAGGCGACTAACTAATTTATTTGCAGTCTTTCTTCTACGACCATTTGACTGTTTTGAATTTAGACGATGAAGATAGGTTTTAACTTTTTACCCTAATTTTTCACACAACTGTCTGTTATGACCATCGAGCCCCTCCATTACATCGCACATAAAAACCTAATTTTTCACACAATTGTAATGACCATCGAGTCCCTCCATTACATCGCACATAGTGCTGTCAACAGGTCGGATCGGGTAAACAATTTGGTTGCCCGATAAGAAAATCGCATATACCGGACCAGATGGTGCACCTAAGCCGACCCGACCTGACCCGATACTCGACACGAAAACCCAATCCGATGCGGTAAAAACCCTATTTTATTTTTTATTTTTTATATAAAACATCAAGTCGGGCTAGGTCGACCCGACCCGATGGGTCAAGATTTTGTGTTTGATTATAAATGCTCTTAGCTCTTTCCGAGAGTAAAAGAATTAAATTTGGACTCTTTAAAAGAGCAATTTAAAATTGCTCTTTTAAGTGGGATGCTCTGCGCCTCCAAAGAACAACCGCAAACACAGCCTGAGAAACCGCTCCCCGCTTGCTGATAGTAGAAGGCAATATTACCGTTGTTATCACCCTGATTTTACTTAAAAAAGACTTCCTGCAAAGTTTAAAAATAGTAATCGCTGAAATACTCTTTAGCTTGGTGGGGGGTGAGGGCATCCCTTAGGGTTTAGTTCAAGTATAAGCTTGGGAGTTGGGATATGCTAAGTTAACAAAACTCAAAAGTAAAAAAAGAGTTGAAAAATTATAAAAATTGAAAGCGGTCGAAACCAGCTTTCTACTTTAGCTTTTGAAGGAATCTCCTTTTCGTGGAAGCTCAAGAATTATTTTTTTCCCAGACTAAAAATTTGCAATTCCAGAGTAGATGAAGGTAACAAGGATCTCTTGTTCTTTCACAAATGCATGCTTGAATCATGTGTTCTAACACTACACTCGAGTGAGATCATGTGGCACAGGATATGCATTCGATTGCATCATGTGCTCAAATCAGTTGGGCGCCTCAAGCTACTTGGGTTGTAGCATTCGAATGCTACACTCGAGTGAGATCACGTGCCACGTGGTACCCCTTCTCGAAAAGGACATCCATTTGGAAGGTTCACCAAGTCCTCTAGATAGAGACTTACGATTAATGAAAAATATATCAAAGTATTCTAGAGCCCAATGTTCCTTCCTAAGAGGCTGAGTTCTGTGATTCGTAGACATGTAAGGCAGCATAGTGCATATGACATTTGATACAAAAAGGTATATGATGCTATTACGTTTAGTCTTAAGTTGACAAATCTTAATTTGTAAGAAGAGAAGAATGTGTCTAGCGGTGAGCCACCACGTTTACGGTGATTGGTGTTTAGGCATATTGGTGTTTTAGGTACACACGCTTAGCACAACGCATGTGGGCATCTTCACGAGGACCTCTTAGGAGTTCATCATTATTTTGAGTTTTTAATTGGGTTGATCCAACGATAGTCAGATCGGGTCTAATAGGTCATTATTAGTAGGTTAATTCAGTTCTAATGAGTCAAACAAATTAATCAAATTTGACGGTTGGAATAAACCTTTCATAATCGTTTACAAAAGTGTGAAACTTTTCAAATCTAAGAAAAGAAAGGGGTGCAACTACTCATCCAAATGTTGGATAGTATAGTTGGGATCTTCAGAAAGATCTAAGATGCCCAAAATATGATTATTGGTGCAACACTCATATTGATTATTCGAAAAATCACTTGAGATCTATAAAGGAGATCTTTGGGTACAGATCAAAACACACTGAATCATCTGAATTTCGTTACATACTAATTTGAAATTCCTTTACTTTTACTTTTTTATTTTTGATTTTTTAAAACATCGAGTTTTCTGAGGCGACCCTCTTCCATTGCAAGGTAACGGATTGGATTCAAGAGATTGAGCTCCTAGAAATATCTCGCTGGATATCTTTTGCAAACTTGAGTACTCACTCGAGTATGAAACGAATAGCGTTTTGAAGATAATGACTATGAGTCTCGAATCCAATTTCTCTTATTTTCTATCATCATTTTCAGATTTAAGATGCTAATTCTCAACAAAATTCACCTGACATTTGACATTTATTAGTACACTAGGTTTATACTTCATAGCATGAGCTCATGTTTTGATATAAGCTTTCTACCTTATGAATGGCAATTAGCTCCATGAGACTATTATGACTACACTGTGAAACGTGATGGGTATAGGTAAAGGTCTTTATTAGAAAAGATTTAATAATTTAGATATGATTTTGATACGTATCGGCTGAGTCGTATCGGTCTTGGGAAAATCGATACCCGAGACCGATACCGATTTTAATACCTTGGTCACATACTCACATGTTGTTTCTCAAATATTGTTTTTCGAAAAAGTCTATCACATGCGGAAAATTCTGTTGAGTGACAAGCATCATCTGGAAACTTCTCAACTCAACACCATTTTTAGTTAGACATGGTCAGGTCCTCGGGTGAAGCGTGCTTTTCACCCAACATCTTTCCCTTTGCTAACTTTTGGAAAAGGTTGCCAAACAAGGCCATAGCTATTTAATAGAACTCAGTTTCTCTGTCTTCCATGGTGGAAGAAGGTAAGAGTTGTGCCTCTTTTTTCATAAGATAGTTATGATCATCAAGCCACTCATTTATGTGGCACCCGATCATGTGATTGGATACCATATGGTAGCATACTAATGTAGGACTAGGTAAGTTACTTAATCTTTAGTACCACGCTACCTCTATCATTTTAATTATATCCTCTTTTCACATGATTTTTTAATCAAATTGGAGCATTTGATTGGTGGGTTTAGGAAAAGAAATCTAAATGCGCCAATATGTACAATATATGCCTTTAAGTAGGGTGCATTTGGATGCAAGGAAAATGATAGAATCCGCAATGGTTGGATCTACAAATTTGTCATGTTCTACAGTTTGGATGGAATCTGCATGGGTTGGATCTACAAATTTGTCATTTTCTACCGTTTGGGTGTAACTTATGCGTCGGAAAAATAGTCCTGTATGTTTTGCTATTTTTTTCGTTTAAAGTATGAGGGTATCCTACAAAATTTCAATTAATTTGTTTAGCCCTTAGAAAATGGTATTAAATGTTTCCTTAAGTTAAACAATACTCATTAGATTCATACAATTTTTAATACTATCAATAAGACAATCCAAACAGTGAAAACAATGGAAAATGAAGGATTCCTTTGACAAGCTTGGCATAATAAGTTGACAAGTGGCATCACCGACTTCTAATTTTGAAAGCATTAAATTAATGCCACGTGTCATTAGATGACGCAGGGGCATGTATTTTGTGAGTCCTAGTTGTTGTAAAAATCACTTTCATTTCTTAGAGTGTGTATTAGTCACTAATATTTTGAACAAACCCTAAATCTTAAACCCTAATCAAGGTATCAAAAATCGGCCCGATACATATCGGTATCCCAACTCGAGTTTCCGATATTTTATCAACCGATATGGGCTTGTATCGGCCGAGACGTCTCGGTTTCGACCGAGACGTAGACTTTTCCATTTAAAAAAATAATATATATAATATATATATATATATATATATATATATATTTTATTTTTATATTTTTTTTTTTATTTTTATTGTTTAAATATGCCGATCGGTATCAACTGATGCGTATCGGTCATGGGCAAACTGATACCGGAGACCGATTCCGATTTTGATACCTTGACCATAACAATGGTCCACAGGGATGCAAGTTTTGAACACAAAAATTGAAATCGACCCAAAACTGAAAAAAACCCGTTGTCCATCTTCGGCACAAAATTGAAAAAAACTGAAACCGATTTTCAATCGGTTCGGTTTAGGTTTTAGATATTTGGAACTGAAAAACAATTGGATAGGTTTAAAAAATGACCCAAAAACGAAAAAACTAGAAAAAATAACAAAAAAAAAAAGAAAAAAGAAAACACTGGATTAAAAAAGAAGAAGAAAAAGAACCGAATGGAACTAAACCAATTTCTGTTCAGTTTTGATTTGGAGTTTCCAAAATTTAAGCAAACCTAAAACCAAAATTTTTAGTTTCGGTTCAGTTCGGTTAACCAAATCTGCACATGTAATGTTCCATGAGTAAGGTTACCATGTGATGGGTTTAGCAAATCTAACCGTGTAGTCAACTGTAATAAAAACCAATTTCAGGCTGATACCAGAGATGTCTCACGTCTTGGCGGGACGCTGTCTCGGCAATATGGCGTGATACCATAGATGGAGTTTAAAATAGTCTTACACCATTAAAATTTGTGTTTGATCTTACACCATTAAAGTACATTTCACTGTTATGTCACATGACACATATTTGTAATCATTTTAAACAATCCAAGTGGTTGTCTATCAATGGAACATATCTCCAACTATAAGAGGTTGCAAACCGTTCGATCGATTAGCATTAGCCATTAAAAAATTAGAAAAACAGTACAAATTAGAGTGCAAGGATTTGGAGAAAACATGAGTCATTCACGAGATTATCACATAAATTGGATACAACCTAGGATTGTATAAAAAAGGTGCATATGATGAGTCAAAATTATGCTACATGCAAGGTATTAATACCGATACGTATCGGTATCTCGTATCGGTATCACCAATAAGTATCGGCCGATACGGGCCCATATCGGCCGATAAGTATCGGGTTTCAGCTGATACGTCTCGGTTTTGACCTAAGACTTTTAGTTTTTTTTTTAAATTAATAAAATTGGCCGATACGTTTCGGCCGATTCATAATGGCCTCAGGTAAACCGATACCCGAGACCGATACCGCTTTTGATACCTTGGCCACATGCACAAAAAGGACGACCATTTGTATTGTTTAAATAGTGAACTAAGTATAGTATCATGTACAAACTCATTCTAATAAAGTAAGTTTATCTCTGTGTCTCGACAAGAGGGGCAATGGTCCAGTCCTATGAGGTAGAACCGGATTTTCAGTCCTACCCAATCCATTGCCCTTGGAAATAGGAGAATCTTGACTTTCTTGGTTTTCACTTTTTATGGCATGACGTGCAGTCAAGATTCTCTTATTTCCAAGGGCAATTGATGGGGTAGGACTGGAAACCCGATTCTACTTGGTAGGACCTGACTATGGCCCCGAGGAGATTTGGTATCATTACCATCTCGCTTAGCCCCGAGACACGAGACGTCTCCGTCTCTGAAAGGGTGCATCGAACATTATAAATAGAGGTTAGAAGAGGGGTTTTAAGTACTTCCACATCTCGAATCTTAACTCGGTGTCCGTGAAATTCGTGTGCCTACTAGAGCAATTATGTGCGTTCGTTTCGTTGGGTTGCACACTACTGTGCAACAGAATGTGTGACAGATCGATGCATCACTGAGGCTTCATTGTATCCTGAATGCGAATTTATCGTTATCCCGTTATATAATAGGGGCAAATGTGGTCTTAAAAATAGTGATCTAATCATGCCTTGAAGCCATTTTCGGTCTATTTACAGCATATTAAGTGTAACCTACCAACATATACAAATCATTAGAAATTAAACGATATAAGTTGAGAAATTTGTCAAAAAAATACCCTTAATTTTATTCCCGTGAAGGGCCTCAAATTCTCGATTTACTGTGGAGGGTTTAATACCTTTAAGAATTTTCAAAATATCAAAGTTACACTTCTCTATTTAGTGTATATAACACCTCACTTTGAGGCAAAACCTTAGACCATCACCAAAGTTGTAGAGCTCGTTGTCTTTCCAACGCCGTAAGAATCACCTCAACCCGACATCGGGGTAAAAAGTTATAACCAAAATACTGAGACTGTGTCTGTTGAAGAGTTGGGCTGAGTGTCACGAAAATCTGAGAAAATCGATGGATCGAGCAACAGACTTGATCAATCGAGTTTGGGCTGAATCTTTATGATTTTAAAACCGAAAATTAGTCAAAATTGGGAGGGAAAAAGTTGGATTTCGAAATTAGACCCTATTTAAGGAAAAATTAGAGTTAGGGTCAAGGGTCTCTCCCTTTAGGGAGCCTTTTATTTTCCTTAGCATTGTTCTTTCCATTTTTTTGTTTTAGGTCCTAGATTAGTTTAATTTTTGTATTTGAAGAAGGATTGTACCGGGTTAGATTAAAGCTTTTGTGAATTTTGTTGAAACTCTTTACGATATTTTAATGTCATTTTTAATTTTTGTCTTTATTTTGTCATTTATTTCAATCATGTGTGACTAATTTCATTGAGGATGGGGATCTAATGAACCACATTCGAAGTATTCATTTATAACAGTACAAATCTACGGTTGAGATATGAGTTTATTTTTAAGGGCCCTGATGTTATTATTGATATGGATAAAATCTGATTGTCATCTGAAATTTGAGAGCTAATCATGCCTTGTGATTTCAGACTTGCAATGGTAATTCTATTCTAATCACTGCCATCTCAGGAGTAAATTCTACCACTATCTGAGGTGTGAGTGTTAATCATGCACTCATGAGATGTTAATCATACATCTGCTTGATCTTAGATTGGTAGTTTAGAATTTACCTTAGATTAAGTTCTGAATATTATCTGAGGTGTGAGTGTTAATCATACTCTTATGGGATGTTAATCATACATCTTCATAATCTCAGATATACAATTTAGAACTCATGTGTATTTGAGTCCAATGCTTGCACATAGATATCTTTGAGGATCTCATATCTTAATTCACATATTTGTATTGCATGAATGATGAACCTATAATGGGAGGATTTAGTATCTCAATCCTTATCTTTTATTAATTATTTAGATTTTATTTTACTGCCTAGTTTGTATCTCATCGGCCAAATTCTCATAATCATAAAACTAGTAGAAGTACTGTACTAGATCCGTGGTAATTCCTTTATTAATTGCTACTTCATTTTCTGAATTTTCTGACTAATCCTCGTGGGAACGATCTCGTACTCCACACCCATTGACTACATCACAACCAAGGATCAAATATTTGATTTTCGTTTCGATCTTCCCCAAAACTGAAATTTTGAATTTTCGGCCCATATTTTTTTTTGAAGAAGGAAATTTTCGAGTTCGCCAAATTATCGTCCGATAATTTCAAATTATCAGTTGTTAATATGCCCAAAACAAAAATACCCAAAATTTTAATGTTATCATTTCGGGGATCAAATGGAGAGGATGGAGTTAGGAAACCAATAAAAATTTTCGAGGGCTGATTTCTCAAATTGTTGAAGAAAAGAAAGAGGGCAAATCATTTGTCAAATGCACACACACGGAGGATTAATACTTCTTAGATTAAGCCACAAGCTTGATGGTCGCAATCCATTAGAGATATGGATGTAACCAAGGATAAAAATTATCAATTTTCAGGTACGTATCAGCCAGCTCCAAAACCAGGGCCGGCCTTATTACGTCAAAAATAGGGCCCCCGCCCTCCAAAGGTGTAACTTAGTTCAGTAATTCAGGGATTCATTTTAGGAACTCGCCTAGGGTCCTCAAAATATCAGGGCCAGCCTTGTCCAAATCTGATATATACCAATTTTCAATGATTCATTGGTTTGTGTAAACCGATACATACCAATATGTATTGGCCGATATAGTCAATGTATTGACCTGGTGACCACCGAAACCAATATGTAGCAAACGATACATACGGTCTTCGTCCGAAATTTTGATCCATCCTTATTACCACAAATCATGTTTCAAAAATCCCACGAATCAAAATTGAATCAAGTGAATCAGTTTAGTAATTAATTGGTTACAAGAGGGAACACATTTCAGAAAAACCACAAAAAAAAATCCATAAACTCGCTCTTCTTCCTTATATTTGGTCAATTAAAAAAAAATCACAAGTCGAATAGATTCTTCAACTATATTTCCAAGAAACCCTAAATCCCAAATTCACAGTCTGATTTCTTCTTCTTTAAATTTTTTCACAGGAATGCCCAGGATTCGCATGCAGCCATATCCCTTAAGTATCAGTATCCGATACAGATATGATATATTACCAAAAATGGAGGATTCGTGCTTCCTAGGGTGTAGACCATAGCATCAACACATACATTGATTCATCTAGATCGTCCAACCTTTTGATCACGATGGGAAATGTCCTGATATTGCTGCTCTAATTAGAGGATTTTGTAACAAACATCTTATTTGGTCAGTCTAAAGGTAAGATCACATGTGTCACAGCCGCATAACTAAAACAAAGGAAAAAATCATTGATTGGTTTATAATAGACATGTGGAGATCGTTTTTCTTCCCAATCTTCCAAATAATAGTTTTTGAGATCATGTGCCTCCTATCAGAAGATTAGATGTTGATTACATGTGGCACTTATCTAAAAAATGTGCATAATCATAGTGTACCGTCTTTTTTTTTTTAGAACATATTCATAGCGTTCACATTCCCTTTTTTGAGATGTGTGCAATTTAGAATCAAAATCTGATCATCTGATCATAGGCCCATGATCTCTAGATCTATTATGTCGAAGATTGGGGACAAAAACGATCTCCCCCGCCTAATTTGAAATAATCAATGATTTTTTTGTTTGTGTTTAGAGAGGTGGTTGTAACAAAAAGGGGTGTTGTAGTAACACCAGCATATAAATAAAGACTAGATATTAAGGCCTTGTTTGGCTGACCGAATTTTGTCATTTTTTCATGTAAATGGTGTTTTCTTATGCAAAACAAAAAAAATCATGTGTTTGGCAACGACGTGGGCCCCACTTTTCTCAAAAAACGGAAAAAACACATCACATAGTATTTCCAGCAAAAATTCTGCTGAAATTTTATTTCCTTCGTCTTCGTTAACACGGCTCTCTCTCTTTATTATTTTGGGTATACATATATGCAACTGAAGATTCTACATTTGCAACCTAAGGTTTCCACCACTGAAATTGTTGACTACCTTGAATAAGACGATGCTCATTGTTTTTCTTCACATTTTGTCATATAATAGATCTTGAGATCATAACCAACCTATCAAACGGCCAGATGTCAATTTCATCTTAAACACATCCCTATAATTAAATTGAGAACTCTTCTCATGGTACAAAGTGATCACCATCATTTTTTGGGTTATGTGTTATGTGTAATTAATATTTTACTGTCTACTACGTGGTACAATTTGAAGATCTATTAAGTCTAAGAAGGGGATGAAAACTGATCTACTTCATTATCATGACCCAGAACCTTAGCCGATCTCAAGGGCCTAGAATTTCGTGTTATGACACCGCACGCTTGTTAAGGCGATAAACAAACATACATATCTTACAAAATCTTACATAAAATTGAGCTCCCAAAAATCGTGAACCAAAATTTCTTCTCACATTAAAATTCTCTCCATTAACCTTACATTAAATTTTGAATCCATTATATCAAATGACCATAAATAAAGATACAACCTACTACTTGATCTAAATAATTAATGCATACCTAACAATGTCAAACTGGTCATCCATGTCGTCACCCTCACAATCCGTATCATCTATCAATGCATCAAGTCCACTGAGCAGTGTAGTCCATAACATCATCTGCAACTATTAGTTTTTTGTAGGATAAGGTTACTCAGTCACGTAAACCCAGTGGGTTGCATAACCGATCCATCATAATATACCCGGGTGATCGTGGGTGCAACCTTGTGAGTGAAAGTAAATCTATTACAATTATATATATAACCAATATAATAAAAGATCTCATAAACATTTCATATCAAATAAGCTGAAAGAATGTAATCGGTTTCACTGCATATGACGCTTCTAATGCTTATTACTTTTCTTACTTGTCTTGTCAACTTAACTTACGTGACATATCTTAAGTCTTATTATACTCCATACGTTTATACAACGTACTTCGTATTATAATTATCTTATTTAAAAGATCTATGCCAGGATAGCTACTCGAGCCTACCATGCGAGGTCCACGTGTAGATAACCACCTAACCTCCATATCATAGCATAAACCACCATTCAGCCCGATGAGGTTGCGCATATAAAAATCAATGTTCTCTTACGTCGAGACATTGTCGTATCATAATATCCTTAAAACTCGTCTCGGTTGCAAACGTTAGACCCTTACGGTGGCTCATAAGGTATGACACGTGTAGAAATTTAATTCATGTTCAGCTGATCTTCACAGCATGTCTTAACATATCTTATCATTACTCGGTTTTGGGTTTAGGTCCTCACCCCGATTTTATTTCTTACATGGGCTTAGGTCTCCACCCCGATTTTATTTTCGACATGGGCGCTATGTATCGCTTTCCTCATATCATTTATCCAATGGGCGCTACATATCGCAATCCCCATTTCATATTTGTGTGGGTTTAAGTCCTCACTTTCTTAATATCTCGTAGCTTAACATATTTATATTTCATCTTTTCTTAAACTTAATTAGAATAGGCCACAGTGCGATAGAATTCACAAACCACGCTTTCCAAGGGACGAATTCCGTAGCAACCTGGATGTACTTCGTGTGACATCTCATACTACCATAGGGGGTTGCATCTGTATATGGACGCCTCCATTCCAAATTTCACGTGACTATGGAAGAAATCTCACCGTGACGAAACCTTAAAAATCGTGTGTCGTATCTTATTCTATTTTAACCTACCATATATGTCCTAAAGTATCATCTAAGTGATGAATGTCACATAATGTAAATGGAGTATAAAATAAGAAAACAATTAACCATAAAGAAGCTAATATTCTTGTAATATTTCGAACAATGATTCAACCAACCAAATCAATCATAAGGAGTGGTTAGTGAACCGATCTCAAGTCAGTCACAAGTTATAGCATAAGTCAAACCTTGACTCGTGATGTTAGATGGAGACCTAAGGTCTTAACCAAGCAAGAAAGTAGTTTAGAGTCTCCTAGATACACTCAACTTTTCGCTAAAAAAGAGAGATACAAAGAGGTCATGAGGAAATCGATACATAACCCTATGATGTGTGTCACAACATGATGATAGACTATTCCCATTAGATTGACTTGATGAAAATGGACTAGTCATTCACGTGATTCCGATAAGATTTAGTCTTTGTATGACTGAATCACTTATAGACTTATCGAATATTTGATACACGCATTTTAAGGTAAACATGATCGAGTTTAGAACATTCAAATCCTATCGATATCATCAATGTAATAGGTAATCGGGTTTCCCATGATTTTCACTATTGATTTGATTATTTAGACCATCGACTAAACGATCACTTATTCCTGATTGAGATCATTACATCGTATGATTATCGACGTACCACATGCTTCATAGCATTGATAGATAATACATCTGATGAGTCCATTGAGACTTAGAAGGTGAGTTGGGCCCATCCTTGAAGATTGGTCCGTGATTTCTCAAAACGCGTGCTTGGCTATATTAGATATACGAGCCCATCAACGGTCCATAGACTAAACAGGCCAACCAGACCCATGGTCCTTTGTGATGGTTGGGAGTTTTGAATGACCCATGTATTGATAGGCTAGACCTTACGCGACCCCATTTTTTCGAAGAAGTTCTAAACTCAAATTTTACTGATAATAGTCAATGACCATGAATCTAGCATTTTGTGAATCTTGAAATCCGTATAGATTTTTAATACAAAATATTTGGTAGACCTAAATCAATGAAAAAGAAGTCTCTTTCACCTACAGAGAATTTTTCATATATGAAAACTTCATATGAAATGACAGTTCTAAGTTTCGGATTCCATTAATGCTTGAACCAAATTTGAGGCACATTTTAATAGCTTTAATACATTGGTTATGCAACATCGGGTCTAGTAACCGTATAGTGTTCTAGAAAATAAGGTGGGTTTTCATTTGGACCCCTCACTAGTTTGATTGTCTTCGAGGTCAAGTAGGGAGTCAAACATGCCCCATAACATTGGTTGTCTAAGAGTATAAAGTCATTCATTATTTTTGAGAAACTTGTACAGTTGTCTAAATCAGGCTGAATCTATTTTCAGACAAAACTATTCGTCAGATGGGAAGAGATTCAAAATTTATGGGGGATCCTTTTTTGTGTCTCCTATCCTAGTTTGGCCTAAAATTTGGGATCTAAAAGGGTCAAACTAGGCCCTAGACTAAGGTACCATAAGCATAAAGTATAAGAATTTTTGTGGCTATGTGCACCACTTTAGGTGGTGCAAAGACCGAGATTTGTTTATTATAATCAAAATCTTACCATCAATTTAACAAATGGCCAAATGATCTTTGTTTAGATCTATGGGCTTCAACTCATCTGTCTGTGATTCGCTTAATTTAATGGGTCAAATTGGACCATTTAGCCAATGTATGTGCAGATTTCCAAAAACAAGTGCAGAAATATTCTAAGTGTAAAATCAACATATTCACTGGTTTTTGGAGTACCAAAATTTATGAAAATAAAGACATGCAGATCAATGTGGACCATTAGATGTATATATAAAGCATCAGATTTTGTGGGAAGTCTACGATTTGATCGTGGTGAGAAACTTATTGGATCATCAAAATTGAAACAGTCAAACGAAGACCTGCACATCGAGTGTGCAACCAAAGCAAAACAGGGCAGCAGCCCATCCATGACTTGGGACTTTTTTTTGTTCAATTTATAGTCCTTAGGGTCTATTTTTCAGCACACTTTTGTGTGTCATATGGAAGGGTATAATACCCTTTAGTTCTCGGTCGATGAGTTCAATCATGGGGTAAATCCTTTGACCATAACCATCTTGTGAATCCACACAAAACATAAGAAAGGGAAATTACAATTTTCATATAATCAACATAAATTCATTGCATATAACATATAAAAGAGTAGACTTAGATGGATAGGAGGGCATCCACCTGTTGAAGAGTGGGCGAAGATTTCGAAACTGTTCATGTTGGCTTGGATCAATGATCGGGAAGTCGATTTGTTTGAGTCTTCTCGCAAATTGCACTTTCCTTTGCGACTGAATCTATAGCAGCGACGTGGAACTTCGTCGGTGTGTGATTAGGCTAACAAAAAGGATCGGCGTCACTGTTATTATGGTAACCCAACTTGTGGTATTGCCCGGACTTGTACCCCGTTGAAAGAGAAGGGTTGGCGATGGTGTTTAGTGGCTGCAAAAAGGAGATGGAAACTGGGGATTTGTTGTTTTAAGGTGTAGATAGAGAGAGAAAGGCTGAACTAGTAACAGGTTATCATCAAATGCCATATTCTTGTAGGACTGTAATTTTTTTCATGGGTTGGTGCTGTTTGAACAAGGAGAAGACGAAGGGGATGGGACCATGATATGCTGGGTATGAGGGATATGCCAAGAAATCTTAGAGAGAGAGAGGGTGGCAAGGTCGGTGCTATATAGGATTCTCAAAAGATTTGTGATAGTAGGAATGTAGGTATGATTCTAATTGGGCATAAATTGCAAATTTTAGAGTTTGAGGAAGGTGCGTGCTAATGAGGGAAAGGTGTTTGACATTATGACAAATTAGTTGGACAATTGTTATTTTGAGAAAGATTTGCTATGTTGGGAATAATAGAAAGAGGGGCTTGATCAGATCCTAATAGAGTGTGGGGACACTAGTTAGTGTGTTGGACACATATGGAGAGAGATTAATTGGTGTGGCTGCTGGGTTAATGGAGAGATATAGAGAGAGAGATGGACAGAGACCAACTTGGAAAGTCAAAGGGTTAAGGAAGAGAAGAGTCTTAAATGGACTTTAATTTCTTAAATCAAGGGGTAGTCTCGGTGGCACTTAGGGTGATTGGGTTTATTTTGGCAACCAAAAATTGTATTCCAAAATAAGAGAGATAGTTTTGCTTGTTAGAGTTTTAGGATCTAGGCTCGAATTACACGATCAAATATATATCTTTATAAGAAGATGCGTACCTTGTATTTATTTTCGAGTTAGTGCGCTAGTGATCTCCGTAAGAGAATCTAAGTCCACCTTACCTCTCGTCTTCTCTAAGTTTAGCCTCTAGATGGGGATGTGCTAGGGTTAGAGGAAAGAGGGGACGGTGATCTCCTTATATAGTCACCTCTCTTTCCTAACCCATCAAGGAAAGAGAGTAGAGACATATCACTTATATTAGGAAACTACTTGTTTTCTATCACCTTGAGATACGTGTGGTCAAAGGTCCAACTCAATTTTTAACAAAAATCTAAAGATGGGTTAAGGTGTTGACCACAAAAATCCAACATTCTCTCACTTGGTCTACACCTTAACTCATCTGAACATAATTTTGAAAACGACTCTCTGGGCTGACAAACTCTGAAAAGTGGATGGCCATCCATTTTATATTTTAAAAAATCATTGACCCCCACTACTTCGATGCTTCGTAACAACCACCCAAATTCAATAATAATAGTAGTAAAGGATCATGACGCATAAAGTATTACATCTTACGAATCGATACTAGGCAATCCATGATCACAAAACTAGCATCATTAATGGACTTAAGTCTTTACTTAGTGATATCAGACAATACACACATATGTCGTACCTATATTTGCCCAACTTCATACCCAGGATATGCCTTTCTAATATTTTACTGGATTTCCGCCTGTGACTCGCGTCACCAATCTAACAGAAAGAAGGCTTACCGATGTGGTACCTAATCACATCTAGCCCAAGCATATCAGGGAAAATGAGATCTAACTTCACCACTCTGCCATGTGATACAATCCTTATGAAGATGGTCAGAGAACAATCACATGCACCCTCAATAACACGTGCACAATTACATATGATGAGTCAGCCATAATTATATTTAAAAAATTCGTCAATCCAAGCGAGTTATCTCCCACTGATTTGACCATTCATAATAGCAATCAAATAAACAATAAGAATAACTTAACATTAATTATTTATAATCACTTAATTAAACTTATACAAACCAAGTCTATCAAAATAAATGTCAAAGTACTAACTACTGTTGTGCAAAAATAAATGACGAAAACATAATTTCAGTTCTGAGACTTCTCGGACTGAGATGTTCCTCCTTTGACTTGCTTCAACAAATCTTTAATTATAAAGCAGTCCCTCCGAATATGTCCCTTTTGCTTGCAGTGCCAACATTCTAAATTTTCAGGTTTGATTTTCTTATTTAAATTCTCTGCTCTAGCTCGCTTACGATTGAAGTTTTGATTATGATTCTTTTTAAAAATCTTCCTACTTGACGCACTCACTATCAGATATACAAACTCAACTTTAGCCGCTTTCAGACGCTCCTCTTCGGTCATACATAGAGAAATTAATTGGTTAAGGTCTCACTTTGTCTCTTGAGCATTATAGTTTACCATAAAGGTATCAAATAAAGGCAGAAGCGAATAAACAACTAAGTGAACAACTAGATCATCACCAAAAGTAGTCCTTTGTTCCCTGAGCCGTATAGCAAACTGCGACATCTTTAAAATGTATTCACACACACTTCCATTTTCATCATATCTCATATTAACTAATTGTGTAAGATAAGAGTACTCTAGAGACTTTCGCGTACCCACAAACTGATCTTTAATAATTTTCAAGAGTTCTTTTGCCGTAGTTGTAAGATTCAACCCACCCTTAAGAGTCTGATTAATTGATGAACGGATCATCATCATAGTCATACGATTAGCCTTTTTTCATTTAGCAAAATAATTCTTCTCTAATTTCGTAGAACTCATAGTGGGTGTGAGAGACTTATTCTCAGTAAGAATAAAATCATAGTCCATATATCTTAATGATATATCAATGACCATACACCACGATGAATAGTTGGAGCCATCGAGAAGCTCAACACCTGCTAATTGCTTATGAATAATAGACCTGTTCATGACTCTATAAAAAAATTATATATCACTAGCAAAATAAAGAAATATATCGATTATGCATCTAAATCTTTATCAACCACTTTAACTATATATCACTAATAATTTAATTAGAATACGTCATGATCATATTCCTCGAAGATTACGTTATGACACAAGTTTATGCCAATCTGATCTCAATGAGACACAAGTCTCAACATTCAAGAGTCACGCGACCTTCATAGGTGGTCAATTTTGGGCAGATGTCCGCCTATTTTAGTTATGTACTCTCGAATGATCATTTTATCAGCCTACCTTAATCCCTAAGGTACGACCTAAATTTCATTCAATCATATCAAGCTTGATTCAAAGTTTCAAAATTTTATTTTCAGATATATGCACATCTTGCTAACTAATCTACTTTTGAAAGGTAATCAATGCCACATATTACAATTGATGAATAAATTAATCAAAATCAAACAGTTATGAGATACTTATGCATTAAGTGAATAAAATATCTATAATCATCAAACTATAATTATGTGGGTATGCATGTCACATTTAGTCAACATCAACAATAGAGCATTAAAGGCACTCAAATATATAATAATTATTCAATTAAAAATGATAAAAAAGACATCAGGTCATGAACGTGTCACAGCAAGGAGCTCATTTTCAAAATAGATCTAAAAAATAGATCCGAAATATCCGAGAAAGTCAAAATTCATATATAAAGTCCCAAAATTAGACTTATAGATAGCCTAAAAATGACCCGAAAAGAATAAGGAATAATATTGGTCAAAATGGGCCGTAATCAAACGAGCTGAATCCGAGTCATATACCATGGGCCGGGAATGGAATGGACCGGACCATGGCCTGGATCGGGTCATGACCCGAGTCCGGCTGTCAACCGAGCCGGGTCACAAACTGGGTTAGGTCATCAAGTCATATAGAGTTGGGAAGCACCAACTTTGGTGTCCCAACTACACATGCAATAATATTTCAAAGATTGCTTTTTAACAAGAGAATCTAATCAATGGTTTATTATAGGAAGGTAATCCTACACAAAATAGGAAACCACTCTCATGCTCTGTAGTTGTCTTCTCCAAACGAAAAAAAATAATAAAAAAGAGACACAAGTCAGCTTTGACCAGAAGTTAGAAATCTCATACAAGTATGTGCCAATTTGATCTCAATGAGACACAAGTCTCAAAATTTAAGAGTCACGCAACCTCCATAGATGGTCACCTTTGGGGAGATCTCGGTCTATTTCAGCTACGTACTCTCGAACAATCATTTTACTGGCCTACCTTGATCTCTAAGGTATGACCTAAATTTCATTCAGTCATATCAAGTCTAATTCAAGGTTTCAAATTTTCATTTTCAGATATATGCGCATCTTGCTAACTAATTTACTTTTGAAAGGTAAATCAATGCCACACATTGCAATTGATGAACAAATTAATCAAAATCAAACAGTTATGAGATACTTATGCATTAAGTGAACAAAATATCTATAATCATCAAGCTATGATTATGTGAGCATGTATGTCACATTTAGTCAACATCGACAATAGAGCATTAAAGGCACTCAAATATACAATAATTATCCGATTAAAAATGATCAAAAAGACATCAGATCATGAAAGTTTCACAATAGAGAGCTCCTTTTCAAAAATAGATCTAAAAATAAGATTCGAAATATCCAAGAAAGTCAAAATTCATATATAAAGTCCCAAAATTGAACTTATAAATAGCCTAGAAATGATCCGAAAAGAATAAGGAATAATATGGGTCAAAATGGGCCTTAATCAAATGGGCTGAATCTGAGTCATATACCATGGGCCGGGAACGGATTGGACCGGACCATGGGCTGAATCGGGTCATGACTTGAGTCCAGTTGTGGACCGGGCCGGGCCACAGACTGGGTTGGATCATCAAGACATATAGAGTTGGGAAGCACCAACTTTGGTGTCTCAACTACACATGCAATAATATTTCAAAGATTGCTTTTAAGCAAGAGAATCTAATCAATGATTTATTATAGGAAGGTAATCCTACACAAAATAGGAAACCACTCTCCTGCTCTGTAATTGTCTTCTCCAAACGAAAAAAAATGATAAAAAAGAAGCACAAGTCAGTTTTGGCCAGAAGTTAGAAATCTCATACAAGTATGTGTCAATCTGATCTCAATGAGAGACAAGTTTCAAAATTCAAGAGTACGCGACCTCCATAGGTGACTACCTTTGGGGAGACCTCAACCTATTTCAGCTACGTACTCTCGAACGATCATTTTACTGGCCTACCTTGATCCCTAAGGTTCGATCTAAATTTCATTCAATCATATCAAGTATGATACAAGGTTTCAAAATTTCATTTTCAGCTATATGCATATCTTGCTAACTAATTTACTTTTAAAAGGTAAATCAATGCCACATATTGAAATTGATGAATAAATTAATCAGAATCAAATATTTATGAGATACTTATGCATTAAGTGAACAAAATATCTATAATCATCAAACTATGATTATGTGGGCATGCATGTCACATCTAGTCAACATCGACAATAAGAACATTAAAAGTACTCAAATATAAAATAATTATCCGATTAAAAATGATAAAAAAGATATCAGGTCATGAAAGTGTCACAAAAGAGAGCTCTTTTTTAAAAATAGACCTCAAAAATAGATCCGAAGTATTCTATAAAGTAAAATTTTATATATAATGTCCCCAAATTAGACTTATAAATAGCCTAGAAATGGCTCGAAAAGAATAAAGAATAATAGAAGTCAAAATGGGTCTTAATCGAATTGGCTGAATCCGGGTCATATACCATGGGTCGGGAATGGACTGGACCGGACCATGGGCTGGATCGGGTCATGACCTGAGTCCGATTGTCGACCGAGCTGGGTCACAGACTGGGTTGGGTCATCAAGTCATATAGAGTTTGGAAGCACCAACTTTGATGTCTCAACTATACATGCAATAATATTTCAAAGATTACTTTTTAGCAAGAGAATTTAATCAATGGTTTATTATAGAAAAGGAATCCTACACAAAATAGGAAACCACTCTCCTGCTCTGTAGTCATCTTCTCCAAACGACAAAAAAATTAGTAAGACCACCAAAGAAACGGGTCAAATTCAAATGAACCCGAGAGTTCATAATGACAAAATCTCATTTATGTGATAGAAGAGTAGTACCATTTCGTAAATGAGCAAGACACAATCTTTTTATCCTATGCTACATAAAAAGTAGTCACCGCAATCTTATGTCTGTTACCAGGTAGTAGTATGGGTTTCAAACAAGACACTTACGAGTATTCTGACATGTCAGCCTCCAAATAAGAGGTTACATGCGTATGGGCAGGTTTATCAATTTCAACATACTATCATAATATATATCCTTATCCTTACTACTATATAAAAGTAAAAATAGTTTCTGTCACATTTTGTAATACCAAAAATACCCTTAAATCCATTTTCCAATAAGAATACGTTAAATAATGGTATCCAAATAAATTCTATTTCCTTCCTTATTTTTAGCTCCTTCAAAGAAACCCACAAATTTAAGAGAGTTAACAATTTTGCTATAAAAGTTCTCTTTCCTAACACCTTCAAAGAAACCTATAAAGTTAAGAAAATTAGCAACTTTGCTATAAAAGTTATCTTTTCTAACACCTTTAAAAAAACCACAAAGTTAAGAGAATTAACAATTTTGCTGTATAATATTTGACTTGCTTTGATATCAAATTCCCTTATGTAGAAGATTGGGCAGAAAAACGATCTCCATCAACCAATAGAAAGAGTCGATGGTTTTTTGCATAGATGCCCTCTAAGATTTCACGGGTGTTAAGTTACCCAAATAATAATTTATTGGCATGTTGAAACCCTTTGAGACACGATTAATGTACCCCTAATCAAATTTTCTCATCTTATCTAATCAATTTTCGATTTTTCCCACCTAAAATCGAAATCAGATTTGGTCTGAACCGATTTTTGGATCGATTGGGGTTGGCTCAATTAGTTAGGATTTTGGGCGGGTTCGGATTTCAGTTTAAAACTTACACCTATACGAGGGTAAGATCGTAGTCTCAAGAACTATTCTACGAAAGATTAGGGTGAAAAACGATCTCCATTACCTAATTTCAAGCAATCATGAATTTGAATGGGGTGCAATCACCATTTTATTATTTTAAGCTACTTTCTCAGTTTTCTCATACTACCTAATAAATTTTTTATTTTTCCCCCGAAAAATCGAAACGAGTTTAGAATAGGTTTATTATCGATTTTCGGGTCTGTTTGGACCAGTTTGATTCGCCGATTTTCAGGCCAGGTTTGAATTTTGAGTCAAAACTTGGACCCATATGTATGGGTAGACATTACTATTCATATTTTTAATAATAATTAATAAATACGTAGGGTATGAAAATTTGAAGCCTTAGTTACATTAGTTATTATAAAATTATAGTAGAAATTAACAATTAAGAAAATTTTATTAAATATATATAATTATTATATCATCGAATTAATCTAACGTGATATGATAGAAACATGTATCTATAGTAAGTTCTACAAAATACTCGAATCAATATAACATTTAATAATAATTGTTATTAGTTTTTTAGTGATTGACTGATAATATACGATTATGATTTTATACGATCAGTCAATTTTAACTCATAATTAAAATCATCTTTGATCATAATATTTCATTTTATGGTGTCCACGTGCAACGCACGTGCACTTCTCAAATATGTTTGAACCGCATTTAAGGTTCAACCAATTAGACCTGATCAAATCATAGCAACTCGGCATGCCAATTAAGATCCCACCTCCAAACATACCTTTAAATATCCCAACTGAATCTTTGAGAGCGCTCATGTTAAAACCCATTGACTGCTTTGAAATGGATGATAACAGTGTTTTTCATTCCAATCATTCACACACCTGATCTTGAGATTATGGGTGTACCATCAGACGGTCAGATATTGATTTGACATGCACAAATTTCAAAGTGACCTTAAAATCAAATTTAAATGAGATGAATGACAGGTGATTTTATCAAAATGTGATTTTACCTTTAATTAATTATGTCCACCGAATCTATTAGGGCACCATGTTAAAACCAATTGACAGTTTTGAACTAAATGATAGAGAATTTTTTCGTTCCAACTTTTCACACACTTGATCTCGAGATAATGGGCGTACCATCAAATGGTCAGGCATTGATTTGACGTGACATAGATCCCAAAAAAAGTGACCTTAAAATCAAATTTGGTGTCAATATCTCGAAAATAAACAAATATCTCGAAAATGAGAATTTTTTTCAAGTCAAAGTGCAAGATACAATTTATCAAAATTATCTTATAAGGTCGCAGATATCCCAAAACATTAAATACGAGACTACGGATGATGAAGACGATGAATCCTCAAGAAAGTTAAAGTCGAGAAGGAATAAATAACCATTTTTTATTAAATTAAAATTTCTAGATTAGACTTATTTGTTAGTTTTTATTTTTTTTCTTTATGTTCTATAGTTGACAATATAAGTTATATTTTTTTATTTTTTATTAAATTTTTTATAATTTTAAATTATACATAATAAAGATATAAGAAACATAATAATAAATTTATTTTTTTTGTCTTTACTAAATCATAAAACATAGTAATGAACGCTTGAAATACTATATGTTTTTATTTCAAATCACCCGATAGATGTCTAAAAATAAAATTCGATCATTTAAAGGTCCTAATATCCACGTGCATTTGCACGTACCTTTTTACTAGTGTATATATATATATATATATACCCATCCAACAAATACTTGGGGTATAAAAAAACTTTGTAAATCCCAACTTGGGGCAAAATCAAATTTGAGCAAAAGGTAAAACTCTCATGCAACAATAATTTTGCCTATAATTTTAAAAAAATTGTACATATCTCCTTTGATCGAGGAAACAAATTGTCATGACTCTGATACCAATTGTTAGAGTTTTAGGATCTAGGCTCATATCACACGATTAAATATACATCTTTATAAGAACATGCTTACCTTGTATTTAATTTCGGGTTGGTGCGCTAGTGATCTCCGCAAGAGAATCCGAGTCCACGTTACCTCTCGTCTTCTCTAAGCAAATTGAGAAGGGTTGAACCTCTTCAATCCATCTTGGTTGGCTTTGGTGGGTGAGCCTCCTATATCTTAAGGAAATAGATCATCATCATCTCCCGAGTTGAACATTTGACTTCACTAGAGTAAGATTAGGGTGTCGACAAAGTTTATATGCAAAAATTTGGGCCTGACGGATCAGGTACCAGGTCAAACAGACCCGTTGACAACCCTACTTTTACCTATCAACTGCTATCAAATGCTTTATTTTGACACATTTTAGGGCTTAGAATTAAGTGGATAATAGGCTAATAGCTATTAATTGAACATGATTATAGCATACCAACATCTGACCATTTGATACTAAGCCCATAATCTCAAGATCTATTTTGTGAAAGATTGAGAAGAAAAATGATCTCCATCGTCTAATTTGATACATGCAACTGATTTTCCTTTCTGTAAGTGGGGTGGCTGTAACATAAAGTGGTGTGGTAGTAACACCCGCCAAAACAAACCTCTCTAATAGGCTATATATGATAAACAGGAATATGATAAATTAATCATAGTCATCCGATTTTAATATCTTTTTTTTATTTACCGAAAGAAATCAATTGATTAGACACTACAAAATGCAAGATTAGTCAAAAAAATTTATCAATGTCAATCCAATCCATTGGATCCTACCTTATGTTTAAACAAGCCCATTGCCAATCCATTAGATCCTTTTGACGATCAAGATTAAGTGCTTGTACCGATGGAATTAGTTTGTTTCATTTATTTAAGATGTTAGTTATATTTTAAAAAAATGCACTGCAACTCAAGTGATTGCACACACGATTACCCGAGTAAGTTATGGTGGATCGATTGTGCAACCCACTAAGTTTACTCGACTGAGTAAACTCACCCCCCTCCCAAAATCTAACAGTTTCAGGTGAAGATTCTGCTTATCCCGTCCTTGATGATACGGAAGTTGCTGATCCAGAGACGGCTCATATAAACGAGGATGTTGGCTACCACTTTGATGAGAACGTAGACCCGACAAATTTTTACCAACATTGAGAACCCTTTTACTCCAGTTTTTCCTTATTTCTTGAGAGACTTGTTTTAGCCTTGATACATTGTGTGAGTTTACGTTTGAGACTATTTTACCATACGTGAAACTGATTTGATTTTTATCCTAGATACATGAGTAGGATTAAGTACTTCATTATTATTATCTATGTTTCCGTTATTAATTTATGAGTCATTTATCATTTAATGCTAATGCCTTAATCCTTATGACAAGTCAAATTTATAGATTATGTGTATGTCCGCTTATCGCCTTAACCAGCGTGCGGTGTCATAACACGAAATTCTATGCCCTCGATATCGGGTAAGGATTCTGGGTCGTGACAGAGATGGTATCAGAGCAATTAGAAGATTTATTTTTAGAGTATTGGAGAATAGTTAGAAAAGATAAATCCTGATTGATTTGATGGTTTAAATTTTCATTATAGGTTGAGATGTTGACTATAAGAATAACTTATTAGACGTGAGTTTAGATGGAGGAATATATTATTATTATCAACCTCATATTTATTTGAATTACTTTATGGTCAACAAGATATAATAGTGATGATAGCCTACAACGGAGTGTTAGAAGTAATTGATGTTGAGAAGTGGGAGTATATTTCAAATAAATAATTTAAGAGACTATGAGAATTTGATTTTTGAAAAGTTAAGGATTATAAAGAGTGGAAGAACATGAGGAATACCTTCGTCTCGCACTTGTGGCACTCCGAGATCACCAATTATATGTTAAACTTAGTAAGTGTGAGTTTTGGCTTAAACAAGTGACCTTCCTTGGCCACGTGGTATCAGCAGAAGGAGTGACCGCTGATCCTTCTGAGATCGAAGTAGTTACAGAATGGAAAGCACCGACGAGTGTCACCGAAGTTAGGAGTTTCCTCGGATTGGCGGGTTACTACCGTCGCTTTGTTGAAGGATTTTCACGCATTGCTCTACCGCTCACCTGCCTCACACAGAAGAATGTCAAATTTGTGTGGACCGATGAATGTGAAGCAAGTTTTATAGAACTGAAGAAGAGGCTTACTACTGCACCAATCCTTATCCTACCTTCAACTTCAAGCGTAGTGAATTTGAAATATTCACGGATGCATCTCGCCAGGGACTTGGTTGTGTGCTTGAACAAAGTAAGAAAGTTGTCGCATATGGGTCAAGACAGCTCAAACCTCATGAAAAGAACTATCCGGTTCATGACTTGGAACTGGCTGCAGTTATCTTCGCCTTTAAACTATGGCGACACTATCTCTACGGCGAGACGTTCAAAATTTATATGGATCACAAAAGTCTCAAGTACCTTTTCTCACAAAAGGACCTGAATTTGAGACAACGTAGATGGATGGAATACAAGAAAGATTACGACTGCTCCATAAATTACCACCTCGGAAAAGCTAATGTCGTCGCTGATGCACTTAGTAGAAAATCTTCGGCACTATTAGCCAGATCAAAAATTTGAAAGTCTTTCAATGAACTCGCCGAAGAAGACATTTACCTCCAAGAGATTGACGATGGTGTATATTTGGCACGAATTGTGATGAGTCCGTTCATTTTGGATAAAATCAGGGAAACCATAAGATCCAAACCCGATTTCAGCCTAAGGACGGATGGGATGTTACTCTTTAGACAAAGACTGTGCGTACCCAATGACCCTCAAGTGAAAAAGGAGATACTTGATGAAAGTCACAAATCAGGATACTCAGTACATCCAGGTAGTACTAAGATGTATCGAAATCTGAAAAATTAGTATTGGTGGCCGAATATGAAACAGGAAATAGCCGAATACGTGTCGAGATGTTTAGTGTGTCAACAAGTCAAGGCAGAACATCAAAGATTGGCCGAACTTATACAACCCCTACCGATCCCGGAATGGAAGTGGGAAAACATATCTATGAACTTCATCGTAGGTCTACCAAAGACGATGAAGAAGAACGATGCAATCTGGGTAATAGTTGATAGACAACCCCTACCCATCCCGGAATGGAAGTGGGAAAACATATCTATGGACTTCATCGTAGGTCTACCAAAGACGATGAAAAAGAACGATGCAATCTGGGTAATAGTTGACAGACTGACCAAGTCAGCTCATTTCTTACCATTCAAGACTACCACAGATGGGAACAAACTTGTCGAAACATATTTGAAAGAGATTGCCAAACTACATGGGGTCCCAGTCAGTATTGTCTCTGATTGAGACTCAAAATTTACTTCAAAATACTGTACAACCTTCTAAAAAGTTATGGGGACTCGATTAAATTTTAGTACTGCCTTCTACCCACAGACGGACAGCCAGATTGAAAGAGTGAATCAAGTAGTTGAAGATATGTTACGAGAGTGTATGCTCGACTTTCGAGGGAACTGGGACGATCACCTCCCGCTAATCGACTTCTCTTACAATAATAGCTACTAGACAAGTATAGGAATGTCCCCTTTCGAAGCTTTATATAGCAGAAGTTGCAGAACGTCGTTGTGTTGGGACGAAGTTGGAGTTGGAAAGATGCTTGGACCCGAACTAGTCCAAACTACGACTGAGAAAGTCAAACTGATACGCGAATAACTTAAGATAGCCCAGGATCGTCAGAGAAAGTACGTCGACCCTCACTGTCGTAATTTAGAGTTCGAGGTAACACATTGAAAATTTCAAACTTTAAATTTTATTGCAATTGTGTTCGTGATTAAACACTAAAATTTGTTTAACAGGTTGGCGAATGAGTATTCATTCGCGTCTCTTCGACCAAGGGAGTCATGCGCTTTGGAAAGCGCGAGAAGCTGAGCCCCAGATATGTAGGGCCTTTTGAAGTCACAAAATGTGTGGGCGAGGTTGCGTATAAAATCGCTCTACCGCCACAATATACGGGAATCCATGACGTTTTTCACGTATTAATGCTGAGTAGATACATCTATGACCCATCACACATAGTGGAGATCGAACCCGTCAATATAAAGGAGGATCTCACCACCATAGCGAGACCGATCAAGATCCTCAACCACAAAATTTAAGTCTTCAAGAACAAAACGATGAGATTAGTGTTGGTCCAATGGCAACATCACACGCCAAAGGAAGCGACCTGGGAGAATGAAGACGACATCAAAGAAAACCATCCTGAGCTTTTTGAATAACTGGTACATAATTTTGGGGGATGAAATTTTTAGAGGGGGAGAATATAACGACTCTGATAATTTTTTTTATTATTGTTGAACCTTTCACTTTTGATGAGAAGTTGAAACTATGGAGAAGTACCTTGAGCTCATTATCTCATCTACGTAATTTTCGAGGACGAAAATATTATAAGGGGGAGAGAATGTAATAACCCATATTTTTTAACTTTATTTAACGGTATTAGATGATGTACCACATAGTGCATGATGCTAATGCTCCACACTGGAATCTACCCACTTTAAAAATAGTCTGATTTTTTTTATATATCAATATTAGACTCATTGCAAAGTACTCATCGATACGATTCTAACGATATATAATTTGTCGATTTTTGACAAGAAAATAAAAAGTTATACCCGTTTGAAGAATGAAGCAGGTTAAAGGGCATAACTGTAATTTCAGGAGAGAATCACCATTTACCTTGGTGCTTACACAAAGCACTGGAACAAAACCTCTTCTCAAGCTTTTCAAGTCTCGTATGAATTCTACTTGCGTGTAAAAACTATTATTTTTATTAAATCTTATACGGAAAGTCTTAATTAGAGTTAACCTAGAAAGAGAATGAGATATATATTTATTTCTTCTCTCAATTGTCTCTCTCTATTCCCTCTTCTCTGCAAAAGCTCCGACAGTGTCATCTTTCACAATTTCTCGTCAGATCTTTATCGATTTTCGATCTTATCAGAGAATCTTACACCATTAAAGTTTCTCATCGATGCGACCGATCTATCATAAGAAAGGATTTCTCGCAAAAAGACTCGAGCATATCGTCTCTCGAATCCGATCTCCATCAACCCAAATCATCGTAGGATTCGAATCACGCTTCAATAGGTGGGTGCCTCTAAATCTATCTTAAATTATTCAGTTATTTCTTAAAAAGAAAACCCTAAATTTTTCTTAAAATTTGATAATTCGGATCTTAAAAACATAAAAATTCGGCCAAAAAATGATAGGATAGTTTTTCCCAGATTTTTGTGAAATTCGGCCAAACTCTTCAACCGATGCAGTCTCGATATTTTGGCCATAACTTTTTATTTCGAATTTGGATTGACGTGATTCTTACAACATTAGAAAGAAGACAACGAGATCTACAACTTTGTCTGAAATAACAATTTCACGAATTTAATATTTTTAAGGTCAAAATTGAGTTGCAAGTCGGGATACGGTTTAGATGATCCAAGGTGCATGGGTTTGACATTATTTTTTAAACTCTTGGGTTACTTTATGCTAAACTTATCTCCAGACTTATAAATCGCTAAAATTAAATAAAATATGTTAATTAACTTGCATCGAATAAAATATTAATGTTTTTCAATACTTACCATTTTATTACCTCCTTTAAGCCTCATACAATCCTTGAATGGACACATGTGCTCCTTTAGAATGTTAAAATATGTCGGATCGCTATACCAGTCAATCACCAAATTTCATGGATACAATTAACCTTAACGAAGTATATTTTCAACTCTATTGGGAAAATAAATGTAGTTAAATATTTATTATTTTATGTTTTACTTTAATATTTCGTGTGTTATGCTCTTTATTAATTTTCTTTAAAAATATGAAATACTTAAGGTTTATGTTATAGTTTATTCTTATATATGTTTACTATTATCATATGACATTCATCATGTAGAAAATCACGATAGGGCATACGCATATAAGTTAAGAATAAGATATGGCACATGACATAAGCCTTCGTTACGGTGGGATTTCTTTCATGGTCACGTAGAACTTGGAATGTAAGCATCCATATACGGATGCAACCCCTCTATGGCAGTATGGGATACCACACGAAGTACATCCAGGTTACTACAGAACCCGTCCCTTGGAAAGCGTGGTTTAGTGAAGTCTATCGCACCGTGGCCCATTCTAACTAAGTTTTAAGAAAAAAATGAGAAAAAAATATATTAAGACACATGTATGTTAAGAAAGTGGAGACTTAAGCCCACGCAAATATGAAATCGGGGCGGGGACCTAAGCCCAGAACTGAATAATGTTATGATATGTTAAGATACGCTGTGAAGGTCATCAAAATAGGAATTAAGTTTTTACACGTGTCATACCTTATGAGCCACCGTAAGGGCCTAACATCCGCAGCCAAGACAGGTCTTAAGGACATTATAGCCTTGTCTCGAACTAAGGGGACATCGTAGTTACTATGTCGGCAACCTCATCTAGCTGGTTGGTGGTTTATGTTATGATATGGAGGTTAGGTGGTTATCTACACGTGGACCTCGTGTGGTAGGCTCGAGCAGCGATCCTGGCACAGATCGTTTAAATAAGATAAGATGCAAAGTACGTTGTGTAGGCGTATGGAGTAATTAATAAGACTTATGATATGTCACGTATGCTAAGTTGATGAGACAAATAGGAAAAGAGATAAGAAAATAGAAGCATCATGCACTCTTCATGTTATATTAGTATGTTTTTTAGTCTTGATTATGATAATCTATGAATTATGGATAAGTTTATTTCATTTATTTAAGATGTTGATTATATTTTTAAAAAATGCACTGCAACTCAAGCAATTGCACATACGATCACCTGAGTAAGTTATGGTGGATCGATTGTGCAACCACTGAGTTTACGTGACTGAATAAACTCACCCCCTCCCAAAATCTAACAGGTTTCATGTGAAGATTCTGCTTATCCCGTCCTTGATAATACGGAAGTTGCTGATCCAGAGACGGCTCATATAAACGAGGATGTCGGCTACCACCTTGATGAGAACGTAGACCCGGCAGATTTTTACCAGCATTAAGAACCCTTTTACTCTAGTTTTTCCTTATTTCTTGAGAGACTTGTTTTAGCCTTGATACATTATGTGAGTTTACGTTTGAGACTGTTTTACCCTACGTGAAACTGATTTGATTTTTATCCTAGATGCATGATTAGCATTAAGTACTTCATTATTATTATATATATTTCCGTTATTAATTTATGAGTCATTTATCGTTTAATGCTAATGCCTCTATCCTTATGACAAGTCAAATTTATAGATTATGTATATGTCCGTTTATCGCCTTAACCAGCGTGCGGTGTCATAACACGGAATTCTAGGCCCTCGATATCGGGTAAGGATTCTGGGTCGTGACAAACAGTTTATATAAAATCTTGGCGAAGGTCTTAGCCAATCGGCTTAAGCCCCTTTGTGCAAGATTATCTCCTTGAGTCAAGGCGCTTTTGTGCATGGCCGACAATAGGTTGACATGGTGGCTGTTGCTCATGAGATCATTCATTCAGTGCATCATAGTTGCAGGTCTGCGCTTTTGTGGAAGGTGGACATAAAGAAGGCATATGATAGGGTGAGCTGGGATTGTCCGGAGTATATGTTGACTAGGTTTGGCTTTGGGGATAAACGGAGGAGGAGGAGGAGGAGGAGGGCCTGTGTGTCCTCTGCCTGATTTTCTGTCATTGTGATCGGCATCCATGCCGCCTATTTTAAGAAATCTAAGGGCCTAAGGGAAGGAGACCCCCTCTCTCCCTTTTTATTTAATATGGTGGCGGAAGCGCTAAATGGGCTTCTTACTCGCTCTTGTCAGGTTGGTCTTATCTCAGGCATTCCGGTGGGGTAGTCAAGGGCGTCGTTTCACACATCTCCAATACGCGGATGACATGGTTCTCTTTTGCAAAGGAGACTTTCATGAGACTAGGTGCTGGTGAATGTGCTTTTAGTTTATGAGGCAGTCTCAGGTCAGCGGGTTAACCACCAGAAGTCCTCGGTAAGTGGTATTGGGGTTGACTCCCAGCTCCTCAGTCAGTTGACGGAGGAGGTGGATGGTGAGATTGAGCAATTTCTCATCTCTTATTTGGGCCTCCCTCTTGGCATTGGTTATCCTAATGCCAGAGCTTGCGCTCCGGTGATTCAATGGTTCGAGAGCAGATTGGTGTCTTCGAAGGGCAAACTCCTCAGTAGTGGGGGCCGTTTGCTTTTTGTTAAGACGGGTTGGGCTAGCCTTCCTATTTTCGACATAACCTCATTTAGATGCCCCATGGCGATCATCACAGACTCAAGCAAATTGAGAGAGATTTTTTATGGAAGGGGTCGGGGCTGCAAAGAAAGAACCATCTTCTCAATTGGGAGGTTTGTCAGTTTCCTGTGCATGCTGGGTGACTTGGCTTTCGTAGTTTACGGCTGGTCAATATCTCTTTGTTGGGTAAATGGTTTTGGAGGGTTGGCTACGATTCAGAAAGGGATAACCTCTAGGGTTCGGTGTTGATTGACAGGTATGGGTGGATGGAGAACTTCTAGGGTGTGACTGTTAAGATTAATCGGAATTTTTCGGCGTGGTGGAAGGGTGTTTGTAATACTTGGAACGAATTCTCGAGGAGGATTCATTTCAGCTGGGGAGAGGGTTCTGAGATCAGGTTCTGGGAAGATCCTTGGATTGAGCTCAAACCTCTTAAGGATTGGTTTTCGCTTATCTTCCTTATTGCGATGGATCCCCGGGCTTCAATGGCCGAGCTTTTTTCTGATTTTGGAGAGGAGCCTTCTTGGGACCTATGCACTAGAAGGCCTCTAAGGGACGAGGAGCTGCGTCCTTTCCAATCCATGTTGTCCTCTTTGTATGATGCCAAGAGAAACAATATGCGCATTGACTCTTGCAATTGGGTCGTAAAGACGGAATCCGGTACAGTCCAAGGCCGATCGACCTAGACATTTTGTTCTATGGGAGGTTCAAGATCAGCTCGGAGATTTTCAATGTCTCTCATGTGAACTTGTGGGAGAAGCCCTTCGTAATGGCTCCTCTCGTAGATCTGTTGGGATCATCTGTTGAAAATGATACTGTTGCAAGCTGTCATTCTTTTTCAGAAAAATTTGGTGGGATTTTCGAATTATGGGAGAAGCTCGGTGGTGAATCCTTAATCGGACGAGAAGGGCTGAATCGGGTTTACCTATCGGAAGCTGCTTTTGGGATTGGTCGCAGAAAATTCACGTTATGGGTGTCGTAAATTTGACACTAGATAGCTTTAGCGTTGGAGGGAAGTATCAGTCAATCGAGGCCACAGTGTCTTGGGTCAAGTTGTTGATCTCAGAAGGAGCTGACATTATTGATATCGGTGCACAATTGACCCGACCCTCGACATCATGGATTTCCGCGGAAGAAGAATTGGGTAGACTAATCTCCATTTTAGAGGCTATAGTAAAAATCCCCGAGATGGAAGGGAAGATCGTATTAGTAGATACTTTTTACTCAGAAGTTGTAGCAGAAGTAGTTAAGAAAGGGGCTCATTTTATCAACGATGTGTTCGAAGGGAAGTTAGATTAGAACATGTGTACAGTAGTTGTTGACCTCGGGGTTCCTTATGTTGTAATGCACATGCGAGGTGACCCGAAAACAATGCAAAATGAAGAGAATTTGAGCTATGAAATTGGGTGCAAACAAGTGGCTACTAAACTATATTTGAGGGTGGAGGCTGAGCTCTCTGGGATTCCTGCTTGGAGTATAATTGTTGACCTCGGGCTCGAATTTTCGAAGAAAGTAGAACATAACTTGGAAATCCTCACGGGTTTACCAGACATTCGAAGGGAGATTGCATCGAAGAGCTTTGCTACTTCGCGTGCACCCATCTTGATTGAACCGTCTAGAAAAGGGTTCTTGAGCGCGATATGTAACCACCCGAATCCCATCGAGAGCCATCCTGCCACCGTTGCAGCGGTTACAGCAGCAGTTTTGGGCGACGCTAACTTTGTAAGAGTACACAATGTAAGGGAGAATCTAGACGCTGCAACGCTATGTGATGCATTACTGAGGAAAAGAAAAGTCTATCGATGATTTTTTTATATTTTTTATGATGGATCTATCACGTTTGGTTGTATTCTGAGGTCTGTTAGAAGTTGGGGCAATTGTTAGGTCCTATCAAGTAGAACTGGATTTCCAGTCCTACCCCATCTGCTACCCTTAGAAATAGGAGAATCTTGATTGCACATCATGTTATAAAAAGTGAAAACCAATAAAGTCAAGATTCTCCTATTTCCAAGGGCACCGGATGAGGTAGGACAGGAAATCTAGTTCTACTTGGTAGGACCTGACCATTGCCCTAGAAGTTGTCCTGATGTAGTCCTGAAGTTGACTGAATGTGATCCCATTGACTTAAATGAACAGATCCATGTCCGTGCTCGGTCAGGCTCTGTAGGCCGTGGCGACGTGGGTGCCGTCGACGATTTTTAAAAAATAAATAGCCTTTGTTTAAAAGGGAAAGGAAGCTTCTTTCTATAAAATGTGAGTTTAAGATCAGTTCCTCGTTAATATTATAGAAAATGGAATAAATTATGGGGAAGTTAAAGAACTTTTTGGGATTAAAATTATTAGTTTTGGCATCCAATAGATGAAATTGACTCTCCTTATAATCATTAGAGGACTAATAATCTTATGAATAGCAGTTTAGCTATTAAATTCTCAAATTTGATAGATAGGATTGATTGTGTAAAGGGCTCTTCATAAGATGGTGATTGACAAATTTTGCCGAAATAGGGGTCAAACGAAAATTTCGAAAAAATTTGGCCCCTTTTCCATAATTTTACATTTTTCAATAAAATTTCAAAAATTATGACAAATTTCGGTATTTTTTCCTTTTTAAAAATAAAATAAAATTACTCACCAGTCACCACACGATTGCATGTTCTGTTCAAGTCCATGAAGAACCCATTATAGGGGTGGCTAGAGAGTGCGTTTTCTTGACTCACTGATGTGGGACCAAATTCTAGGTAGAATTGTAGACAACGTAATGTGTTTGTCCATGGGTACCAGCTGCTTGTGACGGGGCCAATACTCGAGCTTGCAGCATGGTGCGTGTGGCACGACATGTGGTGCTAGGAGGGCACGCGACATGGGGCCAAGTGGGCCTGGCGACGTGGTCGCGCTGTGAGGATGCGACACGATCCATGAGGGTAGGACGCGAAGCGTCACGGTCGTGACACGGACGCGACATAGCTAAGGTAGGTTAGCGATGCAAGAGGCGTTGCGGTATGTCAAACCAAGGGGTTTGAGGTTCTCCTGCCATTCTGGCTGAATGACTGTTTTACCCTTATATAGGGGAAGGGAGCTTGAGAGCTATTCTCCCACACACGGGGCCTTGCGTTGCCAGAGGGGGCGCAAGTGTCTCCTAGGTCTGAAAGGGTGGGCCTAGGACGTCGATGCAGCGATGCCGTGTGGCACCCAAGGGAGGTTGAAGTATGGCCCTGGACTACGCGTCGCGGTGCATACGACTGGGCAACCTCGCGTGACAACACAAGGGCGCTGCGGGACTTAGTTGAGCACAACAGCATGTGGGCTAAGGATGAACGTGTGTTAGTAATTCGGAACGCACACAAAGGCAAACTGCGTGGGACTCAGTTGGGCACGCGAGCGCGAGGCACAAGGCTGTGGGCTTTGTTCGGCAGGTGAGCGAGGTACTAGTGCAGTGCACAGGGTGAAGCTTGAGCAGGCCAAGTTTAGCACAGTGGTGCAATTAGCGTGTCATAAGGGGCACAATGAGCCAGGTGGTAGGCCGTGAAACAGAGGTGACCACATTGGGGGAGTTCCCGTCCTCTAGGCGGGTGGTATCAGAGCTGATGTGCAGATTGGTTGGCTTCATTGCACGCGGTAGCGAAGCACCGCGCGGGTTGAAAGCGCGTCGAAGGACGCTCCCACGACAGTTGGTATCAGAAGTAGGCTGACCTAGCAAAGCGTGCGTTAGGTGCCGCACGGGACTGAGGTTGCGGAAGTGCGACCTCGTGACATGCTGCTTTGTCAATGTTTAATTGTAGAAAACGACATTATACTCCACCAGCTGCTGTCTAATTCTCACCCCTACCTTCTTCAGCTAGTATGCATTGACAACCCTTGATTCAGATGGTGGAGATTATTTTTCGTCCCCATCTTATGCACAATGGATCTATGGATCATAGGGGTACCATTAGACGATCGATTTTTATTACACATGACACGCATCTCAAAAAGTGACCCTATAATCATATGACCCCCATCACGGTCAAGCATGATTTTAGCATCACTTTTTGAGATGTATGCCATGTGTAATAAAAAATTGACCATCCGATGGTACGCTCACAATTTATAGATCTACTGTGCAAAAGATGGGGACGGAAAATAACCTCCACCATTTGATTCAAAGGCGATCAATGCATGTCAGGTAGAGGAGATGGGGTGAAATAACAGCCTTTTGGGGTGACTATAACGGTACCTTTTGTCAATTTGTCTTCTATAATTCTATGCTTGAGCTCGGTGTTAGTGCTTGGCCACTTGGATCAATTGCTATTTTTTTTTTTTAAAATATTAAATATATTTTTAATTCTTGAAATTTTCTCAAATTTTTTCCGAAATGTATCAAAATTAATTCTAAATGTTCCGAAAGGATCCCACTGAAAAATTACCGAAAACAAAAACTTTCACTATTGGCATTAGCCCATTTTTTTCATTTGATTCTCTTTTGTAGATGGGTGGCTTTTAGGATCATCAAAGGTGACGGTGCTCCCAAACCATCTAATCGAAATCCATCAATTTCATCAATTGGATGATCGTAACCGTTGATTTATGACCGTGTTTGTGGACTAATTAATTAAGGTATATATTTTTTAATTTATCTGAATTGAGCCAAGGGCTCATTGCAGACAATGAGCCTTGTGTTGTCATCTGTACTTTTAAGTGGAGTGTGAAACATGAACAGACATTAGTAAACATAAAATCCGGGAATGTCTCAGTCAAGATGCGGCCTATTTAAAAAACTAAATAAATTTAGGTAAATCGATACCGTGTTAGTCGATACCTAATCCGGTTGCCGAGAAATCGACACATATTAATATCAGTATCGGTCGATTTTTAATACCATGATACCAACTCATGTTAATTTTTTAAAGTTAATGGCGGTTAGAAAAGCTTAGGAATGTGGAGTAAATAGTGGAGTAAAAACTATAAAAGGAAGAAAACTGCTCCAGAAACCCTGGAAAGTTGCTCTCCTTTCTGTGAAGACGAAAAGAAGTCTCGGCAAACCCTAGAAGGAGAGGCCTTATTGTTTAAAACAATCGTTCATAAACCCTAGAAACCACTTCTTATTTGAGGAAAAATCTGTCTAAACCCTTACGCCTTGTTTGACAAAACTATGGAAGTGGTTTATTGTTTTTTACTTTACATGCGCTTGTAAATAGAAAAACTCGAAAAGTTTTATTTTTAAAATTTTACAATGGTTTGATTTGTTCTCTCTCTCTCTCTCTCTCTCTCTCTCTCTCTCTCTCTCTTTGTTTGGCTACATTGTGTAAAAGTATTTTCCTAAAGCACCATTCTTCACACCATGTGAACATGTAACCTCACCCCATCTCGTCGGACTAAAATGCACTAATCGCATCCAAATAGTAACTTTAAACTCGTGAGACATACATCAAGCTCAAATATAAATCTTGGGTCATTTTTTGGAATGGGTGTCACATGAAATAAAAAAATCGTCTAATGATATATCCATGATCTCAATATGCATCTTGTGGAAGATTGAGATAAAAAATAATCCTCTTTGTCATATTCAAAGCAGTCAATGCATGTTGGTCGGAGGAGATGGGGCAAGGTTATGATTTTATAGTGCAAATAAATGATATGATTATGAGGTGGGTTGCATTTAAACCGTTTGATATAAAGGCCATGATCTACAGATCTATGACATAAAATAGTGGTGCAAAACTCAATCTCTGTCATATGATTCTATACAATCAACTGTTGAATTGGATAATGGCTTTGGAGTGCATTGAGTCATATGATAAATATTATGTTTGGTGCCAATCTTTTCACTTATGATCTTTAAATCATAGCCTTCAAATTAAGTGGCTTAGATGGGTGGGTTACATTTATTGGCGTCGCTGCTTATGAGTACCTCTGTTCACGTCCATGTGTTATCTGAAAAGCACCCACGTCCTAGACCCCTTGAAGACTATTGATTGCTTTGGATCATATGAGGTTGATTGTTTTTCACCCCGATCGTTCACAGAATGGATCTTAAGATCATGTAGCGCCTATCGGACGGTCAATTTGTGAGTCCATGTATCCCCAGTTCCCAAAAAATGGCCCTCAAGTCACGTTTGAGCATGATGTGTGTTATATGATTGAAGAGTCATTTTTTGGATATCGGTAATACAAGAAACAAAAAATTGACCGTTAGATTGATGCACTATGAACTCAAGATCTATTTTGTACAAAATCTTTGTTAAAAAAGATGTTCCATCTGATCTGAAGAAAATATTTCTTCAAGTGTCTGGGACTTAGGCGCTTTCAAAGAATGTATGAGCGTGAAGAAAGAGGTATTGACATGTGTGCTACATCAACAAAAAAATTGAGCGTCTGATGATAAGCTCATGACCTCAAGATCCATTACATGAAAAATTATGATGAAAAAAATATATCAATCAGTTGATCGAAGCAATCAAACGATTTTAAGCATGAAATATCCGAGTTGAGAAGAAGCATTTCAGGTTGAAGGGTGGCCACCAAAATTCCTCTCTAACCTTTTAACCATGACGTTGGCGGAAATAACTTAGATTTTAAGCATTTATTTTCAGAACTTTCCAGAACTCGTTCTAAACAAGGCATTCGTCAAGAACCCTAAAAATTCAATCTTTGCCGTTTTTATCTTCGAGGGAACCCTAAACACTTGCTCATCAAATCAGATTTCTATGGAAACTGTAGATCTGAATCAATCGGAATCAAGGAACTGGGCCGAACTTCCGCCCGACATTATAACTTTGATTTTCGAAAAGCTTGGTCAATTTGAAGTCATTTTAAATGCCCAATACGTGTGTGCTCCGTGGAGGAGGGTTTCCAAAGAACCTCAACTATGGAGAGTTATAGATATGCGAAACCCTTGGAAATATTGGAAGGTTTATGATTTGGATGGAATGGCAAGAGAGGCGATTAGTAGGTGCAACGATGGGCAGTTGATTGAATTCTCTATCGAGTATTTTCCATATAACGGTATCTTTGATTCCGTTCTCCATCGGTGAGCGTAAACGCTGTAGATCCATTTTGTTCTTTATTTTCATGATATATCTGTTGTTTTAGGGGTATTCTCTATAACATTAAATCCATGATTTAGGCTGTGTTTGAGATTGTTCGTTAGAGGCAAAGAGCAGCTCTCTCTCTCTCTCTCTCTCTCTCTCTCTCTCTCTCTCTCACGCAGAGCACTTTAGTATGTATGGGAGTGTGTTTGGTTGTAAGTGCTTGTAGAGCATCTCCAACGGTGTATACCATTTCACCGCTGGCAATTTGCCAACGGTGAAATGCTATACACCAATACCATTTTTACAGTCGAACCGGGCATACCATTCAAGGATAAAAAAATTGGATTTCGTTTCGGTTTTGGTGGGGACCGAAATTTCGACGAAATCTTCCCCACAGTACATTGGGGACCGAAATTTTGAGTTATCGTTTGGGTTTCGGTCCCCACCGAAACCGAAACAGCCATGATACCATTTCCATGTGGAAATGGAATGAGTGTCCCATATACCATAAATGGGATACCACTGTTTAGGCATCCCATTTAAAAAAAGAATATTATGTTATTTGGTTAACTGCTATTTTTTGCTTTTTATTCTATTCGGATTTGAAATAATAGTATTTTATTCTATTTGGTTTTAAGATTTGGAATTTTGGGATACATGATTGGAGTGCACATCTATCCCAAAATCCACATCACCTAAGTTAGTATCCCATTTTTGCCACATAAGAAAAACATAGGATACCATGGTTGGAGATGCTCTTTGCTCTTTCCGAGAGTGAAAGAGATGAATTTGGGTTTTTTTTAAAAGAGCAATTTAAACCTGCTCTTTCAAGTGGGACAGTCTTTGCCTCCAAAGAGTAATCCCAAACACAGCCTTAAAAACCAGACCGGACACCAAACAGTCAAGGGAATTAGTTCGGTTGGACCGAGTCCAACCATCTTGAATCAGACTGGTTCAAGAAAAAAATAATAACAAAATCATATCATTGTATATTAATTGTATAAGATAAGTTTTAAAGATATGTATTAAAATAATATTGCATCTTAAAGTCAACAAGAACATTAATAAGTTTGAAAAGGAAAAAATTAAAAAGATGAACCAGGCTGGTTCATGTTGAACTGGACGAACCAGACGGTTTAAAACAAAAACCGGCTGGTTCACCTATTAAACAAGAAAAAACTGAAAGTTTCGGTTCTCAAGTGAACCGGATTGTCTGACCCAGCGGTTCTGGTCGAACCGGGTCGAATTGGCCGGTTCGGTCGGGTTTTTAAAACACTGTATCAAATTGTAACTGTTGCCCTAAATTGCATGTATAATCAACAGGAGCCCATAGCTCAATGATCTTTCTTCATGTATTTCCAGCTAGGGCTGTCAATGGGTCAGGCCACACCAAAGTTTTGGCTACCCGACGAGTTAAGGGTACATGCCTGACCCGGCCTGACCTAATTCAAAATCCCTAAACCCCACTAATCTATCTAGAACGGGTCACAGTTTGGGATGTGTCATGTGGAATCACCATGTCTTCGGTTGGATGGAACACCCATGATCCAAAGGTCTATGATGTTGAAGATTGGTAGAGGGTAAATGATCCTTTCTAGTTGGTAATTTGGAATGGAACGTATTTTTGGGATATGTGCCATGTGGAATCACCATGTCTTCCGTTGGATGGTATGCCTATGATCTAAAAATCTGTAGTGCTGATTTGATTTAAAGTTGATTCCCCCACCCCCCCCCCCCCCCCCCCCCCGACACAGACACACACTCACCACCAACCTATTTATGGTTGGTATAGAATAACTGATCCATTCCAAACGATGATTTGGAGCTCCTCATTTTTTGTGATTTCTTCATGTGGAAACACCATGTCTTCCCTTCCATGATACGCCATGATCTAAAATCTACGGTGCTAAAGATTAGGATGAAAATACATGTCCATCATGTGATTCAAAGTCAACTCTTTTTAAATGAATGGCAAGACTGGTTTAGAGATTTAAATGGTTGTAGTTCATTTTAAAGGGTGTTGACTGCTTTGTATCACATGATTGAGATGTACTTTCATCCCAATTTTGAGCACCATATATCTTTAGATCATGGGCATACCATTTGATGGCAGACATGGTGACTCCACATGACACACATCAGAAAAAGTGACATGTTCCAAATCACCATCTGGAATGGGCCGATTACCCTATACCAACACATCTATGTATATTATATAGATATGATATCGGGTAGGGTCAACCCGACTTGAAGGTTGGTCTGATGCTTCATTCCCAACGGGTCAAGTTTATGTGCCTAACCCAGTTAAAAAATCGAGTTGGTGGATCGTGGGTGTACCATCCAATGGAAGACATGGTGACTCCACATGACACATCCAAAAAAGTGTCTTGTTCCAGATCACCATCTGGAATGGGTTGATTACCCTTATACCAACTCATCTACTGTTATGTTTTGCACATTTTTTCAATTTTTTTAAAATTGCACTAGACTAGACAATGGGTGGAACTTTTTGCCTTTATCTAGAAATATTGAATGGTTTAGCCACAAGCTGTATGTGTGTACGAAAAAGGTGAAGGTACTCCAGTTGAGTACCTTAGATAGGTACTCCAACATCACGTTGAGCTCCATGTGGCCTCTCAGAACACTGTTTTCATATTTTTTTTCATGAGTTGACTCATGATTCTTTTTTCTTGGCCAAATATAATTAAGAATTAGTGGGCTATGGGTTTTTTTTTCGTGTTTTTTTTAAAATGTGTTCATACTTGTATCCAATTAATTACTAAACCGAATCAACTTGGTTGAGTTTTGAGTCGACTCGTGGATTTGTGAACCATGATTTGTGGTTATAACCGCTATCTCTAATGGGTTTTGAGTTTGCGACCATCGAGATTGTGGCCTTAATCTAAGAAGGATTAATCCTTGGTGTTTGCGACTTGGATACCGTGAAGCATGGTATCAAAACTCAGTCGATACTGACATGCATCGGCGATATGTATCGATTTCGTCGAGGATCAATGTTGATACCACTTCGATATAGGTAACGGGGTGGTAATGGTATTTGTATCAGTATTAGATCGATATGGGTCAGGATCGATTGATACTGTCTTGATATCGGTCGATACTGCCCGATACAAACCTTTTTCCTTTTTTTTTTTTTTTAATTAAAAAAAAAAAATAAATTTTGACCAATATAGTATCAGTGATCCGTTTCTGTATCAATCGATGCGTATTGGTCCAAGATGGACCATTACCCGGTACTAATACTGATACCTTGCTGGGAGGGCAATGCCACTGCCATCGACCTTATGTTTAAAATGTGCGCATTTGACAAATGATATGCTGTCTTTCTTTTGTTTTGTGATTTTCTCAACAGCTTAGGAACAAAATTTTCTCAAATTTATAGACGATGACTATGTAAATTTGAGAAAAACTCTAATTCGAAAATGTTCCATATTTATCCTAACTCCATAATCTCCATCAGATCTGGTCACTTGAGATGCCTTCGTCTTGTATCTTGCTACTACGTCTCAGGCGAGATCTTAGTCGATATTGCTAAAAGAAATCCCCTTCTGGAGGAGCTCGACATAACTTTACATTTGTTCTCAGCCAAGACACTCGAATCTGTCTTCAATGAATGCCATCATCTAAAATCACTGCGTCTGAATATCCACCGATACAAGAGACCACACAGAGAGTGCGACACATATGCAAATTCGATTGCACAAAACATGCCAGAATTACGCTGTCTCCAACTTTTCGGTGACAAATTATCAGACAGTGGCCTACAATCCATCCTCGATGGCTGCCCCAATCTGGAATATCTCGATTTACGCCAGTGTTTGAGTCTTAAATTTGAAGGGGGTCTGCTAAAGAAATGTACGAATAGGATTAAAGATTTGAGGCTTTCGAATGATTCCACCAACGACTATGGATTCAGTGCTGAGATTGGTGGAGATGAATCATCTGAAGAGGACCATCCACTTGGATTTCCTGTTATGGATCATTTGTCTGCTGTTGGTGATCAGTCGGATTATGTCAAGTATGATGATTTTGGTAGTCCTTTTGACTACCTAACTGAAGTTGAATGGGATTTGGTAAGATGGCAAATATAGCACTCGGCATTATATATATATATGCTGTTTTGATACAATGGTGGGTACAGTGCCGTGTCACGGAGTTACTCTTTAGCGACGTGAACTCTCGTGCGGCAACTAGCGAGATCTAGCTCAGCCTACTGGTGTTTCAAACCTGCACGGTAGCGCATTAGGTTAGAAACTATGCGGATTCCCGAATGCAACACATATAGCTATACGCAGCGATAGTCCGAGGGGCAGCCCCACTTAGAGTTTAGGTCCGCACCATGAGGGTGGTCGTGGACCACCAACATGATGGCTCCAGCGCACGACGCGACAGGAGCGACCTAACACCTATGCGAGGCCCGGATGCGCAAGTCAAGCCCACAAGGCTATCATACGCGTTCCGTAGGGGATCACTTAGGAACACGCCAGTCACGTGGTCATAGATCCTTTCCCCATATATATGGTTTAAACATCAATAGTGCCTAAATGGGGAGGACCTCAAACGCCTTGGTTTGGCATCGCTAGGCCAACTTGGCTTCGCATCACGTGCCCCGCCTTTGCATTACGACTAATCGCCACCATGTCGCGCTCCCCGGCCCACGCATCAAGCTCTTGAGTATCAATGGCGAAGCCCTCATGGCTTGGCGATGCTCGACGATGCTCCAGCCTTCAACCCACCAATGCGACGCACTAGTGGCACAAGTGGCCTGGTGGCTCGGATGGCCACGCATGACCCCCCACATCCTCCCTACTTAGTTGCGTTGACGCCCTCGCCGACGCTGCTTTCAAAGATCTTCGGATTGGAAGGACGGGTGGGTACTCTCAAGTTCCCACGTAATTTCAGCCTCTGACAGGCCTTTCCACTTCAGAAGGTACTCCACAGGAAATTCATTCTGATTGCCATCTTCCCTGTTATTGCGTCTGTGAGCAAGGATTTCTTCAACCTGTCTCTTCAATCAGAATCAAGATCTCGGGCGACCCGAGTTGACAAACTTCTCCCTGGATTATTCAGGTCTCTCTTATAGGGCTACAAGCAACTGACGTGAAAGACTGGATGCATTCTCAGTCGGGGAGGAAGCTGCACTCGAAATGAGACATCATTAATCCTCTTCGTGATCGGGAATGGCCCATCATACTTACGAACTAGTCCTGCGTGCTTTCTTCTGAAAAATTTGAGCTGCTTCGGATTAAGTTTCACCAAAACTTCATCACCTTCTTACCTTCGATAGGTCGAATCACGATCGGCCCACTTCTTCATTCGCTGGCATGCCTTTTCCGTGTAGGCCCTAGCAATCTGCATTCCTCTGCCACTCCTTGGCAAGATGGTAGTTTCTTGGACTCGATCCGGTATATCCCATAGTAATTGTATGCGGTGTTGACGGTTGTTGGCCAGTTGCTAATTCAAATGGGCTCTTATTTGAGGCTGAACTCTTCTGCAGATTATAACAACTGAACCCAATTCGTTTGGTTGGCACTGACAAAATGTCTCAAATATTCCTCCAAAATAGCATTCACCCTTCATCTCGTGCATGCACTGGATGCATCTTTGGATGAGAAGTTCGATTCGTCCCCAAGAGTGGAATACTTGACCAAAACTTGCTAGCAAACCGTGGATCTCTATCATCGACAATCACTTGCGGCACTCCCCTTGCCACAACATTCTTGACAAATAATCGTACTTGCTACGCATTCTGATTCAGGTGCGGAATGAATGTAGCGTACTTTGAGAATCGATCCACAACTACCAGGATGGACCCGAGTGTCCCTACTTTGGGCAATGCAGAGATGAAGTCAAGGGAGACGCTCTCCACGGTGCCCGATGGCATATGCTTGCAGGAGTCCAAATGGTTTAGCTCTTTCCACTTTGTCCTCGGCATATCAGCAAGTCGACACATACTCCTCTACGTCCTCTTCCATCTTAGGCCAATAGAAACGCCTTTCCAACAAGGCGAGCGTGCGATGAATTCCTGGATGACCAGCCCACAATGTGTCATGACACTCTTTCAAGAGTTCCTTTCTAAGTTCTTTCACTTTCGGCACATAGAAACGGCCCCCTTTTGTCATCAACAGTCCTTCCTCAGTCCAGAATCGCTGTGTTCTCCCCTCTTGTATCTGCTGTAGTAGGGTCCTCGCGAGTGGATCTAGTTTTAACTCATCGCGCAATCTATCAGGGATAGTCGAACTAATGCGGCTAGCTGCAGTTTGTTCTTCAATTTTTAGCGCTGCTAACTGAACTTTCAATGTTGCTAACTCTGTTTTACGGCTCAAAGCGTTTGCGACTTGGTTGGTCCTGCCAAGCTTGTACACCAAGTCCATATCGAACTCGGCCAGGAAATCTTGCCAACGGGCCTGTTTTGGCGATAATTTCTTTTGTGTCTGAAAGTAGCAGGTCGCTACATTGTCGGTCATCACTAGGAACTTCGACCCAAGTAGGTAGTGCCTCCACGTCCTTAGACAATGTACTACTGCTGTCACCTCCTTTTCTTGAACCGTATACCGTTGCTCGGTATCGTTCAACTTTCTGCTCTCAAAGGCCACTGGAATTCTTCTTGCATTAATACTCCTCCTATCGCATAGTCGGAGGCATCTGTGTGCACCTCAAATGGCTTGGAGTGATCAGGTAGCTTCAGCACGGTCATGACCACCGCTTTCAAATCCTCAAATGCTCTCTGGCATTTTCCCTGCCTCGATCCTTCTTTATTAAAGTCAGTCCCAATTGCAGACGGTGAATAACCGGGATGAACCTTCGTAATAGTTGACTAAACCGAAATGACCGCCTTCGGTCACGCATATACAGCACTCTCCAGTCTTGGATTGCACGAACTTTCTCAAGGTCCATGCTGATGTTTCCTCCTCCAATACGGTGTCCCAAAAACATAATCTGCTCTTGTGCAAATGAACACTTCTTCTTGACATAGAGTTGATTTTCTCGCAGTATTTTGAAGATGATTTGGAGGTGGTTGAGATGTTCTTCCAATGTGTCGTTATACACAACAATATCGTCTAAGTACACCACCACGAACTTGTCGAGGTAGGCATGGAACAACTCATTCATCAAGGTGCAGAAGGTGGCTGGGGCATTAGTTAGCCCAAAGGGCATCACCAGAAACTCAAAGGCTCCATACCTGGTCACACAGGTAGTCTTGCTTTCATCTCCCTCGGCGACTCGCACCTGATAATAGCCAGATCTCAAGTCTAGCTTGGTAAAGTACCGCGCACTGCCCAACTGATCAAACAAGTCTGCAATCAATGGCACTGGATACTTATTCTTGACGGTAACCTTATTCAACGCTCTGTAGTCAATGCATTATCGAAGGCTACCATCGCTTACCGGAATAGAACTGGGCGCCAAATGGAGCTTTAGGCGACGAACAAATCCACCAACAATTCATCTAACTGAAGCGTAACTTTCGGCTAACTCGGAGGAGCCATTCTCAGAGGAGCTTTGGCGCTTTGACCGGTTCTAGTTCGATCCGGTGATCTCTTGATCTTACGGTGGCAACACTTTAGCGCTTCGGCGGCATGACATCTTGGAATTCCTGGAGTAATCCTGACACACTTTCCGGCACACACTCTGCTGGCCCAGTTGCTTTCTCTTCTAGCAGTGTAGCAAGAAATGTAGGTTCCCCTCTTCTGAGTCCCTTCTTTAACTGTAGTGCTGAGATAAACCCATCACTCTCCGCTTCCTTATCTTTCTGAATAACTGGGATCATGCAAGGGGTTTCTTCTCCAAACATGCACACTGACCCGAGGTATGGCATGGGCACTGCTTTAGCCTGGTGTAGGAGCTCTAACCCAAGGACAACCTTGAAATCATCCATCTCTACTGCCATAAAGCTTGTGGCATCGCTCCATGGCCCTATTTGCACAGGTACCCCCTTTGCTACTCCTGCTATGGGGCGCGCCTCCGAGTTCACAGCTTTTATCCGACTGGCGTCTTGCTCAAGTTTTAAGCCTAGGCGACGTGCTTCTTTATCAGCAATGAAGTTATGCGTCGCCCTCGTGTCTACCATGGCACGAGTACTTTTTCCATTGATGCACATCTCTATGAACATCAGCCCCTTGGGCGCTACTGTCTTTCCTTTCTCTACTTGCCCCTTTATGGCATTCAGCAATCTGAGTGCCCCCATTCTTGGTTCCTCCTTAGGAAGGATTGTAGGAGCGCTAGTAGTAGCTTGAAGGACATTCAATGACTGTTTCTGTGGGCAATCTTTAACTCGATGAGGCCCTCCGCACAAGAAGCAACCCAACTTCGGCACGTAGTTGGCGGACTCAGCTGACTTGGCATGTGCATCTTTTCCGTGCGCTTTCTTTTCTTGCGTGCCGCTCTTGCTTTTCTTGTTAGTTTTGGATGGATTCTTCGAACCACTTTTATTCTCGTGCGACCTCTTCCTATTTTGATCTGAGGGCCCATAGTCTGTTAGTCGCTCTGCGGCTGCCACTGCGGCTGCAAGATCCGGTAGTGTCCTTCTATTCAATTCAGCCTGGGCCCAAGGCTTAAGGCCTACGAGGAAGTAGAATATTTTATCTTTTTCGGACATTTCCCTGATGTCCACATTCTCTCACGGCGTCTTGTGTCTTAGAAGCTTCGTAGTTTTCACGGGCGATATAGTCAATGTTCTCGGGCAAGAATTGTACTTTCAATTCCTTCTTTAGGTCTTCCCAAGTGTCTACGACACAACGACCATTCTGAATCTCTGCGTAGCGTGTACGCCACCACAGTTTGGCATCTCCCTCAAGATACATGGTCGCTGTGACCACTTTCATCGCTTCGGTAGCAGGCGGGGCAAGACGGAAGTATTGCTCAATATCTCATAAGAAATTCTCTAACTCCTTTGCATCCCGAGCACCTCCGTAGCACCGCGGCTCGGGTATCTTGACCTTTCGTTGGGAAGTTTCGCGGTTGAGGTCCCTGCACCCAATCGCCCTCATCAGGACGTTCATCTTAGTGGTCAGTTCCTCAATCTGTAAACGAAGGGCTTCGACGGTGCCCCTCGTATCTTCTGCAAGAATCTCCATGTTCTCAGCTAACGTGGTGTGGTTTTCAGCCAATGTGGTGTGGTTTTCTTCCTGCTTGCTTAACCGTTTTGCATGGTCTTCCACAAGTGAAACCACTGTCTCCAACTGTTCGGCCTGACCTTCAAGGTCGTCTAGACGTTCCCTGGTCCGTCTACGTGTACCACTACTGGTCCCTTCAGCCATCTCTAGGCTCTGATACCAACTGTCACGGAGTTACTCTTTAGCGACGTGAACTCTCGTGCGGCAACTAGCTTTTCTCGATCTAGCTCATCCTACTCGTGTTTCAAACCTGCACGGTAGCGCATTAGGTTAGAAACTATGCGGATTCCCGAATGCAACACATATAGCTATACGCTGATAGTCAGAGGCAGCCCCACTTAGAGTTTAGGTCCGACCATGAGGGTGGTCGTGGACCACCAACAATGCGATCGACGGTGAGTGTCCTAACACCTATGCGAGGCCCGGATGCGCAAGTCAAGCCCACAAGGCTATCATACGCATTCCATAGGGGATCACTTAGGCCAGCGACACGTCACGTGGCTGTTAGATCCTTTCTCCATATATATGGTTTAAACATCAATAGTGCCTAAATGGCAGGAGGACCTCAAACGTCTTGGTTTGGCATACCGCAACGCCCTCCCGCATCGCTAGGCCAACTTGGCTCAGTCGCGTCCGCATCACGTGCCCTGCTGGCACTGCATTACGACCAACTGCCACCATGTCGTGTGCCCTCCTGGCCCACGACCGAAGCTCTTGGAGTATCAATGGCGAAGTCCTCATGGCTTGGTGATGCTCTGACGATGCTCTAGCTTCAACCCACCAATGCCTGACGCACTAGTGGCACAAGTGGCCCTGCGGCTGGCTCGGATGGCCACGCCGCGAGCCCCCGTCACGGCCGGACGAGGGTGGCTTTTGAATTTTCGAAGAACTTTTTGGTGGACTTTAAAATTTGTTATTGTTGAACAGTGGGAGATGCGACTTCTCCATAGATGGATTGTCTACATCGTTAAATCCTCTTCCTCTAGTTTTTATTTTATTTCTTTTTTGTTAATGGAAATGTTTTTAGGTTCGATCTTTGAACAATTGAATTGTGTTATATATGCCTTTTCTTTACTTCATGAGTTAATTGATCTGGTTAATTTTGTTTAAATGTCAGTTTATCTATAATGAGTTTATGATTTACTCTACTTGTTGCCATTATAGTCACCAGGACTACATATACTGAAATTTACAATTCAAAATGGAGAAGAATATTGATTGTTTAGACTTTAGAGGGTGAGCTGATATTAGGTACCCGATCTGAGTGCTAGTGGTCACACTCAGGTTGCTAGGGGAAATCTCCTTTTATCCAGATGGTCAAATCTTCTGAATGGGTACTGCTATTTATTGGTTCACTTTTGACCTTTCACTGATTTAGGTCTCATAAGAAAACGCCACTGCAACAACTTTTGTCGGTTTGAGATAAACCCCCTAGCTGCCGCTGGCACTCTAGACAGATATTTTATGCTAACTCTTTAGTGTCGGGTTCAGATGCCATCTATCGTAATTTTTATTTTATTTTTTTCATTTATGCTTTTTATTTTATTTCATTTTTTTGATCGGGTAGCCAATGAGACTAACCCGAATTCATTAAGATTAAAAGGGAAAATTTCATAGTATACAAAGAAGTCGAAAAGAAACAAACATTTCATTTCTCAGCTATCTGGCGATTTTCCAAAGCGTCTTGGTCTTGCAGATGATGATCTGGAAGCCGAAACCAGATATCGTTCTCAATGGTATGGTAAGTAAGAAACTGTTGCACCTGCTCTATCTTCCTCCTACTAATGCATCTTAATGTATGATCTTTGTATCAGGTGAGTTTTTTATAATCATAATGATAAGTTTAAAAAAAATTGTAGGGAAATCTATTGAGCTTTAGGAGTGTGATTTCCTTGTTCTTACAAATTCTTACAGTTTTTCTCACTACTCTTAATGCCCTGCTCCACGTCGCTCGCTGATTTCTCCCACATTCCACTTAAAAAACTGATTCCCACCACCATTACATATCCAGAAGCTGCCTTCATCTGCTGCCGAATTCCATGCATTTTTCATTTAAATCAGCATTTGCAGGAAGCCGGATTCCGGAGTCAGTGAGTTAACTGGCCCCAGCGGGACCCAGAAAGTGGGACTACGTCAAGGGTATGTTCCTCGATTTGTTGTGCTTTTCTTTCACTGGTTTTCCCCTATATTTTTTGTTCTGTTTTTCAGCTCAGCACCTCACTCAGCCCTTTTGATCTCTTGTAATTATCTTTTTAAGTAATATTTTCAGTCATTGTTTTAAATATCAGCCATGTCCGGTACATATCGGCCCATATGTATCGGGTTAGGCCCAATCTGATACATACACCCCTGATTCACTATGGGGTCCAATAGTGGGACAAATATCGGCCCATATCAGCCGATATGTATTGGATATAAACTAGACAAAATACCAAAAATGTCTTTCTTTTTTTTCTCAAATTTTCGTATTTTTAATGTTTTCTATTAAAATAAGTATGGGCCAGTTTAGCTAATACGTATCAACCTGAGATCCGCCCGATATGCCGATATAATTCGGTCTTTAAATCCCTGGTTACAGGTAGGGCTCTCAATGGGCCGGGTTGGGGTTCAATCCGGCCCTAACCTACCCGGGCCAGGTTCTCAATTTTTTTAGCCCGGCCTTAACCTGGGCTACGATATACTCAGCTCAAGCCCGGCTCCTATCAGGCCAGGGCCGGGCCGGGCTTAAGTGTTTTTCTAGGTTTTTTTTCGACCGTTTTTAAAAAAAAATAAAATTTGGTTGGGCTATTTTTTCTAATAAAATTGGGTTTGGCTGTTTTTTTCTAATAAAAGTTTGAAAAAGGTTAAAAATTTAATTAAATAATTATATTACCATTATAAAGGCTCAGGTAAATGCTTTTATTCAAATATTTTATTTTAATTTGTTGCACAATGGTTATAACAGACAACGGTTGCTTGAAAATCTATTAACAAGTCATCCAACTTGTGTAACTAAAAAGTCATGCAACGGTTGCTTGAAAATGAATTAAGCCATCCAATTTGTCTAACCAAAAAATGACCAAAAAATATATGCACAAACATTCATCATCATTGCCTCAAATCAATAAAAAGGAAAATAATAAGTGGAGTGAAAATATAATTTTAAAAATATAACTAATTAACAATGTCTTTCCCTTTATCGTCCTCAATCTCATCTTTTTGGAAATCAATCATAGGCATGGTATCGATGTTATAATCAAGATCACAACGGATCCAATCTTGTGTACAAATCAAACATTCTATCGTCTCTGGCTTCAAACAACTCCTAATCTTACTAACCACTCTTCCTCCAACGCTAAATGAAGACTCTGAAGCAATAGTCTTACCGGAACCACTAAAATCTCACGAGCTATTTTTCCCAAAATTGGAAACCTATGACTACTTGAATTGACTTTCCACATTTAAAATATCGAAGTCTTGAGGAGTTGGTTGAGTCACATTTTTCTCTAATGACTCTTTTAATTATTTTTTTAATTCCGTGATCTCTATAATCGTAGGGGCTATAGTTCGTTGTTCCATCAATTGAGCAAGCACGCCTATTTCTTTCGCCATACTAACACTAGTTGCACCACTTGTTTGATGATTTAATTTAGTCATATTTATTACGTCGGTTGTACACCATTTACTTTTATATTCATTATAAAGCTTAGAGAACATGTTCTTGATACTCACAATACGTAAGGATGTTTGATCCCCATATAAGGTTTCAATAGCTATTCGTAATCCAACTAGTTTTTATCTACGGTAAAAAATTATAGCTAATCCTAACACTAAAGTAGAACTAGTAGTCGCCTCCTTCCAATATTCATCAAATTTTTATTGCATTTTTATAGCCATGTGTTTACGTGTTTGATATTGGTCATTTTTCATTTTATTCAAATTATGTTTTATTTTAGCCACTTCAATTAAAAATTTGTTGCTAGTTGGAGTGTTAGTTGCAAAAAAAGTATTTGTTATGTGATAAAATATTCTTAAAAAGTCACATAAAATTAAAACATCTTCCCATTCTTTATCTGAAGGCATGGATTTATAGTTTGTATCTTCATATTCTAACAAGTTAAATGCTTCTCTGTAAGGTAGTGTGGAATCTAGCATAAGAAATGTTGAGTTCCAACGTGTTGGGACATCTAAGCATAATCCTTTTGCTTGTATAAAAAGATCTCTAACAATCTCATTAAATTTTTGCAAGCGAGATGGTGTTGATTTTACAAATTTCACGCTCTCTCTAACTTTATGAATGATTTCTCCTAAATTCTCAATGCCCTTTTTAACTATTAGGTTCAAAACATGTGATGCACAACGTACGTGAAATAAATTGCCTCCTAGTGGGAGGACATCTTTTCGAACAAAAATAAGATTTTAGAGTTCTTTCCATCACATCATTGCGGTGGCGTTATCTAAGGTAATTGATCCCACTTTTTTTATCAAGTTTCATATCAATATAGATGTCTTAATTTCTTCGGCAATATTGTTCTCGGTATGGGGTGAGGGGAGGTTATTAAAAGTTATTATACATTTTTGTAACTTTCAATCAGAATCAATAAAATGAGCAGTAACAACTTTATATCCTAAAGTTTGGATACATGTCCAAGTATCAGTTGTAAAACTTACTCTACCACTATTATTTTCAAATTTACTAACTAAATTATTTTTCTTCTTCTTATATACATTAAAACATTCTTTTCTAATAGTATTTTGTGACGGCATCTTAAGTTTAGGTTCTAAACTAATAGAAATCCTCCTAAATCCAATGTGTTCTACGATTTTAAACGGATATTCGTGAAGGATGATAGCCCTTGCTATTTCCTCCCGAACTATCGCTTCGCTAAATACGAAGTTCTTAAGGGGAGGTAAATTGGACAATATCTGTTGTTTTTTATATGATTCCTTAAGATGTCTTTTTAGGGTAGTAGTTCCAGTCTTATAACTATAAACATATTCCTTTTGGCCCTTTTGCTTGCCATTTTTTATCACCAACACCATCTCATCCTAAAGAGAGGATCTCTTACGCTTTCCCAATGGGGAATGCGGTTGGGAAAAAGGGGCATCAGGGGCAATACATACTGTAGAGTCAGGACTAAGAGTCGGTAAATTTCCTTGAATGCTACTAAGATTAGGATTAACATCCACACTTTCACCAATGTTGCTACTACTTGATTGAATGTCAGACATCTTAACAATTAAAAAAAGTGACCAACACTCTATAATTATATAAATAATGAGAAAACAAGGAACAATGATGTATATAATAAAAATAGTGTAATCAACACTCAACAATGATATAAATAAGGATAAGAAATTAGCAATGATACAATAATTTAAAAACAGTGATCAACACACAACAATGCTATAAATAAGCAATGGTATAAAAAACAGTGATAAGTAATGAAAAAAACTAAGATAAAAATCAGCAATGATATAAAAAATAGTGATGTGAGACGCCAAGATCGAGAGCCGTAGATTCGAATCGCGACAAATTTTTCAGCCACAAAGAAGCGGAACGGAAATCAGAACCAAGCGTAAAGGGGGGAAAAAAAAATGAACGGTGTCATAGACGTTCGTGAACAGTGTTACGGACACCCGTGAACAATGTCACTGACATTCGTGATAAACAGTGACGGACTTCCGTGATTTTGAGTCTTCACTGTTTTTTTTGGGACGGGCACTATAGACGTTCGTGGACATCGTGACGAGATTTTTAAATTTTTTTGTTTTTGTTGCGAAAAGTTACCTTTTAGTCTTTTATTTCGTTTAGAACTCTATTATTTCGAATTATTATTGGTGACCTATATATATATAGAGGCTTGTGAAGACTTCTAATTAGTTTTTGGATGAATGAAAAGAGCCTTTTTGCTTCCTTGCTTGAGATGAGCATCTTCGGAGAGTGAATCTTCGTTTCCCGAGAATGGTTTGGTGTGAAGCCCAAAATCTATCCTCCATCTATCTCTTTATTTTTATTTTCTTTTTCTACTTTGTGTGATCCCAGAAACCTTAAATCCAGTCGTCACCTTTTTCAAATTCCTAAAACCATAAATCCTAACTCCATTGGAACCATTGATTCTAACCCATCTCACAAATCCCTACTTCAACCATTAAATCTCCAAACACCCGATCCCATAAACCATAGAAGCACTTGAGATCCCACCATTGAACCACGAGTAAGCGCCATAATCTGAAAAACCTAGAGTTCTACCTCTATGACCGATCTGCACCGCAACTCTAACGGATTTAGCGCAAAGACTGGATCCTTTCTTGAACCCGAACGTGATCTCCCCTATGGAAAACAATGAAGCTCTAAGGTATTCACTTTATTTTCAGATTCATTGTTCAATTTAATTTAAATTAATTTCGACAAGTAATTAATTCATCGCATTCACGTAGTTTAGGGTTTTGTCCTGCGTCAGTTTTGGTATCAGAGCTTAAGTTCTAGGTTAGGGCATATTGTGTGGCATATTCACTGTTGTTTGTGTCAATCGATTGAGCACTTTTATTCAATCGATTGATTCTGATTGAATCTTTTTGTTTATCCAGACAGTGCATTCAATATCAATCGATTGACTTATCAATATCAGTCGATCGACTAATATTCATTGATTTATTGCATTCCACTTTTCTTTGCATTTATTTCTATTGTGTTCAAAATTGTGCATGTCTTGTGTTTGACAAAAGACCTTGTTTATTTTGAGTCACATGTGTATGTCATTTTGATGTCTTTGATATTATGTCATTTGTGTCTTCATTTGTGTGCACGTCATGTGTTTGTTAAAATTCCTCAACTATTGTGTGGTCCATAAAATTGTGTCTAAGTTGTGTTTGTATCAAGCATCATGTATAAGTCACACGTCACCATGAAATCCTTACCCGTCATGAAAGGGTGCTAGCCAAACGAGAGAACCACTACACCCCAAATTCTTGGCAAAATTCCAAAAGTCGCGATGAGATTAAAGTTCGGGGATATCCTCATCATCATGAACCTGAGTACGATCCTGCTGAGAAGTTTCTAAACTCTATTCGGAATGGGGTCCCAGATTTTGAGGGTACGACGGACTCTAGAACCTTTGTGGAGTGGTTGTCTAGTGTAGAGTACTTTGATTGGTATGGTGTACCAAATGAGTACAAAATTAGGCTAGCGACAACAAAGTTTAAGGGAAACGCCAAATTTTTTTTGGATTCATATAAAACTCCGTATTGACTTTCGTCGGATTAAACCCATCTCCACATGGGAGGATATGAAGGTGACACTTATTTAATAGTATGTCTCTTTAACACACTGTCACCTTCTACGATTTTTGAAAACTAAGACAGACAATTGCCCTGATTATTCCAAGTGTCACGGATTCGGACACTTTGCTTATCAATGCCCTACAGAACTTTCCACTTCGAATTTATTGATTGAAATGGAGAGTTCTAAGGAGCAGGAAAATTTGAGAGTAGAAGAGGAGGTATATGACCCCCGTACCATGATGAGTGAGAGGAGATGGACGAAGCTAATGAGAGCCTAACTTGTGTCAAAGAGACTACCATTTTCCTTGTGAATAGTGATATTGAGTTGCCCACACGTGAGTCAACTGAGTCATCCACGTACGATTCGACTGAGTCACCTACGCACGATTTGTTAGTGCCCGTAGAGCCCGTTGTGAACAAGTCCTTGTTGGTGGTAGAGTCAAGTGCACTTGAGTCTTTAAAGTTGGTCGAACCGAGCGTACATGATCCATTAGTGTCCTTTGATTTAATCACACATGAGATGACGGTGCCCACAGAGTTGGTTGTTCCTAAGTTGCTGATGTTAGTAGAGTCGAAAGCACTTGAGTCGGTTACATGTGAGTCATTCTCGTCACATGCATATGAGAGTATCGAGTCCATAGACACGCATGCACATCATAGTCTCAAGTTGCATACTGCTATACATTCCTAGTCTTATTGAGAGTCACCTTTTCAGTCTCATTCCACATTGCATGCCGAAATTAAGCTTAAAATTAATTTATGCAATGAAACCCTCAAATTATCGATGCATTTACCTAAGACTCATGAAATTCCAATTAAATGATTGTGCAATGGTTCGAATTGGACCTGAACGATTCCCATCGGGAGTCGTAAAGGAGCTCCAGGTCCACGGCGCTAGACCTTTTAGAATTGCGGCAAAGAGCCTAATGAGTATGCTCTCGACCTTCCGCCGGATATAGGGGTCAGCTCTATATTTAATGTGGAGGACCTAGTCCCTTCTTTGGGCTCAACCCCACCCCTAGCAACCTCTTCCAAGCAGCCCCGAGCCCAGATTCTAGCCCCACCTTGCAACCTCTACCATTCCCTTCTCCAAGCAGACAGAGAAAAGAGATAATTGAGAAAATTTGGGATAATCTTGTGGCATTCACTTGCGGCCAAAAATTTTTGGTCTATGAGATGCAGAGGGTTGGCGAGTCGACTGCCGAGAGTGTATGGGTCAATCATGAGAGAGTTTGTCGCTTGAGTTCCCGTATTTCCGATTGATATCGCGATTATACTTCATCGGGGATGAATTCCTTCGGGTTCGGGAGAGTCGATGCGAAACTTTAAAAGTATTTGGTAGAGTGGCTTGGCGAGCCGGGTTATTGGGCTCGTCAAGGAGAGGTTTACCGGGTATGTTCCTCTACGATGGATCAAGATGATGTTCATACGTCACCGAGTGTCAGGTTTCACTTCATGAGTGTTTCATCGGTGATGAAATATTTTGAGTTGGGGAGAAAGATGCGGGATGCTAAGAACGAGAGCCGTAGATTCGGATCGCGACAGATTTTTCAGCAAAGAAGAAGCGGAACAGAAATCAGAACCAAGCATAAAGGAGGAAAAAAAAGTGAATTGTGCTATGAATAGTGTCACAGACATCCGTGATGAACAGTGATGGATGTCCATAAAAAGTGATGGGCGTCTATGATTTTGAGTCTTTACTGTTTTTTTTGGGACGAGCACTACGGACGTCCGTGGACGTTGTGACGGGATTTTAATTTTTTTTTTGTTTTTGTTGCGAAAAGTTAAGTCTTTTTTTTTCGTTTAGAACTCTATTATTTCGAATTATTATTGGTGGCCTATATATATAGAGGCTTGTAAAAACTTTTAATTAGTTTTTGGATGAATGAAAAGAGTCTTTTTGCTTCCTTGCTTGAGATGAGCATCTTCGGAGAGTGAATCTTCGTTTTCCGAGAAGGGTTTCGTGTGAACCCAAGGGTGTGGAGCCCAAAATCTATCCTCTATCTATCTCTTTATTTTTATTTTCTTTCTCTACTTTGTGTGATCCCAGAAACCTAAATCCAGTTGTCACCTTTTCCAAATCCCTAAAACCATAAAATCCTAACCCCATTGGAACTATTGATTCGAACCCATCTCATAAATCCCTATTTCAACCATTAAATCTCCAAACACCCGATCCCATAAACCATAGAAGCACTTGAGATCTCACCATTGAACCAAGAGTAAGTGCCTTAATCTGAAAAAACCTAGAGTTCTACCGCTAGGACCAATTTGCATCGCAACTCTAACGGATCTAGCGCAAAGACTGGACCCTTTCTTTAACCTGAACGCGATCTTCCGTATGGAAAACAATGAAGCCCTAAGGTATTCGCTTTATTTTCAGATTCATTGTTCAATTTAATTTAAATTAATTTCGGCAAGTAATTAATTCATCGCATTCACATAGTTTAGGATTTTGTCCTGCGTCAAACAGTGATCAGTAATGGAAAAAAAAAGAATGAACACACCTAATCACCTAAATGTGGGCCCGTGGCCAATGATGGCGCTGTAGTGAGAGAAGAAGAGGGAGAAGTGGTGGTGCCATCAATTGTAGTGCGAGTGGCGAGCAAGAGACAAAGATGTCGTCGACCACCATCAATCGTCGGCCGATGGTGGGATTACCGTCAGTGACAATAGGCTTGATAATCTGAGTTTCTTAAGACTTTGAGAGAGATGACGAAATGAGAGAGAGGGGCGTAGCCTAGGTTGAAGAGAGATGAGGAGATGAGACAGAGGGGCAGAGGGCGAGCCTAGAGAGTAGCAAGAGAGGTTTGTGTTTTTTGATGGAAAAAAGAGATAGACTTAAGAGTTTGATGGAAGAAAGAGATAGAGTTTTGTGTCTTTTGAGTTTTGATGGAAGAAAGAGATGGATTGAGATATACTTCGAGAGTTAATGGAAGGCTGCACAACAGTGAGTAGGTGACTGCTTTGAGACTTGAGAGAGTTATAAAGTAATAATTAATGAAACATAGGTTGTGAGCTTTTGACTTAAATGGCCTCAGGATTAAAACCGTTCAACGATTTAATATGAGGGCATTTAAGTAAATCTTATTTTACTATATAAAAAAAATTAATTTAAAAAAGATAAGTATTATATATATATATATCCGGGTTGGGTGCGGGCCGGATGTTGCAATACTCAACCCATGCCCGGCCCAGATTTATCCAGGTTGCAACATGCTTAGCCAGATCCGGATACCGAGCCGAGTTTGCTTAATAAAACATACCACCTTTTTCGGGCTGGATGCGGGCAAAAATCAGGGCTGGCCCGGCCCATTGAGAGCCCTAGTTACAGATCCCTGCTGTTTGCAATTTTCCCTTTTTATAATTGCACCATCCAATTGGTCCTTTTTGGAAGATACGTTTGGAAAACTTCTAAAATTCCCTCCTTTAAAGTTACTTTTCCAAATGCCCCCTATATTTTGTTTTTTATATCTAACAAACCTACATACACAAAACTTAGTTATCTAAATGGCCCCCTCAACCATAAATATCCACCTTAATACCAAAATTACCCTTAAAAGGAGAATATTCTAGAAAATGGGTTGGATGTAAAAAAAATGAAAAAGATATTAAAATATTAGTAAAAATTCAAAAAAATTGAAAATAATAAAAAATATGTAAAAAAAAAGATTTTTAGTCTCAAGAAAAAATTAGTAGAAAATGAATTTAAAATGTAAAAACATTTTTTTATGCGAAAAAAGGAGAAAAACTAATATGAAAAATTAGGTAAAATTCTGAAAATAAAAACTAGAAAAACTTTGTGAATAGTAAATAAATATTTTTAATCTCAAAAAAATAATAAAATTACGCAAAAATTATATTTTTGCACGAAAAAACAAACGAAAAAGAATAGGAAATTTGGCCAAAATTTTAAAAATTGAAAATCTTTGAGAAAAATACCAAATTTTTTTAAAGAAATAAATATTTTATAATCTTGATTGAACACTATACATAAAGCAGATACTGATACGTATCGGTCATATCGGTATCGGCTGATATGGGCTTGTATTGGTTGATATGGATCTGGTTTTGGCCAATACCCCTTGATTTGAATTTTATTTTAGTTTCACCCTTTTAAAGCAAAAAAAAATTCCGTATCGGTTCTCCATGGATCGATACACTCGATAATGATCCCGATTTACATACCTTGGTTTGGAGATGATCGGTTGCATTCCTTGGTGTGTTTTACAGGGGAGATTCGCCATATTTAGCTTCTGCTATCTCTGCCGGCGCAGGATAAAATGCCTACACACCTTTGTATGTGCCCAATTCGGGTCCACTGGCATGTAAAGCTCAATTACAAGGAATACTGGCATGTCAAAGTTACAATAACAAATTTTAACTATCGGATGAATTATATGCAGTGGAATCTAGTTGCCCAGCACCCGAATTTTGATAATCTTATGCAGATCTTCAGCTCTAATTATAAGTCATTGACTCCTTATACGGCAATAAGTAAGTTATCTCAAGTCCTCAATTCTTTTATCATTTGTTTCTCTTTATAGTTTTTATGTTCCTTCTACTGTATTTTATGGGACTCCGAGATTAGGAAACCCGAGCACATTTGGCAGTAATCAGGTCAATCTCCTTCCATCAAAATAGAGCCTTGGGAGGTGCACAACTATTTATGAGCATGCAAATAAGTGAAAGTACACTTTCAACCTTTCGACTCATTTGGTGCTATCAAATATCTGTCCATTTCCCAAGGTTGGTGCACGGAGGTTAACCTGAGCACCAGTGGCAGTACTCAGGCCAGGTATTGAATACAATCTTATTGCTGAATTATGATTGGATCTTTAAGTGATCTTTCTTAACATTTTAAAGAAGCGTTCCTTTTTGGGGTGAGCTGGATTTTTTACGTTTCAAACAGGTCTTTGTTGAAAGTTTGAATCTAAATGTCTGTGTTGTTGCCTGTGACCCAACACGGATTTCAGTGGCAAGCCAAGTAGGGGAAAATTTGAGATTGCAAAAACTTTCGGAGATGTGTGAAGAATGATGAAATATCCATAACACTGATTTATGGTGTTATCGATTCTCTGTCCCTTTTGTATTTTTCTACACCAGTCTGCCAGCGCATTGCTAAATATTCTCCCCGAGACAGACATAGCTTCTTGAGCATAGTCACAAAAGCCTCCTATTTTTTCAAAAAATCGGAAACAGTCGGCGACTTGCAGTTATCCCAACTGAATCGCCGATTAATCAACCGAGTCTGCGACTCATCCGATTAATTGGCAATATTTGTGATGTTTGATTTGTTTTCTTTCTCTTATCACTTATACTTAAAGGGAAAAAAAATACCTTCAGGTTTTGTTCTATTTTGTTCGAAAAAGACTTTAATGTTTTCCCTGTTTTGTACTATTTTGTTCTTATAATACCATTATTTTAACTTGGAATATATTTTAGTAAAATTTGTATTTATATTATTATTGTTTTATTTCTCTGATTTTTTCTGACTGATCAAAATTTATCAACTTAGACCCTTGCCGATATATTGCTGACTCCCGATTTTGTGACTATGGTTTTGAGCAGCGCCCTATGTATATACTTCATAGTATATGTATCTCGGATATAAACTATGTATCGATGATACCCCAGCCGATATGCTTGGTGTCACCACAGACCGATACTGAGGTTTTAATCCTTGCTTGTCATGCCACACCTCAAAAAAAAAAACCCTACATAATTAAAACTTCATTTCTTTTCCAATTTGCAGATGATACCGCCATGATGTGGGGGGTCAAATTCTACAACGATTTGCTCACGCAAGCAGGTCCTCTCGGAAACGTTCAGTCGGAGCTTCTCTTCCAGAAGGACCTGTCTACCTTCACTTTCGAGAAAGGATGGGCTTTCCCGCAACGGATTTATTTTAATGGCGATAACTGTGTCATGCCGCCTCCGGAATCATATCCGTGGTTGGCAAATGCCGGTCCTCAACTCATAGCCTCCATACTTCTTCCGATAGCTTTCTTCCTTTTATCATCTGCATTCTTGTTGGCATGTCTAGTAAAACATATTGGCACTATCGGGAATTCTCGGGTATTCCCCAGAATTTCCTCCCTGATCGCCGAAAGCTTCTTGCAGTGGATTTTGGTCTCGGATGAGTTGACATTTTCTGGCTACCGAAGCAGGTTCAGGTGCGCTGTATACCCATCAAAGTTTCAGTTGTGTTATGGATAGGTGGGTTGAAGTCACTGCCATTTTAGCGACTTCGATAATGATTACGGGTTTATTATAGCTGTTGTAATGTATTTTTATTTATGTAATCATTTTCGTCGTAAAAGACCCACATGCTATATGCTGGTGTTTCAAATGTAATAAGAAGTTTTTACACAGAAATTGGATGTTGCATTTTCTTGCATTGGTTTCAGATCTCATCATCGTTGCCATGTCTCATGTACTTGGGTCAGGTTTTTTAGCCCTATATCTCCATCATAATATGACTCGCCATGGGGATTTGGCAGCATTTCTACAGTGGGCTATGAACCTAAACTAAATCCTCCTCAGTTCTTTTTTCTAATTGATGAGAAGTGTAGGATCTTATACCCCAATTGAGCACCATTTCGACCAAAACCAATTGATGATGAAAGAGACACGACTGAATGTTTTAAGGTATTGGAAGAGAGTTTCTGAGTGTGGGCCCCCAAGGGTTGTACAAAGACCCAACAATCCCCCCTCACTAGTACTACCCGAGCATGACTCAAACCCCTGCCCACTTGTAGGATGTTATACTCCATTGGTGATGGAAGAGGCACAATTCAACTCCAAGATGATTTTTAGATACAAAACAACTAATTATGGAGTTTTTTTTTTTTAATATATAAAAAAAAAAATCTCTTTTTCTTAATGCATCTTGATTAATGAGGGCAGTTTAGTAATTTGAAAATATTAATGCGTTGGCGGTGCACTGACTTATAGACTGGTAGGGGACGAGGGGCTTGTAGTCGAAGCTGAAGACTTGGGTGACATTGTTGAGGTTGGGATGCTGAGCGACGAGCGTCCACTGGGTATAGTTGAGGCGATAGTTGAAGTTGGTGATGGCGATCTTTACGCGCCAGTACTCCTTGTAGTTGAGTTTCACATGCCAATGCACTCTAACGGGGCACATGTGGTGCGTGCACTGCAGCAGCGGCGCGTTGTCCTTCCGAGGAGTGTTCACTCCGACCACGCTTAGTAATTTCGAGTCACTCCTGTAATATCCTTTATCGTTATAGAAATCGAGTATATATACATATATATATATTATGCCCCATGACTATATATACATGTATGTATGTATGCATGTTGGTATGCATATGTGATTGAGTGGGAAGCTTACTGTATACAGGTTTTTTTGGCCTGGCAGCCACAAGCACAAGTGGGGCAAGGAGTGATGGTGCTGTTGTAGAAGGAAGAGAAGGAGACACAACAGCTGGGGTTCTTCCTGGCTAAGAACTGTGAATATGTGCAAGTTACATTCCATGTCACTTTTTTTTAAAAAAAAGTGGTTGACGGTACAATCTTTGCCGGGCCACACGTGTATCCAGGAACCGGACCGAGCAATGTGAAATTCTTGGGCAATTTCACTGTCTTGTTTGAAGTGCCTGCGAGACCGACACTAACTTGAAAAGATGATACCGCACTCGAAGGATCCTGACCGTACGAACCAACCATGCCACCCTTACAACAATTGGCGATCTGCTGGTTATAGGGCACCCCTGGGAGCAAATCGACGATGATCGGAGTTTTTTTGCAACAATGTGGGATGTTCCCTTTAAACTTCGAACAGTCCCCTTGTTCAGTTGATTGCGCTCCAACAATAGACCATATCACTTCTTTCTTAGGCCATGTCCATCCTAAGGTCCAACCCGGGGCCATGATGTGCCGATACATTTGGAAGTTATTCATTGTTACCACGGCCTGAAAAACGATCAGATCGAATCGTCAATCTTTACGCAACTTTGGCATCCGATATGCGTAATTTAATACGGGTTTTGGTTTGTTTTTCCCAATTGGACTCTATTGTAGATCCTGTTTCGTTCTAATGGTTTGCAAGGTAGTTTTCTTCTCTCTTTATTTTTTTCCCATGCTAATAATGCAAGTTTTAAGATTGATGATTCTGAATATTATATGGTTTTGCATTGAGCTTTAGACAGAATTCATTGGAAGTAATCAATGCTAATTTTGTTGTAATATTTTTTAGAAATTAAAGAAAATTCTGAATGAGCTACATGAGGCTGAATTACTATCTTGGTCGATTTTTTTATATTTGATTATCGGTTTATTTAGACACTGATGATTTTTATTTTGAATTCTTCCTGTTTTTTCATGTCAAAAGCAGATCTTTTATGCTACATTGTGTAAATTTTAATATAAAAAACAACATATATATTGTATGTAATTGGATTATTCCAAAATTAATATAAGAGCACTTTACAACAAATGGAAATATTTTATGAAGCTGAGATGATGATACCCACCACATATCCATCTGGGGTCCAAGACACGACATCCCATTTAATCGTTATGTTGCCATTCAGATCCAGCGGATCTTAAGCAGCTAATCACAAAAGAAAAACAAGAACACTAAATAAATTAATGGAAAAAATTAAATCATGAATTTTTAAGAGAGAGAATTGATAATGCAGGGGAGGGTAGTTTTAAATTTTAAGAACCAGAATTTTACCTGCATGAGAAAAGATCATGAAGAAGACAAAGAATAGATGGAAAATTTAAGTCCATTTTTGTGATTCATGGTGTTGAATCTGTCTAGCTCCATGCCCAAAATTAGCTGATACGGAATTTTCTTCGGCCTTCCAAGCATTCAAGTGATCAAGAGAGAGATCAGTGGTTATAAGAAACTTAAAAAAAGAGAGAATGAGATCAAGAGAGGTGGTTTGGTGATGAGTTCACCAACAGGTTGTTGGGGTACTCTGAATTTATATATTCATCATTCTGTCTCTGTTTGTTGCCTTTTTTAATTTGCTAATATTTGATTCCCATGCTTTGAAGCAAAGCGTTTGGTAAAGGCACACGAGGGAAAAATTGCAGGTTTTCGAATGCTACGGCCCAACGGTCATTTGGTTTTGACAAAGACTAATGCATAAACAACCAACTGTTAGTTAAACAAGATGACTAAAATAGCCCTCTGAATTTTGTCTCTACTTTAAATAGGTTTTATTTACGTTCCCTAACTTTCACATTATTACGAACTTTTTCTTATTGCCTAATAGGGTCAGAGACCATCTGCTTTTTCACAAAAATATGCGTTTTCTTCAGTTTTAATAGGCAAAATACCCTTAAACTAAAAACACACATGCATTTGATTTTTAAGTGAGACCGGTCGGGTCTCGTATGAGACTGCTATTGATCAATCTTGCATGCGATTGCAGCCGGCTGATCAAGCCTTATAAGAGACTGATTGTCGCGGTGGTTTTGTACGAGACTTTGCGGTCTTAAATGATACCTCTGTGGTTTTATATGAGACTTCACAGTCTCATATGAGACTCGCGGTCTTGTACGAGATTAGGGCTGTCAACGGGTAGGGCCGGGCTTGATTTTCCATCTGGCCCATTTTTTTTAAAAGATAAATTTTGGGCTTAGGCCGGGCCCTATAGCTAACTGGGCCTAACCCAAATTTGAAATGTTGTGGCCCGAATCCGGCCCGATTTGATATCCGGGCCGCGTTCGGGCTGGGTTTCTACTAATTTTTAAAGAGTTTTTTTAAGATTTTTTTTTTTAAACCTAATTTTTCTAGGCTGGACCGGGTCGAGCCTTACACTTTGCAGCCCGAACCCAGCCCGATTTCTTATCTGGGCTTAGCCCAGCCCGGCCCGTTTATTAAACGCTTAAAAAAAGTGGGCCTAAACCCGGCTCATCCGGGCCTAGCCCGGGCTAAAACCAGGCCCGTTGACAGCCCTATACGAGATCGACCCGTTGCGATATCATATGAGACTGATTGGTCGCGATATTATATAGGATTGAACGAAGTGACTTAAAAAAAGTGTATATGCTTTTAGTTAAAGGATATTTTTATCAGTTCAAAGTAAAAAAAAATACACATTTTCTTAGAAAAAGGTTTCGGACGCTGCTAGGTAATAAGATAAGGATTGAACCCTATCAAGTAAAAAGTAAACGTTCTGAACTTTGATGGATAATGTGCCCTATTTATATCATTTTAGCCCGTATATTATTACAAAGGGTACCTCTATTTGCACCTACCGAATTTATAAGGGCGAGGAAGCTGAAAATTCTTTGACTGCTTTGAATCAGACAATGGTGATCAGTTTTCATCCCAATCTTTCATATAATGGATCTTGAGACCATGAGCATTACATCAAACAGTCAGATTATGACTCCATTTGGTATGCATCCCAAAAATTGATAAGAGAATGACCGTCTAATAAAATGTGGGTTTTGTATCAATCTTTGACTGTAGGTCCATGGTTCTCACATTTTGATTCCATGTGGCACATATCCCCAAAAGTGATCAGGATCATACTATGAGAAGAGTTCTCGGGTTACTTTTAGGCAGGCCAAGAATGTTTATATCCGACCCAGTCCAAAAATAGGTCTGGTGGGTCCCATAACGGGCCGGCCCGACCAGACACTTTGGCAGCCTTAAGGCCCATAACACTACAATTATCTAATGATTCAATTACGTGAGTTTTAGTCTAAATCTCATTAAAAGGGGTACCCCATCAATTGGATATTAGACATCCTACATCACTGATGACAAATATATATATATATATATATATATATATATATATATATATATATATATATACACCGAAATTTCAAGCATTAATTTTAACAACCTTTGGTTATTGTGGTCAACTGTGATGGTGCACATCTATGTGGCGCCCGATCTTTGAGTTGGGTGCTACTTAGCGAGAAAATAGTCTTGTCAAAGGGTTCATATATTTATCGGTAAGTTGGGTGGCAAGTATCAAACACTGTTGGTAAATCAATCTCTCTCTCTCTCTCTCTCTCTCATATACCTAACACCACCTACTTGTTGAAACAGCTATGAAGACTCCCCAACAAAAATTGAAGTTAAAACCTTTTGCATTTACATCACTTATTTCCAAATTATTCTTATTTATTTAGATGCCAATAATTAACTAGAATTGGTATTAGGTGCCCAAACAGTGCACAAAGAGTGGCGTACAAGTGGATTCTAAAACCACCCATTCTAAAAACCATTGACTACTTTGAATCAGACAGTGAAAATCATTTTTCGTCCCAATCTCCAACACAAAGGATTTTGAGATCATGGGTGTGACATTCAATCAGATGGTCAGTTTTTTGTTGCTTGGCACACATCCCAAAAGGTGACCTGAGAATCAAGTTTCGACTATAATGTGTGCCAGCCACCATTTTTGGGATGTGTGCCACATGCAATAAAAAACTGAGTCCGATGGTACACACATGATCTCAAGATCCATTTGGTGCAAAGTTAGGGAACAAAAACAATCTCCAGGGTCATCTAATTCAAAATAGTCAATGGTTTTCAGTATGGGTGCACCAACCTTTTCGGTTAATGGGTGCGCAATATGTCAAAAGGGCTCCACATTGTGAGCCAAAGAAGCCCTATAAACCAATTCAGCGAGTATATGAAAAGTTGTCTTCGCATCCATCGAAACCAAGCCCAACAACCCATTCGCAATATTTTCCCACAAAATGCAAACAAAAAATACAGATGGGAAGAAAAACCGGATTTCTCATAGAACATGGTAATTATCCTTGGTTCCAATTGTATGTTAGATCATAACCGTGTTCGACGAAGGATCATGTCCTGTAACTGCCGAAAACTTCACTAATTTACAGCTCTATCAGTCTCTAAAACTAGTTACCCTGTTTTAGCATCTCTGCTTCAGCCATTGCCATGGGGTCTTGGATCGGTCCGGTTTCTTCGTCCTTTTCTCCGTCTCGCTCCTGAGCCAATTTCTTTTTATGTAATTCCTCTGCGGCTTCCATGGAAGCACGATTTTCTGCCTGTAACCGCCGCATTTCTTCTTCTTGTTGCTGCCGTTCAAACCATGTATCGGCATCTGCCCAAACTGTAGAAACAAACAAAATCAAGCAAATTTACCTCATTAGCTTGAAAACTCTGAATTCGTTCATTCTAATGAAAGTAAACTAGTAAGAGGACTACGAGGAAATACCAGAATATTAAATTAAAATAAATGAAAAAATAAAATCTCATCAACGTGCTAATGATGCTTTGCTTCAAGGAAATTCGTGAAACCCAATTACAAAAGAGAACTTCAATTGCTATTCTGAAAAAGGAAAAAAAGATTTGTGTCAAGCAACCCTACGTTACTTTTACGCATAAAAAAAAAACCCTATGTTACTTAATTCGCTCTCATACCTCCCGAAATGGCTAACTCGTTCAGAGCAAACCAGTTCGCCATGTGATTTGGCCCGATTCAGTCTGATGGGCTAATTGAAATTAAGTACCAAAAACTCCTTGCATTACCAAGAAAGCTAGCAGCTGTGGTAGTATAAGTGTACACTTTAACTATTATGTTGTCACTTTTTAGCTCCCCCCCCCACCCCCCAACCAAATATATATATATATATATATATATATATACTAACATTAAGAACTCATCCTACCCCAGCGAATCCGATTCGCATGTAAATAGCGAACTGCGAATTACGAACTCGAATTCAAATTGAGCGAATTGCGAATTAACATAGTAAACCTCAAATCCATGAAGCAGAGCAAACCTCAAATCCATGACTGAGTTAACCTTCAATCCATGATGCTGACAACAACACCCACAAACCGAAAATCGAAATTGAATGCCATAACCATATGATTCTATTTCTTAACTTACGAGAGAATTGGAAATTTTTGTTTCGTGAAGAACCCTAAACCCCAATCTTTTGTTTCGTGAAGAACCCTGAACCCCAACAAACAGCAAAGTTGATTTAGCAAACAAATTATCAACTTTTAGATGATAGATTTGGACATCCAACTCAAAACCAATTGGCTATGAGTGGAGAGGCCCAGGATCCTATAAGAGGAGAGACAAGGCTATTAATGCCTGATATGGACATCCAACATTAGATTGTTTCTCTTAATTCAGTAGGAATTTAGCGGAATTATAAACCATTTTGAGGAAATTGACCACAAATCAGGCAACTATAATATTAGCAAACTGAAATTTAATCTCTCACCCAAACTGTTAGATTAGTAAATACATTGGTTTTTTTTATAGGTAAGCTGGGCTCGAACCTGCGACCTTGGGGTTTTTATACTGTCAACCATAGTCAATGCAAGGAGTATGTATGCTTGAGAGATGAAAGGTCTGCGATCTTCAATCAGTAAATGAGTATCGTGGCGAGATTAATAATGCATGAGAGATTTCTCCATGACCTTCAACGGCTTCGGTCAGGTTTTGATTTGATGTGCCACATCCTGAAAAAGTGACCTGAACATCACATAAAACTCATCACACTCAAACTTGATTTTAAGGTCACTTTTTTGGAATGTATGCCACGTGAAATAAAAAATTGACCGTCTGATAGTATGCCCAAGATCTCAAGATCCATCATTTGAAAGATTGGGACAAATTTTTTTCTTCATCAACAAATTCAATGTAGTCAATGAGTTTCAGCGTGAGTGAACTCAAAGATGAGGTGGGTGAATTTAAAGGTACTCGTATGTAAATTAGTACTAATATCATATCCTAGAATTTCTAAGAATCTTAGTTTCCTATATTTCACTTATTTATTAATTTTTTATATTTATTTAGCTATCTTTATCTTAAAATAGAAGTTGGGGAGTTCAGATTTCATTTAGCTTTCCCTGATTAGACTCATCTAATATCGATACAAATCGCCTATGCCCAATTAACAATGTGTATCGTTCTCCGTGAATGACTTCAAATGATGTTTTAAACAATAGCATCCAATCAGCACCCATTTTATCTATTGGTCAGTTAGCAACTAGACAGACTTATAAGATTCCAATTTGGTTTCTTGTTCATCCTATATATCTTGTTTGATTTTTTTATTTTTTATTTTTGATATTAAGATCCTAATTGTAGTTGAGTAAAAGTGTAAAACTCCATAGAGCTTTAAGCATGATGAAAAAACATGGTAATAAATGTTTTCACCAAAAAACTTTGATTAAAAAATATGCAATGCTAATATAATTAATAATAAAAAAATTTCCATATAGAATTACCTTTTCAAATTTTATTATTTTTTGAGCAGTCATTAATAAGAACTACATGGAAATGAAATGAAGCATATACAGGGGATAAACTGCCCCTACCAGCAGTCGAGTAAGAGATTTATTTTTTGGTTTTAGTGTATATTTTATGAATAAAGGAAGATGACCAGATGTTCAACAGCATATTGAGAACAAGAAAAACGATCCTTTTTCATAAAATAAGAAAATATCCAATATTGTACTAATTATCAAAGAATTAAACTTATTAATCATCCCACAGAACTTTTTTTTTATTATCAGTAAAGCAAATATATTTAAAACAAGAATCAAATATTTTTGAAAACTAATTTGACTGCTAATATATTGTACAATTAAGATACAACAAGCATTTGTCTTGAGCACTTACTTGTTTTTCCTAAACACGGATGCCGTAACTATAGACATACAAGTAGAGATTCCATGGTGCATGTGATTTGCACATGATATAGTATTAACCATTGTTCTAAAACTCGGCAAGTCATCGAGTAACTCAACTGAGTTACTCAACTCGCTGAGATTTCGAGTTGAGTCCGAGTCGAGACTTTGCTAGGATGATGCAACCCTTAGTTCATAAACTATCCTTATATATATATATATATATATATATATATATATATATATATATATATATATAATATTTTCATGGGATAAGCTTTTAGAAACCCTATATTCAAAAAAAGGATTAAACTACCCATTTTAGTCACCTATCTTTCCAGCATTTTCCTTGTAAAATATTATTTTAATTTTATAAATATATAATTTAAAAAAAATATTTACTAAATTACCGAGTCGAGTTTCTCGGAGTCTTCGAGTTAACTGACCCAGCTGACTTTCGGGTCAAGTCGAGTTTTCGGGTTTTCAAGCCATGGTATTAAATGCTCACACAAGGAGAGAAATATATTATAAGCTGGAATTATGGATAAAATCCTTGGAGTGGAGGGATTTGAGAATTAGCATAACAAAGACAACACAAAATAACAAGACGATCTTCCATATTATATGGTGCAAAATGTTGGGCTACGAAAAAAGTGACAAGAAGATAAAGTCTATGTGGTTGAGATGCGTACGCTATGATGGATATCTGGAGTAACAAGAAAGGATAAAATTTGGAAAGAACATAAGAGGAAGCTTGAGAGTGGCACCTATAAAGGGAAAATTCATGGAATGGCCCTCGAGATGGTTTGGACATGTCCATTAGAGGCCAGAAGCGGACCCTATACGAAGGGTTGAGATGCTACAACCATAAGGAAAAAGAAGAGGAAGACCTTTGAAAACCTGGAGTGAAGTAGTGACAAGGGACATGAAAGATTGCGAAGTCTCAGTAACAGAAACGAGAGGAAAAATAGGACTCACAAAGCCAATCCTAAATAGTTGGGAAAAGATTGTGATGATGATGATGATGATGATGAAAGCATGTGTGAAGGAGTGGTAACTAGCATAAGAATTACATGTAGAGAGATGACTACGTTCCATACTAGTGTTGGATTGCATCAAGGTTTTGCTTCAAGTCTTTAATTGTTTAAAAACATTGCATTAATTATGGAGGAATTGAAAAAAAAAAAAAGAAGATAATTTTCCATTGTGTATATTGTTTGTTCACGATGTGTGCTAAGTTTCCAAAAAAAATTAAAATAGTTGATGAGTTAAAACTCTGGGGGAGTGCTTTGGAAATAAAGGATTTCAAAATCAGCAAAAAAGGACTAAAAATATGGAGTGCAAGTTTAATGAACAAAAGAGTAGAGAGAATTACTTGGTCAAAATAAAAACATTAGTTTAGCATCAAAATGTGATAGAATTTTCTATTTGGCCTCTATTATACACCAGATAGCGGATTTGAGGAGGAAAATTCAAATATGATCCATGCAAGATCGGCGAAGTGGAGACACTAGAGTGGTGTGTTATGAGATCAATGAAAACCATTTCAGTTGCAAAAACTGTTTTTATGAGGAAGCAAAAAAAACATATAGTGCAAAGCGTTGAGCACTTAATTAGTGACAAGAAGACACTCCTTGTGGAATGACAAGAAAAAGGAAAAGGTATAATTAGGAATGAGTACATAAGAGAGAGTTTAAGCATGACCCCAATAAAAGTAAAAAAATTAGCATATAACTAGGAATGAGTACTTAAGGGAAGTTTAGGAGCAACCCTAATAAAAGGACAAAAGTAGCTTCAAATGTAGAAACCATGTCTCTTTGTGCCAAAAGTAGCTCCAAATATATAAAAACATATAATGATAAATATTGATAAAATGATTTACCCTTAAAAGCCCAAATTTCAAACAATATAAATAACCAAATTCATGACATTAAAACCCTCAACTCTAAAAAAAATCAAGAACTGACATGGGAATTAAAAAATCACCGCGAGTCTTTAAAAAACTTGAATTGGACTACATTTGGCAGTGAATTTACACACTTTTCATTACGAACAATAACCTGTTAAGTAGAGGTGACTACAAATGTTTACCAAACTTACATTCAATCAAGATCCTAAAATAATTCAACTCATCACCCTTTTCTAAACCCTTATGCATCATAACAACTATATATTTTCTATCACCTTCCCACAGTTGCATGTTCTTTTGAATATCAAGTTTCAGTACGGTTGACCGTAACTAGAAGCAAGGTAGTTAAAGCGGTGTGGCGAGGTCATGGCGAATAGGCTCGCTACGCCATGGCGTGGTCATAGCAAATCCATACGACTATTTATCATTGTAATTTTTTTAAAAAATTATTTCATCTATTAATTAGTAGTATTCTTTTTTATATATATTGCTTATATAAGAAAAAAACTCAACTACTAAAGCATCATACTGAAGGTATCAAAATCGGTATCAGTCTTGGGTATCTGTTTGCCCGAGACCGATACGACTCGGCCGATACCGATATGTACCGGCCTTTTTTTTTTAAAGAAAACTCAATATCTCGGTTTCGACCGAAGCGTATTGGCCGATACCCGATACGTATAGGCCGATAAGGGCCCGTATCGGCCGATAAGGTATCGGATACCCGATATGAGATAGACCGATACGTATCGATCAATTTTTTATACCTTGATCATACTTTGATTCTAATATTAAAGATTTCATATTCTAGGAATAAACAAATATCAATAAATACAAATCAAACATAGAACATCAACATATAAATATGAAATATCAACAAATATAGAATATTAAAAAATATGAAATATTAAGTACACATACAGTAGTGCGTCGACGTTGAAGTTTCGACAACATTGATGTTGGTAGTTGCTGTGACGAGAGAGAGAGTTGAGGTTTTGTGACTTGTAAGTTAATTTTTTTAACTTATATATTATAAAAATGTCATAACTTATATGTATTATACGTTATTATCCAAAAAATAAAATAGCGTGCATAGCGGCATCATAATGCTATTTTGCCATGGCAACGCTATAGTGTCGCTATTTAGCCATCATGGCTATTTGATTATATATGGCATTTCTCATCACCGTTTGCCATGGCGAGGCCATAGCGAGGCTATAATGTGGCCTTGACAACCATGACTAGAAATACGGTGGACAGTGAATCACAACACGGTTGACTGTAAACCAACATGAAGCTTTTTCATTGGAGACATGACTCTTGACCTACACTCCTATCAGAGTTCAAATGGTGTTTTGTCAATGACTTGAAAACAAGGATTTTATAGTGTTTACTGTGAGCAGTGGTCCACTAGATCAGGTCTATCATGATCTCTGCTAGGAGCATTCAATTGCATCATGCAACTTGATTATCTTTCAGTGGAAATTTTAAATAATAAAAAGCGCATATCAAGATTGAATACATTTTTTATGCCGAGGAAGGTTGAAATTGTGGAATAAGAAGTGAGATCAAAGTGTGAAAATGTATAATGGAGAAGGAAGAATGTAAGTTGCAGAAGTGTGGAAACAAGAGCCAAAGATATTGGCTCGCTTGATAATAGGATCGTAGTTGGCCATGACTCTGATACCATGAAAAATCTTGTATTAGGCTACATTTTGATAATGAATTGGCACTCTCTTTTCATTGGGAAAAGTAACCTCTTAGATAGAGGTGGGTACAAAATGCACCTATATTTCTATTCCATCAAGATCCTAAAATATTCTAATTCATCACCCTCTCCTAAACCATAGGATGCATGTGATAACAATGCTATATTATTTATCAAGCCTTAAGTAATCAAAATAAGAGATACTCATATAATATCTTTAAGGAACATGGGGATATACATCCATGTGCAGCCGACCACAAATAGATGGGATAAGGCTGCGATGATGATGATAATGTGCAGCTGAAAAATGCAGCACATGGATGCCATTCCGTGTGCCCCATGGCATAGGTTCCTCTAAGGGTTCACTGGTCCCCTATGATTTTTAGAAGAAAAAGTGAAAATTTCCATGGGTGAGGCCGTGATTTAAGAGATAAAAAATATCGGATTTCCTTGCAAAAGATTTTACCATTCATTTTAAACACCTTTGACCAAGTCATGATTGTAGCATTTCTTGAATGGTTAGTGATCAGCCTTGCACATATGCATGTGGGACCCGATTTTTGTATTTGGGTGCCACATGGCACCCAATAACCCAATTTCCAAACAGTGGTTTGGAACTATGGGTCATTGAATTGGGACATATATTGGCTGCTTTCATTGTGTACCATGTGACCCAAAGGACCTGATACACAAACCTGGCAGGTTGAAGATTGCATTGAAAACATCTCGATTGTGTGATTCAAATCGGTCAAATGCTTTAAAAATGAACAGCTATCATGCAAATTTTTATTTTCTAAAATCTATTTCATTGTTCATTTCAAAGGCATTTGACTGCTTTGAACCACATGAAAGAAATGTTACTATCCTAATTTTTAGATCATGGTCTTTGAATCACACATTGATGAAAATGGTGCTACATGTCAAAGAAAGTGTCAAGGTCTTAACAAATACCCCAAAAATGACTAGGCACTGGTAGCGGAAAATTAATCTCTTATTGCATTGGGTCATAACACACCACCACGCACGCAACCGACGCCTATGGAGGCCCAGCCTATGCCTCCTCGCACTCTAGTACCCTTTTCGGGGTACCCTTCCTTAGGTCGCTTCTCGGGACTCCATAACGGCCCACTTTATGGCAGCTTTCACAAGGTAGTTAAGGCAGTGTGACGAAATCATGGTGAAGAGGTTCGCCACGCTATAGCGATACCATATATTATTTAAAAAATATTTTAATTAATTAATTATTAATATATATATATATATATATATATTAAATTTTCTACTATTTTATATATTTTTATATTTTTTATAGAGGACGAAAAAATTCAACTACTTAATCAGGCAGATTAGTTGTGGGGAAAGATTGAAACGATCATCTGATGATACTTTCATGATCTCAAGATCAGTTGTGAGGAATATTGGAAAGAAAAACAATCTTTGTCAGTCCGATTCAAAGCGTCAATAGTCAGTTACACCTAATGGGGAATATTCAACATATGGTGGGTGGGTGGGGGGTGGGGGGGGGGGGGGGGGGTTTAATAGCAGCCCACAAAAAAAATAGTAAAAGAAACAATTGATGGTATTAAATAAAAAAAAAGCAACAAATAGAAAAAATAATATCATACATGAGCATGGGTGATGCAGGAAAAATCGCACGTTGACCTTAAAATAGTGTAAATCTTGCACGATAGGGGTTAGGGTTATCGCTTGTCAATTAAAACAAAATAAAGAGGAGAATAGAGGTAGAAAAAGAACCAAGGAATCACTCAAAGGAAGAAAAGTTAGCCTCACACTAAACCGCATGCGGGAGAAGAATCACTCTTCTAATGAAAATTCATCTCAAGTTTTCTAGAATTAGCACAAAGCAAAACTCAAACATTTTATTAATCATCCATTCAATATTCTAATAAGAGATTAAATGTGTATTTATAAAGAAAAAAAATCCTAATAATATTACTAAAAATAAAACTCCTCATCAACCATTAAAACTTTCTAATCTAACGGTCATAATTAATTTCACCACTAATCTCATATTTATTTATTTATTATTATTATTTTTTATTTTTTATTTTTTTTGATCGGGCCTCTTAGAGCACCCGCCTAATCCCAGGGGCACATGCGCACCCCAAATTCAACACATGTTGGGTCAGCACAGGATATAAATTCCTAGGGTGGCCTCAAGGGGGGGGGGGGGATTCGAACTCAGGCCTCCTGCTTTTGGACTTTTTTTATTATTACGCGGCCACTTTTGAAGGGCCAAACGATGTCCGATTGAGGTGAAATTGGTTTTGTTTGACAGCTTATCATAGTAACTTTCCAACAATAATCACACAATTCCAACATATTTTGATAGACACTTATGACCACTTTTCTGATGGTTGCGCTGAAAGTAATGAAATTACTAGTCACATATGACATATGTGTCTGACCCCTAAATAACTCAAATAAGAAAACTAATCCTAAAACAACCCACTTATTAAAAAAATCCTAATAATACCATTTATTAAGGCATTGTTTAACCAATACCCAATACTCTAAAACTGCTTAGGCTTTAGTGAAGCGGATATTTAGCCCCTTTTTGGTTTGGGGTAGAAACACACCAACCTACTCCGTAGCCCACGTCTGCTGCAGCCCACTCTGTGACAGCTCCCCCTTTTGGGGACTCCAAGGAAGCCCTTCCGTGGGTGGCCCCTCGGGACACCACAACAACCAACTCCGTTGCGGCTTTCACTGTGATACTCGTCTTTGGGATCTTAGATAGCGCTTTCCCCGGTGGCCGCTTCCGTAACTTGAACTCATAGTGCTGGCTCCAACACCATTTATTAAGGTCTTAACCAAGACACCAAATAATGCCTAATCACTTATTTGGGTCATAATAAAAAGATTTCAACTATTACCCACCCAAAATAATTTAGAAAAAAAATAAAAAAATAAGGAAAAATACTACTTGTAAAACGTATATACGTTAGATAGATGCATCTGATGTGTATATGACCAAGTAAACCAAAAGAAATTAGGGTTGGGGTTAGGGTTAGGGTTAGGGGCATACTGGGTTGTGCAGCCCAGCCTTGTTCTCCACCCTTGATTTTCTCCGGCAAAGCGTAATTAACGGTCAGAACTCGCCCGTAGAGCTCAGCTGCGTCCATGTTATCCATGGCAGCGGCGGCGTCTTCTTTCTCGAGAAACGTGACGAAGCCAAATGATCTGTGCTTTTGGGTCGCTTGATCCAACGGTGTTTTGACGTCCTTTATGTCACCGAACGGTATGAATGCGGAGTGGAGGATTGACTCGTTGACCTCCTCGGCGAGGCCCCCTTTCAATAAGATCAAATAGAAAAATCAGCACAACCCCCTTCTTCATGTATGTATGTTAGCATGGGCATGGATGCTTACCTACGTACAGAGTGTTCTTCTGAACCGGATGTGCCATCTATATAGAGAGAGAGTAGAGAGAGAATGTGAATAGAGTGAGAAAGCCAGACAGATAAAGTGTGTGAAGAGAGACAGAGGAAGGAGAGGTCTATGGGTATGGCCGGATTAACGCCAGGCTGGGGTTTAACCCGGCCCTAACCTATCCGCGCCTGGTTCTCCAAATTTTCAGCCAGGCTCTAACCCAAGCTGTAATGTACACAGTCCCTACCATGCCGGGCCGAAGTTAAGGCATACTTTTTGAGTTTTTTTTTTAATAAAATTTAGTTGGACTATATTTTGGGGGCTGTTTTTTTGCGTTATTTGTTCTAATAAAATTTGGTTAAGCTTGATAAAACTTTGAAGAAGGTTAAAATTTTAATTAAATAATTATATGAACATTATAGAGGCCCATATACTTATTTTTATTTAAAAATTTTATTTTAGTTTGTTGAACAATGATTATAAGGGGCAATTGTTACTTGAAAGGATAATGATTGCACAATGATTATAACGGATAACAATTAATCTCAATGTATTTAAATAAATTATATTTAATTAAAAAAAATAAAATTTTATAACTTAAAATATATATATATATATTCGGGCCGGGCGTTGGAACACTCAACCCAAGCCCAACCCAGATTGATCCGGATTGCAACATATTTAGCCCGATCCAAATATTGGGCTAGGTTTGCTTGATAGAAAGTACCACTTTCTTCGGGCGGGTGCTGGCCAAAATATGGGTTAGGCCGGCCCATTGAAGGCCCTATCTTTGAAGGCACCTATGCTAAAACCATTTATTGTTTTAAATCAGATGATGGCATCATTTTTCTTCTTAATCTTCAACACAAGGGATTTTGAGATCATCAAACAATCAATTTTTATTATATATGCTTAGTCACTAATTTGGGGTTCAACAATAATTTGGCATAGTTAAAATCTGGCAACTTTGGGATAATATCCGGAGAAAATCAAAGAGAAAAGATAAAAAATAAAGACATAAGATTAAAAAGTATAATTTTTTTTTGTAGATATTAAAAATCATTATTTATTGCAAAAATCTTGAATATATGTGTATTATTTGTAATTTTTTAAAAACACAAGATTTATGAAAAAATTCTTGAATAATTCACATAATCTCAAATTCGCAAATTTTTTTAAAAATTCGGAGAATTTGGTGAGTATGGACATATGTAATGTGCAGCTATTTAAATCGGATAGCTGGCCGAGGGTACCCGATGGGTTAGACCATGGTTCAAAATTTCAACCGAGATCTGAAGATTTCCGCTGAAATGATTCAATTTCAATCCCCACCGAAACCGAAACTGAAATCCTAATTTTCAGGGGTTTTTGTATGGGAATCAAAATTTCGAATTTCGATTCCACTCATACCCGAAACCGAAACGAAATCCAGACATTTTGATCCTTGAGTTAGACAACTTGTACGTTATAGGTGGACTCAACCCTACGAGCCGCGTTGGGACAAAATTATAGTTGCCTAATAAAAATTTGGCATACGCCTTACGTTATCCGACCGGTCAAGTATCAGTAAAAAGTCCGGCTCGGGCGGGTCGAACGTCAAGATTGACCCGCCCTAAAGACAAAACAAGATGTTTGATGTTCCTTCACGGATTTCAGAGGCCCTAGTGGGTGCTAGTCAACGAGATTAAGCAAATTCGGAAGCTTTGGAAGAAACCGTTGATTAGGGTAAAAACGAGAGACGAGAAAGCACACGGTTTTAGTTCAGGTCAACGGTCAAAACCAACGTCGCCCACTGTAAACCTAAATTATGGCTATATATAAAGTACACATATACCAATAAAACACACATCTCCAACCACACAGCCCCTAACCATCTTCAAAAAAATGGCGCCCACTCGTTGGTTGAAACCTGAGGTTTGCTATCTGCACCCCTACTTGTTTTTACCTAACTCCATTTTGTTTCAAAACTCACCCCAACCGATACGTTTCCTGATTCGGGCATTGATATCGGCAAGATGAGCTCATACAAACTTATTGTCATGCACGTCTCGCCCGATATCGGTTCACCCGTGAAAAACCGCAATGTTTGGGTTTAAGGACCACCCTCGAACCGTGAGTGCTGATAGACTTATGGCCATCCGATCATGCATAAGAAAGCAATCAAGGCTTTGTACACCGTTGATCATGCTATTTGTATGCATATCTAACCTTTGATGTTGTTAATTTTATCAGGTGTATCCGCTCGTTGCTGCAATGACATTTGTAACGGGCATGGTTGTCTTCCAGCTCACGAGGAATATGCTCCTCAATCCTGACGTCAAGTTCTCTCTCTCTCCCCTTCACAAGATAAGGCTATGATGATGATAATGGAATGCAGCCAACAACTAGAGTGGCCTCAGATGTATAAAGGGGCCTGGCAAAAAATTGGACCCAATTTTTTGGATTAATGGGCTGTAACCAACTTGAATAAGGGTACCCTTTATTTGCACTCACCGAATCAGGGAACTCATACAAAAAATCATTGACTTCTTTGAATTAGACAACCGAGATCACTTTTAGTCTCAATCTTCCATGCAGTGAACCTTGATATCACGGGCATACCATCAATCAGTTTTTTATTCCATTTGTCACATATCCCAAACTAGTGACCTAAAAATCAGGTTTAAGCATGATATGTGATATGTGATGTGTCAGAAAATTGGGATGAATACAATCTCTATTACATGATTCAAAGCAGTCAATAGTTTTCGGCCGAAGGGAGATTACATTTCTCACAGGATGCAAATAATGGTGCCCATACTCAAATTCCATTTAAATGGATTAGGGTACCATTTTAGAGTGGCGATCAAGGATCAAAATTTCGGTTTTTGTTTTGGTTTCAGTGGAGACCAAAACCAAAAATTTTAACCGAAATCTTCCTACAAACCGAAAATGACCGATAATATGAGTCTTCGTTTCGGTTTCAGTGGGGGGGGGGGGGGGGCGGCGCTTGAGTAAGCTTTTTTGTGCTTTTGAATAGGCCCATCGAAACCTCAGCCCATTATAAAATGAATTTTTGCCTTGATCGCAACCCGTTGCTACCCTTAGTTGTACTCCACTAGTCAATCATTTTAAGGCTGCGTTTGGGTTAGCTCTTTTGGGGCAAAGAGCAGCTCTTTCACTTTTTGGCTCCGACAGAGAACTACTTTTACGTTTGGTAACACAGCTTCTTGCCTCATTTGCTCTGGCGGGGAACTATTTTAAGTGATAAAACTGCTCTATGCCTGCTCTATTTCAGAGCAGATTTTATCTGCTCTGACAGAGAGCAGGCAAAGAGCTGCTTCTGCTCTTATAAGAGGTAATCCAAACACAGCCTAAAGGTTATAAAGCCTCTACGCCCGACCCCTGCCAAAAATCTGCTCTGACAGAGAGCAGGCAAAGAGCTGCTTCTGCTCTTATAAGAGGTAATCCAAACACAGCCTAAAGGTTATAGGGCCTCTACGCCCAATCCCTGCCTGCCGAGGCACACCCCGCGGCAGGCCTGTGTTGCACCCCCTGCATGCCCATAATCTTAATAAAACCAAGAAATATTGTGTCTTACCAATTCAGCAACACTGCTTACAAAAAATTCCCATTGTGTTACAGAATCAACAAAGCTCACCGGACCACTGCCGTCCTTGAAAACGAAGAAGAAGGGCAGAAGTACGCCCTTCATGGCTTCCGCAAGTTCCTCCGGGAGCGCCCTCCGGAAATCATGCCTGCTATAAATGACTTTTTCTCTACTTCCAAATAATGTGCAGATGAGCAGATCCTTACATGTATAAGATATATTAATGACTGTATTAATGAGTGCAGAAAAAAAAGTATATATATATATATATATATATATATATATATATATATATATATATATATATAAAGTATTAATGAGTGCTAAAATTAAGCAAGATCCATATTCATGTGGAGACTTGCAACATATTCATGATGATGCTTCTGGAGACTCTTAAATTGTATCCTCAAGTTATGAATCAAAATTTGTTTTGAAAGATTTTTTAACCATCTAAATCTATGAGAGAAATAATGATGTGTAATGGGTTTCGATCACGAGTGTTACTTCTTACGCAAAACAAACAGACTGGCTATCACTGCGATCCCGATGACGGCTGCCGGAAAGACCCAGTATTGCAAAGTCTTCTTGTCCATAAACTTGTGGTGAGTGACATCCGTGGGATCATCGTTTGTAGAGATTTCCGCTTCAGAGAGAACCGATGACGGGTCTAGCTCTCCAATACAAAATTCTTGCATGAGGTCTCTTGCACTTTGGCTATGCCCGGCATCCTCGAATTCATCAGTTGCATCTTTCCCTGCAAAAAAAAAACACTAAAATGAAACATGCAAAGAAAATAAATAAAAAATAATATGAAAAAAGGAAGAACGGGATAAGAAGCATTTGTGGATATTTTCCATGAGAAGCACTGATTTTAGGCCATCTTTTGAACAATCCAAGTCATCAAAGAGCTACTGTTGGCTTAAAATCAGTCAATGGGGGATATATGCACTCTAATATGGGTGCTTCTGCACATTTCTTAAACTGCCCATATTAGAGTGCTCTGTTAAGAACGTTCCAATGCTCTGGTATGTGTAATTTTTGGCCCGATTGAGGTACAAGTGATGACCATCCCCATGAAACACTTAAAATGATCGAAACGTAAGCCATCTGGCTATAATTGGGTGCTTTTTCGTGGAAAAATCTGTGTCAACCAAAAAAATATAATGAAAGATGCATGAAATAAAAAATGGTGACGATATACTTGAGATGCACAAGTCACATAATTAAAGTTTCGCGGGAGCTTAGATCCAGTGAGAATGTCATAGAAATAAAATGCAATCAACTAGATGGACAAGCCCACTAATCTGTGATGCCTCTCAGATGAGCCATATCCCCAAATTTCTCTTGAATCAGATTATCCTTGTTTGATCATTGAACCATTATGGGGACTTAATCCTACAACTACTGTCCAAAAATAGGAATTTGATCGGCTACTAGGAACATCTTATCAGTTCAATTTTGGGTTATGGTGCATCAAATGTGTATTGGATATAATCTGTTAGGCATGGTGTGTTAATAGTAAATATGATGTGTTAGTGTTAGAAGAGCAAGGATCAAAATTTCGGTTTCAGGCATGACCGAAACCAAAAACTGAAAATTTGACTGAAATTTTGGAGTCCATACAAATATGGACTTAGATTTTGCCCGAAACCGAAACGTTTCGGCCGACATTTTGATCCATGTATAAGAGTCTAGTAGAGTTAGTGAGTTTAATCCCACATTAGTTTGAAATGAGTTTTGTATTATGGATGCCCTGTCAATATAGAGGCTATCTCATGTAACTCAAATTATCTCATTAGCATGGTATCAAGTATCGGCCAATACCGATACGTATTGGTATTTTGGAAAAAGGATACCGAAACTAGTATCGGGGCCTTATCGGTATCGGTATCGGCTGATACAGGACTGTATCGGCCGATATGGCTCGGGTATCGGCTGAGATCTCCATTATTTTTACAGATATTTCCATGATTTTTTCCCGATACCGATACGTATCAGTCCTCCATGGACCAATACCCAATATCAAGACCCAGTTCGACCTTTGCTCATTAGTAACAATGCAGTCTTTAAATGTTCATTGCTCTCTCCCTTTTCCTCTCCATCTCTCATTCTCTAATAAACCCTAAATGATATTTCTCCTCTTTAGTTATTAGTTTAATATTTTGCACAATGTGCAGTTCAGATAGGCACTCATGTTCTTTTTCAACTGTCCGTTGGTGGAGATGATTTATACAAGTTCAATTTCAGGTTGCTACCACGGGATATCACCATGATGATTAAAAAATAATGGAAATTACCAGTTGCTGAAAGTAGGACATCGTCTCCTCCGGGATGCTCATACAAATAATCCGTCATGTCATATACCTGTTATAAACAATAAAATGTAAATATCACTAAAATTGAAACATAATCTTCCATATGCATGCAACTAATGGTGGATTAAATAGGAGCAAAGAGCATAAGCAAACAACATTAACATAGAGAAAGCATGGAAAAGCATTGGTCACAAATTATCGGCAAATTGTTGATAATTTATAATGATGTGATTCTACAGAAAATCATAGAATAGCATAAATTAAGTAGCAAACATTTGCGGAAATTTGTATGCCATGCTACGCTCAATTCCATTATTTCCAATGCTAAAATCAATGAGCATCAATTCTCAATAGGCCTTCATCTCTGAATAGTTTATGAGAATTGGTTTTAGCTAGGATGCATTCATCATGTAGATCTTGGGACCACCCGGAATTGGCCATGTTCATTTAGGCCAATCAAGCTTCCTTTCGGCTTCTTCAATGTGAAGTTTAAGATTGCCCACGTTTTCAAGGTACCATCTCTGAAAATCCGGTTTCAATCGTTTAAGCTTCACAAACACTCGATAGATAGGAACCATGTGTTTGGGACAAGTCGATGCCGTAGAGGGCAGCTAAATCTCAGCGGATTGTGGCGACAAGGCCACTCTACCACTAATATACCATCCATAGTCACAAAAGTCTCCAGACTGTTTCCGAAAATCGGAAAAAGTCGGTGACTTGCAATCATCCCAACTACATCGCAGATTATTTGGCCAACTCAGCCGACTAATCGGTTATGTTTGTGATGTTGTTCGATTTTTTTTCTTCTTCTTTGTCTTGCCTATTTTGTACTATTTTGTTCATTAAGATCATTATTGTTAACTTGAAATATATTATGATATATTTTTTTGAATTTTTTAGTTTTTTTGAATTTTTATTTTCCCTAACTTTGACCGATTTTTCCCGACTTAGACCCTTGCCAACTCCCGACTTTGTGACTATGATAATTGATACCATCCGCCCTGAGCAAATAGCTTTAAGTGGTCTTGCAAGAAGAAAATTTTCCACGCCCTATATCAAGTGGAATCATCATCATTATCATCATCATCACATCTATTTGGGGTCGGCTTATTGAATGCAAAGTGCTTATATTAATATTTATTTAGTGTAACCTAATATTCAAGGGATTCGGTATCAAACTCCCTTATGACTCTGAAAGCTAACGTATGCCACTGCTGTTCTTAATGTAGATAAGAAAAACAGCATTTACATATGTTTCTGAACACATGCAAGGAGAAATAAAGCGAAAAAGTGCATAGAGGATATACTAATTTTGTTACAAACCACTCTGCTCCAAGATGAACTGGGTCAAGTGAAGAACATGTTAGATAACTTTTTGGCAGAAATAAAACAAAATAAAATAAAATAAAAAACTTTTTGGCAGCTCCATGGGCAAGCCAAAGGAATTTCCATTTGATCGCAACCACAACAGTCTAAGAAAGTGAATTTTCTTAGAAAACAGAAAAGGGTGTGGGTTAAAGAATGTCCACAGTGTATGACTGTGCAGTCAAATCTTTGAGTGATTCTGACAATTTGGATGATGACCTGGTTGTGCTTCAAAGCAACAGCATTATGCAAAAACACGTAGGCACATCCTATTTCAAATAACATTTCTCAGTCGTGCTCTTGCACGTTGGCGCATGTTTCACAAGCAGAAGGCAAGGTCGATGATCTTATCTATTTCTTCACATCTAAGTTTTCCAGAAACAAATAGTGCCTCTTGCTGATGGTCCTAACCAATGTTACCTGATTTGCTAGTTGCTCGGTTCGAATTCAGGTTCGTAATTTGTAATTTGTTGAGGGGTAGGATGAGTTTTAAACAAGCCAAAAATATTTTAGTAAATTTTGATGTTCCTCTCAATAATAATGTATATTTCATATAAGTTCTATATAAAAAACCATATGTAAAATATAAACAAACAAGTGAAGGGAAGCGGTGGTAATTGACCTTTCAAAAGGCCTGAGTTCGAATCATAATTCTAAAACTCGACAAGTCAACGAGTTAACTTGAGTTAACTCGACCGAGTTACTCGACTCGCCGGGATTTCGAGTTGAGTTCGAGTCGAGTCAAGATTTCGCTAGGATGATGCAATCATGGTTCATAAAATGCCCTTATAATAAAATATTTTCATGAGATAAGTTTTGGAAACCCTATATTTTTAAAAAGTATTAAACAGCCCATTTTATCAACATATCTTTCCATCTTTTTCCTCGTAACATATATTTTTTTTAATTTCTATAAGATATACATTTTCCAACATATATACTAAATTACTGGGTCGGAACGAGTCAAGTTTATCTGAATCTTCGAGTTAACTCGACTCAACTAACTTTCAAGTCGATTCAAGTTTTTGCGTTTTAAAACCATGGTTCGAATCCCCCTGAGACAATTTTTTAGCAATAGTGTAGTCCGGTTCGCCCATCTTTTGAGAAAAGAACCGCAAACCGGTTCGCGATTCACACCGTTATCCAGCGAATTAGGTAACCTTGGTCCTAACCTATCATTTTTAGAGAGAAAATGCACCGAGTATTCACTACAATACTAACTTAGCAAAAACAAATTCACTCCAATACTTAAGCCCAACCCACTGCGTGGAAGACCAACCCATATTTGGTAACTCAGCTGATCATATCACCGTGTAAAAACAAGCGTCCTTTTCATAGGTGGGCTGGGAGGAACCCAGGATCTGAAGGCTGCAATGGAAAATGGGACTATCAAATTGAACTACGGTCCAGCCATGTATTACAGAATATAAGGGGCGTGTTAGAGGGGCTGAGAAGTCATTTACCCAACCACCACCCCTCTCCTAGGCCAAACAAAAATAAATGTCTAGTATGTGAACAGGTTAAATGTTTTAAAGCAAAACATCAAAGCAATATGGAGAAAGGCTTTAGAGTTAATGGGTTTGAAATTACCAGACTGACAACGACGAAATATATGGAGCGTAAGTTTATTGAACATGAGTAAGCTGAATGATTTTGTCAAAACAGAAAATTGTTAGTGCCACTATGTGATAGATTTTGATGTCTAGGTCTACTATAGCAAAGTAACAAATACGGGTTTAATACGGTGAGCGAGAAAGTTGAACAAAAAAAGGGCAAAATATGGCAGAAATCAAAAGCTAAAAAAACCTATAAAATACGGAAAAACAGAAAAAATCGGGAATTTCTTTTCAAAAAAAGTTCTAAAACATTTTTTAAAGATATGGTAAAATTCAAGAAAAAAAGGGTAATACGCGAAAAAGTAAAAACGTGTTCAAGACCCGAAATACGCCTATTATATGAAAATATGCGTTTTATTTAAAAATATAGGTATTATACGTGTTTAGTACGTTGTGGTTAAATAATGTGTATTATACGCATATTTTAAAAAAAAACGCATTTTGTCACAATATACTATATACAACTGGATGGTGGGTTTGAGGAAGAATGTCAAAGAGGATCAGTGCAGGGTGGTCAAAAAGGTGAGGGGAGTGGTGTGGTGTGAGATCAAGGAGTGAGCAGAGCGTTAGGATCCCGCCGCTTCTCTTTTCGATACAACAATGGAAGGAATGGAATCGAAATTTCAATTGAACGGGCATTTTAATAGACCGGCAGTAAGACCTGCTTTATTGTATGGAGCAAAATGTTGGGCTCCAAAGAATCAACAATAAAACATAATACACTTGGTTGAGATGTGTATGTTAAGGTGGATGCACATAAATAAGAAAGGATAGCATTAAGAATGAGTACATAAGAGGATAGTGACAAATTTCATTTTCGGCAATATTATTTATTGCCAATTTTTTTTAATATTTACAAAAATATTATTTATTAATTTAAAAATTGACCAAAACTAAAAAGGAGTTCGCTAATTTCGGAATTTTTTTGTTAATTTCACTGATATTAAAGAAATTTTAAAAATTCGATGAAACCACCAAAATTTTGCCGAAAGTTTCGTTTGACCCTTGTTTTAGTGAATTTCGGTGAAATTTCGGAGAATGTCACCAAAATTTGTTTATGTGCATAAGAGGACATTTAAAGGTAGCCCTGATAAAAAGAGAAAATCTAGGAAAATCATTTGAGTCCATTGAAGGCTTGAACCACCCCTTGTAAGAAGGATAGCTAAGACACAAGAATAAGAAAGTAGTGGAAAGCAATATGAAGGATTGAGGAGTAACAGAGAATGTAATCCTAAACAGAAAAAATGATGATGATGAGCAATTATATTCTCTAAGATATATTCTAAAAGAGACTTCATATTTTAATAAAAAGCATGTGGGAAAATTAGCATTGTCTAAAATATTAAAAAATCCACCATCATTTATAATAATTCAAGATGGTGATGGATTTTTGGATATTATATAGAGAAATTAACAATTGTCCCTGTTACTTCTAAAAACAAATCGTATAAATTCATTTATTCCAACAATAAGTGGATATGTGATGCGAAATTGAAGCTTACACGTCGAGATCATGACCGGATAAAGAGGAGATATCGAAAGAGAAAGTGGACCTGCGAATGGGTTTCTAAAAGGCCCGTTAAAAATTCTTTGCACGTTACTTTAAGCATTTTATCTAGGTTTAGTTTCCTTTTATTAGGATTCTTTTAATAAATAGTTTGTTCTAGGATTAGTTTCCTTATTTGAATCATTTAAGGCTCAGACACATATATGTGATATGTGACTGTTAATTTTGTCACTTTCAGCGCAATCATCGAAAAAGTGGTCATAAGTCTATCAACATATGTCGGAATTGCGTGATTCTTGTCTTGTTAGAAATACTTCGATAAGCTTTCAAATAAGACCAATTTCACGTCAATCGGACATCGTTTGACCCTTCAAAAGTGATCGCATAATAAAAAACGGGATTAATGGTGAAATAAGACCGTTAGATTAGAAAGTTTTAATGGTTGATTAAGAGTTTTAAATTTAGTAGTATTCTTAGGATTTTTTTTCTTTATAAACACACATTGTAATTCTTATTGAAGGGATGATTAATAAAATTTATGAGTTTTGCTTTGTGCAAATTCTAGAGAACTTGAGATGAGTTTTCATTAGAAGAATGATTTTTCTTCCGCGTGTGGTTTGTGGTGAGGTCAACTATCTTCCTTAGAGCGATTCCTTAGATCTTCTATCCATTTTCTATTTTGTCTTTTGATTATTGTCAGGTACTTTATCTAGTTTGTTTCTTTTATTGAAAACTCATAAATCCAAAACATATTTTCCTTTTTATATTATTGTTGGGGCTTTATTTCTAAATTCCTAACCCTAATTCTTGAATTCCTTTTGAAGGATTATTCAAATCCTATCAAGGAGTCAAGAGACAACATCGAGATTGTCTCCCTAAACTAGATCAAAACTAGAGTCTATCTTTAGACCTATTTTCTAGATCGGGAAATCCATATGCTAACGGACGCTAAATCGAATCAATTAAATTACCCTAATAAAGTTATTAATAGTTTATGTGTTTTGGGAATAATTTTGATATCTCCGCTACTCAATTACATCTTAAATTGATTTCAAAATTGCATAACCAGGGTTTTAGCATTTTTTTTCCTGCATCAATATGTTTCCACACCATCTTTGACTTTTGATTGATAGGCCACCAATAACATGAATAAATTGGTCCATATCCCCGGTTTGGATGATCAATTACTTTTTTTTAATATATATTTGGTGTGAATTTTGGACTATGGTCAAGCATAGAAGTGCACGTTGATCCGATGATTTGGATAGATGGACATGAGCAGTGATGACTTTGTATATGCAGGTGGCCAAAATGGGAGGTTGATGAAGTTCTATTCCAAGTAATCAAGGAGATTTGAGTTTACGTCTTCCCCGGCCTCTCTTACTCTGGCTGGTTTCTACAGTGGTTCAAAGCATGGATCAAAATATCGTCCGATACCGATACGTATCGGACGATACGTATCGGTATCGGACGTGAACGATACGGTACATTAAATGTACCGTATCGCTCATTTGTATTGCAAATACCGGACGATACATTCAATGTATCGTCCGGTACACTACTGTTCCGGTACGTATCGTCCGGTACGTACCGGTTTTTTGACCGGACGATACGTACCGGTTTTCCGGCATTTTAACCCATGGTTCAAAGACTTTAATCCAGTTTGACCAAAATAGAGAGGTTTTGTATGATCCAATCCACAGAAGCTTGATATGCTTTTGGCTGATTCCCAATCAACTCGGTGCTCAAACTTTGCTAGAGACAGTCTTGATCAGCTTTCGGGTAAAATTTTGGCTGTTCCACGGGTCAAGGGTATATGCCTGACCTGACCTGAAAAATTTACCCGACATGTCCCGACCCGGTGGGTCTGTATGTGTCTGGCCTAGTTAAAAAAACCGGGTCAGGTAACGGGCCTACTGAGGCAGTATGGCCTATACAAATAAATAGGGCCTGACCTGATTCCACCACCACCTGGTGTGGTGGAATCACTCACACCAGGTGGAATCGCTCACGCCAATACTAGGGACTCACTCACCTAGATTCGGGAATCATTCACTCTATAATGGTCAAGCTCTCAACATAAAAAAATTCAAATCTTCTTCTTTTCCACATTCACAAGATGCCCAATTTATAGAAAGGAGTTTACAACTATTAACTAGATAATTAAAAAACCAACCTATTTCCTATGTGACTTCCAAAATTCTCCAAATGACTTTTCAACTCCCAATATACCCTTTAGAATTCCCATGTGATTCTTCAACTCCCAATACTAATTTCTGATTAAGACTCCAATTTAACTAACCTATTTCCTATGTGACTTCCAAAATTCTCCAAATGACTTTTCAACTCCCAATATACCATTTAGAATTCCCATGTGATTCTTCAACTCCCAATACTAACTACTAATTAAGACTCCATAACCACTTAAGACCAAAAACTAACAAAACATTGAATATGTGTCGCAAATCAAATTGTGCCACATCGGCAAATTAAATAGTGCCACATGGACAAAGCAGCACCTACCCGACTCATTGACAACCCTAAGGCTGCCTGCTTCGTTGATCACCGTTTGCTTGGACTTGTAAAATGGGCTTTTCCAATATACCAACTTGTCTAAGTGACAAGATTTGGCTTTCATTACTTTGTGCACTGATGGAGATAACAAGCAGTGAAGAAATTGATTACAATCAGACACCACCTAAGTCGAGAGCTTACATGTTCGAAGTAAAAGTCAAAACCAACAACAGATACTCATAAGCAGGGGAATTTTTCTAATCGTCATCGATTTCCTTTCACGACTTGAAAAACTGACTCGAACTGATGGAACCCAACCCGAACCGAACCTGTTCAAAGACCATTACCTAGTGCTGGTCTCGTATGTACGGGTGCTGGAAGGGGGTGGATGAGATACCAACCTAAACTCTAGATTTTTACATACAAAGTGGCTGCTCTTTGGACTCGAACCCGCGTTTTTCACACTTTGGAGCCCAAGCCTTTTACCATCGCACCAAGCAATGACCCCTAATCCGACATTGTTCAAAATCCCCCCTAATCCCTCTACATTTCATATATAAAATATTGGGTCACCCGACCCGAAGGGTCAAGTTTATGTGCCAGTTAAAGAACTGGGTCAGAGAGGTCGGGAAGCGGGTCAACCCGACCCATTACCTAGTAGCACATATGGTTGAGATCCATGTGCTAAGGTGGACACATGGAGTACAAGAAAGAAGGAATTAGGAATGAATGCAGAAGAAGTTTGAGGAGTCTGTCCCTAAAAAAGGGCTGGGAGTCTTGGGACAAATGAAAAATAAAAAAACGGAAACTAGAAACAGTCTTCATACAAAGGATCGAAATAATACAAGCATAAGGAAGTAGAAGGGGAAGACCAATAAGGACTTAGAGGGAGTGAGCATGTTCCGAACAAAGATAGAGTGGACAGGCGCATATAGATATTAGACAAGGAGTTCTCAGTTAGGTCGCTTTATTCATTATTATGTTAACGGACAGTTTTGGAGCAGGCCTGGATTGCGGGTTTGGAAGGGTAACCCTCCCGGGACTTTGTTCTTTAGCTTGATGGTGGCTTTGAAAGGATTCTAATAAGTGATCAATTGATTAAAAGAGGTGTGAATTTGCGGAATAGGTATGTTATGTGTAGGAGTGAGAAGGATGTCAATCATCTCCTCATTCATTGCAGATTTTCTCACGATTTGGAGCATGACCCTTGCTGTTTTGGGGGTTAGCTTCCCTCGGTCATGTGGTGTGCAATGCTGCGTGGGTTGTCCGCAGGGTTTCATGAAATGGTTCTGGGATAGCTTCGGGGAAAGTTCGAGGTCGAACTTTTCAGCCACGAATCCTTTCAGAAGCTTCAGGGAAAGCTCGAGGTCGAACTTTTTTAAAGTAAGGGGAATTGATGTGGAATCGACTCCTACACATTGGAATGTGGTTTGATCAAGAGAAGGAAACTGACGAAGAAGTGGTCCGCAAATGGGTTTTTAAAGACATGTTAAAGACTAGTTGATGATCTATGTATACGTGTGCGCGACACGTGAAGACCCACCTTGGGAAGACGTGGCATGGGAGTGAAAGAAAGAAAGGCATGAGGATTAAAGAAGTGTGCCCTAAAATTTCGTCGCTCTGTTCAGAGACAAAAAAACAGAACGTCCACGAACCAAGGACGACCGTACTGAAGGTCATGGACGCCCGCGAACCACCTCCTCATGGACGGCAAAAAATTTTGGAGATTAACAAGGAATGAAACAAAAAAATATGGGAGAAAATTTATGGCTGAACAATCAACCGTGCTCACATAGTTGTTATGTGAGCTATCTGGCTTAAGAGGAATGACATAATTTTTCTGCGTGTGTAGAGTACCAATGTCATGGTGATAAATTTTGCAAATGAGATCATTTTCGTTTGGATTGGAGCTAAGATAATGAATGAGCAGATCTCGAAGAGTGGCAGTCATGACCAATAGGACTCTAGCTGAAAGCATGGAGGTTTTCCAAGGAGTGTGGTTGTCCTCTCCATTGGGGAGCTGGATGTGGTCCAGGGCAGTGGTCTGGTGTTTGTGTCCGTGTTTGGTCATGTGTTTTTTTGTGCTCTAGTATCTCGTTGAAGCATAAGTATGCATGTTTTTCTTCTTTCTCTTTCAATAAAATTGCTTATTTATTGATTTAAAGGGCTTGGAGGGAAGTGGAAAAAAGGGGCATGAAGGATAGCAGAGTGATAGGGAGTTTAGACCTAAACTGAAATGAGTAGAGCAATAGGACTCACAAAACCAGACCCAAATAGATGGGACAAGAGATGAAGAAGATGGTCTCGCTACAAAATTTAAATATAACCCTTACCTTTTCAATGTAGAAACCATAGATTAAAAACTCGGCGAGTCAACGAGTTAACTCCGCCGAGTTACTCGACTCACCGAGTCCAGTCAAGATTTCGCTAGGATGATGCAATCATGGTTCATAAACTACCCTGATATATAAAAACATTTCATGAGATAAGGTTTTAGGAACCCTATCTTTTTAAAAATTATTAGACTACCCATTTTATCAACATATCTTTCCATCTTTTTCCTTGTAACATAGTTTTTTGTTTTTATAAGATACATATTTTTCAAAATATATACTAAATTACCGAGTTGGAGCGAATCAAGTTTATCTGAGTTAACTCGACTCAACTGACTTTTGAGTCAAGTAAAGTTTTCGTGTTTTAAAACCATGGTAGAAACAACTTGGAATAGATGGATTTAAAATCTCAAAATATCTCTCCCCAAAGGCCTAAATGATAAGATTTTAAAAAGGAAAAAAGAAAGAAGACATTGAAATTTAAGGCATCAAAGTTCTGCATGAAACCATGATAACAGTTTTTTTTTCCATATAATTGCAAATCTACATCGTGAATCATAAGATTCTCTAAAAAAATTATAGGATTTCCTTTGAAAAGATTTGAGAGTAAGATTTGAAACATAAGGTGTGGAATTTGATTTCGATTTGAAGGATCAAAATTCTAAGATTTTCAAAACAATATATGGCAAAAAATCAGAGAAGCATGTTGTGACGTGGGCTCGCGGCGTGGCCATCCGAGCCAACCGCAAGGCCACTTGTGCCACTAGTGCATCAAGCATTGGTGGATTGAAGTTGGGGCATCGCCGGCGTGCCACCAAGCCATGAGGGCTTCGCCATTGGTACTCCAAGAGCTTCGGTCGTGGGCCAAGAGGGCACGCGACATGGTAGCAGTTTGGTCGTGATGCGGTGCTAGCAGGGCACGTAATGCGGTCGCGACATGAACCAAGATGGGTTAGCAGTGCCAAGCATTGCGGTATGTCAAACAAAGGGGTTTGAGGTCCTCCTGCCATTTAGGCATTGTTGATGTTTAAACCATATATATGGGGAAAGGATCTAACAGCCACGTGATGTGCCGCTGGCCTAAGTGATCCCCTACGGAACGCGTATGATAGCCTTGTGGGCTTGAGTTCGTGCATCCGGGCCTCGCATAGGTGTTAGGTCGCTCATGTAGCATTGTGCGTTGGAGCCATCGTGTCGGTGGTCCACGACCGCCCTCACGATGCGGACCTAAACTCTAAGTGGGGTTGCCCCTAGGAATATCGCTGCGTACAGCTATATGAATTGCATTCGGGAATCCGCATAGTTTCTAACCTAATGCGTTACCGTGCAGGTTCGAAACACGAGTAGGCTGAGCTAGTTCGAGAAAAGCTAGTTGTCGCACGAGAGATTACGTCGCAAAGAGTAACTCCATGACAATTGGTATCAGAGCCTAGAGATGGCTGAAGGGACCAGTAGTGGTACACGTAGACGAACCAGGGAACGTCTAGATGACCTTGAAGGTCAAGCTGAACAGTTGGAGACAATGGTTTCACTTGTGGCAGGCCATGCAGAACGATTAACGGACTATGGGCCCTCAGATCAAAATAGAAAGAGGCCGCACAAGAATAAAAGTGGTTCAAAGAATCCGTCAAAAGCTAATAAGAAAAGCAAGTGCGGCACGCAGGAAAAGAAAGCGCACGGAAAAGATTCACATGCAAAGTCAGCTGAGTCCGCCAACTACGTGCCGAAGTCGAGTTGCTTCTTGTGCGAAGGGCCCCATCGAGTTAAAGACTGCCCACAGAAACAATCATTGAATGTCCTTCGAGCTACTACTAGCGCTCTTACAATCCTTGCGAAGGAGGAACCAAGAATGGGGGCACTCAGGTTGCTGAATACCATAAAGGGGCAAGTAGAAAAAGGAAAGACAGTCGCGCCCAAGGGACTAATGTTTATAGAAATGTGCATCAATGGAAAAAGTACTCGTGCCATGGTAGACACAGGGGCGACGCATAACTTTATTGTTGATAAAGAAGCACGTCGCCTAGGCTTAAAATTGGAGCAAGACTCCAATCGTATAAAAGCTGTGAACCCGGAGGCGCGCCCCATAGCAGGTGTAGCAAAAGGGGTACCTGCGCAAATATGGTCGTGGAGCGGAGCCACGAACTTTATGGCAGTACAGATGGATGATTTCAAGGTTGTCCTAGGGTTAGAACTCCTACACCAGGCTAAAGCAGTGCCCATGCCATACCTCGGGTCAGTGTGCATGTTCGGAGAAGATACCCCTTACATGATCCCCGTCATTCAGAAAGATAAAGAAGTGGAGGGTGATGGGTTTATCTCAGCACTTCAGCTAAAGAAGGGACTAAGAAGAGGGGAACCTACATTTCTTGCTACACTTCTAGAAGAGAAAGCAATAAAGCCAGCAGAGATTGTGCCAGAAAGTGTATCAGGAATACTCAAAGAATTCTAAGATATCATGCCGCCCGAATTGCCTAAGGTGTTGCCACCCAGAAGATCAGTGGATCATCGGATCGAATTAGAACCGGGTGTGAAGCCGCTAGCTAAAGCTCCCTACAGAATGGCCCCTCTAGAGTTAGCCGAGTTACGTCGGCAGTTAGATGAGTTGTTGGGGGCAGGGTTTGTTCGATCGTCAAAAGCTCCATTTGGTGCCCCAGTTCTATTCCAGAAGAAACATGATGGTAGCCTTCGATTGTGCATCGACTACAGAGCGTTGAACAAGGTCACCGTCAAGAATAAGTATCCAGTGCCATTGATTGCAGATTTGTTTGATCAATTGGGCAGTGCGAGGTACCTTACTAAGTTGGACTTGAGATCTGGCTATTATCAGGTGCGAGTCGCCGAGGGAGATGAAAGCAAGACTACCTGTGTGACCAGGTACGAAGCCTTTGAGTTTCTAGTAATGCCCTTTGGGCTGACTAATGCCCCAGCCACCTTCTGCACCCTGATGAATGAGTTGTTCCACGCCTACCTTGACAAGTTCGTGGTGGTGTACTTAGACGATATCGTTGTGTATAGCAACACATTGGAGGAACATCTCAGCCACCTCCAAATCATCTTCAAGATACTGCGAGAAAATCAGCTCTATGTTAAGAAGGAGAAGTGTTCATTTGCACAAGAGCAGATTATGTTTTAGGACACCATATTGGGGGAGGAAACATCAGCATGGACCTTGAGAAAGTTCGTGCAATCCAAGACTGGAGAGTGCTAGAAGGCGTGACCGAGTTGCGGTCATTTTTGGGTCTTGTTAACTATTACAGAAGGTTCATCCCCGGTTATTCACACCGTGCTGCACCACTGACTGACCTATTGAAGAAGGATCGACCGTGGCTGTGGTGGGAAAAATGCCAGAGGGCATTCGAAGAATTGAAAGCGGTGGTCATGAGTGACCCCGTGCTGAAGCTACCTGATCACTCCAAGCCATTTGAGGTACACACAGATGCCTCCGACTATGCGATAGGAGGAGTATTAATGCAAGAAGAGCATCCTGTGGCCTTTGAGAGTAGAAGTTGAACGATACCGAGCGGCGGTACACAGTTCAAGAAAAGGAGATGACAGCGGTAGTTCATTGTCTAAGGACGTGGAGGCACTATCTAGTTGGGTCGAAGTTCCTGGTGATGACCGATAATGTGGCGACCAGCTACTTTCAAACACAAAAGAAATTATCGCCGAAACAGGCCCGTTGGCAGGATTTCTTGGCCGAGTTCGATATGGACTTGGCCGAGTTTGATATGGACTTGGTGTACAAGCCTGGCAGGACCAACCAAGTCGCAGATGCTTTGAGCCGTAAAGCAGAGTTAGCAGCATTGAAAGTTCAGTTAGCAGCGTTAAAAATTGAAGAACAAACTACAGTTAGCCGCATTAGTTCGACTATCCCCGATAAATTGCGCGATGGGTTAAAATTAGATCCACTCGCGAGGACCCTACTACAGCAGATACAAGAGGGGAGAACACGGCGATTCTGGACTGAGGAAGGACTGTTGGTGACCAAAGGGGGCCGTTTCTATGTGCCGAAAGTGAAAGAACTTAGAAAGGAACTCTTGAAAGAGTGTCATGACATATTGTGGGCTTGTCATCCAGGAATTCATCGCACGCTCGCCTTGTTGGAAAGGCGTTTCTATTGGCCTAAGATGGAAGAGGACGTAGAGGAGTATGTCAGGACTTGCCTGATATGCCAGCAGGACAAAGTGGAAAGAGCTAAACCTTTTGAACTCCTGCAACCGTTGTCAGTGCCATCCAGACCGTGGGAGAGCGTCTCCCTTGACTTCATCTCTGCATTGCCTAAAGTAGGGACACTCAGGTCCATCCTGGTAGTTGTGGATAGGTTCTCAAAATACACTACATTCATTCCGGCACCGGTGAATTGTAGTGCAGAGCAGGCTGCACGATTATTTGTCAGTAATGTTGTGAAACATTGGGGAGTGCCGCAAGTGATTGTCAGTGATAGAGATCCACGGTTTGCTAGCAAGTTTTGGTCGGAAGTTTTTCAGCTTCTGGGGACAAAACTGAACTTCTCATCCAGCATGCATCCACAAACAGACGGACAGACAGAAAGGGTGAATGCTATTTTGGAACAATATCTGAGACATTTTGTCAGTGCCAATCAAAAGAATTGGGTTCAGTTGTTAGACGTGGCACAATTTTGTTATAATCTGCAGAAGAGTTCAGCCTCAAATAAGAGCCCATTCGAATTAGCAATTGGCCAGCAACCGTTAACGCCGCATACAATTACTATGGGATATACTGGCGGCAGCCTACCATCTTGCCAAGGAGTGCCAGAGGAATGCAGAGATTGCTAGGGCCTATCTGGAAAAGGCCGCTAAGCGAATGAAAAAATGGGCCGATCAGGGTCGACGACCTATCGAGTTGCACGAAGGCAATGAAGTTTTGGTGAAACTTAATCCGAAGCAGCTCAAATTTTTCAGAAGAAAGCACGCAGGATTAGTTCGTAAGTATGATGGGTCATTTCCGATCACGAAGAGGATTAATGATGTCTCATTTCGAGTGCAACTTCCTTCCCGATTAAGAATGCATCCGACATTTCACGTCAATTGCTTGAAACCATATAAACGAGACCCGAATAATCCAGGGAGAAGTTTGTCAACTCGTGTCGCCCCAGATGCCGATTTACAGTTAAAGAGACAGGTTGAAGAAACTCTTGCTCATAGACGGAGTAACCGGGAAGATGGCAGTCAAAATAAATTTCCTGTGAAGTACCTTTTGAAGTGGAAAGGCCTACCAGAGGCTGAAATTACGTGGGAACTTGAGAGTACCCACCAGTCCTTCCAATCCGCCCTGAAGAAGTACTGGAAGCGCGTCGACGAGGACGTCAATGCAACTAAGTAGGGGAGGATGTAACGTGGGCTCGCAGCGTGGCCATCCGAGCCAGCCGCAGGGCCACTTGTGCCACTAGTGCGTCAAGCATTGGTGGATTGAAGCTGGGGCATCGCCGGCGTGTCACCAAGCCATGAGGGCTTCGCCATTGGTACTCCAAGAGCTTCGGTCGTGGGCCAGGAGGGCACGCGACATGGTGACAGTTTGGTCGTGATGCGGTGCCAGCAGGGCACGTAATGCGGTCGCGACATGAACCAAGATGGGTTAGCAGTGCCAGGCGTTGCGGTATGTCAAACCAAGGGGTTTGAGGTCCTCCTGCCATTTAGGCACTGTTGATGTTTAAACCATATATATGGGGAAAGGATCTAACAGCCACGTGACGTGTCGCTGGCCTAAGTGATCCCCTACGGAACGCGTATGATAGCCTTGTGGGCTTGAGTTCGCGCATCCGGGCCTCGCATAGGTGTTAGGTCGCTCCTGTCGCGTCGTGCGTTGGAGCAATCGTGTTGGTGGTCCACGACCACCCTCACGGTGCGGACCTAAACTCTAAGTGGAGCTGCCCCTAGGAATATCGCTGCGTACAGCTATATGAATTGCATTCGGGAATCTGCATAGTTTCTAACCTAATGCGTTACCGTGCAGGTTCGAAACACGAGTAGGCTGAGCTAGTTTGAGAAAAGCTAGTTGCCGCACGAGAGATTACGTCGCAAAGAGTAACTCCGTGACAATGTGTTGTTGAATTCACCATGGATTACCGACATCATCAAATGGACAAGAAGATTCCTCCAAAAAAATTCGAATGATAAACCCCTTTAAACAATGAAAAACTGGTTTTGTTCTCTCAAGAAACTTGCACAAAGACTAACACAAGCTTCCCAAGTAAGAGAAGATCAAACTGCTAGATAGAGAAATATGTTTGAAGTTTCAGATCTACTATAAAACACTAATTTCAGCCAGGTAGTCAAATTGACACCATTCAATCCATCAGCAGCAGAAGAAAATGTTGGGTGTTTGCTTATATTCAAAGCTGTCAAAAGACCCAAAAACCTAGCAAAATTAGGAGCCTATTCCCACCTCTCCCTAGGCACTTAAGTATGATGGGGACATCAAACGCTACAAAGTGTATAAGAAGAACAAAAAGAAAGTCAAAACATCAAGGCATTTCAAGACACATTGGAGGAGCCGAGAAGACCCATGTGCACTTGTGTGTCACATGAAGACCCAAACTTTGGATGATGCACATACATGGAGGAAAGAAAGATAGAAAGAAAGAATGGAGAGCTGGAAAAGAGATCGAAAAGTAGCTCTCTAGTCAATCTCGCTCGAGCGACCATAGCGTAAATTTGGCTTCAGAACAATCTCGCTCGAGTGAGATTAGGCTTGCTCGAGCGATCAGAGAGTGGACTAAGAAAACTGACAAATCTTGCATGAGCGAGGTTAGGCTCGCTCGAGCAACCAGGGAGCGAAATCAGGTACAGGAAGATCTAACTCAAGTGAGATCGAGCAAGTTCGGGTGAGAACTTTAGGCTAGGCGAATTTCATGGCGAAACTTGTCTTTTTTTAGTTTGTTTAGACTTCTATTTCGAATTTTATGCTTTAGTTAGGTTTGTTAGCCTATATAAAAGCATGCAAAGACTTTTATTGATATAGTTGATGATTAATGAAATTTATGAGTTTTCCTTTGCACGATTCGTGAAAACTTGCAATGAGTTTTCAAACTTGAAGAGTGATTCTTCAATTCCCTGAGTTTAGGGTTTTGTGCGAGGCTAATAATTTCCTTGGTAAAAATTCCTACAGTTTTCCCATCTTCTTATCTATCTTCTTGACTATTCCCAAGGAAATTAAACATTTTATTGCTTTGATTAAAATAATTACAAAACAACCATTAAAAATATCTTTTGTTTATGATGTTGGAATTTGTTCTTTAATTCCCTACGAAATCACATGATTTTCCTTGAATAATTAAAAACCCCTTTAGACTTTAAATTCTTCAAACACTAGAGAGGAACCAAGAAACATAATCTTGATTGTTGCTTGGTACTCTGAACTAGATTGAAAACTAGAGTTTATCATTGAACCCTATTTTCTAGATCGAGAAAGACTACATGCTGACAAAACGCTAAATCGGATTAATTGAATTGCCCAATTGAATTCGTTTTATATCTTATGGGGTTTAGGGATAATTTTGATAATTCGCTCCATTAAATTCCAATTTGATTTCAACTCGCAAGTATAGGGTTAAGCGTTTTGTCCTGCATCAAAGTGGATGCCCACTGTTAGATGAACCATAAATTTGCCTAGACTTAGGATAGTGGTTATACATCATACAATAAAAACTACACTAAACGAAAAACTAAATCATCCAAACTCTTAGGCTGTGCTTGGATGTTTCCTGTGCAACCTGTCGAAATAGATTTATGTTTCCCATGGATTCAATCCATTTAGAATCCAACAGAAACATGAAAATCTGGTGTTTGGATAACATAATATCACATAGAAAATGAAGTAGAAGTACCATCTTCAGTGCTCCCACACAATAACCTAGCCAAATTTCATTTTCTCCTACCTTAGATAGGAGAACAATTGGGTTAATATGTTAGTGCACAGAACCTCCACCGGACATCCGACACTAACTGATCAACCACCGGTCGTTGGATCCAATAGTCCAACGGCCTGGTCGCCTACAGATTTGATAAAAGAGAGAAAAATAGAGAGAGAGGGAGAGAGAATGTCAGTACATATACCCATTAGATGTGACTTGAGTTGTGACAGAGAGGAGAGAGAGAAAGAGAGAGACAGAGCCATCAAATGTGTGACTTGTGACTTGTGACTTGTGTGTGTGTGTGTGTGAGAGAGAGAGAGTTGTCCATGCACTGAATGAGAGAGAATATAAAAAATCAAAATGCACAGGAGTAATTTCCGACGGAAATGATAAAATGCCAAGTTTTTGCTAGGATTTAGTCATTTCCAAAGGAGAGGAAAAGGGCCCGTTTTCTGATGCATTTTTTTACCAAACGTCAAAAACGGTAAAACCAAGTTTCTTTTCTCCATCTATCCAAACACAGAAGCAAGGAAAGTGATATGAGTGTATGGAAAATCATAAATTAGGCCCTAGATAAAACAGAACAACCACCACAAGAATTAAAATAATATAAAGCACTTCTACCATTCCAATTGTTGTATAAAATTTTACTTAGTAGTTATACTTAGTAAAATGATTTTATTAAAGTTAATATCAGACAACCAAAGGTGCACGCCTTAAAATCCATTATAGGTTCAAAAAGTTTTGAAAATTAAGAGGCATAAATCCTAAGGGAAAGATAAAACAAAAGTCGCTAACCATTGTTTATAAACGAGCCTCCACACGAAAACCAAGATCAAAACATAAAACCCAAGTGTCAGAACAAAACGAATTCCTCTAATTCTGCTTATGGGCAAGCACGAGCTCATAGCTTCTGCCAGGTGGCCACACACGGTTATCGTAATTGTACTTATTAAAGCAAATGACAATATGTCACTTGCTGCGAGGAACCTCCAAACTATTACCACGATCGAGACGATAACACTCAAACAATAACCCAAAAGAGAGAAAATGATAAACATCAAACTACAAACAAGAGCCAGATCTACGTGGTTCGGCAAGATTGCCTACGTCCACAGGGCGGGGATGAACAGTTTTATTGATGAACTCACGAGAATACAATACAATCTTAGGGTTTTTTCCGAAAGAGAAAATTATATCGCCTAGGGCTTCCAATGCACTTTCTAATACCGAAAATGTCCCGAACAGTTGTACGGATGCCAAAATCGGCAAGGGCCTTCGGAGGCCCGTCGGCTCCAGAACCCCAAGCCCAATAAGAACACTTGCGTTCACCATACCTCCAAAGGCATGCCTGGGTCCACCATACCTCCAAAGGTATAGCAAAAGAGACTCTCGTGTGAGTTGACGAGACTCCAAGTCCTCCAAATGTTCAACTACAGGTAAAAAAAATTCACACTGAGATATTCTTTTTCAGGGTTACTCAATTCGCCAAGACCCTTGAGAATCGTGAGCCAGTTTGAAGCAAACTGGTTCTGGGTTCGGTTTGGTCTGGTTAGCAAACCCGTTCGCAACCGATTTGGTTAGCCCATTTTCCGTCAAAGGTAATCATTTTTTTAATATTTGAAAATGCTTGTAAGAAGGTTTTAACCCAGGCCTCATATTTTAACGTTAGACTCTTAACCAACAAGCTGCAAACACATTTGAGTTTCAAAAAATAATATTAATATAGATATATAATCCTACCCTTAGCGAATCGGGTTCACTTGCCGTTCGGCCTCAATGGGAAAATGGAGCACCTAACAACGCATCTTCACAGACCAAGAACTACGAGATCACCTAAACATGAAATTCAAATTTGAACCAAGTGAAACAGCAAATGTGGTAACATTATCTTTCCCTAAGTAGATTTTTCCTTTTTTCTTGTTGCATAATTGCATCGCTTTATGATCAAAATAAAAAAAATTCATCCATTACGGATTGTAATTGATATTGACTGCTTGCAACCATTGGGAATGGGTGTTCCCCCTTATTCAAATAATATCCTGCCAAAAAGGGAATTGTGTGACAATTTATTGTTCTCAAACACAAATTTGTTTTCACAATTTAGATATATTTTATGAAAACCTTTTCTCACAACATCAGCGTAGTCCATCTACTAGTTTCCATTATGAGATACAGCTCCAATCTCAGCATCTAATCCACCAAAATTTTATACAATTGGAATACCCTTGTTACCTCAAATCATTGGGTGTTTATCATCGATTTCAACCTCCTTGAATGAATCAGTCCATTTACTAAAGGCATTTAAATTGCTATACCTGATTTAACTTATATAAAAATGTCAAATTCCAATAAGCATTAATGCAGGTTCTATTGTGCGACCCAAGAGTTCCACTTAGATTTAAGGGGAGTTTTTATAAGACAGTTGTAAGACCTTCCATATTATATGATGCAGAATGTTGAACCATGAAAAAGCGACAAGAAGATTGAGCACATGCGGCCGAGATGCATATGTTGAGAAGGATGTGTTGAGTAACAAGAAAGGGTAAAATTCAGAACATAAGAGAAAAATTGAGAGTGGCACTCATTAAGGAAAAATCACGGAATGTCGCTTGAGGTGGTTTGGACATGTTTGTTGGAGGCACAAAGCAAACCTAGTACGAAGGGTTGAAACGCTACAAGCAAGGAAGTAGGAGAAGAGAAAGACCAATGAAGACCTGGAAGGAAGCCGTGAGAAGGGATATGAAGGATTGCGAAGTTACAAAGAGCTTAGCATTGATAAAAAAAAATGAGTGGAGAAATAGGATTCGCAAAGCCGACCCAAAGAAGATGGGATAAGGCTGTGATAATGATGATGATTGGTCAATATTAGAATCTTGACAGTAGAATGGCACCAGATATCTAAGTTAAAGACCAAAAGGAATTTTCATAAAAATGGTATTAAAACAAATTACATAATTAGACATCTACCCTCAAACCAATACATCAATGGATCCACTACTCTTTCAAAACTACATAACTAGTCTATATTTTCCAGGTCAAACGTAACCCTATTATATATCAATTAAACAAGCACCATTGGAGTTGAAAAAAGGCATGATCCAGAAAATGAAAAACAACACAGATAAAATCAAGCCCTTTCGTTATTACACTAGGAAGAACAAGATTCAGAACAAAAATGTTTTGTATCCTCAATACTGGTGAGAAAAAAAAGGTACCCATTTCATCAAAATCCAAAGGAAATAAAGAAATGGATATCTCCCCTTCCATATTCAATAGAAAACATGGGTTGCAAGGATAATAGCATAAAACCCATCAACAAATCCATAAATTCAAGCAAATTTAAAACCAATCCCAGTTTCCAAAATAAATAGAACTCCATGAAACATGGATTTAATGAATAAATTCATATAAATAAATAAAAACATTTGCCAACTTCAGTAGAAACTAGAAACCAATATACCCATCAATCAATAGCATAAAAAATTACATTGAATGGATAAAACCAGTAAACCAATCAACATAACATTGAATTGAAGCTAAAAAAAGAACCTCATTTGTATATTCAATAATGTGTGAAAAACGAATCCATTTCATGAAAAAGCAGAAGGAAAAAAAGAAGTGGATATTTTACCTTCCATATTAAATAGAAAACATAGGTTGCAAGTATAATACCACGAAATCTATCAACAAATTCATATATTTAAGCCAATTAAAAAAGAACCCAGTTGCCAAAATAAATGTGTAACTCCGTGAAACATCGATTTAATGAATAAAATCATGAAAAAAAAACCCTATTTGCCAATATCAGTAGAACCCAATAGAACCATCAACTAATAGCATGAAAAATTACATTAAATGGATAAAACCAGTAAACCATTGAATAAAAGCTAAAAAAAGAACCCCATTTGCTAAGATCAATAAGGCCCAACAAACGCATCAATCAAAACACAAATATTAATCTACATACAAGATTATATTACCTTCCCATCAATGATAACCCAGCAATCATCCTTCGTGTTGTGCTCAGAGGCTTCTTGGAAGCTGTAAAGCTTTGTGATTGTTGGCATCTTTTGAGGAAGGAATCAAATTTTTTTAAGTTAGTCTGAAATCTGAATCTATCTCACTAGCCACCTGGCCCATGGTCCTATATAAGGGTTTGTTGGGTTCGATTTGGTCGGTTTTTGGACCAAAATCACAATTCAAATCGGTTTTAATCGGTTTTTACATGTTGAAATCAAATCAAACTGTCCACTGTTTAACGAAACCAACCCAATTCTATTCAGTTTCGGGACTGTTTAACGAAACCAACCCAATTCTATTCATTTTTTTATAAGTTCTACGTGCATATTAAAAATATTTTAATTTTTCAACCTCTTTTACATTTTTATTATTTTTAATCTTTTCGGAGTCCTTTTACTTTTAGGAAGAGGCCCCATTATTAAGAGGTCCTAGAATCAATCATCCATGCAATGCATTAACTCCAGCCATTCATAAATGAATCAATTTTGTGGCCTGGAAAGGCCCAACCCAGAATACTTGAGCTAGAGTCAGAACTGACTGGGTTGTTAACGGGTCGGGTTGACCTATGACCCAACCAGCCCACCTGATCTCCAAGGTCGGGTGGGTCGGGTATGCAATTTTTAGGTCTGACATGATCTTACCTAAGGATAGGATTGGGTTAGGTTAGGATTCAACCTTTAACCTGACCCAACCCGACCCTACAACCTAACCCTAAAGTCATAACCGTCTAGCCAACCCTAAAATTGAAAGGTACCAAACTACCAATATTTGCACCTCCTGAAAAGGTAGGTGCACTCACTGATAGTTACATCTTATAAAATGGTGGTTTTGTTAGTTAATCCTCACTACTATTGTTGGTGCACCTTCATGTTGCTCCATAATTATCACATGTGTATGCATGTCTGACCGTCTGTTCCTCGGCTCTCAAGGCTGCATAAAATAAAATAAAAAAGCTATGTAAAGGACTTGTGGCTCGTCCTTTTCGTTATGGCTTCTTTTCACCTCCTCTTCTTCTTTTTCTCCATCTTGAACAACCACCATTGCTACACTGGCTAGCCACCACTTCCTCTACGTGCCGCCATCAACACCACTTTCTCCACGACCATCTGATCACCAAAACAGAGGCCAATCGTGGCCCTTGATCATGTGGCACCCACATCCGGTACAACCACTTCGACCACCCCATAATCCTCCCTTCCCTTCCTACACATGGATTGTTACAAGCACATGTCGGGGACGATTCATGGACAACAACTCTCGGTTGATTTCCACCGACATTTATAATATATAATTGGTGGCACCCCACCTAGACATATAATGTGTAGTCGGTGGCAACCCACGGACATATGTAAATTAGAGTTGTACCTACTAATTTAATGAAGTGTGCTTTACATCCTAAAAATAACAGATTTTTGGTAAAACCCATGCGAAATGTGGTACCTTTTCTAGGGGTGCAAATTTTGGCACCCAAAGTGAAAACCCTTTTGTTTCTTGACCATTTTTATTAGGGGTGTTATTGGGTCGGTTTTCATGCTAAATCGAAATTGAACCGATAATTATCGGTTTCTAGTTTTTTAAACCGAAACCGAACCGATAAGCATCCAAACTGAACCGATAACAGTTGATTTTTGATTTCTAAACCTCAATTTTTTTATTTGTAATTTTTTTTAAAAAAAATAAAAGAAAATTTTACAAATATTACCTATTTTTGTGATTTCCTTTTTACAAATAATACCTATTATTTGTAAAATTTCCTTTTTACAAATAATACCTATTATTTGTAAAAAAATGTAAACTCTATTATTTGTAAAACTTCCTTTGTACAAATAATACCTATTATTTGTGAAAAAAGAAAAATAATACCTATTACTTAGGTAAACCCTATTATTTTTTTTAAAAAAAGGAAAACCTATTTTAGCATGCACCTAAGTAATACCATATTATCGGTTTGGTTTCGAATTTTTTACATCAAAATCGAAATCAAATTAATAACCAAATAAGCCACTTTTCCAAAACTGAAACCGAAACCGAATCAATATACCCTAAAACCGAAATTGAACCGAAATTTCAGTTGGTTTCGATCTGATCGGTTTGGTCGGTTTTCTGCATAGCCCTAATTCTGACCATATTGGCCGACTATTTGAAAGAGTCGCGAACAAGGTATCATAATCGGCATCGGTCTCGGGTATCGGTTTTCCCCAGGCAGATACGAATCCGCCGATACCCATACGTATCGGCCAATTTTTTTTATTTTTTTTAAAGAAACTAAAAGTCTCAGTCGAAACCAAGACGTATCGGCCTAATCCCCATACGTATCAGCCGATATGGGCCCGTATCGGCGATGCCGATATGATATACCGATATGTATCGGACTGATACGTATCGGTTTGGCCGAAAACCGATACGTATCGGCCGATTTTTTATACCAGCTTGGTCATGAATATTTCTCGAAGTTATGAAAAAAGAGAAGAAAAAATCCGATTGGTTTTTTGTATTTAGAAATTTGTAAATTTAGCAAATAATTTGTAAATTTTGCTTCATTTTACCGTCTTCCTCCAAATTTTTTCTAATTTTATTTCAATATTTTCTTTAAATTTAAAGAATGGGTCACTTGCTGGGAATCTTGCCAACTAAAGTCAACGTATATTATTTGATGTACGCCCCATGATCTAAAGATCTAGGGTCTTGAAGAAGGGTATTCATATATCCTACTGTCTCTGTCTAACATGGCCTCGCTCGCTTTATTTGATGGTGTATATGCACCAACATCATAGTATCATAGTTACCAAAATCTGTGCTTTTTTAAAAAATAATAATTTAAAATGTGTTTTTTTTATAAAGCGTTCGAAACATATTTTAAACTCGTCTTTTTGAGGAATACTCGTATTTGTTAAAAAAAATTACGAATTTTATGTTTTAAACATGTGTTTCTACTAATATATTCAAACTTTTCCTCATTTTTATCAGAAAATAATTTATTTTTTTAATACTTTTATATATTTATGTTACTTTTTTCTAAATGCAGCTCGATTTTTTTTCCGAATTAATTTTGAAGATTTTTTCACATACTTCTTTCTATAATTTTTGGCCTTGCCGATTCTTCCCTGAATTCCGACTTGGTAACCACCATGCATAGGTCTGCAACCCAACAACCTCCCGTGGGTGAAGTCACTAACTAAGGATCAAAATTTCGGTTTCCGTCTTACCCGAAACCAAAATTTTGACCGAATTTTGAAATTTCGGCCGATATATATTTTTTTTTTGAAGAAGAAAAATATCGACCGAAATTTCGGTCAAAATTTCAAATTCTCGGTTTCGGGCAAATTATCGGCCGATAATATGCAACCCGTATACCGAAATTTTGTATATTTCATTTCGAAGGCCACCGAAACCGATGCGCTTCTGCTGAAATCTAAGATTTCGGCCGAAATTTTGAACCATGTTATTAACTCATGCTAAACAGCGAGAGAACTTGTAATGTATTGGTTTAACATACTCTCAACGTAAACCACATTACGAGATTATATGACCCTTGTTATCTATTGCATTGTAACGATTCTTCGTGTCCCGCATCTAACTACATTGCTACTAGCCCACCACTTAAACGACTTGACCCTCTCAAGTCTCAACTACATATAAGGATCATGCAACCTAGATGCAAGGCCCTCACGCCTCCATGTTAGTGTGCAACACAATCTAGCTCTAAGGCCCACACACCTTCCTGCTAGAGTAAATTACGAGCCAAAGCGCACCATGAGGGCACCCTGCTCCAAGGATTAAAAAATCAGATTTCATTTTGGTTTCAGTGGAAACCAAAACTAAAATTTTGAACCAAAATTTCGGCCGAAATTTTGAATTTCAGTCGAAATCTTCCACACGGTAGTTTTAAGACCCAAAAATTTGAGTTTTCGTTTCCATTTCGAAGGGGACCGAAACCAAAACATTTCGTCCAATTTCGGCCGTGATGGCGGTCAACATGATATACTCATAAGAACTTTTAAATATACAAAGTAAATTCCATAGATTTTCAACTCCTTTTTCATCCTTCATAAAATTCAATTAACTCCACACGATTGGTTCTTCAAAAAAAAAATTCAGAACCATTTAATTTATTAAACCACATAGGCACCACTTTCAACGGATTGGGTTGACCCAATCGATACTCGACCGGCCCGACCCGGGTTTTTTATTTGGTTGGACCCATAAACTTGATCTGTCTGGTTAGGTCGACTAATCATGGAAAATATGGTGGTATTTATCGGGTAGGGCTTGACCCGTTGGGTTGCGGGTCGAGACGGGTATATGCTATTTTCCCGTTGGGCAGCTGAAACTTCGCCCGAATAGATCCGTTGATAGCCCTCTACACATGGGGGAGATTTTAATGTTTCTTCTACATAAAATACTAAATTATATAAGCCGTCAGTAGCCACCATAGATGTCAACGTGTCAATCAATCCAAACTATACGATCAATCAAAAGCTATATATCTCCAAAATTGTATTGATCTGACGTTTCTAACCATCCGATCGTTCACCACATGGATCAAAATTTTGGCCGATAATTAAACTATTGGCCGAATCATATCGATTTCGATCGGCACCGAAACGAAAACAAAATGCAAAATTTCGAGCATTATAGTGTATAAAATGCAAAATTTTAGATGATATTTTGACCAACTTAAATGATATTTAAATGATCTTACACCATTTATTAGCAATTACGGTTTTTGAGAGATTCAAATCACCTGATCTATACACTCTAATATTAACGGTTGTTCTTAATTTTGATGACTGATGTTAAAATTTATCGATCGGATGATTTACATCCACTTATAAGTATGATCGTTTGGCTGGGACATATTCGACTAATAGATTGCCACTTGGGCTATTTAGATTGATGACAGATGTGTGGCACATAGCACGCAATAATAAATCACACTTCAATGGTGTGAGCCCTATGAACCCAACAAAAAATTACAACTAATAAAAAATGGCCACTTATTATTATTATTATTATTATTATTATTATTATTAAATAAAAATAATTCCATAAATAGTAATGCTCACGTTATATTTCTAATAGCTAGCTAGCTTGTAAAATTGCTAAGGCTAGTTAATGAGTCTGGTTAATGAGTCGGGTTGGGTCGGGACAAAATTTTGGCTGCCCGATCAGAAATTGTCATTTGCTTGATACGACCCAACCCGACCCTACCCAAAAATCAGACCTGACCCAACACCTACCCCGAAAACTCGATCCGACCAAGATAAAATCCCCCTATTTTCTTCGATTTTATTTATTGTATATCGGGTCCGGTCAGATCGAGAACAGACGTAATCTTTCCCGAACCTAATCTGACGCAATCCGAAAATTGGATCTATCGGAAGCCTCATGCTAGACCCGACCTAAACGTGCCAAGTTTATGCACCCGTCCCAGTACAAAATCCAAGTTGGGTATTGGGTCAACCCGACCTGTTGACTTCTCTAAAATTGCCCATTTGCACTTTTAATTGTGTACTTTAGATATTTCCTTTTTAATCCTTCTTTCTTTCCGATACACAATTAAAAGACTTACCAAAGTTTTAAAAATAGCTTAAAAGAACTTACTTTAAATAGAAAAATATTTATTTTATACTAGATTTCATCACCTTGGATTTTGTGATCCAACGATTGGTGTAAAGTTGTATCGCTGACTTCCCAGATCTCAGGACACTCAACATTAAGGAAATTTAATCCTTCATTTATTTTTAACTTTAAGTACCCATTTAAAAAAAAACATTAAAATGGGTGCAAAACGTCAAGGAAAAAAGTTGAAGAAACGAAACTCTTTCCTCTTCAATTCTCCATTTAAGTGTGGTTAATTGAGATCTATTGGTTCCTCAGCCAAGATTGAAAAAACCCATTTGGATTTTGTTTTTTCTTTATTAAAATAAATAAATCGTCCTTGATTTGATCACCCCCCCTACTCCTTTTCTTCTTCTTCTTCTTCTTCTAATTCTTTTTTTCTTTTTTTTTTTAGCCCCCAATACATAATTTAAGATTTCTTCACCATTAGTATTTGGAAAAAATGATTTTGATCATTATTTTAGCTCTATTCAGTGTTGCTAGTGCTTGTTCCAATGGAGAATGCAAGGTTGGTATCTTTTTTTCTTTTTTTTTTGGTTCTTGCACCCTCTATTATTGTTATTTGAAAATTTTATTTGAATTTTATTTATTAATTGTGTTTAAAAATTGGGTTAACTTTTAATATCAGCTGCTTGATGAGTGCTCCTCTGATAGTGATTGCGGGGCTGGATTGTATTGCTTCTCATGCCCAGCAGGATTTCAGAGCTCGAGATGCGTTCGATCAACGATCACAGACCAATTCAAGCTATTGGTAATTTATCAATTTATTTATTTCTTTTTATGTTGGTTTAATTTCATCCTTAAAATGGCTGAACTCTGGAAATTAACAGTTTTTTTTTCGAATTTCTATTATATCTTGATATTATATATATATTTTTTATTATAACATTATTTTTCTCCTAGAATCAAGGTATCTAACTCGGTATCAGTGTCGGTATCGGGTATCGATCTGATCTTTGGACTGATACGTATCTGGTGATACTGATACGAAAAAAATGATTGGATCTGTTATACCGAGACAGTATCAGCAATACCAATACCGATACTGATACACCAGTCTGATACAAGTATCTGGCAGGCATTGGTAGCGGTTTCAACGAAGCTGATATGCCAATATGGATCAATATCGGCTAGGGATGCAAGTTCGGACCGAGCTGAACCTGAATTTTTTGGTTTTCAATTCGGTACAGCCCAAACCAAAACCGAACCGAAACCCGTTCAGTTCAGTTCGGTTCGGTTTTTTTTTTTTCTAGAACCGACACCGAAACCCATTCGGTTCGGTGTGGGTATTTTCCCTAGTTTTTTCGGTTTACTCATTCTACCCCACGATTTTTGGTTTTTGCCACCCTAAACTGAACCGGATTGGAGTTCAGTTCGGTTAGGACTGGGAGCCTCAGTTTTCGGTTCGGTTCCAGTGTTTGGTTCAAAGCTTGCATCCCTGTATCGGCCGAATTTTGATGCCTTGATTAATAACTACATAACAAATGTCTTTTTCTTGAGAGAGAAGAAATGTCCCTGAAATAAATAAAATAATATTTCATTTTCTTAGTTATCTTATCCCTTCAGCCCGTTTTTGAGACGAGTCTAATCCACATATTGGTAGGGGTGGCTATGGGCTGGGTAGCCCGCCCGGCCCATTAGGTCCAACCTGGTTAAACATAGTTTGGGCCTTATCATAAAGCTCGCGGGCCGGGCTTAAGCAAGCAGTGGACGCCGGGCGTGCTACCCAGAGAGTTTGGTCCTGAAACAAGGATTAGGTAGGTCAAGAATTTGGTCTTCCCGACCCAATCACCATCACATTCAAGGTTTGAAAATTCTTTAATGTGGACCTTTTTTATATATTATTAAAGTGTTATGATCGAATGGTTCCAATGCTCTCATATGCGTGATTTTTTAGTCAAAGTGGCCATCAAGATGAAAGAGTACTTACAATGATCAAAGATTTATATTATTATTATTATTTTTTATTTTTATTTTTTTTATAGGAAAGTTGGGCTCAAACTTGTGACCTTGAGGTTACAATATTGTCAACCTTCCATCGTATTACGAGCCTAAACCCTAAATTATGTGATAAATGAATAATTTCTTTTTCGGTTCGAGTGAACAGAATAATTCATTACCTTTCAACAAATACGCATTTCTTACAACGCATAATTCGTTCGCCATTGACGACGGAGTTCCTCGGGTCACCTTCACCAATCAAGAAGACAGTATAACTCAACAGCTAAATGTAATTTCTCTTCTTCTAGAGATCATGTATTTGAATAGTATTAGATTCACTTATATTAAACTTAGATACATTATATCAAATAAAGAGATAGACAATTATTGATAATTGAAGCCAGGTATTTTTGAGATGCAGAATGGAGTTAGAGCTCTGATGCTTGATACCTATGATTTCAAAGATGATGTTTGGTTGTGCCATTCTCATGGGGGAGAATGCTATGATCTTACTGCATTTGTGAGTACTATTCATTTTCTTAATCTATTTTTTTTTGTTTGTCAAAAGGAAACAACTTAAGTGCATAGTGACAAATTTTCGTTTTCGGTAATTTTTCAGTGGGGGTCCTTTCAGTACATTTCGGATTAATTTCGATACCTTTCGAAAGAAATTTGAGAATTAAAAATATAAAAAAAAAATATTTAATGTTTTTTTCTTTAAATTACAATAATATATACTAAATTACTAACATATTTAAAAAAATAATAATAAATAAACATGAAAAAAATACCAAAATTTTTGTTTGAACCCCTTTTCGGCGAATTTCCTAAATTTTACCGAAATTTGTCACTATCGTTAAGTGAACTAAATATCAGCTAACAAATATATTACTTTTAATAGATTTGACCATATATTTTTATTTGATCATATATTTTTTTCTATAGATTTGACAATTTTTAGTGACTATAGCTGCTTGGACCTATGTTACTTAATTCGCCTGCTCACCCAGCGAATTGTGAATTGAATACAACAAATGAAATTCCGTATACCAAGTTTTAAAAGCATAAAGAGGTGATTAAAGTTACGAATTGCAAATTGCGAATCCGATTTAGATTCATTTAAAGTTTTAAAAGGATAAAGAGATGATTGAAGCTTCCGAATTTATGTAATAAGAAATAATTTTAAAATTCATTATATCCTAGCGAATTGGATTCATTTAAAAATACAAATTGCGAATTATGAATCCGAATTCGAGTCAAGCGTATCAGTAAACTAACTATCTATGGTCTGAACCATTCTCGAAACCATAATTTCTGAAGATTGCGTATCGGGCCGATTTCTCTACTCGTTTATATTCAGCGCCAACTCTCTTAACTTTGCGATCAATATTGTCCATTATCACTGCCTACCTCTAGGTTTTAGCGTCTTAATCTTCTGTACTTAGTCTACTTGTAGTCTCCAATAGACATGTCTAAGGATTAAAATATTGAGTAAAATTTTGGTTTTAGGCTTGATTGAAACCGAAAATTTGAACCGAAATTTCAGCCGAAAATCGAAAATTTGGCTTAAATTTCGACCAAAATTTTGGGTCCAATAAAAATTTGGACCAAAAATTCGATCCAAATTATCATTTCGGTGGGGGCTAAAACTGATAATTTCGGCCAAAATTTTCATCATTTCAGCCGAAATTTTGATCCCTGGACATGTCCAAACTACCTCAACATTCTATAATGTTTTCTTTTAGGATGTGTTACATAAAGGGGAAATGACAAAATTCGAAAGGTGGGGCTTACAAAGTAATCATTTTTCACAATTTGGATAGGCATATAAGCATTATTTACACCAATAATGTTTATATGGCTATCCAACTAGCGAAAAATGATGAAAAACAAAGGTATCCTCATTACAAAAAATAAGACTATTAGCGGCAATTTTTTGCAACCAAAAAGTGCCGTTATTAACAAAAAAACTACTAAGATTATTAGCGGTAATGGTATTAGCAGCAGTTTTTTGTTAATTGCGACAATTTATGGCTGCCGCTAATAGTTTTTTTTTTTGTAGTGCCAGTTGGTTGCTAGTAGGGCTTTACATTTTTTGTGCTGAACCGACCAAATCAGACCGAACCATCGGTTTTGGTCCAATTTGGACGGGTACCAGTTTTAAAAGCATAAAGAGGTGATTGAAGTTACGAATTGCAAATTGCGAATCCAAATTAGATTCATTTAAAGTTTTAAAAGGATAAAGAGATGATTGAAGCTTCCGAATTTATATAATAAGAAATAATTTTAAAACTCATTGTATCCTAGCGAATTGGATTCATTTAAAAATACAAATTGCGAATTATGAATCCGAATTCAAGTCAACCGTATCAGTAAACTAACTATCTATGGTCTGAACCATTCTCAAAATCATAATTTCTGAAGATTGCGTATCGGGCCGATTTCTCTACTCGTTTATATTCAGCGCCAACTCTCTTAACTTTGTGATCAATATTGTCCATTATCACTGCCTACCTCTAGGTTTTAGCGTCTTAATCTTCTGTACTTAGTCTACTTGTAGTCTCCAATAGACATGTCCAAGGATTAAAATATTGAGTAAAATTTTAGTTTTAGGCTTGATTGAAATTGAAAATTTGAACCGAAATTTCAGCCGAAAATCGAAAATTTGGCTGAAATTTCGACCAGAAATTTGGGTCCAACAAAAATTTGGACCGAAAATTCGATCCAAATTATCATTTCGGTGGGGACTAAAACTGATAATTTCGGCCAAATTTTTCATCATTTCGGCCGAAATTTTGATCCTTGTACATGTCCAAACTACCTCAATATTCTGTAATGTTTTCTTCTAGGATGTGTTTACATACAGGGGAAATGACAAAATTCGAAAGGTGGGGCTTACAAAGTAATCATTTTTCACAATTTGGATAGGCATATAAGCATTATTCACACCAATAATGTTTATATGGCTATCCAACTAGTGAAAAATGTTGAAAAACAAAGGAATCCTCATTACAAAAAATAAGACTATTAGCGGCAATTTTTTGCAACAAAAAAGTGCCGTTATTAACAAAAAAACTACTAAGATTATTAGCGGTAATGGTATTAGCAGCAGTTTTTTGTTAATTGCGACAGTTTATGGCTGCCGCTAATAGTCTTTTTTTTTTGTAGTGCCAGTTGGTTGCTAGTAGGGCTTTGCATTTTTTGTGCTGAATCGACCAAATCAGGCCGAACCACTGGTTTTGGTCCAATTTAGACGGGTACCAGTTTGGATTTGGTTTGGCAAAAAGAAAAATTAAAAAGTTCGGTTTGGTTTCGGTTCCCAACTTTTCCAATCCGAAACCGACCGAACCGAATTGATTGTAAATAAATTTTTTGAATATATATATATATATATATATATATATATATATATAGTTAACTTGAGTCAAGCAGATGATTGAGCCTCGGATTTAAGGCTCAAATCTCACAAGACGTTAAATTAGGAAGTACAGACTTAGGGTTCTAATTTCTAAAAGTTTAGTAAGTGAAAGTGTATTTGAACAAAAGTAAAACAACTCCGGAAAAAATGAAAATAGTAAAGTGCAAAACAGGTTAAGAAATTAGGAAAATTTTGATATGCAAGTAGAACTTATAGAAAAACCAAAATCGACCGAACCAAACCGAATCGAATCAAGTTGGCTTATTTATACAGTTGGACGATTTGGTGTGATTTGAACATTTAGAAACCGATTAGAACCGATTTGATTTGTGATTTTGATCTAAAACTGACCAAACCAAACCCAGACACTCCTAATTGCTAGATTGCTATAAGCTAAAATCATAGAAAAATAGAAGATTAATAAATTGTTTTGCATGATTTTAATTCAAACACGTACACATCCTTACATGTGTTACCCTCAAATTTCCTCTTATATACTCAATTCTCATCTTCCCTCCTTGTTACCCCTGCCATCTATCTTCTTACCCCTGCCATCTATCTTCTTACCCACTTTCATTTATTATATCTTTTTGTCGATTTTCTTTAGCTCATGTATATACCATGGTTCAAAATTTCGGCCCAAATGTTTCAATTTTGGTCCTCACCAAAACAGAAACAAAATCCCAAATTTTCGTCGAAATTTCGATTTCAGTGACAAAATTCGATCTGGCATGAAAGATCAAAATTTCATGTTTCATTTCGGTTTTGGAAGGGACCAAAACCGAAATGTTGGACTGAAATTTCGGCCAAAAATTTGAATTTCGGTCGAAAATTTCAACCCCATACAAAAATGACTGAAATTTTAGTTATTTCGGCAGAAATTTTGATCCTTGCTTGGCATATCCCCCTAAATATAGTTTCAATTAGGTAAAGTAAAATTGAACTCTACTAGGCAACCAATCAACCAATACAGAGATATCATTTCTACTTTGGGGAGAAAAAAGTGTGACCATTATCAGTGGCGGAATCAGGATTTTCATCTAGGCGGGGCGCAAGATGAATTAAATTTAATTTCGATTCATTTCGGAATAACTTTCGAAAAAATTATTGAGATTAAAAAATATTTTATATATATATATATATAATTTTAAAAGATATTAAAATATATAATATCATATTTTAATTATATATTATCATAAAAATCGTATTTCGTGCCAATTTTTTCAATATAGGATCTTTTGATAATGACTTTCAAATTTAATGGCTTAGATGGTCTTTCCTACATATGATCATTTGATCATTGATTTAATTTTTTTCATAGGATCTTCTGTTCATCGATAATTGATTGATTTAGCTTAGACGAAAGAGATCATTTTTCACTCCAATCTTCCACACAAAGGATCTTGAGACTAAGTGTACCATTCGATGGTCAATTTTTTAGTTTAAGTGGCACAAATCTCAATAAAGTGACCAAAAAGCTATGAGGCACACATCACACCAAATTTGGGATACGTTTAAGATATGTGCCAAGTAGATAAAACTAGCGGTTGAAAGCAACTCCATGGTCTCAAGATCTTTTGTGTGAAAAATTAGGCTTAAAATATATCTTCATCAAATTCAAAACAGTCAACTGGTTGCGGCATGTAAAACTTGAGTTGAGAAGAAAGAATTTCAAACTTTAAGGATTGCAAATAAATTAGGAGTACATTTAAATCCACCCACCAAATCTGAGTTCACCCACGCTGGAACACTTTGATTATATTGAATCGGATGATGAAGATTGTTTATCGTCCCAATCTTTCACACGATGGATCTTGAGAACATGATTGTACCATCCGACGATTAGATTTTTATTTAATGTGGTACACACCCAAAAAAGGGACGTTAAAATCAATTTTGAGCATGCACATGATGTTAAGGTCAGTTTTCTGAGATGTGTGCCACGAGAAATAAAACACTAACTGTCTGATGGTAGGCCCATAATCTCAAGATCCATTTTGTGAAAGATGGGGAGGATAAACAATCACCATCATCTAATTCTACCAAGTCAATGTGTTTCAGTGTAAGTGAACTCAAAGATTTGGTGGGTGGATTTAAAGTAAATTGGTCGCCTTCAGATATTAGATACAATGTTAGGCGGAAAAAAAAAAGCTAAATTTTCGCTAAAGATTTTATTTGATTTTATCTTTAAAAATGATTAAGAAAGTGGACCCCACATTATTGCTAAATAGAAATCTTTTATTCTATAAGAAAAGCAAAAGGGGCACCTTTGTTTGCGCCCACATCTTAAGCCCCTTGATAATCATTGATTAAGTCGGATAAAATGATGGAGGTCATGTTTCATCCCGATATTCCACACAAGAGATCTTGAGATTATGACGCATCTATCAAACGGTCAGTTTTTATTCCAAGTGTCATAAATCCCAAAAAATGGTCTTTGAATCATATGTCAGACATCATGCCCAAACGCCAATTTAGCCCCATTTTTTGGGATCAGTCACACATGGAATAAAAAATTTATCATCTGATAGATGCGGCATGATCCCAAGATCTATTATGTGGAATACTAGGTTGAACAAAACCGTTTTTTTTTTTTTTCTCTTTTAAAAGTCAATACAAAACCCTTTTTTTTTTTTTCCTTGTAAAAGTCAATGCGGGTGGACGCCCACACTCGCCCTTACATGCATCCGCCACTAACCATAATGTTAAATAGAATAACTCCATTAGGTATGCACAAGGACTAAAAGTATATTATATTATTTTATTAATTAATGATAATTAGCATTGGTATTGGAAAGAAAAAATCGACACCTCAAGTAGATAGGATCATGGGTCAAAATATTGATACGTATCGGTTTTGGTGGGTCACCGGTAAGATACATTCAAGATACCGTATCAGTGCCTCCCATACAGAATATCAAAACATCGGACGATACATGCCAATGTATCATCCGGAATCGATACTTATTGGTTTTGGAGTTTAACGATACGTACCGATTTTCTGAATTTTTGACCCATGGATAGGATAAGGTTGTAATGATAACGATGATGATGAATGCTAACTTTGCCTTTTCAGCGACCGGCATTAGATACCATGAAAGAAATCGAAGCATTTTTATCGGCGAATCCGTCGGAAATAATCACATTGATCTTAGAAGACTATGTGCATGCTCCCAACGGATTAACCAAAGTTTTCACTGATTCGGGTTTGTCGAAGTACTGGTTTCCGGTATCGAAAATGCCTCACGGAGGTCAGGACTGGCCGCTTGTAAGCGATATGGTCGCGAACAACGAACGCCTCATCGTCTTCACTTCGATCCAATCTAAAGAACAATCAGAAGGAATAGCTTATCAATGGAGTTACATGGTTGAAAATCAATGTGAGTTCCCATTGCTTCTTTTCACTTTGGTTTTTGATCTCGGAATGGAAATACCATCTAAGCCGTCTGATTTGAAAGACACGATATAAAAATCTTTGGTGCAAAATATTTACGCAGAACACCATCTCTATCATCTAATTCAATATAGCCGATCTTTAGATACTTAGATTGATGAATATGTTGAATCACATGATAGAGACCGGCTTTCGTGCTAATCTTTTGCATCCAACATCTTTACTTAAAAGTTGCAAGTCATTGGGCACGTTTTTGATTGTCATACCAAACGTTTTCTTTGTTATAACGGATAATTTGACCGTAAATGATTGTTTGATTGGCCAATACACAACGGGTATCAGCTGATACATCTTGGTTTCGACCGAGACTTTTAATTATTTAATTATTTATTTTTAATTGGCCGATACGTATCGGTCACCGATTCATATTGGCCTCAGGCAAATCAATACCTGAGACCGATACCTGTTTTGATACCTTGTTCGAGCCGACATAATTTTACTATTAAAAAATATATATAATAATAATAATTTATTTAAATTTGACAGATGGGAATGGGGGAATGGATCCAGGGAGCTGCCCAAACCGTGGGGAGTCGAGTGGCATGGACGACAAAAGCAGACCGTTGATTCTGGTCAACTATTTTGAAACGGTTCCCATCAAACTCACAACATGCGTTCATAACTCAGCAAACCTCATCAACATGCTTCGCACGTGCCATGACGCATCCGCCAATCGATGGGCTAACTTCGTTGCCCTTGATTACTACAAGGTGAACCGAACATTTCGGTTTCGGTTCCCTCCCCCGCCAAACCGAAACCGAACTGATCTGATTTCGCTTTCTGTCAATTTGGATTTCGATTTTTCTTCCTTATATTCCTGCCTTAGCTTGATTGACGTTAGGGATGCAAGTTCGGTGTACCAAATCAAACCTAAATTTTTTGGTGTTCAGTTCGATTCGGTACACCCTAAAACGAAACCGAAACCCATTCGGTTCGATTCGGTTCAATTTTTTATTTTTATTTTTTCTGAAACCAAAACCTATTCGAATCTGCTCGGTTCAATGTAGGTAAAATACTTACTTTTTCGGGATTTTTTCGGTTTACTCAGCATATCTCTTCGGTTTTTGGTTTGGAGCCACCCAAACCGAAATTGAACCGAATTGGGGTTGGGTTCGGGACCCTTGGTTTCAGTCTTTCGGTTCAAAACTTGCGTCCCTAATTGATCCTTACACATGTATGCTTGCCTCGGGACGGACAAATGTCAAACTACAGATACGTATCAACTTGCTCCAAAACTGATACGGATTGAGATCCAACGGGCGATACATATCGGTGTCATATGATATCTGGTACCACTACTCACGCCAACGTTTGAAACCCATAGACTGTTTGAAATCAGATGATGGAGATTCTTCTACAAAATGGATCTTGTCAGAGGATAAACTTTTTCTTCCTAAAAAGTCATCCTAAAATCATATAGCACTCATCACGCTCCAATGTTATTTTATGGCATTTTTTTTGGGATCCGAGTCATGGAATCAAAAACTTACCGTCTGATAGTATCATGATGTCAAGATTCATTGTGTGGAAGCTTGGGGTGAAAAACGATCTCCATTGTCAAACAGTCAATGATTTAGAAGGGGCAGATGTTGGCACTTTCTAAAAATTTCTCTTTCATTTTAAACCGAAGATTTGACCAAAATATCAGCCGAAAATTTCAGTGCCATATATAATGTGACCAAAATTTCGAGGCTTGTTTTTGTTTTGGTATGGACTGAAACTGATAAATTTCGGCCGATAATTTGAATTATTGGCCGATGTTAGTTGGGCTGACACAATGGTTGAGTGACATGGCCCACACCAACGTCGTTTCAGGTGTTGGGCCAGGCTTGAAATCTCAACCCATTTATTAAATGGTTTGGGTTTCTTGACCCGAACGTGACTGGACCCGACTCCGTAGCTTTTATCTTAAAATAATTTGGCGACCCGAGTTTTTGCTAGTTGGGTCGCCTCAGATTTGGGTTGAAGCCTGAAATATTAGGGTGTGGTTCAGGTTGTGGGGTTTACCCGGACCCGATTCAGCCCATGAGTATCTAACTGGGACCGGGCCCATTGCTGCGCTACTACTTGGTGTAGGGCTGTCAATGGATCGGGTCGGGTCCAATGAGAAATGGTAAGCCTACCAACCCAACACAACACAACCCAACGGGCCAAGGGAACACGCCCAACTTGACCTGAAAGCCCATCCCGGCCCGACGTCTTACCTGAACTATTAAAAACTAATATAAAACTAAAATACCCCTATTTTCCATGACCCATGGATTTGGGTTAACCAACCTGACACAAAGATTGGGTCGGACGTCTACCCGATGACCCAACCCAACGGCTCAAATTTATGCGCGGGACCTGGTAAAACTTTCGGGTCTTAGGGATGTGGATCGACCCGTTGACAGCCCCTACTTTGGAGCATAGTCACCAAATTTAGGTTCGGCAGGAATTCGGAAAGGTTAAACATCGGAAAAATGCGACGAAGGGAAATTATTTGTGAGAAATTAGAGAAAGAAAATAATAAATAAAATTAAAATTAAAAAGCCTAAAAAATTTACAAAAATCCTAAAAATTACAATTTATTATAAAAATAACGAATTATTCGGGAATTCTCTTCAATTATTCTCGTGAATTTTTAAAAACATAATTTTATTGAAAAATTTGTAAATAATTTTTAGAAGTTCAAGTTCATGCGAATTTTTGAAAAAAATTGACGAATTTGGTGACTATGCTTTGGAGCAATGTATCAAAATTGGCCGATACGGATACGTATCGGTTTTCGGCCAAACCGATTCGTATAAGTATGACAGCATCCCGTATATGTATCACCCATAGGTATCGGCCGATACGGGCCCATATCGACCAATTCGTATTGGGTTTCGGCCGATATGTCTCGATTTCGATCGAGATTTTAATTTTTTTTTTTCAAAAAAAGAATTAGACGATACATACCAGTATCGGCCTTAGGCAAACCGATACTTGAAACCAATACCGATTTTAATACCTTACTTTGGAGAGGTTAACAGTGTATTTTGGTCATTGAAGAATTTGGAGACAATCTTTTTCTTTGACTGCAGAGGAGTGAAGGAGGAGGATCATTTCAAGCCGTCGACACACTTAACGGGAAGCTGTTGTGCGGGTGTGATGACATCCACGTATGTGTGGTAAGAGATGGTACTCGTGATTCTCTGTTGTGCAAACATAATTCATTTCGATATGCTCGGCTCTGTCATCGTCCACAAAGGTCAAAAATATACTTTTCACTGATTTGGGCCCTTATAAATATCGGCTAATTTCTCAAAGTTTGACCAGATTGGTGGTTATAGATTGACCCGTGTACTGTTAGCTCTCTGTGGACAGCCAATGCACCTAATGCTAACTCTTTTATACAACCAAAGTACATGTAGAGTGCATTTGGCAGATGATGTTAGATGCACCCTAAAGATCTGACTTCTTGACAAGTGCCACGTGTCTTGCATTGGGTATTTTCTAAATTTCCAAGTGGCAAGCTTCGTGCGGTGCCATTTGGCATGAAAAAAATGTTTGACCAAAAATTAAAAAGCTGACAAAGATTTGTTTCTCTTGCAGGCTGGATCTAGCTCAGGAGCGTGCACTCCATAGAGTGCAAGAGAAAAATTAGATTCTCTCATGGAATAAGAATCCAATGGCTATAAAGAGGCCATGAATCAAATGATCTCTTTCTTTCTCTATCATTCTCTCAATTGTCAAGGGCAAAGACGTAAAAAAAAATATTCAAAATAACAAAGAAACTGAATATAGAAATCTTGATAATGGGAGTCAATCAATTTTTTAATCATTGGATTGAAAGGAATCTTGACTTGCACAATTTTTATTATATAGGATTACGTCGAGATTGCATTATATCCGATGATTGTAAAACTAGTTGAACAAGAAATCAGATTCTTGTAAAACTAGTTGAACAAGAAATCAGATTCAACGACTTGGACCAGCCTTGGAAGGCTCGAACTGGATTTGAATCAATGACTAAGCATCAGGTGCCCAATACCTTTCAAGCACCAAGTTAACCTCATAAGATATAAGATACGTCTCGTATTTATACTCCGCCCCTGTGTTTCACCTATTTACACGGTGGTCTTTACTTTTGTGTTTCCTTTGCATTTTGCCCCTATAGTGACCAATCAATCGTTGATTAGTAAAAAAAAAATAAACTTTGACTGTATTCAATCAAACGATGGAGATCATTTTTCACAATAATATTTTACGCACTGAATATTGAGATCAAGACTACCATTAGGTAGTTAGATTTTGATTTCACACGATAGACAATGCAAAAAGTGAACATGATTGTGGGTGATCAAACATGGTTCTTAGATCACTTTTCAATATGTGTGTCATGCAAATCAAAATCTAATCATCTTATGGTAGACTTATGATCTCAAGATTCATTGGGTATAAAATTACGCTGAAAAATGATCTCTATCATCTGATTTTGAACCGTCAAAGTTTGTCATGAAGATGACGAGATACTAAGATTACTCTTCCTAACTACAAAAATTAAGACTATTAGCCACCATTTTTTTCCCCCAAAAACAGCCACTATTAATAAAAAAACCTATTAAGACTATTAGCGACAACGGTAATAGCGGCAATTGTTTGTTAATAGGGGCAGTTTTTGGCAGCCGCTAATAGTCTTATTTTTTGTAGGCAAAACATCTATTAATTTGTAGAAGAGCACGGGCTTTTGCAATCGAAGATTTGATCTTCGCAACTGATGGTTCCACCATTAATACAATATATCTTGAGATCATGATCTCACAAATCAGACGGCCAGATATCGATTCGACATGACACACATCGTCGAAGTGACCGTGATCCTGGCATAGTAAGCTTTGTTTTCTTGTGCCTAATAAAGATCTAGAACATGTGTTACCTAGAAAAAATGTGTCCATAGCAGCTTTTTGATGCACAACATAAAATTTTCTAAGAGAACACCAACTTTTGCTATTTGCACAACACTTAATTTTGTTTATATTTTACATTTCTCATGATTTCAATGGAATCATGATTTGCGCAATGTTTTCCTCGAAGCATGTGCATGAATTTGCGCAAAGGTTTTTTTTATTATTTATTTATTTTTATTTTTATTTATTGCACCACAATCACTGCGGATCATGCAATGAATTACAAGCCCTCGGCGCACCGCACTTAGCTTTAGCTAATGATCTTCATTTTGTAAACCCTAATCATGGTGACCTAGTTTACTAGTGGTAATGACCATTGTCTCTACCATCTCCTACCCCTCTAACATGGGTCTTTTGACCATGATGCTTTAATTAAGGCTTTGATTTCGTTAAAAAGGCGTTACTTTTAATAAATGTTTATTATTAATTTTTTTAATTAATGGCTTAAAAAGGCAGTCATGATTTGATTTAAGTAAGAAAATATACAGATTTTGAAAAGGATAGCTCTATTTGCACCTATCAAATCTCTAAGGGCACTAATGCTGAAAACCATTAACTTTTTTTGAAATGAGATAGTGGAGATCGTTTTTTGTTCCAATCTTCCATAAAAGGGGGCTTGAGACCATAGACATACCATTAGATGGACAATTTTTATTTTATATGACACATCCCAAAAAGTGACCCCACGAACCCCATTTGATCAAATAGTATTCTCAAATCACTTTTTGGGGTGTTTGCTTCATAGAATCAAAATCTGGCAGTCTAAAGGCATGCTATGGTTTGAAGATCCATTGTATGCACTATAAAAATAAGGTGTTTCAGCGACACTTGCTGTTAAGGCAGTTTTTTGTAGCGACAGGACTAATAGCAGCAGTTTTTTTGTTAATAGCAGTTGATTTTAGCTGTCGCTAATAGTCTTATATTTTGTAGTGATGGAAGATTGCGATGAAAACAATTTACATCCTTTGATTCAAAGCAACCAAAGGTTGCTTACATCAATTTCATGGGTGCAAATAGAGCTAAATCTTTGAAAAACAACTTATAATGCTAAGCGTTTAGCCACTTTATTTGTTTATTTTTGTGTAGGGCATGTGAGTAGTAGGTTAGGAAGCATCTCACACATGCTACCCTTGTAAAGATAACAATAATAATAACATAATAATTAATTAATGTATGATATCAAGGACTATGATTAGGGTAGCATTTCTTTATTAGTAACATGGTTTGATGTTGATCAGTGTGTGAACAATAGGAGACAAGTGAGTAGTGGTTGCAAGTGGGAATCTTTAATCATTCTCCCTAATATAATCTCTCAATAGTTTCATAATGTTCTAGATTTTAGGGTATAAGAAGATTGTTAATTGAACCCTAATCTTGATTAGATTCACCTAATGAGTTGATATTAAGTGACAAGGACAACCATATGGTACAATGAGGTGCACATGCGTAGATAGGGAAAAAATGCTATCGGAGAATTCTAACCTTCCGATCGAGACATTTTTGTTCAATTAATGTGGACCCGATACACGATTTAACCGCCCATTTTTCTGCCACATGGACTTATCGGATTGGTTGACACAAGCCTCACGTTGTATCTATCTCTCGACATCCGTAGGTAAAGTATATCTTGTTCTCGACGTCCGACATCCATAGGATTAAGGTATATATATCTTGCTCTCAACGTCCGACATCCGTAGGATCAGTTTTGAAAATAATGAAAGAGAAGAAGATTTCGCGTACTTTTTCTTTTTTCTTCCTGCTTTAATATGAACTTTTCCACTTTCTTCCTCTAATGTAGTATCTGTCCATTTTGTAAGCTTTAACCTTTTTTTTTATGGTCGGTAGTCGAACTACGACCGGAGCCACTTACCATTGAATTTGTGATATGACAAACCCTTAGAAGGTCCCCCCAAGAGGTAAGTTTCACCCGACCATTTTATGTGAACAAAGACCACAGCACATGTTCATAGTACACCTACAATCTAATACTTACTTATTGTGCTCAAGAAAAATAGAACTTCTTTTAAGCATAAAGAATGAAAGAAACACCAACAAAGACAAGCTCTTACATCAAACAAATGTTATGGGGACCTTAACACATGGGTGGGTGCCCCAAAACATGGAATGGACCCAATATAAGGGCAGAATCTTTTGCAACATGTTGGTTGGAAGGACATATGCCTTTGTACTAAATTGTATCTTCCCTATGAAACCCTAGCTAGCTTTAAAATAAACGTAGTACTTATTTCATCTTCAATGTCTTCATAAAGAAAATTTCCTAGGATTCCCAAATTAAACTAAGCCAAAGACATGTATTTAGTTTGTATTTAGATTAAAGGGTACCTTTACTTGCACCAATAGAATCTTTGAGAGCACCCACACTAAAAACAATTGACTATTTTAAATCAGACGATAGAGATTGTTTTTTGTCTCAATCTTTCATAATTGATCTTGAGATCATTATCCTACCTACAAATGGTTAATTTTTTCGGTTCCATGTAGCTCATATCCTAAAAATGACCTCAAAACTATATTTGAGCGTGATGTGTGACATGTGATTTTCTAGTCTCTAAGTTGGGACATGCATCACAAGAAATAAAAAATCAACCATCTGATGGCATACCCATGATTTCAAGATTGATTGTGTAGAAGATTGGGATAAAAAATGATACCCATCATCTGTTTCAAAGCGGTCAATGATTTTTGGTGTTGGTGCCCTCAAAGATCCAATAGGTGCAAATAAAGGTATCCTAGATTAAAATCCTTGTCGACCGTATTCACTAATTTATAATCAATTCATTCCACATGGTTCGTAGTTTGCTCTATTATCTGTGAATAAACAAATAAATAACTAAATTTGCTAATAAAAAAATTACCATTAATATTAGTCAAATTTTGAGCTGATTAAAAATTTACAATTAATATTAGTCAAATTTTGAGCTAATAAAAAAATTACCATTAATATTAGTCAAATATGGGTATATGCACATGCTCAGTATAAAAACAACAAAAACCCAAATTCAACTCACTTTCCAAGAAAATATTCTAAGGCCAAGAAAAATAATGCTATATAGAAGCTAAACCTTATTTTATGTATTTCTAGCATTATTTAATTACCTAATTACCCATGAAAGTAGATTTCTACCCACCACACAAAGCTATAGTAAATGAATGAGGTCGGGTTAATTTTAAGAGTTCACCCCATGTGAAATGACCAATTTACCTTAGTAATTTTGGTTGAAGAGTTAGTATTACGTGTATGACCCTTGCACCAACGGTGGTGCAATGATTGATCTCCCTCCACCAAACTAGTCAAACATTGAGAGATGCATAATTATTTACTGTGCACCAAATTAGTGCAAGATGGAAAACTGAAATGTTTGGGAAAAGGAGATTTACCCTTGCAGTGTGCGCTTGGTTACATGAGTGGGTCACCTAATACCAACCATCGTTACTTAGTTCGATGATTTGCATGATTCGAATTCAGGTTCGTAATTCACTATTTTTAAATGAATCTAATTCGCTAGGGTAGGATGAGTTTTAAAATTATTTATTAATTATAAAAAAATATGAAGCTCAAATCATTTTTTGTGTTGTTAAAAACCTTTAAATGAATCCAATTCACAAGGCTTAATTCGGCAATTCGCTTGTCATGACGCATTCAATTCAATGTATTCAATTCGCGATTTGCTGGTTGAGTGAGAGAATTAGGTAACATAAATACCAATTATGATTTTAATTTTCATTCGAGACGAGATGTCGCAGGTGATAAGTTTTACTTCTCAGGGCAGAGCGAGACAATAATTATATCATGTCTCGTCATAGACGCTTGAGAAAAACTTATCTTTTAAGAAGAATTTGTATAGGGTGTTATACTAGTTCACTATTTAAATTGAATATTTAATCACTTTTGTACACATGGTACTATTTTGACTCCCAATGTACACTATTTTTATACTTGTATCCAATCTATGTCATGACCTTGTGAACGGCTATTATACTTTGTCCAAATCTGTACACTCTAATATCTATCATTGTTCTTGTTTCTTAACGGTTAATATTAAAGCTCATCGATCAGACACTTTACATCCTTAGACACATTCCAATAAGGGACAGCTGATCACAGTTATTTGCCAAATAATATGATAGTGAAGTCTACTTTAATGGTTAGATCAAATACATATTTTATTGGTGTCAGATCATCTAAACCCATTTTTTATCTCCAGATGTCTCGCATATGAGCCCTATTTGATATGTTTCGGATTTTCGAGATTTAAATCATAGTACCAACTGTTGATCGGAAGCCTAAAAACTAATCAATGATCTCAAGATGAATAATCAAATAATAACTCAAAATAGAAAAAATCAAATACAATCACACAAGAGACAATATTTACGTGGTTCTATAATATGCATACGTCCATGAGCAACGATGATTAACTATATTAATGATTACACAAGAATACAAGAACACTCAAGCCTCACTAAAGCTCTCCTCAAAATCTTAGATAAAATTTTCAAAGCTTTACAATGATATCTCAACCTCACAATTCATCTATGAGCTTTCTCTTTATATAAAAGATCTGAATTATACTTCTAACCCAAGAGAAATTGTCCAATTACGAAGTATAGACGCAACTCGGTCGTCGCAGGTCACTCGAGCGTCGCGGGTCGCTCGAGCGACTTAGAGCCGAGAGTTTGCTCCGTACGAATACGCACTGATAGCTCGAGCGACTTTCACCTGAGAGTTTTCTCGCCTTAGGCGTCCCGCGTCACTCGAGCAACAACTAAGGTCTCTCCAACGAGCCAACCTCCAAGTTAGAGTCCAACAACACCTAACTCCTTAATGAAATTTGGGAAATTATTTGGATCCAATCTTTCATGCCTTGTTTATGGCCCATTGGATGGGTTTGAATGAAAGGTGAGAAAATGGGAAAACCCATTTGTCCACAAACACTAGAAAAGTGTGTGATCCAAAAACACAATCTATCTATTCTAGAAATAAAAGGGGTGCACGTGGGTGCAACAGACGACACGTGCAACCAGGGAAAGCAATCATATGAACCCTATTCCACAAAGAGGATAAGCGTCTCCAAGGACGATTTTATAATGGATCTGTTTGTTGAAGAATTGATAGGAATCAATGTGTGTGGACCATCTTTTAACTCATGCCAGAATTTGCCAAATTATCGTAAGATTATATCGCCAATTTCTCGGATACATTTGTCCCTAAGTACATATAGCTTGAAAACTAGGGATGTAAATTTGGTATACCGAACAAGACTCAAATTTTTCAGTGTTCACATCGGTACACCCCAAACTGAAACCGAACCAAAACCCATTTGGTTCGGTTTGGTTTTTTTTTTTTCTTAAAGCCGAAATCGATTCTATTCGGTTCGGTGTCGGTAAAATACCTATTTTTTATTTTTTTTTTAATATATTTTTTTGATTTTTTTAGGGTTCGATTCAGTTTCAATCAATTTTTTGTTCGATTCAAGAGCCTCAATTTTTTATTTGATTTTGATATTCGGTTCAAAACTTGCATCTCTATAGAAAACTCATCATTTATTTATTTATTTATTATTATTATTATTATTTTAATGACATAGGGTGTCCCTAGCTTGCGTTTCACTAATCCCTATTGAGTGCCATCTTCCCCTCTATGCCACGAGTATTTCTATATGGTGGACTACACGTAGGTTGACTTGACCCGACCCGAACCGAACCGACCCGACTCATTTTCAGGTAATCTCGGGAGAAATTGTGAGACACACGATATAATAAAATAAACTCTAAAAATCTTGGAAAAGGACAAGGTAGGGGGACCACGTGTGACTTCACACGTGTAAATTCTGTATCCAATAATTTAAAAGTAATAACGTAAGGAAAATGAGATGTGGGGTGGCCCATGTGGCCCAAAGAAAAGCACAAAAAGCCAAAAGAGAGGCCCTCGTGCAAATGGGTCTGATTTGATATGTTAACGTACCAAAACATTTACAGCTTTGTTGATTGAATGCATGTGGGGTGCAACAATCAAACCCTCTCTCTCTCTCTCTCTCTCTCTCCAATTCCGTGCCTCCAAACCTAATTATTAGTGAACATCCACATCTACGCTGTTCACACAATTTTATATATTTTCCCATACGTCTAATCAAAATAAGTCAATAGCTCGCTTGTGTGTCGGCCATCTTCCACACTCACTTCAACTAAAAGTAGCAATAAGGTGTACGGACCGTGCACCAAAGACTGTGCACAGTCAAACCTTGGTTTTTGCACAATCATCTAGGAGCACGCTATCAGTCAATCCTTGGGATACGTGTAAACATGTGTGATCAATATAAATTTTACAAGTGGCAATCTATCATTCAAGATCAAAATTTCGGTTTCGTTCATACTAACTGAAACCGAAATCAAAATTCGATAATTTGGCCAAAATTTTAATCTCCATACAAAAGTGATTGAAAATTTGGTCCAAAATTTCATTCTGGTGGAGACCAAAACCGATAATTGGAACCGAAATTTCAGTCATTTCGACCGAAATAATATCATTAGATACTAATAATTCGATGAGGTTAAAATTCGGCAAGTTCAATTCGTGGAAATATTGGACGGAAAATTTTGAGAGAAAATTATTAAAAAGTATAAAAGAATTGAAATATATAAAAAATACGATTAATTATGAGTTTAGGAATAATTCAATAATTCACAAATTTTTAAAAATCACGCATTTAAAAATAAAAATAATAAATCACAAATAATTCAAGATTAATTCACATAACCTTAAATTTGCTAATTATTTGCAAACTTTTCAAAACATTTTTGAATTTTGTAACTATGATCCAAAGAATTTCCCTATAAGCAAGGTGTCAAAATCGGTATCAGACTCAAATATCAGTTCATGGGGACCGATACGACTTCGCCGATACCGATACTTATCCGCCTTTATTTTATTGTTTAAAGGCCGATACTAATACCGATATGCATCAGGACCGATGCGTATCGGTTTGCTGAGAAATTGATATATAACGGTCTTGGTCAATTTTTATACTATGCCTATAAGTGGATGTGATCCATTCCATTCGTGAACATCCTCTAATATATACCTCCACCATTAACAACTAAGAACACTAGTTTGTATTAGAGTGCATATAATAATTGGTTTAAATCTATCAAAAAGTGTGATTTTTTGGACATATTGCTCTTGAATGTATGATTTATTACTTTGCCGGTTTGAATTACCCACATTTTAAACTATTAATTATTACAATTAGTTAAATGACGATCAGGAGTGTTAGTACCTAAAATAATGTAAAAAATATGTTATATATTTTTTTTTTTAAATTACTATAATATATACTAAATTACTAAATCACTAACATATTTAAAATAAAAAGAAAATAAAATTCGTAAACATAAAAAAAAATTACCAAATTTTTTTAAATTTTGCCAAAAAATATCAAAATTACCAAAAAATGCCGATATTTTTGTTTGACTTCCTTTTCAGAGAATTTCGTGAAATTTCGCCGAATTTCAACAAAATTTGTCACTATACTGCAAAGGAGGTTATATGAATTATTGTTATTTTTCATTTGGAATTGATCCGACCTAACTTAGTCCAATCAAACTAATGCTCTCACCCATTTGCTATCAAGTTCGATTTGTAAATCATTCTATGGCTCTCTCTCACATTTGAAAATTAAATAAATAAAAGGTCAAAAGCATACATTCACTAATTTTGGTGCTCATAAATTGTTGTGCACATCCCAAGGTGTGTTGTGAGAGTGGTAAGGTAGGTAACACTAACTTTGTCGGTATATTGGTTACGGCCCACTTACAGTAGGCAAGCCCACACCTTGCGCATCAAAGCTAACTTTTTTAATTTGCGTGATCGTTTTGAACACTTTGAACTTTGTTTCTATCTCAAAGTCTACGACACACATGGATAACACTATTAAATATTTTAAAGAATTTTAAATAATTTTCTTTCTTAATTTATTTCGATGACTTTCTTTTGTAATAAAAATAAGATTTACAATTTTAGTGATAAAATAATGTAACTTTATCTCAAATAAACTTATTTTATATTAGAGTAAATTTTAGTTTGTAAATCTTAACAAGTTATTTTTTAAAGATTTTTCTTTATGAAAATGTGTCTTAACAGCTAGTAACTTTTTTCTACGAAAATATGCCTTAACGATTAGTTTTATTCGAAAGGTTGCATCAATGTCTATTTAAAGAGATCTATTTTATCTTTTACAAAGATAAGAAAAAGACACAACAAATTAAGAATTCTTTTATCTCTACTTCTTTATTATTTTTGGGCATATTACGTAACGTTTAGAATTTTCTTTTGTGAGTATAAACACAAAATGTAATTACATAGGGTTGGGCTTGATTGTATCTCGGAAAATTATTTGTTATGCTCCTTTTTAAATGTTACAATTCTAATCGAAAGAAGGCAAATAATGTTTAGATAACATATTTATCTTAACATGCCTCTAAAATATACCCTTAATTTCATCTCCTTTAATTTTTGCTTTCATCCTTTCAATAATTATTTCTAACAAGCACAATCGAAGACGGCACATCTAACATAAGCACGTATGATCCCTCATTATCTCCCACCTATCATTTCCTTTTTATGCCACATGTCAAAATAGTATAATCGCAATTGAATTGCATGGGTCATTAAATTGTGGTGAAATGTGGGTGCAAATTGATTTATCTTCATCTAAATTAGAGCGACCCATATACCATTTGTTATACCCATTTAATAGTTAGTATCACACAATTTTTTTACAGACGAAAATCATTGATTGATTCGAATCAGACGATGGAGATTCTTTTTATTCTAATCTTCCTCACGATAGCTCTTAAGATCACGGCACACCTATCAGATGGTCAAATGTTGATTCCACGTGACACATCACTAAAAGTGAAGGTCAACACCTTTTATTTCATGATCAAAGACATTTTTTGGGTCTGTGCCACATGGAATCAATATCTAACCGTCTGATAGGTGCATCATAATCTTAAGATCTATTGTGAGAAAGATTGGAATAAAAAACAATCTTTATTGTCTAAATCAAATCATTCAATAGTTTTCATCTATGGAAAAATTGTGTAATACTTACTAAGGGTATGGGCATTGCTGGTATATTTTTGTTCCTAGAAGTAGTTATTGTCAATTTAAATAATGGAAACATGGACATCACTGATACCCAAAGTTGAGTAGGCTCTTTGCCAATTCTCATTATTAGAGCCGAGATCTTGCAAAATGTCCCTAAGCATTTTCACTAATGTGGCACTCAAAATATCTTCACCTACCAAGGTTTTGGGGAGGGAGTGTGCACGGGCAGGAACTCTAACTTTTGGGACAGTTGCACCCATTTTAACTATGTTGTGTGCTTTTTAATCTTGTTTCATATGATTTGACACCAATGGTCTCAAGATTTTATATTGTAAAAGATCGGAATGAAAGTGATCTCTATCATCCAATTCAGTGCGATCAAATATCATTTAATCTTAACGACCATAACTTGCCCGTGTAGAAATTATAAAATGGTAAAAAAGAGGACATGGGAGAGAGGAGAAGATAGTGATAGAAAATTTAAAATCTAGGCTCGAATCACACGATCAAAATATACCTTTGTAAGAACACACGTACCTTATATTTTTTATCGGGTCGCCGCGCCAGTGATCTCCTTAATGAAAACGATGATCTCCGCCAGAGAATCTGAGTCCACGTTACCTCTCGTCTTCTCTAAGTTTAGCCTCTAGATGGGAATGAGCTAGGGTTAGAGGAAGAGGAGACGGTGGTCTCCTTATATAGCCACATCTCTTTCCTAACCCATCAAGGAAAGAGAGTGGAGTCAAGGAAAGAGAGTGGAGACATATTACTTATATTAAGAAACTACTTCTTATCGCCTCGAGATACGTGTGGTCAAAGGTCCAACCCAATTTTTAATGAAAACTTGAAGATGGGTTAAGGTGTTGATCATAAAAAATTCAATATTCTCCCACTTTGTCTATACCTTAACTCATCTAAACATAATTTAAAAAAAAAAAAAAAAAAACGACTCTCTGGGATGACTAACTCTGAAAAGCGAATGATCAACCATTTTATATTTTAGAAAAATTATTGACCCCCACTATCTCGATGCTTCGTAACAACCACCCAAATTCAATAACAATACCAGTAAAGGATCATGGCGCACACAGTATTCCATCTTACGAATTGACACTAGGCAATTTATGGTCATAAAAATAACATCATTAATGAACTTAAGTCTTTACTTAGTGATGTCAGGCAATGCACACATATGTCGTTCTTATATTTGTCCAACTTCATACCCCAGGGTATGTCTTTCTGATATCTTACTGGTTCCCCGCCTGTGACTCACATCACCAATGTAACAGAAAGAAGGTTTATCGATGTGGTGCCTAATCATATCTAGCCCAAGCATATCAAGCAAAATGAGATCTAACTCCACCACTCTGTCATGTGATACAATCCTCAAGCAGATGGTCATAGTACAATCACATGTACCCTCATTAATACGTGTACAATTTCATATGATGAGTCAGTTACAATATATATTTAAAAAAAAATCGTCAATCCTAGCTAGTTATCTCCCACTAATTTGGCCATTCATAATAACAATCAATGAACAACAAGATTAACTTAACAACAACTATTTATAATCATTTAATTAAACTTATACAAATCAAGTCTATCAAAATAAATGTCAAAGTACTAATTAATGTCTTGCAAAAATAGATAAATAAATAAACGATGGAAGCATGATTTCAGTTCTGAGACTTCTCGGGCTGAAACGACTTCTCTGGTTGAGATGTTCCTCCTTTGACCTGTTTCAATAGATCTTTAAACATATAGCAATCCCTTCGAAGATGTCCATTTTTCTTGCAGTGCCAACATTATAAATTTTCAAGTTTGACTTTCTTATTTGAATTTTCTACCCCAGCTTGCTTTCGATTGAAGTTTTGATTATAATTCTTTTTTAAAATCTTCTAGTTTGACCCACTCACTGTCAGATGTGCAAACTCAACTTTAGTTGCTTTCAAACGCTCATCCTCGATCACATATAGGAAAATTAATTGATTAAGGTCTCATTTTATCTCTTAAGCATTATAGTTCACCCTAGAAGTATCAAATGAAGGCGGAAGCAAATAGACAACTAAGTGAATAACTAGATCATCACAAAAAATAGTCACTTATTCCCTGAGCCTTATAGCACACTTTGACATCTTTAAAATATGCTCACGCACACTTTCATTTCTATCATATCTCATACTAACTAATTTTCTAAGATAAGAGTACTTTAGAGACTTTCACGTACTCACAAACTGATCTTTAATATTTTTTAAGAGTTCTTTTGCCGTAGCTATAGGATTCAACTCACCTCTAAGAGTCTGATTAATTGATGAACGAACCATCATCATGGTCATACGATTAGCTTTTTCCCATTTAATAAAATAATTTTTCTCTAATTCCGTAGAACTCGTAGTGGGTGTGGGAGGTTTATCCTCAGTAAGGATAAAATCATAGTCCATATATCATAATGATATATCAATGGCCATATGCCACGATGAGTAGTTTGAGCCGTCCAGAGGCTCAACACTTGCTAGTTGCTTATGAATAATAGATCAGTCCATGACTCTATATAGAAATAAAATATTATATATCACTAGCAAAATAAAGAAATATGCCGATTATGCATCTAAAGTTTTATCAACCACTTTAACCATATATCACTAACGATTTAATTAGAATACGTCATGATCATATGTCCTCGAAGATTACATTATGACCATATGCCACTAAATGTTCACCGTGAACTATGACCATATGTCACTAACTATTCTTCGAAGATTTAAATTCTGATTTATGGTCAAATCCGAATTAATTTGGTGTTAGCTATAAACAACTTACACTCTTTGGAACAATCAGTTGCCATGTCTCAGTATCACCTTTGGATAGAAATTTTAACATGCAGTTTGTTTATCAAAACTGTATTTGAGAAAACACACAAAGACCTAATCACTCGTGTCGTATGTTTGATCCAGACTCTCCATCAGCTTTGGCAAGAAAGATTGTCCTTTTCTCCTACGCACTTATGATCATTCTATTCACCCTACTTATATAAAATTCTTAAATCAGCTTTGACTATAAGTTAGAAACCTCATAGAAGCATGTGTCAACCCGATCTTAATGAGACATAAGTATCAAGATTCAAAAGTCACGCAACCTACATAGGTGGTCACCTTTGGGCAGACCTCGACCTATTTCAGCTATGTACTCTCGAATGATCGTTTTACCGGTCTACCTTGATCCCTAAGATACAACCTAAATTTCATTCAACCATATCAAGTCTGATACAAGGTTTCAAAACTTATTTCCAAATATATGCACATTTTACTAGCTAATCTACTTTTGAAAGATAAATCAATGCCACTCATTACAATTAATAAACAAATTTTAATCAAAATCAAACAGTTATAAGATACATATGCATTAAGTGAATAAATTATCTATAATCATCAAACTATGATTATATGGGCACGCGTGTCACATCTAGTCAATATCGACAATAGAGCATTAAAAAATATACATGATATTTACATTGAATTCGATTGAGAACAATTAAACAAAAATAAACCTCATTTATAAAAATCACGACACTAGGAAAAATCATCACCGTTGGGCAAAAGAATATTTCCTAAGTAACAAAATCTAACTCATGTGGTAGGTAAGTGTCAGAATTAATAATAATCATGGGTAATAATATGTAAGTACCAGCGTTGGTGCAAGAGCACAACTTTCAATATACAACCTTATATTTTCTTACAAAACCTAACTTTCATTAAAAGCACTCAAATACACAATAATTATCCGATTAAAATTGTCAAAAAAACGTCAGGTCATAAAAAGTTACAAAATAAAACTCTTTTTAAAAAATAGACCTCAAAAACAAATCCGGAATGTCCAAAAAAGTTAAAATCCATATATAATATCCGAAATCGGACTTATAAATAACCCAAAAATAATCTGAAAAGAATAACGAATAATATGAGTCAAAATGGGCCTTAATCGAATGGGCTGAATCCGGGTTATATACCATGGGCCGGGAATGGACTAAACCGGACCATGAGCTAGGAATAGACTTGACCGGACCATAGGCTAGATCGGGTCATGACCGGAGTCCAATTGTCGATCGGGCCGGATCACGGACTAGGTCGGGTCATAGGCCAAGTTGGGTCATGAGCATATGGGTGCATGGGTCGGGTCGGGCATGTGGACGAGTCGGTTTAGGTCAAATCGAATCAAGTCATATAGAGTTGGGGAAGCACCAACGCCGGTGCTCCCACTACATATGCAATAATTGCTAGCGAAATTATCTAATTAAGGCACCACCTCCTCCAAAAAAAAATAATAATAATAATAACGAAAACCATCTAACAAAAGGAGATAAGAAACCAGAGACCCTTATGGTCAACGATTTAAGCACATGAAACCAATGAGAAGGAAGAACCTTAAGTTAAAAAAAAAGTATCCCAAAAGTCTCTTTCTCTATCACACCTCTCTCTACATGTGCTAAAGCCCTTAGCCCTATACGGCTCATTAATACCTTTCCAAAAGGCAATTTTATTTAGATAATTAAAGGACACATCAGAGGGCTAATTAAAAAAAAATTAATCCTAAAAGCAATTTCATAACTTTACGATCCCAAAGCTCCCAAAAGAAAGAAGTTAGCCGCATGAAAAATTTGACGAGATGAAAGGTAGGTTGGCGGTACCGGACGTTACATCCGTGCTCGCACTTTATCGTCGATCTATGCTATCTCTCTAAAATTTTCCCTTCACAAGTATTTTAAAGGAGGAAAAATATCTGAAGATCGGCCGGTTTTACAAACAATAATTAATTATTTTGATCGATGTGTCAAACAATCTTGCTCTGATGCCAATTAATAGAAATTTTAAAATCTAAGCTCGAATCACACGATCAAAATATACCTTTGTAAAAACACGCGTACCTTATATTTATTATCGCGCCAGCGATCTTCTTAATAAAAACGATAATCTCCATAAGAAAATTCAAGTCCACGTTATTTCTCGTTTTTCCTAAGTTTAGCCTCTAAATGGGAATGAGCTAGGGTTAGAGGAAGAGGAAAAGGTGATTCTTATACAACCACTTTTCTTTCCTAACTCATCAAGAAAAAAAAGTAGAGACATATCACTTATATTAGGAGACTATTTCCTATCACCTCGAGATACGTGTAGTCAAACGTCAAACCAAATTTTTAATGGAGACTCAAAGATCGGTTAAAGTATTGACCATAAAAATTTCAACATATAGAACACGAGAGACTACCTTATGAAAATCTTAACTTAATTTCATTAATCTTTGTGTGTCTTTAAATATACTTAATGAAGATAAGCATAATCCAAGCGATTCGTTAAAAGAAAATGAGTCTGTAGATCTTCGCAATGCTATGACTGAAAAATGCTTCAATTGTGCTTGTTAGTGGTCGTCGCATGTTTGTGAAGTCCATCACTGTCGCATCTAACTCATTTTAGAGTCAATCAGAGCCGGTGAACTACCAAATCAGGTCTGTCATAGAAGCATTGAAGGCGAGTCATACAATACAAATCTCTTTAAAAGAATCTTAAATAAAGATGATGAGATCATGAGGTTATGATGAGTGTTTATTAGATGTGTAAACTCTAATAAGAAGAAATCCCTCACTGTGCCCCTCCGAGTCAAGGAGATTGATCGAGCACAACAAAAAATAAGACTATTAACGACAGCAAAAAACTGTCGCTATTAACAAAAAATTGCTACCATTAGTTATGTCGCTACCAAAAATTGGCTTTATTAGTTCTGTAGCTACCAAAAAATTGCCTTAACAATGAGTGCTGCTTAAACACCTTTATTTTTGTAGTAGGGGCATTACCTTAGTGACAAATTTCTCTGAAATTTCTTTGAAATTTACCGAAATAGGGGTCGGGCGAAACTTTCAACGAAATTTCGATGATTTCTCCGAAATCGATGAAATTTCATTAATTTCATCAGATTTAACAAAATTTCACTGAAATTAATAAATATTTTCTAATTTTTATTATTTTTTAATTAATAAATAAAATTTTTATAAAGTTTAAATATAATTTATATTTAATATTTTTTGTACTCTCCGAAATTTTTTTGAAACTTATTGAATTTTTTTGAAAATTTATCCGAAATGAACCGAAACAACCTCCTACCAAAATGTTGTCGAAAACGAAATTTGTCACTATGGGAATTACCGACGTAGCCTTAGGGTGTACGTAATATCACAATTGAGGAAAGATTGATAGGAAAGTAATGTGATCCTTGCAGTGTAGGTGGTGCACGAGCCGTGCACCTTATACCAATTCCTTAACAGATGAAACATACCTACCGCCTACCAAGTTGGCAAGTGTCCCTATCTCGCATGTGAGATGGATAAAAAATATATAATTAAATAAAGAAAATATATATTCTTGTGAAAAAAATAAGATTAAAAAAAAAGAAAAATGAAGTGCATCTTTAGTGTCAAATCTAAATCTAAGGATCTCCTTCTTGGGACCATTGCCACCTTCAAGTCACTATCCAAGCCACCTTTTCTCTCACTTCAAGACGAGCAATGAAAGTGGAAAAAAAAAAACAATTAAATCCAAATTTATTTTATATGCAACTGGTTGTAGGGAGCCAGGGATTGATCCCTGCAATCGAGTGCATGCCACATGGAATGATGAAACTAAAAAGAAACCCATTTTGAGTTGATCAGTGATTAGGCATATAATTTAAAAATAAATATTCATTTTTTTAACTTTTTTGTCTTTATTTGATAGATCAAGGATACATCATGAGCCTCTTTTAACCACATTTTTAATAATGAATATGCCCCCATAAATTTTTTATATGACATGTGTTCGAATTTTTTCAAGTTATCGTGGCATTGGATCCTCTTGAAGAGAATGCCCAGATGGTATTGTTGCAAGGATCATCGCAACAGTTGGCTGTATATATCAGGTCTAAAAAAACACACACACACACATACACACACACACACACACACACACATATATATATATATATATATATATATATATATATATATATATATATATATATGGGAAAATTTCAGGATCGACTACCATAGTTTTATCTTTTTCAATGGTGGACTTCTAATTTCACCTTTTTTATAACCGACCAGCTTTAAGCAAAGCCAAGTTAAAACGTCTACATACGCCCAAAGTCTGTAATAGGTGATAAAATTAAGTTTTATGTATTGGGCAATTCTAAACGCCTTAGCATCATTGACTGGTTTGAATCCCATGAAGCAAATCATTTTTCATCTTGATCTTCTATAAGATTTTTAAGATCATGGGTATACCATCAAATTGTCCATTTTACTAAAAAATGTGAAGCCACTTTGGAAGAGTGATGGAGCTCCCTTAGGAGAGCATTAGAGCTCTCATAGGAGAGCACTGAAGCACCCCTAAAAGAGCCCGAGCTCCCCTAGAGGTGCGATGCAACTCTTTTGTGGCAGTGATATCACTCTCCAATGGAGGCGAGATCACACTTCAATGGCAACGATGTCTCTCCCTTAAGGAAGCGATATCGCACCTCTGTAGCAGTACTATCTCTCCCATAAGGAGGCGACATCACTCCTCAATGATAGTGATACCGCTCCTCTCGACATGGTTCAAAATTTCGGCACCCATCAAAACTAAAATTTGAACCGAAATTTCGGTCAAAATACGTATAGAGGGGAAATTTTCAGCTGAAATTCAAAATTTCAGTCGAAATTTTGGTTTTAGACATGCCTGAAACCGAAAATGAAGCTGATATTTTGATCCTTGCCTCTCGGTGTCCATTAATTCTATCGCCTTATGTTTTGATTTTTGTTCTCGTTTTTAAGTAAAATAGACCGTCTGATAGTACGCTCATAATTTCAAGATCAATCCTGTGAAAGATTATGACGAACAATAATTTCCATCATAGAATTCAAAACATTCAATGATGCTAAAACGTTTAGAATCGCCCAAGGTTTTATCACCTTTTACAGGCATTGGGCGTATTTACGACTTTTTACTTGGCTAGCTTCAAATTGGTCGGTTACGGAAAAGGTAAAACTAAAACCTAGAGGTCCACTGTTGGATGGTGGTCGATCTTAGAAATTTTCATACATATTACATTGTAATAAACTTTAATTATTTCTTTATAGTATTACACCCCTTAAATTGTAACCTCATCCCATCTCCTCTGGCCAGAATCCTTTGACCCCTAATGTTCAATCCTTTGACTCCTAATGTTCGATGTCAATTTTCATTCCAAATCTTTAAAATAATGGATCTTGAGATCATGGAGTGCTATTAGACACTCATATTTTATTCCAGGTGACACTTCAAACATGATTTTATGAAAAGTGATCGTAAAATCTTGCACGATTCACACTGCAAACATGATTTTGATGTCACTTTTTCAGACGTATGACAAGTGGAGCTAAAATTTGATCAGCCCAAGGTATGGCCATGATCTCATGATTCATTATGTAGAAGATTGGGGAGAAAAATAATCTCCAATCTTCCAATGCAAAGCGATCACACTATAAAAATATAAGATTATTAACAGCGACTTATTATTAATAAAAAAAAATCTATTAAAACTATTAGCTGTAAGAAAATTATGATATTTTTTTTGTTAATAATAACAATTTTTAACTGCTGCTATTAATCTTATTTTTTTATAGTGTCAATATATTTCCATGGGAAAGAGATGAGCCGAAGGTCATGTTTCACGAGGTATAAATAATGGCACTCATTATTTCACTCATTTTTGTTAGGCGCTAAGTTCTCTTTTAACTCATTAATCTTTTATGCCTCCTTTTATTATTATTTTTCTAATATGTAGTGATATTTACTTTTCCTCCCTATTTCTCTCAAGCATACCATATGACATAGGTTTATTATTTTTACTTCTTCTCTAAAATTGAGCACACCATTAAGTGTAGTTTTGATCATTGACTAATTAGAATCTATTTTTTGCCACAAAATTTATCATTTTGGATTATATCTTGGATGCATGATATGACGATTACATGCAACTGGACAAAAAGGGTTCTTCATATAGTCAATCATCGATTGAAGGGATGTTGTTCTCCCTCGTAGTCAACCAATGATTAACGATTATATATATATATATATATATATATGCCTAAGAAAAAAAATATTATTTTTAAAATATTTTTAAAGTTCAACTCTAATTAGTAAAGTAGGTTTTATGTCACCCACCACTTTATAAAAGATGTGTTACAGGTTACGCCCATATCAGTTAATGTAGAAATATTATTACGCCCGAGTGTATTTCCCCCTTTCCCATATATATATATATATATATATATATATATATATATATATAACATGATATATTCACTTGTGACTCGAGTCATTAGGAGACATGTATGACCGAGAGTCACGAATATCTTGGTGATTCGAGTGAGAAGCTAGATCATCACCTATATATATATATATATATATATATATATATATATATATATATAGAGAGAGAGAGAGAGAGAGAGCTGCCATCCTCCAAAGAGCTCCACAAGTAGGCCCTTGGTGCCAGAGTTCGGGCTCATTGCTACATTATATAAAGAGAAGAAAAGTTAAAAATCATCTCTAACATTTATTTTTTGAGCCTTCAAATTTGGACCATTGATATCAGTCATTTTTTTTTTTTTTTTAATTTCATTTAAATTGACATAAACAATGCACATGGCTCCATGTGGTACCAAATCATTGTTTTGGATGCCCTGTCGAGCTCCATGTGAACCTTGAAGGACACCCTATCCTCCATTAGAGGACAACATTGAGGCCCTATATGTACACCTTGAGATATACTAAATACTAGATGAGACAAGGCAGTGATGATGATAATATAAGACTCCAAATAAGCAATGGAGCCAGAATTTTCTTACAAGAGGGACAATTATGGTCGACAGAGAAAATGAGTTAGTATTCAATAAGCGGCATGAGGCCTAGGTGACTAGATACTCTGGTCACTAGTTGGAATGTGTGGCATATGAAATTTAACATGTACATGATCTGAAGATCTTTGGTGTACAAGGTTGAGATGAGAAACTATCTCCAACATTCGATTGAAAACGCCATCCAAAATTATTGGCTACCATGTAACTCCAATATACATTTGATTGCATTGAATCAGCCAAGGGAAAGATCATTTTCATTCCAATCTTCCCCAAAATAAATTTTGAGATCATGAGCATCAAATTACACAGAAAAAATAAGATTTCACATTGCACATATCCAAAAAAGTTACATGAGTACCAAAAATATCGGCCCTCAAGTCGTGTTAGAATAGTCCCACATTGCCTATGGGCTCGGCGGTCTTGAGCTATATATAATTTGAGCACTCCTCACCTTACTAGCCGGTTTTGTAAGGTTGAGTTAGACCTGTTGGATTTGTTATTATGGTATCAAAACACGTATTTCTTCAGTTCACGTCACCCAATTCAATTGTCCACATGATTTGGCTTGGCTCAATTCCGCTAGCACGTGCGGGGGCATATTAGAATAGTCTCACATTGCCTGTGAGCTCGGAGGTCTTGGGCTATATATAATCTGAGCACTCCTCACCTTACAAGCCGATTTTGTAAGATTGAGTTAGGATCATTAGATTTCTTATCATCTTGTACCTAATACTAACCCAAATATAAAAGGAGGCGTTCTTTATGTAACTAAAACGGGCGAGTCTTTAACTAAGTAGCTCATATAATAGCTTGCTCAGCTCATTCTCCCACCCCAAGCCCCTACCGCATTTCCCTATTGCTCAAAAGGACAGTGTTATATGAAGGACAAATTTTATGTAGACAAAGTGTAGGTGGCTGATGTGGCACGATGCAATTGATTATAAGTGTTGTGGAGCTCAATTAATGCAAGTCGGTGCAACCAGTTACGTTCAGCCATGCCGGCCGCCTACACTTCATCCTCCACGTTGTTTCCCAACCTTATCGTTACAAGGTGTGGGTTGGGTTCTCTTAGTTAACCCTCACCATTATAGTTGGTGCTTTCTCACGCTGCTCGGCAACTGTCACATGTGTATGTGTGCCTGCTCCTCGGTTCTCGAGGTTGTCTCGGCCAAATGGCCGTATCAAAAAGAAAAAATAATAGCATTCAAGAGAATATTAGAAGTTATCATTTACACATGCGAAGGGAGGGGTACCATTATTTCCACTCGCGAAATTGTGATCTCACCCCATCTCCTTCAATTGACATTCATTGACTACTTGAAACAGATGATAGTAAACGTTTTTGTCATAAACTTTTAGACAATAGATCTTGAGATCAAGGGCACATGGTACAAAACCCAAAAAGTGACTCTAAAAATCACATGTCACACATCACTCTCAACACATGATTTGAAGGTTACTTTGTGAGATGTGTGCTACGTGGAATTAGAAATTGATTATATGATGGCACTCTTGTGTGATCTCAAGATCATTGTGTGGAAGATTGGGATGAACAATGGTATCCGTTGTCTGATTCAAATCAGTTAATGAATGCCAACGAGAGGAGATGGTGTGAGGTCGCTGTTCCATGGGGGTATAAATAATGTCACCTTAAAAACAATCTTTATCATATGATTTCATGTAGTGTTGAATCGGACAAGGGCATGTGATTGTATAAAATCATATGATAGAGATCATACTTCGTGCCAATTTTTGTATGCAAGATCTTTAATACATGGCCTTCAAATCATACAACTTAGATAATGTTTTTATGTGGCACAGGTCCCCAAAATGCAAAGTCTCTCTATTTGTGTTGAGGAAAAATTGAAGTGTGCATAGCAGTGCTCTAAAAAAAACGGAAGAATGTATCCAAAGAGGGAAAAAGGAGAAGATAAAAATAAAAAATGGAGTTATTTTTAAATACTTTAATAAGAAACATATTTAAAATATAAGAAAAATGAGTTTAAACCTATAAAATGGTTTTTTTTTTGCAAAATGATTTGTCTTATTAAAAAAAAATATGCTTAAATGCATTTTTTTCTCATATTTTTTTAACTAGATTTTTATGTAAGCAGTACAAAAAATAAGACTATTAGCTGCAGTTTTTTACAGTAAAAAATTGTCGCTATTAACCAAAAATGTACTAAATGCTATTAAGATTATTAGCGAAAGTTTTTTTTATTAACAGTGGTAATTTTTGGCTGCCGCTAATAGTCTTATTTTTTGTAGTGACAAATTAGTTTAGTTGCAATACTAATGTGAGATCTTTGAAGAGCATTGAACATAAGTATTGTGTTTGACCATAAGGGTTAGATATTAAAAGTTTTAAATATGAATAAATAAAAACAAAAATTGCGCCTTTTTCTTGAATAATCCCCCATCAACTAAATAATTTTTGGGACATAGGTATAATAACTAAAGCATAGTTAAGTTTATGGCTTGGAGCTTTTACTCAGGCGCACCAATAATTTACTTGACACACGTGTACGACAAGCAAGACTGGGACATAACGAGCATGAGAACATATACATGGTGTGGCTTAGTGCATTAAATTTAAATTAAATTTTTGGCAAAAATTTATTTGAAATTTTAACTATCTTCTTTACCATTTGACTTTAACATGTTGACCTTGTTTATAGTTAAACTTGTGACCAGTTTGTCTTTATTTGAAAGCCGCTTAAAAGAACTTTTAACATATATATAGTTTTATCTAAAGTGATAATTTATGTACTCTTTCTCTTGGCACTTAGATCCAAGGTATCAATAGCGGTATCGGTATTGATTTCGGGTATCGGTTTGTCTGAGGCTGATATAAATCGGTCGATATGTATCGGCCAATTAAAAGAAAAGGGTGAAATTCTTGACAAAATCAAGACGTATCTGCTAAAACCCCACTACAAAAAATAAGACTGTTAGCACAATTTTTGACAGCCAAAAACTATCGTTATTAACAAAAAAACTTATTATTTCAGTAGCGACAAGATTAATAGCGACAATTTGTTTGTTAATAATGACAATTTTTTTGTTAATAGCGGCAGTTTTTAGCTACCACTAAAACACCTTATTTTTGTAAGTGACCGATACGTATCAGCGATACCAATACGTATCGATATTGGCCAATTTTTGATACCTTGCTTAGATCTACTACCATTTTTTTTGTTGGTAAAGGTGAAAAAGAAGAGAAAAAAAAATGAAAAATACAAGGAAAAAAGAAAAAAACGAACTAGTATAAAAAATAAGACTATTAGCGGCGCCAAAAATTGTCGCTATTAACAAAAAAAACTTATTGTTTCAATAACGACATAACTAGTAGCGACAGGTTTTTTGTTAATAGGGGTAATTTTTTGTGCCACTAATAGCCTTATTTTTTATAGTAAATCCATCCCAAAACAACAGGCTGATCAGAAATAAACCATTGAGGAGTACCCCCTCTCATAATCAGAGGCAAGAAGGCTAATGATGAGTCTCCATTCCCCCTATGGGGACGTCCAATGTTAACCACTCAATCATCGAATCCTTAATGACACTATAAAAAATAAGACTATTAATGGCAGTTAAAACTGCTGCTATTAACAAAAAAATTGTCGTTAATACCCTCGTCACTAATAGTCTTAATAGTATTTTTGTTAATAGCGGTGGTTTTTCGCCATCACTAATAGTCTTATTTTTTGTAGTGTGATCTTCATGATTAAACTCACCAGTTTACGAATGTAGGCACTTAGATCTACTACGGTTATGAGAATGGTTGTATATCTATGATTGTGTTTGGTGAAGAAGTATATCAATATCACTTCAACATCTTATTTGTCGCTATGAAAATTATTCTCGTTTTCTCTCTCTTTGTTTCTCTTGTTTAGAGTTTCATTTAAAGGTTTATTAAATTTTTATAGGTGATATTTTAGGGAACTAGAAGACTAAAAAAAACATACAGATTCACTAAATCCTTCACAAGAATATATAATCATCCTGATATAGAACCAATTTATGGGCACTCATTAGTTATCACTTTACAAAATGATGGGAGCAAATATTAATTTAAGGATCTCGATATTTTTAATATATTGAATGGGCTCCTTGCATTAATTCATTCATTTCATCCTATTTTCATAGTTCTCATTGTATACTTCTATGCTATCTAGGGACGGAGCCGGAAACTTTTATAGGAGGGGGCCAAAGCAAGGATCAAAGTTTTGTTGAAATTCTGAAATTACAGAAATTTTGGTCCAAAATTCGGTTTCGGTCCCCATCGAAAACGAAACGAAATCCCAAAATTTTGGGTTTTTTATATAGGGTTGAAGATTTCGGCGGCCGAAATTTCAGTCCCCACCGAAACTGAACTAAATCCGAAATTTTGATCCTTGGGCCAAAGTATGAACAATAAATGTATAATGTTATAAAAAAAAAAATAAACATTCATTTACTGGTAACAAAATTTTTTTAAAAAAATAAATGAATCTTTTATATATATATATATATATATATTTGTGTCTATCATAGTTGGGAGTCATATTAATTTGGCTAAGCCTCATTTTTCACTTTTAAGGTCTGTTTGGATCAAATAATAGGAAAATAGTGAATTTGGATTTATAAATCTAATAGTTTCACATGATTTTGGAGGTTCTACGAATCCACATGATTATTTTATTTTGGGTTTTTTGCATATACCCCCCCGTGTTATGCTAATATTATAAGAAATCCCCTAAGTTATGGGTATTTATTCTGCAGCCCCTACTTTTGTGTTTATGTTTCATATAACCCCCTGCTGTTAACTAGCCGTGAGTTTATGGACAGAAAGCCTATTTTGCCCTTTAATGAAACCAATATTTTAAAAATACTACCATTCTAAAAAGCCCTTCATTCATCTATATTTACAAGTCATGCCATTAAAGTTTATCACCATTCTAAAAGGCCCTTCATTCACCTTTATTTACAAGTCATGCCATTATAATTTACCACTATTCTAAAGGGAGTACCTTTAAATCCACTCACAAAATCTTTGAATCCACCCACGCTGAAACACATCAGATGGTCGATTTTTTATCGTCCCAATCTTTCATTGGATCGATCTTTAGATCATGGGTGTACTATCAGACGGTCGATTTTTTATTTCATGTGGTACACACTCCTAAAAGTGACCTTAATATCAATTTTAAGCATGCATGTGATGTTAAGGTCACTTTTTTGAGATGTGTGCCACGTGAAATAAAACACTGACCGTCTGATGGTATGATCATGATCTCAAGATCCATCATGTGAAAGAAATGGGAGGATAAATGATCTTCATTGTTCGATTCAATTCAATCAACGTGTTTTAGCATAGGTGAACTTAAAGATTTAGTTGATGGATTTAAAGGTACTATTCTAAAAGGCCTTCATTCACCCATCAAATTCAAGACTAATCAGATGGGTGATTCCCCCATTAAAGCATGTCAACGTTTGGACGAATACTCAACGAATGGAGGATTTGTGGCAAACGATGCGATTATTCTTGAAAAGAAAACCTTCAATCTATATGTTCCACTCAAAATACTATTTCCTCCAATTTCCTATATGATTCAAGACTCATTTTTAGGAATTGGATTGCCTAACCGTGTCTGCTTCCATCCACCGAATCTTTGAGTTCACCCACGCTAAAACACATTGATTGCATTGAATAAGACGATGGAGATCGTTTAGGCATACCATTAGACGATCAGTGTTTTATTTCGTGACACACATGTCAGAAAAGTAACCTTAACATCACGTATACGGTTAAGATTAATTTTAAGGTAATTTTTTTGGGTGTGTACTACATGAAATAAAAAATCAACTATCTAATGGTGCCACAATGATCTCAAGATCCATCGTGTGAAAGGTTAGGACGATAAACAATCTCCATTGTCCGATTCAATGCAATCAATCGTTTGATGGTGCCACCATGATCTCAAGATCCATCGTGTGAATGGTTGGGACGATAAACGACCTCCATCGTCCAATTCAATGTAGTCAACTGTCTGATGGTGTGACCATGATCTTAAGATACATCGTGTGAAAGGTTGGGACGATAAACGATCTCCATCGTCCGATTCAATGTAGTCAATATTTTTCAGCGTGGGTGAACTCAAATATTTGGTGGGTGGATTTAAAACTACTTTTTTTTGTAAGTGGAGGGGTGAATTTAAAATTACTCTTACCACATGTACAGGGTGGTAATTTAGTAATTTAATTTTTAAAAGGATAAATATGGTATTTAGGCTATTCTTTAACGGCTGGTTAACCATTTAAAGTAGCATCCGTTAAAGAGGGTATTTTATAAACACCAAAATGCTAAGTGGTATTTGTAAAAAATCATTTTATTTTTTACTTAGGATATGATTTAAGAAGATAAGTTTTAGGAGGGTGGTTGAACTATTGTTCCTAAAAAATAGGAGAGACTCAAGTAGGGTATTTGGTTGGAACGCCTAAAAGATAGGAGAGAGAGATATATGAGTTGTGCATTTATTTTAGACGGGGCCAATCATTTTGACTCCTAACAAATAGGTAAAATAGATTAAAGAGAAAGAGAAAAAACTAAATAAGTGGGGGTGGCCATGGCCCCTGTTAGCCCCCCTTGGCTGATATTTAATGTGGTGGTATATATATATATATATATATATATATATATATATATATATATATATATATATATATATATATTGGCCGGGTCTCATGTCTATACGTATTTGATATATCGGAGATGCATCGGCCAAATCACTTGATATTTAAGTTCTTTTGTTTTTCACTTTTTAAATAATGAAAAAATATAAAAATATACAAAACTATGGAAAGGATAGTTTTGATATTTTATTTGAGTAATATCGAATAAATATTGGTGGATATGACTCTATGATATGATTCAATATTACCCGATATTTGATAAAAATCAGGGTTGTATATCGTTATTACATGGGGCCTAACTAGATAGGCATCGGCCGATATGTATAGGGTATGGCCGATATTTTAAATCATGAGTATGACACACACACACACACACACACACACACACACACACACACACACACACACACACATATATATATATATATATATATATATATATATATAGGTTCAGGGATATGCGCTCGTGCATAGAGATATCTCTACGTCAATTGATATGAGCGTAACACGTAGCGTCCTTTTTATTAGTAATGAGTGGCATGAGGCTCACTTTACTAACTAAGGTTACACTTTTAAAAGTTAAATATCCTTCCAGCCGTCATGCTTAATTTTTTTAAAGTCTCTTTCTTTTATCTATTTTTCAAAAAAAGTGTCAGACTTATTTTTTCATGCATATTTTATACAAAAAATGTGGCGCCCGATAGCAAAACGGGAGCACTTCGGGAGCGCCAACACTCCAAAATGAAGTGTCAACGCTTCCTTTTAGGGGCGTCGACGCTATGCTTAGAGGTGTTGGCGCATCGTTTACCGAAGCGTCGGCGCTTCCATAAAAAAATTAAAATAATAATTTTTTTAATCGAAGCGCAGGTGCCCCTAAAACGAAGTGCCGACACTTCTCTACAGAGGTATTAGCGCTTCGCTATCAGGCACTCATATTTTTTAAATAAAATATATCTAAAAAAGTAAATCGAACACTTTAATAGAAAAAGAGAGAACAAAAGAAAAAAAAAATAGACTTTAAAAAGACTTCTAAAAAAGTAAAAAATGACAGCTGAAAGGATATTTAAAAGCGTAATCTTAACTAGAAAAGTTCTAATGTCACCCATTACTTCACAAAAGAGGTACTACATGTCATACTCATATCAATTGGCATAAAAATATTTCTACGCGAGCGTATTTTTTCTTTATATATATAGTAAAGTACTAGTAACTTTTTTCTTTTTTTCATTCTACAAACTAATTTTGTTCATTAATAGTGCTTGATAATAAGTTTCACAACTTCCAAGGAACATTTGAGATTCAATCAGAGAGTAGTATTTATGGTGAGAAGTGAAAACTCATGGGTAACATCCCCTTCCACTTCCAATGGCTATGAAAAGTCATTCTTAGGTGCAACAGGTAGCTAGAAATAGCGTCTAACAAGTAGAGTCCAAAAAATCCGCCCCGCATGCAGCAGTGTAAGACTTAAAGTGAGAGGAAGGGAGATCACCTTTTTTTCTTCTCTCTCTTAACAAAATCCAATTGCAACGTGGGCTTCTCAGCTACTCAACTTAAAGGGAGTACCAAATCTTCTTCACACCACATGGACTAGGTTTCCCCCTACTTCTCTTCTTGCTCCAAATGTAGGTGACTAGTTTTCTAGGTTTCATCTAGGGTTGTCAAAAGAGTGTGCAAATCAAGGTTTCAAACTCAGAATCGGCATCGGTATCGGGTATGGGTCCATAGAGGATCAGTACATATCGACCTTTTTTTTTTGTTTAAACAAAAAAAAACTCCAAATCTCAACCCAAACCTATACATCTCGGCTGATAAGTATTAGTAAGCCGAGTTGCGGAACCGATACGTATCGTTGCCGATATGTATCGCTTTGCCGAAATACCAATACGAATCGGTATCGACCGATTTTTTATACCTTGGTGCAAACACTAGGGTCTATGGACTAGGTAACTCATCATGGTCTTATACTAATTTGCAATCATGTGGCACCTAGTCTCATGATCAGGTGTCATGGATAAGAGCGGCTCGATAATCATAATTATTTTATGAAGAAAAAAAATAAAATATAAAATATAAAATTGCTTAGTGAATTTAAAAAATATATATGGTAGAGATGTTGGTTCAATTTTTATTTTTTTTGCGTGAAATTAATTAAATAATGTTACCTTGCTCCATGTGACACTCAAGATATGCTTTGACTGTCAAGTGGACCTCCATGTAGATGTTAGAGTATGGTGAGAGTACTCTATCTAGAATACATTTTCGACTCCTATATATATATGGCAGAGGGGAGAAAGAGCCTAGGCGTAGAGATATCTCTGTGATCAGGAGTACTCTACTTAAAATACCTTTTAAAAGCCAAGAATGGTGGCTGAAAGATAATATAATTTTAAAATATTTTAAAAGTTTAACCCTGATTAATAAAGTGAGCCTCATATCATCCATCATTTCACAAAAAGAAGGTACATGTCGTGCCATATCAATAAGCATAGAGATATCTCTACGCCCGAGTGGATTCTCCTGACCCCTCTCTCTCTCTCTCTCTCTCTCTCTCTATATATATATATATATATATATATATATATATATATATATATATATATATAATCATTTTGTCGTGATAGCCCAAATGACTAAGTTCAATCCTACACTTGGGTCCGTTATATGCATAAGAAAATGCTAATGTTATAACTTTTACATGGGCAATGTTGACCTCGCCCTCTTTATTATGAGGTTAGCATAATCTCTGGACTAAAATACCCTCATGCGGTAGCATTATTATAACATATGAAAGGTTAGTTATCCTTTTTAGATTTTTTGCTGGCAAACTTATAATTTCTTTTTAAATATATTTTATATTTATAAGCTTGCTACTGAAGAGTCCGAGATCGATACTAACCACGCGGTGAATATGATGACGTCATGTGACAGAGGTATGCAATGTGGCTACTCGGGCCATCCGTAGCGCCGCTCAAGTCGCTTATACTTCGCATAGAGGCAGTGGCAATTTAGTGCATAGGGCATGCGATGTGATATCAACAGGGCATGTGACATCTTGGTGCATGGGACACGCGATGTGGTGCTGGCAAGGCACGCAACATCTTCGTGCCTAGGGCACGCGACTTGCGAAGGGCCTCGCGTAAATGGTCGCGTCGAGTAAAACTTGGGAGTTGTGAGGCGTTGTGGTGTGAATAACAAAGTATGTCAAACCAAGGGGTTTGAGATTTTCTCGTCCTTCTAGTTGAATTACTATTTTACCCTTATATGAGAAAAGAGAGCTCGGGAGCTATTTCCCTACACACGGGGTCTTGCATCGTCAGATGAGGCGCAAGTATCTCCTAGGCCTGAAAGGGTGGGCCTAGGATGTTAACGCAGCGATATTGTGTGGCACCCAAAGTGAGGTTGAAGTATAGCCCCGAACTACGCGTTGTGGTACATACGGTCAAAACTTCACGAAGCTGGTGGGACTCGAGAGAGCACAACATGAGGGTTTGCGTGAGACTCGTTGAGCACAATGTAATAAGGTAGGCACGACTGTGGGCTTGGTTGGTTCAGATAGCAAGACATGACAAAGATGAAGTCGATGCCAATACTATTGCGAAGCGAGGTACTAGTGCAGTGCACAGGGTGAAGCTTGAGCAAGCCAAGTATGAAACAGTGGTGCAAGCAAGCGTGTTGTAAGGGGCACAATACATCGAATGGCAGGCCTTGAAAAGAAGGTAACTACGAGGGGGAGTTCCCGTCCTCTAGGCGGGTGGTATCAGAGGCGATGAAGAGATTAGTTGGCTTCGTTGCATGCGGTAACGAGGTACCGCGCGAGTTGATGGTGCGTCGAAGGACGCCCCCGTGACAGTTGGTATCAGAAATAGGCTGACTTAACGCATCGGGCGTTAGGTGTCGCATGGGCTGACACTGCTGGAGGAGTGCCCCCGTGACAGCCAGCTAGCACTATTAGATGGCTCAAATGTCAATTTCACATAACACACATCCTAAAAAGTGACTTAAGAACTTAGTGCATTTATGTCAAATTTTTGGGATTTGTATCATGTGGAATCAAAATCTACATCATATGATGGTATGCCCATGATCTCAAGACTTATTGTGGGAAATATTGTGACAAAAAATCGTAATTCTATTGTTTTACTGAGCATAGTGACAAATTTCGTTTTCGATAATTTTTCGGTGGGGAAGTCCTTTTGGTATATTTCGGATTAATTTCGATACCTTTCAGAAAAAACTCGGGAAAGTTTCGGAGATTAAAAATATATTTAATGTTTCTTGAAAATATTACTAAAATATATACTAAATTACTAACATATTTAAAATAAAAAAATAAAATTTTCAAACATAAAAAAAATTATCAAAATTTACCAAAATTTTGCTGAAAAATACATAAATTTTTTCAAAATTTTCATTTGACCCCCTTTTTGGCAAATTTCACCGAATTTCGGCAAAATTTGTCATTATGTTAGTGAGTGCAAATAGTGCCACCTACAATATAGGCTTCGACATTTATGACAACTAACTTTAGATGTTACACTACAAAAAATAAGACTATTAGTGGCATCCAAAAATTGCCGCTACCAATCCTATCGCTACCAAAAACTGTTACTACAGTCCATAACAGCACGTGTCGTTGAAACACCTTATTTTTGTAGAGTTATTTAAGTGTTTTGATTTAAATTATAGAGACGATTTGTGTCACGACCCAGAATCCTTACCCGATATCGAGGGCCTAGAATTCCGTGTTATGACACTGCATGCTGGTTAAGGCAATAAGCGGACATACACATAATCTATAAATTGACTTAGCATATGGATTGAGGCATTTAAGATAGTATTAAAAATAATTTACTCATAAATTAATAACGAAAAACGTAGACAATAATAATGAAGTACTTAATCCTAATCATGCATCTAGGATATCAAATCAAAATCAGTTTCAGATAGGGTAAAACGGTCTCAAATGTAAACTCACACTATATCAAGGCTAAAACAAGTCTCTCAAGAATTAATGAAAACTAGAGTAAAAGGGTTCTCAATGCTGGTAAAAATCTGCTGGATCTACGCTCTCATCAAGGTGGTAGCTGACATCCTTGTTTATATGAGCCATCTCCGGATCGTGACTTTCAAATCATCAAGGGCGGATAAGCGAATCTTCACAAGCGTTAGATTTTGGAAGGGGGTGAGTTTACTCAATCGCAGTAAACTCGTGAGTTGCACTCGATCCACCATAACTTACTCGGCGTGTAATGCTGTAATCGTTGAATTTTTAAAATATAACCAACATCTTAAATAAATGAAATAAACTTATCCATAATTCATAGACTATCATAATCAAAAGGCGAAAAATATACTAATATAACATGAAGAGTGCATGATGCTTCTATTTTCTTATCTCTTTTCTATTTGTCTCATCAACTTAGCATCGTGACATATCGTAAGTCTTATTAATTACTCCATACGCCTACTAGCGCTTGGCATCTTATCTTATTTAAGCGATCATGCGGGATGTTTGCTCGAGCCTACCACTTGAGGTCCGTGTAGATAACCACCTAACCTCCATATCATAACATAAACCACCATCCAACGGATGAGGTTGCATAGTAACCACGATGTCCCTTAGTTGAGACAAGGCTATAATGTCCTTAAGACCCGTCTTGGCTGCGGAAGTTAAGCCCTTACGGTGGCTCGTGGGTATGAATTGTGCGTGTAGAAACTTAATTTATATTTAGTTGGCCTTCACGTATCTTAACATATCATAACATTATTAGGTTACGGGCTTGGGTCCCTTGATTTTATATTTGCGTGGGGTTAAGTCCCCACTTTTTTAATATACATGTGTCTTAACATATTCTTTTCTCATTTTTTCTTAAAACTTAGTTAGAATAGGCCACGGTGCGATAGGCTTCACTAAACCAAGTTTTCCAAGGGACGGGTTCCGTAGTAACCTGGATGTACTTCGTGTGGTATCCCATACTACCATAGAGCGGTTGCATCCGTACATGGATGCTTACATTCCAAGTTCCACGTGACTGTGAAAGAAACTCCACCGTGACGAAGGCTTAAGTCATGTGTCATATCTTATTCTTAATTTATATGCGTATGCCCTATCGTGATTTTCTATATGATGAATGTCATATGATAATGGTGAACATATATAAGAATGAACTATAACATAAACCTTAAGCATTTCATATTTATGAAGAAAATTAATAAAGAGCATAACATACGAAATATTAAAGTAAAACAGAAAATAAGAAATATTTAACTACATTTATTTTACAATAGAGTTGAAACTATACTTCATTAGGGTTAATTATATCCATGAAATTTGGTAATTGACTGGTATAACGATCCAACCTATTTTAAAATTTTAAAGGAGCGCATGTGTCAATTCAAGAATTGTATGAGGCTTAGAGGAGATAATAGAATGGTAAGTATTGAAAAACGTCAATATTTGACCCTTCAAACTTATAGATTGTTATTCGATGCAAGCTATTTAATGTATTTTATTTAATTTTAGCGATTTATAAGTCTAAAGATAAGTTTAGTGTAAAGTAGCCAAAGAGTTAAAAAAATAATGTCAAACCCGTGTAACCTTGGATCATCTAAAACGTATTCCAACTTGCAGCTCAATTTTGACCTTAAAAATATTAAATTCATGAAATTGCTATTTCAGACAAAGTTGTAGATCTCGTTGTCTTCTTTCTAGTGCCTCAAGAATCACGTCAATCCGAGTTCGGGATAAAAAGTTAGGGCTAAAATACCGATGTTGTGTCTGTTGAAGAGTTTGACAGAATTTCACGAAAATCTGGAAAAAACGATCCTATCGATTTTGGGCCTAATTTCTATGTTTTTAAGACCTGAAATTTATCAAAATTTAAGGAAAAATTAGGATTTTCTTTTTTTTTTAAAGAAATAACTGAATAGTTTAAGATGGATTTAGAGGCACCCACATGTTGAAGCGTGATTCGAATCCTACGATGATTTGGGTTGTGGAGATCGGATTCGAGAGACGATATACCTAAGTCTTTTCGCGAAAATTTCTTTCTTACAATAAATTGGTCGCAGCGATGAGAAACTTTGATGGTGTAAGATTCTCTGATAAGATCGAATCATGGGAGATCCGATTTGAATTACGAAGACGACACTGCTAATTGCTTGAAGCCATAAGTAGAAGAGGAAATAAAGACAACAATCGGTATAAGGTATATATCTAATTCCCTGATAGTTTGTAAGCACCAAGGTAAATTATGATTCTCTCCTTGAATTTACAATAGCCTTTTAACCCGCTTCACTCTTCAAATCGGCATAATTTTTTATATTTTTATCGAAAATCGACAAATTATATATCGTTGGAATCGTATCGACGAGTACTCCGCAATGAGTCTAATATTGATATATAAAAAAAATCAGACTATTTCTAAAGTGGGTATATTTTGGTGTAAAGCGTTAGCACCACGCACAGTGTGGTACATCATCTAATATCATTAAATAAAATTCAAAAATCTGAATTATTACAATTTGTTAATTCCAAATTTCCAACCTTTAAATCCAAAGATCTTTAGATTCAGCGGGTATAAATTTCAAAAGTTAAAAAATGACTAAAAAAAATCAAATGCATAAAAAATAATAATTTAGATTTGTGCCCGGAAGGTCAACAAAAGAAACTATTTAGACGTACAATAATTGTCGAGAGAGATAATGAAGTGGGTTATGAGAAAAAATGCATCGGGACTAACATATTAAGAATATCTAATAAATGTATGAAAGGGCGATAACCATTCAAGTTCAGTCGCTCTTACTTTTAACTAATATTTTAAAGGTTAGACTGGATGCCGAACCGGCACGAGAATCAGTTTGGTTGGACTTGTTAGAAAAATTGTGAAATGTTGATTTGATATAATATAGGGAGCCGGTCCGAGACAAGAGAAATATTGTCATCTTTAAATCAATATTTGCCCCTATTATTTCGACAAAATGGTCACCAACAGATTACCGGGAAATTAGTTTCAGAATACAATAAATCAACTATGTATTTTTGTGAAGGATTTGGTGAATCCATTCACGCTATCCAAACACTAAATATTGCATGAACGCTCTAATTAAGGCATTTAAAGACAAAACCAAAGAGAATAAGGGAAACTCTATTGTAGTGTGTTAAAACAATGACTTTAAATTTCTTAAATAGAAAATTAAGTGGTATGTTAATACACTATTTTCTTATGAAAAGATGCTGCAAGCATTCCTTCATTCAGAAAAGAAACACCACTTTGGAAAGACAATTCTTTTGAAAAGACGCATAACTTTAAAAAGTCGTACCTCTTTAGAAAAGACAAATTTTAAAAACTTTTAAATACAAGGGCATCGGTTTGGTCCAACCAGGTCCAATCGGGTTCAATCGAACCAATTCAAAGAGTAAATTTAATAATAAAGTTATGCGGCTTATATTATCGTAAAATAGTTTGTATAATATAATTCTTAAGAATGTACGTTAAAAATAGTCATTACTTGCACTCGAAAACTTGGCCTTTGCACTTGCAAGTTTTATGACCTCTACTACTTGAAAACACAATCTAAATCGTTTGATTTAACAACCATGATTTAAAGATATTAAATGCAAAAGATTAGCATGGAACATAATCTTTGTCATGTGATTAAAGGCTATTAACTAATTCAACAGTTAACTATAATAAATCATATGGTAAAGATCATGTTTTGATCCAATCTTATGAACTAAATATCTCTAGATCATGAACTCCAAATTGGACGGCTCAGATTACATTTTCATTATCCCATGTCTCTAAAATACCAAGTTTTTCTTTAATTTGGGTGCAAGGGCCAAATTTTCGAAGTGCAAGTAATGGCTCCCTGAAAATAACGTTGTACCTTGAAGTCAACTAAAATATAGGGGTAGTTGTTGGTTGGAACAGAAGTTTTAGGTGATACTATTCAATAGGTTTTAAGGTCAAATGCGTCTCCCCAGTATGTCAATTTTTTTTAAAACTTTCTAAAAATTAAAATACTGCTATTGCCCTTTCACTCAAGGTAATAAAAAGTGGCCGATACGGTCAAATCAATATGTATCGGTCCTTCAACTTAGTATCAATCTTTATATTGACCGATACGCATTGGTTTGAGTCGAAACGTATATTATTTTTATTTTTTTTTAAAGGTATCGTTCCTCCATGAACTAATACCGGATATTGAGACCCATTTTGAGTCCTTGCTTTCACTCATCTCATGCCAATAAATATCAACATATCAAGATGGATGGTTTGAGATTGACGTGAGTGCCAAAACTGACACTCTAGGCATACTAGCCAAGTTCAGATTCAACAATCTTTCTCTTAGGCCTAGTCCAGAACAATGCAGAATCTTAGTTTTTTCCTCATAAATGAATTTGCTAGGCATTTTTTGAGCTTTTCCTTTGTTTGAAAGTTTATTGGGGAACTACAGTTTCTTAGCTTTTCTGAACAAATTGTTTTCTGAGTAGAAGTGCTCAGATTTTGAGCTTTGAAATTTGAGGAAAAAAATAATTCTAAACTAGAAAATTGAAACTAAGAACACAACGAAGTGAATGAAGCCTTATAAAAGATTTCTTAATTTCTAAGTTTTCTAGGAAATTGCTCAGGTTTTGGTCAGTCCCATAGTCACAAATTTTGCCAAGATTCGGCGAAATTTCGATAAATTTCAGACTTTTTTTTTTATATATATTATTATTTTTATTTTTTATATGTTATTAATTTAGTATATATTATAGTAACTAAAAATAGTTTAATATTTTTTATATATTTTTAATCCCTAAAACTTTCCTGATTTTTTTTCAAAAGTATCGAAATTAATCGGAAATGTACCAAAAGAACCCCTACCAAAAAATTACCGAAAATGAAATTTGTCACTATAATCAGCCTACTTTTTAAGCTTTTCTTGGAATAACTTAAAAAAGCTTAGAAAAAGTCAAACGAAGCATTATAATTTTTTTTTGGTGATTATATAAATAAAAATAAATTAGTATAGTATATAAAAATATAAGTCAAACTTACATAAAGTTTAAGATGATGTTCTTAATTAATATGATAGGGGAATAGTCAAAGTCCTAAAGGCAGAATCAAATTTCCAGTCCTACTCTATTTGTTGCCCTTGAAAATTAGAGAATTTTGACTTTTTTGATTTTTACTTTTCATCGCATGACATAGAGTTAAAATTATCCTATTTTCAAGGGCAGTAGGTGAGATATGACTGAAAATTCGATTCAACCTGATAGGACCTGACCATTGCCCCAATATAATAAGTTTACTAAATAAGTTGCATGCATTAACAAGTAACAATCATTTAAAATAAATGAAATACAATTAAAGAATGCATAACAATGATTGAAATTCTTAAAAATTTTAAATTTTGAAATATAAATTAAAAATAAATTGGAAAAAATTAGGAGAATTTTGCTAAAACTTTGATTAATTAGGAGAATTTTGTGACACAGCTTTCGAGATGTGCAAACAAATTATCCAATATAACCTCGAAATCTGTGAAAGGCCTTGGGACATGGAATCGAATGGCAGGTGGTTGCAGTATATGCGCCTAAAGAGGAGTACTAGTATGGAGACTGAAAATCCCCTTGACCAATTTGACCGTACGCAATTCTAAGATTGCACCCATGTGCTTTTACCCAAGCACACCCACAAACCCACAAAATTCCCTCCTCAAATCTTTTCAATTTTTTTTGTAATTATGGCAGAAAGGTTTTTTTATAATTTTTATTTAAATAAAAAGTAAAATATAATTTTATATATATATATATATATATATATATATATATATATATATATATATATATATATACTTTAATCACATGCTACGTGCCATTAGATCTCTCTATTTATAATATGACTTAACCTCAAGGGGTTACGTGAGCTTGCCAAAAATCTCCTTTCAAAAGCAAGAGACTTGAGTTCGAATCCCCTCTCTCCCTTAGGCCACCCTAAGAATTTATATCCTGTGTTAACCCAGCATGTGCTAAATTTGAGATGTACATGTGTCCCTAAGATTAGGCGAGTACTCTAAGAGGCCCGGATACCCAGATTATTATATATATATATATATATATATATATAATATGACTTTTATACGATTAACAAATATGATCAAAGTTTGACCTGACCTCTCTTAATTTGGTGTAGGGATGCAAGTTTTGACCTGAACATCGAAACTGAACCAAAAATCGAGGGTCCCGAACCAGATCGAACCATAGTGAAACCCGACACAAACCAAATCGATTTAGGTGGCTCGAAACCGAAAACTGAGGCAGTAGATTAAGTAAACCCAAAAATCAGAAAAAAAAAATCGAAACAAACAAAGAAAATTGAAAAAAGTAGGTATTTTACCTACACGGAATCTATCTGAATCGATTTCAATTCGATTTAGGGTGTGCCGAACCGAACACCGAAAAATTTGGATTTGATTCCGTACACCCAACTTGCATTCCTAATTTGGTGCATTAATTTTTTTTAACTTCGACTGTACTTTGTTTGATGGATAAGCTATATATTTTAAATTTTTTCCGTAAGGAACCTACCTCGTGTATATTTTCTTGACATTTGATCTACGGATTAGATTTCACTTGGACACCCAAATGACCCTAGGCGGGTTGCTATATATATATATATATATATATATATATATAATATTAAATTATTAAATACTAAGGCATAAAAACACAGCATATAGAAAGTAAAGGCATAAAAACACATAATATAGAAAGTAAATTATTTTTCTATATTTTGTTTTAAAATTATAAAATTTTCTAGTTTTTTTCAGTATTATATATATATAGGTAGGGGAGAGAGAAAGAGAGCGAGAGCCGTCGTTATCCATTCATGCAAGATGTCAAATACAGTCTGGTAATTAGAAAAAGGATCTAAAGAATACAAAGGTAAGACCCCTTTTTTTTTTTTTTTTTTTTTTCTTCAACAGGCACACTTGGCTTGTGTACAGAACAATACAGGCCTATAAATATTAATGGCATTGGTGGAACGAGAGCCAACCCATTTCAATTACAGTGCCCTGAGGTGGGTTAGGCTTCTTGGGAGCATCAATGGAGGTTTTGATGCTGCTTTCTGGAGTGGTTTTGGGTTTGCTCATCTGCACTCTGCTCTTGGGTTTCAATGAGGTGAGATATAGGAAGAAGGGTCTCCCTCCTGGGACCATGGGGTGGCCTGTTTTTGGGGAAACCATTGAGTTCCTTAAGCAAGGCCCAAACTTTTTGAAAATCCAAAGAGCAAGGTGGGTTTTTGGTTTCTGGGTGGAGTTGGTTTTGTGGCTTTTGATTGGATTGCTCAGTGTTTGAATTTTGTAAATAAAGTTTTACTCTGTTTTTGATCGTCCAAGTGTGCATTTGTGCTGTTTTTCTATATATTTATTTTCCAATCAGTGTCAAAGTTCATTACATAAACTGAGGTGGGTGTAGCTTTTTTTTTTTTTTTTCAACAAATGGTTTAAGAGCTGTTTTGGAAGATCTGTGATTCTATTTAAATGGGCTTTTTTATTATATGTGAAATGGAGGAGATGGTTGTTTGTTTATATACTGGTTGAATGCTTATTACTGCCAAGTAGCTTTTCATATTTGAGCTGCTTAGTTGGTTTTATACATGGTTGATGTTTGATTACTGTGTTTTGGCTTTTCTTTTTTCTAAAGCTACTTTGGCCTCATGATTTGTGAAACAGCATGTTTTAGGCCTTATGGAGGCACCGATTCTTCTTTTTCATAGCCCTTTATGATTTGTAATGACTCCTCTTCACTAGAATTTTTTTCTTTTCTATTGGTTCAGGTTTTTTTTCTTTTTTAAAACAATGCATATAAACATAAAAATAAAGGCTGAAATGGATAAATCACCTTTCTTCTAGACTACACCTTTAATTTTCACTTTTTAAAATGTGGGTATCTGCTTTTAAACAATCAAATCCGCTTTACTTGAACTTTTTCTCATATTTCATATACAAATCCATCATTATTAGTAATATATATATATATCTATTTTTTTTTTACAGGTATGGAAGTTTGTTCAAGTCACACATATTGGGATGCCCAACAGTTATTTCCATGGATCCAGAGCTAAACAGGTTCATTCTCCTGAATGAGGGAAGAGGGCTTGTTCCTGGGTACCCACAATCTATGTTGGATATATTAGGCAAAAACAACATAGCAGCTGTTCATGGTTCACTTCATAAATATATGAGAGGGACCCTTCTTTCTCTGATCAGCCCTACCATGATCAGAGGCCAACTTCTAACCAAGATTGATCAGATTATGAAGTCTCATCTCACTAACTGGGATGGTAGAATAGTCAATATCCAAGACAAAACCAAAGAGGTCAGTAGATTCTTCATATTAGAATACCCAATCTGTGTGCCACAATTAATTTTTTTTTTAATTTTTTTTATTGGGTATCTAAGCTACAATTTTTTGAGTCTAAATTCTGTTGTTTATATACATTTAGCTTCGAACCCATTAAAAAAAATAGAATCCAAATCATGGATCAAAATGCTCAAAATGCCGGAAAACCGGTACGAATCATTCGAGCCCAAAACCGGTATGAATCGGACTATACGTACCGGAACAGTAACTTACCGGACGATACAATGTATCGTCCGGTTACATTCAATGTACCGTATTGTCCGATACGTATCGGTATCAAACGAAATTTTGATCCATGATGCAAATATCATTGTTCTGTTCTTATTTTATTATAACTGAACACCACCTTAAAGGGAAAATTAAAAACAGAAACTTTTTTTTAATTAAAGTTTGGTTTTAAGATTTACAGGAAGACTAAGGCTGCGGATGGCATAGCTCTTTGCTGGCCCCTGCCACAGGAGAGTTCACCTGTTTTAGTTGGTTCTCATTCTCTTTTCTAACTCCCAGGAGGATTTACCTGCTCTAGTAGCAGCCTCCCTGCCTTCTACTAACTCCCTACGAGAGCAAATAAAATCAGCTCTGGCAATGAGTGTGTCGAGTGGAGGGTAGAACTGCTAAACAGGTAAATCTTGCATAAAATTTTGCTACACAAATAGTTGTCAAGGAAAAGGGGTACTTGCTAAAGCAGGTGGCAGGTGTTAGCAAAGAGAATGGGAACCTGCTAAAACAGGTGAACTCTGCTATAGCAGGGGCTAGCAGAGAGCTATGCCATACGCGGCCTAAGAGCTCATAAAATGCAGATAAAGTATGATAGAAGAATCTGGCCTAGTTCCTTTCTCTTTATTGTTTACAGCAAAAAAGAAAGCCCATTGCCCCAAATTCAAAATCCCAGTTTAGAGTTTATATTTTCTAGAAATCCCAGAAGAAAAAAAACCTTTTTTCTAATATTTTTTTTTGTTTATTAAATTTTGTGATGGGTACCATTTTATATTTAGAATAAATTTTCTTGAAACCGAAAAAACAAAAGTTTCCAAGATTTTTTATTTTTTTTTGAAGTTTTCTTATGGGTAGTCTTTTTCTTCTGTTAATTCACTGTTGGATTTAAAGCCCGGGAAATCAAACTTTTTTAGTTCCTTCAATGAATTTTTCCTCAATAGCTTGTGATTTAAGAATCAAATTCAAGAGAGGTACAAAGAGATCCTAGAATAACTAACTACTACCTGTTTATATTAACAGTAGTTCTGTTTTTTTTCTCTTAAGATGGCGCTGCTCTCGTCGATGAAGCAGATTGCTGGGATTGAATCCGGTCCATTATTCGAAGCCTTTAAGCCAGAGTTTTATAAACTGGTTTTAGGAACTTTATCGATGCCCATCGACCTTCCTGGCACTAATTACCGTCGTGCTTTCCAGGTATATTAATTAGTACTTGTTCTAGTTAGCTCCATGGGTCAAAATCTCGGACGATTCCGATACACCGGGTTCGCTGGCCAGCGGTACATGATACATTTGGTATATATCGGCAATACATAACCATTAAATATCATTTTTTAGTGTATCGCCGATACATTCAATATATCTGCGATATCTATACGTATCGTCTCTTATTGATGGTGGACGACCCGTATCGAAAAATCGAGATTTTGATCCGTGGTTAGCTCTGCACTTTTCTCTATATTATTGTTTTTGAAATATTTTTGACTCATTTCTAATCAAGATTTTTCACAGGCGAGGAAGAAGATCACAAGTATCTTGAGGGAAATTATAGATGAAAGAAGGGCGTCTCTGATTACTCAAAAAGACATGCTTGATTCTCTATTGAAAATTGATGACGGATCAAGATACGAACTCAACGATGAACAGATTGTGGATCTTATCATTACCATCATGTATTCAGGTTACGAAACTGTTTCGACGACTTCGATGATGGCCATCAAGTATCTCCATGATCATCCGAGAGCTCTTCAAGAACTCAGGGTAAGAAAGTACTTCGTTATGGTCGGGTCGAATTCATTTTGCTCCATTTCTAAGTTTTTGATTCTGAACTTTTTTGAACTTTAGAGCGAGCATTTGGCAATCAGAAAAGGGAAAGCAACAGAGGATGGAATTGATTGGAATGACTACAAATCCATGAAATTTACTCGAGCAGTAAGCCACCAAATCCTCGGCTGGTTTCTTTGATCTAAAACTTAGATTATTTCTCTATAGCAATAAATTACATCGTATTAATTTTTTTTTACAGGTGATATACGAGACAATGAGAATAGCTACGATTGTTAATGGTGTATTAAGAAAAACAACCCAAGATATGGAAATGAAAGGTGGGTTCTAGTAGATTTATGTCTTTCCTTATGAAACTTTTGATCATGTTGATTCCGGTCTTCCGCTCTTTATGTCTTTCCTTACAAACTTTTGATCATGTTGATTCCCTTCTTATAGCTCAAAGCAAGACTTTGAATTGGATAATTGTACAAGTTTATCTCTAAATTAGTAATGGAAATGAAGATCTGACGATCAATATTAACATGTATTTCAGGATTTGTTATTCCAAAAGGGTGGAAAATATACGTTTACACGAGGGAAGTCAACTACGATCCCTTTCTATACCCCGATCCTCTGACGTTCAATCCATGGAGATGGCAGGTCAGTTTGAATGAATTTTGCTACTTTCCTTGCAAAATTTGAGATATAAATTTTTTTTCTGCATGGTCAACATGCCAAGTTGTCAAAACTTTTAGTTATGCAAGCTTGGGCAAAGGTATTAGATTCTTACAAACATCGGTAAAGTCAGAACCAAGGATCAAAAACTCAGATTCGGTCTCAGTTTCGGTCTTGACTGAAACCGAGATCAACCTGGATTTCAGTAAAACTTTCAGTCTTTCAGTAAAACTTTCGGTCTTTGAAGACTGAAAACTTTCGGTCAAATTTCCAGTAGCCAGAGACATCCCAAACCGTTAACTTAATGGCAATAAATTGAGATTTCGGGCGATGTTTTGTACCATGGTCGGAACCCTCTATAGTCCTTCATTTAGAAGAAGCCTGGCTATATATAGTTTCGGAACAACTCATGGCTCACTACACATGCTTCTGCCATGTTGCTCTTTTTTTTTTTTTTTTTTTTAATTATCACCATCACATGCATCATGGACAAAATACAGATTGAAATGCATTAAGCTTCTAATCACTGTTTCGCATTTACTTTATAATGTTACTACTTTGGCCTTTTATTGAACTTTTTTACTGGGCTTTATTCATAAATTTCGGACCAGTTGATCAAATCAGCTTAACAGATTTTCTGTAATTGTTATCCTGGAGTGGTTTTCCTGTAGTACTGAAAAAATCCTGTGAATCGGTAAATGCAGGACAAGAGCTTGGAGTCTCACCAGCATTTTATGATGTTTGGAGGAGGAAGCAGGCTGTGTCCAGGGAAGGAATTGGGCATAGTAGAAATCGCTACATTTCTTCACTACTTTTTGACTAGATACAGGTTAATTCTCGTGTTTATTTCTATTTTCATTATTTTCTCTTCCATATATGCCACTTTGTGTCCCGGAGTGGCTCTTGAATTCCCACACACCGTGTGGCACCTACGAGTGCTGCGTTTCAAGGTCAGCCTACGTCACCTTCATGGCAAGCTCGCTTATTTGTCCTTTGCTCCATCTGCATCCCACTAGATAGTGCCTATTTCTTGCCTAAGTAAAAAACCCAGTTGCCACACAAGCTCCTGTGTATTTTAGTATTTTTATCATTATTTGGCGTGACAGTAGATGACTTGGGTTTGCTCCCCAAGCTCATGCTATCGAATCCCTTCTAGAAAATTATCCGGTCGCATGCAAATGGTAAACACATTTACTCATATGGTTTATGTCACGACCCAAAATCTTAACCTTCTATGAGGGCAATGACAGAATGGTTGCAGAGCGCACAACAAAATATATTGTCCGGTTCTGGGTTTACGTTCCCTCCCCAGTTTTGTTCCTGGCATGGGCTTAAGTCCGCACCTAGAACGCATCGTTCATATATCAGAATAGTCCTTCGTCCTTCCCTCAAAAGGGTTGGGAGTTGGGACACCTTCCGTTATGACTCGAGTCATGGGATATAAACCCATGACTCGAGCCCCTATTGGTTGCATTTCACATCAATGAGCTTTGAAAACTCAACTGATGTGACAACCAACCAATAGGAGCTCGAGCCAAGGGATTATGTCCCATGCCTCGAGTGAGAGGATCATTACCCATATATATATATATATATATATATATATATATATATATATATATATATATATATATATATATATAATGCTTGTAGAATTTTTGTTCGATAACCAAGCTTACCATTCTTTTTGTTGGAATTTTCTTATTGCAGATGGGAGGAAGTTGGGGGAGATAAGTTACTGAAATTCCCCAGAGTTGAAGCACCAAATGGACTACACATCAGGGTTTGGAATTACTGAATGTATATATATGTACAGAAATTAGTTATGGAAAGAAAGTGGGTTTTTACAGAAACATCATAACAGATCAATGATTGAAAAATTAAAGATTTCTCTCTGATCATGAAAGACCTGAACCAAATTAATCAAATATTCATGTACCATTACCAAATACAAAATTGCATTCAAGTTTAATCTAATCCACTCATTTGTGCATTCAATTCCATGATTGAATTTAGTCAAACTGTAGAAACTATTATCTGTTTAATGGCCTCAGAACTATACTAAATAAGCAGAAGATATATTAAGAAAATATCAAATTAATATGAAGGTGTATCGACATAATGAAGCTGAGAAATATAATTTAAAAGCATTTGGGCCATCAAATCTATGCATCTATATCTAAGCATTTGGACTATCCTATTTAAGTATCTAAATCTAATAACACCGACTTTGTCGGTCATCTGACAAAATTTAACATCATCTCAATCTTGGATTTTCGAGAATCCATGTTTACGACTATTGACTGACAAATTTTAATGACACTCCAAATCTAGAACTTTGAGAATTTGCACTTATCGCGAGTAAAAAAAGTAATCAAGCAGCAAGCCGGAACAAAAATAAATAAATAAATAAGCTATTTAATGACTTGAAGAACATTTTTCTTACTCTAAACATAGTGCCATAATTTGAAAAATTGTCGGAGTATTGATTAATATGCTATGAAACTTTAGATAAGAAAATTACATGCAAAAGACATTAAAAAAAGGGTCCCACCGTGATCACCAGTCTAATACGCAACTGTTATTTGAGACAGAAATCCTCGAAACAGATTTCTAATGCATGCTCAACCCTAACCCACATAAAGAATCTTGTTTTTAAGGCTTCTTGTCCTCTCGTAGTCAGTCTGATGTTGACCACTTGTCTAAGTAATAAACACTCCTCCATGATTGCATCCTTATCTCATCAATCATGTTACTGTTATTAACGTCACTTTCAGTTATCGTCAATAAGATTATGATGATCGGGTCATCCGCTTACCATTCCTCAACAGCTACCGTAAAACCCATCATGTACATCGATTTCCTTATCTGTTCATCAGCGGTTCTCAGCTTTGATTCATCATCTCAGCTTTGGGGTCGGGCTTTACGAGTCCTATCTCTCCACTGGTTTCTAATCAACGCCAAGCTCTCTGATCACTTCCAAACTCATGTCCTTCACAAATATTTTGCCAATTATTGCCAGATTGATGCCGCCATCATGGTTATTGAATCAACTGTCATGAATTCATTAATGTGGGTTTTGTATTCAGATGGCTGGCTAAAGATTGGGGCTCCTGGTGCTGGGTGCACATTGTGAGTTGTGGCTGAGATGCTATAACTGAAAAGTACCAACTCTTAATAGTATCTAAGCCATAGTCAGTATGCAAGAGGATAATTCAGAAAAAAAAAATGTCGAAAAATTGGAAGTTCAGAAAAACTTTAGGAAAAAAAAAGAAATTAAAATTTCGAAAAGGATGATTAAAAAGTATGGAAAAACATAATAATATTGTAAAATTTGTGATCGATTAAAACAATTGTGAAATAATCACGAAATTTAAAAGCGTGATTTTTCGAAAATGTTGTAAATAAAACTCGAACTCAGCGATTTTATTTGCAACATTTTCAAACATTTATTTAGTGACTATGGATCTAAGTGATATAGGAGCAATGGACATGTGAGAAATTGAACATGAATATTACATTGATTGCAGAAAATGGTAAATTGTCTTCATGAAGCTACTCAACAATTGCATTGACGAATGGCTGGTGTTACTACCACACCACTTCATGTTACAGCCACATCACTTAAACAAAGGCTCCATGAAACGGTTAGATGTCGATTCCATGTGGCACACATTGAAAAGTGAACGTGATCGTAGCAAACCATTAAACGTGGTTCATGTTCACTTTTGGGGATGTGTGCCACGCATTATCACTATCTTATCGTTTGATAGTAGGATCATGATCTCAAGATCTATTGTTTGGAAGATTGGGATGGAAACCAATCTCCATCGATCGTCTAATTTAAAGCAGTCAACGAATTTTTTCCTTTGTTCAAGTTGAGGTGGGTGTAACATATAGTGGTGTGGTAGTAACACCAGCCTTGAAGAATAGCTCATCGAAGTTGAACCAATATCAGTCATGAAAGTCAAGATTCTTCCATATCCAAGTGTTGCAATGTGGACGAACTCAAAATCCGATTCAACCTGGTTGGACTTGATCGTTGCCCTAAAGACCTAACTAATATACCAAAAGTACTTAGCATTAATGGAGCGGAAAGTTAAGCCCTTATTATTTTAAAGTTGTAAGATGCCTCTATGCTTAACAATTGACATCCGATACGGCCTACTCTGTGACGACTTTCTGTGTGACGGGCTTTCGGGTTTCTCTGATACCCTTTTTGTGGGCCCCAGGTCACCCCTGTTGGGATTTGAACCTGAGCCATGGTGTCGACTCATTTGTCAAGGACCTAAGAAATATACCAAAAACATCCGGGCATTAATAAAAAAGGAAGTTAAGGCCTTGCTAGTTTGGATATGGTAACAAAATCTCCAGAAACAGCAATTGTATGCTTTAATGGTATAACTGTAAAAGACCACAAGTGCATTTTAATGGCGTAAGATTGGTAAGTACCCATTAAAGCACACTTTACCGTTATGATGTGTCATGGACCGATGATACTATGAATTTTTGATGGTACGCCTATGATCTCAAGATTCATCGTGTGAAGGATTTAGATAATAAATAATCTCTATCGTCTGATTTAATGCATTCAATATGTTTCGGTTGCGGGGGTGAACACCCACAAAGATTTGGTGGGTGGATTTAAAGGTACTCATTTATATAATTAGATTTCACTTTTAAGACTAAATCTTAGGAAAGATTTAATTTCCATAAATATGGGCTGTATGCATATTTATAAATGGATGGTAGTACATTTACATGTCTGTGAAGCGAGTTGAGCTTTTTAGGTGCAACGATGGGGGTTTTGATGGTTGTTTATGGAGTGGTTTTGGTGTTATTTTTCTGCATAGTGGCATTGGGTTTTAATAAGGTGAGATATGGGAGAAAGGGGCTCCCTCCAGGGACCATGGGGTGGCCTCTTTTTGGAGAGACCATTGCTTTCCTTACCCAAGGCCCAATGTTTTTGAAGATGCAAAGAGCAAGGTGAGTTTTGTCAATTCGTAACATTTTTCGTTCGTAAAAAATTATTGATTGGTTTAAATTAGATGATGGAGATCGTGTTTTGCTTAAGGTGTGCAATTCCTTAAAAATTGTTGATTGGGTCGGATTAGACGACGGAGAGAGTGTTTCGCCCTGATCTTCCACACAATGAATCTTGAGACCATATTGCACCTATCAGACAGTCAATTTTTTATTCCACATGTCGCATATCCCCAAAAAGTGCACCTTGTGTGCAATGACACATCACGCACAAATGTGATTTTAGGGCTATATTTTGGGATTCTGTGACATGGAATAAAAAATTGAGCGTCTGATAGGTGCGAAATGGTCTCAAGATCCATTGCGTGGATCAGAGTGAAACACAATCTCCATCGTCTGATCCGACCCAATCAATGGGTTTTAAGGGGTCTTCAAGGTATGTGCTTTTAGATAATGCGTGGGTGTGTTTAAAGCGAATATGTTTCCGGCATACCACGATTAGGTAATAAATCTATATTTTTATTTAGAGGGCTGACTCTCCTTATGGTCATTTAAACACCAAAAAAATGATCTCACACCATCAACGTTTCAAGATTGCGGTGATCCAAGCCATCAAAGTGACAGGTCATTGTTGGAAGTGAATCAGGCCCAAAATTAATGTTTTACATACATTTAAACTATCCAATATGTGGTCTATAATATCAACCGTTGTTTTTAATTCTGATGGTTGATATTAAAGTTCAACAATCAACTGATTACATCCAATTATCGACATGTTCCATTGGGCTGAGATATATTCCAATAATAGATTGTCATTTGGGTAATTTAGGTTGATTATAAATGTGTGCTAAGTGGCATAATAATAAATCACACTTCAATGTTGTGACATAATTTAAACGCCACTTTTTGGTAATAATCTATTATTTAGAACACATCTTAGTAGGGCTCTCAATGGGCAGGGCTGGCACAGATTTCGACTTGCATCCGGCTCGGAAAAAGTTGTATTTTTTATCAAGCAAATCCGGCCCAATATTTGGACCGAGCTAAACATATTGCAACTCGGATCAATCCGGGCGAGGCCTGGGTTGAGTGTTCCAACACCCGGCCCATATATATATAATTTATTTAAATGCCCTAAGATTGATCGTTGTTCGTTATAATTATTGTGTAACAAACTAAAATGAAATATTTGAATAAAAGCATATATTTGAGCTTTTATAATGTTAATATAATTATTTAATATTCTTCAAACGTTTATTAGAAAAAAAATAGTCAAAGCCAACCAAATTTTATTAGAAAAAATAGCCCCAAAAAAATAGCCCAACCAACTTTTACTAAAAAAAAAATAGTCGAAAAAAACTCGGAAAAATACCCAAGCCCAGGCTTGGGCTAAGTACATTGCAGCCCAAGTTAGGGCCTGGCTGAAAATTTTGGGAACCCAACCTGAGTAAGTTAGGTAATTTATTAAAATGCCCTGAGATTAATCATTGTCCATTATAATAATTGTGCAACAATTATTCGTTATAATCATTGTGCAACAAACTAAAATGAAATATTTGAATAAAAACATATACTTGAGCCTTTATAATCTTAATATAATTATTTAATATTTCTCAAACTTTTATTAAAAAAAAAAACAATCAAAGTCCAACCAAATTTTATTAGAAAAATAATCCCAAAAAACAGCCTCAAAAAAATATCCCAATCAAATTTCACTAAAAAAAATAGTCAAAAAAATATCAGAAAAAATGCCGAAGACCGGCCCGGCCTGATATGGGCTGGGCTTGAGCGGGATGAAAATTTTGAAAACTTGGCCCGGATAGATTAGGCATGGGTTGAACCCCAGCTCGCTCTATTCCAACCCATTGAGAGCCTTAACTTCTTAGGACTAGCGAACAGGTGGGCCACATCCGAACGTTTTGGTGACATTGCTTATTGCCTTTCACTAATTTGGAACTCCAAAATATCAATGCATTTGGGTTCGTGGGTACCTCTATTTGCGCTAACATTATTTTTGAAAGCGCCAACGTCCAAAGTCCCCTCAAATTTATTGGCTCTCCTTAATCTTCAACACAATTAGATCTTGAGATCATTAGTATGCCATCAAATGGTCATTTTTAAATTTCACATGGCACGGCACGCATATTCAAAAAGTGACCCTAAATTCATATGACACATATTATGCTCAAATGTGATTTTAGGTCAATTTTTTTTTGGGATCTATGATACGTGGAATAAAAAATTAATCGTATGATGGTAAAATTATGGTCTGATTTTTAGCCGTCAATGAGTTACAAGGGATTGCACACGTTGGCGCTTTCAGAAATAGAGTTGGCCCGAAATAGAGGCATGCTTTGTGACGACCTTATTAATCTGGTTGTCAACATGAAGACATGGTGACCTTGGAGCTAAGCATTTGGCTAGCAAGAAGGCAGGCGACCTTGTAGCTAGCTGTATGGCGCGTGAATGTTGAAGCACGTGGCCTTACGGCGCATGCGTATTCCCCTTATATATGCTGCGACGTTGACAGGAGCTAAGTATCGATCTAGTGTGGCGACTAGACGCACGTGAAGCATAAATGTGGTGCTCCGTGCATCAGCACATGATGTGGTGCCCTGAAGGCAAGAGACATCCTAGTGCCACGAGGCACGTGAGGCGGTACCATGACAGCACGCGATGTAGTGTCATGAGGCACACGATGTGATGCCAAGAGGGCATGTGACATCTAATTTAGATGGCATGTGAGAAGGTGCCAAGAGGGCACGCAATATTCTAGTGTCATGAGGGTACGCCATGTGGTGTCAAGAGGGCACGCGACATAAAGCCATGAGGGTCTTGCGACATAGATGCGACATGATCGCGAAGTCATGTCAAGAAGGCACACGACGTCCTGGTGCCATAAGGGCACGTCATGTGGTGCCAAGAGGGCATGCGGCATAAGGCCACGAAGGCCTCGCGATGCGAACGTGAGTACGTGACACAGACACGACATAGCGGCGACACGGTCGCATGAGCAGATGACACAGGACCTCAAGGGCGTGTTGGTGTGGAGGACAATACCGTGTGCCACGGGCAGAGGTATGTGTGCAACGGTGGTATGTCAAACCAATAGGTTTGAGGTTCTTCTGCGGGATGACCCAGGTTGATGTTTAGACTATACTTGGAGGAAGAGAGCTCGAGAGCTGTTTTCCTACACATGGGGCCATGAATTGCTGAAGGAGTGCATAGGTCTTCTAGGTCTTGATGGGTGGGCCTAGAACGTCGCTGCGGCGATGCCGTGTGTCACTCTAGGCGAGGTTACCATATGACTCGAGCTATGTGTCGCGGTGTATATGGGTTGGTAACTTCGTCTGGGCACTCGAGGGCTACGTCGGACACTGTGGTGCACGTTAGCTGAGGGCCCGATGCGGATGTGTGCTGCTCTTATGGGTCACATATGATGGTGGACTTGGTTCAGTATGTCGGCGAGACATATATGAAATGAAACATCATGTGGAGCTGCATGCTATTGTTGCGAGCAAGGAAGTAGTGTCAGACACAGGGTGAAGCTGGGCAGGCCAAGCAAGGCACTGAGGTGCTGGCATGCGTGTCGCAAGTAGACACGTTGCGTTGGGATGATTTACCTCAGGTGAAGGAAACCATGAACTAGAGTTTCCGTCCTCTAAGCGGGTGGTATCAGAGTGATGTATGGTTAGGTTGGCCTTGTTGTAATTGCAGTGAGGCGCCGCACGGGTGTCGAAAAAGTTACCCTGTGACAGCTTAGTCAATTTCCTGCCAAAATAATCAAGCCTCTTAGAGGCACACAACCATATATGAATCCAAACTAATGAAAGTTTATGGTTGATCAATAGTTCATATGGTATCCTCTTCCCTTGTGGAAGCACCAAGTCGTGGCTTCTAATTCTCATGCCTACTCTCGCCCTTTGTGCGAGTTTCCTTTCAGTGCGTTGTGTCAAAAGTGGATTCTCTATGCGTACAAGTTTACAGCGACTATATTTGGGTTGTCTATATCTTATGACATCCTCGAGAAAGTAAAAAAATAAATAAATAATTAGTGAAAGTTTATTTTTGACCTTTTACTAACTTTGCTGCGAAAAAAATCAATGTATTTACAAAGGTTGTTGGAGGGAAATTGACCACAGCACTGCCTAGAGCTTTTTTGACCTGGCACTTTTAAAGTTGAAATTTTTATCTTTTGATAAACTAGTGACCGAAATCTTGCGCGAAATCCCAATTTCTCGGGGGTAAAATTTCGATTTGAATCCGCTCCAACTATTAAAAATTTGACTAAAATCTCAATTTATCACTCTAAAGTCTTGAAAATGACCAACAATTTAACTAAAATTTTGATCTTAATCTAGGTTTCAGTCATAACTAAAATTGAGACAGAAACCGAGATTTTGATCCTTCGTCGAGGCCTCTCCCCCCAAGGTACCTTAGGCCCTATGGATTAGGTAAGTTATCTGGTTCCAACCTCATTGGTTCCCACATGACAACCAATCAGATGATAGGGTGCCACTTAGATGATCAGTAGGTCATTTTTTTTTAAAATTTAAGTGATCATCACCCTAGTCATTCTAAGTGATGCTCGGTTATGTGATCGAGTGGCAACATATGAGTATGGGACTAGATAACCTACCTGACTATAGGACTAAGAAAACTTTATATGATTAGATTTTTTATTGGTTTAATCTACTCCACGTGACATAGCAAGGGGTCTTTCTTTTATAATCGCCTCATGAGTGTTCCATGATCTCAAGATCTATTATGTGGAAGATTGGGACGATTATCAATCTCCATCATCGAATTCAAGGCGGGCACTATTTTCATGCTATTATAACATTCACTTTTTTGAGATTTGTGCCACATGGAATTAACATCTGACCGTCTGATCGTAAGCCTATGATCTCAAAATCTACTGTGTAAAAGATTGGGACGAAAAACGATCTCCATTGTATGACTCTGACTCGAAATAGTCTAACATATTTTCCTTAAATATTCTTTGGCTTTTACCTTGTACTCTTCATATTTCAAATCCAAGTTTGGGTTACATTAGTAGTTTTTCTTCTTTTTTCTTTTTTTTTTTTCTACAGATATGGATATGTATTTAAGACCCACATATTTGGCAGCCCAACAGTTATTAGCATGGATCCAGAGTTAAACAGATACATTTTACTGAATGAAGGAAAAGGGCTTATTCCTGGCTACCCACAATCTATGTTGGATATATTAGGCACAAATAACATTGCAGCTGTGGATGGCTCAGTTCACAAGTACCTCAGAGGGGCTTTGCTTTCTCTCATCTGTAAATCCAAGATCAGAGACCAACTTCTAACAGAGATTGATAAATTTATGAAGTCTCACCTCACCAACTGGAATGATCAAATCATAAATATTCAGGACAAAACCAAAGAGGTCAGTAGATTCTTCCATACCCGAGTCCTACAACTAGGGCTGTCAACGGGTCGGGTCGGGTTGGGTAGGTCATGACCGAAACCCAAATCAACTTGGATTTCGGCCAAACTAGACTTGTCAAGTCGGTCGGGTTTAAAATCTTGACTTGTTACATAAACAAGCTGTGTTTACTTTAGCCTCAAACCCAGCCTAGTACCTGTTTGTTGGGTTTAGGTTAGCCTCAAACCCGGCCTAGTACAAAGTATTTTTAACATGTCCAAGTTAGGTTTGAATTAAATGCAATCAAATTACACTAGCAATATTTTTAACATGTCCAAGTTAGGTTTGAATTAAATGCAATCAAATTACACTAGCAAGTCAAGTTCAGATTGGGTGTGCAGGTCTAAGTTGAAGTAGCAGCAGCTCGGGTTTAGGTCAAACCTAGGTTCATGGCAAAGTTTAGAGGTTAACAGGTCAGTTCAGGTCTAGGTTAAGGTCAAGGTTTAGAGGTTTACTTGTCAGGTCAGGCTCAGGTCAAGGGAAATGGTTAAGAGGTGGGATTCAGGTAGTCACTAAAGTGAGAGAGAGAGAGAGAGAGAGAGAGAGAGAGAGAGAGAGAGAGAAAGTGAGTAGGATACCTAAAAACTTACTGTAATTCTACCATTTTCTTTTCAGATGGTCTACTTCTCTTTCATCTTCTTCTTATTTTCTTCTGTATTTTATAATTTTAACAGATGGCTTACTTCTCATCGGTGAATCAGCTCGGGCTTAAATCCCGAGCACTATCTGATGCCTACAAGGAGGAATTCGCTGACATCCTTCGAGGAGTTTTATCACTGCCCATCAACCTCCCAGGCACTAACTACTATCGCGGTATCGAGGTATATTAGTACGATCTTTCTCGTTAGCTCGATCCCCATTTTCTCTCTCATCATTTTCATAGCATTTGAGTATTTTCTAATCGCGATTTTTCGCAGGCAAGGAAGAGCATCGTTAGTATCTTGAGAGAAATCTTTAAGGAAAGAAGGATGTCTGCATATATTCGAACCGACGACATGCTCGATTCTCTGTTGAAAACCGATGACAACTCTTTATATAAACTCAACGATGAAGAGATCATCGATCTCCTTATTACTTTCTTGTATTCGGGTTTCGAAACTGTTTCAACAACTTCGATGATGGTGGTCAAGTATCTCCACGATCACCCTAAAGCTCTTCAAGAACTGAGGGTAAGAGTACTCATATACAATATTATTAGTTCTGTTAGAATAGTCCCACATTGATTGAGGGCTTGGAGGTCTTAGGCTATATATAATCTGGGCACTCCTCAACTTACAACCCGCTTTTGTGAGGTTGAGTTAGGCCTATGGAATTCTTATCAAGGTCAAATTCAAACTCTTTTCATTTTCTTCCTTTTTATGAACTTCTTATACTCAGGCTTTTATTAGAATAAATCCAAGTAGGGATGCAAGTTTGGTGTACCGAACCGGACCCAAATATTTTGGTGTTCGGTTCAACCAAAACCCATTTCGGTTCGGTTCAATTGTTTTTTTCTGAAACCGAAATCGAAACCGATTCGATTCGGTTTAGGTAAAATACCTACTTTTTTTTTTTTTTAGGGTATTTTTTTCAGTTTTTTTTTTTTTTTCGGATTTTTTTCAATTTACTCAACCTACCCCTTGGTTTTCGGTTTCAACCAACCCAAACCAAACCGAATTTGGGTTCAGTTCGATTTGTGTCAGGTTTCAGTGCGGTTCGGGACCCTCGGTTTTCAGTTTAATTTTTGTGTTTGGTTCGGTTCGGTTTAGGTAAAATACCTACTTTTATTTTTTTAGGGTATTTTTTTTTTTCAGTTTTTTCGATTTTTTCGGATTTTTTTCAGTTTACTCAACCTACCCCCCAGTTTTCGGTTTCAACCCACCCAAACCAAACCGAATTTGGGTTTGGTTCGGTTTGTGTTAGGTTTCGATACAATTCGGGACCCTCGATTTTCGGTTCGATTTCTGTGTTCGGTTCAAAACTTGTATCCCTAGATACACATCATGTGATATGCATCCTATAATTTAGGAAAAATAGGATAGGGGTTTCTAGTAACAAAAAACAGCGTTTTATTGAAAAAAAAACACTTATAAGTCCCGTCTTTTGGACTTAACGTATAAAAAGACATTTTACTCGTTTTTGTTATATTTATTTATTAGTTTAGAATATAATAAATATATTAAATAATTTTAAAGAAAATAAAACTTATTTTTAATTTCTTTATTAGTTTTGTGAGTTAATTTTTAGGCAATAGATATTCTCAATTTTGTATGTAAATGAATAGTCTCACATTAATAAAAGTAAAAAGTATCTAAGTTATATATAGAATCTTTCACCTTCAATTATTGTTTGACAATAAGAAGAGAAAAGTGTGTCTAGCGGCTAGCCGCCGCGTTCGCGCACGCGCGCCATGGCGATTGGCGTTTAGGCACACACGCACTTTGCACTTCACACGGAGAGGTTTGACTTTTTGACTAGTAGATCCAGCGGTTAAATTATTCCTAGAGCAGGTCGAGCCTAATGGGCCACTAATCAGTGGGTCAATTCGGTTCTATTGGGCCAAATGGATTGGTCAAATATTAACCGTTGGACCCAACTATTTTATAATTGCTTATAAAGGTATGCAACCGTTCGAATTTGAATTCGAAAAGTTGCAACCTTTCATATAGTCGTTGGATGAAGCAGTTGAGATCTTTGAAAAATCTGAGTCGTTCAAAATATGACTGTTAGTCCAACAGTCATATTGAAAATTCTATATAAGGAGGCCTTAGGACACAGATTTGGATACTCTGAAATCCATCAAATTCCTTGCATACAACTTGAGAATTCTTCTTGCTTTCTTCTTTTGGTGGTACTTCATCAAATTGTGTTTTCTGGGGCGATCCTCCACTTTTGCAAAGTAACAGATCGCATCCAAGAGATTGGACTCGTTGTATCCTGAAAATGTTTCGCTGTAACCCTTTTGCAAACTTGAAGATTTACTCAAGTAGGGAGCGAATAGCATTTTAAAGAGAGCGATTATGTGCCTCGAGTCCAATTCTCTTGCCCATTTCATTATTTTCGGATTTCTGTTCCTAATTTTATCTAACAATTTTAAACATATATATATATATATATATATATATATATATATATATATATATATATTTTATATTTTTATATTTTTAATATATATTTTTTCCTTTACTTTATATTTTTTTTAACTTTTTCTGCATTTTCCCCTTGCGGTACTGTTCCTACACTTCCTTTTTTCTCCTTTCTCCGTACTTGCCTCTTTTTTTTTGAATTTTTTCCTTACCGTTTTATTCTCATATTCCGTCTTTGTGATTATGGTTGGATTGATTAGGTTAGATTAAATTTGATGAGGGTTATTTTAGAAAATAAGTTTAATTATAATAATCTTGGATGATTGTAATTAAATATTATGAGTTGCCAAACTTCTATATATGGAGGTATTCTCTAAAGAATGAAAGTGACGCGAGCCTCATAACATAGTAATAGAGAATATTTAAGAGTGAAAGAAAGATAAATATTTTATGTTTTGTGCATGATTGATTCCTAAATATTTAGATAAATATCTTAAGAAGTATTTTGAAGTTTGAAGCATGGTGACAAATTTCTTTTTCGGCAACATTTCAGTAGGGGGTTATTTCGGATAAATTTCGAGAAAAAAATCGAAAAGTTACTGAAAAATGTCAGGGAGTATAAAATATATTAAATATAAAATATATTTAAACTTTATAAAAATTTTATTTATTATTTAAAAAATCTAAAAATTAGAAAAGATTTATTAATTTCAGAGAAATCATCGAAATTTCTCCGAAAGTTTCTCCCGACCACTATTTCGGTAAATTACGAAGAAATTTGTCACCGTGGTTTGAAGATCTGTTGAAATCTTTTTGATTGTATTCACCTCAACGGAAATACAGAAAAATCATTACAAAAATGTAGTATTATAATTTCTTTAGGAAGCCCACGTCTCTCTTTCTTGCTCTCTCTCTCTCTCTTCTTTCTTACTCTCCTCTTTGTTAATAGTTCAAGCAAAATAAAATTGCTCTTCCATTAATTTAAGTGTTCTACACTTTTTTCCACCTATAGGAGGAACATATGGAGATCAGAAAAGGGAAGACAGCCGAGGATGTGATTGATTGGAAAGACTACAAATCTATGAATTTTACTCGAGCAGTAAGCAATTGATCATTAGCCCATATGCTAATAATATAAATAATTTTCTTTTGATCTTTAGCCCATATTCTAATCAAATAAATAGTTTTATTAAAGACAATTTTTACAATTACAGGTGATTTATGAGACTATGAGATTGTCTACAGTTACTAATGGGGTGATGAGGAAAACAACAAAGGACATAGAGTTGAAAGGTAGGTTGGAGCTCTATATATATATATATATATATATATATATATATATATATATATATATATATATATATGGGAAAGGTGTCTGCCTTCTCATGGAGGACGGTCACCGTCCTCCAAGGTTCCACGTGGTGGTCCATGTGACATCCAAAACATTATTTCAATGTCACATTAACCTCGGATGCATTGCTTAGATCACTTTTAGAAATTTTTTTTTTTTTGAAAATTCATCTCTACAATGTGTTTTTTGAGTCGTGAAATGTAGACCATTGAAATTAGTCAAACATTGGCTTATGCTTTCAAAAAGCTTTTTTCGAAATTTATTTTTTATAAATTGATCTAAACCTTTCGCCAGTGCTCCACGTGACAATCAAAAAGTGTTTTAGATGCCTTGTGTACCTCCACATGAATCTTGGAGAATGGAACCCACTTCATATATATATATATATATATATATATATATAACCATGGGATTTGAATCTTGACCTCAAGGCTGCACGTGTGAGGGCATTACCACTAGCCTCGTTAACTCCAAGAACTAAATTTGGCTCCTTAAAAACATTTTAAATGTTTGCATGTGGTGCTCGAGAATTCAAGAAATAGATAGAGAATTGAGTGTTTGAATGTTTCTGCATAAATTTAACAAATAGGGTATCATTTAAAAGAAAAAATAAGAAAGTACCTAAATATAGGGCTGTCAACGGGCCGGGTTAGGGTCAAGCCACAATAAAAGCTAACCCGACCCTATGGGCCAAGGCAAAGCCCTCCCTTGCCCCTAACTTAGATAAGCAGGCTTTGATATGTTCAACCCTAGGCCTAATCTAGGCAGGCTTCGGGCTTTATTGTTTATAGGTGTCTTCTTTAAATTTTTTATAAAAATTATTCTTTTTCGTTAAAGATAGAGATATATTCTAATTGAAAAAAATCTAAACAACTTTCTTCATCATTATTCCAATTGAAAAATTACAATTACAATTATTCGTTTGATGAAATTATTAATATTGTAAAGATTTTATTTTGGTAATATGATTATGAAAATTATAGTATATGTAAGATATACTTACCATATTATATATATATATATATATATAAGATGCATGGTACTTTTTAGAGTGATACCTTATTTAATAATATTTTGTTCTTATGGCAGAGGGCAATACTGACTTATTAGTTCTGATTAGCAGCAAAAGAAGTTGTAATATATAATATTAACATTTATATGCAGGATTTGTTATTCCAAAAGGGTGGAGAATGTATGTTTACACAAGGGAGAACAACTATGATCCATTTCTATATCCGGATCCTCTAACCTTCAATCCATGGAGATGGCAGGTCACTGTTTATGAGTTCTTACCTTTTTCAGTCAAAATTTTTTCTGCACGGCTCAACACGCGAAATTAATCGAAATTTTACAGTTAACCAAGCGGTAGGACCCTAGGAGGAGGGATCTCAATGGGCAGAGTCCGGCCGGATTTTGGCCAACAACTGCCAGAAACAATAATATTTTTTAAGATGCCAACCCAGGCCGGGCAAAGCATGTTGTGTCCCGGATTAACCCAGGCGGGGCTTGGGTTAAATGCTCCAGCACCCAGGCGGCCGGCGGCCGCACCCTTCTCAGATAAACGTAAAAATAATATATATATATATATATATATATATAAAGTAATTACTTGTAATTAGTTTTCCCAAAACCCAAATCCTAGAGTTTAAACTTAATCTTTATTCTCTAACTGAAACTTTTTGGTTGGGAAAGCTTGGATAGCTTAATTCATTTTCAAGTAACCATTGTTCGTTGTAACCATGATGCAACAAACTACGAGGAAATGTTTGAATAAAAACACGTAATTGAGCCTCTAGGATATTAATATAATTATTTACTTAAATTTGTTTCACCTTCTTCAACCTATTACAAGAAGAATTTATTTAAATTTGATTGGGAGAAAACTTCATAGAGTCTATAAAATATAGTAAAAAAAAATTTGTTTTGAAAACGTTTTAACCAAATTTTAATTTTTAAGAAAAGAAAAATAAAGCCCGGAAAAAAACTCAATCCCGGCCAACTATGGACCGAGCTTGGGCTGAGTATCTCAGCCCGGGTTAGGACTGATGAAAAAATTGGGAACAGACCGGCCCTAACCCAGCCTATTGAGAGCCTATACCTTGGAGGGAGGTCGAACCAAGGACCTATGGAAGTCGGGGCTACCCCATGGCAACGCAACTGTGTTGTGAGGGCGGAGTCAAGTTAATAGGCCTTATAGTAGCAAGGACCTCTTTTCCTAGGACATCCGACAAAGAAAACAGACGTTCTCAACTTCTAAGGCTGTGTTTGGGATTGCTCTTTGAAGGCAAAGAGCAGCTCTCTACTCTCGCGCAAAACACTTTAGTATAGAACTCTATTTGGTTTGAAGTGCTCTTAACTCTTTGGGAAAGTGAAAAAAGATGAATTTGGATCTCTTTAAAAGAGCAATTTAAACCTACTCTTTTAAGTTGGCTGCTCTTTGCCTCCAAAGAGTAATCCCAAAAACAGCCTTAAGAAACCAATCCAATTGATCAAGAAAACTGTACCCTTTGCAATTATGAACTGCACCAAACCATAGTTGGGTTTAAGAACGGCTAATGGCTCACTGCCCATGCATTATAAATGGGTACTCTTTGGGAGCACTTATGCGCATTTTTGCTATTTTAATATAATCTATCATTGCCAACATAAAAAGAAAATTTAGTAGACTAATTTTCTGTCACCACTAAATATACCAATGATTGTATATTAATACAGGGCAAGAGCTTGGAATCTAGCCCACATTTTCTTATATTTGGGGCAGGAACTAGGCTGTGTCCTGGGAAGGAGCTGGGAGTTGTAGAAATTTCTACTTTCATTCACTATTTTGTTACCAGATACAGGTCAGCAACACCAGTCCATTTTTTTTTCTTTTCTCAACTTTTTTGTATATTTATATCTAGAGCGCTGTTATTGCCAGACTAAGTTTTGCTAGGCACACACCAAACTTAAAAAATCTATGACAATTTTACACTAGTTAGATGTGCACATAGAAAAAAAGTTTCTATCTTGAGTTGTGGATTATACTTAGTAATAGGCTCTTTCATTACATTTTTTAAACTTTTTTCTCTGTTTAACAGCTGTGTAGTTTCTATTGCAAACTAATCTTACATCTCTGTTTTCGTTTTTATATTGTTGCAACAGATGGGAAGAAGTCAGGGGAGAAAAGTTTGAGGTTTTCCCGCGAGTTAAAGCGCCAAATGGGCTACATATAAGGGTGTGGAATTACTGAATTTAGATATGCAGCAATCATACTTTTTGAAAGAAATGTGGGTTTAGCAGATTAATACTTGAAATCAATAATTTATCTTTGAGTCTCTTTGTTTATGGGCCAATTAGTGAAAAGGTACAAGTAATATTTATTAATCGAAAATTGGGTTCAAGTTTGATTTAATCCACTCTTATAAAGAACTTACCTCACATGATTCATTTATGCAATTATTTCTATAAATTAAGTTGGTAAAGCTGTGAGACTATTATCTGTTGAGGACTCAAGTTTATGGGTTCAAATGGTATCAGAGCTGATGACGCGTCATATCGGGTCGGGTCGTGATAAATGGTATCAAAGTCTAGGACAGCTCTGTAATCAAGTGTGGAGAGGAGTAGAGACTCCAGAGAGGGGTAGAGGCCTCGGGGTTGTGACCATGTTCCCATTGTGGAATGCTCCACATCAGTTGCAACTCGTCCTGAACATGGGCTATAAGTGAGCCCATTCCCCTTCCAGGTATGACGCGTATTAAAACCCAGGAGCCTAGCCTGGCAGAACAAGACAATATCATACAAGGTCTGGTTGGGTCATCCAAATAATGAACCGAATAAACAATAGTAAGTAATAGAACCATTGCATTTGCTATGTGGCATCGTCAATTTGATCGGAGAACCACATTTGATCAGATGGTCATTGTCAATTCCCTTTCTAGGATGTGTGTCACACGGAATTAAAATCTGACCATCTAATGGTAACATATCCCAAAAAGAGAATTGATCATGACTCTCATTAGGGCAAACTTTATCCAACTTACCAATATACTTTATGTCCCTATTTGAGTTTCATGTCATAATGGGAAAAAGGTTAGAAGAAATTATGAGAAATTTTTTCAGAAGCGGGGGACAACAAAAATAGAAAAACACAGTCACAATGACATGTGATTCGACATGGGATCAGAGCAGGAAACTAAAGGGATGTGGAGAGACACGTTACACGTGAGGGAACTTGAGCGATAGTCCTACATCACCTGGGTATTTTGGCCTTGGGCTATACATAAACCTGGGAATCATCACCGTAGAAGCCGGTTTTGTGAGGTTAAGTTAGGCCCTGTTGATAATCAACAAATGCGTGCAAAAGTCAAGAGCTAGATTCGAAGGAAGTAATGGTTTTGTAGTACAGAGGAGAGGCCTTCGACAAGCAATTTAGAACAAAAATATGTATCGGCGATATGTATCGGTTTTTCGGTAAACCGCTACGTATTAGGTATCAACTCAGGTATCAGTATGGGCCGATACCTCTATTTTCTTATTTATTTTTTAAAAGGTACCGGTACAACTCAGTATCGGCAGATTTGTATCGGTCCTCCATGGACCAATACCCGATACCGATACCAAGTTTGACACCTTGGATCCATCTCTTATTTTTCGTTTGCAACCCTCTAATTTGGAGGTTCTATGTATTTTATCATGTGCAAAGCGTGGTCCATCTAACCCTTTTGCTTATCAAGCCAAAATAAAAACAGAGTTTTATATAGGCAGCCATTACTTGCAGTCGGAAAGTTGACCCGTGCACTGAGTTTAAAGAAAGACTTGGTATTTTAAGGACATTTGACATATGAAAGTGCAATCTGAACTGTTTGATTTCAAGTTCATGATCTATAGATCTCTGGCGCATAAGATTGAAGCAAAACATGATATTTATCATATGATCTATTCTAGTCAACTATTAAATCAGATAATAGCTTTTGACTACATTTAATCGCATGATAAAGTTTATATGTCCTACTAAGTATTTGCACTTGTTATCTTTAAGTTGTGGGCTTCAAATCAAAAGGCTTAAATGGTTCTTTCACATAACAGAGGTCGCCGAACTTGTAAGTCTTTCTTTTAAATTTGGTGCAAGGATCAACTTTCCGGGTGCAACTAATATCTCCCTTTATATATGATTGAACCTTATGTAGAGTTCAACTTCTTGTACATAAACTACGCCTTTTTCTATGCTCGTAAATGAGGTCATATATATTCTCTAATCTCTAGTAATATACACAGCAAGGTATAAATAATCGGCCAATATCGATACGTATCGGTTCTCGGCCAAACCAATACGTATCGGTCGATTTTTGGCCAAACCAATACGTATCGGTATCGCCGATACGTATCAAGTATCGGCCGATACATCCCGGTTTCGACCGAGACTTTTTTTTTAAAATAAAAATAAAAATTGACCGATATGTATCAGTATCGGCGGATTCATATCAGCCTCTGACAAACCGATACCCAAGACCGATACCGATTTTAATACCTTGATACACAGCTGTTAACAGCATGGATATCAATGTTCAAACATTGATGGTGAGAGAGGAGAGGAGCAACACAATGTTTAACAGTGAGGAGATGGTAAGAAGCATTTTCTCTGCATTCTCGTGGGTAGATAACTGAGGATAGCTGGCCGCAGTCCACACATTTAAGGTACCGTATAGGTTCCTCTCATACAAAAATCTAAAATTCCGGATGTATAATGTATCGTCCGAAATTGATATGGACGATACGTATCTTTTCCGAGATTTTAACCCATGGTAGGTGGATAAGTGAGGATAGCTGGCCACAGTCCACACGTTCTCCAAGCATCTTTTAGTCAACTCTGCCTAACCCTCTCATCAGACAATCATAATTGTCTGTCACCATTGCCTCTCTTGTTAAAAAAATGAAAAATTAGAATGAGCGGACCCCAAACAGTAAACCAACAATGGACAGCTTATGTGGTGCGATGCAGTGACTAGCCCGATCTGCATTGCTGGGACCCACTGTACTTGCATCGTGCCACGTAAGCAGTCAATGGTATGCTGTTTGCGGATAGTCACCAAATCAGGGTTCGGCAATAACTCGGTGAAGTTCAAATTCGAAAAAATCCAGCAAATCCAGGTAGCTCATTCAAAGGAAAAATTGGTGAGAAAAAATAAATAAATAAATAAATATAAAAATTACAACTATAAATTTTTTTTTTAAATATTAAAATTTAAATAAGTCATAATTTTTTTGAAAAATTCGGGAAATTATTTGCGATTTTTTGTGATCAGGTGAATTTTCAAAAAATTGATTAATTCAGAGGACCTTAAAATGCATGAATTATTCGCGATTTTTGTGGCTTTGCTTACGCGCGAGGAAAAGTCCATTATATTTCACTTATCCCCATGAAGAAGGAGCGCGCCCAATAATTTATATGATGACACGCCCTTCTTTCTCAGCTCGCAGCGAAGCCCATGAAACTTGCTTGGGCTGCGTTTGGGTTAGCTCTTTTGGGGCAAAGAGCAGCTCTTTCAGTTTGTGGCTCCGACAGAGAACTATTTTTACATTTGGTAACACAGCTCCTTGCCTCATTTGCTCTGGCGGAGAGTTGTTTTAAGTGATAAAACTGCTCTATGCCTGCTCTATCTCAGAACAGATTAAATATGCTCTGATAAAGAGCAGATAAAGAGCTACTTCTACTCTTATAAGAGCTAACCCAAACATCCTCTTAGAGTCCTATTAAAACTCACCTGAAATCCTCTTATGAACCATATCGATACCCACTTAAAACCCTCTCCTGATACCCACTTAAAACCCTCTCCTAAAACTCACTTGAAACCCTCTTGAAACTCTCTTGAAGGATGTCATTGTAGTCACTTGTTCTTGGTGATTTGTCGGAGCTAAGGAAGAAGAAGAAGAAGTCATAGTCGTCGTTGACACAACTTGCCAGAGTCGTTGTCATCATCGTTGCGACTTGCCCATTGATTTCGAGTGGATTTCTAGTTTAGGTTTGAGGGATAGTCACCAAGTCATGGTTTGGCAATAATTCCGCACAGATAAAATTAGGGAATTTTGAAAAACACACAAATTTTTAAAAAATTCACAAATAATTGAGATTAATTTCGCACAATCGCTAATTCGTGAATTTTTTAAAAACTCTGCGATTTTTGTGACTATGGTTTTAGGTAAGGAAGAAGAAGTCGGTGCATCAAGTAAACTGAGTGGGCCTGACTGTGCGTTCGAATATACAGTAGATTGTGCGTTCAAATGTTAGATCATGTTGCATGTGATCGCGAGTTATACTCATCTTCTAAGGGTTTTAAAAGAAAATTAATATATATTTCAGACCATTTTTTCATTCAAATATGTGTCAAACTTTTCCATCCACCTCTTGAACACGAAGCATTAAAATTTGCACATTTGACCAATTTTTGAGCGGTGGATAAATATCATTTTTAATTTATTTTTTAAATTCGATCGATTGCCACTTAGACCTCCATGTAGATGTTAAAATATGGTGAGGGTACTCCACCTAGAGTACCTTCCACGCTATTTTATATATATATAACAAAACTTTGTGTCATTTTTTATCACTAAAAAATCAAATGTCATTTTTATTACAATGTTGGCCTTGCCAACTTCTTTATTTTTTTTTTCGATTGTTTTTATATTAGGCATTCGACATGTGCATGGAGAACGCATATGAATACGGGCCCGTATGTAGGGATACAAGTTTTGAACCGAACACCAAAATCGAACTGAAATTCAAGGCCCCCGAGCCGTACCACACCGAAAATCGATTCAAACGGGCCCATATGTAAGGATGCAAGTTTTGAAACGAACACCAAAACTGAATCGAAAATCGAGGCTCCTGAATCGAACTACACCGAAAACCGATTCAAACCGAACAGAACCCCAATTCGGTTTGGTTTCGATTTGGGTGGCTCGAAACCAAAAATCGAGGGGATAGGTTGAGTAAACCGAATTTTTTTAAAAAATCAAAAAAAAAATATTAAAAAACTAAAAAAGAACTTATTTTACCTACACAGAACCGAACCGAATCGGTTTCAATTTTTGGAAAAAAAAAATCGAACACTAAAAAATACTGAAGCCGAACATTGGTTTCAGTTTCGATTCGGTTTCGATTTAGGGTGTACCGAACCGAACACCGAAAAATTTGGGTTCGGTTCGATTCAATACACCAAACTTGCATCCCTACCCGTATGGGGCGTATTTTCATAATTAATTTTTTTGTTATCTTTTTTGTAATAAAAATATAAATGGGGCGCATTTTTGTACTTTTCTCTATATATATAATTCAAAAACAAAAAAGTGACCAAATTTATTTTCTTTACTTATATAGAATTATTATGGTATTCTTTAGTCTATACATTTTTTGTCCATACTCCATGCAAAGACAAACGACAGCCTAAACTTTTCAAATCTATCAAAAAATTTCAGAACCTAAATTTCCTCATTTTCTCTATGCATTACCACCAAACTCCTGTCTTTGTTATTGACCAAAATCCCTATAAGATCTCTTTCTTCCCAATATACCCAATATTTTTTCAGGTTATTTTATTTTATTTTGTTGGGGCACGTAAAAAATGTACACCCCAATCTTTACTAGAGCACCCAATATATGTTTCTTTCAATCTAGAACATTGAATTAATCATCCAATGACTCTTATCACCTATTCGATTGCTTGCTTTTGGTGGATCAACAAAAAATATGCAAAATGGTTAATGGGTAGGCTAAATTCCATCCATTGATACCCCTAAATTCTGGGCCGTTAGAAGAGATCATCATACAATTGAGGAGCACCACCATCTTTGTTGGCGCTGAGAGGCATGCTATATTTATCTTTCATTAATTCACCTCTGGATTCTACTGCTTCACAGGAGATCGCTTTCGGCACACGACCCGAGTACGTACCCACACTTCACGGCCAAACACCACAGCCCATAATCATTAAGTCCCAAACTACCCTTCACCACCGAAAGTTGACCCGATCATCCGGAAAATTTTGAAGACTCTTTATTTGCATGGGAGCCGCTTTTTAAGTGATTGCACATGGTTAAAAAAAAAAATTTGTATTTTAGGGACATGTGACATGTGAAAACGCAATTTAGGTCATCTGATTTAAAGTTCATAATCTATAGAATCTTAATAGACAAGATTGGAGTAATACACGATATTTATTATATGATCTATTGTTGTCAATCGTTGAATTAAATAATCGCCTTTGACTCTATTTAATCACATGATGAAAATTATATTTCATGTCAATCTTATCCACAAGGATTTATAGATCATGAACTTTAAATCAGACGGCCCAAATTTCATTTTCACATGTCACATCCCTAAAATATAAAGTCTTCTTTTAACCTCAATGCAATCACTTGAAAAACGAGTGCAAGTAATGGCTCCCTATTTGCAATCATAGATTCTTGTTTTGCAACCAGGCTGAATCAGACGATAGAGATTGTTTTCATCCCAATCTTCCGCAAAACTGATCATGAGATTATGAGCTTACCATCAAACATTCAAATGCTGATTCCAGAAGGCATATATCCAAAAAAGCAACTTGAGAACCACATTGGATGGCACGCCCATGATCATGTTCACTTTTTGAGATGTTTGCCATGTGAAATCAAAATTCAACCATTTAATGATACACCATGATCTCAAGATCTATTGCGCCAAAAATTACAAGAAAATAATCTATAGTTACAGATAATGGTGCCCAAAATACCCTCCATTTTTTTCCCCACGCGCATTACGAATGCTTCCAAAACACCGGCGACTTTGAAAGAGTCTCCTTCCACTTGTATTTGCCACGTGTCCTCACAATCGAACGGCGTACCGTGCGCACCCACCGGCACACGTACGTGCCACCGCGCACCGAAACTCCTTATAAACAAACAAATCTATGCCATTGGATCCACCACATCCTTCTCCTTCTCCTTTCTCTGTAGCCATGGCAGAGAAATCGATACCCAGCACTCCCTTGTTGACAGATGAACTCGACATCGTAATCCCGACCATCAGAAACCTCGATTTCCTGGAGATGTGGAGGCCCTACTTCCAGCCATACCATCTGATCATTGTTCAAGATGGTGATCCATCAAAGACCATCAAAGTGCCCGAAGGTTTCGATTACGAACTCTATAACCGAAACGACATCAATCGGATTCTGGGTCCTAAGGCTTCCTGCATCTCGTTTAAGGATTCAGCATGCCGGTGTTTCGGTTACATGGTGTCCAAAAAGAAGTATATTTTCACCATCGACGATGATTGCTTCGTAAGTTTCCCAATTTCCGCTTGTTTATTGAATTGTTTTTGGTTTTGGGACATAAAGATTGGATTTTGATTGATGGGTTTTTTGCCTTTGGTGATTTTTGGGTTTCTTTGCTGCTGTGAATATTGAATCTGGTTCAATTTTTGGTGTTTGATTATGGTTATGTGATAATTGCAGTTAGAGATTGATCTTGATCTGTATTTCATTTGAGCATGTGGGTGTATTTTTATTTTTATTTTTCAACTACTCTTTAATGGGTTTTAGTAGGTAACATAGATAGGGTTCTGATTTTGGTGAATTATATGGTTTTGGATCGGGTTTTAGGATTTTGACTTCAATTTATAAGATGGGTTTGGTTGTTTTTATGATTTTATAATAATGGTTTTTGTAGTTGTGTCATATGCTGTTGATAATCTTAGATTGATTTTGATTAGATGGATTCTTTAGCTTAGAATGTATTGATTCTGATATTTGATCTGTTTGTGAAGTGGTTGAGCTTGATATGCAATTTAATCTGTCAGTTTCGAATGTAATGCATATATATATATATATATATATATATATATATATAGGAGACCACACATCTCCGTGGTCAAAGTTGACTGTGGAGATCTCAATGGTATCGTGGCTCGAAGTCCATACACTAGCTTTATCAACATAACACCTATTGGTAAACATTACATTGGAGAAAATGTTTTGAAGGATCCAGATCTGATGTTCCTGGGATCTGCAATTGGATGATATTGTGACTGATTTCTATGGTTTTTGAGTTTTCGTAGAGTTGGTCACAGAAATTTATAATTTGATCTCCATCATATAAACGATTAATGTCTCTACATTATAGTACAATATAACATTATGTGAGTTTGATCTGCAATTTAATCAACCGATTGGTATTTGGGGATCTAAACTAGTAGTTGTTTTTATCACATAGGTTGCGAAAGACCCGTCAGGGAAAGAGATCAATGCGCTTGAGCAGCACATTAAAAACATACTTAGCCCTTCTACGCCATTTTTCTTCAACACACTTTACGACCCATACCGAGAAGGTACAGATTTCGTTCGGGGGTATCCATTCAGTCTCCGGGAAGGTGTTCCTACAGCTGTTTCTCATGGTCTCTGGCTCAACATCCCGGACTATGATGCACCCACCCAGCTTGTCAAGCCTCTCGAAAGAAATACCAGGTAATATTACCGATCCGAAAAAATAGGAAAAAAAGAGAGAGATAATATAACTTTCACACTGCAGCAGGAATTGAGTTTGCATAGAGTTACCTATAATAATAATAAAAGTTCGTATAGGGTCATGAATCTGTTTTCTTTTCATATTGCAAAGACCAATGTTACCTGATTCGTGATTCGCTCAATTCAAATATGGCAATTTACTAGATACGAGCGAATTCAATTCGCTGGTAGTAGGGATGCACACCCTAAACCGAAACGGCAAAACCCGAAATCGAACTGAAAACCGAGGACAATATATACCGAACTGAACCGAATGGGTTTCGGTGTGGGGGGTACCGAACCGAAAACCGAAAAAATCGGTTTTGGTTCGGTACACTGAATTTGCATCCCTAGCTGGTAGTAGGATGAGTTTTTAACCCAAAAAAAAAAAATTAATAGTTTTTATTAATAACGTATAGATTAGTGTTTTAATAATAAACTAATCAATTTTATTTACGATAAATAATATATTGTACACTTACTTAACAATAAAAGTCAAGATGGATGGTTGGTTGTAGGTGTCACACTTAATGCAAGTTGACTGGTGATTGATACCTTTAGGAAGCATTTTTTGCCAGCCTTTGATTTGTGTACCGGAATGACCGGTTCGGCTATAAGTGACGAATTGAAGTGAACCGAACTGCAAATTGGTTTGTTCCATTACGGTTCGCGGTTTGCAGAGTTACCGAGCGAGCTAGGTAACACTGGCAAAGACCACAATGCTTAGATCTGTGGCATTGCAGATCGCATTCAGAAAATAACTTTATGGTGATCCTAGGGTCTGTCAAATGCTTTAAAATGAATGGTTGCAGTTTCCATGTAAATCTCCAAAACCTATTGTGGCCATTCATTTGAAAGGTGTTTGGTCGACAGTACGACCACCATGGAGATATTTTTCAATGCAATCTTCAGCACCACAGATCTAAGCATCATAGTCTTTGCATCAAGTGGCACACTTGATGAAAAAGAGTGTCACATGTCTTGCAAAGGTGACCCATTTTCTTTTTGGAATAAAACAGGTTGGTGGCACTATACAAACTGATTCAAATATTGGTTTTCAAGCGAGGGGCACATGTTGATTACCACAAAAAGTGATATGCATCAACTAACCCAATAAATAAAAAGCAGATATTTCAAATTCGTGCTTTGCAAGTATTTGTTTATTATAATCACCTGATTCAATTTTTATTGTATATTTTTTTTTTTTAATCGATAATCACCTGATTCAACTTATTAACTCTCTTCTTTGATCTTTCTTAGGTTTGTAGATGCAGTTTTAACAATTCCCAAGGGAACCTTGTTCCCCATGTGTGGGATGAATCTGACATTCAACCGTGATCTGATCGGCCCTGCAATGTACTTTGGACTGATGGGTGACGGTCAGCCTATTGGCCGCTACGACGATATGTGGGCAGGATGGTGCACCAAGGTTTGCACGCTTTACTTTTTTTAGTCTATTTCATCTTACACTTATTTCATTGGCAACGTCTTTTGAGTTGATATTTTTTCGTAGCAGTACGTTGTCCCATCTATTTCCATTCGGCATGATAGGATCTTTGTGATCTATGAATCCAAGCCCATCCTAGATTTGAAAATCTCCCTCCGAACTCATGGGTTTTATAGATCACATTTTATTTTGTTGGGGTCCTTGTACAACCCTCATGGGCCCGAGGGGGGATGCTCTCTAAACGCTCTGGCAAGACCTTAAAAGTTAAAACATTGAGTTGTGCCTCTTCCATCACCAATTGGTTTTGGTTGGAATGGTAGCTAAATGGGGAATAAAATCCTACATATTTGAAATGTCGAAATTAGCCTTTTGAATGGTGTCTAATGTCTCATTCAAGTCAAATAAATATTTCGGTACATGTGTTTTACAGGTGATCTGTGACCACATGGGATGGGGAGTCAAAACTGGTCTGCCTTACATATGGCACAGCAAAGCAAGCAACCCATTTGTGAACCTCAGGAAGGAGTACAATGGGATCTACTGGCAAGAAGAGCTGATCCCTTTCTTCCAATCTGCTACCCTTCCAAAGGACTGCACAACTGTTCAAAAATGCTACATTGAACTCTCTAAGCAAGTGAAAGCAAAGCTTGGGAAGGTGGACCCTTATTTCCTCAAGCTGGCAGATGCCATGGTCACATGGGTAGAGGCTTGGGATGAGCTCAACCCATCTGGAAAAGCACCTGCTGAGATACCAAATGGACCTCCCAAACCTAAATAGATTACTTGACAAGCTGTTCTATTCAATTTTTCGTTAGGGTTTTGGAATTTAGTCTAATTATTAGGTGGAGTTGTACTCTCTCTGTTAGATCAGATCTTGGGTGGAGACTTGGGGGGTAATTTTTGCAAGTTGAGTGGATGTAATCTTAATTTATGTTTTCTTTCTTTCTTGAGGCAACAATATGAGATGTATTGGCATTAGGTTTGATTATTTGAAATTTTGAATTTTGAATTTTATGTGTGATTGAGACAGTTGGTATTACGTACAAGGTTGTCAGATCAATCTCCTGTTGCCGAAATAGTCAAACCCAAGGATCAAATTTTCAGATTTCGTTTCCGTTTCGGTTTTGGGGCTGGACAAAAACCGAAACTTCAGCCAAAATTTTGAGTTTTGGCCGAAAACTTCACTCCCATACATTCTAAATCCTCGGTTTCCTTTCGGTGGAGACTGAAACTGAAACATTTTGGCCGAAATCTTTTGATTTCTGTCGAAATTTGATCCATGGTCAAACCTTGTGAGGGGCACAGCTATTTGTGAACACGTACATCAGTGAAAACGTTCTTTTGACCTTTTGGGCAAGATTAGTCGGTTTTGGATTTTGTGTGTGAAGGGGAAAGAGTTGGTACTAGTTACCGCCTTACGGGGCGGTTCTCGGGTCAATATCTTTCTGCCAAAGTAGTCAAACCTTGAGCTATTTGGAAGCCCATTAATCAGTGAGATTGAACCCTGGCGCTTGGCCGGCCATGATCAGGTAAGGTTGATAAAAGATGTTATTGTTTATTTAACAAATGGGTGGGGTTCTGCTAAGTTGGTCTTGTTTCTCATGAAAGCTCCTCCTTTGTCTTTTGCTTTTTTTAATCGTTTTTAGGGTTTGAATTTTGAAATGGGAGAGGGGTTTTAGTTGGGAGATCTCCATGTGTCATGGGTTTTAGTTGGGAGATCTCCATGTGTCATGGGTGGAGGAAAAGTTGGAAATGGCCCAAAAATCATGTTACCTTACAGGTTACAGCACATAGATTCAAAAGGCAAATGATCAAGTCCAAAGCAGTTGAGTTGAATCTTATGTGGGAAATCTTGACTTTTACTACTCCACTTTCATAGATTGTCGTCAAAGTAGTCTTTTCCACATCAAAATCTCTTCCATATCCATGTAAGGGCTTGAAAAAAAATCAAAAAACCGAAAACCGAATTGATAAAAACTGACCTGATACCAAACCGAACCGATCCAACGCTGAAAAATTGAAACCGAGTTGAGATCAGTTCGGTATCGGTTTTGGGTACCGAAATCCAATTTAGTAGGAAGAATAGACCGATAATAACCGAAAATTCCTTTTTTTTTCAAATAGAAAAAACCGAAAACCAAACCGACCGAAACCAATACTAGATTGGTTCAGTTCGGTATCAGTTTCAATTTTTTGCTTATCGGTTTACCGAAATCGAAATCAATAAGTTTCGATTCAATATCAGTTTTGGCCAAACCGATACCGAAATCAAAAAATCGGTTTCAGTTTGGTTTACCGAATTTCCACCCCTATATCCATGGTTGTGCATTTTTGTTTTTGGGCCCTACTCTCTTGACCATCATCTAAACACCAAAATGGTGTTTAGATGATCTTGCACTAATAATGGTTTAAGATGTGGATGTATCTTTTTTAAATTTTTAATGGCTAATATTAAAATTTATCAATCGGATGGTTCACATCCAACACTTATAGGCATGCTTCTTTAAGGTGAGACATGTTCCAAAAATAGATTGCGACCTTGGCATTTTAGATTGACGATGACGTTCACCACATGGCATAATGAAAATCAAACATTAATAGTGTGAGATTAAAAGTCGAACTGTAATGGTATAAGATTATTTAAATGTCATTCTCTTGTTTAAATGTCGGTCAGGAGCCATTATCCCTTTTTTTTAAATGTCATTAAATGTCGCAGGTTGACATATGTGCCAATGATGGTCTGTAAGGCTGTGTTTGATATTACTCTTTTGGAGGCAAAAAGCAGCCCCACTTCAAAAGGCAGGTTTAAATTATTGATCTAAATTTACTCAAATTTAACTCATTCACTATCCAAAAGAGCACTTACAACTGAACACAATTCCATACTAAAATCCTCTGCGCTTATCTAACTGTCTGATAGGTGCATCATGATCTTAAGATCTATTGTACGAAAGATTGAAACAAAAAACAATTTCCATCATCTATTTAAATCAGTCAATAATTTTCGTCCGCAAAAAATTGTGTGACACTTAGCTTGGAAAACGATTGAGAATAGCAGTACCCTATTAGATTTCACTGGCATTATTTTTAGGGAGCCCCTATAGAACTTCAGAATTCCTATTTTCAAACTCAAGGACTTTTTTTTGGAACAGTTAGTGTCCAACCATCATTGAAGGACATGACAGTAGGGCCGCAAGAGAGCCGAACCAGCTCGGCTCGGTTTGGCCTGAAAATAAGAGCTTTTGCTATCTTAAACTCAGCTCGAGAGCTAAAGTCGAGCTTTTTATTTGAAACTCGATTGAAGTATAGCCGAGCTAGAGTTGAGCTTGTAAAGCTCGGCTCGGCCTGATAATAGTATATAATACTTTTATATATAATAAAATATAGTATATAATTTTAATTTTTTTTCTTTTATTTTTCCCCTTTATAATAAAATTCATTTAACAATATAATGGATAAATATATAATCCTTATAATCACCTATTTAAGCTCACTCACTCACTCAACAACTATTAAATCTCTTTCTCACTCATTTCAATGAACAAGAGCTGATACCACAATTGACCAACCAATTAACACCAATGCCCAACACCTATGCTCCAAATTAATATTTAGCACATTAAATTTAAACACCATTTTCTCCAGTCGATCTATTAAATCCAAAAGGACTAAGAGATTAAAAGATATTATGGCACTCATTTATTTAATTTTATTAAAGCTTTCATTTATTAAAAAAAGAAGATAATATATAAAATAATATTAGAAAAAATTATCTATAATAAAACTTATTTAGCTAGAAGCTCGGCTCTGCCCGAGTCAAGCTCGATAGAGTCAAGCTGGAGCTCAGACTTTTCAAGCTCGAAGGGCTTAGAGCCAAGTTCCAACTTCGTTCGTATATGGTAGAACTGAGCCAGAGCTGACCCAAGCTCGAGCTCTACCCGGCTCGGTTGCAGCCCTACATGACAATCCACACATCTGTATGACTGTACGACATGCACGGACTTCTAATGCATGAAAGTCTATGCATATCACACAGCCCCACTGTTAAGTCTGCATATCACACAGCCCCACTGTTGTATAGACTGCTTCAATGTGTATGATAGGTGGACATCCATTGTAGACCAACTCTATCTTACCTAAATATTCAATGGTGGAGAAAACACTTTTTCCTACAAATTTATTTTTAAGATAGTACCGAATTGATCTTGGGCAAGTTATCATGGCACCCGATGCTAGGGTTGGGTGCCACATGATACCCCGCTGAATCAAAGGTAGCGCCCAATCGTTCTACCCTCATGGGTAGCGTCTGAGGCCTCTTGCAACATATAAAATTTTAATTTCTATGAATATGGAGCTAAATTTTGTAAATTTATGAATAAACCGAGCGAGGTCAAGCTGGGCTTGGGCTTTGAAAGTTTGTTGCAGCCTAAGCTTGTACTTGCAATCATAAGCCCGCCACAAACTCGAGCCAAACTTGGGCCAAATCCATATCTATCGGGCTGGGCTTGTGCTTACCCAAGCCCGACCCATTGCTACCCAAGTGTTTACCAATTACTTGTAGGGTGGCATTTTTTGGACCAGTTTTTCTCGTGAAGAGGAGATGCATTTCCACCATAACAAACTGTTGACTGCCTTGATCAACCGATGGAGATCATTTTTCGTCTCAATCTTCCTCACAAAACATCTTGAGATCATGAGATCATTGCACAGCTATCAGACTGTCAGATTTTGATTAAACGTGGCACACATCCCCAAAAGTGACACTTGAGAACCCTTTCTCATGATACTCATGATTACAGTCACTTTCGGGGATGTGTACCACATGGAATCCAGATGTAACCGTCTGATAGGTGAACCCTGATCTCAAGATCTATTCTGTCGAAGATTGGGATGAAAAATGATCTCCATCGTCTGATTCAAGCCAGTCAACAATTTTTTATGGTGGAGATTTGTGTGCTCTTCGCAGGAAAAACGGGTGCAAATAATGTCACCCTTACTTGTAAGCTCAGGAGTCTAATTCTATGGATGACAGGTTGAACAAGTAACCAGCGAGAAAGGTACCAAAGGGACAAAATGATCAGCAAAGATGAATCATCTGATCTCTATTGGACGTTTAAAGATTTGTATCTCTTTGTTTCTCTTTATTGCTATATATCTCTTTGATAGGAGAAACAAACATGAATTACATCAAAATTATATATACAACAAAATCTACAGTGGGCATTTGGTGACACACCTTTGAAGTTAGTTTTTTGGTCATCAACTTCAAGAAACCTGAGAGGATTTTACGTAAACCATCAATTTGCATTTGCCACCAGCCACAGCTAATGCACCTGATTTTTCATCAGCAGCAATACATGTAATACCTCCACCTGATAACAGAAAAGAATACCCACTTACAATTACAGAAAATCCATCTCAGAGCTTTAAAATTTATCAATAACTAGATGACCTTCTATCTTATCCACTATTCTTGTAAAAAAAAAATATTGACTGAAAAAAGAAACCATCAATTCTTTCGCATTATTCAAATTATTGGCTGTTAATGTAGGTTGCAAAACAGTGGCTGCGTACATAATATTAGTTTCTCCTTTCTTTTCAGTAATAAAAAAATGGCTTTATTAAAAATGAAAAGTAAGGCACAGTCGGGATGGTGGAAAGGACTAGTTTCAGTTCTCTCAGACTTCAACAGAGGAGTTTCTTTCAAAATAGGCAGTGGCAGAAGCAAGGATCAAAAATTCGGGTTTCGTTTCGGTTTCGGGCTGGGCCGAAACCGAAATTTCGGACGAAAACTTCACAAGGACCGAAATTTTGAACCTCGGGCAGAAGTGTCAAGTTCTGGGAGCGATCGATGGCTTTGTGGGCAGCCCATGAAAGCCAGATTTCCGGAACTATATACTCTCAGCAGGAAAAGGCGTTCCGATTGCTAATTGCAGGTGTAAAAGCGGCGGAATAGAAACCTGGGATCTCAGTTTCAAGCGGATCAAAACTATAGCCAATCTGATTCGATGAGAACATGGATCTAAATTTCGGCCGATACCCATACGTATCGGACGATACGTATCGGTATCGAACCTGAACGATACGGTACATTCAATGTACTGTATCGTTCAGTTGTATGGAAGATACCGAACGATACATTCAATGTATCGTTCGGTATCGTCCGATACGTATCGGTTTTATGCATGAACGATACAGTACCGATACCCGGTATTTTGATCCTTGGATGAGAATGCACCATCTAATCATTGGTCAATGTGCTACCTTCAGGTGCAGTCAGCTGATCATATTCTCAATCATTGCCTTCTACGATGATTTGGAGCTCTCTATGCTCTGCTAGAAATCTGATGGGATGTTTGCCGGAATCGTGCATGTAGGTCCTCTTGGAGTTCGCACCCCAACATAAATCTTGCGCAAAATGCAGTATGTTGCCTATCCAAGTTCTCAGCCATATGGAGTAGAAGAAATTTTAAAATATTCGAGAGCCAGTACAAGCCATGTTGACTAGTAGTGGACGAAATCGAAAACATCAAACTGTGGGGGAACCTTCTTGAACGAGGCAGTAATCACGAAATATGGGAATGTAACTGATACATGTGGCCTGAGGTCTTTGACCTCAGTCCCCATCTTTTTGTTTCTGTTTTTTATTTTTAGATAGTAGCTTCCCCCCTGAGCTCCTCGAGTGGGATGATATTCGTTGTATTTTTATTCATCAATGAAAATATGACATCTTACCGATCAAAAAAAAAAAAAAAATCCACAATCAGGCAATCAGCGAACAGCAAAAGCTATTGGGACTTGGGAGCGACGACTAAACTGTGATTTCCGACTCCGTATATACCCACAAGGTTGTTTTGAAGGACATCATAGCCGTTAACTACCTAAGGACACAGTGCTTGATTCAGCAAATCAGACCCTCAATCAAATAAGATTTCCACTTACATACCCTATATTCTTTCCCTTCCCCACACAATTATATAGCACAGCAATCAGAGCCAACTTCCAAATCAGTCAACCTCCTGCTCCTGCCCAACGAAGCAAGTCCACACAATTTCTGGGGAACCACCAGCAGACCTGAAATAAGTCCACAAGCTGTCTCCAAATCTAACATGCCACAGGACACCAAATCAATAGCTGTTTGATCGGCTCCTCACACCAGTTACACATGAGAAATTTATTTGGCATCGACATACCCAGGCTTTGGAGATGGTTTAACAGTCAATATTTTATCCCATGCCTCACTCTAGCAAAACAAAGAGATTGCGGAGAACTGCTTAGGCTTTCCACATTAGGGTCCACTACTAACCAATTAACGGCCTTCTACATAAAAACTTATAGAAGAATCTCAGCAAAAAAACTCCTCTCTTTTCTACCATTCAAGCTCTTCTATCTTCAATAAGGGGTGAGGGTGAAGCAACAACATCCACAAACTGGCCAAGAAGACATCAATAAATAAAATTTCCTACTCAATTATATTTCAGCGGAGCTGTTTTTTCTTTTCTTTTATCAATAAATGAAATTCATTGCAAAGAAGAAAAAAATTTAAAATAAAAATAAAATAAAAGTCTTACAACGAAACAGCCAAGCGAGGTGCCACAAGAAAGCCAGGCTACAACAGAAAACCGGAATGCGAGTATACAACCACCTAGAAGGAACATCCATGAATACAAGAGACCCAAAGTAGTCGAGCTCATTTGGTGACTACTTCCTAAACGTTTTTGAAATTTCCACCCATTCAGAAGAGTGGAAGTCACACCAGAGATAATCTCATTGGGTCTGCTTCTACCTTCGAATCCTCTGTTTTTCCTTTCGATCCAGTGTCCAGAACGATAGCAATCATCAGCGTTCTCCAGATCAGGTCACATTGAGGTCCAATAAGCTGCCTTCTTTTGGCCATCAGATCTTTGCACTTTAGAGGTGGACCATATCCGGACTTCCGGGCTAGCGTTGGAAACACTAACCAATTGCAGCAACTCAAGCAGCTCCAACAAATCAGCGGCTTCATAATATCCGAGACTGCGACACAATCTTATATCTAACGACCAGTTACCTCTTTCTTCAATCAATACACGGATGCAACGTGACATGGCTTTTTTTTTTATCGGACAATGTGACATGGCAATTAGCACGCCAGATTGTTCCAAACTATGTTTCCCCTCTTCCTTTCCAACACCTCACAAATAAGCACACATCCTTACACGGAGATAAGTACAAATCAAAGCTTCTCACCCACCAAGGATATTTCCAAAATTTGAGCAGATCACTTGCCATAGAAAACTCCGTTCCGCCATCCCGAACCCAAAAGATTCTTCGGCAATCAAATATTCCATCATTTCTGTCAACATCATGCCAATTAATTCGACCCAGAGTATCTCTTTCCTCTCCCATGCTTCAAAGCCACCTTTCCAAGAGAGCATTATTCATATATTCCAATTTCCTCATGCCAATCCCTTTATCTTCCTAGAAAAGCATAACACCTCCCAATTTATAAGATCAAACTTTCTATCACACCGATCACCACATTAAAGGAAATGCCGCTCAATTCTTTCTAATTTTCAACTATGCTCACCAAGCATTGAAACATGGCCATGTAGTAAACCGGAGATTAGCAAAGGCAGTTTTGATGAGAGTGACACTTCCTCCAATGGACAAATATGCTATCTTTCTATACATAAGTTTCTTCTCGAATATCACCAGAACCAGATCCCAAAACAATTTTGGAGGCTTCCCATTACACAAATTGCAGCCCGAGGTATGCCGAATGGAACGAGTCCCACTCGCAAACCAAAGTTTCCATGAATGCACATAGCTGTCCTATATTGATTCTAACCATCATCATTCTAGTTACACCCACGCTGCTACTATGGACGCACCTAAAGTAAAGGTTTGTCAATTCTAATGACGCCCGTTTACATGATTCTATATTTAAACCCACAGCTTTGTGTCTTTTCGGAAGGTAGCAAACTAATGATCGGTTTTTCACTTGAACAGACTTTGTACCAACTCTAATTGCTTCCTTGAGAGTATATTTAAAAAGCATTAGGCCCTTATTTTTGGCATGAAAATTGAAAGTAGGAAAAGCTACTGAAATCTATTGTGAGTTTATACCAAGGTTGTTTAAGGCTCTAGGCTGGGCCTAGGTGGTGGACCCCTACGCATTAGGCAGTATAGTTGGTGAGGCCAGTAGTGTTAAAAATTTATTTTTACTTTGGAAAGATCAACAATAAACGAAGAATGATAAAGATTACAGTCATTTAAGTATGAACCATCATGTAAAGACAACTAGCAAGCAAATAACAATGACAAGTATATCATTTAGTTTTAAAAGCATTAAAGTCTTAAGTGCCGTTGGATATTGAAGTCATCAACTGATTAATAGTACTTAAATCTAAAGTTAACTTGATAATATTTTAACAAATTTTTAAAAAAATAATAAGAACCTGATTTGATCCAATTTCATCATTATGATACTATAAAAAAATAGAAAACTAATCTGTAAGTGGTAGGCCTTTGATCAAGCACTGATATCATCAAGCATAAAACATTGAGTACAAGGGTTTAAATCACACCTTTACCCATAAAAATAGTTTTTAATGATTTAAGGATAATGATTGATGAGAGCTATGAGTATTTTTTTTTCCAAAAAGGGGGAAAAATAAACCTTTACATAGTAGCATTTGTTGACCTACTTAATACCTTTGAAGACAGCCTTTTGAAGGTCGGTCTACGCCCTCCTAGAAACTTGGCGTGTCCATCCTCATAACAGGCTAAGAATAGGTGAGTTATGCCAGGTGACGTGATCATGATAGGGAATGTTGAAGAATAAAAACAAGGACGTGGCAGCAAAGGGAGATAAAGAAGATAGAGAGAGAGAGAGAGAGAGAGAGAGAGAGTGGGCAATTTGAGTGGACAGGGAGAAAAGAGAAATTGAATGAGAGATGATAGAGGAGATCTGCAAGAAGGCTCTTCACCTATTAATTAAGAGATTTCAAAACTATTATGTACAAAAAACCACCTATTTAATAGGAAAAAATAAAGAGATTATGAATTTTAAATTGGAAAGGGGAAATAATAAAGAGAAGAGATTATGGGATTTAAATTGGAAAGATGATAACAAAGAAATTAGGTACCAAGAAAGAAAAAATATATCGAAAACAGAGAAAATATTTTTCTTTCATTAAAGTATTTTTAGTGCTTTTAATAGGGTTTTATTGAATAGGATGTTTAAATCAATTAGGAAACTGTTATATCTATAGTTAGAGTTTTAAGTAGGTATTAACAGATGGATCTTACGAGCAGATTTAGAGAACTAGGATAGAAAGTTTGACTCTATTCTAATCATGCATAGGTTAATTTTTAAAGTTTGAGTCTATTTAGGAAAGTTCAGATATGATTTTCATAAACTATCGTAAATACTAATGCAAAATAATTTTTAATGAATGAAATAAAGGCGGCTCTTTTGAGTTGACAAAGAGTTTCAAACCCTAGCTTATTAAATTGATATCGTTTTTGCTTTGCATATAGACTGTTTGAAGGTATGTTACTATTGTGTTTGGTGGATTTCAATTATAGTGACGTCCATGTAATCCGAAAGGTGACAATCAAAACTTTTTATGGCCAAGTCCCTAATTACACCCGTTTTTTCCCGGCAACAACACCAAAAACTTAATCGATAAAATCTATAACCCTTGCAAGTGCACAAGTGTCTGAAGTTCGGTCGAGTACAAGGGTTTCGAACCTCAGGGATTGCAGAATTGATTACCTAATTTTAAGCTATTCTTCTAATTAATTAAAAGGGTTGAATTAAACGCAAACTAATTAACGTGAAATAATAGAAAAGTAAGAGAAAATATCAAGGAGATGGAAGTCTGGGATTTTACAATCCACCACTAGCTTTGTAATTCTCTAATTACACCCATGTCGTTACTATTGATGTACCTTAAGGCATGTAAGTCTAGTAATGCTCCTTTATGTGGTTTGTATTGTTGAATAGTTATATCCACGATCATGTTCGAAAAGGCTGCAACCTAATGGTTGGTTTTTTACTTAAACAGTCATTTTGTCCATTTGATTTTTTCCTTGAGGATCTATTTAAGTACCCTTGGCCCTTTATTTCTGGCATGAATATTGAAAGTAAGGAAAGCTAGCTAAATCTGTTGTGTATCTCCAGATCTTTATCATACGAGATTTCTAGTTTTCAAATCTTTTAAGCATCGAATTGATTTAAATATGTAGTGAAGAAGACATTGAAATCTTAAAAGATCCTTCTATCCATTTTCTTGAACATGATCTGATGGTATCGTTTACATATCAATCTTATTTAATTGAGCATTCTTGTGTTTTGTACTAGTGATTCAAGGGCATAAATCAAATCAGCAATTCGATCACAGATATAGTGGAAGTTCTAGTTCGTTTTGTATCCTACAACCAAATTTGCCTTTTTGCTAATCACAGTCTTGATGTGAGGGGGCAAATATTGGTTTAAAGATTGTAATAATTCTTGTGACGCAAAATTGTAATGTTTGTTATACAAAAAAAAATCTTGTAGATTTTTCTGCAAAATTTGAACATGTGTAACTTGCATCATTAGTTTTGATGGGAGTTTGTTGGACACCGTTTTTACCGTTGAAGCCATTTTCTTACCTAATTTCAAACAATTCCAATATTTTATTTTGAAAATAATTGTCATACTCTGAATATTTTAAAAAACAGGAACCATGGGTCTGTGGCAGTGCCATTTTATGTTATAAAAGTAGTGAAATATCACTATTGTGGCCATACATTATGATATAACATGATATATAACCGTTCACTGAAATTATTGCACTCAAATATTTATAGATGAATTAATTGATTAGGAATCTAATAAATATAGTTAAACAATGGATGCACAAAGTTGACAGCAAGGTTTGGATAAATTAATTACGGGATAATGGCTCCGGACCGACATTTAAGCACCAAAATGGAGTTTAAATGATCTTACACCATTAAAAGTAGAGTTTATATCTTAGTCCATTGAAATGTGATTTATCATTATGCCACATGGAGCATATCTGTGATAATCTAAATTGTCCAAGTGGCAATCCATTATTGGAACACATACCAGCCAAAACATGCCTATAAGTGAATGTGAACCCGGTTGATAAACTTGAATTTCAGCCATTAAATTTAAAAACAACGGTTGGTATTATAGTCTACAGATTAGATGGTTTAAATCTTCCTAAAACACCATTTTTGGCCCTGTTGCACTTCATTGTATGACCTATCACTTTGACGGTACGGATCACCCAAATATTAAACCATCGATGGTGTAAGATCATTTAAACACCATTTTGGTGTTTAAATGACGGTAAGGAGAGTCGTGCCCATTAATTACTGGATGTACATGGAAAGGTAGCATTTAAAACTTCTTCTAATCAGTATGTAATATTGGTAAGAATTGACAAGTTAAACATGGAGAAAGGTGTATTTTTGCATTTAACAAGAATATAGGATTCCAGTTGTATTTAATCCGGTATATTTTTAGAAATTTGAAAGTCTCTAATAATTGGTCATTAAACCAATGATGATAACATAACTAAAATCAAATTTTGAATTAGTCTACTGAGTATGAAAGTAACATGAACGGAAATTATCACACTCTGATATGAGCCAGACTTACCATTAAAACAGTGCAGATTACTCAATTTTGTTCCAGTTGACAATTCCCACATATACACGTGCCCATCACATGTGCCAATAATCCCATGGCCGCCTGATGAATCTATGGCAGATGCCCTGCACAAGAAGAATTGATTGGTTAATCGACTAAGAAATTTGAGTCAACGAATACAACTAGTTTTTTATTCGATCGGCATCAATCAGAGATTTAACTGACCTTTCACAACAAGTGCCTAAAAATTGAAAAAGATTTTGTGTAAGTTTGATCGAAAGAGTCATTTAACTGGTGTAAGATTTGGTAGATCAATGAGAAACCCTAAATGTCACTAACCCATTTTGTACTCCAAAACTCTGGGTGCTTCAGATTTGAGAAATACTAATTTTTAGTAATTTTCTGAAGACCCTTCTGCTTCTGTAAACCTTTGACTAGTGGAAGCTAAATAATGGGATGGTAGGCCAATCAGATGCTTACAGTGTTCACTCAATCCTACACCGAATTGCGAACCAGGTTCGGTATTATACACATTTAATAATACCATTTAAAAAACAATGCTATGGCATAATATGGGATTGAACCTGCGACCTCCAGGTAGAAATTTGTCAATCTCCAGTTGAGCTACAGCCCAAAATATGCCACTACACAGTGTTATTGTATATATTTAACATTTTCACTTAAAACCCATCCTACCCCTAGCGAATTAAGTTCGCTCGACAGTGGAGAATCACAAACCTAATTGTGATCCCAGCAAACCGGCAAACCAGGTAACAGATGACCAATCAATACAATCTTCAAAAAAAATTCCTGTGCCTGAGAACAGGAATTCCATTGATTTCCGTAGAGACATCAAACCAAATTATTGTAAGAAAACCTAATCCGATGTGAATGGTGTACTTTGGTCATTTTCAAATATTATATATATATATATATATATATATGGGAGCCGGTTAGGTCCTCCAATGGAGGACAGTGACCGTCCTCCAAGATCCACGTGGCACCCAAAACACTTTTTGGGCGCCACATGGAGCACAGGTGGACAGTTTAGATCAATATTAAAAAAAAAAATCGAAAAATAAATTTTAAACCCACAAGTCAAAATTTGAAGGTTTCCATTGGTCCACATTTCACGGTTCAAAAAATACACGGTGGAGATAAGTTTTTAATTTATTTTTTTTTCAGAGATGATCTAAGCAATGCACCCAAGGTCCACGTGGTATCGAAACAATATTTGGTGTGCCACGTGGAGCTCCACGTGGAAGGTTAGAGGACGGTGACCATCCTCCCATGGAGGACGGATCCCTTTTCCTATATATATATATATATATATATATATATATATATATAACATTTTGTTTACAACCCGCATTCAATGCTTTAAATGTTACCAAAAGAGAACTCAAAAGCACCTTGGATCCAATACGCTTCCCATAATCACTGTATTCTTGACCAGTAGAGCTAGCCTCCACCATCCAACTTGACTTGTCCAGGAGTACTTATCTTGATGATCACGTTGAGCCTCAGAATCAGAGGCACCAGAAACAAGAACCCAGAGAGCTATATCTTCCTCATTTGGAGCAAGGAAGGCATGGTTTTCCTCTGCCCTGGAAAAACATAATTCTGTTGAATCTATAATCTCTTGGATATACTCCTCTACCTTAGTACTGATTGCAGCAGGGCCATTCTTTTGCCAAATGAACAGGCCAACCGGAATTACACGAGCGATTGAATTGTCTGGAGCAGAAAACCTTGCTAGGACGACGCGCTTGGATATATCCCTGAAATATACTAAATAGGACAGAATTATGTCTTGGATATGCAAAAGTACTCTGAAAGTGGAAGGGGGAAATTTGATAAAATAGATACAATGCATTACTGTTGAAATTTAGTCCCACATTGGGTATTCATAGCCATGTCTTTCCTCTTATAAGATCATGGGCCCCTCCACTCATAGCCAATTGGCTTTGAGATGATACCCAATTCTATCATGGTATCAAAGTAGGCCTTTCTCCACTCCACGTCACCCAGTTCCATCCTCCATGTGATTTGGCTCAATCTGGCCAACACATGTGGGGGCGTGTTGAAGTTTAGTCCCACATTGGGTATTCACAGCCTTGTTTCTCCTCTTATTAGATCCTGGGCCCCTCCATCATAGCCAATTGGTTTTGAGATGGATACCCAAATTTATCACTTACACGAAAGAAAGGAAATAGGGAGACAAACAAATAGACCAAATGTACAAGATAATGCATGGTGGTTAGTTTTTGCCTACAAGTTCCAGCCCACAAGCCTGTATGCATGTACAAATATGAAAGAGAAGGTAGAGAACATAGAATAATTTTGATATAGCAGATTGATGCAAATCGAGTTTGCACATGAGCCCAGAAAAAACAAAAAGTAAGAAGTTAAAAACTAAGCAAAAGAATTAAGAAAAGTCAACTTTCAGTTTTCCAAAAAGAATACAAATCAGTAACAAGTACTAAAAAGAAAATTTGAATATGAATTCTAAAACAAATCTCTTATAAATAAAATAACCTAAACCGTAGACTCAATCTCTACCTTATTCAATCTATTTAATCACAAACCATAATTCTTCTAATTAAATATCACTACAAATTTCGAACCACCTGTTTAATCGTAAACCATAATTTTTCTAATAATAAATGTAATATCTCTACTTCAATAATTGAAATTAATATAGAATTCTAAAATGGTTGACTGTTGTGAGATCAACTTTACGAAACTATAGCTTCAAGTAGAAAATGCAGACACCCATTAAAGGCAACATAGATATCAAGCCATAAAGTTACGCCTACTGTAAGAAAACCTAGCTGCTGTTGGTGTGTTCATAGGACTTCTATTAAGTTGGCATGTGTGTAATTTTCTTCATGAATAAGTGGTTGTGTGAGTATTATTATTTTATAACGAAAGACGAAAGAGGATAGTACTATATCTAGGGGCAAAGGCTTCACTCTCTAGGCAGCTCCCCCATCTTAGAGAAGGGATCAGGGTACAGATGGACTATCTTTTCCTAGAACATAAATGTTAATAATAAAGGGTGAAAGCTAACTTTCTCATAACCCTATATTCCTTGCTCTCTTCTTCACTTCTCTTCTTTCCAACCTAACCCTAATTATTACCATCAGATTCATTTTTAACTTTACTTAGAGCAGAATACCTCGCACCCATCGCCCTTGCTAACGTTGTCCTCGTCATTGTTGACATCAGCATGACGTCATGCTGGCATCAGTATGGTCAAAATTTTAACCCCAAAATTGAAACTTTTGATGAACCAAAATTTGGAGATTATTTTCATCTTCTACAGATTTGTGATTTAAAGCCTGAATCTGGTATCTGAAGGATCTTTGTCTTTCTGTCTCTTCACAGTTTTCTAGACACATCGGCTTCAATATTGCACTTGATGGGCATCAAAGAAGAGGTATAGCAATGAAATCTTTCAAGGATTCTGTCTGATGTGGTGGTTTGTCAGATCAAGTTGTTTATTGTAAGATTTTTATCTTTTCAAAAAATTCAAAGCCGTCTGTTTCAAGATTATAAGTGTCCATCGTGATCTGGAGACAGCTACTGCCTCATTTTCTGCAAGGGGTTGGATCGATTTCCTAAATCTGTCATTTGAATCCATATCTGTGCAATGTGGATGTGAATTGAGGGAATTGTGATGCTTTTAGTGCTTCAGTTTTGACCCTTTTCTGGTTTCTGGGTTGATGGATGGTTGTATGGCCAATTAAACACTGAAGTATATTGGTTGCTATTTTTCTGGATTTTACAATTCAGAACAATAGTTGAAAGGGCTGGTAACCAGTTTTGTGTAACTAAGTGATTTGGTGATTGTGGATTGTGTGCAAGTATTGGTAATTGATCTCAATATCCCTTTGTTCCCTGTTCAGATGTCTGGTTGTATGTTTAGCAATTATTTGGACACAACAGTTTGGATATTTGAGTGGCACGGTGATTGTTATGGAAATCCAGTTTTCCCAATATAGACAGTGGATAATTTTCTTAGTGCAAAACAATGTTAGATTCATCTTGCATGTCACTTTTGATATAATGAGGTTGCTTGAATGCTGGTTGTGTTGCTAGTTGTATGTTAAAGTGCCGTAGTTGTGTAGTCCGTTACTTGTGTTTTCTGTTGTGTGGCAGTGTATAGTTGAGGTATCTCAACTATGGATACACTCAAACTCTCAAAGTGAAGATTAGCAGTGAATCTCCTATGACTGAATTAAAGAAGAACGTGTATAGCTTCAGTACTCCTGATCAGGAAGATGTATCATGTGCTTCTCAATCTTAGGTAGCTGAGATAGATTGTATCTCCTCGGTCCTCATGGATCATTGAATTTGGTGTCACCGATCACATGACAGGTATACCTTCATTGTCCCAATCTCTATCTCCTATTTATGCACGATATAGTGTCCGTGAGGCTGACAGATCTCAAGTTCTTGTGGCTGGTAAAGGGACTACTCATGTTCGCAGTTGCCTCTAGCCTCTACCTTACATGTTCCAAAGATGCCAACTAAACTTCTTCTTCTAGTAGTATTACTACTTCTCAATTGTAGTGTAACCTTTTTTTCCTCAGCTTGTGTCTTCCAGAACATGTTGACGAGAAAGGCACTTGGTCGTGGTCGTGAGGATAGAGGAATACACTTGTTTGAGGAATATCAGATTCGGAGACCAATAGCTGCTCATGCCTCTTCATCCACTGAGGATGTTAGAGTCTAGCACAGCCGCCCTGGGCATCTTCCCCTACAACGTTTGCATCTTCTCTTCTCATAAAAGTTTCATTCCTATGATGGATCCAACTTTCAATATGAAGTATGTCAAAAGGCCAAACCTTGTAGAGCAACACATCCTTTTATTGGTAGCTGGAGTAGTTATCAATTTTACATTGTGCACTCTAATGTTTGGGGGTCATCTCCTGCTGATGCTTCTCGTGGTTATCGATATTTTGTTTCATTCATCGATGATTGTACTCATTGTACCCTTGCATCCCCTCCGAAGTGTCCTCAAAATCGTCTTTTTCCTGCATCCTTTTTACCCTACCCTACCAGCCCCCATGAGAACTGGGGACTGGTACAAAACCGTTTTCGAAACCTTTCAGAAACCTTTTTAGAAATGTATATCAATATATAATTGACGCAGGACGGTACCCTAAACTACGTGAATGCGATGATTGATTTTGCCGAAATTAAATTGAATTAAATTAAACAATAAAACTTGCAAAATATAACGAATACCTCAGGCTTTCGTAGTATTCCATGGGAGAATCACGCATAATTCAGGCAGGGTTCAGTCCGAGCATCAGATCCGTTAGGTTGCAGCGTGGATCGTTCCTAGAGATAGAACTCTAGACCTCCAGATTAAGGCGCTCACAATGCAATGATGGGATCTCTGATTCTCGGGTTATTTGATATGGCTGGGCTTAGCAATCTGATGGAGGCTACGGTTGTGAATCAGATCGATTCAATGGTTTAGGGAAAAACTACGGTTTAGGATCTCAAAGGATGATGGTCGATTCAGGGTTGTAGGATCACACAAGCAGAGATAATAAGAAATAGATAGATAGTTAGAAGATAGATTGCAGGCTTCACACCCTTGGCTTCGCACCAAACCCTTCTCGGGAAGAAGAATCACTCTTCGGAAAAACTCATCTCAAGTCACAAAGCAAAACGCTCATTCATTCAATAATCAATAATTCATTACATTGTTCAACTTAAGGACCTTATATAGGAGTCCTTTCAAACGAAAAAAAAAAAAAAAAACCCTAAAACAATTACCAAAAGAACAAGTATGCCCCTAAAAATTAAGTTCAAAATTAAAAAAATTGCTAAAATAAAATAACTGCGCGATTTCGATCGATCGAAATTGAAGTTTGATCAATCGAAATTGAAATTTGATCGATCGAAAGTGAAACTTGGTCGATCGAACAACATATTTCAAAAGTTCGCCGCTGAAACTCAATCGATCAAAATTGAAACTCGATCGATCGAATTATATACTCCAGAACATGTGGTTTTCCACTCACTGACGTTCGATCGATCGAAATAGAACTTCGATCGATCGAAATTGCAGTTCGATCAATCGAATTTGCTATGTTCCTCCAATTTCTCATGAATTTCGCCTCTTTCGCCTAGTTCTGATGATTTCCATTCCCTTTCTTCCGACGTCAGTACACGCGAAAAGGTCCATATCCGATGTCTACGATGTCGGCGTCCCCATCAATTCTCCCGGGCCGAAAAGGCTTCATCACCGATGAAGCGGAGTCGTGATAGCGCTCGACCATGTCGGGGTCTAGGCGTCGCACCTCGTCTTCAGCTAACCATGAGTTCTCGGAGTCCGGCTTACCGAACCACTTGACCAAGTACTTTTGAATTCCGCCCCCATGGGTGGATATCGCCAAATCATCTAGGATCCCTTCGATCTCATCTCTGCGTTGCTTGCGTGGGGAAGGGAAGGGTAGGAGTTGCAGGGTGGGGCTGGCATTTGGGCTCGGGGCTGCTTGGAGCCAAAGAAGGAACCATGTCCTACACATTGAATGTAGAGTTGACCCCTATATCCGGTGGAAGCTCGAGAACATATGCATTAGGGACGCTCCTTGCTACAATTCTAAAAGGTCCAGCACCGCGGGCTTGAAGTTTCTTTGCGGCTCCTAATGGGAACCGCTTAGGCCTAACCCGAACCATGACGTAATCTCCAACCTGAAATTCCTTGAAGCGCCTATGCGCATCCGCAGATATTTTGTATTGTTCATTGCTTGCATTAATTCTTTTTCTAATTTCGGCATGCAATTCATGTATATGTTGTGCAAATGAATCGGCTGACTCGAAGACTCGATGGGATGCAGACATGGGAATTAGATCAATGGGTGTTCTAGGCCTATGACCAAGGACGGCTTTAAAAGGACTCATACCTAGGGACCTATTGACTAAATTGTTGTATGCAAACTCGGCTAAAGGCAAAATAGAATCTCAAGTCCTAGGGTGATCACCAACAAGACAACGGAGAAGATTACCTAAGCTCCTATTGGTGGACTCCGTTTGGCCATCTGTTTGACGATGATAGGCCGATGAAAATTGGAGCATGGTACCCATCATGTGCCATAAAGTTTTCCATAAATAACTGGTAAATTTCACATCTCGATCCGACACAATCACCTGGGGTAAACCATGTAGACGCACAACCTCCCGAAAAATAATTTGGCTATGTGAGCCGCATTGGAGGTTTTAGAGCAGGGTATGAAGTGGGTCATCTTGGAAAAGCGGTTCACTGCCACAAAAATGGAATCGTGCTTCTGTTGGATCTTTGGAAGTCCAAGCACGAAATCCATAGAGACATCTTGCCACGGTGTATGCAGACGGGTAAAGGTGTATGGTATACATTTGATATGCTTCGCAACTTGGCATGTACGACATTGTTTTACGACCCTAGAGACATCTCTCACAAGGCTAGGCCAATAGAACCTATCCTCAACGAGCACACTGATTTTATCGCGCCCAAAATGTCCGGCAATCGCTCCAACATGTAACTCCCAGATGAGGAAGTCCCACAATGAAGTACGAGGGATGCACAAACGATTCCCTTTGAACAAATGCCCATCCAGCAGGGTATACTCGGAGTTAATGTTGTTCGAATTTTCAAGGAAAGCAGTGTATTCTGCCCCGAAATCTAGGCAATCAAGATAATCTTGCTTCAACTGATCAAATCTGACGACATCAGTGCTCATAGACTGCAAAGTCGCCACTCAACGACTAAACGCATCAGCAGCCTTGTTCTCGGCACCAGCCTTATGCTTCAAGACAAATGTGAACCCTTGAAGGTACTCGACCCACTTCGCGTGCCTCGGGTTCAACTTTTTCTGGGAAGCAAGGAAACGTAAGGCCTCGTGGTCGGAAAACAACACAAATTCCTGCGGTCTCAGGTAATGTTGCCAATACCACAGAGATCGGACGACCGCATAGAACTCCTTGTCATAGGTAGAGTATTTCTGCTTTGCCTCATTGAGTTTCTCACTAAAATAGGCCACAGGGTGGCCTTCTTGGCTCAACACTCCACCTATGCCTACACCCGATGCGTCACATGCTACTTCGAAGACTTTAGAAAAGTCCGGTAGGCGCATGACGGGTGTAGTAACCATTTTCTCTTTTATCTCGACAAAGGCCCTAGTTGCGGCTTTGCTCCACAGGAACTTCCCTTTTCTCATGCAATCGATAATGGGAGCCATGATGGTGCTAAAGTTCCAGATGAAGCGACGATAAAATGTGGCCAAACCGTGGAAGCCACAATGGCCTTAACCTTCGCAGGGTCCGCAACCATCCCATCTACCGAGACAATGAATCCCAAGAATACTACAGAGTGCTACATGAAGGTGCACTTCTTGAGATTCGCATATAACCTTTCTCCCCTCAAGGTTTCGCAAACCAACCTTAAGTGGACAATGTGTTGATCCTTGTTTAGGCTATAAATTAAGATGTCATCAAAGTATACGACAAAGAATTTACTAAGGAATGGCCTCAACACTTGGGTCATGAGCCTCATGAATGTGCTTGGGGCATTGGAAAGCCCAAAAGGCATGACCATCCACTCATAAAGATCGTCTTTGGTCTTGAAGGCGGTTTTCCATTCATCGTCAAGACGAATTCGAACCTGATGGTAGCCACTTTTAAGGTCTATCTTAGAAAAGATAGTGGCTCCAACCATCATGTCTAGCATGTCATCAAGTCGCGGTATGGGAAATCGATATTTAACAGTGATCATATTAATCGCACGGATATCCACACACATGCGCCATGCACCATCTTTCTTAGGCGTGAGTAATGCTGGTATGACACACAGGCTCAGACTCTCTTGTATGAACCCCTTCTGAAGGAGCTCACTGACTTACCGAGTCAACTCGGCGTGCTCAACCAGATTCAACTTGTAGTGGGGCAGGTTCGGTAATGTAGATCCGGGAACTAAGTCAATTGCGTGTTGAATGTCACGCATGGGAGGGAGCTCATTAGGTAAGTCTTCGGGGAAGACATCCGCAAATTCATTCAGGATGGACTCTACCTCATTGGGGTACTCACAGACCGACTCAGAAGTACTCTCAACAGTGACAACGACATACACGACACTCTCATCTAACGATGCCCTCTCGAACTCTAAAGGGCTCACAATATTGATGGCCTTGGATTGGCCACCCTTCTTCTCGACTCTATTAACCAATGGTACTTTGGGAGCCAAAGGGTTAAGAGTGATTTTCTTACCCTTGTAATTGAACGTAGAAACGTTAGATCACCCAAAAATAGTCACATTCAAATCATAGAGCCATGGCCACCCTAAGATAATGTGGCCCACATCCATCCACACCACATCGCACCATAAGGTGTCGGAGTATGAACCCAATTGTATAGGTACACGACACCTCTGAGATACGGGAATGGATGAGGAGTCAATCCATGCGACTTTGTAAGGTCTTGGGTGGGTTTCAGGTGTAAGCCCTAAGCGGGTGACGGTATGTTCTGACACCACATTGGTGCAGCTTCCGCTATCCACGATTACCCTACAACTCTTCGTCCCACATGTGGCAAAGGTGTGGAAGATATTCTCCCTCCGCCAATCCTCCTTTTCATCCCGTTGAGGTTGTGCAAAGGCACACCTCACAACTAGAGCGCGACCCATATCATCACCTTCCTCATCACTAGGTGTGGCATTCGGCTCAAAGACTTCTTCCTCATAAACTCCTTCATTTTCTTCTCCTTCTCCATCGATGAAGAGATTCCTTTGTGGGTCCCTTGTGGGGCATTAGGCGGCAAAGTAACCCAATCCCTGACACTTGTAGCATTTGACATGAGACCCACTCTTCGAGGATTCTCCGGCTACACCCTTACCTTTGTCAAACCTCACATTGGTAGATGTGGGTTGCATGGGGTTGGCAGGCAAGTTCCCTGCACTAGATTTCACTTCACCAGTACAGAATTGACCGGGGTGAAAATCAGATTGCCTAGTTACCATCATTTTTAAACATCGTTCAAGGTCTTGAACGACGGTGTAACACTCGGCGAGAGTCTCCACAGAGTGGGAGACTAACTCTTTTTGTAAGTCAAGTTTCAATCTGGTGCGAAATCTGGATAGAGTGACTTGAGGGTCTTCGGATACCTTGGCTCTCATCATGAATTCCTCAAATTTGCCAATGCAATCTGAAACGGGCATACTACTTTGGCGCAAATTTTGTCATTGGTCAAGGAGACGATGGTAGTATGAAGAAGGAACATACTTCTCTGTAAGTCGTTCCTTCATGTCCTCCCAATGGGTAATGGGAGTACAACCCGCATTCGTTCTGATGCGTTCAACGTTGACCCAAAAGAGTCGAGCTTGGCCCATGAGCTTCATTTTAGCAAGTCAAACACATCTTTCATCGCTCATGCCAAACCACTCGAAGTGCTAGTCCATTTCGGATAACCAATTGAGGAAGACCTGAGGGTCTAGTCTTCCATCGAAAGTTGGAAACTCAACCCGGACATTTTTGAGGAGTCTCCCTTCCGGGTCGTAGTCATCTCCATGATGATCAAACCTATGGTTCCGATTCCGATTATGTTGGTAGCCATTTCGTTCGAATCGAGGACCATTACGCTCATGGTGTGGTACAAAGTACTCATCACCCTCGTCTAACCGATTGACTCGATTTAACAACCTCTCATTGGATGTTTCGAGAGCCCTTTGGGTTGTCTCCAACGCAGTCATTCAATCATTGATCGATTTTAGATCAGCCCTCATGCCGTTAAGAGTCTCGGCAATCCCACTCATGTCCATGGTGATACGGGTCACTACTGATGGGTTCTAGAATGGAATGCAAGATGAACACTTTGACCAAAACAGAAATAATATGCGGTGGAAATTAAAGTGCAATGAATGCAATGTCACACAGTATGCCCTAACCTAGAACCTAGGACAGTATCCAAAACTGACGCAGGACGGTACCCTAAACTACGTGAATGCGATGATTGATTTTGCAAAAATTAAATCGAATTATATTAAACAATAAAACTTGCAAAATATAACGAACACCTCAGGCTTTCGTAGTATTCCATGGGAGAATCGCGCATAATTCAGGCAGGGTTCAATCCGGGCGTTAGATCCGTTAGGTTGCAACGTGGATCGTTCTTAGAGATAGAACTCTAGACCTCCAGATTAAGGCGCTCACAATGCAATGATGGGATCTCTAATTCTCGGGTTATTTGATATGGCTGGGCTTAGCAATCTGATGGAGGCTACGGTTGTGAAACAGATCGATTGAATGGTTTAGGGAAAAACTAGGGTTTAGGATCTCAAAGGATGATGGTCGATTTAGGGTTGTAGGATCACACAAGCAGAGATAATAAGAAATAGATAAATAGATAGATAGATAGATAGAAGATAGATTGCAGGCTTCACACCCTTGGCTTCGCACAAAACCCTTCTCGGGAAGAAGAATCACTCTTCGGAGAAACTCATCTCATGTCTCAAAGCTAAACGCTCATTCATTCAATAATCAATAATTCATTACATTGTTCAACTTAAGGACCTTATGTAGGAGTCCTTTCAAACGAAAAAAAAAACCCTAAAACAATTACCAAAAGGACACATATGCCCCTAAAAATTAAGTTCGAAATTAAAAAATTTGCTAAAATAAAAGAACTGCGCGATTTCGATCGATCGAAATTGAAGTTCGATCGATCGAAATTGAAATTCGATCGATCGAAAAACATATTTCAAAAGTTCGCCGCTGAAACTCGATCGATCGAAATTGAAACTCAATCGATCGAATTATATACTCCAGAACATGTGTTTTTCCACTCGTTGAGAAATTGCAGTTCGATCGATCGAATATGTTGTGTTCCTCCAATTTCTCCAGAATTTCGTCTTTCGCCTCTTTCGCCTAGTTCTGATGATTTCCATTCTGCTTCCTCCGACGTCGGTACACGCGAAAATGTCCATATCCGATGTCTACGATATTGACGTCCCCATCAATAATTAAAACTCGTTTCATTTAAAACATAAACTGGTTTCTATATTAGAAGCAATTCAATTTATATAGAAACTCGTTTCTATTAAAAAAAAACTTGGTTCCTTTTTAGTTGATACTTCTATCTCTTAAATATGAAATAGTTTTGTCCTTGTATACAACAGTTTTTTAGAGTCATTACATTAGGTCAAAATCTGACTTTTATGAATTTTTAGGGTCATTGAAATAATTTTTTTAAAATAATAAAAATTGAGGAATGAACTTCATGTGCATATGATTGAAAATTATATGTACATTTTAGATATGTTGGTATTAATATATTTTAGTAAGTAATTTGGGTTATATATTATGTTATATGTGCAATTAATAGAAAATTTCAATCTTGTATTTTCTTCACCAGATGATAGACGATTTCATTGAATCATGCGTCTAAACTCTAAAATTTAAAAATATAAATAATAGCATATAGGAATATAATCCTCATATATAGTTACACAAAAGAAGTACCAATGTTGTATCAGCATCATATATATGTCATCCATTTTGCATCTATGTCGCACTACTAGCATTTCTAGGACGAATCCATCTCGTATTAATGTCGTACTGATGTTGTTTTATTTCGTACCTACAATGCCTCTATTTGATACCTATATGTATCTATTACTTTCTATGTTATATCAATATCATATCAATAAAGACGTACCTGAAACCTTTTTCACCTAAACGTACCAATACCAGTACGCCATACTAACTCTTGGCAATTATGATTTTCCGGTCCTCCTCGTGTATCTAGGTTTGTGTGTTTTCCCCATAATCCATCATCTCATCGTGATAAATTATTTCCCAAATCTGTCAAATGTATCTTCATCGGTTATCCTCCCACTCAGAAGGAATATAAATATTATGATCTCATCTCTGTGAAAGTGTTTGTTACCATGGATGTCACCTTTTTTTAGTCTATCTCCTTTTATCCTCCTCCACAATGCCCTCCTCGGGGGGAGAGTTCTAAGGAAGAGAGCACTATGGCAGTATTACCATGCGTTGATGATGAAGTTGCAAATCATGATATTGATAAGACTTCAAGGAGACAGCAAACTGCAAAGGAGCAAGATGTATTTGACAAGTTTGGACAAGGATAAAACCTTTATTCGAGGTGAAGAAATTAGTAAGATTGAAAAAGAAGACCTCTCCTCAGGCTACAGATCAAGTGTTCCCATAAAACAAGTCCACCAAGTGGTGACCCACAAAATGAATTGGACCATCTTATTACCCTACCAGAAGCCTCCATGTTTGAATCCGTCATCTCATTAGTAATTACCTGTCATATCAAACTTTTATACATCACAGATATCTTTCATCCCTTCATTAGACTTCATTTCTATACCTTCTAGTGTCTCTAATGCCCTATCTCACCCACAGTGAAAGGAAGCTATGGTGTAAGAAATGAGATCCCTAAAGCATAACGACACTCGGGATGTTGTGGAACTGCCCACAGGAAAAAAAAAAAAAAAAAAGGATGTTGGGCTTAAGTGGGTCTATACTGTGAAATATATGTCAGATGGCTTTATAGAAAGATACAAAGCAAGGATGTTCACAAAGGGATTCACTCAGACACCTGGCATTAATTACCATGATATATTATCACTTATTGCAAAGTAAAATCAAGCACTATCAGAGATCTCCTATCCCTTGCAGCATACAAATATCGGCCATTGTATTAACTGGATGTCAAGACTGTTTTCTTACATGGTGACCTAAAGGAAGAGGTGTATATCACTCTTCCCCTTGGTTTCACTCTTCAAGGGGAGAAAGGCAAAGCTTGCAAGTTGAAAAGGAAATTTATGGGCTAAAACAATCTCCGCGAGCTACGTTTAGAAAGTTCAGCGATGTGATGAAGTTCAGATACAAAAGTAGTAATTGTGATCATACATTTTTGTAAAAAGGAGAACTCACATCACTGCATTGGTTGTCGATGTCGATGACATCATTGTTACAGAAGATGACAGTGAGGAAATTATGAAGTTGAAGTAGTATCTAAGCAAAGTGTTTGATATCAAGGATATAGGTCCACTCAATTTTTTTAGGCATCAAAATCACAAGGCCCAAGAATGGGATAGCATTATCCCAATGATAGTACACACTTGACATTCTAGAGGAGAAAGGGATGTTGGGGTGTAAACCAATGGTTTTACCTATGAGGCAAAACCATCAGATTATTGGGTGTATGATGTTAGAGATAATATAAGTTGTGTCCATTTATGTGTAGGTGTAGGTATGTGTCTAGTTACGAAGGAGTGGGTTTAGTCACAGCTCATTTAGAAGTACTTTATGTTCTATATAAAGAGGGCTTCTATCTCTTGTATTTAAGTATCTCATTATGAATAATATGTTCATATCTCTCTCTCCTCTCTCCCTCTTCTCCATCACTTTTTCAAATGAACTCTAACTAGGGTATGCTTCTCTTTAGTTACTTTATTATTATATTAGATTATTAGTTTGTACATGCTATTAGAGTAGGCTGATCTCGCGAGTCGTTATTGATCAATAGTCGGTTTCGTCTGACGTATGCCCTACACATCGCTGCATAACGGACCTTTGTGCATCAGAAACCAGAAACCATTTTTTGTTTATAGTTTTGTTTCTCCAACATGTTCCTCCTTTTACCTCCATCTTGGGTACAGATTTTGGTAGTGATAATAGCCACATTTGTCCTTGAGTAGTTGCCATCCTCCTTTTTATTATGTGTTTCACCTTCCTTCCTCACTTTTCGGTCCATCCATGTCATTTGGATCTTTTAGGGGGATAATAGGAGAGATGATGAAGATGTGAAGGAAAGAAAAAATGTAGGCAGCCACGAAAAAAAAAAAAAAAAAGCAAGGAAGAAATAAAAGAAAAAGAAGAAAATTTGTAAGGTGTAGTTGTAGGCAGCCACAAAAAAAAATAAAAACAGAAAGCAAGGAAGAAATAAAAGAAAAAGAAGAAAATTTGAGGATATATGTTGTTGTTCCTGTATCATTGAGAAGAGAAAAGGGAAAATATAAATGGTTGTAGTGGCATCCACTAAAAAAAATATAACACAGGTTGAAGAAGGAATGAAGAAGAAATAAAGAAACATAAAAAAACTATGGATTTTTTTATGTCTGCCTTGGGTTGAAGTTTGACCTCAGAATGACATAGAAAGTTGGGTTTTTTTATCGGTTTTTCATTCTAATCCTCTTTAGTAAAGGATGTTTGGTGTTTAAGCAGTTTTTAAAGGTGTTTCGAATGGTTTCTGAAATATGATGCTTCACGGGTTTTGGGCCCCTCGGAATCTGTGTGATCTGGAATGTGAGGTATTTGCCATTAAATCTGAAATGGAATCTTGTTAATAACATTCTGTCTCTGGTCTTATGCAAATTGAATCTGCAGTGAAGCTAATTCGATTTTTTCTGAAATCCAATAATTTGAGCTCCAGATCTCTGTCCATCGTGCCAGCTCCAGATGTTTATGTGCTTTTGGATTGCTTCTCATTAAGGATTTGATTGAAACTGGTTTCGTTGCCTTCCGTAAAGATTTGAGGGAGTTACAACATTTTTCGTCGAGATCTCTCATACAGCTGGTGCTGGTTCTCGTCTATGTCAACTTCAGATCCACCAGCTTTCACTATGATAAAAGGTTGCAGATTTATCCAGTACCTCTGACATGTTGTGGATTATAGAAGGAGAAATATATATATATATATATATATATATATATATATATATATATATATATATATATATATATATATATATATATATATATATATGATGTGGCTGTCGAGTTGTTGGTGCCGAATTGTGGCTGCCTAGCTAGTGAATAAACCCCACGTGTCCCTTTTTTCGTGTGTTTTTTTATGTGCTCGTGCCTTTAACTTAAAAGGAACAGTTGTTCCTAAAGTTTGATATGTTGTTGGCTTGCATAAGCTCCCAATGTCGTTTGAGAAGAAAAAGAAAAGGGAGAAAAGTTTGTTGTCTTGTACAGCCATTCAAGTTGTATTAGTCAAAAGACTCAAAACAAAAGGGATAAAGGATACAGTATTGTTTTGAGTATGGTTGGCTGCTGTAGGTTCTTTGTTGGATTGTGTTTTTGGAGGTGATCGTCCCCCTTTTACCTTGAGTTATATGAACAGTCACTTTTCATTTGTTGCTGATAGGCCTTATGGCCATGTTGTTGTGGTGGCCAAGAACATGTTGTCGGTTCTGTTTAGCCACTTGTTTGGATCATGGTGTGTAGCTTGGTCAATTATGTGCAAGCTGTTGCCCCAAATTCTTTTTGAGCGCAACAGTTTGAACCACGTTGTTGTTGATCTTGGCCACTTGAGTGCAAGATGTTGCACCATGTTGTTGTGTTGTAACCCTATCATCAGGGGGGGGATGATGGTATACACTATACCAATGTATCATTTTTCGCTTTTATGGGCAAATTGAACATCCATGTTCTTGGCTACACTGGGGAAGGTGGTAAATTCCTCAGGGACGCCAGAATGTACCAACAGTTTGTAGGGGAAGTTGGTATACCTACCTATGACGCGCCCAGACATTGCTTATGCAATCAGTATAGTTAGCCAGCATATGCACTCACCCAAAACGGTACATTAGATGTTGTGTACCGAATTATAAGAAATTTGAAAGGAAGTCGAGGGAGAGGGTAACTCTATAGTGAGAATGGTCATTTGAATGTTAAGGTATTTAATAATGTAGATTGAGTTGGATTTCTAAGTAATAGGAGGTCTACCACTGGATGTTGCACCTTTCTCGGAGGAAATCTAGTGACATGGACTAGTAAAAGTTAGCATATTGTCTCTAACTCTAGTGCATAAAGTAAGTACTGAGTTATGTCTCAAAGGACATGTGACTCAGATTTCTCCTAGCTGACCTAAGAGTTGATATAAAGCTCTCAATACTATTGAATGGTGGTAATGAAGCGCCAATCCATATTGCAACAATATTGTGTATCATGAAAGAACCAATCACATTAAGGTGGATTGTCACTTTATAAGGGAAAAGGTTGAATCAAAGGAGTTCAGTACACCTCAAGTGAGCATGGAAGGTCAGTTGGCAGACAAACTCACTAAAGCGGTTAGAAAAAAGCAGTAGTATGACACGACCTCCACGTTGGGCATGACAGATATCTAAGCTCCAATTTGAGGGAGAGTGTTGGTGTGTCCATAGGTGATAGGACTTATATTAAGTTGGTGTGTGTGTGTGTGATTGTCTTCATGAATGAGTGGGTGTGCGAGTGTTAGTTGGTGTGTTATTATCATTTTGTAACTAGTATACATCCTAATAATAAGGGTGTCTAACTTTCTCATAACCTTATTTTCCCTAATCTCTCCCCTCCTCTTCTCCTCTTCTTTTGAACTTAACCTATCCCTAACCGTTATCACTGGATTCATTAAACTGCCGTAAAACCATGTAAACATTAGAGAATTGAATTCATTCATCAATACTAAGGACTAATATTAATGACTAAACTAACCTTAAAAACTCAAGTATGTACAGTACTACAGTTATGTCATAACATGACCAAAATACCAACTATCATCTAACAAAACATAAGCACTACAACAAGTGATGAAAATATCATAAAAGGAGGTAAACCATGTATGCATAAACAGTAACCAAAATATAGAAAAGAACAGATGAAAAAACAATGAGGTTATGATGTGAGATATGCACATACCATAAACCAAAGCCTCCAATACCATTGTGACCAATAATCAGAGAAGCACACTTTGGTATTCTTTTTAACTCTGATATGAAAGGACAAATGTAATCAAAACTTGGCAGAATGAATTCCTCCACTCCCTCACTGCAAGAATTTATGTAAACAAATGAACTTAAACCAACATTCATTATGGATAATCATGTGATTCATGTTGCAGCTAAAATGCAATGAAGGAAATGCATCTAATGAACTTGTATCCATGGTATACGAATCTTGTCGAGAACCAATACTGATGCTAGCAGATAAAGCTATCGGGTGGTATCAGTATCGGTATCGGACCGATACGGGTCAGTATTGGCCGATACTGACTGATACAATTATATTTTCCCTTTTTTTATTTTTTTCAAAATAAAATATATTCACCAATACAGTATCGGCGATACCGTATCCGTATCAGCCAACGCATATCAGTCCAAGATGGGTCAATACCCGATACCGAGTTTGATACCTTGCTTGTATCCACATTATAGGAAAAAAAATGAACCTAAATCAACATTTTAGAGAAAAATCACCTCCATGTCGAGTTCATGATCCAGACATGCAGCCTCCCACTCTCTTCAACAGCAACAAGATAGCTTGGTCCACAAACTAATATACAGTAAACACTCTCAACCGTTGTCAATTTAGCCACATATGAAACATAACCAAGTCCTATATGTGCAACTTTCACAGCATTTCCCTCACAGCAATCTGATGTGCACAATGAGCACAAACAATTGATACTTTGCTCCCTGAGGATGTAATGTAGATGATAAATTGTTGTCAACAATACTTAATGTTCTTAGAAGCCAATTTATCTACTAATAATCTTCAAAAAGGGATCAGATACAACCTGCAAGAAGGTGCCTTGATACTGCCGAGGAAAACAAGGCATTGCCCATCAGGGTTGAATTGTAATCCAGATCTCTCAAATACAATCTGGCAAGAGTAGAAAAATATTTGGGTCACATCCAAAGGCTATGAAGAGTCGGGTACACAGTTCCAATAAATTATTAACCAATAATCCAATATAAATGTGTATGAAGGTTAAGAAGATAACTTACTTCTCCATCAAAGGTGTTTTTCGAAGGAGGCAACGTGATCGTTGTGTACCCAAGAAAAGAAGGGCATTTTCCCCTCATATCCATTGGAGCCTTGTAGACAAAAATGGCTCTATTATTGTCCTCCAAAAGGCCACATATAACACAAATATGAACTTCATCCTCCTTTGTGCTTAAGAGAATGGACAAGACAGGTGTTGGATGCACATAGCAGCCAACAAGCTCAACAGAGCCCCCTGTCTCATTATCTGGCCTAGTCTCTTTTAAAAATGATTCATCCACTACAACACTTTCTTCGTTCAACTCGCTATGAGAAAGTGGATTTTTAAAATCATTATCACCAATGGATTTCGTTTGGGGAAGCAGGTCTGAATACGGAACTTCCTTAAGATCATTGTCATCTTTATTTGAGAAAGTCTTTTGATGATCTTGAAAATGTGATGAGGTAATGAAGGATTCTGTGGGGTCATAGGAGCCAAAGAGTCCATTTTCAGCATCAACTTGATGCCCTACATCTGGAAATGTGTGATCAGCAACCACTTCCTGATTTTCAGTGATACCATTCTGCGTGCTCAAACATTGGTGTAGCTTATCAGGCTTGAGTTTGCTGACAAATGTCATATTTGTATTTGTTCTTTTATCTGAAGCATCAGTGCAGCCAAATTCTGTTGTGTCTGAAGCCTTAGGAGCAGAATATGCCTCTGGTGATTCTACGCCTTTGATGTTCCAGTAAATTATACTTTCAGATAGAGGACAATTGTATTTTCTAGAGTGGAGAGAATCATATGGAATCTCCCCTACCTGGTGAGGGGAAAAGAAGCAATCTCCAGTTCTATTTGTTACCGCTGGCACCTGCATCGATAAAGGGGCATTGCCTTTTCCACAATCCACTGTTTTTATATCAAGTTCCATATGTGCAATTGAATCGGTAGCTCCCTTTACGCCAGCAGTTCTTGTGTCCATAGATGTTGATAATCTATGAGCATCAGAATTAGCTTGATCACATTGAATTTTAGAACTACGCAACTTTGTCTCTCGAGAACTATGTTTGCAGTGAGCACCAGTTACTTCATCATGGAAATTTTCAGTGTTCCCCTCTTTATCAAAATGATAATTTGAGAATTTTGTGTGCCCATCAACACTAACAGGCAGACCTAAAGTATCAGGCTTATATACAGTTCTATCAAAAGGTGCTCTGTGAGCATCACCGCCATTAGAATCCAATGATCTCTGATGAGAATCTAGGTATGTTCGGTCATCCTCAAAGCTGTCTGGGATTACAGACTTTACGTATTCCGGACTTCCAGTAATCTGCACATTATTCGCATCAAATTGGGCATTGTTTCCCAAAACTGTACCTAACCCATGCATTTTTATCTTTCCATTCGCATCAGATTCCGTGACAGGCATTCCTCCTGCAAGTTTATCAGCAGAAACGTTGATTAGGGATTAAAAACGATGAAAGAACAAAACAATTTGTCACCGAATAGATCAAAATCTTCGAATGCAACAAAATAAAAGCTGAAAAGTAATAACAGTACTATTTTTTACGAGGTTGACATCCACACCTTGTGATATGACATTGGTTAGGTGGAAGGTCCTATTATTTTCCACTCGAGACTTTTCTTCAACCAAATTTAAACAAGGGTCGCATTTACCTAAAGGCTTTTTGGCACTATAAATGCTTGACCTTCTCTTCTTTGAGGTCTTATTCAGTAGAGGAAGCGCTTGTGGAAGCAGAACTGTCATCATTGATTTTGCTAATTCCTGCCCAACAGAATCAAAATCATTCTTTTCAGAGTTTGAATTTGATGTGCCAGATGTGCTTATTTCTTCTTCTCTAGGTGATTCCATGCATTTTGAAGGGCACTCCTCACTTTCGCCATTTAACTCTTTCTGTGTCGCTTGAATACCAATCTGGAAAGCATTTGATGAGGTTCCCAACAATTGGTCAGCTGCAACAGTTTCTTCTTTGATGTTACAGGGATTTCCCTTGTAGCTTTCAGGAAAAGAATCAGCCTTACTTTCTGCAAAGATAGTTCACATTCACTATTAATCATAGTGACAAAGTTGGAGTCCAAGAATAAATCGGCAAGGGAAAATTCAGAGAGAAAAAAAAAAGAATCAGCAAAAAATCGGCAAAGTCAGGAAAAATCAGGGAAAATAAATAAATAAATATATATATATATATATATAAATTAAAAAATTCGAAAAAATATATTTTTAAAGTCGTGAGTGTCATAATAAGTCACAATTTATTCCTGATTTACTCATTTGATGAATCGATCGCAATTAAAATGCGACTTTTTCAAAAAAGTTAAGAGAGATTTGTCACTCTACTAATAATAATCCGAGAATGCCAGAAAAAGGGTATGTTATCAGAGCCGAGAAAATGCAGGCAGACACTCACAAGAGCGTGAGAGAGGTTTGTATTATTACCTTGTAGAGGATCCAATGAATCAGGAACACAATGATCAAAATCTGTAACAATTTTAAGCCCCATCAAGAGTGAGGTATCTCCACCATTTCCTATTCTCATTAAGGAATCCTCCTTTAACTGCTTATCAGCATCTGATGGCCTATCAAGCTGTAAGAATATTAGCTTGTTGAGATCAAATGAAAATACAACTGATTTTTTTCTAGAAACACAGGATCGAAACGTACAACTTTGATCATCAAGACAAAGGAATAGCTCTAGAATTACAATGACTGAATATCAAAGCAGCATTAACAAGGTCAAAGCAAACAATGGAACAAAATGAAAATCAAGCAATGAGGATTACTTAGACACATCCATGCAGAGAACAGCTAGCAGTTACATGGTGGGATAGAAGCAGGCTCCAACTCATTTGTCATTACATATATGTTTGGTCAAATTTGATATACATCAAAATCTAAGCATAACATGAGTGGCAAGATGCAGAAAACACGTACGAAGGCAACATTGTACAGCACATTTGAGAAAAGGTAGACTATTACAACTTGCACACGAGATTTGTACCATGGCACATTGCTCAAAAAGAAAGACTTGATATTTTTGAGATCTATGCCATGTGGAAAACCATTAAGCTCTTTGATTTGAAAGCCATGATGTAAAGATCTTTGCTGCCAAAGATTGGCACGAAACATGATCTCTACCATCTGATTTGTCTCAGTCAACCATTGAATCAGATGATGGTCTTTGACTGTATTGAATCGGATGATAGAGATCACATATCATGCCGATCTTTGGCAGAAAAGATCTTTACATCATGGCCTTCAAATCGAAGGGCTTAGATGGTGATACACATGGTGCAGAAATCAAAAATATCAAGTCTTTTTTTTTAGAAGATGTCCCACAGTACAAATCTCGTGTGCCAATTGTAGCTCCCTTATGATAAATATGTAGCAAGTACCCGAATACAAGTACAGTGTTTTTCCATTATGGTTTTCCCTAACACATCAAATACCTTGGATACCAACTTTTTTATTGCTATTACAAATATGAGCAAATAATGAAATAACAATAAACAAAATATCAAAGGCTTAGAAAATCAAGTACCCATATTGACCTTCCAATCAACATGACGGGGATCGACATTGTAGACATCGAATACGGACCGTTTCGCGTGTACCGACGACGAAAGAAGCGGAACGAAAATCAAAACCAGGAGTAAAAGACGAAAATTTCAAAACCAGGCGTAAAGGGCAAAGACAAAATTTTCGTTCGATCGAATACTAATTTCGATCAAACGAAATTTCGCAAATTGAATTCTCTCAAACTTGAAATATCAGGGTTAAAGTTGTCTTTTATTATTAAACTATTTTAGGGCTTTCTCTTATTTTAAGACCTCCTATATAAGGTCATTAAGAAAAACAATGTAATTAATTATTGATTATGAATGAAAGAGCTTTTGCTTGTATGATTGAGATGAGCCTCTACGAAGAGTGAATCTTCTTCCCGAGAAGGGTTTGGTGTGAAGCCAAGAATGTGAAGCCTACAACATCTATCATCCATCTATCTTTATATTTTATTTTCTCTCTACTTCTAAATCTTTTCATACACCCGAAATCATAAACCCTAGCTTTTCCCTAATCCATTGAACCGATTCGATTCAACAATCGTAGATCCCATCAAAGCTATTAAACTCTTCCGCATCAAATACCTAGAGAAAACCAGTGATCCCATCATTGAATTGTGAGCACCCTAATCTGGAAAACCTAGAGTTCTACCTCTAGGACCGATCTGCACCGCAACTCTAACGAATCTAACGCGAAGACTGGATCCTCTCCTGAATCCGAATGTGATCTATCGCATGGAAAACAATGAAGCCTTAAGGTATTCGCTTTATTTTCAGATTCGTTGTTCAATTTAATTTAAATTAATTTCGGCAAGCAATTAATTCACCGCATTCACGTAATTTAGGGTTTTATCCTGTGTCAGCTTTGGTATCAGAGCCTAAGTTCTAGGTTAGGGCATATTTGTGTGGCATTGAATTCATTGTACTTTAATTTCCATTGCATCTTATTTCTGTTTTGGCTAAAGTGTACACATCTCGTGTTTGTCAAAAGTCCCATTCATTGTCAATTCATATTTGCATGTCATTCTAGAACCCGTCATTAGTAAATTGTATCACCATTGACATGAATGAGATTGCCGAGGCTCTTAACGGTATGAGGGCTGAATTAAAATCGATCAATGACCGAATGGTTGCCATGGAAACAGCCAAAAGGAACCTTGAAACGTCCAATGAGAGGTTGTTAGACCGAGTCAATTGGTTAAACGAGGGTGATGAGTTCTTCGAACCCCACCGTGAGCGTAATGGTCCACGTTTCGAACGAAATGGCTACCAACATAATCGGAATCGGAATCATAGGATGGATCATCATAGAGATGACTACGACCCGGAAGGAAGACTCCTTAAAAATGTCCGAGTTGAGTTCCCAACTTTCGATGGAAGATTGGACCCTCAAGTCTTCCTCGATTGGTTATCCGATATGGACCAGCACTTTGAGTGGTTTGGCATGAGCGATGAAAGATGCATTAGACTTACCAAAATGAAGCTCATTGGTCAAGTCCGACTCTTTTGAGTCAACGTTGAACGCATCAAAACGAATGTGGGTTGTACTCCCATTACCCGTTAGGAGGACATAAAGGAACGACTTACAGAGAAGTACGTTCCGTCCTCATACTATCATCGTCTCCTCGATCAATGGCAAAATCTACGCCAAGGTAGTTTGCCCGTATCGGACTACATTGGCAAATTTGAAGAATTCATGATGAAAGTTAAAGTGTCCAAAGACCCTCAAGTCACTCTATCCAGATTTCTCACCGGATTGAGACTTGACCTGCAAAAAGAGTTAGTCTCCCACCCTGTTGAGACTCTGGCCAAATGTTACACCGTCGTTCAAGACCTTGAACGATATTTGAAAATGATGGTGGTTAGGCGATCTGATTTTCACACCGGTCAATCTCATACCGGCGAAATGAGACTTAGTACTGGAAACCCACCTCCCAAACCCACACAATCCACATCTGTCAATGTGCGGTTTGACAAAGGAAAAGGTGTAGTCGGAGAATCCTCGAAGAGTGGGTCTCATGTCAAGTGTTATAAATGTAAGGATTTGGACACTTTGCCACCCAATGCCCCACCAGAGACCCACAAAGGAATCTCTTCATCGACAGAGAAGGAGAAGAGAGTGAGGGAGTTAATGAAGAAGATGTCTTTGAGCCGAATGCCACACCTAGTGACGAGGAAGGTGATGACATGGGTCGCGCTCTAGTTGTGAGGTGTCTTTGCACAACCTCAACGGGATGAAAAGGAGGATTGGCGGAAGGAGAACATCTTCCACACCTTTGCCATATGTGGGACAAAGAGTTGCAGGGTTATCATGGATAGCGGAAGTTGCACCAATGTGGTGTCAGAGCATACCGTCACCCGCTTAGGGCTTACACCCGAAGCCCACCTGAGACCTTACAAAGTCACATGGGTTGACTCCTCATCCATTCCCGTGTCACAGAGGTGTCGTGTTCCCATACAATTGGGTTCATACTCGGACACCTTGTGGTGTGATGTGGTGTCGATGGATGTGGGCCATATCATCATAGGGAGGCCATGGCTCTATGATTTGAACGTAACCATTTTTTGTCGATCTAATATTTGCACGTTCAATTATAATGGCAAGAAAATCACTCTTAACCTTTTGGCTCCCAAAGCACCATCAGTCAACAGAGTTGAAAATAAGGGAGGCCAATCCAAGGCCATCAACATTGTGAGCCCTTCTGAGTTTGAGAGGGCATCGTTAGATGAGAGTGTAGTGTATGTCGTCGTCACCGTTGAAAGTACTCCTGAGTCAGCACGTGAGTACCCCAAGGAGGTCGAGCCAATCATGAATGAATTTGCGGATGTCTTCCCCGAAGACTTACCTAATAAGCTTCCTCCTATGTGTGACATTCAACACACAATCTACTTGGTTCCCGGACCTACATTACCGAACCTGGCCCACTACAGGTTGATCCCGATTAAGCGCGCCTAGTTGACTCGGCATGTCAATGAGCTCCTTGAGAAGGGGTTCATCCAAGAGAGTCTAAGCCCGTGTGTTGTACCCGCATTACTCACTCCTAAGAAAGATGGTGCATGGCGCATGTGTGTGGATAGCCGTGCAATTAATAAGATTACGGTTAAATATCGGTTTCCCATATCGAGGCTCGATGACATGCTTGATATGATGGTTGGCGCCACTATCTTTTCCAAGATAGACCTTAAAAGTGGCTACCATAAGGTTCGTATTCGCCCTGGCGATGAATGGAAAACCGCCTTCAAGACCAAAGACGATCTTTATGAGTGGATGGTCATGCCTTTTGGGCTATCCAATGCCCCGAGCACATTTATGCGGCTCATGACCCCAGTGTTGAGGTCATTCCTTGGCAAATTCCTTGTCGTATATTTTGATGACATCTTAATTTACAACCCAGACAAGGAACCACACATTATCCACCTAAGGTTGGTTTGCGAAACCTTGAGGGGAGAAAGGCTATACGCGAATCTCAAGAAGTGCACCTTCATGCAACAATCCGTTGTATTCTTGGAATTCATTGTCTCAGTAAACGGGATGGTTGCGGACCCTGTAAAGGTTAAGGCCATTGTGGAGTGGCCCGAACCTCAGAATACTCATGAAGTCCGTAGCTTCCATGGCTTGGCCACATTTTATCGTTGTTGCATCCGAAACTTTAGCACCATCATGGCTCCCATCACCGATTGCATGAGAAAAGGGAAGTTTCTATGGAGCAAAGCCGCGACGAGAGCCTTTGTCGAGATAAAAGAGAAAATGGTTACTGCACTCGTCATGCACCTACCAGACTTTTCTAAAGTCTTTGAAGTAGCATGTGACGCATCGAGTGTAGGCATAGGCGGAGTGCTGAGCCAAGAGGGCCACCCTATGACCTATTTTAGTGAGAAACTTAATGAGACAAAGTAGAAATACTCTACCTATGACAAGGAGTTTTATGCGGTCGTCCAATCTCTTTAGTATTGGAAACATTACCTGAGGCCGCAGAAATTTGTGTTGTTTTTTTACCACGAAGCCTTACGTTTCCTTGCATCCCAGAAAAAGTTGAACCCGAGGCACGCAAAGTGGGTCGAGTACCTTCAAGGGTTCACATTCGTATTGAAGCATAAGGTCGGTGCCGAGAGCAAGGCAGCTAATGCGCTTAGTCGTCGAGTGGCGATTCTGCAGTCTATGAGCACCGAGGTCATCGGATTTGAGCAGTTGAAACAAGATTATCCTGAGTGCCCAGATTTCGAGGCAAAATACACTGCTATCCTTGAAAATTCGAACAACATTAACTCCGAGTATACCTTGTTGGATGGATATTTGTTTAAAGAAAATCGTTTATGTATCCCTCGCACTTCATTACGTGACTTCCTCATCTGGGAGTTACATACCGGAGGGATTGCCGAACATTTCAGGCGCGATAAGACCAGTGCAGTCGTTGAGGATAGGTTCTATTGGCCTAGCCTTATGAGAGATGTCTCTAGGGTCGCAAAACAATGTCGTACATGTCAAGTGGCGAAGCAGATTAAGCAGAATACCGGCTTGTACACTCTGTTACCCGTGCCACACACCACGTGACAAGACATCTCTATAGATTTCGTGCTCGGACTCCCAAAGACTCAACGGAAGCACGATTCCATCTTTGTGGTAGTAGACTGCTTTTCCAAAATGGCCCACTTCATACCTTGTTCTAAAAACTCCAATACGGCTCTCATAGCCAAATTATTTTTCAGGGAGGTTGTGCGTCTCCATGGGTTACCCAAGACTATTGTGTCGGATCGGGACGTGAAGTTTACCAGTTATTTCTGAAAAACTTTATGGCACATGATGGATACCATGCTCCAATTTTCGTCGGCCTACCATCCTCAAACTGATGGCCAAACAGAATCCACTAATAGGAGCTTAGGTAATCTTCTCCGTTGTCTTGTTGGTGATCACCCTAGGACTTGGGATTCTACATTGCCGATAGCCGAGTTTGCATATAACAATTCAGTCAATAGGTCCCTAGGCATGAGTCCTTTTGAGGTTGTACTTGGTCATAGGCCTAGAACACCCATTGATTTAGTCCCCATGTCTGCATCCCATCGAGTTTCCAAGTCAGCCAATGCATTCGCACAGCACATTCATGAATTGCATGCCGTAATTAGAAAAAAAAATTAATGCGAACAATGAACAATACAAAATAACTGCGAATGCGCATAGGCGCTTCAAAGAATTCCAAGTGGGGGATTATGTGATGGTTCGGGTTAAGCCTGAACGATTCTCATCGAGAGTCAAAAAGCTCAAGCATGCTGGGCCTTTAGAGTTGTGGCGAAGGAACTGTCGTATGTTCTCGAACTTCCACCGGATATTAGGGTCAGCTCTACGTTCAATGTGGAGGACCTAGTTCCTTCTTCGGCCTCAGCCCCAACCCCTTCCAAGCAGCCACGAGCTCACATTCCAACCCCACCCTGCAACCCCTACCCTTCCCTTCCCCACGGAAACATAGGAGAGATGAGATCGAAGGGATACTCGATGATTTTGCGGTGTCCACCCATGATGGAGAATTTCATAAATACTTGGTTAAGTGGTTGGGAAAGCCAAACTCCGAGAACACATGGTTAACTGAAGATGAGGTGTGACGCCTGGACCCCGACATACTAGATCGCTATCAGGACGCCACTTCATTGATGATGAAGCCTTCTCGGCCCGAGATAATTGACGGGGACGCCGACATTGTAGACATCGGATACGAACCGTTTCGCGTGTACCAACGTCGGAAGAAGCGGAACAAAAATCAGAACCAGGCGTAAAGGGCGAAGACGAAATTTTCGTTCAATCGAATACTTATTTCGATCGAACGAAAATTTCATTCGATCGAATACTAATTTCGATAGAATGAAATTTCGCAAATTGAATTCTCTCGGATTCGAATTTGAAATATCAAGGTTAGAGTTGTCTTTTATTATTTAATTGTTTTAGGGCTTTCTTTTATTTTAAGACCTCCTATATAAGGCCATTAAGAAAAACAATGTAATTAATTATTGATTATGAATGAAAGAGTTTTTGCTTGTGTGCTTGAGATGAGCCTCTACGATGAGTGAATCTTCTTCCCGAGAAAGGTTTGATGTGAAGCCAAGGGTGTGAAGCCCACAACATCTATCATCCATCTATCTCTATATTTTATTTTCTCTCTTTACTTCTAAGTCTTTTCATACACCTAAAATCATAAACCCTAACTTTTCCCTAATCCATTGAACCGATTCGATTCAACAATCGTAGATCCCATCAGAGCAATTAAACCTTCCGCATCAAATACCCAGAGAAAATCAGTGATCCCATATTGAATTGTAAGCGCCCTAATCTGAAAAACCTAAAGTTCTACCTCTAGGACCGATCTGCACCGCAACTCTAACGAATCTAGCGCAAAGACTGGACCCTCTCCTGAATCCGAACGTGATCTTCCGCATGGAAAACAATGAAGCCTTAAGGTATTCGCATTATTTTCAGATTCGTTGTTCAATTTAATTTAAATTAATTTCGGCAAGTAATTAATTCACCGCATTCACGTAGTTTAGGGTTCTGTCCTACGTCACAACAAACCTTTAAGTCTTTAACCACAAAATGAAGCACTCCAAGTTGTGGCTCTCTTCATACCCAAACCCCAGTTCACAAAGCTGCCACAATCTATCAGCATTCATATGAAGATGGGACAGAAGAAAGAAACCAACTTCTTGTACAAGATAGAAAATATCAATTGCCACAAAACATGTCATTTCAAGAAAGACAAAACATGTCATGGCAAGAAAGGTAATAAACTAAGTAGTAACAAATAATCTTTTGTAGACTTCCTCATGAAAAATATAGAATGAGAACTGGCCGTGTAAATCATGAATATTGCCTTAAAATCCTAGAACTGAAAGTGGAAACAAAATGATCTTTTTTAACTTCCCCGTGAAAATGCAGAATAAGAACTAGATGAATAATGCCTCAAAATCCTAGAACTAAATGGAAACAAAATAATCTTTTTTAACTTCCCCATGAAAAATTGTAGAATGATAACTGGGAATGCCTTAAAATCTTAGAACTAGCAGAAGATTAACTCAAACAGACAATGCGAATTTGACCAATGTGTACTAGAAAATGGTCAGTAAAATGCATAGCGGAGCTAATGCATGTGAAGGGATGGTTTTATGATGCTAAATTGCTAATAGGTAAAACATAGAGAGCATTCAGAAAATTACGCCAGATTCCTTTACTGGGGAAAGAGTCATCCTGATACTTAATGAACTTCCATGGAACAAACTGCATGTTAAGATATCAATATCAAGTGTTGTACCCACATAAACGATGAAATCAGTGTCTCAATATCAAGTGTTGTACCCACATGTGTAGTCATACATTAATATCAAGCTACATATGCCAAAGTTATCTAATCATGGTATCAAAACTTGGCCAGTACCGATATGTATCGGTCTCCCTGGGACTGATACCAATACCACCCCGATACTAGTATCAGGGTCGTATCGGTATCTGGTACCGGTATCGGCCAATACGAGACCGTCTCGTTCGATACGTATCGGGTATCGGTCGATACGGATCGGGCATCGGCCGATACCCCCTTGATTTGGATTTTTTTTTGTGTGTTGTTTCACCTTTTAAAATAAAAAAATTCCATACCAGTCCTCCATGGACCAATACTCGATTCTTATCACGAGTTAGATACCTTGTCTGTAGTTGTATAACTAGGGCTGTCAACGGGCTGGGTTTCAGCCCGGGCCCGGCCCGAATGGGCCAGGTTCGGGCCCAATACTTTAAATCATTTAATAAACGGGCCAGGCCGGGCTAAGCCCGGATAAGAAACAAGTTCGGATTCAGGCTGCAAAGTGTAAGACCGAACCCGGCCCGGCCCAGTAAAATGAGGCCCTTATAAAAAAATAAAAAAAAACTCTTAAAAAACCCTTAAAAAATATTAGAAACCCGGCCCGAATAGCTAACCGGGCCAGGTTTGGGTTACAACATTTAAAAAACGGGCTGAGCCCGGTTAGCTATCGGGCCGGGTTCGGGCTCTCATTATATATTTTTAAAAAAACGAGCCTATAGAAAAACCCGGCCTGAACCCGGCCCAGCCCTGCCCGTTGACAGCCCTATGTATAACATAGACCAATTGAGCTTATTTGTAAATACGGAGTACCTAGGAAGAATATTTGGAGATGTAAATAAATGCCTACCATCATGGTTATAAGCTGATCAGATGTTGAATAAAACACTATTAATAAAGATTAAAGACATGCTGCCAGTGCTTACAATTTCTTCGTTCGAATTGTAAAACGTATTGGCTACACAAGTGACTTCTGGTTCAGGAACAACAAACTTGCTCTGCTCCTGGTGAAAGATGGGTTCCTTTACAAAATTATCCATAAATTTAGGAGACTCTAAAACTGAATCATCTTTCATAAAAAACAGCTCCTTCCCTCTATCAACTACAAGAGTTAGGTCCGCCTCTACTGGAAAATCTCCAGGATCTTGACACCCCACACAATTTTCATCTGATATAGATGACATCATGCATTTCCCATCATTATAACCATCCATGCCATTTGGGTTAGGTATTTCACCGTTCATGGAAACAACACTTTCTTTCTGCAAATCAGTAAGATGATGCTGGCTAACCTCACGTCTGAGAGACCTACCCCATGAAGCAAAATGATTTCCCTCGTGCTGATCCATAGAATTATTTGCTTCTCCATGAAAAAATGTCTGATTCCCTTTTCCAGCTATAACACCCTTTGGATCATTCAACAGATCTTGGGTCCGGGTTCTTTTAAAACCAGCCCCACCAATGACATTTCTAGTCATACTTTTGTGTTTCCCACTTCTCTTCCCAGTGCTTTGTCGTTTTCCCAAATATGTACACAAATCTGGAGCTCGTTGTTCATGCTTTACTAAGGAAGTTTCATTGCAGAAATTGGGAGATACCGAACTCTGTTCGGACATTCCATTGACATTTGCTACAAGGTCACGAAGCAAGCGCTGGACAAGCGGGTTTCTGAATCCAAAAAGCTGCATCTCGTCATCAGATAAAGAGCAATTGTTAGCAATGTGATAGGATGAATAAAGAGCAAAAGGATGTGTCTCATCACCCAGATTTTGAACAATGTTTTGTAACCAAATATGTGTATGTGTGTGTTTATAAAAAAGAGGTCAATTAAACCCACATTCCTCTATCTTTCTCTTCTTCTATTCTCTCTTATGATGTTTTGTGTGTATGTGAATATATATAGGTGTGGAAAAAAAACGAAAGAACTGAAAATCAAACCGAAAGAAACCGATACGAAACCAAACCAAAACAGATCCAAAACCAAAACTGGTTTTGGATCGGTTTCGGTTTTGGGTGCCGAAAACCGGTTGAGTAGGGAGAGAAAAAAAATATAGAAAAAAAAAGTACAAAAAAATATAGAAAAAAATGAAAACCGAACCGAACAGGCCAAAACCAAAACTGGATCGGTTTGGTTTCAGGCATTGCAGAATTCAGTTAACCAAAACCAAAACCGATAAATTTCGGTTCGGGTTTGACCAAACCAACACCAAAACCAAAAACCCGGTTTCGGTCGTGTACCGAACTTCCACCCCAATATATATCTGTCTGTCTGCGTGCGTGCGTGAGTGTATATCTACATATATGTAGATATACAATGTCTACATGCATGTGTACAGCGGAATAGCTAGATATATTATTGTAACTTTGTTTCTCACATCCATTAGGATTATCCTAATTAATAATACATGTATAGAGTGCATAATAATTCAGAATAAGGTAAAGTTTTTCTTCTAGAGCAGTTCCCATTTCGAGTTTAATCCCACATGGACTAAGGATGTAAAAGTTCCACCCAAGTAAAATTTGGCAGAAGGCATTGATTCTTACCTCAGTTCCATCTATCTTGCAAGAGAATCTCTTCCCATGCAACATCTTTACTCGGGGACAATATTTCTTCTGAAAGTGATCCCAAGCAATATCCGGAGTCTGCCCAGTACACAACTCCCCATCCTTAGAACTGACCTGCATATTAGCCATAATATTTATATTGAGGCATGGACATGATCAGCAGAAAGTACAAACCTGCTATACAATAAATGACATTATAAAAAATAACATTCACGAATTATAACAGTAAAGGATACAAGACACAATATTAAAAGATAAAAAAAAATTCCTTCTATATGAAAAGGCCAAGGCTATTGGCCCTCAATACCCACCACAAACAAAGGCCCTTTTAGACCTTCGCGAACTTCCATCCTATACGTGCTCCCGGCATGTGTTCGAACAGCAAGATAGCCAATTGGATAAGGGTAGCGGTCTTTACCCTGAAATTAGCACAAAGATACCATTTCCAGTATTAACATCATAAGATATTTGAATTTTGAACAACTAATAAAATTAAATGTTTATAAATAGAAGCCTCAAGTATTGGAATTTCAACTTAACAATATGTCAAATTTTTAAACATCTAAATCAACCATTCAGAAATGAATGATAGCTCGAGCTACAGTGGAAAATAAATTTACATAAACCAGTACAGTACTAAATATTCCCGTTATAGCAACTAATTGGATTCCTAGTGTAATGCATACATTGCTTCCCTTAAGCTAATTAGGAATTTTCACAGTTCGCTAGAGTCAATATTCACAAGATAAGGAAAATCAGTCAAACAGCTTATGACTAATTCAGTTTATGCTTAATGGATAGACAATATCTATATAATGGAAGATTAAAAATATTTTCTATAAAGATACAAAGAAGATAAAATTGTGTCTTCAGAATAGTTGATTATCTTCCCATAAGCATGTTCTCCTCATATAGGTGGGATAAGGCTATGATGATAATGATGTTCTCGTATGAATTATTTTTACATCATATGGGTCATTTGAGTACACTTTACAGTTTACATCAATGATTAGCAAATCCCTACATAAATACAAGCGTACTGAATATGTGGAAAGTAAAGTGTATTATTCTTCACAAGTCACACTTCCCCTCGATATGAATGTTTCATGAGCAATTGAGCATAAACAGCTTGCTTTGTTTCTGAAAAGATGGTTATAACATGAGTCCTTTATTAAATATATATACATTTTCTGGAATGAATTTCACCATTTTCCATGTTTCCTTGTAAAGTGCTAGTCTATCTGAACATGTTTTATTCTTGCATGTGAAAGATCCTTTACACGGCTACCGCAATATAGTTTGCAAAGCTCATTACTCAACTCTATCTCCACCGAGTGTCAAGAGTCATGTCATGTCAGCAGTAGTTTCAGGTCCCTGATCCGCACTCAAGTGAAAGAGTGTCCCTTGGTTCTTGTTGAACGAAGAAACCAGTCATCTGATATGCATGAGTTTCGGCTGATACATGTCTGTATGAAACGATGTGAAATTTTCGTCTAATTCAAACTGATATGGATTTGTGTTGCGAAGCTACAATATTGGAAACTACACCTTAGCATCGTCTGATATTTCAACCCATCGGTACAAATCATAGCCATTCACTCCTTTTACATATCTGAAGATGTAGTTTGAAGCAAGTTATATGAGGTATTATGAAAGTTACATATCGAAAAGGCTTTGTATGTCGATGGCATTTTGATTGTTGGAAATGATTTGGAAGCAATCTCTGAAACCAAAAGTCAGCTAATTGTTCCTTTTCAGATGAAGGGCTTATGTGAAGCCACAAAACAGTAAGAAAAGTCACCCGGGATAAACCAAACTGCATGTTGATGTTTTCGTAAGAGTCTTACTCGGAGACTATGTTGAATATGTTTGGCATGAAAATATGCAACTTTCCTACATGTCAAAATTTTCAATTATCAAATGATATGTATCAGATGAGAGAAGAAGAAAGATTGTGATGCGAGAAAAATCCTATGCTCAAGCTGTAGGACCAGGAATGTAGTCGATGTTGTGAACAAGCATAAATTCATGATGTAGGCGTCATTAGCAAATCATAAAGTAATGGTAGAATGAATCAGTGGTACGTAGCAAAGAATATTTTCCCTTATTAGAAAGGGACTCTCTGATGTCAAATACACGCCTCGCCCCCCCCCTCCACCACCACCACCCACCCACTAGGCGGCTGCTTTGCCTCTTTTCCACCTAGGCGTTGGGGTCATTACGAAAGCACCCGCTTCAATTTTGAAGTGGGCCCCTAGGTGGATAAAGTGCCAAAAAGCAGGCACATTATATAGGAGAAAAAAACCGCTTTTTATTTTTTTAATAAAAAATGTAAAACTTATTTTTTATGTTTTTTTGTCGCCCCATCTCTGTTTCTCCCGATGTTTTCAGTTTTCACAGTAAACCTGTTATTGTGCTTTTCTCGTATAAGGTATAATACACTATGCACGCAAGTATTTTTTATGGACCTAAATTCGGAAGCCCAAACGTGTCTTTGTAGCCGATGCCATAACATAATAGCACTCTGCACTCCATATGAATCCATCCTTAGGGATTCTTTCTCAGGTCCTCAGCTTATACCCGTGGCACTCTATTCTCCCACAATCACAGTAACCAAGTTCGGATTTGGCAATCATTCAGTGGGATGCTAGTTCGATTTACTTCGGATAAATTCGGGAAAGATTTGGAGATATGGAGATATATAGTCTGTGTGCATTAACAATTTACAATCATAAAAAGACAATACAAAGAATGATTAAGGCGTGTATCACATCACAATGATACAAATTCAGAAAATTCATCAAACTCAAAAAATTCGTAGGAGAATAGACAAATCAAGTGAATACCCAGAAAAAACTTCGGCAGACCACCTATTCGGATATTTTTTTCTAAAGCTATGATTAATTTGGAGAATTTTGTGACAGAGCCAACAATCAATTCAAATTGCTTTCAACATTCACCAATATATCTTTAACAATTACAATACTACACAGCTCACACTTTCCCTAACTAAACTCACCAATGCCTTAAAAATCCATCAATGATCATGCCACAGTAGGGTTTCAGCAACTTTTCCTAGTTAGAAATAATCCGAACCTCCATATGATTACAAACGTAACAAAAACAACTATGAAATCATTGAAATTAATTTCTAATATAAATTTAAGAAAAATTTTCAAACAACGGGCAGGTTTTGTGCAGGAAATGTGCAGGCGGCTGACTCTGGCTGCCCCGACCTGCATTGATTGAACCGTACTAAACTTGCAGCCAATTGGCACAACGTCAGCCGCCTGTACAAAACCTGCCTGCCATATAACACTGTCCTAAACCTAAATAGATCAAATCTAAACCAGAAACAATGCTTAATTGCGGAAAAAAAAAGGAAGAGATCAAACCCTAGAGCTGCTCCAGTACTTCTTGTCCCAAGATCCATAGTACAAGGCTCCGATGGATGTTATTTCCAGGCCATCCGTTTTGTCTCCGCTAGGGCTCTCCATTAAAGATTCAAGAAATCGATCGTTTTCTGGTTCTGAGATCAACAAACCCTAAGAGAGAGAGGGGTTTGATCAGATGAGCGAGAAAACCTCCATAACTTGCTATTCTGCGCGCCAATAATCTACGTATTCAATTCATTTACCCGCCTTTGGAGAGGTTTCAATGGATGTATCTAATGTGTGCCCGGGCGGCATTTTGAAGAGTTTTCTTATGGTGGGTTGTCAACGGGCCGGGCTTTTGGTAGGACTGATAACTTTTTACCAGAAAAATTAAGGCCTAAGCCCAGCCCAGATCGAAATTCGGGCTCTGCCTTTTTAGTTTATCCCAAATCCTACCTTGGCTTGGGCCGGGCCGGACAGGTTAGGTTTAAGCCACACCCATTGACGGCCTTTTAATTAGGGGTCTCAATGTGCCAAGCATAGGCTGCACTTTTATGCCCATTTAATAAACAGGTCGGGCTGGGCTAGCCCTAATATATAAACATGTCGGGCTTAGGCATCTAGAGTCAAGCCCACTGGCGTGCTATAATATAAAGCTTTGGTCCGACCCAGCCGATGGCCGATTAAAACTATGTATGCATCTATTAGTATGCGCCCATTTCATTATATATATTAATCAATACTACTAAAACACATACAAGATGATCCTTATATAGACTTAAACATAACTACCATACACTTAGCACTTACCCACTATTCTACCCACAATCTTAGTAACTACCCACATTTAACACTTACCCACTATTATACCCACAATCTTAATAACTACCCACATTTAGCACTTACCCACAATTATACCCACAATCTTAGTAACTACCCACATTTACCACTTATCCAACAATCCCTCCCTTAAACTGATGTTCCAGACATAACATCTAGTTTAATAAGAGTTAAACTTTGAAACTAAACATTTGAAGTACAAACACCGAGTAGCTTCCTGAGCTTCTGAAATGCAAGAAGCTTGAGAGGTTTGGTTAGAATATCAGCAATCTGGTCTTCACTTCTGCAGTAAATAAGATTAATGACTCCATGATTCGTGAGATCCCTCAAGAAATGATACTTCACATCTATATGTTTGCTTCGACCATGTAAAATTAGGTTTTTTGAAAGCTTTATTGCTGAATTGTTGTCACAATAAATCTGAGTAGGTCGATCCTCCTTGAAATGCAGCTCTTTAAAGATTTTCTTTAGCCAAATAGCTTGACAAGCACAAGTTGTTGCAGCAACAAATTCAGCTTCAGTGGATGATAATGTGACAATAGATTGCTTCTTTGATGACCATGAAACAGCTTCTGTCCCCATCTTGAAAACATATCTAGATGTGCTTTTTCGATCATCTAAATCTCCTGCATAATCGCTATCTGTGAAACCAAACAGATCGGACTGTTCTCTATTTTTGTAGAACAAGCCAAATTCCTTAGTACCTTGCAAATATCGAAAAATTCGTTTTGCAACCAAGAGATGAATCTCTGTAGGACATTCCATGTACCTGCTAATCACACTTACAACATACATTATATCAGGTCTTGTTGCCGTCAAATACATTAAACTCCCCACTATTTGTTTGTAAAGAGTGTCGTCAACCTTCTTTCCTCCATTATCTTTGTTTAGCTTCATACCAAATTCAGATGGAGTATTTACAGAATTACAATCCTTCATCTGAAACCTGTCTAAGATTTCTTGCACATACTTCTTTTGAGAAAAAAAAATTCCAGTAAAATACTGCACCACTTCAATGCCGAGAAAGTAATGCATCATGCCAAGATCAGACATCTCAAATTCAGCCATCATGGATTTCTTAAAACTACCAAACATGACTGTATTATTTTCAGTATAGATTAAATCATCTACATATAAGCAAACAATAAGCATTTTTCCTTCATCTTCAATCTTTATAAAAAGTGTATGTCCGTAAGGACATTTTTGAAATCCTTCCTTCAAAAAATAGGTTTCTATACGATTATACCAAGTCCGTGAAGCTTGTTTTAATCCATATAGAGCTTTCTTTAACTTATACACTTTATGCTCATTGCCAACTTTTACATAACCAGGAGGTTGATCGATAAATACTTCTTCTTTCAAATCTCCGTGGAGGAATGCTGATTTCACGTCCAACTGGAAGATAGGCCATGAATTTTGAGCTGCCATAGCAATCATCACTCTGATTGTATCATGCCTTGCAACCGAAGCAAAGACTTCTTTATAATCAACACCAAACTTCTGCTTGTAGCTCTTAGCTACCGGCGTGCCTTGTGCTTGTCAACTTCGCCATTTTCTTTCAACTTTGTCTTGTAGACCCACTTTACACCAATTGTCTTCTGCCCTTTTGGAAGATCACATAACTCTCATGTATCATTTCGTTCAATGGCTATAATTTCAGCATCCATAGCCTTTCTCCATTTTGATTATTTGACAGCCACTTCAAAAATGGTAGGATCACAATCTCCATTAGAATGTGGCGTTATTGGCCCGCAAATGTCGGAATGAACGAGCTCCAATGCTTTCTTCGCTCTCCAAAATTGTCCTTGTGGGAATTGAGTACGGTGTTGTTTGCTGACAACACATTCTTCACAAACTTGCGAAGAAGCTATAATTTGAGGAAGTCCCATCACCATGTTCTTTTGTTGTAGTGTTTTTAGTCCGCCAAAATTCAGATGCCCATAGCGAAAATGTCATAGTCATGCCTCATCTTTTAATTTTGCAGAGAAACACGAATGAGCGATGTTGTGGAGATAAAGTGGGAACATACGATTCGCCGTCATGTGAACTTGAGCAATTAAGCCTAGCTTTGAATCTTTAATCTGATATACTCCATTTTTTATAGAGATCTCGTATCCCTTTTCTTGTAACTGACCCGCACTAAGCAAGTTGGTTTTTAAATCCGGCACAAAAAAAATATTAGCGATAGTGTGGATGGAATTTTCTTTGGTTTGGATTGTTACCTTTCATTTTCCCATAACTGAAATTGTAGAGTTGTCACCAAACTTAACAGAGCTGCGAAATGATTCATCCATGTCAGAAAATGCATCCTTCTCTCCACACATGTGATTGCTACAACCAGTGTCTAAATACCACATGTTTTGTTGAGATTCTTCCTTCACATGACACAGCATCAACAAAGACACATCTTCTTCCTTTTCTACAAAGTTAGTTTGACCTCCACTATGTTTGTTCAAATCAGTTTGACATTCTGATTTATAATGGCCATACCTGTGACATCTGAAGCATTCAATATTTGACTTGTCTGCTGACTTTGATCTATAAGTTGTTGAGTAGTGGCCTCCACGTCCTCTGCCTCTTCCTTGAAATTGACTTTATTGATGATGATGATTTTGTTGTTGGTTCCCACGATCATTGTTGTATCTGTCTCCTCTACCTCGACCTCTGCCTCTTCCTCGTCCTCTATCAGCTCTACTAGGTGTAGAGTGATTTTCTGAAAAGGGCTTCAATGTTTGTCCTTCTTTTTCCGCCTGATTAAGTTTTTGCTCATGAACCAACAAAGAACTTTATAATTCATCAATTGATAGTAAACCAACATCATTAGCTTCTTCTATAGCACAGACAACAAAATTAAATTTTGGTGTCAAGGATCGAAGAATCTTCTCAACAATGAGAACATCCTCTGTCTTGTCGCCATGGATCCGCATCTTGTTAACGATTGTCATCGTTCTTGAAAAATAGTTTGTAACTAATTCACCTGACTTCATTCGAAGTATTTCGAACTCCGAACGAAGTGCTTGAAGTTGTTGCCTCTTAGCCCTCGCCGTACCTTGATACTTCTTCATGGAGTCCCAAATATGCTTAGTCGTGTCTTTGCAAAGAATAGTTTCCAAGATTGAACGATCAATTGCTTGGAAGAGATAATTCTTTGCTTTAAGATATTTTAACTTCAACCCTTCGAGCACTGTCTTTTGCGCATCTGTCAGCACAACACATTCTGTTGGTTCTGCTACTCCAGAAACAACAACCGTCCAATATTTTTTGGACCTCAAGAAGTTCTCCATGAGAATGCTCCAATGGTCATAATGACCATCAAAGCGTGGAACGGCTGGCTGTACAAAACTTTCGGAAGCCATCAATTTCACTTTTTCTCTCTTCGAAACTCAAACTTGGCTCTGATACCACTGATAGAAGGAGAGAAAAGAGAAACTAAATAAATGAAGAAGCAAACTTTCTTTCTATTCACTTGCATAAAACACATACAAGATGATCCTTATATAGACTTAAACATAACTACTATACACTTAGCACTTACCCACTATTCTACCCACAATCTTAGTAACTGCACACATTTAACACTTACCCACTATTATACCCACAATCTTAGTAACTACCCACATTTACCACTTATCCAACAATATCCGGCCTAAATTCAGCTTAAAAAATATTTAAAATGTAGTTTGAATGAGCTTATGTTGGGCCAAGCCCGAACAATGCCTGATTATGTGATAGGCCAACACGTGGGCTAAGTTATTTATTAGTCAGCCTGGTCCGACCTGGCCCGAAGAATAAACGGATTGGGCATGAGCTGACCATTTTAGCCTATTAAAACCCTTGCGCCTTTAAAGACCGTCCCAGCCCATTGAGACTCCTACCTTCATTGGGTCAGGGCAATCTTTAAACAGGCGAAGTCACGTCCAATCAGGTTGAATTGAATTTCGAGTCTAACCACATCTACAACCCTTGGATATAAGAGAATTTTGACTTCATGTCATCCTATAAAAAGAGAACCATAAAAGTCAAGAATCTCGCATATGCAAGGGAAGCAGATGTAGTTGACCTTGAAATTCGGCTCAACTTGGTTGGACCAGACCATTGCCCTCTCATTAAGACAAAAAAGCCATAAAATGGGCGGCTTTATTTTCCACCTAAGTTTCTTCCTTCTCAACTCAAGTTTCACATACTTAGAATGAGACAATGGAGGTCGTTTTTTCTCCCGACCTTTTGTCAAACTATTGGGTTTTGATTCCATGTGGCAGTCATCGCAAAAAAGTGATCTTAAAACAGTGTTTGGAATATATAGTAGGCCATGATCTCAAGATCAACTGTGTCAAAGATTCAAATGATAGGCCCATGATCTTGAGATCTAAAATCGCCATCGTCGGGGATTGAACACGGGTCACCGCGTGACAGGCGAGAATGCTCACCAGTTACCACTATACTACAGCGATTGAGTCCATGGGTCAAAATCTCACTAAACCGATACATATCAGACGATACGTATCGGACCATATCGGACGATACATTGAATGTAGCGTCCGACATTTGAATGGCTGAGAACAATAAGGTACATTCAATATACTGCATCGTTAGGGTCCGATACTGATACGTATTAGTATCAAACAAAATTTTGATCAATGAATGAGTCTTTGGCTCTAGTGGTAATTTTTTTTCATGTATATATATATATAGATATATATATATATATATATATATATATATATATATATATATATATATATATATATATATATATATATATATGCCCGCATCTCTAACAGATAAAGGTGGGACAAAAAACAAAATTATCCGATTTCAAGCAGTCAAAGGTGTGAACGGTAGACCCAGAAAGCTAAATTTAAACTTATTGATGAATCGTCCACTGATAAGATCATAATTTTTTTCAAAAAAATGTGAATTTACTGCTGATTTAGGGGTGCAAGTTTTGGCTTGAAATCCAAACCCGAACCAAAAAAGTGAGCGAACTGGCCTGAACAGGCCCGAAAACCAATTCAATCCATTACGGTTCAATTTTGGTTTTGGGTGGCGAAATCAGAGGGAAAAAACCATGAAAATTTGAAAAATAACTTTAAAATATTAAGATAATAATGAAAAAATATGAACTAAACCAAACAGAAAAATAGAAAGTTTCGAGTTTAGTTTCAGTTTCATAAAGGAAAAAGAAATTAATTGAAACCGAGCCAACTCATTTCAATTAGGTTTCGATTTCGACTGAACCGACCTGAAAACCTAAAATTTCGTTGGATTGGTCAACCGAACCTGCATCCCTATGCCGATTGGTTCGGCATTAAGTTCATAATTTAAAAAATAACAATAATATTAAAACTAAACGTTGAATGCTTGAATTGGCTATGGATAAGCCTCTTTCAGTCTTGAATGGCGAAATTCAAAAAAATGAAAAACTGAAAAATACCTTACAATATTAAGATAATAATAATAAAAGGTCTTGAACTGAACCGAACCGATTGCACAACTCCGAGATCAAGAGTCAGACGTTTGACCATTCGTCCATGCATTGCCGTACTATAGGATCATCATCATCTTACACCATACACATCTCACTGATGAACAATGATCCAAATCATTTGTATGGGAAATTAGTTGCCATGTGGCTCGACGAAATCCGAAAATTTAAATGAAAAAGAAAAAGATCCAAACTGTTGATTAAAGTTAAACTTTTCCAATAATATAATGTTATATAATATGTTTTAAAGCATTAAAGTCGTTGTAGTATAGTGGTGAGTATTCCCGCCTGTCACGCGGGTGACCCGGGTTCGATCCCCGGCAACGGCGATATTTTTTTCGCTCCTTTATTTGTTTTTGAAATGACAATAATGCCCTCAGTTGATTTAAAGTACAATGTCACAAATTGATGGAAACAGTCATAATTGGAAACTACTAGGGTGATTTCAGTGAATTTATTTGCAAACGATGATATTAGAAACAGCCCGCCCCACGTGTAATAAACGTTACATACATAGGTTTGTGCCCACTTATTCTAAAGCACTTGATTGATTGCTTTGAATTAGATGACTGAGAACATGTTGCACCCTAATCTTCCAGACAATAGATCTTGAAATCATGACAAACCTATCAAACAATCAAATTTTTATTCCATGTGTCACAAATTCCCAAAAATTGGTCCTAAATGCACGTTTGAGCGTCATGTGTGACATATGATTTAAGGGCCATTTTTTAGGGATATGTAACATATGACTATTTAATACGTGTGACATAATCTTAAGATATATTTTGTAAAAGATTTGGGTAAAACATTGTCACAATCCAAAATTCTACCTCATCCCGAGAGCATAAAATTTTAAGTTATGACCCATACGCATCTCAGGTATGCTAGGCGAATATACACAATCAAAGTTTTCACGCGCAATAATGGTTCCACAAAATCCGTAAAAGCCCATAAATAAAGGTGAAATACAAAAGCGATCATAAATATTAAATAAATGCGATAAAAATTAGGTAAACACGAGTAGAAGAAAATAAATGTTAAAGACAAATCCGAAAAATGAATGCATAGAGTCAATAATAATAATGTCAAAATAATTCAGTACCGAGTCTAAAATGTTAATAATCGGTGTTCGAATTAAGGTCAGCTTGAAATCCTCTTGGGAATCAGCAAGGTCACCCTCCCAAGGCTCCGATACTCAGCGCTTGCGGAGTTAACGAAGTCAATGTCAGCGGAAACTGAATAGTCGGCGTTTATTTCACTAGCGTAATAATTTGCAACTATTAGATTGTCGTGGGATAAATTTACTCAATTACGTAAACTCAGTGGATACACTACCAATTTACCTTATACTACTCAGGTGTATTGTGGGTGTGTCAAGTGAGTGACAAACCTAATATCTCAAAACTATTAAAAGAGAAAATAATCAAAACATGTGCATAACGTAGAACTCATATCGCAACATAAAGGCAGTATTATAATCTAGACACTTATATCTTAACGCACATTATCATCTCTCATAATATAACATATTTTATCATTCTCACACATACGTCAGTATATCACATTAGCGTACTTATTATACTCATAAATCATAAACGACATGTGTCATAGTTGTTGCTATTGTTATCATGTGAGAGTCGCCATAATATCATATCACTATATTTTAACACCCTCGTGTCATACTTATACTCCTCCATCCAGCCTAATAGGGAGATATAATGGTCAAATGTAACTCATAATATATTCATACTCATACTTATAATGTCTCCTAGACCTATCTTGACTGAAATACGTTGTTGCCCTTATGGTGACTACGCAAAGAACGACACATACAGAAACTTAAATTCTTAATCTTTTGCTGGCTTACACAGCGATGTATTATTATCGTAATCATACTCATTTTATCTCGTACTTGTATTTTATCATACTCTTACAAACTTATTTATGATAAGTTATAGTGAAATAACTTCACTAAATCGCGCTTCTCAATAAAAAAGTTTCGTAGTAATCTGAATGTACTTCGTGTGAAAGTCCATACTATTATAGAAGGTTGTATCCGTACATAGACGCCAACATTTCGAGTTTCACGTAATCGCAAAATAAATCTCACTACAAATAAGGCCCAAGGCCTGAATCTCATCTCATATCTCATATTTTATCCTCTTGTATTAAATTTCGGGGTGATAGGGTCACTGTATATGCTACCGTATATAATGTTACACTGAATTCATACTCACTCTAATACTTCATCTCAGTATAATATAGAATAGGGTAGTTAAAGTGTGATTTCGATAACGTGAAGGTCAGAGTTCGATTTTTACGAAGTATCAAATTCTAACACTTCATGTTATCGAAATAGTCGCGTTGAAGCAATAAAAGTAATATATATATATATATAATTATTAAATGACCAAATAAAAAATATTATTATTTTAACGGTTAAGTGAATCGCGACTATCGATCGAATGGTGTATTAAAGTTTAGTTGTGAGTAAAGTGAAATAAAAAAGTAAGTGCAATCATCCGTTCGGACGAAAATCGATCAATCGATTAAAATATTCTATAATATAAGACCAACAAATTCAGAACATGAATGATGTCATGCTTGTATATTAATAGTAATTTATATAATTAAAATAAGATAACATTATAGTATTATGACTTATATAAGAGTATTATATAATAAAAGATACATAATACATTATTAAATATAAGGTAGAAGAGTTTAAAACCCACACTTTAATATAATATTATATAATATGTCTTTACTTTAATATAATATTATATAATATGTCTTTAATATAATATCATATGATAGTAGCCTTTGCCTTAATATAATATTAGCCTTTAAGATTAGTTGAGATGTCAGACTTCATTTAATTATAAGACATAATCAAATTCAATCAGTGGGTCAAGGTCCAACATCAGATGGGTCAAGATCTAATATCAGATGGATCGAGGTTCAATATAAGATGTGTCACAATCCAACATCAGATGGGTCACGATTCGACATCAGATGAGACAAAGTCTGACATCAAATGGGTCACGATCCAACATCAGATAGATCAGGATCGGTCGATTATAAAAATTCCACATCATAAAGTACACGTACATCGTAATCCCACATGGCAACCTAAGTATTAAGTTGCCCAACGCTTGGGTTGCTTATTCAATACTAACTCGTTTTCTCTATCAACCATATATATCTTATCTCTCATGGGAGAAAATTCAGGCTCCGTGGTTGGGCATTGTAAGATGATCCCATAGTAGTAGCATTGGAGAGTAATTATATTTTTCTGTTTTAATAGGTAATCGCAAGTTTAATTGTTGCCTATTAATATAAACAAATATAGTCACCTCTTGACTTTTATTATATAGTCTTATATTTTTCAAATAATTTATGTAATATCTCCTTCACTAAAATAAGGTCTTATATATTACATAGGACCTTTTGTAGACGTTGGACTTGGAAATATGTTTAAAATAGACCTTGGGTTCATATATATATATACTAGTCATATGCACGTGCTTCGCACATAGGGCGCCTTTTTCTCGGGAAATAAATAGGTAAGTAGAAATGATATTGTGATATTAAGTAATTACACTTTTATCGTAGATGTTTAGTCATATGTGAGAGATAGGAAGAAATAGAAGTTGAAGTGATGGCAAATGATGTCTATAAGTACATAGTGTAGAGAAGATGAGAGAAAACTTTAAAGGGGGGACACTAAGAAGATATATTTAATTGTCTACATTAGAAAAAAAAATCAATAAATAAAAAGCCACATTTAAATTAGTGTAAAGAGTTATTTTAGTCCATCGGGTCCTATATCAGAAAATTAAGTAAGAATCTGTACTTGTAGGAAATAGTCAAAAAGGATAGAAAACAAATATGAAGCATTTTTTCTAAGTTGAACCCTTTGAGCCCATTAGTTCAAAAAGGTCAATGCAGTTGTAAGAGAATCCCTTTTTTGCAGCGCTCTCCCAAGGATTTACTTTAATCGTGAAGCAGAATGCCTTCCTTACACACCCTGGCATGCATTTGATAATTTCGATGATGTTTGAATCTTGTGTGAAAGAAAAACATATGTATGAGAAGTGCAATTGGACCATGTAATGTATCACGAGATATAAAGGGAGGAACAAGTATATACCTTTAACTTCCTTAGATCTTCAACACTACATTATAATAATTTATCCATTTTTTTATGAAACAGAGTGATCCACATGTCACCACTATCGTCGCAAACCTTTGTACGCAACCTATACCTGTGGAATAGAGAGAAAAAAAAATTATAAGAGAACACATATATTGATTTCAAACATTTAGTAGTATGGACGGGGAGATGGATGTAGACCTGTAAATAGTCTCAAGATTTTGAGGGCCACAATTTGAGCATATCCAATTATTGTTGTCACTTTTTTTGTGCATTTTTTACTTGTCAATTACCACGGGTCGATGGTATTGTTGACCTCTTGAATATGTGCGTGAAACTTATAAGCATGACCCTATTGGGGAAGGCCAAAATAGTGAGGGGAGATTATAGATTATATTCTAGATAATGATGGAGCAAATAGAAGATGGTGATGATGTGTAATACTTGTAATTTAGCGAAGTTAGTAGTGGAAATAATGTCTGATATTTTTTTATCTTCATGTAATATTAGAGTTTGATGTCGCCAAAAATTTACGAAAATGGAATTGACTCCTTTGTTTTCACCAAGTCTCTCATAATGGAATGCCTAATTAGAGTATATCATATGCCAATGGGGAAAAAAAATGTGGGGAGAAGTATATAAGGTTACCACTTTCGAAACTCTTCTGCCTCATTTAGTTATGGGTCAATTTCAACTACTGAATTTGTTGTTGTCAAAAGATAAATTTTTCCTGCATATGATGGATAGTTAATTGCAGCTAACATTTAAACATATTTTAGACATGTAGTATAGATGATGCAAGTTATTAGGAGAACGTACTATTGTATTCTTAAACCATTATTAAAGTGGCTAGTATAATAGGATAAGAATCGATTCTCTCTTTTAACAGATCCCCTTCTTTAGTCGCTAGATTTTCCTAAATTGTTAGGTAAGTAGAGTCTATGCAGCTGCAATTATAGTAATTTTAATCAGTGAAGTTGTTGTTTATTTATAGGTGACATGTACGATGTGGAAACGAAAATTGAAGAGGGTAAAGGATGTTGGTAAATAACGTACTCTATGTCAACAAGTGCGACCCTTTGACGTAAAGTTTCAATTCCATCTCATTTACGTATTGTTGATGTATGATCATTTATATCAGCTACAGCTGCAACAATGTCTTCAGAAACATAGAATCAAGTAAAGTAATGGTAAGAAAAAAACTTTAGTAGAAGTAGTGAATTGCGTAGGTACCTATGAGAGTATGTAAATAGAGATAATCTCTGGCAGATTTTAGAGGGACTATCACATAATTTGGACGTTCCATTATTGCATCATCATGGTCGGTTTCAACAATAGTTGTGTATCTGTCTAACCCTATCTCAAAATCGATTTCTTTAACACTATATCTTGGGTTTGCTTTTTCACTGTGCCATTGAATATATTGTAAGTACCATGTAGTTTAATAACTGGATCGAAGAGCTGAATAATCTCGTTAAACATGGTAGCTTGTATTGTTGTTCCCTAAAATATGGAGAAGGTAATAAAAATAAATGAAAAAGATGGAAAATATTTTTATAAATAAAGTAAGCTCATTACATACCTCTATATCAACCAATGTCGTTGATATAACTAAGCCACAGGATTTCGGTGTATTATAAAGGTGAGTGTCTCCTTTTAACAGAATGCGACATTTGATCTTCCAATCTCTGTTTCTCAGTTTGATTGTGGCGAAAGTTTGGCATTCCAACACCATCGATGATTTCCCTTTTTCCACCATCCTACTTTCAGCATAAGGTGACAAATGCAAATAATAGTTGGGCAGTAGATTTTGGTATATAAACATGATTTTAAAAGCCTATTTGTTTCCACTATCCAACACTTCTTGATAGATGATATTTTTTGTATACGTAGGTGATCTGTGTCTAAATGTGACTATATTTTACACCTTAAGACTAATATTTAGCTATCCGATGAAGGCTAACTGGTGGTTGTTGTACAAGTTTTAATGATTTCAGGTGTTTTTTACTGTTGGATCTTGGAAGAGCACAAAAGAAGATAATTAAGGATTACACAAGAACATTGGATAAAAAAGCCAACAGAAATATAAAAATCCATGAAAAGAACAAATTAGTCAGACCCACAACCAAGAGAATGAAAAGACCTCATGTCATCATCGATCAATTGAGCCTTAAGAGTCAATCGTTTGACAAGGATAAGAGCTTTTCCCCCCTTTATTTTGAATTTAAATTAATTCAATCAATTGATATTTGAACTCAATCGATTGAATTCAAATTCAAATGACTTCGCGCAAACGATGGATTTGAACTCAATCAATTGAAATTTGAAATTCAATCGATTGAGCCTATTATAAAAGTTTTCCTATCCGTGCCCTATAAAAGCAATATTATTCTTAAGGTTTAGGGGGGCTTCTTTTTGGCAAAATTTTTAGGTTTTATTTTCCAAATTTTCTTTTGCAATTTTTAATTATAGTTGGTAACTAGGAAGAGAGCATTGTAAGGAGAGATCTTTGATAAATAAAAGAGCATACTTTGATGATGGCTTATGGTTTGCATCGTGCTTATAGATCGAGGATGAGCGGCTAAACCCTCTCGTTCAAGGAGGAAATGACCCCTAGATGAGTAATTGATTTACTATTATTTCTATAGTTTCGTATCATCATCATTGAATCATTCGACTTGTAGTGTGTGCTTAATTTATGATCATCGAATACTCATTTATAGCGGTTGATCTGGTTTATCAACGACCATAAAAGGGTCATTCCACCTTGATCTTATCTTGCAGACTGATCTAGGATATCGAGTGATTGGTTATGAATGCTGTGATTTCAAATTTGAGATACGCTATGCCTTTCACATGATTCATGCCATATTATGATGAGTCATAGTGTTTGGATAGGATATGTCGGATCAACAATCACACTCTTTACGTGTAATGACCCGAAAAATCACACTAAACTATGACCTCGGGATCCGTGCCCGATCGGTCATAGGTTTGACCAAATGGAAGTCCAACAGTTAGTATGTAGTGTGATGAACGGATGAGATGTGATAAATAGAATGCCTATGTGGTGTGTGTTGTGAAGGTATAGTCGCATACACCTACCGCGGTGTATGTGCTCAACACACAAGTGAGGAAGAGGATAAAAAGAGTTAATAACCCTAAAATCAAGAGTTTTGTTGTTGAAGGAGAGTAAAGAAGAGAGAGAGAGTGAAGAGAGTGATTAATGCAAGGAGTGAATGCTAGTTGAGGAAGAGAGATTCAAGCAATAAACGCCGGATTCGACGCGAGGGATCCGTTAGAACAAAAGCTGGAAACCCTAGCCTTCCAACCATTGATTTGAAATCAACTTGAGATCTATTCAAGGTAAAAAATTTTGTAAATAAGATACATTGATTATAGGGGTTGAGTTGTAGTTGAATGTGGGTCCAAATCATAGGATAATGGCTTAGAAAAATAGAAGAAAAAGTGTGAAAGAAGATCTGAATCTGACAATTTCGACATCGAAATTGGATTTCATTAATCAAATTGGCCGTGAAGTTGAAAAGTCGAGATTCGATTTCGATTAATCGAATTGGATTTCGATTAATCGACTTTGGATTTCGATTGATCGATTTGAGAATCGATTAATCGACTGGGAACCTCCAGTGGACCCCAGGGGTTGGAGGAAATGACTTGAGGAAAAATCGACTAATCGAAATGGGTTTTCGATTAATCGATTTTAGTTTTCGATTAATCGATTTGGAATCGATTAATCAACTTGTGAAACTCGACTGTTCGAACTGAGGGTCTACTTTGCGAAAAGGAGAATTTCGATTAATCGAAATTGGATTCGATTAATCGAATAAAAACTCGACTGTTCGAACAGTGAAATTACTTTGCGAAGAGAAGAATTTTGATTAATCGAAATTGGATTCGATTAATCGAATGAAAACTCGACTGTTCGAACTGAGAATGGACTTTGTGAAAAGGAGAATTTCGATTAATCGAAATTGATTCGATTAATCGATATTGACCTTCGATTAATCGATTTTGGAGTTCGATTAATCGACTGACATAAATTATGTTGACTTTTGGGTTTGACTTTAAGATTCTTGGGGATCTTATACCTTCCTTATTGCATCCTTTGTGATGTGTTTCACCTGTTATGTGGTACCATAGGTGGTACGTATGGACTAGTGCACAAGGAGCCACGTGGGACCTTGATGCATTGAACAAATGAAGACTTGAGGTAGGGAACACCTTGAACATGTACTTTATTTTACAAGAGCATGTATATAGTGATATAGATTTTCATTCAAATGTTTAATTGCTTAAGAAATTGTGAAAAGTGTGTGTGTGTGACATTCATAAGAGAAATCATAATGAGCCATCCCCAGGGGATGAAGAAGTAAAGAGAAAGAGCATCAGGTGTGATGCAAGTAAATAGATACATCCCAGGGATGTATCCAAGGATTGAATAATGTTTGATAGGGCCTAACTGATATAAGATAGCACATTTACACGGTGAATAACTATATGTAAGGCACCGATATTTTTATTATTTGAGGTTTGATAGGGTACCCCACCGACGTGGCGGGATATCCACGACTGATACGGCATGATATCCGTGACCGATACGGCGGCGAAATCGTAGGCCAGTGCGGAGGCTTATCCGTACATAGTAAGCACACCCCAGGGGTGTTGATTGAAACAAGTGAAACCCCGCCACCAATCCCCAGGGGAAAGGGGCTTGGGTACTATTTGTATTCCCAGGGAATACGGTTAAAACTGTCTATATAGATGACGATGATGGGTATCTCGTCGGGGCTCGATGCTATATTGCTCGGGGATTACTTAAGTTGAAAGTTTAAGTTTTGCTTTAGGCCTTCTCAGCATCATTCATGAGTAAATGAAAATATGAGTAATCAACAGTAAAACGAAATGCTTTTAATCTGTTTCACTAACAACTGCATAGATACATCATGCATGGCATATCATGGAATACATGTGAGTTATAATTTATATGTTCAAACTGTGTTTGTTCCTATTGAGCTAGGATGTAGCTCACCCTAGTTCACTACTAGCAGCCATGCTTCAGGAGACGCCGATCCCCATGAAGTGGGACCTGGCCGGCTGAAGAGTTGGAGCCACCTCCAGAGGACTTCTTCTAGAGGACTCTGTTGTGCCACTTTGAGGGATTTTTGGAGAGGTTTTGTACGGCTTGGTATGTCAAGCCTTGATTGTTGTTTAAAACCATGTACATAAGGAGTTAGGATTATTCTTTTGGGACGAACCATCCGTGATGATTTCTATCATCGATGGTTCGGATCGGTTCTCCATTCATGCACAGGCATGAGGGTAGAACTGTTTTTTTGGGAAGTTGATTAATATAGAATTATTTTCCACAATTTCATTTATAGTACTTTTGATGCTTGATATACCAGTGTTCCGTGCTTAGCAAAGAGGGCACGGTCAAGATGATCGTGCTGATGGCACGGGTTTCGGGGTGCCGAAATCCGGGCTGTCACATTACGATTCATTTTTCTTGTAGATTAATGATGGTACATTGGTGTGATATGAAATCGTGTGAGTGATTGTAGAGAAATTACAAATCTAAGATTAGCAAACTCCTTGATCATCTCTTAATTATTATTTTCCTTGTCATAATTTATTCTTAGATTATTTTAAGTTTATTGTTTTATCATCGTGGGGTGATAACTTAGCAAAATAATTTTCTTACCCTTGGTACTTCCTTGGGCATTTGTGTTATCTTTAAAATTAATTTAATTTTGCGCATCCCTATGAGTACGATACTTGTATTCTTGCCTTGCTACAATCGATCTTGTGCACTTGTAAGGGTACACTTTAAAAACCGATCAGCAGGCTACTAGATTGTCTTAGGTGTTGCTTTCATTAATATTTTAGTACATTCCTTTGAAACGCCTCTTGATAATGTCACATAGAGTTGTCAATGTGAGAATACGGATTCAGGAAGATAAACTCCATCTTATTTGATTGTTTGTCCTTGTACTTTGTTAATAGTCATTGCGTATGAAAGGCGTATCGAAAACTGCTTATGTTTAAATTGGAATGGATAACCTTCATTTTCTGTTGGATATAAAGGTATTCTTGATGGGAATATTTCTTTCCCTTTGTGTTGACCAGATGATTTTCCTTTGTGTTGACCGGATGCAATTTTAGCACATATTACGTGTTTATAGAACCTTTGGTAAAGTAATCTAGTGCCATTTCAGAACCCATTTTAGGGTCAATATTTCGCAATAATAAAATAGGGGAATTTTGTTTTAATATTAACTTATGAGGAGGCAAATTATATGGAGAAAGAGAATAGAAGAATTCTTACGGTAAGGAGGCATCGACACTGTCAATTGCAATATCAAAACTATAATAGACAATCTCTTTACCAGTAATATTGGAAATAATGATATGATTGACATGATCAACGTATTCATTCTTTGTGCTCAAAATAACTTTGTCGACTAAATAATCTATATTGTCTATCTGTTGTTCCAAAGATGGGAAGATAGTATCAATTAGCTTCTCCAAATAGTTGGTATGTTAATTATATGTAATGAGCATAGTTGGTGGTATTTTTACAAAGTTTTCTATGAAAGATTCTTCGATGTCGTCTCCTATTTAGAGTAAATAATGACTATGATTAGCATCACCTTTTGCACGCATATTGTGATTTAATTTCAACTTTTCGATAACATTTCAAATGTATGAATTGATTAGACTTGCATCTATTGTCTCTGCTCTAGTTGCTCGAGGGACAATAGAAAATTTACTATCTTCCCATCTATTGTCTCTGCTCTAACAAAAAATGACAACAAAAACAGAACTTGCAAAATTGATTTTTTTTTAAAAAAGGCCCAAGTCTTACTTCTGCCTTTTTTAGGTGTTTTGGTGATACTGCAAATTAAATATGAGAATGAGGCAGAATGTTTTAAACATGATGTCCTACATATAATGAAGATGTTATTGTTAGCGAAAACAATGACGATTGATCAGTCTTCCCTAATTTCGAAGTTGAATTATTATGATGCATAACTCGGAGGGTTGCAATTTTTTTTTTATAACCAGCAAGTACCTTTTAGCTAAAAGTAAAATGCAAATAAAATTTACTATTTATTTAATTTTTAAAATTCTCTCTTTTTGAAGCTTATAGAGAAACCCAATTTCTTAAGTCCCTCAAAGAACGAAAACCCATAAGAAAATGCAGATCCTAAATCCCAACCATATAAATCGAAGAAAAATTCCCACGAAACCCCATAAACTATATCAACAAATGCAAATAATGGTCGTTTCTTTTCTTTAAATCTAATCCTTTTTATGTAAGAAATTTGGGCAGAAACCCAACCCCTAACCCCTCAAATCATGCATCAGCAAGATCCCACCAATAAATCATCAATAAAAAAGAATGCAAAGCGAGAAAAAGAACCAACCATCAAAGAATGCAAAGCGAGAAAAAGAACCAACCATCAAAGAATGCGAAGCGAGAAATAAGAACCAATCATAAAAGAATGCAAAGTGAGAAAAAAGAACCAACCATCAAAGAATGCTAATTAGAAGCATCTAACAAATGGAAAAAGGGTCATTACCATTTAATAAACTCTAAAAAAACATATAGAAAACTTCATTGAACAAACTAAGACAACAATTAAAAAAAAAAATTCCAATACGAATAAATCCTCTACTAACCGATACGATGGAGAATAAATTGAGTGAGAAATGGTTGCGGCCGATCTTTCGCTATGCGATGGAGTGGTTCCTGAAAAACATATGAAAAAATAAGTGAAGCTCATTGAGAAAATCAATGACAAAATTAGTAGTAACCATACCTTAAACTTTAGAACCTACAAAAATAGAAGATTTTGGAAAAAAAAAAATCAATCTGTTTTTTTTTTTTAATAACCAGTAATGAAAATTTATAACTTGAAATATAAAAAATAGAAGGTCAAGATGGAGTTAGAGAAAAAATTGTAACATCCCAAATTTTGAATCCGCACACACTGAATAAGTGCGCATGCCTGGGCCAATACACTATTTTTAGTGAGTGTGCTTAATACTAAATTGACCTGGTAGATCCCGAGGTTTTGATCATTAAGCGGCAACGATTAGGAGGTTTAAAGATTTAAAACTGTTTGGGTACGTTTTAAACTCATTTTGAGTCTTTTGGAATAGTTAATATACTAAAGGTTGGGTGTGCGAGCTTCACACCATGTGAGAGTAAGCGGATAAGAACAAACATGGATGATGTATGTGCGTGTTTCACAAGGAATCAAACCAAAGGGGTAAGTGGAGGATAAGTGACTCACACAAGCCTTATTTGGGATTCGTTTGGTTTGCAAGAGAGTCGAGAAAGAAGGGTTAAGAAGAAGAAGAAGCAACAGAAGGAGTTTGAGGAGAGGTGAACTCCTCCCAAATCATGTAGTCCGCAGCTCTGGGTCAATGAGAAATTTCCACCACTCTTATTCAATTGACCTTGTTATCATCAAGCTTTGACGAAGATAGAATCTGTAAACGAGTGGAAGATCCGACTCCACAAAATCTCGGTGCAAACTACTCATGAAAGGCGTGTGATTGATCTCAAAAGGTGAGCAAGGATGTGTTGAATTGTGATTTATAGTTAGGAAGCATTAGTTACGATATGAGTGAAAATTTAGAATCATAAGATATAAATTGAAAGAAAAATGAACCTGGGATGAAGAAGTCGTATTTCTGAGAATCTGTCAAAACTGATTGATCGAAATAAGTATCCAAATTGATCGGTCGAATCCCAAATCGATCGATCAAAATCCATTTTGATCTGTCGGTTTCTCTAGAAAATTCATATATCTCTGTTGTCACATCCGATCAATCGATCAAAATCCATTTTGATCTATCGGTTTCTCCATAAACCTTCACATTTTTGTCCTATCAAAATCGATCGATCGAATACTTATTTCGATCGATCGATTTTGACAGATTCTCATAAACACGACTTCTTCATCCCAGGTTCATTTTTACTCTAAACTATATCTTATGATTCTAAATTTTCACTCATATCTTAACTAATGCTTAACCTAACTATAAATCACAATTTAACATATCCTTACTCACCTTTTGAGGTCGATCACACGTCTTTCACGAGTAGTTACCACGGAGGTTTTGTGGGGTCGGATCTCCCTCTCGTTCACGGATTCTCTCTTCGTCAAAGCTTGATGATAACAAGGTCAATTGAATAAGAGTGGTGAAAATTTCTCATTGACCCGGAGCTGCGGACTACACGATTTGGGAGGAGTTCACCTCTTTTCAAACTCCTTCTTAACCCCTTCTCTCTCAACTCTCTTGCAAAACCAAATGAAGCCCAAATAAGGCTTGCGTGAGACACCTATCCCCCACTTACCCCTTTGGTTAGATTCCCTATGAAGCACACACACGCATCATGTGTGTTTGTTCTTATCCACTTACTCTCACATGGTGTGAAGCTCACACACCCAACCTTTAGTATATTAACTCTTCCAAAAGACTCGAAATGAGTCCAAAACGTACCCAAACAATTTTAAATCCTTAATCCTAATAACCGTTGCCGCTTAAAGATCAAAACCTTGGGGTCTATTAGGGCAATTCAATGTCAAGCACACTCACTAAAAATAGTATATTGGCCCAGGCACGCGCACTTAGTCAATGCGTGCAAATTCAAAATTAGGGATGTTACAAAAACCTAGTTTTTTTTTTGGAGAGGAAAACTTCAAAAAAAATAAATTCCAAACCCCAAAAATTTCAGAAAAAACCCATCGAAATTGATATAAAAATAAATCATTAAAAAAACACAAAAAAACCATCAAAAACGATAAAAAAAAAAAATCATTAGGGAAAAACCATTAAAAAATCACATAAACACATCAGAATCGATGAGGAAAAAATTCAGCACGGGAAAACCCTGACAAAAAAAAATTCAATAGGAAAAAACCTAGATAAAAATAATTCAGAAGGAAGAGATAAAGCCTATCCATTTTTTCTTTTATGGAGAAGAAAACTTAATAAAAAGATAATTTTCAAACCCTAAAAAATTAATAAAAGCCCATCAGAATTTATCTAAAAACAAATAATAGAAAAAACACAAATAACCCATCAGAATTGACTAGAAAATATTTCATTAGGATAAAACCACAAAAACCCATCAGAATCGATCAGGGGAAAAAATTTCAGAAAAAACCCATCGAAATTGATATAAAAATAAATCATTAAAAAACAAAAAAAACCCATCAAAATCGACAAAACAAAAAATCATTAGGGAAAAACCATAAAAAACCATTAAAAAATCACAAAAACCCATAAGAATCGATGACGAAAAATTTCAGGAGGGAAAAACTTAGACCAAAAAAATTCAGCAAGAAAAAACCCAAATAAAAAAAAATTAGCAGGAAAAAATCAAGGCCAAAAAAATTCAGAAGGAAGAGATAAAGGCTATTTATTTTTTCTTTTTCGGAGAAGAAAACTCTCAAAAAAGAAAAATTTCAAACCCTATGAAATTCAGAAAAGCCCATCAGAATTGATTTAAAAAGAAAAAAAAAAAAAACACAAAAAAACCATCAGAATCAATCACAAAAAAATTCATTAGGAAAACACCACAAAAAACCATCAGAATCAATCAGGGAAAAATCATTAGAAAAAACCCAGACAAGAAAAAAAATCATCCAAATCCGAAAAAACCCAGACCATATAAAAACTCTCACAAAAATACATTAAAAATGATTTTAAAAAAACACATAAAAACCCCTAAAAAAACTCATCAAAATCAACCACAACAAAAACCCACCCAAATCCGAAAGAAGCCCATCATAATTTATAAAATAAAAAATGACAAAATCTCCATGTGTTGAGAGATTACTTCAGAAGAAGGAAAAGAAGATATCTTCAAATTGACTCCGGTAGCCTTCATGGGAGCATTATAGAAATACTGTAAATGGGCTTGCAATATGTTGTCGACCGTCCTGTCCCTCCAACACTCGTCGTCCATTCGACAGTAATGCAGCGACGTGATGACGGTGGTCGGTAACGCTCCCCTATTATAGACTTTCCTTGTCATACACGCGAAAAGAAGGCCATAAGAGATGATAATGGCAAGTTTCAGAGTATCTTTGTATCTAGATATTTCTATGTTCTCAGAAGTCGATAATCGTAAATGATAACCTGGGTATCATTATTTGCAGCCTCACATTCTTTCAAACTTTAAATTTCCTCTCAACAAATTTGTTTTTGTAACATTAATTTGTAGTTGTAGATAATATTATTCTAAAACTGTTTATTATTTAGTTGGATTGCGGCTAAGGCTAAGGTGTAATGATGAGAAAATGTGCTACCATGCGAGGCAAGACTATTATATATAGTGTGGTGTAAAATCTTCTCCTCAAATCACGAATTTGGGAAATCTAAAATAACGTGAAAGAGATGTTAACAATAAACGTCATATGTTATACACATAGGACAAATACCCAAAAACCTAAATTGTTTATTAACTTGTCGGATTGCAAGCTAAGGCAAAAGTGTAATGATGAGAAGATGTGCTACCATCACTATTGTATATAAAATACCGTGAAGACTATTGTATATAGTGTAGTGAAAAATCTTCTCCTCACATCACTAATTTTAGAAATCTTAAACAATGTGGAAGAGATATTTTAACAACAAACAATATATGCTATATACATAGGACAAATACCAAAAAAGTATGATTGTAATAATTAGAACCTTTGTATAAAAAGTTTTCATAAACAACTTAAATTTTTGTAAGCACTAAAAGGCATGAAGAATCTATCTTTCATAAGCTATAAGAAACGTGAAAAAAGTTACTATCAAGTGACACAATATACAGTAGACACACAGAATAAATGTTCGGCAGTAATACAACGACGTGATGACGGTGGTCAGCAAAGCTCCCCTATTCCAGATTTTCCTTCTCTTGCATGCGAAAAGAAGGTTAAAAGAGATGATAATGACAAGTTTCAGAATAACTTTTTATCTAGAGATTCTTATGTTCTCAGAAGTCAATAATCGTAGATGATAACCTGAGTATCATTATTTGCAGCCTCACATTGTTTTCAACTTTCAATTTTTCCTCAACAAATTTGTTTATGTAACAAGAATCTATAGTTGTAGATAATATTATTCTAAAATTATTTATTAACTCGTCGGATTGCAGGCTAAGGCTAAGGTGTAATGATAAGAAGATGTGCTAACACTCTAGGCAAGACTATTGTATATAGTGTGGTGCAAAATTTTCTCCACAAATCACGAATTTAAGAAATCTTTAACAATGTGAAAGAGATATGTTAACAATAAACTTTATTATTATACACTAGGACAAACATTGAAAAATCTAAAATTGTTTATTAACTCGTCGGATTGCAGGCTAAGGCTAAGGTGTAATGATGAGAAGATGTACTACCATGCTAGGCAAGACTATTGTATATAGTGTGGTACAAATCTTCTCCTCACATCATGAATTTTGGGAATCTTAAACAACATAAAAGAGATATTTTAACAACAAACGATATATGTTATACACACAAGACAAATACCTAAAAAGTACGACTGTAATAATTAGGAGCTTTGTATAAAAAAATTTCAGAAACAACTTAAATTCCTATAAGCACTAAAAGGCAGGAAGAATCTGTCTTTCAGAAGCTCCAGAAAATGTGAAAAAAGTTACTATCAAGTGGCACAGTATATAGTAGACACACAAAATAAATGTTTGGCAGTAATGTAATGACGTGATGACGGTGATTGGCAACGCTCTCCTATTCCAGACATTCCTTGTCTTGCACGCAAGAAGAAGGCCAGAAGAGATGATAATGGCAAGTTTCAGAATATCTTTGTATCTAGAGATTTCTATGTTCTCAGAAGTCGATAATCGTAGATGATAACCTGGGTATCATTATTCGCAGCCTCACATCTTTCCAACTTTAAATTTTCCCTCAACAAATTTGTTTCTGTAACAAGAATTTGTAGTTGTAGATAATATTATCCTAAAATTATTTATTAACTCGTCGGATTACAGGCTAAGGCTAAGGTGTAATGATGAGAAGATGTGCTACCATGCTAGGCAAGACTATTGAGTGTGATGCAAAATCTTCTTCTCAGATCACTAATTTTAAAAATTTTAAAGAACGTGAAAAAGATATTTTAACAACAAAAGTTATATGTTATACACAAGATAAATACCAAAAAATCTAAAATTATTTATTAACTCGTCGGATTGCAGGCTAAGGCTAAAGTGTAATGATGAGAAGATGTGCTACCATGCTAGGCAAGACCATTGTATATAGTATGGTGCAAAATCTTCTACTCACATTACTAATTTTAGAAATATTAAACAACGTGAAAAAGATATTTTAACAACAAACGATATATGTTATACACATAGGACAAATACCGTAGCAACATCAAAATGAGAACCTGCGTAGACCGACTCGGTACACGTGCCGGTGCGGTGCATCGTGTCGTTCCGAATTTAGCGATAACATTGTATGAGTGTGAATAGTCTATACGCCTAGTTAGATGTATGGGGTTCATAAGTGAACCAAGCCATATTGGAAACACCCAAGAGTGGTGTTTGTGTTTCGCAAGGAGGCCACTTAGGTTATTAGAAAAGGGAAAACCCCTTTGTCTTATTTTTGTCCTTGAAATTCTAAGAGAGAGAGTGAGCTTGAGAGAGAGAAGAAAGTTGTATGAATTGGAAGCTTGAGTTCAAGATCATGGCCGATCTAAAGTGCAATTTCTCCTCGAGTTTGATCGTTGATGCAAGGGTGACCTAAGGAGTGTGTGTTTGAGATTTATGAAGAGATTTGAGAATAGGAACATTCCTCTTTGATAGAGTGTTGAATTTCCTCTCAATCTTCCAATTAAAGCTTCAAATACCGCAAGAGAAGAGAGGAGAAGATTGCGGTAGTGATCGCGGGAGCGTGGACTCCGAAACCCTCCAAGGGCATCAAGGGATACCTCCATTAATCACAAATTTATGCCTATTAAATAAGGTAAGAATGTGTGAGTTAGTATGCATTAAAATGTAGATTAATGATTATGAATAGGGGCAATTAATGCCTTAAAAGTAGTGTATTGATTGTGTAAAGAAGTTAGGTGAAAGGGAAAGAGAGAAAATTCGAATTGATGAAGAAATTCCAAAATCTCGAAAGTTGTTCGGGCGACTTTGAGCCTCGCTCGCACGACTTAGAGTTGTTCGCGTGAAAGAAGCTTCAGAATAGGCATGAAAAAGTGTCTACATAGTCGCTCGCGCGACTAAGAAAGAACTTGAGAAGTCGCTCGCGCGACTGTCTTGAGTCGTGAGCTCAAAAAAGACAAGCAATCCACAGGTGCTAGAGCGAGCTCGTGTGACAGTAAGGTGCCATATGACTCGCTCGCGCTACCTTGGAGCTTGCGCGAGCGACAAGTTAAGGAAAATTTAGATTTTTTTTCGAGAACTCTCCGAATTTTTTGCGTGTGTAGTCTTTTAGGCATTAGTTAGTGACCTTTAAATGCCGTAAAATGTAGGTGTGATTTGAATTATCGCTTAAGGATTTTCGCTCCATTCTTGCGTGCTTCGGCGTGAACTTTGTACGAGGTAGGGGAAATTCAATAATATGAATTACGATATGAGTTGTGTAGATAATGTGAATGTCATTAAGCATGTGTGTGCGCGACAAGCATGCGAAATATGATAAGTGATGTGCGTGAATAAAATGAGTATGAAAATAAACATGTGTGAACGTGATAAGGAAGCATGTGTGAAGAAGAAGAATGTGTGTATGCGAATAAGCAAGCATGTGAAAATCAAAAACCTAGCTATAATTAATTACACTGATCAACCACACAGTGAAAAACTATAAGTTAGAATTACGCTATGATTTGAGGTTTCGGTGAATTGAATCCCCATTGTGTATTCGGTACGGCGGGATATCCGCACACGTGAACGACCAACAGTCAATGTAAAGTACAAGTGACCTTGTTAACTTTGCTCAGGGGCTTGGCAATGTGGCTCAAGTGACTCTGTTAACTTAGCTTAGGGGCTTAACAATCGTGTGAAATGTTCATTGAACGACGGTGGTTCGAGGATTCCCATCGGTAATTATGTGGCTCCTAATGCTATATATGCTTGAGAGATTATTTAAGTTATGCCTTTAAGTCATTTGGAAGTACAGGAAGCATGTGAAAAAACCAATTATGTAAGAACGTGAAAAATAAGAAGCAAAACACATGTGTATATATTTCGAATTTAGTTATTAAAATTTCAAGCGTCTAAAAGTTCAGTTTTGTGAAATGTGCTTTAAACTTAGTCATAAGATCTATACTTTGAAATATGTTATGCATGCTAGTGATATTCCCCTATTGAGCTTCGATGTTAGGTCACCCTTTGACTATACATCATAGGTATAGATGCAGATATAAATATTAAAGATTCTGGTCAAGAAGAAGATTTTGATTACATACCAGAAGAGGAATCAGATCTTCTGCTAGAGGACTACTTCCCTTAGGGGACCCTAAGAATAATTTTGGGATCGAGTGTAAGGCTTCGTACGTCTAGCATTTTTTTTTTTTTATAATAATATGTATATGATTATTTTGAACCACTGATTTGGGTGATGATTGTTCATCACCAGTGGTTCATTTCAATTCTGTCAAACTTATGGTTTACATAAGGACAGAACTATCATTTTGTTGTTTTATTGAATTGGAATATCTTTTGCCATGTATATATGATGACTCTATCTGCATTGATAGAGATATTATCTTTGTTCTACTTCGTGTGGATGTACCAAGTGTTCGTGTGTTCCGGGATCGCCCTATTGGCGGCCCGATGGGGATTCGAAAATTCGGGCTGTCACAAATACCAAAAAGTATGAATGTAATAATTAGGACCTTTATATAAGAAGTTTTCATAAATAACTTAAATTCTTGTAAGCACTAAAAGGCATGAAGAATCTATCTTTCAGAAGCTCTAGGAAATGTGAAAAAGTTACTATCAAGTGACAGTGTATACAGTAGACACACAGAATAAATGTTCGACAGTAATGCAGCGACGTGATGATGGTGGTCGGTAACGCTCCCCTATTTAAGATTTTCTTTGTCTTGCACGCGAGAAGAAGGCCAAAAGAGATAATAATGCCAAGTTTCAGAATATCTTTGTATCTAGATATTTCTATATTCTCAGAAGTCGATAATCGTAGATGATAACCTGAGTATCATTATTTGCAGCCTCATATTCTTTTCAACTTTAAATTTTCCCTCAACAAATTTGTTTATTTTTTAAGAATCTGTAGTTGTAGATAATATTATCCTAAAATTATTTATTAACTTGTCGGATTACAGCCTAAGGCTAAAGTGTAATGATAGAAAGATGTGCTATCATGCTAGGCAAGACTATTATATATAGTGTGGTATAAAATCTTTTCCTCAGATCACGAATTTTGAAAACCTTAAACAATATGAAAGAGATATTTTAACAATAAACATTATATGTTATACACATAGGACAAATACCAAAAAATCTAAAATTATTTATTAATTCGTTAGATTGCAAGCTAAGGCTAAGGTATAATGATGAGAAGATGTGCTACTCTGTTAGGCAAGACTATTGTATATAATGCGGTGCAAAATCTTCTCCTCACATCACTAATTTTAGAAATATTAAATAACGTGAAAGAGATATTTTAACAACAAACGATATATGTTATACACATAGGACAAATACCTAAAAAGTACGACTGTAATAATTAGGATATTTGTATAAGAAGTTTTTAGAAATAACTTAAATTCCTATAAGCACTAAAACAAGAATAATCTATCTTTGAGAAGCTCTAGACAACGTGAAAAAAGTTACTATCAAGTGACACAATATACAATAAGCATATAGAATAAATGTTTGGCAGTAATGCAATGACGTGATGACGGTGATCGACAACGCTCCCCTATTCCAGACTTTCATTGTCTTGCACGCAAGAAGAAGGTCAGAAGAGATGATAATGGCAAGTTTCAGAATATCTTTGTATCTAGAGATTTCTATGTTCTCAGAAGTCGATAATCGTAAATGATAACTTAAGTATCATTATTTGCAGCCTCACATTTTTTCCAACTTTAAATTTTGCCTTAACAAATTTGTTTCTATAAAAAGAATCTATAGTTGTAGATAATATTATCCTAAAATTATTTATTAATTCGTCGGATTGCAGGCTAAGGTTAAGGTGTAATGATGAGAAGATGTGCTACTATACGAGGCAAGATTATTGTATATAGTGTAGTGCAAAATCTTCTCCTAAGATCACGAAGTTTGAAAATCTTAAACAACGTGAAAGAGATATTTTAACAACAAATGTTATATGTTATACACATATGACAAATGCCAATAAATCTAAAATTATTTATTAACTCATCGAATTACAAGCTTAGGCTAAAGTATAATGATGAAAAGATGTACTACTATGCTAGGCAAGACTATTGTATATAGATTGGTGCAAAATCTTCTCATCACATCATGAATTTTAAAAATCTTAAACAACGTGAAAGAGATGTTTTAACAATAAACGATATATATTATACACACATGACAACTATTCAAAAAGTACGATTGTAATAATTAGGACATTTGTATAAAAAGTTTTCAGAAACAACTTAAATTCCTGTAATCACTAAAAGGCAGGAAGAATCTATTATCTATCTTTCAGAAGCTTGAGGAAACGTGAAAAAAGTTACTATCAATTGACACAATATACAGTAGACACACTGAATAAATGTTCTCGTACTTTAATTTTTTAACTGAGAAAATAAATTAGTTAATTTACATAAAAGGATAAACTTATTTTTTAATTTCTAAAAATATCTAACTTAAAAGGGTAGCAATACATTTAAAATACTGAGGGTATTTGAGCCATTTTAAAAGTTGGCTCAACGAAATTTAAAACTACCCAATTCTCTTTATATATATATATATATACACACACACACAATTGCTTATAAGTTTAAATCATGGTTGAGTGATTTTTTAGTTTCAACTCAGATTTACGGTTTTGTAATGTCCATAAAATTTGTTTCACAAGAGGGATGATGAAATAGAGTATTAATCATTTGCATTATCTTTAATTGTCAAAATAACAAAGTATTTGACGAAATAAGATTCGAAAATTAAGAAAAATAATTAAGTCTAGATTATAAGCAATCACATTTAGGGCTAGCCACTTTACTCATTTTAAAATAATATTATAAATAGTAAAATAAAAATTATTTTATTTAGCTTGTCGATACGCGATTGAACGTACCTTACGCGATAGAATATGAGAAGGACAAGATAAATTAATGGGTACCCACCTTTCGAAGCGTGAATGATAGATCAATGGTGATTAGGTAATAGAGATCGACATCAAACGAGATGCTCCGTCCATGATTTCTCTGCCTTCCTCCTCGATTTTGATGGCGAAAATAAATCAAGGTGTTTTTTGTGAAAGAGCAAACAAAATATTTAGGGAAGAGATTAAAGAGTCTTTTAGAAAATGGTGGGTAGAGAATAAAAAGTTGTGACGGCTAGGGTTTCTTATAAAGAAGAAGAGAAGAGAGGGATATGATTTTCGTGAAAAGTGTGTTACGTATCTTAAACTTAAATAGAGTTTTTCTCAAATAGGTTAGGTTCTGGTGTGGAGCACTAATATTGTACATGATGCACACCCGAAAGTTAGATTTTTGAAAATTCGGGTCGTTACAAACACAATCTGCATCATCTTATTAGAAGGAATAAATGATTTTCAAGGGGTCTGGGACATGAGCGTTTTCAGAGAACGCGTAGGCACAAACAGAGAGGTACCTAAACGTTAGGGTGGGGTCCCAATGGCAAGTGTGTTTGGCAAAGCTCTCTGCTTACTCAAGTCACTCTCAAGGGGCACACTCGCAGAGAGTGGGTGGAGAGTTCGCTCTCTTGGGCCAATGAGCAGCTCTTTAGCTCCTGCATAGAGCTATAATTACATTTGGTATCATAGATTTTTGCTCTGATGAGAACTACTTTAAATGATAAAACAGCTCTCTACCTACTCTCTATTGGATTAGAATCTGTTCAAATGGAGAGTAGAAGCTCATCACACATATCTATCTATATACCGAGGTGTTACTACCAAGGATCAAAATATTGGCCAAAATTTCGGCTGAAAACCAATAATTTGGCCGAAATTTCGGCCGATAATTTCAATCCCATACAAAATGTGACTGAAATTTCGATCCAAATTATCGTTTCGGTGAGGACCGAAACCGATAATTTGAACCGAAATTTTGGTCATTTCGGCTGAAATTTTGATCCTTGGTTACTACCACACCAAATTTATGTTACATCCGCGTCACTTAAGCAGAGGAAAGATTTGTTGACTCCTTCAAAACAGATGCCAGAGGTTGTTTTTCATATCAATCTTTCACATCATAGATCTTGAGATCATAAGCCTACTATCAGATTGTCATATATTAATTTCACATGACACACATCCCAAAAAGTGAGGGTGATCATGACATTCCATCAAACGTGATTCACATTCACTTTTGGGGATGTGTGCCACATGAAATCAACATCTGACGGTCTAATAGTAGGTTCATGATATCAAGATCTATGATGTGAAAGATTGGGACGAAAAATAATTTCTATCATCTGATTCAAAGCAGCCAACGGATTTGTGGATATGTGACACATGAAATAAATAACTGACCATCTGATAGTTGCGCGAGGAACTCAATATTGATAAGGTGAAACATGATCTCCATAATCTGATCCAAAGAAATCAACGGTTTTCAAGGGATCAACATGGGATATGGCACCATATACAAACTCGTTAAAATGCGCCCCCGGCGCACATTAGATTCAAGATTTCAAGCTTCCCCAAGGGCGGGTAGTAGTTTTTAGAGTGTTGGCGCGCTTAACAGACGTTATGGAGCTTCAAAACCCCCCCTTTTGATTGGAAATTCGAAGCAGAAAACGATCGATTTCTTGAATCTGAAATGGAGAACCTTACGGGAGATAAATTGGATCGCCTGGAAGTAACATCAATCGGAGCCTTGTACAATGGACCTTGGGATAAGAACTACTGGAGCAGCTCTAGGGTTTGATCTTTTCTTCTGTTTTTTTTAATTCTCTTTTAAATTATTTTTTTTGCAATCAAATTTATCTGAGTTCTTATATTCTTTTTTTGTTTTTTGAAATTATTTTCAGTGATTTCATAGTTGCTTTTGTTACATTTGTGAGACTATGAAGGTTTTGATTATTTGTGACTAAGGAAAGTTGCCGAAACCCTAACTTGGAATGATCAGATTTGGATTTGTTGTTCTATTGTTATTATTATTATCATCATCATAGTCCTAGATAAGAAAAGATTTGAGTGTTTATGATATATTGGTAGGGATGCAGATTACGCTAACCGAACCAAACCAAATTGGTTCGGTTCAGCTCAAACCAAAACCGAAAATTTTGGTTTTCAGTTTGGTTCAGCAAGAACTGAAACTGGAAGTTTCGGTTCTCGGTTCCAGTTTCTTTTTTCCAATTTCCGAAACTGAAACTGGAAAAATTAGTTTGGTTCGGTTGCTAATCCTACCTAATCAGTTTTCCGTTTTGGTTTTGAATCGGTTTCGTTCCGGTCTGGACCGGTTTTCGGGTTAGGTTCGGGTTTCTGGTCAAAATTTGCATCCCTATATATCGGTGAATGTTGAAAGCAATTTGACCGATTTTGATTGTGTGAGAACAGAGTGCCACGAATATAAGCTGAGGACCTGAGAAAAAAATCCCTTAGGATGGATTCTTAATCCAGCTCTTGAGTCCCCTGGTGTTCGAAATGCATTGGTTTGTAGAGCTTTTTTTCTTGATTTGGAATAAGATTAACTACCTTGAGCGTCTCAGATGGTTTAAATTTTCTGGTAATTATACATGCTAATCCTGGTGAATTGTTTCATTACTCTTCTTCAATAGGCTGTTACTCGGTTAAGATATGTTTAATATATCAGAGAAATTTACGAGAATAACTCTCTTTTCAGTAATAATGTCAAGTTTATGCTCGTTTTAAACATTTTGCCAGAGAGGGACCTTTTATAAAGTATTGCCTTATCCGTCCTATTTATCTTATCCGTCGTATATTAATGCTTAATAAGATGTCGGTTGCGGGTAATTATGTAATTTTATAATAGGCAGTATTTTTTTGATACCTTTTTCAATATATATATATATTTTTTATAAAATAAATTCATGTAAGGTGTTTTTTTTAAAATGGTTATTATTTTGTATACTGGTTCCCTATTTGGTCACTTGCCCTTAATATCGTTTATGTTCTGAATGGATGTGATTCTGTTAATTCTGACATTCTGTCACTAGGCTTTAAAACCTATTTCACCAACTTTTTCTAATTCCTGTCATAAAAACCTCTCTCGAGCTCATTGCCAAAAAATTGACGAAGGAAACCACAACCATCTTACACAATGAGAATTTTGCGAGTTGGGCTTCCCTTTTCCAACAACATATTTGAGACAATATTTCATTGTGACATCTTTTGATCGAAAGTGAAATTATGGATCTTTTACAATGTCAATGGTTGCTTCGGTAATGGATTAGCGTCGCAAGCCCATTGGTTTTATTAACTTCCACTCGTTAATGATGGTTTCAGTCGAATGGCCAATTAAGCGTCATTGCAGGATGTAGAAGGCTATTCCCTTTGCTTCTATGGTAGACAAAGCAATTAATTCTGTTTCTTTTTGCTCTGTGGCACAACATTTCTAGCGTGAGAGAGCAACTTGATCTTTATCTTCATCTGTGTAAGTTTCGACCTCAATCGACATTTGTAAATAACTCAAGGTGAGTATCAATAACAGAAAATATACCAAATCCCTTTTTTATAAGGGAAAATATTCTTTGCCACATGCCACTGATTCATTCTGCCATTACTTCAGGATTTGCCTATGAGCTGCATCCCACATCATGAGCATAGGTTTTTTCTTGCATCACAATATTTCTTCTTCTCTCATCTGACACATATCATTTGATAATTGAAAATTTTGAAATGTGGAATTGTTACACATTTTCGTGCCAAACATATTCAACATAGTCTCCGAGTAAGACTCTTACAACAACATCGACATGCAGTTTCGTCTAACTGGGTGACTTTTCTTCATACTGTTTTGTGGCTTCACAGAAGCCCTTCATTTTAAAATGAGCAATTAACTGACTTTTGGTTTCAGAGATTGCTTCCAAATCATTTTGCACAATCAAAATGCCATACAGAGCCTTTTCAATATGTAACTTGCATCAAACTACATCTTCAGATATGTAAAAGGAATGAAAGGCTATGGTTTGTACCCACTGACACTGTATCATACAAACATGTAACGGACGACACACCCATACATATCATCTCGGACCTCTCGGTACTGGAGATGAAAGATACAGGTTTTTTTTTACTGAGAGTTTAAACTGTGTTTCAATCCTGCAATCTCAGTTCTTATGAAATTAATGCTTCAGCCAGCCATACTCAGATGTAGATTGGGCTAGCCAATGACAGGATCTCAATAGTGAGTTTCTGTGGTATTCAAGAAGACTGGTTTTTTGGTTCCGCAAGAAGCAAAGGACACTCCTTCACTTTAGTGCAGATCAGGGACGTGCAACCATAGTTTGAAACCCGAAAATTCAACTTGACTCAAGAGTCAGCTGAGTTGAGTTAACTCGAAGACTTGGATAAACTCGACTCGATCCAGCTCGATAATTTTTTAATATATATATATTGTTATAAAAATAAGAAATATTTTACAAGGAAAAAGAGGGAAAGATATGTTTATTAAACAAGTAGTTTAATATTTTTTTAAAGATAGGGTTTCTAAAACCTTATCCCACTCGACTTGACTCGAAATCCCGGCGAGTCGAGTAACTCGGCCGAGTTACTCGATGACTCACCAAGTTTTATAATTATGTGTGCAACTACTGCTGACTTGACATGACTGTTGACAATTGGTGGAGATAAGAGTTGACTACCGAGCTTTGCAAACTATATTGCAATAGCGAACGTGTAAAGGAACTTTCACATTCAAGAACAAAGCATAACTGAGAACATGCTTATGGGAAAATATCCAACTATTGTCATGACACAACTTTGTCTTCTCTGTATCTTGATAGAAAATATTCTTAATTTTCCACTATATGAATATTGTCTATCCGTTAAGCACAAACTAAATTAGTCAGAGGCTGTTTGACTGATTTTCCTTATCCCATGAATTTCGACTCTAGTGAACTGTGAAAATTCATAATTAGCTTAAGGGAATTGATGTAGGCATAAATCTGGTTACTTGCTATAACAGAAATATTTAATAAATGTACTGGGTTATGTAAATTATCTATTCAACTGCAGCTCGAGCTATCATTCATTTTGGAATGGTCGTAGAATCTGACGTATAACGTATTGTTAAGTTGAAATTCCAATACTTGAGACTTCTATTTATAAATATTGAAATCTTTTAGTTGTTTAAGCATCTTGTGATTTTAATATTGAAAATGGGCATCATTGTGCTATTTTCAGGGTAAATACCGCTACCCTTATCCAATTGGCTATTTCGCCGTTCGAACACATGCTGGGAGCACATATAGGATGGAAGTTCGTGAAGGTCTAAAAGGGCCTTTGTTTGTGGTGGGTATAGAGGGCCAGTAGCCTTAGCCTTAACCTTTTCATGTAGAAGAAATTTGTTTCGATCTTCTAATATTTTGTGTTTTTTATTGTTTACTGTTATAATTTGTGATGCTATTTTTTGTAATATCATTTATTGCAGAGCAGTTTGTACTTTCTGATGATCATGTCCATGTCTCAAGTAAATATTATGGCTAATATGCAGGTCAGTTGTAAAGATGGGGAGTCGTGTACCGGGAAGACTCCGGATATTGCTTGGGATCAATTTCAGAAGAAATATTGTCCCCAAGTAAAGATGTTGCAGTCTTGCAAGATTAGTGGAACTGAGGTAAGATTCAATGCTCTCTGCTGAATTTTACTTTTAAACTATTTACGCAAGTGGTGCATCAAATAGTTAGCATCATGGTATCAAAACTCGGCCGATACCGATACCACCCCCATATAGGTATTGGGGTGGTATTGGTACCAGAATCGGCCGATAGTGACTGATACAAACTTTTTTCTATATATTTTTTTATACTTTATTTAAATTAAAATATATTAACTGATACGGTATCGGCGGTACCGTATGGGTTTCGGCCGATGCGTATTAGTCCATGATCGACCAATACCCAATACCTTGGTTAGCATAATCTCTTGAAAATCCTAGTCAGCATGTTTCTGTGCTTCAGCATGTGTCGGGGGATTGTGCCTACATTTTTTTTAGGGTCAGTCTACTTATTTTACAGTTTTTCCCTTTTCGTCAGTGTTTAAGAATGAAATACCCTTCATTTGGAGATAAGCAATGCCTTGATGCTGCACATGTGAAATTTAAAACGAACGAGAGGTGAAACGAAGGTTGAAAATCTTGGTTTTACTTGTACCAAAGTGTACTGCCTGATACATTCCTGTACAGTGCCATTTATACTGGCCATGAATTGTACTGGTACGGAGATTTAGGCTGCGTATGGCATAGCTCTCTGCCAGCCCTTGCTATAGCAGAGTTCACCTGCTTTAGCAAGGTCCCATCTTCTTTGTTAACATCCTGCTACCTGCTTTAGTAGGTACCCCTTTTCCTTGATAACTCCTTGCATAGCAAGATTTTATGCAAGATTTACCTGTTCAACAGTACTACCCTCCTGTCTACTCACTCCTTGTCAGAGCTGATTTTATTTACTCTGATAGGGAGCTAGTAGAGAGCAGGGAGGTTACTGCTAGACCAGATAAATCCTCCTTTGCAGGGAGTTAGAAGAAAGAATGAGAATCAACTAAAGCAGCTAAACTCTACTGGGGCTAGCAAAGAGCTATGCCATACGCAGCCTTAAACTCCAAATGAGAACTGCTCTACAGGAAAAACTTCATCTTAGTCTGAATTATTATGTAATCTATACATATATATTATTATTCTGGAAAATCCTAATATGAGACAGAGTTACAATATTCTATCAGTTTGTTTCGTGTACACATGCATATAGACATAATAAATCTACATATGTATGTATGTATGTATGTATATGTCCGAGTCCAGCTTACCTATCGAAAAGAGAAATGCATGTATGTGTATGCATGTATCTACATATATGTATGCAGCATATGCTTGTATATATGTTTTTGTAATTTTGTAAAAAATATTTCTTAAGAATAACAATTTGATGGTGGTGGTTGTTGAAGTTGAAATCCATGCATGATCAATGTCGACCAATATCACATGAAAGAGAATAAAAGAAGACAAAAAATGAGAAGAACAAGAGTTTAATTGATCTCTTTTGTTTAAACGCACATGCATATGCACACATACGGAGACCCTTCACTAGGGATGTAGGGTTCAACCCTGCACTAGTGCCATTTGGGTGCCAACCAAGTGGCATCTAATCCGAAGATCAGGTGCCAAGGCAACAAGTTCGATCAGTTCCACCAAAAAAAAATAAAAATAAAAATACATCTTGTCCACCGTCCATAACCTGGTCAGAGTTAGTAAAAATTCAATGCACTATAGGCAGGCTGAGGGGAAATTTTTATCAGGAGTTTCAAGGATGAAAAAGTCATAAAATATTTTTTTTAGATCACGTGCTGCGTGGCTGATGATCCCAAAACGGGTGTTTATTTTTAGATCACGTGCCTTGTGGCATGTGATCTAGGCACTAGTGCAGCATTCAAGCACTGCACTTCTAACCCTATATATATATATATATATATATATATATATATATATATATATATATATATATATATATGTATCTTAGCTATTTTTATATAATATGTTAATGTTTTTTTTATGCAAAATAGCCTGAATCCGTGCGTAAATCAGCAATTCTTGGTGTTTTTAACCACCCGCTCTTGATATAAGAAGAATTAATGGAGGAAAGGGAGATAGAAGCCAACAGAAAATGTAATGAAACAAAAAAGGAATGTATGGCTCCAGTAAAAATAAAAGTGGCAAAGGTTAAATGGTGAATGGCGAGAGGAAGCTACACACTTAATTGCAATGTATCAAAACTATTGTCCGATAATTTCGAGACATTGAAATTATCAAACTATACATTTGATAATTTTAATGTATCATCCAATAATTTGGACGATGTGTGGGGATTGGTGGGGGGGGGAGTAATACATATGATATTATCGTACTGTTCCCTTTCAATACCGATACGAATCAGTAACAGCTGAGTTTATAACCATGGTGCAAAACCTGCATCATAAAAATAATGGAATGAAAGAATCTTTTCTGAGAAATTTCATATGTAAAAGAGTCTTGGTTTATGTACATGCTCCCCCCTTAATGAAATAAGGTCTGTTGACAATGGTATGTTTGCTAGCTATTTAATGTTGCAGGACTGGTGGTTTACTTATTTGGTAATCATTTAATTATTTGTATTACATATTGTACTAATAGTAGTTGATCTATTTTATGTTCTCTTTACTTATTCCCTACTTTAATATTATGATTGCTTCAGAAGCAGAGTTTGAAAGTACTGAAATGCCAATCTTCCCATCAGATTGCTAACTACTGCTCTTTTTCTGATGACGAGATGCAGTTTTTTGGATTCAGAGACCCGGTTGTCCAGCACCTGCTTCGTGAGCTCATAGCAAATGTCAATGGAATGGCAGAACCGAGTTTGGTATCTCCTAATTTCTTCAATGGGGCTTCCTTAGTTGGGAGGCAATGATCAACTAATGCTTCTAATCAACTCAGGCATCTGTTGCCTTTTCCGAGTTGAATTCCAGTGTCATTTTTTTTGAGAAACATGAGGGAATCTATTCTCAGAATTGGGCGGAAAATGAGGTGAGTCCCACTGGTAAACCAATCACCCATTTTCTGGATGAAACTCAGAATCTGAGTTTTTTCTGCCAAAATCACTCAATTTGAGCGGTTTCGTAAAAACCACACAGAATTTGAGCTACCAAACAAGGCCTAAGAGTTTTGGGGAAGAAAAAAGAAGACGGTGGAAGAGCCTCTAGCAGCAGATTGGGAGGGAGTTCAGAGAGGAAAAAAAAAGCCTTATGTAAATGGGTTGGTACATATATTAGTAATATTAGCATTTAGCCAGTTATATGGAGGATCATTTGGGCAAGTGATAGTTTAGATTAGAGGAAAAGTCCAACAGGGAATTAAGATAATTCACATGACAATAAGTTGTTAGAATGGTACGGGTTTTTGCAACCGACGATTTGGTCTCCGCAACTGATCGTTCCACCGTTAATTGATTATCATACAATGGAGATTGTTTTTTGTCTCAATATTTCGCGCAATGTATCTTGAGATCATGGCTCACCAATTATATGGTCAAATGTTGATTCCTCATGGAACGCATCCCCACAAGTGACTTGAGAAGTTTTCTCAAGGTACGCCATGATCTGGTTACTTTGGGGATGTGTGTCATGTGGAATCAACATCTAATCATTTGATATGTGGGCCATGATCTCAAGATCTATTGCGTAAAAGATTGACACAAAAAAGGATCTCCATCGGCTGATTCAAGGCAATTAACAATGTAAATAATGGAACCATCAGTTGTGGAGTCGGTTGCAAAAAACTGTACTCTTGTTATATCTCTCTTAGGCACTATTTTATAGCAAGGAAACTCCAAAGAGGAAAAGAAGTCAATTTCCTAGTTGATTTCTTGGGAAATAATTTTCTCTAGAAATGAATTTTTCACTGTTTGATTAGTGTGTTTGAGAAATGACCTTCATTGGAAATTGATTTCTCTTGTTTGATCATGTTTGAAAAAAAGTATTTAAGTTTGGATTATGTATTTTCTACTTTTATGAAAGTAGAAGTTAGTTTGAACAAATACTTAGTGAGAAAAGAAGAAAGAAATTTAGTTAGGAAAATACCTAACTTTCGTGTTGCATTAGTTATAGATTGATTTTTTTTTATAATCAAAATCATAATCAAAGTTAAAGATTAACCAATAAATTTTTTAATGATATTCTATTTCGTTACAAAAATACACCATAATAATCACTATTTATTACCAAGTTATATAAATCAGAGTTTGGAAAGTCAAATTCAAATAAAAGTCAAGCTTTCAAACTTAAATTTTTGATCAATAAAAATGTGTAAAGCTAAATAATAAAGTTGTACATGTTATTTATTATCTATTGTAAGGTTACACGCTGAAAGAAAATTAAATTTTTATAAGAGTCAAGCTTTGACTAAAATTTCAACTTTGGTCAAGAGAAAATTTTGTAATGTACCAATAGTTTCAAAAGTCTAATTGCAAATTAATATAACAGTATTCATATATATCGTTAGGTTACACTAGTCAAAATTTGATCAAATGTTCTTTTTTAAAAAAGTCAGAGTTTGATCAATAAATTTTTTTAAAAGTATAAAGTTATAAAGTACATGCTAGTATGTACTATAAGGTTACATGTTGATAGAAAATTTAATTTTTTTAAAAGTCAAACTTTGACCAATAGAAAATTTGACAATGTATTGCCAAGCTCCAATTGAACATGACAATATTCATATTTATTGCTATGTTGCACTAGTAAAAAATTTGACCAAATATTAACTTTTAAAAAGTCAAACTTTGATTAAATGTAAAAAAAATTAAAATAAAATTTGGTAATGTATTACAAAGTAATAAATTAACGAAATTATAACCTTATTTGGACTGCAAAAGTTAAAAAAAATCAAATTGTATTACAAAGTCAAAGTTTGACCAAAAAAATAAACTTTGACTGATAAAATTAATATTACCAAAATATGAATAACAATAATAATAATCACTATCTGTTGGTAAGATACACTTTCTAAATTTTGACTAAAGTCAAAATTTGAATAAAAGTCACACTTTGACTAATAAAAATGAGGCAATGTATTTTAAAGTTACAAATAAAAATAATGATAGATATTTTTAATTATAATATTTCACTAATTAAAATTTATAATTTTTTATAGAAACTTGAATTTTGACAATAAGTCAAACTTTGACCAAGAAAAAATTATATTGATACGGTATAAATTTATGTAGTAGTAGATTCTATCTATAAGCAAGTTTCGAATTTGACCAAAAATAAATTTTGTGTAAAAGCTAAAGTTTGACCAAAAGTCAAAGTTTGACTAAAGGTTAAACTATTGACTAATAAAATTGTGAATCTAGTATCACATTATAGATCAACAAGACGTATCCTTTTTTCGCCATCAAACTATTGGAGTCGAAGTTTAATAAATTTTTTTTTTTAATTGAAAGTCAGAGTATGACCTTGATGTCAACCTTAGCCCCTAAAAATTTGGTAATATATTGTTAACTTACAACTTATTATCATTTTTTCACTAGTCCAAGTTTAATTAAAAGGCAAAAATTTAAATAGCATATTAATATTGTTAAAGTATGATTAAAATTTAAACTTTGACCAAAGCCAAATATTAGCTAAAATGAGTATGATGTAGACAATAGGTAGTCATAGTGATTGTGCTCTTATGATGGTCATAGAAATAGAAGTTACCTATTAAAAGTTAAAAAATCATTTTTTTTGCTGTTAGACTTTTTACAAGTAACTTTAGATTTGAATTGATAAAAAAATATTATTTTGTTAGTGAGAAATTTAATTTCAGTCACTTAAAAAGGTTGAAATGAGTTCCACCTAAAATGACTTGGTGCGTGGAAATTCAATTTCCAAGCGGAGCTCACTTAATTTCATTTCCATCTCCTTACATAACCATCAAACAACAATAATTAGAAACTAAACTTCATTTCCACCTATGTAATTACATTTCCATGTTATTAAACAAAGCCTTATATCAGTAAACTCTTCGAGGGATGGGCACACGATTAGTTTATGCACTTAAATGATCTAAATTCTAAGACTATGTTTGATAAAGTGAAAGTGACAAGTCTAGGGTGGAATTGAATTATTAATTTCACTTTCTTATTTGTTAAGATTTTAAAGGTGTGAAAATGAATTGATGTGGGACTCACATGTCTAATTAACTTCTATGCAAAGTTGTCGAATCGTGTATCGTCTCGTATATCGCAATCAAAATAATTTGTATCACGTTATCGTAAGATACAAATAGATTTTGATTAATATATACGAAAAATATTAAATATAAATATATTATTTTCAAAATAGTAATAATCTATGACCATTTTTGAAATACTAAGTATCAAAGAGACTCATTCCTTCATTTGTCACATTAAAAATTAGAATTTAAATTGAATAAAATATTTCATTGGATTGATTAATAAACTGAAGATAAAAATTCTACAACATAAAATCATAAAGTTTTCAATTTCACTATATAAAAAGAAACTTATAAATGCATGAGTGTGGTGTGAATGTCTATTATATACTTGTATTATATATGTTTATATGATGTGTCTTTTAAATCTCAACTTCTATTTAAAAAAGATTTATGTACTTCGGTTCGACATTATTAGTTTGTAATTCAAAATTCTTTTTTAAAAAATATATAAGGCTGCCTTTGGGAACGTGTATTTGGATTTGGGGATTCAAATTCAAGTATTTCAAATTTAGGCATTTTAAATTCAGAATTTGAAATATTTGGATTTGCATATTTCTTGTTTGGATTTTTAAGCATTGCCTTAAGATGTGGCCCAAGGATTTATAGATACTTCATTTGGCTATTTTTTTATAAAAAGAATTTATACTTCATTGGTTTTCTTTATATATTTTATGTAAGTAGGGATGCACGTTCGGTTTATCGAATCGAACCGAATTTGATTTTTTTAGTTTTTGGTTGGTACACCACAAATCAAAACCGAACCGAAATATATCGGTTTCAGTACACCGAATTCCTCCAACACATAAACCATTTTCGAATCGAAACTGGATTTTCGGTGTTTGGTTCGGCTCGGTTTGGGTTTAAGGAAAAAAATTGAAAATGGGTGCAACTAGTAATTTCTTGCTTGATCCATTTTCGTTTTTTTTCCTAAACTCAAACCAAAGCAAACCGAACCGAACATCGAAATCCTCCAACACATAAACTGTTTCCGAATTGAAATCGAATTTTTTGGTGTTCGATTCGATTTGGGTTCAAGAAAAAAGAAGGAAAAAAAAGGGTGCAACTAGCAATTTCTTGGTGGCCGTTGTACCCTAACGGCGACTGCAACGGTTGGTTTTTTAGTCGTTGCAGTAATTACTTAAGCTTGGGTTGGGTCAGTTCGGGTCGGGTTAGGTCTGATATTGATTCAATTCGGTCCATTTACTACCAGTTCAGCTCGGTTCGGTTTAATTCGGATTGCCTCATGCCCAATCCAATCAGATTGATCAAGCTTAAAAATACTCGGCTTACGCGGGTCGAGTATCAGGTCGAATCGTACCTATGATAGTATTGAGTAACGACTTTTTATTCACTAAATATAGCCAATTATATATTGGTGTAAGACTTAAAATTTCAAATAATACTTAGGAGGTGTTATTTACAAATTCATTTTTTTACAATACGGATATAGATTTCTAAATTCCGATAGATTTACCAAATTCAAACATAAAAAGGTGGAGCCAAACGATAGATTTGGATTTAGGAGGTTCAAATCCAAATCCACATTCCCAAACGCAGTCTAAAATAAAATTGCAAGCCTTTATTCTTTATCTCTAACCCCAATATCAACGCCATCTTTGTTAGCCATTTTTCATATATTTTTTCTTCCTTCTTGTGAACATCTTATTTTTTGTTCTTTATTCTTGTCGTTTCTTTTTTTATAAAATTTTAAGATTAGAATTGGGATACATAAGTGATAATATTTATATATATATAAAAAATTAATTATAATTAAAATTACATGTATCATTCATATTGTGTATCACAACGTATCGGAATATATCGTAACATATAGTATAAGATATAATTTATAAATGATACACATCATAGATACATATTATTTTATGTAGTATCGTAGCACTTATCGTATATTGTAAGAGATTAAAGTATCTTAAAATACACCTTTTTTCTTTTATTGGCATTTTTGTTAAATGTCAATAAAAGAAAAAAAAAAGTAGATTTTAAAATATTTTATTTCAATTATTTTGTAATAACTATTTCCCCTTGGGATTTGACACTTCGGCTTACTTATGTGTGAAATTGAAGACTAAAATTACTTTCGTAGTGTGAGATTCCCTACGAAAGTGAATTAGACAAGTGAGGCATACCTCAATCCACTGCCATACCTTTAAACTGAGAAGTTGGTGGTAGGTACCTGATTTGAGTTCTAATGAATCGAGCTAGCTTGAAGGCTCTACTTGGCTCGTTCGAAGACATAGAGCTTTATCTCTATTGAGGTCTACTTGAGAGTCGAATGAGCATGTTTTTTAAAAAACTTGTATAATTTGGAGCCGAGCTAGAGGTGAGTTCATTAAAACTCGACCCAAATCGGCTCGCCCTGATATGGTGTTTATATATATATATATATATATATATATATATATATATATATATGTTGTACATAAGAAATGGGATGTACTTTTACTTCTTTAACCTAATAAATTGCCGTTAGATTTAGGGGCACGCAGGCACTAACCCTAAGGTTGTTAGTAGGGCTGGGCTGGGCTGGACTGGCCTGTCAGTCCGCCTGACTCAACCCTAAACTTTTAAGGGTAGGGCTTAAAACTGAGGTAAAAGGGTAGGGCTATGGCTTCAAAATCAAAGCTTGCTATCTGTCGGGCTGATAAGGGCTGAACAAGTTAAAACTCGTAAGCCTGACTTGTCTTATGCATCACTTTTAATTATATATTATATATACTAATATAATTGTATACACTATATTATACTATTTCCAATCCAACTACTAAAATAGCACTTGATATTACAATTAGATTTATCAAGTGGATATTTGTAAGGATATTTTAGTAATTTAAATATTCGTAAAGAGAGGTCTTAGGATTTGTTTTTCTTTATTGAGATTTTTTTTTCTCTAACGTTAATAAAAAAAAAATTATAAAGGAAAAATTATAATATATTTAGACAAAATACCAATAATCAATGAAGCATGTAAAGAAAGGGATAAACAAAAGAAAATAAAAATAAGATTAAAAAGAGAAGAAGACAAATGACTACATTGTTTATCGTTTGTTACATTATTTAAATACAAAAAGTGTATAAATAAGATTACAAATACAACTGTCAGCGATTATCTAGAAGTGGGAATGAACATGGGTAAGTGGATAGTTATCTAGAAGTGGGAATGATACGGTGTTGCTGAAACTCAATCGATTGTTGGTGGTTATAGCCTGTCAATGAAGTCCATCACTGTCGCATCCCGCTCATCTTAGAGTTTGTCGGAGCCGATGGCATACTAGATCAGGTCTGTCATGATTTCGAGTGTTCATAGGAAGGATAAATTCTAAAAATTATTAAAAAAAAAAAAAAGAATGGATCGAAAAAAGTGTGAACCATTAGGGCTTTGATACCATAAGGAAAGGGATAAACAAAAGAAAATAAAAATAACATTAATGAGAGAAGAAGACAAATGACTACAATCGATTACATTGTTTATCGTTTGTTACATTTTTCCAATACGAAAAGTGTATAAATAAGATTACAAATACAACCGTCAGCGATTATTTAGAAGTGAGAATAAACATGGGTAAGTGGATAGTTATCTAGAAGTGGGAATGATATGGTGTTGAGCGTTATTATCTAATAATAATAATAATTATTATTATTATTATTATTATTTATTATTATTATTTACAATGGAATATGCAGATGATACGCTCAACACCGTATCATTCCCACTTCTAGATAACTATCCACTTACCATGTTCATTCTCACTTCTAGATAACCTTATGAGAGAATTAAATGTACGATAAATAATGTAATCGTTTATGAAAATGATATGGTGTTGAGCGTTATTATCTAATAGCCCGACCTTTGCCCGCTCCAATCCACTTGAGTTAGGGCTAAGATTGAGCATATCAAAGCCCGCCTAAGTTAGGGCAGGGCTAGGGCCTAGCCTTGGATCCTAGGGCCGGGCTAGATTTTAGGGAAGCTCGGCCTTAATTCGGCCTGTTGACAGCCCTAACTAACCCCCATGAAATATTCGATATCTCCCATTGACCATAGTTGAAAATAGTTGACTGCTTTAACTCAGAAGATCGAGATCATTTTTCATTCCAATCTTCTTGTGGATTTTGAGATCACACCTATGCCATCAAATGGTCAGATTTTTATTTCATGTGACATGCATTCCAATAAATGAACATGATTATGATATACATTAAAGGTGATTCTCAGATTACTTTTCAAAATGTGTGCCTCATGGAATCAAAATCCGATCGTATACTCCTATTTTCTCAAAATCCATTATGTGAAAGAACGGCACGAAAAAAATCCCCGTCGTCTGATTAAAAGCAATAGTACTCAATGATTTTTAGCTGTGATTGAGGGATATTTATTATCTAATGTGTGTGTGTGCCTACCCACGATTGAAAGATTAATACTTTAAATTTTCTTTTATATCCTTTTTCTCAGAGGATTATTGGTTTTTTAAAATTTATTTATATTCATTTGGAAAAATTTCTAAAATTCCCCTCTTTTAAAATTACTTTTCTAATTCCACTTCATATTTTTTTAAACATAAAATAATCTAATAAATTTAATTAAAATAAATAGGTTAACTTAAATTTTAGCGTTCACATGCATCGAAATTTCTTAATCTAGAAAAACGGCTCTGATGAAGGAACTCGAGTTTCGATCTAGTTTAGGGCACCAAACAATAATTATGGTATTGTTTCTTGACTCTTCTAAGATTTAGAATAATTAGGGTTCGAAGGATTAAATCAATCAAAGAGGGAATATAAAAAGATATCAATTAATAAGGGTTTGGGGTTTTGATTTTATTAAAGGAAATAAGGAAAAATATTATCTGATAATAATTAAAGAAAGGGAGCCATTACTTGCACACGCTTTTCAAGTGATTGCACTAAATTTAAAAGAAAGACTTGCAAGTTTGGCTACCTCTACTATGTGAAAACACCATCTAAGCCGTTTACTTTGAAGGCTATGATTTAAAGATATAAATTGCAAAAGATTAGAACAAAATATAATTTTCATCATTTGATTAAATGGAGTCAAAGACTATTTTATAATTCTACAGTTGACTATAATAGATTATATGACAAGTATCTTGTTTTGCTCCAATTTTATGTACCAAAGATCTATTAATCATGAACTTCAAATCAGATGACTCATATTGCATTTTTACATATCACATGTCCCTAAAATACTAAGTCTTTCTTTAAATTCGGTGCAATCACTTGAAAAACGTGTGTAAGTGATGACTCCCTTAAAGAAAAGATAAAATAGAAAGATAGGGTTCCAAGGCTTCACGCCAAGGGTTTCGAGGCTTCACCCTAAAGCTGTATACGTCGGTTTCGCACTAAATCGTACGAGAAATGAAGATTTACTTATCAAGTTTTGAAATATTCATTCTTTTAGTTGAAAATTCTTCATAAGTCTTCTAGGGTTTGCACAAAAGTAAATTCTCAATTTCATTTATTTATTAATTCCTAAATAAAGTCTTTACATGTCTTTATATAGGTTAAGAAAACCCTAGAATTCGAAATAAGAAAGTTCAAAAAAATCAAAATTCTAAATGACAAGTTTTTTGCCTTAAACTCATAATTCTGACAACTTGCGAACGAAGCTTACGAATGTCTGTTGTTTACGGTGTTCACAAAAATAGAAAGCTTTTATTTTCATGGACATAGGTTATGAAGCCACGAACGTCCGTTGTATAACGACGAACTTTGCTTCACTGGTTGTTTGAAAGCCCACTTATGAGTTTACTTCTTCTTTGTTGATTTTCTTTGTTTGATTTGGTCCCGACTCAATCATGCTGACTTAAATTTCGCATTAGTTTGACATCAGAATTCTTATGAGAATACGCCTCTTTTCAATTTTTTAATAATTTTGAAAAGGAAATTCCACGAAACACACTGTGGATGCCAAGTCCTTTCCTAGATTTCAAGTTTTCATCTATAACTTTCTTGATGATGGGGGCATCATTCAAAATTTTGGCAATGAAAATTCCTTCATTTTTTTTTTTTATAATGGGGTATCTGGCCTCTTATAGCACCTGACTAAGTCCCCAAGTATGCGCAAAATTCTTTTTTTCCTTTCCTTTCAGAACTACATACACACATGCTCTCTCTCTCTCTCTCTCTCTGCTTAGTTTTTCCACATGGATTCCAGATTTAGCATGGATACATATGGGTATGAATTTACACACAAAATTGAAGTAACATAGCTGTGTTCTGGGTCTTTTGGTTTAGTTTATCTCAGTAAAATGGTTGTGTTTCTGTCCTTTTGGTTGAGACCTTGAGAATATTTCGAGCTGCTCAAGGTTTCAACCAATTACCAGCCTCACCAGTCGGACAATCTTGCAATCGGACAATCTTGGGGACTGCACATATATTGTTGAGTGCTAAATCAGTGAAAAAGATTAAAAGTTATACTTTTTCTGATTTGCATGCTCTTAAATTACTGGGCACATCCTTAGGCCTGAGAGGTCACTGAAAGGTTAAAGTGTGCTTTTGCTCATTTGCGTGCTCAAAAATTACTGGGCACTTGTTGAGGCTTAACCATTTGTAAGGAGACCCGGGTGGTACCTATTACCTGTCACAAAATTTTGAATATTTTACTATATATTCGCTTGATTAATCGATTCTTCAAATTTTTCTCCATTTTTTTTGGAATTTGACAATTTGTCTGAATTTTTCTGATTTTTGATCATTGTGATCCATGCTTTAATTAAACTTGGTATTATTATTTGACAATTGTAAATTATTAATACATGCAAATTATGTAATATATACTTATTTTTATTATGTAAAGACGCTGTTTTTAACTTCAAATAGGTTAACATCAATTTTTTTATATATTTTATTAATTTATTAGTATTTTTAACTTCATATATATATATATATATATATATATATATATATATATATATATTGGTTTACCTCTATTTGAGCTCACGTGTTTTCTAGAAGCGCCCACCTCCCAGACTCCTTAAAAATTATTGATTGCTTTAGATTAGATTATGGAGATTGTTTTTCACCCTGATCTTTCCCACAATAGATCTTCAAATCACGGTGCACCTATCATATGTTAAAGTTTTGATTTCACGTGTCACAGATTCCAAAAAATTGGTCCTAAATTCACGTTTGAGCGTGATGTGTGCCATATGATTCAAGGGCCAATTTTTGGGGATCAGTGACGCGTGGAATAAAAAAAACCGACTGTTTGATATGTGAGACATGATCTCAAAATTTATTGTGTTGAAAGATCGGGGTGAAAAACAATCTCCATCTTCTGATCCGAGGAAATCAATGATTTTCAAGGGGTCGTGGGCACTTTGCCTGGGTGTGAACAGATGTACCCTATATTTTTTCCGAGGAAGTGTAAACTTACACACGAGATTTGTATTGGTGCCCATGGCTAAAAAGAAAGGCATTATTATTTTTGGGATTTGTGAACGAAATACCATATAAGCCATCTGATTTGAAGAGCTTGATGTAAAGATCTATGAGGCAAAAAATTGGATGAAACATGATCTCTTTCATATGATTTGCCAGAGTCAACCATCAAATCAGGTGGTGGCCTTTGACGCTATTCAATCAGATTATACAGATCGTATTTTGTGCCAATTTTTGGCCACAAAGATCTTTCCATCGTGGTCTTCAAATCAGGCAGCATAAATGGTGTTCCATGCGGTATATCCCATAAATAATCAAGTTTGTCTTTTTAATCGCTGTCCCATGGTACAAATCTTGTATGCAAGTATTAGCTCCCTTTTTCCGAAGGTTGATATAAAATGTGGCCATTGGGTGATTCCAAAGCTCTTATAAGTTTTGATTCTTTGACCGAGACATGTACCAATCATTTGGGCTACTTAGATTCACCAAAGATTGGAAGTTGGCTGTTATAGCCCTAATGTGTACATGAGGTCAAAGAGTCACTGTCCTCTAAGATTGGAAAAAATTTATATTTGGCTCTGGGACACTAAATTGATGACACCCAAATAGGGCTGTCAACGGGCGGGGCTGGGTTCGGGCTGGGTTTTTCACCCGACCCATTTTTTTTAAAGAAAATTTTTGGGCTCGAGCTTAGCCTGATAGCTAATCGGGCCGGGGCTAGCCCAGTTTTGAAATATTGCGGCCCGAACCTGGCCTGGTTAGCTATCCGGGTCTGGTTCGAGCCGGGTTTCTAATAATTTTTTAAGATTATTTTTTTAAAAGACCCAATTTTTCCGGGTTGGACCAGGCCGGGCCGACCCTTACACTTTGCAGCCTGAACCCGACTTGATTTCTTATCCGGGCCCTAGCCTGACCTGGCCTGTTTATTAAATACAAAAAAAAAGGGCCTGAACCTGGCCCATCCGGGCCTATTCAGTGGAGGGAGTTGGGTTGGAAGAGAAAAAAAATTGAAAATAAATAAGGATTACTGTTATTTGAAACCAAAAATTCTTTGTCCGCAACCATGATTTGCATGTGCAAAAACTGGTGACGTCTTTGAATTAGAAGATAAGCTTGTTTTTGTCCCCAATCATCCACACAGCGGATCTTGATTGCAAGTGGTGCACATCACAAAGAGTGAACGTGACCATGGGCATACCATCAAATGTGGTTCTCGAAATATGATGGATGGAATCGACATCCGATAGATGATTCAAAACACTCAAAAACATTTTTCGCAAATGCAAAACCTGGTTGCATAGAAAAAACCACGAGTTGCAAATAAAGGTATTCATAATTAAATTGGATACACTCACTCTAACAAGGATCATAGCTAATGACCAAGGTATCAAATGGGGTCTCCGGGTATCAGTTTGCCGGTATCGGTTGATATACCGATACGGTGAATATTCTTTCTTTTTTTGTTTGAAAGAAAATCCAAAATTTTTTATAAACTTATAATCTTAAAAGTACCATAAAAGACCTATATTTAAAATATTAATTTTTTTTTAATAAAAAGAAATATTTTTAAAAAATAAAATAGTTTTTTTTCAAATTTGGAAGGGTATGAGCTAATACTTCGTACCGAGACCTGATACCGATACCACCCCAATATTGGTATCGGCATCAGTTGGCCAAAATACCAATATATATCAACGATACGTATCGGTATCCGCTAATACTTGATACCTTGCTAATGACATGTTAATGGCTAATACTTGATACCTTGCTAATGACATGTTTAATTAGCAGCACCGTGTGGGAATGACGATGTTCCTCTATAGCTACCAGTCACCAAATTAGAGGTCAGCAATAGTTCGGGGACATTAAAATTCAGAAAAATTCGGCAAAAAGTTCAGAAAAATATTCAAAGGAAAAATCGGTGAGAAAAATTAAAAAGATTTAAAATTATAAAAAAAGTTTTAAAATATTAAAAAATTTAGCAAGGCACAACTTTTTGGAAAAATTCGAGAATAATTCACGAATTTTTGTGATCAAGCGAATTCCCGAATAATTCAGGGGACCTTAAATTCATGAATTTTTCGCAAATTTTTAAAAGTTTTGGTGATTTTATTTAAAAAAAAATCAGCAATTTTTGTGACTAAGATAGCTACTATGGTCCATATAGGTACAAGCTTCATTATTCATCACGCCTAGTTGTTGACCACCATGTTGGCTAACACGATTTTTATCACAAATTTTGCAATTTGATCCAGTCATCAAGGTTGGCACCTTGGTCATTGATTCCATAGCCATAGCGCTATCATATAGATCAGATTCATCCACAAGATTGTGCCACAAAACTATCTCTATCATGTGATTAAGAGGCACAACACAAAAACAACACGAATCGCTAAAACATATTTTGACATACTTGTGGTAGTCATTCATTTTTTTACAGTTACACCAGGCTCGTAATACATACGGTACCAATAATTTTTCAACGCAAACTTAGGAAGAATCCGTGCCAAGTGTCACGTGTTGATGACCTGATCACCGAGTTTTTTGAACAAATATAGTTGTATTCATGACTTGTCTAGTATCTGGTTCTCAGATTTCATTCTTGAATTCTGATGCATATTAGCTGATATGGTGAGGGTGAGGCAAAATTCAGTATGATTATTGTCTAATTCTGCTTCTCAAACAGCATTCAGAAAGGTTTTAAGGCTACCCATTATTCTTAACATATCTGTTAATGCACTTTCAATCCCCAAAAACTCCAATTGAACTTGAATTTGGAAAAAAAAAATATGAAAAAACTACCCATATATGTATATTTCATGTACGTATGAATGTTATAATTTCCGTTTCAGCGTTTGCCTTGAGATCCGTTGGATACCGCTTTTCAAGGTGACTTATCTCATTTTCATTATTAGTACTTATAAATTATACCATTAATAAAAAAAAAGCATCCCCCCTTACAAATACAACCAAGGGTTCCAAAACAACCTCACTAGGGAATCTACAGCTACATAGCATTCATAAGAGAGATTAACCTTGTCATGAAGTGGAAGAAGAATTATCCATCTTTTGTCGCTTAGATTCCGGCATGTCTCCGCCTTCATGGTTGATAGACCCATTGACTTGTTCGGGTCCCAAAAGTGAAGCGTGCTTGCTTGTGATCTGCCGGCCCGCTCTAGGCTTAGGGCCCCAGTGGCTTTCAGGATTTGGAGGGAACCGTGGCACCTTTTTGGCTTGCGCTTTGCTAACAGAGGCAACCGCACGTGCAAAGTTTGCCTGTTTGACAGTGAAATATTTTTTTATTAGCCAATGGTAAAATGGAGGTAGGTGGGTATAGAGGTGTTGAGGTCATAAGATCAAAATCTCTGAAGAAATCGGAGCCACCAGAGACAGACGTTTCACAGCCACCCTTCAATTTTTTAACGGGTTTAAGATTACTAGAGATGGTCCCCAAGTATACATTTCCAATATGCTGAGAACATGGTTTTTTGCATACTGCCGAGGGAGTTGTGGTATGTCAATTCTTAGCTTTTATGAGCAAGTCTCATGCACAGGGTGAAAAGGGGGGAGGGGCAGACTTGAAGAGGCTACACTTCCAGAGCTTGCTAATTCGGTTGGGTGCAGGTGCAGAACCTTATCGTCAACTTGTTTTAGCCTTCTATTATGCGTTGGTAAACCTAGTAGGGAAGGGCATTTTGGGACTAAGTAGTGGAAAGATTTAATAGGAGATCGACCACTTGGTAAAGGAATCTTCTTTTAGGTGGAAACTGGGTCATATGCTCATAAAATCAACCATGTTAAGCTGGCTGAGGTACTACATATCAATGCCCCTACGGAGCATAGCATAAAAATCGAACAAATAAAGAGAGATTTTCTTTCGAACGGATAATCTGGCTAATTGGGAGCTTAGGCATCGATCCATCTTGGACCGATATGAATAAGGTATCAATCGATTTTATTTTTTATTTTTGAAAAAATATCTAAAAAAAAGATTTGTATTGGCCGATACTCACCTGTAACGGATACTGATATCGATACCACCCAAATATCGGTTCTCGACGAAACTGATATGTATCGGTATCGACTGAATTTTGATACCATAATTGGGAGGTTTCCTGTTTTGATAAAGAACAGGGGTTTAGGTGTGAGAAGGCCCAAGAACATGAACTTGACCTTGAAAATGGCTATGGAGAATTGATAATGAAAATTTGGCGTTTTGGGTGCAAGCGCTCAATACTAAGTATCATAGTTGAAGAAATGGTTTTTTTGGGTGCAAGCGCTCAAGACTTAAGTATCATAGTTCAATAAATGGTTGGGAGATCATGTTGATGAGTCCCCCTGCTGCGAGGTTTTTGAACCTCTCTACCGGTTAGCTTCGAGGCATAATGTGGTGATTTCTGAGGTGTGTTATCAGTTGGGTGCCGATATTTTTCAGATATTTGGAATATCAGAAACTGATTTTGGTCTACTTACGGAGATCCTCCAGCTATTGCAGGGTTGCAAGCTGAATCGTAGGGGTGTGGATAGAAGAATTTCAACCTTTGGGAAAAAGGAGATCTTTTCAGTTGAAGTCTTCTATGCATTTCTACTTCGTCAAAAAAGTACTTGCATGGATTTATGTGGCCCTTAAGCCACTTGTTTTGGCAAAGTCAAACAGGTCCAAATTTTTGACTTAGAAGATGGCATAACACTAATTGTGGTCAAACTAGAAGTTTCCAATTAAATCAAGAGTTGTGATTTTACCCTAATTTAAGTGTGGTAACTCGAACCATTACAATCCTTGATGGGCAAGTTTCTAACCTAATTGACTAACTATATAAAGTGAGTTAGTCTCTCTTTCTATACACAATACGTATCAATTGAATTAGAAGGATTTAAGAGAACCTTTGACGCGGGACGACCCTGAAATCAGTGAATGCCCATGATGTGAAGATTTACCGAAATTAAATTAATTAATCACAAATTGGAGCGATACCTTGGGGTTCTGCGGGATACGTTAGGATGGCGGAAGAGGCGATCCGAGATATAGAACTCTCGCTTTGTCTAGGTTGGGGCGTTAGATCGTAATTCTTCGTGGAATCGGTGGCTCCTCACTAGGGCTTTTGAATCGAATCGGTTAAATGACTCAAATCGAGCAGGCTCGAGTCCAACGACGGTTATGGATCAATGGGCTAGGGTTGGATCCATAAGGATGGACATCAATATTGCTCTAGATCTAGGGTTTGAGATTTGAACAATCAAGCAAAAGGGAGATTTGAGATTCAAGAGATTAGCAAGATAATAGGAAGATAGAAGAAAGAAGATCAAAGTAACATGGGCATCTCACCCTTAGCCTCACACCAAACCCCTCTCGGGGAAGAAGACTCACTCTTCAAAGCTTCTCTCAAGCTCAAAATGCAATGCATCATTTCATTAAGTCATCAAGTGCCAAAAATGGCTTACAAATTGAGCTTTATAGCCATTACAAGGGAATAAACCTAAAATAGAAAAGAACTAAGTTACCCTAAGTGATAACTTACAAAAGGACAAAATCTAAGGACAATTACGTCACTTAAGACGCAGGGGCATGAATTTTCACAGACGTCCGTAGTGCACTACGGACGTCCGTGCTCACTAAAACCGTGAACACTCTAAAACACGGACGTCTATCCTAAAGCCACGGACATCCGTCGCCTGGTGCTCCCAAGCTTATTCCTAGGGCCCTCCTTTGGTGATTTTTGACGCTCCTTGACCCTTCAATTGCTTTTTTCGCCGTTGATATACCTTGTACGGCTTGAACCCTAGGTCTTTGTTGGTGGCGTCCCCGTCAACCTCATCTTCTCAATGGTATGCAAAGAAAGAGAAGGCACTCCATCAAATCACTGGCCATCGGATACGATTATGGGAAGATCCTAATAAACCTAACAATATATGCTCAGGATGAGGAAAGAAAGCATCATCTCCTAATTCATTGTAGGGGGCTACTTATGTGTGGGGTATTGTTTTCTAAAAAATTTAGCTTAAATTGACGCTTTCCGAGACGTCTTGGGAGTGGGGCGATTTTCTAATATGGTTATGATGTGGGCCATTTGGTTCGAGAGTAATAAAAGCATCTTATACAGAATACGTTGGCCCCTCCCGATGGTGATAAAGCTGGCTTGAGAATTTGTTCTTGATTGAGCCGTGGTTCATAGACGGATGGATTTGGCTTTGGATTTGGATGTACAGCTTTTGATCTACGGGAACACATGGCTTGCACCAGACACAAACTCATCATGTGGGCTACCTCTATCTCTAGCTCGGAGATAATGGGGCTGTGTTAGATTGGTCTTTGGGCAATGTATAATAGCCTTTCTATCTTATATTTACAGGCAATCTTGTTTTATCTTTGCCAGCCGTGGTAATTCTGTTGGTGAGCTGTTCACCTTTGAGCATTTGGTCTGTGTTGCTGCTTGCCCCTAAGCTTCTGCCTCATGGTTGCTTGTATTTTTTTATGTTTTGTTTGTTAAAATGTTAATTTCTAATGTACCTTTTTTACCAATTGAAAAATACGGAAGGGATTGAGAAAACGCACTTGCAGAGTTGGTTCCTTTGCAAGGATGACGGTTCCTGATTGATCTGGTGGTTGAGCTTTCACCGGATGATTCTTGACCTAATCAATAAGAAAATAAATTCATTATATGAGATCTCTGGATGTAACTAAATCCTACACAATCTAAACACTTCAAACCTTGTCTTGCAACCATAGTCACAAAGTCAGGCGTTGGCAATAAATCGGCAACGATCTAAGTCGTAAAAATCGGTAAAAATTTGGTGAAGTTCAGAAAAAATCGGGGGAAATACAAAAAAAAATTCAAAATATATTTCAAGTAAAAACAGTGATTATAATGAACAAAATAGTCCACAATAGGCAAAAAGAAGAAGGGCACTGATCTCTGAGACAGGCAGGCAGTAGAGAGGCCGATAGCCATAACGGTTCTTTTTTTCACTTTAAGTAAAAGTTAAAAAAAAGAAAAAAAAATTGACATCACAAAATCGCCGATGTAGTCGGGATGACTGCAAGTCGCCGACTTTTTCCGATTTTTTGAAAGTTAGACTTTTGTGAGTATGCTTCCAACCAACAATATTTGGCAAAATGGATTGTTCATCACTTGCGACTAACTCTTGTTTTTTTTAAAAAAAAAATACTCAAGCAGACACTACAAGATCAGTCCCAAAAAGTGAGAAGGCAAAGGAGCAGTCACATGGGATTGGGTATTGGTACCCAAACCCAAGCACCACTGGTGTTGCTTGGGTCAATCTCCTCCTCCCAAAATAGGCAAGCCCCATGGTGCACAGCTATTTATGAGCACACAACTTAGTACAAGTACAATTTTGACCTTTTAGTGATTTGGCGCTAAAATTATCTGTGGATTTTCCAAGATTAGGGAACCAAACTGACCCAATCACCACAGGTGTTGCTTGGGTCAGGTACCTGATACCAACCTATCGCATGGAACCCATCTAATGACAAAGTTGATTGCAATTGTTGAAATCAACGTGACAAAAAATACGAGTATGGGTTTCATGGGTCAAAAAATCGTCCGATACCGATACGTATCGTCCGATACGTATCGGTTTTGGACTTGGGCGGTACGATACAAAGGCATTGTATCGTACCCCCTTAAAAACAATGTACTTATCGTCCAATACGGGCAATGTATCGCCCGTATCGGACGATACATTGAAATTATCGTGAAATTATAGTCCGATAATATGTATATATATATATATATATATATATATATATATATATATATATATATATATATATATATATATATATATATATATTTTTCGATTGTCTACACAATCGATGGCAACTGTGTAGACAATCGGAAAAAATAAAAAAAATTCCGATTGTCTACACAATCGATGGCGACTGTGTAGACAATCGGAAAAAAAAAAAAAAAAATCCGATTGTCTACGCAATCGATGGCAATGTAGACAATGCGGACAATCGAAATTTTATTTTTTTTCCGATTGTCTGGCGATTGTCTACACAATCGCTATCGATTGTGTAGACAATCGGAAAAAAAAATAAAAAAAAATTCAATGTATCAAACCGATACATTCAATGTATCGGCCGATACCCGATACGTATCGTCCTGGTGGTCAGGACAATACGTATCAGTTTACCGATATTTTGAACCTTGATGGGTTTAATACGGTGAGCGAGAAAGTCAGACAACTGGCAAAATACAGGAAAAAAGGGGGGGTAACGACAGCTGAAAAAATTGTAAAAAATGGAAGATGGAAAAAATGGGAAAAATAGAGAAAAAATGACATATATTAAAATTCAAATAAAAATATTTTAAAAGAGTTTTTTAAAAATATGGGAAAAAACATTTAATATGCAAAAAAACATGTTTAATATCTGAAATACGCGTATTATACGAAAATATGAATTTTATAAAAAAAAGAAAGTATTATACGTGTTTAGTACGTTGTGGCAAAAAAAACACGTATTGTGATGCCATATTTTGTCAAAATGGTTGAAACCACTCCCCATGCATGAAAAATAGACACATGTAATACGAATAAGTAAATGGAATGAAAAACAGTTAAATCAGAATACGAAAGGTGAGTCGCACATATTTCTAAAAAATAGTAAGGGAAAGGAATTTATTGATTACCCAGCAGCGCATGATGTCCCAGATAACATTCATTGGGGCATCTGTTTTCAGCCCCAGTGGATTCACGTGGGTCCCAGAAATACGATATCCCGCGTTGATCACCGCAGAACGGAATATGGGGGAAGATGGGGATGTACACTTGAGAGTCGAGGACAGGCTGTGGAGACTCACAAATAGGGGAACATCAATCAACTCCTGCAAAGAACATATTGTCCTATTAATTTGCTATGGGATGTGAAACACATCTTAAAGAAATTCGCATTGCTATGGGAAAGCATAATAGAAGTAGAAAGACAAACGTAGTATGCTTTAGTAAATAATATATCCAGAGGCCTGGGACTATGAGTCCGGACACAGCCACGAGGGCTGCGTCCAGATCAGCTGAGAACCATGTGGCATGACGAGGATCGGGTGCCACGGCCACTTAGATAGGATCAGCCAGGTATCACCCACAAAATTTGGGAGTGATCCGATGCGTATCCACTGTTGAAAATGTGGTCAAAGGTGCCTAAAATCAATGGACCAAGTTGGTTGGGCACAAGCCACAAAGGTCAAAAAGGTTTTGAAAAAAAATGATATATATATATATGATCTTGAGATCATGGTGCACTTATCAGACGGACACAAGTTGATTCAACATGGCACACATCCCCAAAAGTGACCCTGGTCATGGGCACACCATGAGAAAGGGAAGTCACTTTTGGGGACGTGTGCCACGTGTAATCAAGATCTGACCTCTGATAGGCGCGCCATGATGTCAAGTTCTATTGTGCGGAAGATGGGGACGAAAAACAATCTATATCGTCTGATTCAAGGCAGTCAATGCTTTTTTATGGTAGAAAATCGTGTGTTCTTTACAGAAACAACGGCTGTGAATAACGCCACCCTTCTCTTATATCCATGGGAAATCTCACTGACAGGATCAGTTACTGTCAGTGAATGGGTCAATCTCCATTGTGAGTTGGTATAGGATAAACGACCTGTTCACTCTCCATTGTGAATGGGTCAATCTCCTTATGCTAAAATGGAAAAACCTGTACTGTCACTGGTTTATAATCTCATAAACAGCTGAGCACTTCCCAAGGTTTGACAACTTTAGCATAAGGAGATTTATCCATTCACACTTGAGGGTCGGTTCCCCCCTATCAACTCTTCATTAAATGGGTGTTGGATGAAGATCCGACACTCATGCAACCACCACACCACCAACTTTGGTGGTAAATGGGGACCACTTGATCATTCCTCATATATAATCTGCCCAAGCACCATAGCAATGATAAAGTTGAATATATTTAAATATACTTGATGGCATAATAATCTAATATATGTATGAATATTAAACAGGGGGATGAAGGTTGGTACCTCTGATACTGTAGTCAATACAGCAGAAATCCGATCGTATGCAGGATACCGATTCTTCATAGATTTGACATTTGCTAATGTGGATGCTACCCATTCCTGATCATGGATCGGGGCTGACCATATCGGCCCGCCCATGTTATACCTCTTCCCACAGTAGCTACATTCTTGAGGAACCACAGGACCGAATCCCGGGGCATATCTAACACTGTTGTTCTTGAGAAATAATACAAAACAATAAGAATGCCATCAAACATTATAACGAAACAAGGGGAGTAGGGGTTTTTTTTGTTGATTTTTTGCACTTATCCCTTTGAGATATGTCTTACTCCCCCCCACCCCATGTTCACCTATTTACAGTGCAGCTCTTGCTTCCGTGTTTCATTTACTTACTATCTCCTATAGTGACAGATTCTTTGACAAGATAAACTTTGGCTGCTTTGAATCAGTCGACGGAAATTGCTTTTCACCCTGATCTTTGACCTAGTGGTCTTGAGATCATGGGCCTACAATCATACGGTCAGATTTTGATTCACATGGAACACATCTCGAAACGTGGTACAAAGACCACGTTTGATGTACGCCCATGACCATGATCACTTTTTGGGTTGTCTGCTATGTAGAATCAAAATCTGACCGGTTGATGGCAGGCTCCTGATCTCAAGATTCATCAGGTGGAAGATTGTGGTGAAAAGGGATCTCCATCGTCTGATTCAAATCAGTCAACGGCTGATCCTTCACCATAGGGGAATAAGAAAACGAAATTCAAAAGCAAGTGCCGCAGTGTAAATAGGTGAAACAAGAGAGGGGGGGAAGTGTGAATAAGACATCTTGGGTGGGGGTGAGGGGGAATGCAAACAAACCCCTTCTTTTTTATAATTATAGTTGCGACCAGCTACATACCTTGGTAACGGTCCTCCCGAGACCTTGCAAATGGAAAGAATCACACCCAACACACTGATACACATACGCGAGCTTGAGTGGGGTGTTCTTCATTATGCTGGCAGAACTGTATATAACCCATATCTCACATTTTAATCATGCTAATTGCTGATGTAGATAAATATAAGATAATAGATAGCAAAGTTAATCTTATTTGAAATCCTTTATATCTTGCAGCCTCTTCTCTCAACCGAAGGGCGAGATCCGGAATAACAACTTTTGATATACGCTTCCCTCGCCCTACGGGTGACACTAAAGCACATACCTAAAACTTGCAGCCCCTTCCCTCGCCCTACGGGCGATACAAAAGCACATACCTAAGCTCTTGCTTTCACTCCCTCGACCGAAGGTTGATAAAATAAAAGCCAAATTTAAATCTGGCTTTCACTCCCTCAACTGCAGGTCGAAATTCCCATCCTAAATTAGTAAGAGCAAGGCATATTATTAGTTAACATCAATGCTCACTCGAAAGAGATAGGCCACACACGTGAATATGCGCACAAAGACCCGAATGTAGAAATCCATCTGTACAGAGAGCACGGGAACAATGTATCGCTTGTAGCGGTTTGCGTGGCTCTGCAAGTGAACAAAAGAGGAGACCAGATTTTTGTAGGGCTTATATTGGCTGATTTTAAAGATAAAATTAAGGCTGTCAACGGGTCGGTCGACCCAATACCAGCCCGATATTTTACCGGGTCGGGTACATAAACGTGATTTTCTGGGTTGGGCATGAGACATCTGACCTAACCTTTGGGTCAGGCCAGGTTGACCAGGAGGTCATGTTTGGTCGCATCGACTCGACCCAGCCCCATATTTTATATGTAGAAAGTATAAAAATAGGGTGGTTTTTTTAACGGGTCGGGTCGGTTAGGGGTGCAGATTTGGTTAACCGAACCAAAACTGAAATTTCGGTTTTTGGGTCAGTTTCTGCAAAACTGAGTCCTAACCGAAACATTTCGGTTTCGGTCCGTTTTCGGGTTTTCTTCACATATATATTTTCTACTTTTTGCATTTTTTCGGTTTTCTCACCCTGCCTGATTGGTTTTTAGTTACAAAAACAGACACCAAACCAGGACGAATCAGTTCGGTGTCGGTTTTCAGTCAGTTTCAGTCCGGTTCGAAAGGCTCGGCTTCAATTTTTATTTTCACCCCTAGGTCAGGTATTGAGTGCACCAACGGGTCTGGTCGGGCATTTGAAATTTTCTTATTGGGAAGCCAAAATTTTGACCTGACCTGGCCCATTGTCAGCCCTAGATAAAATTGACTTTACTTGGATATATGAAAGTACCTCGATGCAGGCAAGAAGAATCCTCAAAGCCATCTCATGGCAATATTTTCCTCTCAAAGGGTAGGAACCATATCTGCAACCACAATTAATTATAAGCATAGAATCCTCAATAATTGGATGACCATAATCCAGTGCAGATCTCTTTTCAAAGTAAATGTTAGTTATTTAACATATCTCACTTGGAATAGCAGACCTCCCCATTGCCTCCACATAGCACGGCCATGTCAGTTGCCGTGCACATCAGTATGCCTCCATCGGCAACTGATTGAATTGCAGAGTCCAAAAACACAGTTGGTGACCCATAAGGATCAAGATCAACCTGAAACAGCAGTCCGTTTATTAGAATTTGAATAGAGATTGGTGGTATTTGAGGGAAATATCTACTAGTGGCAACCTCAGGTCTCTTGGAATCAAAATCTTATAGTAAGAGAACAAGATATCATTATCTGGATAATTGATAAAAAAGAGCAGGGTTACTTCCACACCCATTTTTGTTACTGCCACACCACTTAAACAAAAAAAAACCGTTGACTGCTTTGAATCAGACGATGTAGATAAATTTTGGTCCCAATCTTCCACACAATAGATCTTGAGATCATGGGCCTACCATCAGACAGTCACATGTTGATTCCAAGTGGCACATATCCCAAAAAGTGAACGATCGCAGCATACCATAAAAATGATTTGTGTTCATTTTTTGGGATGCGTGCCACGTGGAATCAATATGTGACCGTCTGATGGTAGGTCCCTGATCTCAAAATCTATTGTGTGGAAGATTGGGACCAAACATGATCTACATCTTTTGACTCAAAGCAGTCAACGGGATTTTTCTAGTTTATGTGGTAGGTATGGCAGTAACGATGCCCTAAAAAATCACGGAACAATGTTTTATAAACTGAAAAGAATATGCATTGTTATCATGCACAAGCATTTATCAAAAAGAAAAATAAATGTGTAGAAACAAGATTCAAGACTAAATCATCCACTTTGAGATCCAGTTTATATTTAAATTTGGATTTTTATGAGCACTCTCTTTTAATTTTTCAGTAACACAATAATAACCAGAAACAGGTACAAGTTTTAAATACAGGCAGGTACAACAATTAGGACTGTCGATGGGTCGGGTTGGGCAGGCCAACCAGGCTATATCACCTGGTCGGCCTGAAATCCAAGTTGAACCGACCTGACCTTCAGGTTGTGTGCTTCAAGGTTCGACTTAGTTTAAAATGTGGAATGGGTTGGATCGGGTTGGTCATGCGCTCGTTGACAGGCCTAACAACAATGGAAGAAACCAAAGACAAGAGGACCCTCATAGTCAAACTTCTTTCTGAACTGCTCCTTTGGTCGCTTACGCACATAAGTTTACCAAACAACTTCAGATAAAGAGTCAAAGTAAACAATATTCTCTATTTTAAACAACAAAATTTTCTTGAAATGAGAGTACAGAATATATACGAACCACGTCAAATTCTTTCGGGTGGGTGAGCATGTAAATCCGAGCATCAGCAAGGTGGGGTTCCACCTTAGAACATGCCACAGAGCCATTAAATTTTATGTTTCTCTTGCAAGCTTCAATAGATGCTGCAAAGTGCAAACACACAGGTATTCTGTTTTAATCTTCAGATACATTGCTTCAATATTGAAGGAAACTACATAATGCAGCTATCTGGAGAATGCAATAACTTTGATAAGGGATAATGAGTCATTTAAAGCATGGTCGTCAATCTCTTACAACACATGACATTATAGAAAATGATAAGTATCTATGATGTGCCTATTTTTTAACTGTATCTTACGGTACACGAAACGATACATTACGGTATGTTGTGATACATGATACGAACGGTATATATGATTTCAATTATAATTAGTTTTTATTGAAAAAAGTTCACTTATTTATCCCAATTCGTCTCGAAAAAATTATAACAAAAAGAACGAAAAGAATAAAGAAAGAAGATGAAGATGTCTACGAGAAAGAAGAGAAATAAGTAAAAAATGATAATTTAATTGTTAAGAAAGATGCCGGTGTTGATATTGGGGATAGAGATTAAGAATGAAGACTTGGAATTTTTTTGTTGCATGTTTGTTAATAAAATTTTGGGCATACAAACTCGTGCTGTCAAGAAATAAATATAGAATTTTTTTGAAGTAGAAGTTGGGACTTGAAAGACGCATCATATAAATATATACCACACTTGTGGAGAATTGAAAAGTTTATGATTTTGTCATTGGATTTTTATCTCCACTTTATAAATCAATCCAATGAAATGTTTTGTTCAAAGCATTTAATTGAAATTCTAATTTCTAATGATGAAATGAGTGCCTTTGATTTGGTATTTCGAAATGAGTGCCTTTGACTTGGAATTTCGAAATTGATCATAGATTGTTATATATATGAATATATACTACTCTCTTATTTTCAAAAAAATTTCATACATATTTTTATATTTTTTGTATAAATTTATAAAAAATCTAAGTGTATCTTACAATACTCGATACAATACGCGATATAAAAACTCTTGATTACGATAAACTATTTGACAACCTTGCTTTAAAGTATGACTCCTTTTGGAAAAAGGGAATCCATGCCTCTCAGCCGTCGGATTCCATACGAAATGAGATCCCATGGATCTAGGGTGAGCTGCATCAGTGGTTCAACCTCAAATTTCATGAAATTCCCTTAGGAAAAAAAGTCAATCATACCTTTATCATTGTCTATGGCTATAACTTGACCAATCCCTTCCACTTCACGTGCATAGCGCAAAGATCTTAATCCAGAGGCAGCCAAGGCCTGCAAATTCATAATATATAGGGCACGGATAAGTTGAACGATTAATATAACATATATTTTAGATTTGAGGCTCTCACGGATCATTGACTTCCTGTTTGGAAACACTTTTCAGGGTCGTGGAATCACTTTTGTCCCCTGAAAAGTGATTCCATTCCAACCATTTGGTAAGAAGTAAGAACCCGCTTCTCGCCCAACTGATTCCTGCAGAAGTAAAAGAAGCTAAAATTTGGGAAAGAAGCAGAAGCTGGTCGGACCAGAATCAGCTTCTTTTCCGAAATCAGTTGGGTGGAGGCAGAGGTGTCCCAAACAGGGTCTTACTTATCATATAGAGATTGAGATAAGCCTACAATAGAATACATAAAATGCTTATAGGAAATAATAAAGGCTGGTGTTACTACCACACCACTTTATGCTACATCCACCTCATTTAAACAAAGGAAAAAATTGTTCGACTGTTTTGGATCAGATGATGGAGATCGCTTTTAGTCCCAACCTTCAACACAATAGATCTTGAGATCATAGGCCTACCCTCAGACGGTAACATGTTGATTCCACGTGGCACACATCCCAAAAAGTGAACATGATCAGGATACAATCAAACATGGTTCAGTCACTTTCTGGGATGTGTCCCACACGGAATCAAAATCTGACCGTCTGATAGCAATCCCATGATCTATTGTATGAAAGATTGGGATGAAAAGTGATCTCTATCGTCTGATCCAAAACAACCGAACAGGTTTTCCCCTTGTTTAAGTGAGGTGGCTGTAACATAAAATGGTGTGGTAGTAATACCAACAAATAATAAAATATACACCTCAAGAACTCTTGGTGGTTTTAGTTCCCTTCTCCCCTTCCCTGAAGCAGTTTTAAGCAGTTCCTTTGAGTTGTCACTGGGATCATCTTGAGAGTGCTCTTGCTGCACTTCATACTCGCCATTAGATTTTCCAATCGGACACACAGCAGCTGTTTCATCTGATACAGGTCCAGAAGAAGCCTCTTCTGATCCCTTCTCTTCAATTTTCAATTTCTTGCTCAACATTGCTTCGTGTTCTTCTTTGCGTTTGGATATAAATGTCCTCAAAACAGCAATGGATATATCTCTATTGTTAACCTGATTATAAATTTTAAAAGATCAGCATCTCAGGTAATTAGCAATTAACAAATTGAGGGAAATTTTCGCTGAAGGAGTAGTTGTAGGGCTGTCAACAGGTTGGGTCGACACAATACCCAACGCGACCTGATTTACATAAATTGACTTGTCGAACTGGGTCGGGCATGAGACACCTGACCTGACCTTCAGGTTGGGCTGGGTCGACCAAGATGCATTTCAGGTTGGGTCGCCCCGACTCTATATTTATACCTAAAACATTAGAAAATTAGGGGTCTTTTACCAGGTAGGGTCGTGTCAGGTCGGCTTGCGTGCACCATCGGGTTGGGTTGGGTGCACTGTCAGGTCAGATAGGGTCGGACATTTGCCTATTTCTTATTGGGCAGCCAAAATTTTACCCGTTGACAGCCCCAAGTAGTTGGCTTCAGAGTTTAAGTCGGATTTCCACCAAAAATAACAAAATAAAGCAGCGGACAACATAGGAATCAACACTGCCTAATTTTTCCATTCTCCAGAGATATCATATAGTGAATTAGAGATTTAACTTCTCAAAGATTTTGATTAGGGTAACTGACCCATTCCCAACTGAGATTGAGAACAGGTCAATGTTTTGGGTCACATGGCACTATTTTTCATCAAGTGTGCCACGTGATGCGAAGGACCTGATACTAAGATATAGTGGGTTGAAGATTCCGTAGAATAAACATCTCCATTCATATGAATCAAGGCGGTCAAACGACTTTAAAATGAACAGCTGCCATGTAAATCTCCAAAATCAGTTTTAGAGGTTCAATTTAAAGGTGTTTAACTGCTATGACTCACGTGATAGAAATTTTCTTTCGATCCAATGTTCGACACAATAAATCTTTAGATCATGGTCTTTGCATCACACGGAACACTTGATAAAAATAGTGCCACATGTAAAAAAAATGACCCATTCTTAATAGAGATTGGAACGGGTCGGTTACCATATAACAGCTCCTTCAAATGAAAAATTAAATAGGAAGAATAGATGCTGAAATAAATGTATTGCATGTAATTTAGAGGAACCAAATCCAAGTAATTAGAAAATATACATCATAATAGACTCTGAAATAAAATTTAACAGCTCTCTTCAGTGCAGAATTGCCTCTGAACCATGGATGAAAATATCGTCCGATACCGATACGTATCATCTGATACGTATCGGTTTTGAACCTGGATGATACGACAAATTTTTCTCGGGCCCCCCTTAAAAACAATCAAACTATCGTCCGTATCGGACGATAATTTGAAATTATCGTCCAGTGGGACCCACAGTTTCAACTGTCGAAGGGAAACCCCTTTAACCTCGGAATTCCCTTTTTTTCTTTAATTTTTCTCCTCTATTCTCCTCTCCTCTTTTCCCTCTTTTCTCCTTAAGCTCGGATTATCGTCCATTTGCTTCTAGTTTTTGGTGGAAAAATATAGATCTACCCATAAATTTGGTAGATCTATATTTTTTAGCCCCAAATTTGTGAGTTTTGTGGTAAAATTTTTTGAAAAAAATAGAAAACCATTAAATATATTTTCCCAGAATTTTAGGGTATTTTGGGGGATTTAAAAAAAAAAAAACAAAAAAAATTCTACTACAACGATACATTCAATGTATCGGCTGATACGCCGATACGTATCGTCCTGGAGGCTGGACGATACGCATCGGAAATCCGAGATTTTGACCCATGCTCTAAACTGATTAACTATTCATCCCAATTGGAATTTCTCATCCCAGTTCCGGCTGTTGAGAATTTTGTAAGTGTGTAATTAGCATTTTAAGGTTACCTTAAGAAAAATGCTTAAGGGTATCTTTCTCACTAACATTTTGGTATCAAATTAAAGATATATTTTGATACACACACCACCAACATAGAAGATGTACACGTTTGCTTTTTGTTTGCATGCATTCCACATTATGGATCACAGTCACATATATTTCATGTCCCACTAGAAACAACTAAATTTTTGTGATTTAGGGCTAACTTCGAGTATCAAGCATAGTCATAATCCTTCCAATTTTTTACAAACTTGCGAATAATTTGTGAATTTGAGATTCTGCAAATTAATCCCGAATTATTCGCGATTTTTAAAAAAAAAATCTAGTGTTTTTAAAATTTCATGAATAATTCCCGATTTTTTCAATAAATCATGATTTCTAATAATTTTACTTTTTATCCTTTTTTATTTTTCTCTCTCCGATTTTTCTATGAATATTTCCCCGAACTTGCCAGATTTTTCCGAATTTTAACCTTGCTGAACCCCAACTTGGTTACTATGGTATAAAGTAGACTCCAACCAAAGACAAAACTTATCACTGTCTACATTAATTCTTCACGTATCATAATATAACCTAATAGTGCACCTATTATATTAAATTAATGCCCAAATGCATTTGTCTTTAGTCCACTTCAATTTTTTAACAGAAGTCACTATTAATGATAGAAATAAGTAAATGTTTACTTTCAAACTTCCAAGCACCTCTCACTCATTTATGAAAAATTATGTAATTGTTCCAATAATCGTTCACAAACATGGTTCAAAATGCCGTTGAAACCAGTACGTACCGATTTTTGAGGTCACCAATACGATACTTTGAATGTAATCCTACTGGTGCATTACATATAAACTGGTGATATATCGAACAATACATACCAGTGTATCTTCCGGAACCGGTACGTATTGTTCAATACTTACCGGTTTTGGAGCTGGACCATACAGATCGGAAAACCGATACTTTAAACCATCTTCACAATCACTAGGCACTTTACCTCCTTTACTTTTTATTTCAATTAACTCTTTATTGAGAATATGTTCAAAGCAATTTTTTTGTCTAACGGAACCCAAAGAAAGTTTCAAAACAGAGTTTTGGTGCAAGACATGGCACCACCAAAACCTTGTGTATCACCATTACTGAATCGTAGGAGCCAAGTTGCTGCACCGAAAAAACTGAAGCGAGCATGTATTGGTGCATATATTTGTAAAGTCCTACACCAAAACTCTTTTACATATTGGCAGTGTCAGCCAAAACTTTTGGAACTCGGTTTGAGTCCGTATAAATCAATTGAATTGTTTCGGCTACCGCCTAAACCAACCAAGTCTTGAAACCTTGAATCAAAAGGAATTCAATTGTTTCCTCCTTCGCTGAACTCCTTCCCAAATACCTCTCTCGTATTCCTCACCCTAAATACAAACATATCTTGCTAGCCCCTCTCCCGAGAACTTCCCTTCTACTGCCTCTCCTTTCCCGAGTACAACTTTTGAGTTCCAAAAGTCTCTCTTGATATGCAATTCAATGACCTTGCCCAAAACGCAACCCAATGAAAGACGACTCTTTCATTCGATTGGATGTATGCGTTTGGGATACAATTAAGTACCTATAACAGCTGCTTTGATTCTCTACACCTCTCTCTCTCATTCAACATTTTAGTTAATGTTCTTCATTTTGACACGATAAAATGAATCGTCGTTTTGTTAAGAAAAAAATTTGTGTAAAGTTTAGTAACTTATAAAATATAAATTTGGGTCCTTGAGAACGATTGCTATAATATAGTATAGTTTTAGTTAGGTTCATAATACACATTATGTATCTTTTCATTACATATGTAAATTGGCACTCGAAAATTTCCCTTCAAATTTTTTCTATATATATTATATTCCTTTTTTTAATTTAATCTTAAAGTCATGGTGTCGTATTAGAATCTTTAGAAATTGGCGTGCTAAACATCTATGACACCTTAACACTTAGCATCCGTGAGTCTAAGTAACACCGTCAAGATATATTTCCTCAGCGGCCACCAGATTATCTGTCGCGACACTATCAGAAGCCTGTTTAAAATCAATAAATACCATTGGTAGGCTTTTCCTTCTCTCTGAACTTCTCCATAAGTTGCCTCAACCATTGTTAATCTTCCCGGCAAACTCCTAACTAGTTCTCTGATACATTTGATTCTTGCCTTAGTCGTTCTTCTACTGTTCTCTCCCAAAGTTTCATAGTTTGCCTCCCCTTCGATACTTGGAACGATTTTGGATGTTTCCTTTGTTCTTATAGAAAGGGATCACAATGCACTTCCTCCATTTATCGGACATTTTTTTTGTTTTAATATCTTATTGGATAGTTTAATCAACCAATTAAGTTCATTTTCTCCCAACACAATCCAAACTTCTATAGGTATCTCTGGTCCTTATGCTCTTCTTTTTTTAATCTTTGCTAAGGTTGTTTTTTACTTGAACTTTCGATATTTTGTTGATCATCCACTGATTTGATTCTTCTTCTCTGCATATATTCTGTGTTTAATTGATCTTTAAAATATTCTTGCCATCTATTTTGTATCTCACCCTCATTTACCAAGACCCTTTGATCTTCGTCTACACCTTACCTACTTGAGATGTCTAATTTTACTCTCTCTAATCTTTGCAAGTTTATAGATTTCTTTCTCTCCTTTTATTTCTAGCCTAGTATATTTTTAAGTTGTTGTATGTTTCATACTTAACTTTACTCACAACTTTCTTAGCTTCACTTTTGGTGAGTTTATATCTTTCAAAATCATCTATAGTTCTAGTTCTTTGCCTTTCTTTAAACACTTCTTCTCGACAATTGATTTTTGAATGTCTCCATTCAACCACCATGTTTCTTTTCGTACACCTTTTTGACGCAGGACCACGACTCTAAAACACGTGAATGATCATGAGATGCTCATTTACTGGAATTAAACTAATTAATTGAACAATTAATCACAAATTAAAGCGATACCTTGAGGTTTCGTGGATTTCCGCTTAAGCGGCCATGTTTACGAAAGGTGTGATCCTAGAGATAGAACTCTAACATCCTCTAGGCCGGGGCGCTCACTCGTTGATTGGTGTGGATTCTCCTAATTCTTTGTAACGGCTTTGAAGGGAACGATCAATTGACACGATTGGAGTGATCTCGCGCCCAACAACGGTTGTGGATCGATGGGTATCGAAGAGAATCAACCCACAAGAATGGACATCAAGATAACTCAAGATTTATAATTTTGGGGGTTTTGGACATTCAAATTGATGGATATAAAAACAAGAATATAGCAAACAAACTAAGAACAAGTAAGCAGAAAATCAAGAACATAGATGGGCATCTCACCCTTGGCCTCTCACCAAACCCACTTGGGGAAAAAAGACTCACTCTTGAAAGCTCATCTCAAGCTCAATGCAAGGCATTTTCATTAATTCATACGCAATCAATGCCAAATTTGGCTTACATAAAGATGTCTTATAGCAACTACAAATGAGAATAAACCCTAAAATAGAAAAGTACAATGCTACCCTAAATAACAACTTAACTAAAGGAGAAAAGGGTTAATGTCGTCACTTGACTTGCTCGAACGAGTTTGGTTGTCGCTCAAGCGACCTACTTTAAAGATTCTCGCTTGAGCGGGAACCAGGCTCGATCGAACGAGTTTTGGTCTAAACTCTTGCTCACTCTCGCTCGAGCGAGGACCATGGCCGCTCAAGCGAACCTGGGCAAAAAGGGTGCCCTCTTGCGCTCCTCTAGGCCCTTTTTTCCGTCGCTTCTTCTTAAGTCGTTTCTTCTTACACCGGAAGACCCGTCGCGACTCTAATTCCATGTCTTTGATGTTGGCGTCCTCGCCAATTCTCCCAGACCAAAAGTGTTTCATCACCGATGAAACCAACTCGTGGCATACGTCCCCGTCACTTTTCTTCCTTATTCCCCGAGCAACTCCTGAGCAACTCTTTAACGCATTTTGTGCCATTTGGTCCCACGTCTCATTTGGATCCCTTTTAGACCACCATACTTCTCGACCACCTAATTTATCATTATAGGTTGTTACTTTGTCTCTTTTTAATTCACCATTTTATTTTGGGGATCATTTGTCATCTTTTTAGTCACTTGGTTCTTGATTAGAACGTAGAAAATCATCAATCTATGTTGCGTCGTAAGGCTCTCTCCTGGGATGACCTTGCAATCCTTGCAGTTTACCCATTCTCTTTGCCTTACCAAAAAAATTGTGTCCTATTTGCTCCACTTTTGAAGTTATAAGATGCTCATCTTTCTTCTTGAAAAAGGTATTCGCTATTGCCAAGTCAAAAGCTACTACAAAATCAAGCAAAACTCCCCCCATTTCATTCCTTGCACCAAAACCATAGCCTCCATGTATTGTTTCATATCAATTTATCATCCTCCCTATGTGTCCATTAAAGTCACCTTCAATCACTGTGCCTTCACTATTGGGTAGCATTGTACGAGTTCATTTATCAATTGCTAAAATTCTCGTTTTGCATTTTCATAGTCTAACTATGGGTGTATAGGTACTAATAACATTTAATATTTTCTTATCCAAAATGATTTTAAATATCATAATCCGATCATTCTCTCTTGACCTCCACAATCTTATTCTTCAAAACTCTATCCACTATAATGCCTACCCCATTAATCTCCTATTTGCTCTGTAAATAGGGATTAAAATAATTTATATTAATTGTTTCTAGGGTAAAGAATGCTATTTGGATTAGATGTTGATGTCATCATTGTAACTTTAATAGCATAATCCACCTTCAAAACATAGACTGTACAAATAGATGTCACAACTCTCAGATTCAAGTGTGGTCTCAAATTCTTCAACTCAATTTGAACGCTCACAAGTCTAGGAAAAAATAGGAAGAAAAATAACAATCACACATGAAAAAAATTTATCTTGTTCACAAGTTCCGCTACATCCATGGAGATTTATGGTTCTCATTCATGATTCTCGTACAAGCCAAGAGAGACAAAAAATAACTTTTCTCTCCAAAAATTTTTAACTAAAAATTCTCCATACATAGCTTACTTAATTGTTAAGGCTGCATTTGGCATAGCCCTTTGCCAGCTCCCTACCAGAGCTGGATATACTTGATTTAGCAGGCCCCCCTTCTCCTTGCTAAGTGCAAACTCCCTGCTCTAGTAGCTACCTCCTTGCTCGCTGCTAAATTCCTGCCAGAGCAAATAAAATCCACTCTGGCTTATTTGCTCTAGCAAGGAGTGCAGAGAGCAAGGGAGAACTGTTGGAGCAGGTAAATCATGCTTTGCAAGGAGTTATCAAGGAGAACGGACCTCCTAAAGCAAGTAGCAGGGATTTGGCAAAGAGAAAGGGAACCTGCTAAAGCGGGTTAACCCTGCTCTGGCAGGGAGCTAGCAGAGAGCTATGCCAAACACGACCTAAGTAAACTACAAGGATTACAAACATAGCTTCCTCACCATTCTCCATGATTGCATGTGCAACTACCCAACTAATTAAGTTACAAGGGATATTTCTAATTACATGGGAGGTTCTCTCTTCTCATAATTCTTTAATTTCTAGCATTAACGCAACTTCGAGGATTCCAGCGTTGATTATTTCTATCAACAAATATATATAGCTTACTTTTTACCATATACCCATACAAGTCGTCAACACCACCACCACCACCACCATCAGCCCCTCCCCTTGTCCTATCTATTTGGGGTCAACATTGGAAGTCTTATTTCTCCACTTAGTTTTTTTAGGGATAAACTCTCCATAATCCTTCAAGTCACTTCTCGCTACTTCCTAGTGTTGTCAAAAGCGCAGGGTGCATCCGAAGGGAAAAGGGGCCCTGGGGCCTTTGTGAGGACTAGGCGCACGTTTTTTTTTTCGAGGCACCTTTTAATTCTAAATTATTTTACATATATTATTTATTATATATTATATATTTATATATACTAATATAGGATAATATATTGTTATCAATAAATTATATTTTATATTTATATTAATAATTTGTATTATAACTCTATAATAGCAATCAAGCAATCAACAAATAGCAGGAAACAAATAAATATCATAAAAAATTGAACATAAGTATGTGCACTAATAAAAATACAATAAAAAAATTAGCAGGTGTTTAAATAACTAGGATGCAGGCCTAAACTCTCGACTCCCGAAAGTGTAGCATTGTAGTTTATAAACTGAAGAGATAACTTTAAAGAGTTAAAGAGTTTAGAGATAAAACTTTAATTGATAAATGATAACTCCTATAAAAGTTCTAAGTTATATAAGGTTTTTTTAAACTTTTTTTCATTAAAGTAACTCGAAGCGCTACTAGGCGCACCTCACTGCACTTGCGCCTAAATTGCAAGACGCAGACATAGAGGGTGAGCCTAGGAGCACCATTCATTGCTACTTCCCTTCAGGTATCCAATATATTTTATTAAAATATAAATTAATATATTAGTATTTCAGAAACTGAATAAATCTTTACATCTAATATTTAGCGTACCACTGAAAGTACTATTATAAATTAATTATGGGGCACCAACGACAAATTTATTACCTAATGACATATACCATATACCACAATTAACATATAAACTGATTAATATCATTAAATTCTAAATTCATATCCTATATGTTAGTGCTAATACTAAAAAGGAGCAAAAGCCAATTACCTACCGCATTGTTCGAAACACACTAATAACTGGGTTTTTCCAACTTCATATCATATCTCTAAAATTTCTAGACACCCCATACAAACAAAAAAGGAACAAATTCAATGAACACCAAGCAGAAGATGGGTTTGTCATCTACTCTTCCATTTTGCAAAATACAAACAATTTTCCTATATGATCAAAAGAAAAACAATTTTAATCAAAACCCATTAAAAAAGCTGAGTTTTTTTTCAACTAATTTTCCATTGGCACAAAAACCCATCAAACAATAATCCAAATCTCATCTCCCTAAAAATTTCTAGAAAACCCACACAAAAAAGAAACCAACTTCAATCAACACCCATCAATAAATATGAGAGGGTTTTTCATCGACTAGTCCATTCTACAAAATACAAACAATTTCCCTATATCATCAAAGAAAAACAATTTCATCGAACCCCATTAAAAAAGCTGGGTATTTGCCAACTAATATTCCATTGGCACAAAAACCCACCAAAAATTAAACCAAATATCATCTTCCTAAAAATTCCAGCCAACCCATAAAACGAAAAATCCAACAAAAGACAGAAAATCAAAACCTGGGCCTTGTTGAAGAAGACTTCATTCTTAGTATGCATCAGAATCTCTGCATCGCCTTCTTTGATGATTCTGTAGTCATTGGGATCGGTCGACATCGCAGAACTCTTGTTCGATTTCTGTTGTTTCTCTACTCCTTCATCACCCATGTCGAAAAATCACAGCGAATTAGTTTCAGCGCCTCTCTTAAACCCTAGGGTTTTATAGATTCTGTGGTGCAGGAAATCTGGACAGCGCAAATCGGGACTAAATATAGAGAGAAACCTAGGGTTTTAATTGGCTATAAAAACGGTCCGCTTGTCATCTATTTCTACAGTTACAGTGTGATAGTGTCTATATTAGCCTTCAAGAAATCTGGACCGTTCAATTGTTTACCCACATATCCTACCCGTCCAACTGGATTGCCAACCTCTTCTAATCTGGAACGTCAAATCTTTTGACTCCCACATAAGGCTTTGCATAGTCAATTGACTATGGCTGTCAATGGACAGGGCTGGCCCCATTGTTCAAAATTTCGGTGGAGGCCGAAACTTCAACTTCAACTTCAACTTTCCACTGAAATTATCGGTCAAAATTTTGAAATTATGGCAAATTATCGGCCAATATTTTGCTACTTCGGTTATTTGAATTTATTTATTTTTAAAAAGGGTACCAAACAATCAAAATTTCAGCTGAAATTTTAAATTTTTGGTTTTGAGTAGGACCAAAACCGAAACACCAAAATTTTGATCCTTGGCTGACCCTGTAGCCCGGCCCAATGTGACCCGAAAATATTGTGTAAAAGTGTATTGAAAGCCTGGCCTAGTCATAGACCGGGCTGAGCAAGTAGGAGTCCGGCCCATATCGGGCTGTGTTAGAACTAGAGGTTTGTTAGCCCGATCTGAGAGTGTTTGATAGAAAATATTTAGGATTTTTTTTTATGGAAAAAACATTTAGGATTAATAAGAGAGATACACATCCTTTATGCCTATCTTGTAGTTTAGATAAGATTAAGATTGATTAAGATTTTATAAAATATTGAAAAAAATTTATGATTTGTTAAAAATCTGATGAGATCTTAATTAAATGTATTCACTATTATTTAAAGAGTTTCTTCTTCATTAGTGAAACATAGAAAATTCAGCCATGTCGACTTCCATCTCGCGATGAGGCGGCGGCCTATGATCGTGAGTTGTGCTCTCGTTACTCACTTTTTAACTTACTTTTTTTTTAAATAATGGATCGCTTCTTTTGTTTTTATCTCCAAAATCTCTCCTTATCCACACATTCATGCCACACTATCATATATTTTCTTCTATTTTCACTACAAAAAAGTTTGTTTTTGTCGACATTATTATTGCCGACGGTTTTAAACTGTCGGGAATGTGATAGTTAGCTACAATTGTTTGCGACAGTTTTAAACCGCCAACAAAAGTATATTGAGAATAAGCACCGGCGGTTATAAACCGCCGGCAAAACTGTCGGATACATTCACCGACACCGACTTTCTCTGCAGTTTGAACATCCTGCAAGTGTTGGTACCGGCAGTTTTTAACCGCCGGTAAAGCTCCACAGATTTGTAGTGTTAATACATCTTCGAAGCCCAAACCAAAACACGATCTTACAATATAAACTTCTAGTATAAATTATGACGAACCTGATTTAGCGAGTCATCGGCTCCTACTGACTCAAATAATAGAGCAAGGTGCAACAATGATAGACTTTACAGACAGATAGAAGCCACTAACAAGCATGATTAGACGTTACGAGTCATTCATCGACAAGTCACTTCATGAGATTATGGGCTAATATTTTTTGTAACCAATCTGTCTTTAGAGGGGCATGATCCTGAGTTGTGCTCTCTTTGCTCATTTCTTAATTTACTTTTTTTTTTTTAATATATATAATAGATCGCTTCCTTTGTTTTTATCTCCAAAATCTCTCATTATCCACCACACATTCATGCCACACAATCTCATATTTTCTTTTATTTAATGTCTCTCCAAAGTCCAAACTAAAACATGATCTTACAATATAAGCTTCTAGTATAAATTATGACGTACCTGATCTAGAGAGTCATCGGCTCCTACAGATCCAAATAATAGAGCAAGGTGCGATAGTGATAAACTTCACAGACAAACAGAGGCCCCTAAAAAGCACGCTTAGATGTTACGGGTCATTCATCATTCATCGACAAGTCACTTCATGAGATTATGGGCTAATGTTTTTTGTAACCAATCTTTCTTCAGAGGGGCATATGATTGCGGAATATTTATGATTAAATATTCAAATGGAGCACATTTCTGTTCCAAGTGAGTTCCCAATTCTTCAGCACAGGGTAGAACATTTCTCAATTGGTGTCGAGCTCAAGGATCAAAATTTCAGCCGAAATGACCGAAATTTTTGGTCATATTTTTGTATGGGATTGAAATTATTGGCCGAATTTTTGGTTCAAATTTTCAGTTTCGGTCTCCTCTGAAACCAAAATGAAACCCGAAATTTTGATCCTTGGCCGAGCTAACCATAGCGCAAAGTCGTATCTCTTTGGTTAATAAGATCCAAAAGGTTTATTGATCCCAAAGGGCTCAATGGGGACTATAAAACCTGTCATGTAGTTGTGCAACGAGTAGATCTTTAGATGAGCATAGATTTTAGGGTACATCTGTTTGTGCCCACTTGTTCTTTGAAAGCGCTCCCCCTTAAACCCCATGAAAATCATTGATTCCTTCAAATCAGATGATGGAGATTTTTTTTCACCCCGATCTTTCACACAATAGATCTTGAAATCATGTCTTACCGATCACACGGTCAGTTTTTGGTTTCATGTGTCACAAACCCTCAAAAAAAATGTCCTTAAAATTATGGTTGAGCGTGATGTGTGCCATATGATTGAAGGGTCATTTTTTAGGGACAGACGAAATAAAAAACTGACCGCTTAATAGGTGTGCCATGATCTCAAGATTAATGGTGTAGAAGATCAGGGTGAACAACGATCTCCATCATCTAATTTGAAGGAGTCAATGGTTTCCATAAAATGCGATGCATGTCTTAGTCCAAACAAATGGATATATGGATGGATAGTAGTTGATCATCGTGGATGAGTTTATAGTGATTTTAGGGTCTTCAGCTTGGCTTGCAAAGCTAGTTGAAGTAGGGCACCTAAAGCTCAAGTAATATAGAGCCAAGCCATAGATAAGACATCTGAAACTTAGTCAGTAGCTGTGACAACCCAGATTTTCCCAACCTAAAATTTGGAGATTTTTTTTTTTTTTTTTTTTTTATACTTTACACCAAAACCAAATGAGAAAATTCGGACCGTCAGATCGTATATCACAATCTGATACAGAACACTTGGCACATCCATATGCATACGGAGATCAAAGCAAGGTTATGTAAGTATCATGAACAAAACTCCAATTCTAATATCTAATATGTACTGAACTAAACAAACGCCAGTGATGACTAACCATCACCAACAGTAGTGTACCATGCATGTATAATAGCATGGAAGTACCAACCTCGAACTTACCAAGATCCACGATGCACTAAATCTACGATCCCAAAACAGAGTACAAATCCTTATGCGGAAGCTCCTTTTTCTTCAAGTATGTAGTCTCGCCCTCCTCAAAGCTACACCTGTGACGTATAGTCGGGGTGAGCTAACATCCAAGCTCAATGGAGAAAACTAATACCAATATACATCTCATCACATGCATGGATTCAAAGACAAGATCAAAATATTTTCTTATCAAGGCTAAAACTGATTTCAAAGGCATTTCTTATCAAAATTGAAACTGAGTTCAAAGGCATTTTCTTATCCAAATTCAAAACTAATTTCAAAGTCAAACTGATTTCGAAGATGTTTTCTTATCAAAACCAAAACTGATTTCAAAGATATTTTCTTAATAAAATTGAAACTGACTAATCTCTTATCAGAAGCATATTTCTTATTTTTGATTTACTGAGTTTGAATCACATTCATTTACATGTCTTACATATTCTTACCTAACTTACCACATGTCTTACATATTCTTACTTTGCTTACATATATGTTTTATACATTCTTACTTGGCTTACTCACACATCTTACACAGTCCTTACTTATCTTACTTACAAGTCTTGCACATTCTTACTTAGCTTACTTATATGTTTCACTCTTTCTTACTTCGCTTACACAATTCGATTCACGGATATCCCATTTGTCTTGATTCAAACACTCACTTGCATAGCTTACACATTGTCACATAGTTTACACAATTCGATTCACGGATATCCCGCGTGCTTGATTCACTTGAGAGGCTGCCGTACCGATTCGATTCACGGTTGCAGCTGATCGGTTCGATTCACGAATATCCCATTGCTTGGGTTCGATTCATGGGTTTAACGCCATGCCGGTTCGATTCACTTGCTTGATGCGGTTCGATTCACGGATATCCCGCCGTCTGTCGATTCATGGGTTTAACCGCCATGCCGGATTCGATTCACGTTGCTTGCCGTCTTGCTTCGATTCCGCCCTAGCGGCCCACAAGGTATCATATAATCCGCCCATAGCGGTCCACACATGCACATATAATCCGCCCATAGTGGTCTACGATGTTATATAATCCGCCCTTAGCGGTCCACAACACACTTATAATCCGCCCATAGCGGTCCACTTAAAATTTTCTTAACTTATGGTTCGATTTGGATTTAAATTTATATACAAATTTGATTTGGATTCAATTCAAAGTTCACATTTGCTTCCTTCAAATTTAACTTCTGGGTTCGATTCAAAACTTGCAAAACACACATACGATGTTCAAGACTGAAATTCCTTACATGATTTTCGAAGGCTATATAAAAGGTTCAAAACAAAGATCATTTCTTGATTCGATACGTCAATAATTTTTAAAACAACCACTATGTCAAAGATTCGATAATTCAAAGCTTTCGAGCATTTCAAACAATCAAAATATTCAATCAAATATTTGAGTTCAAAGATCTAAAGTTTTCATTGCAAGGATTTCAAATACTAATTCATTTCAAAACAAAACTTATCATCTTTCATTTGATTATATCAAGCATCTATGAAATTAAATCAAAATGCAATTGCGTATGAAATTTTCCCCACCTTAACCTCGAAACTGCGCAAAGCCAAGCAATATCCTATCGATGGCTTTCCTCTCTCAATCTACATCACAAATATATGATGATGTATCAAGGATCAACACTAATCACTAATAACTTAGACTATTTAAGTGTTTTAAAAAAAATCGAGTCGGAATGGGCAAGTTCGCGCCAACATAGAAATTGATGTAACCTTCCTCCTATATTTTAACCTTTAAAAATTTAAAGTTATAAGTTGGTCAAAACACACAAGTTGTAGATCTCTTTGTTATCTTTCCAACGCCTCAAGAATCGCATCAATCGGAGGTCGGAGTAGAAAGTTATGGTCAAAATACCAAAGCAGTACTGGCAACTCAGACAAAATCGACTAATCGATTTTCCAAAGTCGATTGATCGATTTTCTCTCGATTGATCGATTTTCAAAGAGCCAAAAAACTTTTTTCACTATTTGAGACCAGTCGATTAATCGACCCAATTTCGATTAATCGAAATTCAAAAATCGATTAATCGATTTTACTCGATTAATCGGTTTCGTTTCTCCACAAAATTAGAAATTTACCTAACTTATTACTAAATTTTGACCTTAAAAACTATTGATTCACAAGTTGGTCAATTCATTAAAGTTATAGGGCTTTCTGTCTTCTTTCCAACGCAATATGAATCACATCAATCCGAATTCGGCACAAAAAGTTATGGCCAAAATACTACGGTAGTGTCAGTAAGCCCAGGCAAACTCGATCAATCGATTTTCAAAATCGATCAATCGAATTTCAAAATCGATTAATCAAAATTCTCTTCGATTAATCGATTTCGTGAAGTTCCTCTTGAATTTCTCTCTTGTCAAAAATCGATTAATCGAGTTTCAAAATCGATTAATCGATTTTGGCAGTTTCTGAGCACTTCTCGGGTTTGAACCTTGAAACCCATTTTTTTTTCATCAAAATTCAATCCTTTTGATCATAATATTTTGCACACATCTAACCAACATATATTTAATTAAATACATGGAAGAATTGCGTTATTTGCCTCTTTAAATCGGTGATTTACTCGTAGATCGGATCGTCTTCTTCGTTAGATAAAAATGGTTTCCAAACCCACCTCGATCATCTCCGAGCTTCACGATCACACCCAAGCCCACGAAATCGATGGCAATCCTTACACACACACTTCACATAACTCACGCTCTGATTTGTGGATCAAAACTCATGATCTCTTCGCAAGAAGAGGGTTTCAAAACCCCCAAACGGCTCCAAAACCCACAAAAGCAAAACCAAAAGTCGAAACCGACAACGATCCTTCCCTTATACGATCTCACAAAACCTTTTCCACGCAATCACAAGGCTTGGAGCATACGAATCCGGCGATTCTTCCTCTTTCTTCTTCCTTCTCTCTTCAAAACCCAAACCATCAAACTCTTGCAACCGGTTAAGGCTTCAAAAGGAAGCTAGCCCCCTTTTTTTTTTTTTTTTTTAAACTAAAAAGGCCGGCTCTCATGCAAAACACATACACCCATTTTGGGTGTTAGTCTTATCTAAGGACCTAGTTTTTCGCGTGAAACGGGCGTACCTAGTTAAGGTATTATCTATTATATAAATGATCCCTTGGGTCAATGTGGGGCCTGTACACCCAGACTACTTATCAATCGGACCCGGCGTTAAGCCAATACGCACCACCACGGTGTATGAACTTGGTCCTAAAAATCTCATACGAGCTCAAACGGACCTAAAATGATCTCATTTGAAAAATCTAAACAGTCACATGTTTCTTAACAGACATGCACCCAATCAGGACCTATAGTTGGCTCGAATAGTCGGCCCAATCAGTTGGCCCAACTAGTACCAATAAATAAGTTATTTAACCATTACAAAACTTTTATTCTCTCTCTAGAACCAAAATTATAAGAAAAATAAATTCTCCTGCCTTTTTTTTCATTTATAACCAACCTAAACTTAGGTGTTAAGCCAGTACGCCATAGCTAGGTGTATACAATTCATCCAAAGGTTCACACGCGAGTCTAAACCAATCTTTATATATATATATATATATATATATATATATTTTTCACTTAAGACTTAGCCCAACTAACTTAATTATTTTCACCATGTCAGGTACGTGATCAGTCGAGCATGCACACCGAGGCATATTGTTCAAAGGTCGAAATTTTTCAGGATGTTACAGTAGCACAATATAAGGTTGATAATATAACAATCGCAAGGTCGCAGGCTTGAGCCCAATTTCTTTATCAATGGGCTAGGGCCTCAAAATCATAAGCCTGGGCTTGACAGGTTGAAGCCCTCACTCGTGCATTTCTTTTAATTGTATATATTATATATTTATAATATGTATAATATTACCTTTTACAATCAAGTTATCAAAATAATCCTCAATATTACCGTTAGATGACAAATCAGATAATATAAGGATATTTTGGTAATTTGTATATTTATAAAGAGAGGTCTTTGAGTTATCTTCTCTCTCATTCAAAATATCCCTCAATCTTAAAAGAGAAATTTTTATATATATAAGAGAAATTTATATTTTCGGTCTTATAAGTTTGCTTATTTGTAGAAATGGCCCTATAGTTTGAGACTTTGCATAATGGGCCAGCTCCAAGCCAAGCCGTTTCCATGTCAACACCGACCTATTTTTTCATTATTATATATTTATTTTTCATTATTTTTTGTCGTCCCTTTTTCCGCTAGTAATCTTATTAGAGTGTACCTTATTTAAGAACTATCATACATAAGAAAATAAGAAATAAAATAAAATAGAGAAGAAGAAGATAGAAACATAGATCAAACAAAAGCGGCCGCTAATTTAAGATAGCGAGCAACTATCTTAAGATTGCGGGCCGCTAACTTAAGATAGCGAGCCGCTATCTTAAGATAGTGGTAAGATAGCGGTCGTATTAGAGTTTATCTTATTTGATAACCATCACACATCAGTTATCTCAACCAACTATCTTAAAGCGGGCCACTCACTTAAGATAGCGAGCCGCTATCGCTATCTTAAGATAGCGACAAGATAACGGTCATATTAGAGTGTACCTTATTTGATAACTATCACACATTAATTATCTCAACCAACTATCTTAAAGCGAATCACGAACTTAAGATAACGGTAGTATTAGAGTATACCTTATTTGATAACTACCATACATCAATTATCTCAATCAACAATCTTAAAGCAAGCCGCTAACTTAAGATAACGGTCGTATTAGGGTGTATCTTATTTAATAACTATCACATATTAGTTATCTCAACAAACTATCTTAAAGCGGACCGCTAACTAACTTAAGATAGCGACAAACTATCTTAAGATAGCGGTTGTATTAGAGCGTATTTTGTTTGATAATTACCACACATCAGTTATCTCAACCAACTATCTTAAAGCAAGCCGCTAACTTAAGATAGCGAGCCGCTATCTTAAGATAGCGACAAGATAGCGGCCCGCTATCTTAAGATAATGAGGCGATTTTGTTTGTTCTATATATATATATATATATATATATTCTCTTTAATACTTTTTTTTTTCTTCTGTTAATTTCTTTCATCGATTGCAATTGGTTTAGATAATTACAATAGGTTATTGTTCATTGGGCTACCTATTGGAGTCAGAACTGGAAAAAGAGATGACAAAAAGTAATGAAATATATATATATATAATGAAAAAACAAGTCGGTGCTGATGTAAAAACGGCTTGGCTTGGAGTTGGCCTATTCTGCAAATTAAGTTTCAAACTATAGAGCTGTTTCTGCAAATAAGCAAACTTATAAGACCGAAAATACAAATTTTCCTATAAAAAATAACAATAAAACAACAAAAAAGCGTGACTTGAGCCCACCCCACCCACTTAAGTTAGATTTAGGGCTAGGCATATCAAAGCATACCTAAGTCAAGGTCGAGCTACGACCTAGCCTTGGACCCCTAAGAGCCGCTACTTGCACACAAAAGTTGAGTTTTGTTATAAAAAAAATTATCCATACCTCTACTCTTGCCAACATGTTTACTAAGGGGCGACTAGTTACTAAGAGCGCTCACTTATGAAGCGAAATTTTACTGAGGGGCGCCCACTTATTGTTTGATTTTTTTTTTCCTTATCCTATTTAAAAGCACCCACCTACTAAAAGCACTTGTCATCCTCCTTTTTCTTCTCCGGCCATTTTCTTTTATGACCGCCTTCTTTTCCGACCATTGTTCTATGACATCATCAAAATGCCATATATATATATATATATATATATATATATATATATATATATATATATATATATATATATATATATATTCTTCTTCAATTCCAGCAACTTGCAACAACAATGACATCACCGAACTACCAACACCTAATTCTTTTTTTTTAAAGTCCTACAAAAACAACAACGAAAACCGAAAAACCCTAAGACAAAAAATATGATCCCTGAATTTGTAACGGTTAATATTGATTGTCACTTGTAAAAAATTGGCAATAAACACCCAATGCAAATATTTTACATCTGATGGTGGGTTCCTGTCACGACCCGAAATTCTACAATATCCTGAGGGCCTAGAATTCCGAGTTATGACCCGCACATATCCCGAACATGCTAAGCGGACATACACCTAATCAGAGTTCTCACGCAATAAAGGTTCCACGAAATCCATGAAATTCAACAAATATGGTGAATTATAAATGCAATCATAAATATGAAATAAGTGTGATAAAACCATAATCCACCAATAAAATGATAATGAAAGTCGGAGACAAATCCGATAAAATAACTATAAAATTCGCAATACTAGTATTAATAGAACTCAATACCAAGTCCACAATAATCAGTAACCGACACTCGAATCAAGATCAGCACCGTAGTCCTCCTGATAACCGGTAGCATCGCCCTCCAAAGACTCCTGGTACTCAACGCCCGCGGGATCAATGAAATTAGCGTCGACGAGATCTAGATGGCCGGCGTCTACTCCACCAGCGTAATCACCTGCAACTATTAGATTATCATGGGATGAGTTTACTCAGTCACGTAAACTCAGTGGGATACACCACCAATCCATCTCATACTACTCAGGTGCATTATGGGTGCATCATGTGAGTGATAAATATAATATCTCAAAGCAGATAGCAAAAGAAAGATAAAATCATATACATATCGTAAAACTCATATCATATTATAAATGCAAGACCATAATATAGACACTCATATCCTAACGTACCTTACCATATCTCATAACATATCATATCATGTCTTATTATTATTCTCGCACATACGTCTGTACATCGCATGAGCGTAACTAACATACTAGTGAAATCCTAAACGACATGTGCTAGAGTCGCTGCTCGAGCTACTATGGGAGGGTCAACATAGTATCATATCACCATATTATAACGCCCTCGTGTCATACTCATACTCCACCATCCAGCAAATAGGGAGACATAATGGCCAAACTCACTCATAACATACTCATACTCATAATCTCTCCCAGAGATCCGTCTTGGCTGAAAGACGTTGTTGCCCTTACGATGGCTATGCAAGGAACGACACGTACAGAGACTTAAGTTCTTTATCTTTTGCTGCCCTACATAGTGATGTCTTATTATCGTATTCGTATCATAACTTATCTTATTGATGTGATATTTTAATTGTGATATTTTACTCGCAAGTGCACGAATCGGATTGTATATAGTGGGTGCGGAGTACGAGATCGTTCCCATGAGGACTAATTTTGAAAGATCTAAAAGATAAGCAATTCCAGAAATCTACTAAGATCTAACAGTATTCTGCCAGTCTTATGATTTAGGTGATTTGATGAGATGATAATTACTAACTACAAACTAAAACTTAACTGAAAATTTAAAAATAAAGATAAAGATGAAGATACTAAATCTTCCCATCTTTGGTCTGTTCTTCCCATAATACAAATCTACGGATTAAACTATGAGATATACCATTGAGAACAAATATCTTTTATGGAAGATAAATGGTCAAAAACCCCGATAGGTTTCACGTTGCATCCCTGCAATCAGGACTTAGATGATTTTCATATATAGATCTGAGATCAAGGGCATGGCTCGGCACACTTGATCTCAGGTTCAAATAAAAATCATCCCCAAAGTGGGTAAAAATTTCAACAATAATACCACCATAGATCTGAAATCAAGGGCATGGGTCGGCACACTTGATCTCAGGTTCAAATAAAAATCATCCCCAAAGTGGGTAAAAATTTCAACAATAATACCACCATAGATCTGAAATCAAGGGCATGGCTCGGCACACTCGATTTCATATTAGGGAGTAATTAAGATAAAATTACCATTACAGATCAAAGATCCAGGGCATGGCTCGGCACACTCGATCCCGTATCATAATCGTAATTAGATCCACACGATGAAAGCAAAAAGACTATATAACAATGATTGGATAAAATTACTGTCACAGATCTGAGATCCCGGGCATGGCTCGGCACACGCGATCCCGATTAGTGGCGGGGATTTCATCCGTTCATTATAGCACAACAACCATAAAATAAGATCTCATATTTTAATCATAAATTTATATTATTAAAAGTACATCCCTCATATGGGAATCATTAGATCCCCATCCTTATGAATTTAGCCACACATATTACAATTAAATGACATAAATAAATAAGGAAGAGAAAATAACATTAATTTAATAAATTAAAAATACCTCAACTTCAAAAAAAATTACTTTGATCTAAAAGTACGATGGTCTTCAGAAACGAGAATAATGCAGGAATAAACTTGAGCAAAAATATAATAAACTGGAGGAATAAGTACTGAAAATTAAAGGAACAAAGCTCTCAAAAAGGAATAAATAAAAACTCCCTATTTCTATGTCTAACTATGAAAAAGAAAAGCAAAAAACTAAAACTCTAATCTCCTATCTCCCCAATTCCTAATTCAAAGTGTTTGAGTCGCTTTAAATAGATTCCCGGTTGCCAATTTAGGATTGATTAATCGATCCAATAGGGTCGATACATCGACCCTATAAAAGAGGCTCAAAATCAGCTTTAAAGTAGTCAATTCCGTGTCAGACTCTCCTTCTCCTCGATTAATCGTCCCCTAGAAATCCGTGAATTTCAGCACACTTTTTGTATCAAACACTGCTTCGGTATTTCAGCCATAACTTTCTGTCCCGAACTCGGATTGAGGTGATTCTTATGCAGTTGGAAAACTGACGAAAAAATATACAACTTTTGTGTTTTGATAATTTCATAATTCGGCCGTCTTGAAGGTCCAAATTTAGCCGCAAGTCGCACCAAGTTCTCGATGACCCAAAGTTACAGTGTTTTGACATTATTTTCAGAATTCTTGGGCTGTTTTCCACACTTGGCTTGTATTTACCTGAAACACTTCAAATCTAATAATTCCCATCAGATAGCCCATCGGACAGCTAAACATAGCTATTTAGGGGTGAAATATCATCATATTTCAGTACTCATCACTTATCTCATACTCATATCTTATCATACCCTTATACTTAATCCTATGACAAACTATAGTGAGGCAATTTTTCTAATTCACGCTTCCCAAGAAAAAGGTTCCGTAGTAACCTGAATGTACTTCGTGTGGTAGTTTATACTATCATAGAGGTGTTGCATCAGTATATAGACGTCAATATTCCGAGTTTCACGTGACCGTAAAAGAAACCTCACCACAGCTAAGGCCCAAAGCTCGATTCTCGTATCATATCTCACATTTTATCCTCTCGTATTAAAACCCAGGGTGATAGGATCACCGTATGTGCTACCGTATACGAAGTTACACTGAATTCACACTCACCTGACTCGTCATGGGTCCCATTCCACCATGAGTTGTAAGGTATGTGAATACGGTGAATTCCTCGCTTCGATATCATCTCAGTGAGTCACCACGCCCAAGCGTAGACATGATCTCATACACTCTCGTACATATGTCCTAACTTACTCATAACTCATATAATATAATTCAGATGGAAATACAAAAAGTCAGACGTGTAAAAAGATTTATATTAGATTATCTTATATATATATATATATTTATTTGCATACATTCCAATACAACATAGAATAGGATAATTATAAGTGTATTCTCAATAACGGGAAGGTCGGAGTTCGTGTTATCGAAGAGGTCGCATTGAAGCGATAAATTGATATATATATATATATAATAATTAGATAATTAAATTAAATGATATTTATAATTATTAAGTTATGATTTATCATGACCATCCATCGAAAGACCTTACAATATAATATACACAGGAACTTTGGTCATAGGAATTGGAAAAATAATATTAAATTCGAATAGCCTTGAGTCATTCAAAATTAAAACCAACTTGTTACTCTATTTTGACCTCTAAAACATCAGATTCGTGAAAAGGCTATTTCACACAAAGTTGTAAAGCTCGCTGTCTTCTTTCCAATGTCGCAAGAATCACATTAATCCGAGGTCGAAGTAAAACGATATGGCCAAAATACCAAGACAGGTGTATCAATAGTCGCGAGCTCAGGTTCGTGGACGCGAATTTGAGTTCGTAGCCGTGAGTTCGGACCCGAAACTTTAAGATGGTGCAATCTATTATTCTTTTAAATAAAATAAAATATAATTTAATTTTTAGGCTTAATTATTTTTAAATAAATAATAATATAAACTTGCAATAATAATATATATTATTATAGTCTTAGTAGAAGGATAAATTTCTAACTATATAGATTTGGAAATAAATAATATCAATATGATATTATGTCAATTAAGTCAATCTATCAAATTTATAAATATTAGAGTTTAATTAATTTTACAGATATAAAAGAGGAAGTAAATATATTAAATATGCAGCCCTAATAGAAGGTAAAATATTAATGGCCCAAGCAAAAGCGATTCTTGAAAGGAAAAGAGAAATAACATATAAACCCGATTTACAGTTCATGCAATTTTAATAGAAAAATAAAATACTAAACATGCAGATTTTTTACATACTTAAATATATTCATGTTTAATTAGTATGTAGATTTAAAAGGAAGTAGACATATTAAATATACAGACCTAATAGAATATAAAATATTAATAGCCCAAATAAAAGGGTTCTTGAAAAGAAAAGAGAAATAACATATAAACTCAACTTACAGAATATACAGCTTTCAAGGGAAAACATAATATTAAACATATAGGTCTATTAATTTATGAGATGTTTGAGTTTACATAAGATTTTTAAACCCGTCGATGCGCGATCAAACGCATCCTACACGACGGGATTTGAGAAGAACAAGATGGATTGATGGGTACCCACCTCTTAAAGCGTGAACGAAAGATCAATGGCGATTCGGGTTGAAAAGGTTGATGCCTACCTAGGGCGTCGGTTCGTCTAAGTCTTCAGAGAGAATGATTTTTGATTATAGAGAGTAGAGAGTTTTTAAAATTTTATTTATAATGGTATAAAATTTTAGGTCAACTCTAATTAATACTTTTCGTAGGAGATTCAATAGAATATGAGATTTTTACACGGAATAAGAATTAATACGTAACTTGGATAGTTTGAGAAAAGGTTTCGTTCTAGTGCTTTGTATAACCACCGAAGCAATTGGTGTTTCTCTCTCGAAATTACAGTTATACCCTTTGACTTGCTTGTTCACTTAAAATGAGCATAACTTTTTATATTCTTGTCAGAAGTCGTCAAATTATATATCGTTGGAATCGTATTGACGAGCACTTCACAATGAGTCTAATGTTGATATAGGAAAAATTAGAAATTTTTTATTTTAAAGGGTGGGTTTCGATTCCGAAGTGGAGCGTTAGCACAGTACATAGTGTGGTGCATCATCTAACACCGTTAAAATAAAATCTAAAAATCCAGGTTGTTACATTCTCTCCCCCTTATAATATTTTCGTCATCAAAAATTATATACATGAGGCGATGAGCTCGAGGTACTTCTCCAAAGTCTCGGCTTCTCGTTCCCAAGTGGCTTCATTCGGTGAATGATGTTGCCACTGTACTTTGACAAAGCGAACGGACTTACCCTTGATGAGCTGCTCCTTCCGATCTACGATACAAATCGGCTTCTCTATAATGGTAAGATCATCTCTGACTTTGGTAGGCTTGATATCCAGGGCATGAGATGGATCGGGCAAGTATTTTCGCAACATAGAGACATGGAATACATTATGGATACCGGCAAAGTGTTTTGGAAGTGAAATTCGATATGCTACCTTGCCGATGCGATCTGTGATAACGAAAGGTCCCACGTATCTCGGACTTAGTTTTCCCCGCATTCCAAAACGCATGATTCTCTTAGTTGGTGACACCCTGATGAAAACCAATTCACCAACCTCAAATTCTATCAAGTGTCTTCTACTGTCGGCGCAGGCTTTCTGACGGTCTTGAGCTTCTTTCAATCTCTGACGGATAACACTAACCTTCTCGGTTGTTGTTTCTATGAGTTCCGGCCCAAGCATTTTTCTTTCACCAACCTCGTCCCAACAAAGAGGCGTCCTACAACTTCGGCCATAAAGAGCTTCAAAAGGCGACATCCCGATGCTTGCCCGAAAGCTATTGTTATAAGAAAACTCAATCAAAGGGAGGTGGTCATCCCAATTACCTCGAAAATCTAACATGCAGGCTCGAAGCATGTCTTCTATGATCTGATTAACTCTTTCAGTTTGACCGTCGGTCTCTGGATGGAAGGCTGTACTGAAGTTGAGTCTCGTACCCATTGCTTCATGAAATTTCTTCCAATGATCAGAAGTGAATTTCGTGTCTCTGTCCGACACAATGCTCACAGGAACCCCGTGAAGCTTGATTATTTCCTTCAGATATGTCTCAACCAATTTGTCCCCACAATTTGATCTTGAAAGGTAGGAAGTGCGCCGACTTAGTCAATCGGTCCACAATAACCCAGATGGCGTTGTGCTTCCTTGAAGTTCGAGGGAATCCGACTATGAAATTCATAGAGATGTTCTCCCACTTTCACTCGGGAATCGGTAAGGGCTGCAAAAGGCCGGCTTGCTTCTGATGCTCAACTTTTACCTGCTGGCATACCAAACACCTGGAGACGTATTCGGCAATCTCTTTCTTCATATTTGGCCACCAATAATAGTTTCGAATATTCCGGTATATTTTCGTGCTTCCTGGGTGCATCGAATATCCAGATTTGTGTGCCTCATCGAGAATTTCGTTTCACAATATTTCAACATCGGGGACATACAATCTATCTCGGAAAAGGAGGGTCCCGTCAAATCGTATAGAGAAATTTGGTTTAGGGCCCTCGGCTAACTGTCCCTTAATCTTCAAAATTTCGGGATCTAAGGGTTGCCAATTTCTAATACGACCAATAAAGGAAGGTTTGACCATCATACTGGCTAGGTATACTCCCTCACCAATTTTGTCAAGTCGTAGATCCAACTGAACAATCTCATTGAGCAGCTTCTAAGCCTTTAGACGTGTTAGCAGTCCTTAAGATTTTTGACTTAGAGCATCAGCAACCACATTTGCTTTATCCGGATGGTAATTAATGGAACAATCATAGTCCTTCATGTATTCCATCCAACGTCTCTGTCCCAAATTAAGATCTTTATGAGAAAATAAGTATTTGAGACTTTTGTGATCCGTATAAATCTTGAAAGTCTCACCGTATAGATAATGTCACCAAATCTTAAGTGCAAAGATGATTGCGGCTAACTCAAGGTCATGAACCGGATAATTCTTCTCATGCGGCTTCAACTGTCTCGAGCCATAGGCAATTGCTTTCTTATGTTGCTCCAACAGACATCCAAGTCCCTGGCGCGAAGCATCTGTGTAGACTTCATAATCACCGGATCCAGAAGGTAACGTGAGAATGGGAGTTGTCGTGAGTTTCTGCTTCAATAGGTTAAAGTTCTGCTCACACTGATCGGTCCACACAAATTTATTGTTCTTACGGGTTAGCATGATGAGCGGGAGTACCAAACGAGAGAATCCTTCCACAAATTTATGATAATATCCGGCTAAACCGAGAAAACTTCTCACTTCGGTGATATTCTTTGGTGTTTGCCAATTCGCCACCGCCTCAATCTTCGATGGATCTACAGAAATTCCTGCGACAGAAATCACGTGACCCAAGAAAGATATATTCTCAAGCCAAAACTCACACTTGCTCAATTTCGCGTATAATCTGTGCTTACGGAGAGTCTGTAGCATAATACGAAGGTGGTCCTTATGAGCTTCTTTCGTGCGAGAATAAATGAGAACATCGTCGATGAAAACCATGACGAACTTGTCAAGAAATTCTCTGAATACGCGGTCATTAGGTCCATAAACACGGCAGGCGCGCTTGTGAGCCCAAAAGGCATAACGAGGAACTCATAGTGTCCATGCCTTGTTCCAAAAGCAGTATTCGAAATATCTTCTGCTCTAACTTTCAACTAATGATAATCGGACCTGAGATCTATCTTTGAAAAGTAAGTAGCACCCTGTAGCTAATCAAATAGGTCATCGATACGAGGAAGAGGGTATCGATTCTTCACGGTAACATTATTTAGCTGTCGATAGTCGATACAAAGTCTCATCGAGCCATCTTTCTTTTTTACGAATAAGACCGGTGCTCTCCATGGTGACTCACTACGGCGGATAAATCCCTTATCAGATAGCTCACGCAACTGAATCTCTAACTCCTTCAGTTCTGCTGGTGCCATTCGATACGAGACTTTCGCAATCAGCAAGGTACCGGGAGCGAGATCAATCTTGAACTCTACTTCTCTGTTAGGTCGAAGTCCAGGTAAATCTTCCGGAAAGACATCGACGAACTCCCCAACGATAGGAATATCTAACGGGTCTGCTTTCTCATCACGTTCACTGTCGAGAGTAGCAAGTAGGGCTGCTCCTCCCTTTTTAATACCACGAAATTTGAATGAAGGACTCCCAATCGGTCGGAAGGTGACTACTTTAGAAAAGCAATCAACTGAAGCATGATAAGTCGCCAACCAATCCATGCTGAGGATTATATCAAAGTCTTGGAATCTGAGTACCACAAGATCTGCGGGTAACTCATGTGTTCCAACTACTAGGACCGTAGCTTTACAAACTTTAGATGCCATCATCAATTCTCCTGACAGTGTAGAAATTGCAAGTGTACTATCCAGCGATACGGGCTTAGCTCCAATTTCAGAAACAAAACTCTATGTAATAAAAGAGTAGGTCGATCCAGAGTCGATCAAGATCCAAGCATGACAACTGGACGAATCGATAGGTCTAGAAACTTTCATAATTCTTGAATTACACAAGGGTTCATATGTGATCTAAGTTATACATGGCATAGCATTCTCAAGAAAATAATAAATTAAACTCATACACAGAATAAGTCATAAAAGGAACTATAAGGAAGTAAATCTTAAAGAAAATTAGACAAGGTAAAATTCATACCCTGAACAATCTCATTGGTAGCCAAAGCGTCCTGCTGAGACATGGCGAAAACTCGACACTGCGCTCGAGGTTGTTGCGGTTGTTGTTGCTGACCTCTAAAATAAATATCTGCGGCTGGGTCTCGCTCTGGGCAGTCACGAATAAAGTGTCCCGGCTTCTTACATCGAAAACACACGCTTGAGTATAACAAACACTCACCCGGTTTATATTTCTTGCCGCACTTGGTGCAAGGTTGGTATGGAACAAAGTAAGATTTCTGTTGGGTGTTAGCTGGAGCATTCTTGGGGTATGCCGTAGATACAATACCTCTCTGAGCAGTTGGGACTGTAGTCGTCCCAGGGTGGGTGTAACCTGACGATGGTGCAATTATCTGGTAACCGAATGCGGGAGCGGCTCTCTGAACTGGACGAGTCTAAAGGTATGGTGCGAAACGCTGTTGTCTCTATACTAGTGCAAATCTAGAATGAGGTGCCCTCGGAGTAAGGGACGAAGAGCCTTCTTGATTCGGTTTACCCCTCTGAGTTGTTTGACGGGCTACATGCTGAGTGCGGAGTTCTTCATTTTCCTGCTCTTGGATATGAGCTCGTTCTTCTTTACTTCCTCGAGGACTGTATGGGCTATAATCGACAATTATCAACATTGTAGCCCTCCTAATAATCGGCAACATCACCCTTCAAAGGCCACTGATAATCAACGTCCACTGGGTCGACGTTCTCAGCACTAATCAGATCAGAGATACCCACGTCCACACCGTCGGTATAGTCACCTGCAGCTATTAATTTATTGTGGGATGAGTTTACTCAGTCACGTAAACTCAGTGAGATACACCACCAATCCACCCCATACTACTCAGGTGCATTGTGGGTGCATCAAGTGAGTGATAAACATAATATCTCAAAGCAGATAGCAAAAGAAAGATAAAATCACATACATATCATAAAACTCATATCATAAATGCAAGACCATGATCTAGACACTCATATCTTAATGTACCTTACCATATTTCATAACATATCATATCATGTCTTATTATCATTCTCGCATATATGTCTGTACATCGCATGAGCGTAACTAACATACTCGTGAAATCCTAAATGACTTGTGCCAGAGTCGCTACTCGAGCTATCATGGGAGGGTCAACATAGTATCATACTACCATATTATAATGCCTTCGTGTCATACTCATACTCCACCATCCAGCCAATAGGGAGACATAATGGCCAAACTCACTCATAACATACTCATACTCATAATCTCTCCCAGAGATCCGTCTTGGCTGAAAGACGTTGTTGCCCTTACTGTGGCTACGCAAGGAACGGCACGTACAGAGACTAAAGTTCTTTATTTTTTGCTGGCCTACACAACGATGTCTTATTATCGTATTTGTATCATAACTTATCTTATCTCATACTCATATCTTATCATACTCTTATACTTAATCTTAGGACAAACTATAGTGAGGCAACTTTTCTAATTCACACTTCCCAAGAAAAGGGTTCTGGAGTAACCTAGATGTACTTCGTGTGGCAGCCCATACTACCATAGAGGGTTGTATCCGTACATGGACGCCAATATACCGAGTTTCACGTGACTGTAAAAGAAACCTCACCATAGCTAAGGCCCAAAGCCTGATTCTCATATCATATCTCATATCTTATCCTCTCGTATTAAAACTCGAGGTGATAGGATCACCGTATATGCCACCGTATATGAAGTTACACTGAATTCACACTCACTCGACTCGTCATGAGTCCCATTCCACCATGAGTTGTAAGACATGTGAATATGGTGTATTCTTCGCTTCGATACCATCTAAGTGAGTCACCACGCCCAAGCATGGGCAAGATCTCATACACTCTCACACATATGTCCTAACTTACTTATAACTCATATAATGTAATTCAGATGAAAATACAGAAAGTCAGACGTATAAAAAGATTTATATTAGATTATCTTATATATATATATATTTATTTACACACATTCTAATACAACATTGAATAGGATAATTATAAGTGTATTCTCGATAACGGGAGGGTCGGGGTTCGATGTTTACGAGGTATCGAATTCCTAACACTTCGTATTATTGAAGAGGTCGCGTTGAAACGATAAATTGATATATATATAATAATTAGTTAATTAAATTAAATAGTATTTATAATTATTAAGTTATAATTTATCATGACCATCGATCGAGAGACCTTAAAATATAATATATACAGGAACTTTGGTCATAAAAATTAAAAAATAATACTAAATTCGAATAGCTTTGAGTTATTTAAAATTAAACCCGAATTGTTACTCTATTTTGACCTCTAAAATGTCATATTCATGAAATGGCTATTTCACACAAAGCTGTAAAGCTCGCTGTCTTCTTTTCAATGTCATAAGAATCACATTAATCCGAGGTCAGAGTAAAAAGTTATGACTAAAATACTGAGACCAACACATCGATGGTCGTGAGCTCGGGTTCGTGGCTGCGAATTCGGGTTCATAGCCCCAAGTTCAGACCCGAAACTTTAAGATGGTGTAATCTATTATTCTTTTAAATAAAATAAAAATATAGTTTAATTTTTGAGCTTAATTAATTTTAAATAAATAATAATATAGACTTGTAACAATAATATATATTATTATAGTCTTAGTAGAAGGATAAATTTCGAACTATATAGATTTGAAAATAAATAATATCAATATGATATTATGTCAATTAAATCAATCTATCAAATTTATAAATATTAGAATTTAATTAATTTTACAGATATAATAGAGAAAGTAAATATATTAAATATGCAGACCTAATAGAAGGTAAAATATTAATGGCTCAAGCAAAATGGATTCTTGAAAAGAAAAGAGAAATAACATATAAACCCAACTTACAGTTCATGCAATTTTAATAGAAAAATAAAATACTAAACATGCAGATTTATCATATTTAAAGATATTCATGTTCAATTAGTATGTAAATTTAAAAGGAAGTAGACATATTAAATATACAGCCATAATAGAAGGTAAAATATTAATGGCCCAAGCAAAAGAGATTCTTGAAAGGAAAAGAGAAATAACATATAAACCCGATTTACAGTTCATACAATTTTAATAGAAAAATAAAATACTAAACATGTAGATTTATCATACTTAAATATATTCATGTTTAATTAGTATGTAGATTTAAAAGGAAGTAGACATATTAAATATATAGACCTAATAGAATGTAAAATATTAATAGCCCAAATAAAAGGGTTCTTGAAAAAAAAAGAGAAATAACATATAAACTCAACTTACAGAATATACAGCTTTTAAGGGAAAACATAATATTAAACATATAGGTCGATTAATTTATGAGATGTTCGGATTTAGATAAGATTTTTAAACCCTTCGATGCGCGATCGAACGCATCCTACGCGACGGGATCTGAGAAGAACAAGATGGATTGATGGGTACCCACCTCTTAAAGCGTGAACGGAAGATCAACGGTGATTCAGGTTGAAAAGGTCGATGCCTAGGGCGTCTATTCGTCTAAGTCTTCAGAGAGAATGATTTTTGATTATAGAGATTAGAGAGTTTTTAAAGTTTTATTTATAATGGTATAAAATTTTAGGTCAACTCTAATTAACACTTTTCGTAGGAGATTTAATAGAATAGGAGATTTTTATACGGAATAAGAATTCATACGTAACTTGGATAGCTTGAGAAAAGGTTTCGTTCTAGTGCTTTGTACAACCACCGAAGCAATTGGTGTTTCTCTCCCGAAATTATAGTTATACCCTTTGACTTGCTTGATCACTTAAAATGGGCATAACTTTTTATATTCTTGTCAGAAGTCGTCAAATTATATATCCTTGGAATCGTATCGACGAGCACTTCGCAATGAGTCTAATTTTGATATGAGAAAAATAAGAAATTTTCTATTTTAAAGGGTGGGTTTCGATTCCGATGTGGAGCGTTAGTGATGAGTACTGAAATATGATGATATTTCACCCCTAAATACCTATATTTAGCTACCCGATGAAGGCTATCTAATGAGAATTATTAGATTTAAAGTATTTCAGGTAAATACAAGCCAAGTGTGGAAGACAGCCCAAGAATTCTGAAAATAATGTCAAAACGCTGTAACTTTGGGTCATAGAGAACTTAGTGCGACTTGTGGCTAAATGTGGACCTTCAAGACGGCCGAATAATGAAATTGTCAAAACATAAAAGTTGTAGATCTTTTCGTCAGCTTTCCAACGGCATAAGAATTACCTCAATCCGAATTTAGGATAGAAAGTTATAGCTGAAATACTGAAGTAGTATCTGATACAAAAAGTGTGCTAAAATTCACGGATTTTTGGGGGTTGATTAATCGAGGAGAAGGAGAGTCTGACACAGAATTGACTACTTTAAAGCTGATTTTGATCCTATTGGGTCAATTAATCGACCCTAAATTGGCGGTTGGGGAGACTTCTGCGACAGGGAATCTATTTAAAGTGACTCAAACACTTCGAGAGAGGAGGAATTAGAAATTAGGGAGATAGGAGATTAGAGTTTTAGTTTTTTGCTTTTCTTTTTCATAATTAGACATAGAAATAGGGAGTTTTTATTTATTCCTTTTTGAGAGCTTTGTTCCTTTAATTTTCAGTACTCATTCCTCCAGTTTATTATTTTTTTGGTCAAGTTTATTCTTGTATTATTCTCGTTTCTGAAGACTATCGTACTTTTGGATCAAAGTAATTTCTTTTGAAGTTGAGGTATTTTTAATTCATTAAATTAATATTATTTTCTCTTCTTTATTTATTTATGTCATTTAATTACAATATGTGTGGCTAAATTCATAAGGATGGGGATCTAATGATTCCCATCCGAGGGATGTACTTTTAATAATATAAATTTAGGATTAAAATATGAGATCTTATTTTATGGTTGTTGTGCTATCAAGAACGGATGAAATCCCCGCCACTAATCGGGATCGCGTGTGCCGAGCCATGCCCGGGATCTCAGATCTGTGACGGTAATTTTACCCAATCATTGTTACATGGTATTTTTGCTATCATCGTGTGGATCTAATTACGATTATGATCCGGGATCTAGTGTGCCGAGCTATGCCCTGGATCTTTGATCTGTAATGGTAATTTTATCTTAATTACTCCCTAATCTGAAATCGAGTGTGCCGAGCCATGCCCTTGATTTCAGATCTATGGTGATATTATTGTTAAAATTTTTACCCACTTTGGGGATGATTTTTATTTGAACCTGAGATCAAGTGTGTCGAGCCATGCCCTTCATCTCAGATCTATATATGCAAATCATCTAAGTCCTGATTGCAGGGATACAACGTGGAACCTATCGGGGTTTTTGACCATTTATCTTCCATAAAAGATATTTGCTCTCAATGGTATATCTCATAGTTTAATCCGTAGATTTGTATTATGGGAAGAACGGACCAAAGATGGGAGGATTTAGTATCTTCATCTTTATCTTTATTTTTGAATTATCAGTTAAGTTTTAGTTTGTAGTTAGTAATTATCATCTCATCAAACCACCTAAATCATAAGACTGGTAGAATACTGTTAGATCTTAGTAGATTTCTGGAATTGCTTGTCTTTTTAGATCTTTCAAAATTAGTCCTCGTGGGAACGATCTCGTACTCCGCACCCACTATATATAATCTGATTCGTGCGCTTGCGAGTAAAATATCACAATTAAAATATCACATCAGTTAGCACAGTACATAGTGTGGTGCATCATCTAACACCGTTAAAATAAAGTCTAAAAATCCAGGTTATTATATTCTCTTCCCCTTATAATATTTTCGTCCTCGAAAATTACGTACATGAGGTGATGAGCTCGGGGTACTTCATTATAATCTCAGCTTCTCATTAAAAGTCAATGATTCAATATTAATAAAAAAATCAGGGTCATTACATTCTTCCCTCCTTAAAATTTTCGCCCTTGAAAATTAGGCATTGATTAAAAAGTAGCATCATCATCTCTGTTAATCTCGAATCATCTGTAAAACTTTTATATTTGTAATACCTAATATTTGAAATCATCAAGGTAGGGCCCCCCTCTCTTTATAATGGTGGTCGATTCTAATTCATCAATTCATAAAGTAATCTAATTCGACGTCATAAATTTCTTCGAATGTGTGGTATGTCAAATTTTAGTCGGATATTCACTTGATCCAATTATTGAAGTCATTTCTAATATAACTTAGAATATGTTATTCCTATAGTTGACATTTCAGATCACCTAGAATCCTAAATAGTCAAATCTTCAAGGATATATTTATTTCAATTTAAAATCTCTTCATATAAGTCATTTCTAAATAAATTTTAAATACCAAATTTCTTTATAGTCATTTCGAACTTTCTTGAACCTAATAAGTCCTCATAAATCTAAAGTTTAGGGTCTATCAGAATCATCATAACCTCAATCAAAATATTATACTTATAGACCCTAAACTTTAGATTTTATACTTCCTCGAGGACTGTATGGGCTATATAAGTATAATATTTTGATTGAGGTTATGATGATTCTGATAGACCCTAAACTTTAGATTTTTGAGGACTTACTAGGTTCAAGAAAGTTCGATCGGTGATGATAGAAGATCCTAAGGTTCGATTTGATATTTAAATATTTATTTCGAAATGACTTATATAGTTAGGAACTTGTGAGAAACATTAGAAATGATCTATACGGATTGGAAAATAATGGATAAAGCTTTTCTAAATTGAGGGGCAATTAGATAAATAAATCCTTGAAGATTTGGTCTCAACTTTAAGAATAGCAACAAAACATAGCATAAATAAAATCTCTAATTCTAATGTTAGATATTACAATAACTAACAATGACCACCGATGATGTACCAACATCACCAAACAGTGGTGTACAACTAGTATATAATAACACATTGTACCAAGCCACACTCACCAAACTCCACAAGGCACTCGATCTACGATCCCAAAAATCTCAGCACTCCTCAAGTCCTCAATCTATAAGTCTGGTGTCCTGATAGCGTTATACCTGTGACGTATAGTCGGGGTGAGCTACATCTAAGCTCAGTAGAGAAAATTGATATCAATGTACATCTCATCAGTCATACATAGATTCAAAGACGAAGATCAAAACATTTTTATATTAAAAATTGTTGACATTTTCAAACTCACAATAGAAACTGAATTTCAAAAGCATTTTCTTATCAAAAGCGAAATTGATTTCGAAGGTATTTTCTTATCAAAACCGAAGCTGATTTCAAAGGCAAACTAATTTCAAAAGCAAACTGAATTCAAAGGCAAGCTGATTTAAAAAATAAACTGATTTCAAAGGTAAGCTGATTTAAAAAACAAACTTATTTCAAAGACATTTTCTTATCAAAACTGAAACTGTTTTTAATTCGTTTATATGTCTTATCTTGATTTACTGAGTTCGCTTACATTTACTTACGTGTCTTATACATTCTTACATAGCTTCACTTACATGTCTTACACATTCTTACATCACTTACAAAGTCGATTCACGGATATCCCGTCGTGCCGATTCAAATCACGGAAATTCCGTCTTGCCGGCCTTACTTATTCTTACATAGCTTGTTCAAAGTTTCGGATTCCAAAGCATGATACAAATAACGAATTATAAATAAACTGTCATACCAGTTCAAATTACGGATATCCCGTCGTACCGGTTCAAATTACGGATATCCCACCGTACCGATTCAAATTACGGATAACTCGCCGTACCGGTCAAATTACGGTTCTTATGTTCATATTATGTCTTACAAATTTGATTTACGAAGTTTGATTTGCTTAAATGACTTATACATTTGATTTGCAGAGTTCAATTCATTCACGTGGCTTATTGATTTGATTTACCTACTTATAATCCGCTCTAGCGGTCCACGATCCCACGAACAATCCACCGTAGCGGTCCACAAATGCACATAATCCGCCCATAGCAGTCCACAATATACTTATAATCCGCCCATAGCGGTCTACTTTAATTTACTTGTAATCCGCCCATAGCGGTCCAAATGATAAGATTTATTATTCGGTTCAAATTTAATTTCTGAGTTCGATTTGCTTACATGACTTTCAGATTCAATGTTCGGATTCGAAGTCTAATACTAGATTCATATTTGAAGTCGTATTCCCCATTTATATCCACAAAGGTTTACATTAATTTCAATTATAAAGGTTAGATTCAAATACAAAGGTCGAATTTGAAATTCAAATACTAAGGTTCATGGCTTTCAATTATTTCAAAGATTTATAAAGAAAACATTATTTCAAAATATTCCAAGTTCTAAACATAGTTTGAGCCAAATCAAAAATATCATAAGAGTATATGGAATCAAATAAAAATGCAAGTGTTATTGAATTTTCTCCACCTTAATCTCGAAGTTGCGTGAAGCCAAGCTAAGCCTTATCGATAGATTCCCGCCCTCAATCTACATTACAAATATATGATGATGTATCAAGGATCAATTCTAATCACTAATAACTTAGACATATTTAAGTTTTTTCTCAAACCGAGGTTGAAATGGATAAATTCGTGCCAATATAGAAATTGATGTAACATTCCTCCTAAATTTTGACTTTTAAAAATTTAGATTTATAAGTTAGTCAAAACACAAAAGTTGTAGATCTATTTGTTATCTTTTCAACGCCTTAAGAATTGTATCAATCAGAGGTCGGACCAGAAAGTTATGATCACAATACCAAATCAATACTGGCGAGCACAATCAAAATCGATTAATCGATCCCTATATCGATTAATCGAAATTCCAAAATCGATCAATCAATTTTAAAATTGATTAATCGATTTTCCCAAACTGTACCCTTTTGAAGCTACTAGAAATGCCCATTCGATTAATTGATTCCAAATCGATCAATCAAAATTCAAAAATCGATCAATCGAATTAAATTCGATTAATCGGTTTCTCTTCTCGAAAAATCAGCATTTAACCCAGCTTATTACTAAATTTTGACTTTTAAAATAATTGATTCTGTAATAGCCCGAAAAATCACGCAAAAACTATGACCTCGGGATCCGTGCCCGATTGGTCACAAGTTTGACCAATCAGGAGATCATGAGTTAGCATAGAATGTGATGAACGGACGAGATGTGATAGGTTGAGTGATTTCGTTGTGTGTGATGTAAATGAGAAGTCACTTACACCTACCACGGTGTATGTGCTCAACACACATTGAGGAAGATAGATAAAAGGGTTTAATAACCCTAGATGTGTATTTTGGTTGTTGAAGGAGAGTAAAGAAGAGAGAGAGAGTGAAGAGAGTGATTAATGCAAGGAGTGAATGCTAGTTGAGGAAGAAAGATTCAAGCAATAAAACGCCGGATTCGACGCGAGGGATCCGTTAGAACCAAAGCTGGAAACCCTAGCCTTCCAACTATTGATAGAAATCAACTTGAGATCTATTCAAGGTAAGATTTTTGTAAATAAAATGCATAGATTATAGGGGTTAAGTTGTGGTTAAATGTGGGTTAAAATCTTAGGATAATGGCTTAGAAAAATAGAGGAAAAAGTATGGAAAAAGATTGGGAAGAACAGCTCGAAAGGGGCTAAATCTGACAATTTCGATTAATCGAAATTGGGTTTCGATTAATCGAAATTGGCCAGGAAGTTGAAAGGTCAGAGGACCCCGATTTCGATTAATCGAATTTGAATTCGATTAATCGACTTTGGATTTCGATTAATCGATTTGGGGATCGATTAATCGACTGAGAACCTCCAGTGGACCCCAGGGGTTGGAGGAAATGACTTAAGGAAAAATCGACTGATCGAAATGGGATTTCGATTAATCGATTTTAGTTTTCGATTAATCGATTTGGAATCGATTAATCAACTTGTGAAACTCATGTTGATGAGAGTCGACTTTGCGAAAAGAGGGATTTCGATTAATCGAAATTGGATTCGATTAATCGAATGAAAACTCGACTGTTCGAACTGTGAGTCTACTTTGCGAAAAGAAGAATTTCGATTAATCGAAATTGGATTCGATTAATCGAAATTGGATTCGATTAATCGAATGAAAGCTCGACTGTTCGAACTGGGAATCGACTTTGCGAAAAGGAGAATTTCGATTAATCGAAATTGCTTCGATTAATCGATATTGACCTTCGATTAATCGATTTTGGAAATCGATTAATCGAATCAGGTTCGATTAATCGATTTTGGAATTCGATTAATCGACTGAGATAAATTATGTTGACTTTTGGGTTTGACTTTAAGATTTTTGGAGGGTCTTATACCTTCTTTATTGCATCCTTTGTGATGTGTTTCACCTGTTATGTGGTACCATAGGTGGTACGTGTGGACTAGTGCACAAGGAGCCACGTGGGACCTTGATGCAATGATCAAATGAAGACTTGAGGTAGGGAACACCTTGAACATGTACTTTATTTTACAAGAGCATGTATGTAGTGATATAGATTTCCATTCAAATGTTTAATTGCTTAAGAATTGTGAGAAGTGTGTGTGCGTATGACATCCATAAGAGAAATTCTAATAAGCCATCCCCAGGGGATGAAGAAGTAAAGAGATGAGAGCATCAGGTGTGATGCCAGTAAATGGATGCATCCCAGGGATGTATCCAAGGATTGAATCATGTTTGATAGGGCCTAACTGATATAAGATAGCACATTTACACGGTGAATAACTATATGTAAGGCACCGATATTTTTGTTATTTGAGGTTTGATAGGGTACCCCACAGACGTGGCGGGATATCCACGACTGACACGGCAGGATATCCGTGACCGATACGGCGGCGAAACCGTAGGCCAGTGCGGAGGCTTATCCGTACATAGTAAGCACACCCCAGGGGTGTTGATTGAGACAAGTGAAACCCCGCCACCAATCCCCAGGGGAAAGGGGCTTGGGTACTATTTGTATTCCCAGGGAATACGGTTAAAACTGTCTATATAGATGACGATGATGGGTATTGATGAGTAGTGAAATATGATGATATTTCACCCCTAAATACCTATATTTAGCCGTCCGATGAAGGCTATCTGATGAGATTTGCTAGATTTGAAGTGTTTCAGGTAAATACAGTCCAAGTTTCTAAAACAGCCCAAGAATCCCGAAAATAATGTCAAAACACTGCTATTTTGGGTCATTGAGAACTTAGTGCGACTTGCAGCTCAATTTGGACCTTCAAGACGTCAGATTCAGGAAATTGCTAAAACATAAAAGTTGTAGAGCTCGTCGTCAGCTTTCCAACGCTTCAAGAATCACCTCAATCCGAGTTCGGTACAGAAAATTATGAGCAAAATACCGAGGCAGTATCTGATGCAAAGCTAGGCGGGAATTCACGAAAATTACTCTTAGATGTCAATCGAGAGAGGTATTAGGGTTAGGCTATTATAAAAAGGGAAGCCACGAGTTTCTTAGGGGGATTATTATTTTTTGCAATTAGAATATTATTCATTCTTTCTTTTTAGTTTTTAGGGCTCTTCACTTTGGGGGAATATTTTCTTCATCTTTTCAAGTCTTCTTCTCTCCTTCTTCTAGGGTTTATTCAGGGTAGATTGTACCTATGATTAGCATTATTTTCTCGAAATTCATAGATTGTATTTAGGAAAAACAATTGCAAATATCTTTTGGAAGAAATAAAGGAATGACTTTGAAAGAAAAGGAGATCAAACACCAAAGATGATGGCTAAATCGATGAGATCGGGAAGATCGATCCCGTAAGTACCCATGTTTATGATTAATACACTCTATTATTGTTATCATGGAATCGTTTTGCTCAAAGTTTGTGTGATTGAAAATATTTTAAATGCTTTGTTATATGACCGATTGATTGCGTATCAGCGGTAGTAATCGCTAGATCTGGACTGCTGATCTAAAGGCGTAAGCGATTATGTCTTGATTATCGTGATCTAAATATCATGAGATACGCTATGCTTTTTACATGCCTCATACCGCAATGTTAGGCTGAGTCATTGTTTTTAGATAGGGTATGCCGGATTGATGATCATATTTTATTTCAAGTCATTTTTCTAGATGAATGATGGTGTGAATGATGATTTAATGAAACTGTGGGTTTTAATGATAGAAAAGTGCGAATGCAGGGTAGCATATTCCTTGATCTCATTTTAATATTGTTCGTAGATTTATCAGTAATTAATTGTTTAGATTAATTTATTTTTCTGCATTTAGGAAAAGTGCGTTAAGTTTTTGGTAAAATTGAATCTGCCCTTTGGTACTTCCTTAGGGATGTTTTTAAAATCTCTAAAAGAATTAATTAAAAATTCACGTTTCCCTGTGGGTTCGACACCCCTGTTCTTGCCATACTGCAATAGATCTTGTGCACTTGCAAGGGTTACATTCTAAATCGATCAAGTTTTTGGCGCCGTTGCCGGGGAAATCGGTGAAATTTTGATTAATTCAGATAGGGATTTTTCTGTTTTGAGTGTTTAAAAAAAAAAAAAAAAAAAAATTTATTTCCCTTATTTTTCTCTCTTTGATAAGATTTTGTGGAGTCTTTTTAGGAAGTTTAGATTTTTAGGATACCTTCCTTAGGAAATTTAGGAAGTAGAGATTTTTAGGACTTCTTATTTTAGATTTGGTAGGACTCTTTTCCTAATTTTCCTCTTTTAGATATTTTAGGATTTTCTAAATTTAGTCATTAACTTTTGTGGGACTTTTGTTTTAGGATTTTAGGAATCTTTCATTCTTCTCCTTATTTTTCTCTTTTAGGAAAGATTTTATAGGATTTTAATTTTTAATTTTCGAATTTAATTTAAAAAAAAAAAAAAAAAAAATTAAAAAAAAAATTTTAATTCGAATTTAAAAAAAAAAAAAAAAAAAAAAATTTAATTAATTTAAATTCGAATTTAAATTTTAATTTGAATTTAAAAAAAAAAAAAAAAAAAAAAATATTTAATTAATTTAAATTCGAATTTTAATTTTAATTTGAATTTAAAAAAAAAAAAATTTAATTAATTAATTAATTAATTTTAATTTGAATATAAAAAAAAAAAAAATTAATTAATTTAAATTCGAATTTTAATTAAAAAAAAAAAAAAGAAAAAAAAAAAAGAAGAAATCTTTCCTGCTGATATTGGCTACTGTTTATCATCTTTGTTTAAATCGTTTGAAGCAGAATTTTGTGGGTTTGTTGTGGATTCTTCAACCCTGTTTGTGAGTGTTGGTGTATGAGCTTTACTCGTTCTCATCACCCACATCTGCTACCGTTTAATCTTGAGATCGAAAGAGCTTGTAGAGAGAATCGAAGAGTCCAGAGGAATCAATATCAACAAACTGAGACCATGGCGCACCAAAGGCAAGAGAGAGATGAGAATAACAACAATGGGAATGTCAATAATGGAAATAATAGGAACAATAATTTTGATGAGGGCCCTACACTGAGTATTATAACGATCCCGGTTTTTACGAGGATCGTGAATGTATTATGCATGCTCCCATTCCGTGGAACCACTATGAATTCAAATCGAATGATTCAAATGCTACCAATTTTCCATGGGTTAGCAAATGAAAATCCATACGTTCACTTAAATGAATTCACGGGTATGCAAAATGTTGAGTCCACAATGTCACCGATGAGATAGCGAAGCTCACTCTTCCGTTCTCTTTAAGAGATAAGGCAAAAACATGGTTCTATTCCTTAGAACCACAATCTATTCGAGTTGGGCGTACATCGCCGCCTTAAAAATATTTTCCCATGACTAAGGCCATTGAATTGCGTCGGAAGATCCGGTTCTTTTCCCAACAACCTCTGAAACATTCCATGAATGTTGGGAACGTTTTAAGGAATTGATCAGAAGTTGCCCAAATCATCAAGTTCCAAGGTGGCAACAAGTCCAAAGTTTTTACAATGGACTGATTCCTGAAGAGAGACGCATGGTTGATGCATCTTGTGGTGGATCTTGTGCCACGAAAGAAGTCGATTGTAATCAGGGCATTGTTTGAAAAGTTATATCAAACTTCGATACAAAGTGAGACCGGGCGAACCAACTTGAACTTGGCACCTAAATCTCATGTGTTGACAAAAGACGGATTGTACGATGTCAACAATAATGCCTCAGATCTCTCAACAAAGTTTGACATGCTGTCCAAACAGATGAACATGTTGTTAGCTGCTACCAAGCAAGCTAAAGCTCCTGTCACCCCCACAGTGTGTTCAATTTGTGACCACCCAGGTCATATGGCTAATGAGTGCCCTACTACCTTGTCATTCTTCCCTGATGAACCTAATCCTCAAGAGCAGGTAAATGTGACTCAATCTTATCAGCGGCAGGGTAGAAACATGTACTCCAATACCTACAATCCGGAATGCGAAAATCACCCCCACTTAGGATGGGGTGAATCGAACAAACCGCCGTGTAAACCAAAGAACATAGAGCCAACACAATGGTGGACAACAACCTTTTCAACCAAATTTTCAACACAATTTTCGTCACAACAGAATTTCCGGAATTCTAATTTCCAACAATTCCAATTTCCAGCAGAATGCTCCGTATAATCATCTAAATTCTGACTACCGAAAACATGAGAAATTCAATGAGAATCTTAATCAATCTCATGCCAGTACTTCGAAAGATTCTGATCTGGAAGAAAAGCTTATGCGAGCATGCAATCTTTTCAGCAGATGATAATGGACCAAGTCAGTCAATTGGCCAATCAACTGAGTCAGCGAGAGGAAGGTAGGCTCCCCAGCCAACCCATCAATAATCCTCGAGGCCAAGCACCATCTGAAGCAGGACCATCGAATAGTCAACAGTTGAAAGTTTATTACGGTCAGAAGTGGAGGTTCATAATCAAGTGGAAATGCCTGAGAAGGCGATGAAGAAGAAAGAGAAGCAATAGAGGAAAAAGAATCAGAGAAAAGAAAGGAGAAAGGAAAAGGAAAAGAGAAAGAAAGAGACAAAGAGCCAGAGATAAGAAAAGTGCAAGAGCAAGGAAGAGAGAAAGGAAAAGAAAAAGTAATAGAGGAAGAGTTTCCTTCAACCGTCCAACAAGGACGTGAAAAAGAATCGGAAATGGAATCTGCACCTTATGTCCCAAAGGCACCATTCCCTCAATGCCTAACTCCTCCATCTAGAATGGGAAAGGGACCGACAAAAATGGAAGAAATTTTCAAACATTCAAGCAAGTAAAGATAAATCTTCCATTACTTGAAACAATCAAACAAGTCCTCGAAAATGAAGTTTTTCAAAGATTTGTGCACTTCGGAAGAGAAAGGCACGTACTCACGCTTTCAAAGAAAGTGTTCCTAACAAATCAAGTCGATTCGATATTAGATTGGAAACCCCACGTAAAGAAAGACCACAGGTCCCAACTGTTCCATGTGTCATTGGTGGGCAACCAATTGGAAAGGCGTTATTGGATTTGGGAGCAAGTGTTAATCTGATCCCATACTCAATGTACGAGAAACTCGGATTGGGTGAATTGAAACCCACGACGGTCACACTCCAACTGGCAGATAGATCAAAAAGAAGACCGAGGGGTGTTATCGAGGATGTTTTGGTTGGAATAGACAAGTTTGTCTTTCCAGTGGACTTCGTTGTCTTAGACATGGAACCACCTGCGAAATCAATCAATCAAGTCCCAATTATTCTTGGACGTCCGTTTCTCGCCACTGCCAACGCTTGCATTAATTGTCGCACAGGAGTCATGGACGTTTCTTTTGGAAACATGAAAGTCAGGCTTAACATATTCCATGCGATGAACCATTTCCCTAATGAGGATGAGGTCGAATGTTTTTACATCGATCAGATGGACGAAGTGGTGGATGAAGCATTACCATCAATGCTCACCAAAGAGGAATTTGAAACTGCTTTGTTAGCCATCTATGAGGACAAAGGGCTTGAAAGGAAGCAGTCAGAAGAGAAAAAGTCAAATTCATCATGTCAAGATGATAACTTATGTGAAGTTGTGACTAAGGTAGAACCACTACCTACTGAGGTAAAGGATGTGCTGACTCCATCAATTGAGCAGCCACCAACTGTGGAATTGAAACAATTGCCTAAGTCCCTCAAATATGCTTTTCTGGGACCTCGAGAAACACTTCCAGTGATAATTTCATCCACATTATCGGAAGAACAAGAGAATGATTTGTTGAAGGTGCTGAAAGAGCACAAGGAGGCCATCGGATGGACCTTAGCTGATCTCAAGGGGATTGACCCATCAGTATGTATGCATAAAATACATCTGGAGGATGAGAGTAAACCATCGAGGGAACCACAGAGGCGACTTAATCCGAACATGCAAGAAGTCGTTTTAAAGGAAATCATTAAACTCCTCGATGCTGGAATCATCTATCCGATCTCTGATAGTGAATGGGTTAGTCCAGTACAAATCGTTCCGAAAAAGTCTGGAATTACAGTGAAAGAAACTACGGAGGGAGAATTGGTGCCCACTCGTGAAACTACTGGATGGCGTGTGTGCATTGATTATCGAAAATTGAACACAGCCACCAGAAAAGATCATTTTCCCCTTCCGTTCATTGATCAAATTCTTGAGAAGTTAGCTGGGCAAGAGTTTTATTGCTTTCTTGATGGTTATTCGGCATACAACCAAGTGCCCGTTTTCCGGTGATCAAGAGAAGACAACATTCACGTGTCCATATGGTACGCTTTGCATATCGAAGGATGCCATTCGGCTTATGTAATGCTCGCCACGTTTCAACGATGTATGTTGGCCATATTCTGACATGATCGACAAATTCATCAAGTCTTCATGGACGACTTCTCGGTTTTTGGAAAACATTTAATTCTTGTTTGAATCATCTTTCACAGGTGTTGCAACGTTGTGTAGATTCCAAACTTGTTCTCAGCTGGGAAAAGAGCCATTTTATGGTTCAACAAGGAATTGTGTTGGGGCATATTGTTTCAACGAAAGGAATTGAAGTTGATAAGGCGAAGGTCGACTTAATTGCAAATTTACCACCTCCTAAAAGTGTTCACAAATTCGATCATTTTGGGGCATCTTTGATTTTATAGAGGATTCATTAAGGATTTTAGCAAGGTGGCTAAACCATTGTGCACTTTGCTTGGCAAAGATGTTCCTTTTGATTTTGATGAGGAATGCATAAAGGCATTCCTAAAATCTGGTTAACTCTTATCAAATGCACCAATAATCCAACCACGGATTATTCTTTACCATTCAACTCATGTGTGATGCATCCGATTATGCGATCGAATGTCTTAGGGCAAAGGGTGAATAAATTACCTCACGTAATTTATTATGCTAGCAAGACATTAATTGATGCCAATCAATTACACCACCACCGAGAAGGAATTATTAGCCGTGGTGTATGCTCGACAAATTCCGTCCTATTTGCTTGGATCGAAAATAGTGGTCTTTTCACCACTCGCTTTGAAATATCTTTTAGCAAAGAAGGATGCGAAACCAAAGGTCGATCCGTTGGATCCCGCTTCCGTGAATTCAACTTTGAGATTAAAGATAAAAAGGGGGTTGAGAACGTTGTGGCTGATCATCTGTCTAGAATTCTGCCTGAAGAATCATCTATACCTGAGACCATCCGTGACACATTTCCGGATGAACATTTGATGGCAATTGATGTAGCTGGTGCAAAAGTTCCGTGGTTTGCTAACATCGTGAATTATCTGGTCACTGGCAGAATTCCCACTGAGTGGGGTAAGAATGATAAGAATCTCTTGTTCTCCCAAATAGAATACTATTTCTGGGATGAACCATATTTGTTTAAATTACGCTTTCGGATCGGATCATTAGGAGATGCGTGCGGAAAGGCGAGCAACTAAGCGTCCTAAATTTTTTGCCATCTTTGGGGCTGTGGAGGCCATTTGACGAAGACCGTAAAATCCTTCAAAGCGGATTCTACTGGCCCTCAATCTTTCGTGACGCTGCTCAATACTGCAAGGAATGCCAACGGTGTCAACAGCTTGGCAATATTTCACGACGAAATATGATGCCCCTTAATCCAATTCTGATTGTTGAAATTTTCGATGTTTGGGGGATTGACTTTATGGGTCCTTTTCCACCATCCTTTGGGTATTCATATATTCTGGTGGCTGTTGACTATGTCTCCAAATGGATTGAAGTCAGGCAACCCGATCAAATGATCACAAGGTTGTGGTCAAATTTACGAGAGAACATGTGTTTAACCGATTCGGGATCCCAAGAGCAATCATCGGTGATGGCGGTTCGCATTTTGCAATAGCCATTTTGCCACTTTAATGAAGAAATGCACGTCACTCACAAAGTCGCTACGCCGTACCATCCACAGACTAGTGGTCAGGTGGAAGTGTCTAACCGGGAAATCAAGCGAATTCTAGAAAAGACGGTACGACCGGATAGAAGAGATTGGTCAAACCGGCTATCTGATGCTTTGTGGGCCTATCGTACTGCATTCAAGACACCGAGCGGAATGTCTCCTTGAAATTGTCTACGGAAGGCATGTCATCTTCCGAATTGGAGCATAAGGCATTACTCGATCAAGCGATTTAATTTCGATATGCAAGCGAGGTCGAATCGAAGGTTCTGATTGAGTGAATTAGAAGAGTTACGCTACGATCGTATGAAAATTCAAAGATGTACAAGGAAAGGTACAAAAGTTACGATCAATTAATTTCTCGGAAGGAGTTTCATGTTGGCCAAAAGTTTGGTTATTCAATTCTGACTTAAGCTTCATCCCGAAATTGAAATCTAGATGGGAAGGCCTTTTGAGTTGTTTCCATTAGTGAGCACAGGGCAATTGAAATTCAAAGCCTTCAGGACAACCGAGTTTTCAAAGTGAATGGGCATAGACTCAACCCAACGTTTGGGCCGATGACCCAGTTTAAGATTGAGGCGCTGCACCTTAGTGATCCAGATTCTTGATCAATGAAGAGGTCATTGTCGACACTTAAACTCGCTTCCGGGAGGCAACCCGGTGTGTTTTATTTAGGAGTTGGACACGGTTTAGTTTAGGATTTAGGATTTATTTCTCTTTTCGTATGTTTATTGGGAGAATGTTAGTTTGAGTTTAGTGTAGGTTATTTTTAATTGGCAGATTGGTGTAGGCACATTACCTTCAATCTATTTGGTCAGTTCTAATTTGATGCCCATATTCTCTCAGACTCGATCTTTGTGTTGAGGTACTTTTCAATGTGTTTGGGGGTACTCTACTTATTTCAAACAATGAGGACATTGTCATTTTTAGGTTTGGGGTATGTATGATTATCTATCTTTCATCACTTATTTTGATTTTCTTTGAAAAAAAAAAAAAAAAAATTTTTGGAACCATCATACATGATTTACTTTGCAATAGTTTTCAAACTTTAGTTGATGATGCATGTGAATTTAATTTTGAGAATATTGATGTCATATTTTGAATACTTGTATCTAGGATGATGAAGCTTAATGTGATAATTTGTGGATGACTCTGAAATTCATGCTTAGAATTTTTGCACTTATACCAAGCTAAGACTTAGAAATCGATGAACTATTTTGAACGTTGAATCTTAGGTTCTTAGTGGAGACTAAACCCAGAAGCTTTTAGAGCTAATTTCCGTCATTGATGAGTGAATATATAAACTGAGTTTTTTTGAATACTAATTATTTTGCATAATCTCATACATTTTATTTTGGCTTGTGACTTTGCATGATATCAAATTCATATTATTGAGAACGCATCAGATATCTACGCAAGACACATAGGCACGGTTCCCATCTTTTAAGGAAACGATTGAAGGCCATCTTTGGCTCGCTTGTGCTTAAAATGCCCCACGTCATATAAATTTAGCCTTCTACTACCTCTTTGAGCCTATAGAAAAATTTACCCTTATACATTCTTTCGATAAGCCACATTAACTGTTAACCCTTCACCATTTCTGAAAATTCAGCTTTACCCTTCTTATTTCTGAGAAATTAGGAACGAGGGATGAAAATGAGCGAAAAGAGAGTAAGTGGAGAGATAATGAGTTATGGTGTTTACTGAGAGTGTATGGCAAATATAAAAAGAAAAAAAGGGGAGAGAAAAAAAAAAAAAAAAAAAAAGGAATGAAAATGAGGTGCTTCAAGGAAAGGAAATTCAAAAGAGAAGAAAGAATGAGAAAAGAAAATATTGAAAAAAAAAATGGTGAGAAATTAGAAAAGAAAAAAAGAAAAGAAGAGAAAAAAAATAAAATAAAAAATCGGTTAGTTCCTTTTCCAATTGCTCAGAAATTTTGAATCACAATTCCCTTTCTTTCTTACCCTTACCTGAGCCCCATTACAACCCTACAAAAGACCTTCATGATCCGATCTTGCATTGGTAACTGTCTTGTGGAGAGTCAATATATAATACTTATGACACTTGATATGACATGCTTAAGATATACAAGGATCTGCTCTTATGCGATTTATTTTTGTTCATTGATTGCCATCGTGTTTCATTTATCATGTGGGACCTTTTTATTTGATTTGTGTTGCTCTCTCACATGTGTAAAACTTACCAATCATCGCAGTGATTTTATTTTGAGTGTTTACCTAAAGTGAGGATTGAGTCAAGGCAACAGATCCGATGATTTCCCGATTGGTCTAGTTCAGAGATGGATGAATCTTGGTTTTGGTATGCACACTACACGTTTAAGCATGAATGGATGAGTTATCTAACGATTTGGAGCATTAGACTAATTTGAATGGATATTGGTATGATTAGTATAACATTGTTATTTAAAATTGAGAATTTGCATGTTGAATTGATTATTGATTTTGAGCTTTGAAGTTAAATATATGTTATAAAAATCAGATTTTGAAAACTCAATTTTACCGATGGTTTGAAATTTTTGGAAGTTTGTGGGTAACTTCACTGCAAACCCTCAGGAGACACAACTCCTCCACTAGGGATCACCTAGGGGTTTAAAGGCTTGTTGCACATGCTAAGTGCAATCGTGTTCCCTACGAAAGTGGCATTTAAATTTTAGGATGTTAGTTTGATTTGCTTTATATTTCTATCATTCTCTTAGCTCGAGGACTAGCAAAGTGTAGGTTTGGGGGTGTGATGAGTAGTGAAATATGATGATATTTCACCCCTAAATACCTATATTTAGCCGTCCGATGAAGGCTATCTGATGAGATTTGCTAGATTTGAAGTGTTTCAGGTAAATACAGTCCAAGTTTCTAAAATGCCCAAGAATCCGAAAATAATGTCAAAACACTGCTATTTTGGGTCATTGAGAACTTAGTGCGACTTGCAGCTCAATTTGGACCTTCAAGACGTCAGATTCAGGAAATTGCTAAAACATAAAAGTTGTAGAGCTCGTCGTCAGCTTTCCAACGCTTCAAGAATCACCTCAATCCGAGTTCGGTACAGAAAATTATGAGCAAAATACCGAGGCAGTATCTGATGCAAAGCTAGGCGGGAATTCACGAAAATTACACTTAGATGTCAATCGAGAGAGGTATTAGGGTTAGGCTATTATAAAAAGGGAAGCCACGAGTTTCTTAGGGGGATTATTATTTTTTGCAATTAGAATATTATTCATTCTTTCTTTTTAGTTTTTAGGGCTCTTCACTTTGGGGGAATATTTTCTTCATCTTTTCAAGTCTTCTTCTCTCCTTCTTCTAGGGTTTATTCAGGGTAGATTGTACCTAGGATTTGCATTATTTTTCTCTGAGAAATTCATAGATTGTATTTAGGAAAAACAATTGCAAATATCTTTTGGAAGAAATAAAAGAGGAATGACTTTGAAAGAAAAGGAGATCAAACACCAAAGATGAGCTAAATCAAGAGATCGGGAAGATGCGATCCCAGATAAGTACCCATGTTTATGATTAATACCGCATGATCTATTATTGTTATCATGGAATCGTTTTGCTCAAAGTTTGTGTGATTGAAATATTTTAAATGCTTTGTTATGATTGATTAATATCATTGTAATCGCTAGATCCGGACTCGCAGTCGATCTAGGTCAGAAGCGATTATGTGCTGATTGTCGTGATCTAAATATCATGAGATACGCTATGCTTTTTACATGACTCATACCGCAATGTTAGGCTGAGTCATTGTTTTTAGATAGGGTATGCCGGATTGATGATCATATTTTATTTCAAGTCATTTTTCTAGATGAATGATGGTGTGAATGATGATTTAATGAAACTGTGGGTTTTAATGATAGAAAAGGGCAGAATGGTAGCATATTCCTTGATCTCATTTTAATATTGTTCGTAGATTTATCAGTAATTAATTGTTTAGATTAATTTATTTTTCTGCATTTAGGAAAAGTGCGTTAAGTTTTTGGTAAAATTGAATCTGCCCTTTGGTACTTCCTTAGGGATGTTTTTAAAATCTCTAAAAGAATTAATTAAAAATTCACGTTTCCCTGTGGGTTCGACACCCCTGTTCTTGCCATACTGCAATAGATCTTGTGCACTTGCAAGGGTTACATTCTAAATCGATCAGGTATCTCATCGGGGCTCGATGCTATATTGCTCGGGGATTACTTAAGTTGAAAGTTTAAGTTTTGCTTTAGGCCTTTTCAGCATCATTCATGAGTAAATGAAAATACAAGTAATCAACAGTAAAACGAAATGCTTTTTAACTGTTTCATTAACAACTGCATAGACACATCATGTATAGCATATCATGGAATATATGTGAGTCATAATTTATATGCTCAACTGTGTTTGTTCCCTATTGAGCTAGGATGTAGCTCACCTTATAGACTATACGTCGCAGGTCCACTACTAGCAGCTGCCGAGGCTTCAGGAGACGCTGATCCCGGCGAGTCGGACCTTGCGGCCGGTGAAGAGTTGGAGCCACCTCCAGAGGACTTCTTCTAGAGGACTCCGTTGTGCCACTTTGAGGGATTTTAGAGAGAGTTTTTGTACGGCTTGGTATGTCAAGCCTTGATTCTGTTTAAACCATGTATATATATATAGATGGGATTATTCTTTTGGGGCGAACCATCCGTGATGATTGCTATCATCGATGGTTCGGATCGGTTCTCCATTCATGTAGAGGCATGAGGGTAGAACTGTCTTTTGGAGAGTTAATTAATATAGATTCAAATTCCGTAATTTCGTTTATTATTTTATTGCAATGCTTGATATACCAGTGTTCCGTGCTTAGCTAAGGGGTACGGTCAAGATGATCGTGCTGATGGCACGGGTTTCGGGGTGCCGAAATCTGGGCTGTCACAGATTCATAAGTTAGTCAATTCACAAAAATTGTAGGGCTTGCTGTCCTCTTTCTAACGCAATAAAAATCACATCAATCAGAGTTCGGCAAAAAAAGTTATGGCCAAAATACTACGATAGTGTTAGCAAGCTCAGGTAAAATCGATTAATCGATTTTCAAAATCGATCAATCGAATTTCAAAATAGATTAATCGAAATTTTCTTCGATTAATCGATTTCATGAAGTTCCTCTTGAATTTCTTTTTTGTCAAAATCGATTAATCGATTTTCGCAGTTTTTGAGCAGTTCTCGGGTTTGAACCTTGAAACCCATTTTCTCAGAAAAATCATTTCTATCATCCTTCTTTTTCATTGATTTTCACACAATCAAACCTAAAGATCATACACAACACATAACTAAAATTTCTTACCTCGATTCGACCGACTCCTCGATCCACGAGCTCGCACAACGATCTAGGGTTCGGCGCACACGGATTTGACCATTCTTTCTCTTTCTTTTTCTTCCTCTCTCTAAATCCCAAAACCCTCAAAATAGTGCAAACCGGGTGTTAGCTTCTAAAGGAAGCTATTTGCTTTTCTTTAATTCAATGGGACTAGTTCCCATACAAAACACATACGCACCACTTTGGGTATATTAGCTCTCATCCCAAGGACTAATTCCCATGTAAAATCGGTATGCCTAACTCGGGTGTTACATCATAAAAATGATCTTTGATTCGGTATGAGGCCTACACACCCAAAACATCTACCCATTGAATTTAGTGCTGAGCCAAAGCACCAACACATAGTATTTTTGAAATCATCAAACGTTTAACACCTAGTCCAAATCGGTCATTTTCCACTTAAGACCAAACCCAATTTAACTCACGTAAGTGATTTCACAAAAATCAGGCACGTGACCAGTTGGGCACGCACACCAACGTACACTGTTTATAGTCAAAATTTTCAGGATGTTATAGGGACCCTACCTTGATGATATCAAATATTAGGTATTACAAATATAAAAGTTTACAGGTGATTCAAGATTATCAGAGATGATGATGCTACTTTTTAATCAATGCCTAATTTTCGAGGATGAAATTTTTTAAGGAGGGAAGAATGTAATGATCTCGATTTTTGTTAATGCTGAATCATTGACTTTTAATGAGAAGCTGAGATTATAAAGAAGTACCCCGAGCTTATCGTCTCATGTACGCAATTTTCGAGGACGAAAATATTATAAGGGGGAGAGAATATAACAACCCGAATTTTTAGACTTTATTTTAATGGTGTTAGATGATGCACCACGCTATGTACTGTGTTAACGCTCTACATCGGAATCGAAACTCACCCTTTAGAATAGAAAAATTCTAATTTTTCTTATATCAAAATTAGACTCATTGCGAAGTGCTCGTCGATACGATTCTAACGATATATAATTTGACGACTTTTGATAAGAATATAAAAAGTTATTCCCATTTTAAGTGATCAAGCAAGTCAAAGGGTATAACTGTAATTTCGAGAGAGAAACACCAATTGCTTCGGTGCTTATACAAAGCACTGGAACGAAACTTTTTCTCAAGCTATCCAAGTTACGTATGAATTCTTATTCCGTATAAAAATATCCAAATTTATTAAATATTCTATGAAAAGTGTTAATTAGAGTTGACCTAAAACTTTATACCATTATTAATAAAACTTTAAAAGCTCTCTACTCTCTATAATAAAAAATTATTCTCTCTCAAGACTTAGACGAATCGACGCCATGGGCATCGACCTTTTCAACCCGAAATCGCCGTTGATCTTCCGTCCACGCTTCAAGAGGTGGGTACCCATCAATTAATCTTATTTTTCTCAGATCTCGTTGCGTAGGATGCGTTCGATCGCGCATCGACGGGTTTAAAAATCTTATTTAAACTCAAATATCTCATAGATTAATAGACCTATATGTTTAGTATTATGTTTTCCTTTGAAAGTTGTATATTCTGTAAGTCGGGTTTATATGTTATTTCTCTTTTCCTTTCAAGAACCCTTTTGTTTGGCCATTAATATTTTACTTTCTATTAAGTCTGTATATTTAATATGTCTACTTTCTTTTAAATCTACATACTAATTAAACATGAATATTTTTAAGTATAATAAATCTGTATGTTTAGTATTTTATTTTTCTATTAAAATTGCATGAACTGTAAATTGGGTTTATATGTTATTTCTCTTTTCTTTTCAAGAATCCCTTTTGTTTGAGTCATTAATATTTTACCTTATATTAGGTCTGCATATTTAATATGTTTACTTTATCTTTTATATCTGTAAAATTAATTAAATTCTAATATTTATAAATTTGATAGATTGACTTAATTGGCATAATATTATATTGATATTATTTATTTCCAAATCTATATAGTTAGAAAGTTATCCTTCTACTAATGACTATAATAATATATATATTATTATTGTAAGTCTATATTATTATTTATTTTAAAATTAATTAAGCCCAAAAATTAAACTATATTTTTATTTTAATTAAAAGAATAATAGATTGCACCATCTTGAAGTTTCGGGTTCGAACTCACGGCTACGAACTCAAATTCTCATCCACGAACCCGAGCTCGCAACTATTGATGCACCTGTCCCGGTATTTTGGCCATATCTTTTTTACTTCGACCTCGGATTAATGCGATTCTTGCGACATTGGAAAGAAGACAACGAGCTTTACAACTTTATATGAAATAGTCATTTAACGAATCTAACATTTTAGAGGTTAAAATAAAGTAACAAGTTGGGTTTAATTTTGAATGACTCAAGACATTTGAATTTAACATTATTTTCCTAATTCTCATGACCAAAGTTTTTGTGTATATTATATCGTAAGGTCTTTCGATCGATGGTCATGATAAATTATAACTTAATAATTATAAATATCATTTAATTTAATTATCTAATTATTATATATATATATATATCAATTTATTGCTTCAACGCGACCTCTTCAATAACACGAAATGTTAGGAATTCAATACCTCGTGAACATCGAACCTCGACCCTCCTATTATCGAGAATACACTTATAATTATCATATTCTATGTTGTATTGGAATGTGTGTAAATAAATAAATATATATAAATATAAGATAATCTAATAAAGTGGTATCAGAGCTCAGGCTTTACTTCCTCGAGGACTGTATGGGCTATATAAGTATAATATTTTGATTGAGGTTATGATGATTCTGATAGACCCCAGACTTTAGATTTTTGAGAACTTACTAGGTTTAAGAAAGTTCGATCGCTGATGATAGAGGACCCTAAGGTTCGATTTGATATTTAAAGATTTATTTAGGAATGACTTGTATAGTTAGGAACTTGTGAGAAACATTAGAAATGATCTATACGGATTGGAAAATAATGGATGAAGCTTTTCTAAATTAAGGGGCAATTAGATAAATAAATCTTTGAAGATTTGATTGTTTAGGATTCTAGGTGATCTGAGATGTCAACTACAGGAATAGCAGATTCTAGGTTATATTAGAAATGACTTCAATAATTGGATCAAGTGAATATCCGACTAAAATTTGACATACCACACGTTCGGATAAATTTATGACGCCAATATTTCAAGTTTCACGTGATCGTAAAAGAAATCTCACCACAGCCAAGGCCCAAAGCCCGATTCTCGTATCATATCTCATATCTTATCCTCTCGTATTAAAACTCGGGGTGATAGGATCACCGTATATGCTACCGTATACGAAGATACACTGAATTCACACTCACCCGACTTGTCATGGGTTCCATTCCACCATGAGTTGTAAGGCATGTGAATACGGTGTATTCCTCACTTCGATACCATCTCAGTGGGTCACCACGCCCAAGCGTAGGCATGATCTCATACACTCTCGTACATATGTCATAACTTACTCATAACTCATATAATATAATTCAGATGGAAATACAAAAAGTCAGACGTACAAAAAGATTTATATTATATTATCTTATATTTATATATATACATTTGTTTACACACATTCCAATACAACATAGAATAGGATAATTATAAGTGTATTCTCGATAACGGGAAGGTCAGAGTTCGTGTTATCGAAGAGGTCGCATTGAAGCGATAAATTGATATATATATAATAATTAGAAAATTAAATTAAATGATATTTATAATTATTAAGTTATGATTTATCATGACCATCCATCGAAAGACCTTACAATATAATATACACAGGAACTTTGGTCATGAGAATTGAAAAAATAATATTAAATTCGAATAGCCTTGAGTCATTCAAAATTAAATCCAACTTGTTACTCTATTTTGACCTCTAAAATGTCAGATTCGTAAAATGGCTATTTCACACAAAGTTGTAAAGCTCGCTGTCTTCTTTCCAATGTCGTAAGAATCACATTAATCTGAGGTCGAAGTAAAATGATATTGCCAAAATACCAAGACAAGTGCATCAATGGTCGCGAGCTCAGGTTTGTGGACGCGAATTTGAGTTCGTAGCCGTGAGTTCGGATCCGAAACTTTAAGATGGTGCAATCTATTATTCTTTTAAATAAAATAAAAATATAATTTAATTTTTAGACTTAATTAATTTTAAATAAATAATAATATAAACTTGCAATAATAATATATATTATTATAGTCTTAGTAGAAGGATAAATTTCTAACTATATAGATTTGGAAATAAATAATATTAATATGATATTATGCCAATTAAGTCAATCTATCAAATTTATAAATATTAGAGTTTAATTAATTTTACAGATATAAAAGAGGAAGTAAACATATTAAATATGCAGCCATAATAGAAGGTAAAATATTAATGACCCAAGCAAAAGGGATTCTTGAAAGGAAAAGAGAAATAATATATAAACCCGATTTAAAGTTCATGCAATTTTAGTAGAAAAATAAAATATTAAACATGCAGATTTATCATACTTAAAGATATTCATGTTTAATTAGTATGTAGATTTAAAAGGAAGTAGACATATTAAATATACAGACCTAATAGAATGTAAAATATTAATAGCCCAAATAAAAGGGTTCTTGAAAAGAAAAGACAAATAACATATAAACCTAACTTACAGAATATACAGCTTTAAAGGGAAAACATAATATTAAACATATAGATCTATTAATTTATGAGATGTTTAGGTTTAGATAAGATTTTTAAACTCGCCGATGCGCGATCGAACGCATCCTACGCGACGGGATCTGAGAAGAACAAGATGGATTGATGAGTACCCACCTCTTGAAGTGTGAACAGAAGATCAACGGCGATTCGTGTTGAAAAGGTCGATGCCTAGGGCGTCGGTTAGTCTAAGTCTTCAGAGAGAATGATTTTTTATTATAGAGAGTAGAGAGTTTTTAAAATTTTATTTATAATGGTATAAAATTTTAGGTCAACTCTAATTAATACTTTTTGTAGGAGATTTAATAGAATATGAGATTTTTACACGGAATAAGAATTTATACCTAACTTGGATAGCTTGAGAAAAAGTTTCGAAGCAATTAGTGTTTCTCTCCCGAAATTACAATTATACCCATTGACTTGCTTGATCACTTAAAATGGGCATAACTTTTTATATTCTTATAAGAAGTCGTCAAATTATATATCGTTGGAATCGTATCGACGAGCACTTCGCAATGAGTCTAATTTTGATGTAGGAAAAATTAGAAATTTTCTATTTTAAAGGGTGGGTTTCGATTCCGATGTGGAGTGTTAGCACAGTACATAGTGTTGTGCATCATCTAACACCGTTAAAATAAAGTCTAAAAATCCGGGTTGTTATAGTTCCCCTTATTAGATTATCACATCTGATAGTGGGTGCTCACTGTCACGAATTCAATTTTTTTTAAAGAGTTAGTCTACAATGGGTGCACTTATCATGAGTGTACATTGCAATCCACGTGTCTATGTGTACGCGGACGTCCAATGCATGGAAATTCATGCAAGTCACTTAGTCACAGGAACATGTGGATTGCGATGTTTACTCATGATGAGTGGACACTCATTATAGGGTTTTTAAAGGTTTTTATCAGAATTGAGGAAGAAAGAAAAAAACAAAAAGAGGGTACTTAGGTGATGCTGGTGTCGTCGTTGCGACTCGACGGAGTTGAGAGAAAAAGATGAACAAAGCCTTATTATCTAAAATGTGTAATTTTTATATTTATGTTTCTTTCTTTTGTCACGTGATTTATATGGGCGCTTTCAGTAAAGCAGTTGACGCAAATAGAGGTATCCTAGATTTGTATAAAGCTTAAGCTTGCGTGTGAAAGTAGTGGCTCCTCTGAAGAATCAATCAACGCTTAGTGGAGAGATCAGGCCAAATTAATAAAAGTTGGTATTACTTCAAATTTCCATTAATTTGGCGCTCAACAATATTTGTGCATTCGCTAATGTTGGCATTGGGAGATTGACTCAAATGTTTTTATTGGCTATTGGCTCCCGATCGGATACTTATGGCATAGCTTTTTACTAGCCCCTATCATAATAGAGTTTACTTGTTTTAGTTGGTTCCCATTCTCTTTTCTAACTCAATGCAAAGGAGGATTACTTGCTCTAGCAGCGACCTCCTTGCTCTCTACTAACTTCTTACCAGAACAAATAAAATCTGCTCTAGCAATGAGTGATTAGAGAGGAGTGAACTACTGAACAGGTAAATCTTGCATAAAATCGTGTTATTTAAATAGTTATCAAGGAGGAGTGAACTACTGAACAGGTAAATCTTGCATAAAATCGTGTTATTTAAATAGTTATCAAGAAGAAGGGATACCTACAGGTAGCAGGATGTTAGCACAAAAGATAGGAACCTGCTAAAGAATGTAAACTTTGCTATGGCAGGGGCTAGCAGAGAGCTTTGCCATACAGAGCCTTAATGCCCATAGTTACCAAGTCCAAATTTGGGAGAAAATTGGCAAGGAGAAAATCTGAATGGAGGATATCCCTCCCCAACTCGATGATGTACTTTCATCCGATTTTACTCAATAATGAATATATTCGTTATAAAAAAAAAGAAGAAAAAAATGAGAAAACATCAATAAAATTAAGTTAAAATCTTCAAAAAATTAGGAAAAGCAATGAAAATATTTAAATTTATTAAAAAGAAATATATTTTTTGACAAATATATGGAAAGTTTTGGAAAAAAATTTGTATAAAAATTGGTATATGTATGTTAAAAAAACTTATAAAAAAGGTGTTTTAAACGTTTTTCTGACGTTTTATGAAATGAAGTTGTTTAACATGATTTTTTTTTTTTTTTTTGGTCCAAAACACATGGATTTTGGTAACTATGAATAAAGGGCCAAATGGGTTGAGAGTCAGCCTACCTGGGGGAGTTGATGGGCCAAGACTACCTCGGTTACACCTAAAGTACGGCCCGGTCCGTTAATTCTTTGGGCCTAAGGTGTGGGCACGAGCTTGACACTTGAGTCCACGCCCGACAGAAATCAGGCCCCACTTTAGGCCTTATAGGACAGTCGTCCGATCTGCCACGTGGAGTTGTAAGGGATTAGTCCAGTGCCACACGGACACCACGTGGACCACCACATGTGTGGAGCTAAGATCGAAATCACGGTTTGTGGTGGCATCCTGAGGGTGGGTCTATTTGCACCCATATTTCCTTTGAAGAACACATGCATTTCAACGCCTTTGAATCATATGATGGAGATCATTTTTTGTCCCAACCTTCCACACAATAGATCTTGAGATTATGTCGCACTTATCAGACTGTCAAATCTTGATTCTCCATGGCACGTATCTCCAAAAGTGACACTTGAGAACCCTTTCTAATCATACAGCCCAACACTTGAGAACCATTTATAATAGTATGGCCCATGATCACTATCACTTTTGGGGATGTGTGCCACTTGGAGTCAAGATCTTACCGTCTAATAGGCGGGCCTTGACCTCAAGATCTATTATTTGGAAGATTGGGACATAAAACGATTTCCATTCTCAGATTCAAAGCAATCGCGGCTTTTTATATTGGAACTACGTGTGTTCTTCATAGGAAAAACGGTTGCAAATAACGCCACCCCATCCATGGTCTTATGCTGACAAAGTGCAGGTGGCTGATGTGGTGCGATGCAATTGGCTACAAGTGCAGTGGGGGATCAATTAATGCAGGTCGTTGGAGCCAGCCATATCGCGCCATGTCAGCCTCCTGCACTTTGTCCTCAATAAATCTGTCCTAAATCTGTCATATGTTTATAATTATCCGTATATGATGAGTCAATGATGAGCCATATGCTAATTAGAAATATTCATACATTAGAGACTACGCTAGGAATCTAGGCTCTTGGTTTAGCCGAAACGATATTGTCCAATATCACCAACTGTAATGTATCGGAGGCAAGGTATAAAAAATCGGCCGATATCGATACATATCGGTATCCCAACTCGGGTATCCGATACCGTATTGGCCGATACGTGCCCATAATCGGCTGATATGTATCGAGTATCAACTTGGATAGTTTTACAATTGATTGCTTTGACTAAGGGGATGGAGATCATATATCGGCTGATATGCATCGAGTATCAACTTGGATAGTTTTACAATTGATTGCTTTGACTAAGGGGATGGAGATCATATTTGGTGTCAATCTTTTACACAATGGATCTTGATATCATGTGCATACCATCAGATCGTTAATTTTTTATTCTACATTGTACACATCCCAAAAAATGACCCAAATATCATGCGACCAAGGTGTCAACTTGGGTACTGATATCGGATATTGGTCCATGGAAGACCAATACGAATTGGCCAATAAGTTTATGCCGATATCAAGTTGTGTTGGTATGTATAAGGAAAAAAATAAAAAAATAAGAGGTATCGGCTGATACTCAATACGTATCGGCCGATACCCAATACGTATTGGCTCATATGAATATCGACAACTAAGTTGATACCTGATACGTATTGGTGCCGATACGTATCGGTTTGCCGATACACACATTTGCATCACCTGATATTTGATACCTTGTATGTGAGACATCACACCCAAATATAATTTTTTAGGATCATTTTTTGGGATGTGTGCCCAGTGGGATCAAAATGTGACCGTCTAACTAGTATGCTCATAATTTGAACGCGTGGAAGATTGGAAAGAAAAACGATCTTCATCTTGTAGTCAATGGTAAGATTACCATTTGGGCTAGTGTGAGACCATAGTCACAAAAATTGCCGATTTTTTGAAAATTTCACGAATTTAAGGTCCCCGAATTAATCCCGAATTATTCGCGGATTTTTTGAAAATTCGCCTGATCACAAAAATCACGAATAATTAGTGAATTATTCCCGACTAGCTCCCGAAATTTCAAAAAAGGTTGTGCCTTATTTAAAATTTTAATATTTTTTAAAAAAATTTATCGTTTAATTTTTTATTTTTATTTTTAAAATTTCTCACCGAATTTTACTCCCAATATTTCCCCAAACTTCCCGAATTTGCTGGATTTTAACACTAGCTGAATTATTGCCGAACGTTTTGGTGACTGAACCCCGTTTTGGTGACTGTGTGAGACTACAGTTTCACAAGGTGCGCTTATAATGGTATCTTTTTTCGCATGGGTACCTCTATTCGAAACCACGTGTTCTCTGAAAGCGCCTATGTCTCACACCCTTAAAAATTATTGATTGCTTTGGATCAGATGATGGAGATCGTGTTTTATCCTAATCTTTCACACAACGGATCTTGAGACCATGGCGCACTTATCGGACGATTAATTTTTGATTCCATGTGTCAAAACTCCCCAAAACATGGCCCTAAAATCTCGTCTGAGAGTGATGTGTGCCATATGATTGAAGATCCATTTTTTAGGATATGTGACACATAGAATACCGTCTAATAGGAGCACCATGATCTCAAGATCCATTGTATGGAAGATCGAGGTGAAACACGGTCTCCATCATTTGATCAGAAGCAATCAACAGTATTCAAGGGTGGTCTGAAACGTAGGCGCTTTCGGAGAATGCTTGGGCGCGAATAGAGCTACCTTTTTTACATTTGTATCTTGCATAATTCCTCGCACCCATTTATCTATCAAGCGAAAATGTTGATAAAATCAAGGTAACAAACTCGGTATCGGTATCGGGTATCAGTCCTTGGAGGACTGATATGAATCAGCCGATACCGATACGAATCAACCGATACCGATACATATCGGCCTATTTAAGAAAAAAAAAAAAAAAAAAAAATATAGGTATCGGCCGATACCGGATACGTATCGTCGGATGATACGGGCACGTATCGGCCGATACCGATACCAAGTTGGATACTTGATACGTATCAGCGCTGATACGTAAATATCACTACCTTTTTCCATCAAAAGTTTGTATCGTTATCGGCCTTACGAATATTATAATTTCGTAAAGGTCAATCTTGCATCGGTGTTTTAGATATACTCGTTTGTTGAAATGTAAAAAAGACCGTAATGATATTCGAATGGGATAATGGCTCCTAACTGACATTTAAACACCAAATGATATATAAGTAATGATCTTTCCACCATTAAATTAAAAATTTTGATCTCACACCATTGAAGTGGGGTTTAGTATTATTACATATGGCTCACATTTATGATCAATCTAAATTTCCCAGATGGCAATCCATCACTGAAAAATGTTTTAGCCAAAGAATCATGCCCATCAGTGGATGTGAACTATCCGATTGCCAAACTTTATTATCAGCCATTAAAACTAAGCACAACGGTTGGTAGTAGAGTGCACAGATCGGATGGTTCGATACTCTCAAAAAATTTGATTTTGGGACCGATGCCTTTCAATCTATAATCCATCACTTTGACAGCATGAATTACGCACATCTTAAACTATTGATGACATACGATCATTTAAACACTATTTTAGTACTTAAATGACAGTCACGAGAGTCGATCCCTATTCGAATTCATGCAATCATGGTTCAAAATTTCAGCTGAAATCTTGAGATTTCAGATTTCGGTCGAAATGTTTTGGTTTCGGTCCCCCCCGAAACTGAAACCGAAAATCCAAAATTTCGGTATTTATAATATTGTGGGGAAGATTTCGGCCAAAATTTCGGATTTAGTCCCCGCCGAAACCGAAACGACATCCAATTTTTGGATCCTTGCATGCAATAGTTGATTGAAAGGGAAACTTTCCTTGAAACAAGAATGATGATGCATAAATTTGAAATGTTGGTGGCCATGATCATGTTTAGATATTTGGTATCCGCAAATTTTATGAACATTTGCAATTATCAGGAGGGGATCCAATCAATCCGATATTGGTCGAAAAAAATATATGTAGTTATTATTTTCACAGCGATGGATCAAATCTGATCAAAGTGAAATTTTTTTCCCCTGAAAAAAGAAAAAGAAAAAAAAGGATGCAAAGTGCGTCAACATATACAAAATAGGAAATGATCATGTAGAGGATAAAAATGTCACAAATATGGCCCGACGAGGCGCGCTTGATTCGACAACTGGCAAATGCCTCATCAACGGATAGATCTGAATCCAAAGTTTATGCTTCATTGATTTAAAAAGAAATAAAACTCACATTCCTCTAAATCATCAAATTCTCCCCACTCACTAATCATCATTTCTTATACCTAAATATAGATCCATGCCATTTTAGGAATGGATTCCGATATTTGCAACCGCTTGTTCTACAGTAACAACTAGGCTTTTTGCATGTTAAAATCACTGGCTGCTTTGAATTAGATGATGGAAATCATTTTCCTACCTAGTCGTCCACAGAACTAATCTTTAGATCATGGATCTAATATCAGACGGTTAGATGGTGATTTCACATGAGACACGTCCCTAAAAGTGACATGAGAACTCCTTCTCATAGCATGCCTATGATCACAATCATTTTTGAGGATTGTGGGATCCCGAATCAATATATGACCATTTGATAGATATCCATGATCTAAATATAGTTTTGTAGAGGATTGGGCCAAAAATGATCTCCATTGTTTGTTTCAAGGCATTAAGCTGTTTTACCCTGCAAAAACCCTTGTGCGCATGATATAAAAAATTGGCTGACACCGATATGCATCGGTATCTCGGCAAACTAATACGTATCGGTAACTCAACTCGGTATTGGTATCGGTTTCGGCCGATACCTCTATTTTACTTTTTAAAAAAAAAAAAAAAAGCCGAGTTGTATCGGTCTTTTATGGACCGATATCTCGAGTCCGATACCGATTTTGACACCTTAGTTGTGCGGCCGAATCTTCCATTGCAAATATTGGTTCCATTTAGAAATTAACCAAACCTTTAAACCCCCCTCAAGAACTAGCACATCCACTCCTACTAATCTAACAAAAAATACCTAACCAAAAGCCTAAATGGGTTAGGTTGGTTTAGTATTTCCTTGCACATCAAACATGAAAACCTATGATTCATATATAAGTGAGTCATTATAAAAGCCCATTGGAGGACAAAAATGAAAAGTGTCACAAAACCCACCTGTCATTTTGGTCTACATGTGATGTGAGAGGAGCTAAAACAGCCCTCGCCCTCTTTCTCTCTTTATATGCATTGCGTGTGATGTCTAATCAAAGTTTCCCCATTTGGGTAGTAAGGACTAAGGAGGGTGTGCCTTTGATATAATTATGGCGTCCAAATGTGTTTGTGATCACAAAGGAGCCCAAGACAAGAGAGCGAATTGAAGAAGAATCTGTTGGAGACAAAGGCACAGAGAAAGGAACACAAAAAGGGGCTCTCAAAGCATTGGGAAAGGGGATTTTTATATAAAAGAGGGAACGTTGTAGGGGGATACAGATAGTAGCCCATTTCTTCCTATAGCAATTGAAGAATAGTCACATCAAAGAGGGCCATTATTAGTGGGAAAAGACTTGTGAAACATCACAAGTTTTATTTATTTAGTTATCTACCAACTAAATCATCAACTTAACTACATTTTAAAAAGAAAAAAATTAAATCTTGTAACAATTTTGACTTTGAATCTTGAATTCTAGGGTTAGTTATGGGTACAGTGTAATCTAATTTTGATAAGCACACCTATTGATTGATCTGAGCCGTCGATATTATTTGCAGTAGCATGGAAATTTTCGTCGATTGGAGCTTCCAACAATTTGGATCAATAACCTACGTTGGTTGTCAAGAGATATGCAAACAAATGTAGTCGTTTGTATAAATGACTCCGGACGATGACCCGAATTGCTCCCCTCCATGTTTTTTCAGCTTCGGTCGCAGTAGGGGTGCAAACAGATCGGGTTGACCCAACGACCCACTGGTCCGGTCGGGTTGAAAATCACAACCCGTTTATTGAACTGGTCAGGTTCGAGTTGAAGTTTATTGACCCGAACCCGACCCTACCTGACTCGACTAGACCTGTTTGATCCCTACCTTAATTTTAAGTAAGTTTTCCCAACACGACTTGAGCCGACCCTATTATATTGATAATTGCGTTGGGTTAGGTTCAGGTTGGGGGTTTCAATAAATGGGTTGGGTCGGATTGGGTTCGGGTTGAGGGTTCTAATAATCAGTTCACCTTGGCCTGAATGGAACTTGATGACCCAACCCAACCCAACCCGACCCAACCCATTGGCACCCTTAGGTTGCAGTCCAAATTTGCTGGCTACCTCTTGAACCTGCTACAGTTCCAAACTCACACTACAAAAAGTAAGACCATTAGCGGCAGTTATAAACTGCCGCTATTAACAAAAAAACTGCCGCTAATACTCTTAATAGTTTTTTTGTTAATAACGGTAGCAAAAATTGCCGCTAATAGCCTTATTTTTTGTAGTGCCACATCGATAAGATGCTCCCAACCATTTGATCATGTTCCTTTTCACACATGTTGCATTAAAATGACACAACAAAAAAGAAGACTAGTAGCGGCAGCCATAAATTGTCGCTATTAACAAAAAAACTGCCGCTAATACCCTTATCGCTAATAGTCTTAATAAGTTTTTTGTTAATAGCGGTGGTTTTTGGCTGCAAAAAAATGCCGCTAATAGTCTTATTTTTTGTAGTGTGACTACAACCATATAGTTGTAGATGATCCATGTGATGATTAGGAGCTTCCAAATAGGATTTTATTGTAGGAAGGACAAACAAATACAGGGCAATGGTCAGGTCCAATCGGATTTCAAGTTCAACCAAATCTGCAGCCTTTGGAAATATGAGAATTTTCACTCCACGTCTTTCTATAAAAAGAGATACCATGAAAGTCAAGATTCTCCCATATCCAAGGGCTGCAGATGTGGTTGAACTCGAAATCCGGTTCAACCTGGTTGGATATGACCATTGCCCACAAATATATGGCAAAAATGAAAAACAAAATTGAGGTTGTAAATTTAGACAAATGAACTTGCCTTTTATTTGATTGGGTCGTTTTAATAATGTAGAGTAATTAAGTTTGAATTCGGCGAAATTTAGAAAAGATTAGGGGAGAATTAAAAAAATTTAAAAATAATGTTTTCAAATAATAAAATAAGTGTATTGCATAATCTGCATGCAACAATAATATTTTACTATATAAAAATAGTATTGGAGAAAGTAAAAAAAATGGTCAAATTCAAGAAAAAATTGGAGAATTGACGAATCAAGCAAATATTTGACAAAAAATTCAATAGACCACCGAATCAGTCAATTGCATTACCAGGTTGATAGAATGCCTGTGGAGATATAGGCACCTTATTTTGCGTATTCAAACACTTATGGATGAATTTGAAGAATGCAGGTATGTTCATACTTGGCAAGAGCTTAATCGACCGGCAGATTTCCTAGCGAGAGCAGGGAACTCCAATTTGAATCATGGCCAAATCTTGAAGATTGCTCGAATATTCTGAATTCTCTCTTAAGGGATGATTGACTTATTGCTTATACTAAAATGTAATTATTTCTTTATTTTCTTTTCTAATAATAAGGGTGAGGATCCTACAACCTTAAGCTAAATTACCAAAAAAAAAAAAAAAAAAGTACTAATAAAATATTTAGATCTAAGCAATCTACTATTGTATCAATCTAAGCATAGTCTTTCCAAACCTTACTACAAAAAATAGCACTATTAGCAGCAACCAAAACTACTGCTATTAACAAAAAAACTGCCGGTAATACCCTTGCGCTAATAGTCTTAATAGCCTTTAATAGTTTTTTTTATTAATAGCGGTAGATTTTTCCTGCCGCTAATAGTCTTATTTTTTGTAGTGCCTGTATCGAAATTGCATTGTAAAAACATCTCACTTCCTTCCTTAGTCAACTGATGATGTGCCTTGGCTTTAGCTGCCTAGGTGATCGAAATCGCTTAGGTCAGTGAGGACGAAGGATCAAAATGTCAGATTTTGTTTTGATTTCGACGGGGACTGAAACTGAAACCGAAATCCGAAATTTTGATGGATATACAAAATACCCCGAAATTTATAGTTTTTGTTTTGGTGTCGGTGGAGACTGAAGCCGAAATATTTCAGCCGAAATTTTGAACCATAGTCAGGACTCACTCGCCCACCTGCTCCGTATCCATCCAATAGATATCTTTTTTCTAATCGATGGTTGCCTTAGGTAGGCAAACACCTTCTCGAGATTTAGATAATAATCCTTCATTTTAAGGCATTTCGCTAACTCTAAGACCAACATAGGGATTTTTTTACACAATTTTGCGACTGCAAACCTCAAGATCAAGGATCAAAATTTTGGGTAAAATTTTGGCTGGAAATCGAAAATTTGGGTCCCATACAAATTTGGACTGAAATTTTGATCCTTGCTCAAGATTATATTCTACATAAAATGCACTAGATGAAAAATAGTGCCACTTGTCCATCAAAGGTGACCCATTTACAAACAGTGATTTCTCCACTCTACATCACCCAATTCGATTATTCACCTGATTTAGCTTGGCTGAATCCTACCAATACATGCGGGGGCGTGTTAGAATAGCCTCACATTGCTTGTGGGCTTGGAGGTCTTGGGCTATATATAATTTGGACACTCCTCACCTTACAAGCTGATTTTGTGAGATTGAGTTAGGCCCATAAAATTTTACGCCTTCTACCACTTCCTAAAAGTCTTCTAACAAGAAAAAAAAGGGATGAACGAGTTCTCTTTTCTTGGATTCTTTTTTTTTAAATGAATCTCAACAAATTCATTAGAAAAATAATGAATAAATTTGGTGGACAGGGTGCTCATCATCAAATGCCCCTACTAGAAAACACAGCTTACAAAAAGAATTAGCCAATGCTTAGCTAGTGGGACCCAAATCCGCCTGTCCTTTGCAAGATAAGTGGCAACATTGTTCCCAAATCTAAGGATAGGAACAAAAACAAAATTGTTATGGATTCAACAGGTATTAAGGCATGCACTTTTGGTGCAACTTGAAATTGAAGAGACCCCTACTAACAACTTTTGTCAAAGTTGAAATATATCTGCCTGTTAAAAAGTTGAGAGGTATTTGGACTGAAAAGGGTGTAAAATAAGACTAAAATCCAACATCTTCAATGGACATCTAGGAAACTTCTTTAGCTGATAAGCTCTTTTTGAGAAGATAGCTTATCAGCTAAAGAAGTTTCCCTTGAGCACTCAATTTTGGTGTGGAAAAATAATTTAATATATATTATTAAATAAAAAAGAGGTGTCGAAAGAGTAATATTAAAAATAGTTAAATGTACAATTTAGCCCGTCTGTGTTTGGGTCCGCCTTAGTTTAGCGGACTCCAACTCTCGGCCTGCTCTTGGCTAGAGTAGGATTTATCTGCTCTGGAAGAGAGCTTGTTTTTCACTTAAAACAACTCCTCACCCGTGCAAATGAAGCAGGGAGCTGATATACCAAACGTGCTTTGCTTAAAACTGCTCCTCATCAAAGGCAAAGAGCAGCTCTTTGATTCGGGAGACCTAAGCCAAATGCACGACAAGAGTACGATGTAAGATGGTAGAATTTATATGTCCTCATCGACATCAATAGATATTCGAAGTTTGAAGATATTTAGATGAAAAAATACTGTAAGAAGTTGGCATTCACAGATGTCAGGTCACCTGAAAATATGTGAAGGTCAACTTTTTTGACTACATTCTTGCCTTCCAAAGTCCATTCACTGGCTTGACTATCTATTGATGACCATAAGAAGAGAGGGCCTTATCTTTTTTATTTTTTAATATGGCTACACGGCCAAGACAACCTCAAGAATCAAGGAGCAGACATGCATACACGTGACAGTCATAGTGACAAATTTCGTTTTCGGTCACATTTCGGTAGGGGGTCATTTCGTATAAATTTCGAGAAAAATTCGAAAAGTTTCGAGGAAATTTCAGGAAGTACAAAAAATATTAAATATAAATTATATTTAAACTTCATAAAAATTTTATTTAGTATTTTAAAAATGACAAAAATTAGAAAAAATTTATTAATTTTGGTGAAATTTCGTTAATTTCGCCTAAATTAATGAAATTTCAGCGATTTCTGAGAAATCATCGAAATTTCGCCCGACCCCTGTTTCGGTAAATTTCAAGGAAATTTGTCACTATGGTGAAAATTACAAAGTAGCATGAGGGAGCACCAATTATAGTGGTGAGAGTTAACAACATAACCCAACCCACACCTTGTAACAACAAGGGTGGAAACAGCGTGGAGGACGAGACTAGAACCCACAACTTATCCCCCCACATTGGAGGGAGCGTATCAACTGGGCTAATGCCTCTTTGGTAAGAGCTGAGTCGGCCTTATCACCTGGCCTAATCATCATCCAACGGTGCCAATGACCTTTTACACACTATCCAATGTGATATATACTTGCATGGGAACTTTTTCCATTTACAGACTCTAAAATACAATATGTTTTTTTACAGCTTTCAACGAGATTTATTACTAGCATGGTAACCTTAGATTTGCTTTTGGGCCTCCTATAACAACCCACATCAATCTAACTCTCTTTTCTTCTTCTTCTTCTTTCTCTCAATGGATTTGGTTCCTCCCAGTGAGCATCTATGCTACGTTCGTTGCAACTTCTGCAACACAGTTCTAGCGGTAATTTACGTAGAAACACATAGTAAATGTAGGTTTTTTTTTTTGTTTAATAAAAATCATTTATTTTGTTCAAAATGCACCTCCCATGAAGATGAGAAGAAACCCACCTTAGATTTTTTTTTTTTTGATAACCAACCCACCTTAGATTTGAGATACCAATAATTGGTTAACCACTTCATTATTATTATTTGTTTTTTTTTTTCTGGTTTTGGATAGCTGATCAATAAGTAGAAAAAAAGGGTTTAGAAGAGAACCCACTTGTTCCTTCCTCCTCTTTGCTTATTTAAAAACTTAAATTTTTTACTGAATTCTTATCATAGCAAAAAAATAAAGAAAATGTAGTCAATCCAATAATCCTATTTTCTATTATTTTAGTCGATGGTACCATCTCTTACTCATCCACTATAACAAACTATGACCATCCACTTTATAATGCTCAGTTATTCTTGTTAACAAAGCTAAAAAAATATGTGTTAATTTTTTTTTTTCTAAATCTATATTTTGAATATATGAAATAAAATTTAATTTAATTATTTTCTTTACTGAAGAAAAATTCTCATTATTTGTAAAAATCTTGTGGTTTTCTACAGGTTGGAGTACCATTTAGACGATTGTTAGATACTGTGACTGTGAAATGTGGCCATTGCAGTAATCTCTCCTTTCTAACTACTAGGCCTATGCTGCAAACCCCATGTTGTGATATCCAAATGGGCTTTCAGGTTTATATTTTTCACTCAAACAGTCAAACTTATTTTATTTTTGTTATATTTTTTATTTATATTTGTTATTATTATTATTATTTTGTTGTTCTTAATTGGTGCTTTTAAGGTTGATCACAGTGCACCATACTTCTATAGTCTATATCATAGATAAAAAATTCGGCTGTAGTGTTTTGGTTTCGGGCATGGCCAAAACAAAACCAAAATTAAAAATTTCGGTCCATTTTGTATGGGGTTCAAAATTTCAGCGGAAATTTTGGCCAAAATTTTGGATTTTGGTTTCGTCATACCCGAAACCAAAATTCGACCCGAAAATTTGATCCTTGGTCTATACCAATGACAATTAGTAGAGCACATATATATGGTACATGTGATCAATGATTTGGACTGATAACAGATCAAATAGATTGGATGATCCTAACCATTTGATTAATGCACCAATATATGTGGAAAATCATTCTTGATCAACTGGGATCATCCATCAGTTTGATTTTGAATTTGCATTGTGCCCAATGTACAAGATTACTCGCCACATGGATGGTTCTGATCATGCAAGAGTCACGTGTATGGTGAATATATATGTCATCATCATCATTATCATCATCATCACCACTGGATCATTACTTCTACTACTACTAGCTGTTACCACTCTGATCTCATTATGTCCATTTATAAGGTCTACTTTTATTGTCTATTATTATATTAATATATTATTTTTTATGTTCTTAGAAAACATAAAAAAGTATCTAATTGAAGGTTTTAATTTTCTTTGCATGGAGAACCAGGGTTTTGGCAACGACTACAGAAAATGTCAGCCCTCTTCATCATCTTTACTGACCTCGAACCAGCAAACGGGTCCCAAAGTACCTTTTGTTGTAAAACGTAGAGTACTTCTCTCTCTCTCTTCAGAAACTAGGGTTCTTATTTTTATGATTGAATTTCTTATGAACTCATTTTATTTTTCATTTTTATTTGTTATAAGTATGTTGGTTTTAATGTGGCAGCACCAGAAAAGAAGCACAGACTTCCATCAGCTTACAATCGGTTCATGAAGTAAGACTATTACTCATGGTATCAAGTGTTGGCCGATACTGATACGTATCGGTATCTTGGCATACTGATACTGTTACGGCCCTGATACAGTATCGGTATCGGCTGATACCTCTTTTATTTGATTTCCTTTTTTCTTCTTTTTAAATAAAGGCATATCGGTATCGGCCGATACGTATCGATCCTCCATGGACCGATACCCGAGTTGATGCCTTGCTATTACTACTATTCCTACTACTATTATTATTTACTATTATGTATGATTTTCTTCTTCTAATACAAGGCTTCCAAAATTGGAAAATAAAAAATAAAAATACTATAACTACAATTTAATCTATAAATCCGAACTTGAAGATGCAAACATATCGGTTGTACCGGGCTATAGATATTGATAGGGGTATGATTTTAGTGTATCTTCCCATACATGCTCGAAGATGCACAATGTCGCACCGATACAAACTCGAAGATGCATATGTTGCAACATTGAGGTCACAGGTTCAATCCCAACTTACCTATCTCAAAAAATGAAAAAACTCGTATCGATTAAATAAATGAATGATCAAAGCTTGATACTAAGAAGTAAGAACTAAATACTTCGGTATAATACTACTATGAAGTTGGTATGTTGTATCCACCATGATAGTGCGGACTGCGAACTGTAGCTAACTGGTCGGGTCCGAGAAAGGTTTAGGGTAAACCTTAACCCGATCAACCTATAAGCCACTTCCATTGACTTGAACGTAACGGTAACTATTAACTTATAACGTAGACCCAACCTGCTACTTAAACCTGGACCGAAACTTGGAGGCATGCAACCTGAGCTTGACTAGCTAGTGTAATTTAATTGCATTTTCAAGTTTAGACGTGACATGTTAACCACTTGCGGGCCTAATTTGGACAGTTAAAAATATAATGTATATATATGTCTTATAGTAAAATGGTACCAGTCGGGTTTGGGGCTACCCTAAACCCAACTTATTTTGTAATAGCTCGAAATTTTTACCTGACCCACCTAAACCTGACTTGTAGAGGTCGTATTACAAAAAATGCTATTAACAAAAAACTATTAAAGACTATTAGCGACAAGGGCATTAGCATATATATATATATATAGGAAAAGGTGTTTGTCCATCATAGTAGGACCGTCCTCCAAGATTCAAAACATTATTTTAATGCCACATGGACCTCGGTTGCATTGCTTAGATCATTTAAAAATAAATAAATTTGAAAGCTCATCTCCACCGTATGTTTTTTGAGCTGTGAAATGTAGACCATTGAAACTAGTCAAACATTGACTTATGCTTAAATTTTTTTTTTTTCGAAATTTCCTTTTTTTTTTATTATAAATTGATCTAAATCATCCACCCGTACTCCACACAACAACCAAAAAGAATTTTGGGTGCAATGTGCACCTCCACGTGAACCTCAGAGGACGAAACCAGCTCCCATATATATATATATATATATATATATATATATATATATATAGTTCTAACATAGATTAAAATTTTGAATTTTACAACATGGTCCATTACTTAGGTTGGATTATAACAAAATCAAAAATTTAATTAATTGGAATCTATCTCACATATTATCATATACAAACTCATATTCTCTAATACCGCGATGTGACTACTGAATACGTAAATTGATTTGTTTGTTAATTAGTAGACTATAGCTGTTTTCCATTCAATTCAATTTTCATAATATGGATGATCTTTGATTATATATAATTTGTTGAATCTTATATGGTGATTGATAGGGCTTTAAAACCTTGAGAAAATGGGGATTTCGTTGTTAAAAAGACCCGACTCTCTCCACCATCATTTAAATACCAAAATAGTCTTAAATAATCTTACACCATCATTTATACCAAAATGGTTTAAGATGTGGGTAATCCACACCGTCAAAGTGATGGGCCAAAAAATCACATTTTTAGGAGGTTTGAACCATCAGATCCGTGCCCTCTAATCCCAATCGTTGTTCATAGTTTTAATGGATGATATTAAAGTTCGCAAATTGAATGATTCACATATACGGGCATTATTCTTTGGCTAAAACATACTTCGATGCTGAATTACCATCTAGACAATTTAAATTAATAAAAAATGTATACCACATGACATAATAATAAATCACATTTAAATGATGTAAGATAAAAAGTCTAATTTAATGTGTAAGATAATTTAAAATCGATTTTGGTGTTTATATGTCGGTAAGAGGCCATTATCTCTTGCACTTAAGATTGCTTCTTATACTCTAACATGAGAGTTAATACTCTATAGGGAGGAGATACAACGAATCAAAGCTGCTAACCCTACGATTCCTCATCGAGAAGCTTTTAGCATGGCGGCGAAGAACGTAAGCTCTATCTTACACTTAAGATAGGTGTCTAAGAGTTACACCCATTGTGACCAAACATACGGTTTTTTTTCTTCGGAAAAAAAAACGCTTTTAAAATGTTTTTTTTTGAAAAAGTGAAAAAAAATACTCCGAAAAAATGATTTTTTGAAAAATTCCCATTTTTCCCGAAAATTTGAGTTTTAAACCCTTTATGTTTTTATCTTTTTCGAAAAATATTTTTTAAATCCATTTTTTTCCATTTAAAATCAGTGTTTGGTCACAACATACATGCATATTTTATAATTATTAGTATTTTTTTTAAAAATTTTCTTAATTTCTTGCTCTTTTCCCAAAATTTATTATTATTTTTTCATATATTTTCGGAAACGTTTTATTCCCATACCTATACTTGGTCACTATGGTTACACCCAAGGTATAAACAATCGGCCGATACTGATGCTTATTGCCGATATGTATCAATTTTTCGGCAAATCGATACGTATCGGTATCCCAACTCAGGTATCAGATCCCGTATCGACCGATACGGGCTCGTATATGCCGATACTTCTTGATTTCAGCCGAGACGTGACTTTTTTTTTATTAAAAAAAAAGGCCGATACGTATCAGTATATCGGCAGAGTAGTATCGGCCCTCCATGGACCAATACCGGATTCCGATTTTAATACCTTGGTTACACCAAAACCAAGTATTATTTATTTATTCTTTGTTATTAAAAAAAAGGTATTATTTATTTATTCTAATTTCTAAGGTGTACTATGATGACAGTGGGCTAGGCATGAGCCGCATTCTTCACATGGTTCATCAACTTCTCAGAATGGCAAGCTAGTACCTGCCACTCATCAACGTGTGAGTACCACAAATCCAACTAAATAAATAAAAGGGTACCTTTATTTACCGCCCCAGATTCTTCCTTTTTAACCTGGGTTTCACATGTGTAAACCGTTGACTATTTGAATAAGACGATGGAGATCGTATTTTGTTCCAAATCTCCAACACTAAAGATCTTGAGATCATGTTCCTACCATCAACCGTTCTGATTTTGATTACACCAAAATGAACATGAATGATCATTGGTGTACATCAAACGTGCTTGTCAGATCACTTTTCACCATGTGTATCATTGATGTATATCAAATGTGGTTCTTGGATCACTTTTCACAATGTGTACTATAGAGAATCAAAATATGACCGTCTGATGGTAGGAACATGATCTCAAGATCTATTCTGTCAACGACTCGAGCGAAAAATGAATTCCATCGCTTGATTCAAAGTAGTCAACAATTTAAGCAAGTGAAACACGTTGAAAAGGAAAAATCTTAGGTTGAAAAGAAAGATAATGAAAAGAGTTAGTCTACAATGTGTGTCCACCCATCATGTGCATTAATTAAAGCAGTTCACACATCTGCGTGATGTGTACGGACTTCCATGCAATAGAAGTCCGTGCACGTCATGCAATCACATAGATGTGTGGACTCCCATATCTACCCATGATGGGTGGATACTCATTGTAGACTAACTTTAACCGAAATTGCCTATTATGAGCGGATGGCTCGTTGAAGACAATGAGCTGACGCATTGTCACCTATGCAAGACATGAAGACCTTGAGATGTGCATGAGTTTCCATGATCATTGAACAGTAACTCTAACGGATAGGCATCAGCAATACATATCGGCCGATACGGGCCCGTATCGGTTGATACCAATACCAAGTTATAGGACCGACACATATCGGTTTACTGAGCTACCGATATGTATTGCCGATACGTATCGGTATCGGTCGATTTTTGATACCATGATAGGCATCAAATCACATGGAATACGTGATAGTTCTACATGACACACATGATGGTTCTATACAACACATTAACCTTGAAAGACAAATGGGCTTGGGCTTAAACATTTTACCATTTTGCATTAAGGCTCACACAAGCTTGCTAGGCCCAACTAACAAGGCTACAAATGGCCTAGTTTTTGGTTTGACTAATAAATGGGCCAATTCAAGTCTTACTTCTAGGCCCGATTAAATCCCTAAGGCTGTGTTTGAGTTAGCTCTTATAAGAGCAGAAGCAGTTCTTTGCCTGCTTGCTCTTTGTCAGAGTAGATAAAAGATAGAGTAGGCATAGAGCAGTTTTATCACTTAAAACAGCTCCTCACCAAAGCAAATGAGGCAAGGAACTGTGTTACTAAATGTAAAAGTAGTTCTTTGCCGGAGCCAAAACGTGAAAACGTTACTCTTTGCCCCAAAAGAGCTAATCCAAACACAACCTAATAGAACTTAGCCTAGTCTAGCATATTGCTGCATTGAATGATCAAACAATTGGTCAATTGCTTGATTTTAGGGGTATGACTATCAAAGAGGTGGATGGATGATTGAATGGTTCAGATAATTTGCTAGTTCGCTCCATTCGAATTCGGGTTCGCAATTTGTAACTCTCTATTGTCAAGTGAACCCAATAATGAACACTCAAACTTAAAAGTTATAAAATCTTAGGTTTAAATCCCGTCTTTGTGCTTTCAAAATGCTATTTAAAAATAAAATTCTAGCATTAATCAGTCAATTTGCTTGTTATGCCGAATTGGACTGAATTGAACTGCTTCGTTGTAAATAATTTGCAGTTCGCTAGCTGAGTGAGTGAATTAAGTAATATAGGTTCTGATTATTGCCTATATATATATACCATGCTATACTAAGAGTAAAGAATATGACATTTAACTTTGCAAAAAGAAGAAAACCTACTTTAGGGTTTTTGATTGATATATTTGAGGGTTCTTGGTAGATGAAAAAGGCCATTGCCCAGTGTTGGTCATAGTGACAAAATTCGCTGAAAAAGGGGTCAAATAAAAATTTCAGAAAATTTTTAGTATTTTTTGATAATTTTGGTATTTTTCGGCAAAATTTCAGTATTATGTTTAAATATTTATATTAATATGTTAGTAATTTAGTATATATTACAGTAATTTAAAAAAAAATATATTTTATATATTTTTAATCCCTGAAACTTTTCCGAATTTTTTCCGAAAGTTATCGAAATTAATCCGAAATGTACTGAAAAGACCCCCCACTGAAAAATTACTTAAATCAAAATTTGTCACTATGGTGTTGATCCTGTATTTATGGAGTCCTGAGAAGGGTGTATGGGATATAAACCTAATTAACCTTTGGCTTTTTTAGGATAAAGTGGTTGCTCTGTGGACTTAGAACACGTATTACCAATTCATCCTTGGGGTTATTGATTAATTTATATATTTTTTATTGATGTTTTTGAGGGTTTAAATGGTGCAGGAGCTAGCTACTCCCTATGCAATGGCAAGCATTGATGGAATCAAACAAAAGGAGTCCACATGAGAAAAAAGTTAGGGTTGCTTCCTCAGCTTATCCTTTTAAACTAACTTACATTTGCTTACTTGTTAGGAGTTTATGTGTCTTAAATATGGATTTGTGTTTATAGTTGTTTATCATGGCTATCTACTTGCTTGTGTTTTGTGTTTTGGTGGGGTTTAATCAAATTAATTAGTTTTAGATATCCTTTAAAAAAAAAAGTTTTAGATATGAGTTGGTATTAGGTGTTCGACGTATACAACAGGAACAAGATGCGCGTTGCATCGTAGCCTTGTAAACCTTGAGACTTGCATAGAAGACTGACCGAATACTCCTATTTCTCGAAAAACTCGTGTTTTATTCACAACATTTTAGTCGAAGCTTGATTAAATTATAATTTTTTTAATAAATATTAAATCTCGCAAATAAAACACAATATTTTTTGAACTATTTCTCTATTTTCCCTAAGTTTTTATTTTCAATATTTTGTTTATTTTTATAATTTTCTTTTTAATTGTTCGGAATTTTTCAATTTTCCCCTAATTTTACTGAATTCTACCAAAGTTTTTCCAAGTCAATTTATTCTTGAACCTTGACATGCTCACTTTGGCATAGGTTTTAAGAGTACCTAGATCCATAGGTAGGTCCCCTAGTTGAAACAAAGGTATCAAAATCGACCAATACTGATACGTATCAGTTTCTCAGCAAACCAATACATATCAGTATCCTAACTCAGGTATTGGATACTGAATCAGCCGATACGTATTGAGTATTGGCCAATACGTCTCTATTTCAGTCGAGACATAGATTTTCTTTAAAAAAAATAAAGAAATAGGCCGATACGTATCGGCTGAGTCATATCGGTCCTCGGCAAACTGATACCCGAGACCAATACTAATTTTGACGCCTTGGTTCAAACATTTTTTTACGTTTTTGATAACTTAGGGTATCCTAAGCTTACACTTCAACTAATCCCTAGGAGCCCTCGCCCCCACCCTACAACGAGTATTTCACGGATTACGCACCTTATGAGGTATCCTATTATTGCAAAAAGAGGAGTCACTACTCTAAACCATGACCTTGGGAGCATGCCCAAGTCGTCAACCATTGTGACCAAGGATCAAAATATCGGGTAAATTTTCGGTTTCGAGTTTGACCGAAACCAAAAATTTGAACCGAAATTTCGGCCGAAAACCGAAAATTTGGCCGACCATACAAATTTGGACCGAAATTTCGGTCCAAATTACCGTTTCGGTGGGGACCAAAATTGATAATTTTGGTCATTTCGGCCGAAATTTTGATCCTTGATTGTGACAACCTCTTAGTTGGGAGCACCTAGTTCCAAATTGTAACTATACATTTGTATGGTTATTAACCATACGGCTAATGCAGCACCTGTGGCTCATGGATAATGGGTACACATGGCCAAAGTTTAGGTTAGATTTAGGTCAAATAGGTTGCTACTAACCCCACCGAATGCCGAATATCCCCCATTAACTACTGCTGGAAACTGTTGACTGCTTTGAATCGGATGATAGAGGTCGTTTTTCATTCTAATCTTTCCCAAAACTGATCTTTAGATCATGGGAATATCATCCCCCGGTGAGTTGATTCCATATGGCACACATCTCAATAAGTGAGCTGTGAGCATTATGAGTGCCACATGGTCTTTGGGTCACTGTTTTGGGATGTGTGCCACTTGTAATAAAAAAATTGTACGATAATATTTATAGTTAGCATTGAAATGTAGCATTTGTGTCGACATGTTCGGTTCTCGGAAAATATTTGGAATCAGAGAGCATTCCTCAGAAAGCAGTAGAATCCAATGTTTGTTTAGGCGCGTGAGACCCACCCACAAAGTAGAATTGTCGGAGTTTCCTATAAGTTTTAATTTTTCGGTTATTTACTCGGAAAGCCTTAGATTTTGAGCATGAATTTTTTGGTCAGTGGCCTCACCAAATCACAACCACTCCAAAAAGTCAAACCTAGATAAATTTTAGGCCTCTGATGATCTAACCTCAAAATATGAGGCATAATCAAGCGGGTTTTAGCCTTTTCAGATTCAGAGCTTTTCTCAGGAAAGCTAGGAATGTGAGCAACTCAGATTCGGGCAGCCCTAAGTTTACGAAAATTACAACCAAACAAGACCTAAAAGAGCAAATACTGAAGGAGACCCCTTTGGCTCTTGCACATAATTTAAAAGAAAAGACATTTTTGCGACATGTGCCATGCGGAAATGTTGAAACACTATCTAAGCCGTCTGATGCAAAAAATTAATACTAAATACGATCTCCATCATATGATTCGAAGCAGTTAAAGATCACCATTTCGATTCAACCATTGAGCGTGTTGAATCACATGATAGAGCCGTTCTCAGTGCCAATCTTTTATACTAAAGATCTTTAGGTCATGGCCTTTAAATCAGACGACTTTAATATTTTTTCCAGATGGCACAGTTCCTTAAAATACAAAGCCTTTCTTTTAAGCTATATGCTTCCGCAGCCACCATTTAGGCTGTGGGCCAAGTGGAATCACTATGATAAAAGATTGGGACCAAAAAAGTCCGTATCATCGAATAAGATTAAATATATGTTTGAATTAGATGATGGAGATCATTTTTTATCCCAATCTTGAACTAACGATTTTTAAATCATGGAGCACCCGCAGTGAAGATGATGATTCCATGTGGCATGCAGCGCTAGGGCTGCTTTCTTAATTTCGAACGCCGAATCAATGGAATCAAAAGTCAGGCCGGTAACACAACGGAAGGTTGACAATATTGCAATCTCAAGGATGCTGGTTTGAGCCCTGATACACTTGGTTCTCAAATAACTTTTTGGGATGCGTGTCACATGGAACCAACATTTGAGCCGTCTGATGGTACACATATGAACTAAAGATCTATTATGTAGAAGATTGGGATGAAAAAAAAAATCTGTCATCTAATTCAACGTAGTCAAAGGCCATAAAAAAATAAATGGCTACAACCTGAATATCCAATAGCAACACACTTTTATATGGACTTTGGACCGGCCTGCGGCCGGATTTATTTGGGCTTTGGATTTTTCTCAATTTCTAGAATAATGTTACCTTGTTCGCTCGGTTTTGAGAGAACCCGGCTCGTTGGGGGTAGGATGTGATTTAAATTAAAATATTAAATAAGGTACTTTTATTTTCAGTCCAAGATTCTTCCTCTTTGATCCGAGTTTCACGTCCTTAAAGCGGCGACTACTTTGAATCAAACAATGCATATCATTTTCTATACCAACCTTCGATACGATATATCTTGAGATCACGGAGCTACCATTAGACTGTCTGATTTTGATCACTCATGGCATACATCCTGATAATTGATCCAAGAACCCCATTAAATGTATGCCTTGATAAACTTCATTTTTGAGGATGTGTCACATGGAATCAAAATCTAACAATATGATGATACGCCTATGATCTCAAGATCTATTGTGCTAAAAGATTGGGACGAAAAACTATTGTTCTCTATAAATATATACGTGAGAAAATTTCATTAAACAAACAAGTGGTTGATAGCTTGTTGGTTTAAGCCTTCAGTTCAACTTTCAAGTGTCCTGTGTTGGAGTCTTGCTAATAGACAGTAGATCCTCCTAAACAGTTGGTGTCCTCTACATAAATTTTGATGGAAGTCTTGCAGAGAGAGAGAGAGAGCTTGACTTGCATTAGTTTCTTCATCAGCATGCAGTTTGAGAGATTAATTTACAGTTGGTAAATGAGGAGCTGAAAGAGAAATTCACATTCAAGGGAAAAAAGAAAATTGAAGTAGCAAAGTCATACTGAAACTGACAGTCGCTCGGATTATTTACTGGCCGAAAAGTCAGGATCCGCCATTTTTTACCTTGGTACCGTAGGAGAAAAGGGTTGATACATGCAAAGAAGGTTGACTGGCGCCTAAAATTTCAAGGTGCCCCAGTTGCATGATTCGGACATAAGATGAAACTTCTTCATTTGATATATCATTTAGCAACCTGCAATTCATCCAGAAACATTTTGTTAATACACAAAAGGATGATTCGGGTTCGGGTCCAAAACGATGACCGGTTGGTTTGGAAATCTCAACCCGTTTAATAAATGGGTTGGGTTCAGGTCATGGGTTCTTGACTTGAACCCGGACTGACTAGACTCCATACTTCATATCCTATCCCAACCTAGCCGAACCTGACCTAAGTCTTTGCTATCAGATCGTGCTGGGTCGGGTTCAGATTTAGGTAGACCATAGTTACCAAGTCGGAATTCGGGAAAACATTGGAAAGGCTAAATTTTTTTTTTTTAAAAAGTGAAAAAATAGCACAATTTGGCTAAAAATGGGAAGCATCTGGAAAAATGTAATGGAAATATTTAAAAATATGAAAAGATAAAATAGTTTTTTGCCAAAAATAAGGAAAATTTCAAACAAATTTGTAAAAAAAGCATTCAAAACTTTAAAAATCGTGATTTTTCTTTTTTAAATATGAGTATTTTCGAAAAACATGGGTTTTAAACGTGTTTATGATGTTTCATGAAAAAAAATGCATTTTAAATGAAAATAATGCCGATGAGGTAGACTGTAATCGTGTTGTTCTCGATTGACCCGACCTGTTTGCAGCCTTAACTGTGATGCTGGATGATCCAACTATACCATGGTGGCCAATCACTGATCAAATGAAAACTTTTCTCAGTGAGCACTATGTCAGTGAATGATGTCCGATCTCCAATCAACGGCACTTATTGTTGGGTATTTGTGTCCATACCATAAATTTTCTTATAAAAGACAGCTTTGACTTTGTTGACCACATATATCTTGAGGAGTCTTAGCCAACTGATGAAATCTTGGTGATTTGGGTAAGCTAAGATTGCTTTTGAGATTGAATCACAATTAGAAAGTGATAAGATCTCAAATCTTATGAATTCTTGATGGATTAGAACTCTTAGATTCTATATATATTGAGATCACCATCCCCTCCTCACTCGACCAAGCCGTTCACCCCAAGTAAGGCAAACCGACGAAGAGAGAGAGGTATCGTGATCTCTATCTTGGCTTGCAGCCATTGAAAGAGAAGACAAGCTTAAAGACCAAAACCAAGGAGAAAACAAAAAGAGGTACGTGTTTTGTTTAGATAAGGCCATGATTAAAAGAGTTTAGATTGTATTGATTAAGCCTAGATCCATGTTTATCTAACACTTATAGCTTGTCACAGTTATAATATAAAGGTCGCGAAGGAAGCATTCTTGTGCACTAAAAGCGAGTGGGTCCAAACCAAAAAGCATAGATCTTCATAACCGTTATAAAGATCACACATGTAAAAATTCAAGCAGCTATAATCAGTAAATTACCAGATAAAAATGCCTCTCATACTTCCTATGTGGCGGGAAAGTAGCAGAAGACCTCATTTTCTTGCTTCACTTGCACCGGGGACTTTTCGTGTTCCACTCTCTGAAGCTGCGACGACAACTGAAGTAAATCAATGGTGTGCCCATCTTGATCATTAGAGGTCGGTGGACCCTTTCGGTTCACGAAATCGAAGCCCTGAAAGATTCCGTTTGCTTGGACTTCAAATTCTACAGGATTAGAAACAAGTACAGGTGCCAAGTGGTCATCTTCGACACCTGTCGAGCCCTGCGAACTTGATGCAAAATGCTTGTTGGGAAACAGACCCACGTTGTTATGTGCAGTCGGATGCCCGCCTCGGATGATCAGAGGCTGAGCAATCGAGACTTCTGAAGAACGTGCCGATGAGTTGTGCGATTGAGATGACAGAAGAGAGAGAGCACAACCGGAATTTGGGATTTCGGGAACGCCTTGAATGTTTGAAGCAGTATCGAAAACTGTGAATTCTTCGTTTCCAGATGGAGAGTTGAACAGTGACCGTGAAGCAGAATTTGAACCCATCAAATCCATACCGTACAGAGGGTTGAAGGGTTTTGGGAATAATTGTTCATTCGTGATTGGTAGAGGTGTTGGGGTATTATAAATTTCGTCGGTTTCGGGTTTTATATGCCGAGACCAGTTACTGTTTTCATATTTTGCTTCCGGTAAACCAACACATGGAAACATATCCGGGAAAAGTAAGGATGTCCTAGCTTGTAAGGAAGTCCCGAGGAATCTGTTACCTGCAGAAAAGTTAAAATGTCAGAAAGAAGTATGTTTTTAGGGTTTAGGCTTTAGCTCAAATGCAAAATAAATTTGAAGTAATACACCACAGGTGCACAGTTTTTAAATCTCTGAACGTTACAACATCTAATGGGCATTGGCCGTAACCTATATTCTCAAATTTGGGAGGAGTGGTATCTTCGCAAGTACGGGATGGTTAACCCACTCAAAAACTGGGTAAACGAATTCGATAAGTTACCCAGCAAACTCCAAACGGTTCGATGAAAACCTGTTTGGCGTTTGGTTCAGTCCGGTTCGCAACAAGTGGGCAAATCAGATCTCATCTTAAGGATAACTTTTTTTATCAAAGAGTGATGTGAAGAAAAGGATTGCGAAGAAGTGTGCAGGATGCGGATGAATGCACTCCACGCCACTTACCTAACCAACCAGTTACAACTAGCTTGGTGATATATGGTACTCATATTATATATATATATATATATATATATATATATATATAAAATATATAAATTAAAAAGTATCCTACCCCTAAAAAACTAGGGTTCATTTGACAATAGCAAGCCGTGAACCCAAACCCGAACCAACGAACCAGGTAACATTGCTAAAAAACAACTAATATCTTTCTTCGCTAAAGGTGCTCATCTCAAGTGAGATTGACAAATTATCAATAGTCGAATCCACATGATCCACCACTCTTCCTCTAACATTCGCCGAGTCACCCTCCACCTCGAAAGGTCCCTCGATATGAAGACATTCAAAAATAGCTTTACACTCCCCCTCACCCCCTCACTCACTTTTACCAATCTTTTATAACTACCCATTTCTTTTTCACACTGACAACCCTCTTTTTTTGAGTAAAAAAGATTAATCAACAAATGCATACACAGATAGAAATGTTTCTTGTTCATCGAATTTTGTTCTGGCCGATATCGATGCACGCGTATCGGAATCCACCAGGCATCAGCCGATACCTATTGGTTTTTGTTGATATCAGTTGATACATATATGTATCAACTGATACCTATAACTATAAGTAACACAAATACGAATCAGTATAAGTTTTTTTTGGTTCTTTTTTAATTTTTGTGATATTTTTATAACTTTTAAAGTAATATCTTAAATTTTGACATAAAAGCCAAATAAATCCAGGATGTTTGACAAGGGCAGGTTGATTTGAATTAATTTTTCTTCTTCTATGCATTCTTCGATACCACAGATCTTCACATTGGGTCCTTCACATCACATGTCACACTTGATGCAGAATAGTGCCACATGTACAAAATCTGTGACCCGTTCACAATCTAGATCGGGTAGGTTACCCTATAGCAGCTTATATAATATATAGAGGTAAAACCACATACCTTGAAATGATGGAATCAGTTTGCCATTTTTTCTAGAGTGATTATCTATCTGAGGCTTCCGGCGGCGCTCATTGTGGCCAGCAAGCCGTTTACGACAACTGCGCTTACCTTCATCAAATTCATCCAGCAAATGAAATCTGCATAAACAAAAGTTCATACACATTATATTAACATAATTTTTTTAATAATTTAGACGATAGAATTACATTTTCCATTGAAAACAAATAAAGTCAAATATATCCTAATCATGTAATCAGATGAAAAAAGATGGTAATTGAGAAAAAAAGAAATCAAACGACAGTAAGTCCTGAAAGGTAAAGCAGAGTTGAAGAATTGAAACAAGTTCATTTATTTATTTATTATTATTATTTTTTTTTTTTTTTCAGAATTAACCAACTTCAAAAGTATAAGAATGTGGATTAACCATGATTTTAACTATTTTCAAATATTGTTACCCTATTCAACAAATTTCTACCAATCCCCGAGAGCATAGTTAATGAAAATCAAAACCACTTTTCAGGATGTATGCCACGTGGAATCAAAATCTGACTATATGATGGTATGCTCACGATCTCAAGATCCATGGTGTGAAAGATTGGGATGAAAACGATCTCCATTGTCAGATTCAAAGCAGTCAATGATTTTCAGCTGTGGTTAGTGGGGGATATTTACTATTTTGTTCGGAGGTTAGTAGCACCCCATAAAATAAGATGGTTTTCATCGATTTCTCAATACCTTTCTCAGATTGTCACTATATACATGGATTCAGTTCAGAGCCCACATGACTTGGTTGAATCCCAGTGTAGGCTTGCTGATACCTGAGCCAATAACTACATAACTCAGTTATTTTGGTGGTGCTTGAGTCCTAAACCAAAGCCTAGTTTTGAAATCTTATACATGGTTATTACGTATGTGGTATGTAAATTAAATATATAATAATTCATACATCGTTTCATATATGTCGTATAAGGATATTTCCAATATAAACAACTACATGGATATTTTTGTTTACTTCTATCAATTTTATTGATTTTTCAACAAGCAAAGCTTCACATTAGATCTGCCAATTCTAACTCATTACGGATCATATTGTGATAAGTGTGAGCATGGCTCAAAATTCCGGACGAAACAGATACGTAATGTCCGATAAGTATCGGTTTCGCATTGGGTCGGTACATTGAAATTATCGTTCGTATCGGATGCTAATTTGAAATTTTAACTATTTTAAACAAAGTATCAATCGTTCGATACATTGAACAATGTATCGGCTGACACATATCAGTCTGGGGGAGACTGGTACATACCGGAATTCAAAGATTTTGACCCATGTGTATGAGTTCTCAAGTTGGTAGAGCTGCATCTAAAGCTTAAAATTTTGAACCTTGGGATGAACCATAGCCCTAAAAGCATGGAAAACTCTTCCCATGGTTTGGATTGCGTAACTCCCAGGAATTAAAAATAAAACACTCAATAAGGAAAATGTATATGGAAACTAAACTCCAAATAGGTAAGAATAATTGGATAGAAATTCCATATCCCTCACTAGCTGATCATGACTCTACTTCAAAAGATCATGTGGCCAATGAAAGCCATGTAGAAGAGCTGAAAATCAATTTTTTGTCTCTTTGAAAAATATAAGTAATATTATTAAAAAGATAGGAAGAATAATAATAAAAGTAATGTGTCTTCATTATTGAATTGCAAAGGAGCTTCTGCATCGTCATCACCCCTAGTGCAATAAACAACTGAAACATAGGTGAAATGAAAGAGAGAAGAAGCTAGTCATAATGATTAAGAGGCCAGCAGTCACAATAGGTATCATGACTAGTGGCATCCTCAAATTGAAATAGGTCGAGATCCAAAAGAGAATGATCAGGTGTTACAGTTGGCAATTCAGAAGGTCCAGTATTAGATAGTGTACTGTGAAGAGGGTTTAGTACAAGGAGTGAGAGGGACAAATGAGATGGGGGTGTCAAGGGAAGACCGAGAGAGGAATAAGAAAGGTTCAGGATTCGATAGGAGACAAGGTTAGAGGGGAGAGCAGGTAGTACAGGGCAAGGTGTGAAATTCGGTATTGGTCCATTTTGGACCGATCCGTATCGGCCGATAATGATATGGTATCACCGATACCGTATCAGTAGATATTTTTCTTTGAAAAAAAAAGTTAAAAAAATGTAACAAATTTTTTGTATCGGTCAGTATCGGCTGATGCTGACCAGTATCGGTCTGATATCGATACAGATACCTATACCACCCCGATACCTGTATTGGAGCGGTGTCGGTATCGGTTATTGATGAAACCGATATGTATCGGTATCGGCCGAGTTTTGATACCATGGTATGGGGCGTCTTCAAGAAAAGGACATTATGAGAATTCTCCACAGATCCAAATACTCGTAGAAAATTGTAGGAAGGTTGGTGAGAGTAGCCTTTGAAAGGAATAAAAAAAAATAATAAAGTATTCAGAGTTCTGATGATAATTAGAGGGATAATTTTTTTTTTTTGCGAAAATATTTATGGTTTTCAGCAAGCACTGGTTGGGGCGAGATTTCTGTTCTAGTAAATTGGCTTAGGGTTCTGACGAGTAGGGTTCCTCGGTTTGGATTCTGGCTGGGTAAAGAAGAGAATGAACAAAAAGATTAGAACAGAAAATAGAATGGAGGAGGGGAGCTAACTTGGTGTGATGACGATCTGGATCCAGATTGATGGCAAAGGACGCACAGATCAGGCGGAACCGATCGATTAGTTGGCTTTAATAGCATGAAAGCTTTTTTGAAGAGCTGAAAATTGATGTATATTTTATGCTTGGGATAATGGCTCCTGACCGACATTTAAGCACCAAAATGGTGTTTAAATGATCTTACACCATTATCCCTATAGTTTCCATCTCACACCATTGAAGTGTGATTTATCATTATGCCATGTGGCGCACATATATGATCAATCTAAATTGTCCAAGTCGCAATCTACCATTGGAACATGTCTCTGTCCAAAAAAACATGCTTATAAGTGGATGTGAACCATCTGATTGATGAGCTTTAATATCAGCCATTACAACAGAACAACGGTTGATATCTGAATCAGCATTTGCAATTGCAAAAAACTGTACCCACTTAAGATCATATATAGTAGCAACTACAAAGCTTCCAATAGAAGGGTGAACACCCAAAACCTTTTAATGCCCCTACTATGAAAATATCCTTTTGTTTAAAATTCACTCACTTTGAATCTTCAATCCACAGGTTCCCTCAGCTGGTTGGAATGTTTTCTTACCATTTCTGAATCACTGTTTAATATTAAAGTCCACATAGGATAATCGATTATGGACTTTGACGAGGGAGTCAGAGTGCGACACATGTCAAAGAGTCAAATTCAGCAAGTGTAAAATATATCCAGACTCATGGACTCTTCTGTACAACATGAAAATAAAATAAAGGTATACCATATAATCTTCGTACAATATAAGACCATCCTATATAAATTAGTGTGTACGCATATGTATGAAATTATATAAAGTAATATGTACATTAGTTGTGAAAAGAGACAAATAATCAGGGAAGAATTGTGACACTTATCGGACTTGGATTTGGCGGACTTCAGCAATGGAAGGGTCGGCTTGGTCAAGGATAAAAATCTCAGTTTGTGTTGATATTGAGACATATCGTATCGGTTATCAGGTCTGGGTATCAGCAATACACTATAATATAAAGAATAGGTATTTAGACGACACATTTTGCTTGGGTCATTCCGATAACGAGACGTATTGCCCAATACATCTCAGTTTCATCTGAAATTTTGATATATAAGCTCAGTTCCATGCAGATAGATTTTTGCAAAGGGTGATTTGATGAAATGACTGACTGGTAAGTGGGTTTATATTAAATGAATTCACATTTCTCAGGTCAACCTCCTTTCATCCAAATGGTCAAGCCTCGGGAGCCGCAGACATATTTATAAGCACCCAAAATTTGTTTTTACCTTCACTGATTTGGCACTCAAAAATATCAGCACATTTTTCAAGTCTGGCAGTTTGAGTTGGCCTAAGCGCCGCCGCTGGTGCTTGGGTCGAGTACCTCATACCAAGTCTTCAATTTCTACATGTATCACATTCTTGACACAAGGTATTCTAGAAGAAGGAGAAACATGAACATAAACAATCTTAAACATTACATAGTTAACAATTCCGAATTAAAATAGATATTTTAATCAAACAATGCAAGAAAAATCATGCTTTAATTAACAAAAATTTGGTACCTATTTATAAGAGGATTTATGAACTACCACCACTACATTACAGGTAGAGCCATGACAGCTGCATTTTTAGGCCATGTTGTACATGTTTTTGAGCAAACCAAGCCATCGAAATGGTAGCTCATAGATTGAACTCATATAGGCCCAAAAATTGCACTCATTGGCGATTTGAATCGTTTGATTTATGCACTCCAATTGGACCGTTGTGCATATTTTTTAACCGTCATTATTTAAGTGCACCGATGGGATGATTCCAATCCTCTTGTAGGCGTGATCTTGTAGTTGAGACGTATTAATGATGGGCTGCTAGGTATAGTCACCACGTTGGAATTTGAGTATTATTCGAGAAGAAAAAATTCACAAAAAAATCTGCAAAAAAACTAGAAAGTTCAGAAAAAGTCAAAAACGTTTTTAAAAAAAGTAGAGGAAAAAAATGCTAAAAATAAAGATAGGAGACAAGAATGGGTTTATGACCCGAGATTTTTAATTTTCAAATCCTGAGTCAAAATCTGAAACCCATTGTTCTTAACTTGATTTGTCAGAAATGAGAAATAAGAGTTTTTCATTTTAACTTGGTTTAAAATAAAGAGATATAAGAATTTTTCTTTGTTTTTTTCCCCAATGAATTGATTAAGTTGTGATCAATATGTAAAGTTCGTGAAAAAATTGCGACGTTTTCAGTAAGTAGTGATTAAAATGCGAAAATCGTAACGGTATTTATTATTGACTTACATCAGAATTTAAAAAAAACTAGGAGACTTTGGTGACTATGAGTAGGTGAACTACTTGAAATGATCAAAGATGTACGCCATGTGGCATAAAAGTGGGCTGTCATGGCCATGAGTGATGATAGGAAATGAGGATCCCTTATTGAAATTGGGAGCCAGAGGGGTTCAAATCATCAAAATCTAACAAAATGGTTATAAGTATCAACAAAACAGCTATAAAAAAGAAGCAAAAAGCCGCAAAGTTTGAGTACTGAGAAGTAAGTCACAGCTAGTATAAACTTGAAAGCAGAAAGCAACAACACTAACCGGCTACATTGCTGACAGAACCGTTGTTCGATGCCATTGACTATGACTTTTGCGGTTTTTGAGTGCACATCACATACCTTGTGCCTCTTGTGGTAGTCCTTTGAAGAACTAAGATCCATGTTGCAACCAAGAACTTGGCAAAAAGGAATCTGGGCATTCAAATTTGCCGACCGACTTCTCTTTGCTGGCACGGCCGACACAATTGACGAATATACCCTCATTTCTTTCGCATATTTACCATCCTTACCATCCCTGTAATCACTCAAATTCCCTAGCTTCAAATCAATAAGTGGAGAATGGTGACTGTTAGAATCAACAACCGAGAACGAAACCCCCTTAACTGTGTTGTCAGAAATCGATTTCCTGATGCTGTCGGAAAAACCCAATTCCATAAACAAGTCTCTCTCGGACGTCTCCTCGTGGCCCAAGACCGGCATGTTGTTACTGTAATTATAAGGGGTTTTCAGGTCCCAACTTGGTATAAACTTTCGAGAACGTGAAAGAGCATCATTTGGTGAAGCCATTTCATCAGAAAACATAGAACCCTTCATTTCAGAACCATATATACTCCAAGACTCCATCCCACAAAAATCAATCAAGTTGCAGAGAATCTATAAAATCCACCAAAATTCAAGCAGGTTTCAATGTCTGTAAAAAAATTTAAAAAAAAAAAAACATAAAAAAACATTATGAGATAACCCAGATAGAGAAAACCATCAAAGTTTCATGTCAAATATAACTGTTACACCCACGTTAATTCAATATATTAAACTAAACATAACAAAATCTCATCATATAACAAAAACCCAGATAAAGAAAGCATCAAAGTTTTATATAATCTATAACTGTTACACCCACCTTAATTCAGTGAATTAAACTAAACATAAAAAAATCTCATCATATAACAGAAACCCAGATAAAGAAAACCATCAAAGTTTTATATAAGCTATAAATGTTACACACACCTTAATTCAATAAATTAAACTAAACACAAAAAATTTCATCATATAAGAGAAACCCAGATAAAGAAAACCATCAAAGTTGCATATAATCTACAACACCCACCTCTGTTCAATAAATAAAACTACAATCTTTCCAAGCAAAAGCCATAAAAAAGAACCAAAAAAGAAACCCAGATTGCAAAAGACAGCAACTCTCTCGGTAATGGGTTAAAAATCCACTATAATTCAGTTTTCTAAATACCCCAAAACTGACCCAATGAGCTTAAAAGGTAGACAGAACAGTAAGCACATCATATATAAAGTACGAAAAAAAAGGAAATGCTTTATGGAGAATTGATAGAGGGGAAAAGAAAACAACTTAGAAAAAAAAAGCGGTTTTGTTTACCAGAGAGGAAGAATAATGGCGGTTTTGTGGGGTGAGAGTGGAGCAGAAGCAGTGAGAGTCGATTTGCTGCTTTCAACAACACCATGACAGACGTTGTCGTGCCCTTTTTGTAGAGTGTTCCTGAGAGAGAGAGAGAGAGAGAGAGAGAGAGAGAGCAGAGTTGGTGGGGGGAGTGATAATTCTAGAGAGAGAGAGAGAGAAGGAGAGTGGGTGGGACTTGGGAGAGTGATAATCTAGAGAGAGAAAAAGTAAAAAGCCAAAAGAATTGAGTAAATTACTTTCAAGCCACTTCTTAAAAGATAGACTATAAAACTTTTTTTATACTCTTCCTGCTTCACAAGGAATATATATTTCAGCTTATAGTATATTCCAGCTTATATGATTTGGGTTGTTTGCATTGTTCCCAAATAGTTGAAGCAGGTTAGGATATATTCTTAAATTAAGTGATCTTAGTATGATTTGGGTTCATGTTCACCTTTTTTTTTTTTTTTTTTTTTCCTTTTTTAAATCCAAATCATACACGAGATCACTCACTGGAAAAAAAAAAAAAAAAAAGTATGCCCACCTAAAGATTCAAACAATTTTATCTATTAAAGGGGGTTTGCGCAATGGTTCAAATCTTACCCCTTGTGGCCCACTCATAAATGTACGTATTATGGGTACGTTTTGATTGCCTTTTGAAATGCGTTTCACAGTAAATTATAACTTTGATCATGAGCGATCATTTGATAGAGCAACAGATAATATGTTTTGATTGACTTTAAACTTACGGTTATCGAAAAATGGGTACGAGGAGCAACCCTCATATCCACTTGCCATTACACGTCGTCACGTTTAACGACTAGTACCCTTAAACGCGTCGCCCATTATAAGAAGCCGGTTACCCCGTGGCTTCCCCTAATAAAAAAGCTGTTGACTTCCTTAAATTAGACGATTGAGATTATTTTTTGTCCCAATCTTCCAATATATAGATCCTCTAATCATAGCGCAACTATCAGACGGCCACATATTGATTCCATGTGGCATATATCCCCACAACTTATTGGGTGTACCTATCAAATGATCACTTTTGGGGATATGTGCCACATGGAATCGTAGGTGCACCGTGATCTTAACATCTATTGTGTAGAAGATTAGGATGAAAAATGATCTCCATCATCTAATTTAAGACAGTCAACAATTGTTAATGGTGAGAAAACATGTGTTCTTCATAGATTTAAAGGGTGCAAGTAATGCAACCCTCTTAAACATAAAGTTGTTATTGAAGTGTTTCTATCATTCCGACAACAACCTGGGTTAGGTTAGTAAAATTTGGGTGCAAGATGATATGGTGAAGGTTTTGTCTTAAGCAAAAGGTGAGGGGAATGTTAGGCATATTCTTTAAGTGAAATAGTATTTTAATTTAAAAAAATTGAATTGTTGTTTTACTGAAATCTTAGATGGTCACGGATTTTTGTGCTCTTTAATGGCCCCACATGAAAAGTTTAATTTTCCTCATATGCAAAAAATAAGTTGTTTTCAATAAAATTTTTACTGAAAATTATTTTTATGCATGCATTACAAATATACTTGGATCTCATAGTCTTATTCTTGACAATTATTTTACAAGAATATTTTTTCAAATAAAATCTAGAGATTTTTCTAAGTCCTACGAATATAACTTTCCTACAAATGAAAATGTATAATTTTTTTTTTCGACAAATGCATTTTCCACTGTAAATTTCTAAATAAGGCTTAAGTCAACATCTCGAGATCCACACGGCTCACGGCTCCCATGTTGTTGATTGGTTATAGGTTATTTAACTCATTTCATTTTTTTTGTTTTTTTTTTTTGAAGGATTAACTCGTTTCATATTACCCCTAAATGATGTGACATTTATTTTGACTATAAAAATAAAACTTATATGACACTTTTAGATTAAAAAAATCATATGCCCCATTCATATAAAAAAAGAGATAAAAATACCATAGTTTAAGGAGCTGCCTATTTTCAGGCTTTAAATAGCATATATGGCGATTTGAGTCTTATAGAACATGGAAATCCGTGAACAAATTATTAACCCTTTTAAATAGGAAGTCACTACTTGCACACGAGATTTGCACCAATGCTGTTGTTTAAAAAGGCAACTTGATATTTTTGAGAAGTGTGCAACATGGAACACCCTCTAAGCTGTCCGATTTAAATTTCATGATGTCAAGATCTTTGGTGCCAGATCCCACCCCCCTGTTGGTCACCCACGTGTGATGTGCGGGTATGGCACGTGGTAGGGGACTTAGATGGGATACCATCATGGCACGGGTCCCAATAATATAAGATCTTTCATTTTTTAAGCATGTACACAAACCTCATGTGCAAGTAGACGTGCCAACATTCGATAATTACAAATAGTTTTAGAGTTTATTTAGTTATTATTTTTTAATTATTTTAATAATTGAAATCTTTATAGTCAGAAATAGTAATAGTCAGAAATAGTGATGGTTGTAGGCAAGACCCTGAAAAACATTATAAAGAAAAAGGGCTTGAGCCTGTAATACAATGAAAGGTTGACAATATTGTAACATCAAAGTCGCAGATGTAAGAATTATGGTCATTAACAGGGATACCTTGGTCAATTTAAAAAGGTCAAAATTACATTTGGTAGCAGGTCAGGTCAACGCACTGGCTCCTTGGGTCAGGTCAGGCAATTGGGTTGACTAAGAAGCCGATTCGGGTTTACTTGACCCGACCTAACCTGATATTTCAACTTTGAGGTCAAGTCAGGTTATCGATCGGTTGGGTCGGGGATATACCCTTGACTCATCTAGTCAGGTGCATCATCTGATTGAGATTAGTCGGGCATATATCCTTGACCAGCTGCGAAGCTAGTGTTTTGGACTGATTGGCCCGACTCGTGACCCTACCCGACCCATTGTTGGCCCTATTGCAAAGATGGTTTGGTAAATTGATGTACAAGTGTTGGAACCAGCTCTCCCAACGTCATTTAGGTTGCATTTGGCATAGCTCTCTGTTAGCTCTCTACCAAAGTCGGATATACTTGCTTTAGCAGGCTTTTCTTCTCCTTGCTGACTCCTTGCAAAGTAGGATTTACCTGCTCTAGCAACTGCCTCCCTGCTCGGTTCTAACTCCTTACCAAAGCAAAAAAAAATTATTCTGACAAGGAGTGAGTATAAAACAAGAGAGTAACCTTTGGAGCATGTAAATTATGCTATGTAGGGAGTTAGCAAATAGAATGGGGACCTCCTAAAGCATGTAGGAGAGATGTAAAAAAGAGAAAGGAAACCCTAAAGTAGATAAATCCTGCTCTAGCAGGGAGCTATGATGAGTACTGAAAAATGAGGATATTTCACCCCTAAATACCTATATTTAGCTGTCCGATGAAGGCTATCTAATAAGATTGATTAGATTTGAAGTGTTTCAGGTAAATATGAGCCAAGTATAGAAAACAGTGCAAGAATTCTGAATATAATGCAAAAACACTGCAATTTCGGGTAATCAAGAACTTGGTACGACTTGCGGCTAAATTTGGACCTTCAAGACGGCCGAATTACAAAATTGTCAAAACATGAAAGTTGTAGATCTTTTCGTCAGCTTTCCAACGGCGCAAGAATCGTCTCAATCCGAGTTCGGGACAAAAAGTTATGGCCGAAATACTGAAGCAGTGTCTGAACCACAAAAAGTGATGATTTTCACGGATTTCTGGGGTCGATGCATCGACCCTACAGGTCGATTAATCGAGCAGGAATAGTAGTCTGACACGATTCTGACACTAGAAACGTGATTTTTTGGATTATTTAATGGCTCGATGCATCGACAGTCATGGGTCGATTAATCGACCCTAAAAAGTCGAAGTGGGATACCTTTGCGCGACGTTTCTATTTAAGGACTCAAACACTTCGAAAAAAAGTAGTAGAGAATTAGAGAGTAGAAAGTAGAGATTAGAATTAGAGTTTTTTTTTTGAGTTTTAGTTTTTAGTGTTCTTAGTTTTTAGCCATTATTTTTCATAGAAATAGGAAGTTTTATTATTTCTTTTTGAGAGCTTTGTTATTTAATTTTTCCGTATTCAATTTATAAATTTTGTTCAAAGTTTATTTCTGCATTAATTTTCTGAAGATCATACGTGTGGATCAAGGTAATTTATTTTGAAGTTTGAGGTAATTTTAATTAATGTTATTTTCCCGTCTTTATTTATTTATGTCATTTATTTACAATATGTGTGGCTAAATTTATAGGGATGAGGATCTAATGATTCTCATCCGAGGGATGTACTTTTAATAATATAAAATTAGGGATTAAAATATGAGATTTTATTTTTATGGTTGTTGTGCTATCATGAATGGATGAAATCCCCGCCACTAACCGGATCGCAGTCTTGTCATGCCCGGGATCTCAGATCTGTGGCGGTAATTTTAGCCTATGATTGTTATGGTCTTTTTGTTTTTATCGTGTCGATCTAATTAGGATTATGTTCTGGGAGCGAGTGTGCCATACGCCTCGGATCTTGGTCAGAATGGTAATTTTATCGAAATATCCCTAATCTGAATAAAGTGTGCCGAGCCATGCCCTTGATTTCGTATTTATAAGGTATTCTTGTTGGAATTTTCACCCACTTTGGGGATGGTTTTATTTGAACTTTGAGATCATGCGTGTCTGGCCGTACCCTTGATCGAGATCTATATGAAAATCATCTAAGTCCTAATTGCAGGGATGCAACGTGGAACCTATTAGGGTGTTGACCATTGATCTTCCATAAAAGATGTTTGTTACCAATGAAATATCTCATAATTTAATCCTTAGATTTATATTATAGGAAGAACGGACCAAAGATGGGAGGATTTAGTATCTTCATCTTTATCATCATCTTCACTTTTATTTGCGAATTATCAATTGAATTTTAGTTTGTAGTCATTAATTACCATCTCACTAACCACTTAAATCATAAAATTGGTAGAATACTGTTAGATCTTAATAGATTTCTAGAATTACTTGTCTCTTTTAGGTATTTCAACATTAATCCTCGTGGGAACGATCTCGTACTCCGCACCCACTATATACAAACCGATTCGTGCACTTGCGAGTAAAACATACATTAAAAAATCACAACAAGCTAGCAGAGAGTTATGCCGAACACAACCTTAAACACTCTCTTGGTGTTTAAATGATTAAATTGTTAAAGGTGATACCAAAGTCATAGCTTATATATTGAAATAAAGTGGTTCAAAATTTATCCATTGTTCTTATTTTTCTAACTGTATTAACCTTTGTTCATATTGTTTTTATTCTTTTAACGACCGACGTTAAAGTTCACCGATTGGATGATTCGTATCTACTTCCAGTCACATTTGTTTTGGCTGAAACATGCTTCAATTGTAGATTGTGATATGAACTATTTTGATTGATTGTAGACATATGCCAATAAATCGTACTTTAATCATGTAAGACCAAAAGCATATTCGGTACCTCTCTTCGCGTCCACACGTTCTCATAAAGCGCCTACGTCTTAGACTCTTGAAAAATTGTTGATTACTTTAGATTAGATGATGGAGATCTTCTTTCACAACGATCTTCCACAAAATGGATCTTGAGATCATTGCTCACCTATCTGACGATCATTTTTTGATTCCATGAGTCACATATCCCAAAAAATAACTCTTCAATCATATGACACACATCAAGCTGGCCATTTTTTAGGGAGTTGGGACACATGGAATCAAATACTGACCGTCTGATAAATTATATATGATCTCAGGATCTCTTGTGTGGAGATTATTTTTTGTCTCAATCTTTCAAAATATAGATCCTCTAATCATGGCGCAACTATCAGACGGCCACATGCTGATTCCATGTGGCACATGTCCCTACAACTGATTGGATATACCCATCAAATGATCACTTTTGGGGATGCATGCCATGTGAAACCGTAGGTGTACCGTGATCTTAATATCTATTGTATGGAAGATCAGGATAAAAAACGATCTCCATTATCTGATTTGGAGATCTGATTCAAGGCAGTCGACGATTGTTAATGGTTTGTGTTCTTCAAAGATTTAAAGGGTGCAAATAATGCCCCCTGTTAATAACTAAGGTTCTTATTGAAGTATTTCTATCTTTCCGACAGCAAGGGTTGGGTTGGGTTATTAAAATTTGAGTGCAAAATGAGATGGTAAAGGTTTTGTCTTAGCCTAATTTTTGGGGAATGCTATGTATATTTTTAGGTGAAGTAGTATTTTATTTTAAAAAATATTGAATTTTTTTTTTTACTGAAACCTTAGAAGGTCCGTGCTCTTTAAGGTGTTGTTCAGTAACAAGAAAAATGACTCATTTTCACTTCAACCATTTTCTGGTGTTTTGCAACTTGTGTTGGACACACTTGAGAAGTCTAATTTTCCTCATTTGGGTAAAATAAGTTGCTTTCAATGAAATTTTTACTGAAAATTAATTTTATACATGCACTTTAAACATACTTGGGTCCTATAGCCTTATTCTTGCAAATTATATTATATACGGATAAATTTATTTTACCCAAATATTTTACCAAATTTCAAATAGAGCAATGGTCAAGTCCAACAAAAAAGAATCGGATTTTCAGTTTTACCCCATCTACTATCTTTGAAATAGGAGAATCTTGACTCCACATCATGCTATAAAAAGTCAAGATTCTCCTATTTCCAAGGGCGATGAGGTAGGATTGAAAATCCGATTCTACTTGGTAAGACCTGTCCATTGTCCTTACCAAATAATATATAGAGATTTTTCTAAGTCCTACAAATATGACTTTCCCTTGTAAATTCCCAAACAAGGCTTAAGTCAACATCTCGAGATCCACACGTTCCTCACGGCTCCCATGTTGTTGAGTGGTCATAGGTTACTTTAACCCATTTCATTTTTACACCTAAATGATGCGACATTTATTCTCACTACAAAAATTAAACTTCGCTGGGTCATATGTAGGCCTAACCCTCCTTTACTGGCCCAAAATTCTTGTCCTTTTCCCTTAAAAACAAGGAAGTACTTTTCTTTATTTATCTAAAAAAAATATTTTTCTTTATTTATAAAAAATTATTTTAAAAATGAACTAAGTTTATATGATATCTTGCCACTTAGTAACTTAGATTAATACAAATCATATGCCACATTCATATATATAAAAATAAAATAAAAATACCTTAGTTTAAGGAGCTGCCTATTTTCAAGCTTTAAAGAGCATATACGACTATTTGAGTCTTAAAGAAAATAGAAATCGGCGAACAAATTGTTAACCCTTCTAAATAGGGAGTCACTACTTGCATACGAGATTTGCACCAATGCATGTTGTTTAAAAAGGCAACTTGATTTTTTGATAAGTGTGCAACATGGAACACCCTCTAACCTGTCCGATTTGAAGTTCATGATGTCAAGATCTTTGGTGCCAGATCCCACCCCCTGTTGGTCACCCACATGTGATATGCGGGTATTGCACGTGGCCGGGGACTTAGTCGGTGCTCTAAGAGGCTCGGATATCTGATTATTGAAAAAAAAGATCTTTGGTGTCAAAGATTGGCACAAAATACAATCTCTATCATTCAAGTCAATACAATCAAAGCACATCCTCTGGTTCAATCATTGGTTCTACTCAATTAGGCGATAGCTAAAGATCTAGATTTGTGCCAATCTTTGGTATGAAAGATGTTTATATCATTCCCTCGAAATCAGATGACTTAGATGGGATACCACGGTGGCACGGGTCTCAATAATATTAGATCTTTCGTTTTTTAAGCATGTACCACGACACAAACCTCACGTGCAAGTAGTTGTTATGTCTACTTGCCAAAGCTCGATAAGTACAAATAGTTTAAGAGTTTATTTATTTATTATTTTTAATTATTTTAATAATTGAAATATTAATAGTCAGAAATAGTGAAGGTTGTAGGGCTTGAGCATGTAATACAATGGAAGGTTGATAATCTTGCAACATCAAGGTCGCAAGTGTGGGAATTATGGTGATTATCAGGGGTACCTTGGTCAATTTAAAAAGGTCAAAGTATGTCTGGCAGCAGGTCCGGTTGACCCACTGGCTCCTTGGGTCAGATCAGGCAATTGGGTTGACTAAGAAGCCGATTCGGGTTTACTCGACCCGACCTAACCTGATATTTTATATAAAAAATCTAGGACATAAGGAGGATTTTGAATTGCGTTAGGTCAGGTTTCAAGTTTGAGGTCAAGTCAGGTTTTCGATCGGTTGGGTCGGGCATATACCCTTGACTCATCTAGTCAGGTGCACCATCTGATTGAGATTAGTCGGGCATATATCCTTGACTAGCTGCGAAGCTAGTGTTTTGGAATGACTGACCCGACTCGTGACCCTACCCGACCCATTGTTGGCCCTATTGGAAAGATGGTTTGGTAAATTGATGTACAAGCGTTGGAACCAGCTCTCCCAATGTCATTTAGGCTGCATTTGGCATAGCTCTCTGTTAGCTCCCTACCAGAGTCGGATGTACTTGCTTTAGTAAGCTCCCCTTCTTCATGCTGACTCCATGCAAAGCAGGATTTACCTGCTCTAGCAACTACCTCCTTGCTCGGCGCTAACTCTTTACCAAAGCAAATAAAATTTGTTCTGACAAGGAGTGAGCATAAAACAAGAGAGTAACCGTTGGAGCATGTAAATTATGCTATGTTGAGAGTTAGTAAAGAGAATGAGGACCTCTTAAAATAGGAAAATTTACTTGATCGACCTGTTAGATGTACCTTTTATTGCAGAGACCCTATAGTTTCACCTTTACCCAAATCGACTAGCTAGAAGCCTAGCCGACTCTAAGGATAGCAAAAAGTCCAAATTACCCCCTTTCTTTAAGGCATAAAAACATCATTTTCTTCCTTATTTTAATCTGCTACAGTTTCTAAAAATCAGAGGTGACGAAGATGACGGCGTCTTCTCCTCAATTCAATCTAATCCAATCTAGTCCGATTTTATAAAAAATCAGAGAACGCGTGGACCCAAAGAAATTATGGGGATTGCAGTATGTGCAAAATGACATGTAGGCAGTTTTGTTATTAGAAGGGGTATGTGCAAAATGACATGTAGGTAATTTGGTGATTTGAAGCAGTATTTTGGTCAATAAAAAAGGACCAAAAAAGTGGTTTGGAGATATCGATATGGGAGTATTTGCGCAAAGAGTTCCTATTAGGTATCTAACTCATGCACCAAGTGTGGTGCATAGGTCAATTTCTGTGTGTCAAACTTGTCAAACCTTGGGAGATGCACCAATTTTGGTACCTAATAATATTGTAAAGGGTATCTCTCTTAGCGCCCGCCGCCCACATGTTCTCTGAAAGCGTCCACATTGTAGACTGCTTGAAAACCATTGATTGCTTCAGATCAAAAGATGGAGATCATTTTTCACCCCTGATCTTTCATGAAACAGATCTAGAGATCATGATATTTCTATCAGACAATCAATTTTTCATTCCATGTGTCACAGATCTCCCAAACATGGCCCTTTAATCATATGGCATACATGGTGCTCAAACATAAATTTAGGATCATTTTTTGGGGATCTGTGACATATGGAATAAACAATTGACCGTTTGATAGGTGCAACATGTTCTCATGATTTATTATGTTGAAGCTCACGGTGGTGGAAAATGATGTCCACCATTTAATCCGAAGCAATCAATGATTTTATTAAGAGGTAATATAAAACATAGCAACATTGCTACTATAATTTCCTTTATGATGGGGCATGAGGCCTCCTTTACATCAATCTCATGGATGCCAACTAAATGCCAGCCATCCTTTGCAAAAGTTGAAAAGTCTAATTTTCTCTTTGGCTTATAATGAGTTGCTTTCAATGAAATTTTTATTGGAAATTAATTTTATGTATTCCTAGAAAATATACTTAGGTATCATAATTTTATTCTTACAAATTATATTATATAAGAAAAAATTTATTTTAATCAAAGAGGCATTAGCCCAGTCGGTAACCTCCCTTTATTGGGAGGAGGTCGTGGGTTCAATACTCGTTCTATTAGTTAACTTTTATTACTGTAGTTGGTGCTCCCTCACATTGCTCCTCAACTATCATATGTGTATGCGCTCCTCGATTCTCGAGGCTGTCACGGCCTAAATGGCCGTATCAAAAAAAAAAAAGAATAAATTTATTTTACCGACTATTTCGCCAAACAATATCTAGAGATTTTCTTAAATCCTACAAATATGACTCCTACAAATGAAAATAAGTAATTTTCCCCGACAATCTTGGTCCCATGTTGTGGGACATGGACATCTCATTTTCCACACGGTGCTTGGTCCTATGTTGTGGGTTGGGCTAAGGATCAAAATTTCGGTCATCAAATATATGAAAATGAAATTATCAGGCCAAAATTTTAGTTTCAGTCCCCGTTGAAACTGAAACGAAAACCGAAATTTTGATCACTGGGTTGGGCATAGGTTACTCAGCTCATATCATTTTATGCTTAAATGATGTGACATGGGTTCTAACTATAAAAATAAAACTTCTTGTGGGTCACGTGTAACACCTTATGGGGCCCAAAGTGTTTTAAATTTTTCGTTAAAAGCAAAGAAAGTATTTTTCATTATTTATAAAAAAAACGTTTTAGAAATGAGTGATTTTATATAATATCTTGCCACTTGAGTAACTTAGATTGATAAAAATTATACGCGCATTCAGATAAAAAATAAGATAAAAATACCCTATTTGATGATTTGGGTCATGGAAATGTTTATACGCCACATTCATATTAAAAATAAGATTAAAATACCCTATTTGATGATTTGGGTCATAGAAATCCGTGAACAAATTATTGACCCTTTTAAATAGGGAGTCAAGTATATTTTTGGGAAGTGTGCAACATAGAACATCCTCTAAGTTGTCCGATTTGAAGTTCATGATGTCAAGATCATTGGTGCCAGATCCCAGCCCTGTTGGCCACCCATGTGTGATGTGTGGGGATTGCACGTGGACGGGGACTTAGTCGGTGCTCTAAGAGGCTCGGATGTTTGATCATTGGAAAAATAGATCTTAATGTGGTGCCAAAGACTGACACGAAACACGATCTCTATCATTCTAGTCAATACAATCAAAGCCTATCATCTAGTTCAATCGATGGTTCTATTCAATTAGATGATAGAGATCTAGTTTCGTGCTAATCTTTGGTATGAAAGATGTTTACATCATTCCTTTGAAATCAGATGACTTAGATGGGATACCACGTGGCACGGGTTCCAATAATATCATATCTTTCTTTTTGAAGCATGTATCGCGATACAAACCTCATGTGCAAGTAGTTGTCGAACGTTGTGATGTCTATGTGCCAACGCTCCATAAATGTAAATAGTTTCATAGTTTTATTTATTTATTATTTTTTAAATTATTTTAATAATTGAAATCTTAATAGCTACAAAAATGGAAGGCGTGCCAACGTTCGATAAATATAAATAGTTTCATAGGTTGTTTATTTATTAATTTTTAATTATTTTAATAATTGAAATCTTAATGGCTACAAAAATTGACGGTTGTAGGCAAGAGACCCTCAATAACATTATAAAGAAAAGAAAGATGGCTTGAGCCTCTAATACAATGGAAGGTTGACAATATGCATCAATATAACAGATGTTGGGAATTATAGTGATTAACAGGGGTACCTTGGTCAATTTAACAAAGTCAAAGTACGTTTGTCAGCAGGTTATGTTGACCCACTGGGTCCTTGGGTCAGGCCAGGCAATTGGGTTGACTAAGAAGCAGATTCAGGTTTACTTGACCCGACCCGACCTAACTTGATATTTTATAAAAAATATCTAGGACATAAGGAGGTTTTTGAATTGGGTCAGGTCAGGTTTCAAGTTTGAGGTCAAGTTAGGTTTTCAGTTGGGTCGGGTATATACCCTTGACTCATCTATTCGGGTGCATCATCTGATTGAGATTAGTCGGGGATATATCCTTGACCAATTGCGAAGCTAGTGTTTTGGACTGACTAGCCCGACTTGTAACCCTACCCGACCCATTGTTAGCCCTATTGTAAAGATGGTTTGGTAAATTGATGTACAAGTGTTGGAACCGGCTCTCCTAACGTCATTTAGGTTGTATTTGGCATAACTCTTTATTAACTCCCTATCAGAGCTGGATGCACTTGCTTTAGGAGGTTACCTTTCTTCTTGTTGACTCCGTGCAAAGCAAGATTTACTCTAGCAGTTACTTCCCTACTAAAGCAGGTAAATACTGCTCTAGCAAGGAGCTAGCAGAGAGCTATGTCAAACACAACCTTAAACACTCTTGGTGTTTAAATGATCTTACATTGTTAAAGGATATCAACAATCTATCCATTGGTCCAAATTTTGAAATGAAGTGGTCCAAAATTTATCCATTGGTCATATTTTTCTAACCATATTAACCATTGTTTCTAACCATATTAACTATTGTTCTCAGTTAGTAAGGCAGTGGGTTTGCTTCCCATAGGTCGCCAGTTCGAGTCCTCGTAGGGCCACTGGAGTATTACTCAGTCGTTAGCTCTAGAGCCCCGTGGATTAGTCGTGGTGCGCGTAAGTTGGCCTGGACACCACGATTATAAAAAAAAATAAAAATAATAAAAAATGAAGTGGTCCAAAATTTATCCATTGGTCATATTTTTCTAACCATATTAACCATTGTTCCTATTGTTTTAACTATTGTTCTCATTTTTTTAAACCACGGATGTTAAAGTTCATTGATTGGATGATTCGTATCTACTTATGGCTGCATTTGTTTTGGTTGAAACATGCTTCAATGAAGGACTATGATATGAACTATTTTGATTGATTGTAAACATATGCCACTAAAGGGTACTTTAAGGGAAATTTACCTGATCGGCCCTGTTAGATACGTCTTTTATGTCAGAGGCCTTATATTTTCACCTTTACCCAAATCGACCAGCTGGGAGCCTAGCCGACCCTAAGGATAGCCAAAAGTCCAAATTACCCCCTTTCTTTAACGCACAAAAACATCATCTTCTTCCTCATTTAATTTGGTACAGTTTTTAAAAGTCAGAGGTAGCGAAGGTGATGACGTCTTCTCCTCAATCCAAACTATTCTGATATGCTATTTGGATCGACCCAAATACATATTTTTCGTCAGAGACTGTAGCAGATTAGAATTAGGAAGAAGAGGATATACCTATATAATTTAAAATTTTAAATATTTGTATTTTTCTATATTTACGCGATGTGAAACGAGATCTATTTCGATCCAAACTATACCGATCTGCTATTTGGATCGACCCAAATACTCATTTTTCGTCAGAGACTGTAGGAGATTAGAATGAGGAAGAAGAGGATACACCTATATAATTTAAAATTTTAAATATTTGCATTTTTCTATATTTACGCGACATAAAACGAGATCTATGCCATTTGATTTGAAGGCCACAATATAAAATCGATAGTGCCAAAGATAGATATGAAAAAAAGGCGATATCGACTCTGTACACAGTCGATATCGACTTTGTACACAGTCGGTACCGACCATTTTAAGAGTCGTCAACGACTATTTATAGAGTCGCCATCGACTCTATACAGAGTCGTCATCGATTATATAAAAAAATAAAAAAGATTTATATATTAATTTAAAAAAAAAAATTTATTTATTTATTTTATTTTTATATAATCGATGACGATTCAGTACAGAGTCGATGGCGACTCGGTACAAAGTCGTCAACGATTATATATATTAATTTTTATTTTTTTATTTTTTTTATAATATAATCGATGACGACTCAGTACAGAGTCGTCATTGATTATATATATTAAATTTTTTTTTTTTTTTTTAATATATAATTTTTTTTTTTTAATATAATCGACTCTGTACTGAGTCGTCATCGATTATATAATTTATTTATTTATTTATTTTTTTATATAATCGATGATGACTCTGTATAGAGTCGATAACGACTCTATAAATAGTCGTTGACGACTTTGTACAGAGTCGATGACGACTCTTAAAATGATTGATACCGATTGTGTTAAGAGTCGCCATCAATTGTTAAATTTTTTTTTTTTTTTTAAAAAGGCGATATTGCCTTCTTTTCGTGTCTATCTTTGGCGCCATCTATTTTATTATGTGGCCTTCAAATCAGACGGCATAGATTCGATTTCACATTGCGTAAATATAGAAAAATATAAATATTTAAAATTTTAAATCATGTAGAACGAAAAAAAGTGTAAGAAGGGGTGTTTCGGACTTTTTGTGTTAGCTGAAAATGGCTTGGTTAAAAGCTGGTCGGTTTGGGTAAAGGTGAAAATACAGGGCCTCTGACGTAAAAGGCGTATCTGACAGGGCCGGTCAGGTAAATTTCTCGCACTTTAATTATGTAGGACCAAAAGCATATTGGGTTCCTCTCTTCGCATCCTTGTGTTCTTTGAAAGCGCCTATGTCGTAGACCCCCAAAAAGAAAGTGCCTACGTCATAGACCCTCGAAAAATCGTTGATTGCTTCGGATCAGATGATGGAGATCTTCTTTCACAGCGATCTTCCACAAAATGGATCTTGAGATTATTGTTCACCTATCTGACGATCAATTTTTGATTCCATGTGTCACAGATCCCAAAAAATGGCTCTTCAATCATATGACACACATCAAGCTCCAACACGATTTTTGTGCATTTTTTAGGGATTTGGGACACTTGGAATCAAACACTGACCGTGTGATAAGTTTTACATGATCTCAAGATCCCTCGTGTGGAAGATCATGATGAAAAACGATCTACATCATCTGATCCGAAGCAATCAACAGTTACGGAGTCCGAATCTTGGGTGCTTTCAAAGAACGCGTGGACCCAAACATATTAAGCGGATTGCAGTATGTGCAAAATGACATGTAGGTAATTTGGTGATTAGAAGGGGTATTTTGGTCAATAAAAAGGACAAAGAAAAAGTGGTTTGGACAAATTGATATTGCAATATTTGTGCAAAGAGTTCCTATTAGGTGTCTAATTCCCGCACCAAGTGTCGTGCACTGGTCAATTTTTGTGTGTCAAACTTGTCAAACCATGGGAGATGCACCAATTTTGGTACCTAATAATATTGCAAGGTTACCTCTCTTAGCGCCAACCGCCCATGCGTTTTTTGAAAGCGCCTACATTTCAGACTCCTTGAAAACTATTGATTGTTTTAGATCAGATGATGGAGATTGTTTTTCACCTCTGATCTTCCGTACAATAGATCTTCAGATTATGGCGCACGTATCAAACAATTAATTTTTTATTCCATATGTCACATATCGCTCAAACATGACCCTTTAATCATATAACACACATTGCTCTCAAACATAAATTTAGGAGCATTTTTTAGGGATCCGTATCACATGGAATAAATAATTAATTATCTGATAGGTGTAACATGTTCTCATGATTTATTATGCTGAAGATCAGGGTGGAAAACGAAGTCCATCATTTGATCCCAAGCAATGGATGATTTAATTACAAGGTATATATATATATATAAGAGAGAGCAACGTTGACAATGGAATGTGATATTACAAAATTGCCAAGTGGTAGCTCTATTCTATCACAATATTGTAAATAAAAGAAGAGTAAATGGGCCACCCCACCGACTATAATTTTCTTTATGATAGGGCATGAAGCCCCTCCTTTATATCAATCTCATGGATACCAACTAAAAGACAGCCATCCTTTGCAAAAGTGGTCCATTATAGAACCACTCAAGATCATGGGTCCATATTTCGTTGAAAGCAACATTTTCTTCATCCTTTTCTTTGCTCATGGTGTCCTTGTCACACAAACATAGCTTCTTGCGAATTTCTTATAAAGTTGATTTGTTATATTATTTTAATGAAAATAATAATTTTATATTACTTAAAATCGTGCATGTTAGGTCTAATTGACAAATAACTGTAACAATTCTGTCAAATCCTTATGAACGAATCATATTATATAGTGATAAAAAATAGACTAATTTGAATCAATTTTGTATTGAATCTATGGAATGTTCCCTCTATTCCGCATATGTAGCCACGCATGCTTTTTGTAAGGGTTTTTTTGCAAATATTCCTTGGGTTATGTTGATATTACAAATAACCCCCCCCCCCATCATAGTTATTTGCTTTAAATCTCCTGAGTTAGCATTTTGGTGTTTATAAAATACCCTCTTTAAGGGATGCTACTTTAAATGATTAATCAGCAGTTAAAGAGTAGTCTAAATACCATATTTATCCTTTTTAAAATTAAATTACTAAATTGCCACTTCTACACGTAGTAAGAGTAATTTTAAATCCACCCCTCTACTTAACAAAAAGAATAGTTTTAAATCCACCTACCAAATATTTGAGTTCACCCACGCTGAAAAATATTGACTGCATTGAAGTAGATGATGGAGATCGTTTATCGTCCCAACCTTTCACACGATGGATCTTGAGATCACAGTGGCACTATTAGACGATTGACTGCATTGAATCGGGCGATGGAGATCATTTATGGTCCCAACCTTTCACACGATGTATCTTGAGATCATGGTGGCACCATAAGACAGTTGACTGCATTGAATTGGACGATGGAGGTCGTTTACCATCCCAACCATTAAGACGATGGATCTTGAGATCATGGTGGCACCATCAAACAGTTGATTGCATTGAATCGGACGATGGAGATTGTTTATCGTTCCAACCTTTCACACGATGGATTTTGAGATCATGGTGGCACCATCAGATGGTTGATTTTTTATTTCATGTGGTACACACAAAAAAAAATGACCTTAAAATTAATTTTAACCGTATACGTGATATTAAGGTCACTTTTCTGAGATGTGTGCCACGAAATAAAACACTGATCGTCTAATGGTATGCCTAAACGATCTCCATCGTCTTATTCAATGCAATCAATGTGTTTTAGCGTGGGTGAACTCAAAGATTCGGTGGATAGAAGTAGACGCGATTAGGCAATCCAATTCCTAGAAATGGGTCTTGAATCATATAGGAAATTAGAGGGACGAGTATTTTGAGTGGAACACGTAGATTGAAGGTTTTCTTTTCAAAAATAATTACATCGTTTGCCATAAATCCTCCATTGGTTGAGTATTCGTCCAAACGTTGGCATGCTTTAATGGGGGAATCACTCATCTGATGAGTCTTGAATCTGATGGGTGAATGAAGAGCCTTTTAGAAGAGTACCATTAAATCCACCCATTGAATCTTTAAGTTCACCCACGCTGAAACACGTTGATTGAATTGAATCGAACGATGGAGATCATTTATCCTCCCAATCTTTCACGTGATAGATCTTGAGATCATGATCGTACCATCAGTGTTTTATTTCACGTGGCACACATCTCAGAAAAGTGACCTTAACATCACATGCATGCTTAAAATTGATATTAAGGTCACTTTTAGGGGTGTGTACCACATGAAATAAAAAGTCAACCATCTGATGGTACACCCATGATCTAAAGAACGATCTCATGAAAGATTGGGACGATAAAAAATCTCTATCGTTTGATGTGTTCAACGCGTGAACTCAAAGATTTTGTGGGTGGATTTAAAGGTACTCCTTTTAGAATAGTAGTAAATTATAATGGCATGACTTGTAAATAAAGGTGAATGAAGGGCCTTTTAGAATGGTGATATTTTTAAAATATTGGTTTCATTAAGGCAAAATAGACTTTCCGTCCATAAACTCACGGCTAGTTAACCGCAAGGGGTTATATGAAAGAAACATAAAAGTAGGGGCTGCAGAATAAATACCCATAACTTAGGGGGTTTCTTATAATATTAGCATAACACGGGGGGCTATATGCAAAAAACCCTTTTTTTAAAGTGATGCAATGTTTTACTTAAAATATTATTATCTGAATTTTGTTTTTGGTAATTTGTTTGGATTAATGGGATATTACTTTGTATCACCGGGTTGCGCCTGGCCAAAATTTTGGTTGGCCAAGGAAAAATGTCATATGCTCGACCCGACCCAACCCAACGGTCAAGGGTATATCCCCAAACCGACTAAGCTCCCGACTTGAAAAACGTGACCCCGATAATACCCCATTTCATATATATATATATATATATATATATATATATATATATATATATATATATATATATATATAGAAAAATGGCATATGCTCGACCCGACCGCTTGGCGCACCTGACCCGACCCAACCCAACCCAACGGTCAAGGGTATATCCCCAAACCGACTAAGCTCCCGACTTGAAAAACGTGACCCCGATAATACCCCATATCATATCATATATATATATATATATATATATATATATATATATATATATATATATATATATATATATATATTCACGCTTACGTGATTTCTTAGGGCGCCTACATTTGAAACCCACTGAAACCTGTTGACTGGTTGGAAGCAGACGAAAGAGAGTATTTTTCACCCGAATCTTCCTAAGACGGATCTTGAGGCCATGATCTTACCATAAGATGGCTCGATTTGGATTCCACATATATCCCAAGCACTTGACCCTAAAATATTGTTTGAGCGTGATGTGTGCTATGTATTTTAGGACCATTTTTTGAGGATTTGTGTTATGTGGAATGAAAATCTGATCGTCTGATGGTACGCTCATGATCTCAAGATCTATTATGTCGAAGATTAGGGTGAAAAACGATCTCTATTGTCGACATCCAAGCATTCAATTGATTTCAGTGGGTTTCAATAGTAGACGCCCTTAGATATCACATAGGCGTGAACAAAGGCACCCATATTTATATAGGCAACCTAATTTATTTATGGAAGCTAAAACTTGCACACAGTTAAAAAGAAAGAATTTGTTATATTTGAAATTTATGCCACTTGGAACACTTGATAGAGATCATATTTCATGCCAATCTTTAGCGTGGAATATTTTTTCATCGTGGTCTTCAAATTAGATGGCTTAGATGGTGTTCCACGTGGCACAAATCCCCAAAATTATAGAATTTTTAAAAAAATTATGTAGAACTCTCATGGGCAAGTTTTAGCTCCCTCAACCTCAAGGGGTTAGGTGAGCTGGCCAGGTACTTGCTTCGAAAAGCAGGAGACCTGAGTTCGAATCCTCTCCCCCCCTTGAGGCCACCCTAGGGATTTATATCCTGTGCTCACCCAACATGTGCTGAATTTGGGGTGCTCATGTGCCCCTGAGATTAGGCGGGTGCTCTAAGAGGCCCGGATACCCAGGTTATCAAAAAAAAAAAAAAAAGGATTTTAGCTCCCTCTATTTGTCTCTACTATTATAATCCAAAAAGGCATGATATCATAATTAGTTCAAATTATAATGACCAAAACACGTTGCGTGCTTTTAAAAAGGTAAATATCAGTACTAAAATTTAATTATGAAATGAATATGGTATCTCAAAATAAACCACAATTTTCTTTGCACATGTCATGGGAGTAGATAGTAACGGAATGATTGGGCATAAAGCGTCTATAGGTGACTTTTTGAGTCTGTCGTCAAATCTCAGGTCTCAACCCGGCAGTAGAAACTACCAAGCTGGAGTATGACAGGAGTAGAGGAAATTTTCGGTAGAGCGGTGAAATGCGTAGAGAACAAAAGCCGGTAGTCAAGTAAGTTGGTCGAAGCCATACCAGCAAGCAATCACCTATAGTTGCAAGTAGTCCGGTAGTCAAGTAAGAACAGAAGCCTAGGACTTAAGAAAGGAAGATCTTTGCTTATTCTTTCTTTCCTACATCCATATTCATCCCGATGGAATTTTTATTATGATATCAGGATTCATATATTGGTGTAGTGTTTAATTCTTTAACCATATAGAGGAGTCGAAATGTCGATTGATATGACAAGTATTTTATTAAAAGATTAAGTCATTACGGAACAAAGAATCATTTTCATGATAAAAGATGAAATCAATTCGGAAATGCTTTTTATTTGTTATTATAGGAGACAAAATTCGATTGGCCTAATTTTGGGTATCAACTTTGATTCATGCAACTACTACGGCAATAGCTGACATTTTCATGATAGCAAGGTGCTCCGTTTTATTTGAATACCTACCCACGGCTTTAATTGTTATCACTTCTGCAGGAGCTATGACCTCATTCCTTGCGACAACAATTGGAATCAAGGATCAAAATTTGAACCGAAATTTTTGCCCAAAGCGAAAATTTGGCCGGAATTTTAAGTCTCGTACAAATTTGGACTGAACTTTCGATCCAAATTATCGTTTCGGTGGGAATCAAAACTAATAATTTCAGCCAAAATTTCAATCATTTTGGCCGAAATTTTGATCCTTGACTGGAACATTATAGAACGATCTAAAGAGGGTCATAACTTATTCAATTTGCAGTCAATTAGGCTACATGATCTTTGCTTGTGGCATCTCTAGGTTAGCGACTTTCACTTGAAGCATTTTCATGATAGCATTACTATTCCTGAGTGCAGGTTCGGTGATTCATGCCATGTCGGATGAGGAAGATATGCGGAAGATGGGGGGGCAGGGGGGCTTGCCTCCTCGTTGCTATGATGCTCATGGGCAACTTATCTTTAATTGGATCTCCTTTTCCAACTAAACTAAGGGCAATGGTCAGGTCCTACTAGGTTGAACTGGATTTAGAGTTCAATCAAATCTGCACTCATTGGAAATAGGAGAATATTGATTGCACGACATCCTATAAAAGAACTCACAAAAGTCAAATTTTCTCATATCGAAGGATTGCAGATGTGGTTGAACTCAAAATCCGATTCAACTTGGTTGAACCTAGCTAATCATTCCCCCTAAACTAATCCTAACCATTGTGGCTAAGTTGAGATTTGAAAATTATTCCACAAGGAAAATCTAAGAAATTTTGAAAAGGGTCTGACTACTTGCACACTAGATTTGCGATGTTGCATATAAATTCAAAAGAATTAAGCATTTTGTGAAATTGTTCCATATAGAACACCATCTAAGTTGACTGATTTGAATGATATGATGTAAAGATTTATGGTGCGAAAGATTGGCACCAGACATGTTTTATATCATTTGAGCCAACACAGTCTAACTGTTGGATTGGATGATGGGCTTTGACTCTATTGAATTAGATGGTAGAGATTGTATTTGGTGCTAATCTTTGGCAACATAGATCTTTATATCATGGCATTCAAATCATATGACTTAGATGGTGTTCCATGTGGCACAAGTCTAAAAATACCCGTCTTTGCTTTTACATTATGTGCAACAACATAAATCTCGTGTGCAAGTAGTGGCCTGCTTAAGGAAAAAATTAAAAAAATTCTAAAATTTTTGGAGGAAAATTTGGTATTCGAGAATTATTGATTAGGAAAAAAAATCTAGGTAAAATTTAGAGAAAAATTTGGCAAAATTGGGAAAATCAATAATTTTTAAATATATAAAATTAATCTAAAAAATATTTCCAGTCTAACTTAGATGCCCATCTCCTTCTTTTGTCTTCTTCATTGTTGTATTGCATACTTCTTTTGTCTTCTTCAGTGACTAAAATTGGAGGAGCTTTAATTCGCATGTTATATTAATTATTTGTAATTTACTATGGTATTTTAAATATAGGGGGGCGCTACTAACCCATCACCAATTACTAAATATCCCCCAATTAATTATAGTTGAAAATCATTGACTGCTTTGAATCATAAGAGATCGTTAAAATTATCATTAGACTGACAATTTTTAATTTCACATGACACAATCTAGAAAAAAGTGACCCAAAGATCACGTGGCACACATTGTGCTCACAGGTCACTTTATTGGATGTGTGCCACATGTAATCAAGAACTCACCGTCTGATAATTTTTCCCTTGATATCAAGATCAGTTGTGTGGAAGTTTGGAACAAAAATGACCTCGATCGCCCAATTCAAAGTAGTCAATGGTTTTTAGATGTACTTAATGAGGATATTTAGTATTTTGTGCGGTTAGTAGCACCCCCATAAACATACCGTACTTTAAGCTTTTACTATTTTTTTAATTTTAAAAATATCAAGAATATTTGTGACAATAATCCTTATAATTAAATTATGTACCACTATATATGGTTCAAATTTTCGGCAGACCGAAATCGAAATGAAAACTCAAAATTTTGGATTTTAATGTATGGCGGGAAAGATTCAGGCTGAAATTAAATTTTGGGTTCGATCCCTATTGAAACCGAAACAAAATCTTATTTTTTGATCCTTGCCACTATATCCTACTATGACTAAAACGCTCTTACATGTAAGCATCTAAGAAAGGAATAAGAACTAAGATTACTTGCTCATGAGATTTGTGTCATTGTACATAGTTTAAAAAGAAAGATTCAGTATTTTTGAAACCTGTGCGACGTGTAACACCCTAGAAGCCATCTAATTTGAACGACATGCTTTAAAAATATTTGGTGCCAAAGGTTGGCACCGATGGAATACGATCACTTTCATCTAATGCAATAGTCAACCATTTATTCAAATGATGACCGTTGACTCTGTTAAATCGTACGATAGAGTTCGTGTTTCGTGCCAATCGTTGACATCAAAGATATTTACATCGTTGTCTTCAAATCCGATAGCTTAGATGGTGTTCCACGCATAGCAACAAATTTGGGGGTGGGGTTTTTGCATTTACGCCCCTAAGATATGTCTTATTTGCACTCCGCTCCCTATGTTACACCTATTTACACTGTCACCCTTGTTTTTGTGTTTACTGATTACACCCTAGAGTGACGGCTTGGTTACAAAAATAATTTTTGACTGCTCTAAATCAGATGGTGTTGATTGTTTCTCATATTACAAAAAATAAGACTATTAACGGCAGCCAAAAACTGCCGCTATTAACAAAAAATTGCCGCTAATACCTTTGCTACTAATAGTCTTTAATAGTTTCTTGTTAATAGCGGGAGTTTTTTGCTCCAAAAAATTGCCTCTAATAATCTATTTTTTTGTAGTGTCACCCAAATCTTCCACCCAATGAATATTGATATCAGAAGCCTCCTATCAAGCAGTTAGATTTTGATCCCACGAGAGATCATGAGTGTACCCCAAATGTAGTTTTTGGATTATTTTTCGAGATGTGTGCCATGTGAAATCAATATCTGACTATGTGATTGTAGGTCCATGTTCTCAAGATGCCTAGATCAAAGATCATGGCAAAAAAGGTGCTTCATTGACTGATTCAAAGCAGCCAAAGGTTATTTTATCGGAGAATTCATCACTCCAGGGGGTGTTATGTAAAGGAAACATAAAAACGAGGGCTGCAATGTAAATAAGTAAAACATGGGGGGCGGAGTGCAAATAAGGCATATCTCAGGGGGGAAATGCAAAAACCCTTTTGGGGTTTCGACAATATGACAAGTTTAAAATTCAAAAAAATCAGTAAAAATTAAAAGTAAAAAAAAACTTGAAATATTAAAAATCACGATTTACTTGCAAAATTTTAAAAATACACGATTTAAAAAAAAAATTTACTAATAGTTCGTGTTTAAGTCCTTGAACCTTAAATTCAATGACTATGGGTTCGCATGCCACATGTACTAAAAATAAGAAGTTTTTCTTTTTGAGTTATGTGCAACAAAACAAATCTCTGTGTGCAAGTAGTGGCTCCCTTTCAAATATAATCAAAGTACAACAATAAGAACTCAAATGTAATCACAGTACAACAATCTTACATTTTGAAGTAAGTACAAAAATATTCCTTGGGAATTAAGAAAAACCCTCAATTGTTTGGCAATTGTTACTAGGGTTTAGGGTTAAAGGGTCTCTAGGGTTTTGATGGGGGTTGAGGGAACAAAGGTTTTAATACCACCTAGTGTGAAGCCAAGAGCACATTGACTAGATTGGCAGTGACATCCACATCACTTTTTGAATGAAAATGATGTATGTTACTCAGTTGTCACTCTCAATTTGTAAATGAAGGTAGCCAAAATGCTGCACTAGGGTTTAAGAATGGAGCCCCATGAAGGAGCCCACCAAATTTAATGCCACCAAATGCAGTGTGTGTATTCTAAGCATTCAATTTGTAGAGCCCCTTTGGCCCACTCTTTTCATTTTCCAACAAAATTTTCTTGTTTTCTTATGGAGAAGAAGGGAGATGAGGCCACAGAGCAAGAAATAAGATGAGGCCAAGGTAAAGTGGTGGGCCAGCCGGGAATTGGGCAGTGATAGAAGGACAAATGTTCACACACGCGCGCACGCGCGCGCGCACACACACACACACACACACATATATATATATATATATATATGGAAAAGGTGTCCGTTCTCCAAGCTTTTACGTGGAGCTTCACGTGACACTCAAAATATTGTTTCGATGCCATGTGGAGCTTGGATGCATTGTTTAGATCATCTTTGAAAAAAAATATAATTGAAAATTCATCTCCACTGTATGCTTTTTGAACCGTAAAATGTAGACCAATAAAACCCGTCAAACTATGACTTCTGGGTTTAAAAAGTTTTTTTCAATTTTCGGCAGCTTTTTTGTTAATAGCCGTAGTTCTTGGCTGCCGCTAATAGTCATATTTTTTGTAGTGCTATCTTGGAAGACGGTGGCCGTCCTCCATTGGAGGACCTAACTGGTTCCCTATATATTTATGGAGTCGGTTTCCAAGGCCCACAGGGAGGTACACATAACTCTTAAAATACTTTTTGGTTGTCACGTGGAGTACGGGTGGATTGTTTAAATTAATTTAAAAAAAAAAGAAATTTCGAAAAATGTTTTTTAAAAGCATAAGTCAATGTTTGACTAGTTTCAATGGTCTACATTTTACGGCTCAAAAACACATGGTAGTGATGAGTTTTCAAATTTAAAAAAAAAAAAAAAATTGATCTAAGCAATGCACCCGATGTCCATGTGACATTGAAACAATATTTTAAATATCATGTGGACCTCCACTTCGAACCTTGAAAGATGGTGACGAATACATTTTCCATATATATATATATATATATATATATATATATATATATATATATATATATATATATATATTTCCCCTTTTCCTTTTCTTTTTTTGGCTTTAATCACATTTATATGACCCTGTACTTGAGTTGTAGAGTTGAACTCTACACTCAGATCATTTGAGTGTTACATAACTCCTAATCTGAGGATCAAATGCCATCATAACATTTATATGACCAAAAAGGTTTTTCCACCGTCGAATTTATGTTCAAAAATTCAAAAAAATTCTAAGAGGGAGGTAGAGGATGTGGGCCATGAACATCTGCCACATGGTAGTGATCTAGCATTTGAGATAATCTTCTCAATCATGTGGATTATAAGTGAGTGCCCTGATGGGGCATGGCGAGCGTACACCAAGTTCCTACGTGGCACGTAAAATATCTTTCGGGTGCGCATGGAGCCACGTTACATTCAAGGATCAAAATTTCGGCCGAAAATCCAAAATTTGGCCGAAATTTGGGTCCCATACAAATTTGGACCGAAATTTCGGTCCAAATTATCGTTTCGGTGGGGACTGAAATAGATAATTTTGGCCGAAATTTCAGCCGAACTTTTGATCCTTGGTTACATTGACTATATGATCTTTAAAAAAATTAATTTAAGCTTCAATTTTTTTTTTTTTTGAAATATGTGTTTATATTATGGAAACGTTAAAACTGAGCCTCGGAAGGACCAATAAGGACCCAACATAGCACCACAGGCATTACTGTTTTCTACAATGGTTTGAAAAAATAAGAGGAGGAATCCGAAATATCAAGAAAACCACCACCAACAACAAATGAAAACAGAAACCCCCCGAAATAGGACGAAGTCCAGTACAAAGCTCAACCCCAATTATAAAGTGGAAATTAAATAGAGGAGATTGTCCGATTTAAATCTTCGAATGGTAAGAATTGAGGGATCCTCTGAACCTTCAGAAACAGCCCAGGAGCACACTGAAAAGAGATTATCCCGAATTAGGTTGCCTTAAAAAAAAACACCATTGTTACATCTGATGTGGTTTCTGATAAGCCAAATGTTTCAGAGGAGGGAAAAGTGGATATGAGACCATATCCATTTCTTCAAACCACTAAATGGATTTGAATCCCAGCTGATAATAAGATCGACCACCCTTGAAGGTAAATAGCTAGCTAGATCGAACACATTGTGGAGTTTATTCTATATGGGCTAGATCTTAGGACAACTGATGAAGAGATGGTCTGCATCTTCGGCCGACAAGTCACACAGGAAACACTTCTGATCAATATCCATTCCTCTTTGATTTAAGGTGATAACTGTGGAAAGTTTATTCCATAGGACAAACCAAGTAGAGAACTTGATCTTGGAAGGGTTCTTAAGCTTCCAAATGCTACACCACTCAACTTTGGGACAACGCCGATAAGGAATGGAGAAGGTGAACTTGACGGAGAACGGTTTGCTATTGTTATTATCCCATGATTCGACAATCTTCACAGTCACTATTGATGGTTAAAAGATCGAGGATTGTTGAAAGATTGCTGTATTCGGCGATTTTTAAGTCGTATAAACGTCTTTTAAATCTTATGTGCCAGCGAGAGTGGGTATTGGAGTTGAAAATGTCTGAAATGATAGCTGTCTGATTTTCTGCTATAGCATATAGATTTGGGAATAACTTACTTAGCGAATCGACAAGAGAATCCCATCTATCGGTCCAGAATCGCATATGATCTCCTTAACCAATGAAAAAAGAGATATTATTGATAAATTCTTTTCTGACAGAGATTATACCTTTTCACCACTACGAAGAAATATAGTACTTGTTGTTCTTTATCTCCCACCCATTAGCGCTCATCTGATACTTTTTAATAATCACATCTTTAAACCAATTATCCTTTCCTTCGCCAAGCCACCACCACCATTTCATGAGGAGGGCCTGATTTATAGAACTGATAGGTCTAATACCAAGGCCACCAGCCCATTTTGGCTTGGACACAATATCCCATCCTATAAGATGGATTTTTTGGGATTCTCCCAAGTCCTCCCAAAGGAAGTTGCACTCGAGTTTTTCAATTTCTTGACAAATCTTGGCGGGACACTTGTGCATTGAAAGGCAATAAGTGGGTAAGGCGTTAATGACCGATAAAATGAGAGTCATTCTACCTCCTTTCGAGAGAAGCTTGCTTTTCCACCCACCTAATCTATCGTTGACTTTTGCAATAATCGGATCCCAGGCAGACATATTAAGTTTGCCAACACCTATGGGGATCCCAAGATATTTGAAGGGAAGAGAGGCGGTGACAAAATTAGCTTCAATGGCCCATTGATGTAGATCATGATCATTGACGTTAATGCCATAGATATTAGATTTCTCATAATTTACCTGCTGCCCAGAGACCACTTCGTATACCCTTAGTATCTTGTGCACGTAGATGATTTGGGAGGTCTCACCACCACATATGATAAGAGAGTCATTGACATATTGAAGGAGATTAATGTTGAAATCGCATCTGGGATTGGAGAAGCCAATGATGTTTCCTTCAAGCTCAAAGTAACGCAAGGCCTTCACTAGCAATGTCAAATAAATATGGTTTGAAGAAGCCGCAGGCTTTTCCATTAATAATGACAGAAAAATGAGCACTAATCAGGCACCCGTGGATCCAAGATCTCTATTTTTCACCGAAACCCATCTTCCTCAGCATCCATAACAGATAATTCCAACTTACTCTATCATAAGCCTTTTTCATATCCACTTTAATTAGAACTCCCGCATGCTTAGAGGAAGCCTTTGAATGAATGCACTCTTGGGCTAGAATAGTCAAATCAAGAATCTGTTTACCTTCTATGAAGGCCCCTTGAGATTTGGAAATGACTGGTCCGATTACTTTCTTCAAGCGATTGGCAAGAACTTTTGCAATAATCTTGTATAAGCTGAAAACTAGAGATATTGGCTGAAACTTACTCATTTCCGAAGCACCACGCTCTTTCGGGATGAGGACGATGAACGTAACATTCATGGATTTGTGGATGAATCCGTCCTCCCAAAACCTGTTGAGTATCTGGATCACGTCCACTTTGACAATTTCCCAATATTTATGAAAGAAACCCATAGTAAAACCATCCGGCCCTGATGCACGTTCGCTGCTGTAGCTCTTGATAGCGTCCCAAATTTCGTCGTTATGAAATTTCTCTTCTATGTGATCAGCTTTAGTTTGGGAGATTAAGCGAGGTTGGACGTTGTGAAGTCTCGGGTGGTAGTGTCTAGTTTCTTTGAAAACCTTGCCGTAGAATTCAATGGCTATCTTAACAATATCATTTGGCTGAGAATAGGAAGTACCATTCCTGGTGATAGCAGAGATGGAATTGATTCTCCTACGATTGTTAGCGTACACGTGGAAGAAAGCTGTATTTTTGTCGCCTTCTTTCAATCAACGGATACAAGATTTCTGATGTCATTCTATTTCCTTGATGAGAGCTAATTGTTAAAAGCTGACCTTAGCTGCTTCTCTCTCTAATATTTCTTCATAGGAGAGATGTCGAGATTCCTCAGTGTGATTGATGCTACTGATGGTATTGGTTCAAGCAGATTCAGCGACATTATTGGCAGATTTTTGGGCTTTAATCCAAGCTGCAATTTTGCCTTTCACGGCCCGAAATTTAGCGGAAACAGAGTGAGATCTAGTTGCTTTCAACCACCATATGGGTACACATTCGTTGAAGTCTTTGTTGTTAAGCCGGTGATTAAATAGGCGGAAAGGAGACGGTCCCCATTTGATGCCATCAAGTTTTAATATTAATGGTGTGTGATCGGAGGTGATGCGAGTTGTAGCAAAGCAATTAGCGGTAGGGTATAAAGCATTGAGATCTTCATTGATAAAAAATTTGTCAAGACGGCATAAAGTTGCAGGATTCATGACTTGAAATTTGAACCATTTAAATTAGTCAATGTTTAATTTTTACCTTTAAAATTTACTTTGAACATATTTTTTTGAATTTGATTCATGTATTGCTCCCGTGTTTCATGTCACAAAAAAAAAAAAAAAATATATATTTTGGTACGACACGAAACTTTGTTATACGCTCACGGTATCCCATTGGGGCAAGTTACTAAGAACCTTGCTACTCTAATATCATGTAACACTCTGCTTGACACCCAAAATATTATTTTCATGCCAAATGGAGCTCGAGTAGGTTGTATAGATCAATTAAAAGAAATGAAATCATAACGGAATGCTAATGTTAAATGTCGAGTTTTGATCGTGATTTAATGAGTTCAAATTTTAAGACTTTTTTTTCTAAAAATAATCTAAACAATGCTACGAGACACCCGATACATGTTTTTAAGTGCCACCTGAAGTCTCATGTGGATCTTAGAGTACGGTGAAGGTATTCCATTGATATGCCTTTTTGAGATTTATAGAAATCGGGTTGTATTTAAGGTAGTTTAGTCTTTAACCCCTTGTTTATCCATTCTTTTGACAATCATGTGGGATAATAAGTCTGGAAAGTGATATAAAAAGGAAAAAAATGGAATTCTAGGGATCTTGATGTCTAGAAGGTTTAATTGTTCTTCCTTGAGATCTTCAGATGATGGGGTACCATTGGACGGTTTTCTTTTGGTTCCACGTGGCAGACATCTAAAAAATGTGTCCCAAAATTAGTTCCACGTGGCAGACAACTAAAAAATGTGTCCCAAAATTGATATGGCGTACATCATCATGTTCAAACGTGATTTTAGGGACACTTTTTAGAATGTATGTCATGTGGAACAAAAAATTGACCATTTAATGTTATGTCCATGAGCTAAAATCCATGATCTCAAGTTCCATTGTGCAAGATCGGGAAAAAAAGCGATCTCCGTTGCCTAAAGCAATCAATGGTATTCGGTGTGGGTGCCCTCTAAGATTTGATAGGAGCAAATAAAGGTACCCAAAACATATTGTCTTATTATGCATCCTACGAATCTTTCAATGAAACTTTATCGGTAGGTTGCGCCAAAAAGTTTTATTGGTTACAAATAAAATAAATATAAAGTTTGTATAAATTACAAACACACAAATCTCAACTCTTTTAAGTGTCTGCCTGAAGTTTTTGTCGGGTACAAATAAACCCACAAAAAAGCCTTTGCCTGTGTCAAAATTCGAAATATTTGTTCATTCAATAATAGGTTAAGGGGTCCGAGTGCCAAGATCACATGCCCGTGGCACGTGATTTAAAAAAAATATTTATTTTGAAATCACGTGCTACATTGGTAGATGGTCTAAAAAAATTTGAAAAAAAAACTTTTTGGACCTTAAAATATAGGCAAATATTGGGTGATGCCCAACACACCTGATGCATTGATTTAACTACCTTTGGAATGGTGGAAAAGATGTCTTTTCAAACTTTCTCTGTTTTTTTGATGGACCTGATTGATCTCATGCATGCTGCTTTAGTACTTGATCTTTAGATTAGGTGCTACTTGGCACCCTATATTGCTAGTGCAAGGTTATCGAGTTCTTAATAATAGGGTACCTTTCTTCGTGCCCATGCGTTTATTGAAAGCTCTCACATAGGAAACCCATTGATTGGGTCCGATCAGATGATGGAGATTGTGTTTCACCCCGATCTTCCACACAGAGGATCTTGAGATCATGTCTCACCTATATGATAGTCAGTTTTTGATTCCACATGTCACAAATCTCCAAAATTTGGCTCTAAAATTATGTTTGAGCGTGATGTGTACCATATGATTCAAGGGCCATTTTTTAGGATATGTGAGACATGGAATAAAAAACTGACCGTTTGATAGGTGCGAGCTGATCTCAAGATCCTTTTTGTGGAATGTTGGGGTGATGCATGATCTCCATCATCTCATTCGACCCAATCAATGGGTTTTAAGAGGTTTCCGTCTTGAGCGCGAACAAAGCTACCCTTAATAATATAGATGCTTGTTATTAGAGTCAGCGGGTGTAAAATTGTCAATCTTCCAATATATTTACAGGCCCAAGCCCCAAGTAACTCAAAAGGGTTTAGTATTGTCCTTGGGGGCTTAGGCTAGACCTTAATGTTCACTTGGGCTTGGGCCCACTCATGGAGAACCCATTTCACGAGCCAACCTGTTTTTAGATAATGGGACATCCGACCTCTTAAAACACCCGATTAAGTCCCCAGGTACATGCAATACTTGCATATCACACGTACCAGTCAGTATGGGTAAATCCTTGCGAGTGGCCGACAAAGGGAGAGATTCGAACTCAAAACCTTTGCTTCTTGGGGTGTGATCTTGATCAATGCGCCAACCCCCTGTTGGTTAACTGATTAGCCGGCCTAACCTATTAAGTGCCCTATCGATTGATCGTAGAAACATAGTAAATTTAAAGGACCACTAGTTCCTTCCTAAGTGATTGATCTATCACCTATTTTGTGTGCCATGTGGCACACTGTCCCTAGAGTTCACCCATCCCTAGGAGGCGTTATGTAAAGGAAACATAAAAACGAGGGCCACAATGTAAATAAGTAAAATATGAGGGGCGGAGTGCAAATAAGGCATATCGCGAGGGGAAATGCAAAAACCCCTTTGGGGTTCGATAAAAGGGTTTTGTCCTCCAGTGGAGGACGATGAGTGTCCTCGAAGATCTTACATGGAACTTCATGTAGCACCCGTAACACCGTTTTGATACTATATGGAGACTAAGTGCATTGCTAATTAGATCTTCTTTGAAAAAAAATAAAATAGAAAACTCATCTCGATTATATATTTCTTCAGCAATAAAATTTGGACCGTTTAAACTAGTCCATGTTTGATTTTTGCTTTAAAAATACATTTTTGAATTATTTTTAAAAAATTAATCTAATTGAACAACGCACCCGCACTCCATGTGACACTGAAAATGTGTTTTGAATGTCACGCGAAGATTCACATTTATTTTAGAAGACCTAACTGCCTCTATATATATATATATATTGTCATGACCCAAAATTCTATCCCATCCCGAAGCCCTAGAATTTCGAATTATAACTCGCACATATCCCGAATATGTTAAGCGAATATACACTTAATCAAAGTTGTTGCGCAAGTCTGGTTTCACGAAATTTGTGAAAGCTAACAGATAAATATGAAATATAAAAGCGGTCATAGATACTGAATAAATGCGATAAAATTTACAAATTCACCAATAAAACGTAAATCGAAGTCGGAGACAAATCCGATAAAAGAAATCATAAATCAATGATAATAATAAGGACAAAAATCCACTACCGAGTCTGTAATGATTAATATCCGGCATTCAGATCGAAATCAGCACCGTAGTCCTCCTGGTACTCAGCTGCGTCACCCTCCCAAGGCTTCTAGTACTCAGCGCATGCGGGTTCAATGAAATAGGAGTCGGTAGGATTTGGATTGTCGGCGTCTACTCCACTAGCGTGATCACTTGCAACTGTTAGATTGTCGTGGGATGAGTTTACTCAATCACGTAAACTCAGTGGGATAAACCACCAATCTACTCCATTCTACTCAGGTACATTGTGGGTGTATCTTATGAGTGATAAACATAATATCTCAAAACAGATAGCAAGAGAAAGATAAAATCATTTGCATATCGTAAAACTCATATCGTATCATAAATGTAAGACTATGATTTAAACACTCATATTCGAACATACCTCACTATATCTCATAACATATCATATCATATCTTATTATCATTCTCATGAACGTAACTAACATACTCATAAAATCCTAAACGACCTATGCCAGAGTCGCTGCTTGAGCTATCATGTGAGGGTCAACATAGTATCATACCATCATACCATAACACCCCTGTGTTATACTTACACTCTACCATCCAGCCAATGAGGAGACATAATGGTCAAAGTTACTCATAACATACTCATAATTTCTCTCAGAGATCCGTCTTGGTTGAAAGACGTTATTGCCCTTACGGTGGTTATGCAAGGAACGATATGTACATAGACTTAAGTTATTAGTCTTATGCTGACCTACACATCGGTGACTTATTATCGTACTAATCATAACTTATCTTATCTCATACTTATATCTTATCATATTCTTATACTTAATTTTATGGCAAACTATAATGGGATAACTTTCTTAAATTACATTTTTCAAAGAAAATGTTTCGTAATAACCTGAATGTATTTCGTGTGACAACCCATATTACAATAGAGGTTGCATCTATACATGGACGCCAATATCCCAAGTTTCACGTGACCGTAAAAGAGACATCACGTAAACTCGGGGTGATCGGGTCACCGCATATACTACCGTATACAAGATTACACTGAATTCACACTCACCGACTCGTCATGTGTCCCATTCTACCATGAGTTGTAAGACATGTGAATACATTATATTCCTCACTTCGATATCATTTTAGTGAATCACCGCGCCCAAGCGTAGACATAATCCCATACACTTTCGTACCTATGACTTAACATGTTCTAAACTCATATTATGAATTAGATAAAAGTATAGAATAATCATACACAATGAATAGATTTACATTTGAGATTACGTTACGATTGTACATATATAAGTATTTACACAACACCCCTACATAATTATAGAATATGGTAGTTAAAATATAATCTCGATAACTAGAAGGTCAGAGTTCAATTTTCTCGAGGTATCGAATTTCTAACACTTCGGGTTATCGAAGTAGTTGCGTTGAAGCGATAAAAAATGATATATATATATATATATATATATATATATATATTATAATTAAGTGCTCAATTTGAAAGATAGTATATATTAAAGTGAAGTGCATCACGACCATTGATTGAAACATCGAGTAATTAAAGTGCGTGGAGTTTTGATCGTGTAAATGAAGTCATAAGGTAAAACAATAATAATAAGAGTTGTCGGTTCGAACACAAATCGATCGATCGATTTTTGAATCGATCGATCGGATATATATTAAATATAAATTAATTGATTCGGGTAAGAATCAATCGATCGGTTGAATTTAAAACAATTAAAGTATAGTGATTCGGTTTCGTACGAAATCGATCAATCAATCGAATCTGAGTTGGTCCACTATAGTAATGCCTGGCTGAATTTATCTCAGTATACAAAAGTATACAACACACCTGTCGTTGCGTCTAATGCCATGAAATGATAAGAGTGAGGATTAGATCATGGACTGGGCACCAACAATAGTGTTGGTATCCACTACAAGATTAAAGAGGGTATGACAGCATTCCAGATTATTAAATGGACAAAGTAAAATTTGTATGAAGGTAGTCTCCACTAAATATTACAGAAAGTGCTCCGATCAAATAGTTGATATCTCATCTATATATGATTTTCTATTATTATAATATAGATAATAAGAGCATAAAAAAAACATTCTATGACAACAACACACGATGCTAACCCAATAAATCAAGTGCATGGGCGAGTAAATCAAGTGCGTGGGGGAAGATGGTGACGGGCTGGATGGTTGAGGAGTAGTGAGGATGAATTGTTAGAGGAGTATACATTGAGATTTTTGACGAGTACATGTGTCCTCATTTCTTATGAGAATATAATGATGTACAAACTAAACCATATAATATAGAATAGTATTATTTAAAGAGGGATTATATAATATAGAATATTATTGAAATTATATAATATAGAATACTATTTAAAAGAAGTTAAGGACTCCAACTTGTTTTGGAAACCTAACACTCTTTTTTTGCTTATAATATAATATACTTATAATAGGTGGATATAATATAATATAATTGGAAAGATTAAAAGCCATTCATACATCACATCCAAATATATTATAATATATTAAAAAAAAAAAGGGCTATTAATTAAACATCACAACTCGATCAATTATATAATTCAGCAAAACGTCTATTTTATTAGAGCTTCTATCGCTCAGCAGAATGTCTGTTTTATTAGAGCTTCGATCGCGGTTTTGAATTAATTAGTATTTTTGAGCAGAAAATTATAAACAAGAATAATTAATATAATGTTAAAATTAGGATTAAATCATTATTTCAACCCTAAAAGTCGTTTTATAAGAAAATAAATCTAGAGTCTATTTAATAGTCCATCAATACGCGATCGAACATATCTTACGCGACGGGATCTAAGATGGATGAATGAGAACTATTTTAATACTATATGGAGAACAAGTGCATTGCTAATTAGATCATCTTTGAAAAAAATAAAATAGAAAACTTATCTCTATCATATATTTCTTTAGTAATAAAATTTGAACAGTTGAAATTAGTTCATATTTAACTTGTGCTTTAAAAATACATTTTTGAATTAAATTTAAAAAAATTAATCTAATTAAACAATACATTGTACTCCACGTGACTCCGAAAATGTGTTTTAAATGCTTGACGAAGATCCTTATTTATCGTAGAGGACCTAACCGCCTCCATATATTTTAAATGCTTGACGAAGATCCTTATTTATCGTAGAGGACCTAACCGCCTTCATATATATATATATATATATATATATATATATATATATATATATATATATGTATATATATAGAGGTGGTTAGGTTCTCTAAGATAAATGCGGTATCTTACTATATATATATATATATATATATATATATATATATATATTAAGTTACATAATATTTTATATCTAAAAACAGTTTGAGCGTCCTAGATGAATCTAACCTAGCAGCAGCGGCGCAAAATGCATGATGACCTAAAAAAGATTAGAATTATAAAGTTTTGCAGTAATATACTAAAATAAAAAAGTTTTGCATAATCAGGATACACCATATTCTAATATCTTTAAAATCCGTGATTACTCAAATTTTTGAACCCAAAATTTCAGTGGAGTTCTGATTACCCAGGAGTTTTTGAATTAGTATAATAATGCAAATCATTTATAACATGAATCCTCTTTTCCTTTAGAGCCCCTAGCAAAATTTCTCATTTCGTTGGTGTTTAGGTTCTCTTTAGAGTTTGGACACCCAACCATTTTGGAAAAACTTTACAAAGATCATTGGTTAATAGACACTTTTAAAATGATCTCCGTCATCTAAGTCTTAAAAATGATCTCTATGATCTCAAGATCCATTGTGGTGAAAGATTGGGATGAAACATGATATCTATTATCTGATTCGGCCCGATCTATGAGTTTTAAGGGCCTCCAAAGTATCCACGCTTTCAGAGAAAGTCTAGCCTTAAAAATTTTGGGAGAGTATAAAAAATAGGGAAATTTGCACTTTCGGCCCTATATGTTTGCGTATTTGCAGAAACGGCCCTATAGTTTCAATCCTTGCATAAATGGCCAGCTCCAAGCCTAGCCGGGTGCACGTCAGATATCTATATATATGCTTCTCTATGCAAGCATTGAATCTAGAATTTTTGTACCATCTTTTAACAATTTTTATCTCTCTTGGAAAGCGATTTCGAGATTCCACTAAAGGTCGTATAACATAGAGAATACAACAGGCTAGGTAAGATATCGAGTACAATATCTTTTAAGTTATTGTTTTCCAAATTTCTCGCAACATCGTAGGAAGTCCAAGATATCTTAAGATATCGGTCGATAACTTAAGATATCGTAGATATCTTAAGATATCGATATCTTAAGTTATCGGAGATATCTTAAGTTATCGTGAATATCTTAAGATGTCAGCCGATATCTTAAGATGTCGGCCGATATCTTAAGATGTCGGGCGATAACTTAAGATGTCGGGCGGTATCTTAAGATATCGGTCGATATCTTAAGTTATCGGATATCTTAAGTTATCTACCGATAACAGAGGTTTTTTTGTTTTTGGATTATGGTTTACGTTAAAAGTCCATCCATCGGCTATATATCTTAGGATATCGAGCGATAACCTATGATTGACAAAAACTCTAAAGTTTTCATTCCTTTAATTTTTTTAATAATATTTTTAAGCAATTGTAGCGCTAAGTCAAGTATAACTCTTTATAAACAACTAATTTTAATTTTAATTTTGTAAATATTGTAGGTTGAAATGGATGTTCCCCTTCTTTGCCATTTTGATTTAAATGCAGCGTGAGAGATAATACTTACAACGGAGGACATCGGAGGATTGTCACTGTCACGGAGAATATATCATTTGCTGAGTTTATAGAGAAAATGTACAAAGTCAGTCGGACACGACCGGAAGAACATTCTATTACATTTACTGTTTCATTACGCATAGGGAATGAGCTTGTATTTGCCGAATTGTCTGACTCTGATGATCTTACAAACTTATTTAGAGCATATCGTATCGGTGATGGTGTTATAAATATTTATATCGAAAAATCATTAGTCACTACTGTAGCAGAAATGTTACCGTCTTTAGAAACATTTCAACCGTTTAAGAAACCCGAAGATGATCATGGTGTTGGAGCAGAACATTTGATTGAAAATCAAGGAATACGGTATGAAGAGGAGAACATTGTTGCGCAGATAATGGCAACGATGATAGAAATATAAATATAGGATTCGCCCCTACGGTAAACTTTCGAGCAACCCTATTAGGACATTCCAGAGTGAGTGAAGGCGATGAAGATCAAGGATATTCTCATCAAATGAATCCGATGCATGATACATCTCGGTTCAACCGATTGATCGTCGGTGGGAAAGCGTTTTTAGTCGGCCTTAGTCCATATCAATGGCCTTAGAACAAATAGCTTGAATAGCGATAATCGAGCCTTCAGCGAGCGACCTCTCATACATCAAGCGTTCTCGCTAACATCAATCCAAACAAGCGCACATCAACCAAGCGTACATCGATGGGCTCAATCCCAATCACGTAATAACCATCCGATCGATGGCGGTGATAGTGATCCCGAAAATAATGAAGCCCGCCGTCTCCCACTTGGCGTGTTTATACTAATAGGGAATTGATCAACCTCCGGTGGGCCGAAGACTATCGACAATGACTCGGAAGGGAGTACATGGATTCGACGATGAGGAAGCGTATGAAGGGGAACGATTACCATTGGTCGTGCGTTTAGAAATAAGAAATCATTTCAAAAGTTCTTAAAGAATTTGCGATGACAAATAATTTTTGATTAAACCAATAAAAACCGGTCCTCTTGAGTAATCTGCGAGGTGTGTTGAAGTAGGATGTGCTTGGCGAATACATGCATCGAAATTAGTAGGCGTAGACACGTTTGCTGTGAAAACTTTCCACGGAACACACGTGCGGAATGCCAGCTTTTGGAAGCGGACATCGCCAATGTACGACATCGTGATAGCTTCATTCGTTAGAGATAAACTATTAAAGGGTTTTGGGAGACTCACCTTCAATAATTTTTGATATTGAAAAAAATACGGTATAACAAATGGAGTTCTTTGAAAGCATGGAGAGGAAAAGAAATGGCATTGAATGACATCCGAGGTAGTTGGAAGGAGCAATTTAAGATATTACCGTCATATGTTGCGAATTCTGGGTCGATCCGGACATCTGAGACGAATTGTGTCTCGAGCCTGATAATGCATTTCAGAGATTCTTCGTGGCATTCGGACCTTGCATTCGAAGCTTTCGCAATACTTTACGAAGAATAATTGCGGTAGATGGAGCGCATTTGCGTGGGCGATATAAAGGAGTGTTGTTAATAGCTACGAGGATGAGCGGAATAGACATTTATTTCCTATAGCGTTGACGTTGTCTGAAAGAAAATGAAGACCATTGGATATGGTTTCTTGATCTATTAGGGAGACGTGTAATCGGTGAATTTGAAAAACAGTTTGTTTTGATATCAGACAGACAGAAAGGTTTGATGGAAGCAGTAGAAAAAGTTTTTCCTAATGCCTTTCACAGCTACTGTATGCGACACCTGGCTCTAAATCTGTTTGATAAATATAAGGATACAATCTCTAGACCGCTTTTCTGGGTTGCTGCCCGTGCATTTTCAGAAGCAAAATTTAAAAGAATTATGCGAAAAATAGAAATGACCGCGCCGGAATGTACAAAGTGGATTAAGGAAATTGGTGATCATTTCTGGGCACGCACTTATTTTCAAGGGAGGCGTTATGATATGTTGACAACTAATATAGCTGAAAGCATAAATAGTGTGTTGAAAATAGCCAGGGAGGAACCGATTGTGAGCATGTTAGAAACTATTCGCACAAAAGTAGCCGAATTTTATCTTCGTCGTCAGGAGGAAGGAAATAAAATGACACATGTGTTAACACCGATGGCAGAAAAACACATAAAAAGAAATTCAGGATGGGCCTGTCGAAAAAACGTCATACAATATGGTGGTGATATATTTCAAGTTAAACGTGGTGATTACACTCACAATGTCGATCTAGAATCGCGAACATGTACATGCAGGGCGTTGGGCTATTCTTGGATTACCATGTTCACATCACGATTGCCGCATTATCGCGAAACAGAAAGAGAGATCCCCAATTTTGTGAACCTTTGGTTTTACGGTGACTTATTTAGGGAAACTTATAAAGAACACTTTGTCCCGACCGTTGACAAGCGCCAATGGACTTCGCAAATAAAAGACATTCAAGTTTTGCCTCCCCACAAAATACGTCAAGCCGGCCGTCCGAAGAAAAGGAGAACAAGATCTAAAGGGGAAGTTCGACCACTACAATGTAAAAATTGTAACAAAAGTACGGTCATAAATGCTCGTGTAAATTTGTTAATATTTGAAATTAACTTATATTACATCAAAGGTTGAGATTGAAAAGCAGATTTAGATTAGATTAGACCTAGTAGCAATCGAGCTTCCAATGATTTCATTATAGAAGAGTATTTTTTTCTCTTTCTTTCCTTCAATATAAGCAGATTAAACCTCAATAAAAAGCGATCAACATCTACAATGTCTTTTAATATATTTTTTGGAATTGTGACTAAAATATATTGTTGTGCTTCTTAATAAATCATTCATTCATTCAAAGCAGATTTGAAAGTTTCCAAATTAGCTAATTTACTAGTGATTGGCATAAAGCCAAACCAAAGATATCAGACTTCACAATTCAAAAAGGTATATCTTAAATCATCGGCCGATGATTTAAATTATCGGTCGATATCTTAAATTATCGGGAGATCATTTAAATAATCGGCCGATGGTGTAAACTATCGTCCGAGGGTTTAAATTATCGGCCGATATCTTAAATCATCGGGCGATCATTTAAATTATCGGCCGATGGTTTAAAATATCGTCCGATAATTTAAATCATCGGGCGATATCTTAAATCATCGGGTGTTCATTTAAATTATCGGCCGATGGTTTAAAATATCGCCCGATAATTTAAATCATCGCCCGATGATTTAAGATATCGGCCGATAGTTTAAATCATCGCCCGATGATTTAAGATATCGGCCGATAATTTAAATCATCAGCCAATAATTTAAGCTATCGTCCGATTATTTAAAATATCGGCTGATAATTTAAGATATCGGACGATGATTTAAATTATCGGCCGATGATATAAGTCATCCGCCTATTGGAATTGCTTCAAGAGAGGAAGCCTCCATTGATACATCATGCAAGGTGATACAAATAAGATAAATAATTGATAACAACGATAATGAAAATTATACAAGTTAATAAAAATTAATAAAATTAAATAATTTACAATTTCATCAAAAAATATCTTTACAAAACACTAAAATTTATTACAGATATTAAATTTTCTTCCCAAATGTGCACATTCGATGTCCGATTTCGGCTCTAAATTGTTGCATATGTTTATCGTCGAAATCAATAGGCCGCTGTTGGGAGAAGTATTCTATATACTTCAAAATGTATACACCGCAATCCCAACCGTTCTTTTGGATCGGGAGAACGACGCTGTTGAACGCCGATACCTTCCACTGTTGATCGAAAGCTGACTTCAAACCGATAGTGTAAAGAAGGCGCGGAAAGTGATTCAATAGACATTCTTTATGCGCTTCAAACCTTTTTGAGCACTCTCGGTCTGCTGGATCAATTAGCTTAATTTCTCGATCAACTAATGAAATTATAGCCAATGCCCAATGGCTATGTTTTTGGCTATGCATCGGAAGATAAATCTACACATAAACGGAAGCGAAATTTTAAATAATAAATTTTATTTAAAAGTCGTTAACGTTAAATAAAGTGAAGTTTAGTATTCAAAAACGTCTGGATTCCACGATCGATCGCGTGAATTCGCGGATATTATTTGTCAATAGTGGTTCCATCGGCTTTGAATTATTCTGAACATTCCATTCGTCACAATAGGCGCCCACCTATCGAGGTCATTTGGCGCAGACAATACCTTCATTATCGATATATTTTTCAAATTTTTTCTCGTCTGCCATAAACAAGGTCTGATTGGCAGTAAACAGTAGAAGTTAATCAAGAGTCGTGATTGAAAAGACAAAAAAGAAACAACGAGCTTCCAATAAATATTGGAAACCTTACGAAGCGAGGCAGCGAACCAACTTTTGCGGCATTGGCGTAAACATTGAATCATTTATAACTTCAAGGACTCTCAAGTATCGTCGATGACTTCATTATCAAGCCACGGAGAACCTTCAAAGACAGCGTGATCTCAACACCGGATAGTATTGGCGATCACATTGTCCTCGTTCTCCGGCCGATTCAAAAGCGAGCATATACTTTTGCTCCATTGATATTGCCTCATCCTCCTCCTCCTCCTCTACAACCAATCTTCGTTTTTTATTAATGCTTTCTTGGTGGGGACTTTCTCTTCTTACGACACGCAAGTCATAACCTTGACTTCATTTTTGGTAGATGATAGTTTCACTATAATTGTTTTTAGTGATGCGGGTGACTCACGAGAAGGTGCGTGAGGAGCACCATCATCACCCGTATCAACCAAGGGTTGTTTAGTAAATTTGAGGCGATGGGTTTTAGAGGCGTGGGTTTAATGGCGATGGATTTATTTGTAAGTTGAGGGGCGGGTTTTGTTGATTGTTGTGTAGGTGGATGAGCGAGAGGGTTTTGGGGCACTTGGTGATGGCCGTTGAGGACCCGATTGGTTTTAGAACCTTTGGAATGATGGCTTTGTTGAGGGCGAGGGTTTTGGCGATATCTTGATGGCTTTGTTGATGAGTGGTGGGTTGAGGGATTGATTTTGATTGAGGGTAAGTGGGTGAAGGAACGAAGGTGTCGAAGAGCACCGAGGTTAAAATATTATCTGCATAATTGCAAAAAATATACATTACAAAAATAAAAATAAAAAAAAAAAGCGCATTATCGGCCGATAATTTAAGTAATCGATCGATAATATACATTGTCGATCGATAATTTACATTATCGGCGATAATTACATTATCGATCGATAATTTAAATTATCGATTCGATAATTTAAATTCGATAATAATAAATTATCGATCGATAATTTAAATGATCGACCATAATGTAACATAACGTCCGGTAATGTACATTATCGATCGACTCTTTAAATTATCGGTCGATAATGTATATCGTCCGGTAATGTACAGCTAATTTTGCATTAAGTTGTAAAGAAATGATTTTGTTCTAAAATTGAAAGTCTTGGTTTGATACCTTTCTTAAATGAGAGATGACCGCATCAAGATCCTTCCGTATGGCTTTATTTTCTTCTTGTAAGGCCTTCTTATCTCTGCCTAGTTGTTCAATTGTGAGTGCTTGCCCTTTCAGCGTAAATGCACGAATTCTTTTTCATTTCTTTTACTTCCATGCGGAGAGTCTTGCATTCTTTTCTTAGCTCACACTTCTTTGGTTAGGTGCGGTTGCCTAATGGCTGCTCTCTTGTTGGCTCGGGCCTAATTTCTTGTTTGCCCTTTGGTTGACGTACAACGACTTCAAAATCATCGTTATCGTCGCTATAATCTTCGTCATCCTCATTGTCGTCATCTCGGCTAATCGGCTCTTCGGCTCTTTCTTCCGGCCGTGTTGGATGACTTGGGATATCATCATATTCATCTACATTTTCTTCGGAGTTAGGCTCTTCTTCTCTTTCTTCGGTCTCTTCCTTCTTATTTTCAATTTCTCTTCCAATCAAAAGTATCCATTTATCTTGTAATTGTGCTTCTCAACTTCAAGCTCTATAATCACTTTAGACTTAAGAAATTTTCTCTATATAAATTAGGGTTACGGTGAATTCGGGACTTCCCATTTCATTAGCCTTGGAAATGGTTCTTTAAGCCCAATAGGAGCGGTGGCGACTGCTGGAAAGTGCTCAAACGCCCAAATCTGTAAGGCGATAGTGCATCCATAGATATTGTATTGCCCCTTTTCTGACCTTCTCGCCATTTCCCTCCTGCCACTCGCTTTTGATATACTATCTAATAAATTATTGTAAACTATCGTGCCCCCACGGTAACTTGTTGAACTCTTCAATGTTATCTACTAAGTCTAAGTCGTGTATCTACTTCTGGTATGTGTCCAGGAAGTAAAAAGAACATCTGAAAAAATAATGTGATTTCAAAAACTCATCATTGGATAAATCAGCACTGTCAATAATTTCTTCAATACGAGATCTTTTCGCCGGCTTCCCCCGCCAGAATTTGTATCGCATAGCTGTTTCCTCTTTTACGCCAACCTTCTCGACTCGAGTTACAAAGCATGTTGAGGCCTAAAATCAAGGCTATATCGATCGGTTGCAGGAGTACATTGGTGTTCTTGACCTTGAAAATATTCTCTTCTACCCAAAAACTTAAAATAACGTCAACCAAGTCTCCAACGAAACCTAATTTCTCATTCATCCTAAATAGATGACCGAATACCGAATCATCTAAAATTTTCTTTCTCTCTTCATTACAGTGCATGTAAAATTTCCTAACACCAACTCCAGAACATTTTCCGATGGGCTTTAAAGTCATGGTCATTTTCAATCACTTAGTAGGAACTGCAATATAAATAAAAAGCAATTAATAAACAAAAGAAGTGATTTTGAAAAAACTACTAATCCCCTAACCTACCGATATCTTACCGATAATCTAAGATATCGGTCGATAATCTAAGTTATCGATCGATAATCTAAGTTATCGGTCGATAATCTAAGTTATCGACCGATAATTTAAATTATCGATCGATAACTTAGATTATCGACCGATAATTTAGATTATCGATGAAGTTATCTGATTAGGTGATGACTAAATGTGTTGAAATGTAAAAAAATAAATTACACAGTTATGTGAGCTTTGTGACCTTTTACGCTTTATATGCCGCTAAGTCGCTCTCTTGTTTTTTCGAAAAGTTAAACTTAAAGTAACAAGAAGTAAAAGTTGCTTTTATACTAATGTTAAAAGGCGGTGGAATTTTTTTTTTATATTATTTAAAATAAGTCGCTGCTGACGTGGAGTAGGCGGAGGCGGCTAGGAGTGGAGCTGGTCATTAATGCAACGGTTGAAACTATAGGGCCGTTTCTGCAAATACGCAAACATATAGGGCCGAAAGTGCAAATTTCCCTAAAAAATATTATATATAAATTATCTTTAATATTTTAAAAAAGTTTATTTTATTATTTTAAAAATGACAAAAGTTAGAAAAAAAAAATCAATTTCCCATAAATTATCGAAAATTTATAAGGATCGTACGGTCAATAATTGCCACTGATGACACACATTGGTCAGAAACTGATTGATTGCTAAAATACAGACAAATGTACGTACTGTTGCCTGATGTGAAGCAAAGAAATAAATCCAAAATTGACGGTGAGAGATTATAAGGGCATTTTAGTCATTTCATGGTCAGTTTTGTCATTAGTCGTCAGCAAAACCAGTGTTTTTAAATCAGACGGGACCGGCCGGTTCGACCGGTTTAACCACGAACCGGCAGAGGATGCGGTCTGGTTTAGTGTTGATGCTGATTGTCTCTGTGAACTCTAGTAAATCGGTGAACCGTTCGGTTTAACTAGTGAACCGTTTGAATCGGACCGGGTTGTCGAACTGAATGTTCTTAGCATCAGTACAGAATGTAGTACAATGTATAGCCCCAAAAAATTCCGGTAAAAAATTTACAGATTACCCATAATGATATGTGAGCGATTTGAGGCCTAAAAAATCGATAAACAATCTGATAAAGGTTACCAAACCAGTCTCTTTTACGGCTTGAATTCGGATCCAATTTAAAAAATTAATTTTCATTAATCAATTTTGTTAATGACGCCACATTTCAACCATGGTTTGACCGCGGTTGAACCAATTTGAATCGAACCAATCCCTTTTACAGTTCGAGCTCCGATTTGGTTTTTAAAACATTGAGCAAAACACACCACACATACGTATAGGCCACAAGTGCACCTCTTGCACCTTTACATCATGAGCTCGGGAAGGGTATGGGGGTGCAGATTTGAACCAAAAATAAAAAACCGACAGGAAATCGATCGAACCGAATCGGAACGAAACTGATTGAAAACTGAAATTGAACCGATTGGGCCCAATTCGGTTTCTGTTTTGATACCTGAAAACTAGAAACCGACTAGGTAAGATCATGGATCAAAATATCGGCTGATACCGATACGTATCGGCCGATACATATTGGTTTTGGACTTGGACGATACGATATATTGAGTTTTTATTAACCCCCTTAAAAAAACAGTCAAATTATGGTTCAAATTATCGGTTGTATCGTCCGTATCGTCCAATGTATCGTCCGTGTCTAAATTATCGTTTTTTTTGTTTTTTGTTTTGGAAAAATACCAGAATGTATCATTCGAAACCGATACGTATCAAAAATCCGATATTTTGATCCATGGGTAGGATGATAAAAACGACAAAAAAACAATTGAAAAAAAAAGCAAAAAACTATGAAAAAATGAAGAAACACTGAAAATCGAAATTGGGTCGGTTAGATTCAGTTTTGGTTTGAGCGTTTGAAAATTTCGATTAATTCAGACTGAACCGAAATGTTTTGATTCGAATTCGATTTTGCAGAAACCAAACTGAAAATCGAAATTTCAGTTTCGGTTTGGTTAAACGAAGCTGCTTCCCTAGTGAACACTTTTGAAACAAAGTAATCCATACCTAAAAATTCAAAGCAAAGTAATCCATACCTTAAAATGAACGGCTAAAACTGAATTATGGTGTTCAATAATTTTAAGGTTGGTGTTACTACCACACCACTTTATGTTCTAGTCACCTCATTTGAACGTAGGAAAAATCCGTTGACTGTTTTAAATCAAACAATGTAGATAATATTTCATCTCAATCTTCATCGAAATAAATCGTGAGATCATAGGCTTGACATTAAATGGTTAGATGTTGATTCCATGTGGCACACGTACCAAGAAGTGTTTGTGATCATAGTGTAATCAAACGTGGTTCACATTCAATTTTGGGATGTGTGCCACGTGGAATCAACATCTGACTGTCTGATGGAAGGTTCGTGATCTCAATATTTATTTTGTGGAAGACTACGACGAAAAACGATTTATATCGTCTGATTTAATTAAAGCATTAAACATATTTTTCCTTTATTTGAGTGAGGTGACTGTAGCATAAAGTGGTGTGGTAGTAACAGTAGCCCATTTTACTGGTGGTTGACGGTTTGAATAACATAGTGGGGGATGCATTTAAGATGGGGTCCAAATTCAGTGACTCATTTCACAATTCAAATCACTTAGAAAGGGTCAATTGCGCAATACAAAGGCCTAAATACAGGGTTGCAAATAAATTAGCCCAAATTATGGGTTTTATGGGCTGGCCCAAAGGCAGCTGGACCAAGAGGCGCTGTTGGGAACTAGGATAAAAAATGTCGGTTTCGTTTTCGGATTCGGGTCAATTGACAGAAATTTCAGCCAAAATTTTGCAGGTTGGCCGATATACATCATCAGAAAATTTGCATTTCATACACTAATGCCCAAAATTTTGCATTTCATTATCATTTCGATGCTGATTGGAACCGATATGATTCGGCCATTAATTTGAATTATTAGGCGTGAATAATTTGCTCATCGAGTACTAATATTGAGAGTGAACGGTCAATGATTTCGTACACGTGGTATCATTTTATTGTCGTGTATTGTTATTTGGTGATGATTGGTCAATTTGCCACCACGCTGCAAGGACCATGAATGGATGCACCTATTACCATACTCACCAAGTTGGGGTTCAGCAATAATTCAACAAGGTTAAAATTTGGAAAAATCTGGCAAGTTCTAGAAAATATTCGGTGAAAAAATTATAGAGAAAAAATAAAAAATGAAAAAAAAATAAGATTTAAAAGTATGAATTTTTGTTTTTTGTTTTGAAGGAAGAAAGAGTTTAGTTTTTTTTTTGAAGCATATTAAAAATCACATTTTTTTGAAAATTTCAGGATTATTTGTGAATTTTAAAAAAATTCCCAAATAATTCAGATTATCACAGAACCTTAAATTCCTAAATTTTTCAAAAAATTGGTGATTTTTTTGACTACGCCTACAAAAAAGTGATTTTTTTGCGGCGTTTAATAAATGCCGCAAAAAGTCTTATAAACGCTGCAAATACGATTAGCTGCGCTTTACTCAAACGTCGGCAATACGCGTGTCGTAGTAGTTATTTTCGACATTTGTGGCGGCATTTTAGACAAAGCGCCGCTATATCATTATCATTAGCGGCGTTTAGGGAACGTTACTAAATGGTCTCAAACACGTCGTGATAAACATTCAAAAATGTCATCTAAATTGTTTCAGCGACACTTATAAACGTCATAAAACACAGTTTAAACGTGTCACTAATAGATCTATTTGCAGCATTTTAACAAAATGCCGCTAATAGTGTATCTGAAAGGATATAGCGACGTTTTTGAATGAAGCGCCGTTGTAAGTGGTCTATAGCAGCGTTTTTTGGTCTATGGCGGCGTTAAAATTCTTGAATTTTGTAAATATTAAAAAAAGTTATCTATATCATACATGTTTTCAAAAAACTTTCATCCGAACGAACAAAATAATTATCCAACCACAATCACATATTAATCATTCCTGAAAGAAAAAATACAACGCTTAATACGATTTAACACAATGTAATAAGCCCCCTCCCCGCCAAGAAAAAGCTAAATCATCAAAAGTAATAGCATAAGGAACACAAATCAACAAAAGTAAGAAGTTTCTTTTTAAGGCCAAATCACAAAAATCTCCATATTCATAGCCCATAGGCTAAGTAAAAAAAAATCCAAATTAAATAACAAAAATCCCTATTGTTTCTATCTCTATGAGGTAATATTGGCCCTTTGAGGTGAGTTGATTCAATGGCACCATTGTTGTCACATAAAACATAGAACTCCTTTGGCATATTATGTTGCACCATAGTAAACTTAAAAATTGCACAAACCAATCAAGAATCAACATCAGATAAGGAGGCATAATTCACTAATAAAACACTTCAATTATATATAAAATTATACATGTTACTGTATAAGTGTGCTCAGGCCAACCTTTTTCAGTTCAAATGGTCATGGTTTGAAGGTCCATAGTATTTTACGAGCATGCGAACCAATGAAAAACCCTTTTGGCCTTTCACTAATTTTGAGGACCTGACCAAACTCGGCCAGGACTCAGTCAGATATTGCCCAATCTTACTTTGATTTAGCCCCAAAATCTGACCCAACTTGATCCAAAAATTGCCCAATCCAGCTCCCCAACCCACCTTGTTGCTCCTTCTTTTGGGTTCACATAGTAACCCTGTAATGCTAAATTTATTAGTTGGTAGGAGAAGAAATCATAATGAGTACATAACCCATATATGCTAAAAGTATTGATCTACTACCAATACAAATCAAATAGGACTTGATTATAGTAGCTCACCTTCATCGTATCTTTTCAGGTTCAAATCAACACCAATAATCCTTGAAGCTCCCGTGATTCTTGCCCCTTCAACGGCCTAATCAAGTGAGACCATAACATTATTTCTCATATGAGGACCACACAAATAATTTCTTCAATAAATAGAGAGATTGATCATAGGAGGTGGTAGATCAAAACTCATAAAAAGTCTTTTATCCAACTATTTGAGGTCAATTGGTCCATACTACCTCCAATTTATAGGAAATAGAACAAAAAACACTAATGGGATAATAGAAACCATCTTATCCTGGTCTTTCTAATAGTTTATTGCCCATAAATTAGCATATGAGAAAGGATTAGAAGAAGCTCACAGCAAGGTCAACTGCACCTAATCCAAAAATAGCCACGGTCAAACCCTTCTTCGGTTTCACAACATTTAAAGAAGCACCAAGACCTTGAGCAAAAAAATGTTGAATTAAAAAAAGGAAAAAGAAATCATAAAGTGGACATTTTCAATTTTAGTATATGAATTGTATGGAAGTGTTGTCGCTCACCTGTAGAATTTTATGGACATTTTTCATTATTTGTTGTAAATTAATAAAATCAAGTTCATTAGTGTTGTATGCACAACACAACATCTGATGATCCTGTTGGTTATATAGTGTTTGGAGAGGAACCATTACTCTTTCTTGCAGTCACCATCATACTGCCCACTTGATATTTCATCAGCCAATGCAAAAGGAACAAATCAAATTACTAGGGTGGTAAATGAGTCGGCCCAAGTTTAAATGGAATATCTATCAGACCCAAAAAATTCAGGCCCAATCCAACCAATTTAGTTTGGGGTATATAAAATAGGGCAAAGCACAGCCAATTGACGCTTAACTGGACAGAGCATGGCAGGCTCGAGTTTTCTTGGGTTGTAAAGAAACTGGACAGAGCATGATAGAGCATGGCAGGCTCGAATTTACATCATCTCAGTTCTAAATCGAGCATTAAACCTTGATAAATAAGGAAAAGTGAGTTAGAAGAATGGTGTGTTCATCAAACCCATGAAATAAAGAAATCAACACCATCTCGAAGACCTACTGAAATCAAAGATAATGCAAATCTAGAATAAGTGAAATTGACAGGCTTTGGTGCTATTAGAATTGCCCACAGCAAATGATTGGGAATTTGATCACACCTGCAAGGTACAACCAAGCAGGTCTGAAATGTGTTAACTAATGATCATCCCCCAGATAATGACTTATGTCTAAGATTATTCAAACCATCAACAGCTGTAGTAACATCCTAGTACAATAAGGAGCTATTGCTATTTCACCATACAGGTACAATCTAATGGAAAACAACATAAAGGAAGCTTTATAATTAATGTCATCGAAGATGATGAAGCCAGCTCAAATCTAACACGGTTTGTTGAGGAGATTGAAGGTGCACCAACTCTATCAAGGATGAGAAGATTATGATGGAGGCTTTAACTTAGAGCATCAAGTACCATCCAATATGAATGGTGACTTATTTCTGATAAGTTTATTATGTTTTAAAAGATTTTCTCCGTTTTTGTATGGAACCCATAAGAAAAACGAGTAGTTCTATTATAGCAGCTGCGAGAACGAGAGATGAAAACCCAGTGTTATAAAATCTAACACGGTTTGTTTCTTATAGTAGGTGGTGCCTGCTGCTCTGGCTTAATAGAGGAGGTGGTGCACGTAACTATGTTGTCTCCAACCTTGTTCATGATCTTATCAACATACTAATCCAACATAGGTCAGAAATGCTATTGGCCATCTTTCCCCATATCATGCTTATGGGATCATCCCAACCATTTGATCTTGATCTTATCGACATGTTAATTCAACATAGCTCAGAAATGACATTGACCATCAATACCCAAAAGCAAAAGATGGATCAAATTTGGTAAAGAACTCCCTAATTGATGCAAATATGAACCAAAGATACCAAATTTGTTTCAATACCCCCAAAACTCTAAACTGCGCTACTATGAACAATTAGCTAGTAGTTCTTTATTATTATTATTATTATTAGGGAGCCATTACTTGCACTCGGAAATGTCGCACTTGCACTGATGTTAAAGAAAGACTTTGTATTTTAGGGACATGTGACATGTGAGAATGTAATATGGGCCATCTCATTTAAAGTTCACGATTAATAGATCCCTAGTGGTTAAGATTGGAGAAAAACATGATATTTATCATATGATCTATTTTTGTCAAATGTTAAATCAAATAATAGCCTTTGACTATATTTTAAATACATGACGAAGATTATATTTTGTGCTAATCTTTTGCACTTAATATCTTTAAATGACTGGCTCCAAATTAAACGGTTTAGAAGATGCTTTCATATAGTAGAGGTCGCAAAACTTGTAGGTTTTTGTTTTAAACTCGGTACAAGGGCCAAGTTTCCGAGTGCAAGTAATGGCTCCCTATTATTATTATCTCATCGTCATTATCATCACTTAGATCCATCTATTTGGTAGGGGAATATTTGGTTCGGTTTGATCAATTTTGAACTAAAGTCACAAACCAAACCGGTCATAATCGGTTTCTAGATTTTCAAACCAAACCAAACCGTCAAACTTTTAAACCAAACCAACCCGATAAGATTTGGTTCGGTTTGGTTTGGTCGGTTTCAGTTTTCTTATAAGTTCTACTTGCATATCAAAATTTTCTCAACTTCTCAACTAATTTTCCTATAAGGTCTATTTTACCGCTTTAGGATTTAAGAATAGGCTAAAGATAACGGTAGAGTTTTATATAAAATGTGTATTTTACTTAAATGCCTTTTAAAATTAATCAAAACCGTACCCCCGCCTATATATATATATATATATATATATATATATATATATATACAAGCTACATTCGGTTTGGTTCGGTCGATTTTGGCTTGGGGAGGCTTGGAATTAAAATCAAATCAAACTTTTCAGTTTTCCTTTTTCCTAATCAAAGCCAAACCGGTACCCATCCAAATTAGACCAAACCTGGCAGTTCAATGTGATTCGATTGGTTCAGGCCAAAAAATGCACAGCCCTATTATTTGGGACTATTTAGGTTTCCCTTTTTAGTTTTATTTCTTCATTCATTTTGTTGGAACTAAAATCTCCTATGCTCTTTAATCCTTCGTACGTATTGAGTCTCATTACTTTTCTATTATTATTATTCTCCTCTCTCGTGCTTACCTTTGTTAAGATATTTGATGTAGGCATAATGTCAAAATATTTATTTATTTATTTATGAATTGTTGGTAAATAAAGTCAATAGATTTGAACGTCTAATGAATAGCCTGTAAGGTTCATGAAACAAGCATACAGCCATTCTGGCATCGGAGATATGACGTTCTCTGCATGAAGGGTGAGACAATGGTATCAAAAATCGGCTGATACTGATAGCATCGGTCCTCTAACTTGGTATTGGTATCGGCTTGAGTCAAAAATGTTTTTTAGTTATTGTTTTTATTATTATTATTATTATTATTATTATTATTATTATTTTTTAAGTTACTGAGTTGTGAGTTGTATCAGTATAGGCCGAGTCATATATGTACTCCATAGACTGATACTTGACACCGAGTTTGACACCTTGGTTGAGAAAATATAGGTATAAGAAAGTAGAAGAGGTAGCCCCGAAGATGTAAAGGGAAGTCATGAGAAAATATATTATGAAGGATTTTGAAGTTACACAGAGCTTACCGTTGATTACAAATGAGTATAAAAATAAGACTCGGAATGCCAACCTAAAATTGAGGAGATAGAGTTTTGATGATGATGTCGATTATGCAAGCATACCAGCCAGCAGGAGTTGGTTTTATGTACCCAACTAAGCACAGCCGCGTCAAATCCTCTTCTATCAAATTAGTCAAAGCTATTATAATCAAGGAAAGAAAATCGGTATTGGGTATCCATGCAATTTTGGATCCATATGTATCAGCAGATACCGATATGATATCGGCTAATACTGATATGATATCTATGATGCTAAAACCCTTTTTTTTTTTAAGAGAAAAATAATTGTATCGATCAATATCGATTGACACTGTGACAATAGCAGCATAGTAAATTGACAAAGGAGCAGAGATTAAGGCTAGGGTCCTCAATGGGCCGGATTAGGGTTGGGCTAGCTGGGGTTAAACCCTACCCTAACCTACCCAGGTTGGATTCCCAAAATTTTCAGCCCGACCATAACTTGGGTTACGATGTATTCAGCCCAAGCCCGGCCCTTACACTACAAAAAATAAGATTATTAGCGACAGCAAAAACTGCCGCTATTAGCAAAAAAACTACCACTAACCCTTGCCGCTAATAGTCTTAATAGTTTTTTCATTAATAACGGATACTTTTTGCTGTAAAAAACTGCCGCTAATAGTCTTATTTTTTGTAGTGCTACTGCACCGGGCTTGAGCATTTTTTCAGGTTTTTTTTCGATTATTTTTTTCTAATAAAATTTAGTTTAACTATATTTTTGGGTTGTTTTTTTGTGCTATTTTTTCTAATATAATTTGGTTGGCATGTTTATTTTTCTAATAAAAGTTTGAAGAAGTTTAAAATTTTAGTTAAAAAATTATATTAACATTATAGAGGCTTATGTACATCATTTTATTCAAATATTTTATTTTAGTGTGAGGCAAAGAGGGGTTTGTGGGAGGCCGTCGACCGACAACCCAACCGGTCGCTGGGGTGTTGCGCCTATACTAGCGTGTGCGCGTGAGATCTAGAGAGAGAGAGAGAGAGAGAGAGAGAGGGAGGGAGGGTATTGTCCACTTGTGCGTCTCTGCGAACTTGCGGCGTCGACAATAGACTGAGAGAGATTGAGATTGAGGATATGAGAGAGAGGGCGTAGGTAGTGTAGTTCTTAAGAGAGTAGAGAGAGTTTTGAGAATCCTAACTTAAACTCCTATTTATTGAATGAATTTGCAGGTGCCTTTTTTATTTAAATGCCCCTAAGTCTAAACAGTTCAACGATTTAATCTCAGCCATTTAAGTAAATTATATTTAATTAAAAGAAATTTTTTTTTTTAAAAAACTTTAAAAGGATATATATATATGTATATATATCAGGGCCGGGTCCTAGTCGGGTGTTGGAATACTCAATCCAAGCCCGGCCTGGATTGATCTGGGTTGCAACATGTTTAGCACGGTTCGGATACCGGGCCAGATTTGCTTGATAGAAAGTATCACTTTTTCCGGGCCGGATGCGGGTCAAAATTCGGGTTGGCCCAGCCCATTGAGAGCCCTAATTAAGGCTGCATTTGGTATAACTCTTTGTTAGATCCCCGGCAAAGCCCGATATACTTGCTTTAGCAGGGCCCCCTTCTCCTTTCTAACACCCTGTAAAGCATGATTTACCTCCTCTAGCAGCTACCTTCATACTCTCTGTAGCAAATAAATTCTACTTTGGTAAGGAGTGAGCAGAGAGTGGGGAGGTAACTGCTGGAACAGATAAATCTTGCTATGCAGGAGTCATCAAGGAGAAGGGGGGGCCTGCTAAAGCAGGTAGTAGGGGTTTACCAAAGAGAAAAGGAACATGCTAAAACAGGTAAATCCTGTTCTGACAGAAAGCTAGCGGAGAGCTATGCCAAAGACAACCTAACTGATTGAAAATGTGGACAAATAGCCAGGTATCCTCAGGTAAACTGGATAGTGAACAAGCTAAAGAGTCAGATCAGGCAAAGGCTCTCCATCAAATTTGTTGAAGTTAAAGATTACACTCTATATGCTTCAAGATTTCAGAGAGGTTCCTCACAAATATTGCTGTCCTCCCTTCCATCCTCAGTAAGTGTTATTTTCTGAACATCAACAAAACAAACTATTGTTGAGAAAATTCAGCGACTCCAAATTTTATCTTTAAGAGTAAATCAAAACAAAAACGAAATCCCATATAAAGAACATTTGTATGCCTTTTCCAAGAAATAAAAAAGGCTTATATCTTTAATTATTCCTGCGTGACAAAAACTTAAAAGAGGCACGAAAACACATTATAAATGAACTATGCACCACTGGTGGTGCATAGGTCAACCTCCCTCCCCTAAAATGGTCAAACTTCAGGAGATGTACAACTAATGGTGAGCACAGAACAGTGAAAGGTCAAGAAAGTACTTTCACTGATTTGTGAACTCATAAATATCTGTGTATCTCAGGATCTTTGACAATTTTGGCGGAGGGAGATTGACAATGCACTGCCCCTTGGTGCACTGGTTGGGAACCTAGTACCAATTCATCAAATTTTGTACCCATATAATTGCACTTTCAAGAAGTATTAAGGGATTATCAGAAAGAGGTGTTAGACTGATGGAGCAACTGATCTAGCAAGGTCAACTCTAGCAGGTCATAACAACGAACTGCTATCTGCTGAAATTGTGTTCAAAATGGTGTCAGTTTCAGTTGTAGGTGAACAAGGACAACCATGAACATTGAAAACTGTTAAAAATTTCGTTTAAAAATGGTGCAAAATCCTAAAAATTGAGCTCTGAAAATCTAGTACTGCTAATAATATGTCAACATATACAGTTGTATCGATGCAATTTCAATCTACTTTGGTCAATGAGGTTACAAAGACGAAAAATATCTAGTGAAGTTAACCTCAATACACATTTTTTCAGTAGTGTTAAAAAAAAACCCTATTCACAAAGAAGCATGGAAGTTAGTCCACTAAATAAAATGTAGAGGCATACCCAAAATCTTTAGAACAATGCTAGAGTGTGATGAATGCAAGGCACCACCAAAAGACACCATGGCTGCGTATGACATAGCTCCTTGCTAGCCCGGCCCATGTCACAACAAAGTTCACCTGCTTTAGTTGATTCCCATTTTTTTTTCTAACTTCCTGCAAAGGAGGATTTTCCTGCTCTAGCAGCAACCTACCTACTCTCTCCTAACTCCCAATCAGAGCAAATAAAATTTGCTTTGACAAGAAATGAGTAGAGAGGAGGATAGAATTGCTGAATAGGTAAATCTTACATAAAATCTTACTATGCGACAGAGAGTTATGCCCCATATCTCTCTAGAATTAGACTATGAGGAGCTACATTGCCTCTTCGAGTTCCTCTATAGTGCACTTCAAATATCCTCAAATAAATATGATATTCCATTTTTGAAGAAGTTTTGTGAGCTAAGAAAACTTGGGTCCTTGAGTTCCCCAAATGCACTACAAGTCCTAGAGGTCTCAGAGGCTTGCTCTAACATGACACTCAAGAAGAAGCCCGGGTTCTACTCCGAAACACATGAGTTCTATAATGCCAAAACACCTCACCCATGGGGTCCAACTATAATGCCTACCCAATTTTATTAATTATTTTTAAAGTTTATAAAACAAAATTTCATGTCTAAATTTTATAAGTGGCAACGATGGTACGTAGTAGCCCATCGCCCATTGCCCATCGAGGAATAGTGATATAATTTGTTAAGCAGAAGGGTAGTGGTGTAATTTATTAAGAAAGAGGAGTAGTGATATAATTTACTAAGCAAGAGGATAGTGATGTAATTTAGGGATAGTGATATAATTTGTTAAGCAAGAGGCTCCTAATTTTCGTAAAATCCCTTTTACCTAAATTTTTTTTTTCTAACCTAATAGCCTAAAACGTTTCTAAAGTAGGCATGTTTTTCTAATTTTCCCTTAAAAGTACGATTTGCTTAGTTATCTGAATATGAAGAAATCAAACACAAAAAAGGCTTTGAGGGATCGTTGATTTGTCAATTTAATATCTGTTATGCCTATAATATATATGTGGAAGATGGAATTAGTATCTGATCCTTTATGAGATGCGTAGTAAAAAATAATTTTAAATTTCTAGTAAGTCATGTTTTAGTTATGAATTTGTGTTCAAATTTTTTTTTTCACGATTTAAATCGCGACGTATTGAGAGAAAATTTTCAATCTTCTTTGGACTTTGCAATTAAATAATGAATGCTTCGTCTTAATCACAATTTTTTAAGTGGTAAAGAGCAACCATTTAAACGAACACGTTTAAATTGCTCTTTTAAAGAGACCCAAATTCAACTCCTTCACTCTATGAAAGAGCTAAGGGCACTTCAAATGAAACACACTCCTTGACTGAAGTGCTATGTACGAGAGCATAGAGCTGCTCTTTGCCTTCAAGGAGCAATCCCAAACACAAGCTATGTTTCTTACTAGTTACTTCAAAGCAACAAGGGGAATAATAATCAAGCTTGGGTTGGGAACAAGATCTGCTAACCATAATTTCTCTATGAGACTAACTTCCAATGCCAATTTAACAACAGGCTTTTTGGTCAGGGCCAACTAGTTGAACTACAAATGGGGTTTAATTGATTTTTTTGGTTAGGACCAACTAGTTGAACTACAAATGGGGTTTAATTGATTTTAAAGTCGTTGGATGAAAGGGAATCTTGACTTTTACCTTTATAGATGGACATTCGCTCTTGCATCCCTTGCATCAAACATTTTAAAAATCACTTGGACTATATTTAGAGCTCAACAAGTTGGACCTAACCAAAACCCTTAGCTAAATTAGTCATTTTCAAACCTTAAGGGGTTAGGCGAGCTAGCCAGGTACCTACTTCCAAAAGAAGGAGACCTGAGTTCGAATCCCCCCCCCCTGAGCAGGGGCGTAACCAGGAATTTTTGTTGGTAGGGGCTATAAATGACAAAAAAATTATACTTAATAGTAACTCTAGAGTTAAATGGGGGCTTGAGTCGATTTGGGGGCTTCTAGCTACATCATAGATTTGAGGGCTTATATACAAACAAAAGTTGTATAAGAATCATACTTAATAGAAACTCTAGATTTAAATGGGGGCTTGAGCCCCCACACCCTTCTATGTGGCTACGCCAGTGCCCTTGAGGCCACCCTAGGGATTTATATCTTGTGCTGACCTGGTATCTGCTAATTTGGAGTGCGCATGTGCCCTTGGGACTAGGCGGGTGCTCTAAGAGGCCCGGATACCCATGTTATCAAGAAAAAAAAAGTTAGTTTCACTAGTTTTAAATTAGATTTATTTGCAAACAACATTTATCAGTGTTGAACTTATGAACAAGTGTGACTGTTTTGACGATTGGTGATAAATATTGTATCTTTGCTTAAAGTTTCAATCAGATGGTTCACATCCACTTATAGGCACATTTCTTTGGCCTGATTTGTTCCAATGATAAATTGCCATGGATGATCCATATCGTCAAAGTGATAGATCAACGATTTTAGTGCAAAATGCCCAAAAGTCGTGTTTTAGGAGATTTTAAACCTTCTTATACTGAACTTTACTATCAACCATTGTTTCCAGGTTTAATAGTTGATATTAAGGATCATCAACTTTTAGGCATGTTTCTTTGGGTTGTTTCATGTTTCAACTTCCAACGATAGATTACCATTTGAATGATTTGGATTGATCACAAATGTGCACGACCTGGGAAATTTGATAAACACAATTCAATGGTGTAAGATTAACAGTCTAACTTTAATAATATAAGATCATTTAAACACCATTTGGCATTTAAATGTCAGCCATGAACCATTATTCCTAAATAAATAAGTTGGATTTAAGTTAGTCTCAAACCTGAAACCAAGTTGGTACCTGTTTGCTATATATCCCAAGGATCAAAATGTTGGGTTAATTTCGGTTTCGGTCATGACCAAAACTGATAACCGAAATTTCGGCCCAAATCCCCCCACCAATACATTGTATACCGATAATTTGAATTTTGGTTTCGTGTCGGCCAAGTTCTTCAGATTTCGACCGAAATTTTGATCCATGATACATCCTATACGTAGAGTGTATTTTTTAATGGGTTCAAGTTAGTTCCAAAAGTGGTTCAGTAATTAATAGATCGGGTCCGAGATTGAAAATGCAATTATATCAGGTCTAGGTCGGTTTCGGGTTGGAGGGAGTTCTAGGTCCAACTAGGAGGTTGGGTGGTCAAGGGCTGTCGGGCTTTCGGTAGGCCCGGTTATTTATTACCCTAAAGATTAGCCCCAAGCCTTTCCTGGATATAAAAATGGGTCAGGCTCGTCCTGAGTGCAATCAGGCTAGAGCATTTTATTTAAGACCAAACTTGACCTGAATCAGGTTTGAGTCGGGCCGGATTTTGGTTGCCCCAATTTATTGTTGCTGCCCTAAAACTATAGGCTTGACTTGAATTCAGCGGGAAAATCTATCTTAAAGCGGAAAGACAGATCGCTTCGCTTAAGCTCGGGCAAGGTAAGCAAGAGCGCGCGCTAAAGACGAATAGCCAAGCAAAGGGAGGCGGGCTCGGCCATAGTTCTTTCAGGGCTCATGCTTTTTATTTGAGCCCAAACCTGAACCGAATTGGGCAGGTTTCGGCCTGTTGACAACTATTGAGAACATGTCAGGTCCAAGTCAAAGTATTTTCAATAGTTCAAGTTCGGTTAAGCTATAAAGGTTAAACTAGGGCTCTCCATGGGCCGGGGCGGCCTGGATTTTAGCCTGCGCCTAGCCCGGAATAAATGATACTTTCTATTAAGCAAACCCGGCCCGGTACCCAGACCGGGCTAAAGATATTGCAACCCGGATAAATTTGGGCCGGGCTTGGGTTGAGTGTTCCAACACCCGGCCCACACATGGATCCGTATCTTTTATATATATAATTTCTTTTAATTAACTATAATTTACTTAAATGCCCTCAGATTAATCGTGCAACCTTTGTCCGTTATAACCATTGTGCAACCTTTGTCCGTTATAATCATTGTGAAACAAACTAAAATGAAATATTTGAATAAAAACATGTACCGAAGCCATTTAATTAAAATTTAAACCTTCTTCAAACTTTTATTAGAGAAAAAATAGTCCAAGCCGAACCAAATTTTATTAGAAAAAATAGCCCAACTAAATTTTATTAGGACAAAACATTGAAAAAAAGTCAGGAAAAATGCTCAAGCCCGGTCAGGCCTGGTAGGGTTCGGGCTTGGGCTAAGTATAGCGCAGCCCGGGTTAGGGCCGGGATGAAAATTTTGAGAACCTGGCCCGAGTAGGTTAGGGCCGGGTTGAACCCCAGCCCAACCCTAATTTGGCCCATTGAGAGCCCTAGGTTAAACAAGTTGGGTTAAGTTCAAGTCAAAGGAACTGGTTAATAGGTGCAACCCCCTACCCAAGGTTCAAAAAATCAGATTTCGTTTCGGTTTCGATGGGGACCGGAACCGAAATTTCGGCCGAAATATTTCCCATAGTACAAAAACTACCGATAATTTGAGTTATCTTTTCGGTTTTGGTCCCCACCGAAACCGAAACATTTCAGCTGAAATTTTGAATCATGCCCCTACCTCTTCAACACTACGTGCTTTTAGATCATGGTCTTCAAATCACATGACATATATGATGAACCTAGGTGGCGTGTGTCTAGAGAAGTGACATGTGCATGGAGTCACCCACACAACTTTGGAAAACAATTGTAGTACCCCCTTACCTATGTACCGAGAGTAGCTCTAGGTGGGCGGAATGGGTTAAGGTAGGTAGGCCCGTTGCATAAATGGGCTGGCCTGCCATGCCCAATTTGTAAGTCGGCCTGGCTAGACTAAACATTGGTTGGGTTGGGTAGCTTCAAGAGGCGCAATTATAGTTGCTCCGGCCCGATTATAGTCGCTCCCTTTCAATGAGGTAGTATCAAGGATCAAAATTTTGGACTTTGTTTCGATTTCAGAGCCGAAAACTACAAATGAGGCCGAAATGACTGAATTACTGAAAACTTAGGATTTTGTTTCGGTAACCGAAACAAAAATTTGATCCTTGGTTAGTATATATGGTTTGCCAAAGGTCTTACTACTTGGGTGCCTGTGCCACTTGACACAAGTGTTTGAGCGATCAAGACATTGAATTTTAAAAGCCGATATATATCAGTATATCGACGGTTCTGCCACAATAGGCTCCCCAATTTTAAATCGTCGAATTGGGCATTCACTGATCCTACGCTCAGAAATATGTTCAAAGAAATGCTTTTCAATGGCTGGATTGATGCCTGTAATAGCGGTCCGGTCAAGATAAAAAAAGATGCGTCGGTTGTAGGGGGACTCATCTCCGATTCTTCCGGCAAGATCCTTGGTACTTTCAAAAACTGTCTGAATGTTTGCACCAATAATGAGGCGGAGTGAAGGACAGCTGAATATGAAATTCAAATTGGTAGATCAAATTAGGTAAATATTTCCTTTCATGTCCGTACTCCTCTTGGGTTTTGTAGTTTTTAAGGCACTAGATGACTTGATACTTGGGTCACGTTTTCAGTTGTGTGCCATTTGAATTAACATGTGGATCATTTGACAGGTACTCCATGATCTAAAGATCTTTGGTGTAAATAATTGGAAAGAAAAATGATCTCCGTCGTTTGATTTCACCCTTTTCAAAAGAGAAATCAATCGATCAATCAATTGCTTAACTTACTTAATCGCAAGAATTGACCTCGGAAGGAAAGACTATCTAGCTAGGATCTACCAAGCCCGTCCCCGAAACAGCCTCAAATTGCTTTAGAGATGGACACCTCTCTTTCGGTCTCCACCGGAAGGTGGCAGAGTCATCTTCGAAATGCCTTTGACTCTTTAGAGAATGATCTTTAATATTGAATCTATCTATAGCGGCCCGCTATGGGAAGATATTAATGCCCTCCACAAGCATCGAGGAGCAAGCAAGGAGGGAGAGCTTTTTCTAAGTATGCTCTTTCTTCTCTTATTTAGTATGAAAGTATTTAAGTACACAGCCAACAGAAAGCAAGCATGGAATACTATAGAAGAACTCCTTGCTTGCTTTAGTATTGGATAGTTTATACCATCCGATATCCTTGCTTTTATCCCACCGTTATCTCCATCCGATCTTCATCGTCAACTATGTAGCCACTATTTAGATGGATGCGGCGATTCCGTCGGACGCCTTCGCTGAAGCTTCACTGCATTATCAACTTTGATATTGCCGCGTACGATTTTATATTAGTTCTCTCTATTTGCACCCATCAAAACTCTAAAAGCAGCCACCTAAACTCACCATAGGTGATTTGACAAGAGCAGATAAAATAAGCTCTGGTAGAAAGCAAGTGGACAACATTTCTAACATGTCTATAACTTCATATCAGAAGGGGCGAAAAGCAGTATTAGCAAACATGAAAAACAGTTTCCCGCTGGAGCCAAAGAGCTAAAGATATAGTCATCAGGAGTGCAAAAGACAGAACAAGCGAAAAAATTATCAAAGGCAAATATTCGGTAAAAGGGGAAAGAACAGAAAATAGGGGGGAAATTTTGGAGTTCCAGAAGAATATGGAAGGGAAAATTTTGGAAAAGAGGCAGAAAAATTTTGAATAAAAAGGACAATTTAAAAAAAATATATATATATATTACAAAACATATAAAATATATATTTAAATATACTTTTGTTGATTCTAAAACTCAATTTAAATGAAAAAAACGTGTTTTATACATTTTTGCATACAAAACGCCTTTTTAATTCGTTTGCTTAAAAAATGTGTTTTTTTCATAAAAAAAAAAACCTATGAACTATGAAGAGGAAGGAGGAGGTGGGTGCTTGAAAAGAGCACGGGCTTAATCTCAGGGACACATGCGCACTCCAAATTCAACACATGTTGGGTCAACACAGGAAATAAATCCCTAGGATGGTCTCAAGAAGGAGAGGGGCTTCGAACTCAGGTCTCCTGTGTTTGAAAGCAGGTATCTGCCGTCAAACCCCTTGAGGTTATGGGTACCGTTATTCACACCCCACGAGACTGCTTTTTCACCCTAATGTAAAAAAAATAAATTAAAATAAAGTGGGGGCGTGAGTTTTGAAAAAGTCCTTTTTAGCCACGTTTCTCAACAATGGGGTGAGAAAGCAGTCTCAATGGGTGTAAATTACGGTACCCTAAAAACACTCTCAAGATTTGGAATGAGTTTCAAGTGAAGGGCTAGGCATTTGACTTCTTTGAATCCAACCATGAAAATTTATTTTAATACAATCTTTGACACACCAGATATTTATATCACATGGGAGGTATGATGAGAAATAATAACTTGTCGAAGATCAGCCATCCGTTCAAAATCTAGATCTGGAACGGGTTGCTTACTTTATACCAGCTCCTTCTGAATATGATGTTTAGCACCATTGACAAAGATAATGCTTCTTCATCTGTTAATGGGCCGGTTCGGGTGGGGCCAAAATCTTGGCTCCAGATACGTAAAGGGTATATGCCCGACGCAATCAGGTATGACCTGATGGTGCACCCAATCCGACCCGACCCAACCTGTCTAGGATATACATTCGGCACAATTTGAAAACCAAAGATCCAATGCCCGACCCGAAACTTGTCCTAGTTGAAACCTCCATATGATATATATATATATATGGAAAAGGTGTCCGTCCTTTATGGGAGGATGGTCACCTTCCTCTAAGGTTTTAGGTGGAGGTCCACATGGCATCCAAAACATTGTTTCAATGCCACAAGGACCTCGGCTGTATTGTTTAGACCATTTTAAGAAAATTATAATTTTGAAAACTCATCTCTACCATGGGTTTTTTGAGCCGTGAAATATAGACCATTAACATTAGTCAAACATTGACTTATGCTTTTTAAAAACTTTTTTCAAAATTCCTTTTAAAGAAATTGATCTAAATCATCCACCCGTTCTCCCCGTGGAAACCAAAGAGTGTTTTGGGTATCATGTGTACTATATATATATATATATATATATATATATATCGGGTGGGGGTGAGGTCAACCTAAATTTTTTGAAACTCGACCGAACCCAACTCAACCTTTGAGTCAAACTGATTGGAGTATCGGATCCAAAAGTATGGCTGGATGCTACCGACCTGAACCCTTAAGAAAATTAGTTAGGCATTAGGCCAGTTGGAACCCTTGACAGCTCTATCGATAATGAGCCCATGGACTAAGGCAACTCTTACTTTCTGAGTTGGCATACGAGCAAGGTAGCAAAATCAGAATCGGAATTGGGTATCGGTCCTTGGAGGATTGATACGAATCGGCCTATACGTATTGGCCGATACCGATACGTATAGGTCTATTTAAGAAAAAAAATTAAAAATATAGGTATCGTCCAATATCGGATACATATCAGCTGATACCCGATACTATCGACCGATACAGGCTTGAATCGGTTGCTACGATACTGATACCGAGTTGGATACCAATACGTATCGACAAGGTATCAAAATCGGTATCGGTCTTGGGTATCGGTTTCCTGAGGACCGATACGTATCGGTATCAGCCTATTTTTTATACCTTGCGTATTGGTTTGCTGAAAAATTGATACGTATCGCTGATCGATGCCAATATTTGTGTTGGATATTTTGTCATAATCACGATTAAATCTAAAAGTGCTCCTGCCAAGTAGATTCAGTGGCCCGTGCCTTGACGGTTCCGACAGTTGTGTATTTCACGGACGACCGTAAATGATTCACGGACGTCCGTGCCCCGACAGTTTATAAACAAAATTTTATTTTCGGGAAGATAAGGTTCTTAGGGAAAAAATCTTCACGTCAAAAATATTGTCTGAGTTCCCCATTTCCTTCTCTTTGAAATATTTAAAATTATTTTGAATGGATAAAAAATCTCAAATTTTTTTTGCCTCGGTGATTGGAAGTAGATCTTTATGTTTCAAATTTGTGATTGACTCGTGTAAATCAAGTGGGCTTGTGTAAATCGAGTGGACCATCGTGAGAGACGACAGTTGAAGGCGATAGCATTACATTATGAATGAGATGATTGTGAGAGGCAATCATTATTGGTGAGATGAGTGAAAGAGAATTTTATTCATTAGCACTGTAAGAATGTATTATTCATAGTGGATTGTTTGCCTTAGATCTGAGAGAGATCTTGTGATTTTTACCTGTGAACGAAATTTTCACGTTAAAATCGTCTTTGTTAATTTGTAGTTGTGTTTACATTATTTCTCTTCTAATATCATCGGTAATCCCGAATTTTCAATTTGATACCCGCGATCCTCCACAGAATAGATCTTGAGAGCATAAGCGTACAATCAAACAATCCGTTTTTGATTGTATATGGCACGGATACCTAAAAGGTTGCCCTAAAATTATATGGGGAAATTTACCTGACCGACCCTGTCAGATGTACCTTTTACTGCAGAGACCCTATAGTTTCACCTTTACCCAAATTGACCCGCTGCGCGCCGAGCCATCTTCCGCCTTTAGGAAATACCGGATTTACCCCCAATGTAATAAATAACCGCCTTCACCAAACCCTTCACTCTTTACCTTTTTACTTTTTTACTTTTTCGTTCGAAGTCGGTGGAGAGGCGGTCGAGAGTCACTAGCATTCCGTTCTTCAATCTTCAAGCTACCAAACCTGTAAGTAGCTAGTAAATTAACATTAATTTCTGTTGAGTTTTTTCTTCTTCTTTCGTCGGTGCCCATTTTGTAGTAATTTTTATCGTTATCGATTGCATATACAATCGATAATGATTTCGCCAAAATTTTCATTACATCATCATTTTCGTCCCAAAGGAACTGAAGACGATCTGGTTCTGGTGGTGGTGGTGGGTCCTCCCATGCAGGATCGAATTTGATTGGGTTATAGTAGGCTTTAAGGTTGTTTATCGTCGTCGTTTGACATTGGGAAATGTGGGGGCTGGTAGGGATAATAGGGAAAAATCATTTGCTGGTGATCGTGGAAAATTATTTGCTGGTGATGGTTAGGGATAATATCGATAGCGATTGTATATGCAATCGATAGCGATTGCATATACAATCGATATCGATATTATCCCTAATGATTTTCCACCATCACCAGCAAATGATTTTCCCTATTATCCCTACCAGCCCCCATATTTTCCAATGTCAAACGACGACGATAAAACACCTTAAAACCTACTATAACCCAATCAAGTTCGATCCTGTATGGGAGGACCCACCACCACCACCAGAACCAGATCCTCTTCAGTTCCTTTGGGACGAAAACGATGAAGTAATGAAAATTTTGGCGAAGGAAGAAAAGAATAAGACAAAGAAAAAGAAAACGAAAAAAAAGGAAAAAAAATTAGACAATTGTATATACGGTCGATTATTAATGCGATCGATATCGATTTTATAAACAATCGATAACGATTGTGTACACAGTCGATGACGATTGTGTACACAGTCGGTAACGATTATGTACACAGTTGATGACGATTGTTTAGGGAATCGGCGATTTTTTATGTAGCCTGATTATACCCTGATTATAAATATTCTCTTTCAATTTTATTACAGTTCATATACAGAAGCCGGCAAAATGATTGTACAACGTGCTGTTGGCAAATGTTCTCTTACTGACATTTCGAAGATCTACGAAGACGCTAGCCCGTAGCGGAAGGAGATGCTAAGTGCATCAGCTTTCGGGGGAATATTCTAAATGCCAAAGGAGAGATGTCTATCTTTGTGAGATGGACGTTGCCTTAATACTGGGCCTTGTGGTTGTTGAACCCCAACAGTATTTCCCTTCCTTTAAAGTACCTGAAGTGGAAACCATTCGATACAAATATTTTCGGGGACTACCGCCTGGGAAAATTCTTCGGTCTCATATCGATAGTGGATTGAGGCTAGCGCAAAGTGATGACGACTTCGTCAAGTTGGCTATTCTTTTTGTTCTATGTACATTCATTTTTCCCGGGTCCCATCTTCAATTGTCGGAAGCCCACGCTGAACTCGTCGATGACGTGGAAAAGTTCAAAAAAATCCCGTGGGGTCTCTACGTCTTCAATGACTTGCTAGAGTATATAGAGAAGGGCGTGGCAAATGAAAAGATTGCCGACAACGATAAAGCCCTTAAGCCATATAATATTTATGGCTGTATGTGTGTACTTCAGTGGTGGGCCTATGAGATGCTGCTTGACGTCTCACCTCATAGAACGTCAATGCTAAACCCTTTCCCCCGATTGTTGAAGTGGGCGGAGAAGTCCCAAACAAGGAATAAAGGCTACACTCTTACGAAGATGGTCGACAGCAAGGTATGATGTTGTTTTAACTAATTCAAAATTGTAAAGGTAAATCTGTAAGAACTTTTAAGAGTAATGTGGAGGATTTCGATTACCTAATCAATCGATATCGATTGCCTACGTAGTTGGAAACGACTAACTACGGAATCGGATGATTGATTAAGCAATTGATATCGATTGCCTACATAGTCGGAAACGACTGACTACGGAATCAGATGATTGATTAAGCAATCGGTGTCGACTGCCTACACAATTGGTGTCGACTGCCTACACAGTCGGTGTCGACTTCCAACACCATCGGTGTCGACTTCCTACACAATCGGTATCGACTGTAAATGAAATCGGTTTTCACTCTTTAAGCAGTCGTTATATTACAGTGATTTTTCAATTTCTGTAATTTTTCTATGTTATTTTACAACCTGTCATTTTTCGTAACTTATTTACGCTCCCCTCGAACCCGTTACCTTCGAGTTGGACATATGTAATAACCCAAAAAATCACACTAAACTATGACCTCGGGATCCGTGCCCGATCGGTCATAGGTTTGACCCAATGGAAGTCCAACAGTTAGTATATAGTGTGATGAACGGATGAGATGTGATAAATAGAATGCCTATGTGGTGTGTGTTGTGAAGGTATAGTCGCATACACCTACCGCAGTGTATGTGCTCAATACACAAGTGAGGAAGAGGATAAAAAGAGTTAATAACCCTAAAATCAAGAGTTTTGAGTTGTTGAGAGAGGAGTAAAGAAGAGAGAGAGAGGAGTAAAGAGGGTGATCAAGCAAGAGTTATTGTGAGTGATTGGAAGAAGGATTCAAGCATTAAAGAGGCTGATTCAACGCATGAGGAACTGCTAGAAACCAAAGTGGAACCCTAGCCTTCCAACCCTAGATTTGAAATCAACTTGAGATCTATTCAAGGTAAGATTTTTGTAAATAAGATGCATAGATTATAGGGTTAAGTTGCGTTAAAATGTGGGTTAAATCATAGGATAATGGCTTAGAAAATAGAGGAAAAGGTATGGAAAAAGATTGGGAAGAACAAATGAAAGGTGAATCTGACAATTTCGATTAATCGAAATTGGCCAGGTAGTTAAAAAGTCAGAGGACCCCGATTTCGATTATTCGAATTAGATTTCGATTGATCGACTTTGGATTTCGATTGATCGATTTGTGGTTCGATTAATCGATCGAGAACCTCCAAGGACCCAGGGGTTGAAGGAAATGACTTGAGGAAAAATCGACTAATCGAAATGGGATTTCGATTAATCGATTTTAGTTTTCGATTAATCGATTTGGAATCGATTAATCAACTTGTGAAACTCGACTGTTCGAACTGAGTGTCTCCTTTGCGAAAAGAAGGATTTCGATTAATCGAAATTGGATTCGATTAATCGAATGAAAACTCGACTGTTCGAACAGTGAATTTACTTTGCGAAAAGAAGAATTTCGATTAATCGAAATTGGATTCGATTAATCGAATGAAAACTCGACTGTTCGAACTGAGAATGGACTTTGCGAAAAGGAGAATTTCGATTAATCGAAATTGAATCGATTAATCGATATTGACCTTCGATTAATCGATTTTGGAAATTGATTAATCGAATCAGATTCGATTAATCGATTTTGGAATTCGATTAATCGACTGAGATAAACTATGTTGACTTTTAGGTTTGACTTTAAGATTCTTGGGGGATCTTATACCTTCTTTATTGCATCCTTTGTGATGTGTTTCACCTGTTATGTGGTACCATAGGTGTGCGTAGTGGACTAGTGCACAAGGAGCCACGTGGGACCTTGATGCATTGAACAAATGAAGACTTGAGGTAGGGAACACCTTGAACATGTACTTTATTTTACAAGAGCATGTATGTAGTGATATAGATTTCCATTCAAATATTTTACTGCTTAAAGAATTGTGAAAAGTGTGTGTGTGTGATATTCATAAGAGTAAACTAACGAGCCATCCCCAGGGGATGAAGAAGTAAAGAGATAAGAGCATCAGGTGTGATGCAAGTAAATGGATACATCCCAGGGATGTATCCAAGGATTGAATCATGTTTGATAGGGCCTAAGCGATATAAGATAGCACACTTACGGTGAATAACTATATGTAAGGCAATCATATTTTTGTTATTTGAGGTTTGAATACCCACGATCGACACGGCAGGATATCGCGACCGACACGCATGGATACTGAAATCAGAGGCTGTGAGGCTTATCCGTACATAGTAAGCACACCCCAGGGGTGTTGATTGAGACAAGTGAAACCCCGCCACCAATCCCCAGGGGAAAGGGGCTTGGGTACTATATGGTATTCCCAGGGAATACATTAAAACTGTCTATATAGATGACGATGAAGGGTATCTCATCGGGGCTCGATGCTATATTGCTCGGGGATTACTTAAGTTGAAAGTTTAAGTTTTGCTTTAGGCCTTCTCAGCATCATTCATGAGTAAATGAAAATATAAGTAATCAACAGTAAAACGAAATGCTTTTAATCTGTTTTACTAATAACTGCATAGACACATCATGCATAGCATATCATGGAATACATGTGAGTCATAATTTATATGTTCAAACCGTGTTTGTTCCCTATTGAGCTAGGATGTAGCTCACCCTATAGACTATACGTCGCAGGTTCACTACTAGCAGCTGCCGCGGCTTCAGGAGACGCTGATCCTGGTGAGTCGGACCTTGCGGCCGGCGAAGAGTTGGAGCCACCTCCAGAGGACTTCTTCTAGAGGACTCCGTTGTGCCACTTTGAGAGTTCTTGGAGAGATTTTGTACGGCTTGGTATGTCAAGCCTTGATCTTGTTTAAAACCATGTATATGGGGTTTTGGATTATTCTTTTGGGACGAACCATCCGTGATGATTGCTATCATCGATGGTTCGGATCGGTTCTCCATACATGCAGAGGCATGAGGGTAGAACTGTCTTTCGGGAAGTTAATCAATATAGATTTAAATTCCGCAAATTTCTTTCATTATACTTTTGATGCTTGATATACCAGTGTTCCGTGCTTAGCTAAAGGGCACAGTCAAGATGATCGTGCTGATGGCACGGGTTTCGGGGTGCCAAAATCCGGGCTGTCACAACATACCCCTCGTAAGGGATTATCAGCGGGTTCTAAAAGCTGTTGGGAAGGAAATTGGGGGGAAGAGGAAAGAGGTTGAGGAGGCCAAGAAAGCTGTGGAAGTTGATCTGCGACTCAAAAAGAAAAGAAATATTTCGGTCAAAGAAGTTGAAGAGAAAGAATTTGAGGATGAAACAACGTCTGACGAAGGCTCTTCGTCAGATGAGGTCCAAGTCCAATTAGACCGGCCTAAAAGGGTCGCCGTGAAGACAAGCAGCAGTACACCAACCTCCTCTAATCAAGAGTTGTCGAGGAGGATTGATGGTTTGGAGTTGGATAACTTGAAACTCAACCAAAAAGCCAGCCATTTGGAAGAGTTAGTTAACCAATTGGTGGAAGAGAATAAGCAGTTGGTGGAGGAAAATAAGCTCCTCCGGACACAATGCAACTCCTTTGAAGAACGGCTCACTTCAAGGGATGTTCAATTAAAAACGGCAGATCACTTCAACAGGTTGATCCGGAAAGAGCAAGGAAAAATTATAGAACTCCTTCAAACGATCATGGAGGTGACACTCAAGGTATGATTGGCAGTGTAGTCTGCTTTAATTCGATTTTTTATTGATTCGATTATTTACCGATCGTATGTACAATCGATAACGATTGCATTTAAAATTGATAATGATCGCATTTACAATCGATAACGATCGTATGTATAATCGATACCGATCGTATGTACAATCGATACCGATTGTATGTGCAATCTATACCGATCGCATGTGCAATCGATACTGATCGCATGTGCAATCGATACCAATCGCATGTGCAATCGATACCGATCGCATGTGCAATCGATACTGATTGTAAATGCAATCGTTAGGCGATCGATACCGAATGAACACGATCAGTATCGATTGTAATTACGATCGGTTTAGATTCGGAATCGATTTTTATTATTTTTAGAGCTCATTCTATTATCAGTTTTTCTTATTTATCAATTTTATGTTCAGGATGGTGCTGTGTCAAAGTTGCTATCGGAAGTGTCTCTCATTGCCGATATGGGACCAGAACCTGCTGGTCCAGTCGATCAGGGATCAGCAGATGTGGCACCAGCTCCTCCCGCCCAAGAGGGGTTGGCAGCAGCTGATAACCAATCCCACGATGATGATGATAAGGGTGGTCCGGCTGGTGATGAGCAATCCGAACAACCATTAGATGCTCGCCTGAGGCCTAGGAATAAAGCCAAACATGTTGCCTTGAAGCCTAGGACAAAAAAAGTAGGCGATAAAAAAACCGCCAATCGAGATGATGCCCCCTCCTACGGTTGAGCTGACAGATGAGCAAAGGTTCATGAATGCCATCTGGACAACTCCCGAAAAGGATGCCGAGTAAGTTACATATATTACGAATTTGTCCGTTTTTTCGATGATAGTAAGTTTTTAGTTAGAAGTTAATTTTGTTTTGAATTAAAACTTGGCTGTTATGTTTCATGCATCATCTACGTAAGCTCCGTGGGTGATTAAACACTCCGGATGCATACGTTCAAATGTTTGGAAGGCACGGCATATTTAGACAATCTTGTAAGTAACCAAATATCTCATATTCAATTTCTTAATGCTTTATTTCCAAAGTTATTTTCTTTTCAAGTTTTCTAAAAGTAATGGCTGATTAAAAAAATACAACGATTGCCCAGATAGTCTATCGCGATTGTTACACAATTGATGACAATTGTGTACACAGTCGATGACGATTGTCTTAACAGTCGATACCGACTGTCTAGGAAATCGATAACAATGGTCTTGACAGTCGATACTGCCTCTCTACGCAATCATTAACGATTGTCTGAACAGTCGATACCGACTATCTAGACAATCGTTAACGATTGTCTGAACAGTCGATGCCGACTCTGTATAGAATCGATAACCAATGAAGTGTGTCGATTACTGAAATTTGTTATCTTTCAGATCATGGGAGCCTACCTAAGACTTTTGGAAGTCATGGATGACGCTGCTCATCCTGAAGTTGGGGAGATATTCTTCCTGATGATCCCCACCGGTTTGTCATATATCGCCATGGATTATAATAATTTCAGATTCTTTGTTGATGCTGAAAAATTCAATCAAAAACTGATGGCCATGCAAATTGAACGGTGGGCTGCCCTTAAGGAAGAAACCAACTCAGGCAAGAAGGTGCTCCAAAACTTCTTCTTCAATAGGTTGAGGAATCTGTGGGCTCACCAATGCAACACGGTACATTACCTTCTCTGCAAACTTTGTTTATAATTTTCATCATTGTGTCCTCTAAATATTATACATTTCAGATATTTGTCCCAGTCCATAGTCACTCTCCTTTACATTGGGCCCTTGCGATCATTAAGGTTTTAGAACGATCGGTAATGATCGTTGATCCAATTTTGGATAGGCCCTCGAAGGACAAGTATCCCCTACAAATCAACATCCCAGTAAGAATTATCCACACCTTCAAATCAATTAATTTCTAATTTACGCTAATTTAGTCTCGCTCTCATAATATAATTATGTAAGCAGTCAAATGAGATTGATTATACAATCGCTAACGATTGATTGTACAATCGCTAACGATTACCTAAACAATCTCTAACGATTGATTATACAATCGCTAAGGATTGATTATACAATCGCTAACGATTGATTATACAATCGCCAACTATTGATTATGCAATCGTTGTCGATTGATTATGCAATCGTTGTCGATTGATTATGCAATCGTTGTCGATTGTTTGAGCAATCGATCACACATTATTTATAGATATTTTTTCTACTTATCTTAAGTAGCTTATCTTGTTTGACATTATCTGACATTGCACATTTCAAAACAGATCAAATATCTTCCCGCACTTTTACATGTACACGGAGACTCCACTGCATTGGAAGCTGGGACCTATCCGTGGTCAAGTTCTGATTGCAGGGTCAAATCCGTGCCCCGACAGAGCAATGGTTGGGACTGTGGGGTATTTATTTTGAAGTACATAGAGTACTTCATATTGGGGAAGAAATTCGACTTCAGCCAAGGCAATATGAGTCAGATCAGGGCAGAAATTGGCCAAGCCCTTGCTAAATTTACTGTCGATGGAGAAGTCGAGAGAGCCACCGATGAAGAACTTACAACTGATGCAGTAGCATCCTAATTTTTTTCAAAAGTTAAAATTGTATGTAGTTGTATCTTTAGAACATTCAAGGATATTTGTAAACGAAAATTTTAAACTTTAATTATAAAACAATAATTATTTTTTTTAATTTATAATCTCAAGTATGTAAAATTTTTATATCGGTTGGTTAACATTAGGCGGGTTTTGGGCTTGTCGCAGACTTTACTAAATAGTGCTCAAGCAGTCGATTGTAGAAGCAATCAGCCGATTAGCATTTAATTCTGTCGATTTTGACGCATAATTGTCGATTGCGCATAATTTAATTGTCGATTGCAGACGTAATGTCGATTGCGACGACGTCAGTCGATTCTGAAGCAATCGACATCGATCAGATTCTGATCGATATCGACCGTATTTATATTTTCGAAAATTCTTAAGAGTACCAAGCTTGCCTTAAATTCGTCAGGTTGGATACAACCCCAACGAAGTTACAAGTCAAACCCAATTCTCACCAGGGCTATCTATCAACGCTTCTTTACATTTTTTGGGAAATTTATAGCTAGTGAATTGTGGGGTGTAGTTGAATATTTATCCGACTTCTTGTACTGTATCAACCCATGGGCCCAATTGCCGTGCAACTTCTGCGATTGTGACCATACTCACTGCACCTGCCACACTGTAGGGCCCTAACTTCACCCATAGACCTTATCCTTCTCTTTCTCGGACGGCTGGCTTGCTTTCGATAATTGTAGGGTGGTCTTACTTTCATATTTTCAGACAGTTGCTCAGCTTGGAATGCCCATTGGCTTATATCGAGGGTGAGAAGCCATTGTTCGTCGTATGTTTGTCTAAAGCAAGTAGTGAAAAACCACTTCTCACAGAAGTTATGGTAATCGTAACTTCTCCGATTGATAGCTGTCAAGGCATGAGAGCAAGGCAAGCCATGAATAAGCCAACGGCGGCAAGTACAGGTCTTATGTTCTAAGTCGACGTGATGAATGAAATTTTTGAAATTGACCTGAAATTGATCGCGCCCATATGGTTGAGCTCTCTTCCTATCGGCCCATTACAGTACCTTTTTTATGTGCTCGTCTGCTTTTGGACAGAGTAGGTTAGTCCATTTCTCAGATATCTGTCTGCGCTTTTAAAAATGATCGACGACTTTCTCTCTAGTAGTTCTGATTAGGTCGATAATTGGTCTCTTTCGAGCTATCTTTAGTACGCTATTTAAGCTTTCGACATTATTCGTATTCAGAGAATCATATTGCCTTCCTTTCATATGTGCGCGTGCCCAATACTTTGGGTCTATTTTTAAAATATACTTTATGGCCCGAGGATCAGTTGGATCTTCCTTCATTTTATTAATAAAATAATCAAATTTCTCTACTGAATATGCACGCGCGGCGCACCACCATAAACCCACCCTTCACATTGTTCTTGGGATACTTTGTTGCAAATTTTGTGTCATATGTCTCATGCAATAATTGTGGTGTGCGTTAGGAAAGATATGTTTGACCGCCTTAATTAAACCCTTCGACCTATCCGTGATAAAAACGAAATTTTCGATAAATTCGTCGATCACGAACGAACCTACTCATTCAAGAAACCACATCTACGTATCTTCTTCTTCTAATTCGACGACGGCAAATGCTAATGGTAATATATGGTCATTACCGTCTTGCCCCGAGACAATAAGTAGGATCCCTTCGTAACGTCCCCGTAGGTGTGTGCCATCTACAAGCAGTGTGTGACGAAGTGTGTTACGGTAACTTCCGATGCACGGACCGAAACTCCAAAAAAATCTTTGAAATTTACCGTCAAGCGTTAGTTGAAAGGATGTTCGTACATTAGGATCTACCCTCTCCATCTCCTTCACGTAGGCTGGTAGATCCACAAATTATCGTTTCCAACTGCCTCTAATATCATTAAGGGCAAGTTCTTTTCCCCTTCAAGCCTTAGCATATGAGATTTGCACATTATAAGCTTTTGCAATATCAAATATTATCGACGCCAGAGTGTAGTCGAATCCTTCCATAAGTTTCTCCCGTACATAATTGGCTACGAACGAGATTGTTGCATTACGGTGACCGTGCGGTCTGATCTTAGCGGCCCCGCATGTGTGAGTACTATTGAACACCTTGATTTGAAAAGTGTCGAACCCATTTAATTTAGACGCATGTATTTGCCATGAACAATCGGTTTCGTAACACCAAAAGAGCTGTCACTCGATAATTAGTGGTTTTCAAAGGTCGAATTTGAAAGTTTTTCTCCACCGCGTGCTCTTTCAATGCTCTTTGAAATATTTGTTTATCTCTGAAGATCTCTCTAACTTCAAACGTCCAATTCCGATATTCAGTTTCCACCTCTTGATCGGAAGATTCGTCCGATGTCTCTGACACTTCGTAAGCTCCATCTACTAATGGATTATCAATGCCCCTCGTAAAACATTTCGGATCCTCTTTTATAAACCCATCCGGTTCATCATCATAATCTTCGACGTTCTGTTCACCAGCAGTGTTTTGAGGTGGTTCACTAGATCCTTTTTCACCGAAAGGGTTCTGATGTGGATAACTAGGCCCTTCACGGAATGTGTCATGACATGGCTAACTAAGTCCTTCATCGAACGAGTTCTGACATGGTTGACTAGTTCCTTCACCGAATGGGTGATTATATGTATGGAAATAGGGTTGAGCTCATTCGTTAATCCCCATCGATGGCATAGTAGAACATAATTCGTGAGTCATCCAAGTTGTGCATCCACCGAGAAAGATATGATAAAAATCATCTTCATCCCCCACTCTTAAAGACGTGTAGTCTAACTCTTGACTATAATGTGCCCCATGCATATTTTGTAGTGGGTCATCATATGATTCAACTGGGGCATGATTTAGATCAATAGTTATCTTCATGGTGGATATATTTGTCACAAAATCGTCATCATCACCTAACTGAATAGTATCATATGTAAGTCCTTCCTCTTCAAACTTACATGGCTGGAAGGAATGGTTACTCACAAAATCAGTCCTACCTAGAGGTACTTGTTCAGCTTCGAATCGGAAGGATGATGGTTCTTTAATGATGAATACCTTTATAATGTCCGACCTGGATTTATAAAACGAAAATAGGGTGGCCAAATCATCCGAATCCAAAACGTTGGCAAGCACAGGGGTATTCACTATCTTCATAGAGAACTTTATGAAAATTGTTTTATCTGCTCTCACAAAACTGACAGCAGAAATTCACCTTCTGAACCATTCATAAGATATACCCGTCGAAATTGTAATAACCCTCCGGCGGCTACCTTGATACAAACCATCATCGTTTATAATATGACCATTAAAGTGACAGAGAAGAGGAATTTCCATACCAGACATCGCCTGTTTAAGAAGGAGAAGAAAGGAGTCATAAGACGGATGAATATGATAAATTAGTAGCAAAATAACTGATATCCAATCGTTACTGATTGGGTATTCAATCGTTACCAATTGAGTATCCAATCGCTACCGATTGCGTATCCAATCGTTACCGATTGCGTATCCAATCGGCACCGACTTCATAAACAATCGATGTCGATTGGATACTCAATCGAATACCCAATCGGTAACGATTGTTTATAACGTCGGTGCCGATTGGATACGCAATCGATAACGATTGGATACGCAATCGATAGCAATTGGATACTCAATTGGTAACGATTGGATACTCAGTAAATATATGTAGAGTATATCTTAAAATCGACCAGCTCCTGCATTTATTTACAATCGATATCGATTCACCTTTTCCAAAAGTTATTTCGATAAGGTTTACACTGGATTTGAACATACCTCGCATCGGAATGGGAAACTGCAAGATCTTCAACTCTCAATGGCAAAATACAGGAGCTTCTTCTCGCAAACCTCTGTTTTCTTTTTCCAGTTAGCAGATCTGGGGCGGAAGACGTCGTCACCTTCACCACCTCTAACTTCTTGTAACTTCAGCGCAGATTAAAATGAGGAAAATGGGATGTATTTGGGTTAAAGAAAGTCAGAGAAGGGGGTAATATGGACTTTTTATTCTCCTTAGGGTCGACTCGGCTTCGAGCTGGTCGATTTGGGTAAAGGTGAAACTATAGGGTCTCTGTAGTAAAAGGTACATTTGACAGGGTCGATCAAGTAAATTTCCCAATTATATGACACACATCACCGTCAAATGTAACTTTAGGGTCATTTTTTAGGATATGTCACATGTGTTGACTCTTTGATTGGAAGATCTGGGCAAAACTAATCTGCCATCCGCAATCAATTGATTTAAAGGGGTTTTTGATTTTGGGGCTTTTAATAAACCTGTTGGTACAAATAGAGGTACTTTTCAATTGTTCTTTTTATTTATTTATTTATGAGGATCTTTATGATTAGCCACGTCAGCATAGGAATATAATTTTATCCTTGGTATAGGAACTTGAGCCGGGCTGCAAGTTACTGGTTCACAGTTTAGCACCTGGTTTCATCTAAGGTATCAAAATTGGTATCGGGTATTGGTTTGCTCAAGGCCGATATGACTCGGCCAATACCGATAATATCAACCTTTTAAAAAAAAAAAAAAATTTTACGTCTCGGCCGAAACTGAGACATATCGGCCGATACGATATCGGATATTTGAGTTGGATACCAGTACGTGTTGGGTGGATGCATATCGGTTTGCCAAAAAATCGATACGTATCGGTATCGGCCAATTTTTTATACCTTGGTTTCATCATATATCATGTGTGATTTGAAGAACTTGATCTAAAAATCTATTACATATTAGATTGTTCTGTGATTCAAAGTGGTCAACACCTTTTAAAATTAATGATTGCCATATAAATTTCCAATCCCGTAGATTTTTAAATAGCGTTGACTACTTTGAATCACATGATATAAATGCTTTTTTATTCTATCTACCATATTATAGATCTCTAGATCACAATCTTCAAATCATAAGGCACACATAATGAAATCATGTGTCTAAACTATGATCCCTTAACCAAGCTGTTTGAGTAGCCAATACTAGATCATAGATTTTTGCACATAAAAGAACACATTCCTCCGAATGTTTAAAATTTCAATTGGTATCAGTCCTAGGGCTCTCAATGGGCAAAGCGGGCCCAGATTTTGGCTTACACCGAACCGGGAAAAGCGACATTTTTTATGAAGCCAACCCGGGTCAGTACTGGTTGGGGCTGCTGGGCTAAGCATGTGGTGACCCGAATTGATCCGGGTTGGGCTTTGGTTGAATGTTCTAACACCCAGCCCGGATATATATATATTATGAGAGTATTTTACTTAAATGCCCTGAGATTAAACCGTTCAATGGTTTAAAATCAATTGCATTTAAGTAAACATGCACTTTCAATCCCAATCGGTACTAGCTTCATAAATAGAAACCTTAAAATAAGGTTTTCATTTTATCGCAATCTCTATCATCTCAACCAAGGGTCAAAATTTCGGTCGAAATTATCGGTTTTGGTCCCCGCCGAAAATATAATTTGGACCGAAATTTCGGCCAAAACTTCGGTTTTCGGCCAAAATTTCGGTTTCAATCCCCTCTGAAATCGAAATGATAGCCGAAATTTTGATCCTTGATCTCAAGTCTCAATTCTAAGCAAGGAAGTCTCTCGCTTCCTAAAACTCTCTCAAGTTAAAAATTAATTTGAAATTTTTTTATCAAATTTTAATTAAAAAAAAAAAATTGTTCGCCCAGAAAAAAACTCAAGCCCGGCCCGCTATGGGGCGGACGTGGGCTTAGTAAATCGCAGCCCGAGTTTGGGTAGGGCCAGGCTGGGTTGAACCCCAGCCCGACTCTAAATTGGCCAATTGAGAGCCCTAGGTATCACACCTTATGCTCTCGCCCTGTAAATTATCCATACTGATTTCCTTAGGTTATAATTGAAATTACATGAAATGTTATCAAATGTGGGGATGTAGCTCAAATGGTAGAGCGCTCGCTTTGCATGCGAGAGGTACAGGGTTCGATCCCCTGCATCTCCATATCTTATTTTTTCATGCCAAATCACGTGGCATGTATGGCACGTGAAGCGCAAATAACACATGTTTTGGGTTGATCAGCTTCGTGACATGTGTAATTCATTTTGTTAGGTCATACCCAAAGATAAGGTAACTAACGCGACCTCAATTTGGTGCATTGAATTTGAGCAATTTCACCCTCATTTTCATTAGTAGATATGCATTCGCTCATGCTTAATGTTTTTATATGGTACCTAATTGATTAAGCCTGAGTTTATGTGGCACTAAATTCCCGTAATTGGTTTCACTTGGTGCATAGCTAGTTTGGACGCATCTCTAAGGATTACGTCCAGACGCATAGTCTCAATCAAGCCTTTATATATATATATATATATATATATATATATATAGGGTAATGACCACCTAATGCTGACTCGAGTCCCATGACTCGAGTGGGTGACCATCAAATCACAACGCAATGAATATTTGATTGCGATCTGACGATGACTTGAGTCCTGACTCAAGTGGGTGACCGTCAGATCACATCACGATGAATATTTGACTGCGATTTGACAGTGACTCAAAGTTCCGTGATTATATATATATATATATATATATATATATATATATATATATATATAATGGAAAGCAAGTGTATAAGCATCTTATAGCTAGGTTGGAACTTGGAACTTGGAGCTGAACCCAAAATCTTAAATAATTAATGTAGGCACTCATTGGATGAGGGAGGAATAAAAAATGAAAAAGTATGTCCGTTTCGTTATGGATGTAAGTGCATTTCTCTTTGATTCCGAAGAACTCAAGAAAGGAAAGGAAACATGAAGATAAAGTGGACATGAAAAGTGTTGTTTCTTTTTATGGACAGGCGATTTTGGATAAGTAAGATACATAAATCTCAAGGCCTTCGGATAAGATATCAATGAATGAGGGCATCAAGAGGATGAACATAGACAGACATATTTGCATGCCTTTGAAGCCTTCTTAGTCCCATATCTTTTATGATTTGGTGTACGGCTTACCCTAGAACTAGGGCTGGGGCACATGTTCAATTTCCTTCTTTTAACTTTCTCCTAAATATCTACTCTGATGGACAGGAGACAGAGAGCTACTTCTCCTCTTATAAGAGCTAACCCAAACACGGCATTAAGTGGCCGTCTTCAGTAACATTGACCTTGAATGTGTTCATGAGACTATTAGCGGAACATGTTAAACCATGTTTTGGACGACAAGTAGCCGATATGAGATACATCTTAACGGCTTAACTTGTTAACCCCTTTACACGCCTTACAAGTAAGCTCGAATTAACGTGTTGTTGCGTAATGGGCTTTCAAACGTGCCCGTAAGTGTAGATACTTCAACTTATTTTTGTGCTCATAAGTAGCAATATAATGTACACCCGATGCCAAACGGTCCGGACCGTTTAGGCAGAAGGAGATTGACCTAAGCACAGTTGACCTGTTTTACAAATGCAACATACAGAGTTAAAGCACACCGCTACGCTTCATTTAGTGTTAGAAAGTGGTCAGTATCAGAGTATGCCGGAGTGGTTCACCATAAAAAAGAAGCAAATGAAAGTAACTTCTACGAATGAGAGATTCCAAGAAGGAATCCCGATCGCTCGATCTCCGCGGGGGGTGATCGGCCACTCGAATCCGACTGTCCAAAAAAGAAATGGCAAATGATAGAGTGGCCAGCTCATGGGTTGGGTACCTAATACTAGCTCATCTTTTAGAGGATCATTGAAGGCCAATAAACAAATGAAAGAGGGCTGTAAAAGGGGATCATTTCTCTAGGGGACATAGAGGAAAGAGAGCACTATATGTGTACACAAAAGAGCCACGTTGTCTCATAGACCTAACAAGCTTTATAAGCACAAATTAGGTCAAAGTAATCCAAGCAGGGTGAGCTAACTTAACCAAAGAACAAGCTATATATCTTTTGGGGGCCCTTCACATACATATCCCAAGGCACCCACATATCCACATCTCTCTTATCCCTATCTCATCTTCATTGAAAAGAAGCCATTTTAATAAACCCTAGAAGAGAGAGAAGCTTCTATGACAACTATGGGACTTGAGAGGGGGACAATCCGAACCCGAAATCGCTCGTGTCGACCCACGTGATCCGAAAAGTTTTTACACACCACAGAAAACCTCATTGTCAAGCCATTGTCCGAGATGATGTGGCAGCTTCGACCCTTTAGTTGGAGTGGCGATATAAACCACATGGTGAGGGGTGCACCCCCCCTGGCATTGGCCACTATAGTCTAGTCACCAACTAGAATTAAGGGTCCACTTGTAGGCCAAAAACTAGACCATTGTGGGCCTAAAACAGGCCAATGTGTAATCTAGAGAAAGACATGCATGACTCCCAAGGCATCTCCATAAGCTATGGTCGGTCACTCTCTAGACAAACTTAAGAAAAAATCTATTTGGTACTCTTTGGTTCACAACGTCAATACGTCAAAGTCTAGACCAATTTGCTTTCTTTAGGGTACCTCTATTCTCAACCCAAGATTCTTCCTTCTTAACTTGGGTTCACGTTCTTAAACCATTTATCAGACGTCGGAGATCATTTTTTGTCCAACTCCTTCAACACAATAGCTAGATCTTGAGATCATGGTCTTACCGTCTGATAGTCACATTTTGATTCCACATGGAACACATCCAAAAAAATTGATCCGACGACAACGTTTCATGTATGCCCATAATCATGTTACTTTTTTGGGATTTGTATAACATGAAATCAAAATATGACTGTCTGATGGTAGGCTCATGATCTCAGGATTTACTACATCAAAGATGGGGACGAGAAATAATCTCTATCATCTGAATCAAAACAGCCAACTGTTTAAACATGTGAAACCCAAGTTGAGAATGAAGAATCTTGGGGTTGTAAATAAAGGTATCCCTCTCTTTATCTTCTTCACAAAGAGGTACAAGATTGAGAAGGAAGTAAGCATGGATGGGACTGTTGGGAGAAAGAGGACCAAGCAATTAAACTTTGGATTGCATGGTGGATAGCCAATGAAAGCAACTAAGCTCATGTTGAAGGTACAGATTTGGGATAGAGAAATGAATGGTGGATTGGGTTTCGGCACGAGCGCAGTTCGAGGCGGTACACGAGCAAAAAGATTAACCTATGTGAGTGCGCCACATGGCTACTGTCCAATTCAGCTAACATGGTTTTCTTCTTGTGTGTGGGTCTTCTTTGGACCTTAAATTTGGGGCATATGGATCTAGTCAAGCATGCTATCATGTTTCAAAATTTGGTTTGATTTGGGTTTGCTGATTCTTTTAAGGCTTGATCTCCCACAGTTTGATTGAAATTAAACTTGATTTTAGTGGCTTGTGGTCATGATGATCTCATGCAATAAGTTTTATATTAATATTATGAAATCTTTTTATTAATATTAAATGTTTTAAATCAGATGACCGTTACATAAGTAATATAGAAGGTTCAAAAGGAGAATATGACCCACTTAGTGGAGTTGTACTTATTTATCCCTATATAAGCATAATTCAGATGAATTAAAAAAAGTCCAAGCTCGACCACCACCAATCTCATCCATAGTTACCAAGTTCGGATTCCGTAATCATTTGGTGGGGTTTCAGTTCGGCTAATTCGGATAAACTTTGAAAAAAATTCAGAGATTATAAAAATGATAATAAATTATTATAATATTAACTTATTCAAATTTAAAAATGATGTATTTAAATAATTAAATAAGTTTATCGATCACATAATCCGCAGTCATTAAAGATATACGAACATAAAATTCCAATGAAGTATGTGTTGGATCTTTCAATCGGACCACCCAAATTGTTCCCATCAATCCATCAAACCAATAATTTATAAAATTCACAACATATATATGCATACTTTGACAAGACGATCTGGACCCATTTGATTTCATTGACCCAAGACATGCAACCGAACTTTTCACTGCGAAGAAGATGAAGGTGACTCTACCCGCTTCTCCTTCCACACCCTCTTAATGAGAATGTTGGGAGAGATTAGTTTTAATTGGAATGGTAGCTTAATAGGGTATAAGATACTACAAGTGGTATCAAAGTCTTCTCAGCGGTTCGAGTTCCCCTCGGGTGGTGCCAATGAGGGGGGGAAAGTTGGGTGTCCATGTACAACCCTCGAAAGCCCAGGGGGGGCCATGCTCGAAACGCTCTCCCAACACCTCAAAAACTTTAAGTTGTTCCTCTTCCAGCAACAATTGGTTTTGGTTGGAATGGTAGCTCAATGGGGTATCAGATCCTTCAGGGAAGATGCCAAAGGCTCGGGTATAGTGAGGGGGGACGTCCACCTACATATATACTATTTAAAGCACTTTACTATTTAAAGCAACTCCAATCCAAAATTTTATAAATCCTAGTGTGTGTGTGGCCTGTCAGCCCGGCTCTAAACTCTTAGGGCTAGGGCTTAAAAGTGTGAGAAAAGGGTAGGGCTAGGGCCTTGAAACGAAAAGCCCGCTCTCCGTCGGGTTGGGTAAGGGCTTAAAAAATTAAAGCCTGTAAGCCCGACACTCCTCGTTGATTTCTTTTAATTATATATATTAAATATGTTAATATAAGTATATAAAATATATTATACTATTTACAATAAAATTTCTAAAATAGCACCAATATTATCGTTAGATTTATCAAGCGGACAATTGTAATGGTATTTTGGTAATTTAAAAATTAGGAAAGAGAGGTGTTAAGATTTTCTTTTTTCTCGTTTGGAACATTTTTCTTTATCTTTAATGACAAAAAATTTACAATGAAGAAAAATTCAAGAAGTTTTAAAAAGTACCCATAACCAATAAAGGCCAACCCGAGCCCGCTCCAACCCCCCTAAGTTAGGGCTAGGGTTAGGCATACCAAAGCCTGCCTAACTTAGGGCCGGGTTAAATTTTAGGGAGGGCCGGGCTAGCCCGGCCCGTTGACAGCCCTATGTGTGGGCTACATATAAAAGCCCTGTTTTTTGAGTTTTCAATAAAAATTCAACAATATGATTAAATGATATATCACAATGAAAAAACTTGAAAAAAATTAGGAAAATTTAGAAAATTTGAAAAATAAGGTAAATATTTGGTAAAAAGTTTTGGGGACCACCTACTCCTACAATTTTCTAAAAATTTTGATTAATTCAGAGAATTTTGTAACAGAGGTCTCTTCACAATCATGTTGCTTTAGAGTTTAGATGGTTCTAGTTCCTTTAGATCTGAAGTGGATATGATACTATGTTTGATTTTGTTGACTTTTTGGTAGTGGTGGGATGCATGCCATGGGAATATGCACACGAGTGGGTTTGTTTACTTTTACAATTCCGATTACTAAAGGTCGTATACATCAGGACATAGGCACAAGATCAAAATTTCGGGTTGAATTTTGGTTTCGAGCATGACTGAAACCGAAATTAAAATCCAAAATTTTGGTCGAAATATTGGACCCCATGCAAAATGGCCCAAAATTTTAGATTTCGGTTTCGTTTCGATCATGCCCAAAATCGAAACATTTCAGCTCGAATTTTGATCCATGCATAGGCAGACCTATAGTCGATGGGAGCACATATCAAGGTATCCTGGCCACACAGTCGATGGGCCCACAATCTGTTCATCCAACTAATGGATTTATTATTATTATTATTATTATTTTCGGAAAAATGGTAAATAACCGGCACTTTATAGATTGTAGCGTGTCTGATGCACTTCGAGGCTAAGTGGCACATATTTAGATGGATCTAACCCATCAACTGGTAGTTCCAATCGCGACCATAGTGATCAAGTTTAGGTAGGGAAATAAAACAGCTTCCAAAATATATGGTAAAAAAGATAAATTTTGGCAATTTCGGAAAGAAATTGGAAAATTTTAAAGATTAAAAATCAATATAAAAAATAATATATATATATATATATATATATATATATATATATATATATATATATATATATATATATATATATATACTAGTAAAAGTGTATGTGAAAATGCACGTGGGCATTAAGATTTTTAGATGATTGAATTTTTTGAGGATATTATTGTCTTCATTATCCGCAGTCTCGTATTTAATGTTTTGACATATGTATAATCGTGTAAGATGATTCTTATTGGTTTGATTTCAGATAGCTTATTTTTACCGACGATTGATGAACTTTATTTTATTTTTTCCACCGATTGATGAACTTTAGTTTATTTTTTCCACCGATTGATGAACTTTGATATTAGCTATTAAAATTAAAAAAAAGAAGATTGATATTATAATCAATAGATCAGATGGTTTATTTCTATTTTATTTTTTCCACCGATTGATGAACTTTAATATTAGCTATTAATTTTTTTTAAAAAAGATTGATATTATAATCAACAAATCAAATGGTTTATTTTCATTTTTTTTTTTTCACCAATTGATGAACTTTATTTTATTTTACCATAAATTACTAATCGTATTGCCCATTTGACACAAAATAATTATAATAAAAATACAAAATCTAACTTAGAATCAAACGATTGCATTAAAATCGGTGTATGAAAAGTACTTACAGGCACACTGGGCAATGGACCTGTGTTGCGGTGCTGGGAGCGAAAACGAAACCTCGCCGAGAAGAGCGGCAAGCCCTCGGGAAGTGAGGCGCCGAAGAATGGAGATTTGGCTATTCAAGTTCACGACTGGTACCCAGAATTTGAACGAAAACTTAAATTTGTGTATGATTTGTTATTTTTATTTTATTTTTTTAACCTTTTATTTATTTTATAAAATTTCAATGAGGAGAATGAGATATTTATTAGCCGTTGTTTAAGAGAGAGAGTCATGTACATGGGAAAGATAGAATTAAAGTTTGTATGAGATATGAGTTAAGGGCTAGTTTAGAGTCCTAGTTTAATTAGAAGATTTTTAGAGTCATAGAGAGAGTCCTAATTTAATTAGAAGATATTTAGAGTCCTAGAGAGAACTCTGTTTTCGGGTATGATTTTTTATTTTTATTTTATTTTTTCTACTTTTTATTTATTTTATAAAATTTCAATGAGGATAAGGAGATATTTATTAGCCGTTGTTTAAAATAGAGAGTCATGTATATGAAAGAGAGAATTAAAGTTTGTATGAGATATGAGTTAGGGGCTAGTTTAGAGTCCTAGATTAATTAGAAGATTTTTAGAGTCCTAGAGAGAACTCTGTTTTCGGGGTTTTAATTAGAAGATTTTTAGAGTCCTAGAGACAATCCTAGTTTAATTAGAAGGTTTTTATAGTCCTAGAGAGAACTCTGTTTTTGAGGTGTTCGGGAGATATGAGTTAGGGGTAGTTTAGGTACGAAAATATGACATAAACTATTTTTACTTTTACATAATAGTAAGGATAAAAGTCAATCTTATCTATGAAAAGGACACATGGCCACGAACGATAAAAAGAGTGAGCCAGGTAAATGTGAACCGGTAGATTGACTTGAACAGGGATGGATGACACTCCCCTAAATTTTCATGCAAAACAGACACTTTTACAATGGCCGATGAAGAGATATAAACTGAGCGGACATAACGATTTTAGATAGTCAAGAGCAAGGATTAAAATGTCGGAAAACTGATACGTATCGTCTGAGCCCAAAACCGATACATATCTGTACTGGACGGTACCGGACGATACATTTAATGTATCGTTCGATAAATACATAAAAACTATCGATATGGTACATTCAATATACTGTATCGGTGAGCTCCAATACCGATACGTATCGGTATCGAACAAAATTTTGATCCATGGTCAAGAGTACATACAAATAATTATATAAATTGTTCACTTTATCGTAAAGTGAATAGTAGCCCATAAAGTAGATTTTACACCTTCATTGTACAATGAAGTGAACAACCATATTACACCGGAGGTGTACCTTTTTATAAGTTAAAAAAATGTACTTTATTACATGTAAAGTGAATATTACATGCACTGAGATTACAACGAAGTAAACATGCCCAAATAACTTAAGCATTTTAGGTTCAAATCTCATCTCTATACTTTAAAATTCTTTTTTCAAACAAAATAGTTAGTATAACCTGTCAATTCGCACCATGTTACACTGAATCGAATCAAATTGAACTGCGAATTAATTCACTGTAACCAATTCGTGATTCCCTAGGTGAATAAGCGAATTAAACATGGGTTTACCGAACCGAAATTGAGATTTCGGTTTTCAGATCGATTTCTATAAAGCCGAATCCTAACTGAGACATTTCAGTTTCAATTAACCAAAACTTTCAACCCTCGAAACCGAAACTGAACCAATCCAATTTCGATTTCGGTCGGTTCGGTTTTCGGATTTTATTCATTTGTTTTTTTTTTGATTTTTTGGTTTTGTCACCCTTTATGACCGATTTTCGCTTTTTAGGTACCAAAGCCAAAACCGAGCCGAGCAGGATTGATTCGGTGTTGCTTTTCAATTGATTCAGTTCGGTATTGATTTTCATTGGCCTGCTACCATGTGGCACACAAATTGGCTCACCCAATGCACCAATTTGGGTGCAACTGCCTCGGGCGCAACGTTGAACAATTAACATAAAAAATATATTAATAAAACACTGACGTCTATCAATTTAACGTAACTTTAAAATGAATGGTAAAACATTTCATCACCATTCATTTTCATACCATTAAAATGATGGTGAAATTTTATTTTTTATTTTTAAAACGATTAAGAGTGAAACCTAGGAGAGGAGGGGTGTTGTGTGAGCATTGATTGCAACATAGCACTCGAAGTACCACTTGGGGTAAGAGTTGGGATACTGGATCGGAATCGAGCATCAATTTATTTTTATAAGAAACATTAGTTGCATATGGCATAGCTTTATGTTAGCCCTTGCCACAACAGAGTTCACTTGCTTTAGTTGATTTTCATTTTTTTTTCTTACTCCCTGCAAAAGAAGATTTATCTACTTTAGTCGCAACTTCCCTTCTCTCTACTAACTCTCTATCAGAGCAAATAAAATCTGCTCTAACAAAGAGTGAGTAGAGAGGAAGGTAGAATTGCTGAACAGATAAATCATGCATAAAATCTTGCTATGCAAGGAGTTATTAAGGAAAAGAGGTACTTGCTAAAATAATTAGCAGGATGTTAGCGAAGAGGATAAGAAGCTGCTAAAGTAGGTGAACCCTGCTACGGTAGGGGCTAGCAAAGAGCTATGCCATACGCAGCCACTATGTTTTCAATAAGGAAGTCATTACTCGCCCATACAAAGTTACAATAAGCACATAATTTAAAAGAAAGACTTGGTATTTGAAAGGTCGTCTGATTTGAAAGGTGCGATCTAAAATCATGTGAGCAAAGGCATGAAACATGATTTTAGATCACACCTTTCAAATCAGTCTGACTTGTGCATGGTGTACCTATGTGGGCCAATAATGGCTTCCTTATTGAAAAGTTACATAATGTTTGTTATAAAAATAAATTGATGCTGGATTCCATTCAAGCTTTCCAGCTCTGGCCCCAAGTGCTATTTCGAGTGCTATGGTGCACTCAATGCCCCCAAAAGCACTCCTCTCTTAGGGTCACTCCTCCTTCCACATTTTAAAATAAAAGAAATGTTGAGTACCTTTAAATCCAACTACCAGATCTTTGAATTCACCCACACTGAAACACATTGATTATATTGAATTGGATGATTGAGATTGTTTATTGTCCTAATCTTTCACACGATGGATCTTGAGAACATGATCGTACCATCAGACGGTCAGTTTTTTATTTCATATGATACATGCTAAAAAAAAAATGATCTTAAAATCAATTTTGTGTTACTCATGATTGTTAAGGTCATTTTTCTGAGATGTGTATCCTAAGAAATAAAACACCAATCGTTTGATGGTAGGCTCATGATCTCAAGATCCATCGTGCGAAGGATTGGGAGGATAAGCGATCTCCATCATTTGATTCTATCAAGTCAATGTGTTTTTGAATGGATGAACTCAAAGATTTGGTGAGTGGATTTAAAGGTACTCATAAATGTTTTCCCGTTCAGTTTTAAATAACTTGATAGATAGTGCTTTATTATTTATTTATTTATTTATGTTTAATTAGCACCCCAATTTGCATTGGGTGAATCAGTTTGGGTACCACATGGTAGCAACTTGGTCTTATACATGTATTCATGGCTGGTCCGCGGCCGCGCTTAGACTCCTTTTGTTTTAAAGGACTAAAAGAGGCAAATATTGAGAAAGGGAACCATTACTTGCACATGCTTTTTTAGTGCTTGCACCGAGGTTAGGGAAAGACTTTATATTTTAGGGACATGTGACATGTGAAAACGTAATCGAAGTCATATGATTTAAAGTTCATGATCTATAGATCCTTAGTAGATAAGATTTGAGCAAAACACGATATTTATCATATGATCTATTGTTGTCAATTGTTGAATCAAGTAATAGCCTTAGACTATATTTAATCACATGATGAAGATTATATTCCGTGCCAATTTTATCCAGTAAGGATCTATAGATCATGAACTTTAAATCAGACGGTCCAGATTACGTTTTCACATGTAACATTTCCCTAAAATACAAAGTATATTTTAAACCTCGGTGCAATCACTTAAAAAGCTAGTGCAAGTAATGGCTCCCATTGAGAAAGTGGTATTATTTGCACCCACAAAAACTCCAAACGCTACATTAAATCAAGAGGTGAAGATTATTTTGGTCTCAATCTTCTACACAATGGATCCTGAGATCATTAGCGATTTAGCATACCACCAGATGGTTAGATTTGATTTCATGCGACACACATCTCAAAAAGTGAACGTGGTCATAGGCATACAATAAGCGTGGTTCTTAAACCACTTTTTGAGACATGTGCATATAGAATCAAAATTTGACTCTTTGATGATACATTAATTTGACCATTTGTGCATTGCTGAAACTCTAACAGCACCCGCCTTAAACCATGCTAAGTGGGTGCTCTTAGAGTTACTTCCAATTAGAGCTATCTTTCTTTTAAATTGTGTGCTTGGCCAATCCTTGTGTGTGCAAGTAGTGGCTCCCATTTAGAAGTTATTAAACCCTAATAAAATTAGGGTACCTCTATTTGCGCCTACTAATTCTTTGAAAACGCCTATGTTTTAGACCCCTTGAAAATCATTGATTCCTTTTAATCAGATGGAGATCATTTTTCACTCCGATCTTTTAGAAAATAAAATTTGAGATTATGGCGCACCTATCAGACAGTCAGTATTTGATTTCATGTGTCACAGATCCCCAAAAATTGGCCCTTGAATCATATGACACACATCACAATCAAACATGATTTTAGGGCCTTTTTTGAGAATTTGTGGCACATGCAATAAAAAACTATCGGTCTGATAGGTGCGCCATGATCTCAAGATCTACTGTGTTGAAAATTTAGGTGAAAAACAATCACCATCATCTAATTAAAAGGAATCAATGGTTTTCAAGGGGTATGAGAAGTGTGAGAGTTACCCATAAACTTCTATCTATAATTTCCTTTATTGAATCGATACGTATTGTCCACGCATCTATGTAGTGGTTTTGAAGCACACTATCAATTAGTGTTGCAAAAAAAAAAAAATTGAAACCTGAAAATCAAGCCTTGTTAATCTGATCAAAACCGATTGAAAACTAACATTGAATCGATTTGGCCCAGGTTGGTTTCAAGTTTAGTAACTAAAAATTGAAAATCGGCCGAGCAGGGTGAGAAATAAAAAAAAGGGTTTTTAGCATATACCCCCCAGTGTTATGCTAATATTATAAGAACCCCCTGAGTTATGGGTATTTATTCTGCAGCCCCTACGTTTGTGTTTCTGTTTCATATAACCCCCTGCCGTTAACTAGCCGTGAGTTTATGGACGGAAAGCCTATTTTGCCCTTAATGAAACCAATATTTTAAAAATATCACCATTCTAAAAGGCACTTCATTAATCTATATTTACATGTCATGCCATTAAAGTTTATCACCATTCTAAAAGGCCCTTCATTCACCTTTATTTACAAGTCATGCCATTATAATTGACCACTATTCTAAAAGGAGTACCTTTAAATCCACCCACAAAATCTTTGAGTTCACCCACGCTGAAACATATTGACTGCATTGAATCAAACGATGGAGATTCTTTATCGTCCCAATCTTTCATGAGATCGATCTTTAGATCATGGGTGTACCATCAGACGGCCAATTTTTTATTTCATGTGGTACACACCTTAAAAGTGACTTTAATATCAATTTTAAGCATGCATGTGATGTTAAGGTCACTTTTCTGAGATGTGTGCCACGTGAAATAAAACACTGACCGTCTGATGCTACAATCATGATCTCAAGATCTATCATGTGAAAGATTGGGAGGATAAATGATCTCCATCGTTCGATTCAATTCAATCCACGTGTTTTAGCGTGGGTGAACTTAAAGATTTAGTGGGTGGATTTAAAGGTACTCTTCTAAAAGGCCCTTCATTCACTTATCAGATTCAAGACTTATCTGATGGGTGATTCCCCTATTAAAGCATGCCAACGTTTGGATGAATACTCAACCAATGGAGGATTTGTGGCAAACGATGCAATTATTCTTCAAAAGAAAACCTTCAATCTACATGTTCCACCCAAAATACTCGTCCCTCCAATTTCCTATATGATTCAAGACTTATTTTTAGGAATTGGATTTCCTAACCGCGTCTGCTTCCATCCACCGAATCTTTGAGTTCACTCACGCTAAAACACATTGATTACATTGAATAAGACGATGGAGATCGTTTAGGCATCCCATTAGACGATCAATGTTTTATTTCGTGGCACACATCTCAGAAAAGTGACATTAACATCACGTATACGATTAAAATTAATTTTAAGGTAATTTTTTTGGGTGTGTACCACATGAAATAAAAAATCAACCATCTGATGGTGCCACCATGATCTCAAGATCCATCGTGTGAAAGGTTGGGACGATAAACAATATCCATCGTCCGATTCAATGCAATCAATCGTCTGATGGTGCCACCATGATCTCAAGATCCATCGTATGAATGGTTGGGGCGATAAACGACCTCCATTGTTCAATTCAATACAGTCAACAGTCTGATGGTGCCACCATGATCTCAAGATACATCGTGTGAAAGGTTGGGACGATAAATGATCTCCATCGTCCGATTCAATGCAGTCAACCGTCTAATGGTGCCACCGTGATCTCAAGATCCATCATGTGAAAGGTTGGGACGATAAATGATCTCCATCGTCCGATTCAATGCAGTCAATGTTTTTCAGCGTGGGTGAACTCAAATATTTGGTGGGTGGATTTAAAACTACTCTTTTTTGTAAGTGAAGGGGTGGATTTAAAATTACTCTTACCACGTGTAGAGGGTGGCAATTTAGTAATTTAATTTTAAAAAAGATAAATATGGTATTTAGGCTATTCTTTAACGGCTGGTTAACCATTTAAAGTAGCATCCGTTAAAGAGGGTGTTTTATGAACACCAAAATGCCAACTCATGGGGTCTAAAGCAAATAACTATAATTGGGGGGTTATTTGTAATATCAACATAACTCAGGGGGGTATTTGCAAAAACCCTAAAATTTTTTTTGAAAAAATGAAAAAAATATGTAGAAAATCCGAAAATCGAACCGAATTGACGAAAACAAAAATTGGATTAGATCGATTTTGTTCGGTTTCGGTTTGGGGGGTTGAAAAGTTTGGAAAACCGAAACTAAAATCGAAATGTTTCGGTCATGATTTGGTTTTGCAAAAATCGAACTTAAAACTGGAATTTCGGTTTCGATTCGGATGGTTCAGTTAACTGAATCTGCACCCCTACTATCAACTCATCCATTTAGTATCGAACTGAATCGATGAAAACGGAAATTGGATCAAATCGATTTTGTTCGGTTTCGGTTTGGGGGGTTGAAAAGTTTGAAAAACCAAACTGAAATGTTTAAAAGGGTTAAGGGTATTACAAAATGTGATTGCAACTATTTTAACTTTTATATAGTATATATATATATATATATATATATATATATATATATATATATATATATATATATATATATATATATATATATATATATATATATATATATGTTGTGAACAAATGTGGGTTTTAAACGGGTTGAGAACGCAATTTTTTTCCAGAAAAAATGAGGTATTTATGAAAAAAAATCGCGTTTTGTTATTATTATTATTATTATTATTTTTACAAAAGATACATTTAAAATTATTATTTTTTCTAAAAAAGAAGAGCATTTTTGGTCACTATGAGCCTACAAATCGCTCTTTGAAAAATTTTCAGATGGTTGTAATCTTCCCAACAGCTTAATTTTTTAGGTTGAAAATTTAAAATCTTCCCCTTTTAAAGTTACTTTTCTAAATCCTCCCTATATTTTTTTTCAGGGTACCACTATTAGCGCCTATGCAAATCACTGAAAGAGCCTATGTCGGAAATCCCTTCAAAACTATAGATTACTTCGGATCAGATGATGTAGATCTCTTTTCACTCCTATCTTCCTCAGAATGGATCTTGAGATCATGCCACAACGGTTTGTTTTTTATTTCACATGTCACCGATCAAAAAAAAAAGTCCTAAAATCACATTTGAGCGTGATGTGTGCAATAGGATTCAAGAGGCATTTTTTGGGGGTATGTGATATGTGAAATACAAAACTGACCGTCTGATTGGTGCAACATGATCTCAAGATCCATTCTGTGGAATATAGGGTTGAAAAACGATCTCCATCATCTGATATGAAGCAATCAATGATTCTGAAGGGGTTGCACACGCTGGCGCTTTCAGAGCTTGCGGGGGCGCTAATAGAAGTACCCTTTTCTTTATATCTAACCTACCCTTATACTTAAAACTTAATTATCTAAAAGCCCTGTCGGCCAAAAATAGGGATTCCAGCAAGAGTTAGCTTACAATTGGTGTCCACTCATATGATTAGACATCGCAGTTCACATATTCACTGAGAGACTTGCACGGATTTCCATATAATGAGGGGACATTGCAGTCCACGTGTTCATATAGCTGAGTGACTGGCACGGACTTTCAATATATAAAAATCTATGAAAGTCATATGTGGACTGCAATGTCAACTCATGATGAGTTGAGACCCATTGGAGCCTAAATCTTATAATAATTTCTTAGGTCCAAATCAAGGATAAGGAATCGGATTTCATTTTGGTTTCAATGGGGACCAAAACCAAAGCTTTGAATTTCGGCTGAAATCTTGCTACACTGCCAAAATTTACCAAATTTTTAAGTTTTCGTTTCGGTTTCGATTTCGGTGGGGACTACCGAAATCAAAACATTTCGGCCGAATCTTCAGATTTCGAAATTTTGAACCATGATCCAAATCAATAGCTTTTGAAAGGACATCTAAACAACATAGGGGCAGCATGCTATTTGGACATTTCAATTTATGACCAGGTGTACCTATATATCAAATGCCATCCCATTCACAAGTTTAGTAGTTGTACCAAAATAGGCAGACCATCAAATATAAATGGATATTAATAAGGTAGATAGCAGGCGAAGAAACACAAAAAAAAAAACTCAAATCAAATCAAATCGTTTCTGAGAAGCTACAATTAGAGTGACCAAATTCTCCGATTTTATGAAATTAAAGTTTTGAATAATTCATGTTTTTTTTTAAAAAAAAGGAATAAGTTCATAATTATTCGCAACTTTTTCAAAATATTGTGAATTTTAAGTACTATTTGGGAATTTTAAGAATTTCCTGTGTTTTTTCAAAAAATTCCCCAGTTTTGTTATATTTTCAATTTTCTTGAATTTTTATAATTTTCGATTAATATATTTTTAGAATTTTTCGTTCTTTTTTTTATTTTTATTTTTAAATTTTAATTTTGACTGTTTTCTTCTCGAATTTGACGAATTTTGTGGGATTTTCCCAACTTTTATCCGAGCCAATTTATTCTCGAAACCCCTGACTTGGTCACTATGGCTACAACTACAAATCCATGCAATTAGGACCATTAGATGGAGTGAAATTTTCAAGCTTGAGCCCATTGAAGATAAACACATCTACTGTTCAGAGCTTCAGATCGTTTCTATATGCTTCATGAAGTTTACTTAATTATGATTTTGTACACGTGGCACTCGTTTTTATGCAAGTTGTGCCACGTGGTTCATTGCACCATTGCAAAATTATAAACATAAGACAAATTTGTTGAAGACAAAGTATATGCGACTGACATGATGCGACGTGACTTGCTGCACTAACCTACATTAATTGAGTTTCGCCGCATTTGCAGCCAATTGCATCACGCCACATCAGCCGTATGCACTTTGTCTCCATAAAATCTATCCTCCATATAACACAGTCCTGGCACCATTATATAGATAAGATTTATCTTAATTAGCATAAAAAAACTATGCAAGTTATATAGAATCGATGATTTGTCACCAAGTTTGGTGATCGAGTCTATAAATCTGTACTAGCTCCTTTAGGTTGCATTTGGTTAGCCTTGCCAAAGAGCTGCTCTTTGACTAATTGGCTCCATTGAAGAGCTATAATTGTGTTTAGTATGAGGGCAAGGAGTTGTTTTAAGTTACAATAGTCTCTGCCTGCTCTTGGCCAAAGCAGATAAAACCTGCTCTGGTGATATATAGCTGGCAAAGAGCTGGCGTTGGCTAAAGGATAGCGGACCCAAACACACCCTAAAATATCCCCTTCACTCATCAATGTGAACCATTTGAATCTCTCCCTCTCTTTTTATTGGCCCACTGACCCAACACCTATGAATTGGGCTCTTTTCAAAATCCACAACCCATTGACTAATGATATAACCTAAGTAGTAAGTAGTCCACGGAAAAAAGGTAAAAAAAAAAAAAAAAAAAAGGAAAGAAAAAGAGATATGATATCTTACATTTTGAAGCCCAATCTCCTTTGAGTGAGCTGGGAATCCAAGGAGACAAAGCCCCCTTGCCCCCCACCATCCACATCACAAGCCCACAACCCCTGCCCTTGAAAGCAAAAGGATAAAACCTTGTTTCCTCTCCCCACTCACTACTGTAAGAAAGGAAGACACCATATAGTGTGACTTTCCAAAAGCTAACATATATTATTGTAGAGGTTCATAGGGGTATTAAAAAAAGTGCCCTCTCCACTACTCTCAATCATTTCAATACTTATACTCTCTACAGTTCCTAAAATCTCTCTTCACCCTCTCTCTATTTATCCTCCCACCCCATGTAACAAATCCACACCAACCACAACTTCTCCTCTCAAACATGTCCACCATGGCTTATACAGACTCTGATCAGAAGCTGTATAAGAATCCGACCATCCAGTGGCGAAACAATTCCGGAGAACTCGACGTATTCGAGGCCTCTCGATACTTCTCCGGCAGCGGCACCGAGGTTGGTGCCGGGTTCACAAGTGCAACAAATGTTCCACACAAGGGCATGAAAGATGAAAGGCCTATATGGGTTGGAGGAAGGAAAAGCTTAGATATCCCTTTGAAAAGCTCCCTTCCAACACATTCTCATAGGCTTGAGAAACAAATCAAAGAGAAGAAGTGCAAGCAACCAAGTTCACCAGGTGGTAGATTAGCCAGCTTTTTGAATTCTCTCTTCAGTCAAACATCTTCAAAGAAGAAGTCAAAGTCAACTACTCATTCAATGAAGGGTGATGAAGAGAGCCAAGGTGGGAGGAGAAAGAGGAGGAGCAGTATTAGCCATTTTCAAAGCAGTAGTAGCAGTGCTGATGCCAAATCTATTTATTCTTCTTCAACAAGCTCTGGTTTTAGAACCCCACCTCCTTATTCCAATTCAAAGCTCTACAAGCAAGCTGTGTCTTCTACTCTCTCAAAAGGCAATGATCATCTGCAAAAGCCTGTGAGTTTTTGCCCACAAAACAAGATTTTGAATGAAAAAAAGGAGATGGGTGTGGGTTGGTTTGATGAGAAATTCAAATTGAGAGATGGGTTTTTTGAGAACAGGATTTATATTGATGCGCTTTTGGAGAGGGATCTGAGTTACAGTGGAAATGGGTTTTTGGAGAAAGGTAGAAAGGAAGAGGTGGAAGATGGGGCAGAGAGTGATTCAAGTTCTGATCTGTTTGAACTCCAAAACTATGATCTGGGTGTTTACTCAAACGGGTTGCCAGTTTATGAGACCACTCATATTGAGAGCATCAAGAGAGGAGCACCTATTGTCAGTGGTACGCACTAACACATAATCTTTGTCCATTTTGTTCAATTTCTTTGTATTTGGAGACCAGTTCTTGTCAATCTAAGAAGTTGTAGCAAGAGATGTAAAGAAAAAAAAAAAAAAAAAAGTGGGCATTCTTGTGTAGAGTGTCATAGTTCTACTTTTTTATTCCTTTTATTTTGTGATTAGTGTGGGATGTTTGGTTCTGCTATGAAGATTTTTTGTGTTTTTTTCCTTCTTGGCTAGGCACTAGGGTGTGTATTCTCTTGATTGTAAGATAAAGAGGATTTGTATGGAATATATAACCAATATAGAACAATATTATTAATTAAGTATAATTTAGTTTAATAGTTAAAATATTAATTTATATTAAATACTTAAGGGTAGCTCTATTTGTGCTACAATGAAAATCCATTGACTACATTGAATTAGACGAAAGAGATTGATTTTAATCACAATCTTCCACAAGTTTGATCTTGAGATCATAGGCATACCATCAAATGGTCACTTTTTTATGTCATGTGGCACAAATCTAAAAAAAAAGTTCTCAAAAATCACTTGGCACACATCACGTCAAACATGATTATAGGATCGCCTTTTGGGATTTGTGCCACATAGAATAGAAAACTAATTGTTTGATGGTACACTCATGGTCTCAAGATCAATCATGTTAAAGAATAGGATAAAAATCCATTTCCATCATCTAATTCAATGCTGGCAAAGGGTTAAGCACCCTCAAAATTCAGTAAGCACGAATAGAGCTACTCTTTACTTCATAGTGTTGATTTTCTTGAAAACCAATCCTCTTAAAAGTTTCCAAAATCAAATATAGATTTTTTTAAACTACTTAATGTATATGATTATGAGTTTTCAAACTTATTTAAGTTATGGGAATTTATTAAATCTTTCTAATTTAAAAAAAAAACAAAACACAAAAAATGTGTTTAAAATAGAAAATAAAAAATAATCAAAGCTTAAAATTTCAAAGGGACGTATAACTTGAACAAAAGAAGTTGGGCCTTGCAAATTGGACGTAGGTATTATGCAGGGGCGTAGCCATTGGTGGGGGCTAGCAATGATTAGTAACTGTTAATACTTATTTTAAGTTTTATTTGAGGGCTTTTTCAACAAATTTTTTTGAGTTTATATTAAAAGATAATTATATAAGAAGAGCATCTAATATAAATTCAAGAGCTAAATGGGGGCTTCAGCCCCCATACGTCGCTGGTATTATGGGGACCTATGCCATGTGAAAGCACCATCTAAGCCGTCTGAATTGAAGGTCGTGATCTAAAGATCTAAGATACAAAAGATTGACAGAAAACACAATCTTTATCATATAATTCGAGGCATTCAATTGTTGAATCAAATAATGTCATTTTACTTTATTGAATCCTATGATAAAGATTGTGTTTTGCATCAATCTTTTGCATATAAGATCTTTAAATAATGGAGTTCAAATTAGATGGTATTTTTATACAATATATATAGGTCTCTAAAATACCAAGTTTTTCTTTTAAAGCAGCTACCTTCTCTCGCAATTTCAAAACGAGGCATTATTTGGTATGGTGTATAATTAGCTAATTGATTTATAACAAAACATAATCTATCTCTAATAATTTAAAAGAAAAATTAACAAAAAAATATTAACAAATTTTACATGAATCAGATTGATGTTATATGCAAGCCAGATGAACCACCCGATTCATCAAAAAATTGTGTGGTTCACTAATTGGATCCATAAAAACACCGTTTTTTTGAATTTTTAATCTGACCGAATTGGCTAGAGTCTCGATTCTGGTCGAACTTGGTGGATTAGGCTTCTTTATGAAAATATTAGTTCTAGTGAGGGAAGGTGAGGCTCAGATCTTATAACCAAGGTGTCAAAATCGATATTGAACTTGGGTATCGATTCATGGAGAACAGATACGACTTGGCCGATACGTATCGTCCTGTTGTAACCCTTTAAATCTGTGGCTTGTTTCGTTTTATTATTTTGGTCCTAAACAAGAGGATTAATGACAAATTATACTATAGATTAAAAGTAAAAATTCACAGATTTTGGAGTTGAACAAAAAGTTGCACAAATGGAGTAGGGCACTAAAAAGTCTTTGCCTATCAAACATCTTATGATGATACAAGAATCCTAGTAGGGACCCCTCTGAATCTACCTCCAAAATAGGAAATATATCCTTCAAATAAAAATTGAGTACCTTTAAATGCACCCATGAAATCTTTGAGTTCACCCATTCTGAAACACATTGACGATAATGAATCAGATGATAGAGACTGTTTATCATCCCAATCTTTCAACGATGGATCTTGAGATCATAGGCATACCATCAGACGGTCTATCCTTTATTTCATGTGGTACACACAAAAAAAGTGACTTTAAAATCAATTTTGAGTGTGCATGTTATGTTAATATCACTTTTCTAACATGTGTGTCACTTGAAATAAAATACTGACCGTCTGATGATACGCCCATGATCTCAAGATCCATTGTGTGAAAGATTGGGAGGATAAATGGTCTCCATTGTTTGATTCAACACAGTCAATCTTTTACAGCGTGGGTGAATTCAAGGACTCGGTGGGTGGATTTTAAAGTATTCTATTTTTTGTTGGTCTCTCAGCAAAAACCATCCCATTCATGTTTTGGGTTGGGCATATAAGTCAAATGGCTGGTTGACTTGTCTTTTGATGGTCATTCAAACAGAAGCCAGTTTGCGAATACTGCAAACCAAATTTTATATAGCTTAGGGATTGGAAGTCAAACATTTGACATTTAATACATCATGAGTCAGAAAGAAAAAAAAAGTTAATTACCCTTACCCAGTCCTGGCTCTCTATGCACGGGATGCTGAGAGGGAGTGGATGAGATACAGATAGGGCTGTTAACAGGTCTGGTCCGGGTCAGGCTTTTGGTCAGCCCGGCCGGTTAGTTTGATTTTATAATTTAGGCCCAAACCCGACCGGGATCAAGCTATCAAATATCGGCCGATACCGATCCCCATCACGTTCAAATATCGGCCGATACCGATACGTATCGGCTCTGACCAGCCTGGTCTTTTCCCTAACAGGGCTTAGCCGGTCACACTAGGTTCAAGCCAGGCTTGATTGTGCCCATTTTTTTTAGGATAGCTCAAAATTATTGATTGCCTTAAATCAGACAATGGATATTACATTTCGCTCTAATATTCTACACAATTCAGATCATGGCACACCTATCAGACAGTCCTTTTTATATTTGACATGACACATATCCTAAAAATGTAGCCCTAAAGCCACGTTTGAGCGTGATGTGTGCCATTTGACTTTAGGACTAAGTTTTTGAGATTTGTGCCATGTGGAATCAGAAAAGGACCATCTGATATGTGCGCCATGATCTAAAGATCCATTGTGTGCAAGATTGGAGCGAAACGTGCGCAATATCTATCGTCTGATTTAGGGCAATCAATGATTTTGGACGTATGTGCCCTGAAAGATTCTGTGGACACTATTAAAGCAACCCTTTTTGTTCGAAAAAATGAGGTTCAACCCGGTCTGAATACAAGACTAAACCGGGGACAGCTCGGGCGCATTTAGGCTCAAACTTTTTATTTAAGCCCAAATTCAATTTGAGTCTGGCAGGATTCAAGCCGGGCACTGCCCTAGATACAGACCAAACCTATGAGATTTTACACACAAAGTACTTGCTCTTCGGACTGGAACCCAAACTTCACACCAAGGTATAAAAAACCGGCCGATACTGATACGTATCGGTTTTTGGCCAAATCAATACGCATCAGTATCCTGTATCGGTACCGTTGATATATATCAAGTTTCGGCCGATGCGTCTCGGTTTCAACCGAGATGTTAGTTTCTTTCTTTTATTATTTAAAAAAAGAAAACAAAATTCGCCAATATGTATCGGTATCGGTTGATTCGTATCGGCCTCAGGTAAACGGATACCCGAGACCGATACTGTGTTGATACCTTGCTTCACACTCGACATAAAATACATCATGATTGAAGCCCTCCGCTTCTAGTATGATGGGATTTTGCCATGATTTGTGGTTCCAGCCACTTGATCAAATTGACAAAAAAAAGATGTCCACACTCGAGAACTAGATTTTTTTTCTCAAAAGCAATGATAGGCTATGAAGATAGAATTGCATTCTTAGATCTTGCGCACGCGGGCTGTCATAATTCATGAAGACGCTTAACGCGGGACGAGTGCACAATATGCAGTAAGCCCACATCACATGCATAGTCACCATATCTGGTTCGGCAATAATTCCGCCGGTTTAAAATTCGGGAAGTTCGGGGGAATAATCGGAGGAAAAAATGGTGAGAAAAGTTTAACAAAATAAATAAAATAAATTTAAAACAATAATTTTTTTAAAAATATATTAAAAATTTAAGTCACAATGTTTTTGAAAAATTCAAGAATAATTCGCGAATTATTCACGCTTTTTTTGTGATCAGGTGAATTTTCGAAAATTTCACGAATAATTCGGGAGACATTAAATTTGCGAATTATTTAAAAAATCGGTGATTTTTGTGACTATGATCACATGAGCTAAGCACTTCACTCATGTACCAAGGGTTACCTATAGCTTAATTTTGATTATGAAAAATTATAAGAGGTGGGCAGGTTTTAATATTTGGTGCAACATGACTGGCTGCAATTCTTGGGCCCCACTATGTGTCTAGCCAGTCATATCACGCCACCTAAGCTAAACAAAATTGTCAATTAAAAAATTGTCCAACGTATAACACTCTTCGTTTGGTTAATCAAGGCACAATTTTAAATTATAGAGAAATTATAAAAGGTGGACAATTTATAATAGACAATTTTGCAGGCAGCTTATGTGGCACGATGTGACTAGATAAAGTGCTTGGGTCCCACTGTGTTCAGCCAGTCACCCACATAAACTGCTTGCAAAATTGTCTATAAAAAATTGTCAGACTGTATGCCGCTATCCCAAATTATATTAGGGTACCTCTAAACTAGTTCACACGTTTTATGAAAGTGCTAACATCTCAGACTTCTTGAAAACCGTTGATTGCTTCGGATAAGATGATAGCGATCATTTTTCACCCCCATCTTCCATACAATGGATCTTGAGATCATGCCACACTTATCAAATGGTCAGTTTCTTATTCCATATGATACGAATCCCAAAAAATTGCCCTTGAATCATATGACACGTCACGCTCAAACATGAGTTTTTCGAATCTGTGACACGTGGATTGACAAATGGAGCATCTGATAGGTGCACCATGATCTCAAGATCCAGTGTGTGAAAGATCGAGGTGAAAAATGGTACCCATCAATTGATCTAAAGCAATCAATGGATTTGACGACGATGCTTTCAGAATGTGTGGGTGGGTTTAGAGGTGCCCATTATATTAGGGGTAGCTCTATGGGAGCTACTACTTGCACACATGACTTGTATTGTTGCACAGGAGTTAAAAAGAAAGACTTCATAGTTTTTGAACTCGTGACACTTGACACACCATCTAAGCCGTATGATTTGAAGACGATAATATAAAGATCAATGATGCCAGAGACTGGCACAAAGCAGGATCTCTATCATCTGATCTAACATAGTCCAAGTCAGTCAGCTGATTAAATGGTTGACTCTATTAAACCAGATGACCAAGATTGTGTTTCATGCAAATTTTTGGCGTCAAATATCTTCAGATAATGGCCTTCAAATCAGACAGATTAGATAGTGTTCCACACGGCATATGTCCCAAACATACAAAGTCTTTCTTTTAACTTATGTGTCACGGTATAAATCTCATGTGCAAGTTATATCTCCCTAGCTCTATTCCAGCGCGTATCTCAAACACCATTAATTGACTACTCTAAATCAGAAGAAAGGGATTGGTTTTCATCTCAATCTTCCACACAACAGATCTTGAGACTATAGGCATACCATCAAATGGTCAATTTTTTATTTCACGTGATAAAGATTCAAAAATGCCAACTTAAATGGTGTGTCAAGTGTCACACTTACTTTCTTGGATCACTTTTGAGATCTATACCGTTAGAAAAAAAAAATTAACTGTTTGATGGTATGCCCATGGACTTGAGATCTATTGTGAGTATGGTATAAAGAATCGACCAATACCGATATGTATGGTTTGCCAAAAAATAGATTGATACGTATCGCGGATTGTAAATAAGAAATTGTCCACTGCCAACTGTATATCTTTGATTGATCAAACGTGTGCCATTTGGCAAAACAATGTACGGCCATGAATCATGCCGCAATCTGTTTTAAGCATAGTTACCAAAATCTCTGAAATTATTTTTAAAAAAAAATCATTTAAAACAGTTTTAATTAATTAATTTTTTTTTTTAGATGAAACGTCATAAACACGTTTAAAAAGCATTTTTTCCAAAAAATACTTTAATTTTAAAAGTCACGATTTATTTCATTTTCTATTAACTTTCTCAAAATTCTATTCATTTTGATATACAGAATATTTATTTTTTAATATTTTTAAATATCTCCATTACCTTTTCTCAGAGAGTTGGATTATGATGAGTGCCCCATGATGGATCGGCACGGCAATCCACACCTCCGTGCCACTAAAGACATGCACGGACTTTCATACATTGAAAGTTTTTGAATGTTATATACTCACACAAATGTATGGATCATAGATTAAAATATCGTTCGATACTTTATACGTATCAATTTTAGACTTGAATGATACGATACATTGGGTTTTTATCGCCCCTCTTAAAAAATAATCAAATTATTGTACAATCGTATTGTTTAATATATTATTTGTTTTGGACAATAATTTCAAATTATCGATTTTGTTATTGATTTTTTTTTTTTTTTGAAAAAAAATCAAAAAGTATCGTTCGAAATTGATACGTATCGTCCGGTACGTATCGATTTTGAGGCTGGACGATACGTATCGAAAATCTGAGATTTTGATTCATGGTATGGACTGCTTTAATGCACATGATGGGTGGACACTCATACTAAAGTGACTCTTTCCTAAATGCTTCCTTTTTATCCAAATTTTACTGATTTTTTTTTTGGGTTTATTGCCTTGCCAATTTTTTCCTGAGTTTCGACTTAAAGTATGATTTTAAGATGGTTATAGGAGTCACTCGTCCTAATATGAATATTGCTCAACCAAAAAAATATTAGTTGATACCGATACGCTTTGGTATTTTGGCAAACCGATACATACCAGCATCCAACTCAACATCGGTATCGGTTTCATATCGGCCCGTATCGTATCGGCTGATATATATCGGTATCATCTGATACGTATCCGATATCGGCTGATACCTATATTTGTAATTTTTTTTATATTTTTTTAAAATAGGTTGATTCGTATCGGTCCTTCAATACTGATACCGATTTTGTTACCTTGCCTGGGAAATGAGTCCAATATGAATTATTTATATATTTTTATGAGTAATTTGGGTTTAAAATTTAGAAAAATAATAAAATTCGAACGATTACAGTAATATCTGTTGAAGTGAAACCTTATCAACTGTTGTAAATTTTAAATGTATAGTAATACTCGCAAGTGCACGAGTCGTACTGTAATAAACGGGTACAGAGTATGAGATCGATGCCACAAGGATTTTAAATAGATTTTCAAAAGGAATAACTATCAATCACGAAACTCCCTAGAATTAGTAAATATTAATCTAACCTAACAAGTTTAATAAATGTAAAGGAAGAATAAACTAATCAAGATAATATTAATAAAAGAAAAAGGTGAGGTTTACGATAATGGGTCAAAATATCGTCCGATACTAATACGTATCATCCGATACCTATTGATTTTGGACCTTGGCGGTAATATATAATGCCTTTGTATCGTACCCCCTTAAAATCAGCCTAATTATCGTTCGATAAGGGCAATTTATCGCCCATATCAGACAATACATTGAAATTATCGGACGATAATTTCAATGTATCGTCGGATAATATCTATATTACTTTTCTTAAAAAAAAAGTTTCAAATTATCGGACAATATGAGTAAATTATCGCCCGTATGGTTTGTATCGTCCGATAATTTCAAATTATCGGCCTAGGCCCCCCTTTACTTTTCAGCCGAGATTTAAGCCCCATTTTGGGTACTTTTTGTCTCTCATTTGGCTTCTTCTTTCCAGCAGCCTTCTTCTTCACCTGCAAAAAAATTTGTTTAGCATTTCTTCTTTCTTCTTAGCAACCAGAGACCGAAATCTTAGCTACCGGATAGTCTCATACTTACATTTTCGTCAGATATTTAAGGGAATGTATTATTTTTCATCATATAACTTGCATTTAAAATTTTTTTTTCACTAGATCTACCATATTTATGGGTAGATCTATCCAAAAATATGGTAGATTTTAAAATTTTGAACAGATCCCATTATAGCTATCAAAAATATGGATAGATCTATTTACTTGCATTTTTAAATTTGTTTTTAAAACTAAGAACTTTTTTTTGTGTTAGTAAATTAGATTTTTTTAAAAAAATTAAGTTTTTATATAATACTTAAAAAAAAATTATGTTAGTAATTTAAGTTTTAAAAATAAATTAAGTATTTTTATTTTATATGAAAACTTAATTACCCTTTAAAATTTATTTATTTATTATAAACTTAATTTAATTAAAATGTAAAACCTTAATTTATTTAAAATATAAAAACTTAATTTATTTATTTTATAAAATTATTTATAAATATTTAATGTAAGTGATGTATCACAACAAATGTGACACACGTGATACACGTGACACATGTGACACGTGTCACTTGTGATGTGTTGTGACACATGTGACACAAGTGGCACATGTGACACGTGTGATGTGTCGCGACACATGTGACACGTTTCACGTGTGATGTGTCGCGACACATATGACATGTGTGATGTGTCGTGACCATGGGTCAAACGTTGATCAAATTCATGTGATACATACCACATAACACATGTGACACAAGTGTCGTGGCATATGTAATTGATATATCACATGTGTCACACGTGTGACACATACCCCATGATACATCAATTACACGTGTCGCATATGACATAGGGTATGTGACACAGGTGTCGCGACACATGTAATTGATGTGTCACATGTATCACACATGTGACACATACCCCATGACACATCAATTACACATGTGTTGCATGTGTCATGGGGTATGTGACACATGTGACACATCAATTACATATGTCACACATACCCCATGATGCATGTGACACATCAATTTCAAATAAAATAGATAGATAAAGCAAAATTGGCTATTAAAGTCAAATATCCTACGAAATATAAACGATATTGGGAGATTATCGACAAGAAGTGGGATGTACAATTCCATCAGTACTTGCATGTCGCAGGTATAACATGCTAAACTGCTTATGTAGTAATATTTATTTATTTATTATTTTTCATATTATTCATTGTTTTCATATATTGATGAGATTGTTTATATTTGATGTATAACACACTACTTGAATCCGACCTTTCAATATACGCGACGTTTCGAGTTAAGTGAGACCAATGAAGTGTACAACAGTTTGCTTAATATAATCCAACGAATGCTCCCTGAGTTGGCCAACCAAGGTCAAGCCATCAGAGATGTGCGTAATCATACCTTATGGCTAATAAGCCAAATGTTATATGAACATTATATTAATATGTGTATTATTGTATTCCATCTTTGTAGATTGACATGTTTCGTAAGAGATATGGGTCATTTGGGACCCCGTTGGCGTAATCCCAAATCAAGTACCTGCTGATTGGTGGATGCATTATGGAGGTGATGGCCCAATATTGAGGCGAGTTGTAATAAGGGTTTTATCGTAAACATGTTCCTCGTTCAACTGTGAGCGGAATTAGAGCACCTTCTGATCGATTTTAAATTATACCCTTGTAAGTGTACAAGATTGGTTGTAGTACGGTGAAATCAAATGTGTCGTACCCACAAGGAAGCATATAAGTAAATTAATTTTAAAGAGAAAAAAAAATGCCCTAAAAAGTACCAAGGGAGAGAAAATCGATTTGATAAACAATTACCACACGATACTAGAACAATAAACATAAATTAATATAAGCAAGAACAAATTATGATAAGAAAAATGATAATTTAAGAAATAATTAAGGAGTTTGCTAACCCTAGTTTGTAACTTTTCTACAATTAATCTCACGATTCCACACCACATCAAAATACCATCATTTATAAAAAAAAAATGAATCGTAAAGAACGCGATTATTGATCCGACATACCCTATCCAATAATTATGACTCAGCCTACTGCGGTATGAATCATGTAAAAGGCATAACATATCCCAAAATTCTAAATCATGGCAGTAAAAAATAATCACTCTGCAGCCTAGATTGGCTTGAAAGAATATATCTAGATCGAATGACTCTTTTATGGTCGTCGATAACCAAGATCGACGGCTATAAATGAGCATTCGATGATATTCAATTAAGCACACACTTTTTAACAGAATAATTTTATGACAATGCTAAGAAATTATAGAATTAATAGTAAAGCAGTTACTTATCTAGGAGTCGCTTCCTCCTTGAACGAGGGGGTTTAGCCACTCATCCTCGATCTACAAGCCTGTTGCAAATCAGAAGCCATTATCTAAACATGCATTTTTATTCATCAAAATATCTCTTCTTACAATACTTTGTTCCTAATTACAAACTATCATTCAAAAACAACCGTAAAAGAAAAACTATGAAAGCCTAAGAACAATCTATCAAAGGAGAGAGCTAAAAAAAATCTATTCAAAAAGAGGCCCCTAACCCTAAGTCGTACCTTTGTTTTTATAGGGAGCGGGTAAGACATCTTCCAAAAATAGGCTCAATCGATTGAAAATCTATTCTCAATCGATTGAGTTCAAATTCTCTTTTTGGTGATATTATTTAAATTTAAATTTCAATCGATTGAGATCACATATCAATCGATTGAATTATTTCAAAATTCAAATAGAAGGGAAAAAGCTGTTTTTCTTGTCAATCGATTGAGATTTGATTTTCAATCGATTGACAAATAAAGGGATCCTCTTCATTCTCCTGGTGGATGCTCTGGGTCAATCAATCATATTCACGGATTTTGGTGCTTCTGTTGATTTCTTGGTCCAATGTTCTTGTGTAACCCTTAATTATCTTCTTTTACGCTCTTTGAAGATCCAATGGTCAGAAATACCTGAAATCACTAAAATTAGATAATAGCCGTCAGATAGCTTTCATCAAATAGCTAAATGTTGGTATTAGGGTGCAAAATATGGTCATTTTTTGGCACAGATCACACCCCCAAACCTACACTTTGCTAGTCCTCGAGCAAAGAAAATGAAAATATAACAGAAAAATAAGTTATTACCTAAAAGAAAATAAATGCCACTTTCGTAGAGAGCACGATTACATTTAGCATATGCAATAAGCCTTTAAACCCTTAGGTGATCCCTAGTGGAGTAGTTATGTCTCCTGAAGGTTTTCAGTGAAGATACCTACAAATTTCAAAATAATTTTATTTTTTTATTTTTTCGAAACCATCAGTAAAATTAAGTTTTCAAAAGCATGATTTTGATAATATTTTTAATTTCAAAGTACAAAATCATTAATCAATTAAACATGTAAATTCTCAATTTTCAATTATCAATGTCATACTGATCATGCTAGTATCTATTCAGATTAATCTAAAGCTCTAATTTTTAGATAACCCATTCATTCATGCCTAAAAGTAAAGTGCATGTACACCAATGCTAATATCCATCTATCTCAAAACTTATCAAAACTGTAAACCATTGGATTCATGTTTCGACTTAATCCTCACAATAGATATACTCTCAAAATAGAAACACACCGATGATGGGTTCATTTTTTTTTGCTCACATGTGAGAGATCAATAGAAAACAAGTAAAAATGTCTTACATGATATAAGAAACATGATGTAACCAATGAATAAATAAAAATCTCATAATAACGATACTTGCATATTCTAAGCATGTCATGTCAAACACCATAGGTATTGTATATTCACTCTCCACTAGGCAATTACCAATGCAATATCGGATCATGAAGGCCTTTTGTATGGTTGTAATGAGGCTCAGGTAAGGGTAAGAAAAAAAGGGGAGTTGAGATTCAAAGTTTCTGAGAAATTGGAAAAGAAACTAACTTCTAATTTTTCTATTTTTCTCTTCTTCTTTTTCTAATCTCTCGCTTTTTTTTTCAGTATTTATTTTTTTCTAACTTTCTTTTCTTTTCTCACTCTTTTTTTTTCTTTTGAATTTCATTTCCTTGAAGCACCTCATATTTTTCATTACTTTTCAAAATTTTCTTTTTCTTTATCTCTTTTTTCTGCCATACACTCTCAATAAACACCACACTCAGTATCTCTCCACTTACTCTCTTTTCATTTATTCTCATCTGTCATTCCTAATTTCTCATAAATAAGAAAGATAAGGCTAAATTTTAAAAAATGGTAAAGGGGTACAAGTTAACGTGACTTATCAAAGAATGTATAAAGGCAAATTTTTCAATAGGCTCAAAAGGGATACTAAAAGAATAAATTTACATAAGGTGAGACATTTTAAGCACAAGCGAGCCAAAGATAGCCTTCAATCATGTCCTCAAAAGATGGTAACTTTCCCTATTTGTCTTGAACAACTATATAATACTTTCTAGCACAATGATATGAAATTAATGTCATGCAAAGTTACAAGTCAAAGTAAAATATATGAGCTTATGCAAGAATAATTCGTATTCAAAGATAACTCTGAGTTTATGTAAACACTCATCAACGACAGATATTTGGCTCTAAAGCTTATCGGGTTTAGTCTCCACTGAGAATCGAAGATTCAAAGTTCCAAATAGTTCCTCGATTTCTAGTTCCTAACATGGTATAAGTGCAAAATACTTAGGCATGAATTTCATAATCATCTTCAAAATTTCTCCTTAAATTTCATCATCCTAGATACAAGTACTCAAAATATGACATCGATATTCTCAAAATTAAATTCATATGCATAATCAATTAAAATTTGAAAACTATCGCAAAATAACATGTGTAATGGCTTCAAAAATATTATTATTATTATTATTTAATTTTTTTTTAAATTTAGTTTTAGGGGTATCAAACTAATAATATCACAGAAATTATACCCCCAAACCTGAATTGAACAATGTCCTCATTATTGATAATAACAAAATGTTAGACTAAGGTAAGAGAATATACCTGGAGTAATAATTTGAGGCATGTGGAGCACATGAAAGGGGAGAGGTAGGAAGATCCCCCCAAATCTGTATGAAAATATACTAGTATATCCAAGTATCCATTTTTTTTTATTTAATTTTTTTTTTAATATAAATTATTTATTTGAGAACAAATTCTCATTCCCAGAACAACACTGACTCTTTCAAGTTGATCAATTTATTTAGAAAAATCAATCGATCGAGCAAAACCTATAAAATAAAAATACAAGATAGTACACACCGAGGACAAAACAATTGGGTTGCCTCCCATTAAGTACTGAGTTTAAATGTCGACTGCTCGACCATTCACATGTCACTTCTCTGGGTCACTGAAGTATGTTGATTCATTCCACATTTGGGTCATTGGTTCAAACATTGGTTTAAGTCGTTGCCCATTCACGTTGAAGATGCAGTTATCTTTAAGATCCCTGATCTAAATTGCACCATGTGCGGTAGTGGATACGACCTGAAAGGGTCCTTCCCATCTTGACTTCAATTTTCTTGGATGGATTTTAAGTTTGGAATTGAATAATCAAACCTTTTGTCCTATGTGAAATTCTTTCCGAAAAATTGATTGATCGTATAATCTCTTGTATTGCTCTTTGTATAGCCTCGAATTTTCATACGTCTCACAACATAGCTCTTCCAACTCGTTCAATTGTAACCTGCGATTAGACCCCGCCTCTTGCATGTCGAAATTAAATCGCTTTATTGCCCATAATGCCTTATGTTCCAATTCGACTGGGAGGTGACAAGCTTTTCCATACACAATCCTAAAGGGCGACATTCCAATCGGTGTCTTAAATGCAGTGCGATATGCTCAGAGAGCATCAGATAAACGATTTGACCAATCTTTTCTATCTGGTCACATAGTCTTTTCTAAAATCCGTTGATCTCTCGATTTGACACTTCTACTTGACCACTTGTCTGCAAGTGGTACGGCATTGCCACCTTGTGGGTGATACCATATTTCCTCATTAAAGTGGCAAAGTGGCTGTTGCAGAAGTGCGATTCACCATCACTAATGATTGCTCTTGGAATCTCAAATCTATTGAACACATTTTCCTTCAAGAATTCGACCACTACTTTATGATTGTTTGATCTAGTTGCCACAGCTTCTACCCATTTTGAAACATAGTCGATAGCTATCAAAATATATAGATAACAGAATGATGGGAGAAAGGGACCCATGAAGTCGATCCCCCATACATCGAAAATTTTAACAACCAAAATTGGGTTTAATGGCATCATATTCCGTCTCAAAATATTTTCGAGTTGTTGGCATCGTTGGCATTCTTTATAAAATCTTGCTGTATCTCGAAAAATAGAGGGCCAATAAAATCTGCTTTGAAGAATTTTCTGTGCAGTCTTTTATCCTCCAAAATAGCCTTCACAGGCCCCAGCATGACAGAAATTCATGATACTCATTTGCTCTTCTTCAGGTATGCGTCTTCTGATGACTTGATCTGAATAGAGTTTGAATAAATGTAGTTCATCCCAAAAGTAGTATTTTGTTTGGGAGAAAAAGATATTCTTATCATTTCTATCCTATTGCGTAGAAATTCTGCGAGTGACCAAATAATTTACGATGTTCGTAAACGAAGGAATTTTTGTAGCTATTGTATTTATTGCCATTAATTGCTCATCGGAGAAAGTGTCACGGATGGTTTCTGACACAGATGATTCTTCAGGTAGAATTCATGACAAATGATCAGCCACAATATTTTCAACTTCCTTTTTATCTTTGATTTCAAAGTTGAATTCTTGGAGGAGCAAGATCCATCGGATTAGCCTTAGTTTTGTATCCTTTTTCGCCAAAAGATACCTCAACGCAGAGTGGTCTGAAAAGACCACTATTTTGGATCCGAGCAGATAAGAACGAAATTTATCCAATGCATACACCACAACTAATAATTCTTTCTCGATTGTGGTGTAATTCAGTTGCGCATCAATCAGCGTCTTACTGGCATAGTAAATCACATGAGATAATTTGCCTATCCTTTGCCCTAAGACTGCCCTAATAGCATAGTCTGATGCGTTGCACATAAGTTCAAAAGGGAGTGAATAATCCGGTGGTTGGATTATCGGGGCATTAGACAGCAACTCTCGCAATTTCAAAAAGGCTTTCATGCAATCCTCATTAAATTCAAACGAAACATCTTTCCCAAGTAAGTTGCATAATGGCTTAGCGACCTTGCTAAAATCTTTGATAGATCGTCTGTAAAATCCAGCATGACCCAAAAATGATCGAATTTGGTGAACACTTTTTGGTAGTGGCAAATTAGCAATTAATTCAACTTTTGCCTTGTCGACTTTAATTTATTTTCTTGATATGATGTGCCCCAAAATTATTCCTTGTCGAACCATAAAATGGCTCTTCTCTCAGCTTAGAACAAAATTGAATTCTACACAATATTGCAACACCTGTGAAGGTGATGTAAACACAATTCAAAGGTCTTCCCAAAAATAGAGAAGTCTTCCATGAATACCTTGATGAATTTGTCAATCATATAAAAAAATATGGCTAACATACATCGTTGAAAAGTGGCCGGAGCATTACAAAGGCCGAATGATATTTTGCGATATGCAAAAGTACCATAAGGACACGTGAACGTTGTCTTCTCCTGATCGGTTGGAAATACAGGCACTTGGTTGTATCCCGAATATCCATCGAGAAAATAGTAGAACTCCTGCCCTGCCAGTTTCTCAAGATTTTGATCAATGAATGAAAGGAAAAAATTGATCCTTTCTAGTGGCTGTGTTCAATTTCTAATAATCGATGCAAATGCGCCACCCAGTAGTCTCGCGAATAGGTATCAATTCCCCTTCAGTAGTTTCTTTCACTGTAATCCCTGACTTTTTGGGAACAATTTGAACTGAGCTTTCCCATTCACTATCGGAGATCGCATAAATGATTTCAGCATCGAGTAACTTGATGATCTCTTTTAAAATGACTTCTTTCATGCTTGGGTTAATTCGTCTCTATGGCTCTCTCGAAGGTGAGCTGTCATCTTCCAAATATATTTTGTGCATACATACTAACGGATCAATTCCCTTTAGATCGATTAAAGTCCATCCGATAGCGTCTTTGTGATCTTTAAGCACCTTCAGTAAATCATGCTCTTGATTTTTTGATAATGTAGATGAAATTATTATCGAAAACATTTCTTGAGGTCTCAGGAAGGCATATTTGAGTGACCCAGGTAGCTATTTTAATTCAACAGTTGGTGGCGGCTCGATTGACGGTGTCAATTCGGCCTTTTCCTCAATGGGTAATGGTTCCACCTTAGCCTTATTCTCCCATGACTTATCGTCTTAATTTGATGAGGCCGTCCTCATTTCTTCTGAGTGTTTCTCTTCCTTTCCTTTTTCCTCGTAGATGGCCAACAAAGCAGTTTCGAATTCTTCCTTGGTTAGCATTGATGGTAAAACTTCGTCCACTACTTCATCCACTTGATCGATGTAGAAACAGTCAACCTCATCTTCATTGAGGAAATGATTCACTACATGAAATATATTCAGCCTGACTTTCATATTTCCAAAAGAAACAACCATGACTCCCGTTCAATAGTTGATGCAGGCATTTGCAGTTGCGAGAACGAACGTCCAAGAATGATTGAGACTTGATTTATTGATTTAACTGATGGCTCCATATCCAAAACAACGAAGTCCGCTGAAAAGACAAATTTATCTATTCAAACCAAAAGATCCTCAATGATACCCCTAGGTCTTCTTTCTGACCTATCAGCAAGTTGGAGTGTGACTGGAGTGAGTTTCAATTTGCTCAGTCATAATTTTTTATCTATTGAGTATGGGATCAGGTTGACACTTGCTCCTAAATCTAGTAGCGCCTTACCAATTGGTTGCTCACTTATAATACATGGAACAGTTGGGACTCTAGGGTCCTTGAGTTTCTATGGTGCTTCCAATTGCAATATCGAACTCACTTGATTAGTCAAGAACACTTTCCTTGACACTTGAGTACGTGTCCTTCTCTTACGGGTGCACAAATCCTTGAAGAATTTGGCGTACTTAGGAACTTGTTTGATTGTTTCAAGTAATGGAAGGTTTATCTTTATTTGCTTGAATGTTTCAAAGATTTTTTCCATTTTTGATGAACCCTTCCCCATTCTAGATGGATATGTCAAGTACTCAGGGAATGGTACCTTTGGGGTATGAGGAGTGGATTCAAGTTTTGGGTTTTCTTCAAGTTCTAGTTGAACAATTTCAGGAAACTCCCTTTCTTTTCTTATTTCTAGCTCTCTGTCCTTTACCGCTTCTTCTTCCTTTTCAGATTCCACAGGAATTTTCACTTGATTATTGATCACTCGTCCACTTCTCAACACAATGATAACTTTCAACTGATGACTTGTCAATGGTCCTTCATTAGACTGTGCTTATCCATGAGGGTTGTTGATTGGTTGGCTGGGAAGCCTGCCTTCCTCTTTTTGACTCATTTGATTAGTCCATTGACTCAAGTGGTCATTCATCATCTGCTGCATAGCTTGCATAGATTGTTATTGAGAAGTTTGCATGTTCCGCATAACCTTCTCTTCCAAATTAGAATCTTTCGAAGTGGCGGTATGAGATTGATTGAAATTATGATTTTTTCGGTATTCGGAATTTGGATGATGATAATAAGAATTCTGTTGACAGTTAGAATTCTGTTGTGGACGAAAGCCCTATTGTCCACTTGATGTGTTATATCTGTACTACTGGTTCGCCTGTCCGGTTTAGTTTGATCCTCCCCATCCTAAGTGAGCCATTTTTCCATTCCGGATTGTAAGTGTTGGAGTGCACATTCCTGTTTTGCCGATGATATGACTGAGTCACATTCATCTATTCTTGAGGAGTAAGTTCTTCAGGAAAGATCATCAGAGTGGTTGGACACTCGTTAGCCATGTAACCTTGGTGTTCACAAATTGAGTAGACAGTGGGGGTGGTGGGAGTTTGAGCTTATTTTGTTGTAGCTAACAACATGTTTAACTGTTTGGACAACATATCAACTTTGGTTGATAAATCAGGGGTATTGTTATTGACATCATACAGCCCACCTTTTGTCAACACATGGAATTTAGTTGTCATATTTAGGTTAGCTCTCCCCAAGGTTTCATTTTGTATTGAAGTTTGGCATAATCTCTCAAACAATGCCCAAATTTCATTAGCCTCTTTTGTAGCACATGATCCTCCACATGATACATCAACCATATGTCTTTCTTCTGAGATCAGTCCGTTGTAAAAACTCTGAACTTGTTGCCACCTTGGAATATGATGATAAGGGCAACTTTTGACCAATTCTTTAAAATGTTTCCAACATTCATGAAATGTTTCAGTAGGTTGTTGGGCATAGATCAGAATTTTTTGACGTAACTCATTGGTTTTTCTCATGGGAAAATATTTCCGCAAGAATTCACGTTGAAACTCCGTCCAACTCCGGATAGATTGTGGCTCTAGGGAATAGAACCAAGTTTTCGCCTTATCTCTTAAAGAAAAAGAAAAAGGTCATAACTTTGTTATCTCATCGATAATATTATGAACTCTGAACATTTTACACACCGCAAGAAACTCATTCAGAAGAGTATGCAGGTTTTCATTTCTCAACCTGTTGAAAATTGGCAACATTTGAATCATTTCTGATTTAAATTCATAATGATTTCTTGGGATGGGAGCATGCATGATGCTATCCTGATCTTCGTAAAAATTGGAATCATTGTATTCTTCCAATGTTCGTGGGCCCTCATCATGATTCTCATTTTTATTTTCATTGTTGTTATCATGATTGTTCCCATTTCGTCTTTGTCTTTGATCTACCATGGTTCAATGTGATGACGCTGAAGCTTATGGTTTCTACGATATACTCTGCAAGACTTTTCAATCTCACAATTCAATGGTTGTAGATGTGGGAAATGAGATAGAGTAAAGCTCATGCACCAACACACCCAAGACAAGGATTTATCAAGTCCACAATAAATTCGTACAAATGGAGCACTTCAGATTCAATCGATTGAAGCAGTGGACTCAATCGATTGAAAAAGAACACAACAGTGATCCAGCAAAAGATTTATCAGTTAATCGATTAATGTATCAAAATCGATCGATTGAGATTTAAAATTCAGACTGGATAGAACATGAAATACAACTAAAATAGCAATTAACAGAGGTCCAGTCAATTGATTGAAACAGAAGGGTCAATCAATTGACAAAATCCCAAAGGTTTCCATAGTGACAAACTGACACTAAAAACCTCAGAACTCAATCGATTGATAGTAAAAGATCAATCGATTGACAACTATAGTGGACAGTAGTCAGAATCTGAACAGATTAATAATTTTATTTATTTTTTTCAAAAGTCAAATTCAAATTTCAAAGTTTCAAATTTAAATATTTAAAATTCAAAATTCAAATTCAAATTTCAAAATCAAAATTCAAAATTAAAAAATTAAAAATTAAAAATTAAAAAATTTAAAATTTAAAATTTAAAATTTAAAATTTAAAATTCAAAATTCAAGCTTCAAATTTTAAAATTCAAAATTCAAAATTCAAAATTTTGAATTCAAATTTCAAAATCTAAAAAAAAACTCCTACAAATCTAAAAAAAATCCTAAAAGATTTTTTTTTTTTACAAAACTAAACACTCATAAAAATTAATAAAATTCCAATGCTTCCCAGGCAGCGGTGCCAAAACCTTGGTCAATTTTAAATTATACCCTTTCAAGTGTACAAGATCGGTTGTAGCACAGAGAAATCAAGGGTGTCGTACCCACAGGGAAGCGCGTATTTAAATTAATTTTAAAGAGAAAGAAAAATATCCTAGGAAGTATCAAGAGAGAGAAAATCGATTTGCTAAACAATTACCACACGATACTAGAACAATAAACATAAATCAATTTAAACAAGAACAAATTATGATAAGGAAAATGATAATTTAAGAAATGATCAAGGAGTTTGCTAGCCCTAGATTTGTAACTTCTCTACAATTAATCTCACGATTTCACACCACATAAAAATACTATTATTTATCAAGAAGAAAAATGAATCGTAAAGAACGAGATTATTGATCCGGCATACCCTATCCAATAATTATGACTCAGCCTACTGCGGTATGAATCATGTAAAAGGCATAACATATCTCAAAATTCTAAATCATGGCAGTAAGAAACATTCACTCTGCAGCCTAGATTGGCTTGAAAGAATAGATCTAGATCGAATGACTCTTTTATGGTCGTCGATAACCAAGATCGACGGCTATAAATGAGCATTCGATGATATTCAATTAAGCACACACTTTTTCACAGAATGATTTCATGACAATGCTAAGAAATTGTAGAATTAATAGTAAAGCAGTTACTTATCTAGGGGTCACTTCCTCCTTGAACGAGAGGGTTTAGCCGCTCATCATCGATCTACCAGCCCATTGTAAACCAAAAGCCATCATCTAAATATGTACTTTTATTTATCAAAAGATCTCTCATTATAATGCTTTATTCCTAATTAGAAACTATCATTCAAAAACGACTGTAAAAGAAAAACTATGAAAGCCTAAGAACAATCTACCAAAGGAGAGAGCTAAGAAAAATCTATTTAAAAAGAGGCCCCTAACCCTAAGTCGTACCTTTATTTTTATAGGGAGTGGGTAAGACATCTTCCAAAAATAGGCTCGATCGATTGAAAATCCATTCTCAATCGATTGAGTTCAAATTCTCTTTTTGGTAATATTATTCAAATTTGAATTTCAATCGATTAAGATTAAATATCAATCGATTGAATTATTTCAAAATTCAAATAGAGGGAGAAAAGCTGTCTTTCTTGTCAATCGATTAAGATTTGGTTTTCAATCGATTGACACATAAAGGGAACATCTTCATTCTCCTGATGGATGCTCTGGGCCAATCAATCATGTTCATGGATTTTGGTGCTTCTGTTGACTTCTTGGTCCAATGTTCTTGTGTAACCCTTAATTATCCTTTTTTACTCTCTTTAAAGATCCAATGGTCAGAAACACCTGAAATCACTAAAATTAGACAACTGTCGTTAGATAGCTTTCATCAGATAACTAAATGTTGGTATTAGGGTGTGAAATATGGTCATATTTTAGCACGTATCACATTCTCTCTCATTCATACGAAGACAAAGAATATGCTAACTATGGATCGATTGGAAAAGTTAGTCTACTGCCACTACAATATGTGATTAAGGGTCAGAAATATAGAGAGGACTAATCGTGGTAAGCAATTATATGAAGTCTTAGTTCATACAATTTTTATTTGATTTAATTAATAAGGTATATACTAATTCATCTATCGTATTCTACCTTATAGATAGTGAATATTTTGATCCCATCCAGTTGGATTATATATTCATGGAGGATGACCCTTTGAATCAATGGATTGAAGAGAGAGAAGAGCCAGTGTTGGATACTGAGGGCAACGCATGGCTGGATAATGCTGAAAGAGTAGCGGATGGGCAAGCTTTCCAACCACCGAGACAGTAAAGAAGATTGAATCGTCATTTAGTGGTTGGATCTGATGACGAAACGCAATCCGGTAGTCATAATGATGATGATGGGGGTGACAGTGGGGGTGATTATGGAGGCGATGAAACTCATACTGGCACTAGTGGTGGAGCGGATGATGTTCATCCTTATTCTTATGGAGGTATTGTCGCATGAGATAATGAGCCGGTAACAATGTATGACACTCTTACATTTAGAGGTGGAGGGATTGAAGGAAGAGGAGCGTTAAAATCTTACCAAATACCACCACAAGGTTCACAAGATGATGTGGGTTATATGACTTCTAGCTTCGGGGAATTTAGTTTGTAAAATATCAAAGATTCAGCAACCAGTATCCCATACTATCGGCTTCAACCAACCTACCCCAGGCCATATGACTTCGTTGGTCAAATTTTTGGAGGACAAACTTTTACCTATTACACTGAGCTATATTTGTCGCTAATGCCTCAGTTTCAAGGGGGCACATATGATTATGGGTATCAATATGCCCAATATTATAAGAAAAGCTCGCGCACCGATGATGATGATCACGAGGGCCAAGAACCACTACGAAATTCAATGTGACTTTGAAGTGAGTTTTTTATGTACAATATACCTTTTAATTTTGATCATGAGTCATGTATAATGAAATTTAGGTTATGCGTTGATAAAATTATGAAATATGCATCAAATTAAGACTTAAATAAATTTTAAAAAAAGTTAAAATAAATAGAAAATCATTAAATTTATTTTTCTTGATTTTTAAGAATTAAAAAAAAAAAATCAATGTATCAAATCGATACATTCAATGTATCGCCGATACATTGAATGTATTGGCCAATACGCGGTACGTATCGTCCTGGAGGTCATGACGATACGTACTAGAAAACCGGTATTTTGATCCTTGTTTAGGATATTAAATCCTCTCATCATTTATGATTTCATATTTGAAGGGTGGAATATTAGAGATGAAAACATATAAAGATTAAAATCAATTAAAACTTTATGAAAGATAAAGACAATTAAATCGGTATAAAAATCTAAGGTAATACTTTTCCAAATCTACGAATGAACAATACCAAAACATTTACCGTATTAAACTAAATTTAATCACGATGAATTAATGATTTAGATTTTTGCATCAAAAATAAGGTTAGGGCACCTAATCATAGATCTAAAATCATGGGAAAAGCATGACTAGTTCCCATATCTCGGATTGATGATTAAATATCAAAAATGGTAAAAACATATAGGCGTAAAAATCATAAAGGTGTCTATTAACATTCCAACCACAGATCTAACTTCATGATGAATCCCTAATATGAAATTCATCATATCCTAAATCTCTAAGAAATTAGCCATACATTTGCATATGAAAATAGCACATAAGTAAAATAGATCTTAAATGAAACATTAAAATACCCCTTTATATTTCTTCAACCAAATCCAAATGTAAGCTTTGATATAGTACAACAATCTTTCTTCAAGACAAAATAAGACTATTTTATTTTCTAAAGCTAAGAAAAAGAGAAAAGATCCTAAAAAAATGAAGAGAAAAGACTAGAAAAATAAGAGACGGCTCTCCCAAAGAAGAAGCAACTAGCCTAACTCTATTTTTCACTTAAATAGTATCACTGTTTGAAACCCTAACATTCAAAATCGATCGATCGGCCACAAAAATGATCGATCAATTTTGAATTTTAAATTTGTCGTGACTCAAATACTTTGAAATCGATTGATCGGTCTAATAAGCCAATCGATCGCATCTGGACAAAATAGAGAGTCGAATTATATATAATTTATATATATAATTTTGATTGATCGAAAGACAAAGTCGATCGATCAATTCTGGTATGCGGATTATTCTTCAGGAATTTCAAAGCCTGACAGTTCTTTGGTTCAATGTTCTAGTGTCAGTTGTTCCTATGCTCTTTTATGCTATCAAGTACATCTAACGATCAGATTTTCCTGAAACTATCAAAACTTCATAAAATTATCAGATTGTTCTCATCGGATGACTAAATGTACGTTTTAGGGTGTGAAACATGACCATATTTTAACACTCATCACATCTCCAAACCTACACTTTGCTAGTCCTCGAGCAAAGAAGAAGGTAAACAAAATTGAAAAATCAACTCACATCTTAAGGAAAGTAATGAATGTCACTTTCGTAGGGAGCATGATTGCATTTAACATATGCAACAAGCCTTTAAACCGCTAGGTGATCCCTAGTAGAGGAGTTTTGTCTCTTGAGAATTTTCAGTGAAGTTACCCACAAACTTCAAACTATTTTTTGAAACCATCGGTGAAACTAAGTTTTCAAAAGCATGATTTTTATAACATATTTAATTTCAAAGCAAAAATGATTAATCAATTCAACATGTGAATTCTCAATTTCAAATATCAATGTCATACCAATCATACTAGTATCCATTCAAATTAGTCTAATGCTCCAATTTTTAGAAAACTCATTTACTCATGCCTAAATGTGTAGTGTGTGCATATCAAAACTATAATTCATCTATCTCGGCTCAATCCTCACAATGGATATACTCTCAAAATAAAAGCACACCAATTATGAGTTTATTTTCGTTCACATGTGAGAGATCAATATAAAACAAGCAAAAATGTCTCACATTATAGAAGAAATATGATGCAATCAATGAATAAAAGAGAATCACATAGAAAGATATTTATATATTTTATGCATGTCATATCAAACACCATAAGTATTGTATATTCACTCTCCACAAGGCAGTTATCAATGCAAGATTGAGTCATGAAGTCTTTTGTAGGGTTGTAATGAGGATCAGGTAAGGGTAAGAAAGAAAGGGAAGTTGAGATTCAAAGTTTCTAAGAAATTAAAAAATGAACTAACTTATGATTTTTCTATTTCTCTTTTTTTTCTTTTCTAATCTCTCGCTATTTTTCTTAATATTTCTCACTTTTTCTCAACTTTTTTTTTCTCACTACTTTTTCTTTTTTTGAATTTCTTTTTTTTAAAGCACCTCATATTTTTCATTATTTAAAAAAAAAAAAAATTATCTTTTTCTTTTTTTCCCCCTTTTTTTCTGCCATACACTCTCAGTATACACTACAACTCGGTATCTCTCCACTTATTCTCTTTTTGTTCATTCTCATCTCCCGTTCCTAATTTCTCAGAAATAAAAAAGGATAAGGCTAAATTTTTAGAAATGGTGAATGAACAAAGGTTAACGTGATTTATCAAAGAATGTATAAAGGTAAATTTTTTAATAGGCTCAAAGGAGTACTAGAAGGATCAGAAGGATAAATTTACATGAGGTGAGACATTTTAAGCACAAACGAATCAAAGATGGCTGTCAATCATGTCCTCAATAGATGATAATCTTGCCAATTTTTTTTTATCAAATATACAACACGTTTTAGCACAATGATATGAATTTAATGTCATGTAAAGTCACAAGTCAAAGCAAAATATATGAGATTATGCAAAAATAATTCGTATTCAAAGATAACTCCGAGTTTATATAAGCACTCATCAAAGACGGGAGATTGGCTCTAAAGCTCACTGGGTGTAGTCTCCACTAAGATTCAAAGTTTAAACTAATTCTTTGATTTCTAGATCCTAGCATGGTGTAAGTGTAAAAAATATCTATGTGAATTTCATAATCGTCCTCAAATTATCACAATAAATTTCATCATCCTAGTTACAAGTAATCAAAATATGAATCGATATTCTCAAAATAAAATTCACATACATCATCAACTAAAGTTTAAAAACTATTTCAAAATAACATGTGTGATGGCTCCAACATTTTAAAAATTTTGGTTTTAGGGGTATCAAGATAATAGTACCATAGAAATTATAACCCCAAACCTGAAATGAATAATGTCCTCATTATTGACTATAAACCAAATATTGAGCTAAGGTGAGAAAACATACCTAGAGTAATGATTTGAGGCTTATGGTAGCACTTGAAAAGAGGAGAGATAAGAAAATCCCCACCCCAAACCTATATGAAAATATATAAGTACGAAACAACCTGCCCATCGAACAATATATGTATTTTCAAGCATCCTCAGCACACAAAAATAATGTTAACGATAGAGAGGAGATTATCAATACTACAAAATTCTACTACGATAACACTATCATGATCATAATTAATCATAACAAGTGTATTTAAGCATTATATATATATATATATATATATATATATATATATATATATTATTTATTTATGTTTTTTTTTTTTTTAGAAAAAAAAAATTATGAAACTAATGTACAAGGTGTAATGACATTCCGAGTCCAACAAGATCCCAAATCTGGATGAAAATTTTTCTAAGAAGGATCAGTGATTTATTTAATAGTTCCTGCATTTCTCTGATCAGAGACTTGACTACAACTCCATGTTGTGCTCAAGTTTCACCACTATAGTTTATCTCTAACCTTTCAATCTCTATCCTTTACTTTACATCCCCATGATCGCACTCCTGATTCAAACCCATTAGCCTTTTCTGAGTCTTCTATTGATTGCCCATGTATTCAATAAATGGACAAGTTAGAAATTTATCTTTCTATCCCAAACTGAATTCACATTCATTAGCAAAGGTTGTCTCCCTTATCAGATGTTGTAGGAGTGTCATTTTTTACCTCCCTCGACTTAATTTGATTCTCAATTCTCTCATCGACATCAGTATAGCTGATCTGTGTCAAAATATGACTATATTTCACACTCTAATACCAACATTTGACTATCCGATGAAAGCATTCTGATGGTTGTTGTGTAGTTTTAGTGGTTTCAGGTATTTTCGTGTATTGGATCTTACAGAAGCATAAAAGAGCATAATTAAGGACAACATGGGAGCATTGAGCCATGAAGCCAACAGAGACATCAAAATTTGTGAAAGAACTGATTGATCCAGCCATTGTTGAGGGGAGCTAAATTTGTCACATGTTTACCTCATATGATTGAGATTTTGAATTCAATCGATTAATTTTATGACGGCCATTTTGCCACTTAGATCTGAATTTGAATTCAATCGATTGAATTCTGCGACTCAATCGATTGAATTTAAATTCACTTAAGTCCGCCAATTTCAGGTTTTGAATTCAATCGATTGAATCTTGGAATTCAAGCAATTGACTTGTTTATGGAAGGTTTTTAGTCTGAGCCCTATATAAATAAAATAATGTTTAGGGTTTTGGGAGCCTCTTTTGATCCTCTTTTGGGGGACTTCTTTTTGGCCAATTTTTATTAGTTTTTTTAAGTTTTTCAATTTCTTTAGTTTTAACTTTTGATAATTAGTTTATAATTAGGAATTAAGGCTTTATAAGGTGTCGAATCTTTTTCGAAAAGATCCAAATAATTGATAATTGAAGAACTTTTTTGATGATTTCGAATTTGTAAATTGCGTGTGGATCAGAGATGAGCGGCTAAAATCGCTATTTCAAGAAGGAAGCGAACTCTAGATGAGTAATTAAATTATATTTATTTTAATCATTTTTTTTTACAAATATTGAATCGTACAACTTTAAGTTTGTGTTTATTGTATTATCATCGAATACTCATTTATAGTGGTCAATCTTGGTTATCGGTTATAATAAAAGAGTTATTCCACCTAGATCGATCTTGTAGACCGACATAGGATGCTGTACAATTGATAATCATTATCATGATTGTATGTTTGTGATATGTTATGCCTTTTGCATGATTCATGTCGTGATTGGATGCGTCATAGTGTTGAGCTAGAGTATGCCGAATCAAATAATCATATTTCGTTTTGCTTGTAGTAAAATGAGGGTTAATATTTGTTACAATTATTGAATCATATGACTTTAAGTTTGTGCATATCGTGTTATCATCGAATGCTCCTTTATAGTGATTGATCTTGGTTATCGGCTAAAATAAAAGAGTTATTACACCTAGATCGATCTTATAGATTGATATGAGATGCCGTACGATTGATTTTTCTGTTTTGGTTATGTGCTTATGATGCAAATTGCCTTTTGCATCGTTCATATCGTGATTGAATGTGTCATAGTATTAGGATAGTGTATGCCAATTATCAAAGTCGCATTTTATCAAATCATTTTGCTTGTAGTAAAATGAGGGCAAATAATTTACCATTAAAATGTTTGGGTTGTTGATAGAAAAATTGTAAATTTAGGGTTAGCAGACTCCTTGATCATCTTTTTATTATTGTTTGGTTATTCACTGTTTTCCTTGCATAAGCTTTGTTTAGGTTTCATTAATTGTGCTTGTGTAGTTGTTAATTTTTATCATAACAAAGATCTCGCCTTTGGTACTTCCTTAAGTTTATTTTACACTTATAAAATTAATTAAATTTCGCACTTCCCTATGAGTTCGACACTCTTGTACTCGCCCTCATTCATCGAACTTGTGTACTTGTAAGAATACTATTTTAAAATGATCAATAACTACATTCCTTTTCCTCTTCTCCTCACACTTGCACTACCTCAGCGCTCATTGTGCCACTCTCAAGCGTAGTGACCAATTGGTCACACTCATATTTCTAAACGAAATCAGAGGGGTCCACTTGAAGATGTTCTTCATTCAGATCAGTGTTAATAAAGGACTCCTCTATTCCATCTTCAATTTACAAGCGCTGGGCTAATTGACTAACTTGAGATTGTAACCTGAAAAGTGATTGATTTATGGTGTGTATAAAACTTTTTAAATATTCTTCAGAGTAAGAAGAAGTTTGAGCTGGTTCATATGGTTATGTGTCTTGAAAATATTGAGTTTGTTGTGAAAACTTATAAGGAAAGTTGTCGGGATAAAAACTCTGATCAGAGTAAGGTATTATATCACACATTGGAAGTTGATAAAACCCCCATATGTCATCGGGTTGACTCTGCCAGTCATATGTGTTCCAAACAGGATTTGGGTAGACTTGTTAAAAGTAGAGATTATAATTGTTCAAGAGACACATAGGTGTAATGTGTATCGAGTTTCTACAAATAGCATATGATTTGGGATTGAATCCATACATTAACATGAATTTTTTTTTATCGATAGCAACAATTTTTATTTATTTATTTATTATTTTAAAATTATTTTTTTAAAGACTAATAGTAAGATTGATTTAAATCTACAGAATTCCTAAGACTGATCTTCAATTCCTAAAGTTTTCTATTTGCAATCCTTAGCAGTGGTACCAAAAACTTGTTGTAAATTTTAAATGTGTAGTACTACTCGCAAGTACGCTTGCCCTACTATAGTAAATGGATGCAAAGTATGAGGTCGATCCCACAATGATTTTAAATAGATTTTCGAAAGGAATAACTATCAATCACAGAACTCCCTCAAATTAACATAGTATTAACCTAGCTTAACAAGTTTGATGAATGTAAAAGAAGAATAAGCTCATCAAAATAATATTAATTAAAGAAAAAGATGAGGTTTAGAATATTAAATCCTCTCATCCTTGATTATCATCCATGATTTCAGATCTAAAGGGTGGAATATTAGAGATGAAAATATATAAAGATTAAAATCAATAAAAACTTTATGTAAGATAAAGACAATTAAATCGATATAAAAATCTAAGATAATACTTTTCCAAATCCACGAATGAAAAGAACTAAAACATTCACTGTATTAAACTAAATCTAATCATGATGAATTAATGATTCAGATTTTTACATTAAAAATAAGATTAGGGCACCTAATCATAGATATAAGATCATAGGAAAATCATGACTAGTACCCATATCTCGAATTGATGATAAAATCTCAAAAATGGCAAAAGCATATAGGCATAAAAATCATAAAGGTGTCTATTAACATTCCAACCACAGATCTAACTTCATGATGAATTCCTAAGATGAGATTCATCAGATCCTAAATTTCTAAGAAATTAGCCAGACATTTGCATAAGAAAATAACAAATAAATGAAATAGATCTTAAATGAAACATTAAAATACCCCTTTATATTTCTTGCAAAATGAAACTATTCTATTTTCTAAAGCTAAGAAAAAGAGAAAAGATCCTAAAAAAATGAAGAGAGTGGACTAGAAAAATAAGAGAAGGCTTTCCCAAAGAAGAAGCAACTAACCCTAACTCTAATTTTCACTTAAATAGTGTTGCTATTCGAAACCCTACCATTCAAAATTGATCGATCGGCCACAAAAATCGATTGATCGATTTTTAATTTTAAATTTACCGTGACTCAAATACTTTGAAATCGATCGATCAATCTAATAAGCCGATCGATCGCATTTGGACAAAACAGATAGCATAATTATATATAATTTATATATATAATTCCGATCGATCAACAATCAAGGCCGATCGATCAATTTTGGTCTGCGAATTATTCTTCTCAGCTTTGGATTATTCCTCTCAGCTTCGATTGATCGACTAAAGGTTCGATCCATTGATCCTTCATGAATTTCAAAGCCTAACAGTCCCTTGCTTCAATGTTCTAGTGTTGGTTGTTCTTTTGCTCTTTTATGTCAAGTGCAGCCAACGATTAGATTTTCCTTAAACTATCAAAACTTTACAAAATTATCAGATTGCTCTCAACGGATGGCTAAATGTACGTTTTAAGGTATGAAATATGATCATATTTCGACAGTCATCATCAACGTTCCCTATACGGCTGAACTAAAAGCGTTCAACGGTCCATATTTAAGGCGAGAAAGAAGTACAAGTAATTTATTAGCATAGTTACTCAATCGGAATTTGTTAAAACATCGAAAAAAAGTAATATTTTTTTTTTTTAATATTTTAAAATAAATGCTTTTTGGACAAAAATGAGAAAAATTTCAGAAAGAAATCGTAAAAGACGTAAAAATTGCTATTTTTTTCTTCAGAAATATGAGTATTTTTTAAAATAAGCATTTCAAACGTGTTACAACAAAAACACATTTAAATTTTTATTTTTTTTTCAATAAAATGCTGATTTTGGTAACTATGTGTATTAGGGGTGTTATTGGGTCGGGTTGGTTTTCAGTTTAAACCAAAACCGAACTAATATATGTTGGTTGCAAGTTTGCCTGAACCAAAACCTACCCAAACCATCTCTAAATTGACCAGATACGGATCCCAATTGGTCCGGTCAGTTTTCGGCTTTTAAACCTAAATATTTATCGTCATATAAAAATAGAAAACAAAAAAAAATCGTAACTCATGTGAAGAAACACTAGTACTTCTCACCATTAGACATCAACTTGCTCTCGTAAAGTGTATATTCACGCCTCTTAATATTTATAGAACAAAATTATCCTAAAAATTCCATATAACAATTATAGGTAGTGCATATCGGTTCGCTTCGGTTTCGGATAACTCTAAATCTAAAATTGAATTGAATTTCTCAAAAAATTCACACCGAAATCGAACCGATAAGCATTAAACCTGACCGAACCCTGAAATTTTGGTTGATTTCAGTCGGGTGGGTTGGTTCGGTCGATATTTTGCACAACCCTAGTATTTATGGTGGAAGATTCTATCTTCACAGTGGAGATTCTACCGTAAAACCATTGACTGTCTTCGAATGAGAAGATAGAGATCATTTTTTGTCGCAATCTTTCCTATACTAGATGTTGAGACTTGAGATTATGACCCACTTGATCAGCAGTCAGATGTCAATCGTGGAACACATGCGCGCCCAAAAGTAGGGCTACAACAGATCTGAGCTACCTTGACAACTCGGCTCGACTATGCCCGAAAATGACAGCTTTTGCTCTCTTAAGCTAGGCTCGAAAGACAGAGAAGTGCTTTTTATTTAAAGCTCGGTTGAAGTAGAGCTGAGCTAGTAAAGCTTGGCTCGACCCGACTCGGCTTCATTAATAATATATAATACTTTTATATGATACAATATATTATATATAATTTTGAATATTTTTTTTTCTTTTTTCCCTTATAATAAGATGCTTCTAATGGTTACTTTATAATGGATATATATATGTAATCAACATATAATTCTTATGATCCTCTATTGAAGTTTGCGCTTTCTTTCTCCTTCTCTCTATCTCTCACTGTGCAACTATTAAAGTTCTTTCTCACTCGTCTCAATGAACAACCACTATCATGAAAATTAACCAATTAATCAACACGTATGCTCTTAATCAATATTTAGCACATTAAATTTAAACACCTTATTACTTTTCAAAATTTAAATTCCTTTCTCTCCGATCGATCCATTAAATCCAAAAGGACTAAGAGATTAAAAGATATTAGAGCTTTTATTTATAAATTTTATTAAGTCTTTCATCAATTAGAAAGAAGATATTGTTTAAAATAACATTAGAAACAAAATTTATAATAAAACTTATTTAGATTGAAGCTCAGCTCGGCTCAACTCGAGCTCGATAGAGACGAGCTAGAGCTCAGACTTTTTAGGCTCAAAGGGCCTAGAACCAAGTTTCAGTTCGGCTCGTATAAGATAGAGCTGAGGTAGAGCTGACCCAAACTCGGGCTCGGCGTGGCTTAGTTGCAGCCCTACCCAAAAGTAACCTAAAAACCCTTCTCATGGTAGGCTTCTGTTCACTTTTGGAGATGTGTGCCATTTGAGTGTCTATAGGTGGCCATGATCTTAAGATCTACTCTTTCGAAAGGTTTTATAACGATACTTACGGTTTTAATCCTCTGGCTTCGGAAAACGAATCTTCGGCTGCAAATACCCATAGCCTTAGAAAAGCAAGATAATCTTGATTGAAGCATTTCAACAAACATGTAGCAGGTGCCTCCGCGAAAAAATCCCAATATTTGCATTTGACCCACAAAGTTTTCTCTCTCTCTCTCTCTCTCTCTCTCTCTCTCTCTCTAATGCGTAGCCTGTACTATAGAAGAAGGGCTTCTCATTCCATCATTCGAACCTTCACTCGCATCGTCTCTGCTTCAAATCCCAATTACAAATTTACCATTTTCAAGTCCCAATATTCCTGTGAAGTAGAAGATCGAACTCAGAATCCAGAAGAAGAACCCAAATGCTTATCTTTGAGAGTGGAGAAGCTCCGTCGGGGAGAACCAATCGTCTCTGCGTTTCAGAGCTACATGGTTGATGGATTCCCTGTTCAAAGAGGCGATATTTTTCACACCGTCAATCGCTTGAGGAAGCTTAAGATGAACAAACGTGCACTGGAGGTGAATCAATCTCCATTCATGCCCTTGTTGAGATTTTTTTATTATTTTTTTAAGTTTTTATTTATTTATATGGTTTATAGTTCTTTGAATTATTTGTGGGTTTTGGAGATTGGTGCTTTAGTTTCTAGAATAAATCTTCATTGATGATTATACAGAGATTTATTATTATTATGGATAATGGCTCCTGACAGATATTTAAACACCAAAATCGTGTTTAACCGGTCTTCCACCGTTAAATTAGAAATTTTGATCTTATGCCATTAAATTGTGGTTTACTATTATGCCACAATTCTGTCCAAGTGGCAATTCTTCATTGGAACATGTCTCAGCCAAAGAATCATGGTTATAAGTTGATGTGAACCATCTTAGTGGTGAACTTTAATATCAGCCACTAAAACTAAGAATGATGATTGGTATTCGAATGCACAAATCGGATGGTTCAAATCTCCGACAAAGTGTGATTTTTTAGCTCGTTATCCTTCAATGCATGATCTATCACTTTAACCGGATTGAATATCCACGTCTTACATCATTAATGGTGTGAGATCATTTAAACACCATCTTTCGTGTTTAAATGACGATTAGGAGAGTTAGGTTCTTATTATTATCTTTTTTTGTTTTTGTTTTTTGAGATCATTTAAACACCATCTTTTTTGTTTTTTCTTATTGTTTGTGTGCTTCACACCTAAAAAGAAGCAACCTAAGTCTGTGCTAAGCTTGGAGATGGAAGTCTTTTTTCATTTTTACGGTGATGTAAGACTGAGCTCATGAGCTTATCCTAGGTCAGAATAAGTTGATATGATCACTTTTTTTACGTCCCATGTCCCTCAGGTGGCGACATGGGAGCAGGTTTTGGAGATTTTTGGTTAATCTCGGGAATGGTGATGCCTTCGAGGTGAAGGAATCTCCATTGATGTCCTTATTCATAGTTGAATGAATCTACAACTCTGAAATTTTAAATTAGTCAGAAGTCTGATACTTTTAATGACAGTTTGTTAACTTCTTTTAGCATCATGAAATATTCTCATTTTGGTCCTTCCAAATTGTGCATAGAATCACGTGGGATCAATTTCCAAAAGGCCTGCTCATATCCTTTGAATGGGTGTCCTCACGGGCGGGAAACATTTCAGCACATGAACCTGGCATGCACAAATTCGCACTAATCAACCCGAAAACAGAACCTCATAGTTTAGCGGTCTCATAGTGGAGACGGAGCTTATCCATACTCTTTTCACATTTACAACACATCACACATCTCCTAAAAAGGAAAAGGACCCTATGCTTCAAGTGGTCAATAGATAGGATCAAAGTGACAAAATGTGAGTGCAGGTTTAATACAGTGAGCAAGAAAGTCGGAAAAGCAGAAAAATACGGAAAAAATGGGAAAAATCAGAAGCTAAAAAATATAGAAGACAGAAAAAATGGAAAACAATCGAGAAAATTGGGAAAAGTCGGGAAAAAAATGAGCTATATGAAAATTTTAAAAAAGTTCTAAAACAGTTTTTAAAATACGGTAAAATATGGAAAAAAATGTAATATGTGAGTAACGCTTTTAATACCCGAAATATGTGTATTATATGAAAATGTAAGTTTTATTAAAAAATACAGGTATTATACGTGTTTACTACATTGTGGCAAAAAAATGCGTATTACACATCTAATTTCAAAAAAATGCCGTAATTTTTCACAATGGAGAGGATTTTGTCTAAAGCAATAGTCCAACAAAAAACATACTCTAGGTCGGGCATCGCTCCTTTCAAACAGAATGCTAGTTACAGCAGATCAAAGGCCGATGACATAAGAGCTATAGAATGATCTCATGGTGAAGGTTTCCTTATTCCCTTGAACCCCAATACCTCTATCCAAACCCTCCCTGCTCGGTTGAGCCGCTTCAAGCAAATCCCACAATTCATCAAACATGGTGCACTCACTATCTATGAGGTTCAGGCAGAGACAGATATCCCAGATTCTATATGGTCCCAAACTGCATCAAGCCTCCTCAATAACACTATCATCCTTTGTGGCAATCCTATGTAATTTTTCAAAACACTCTCTGAGCGTAAACTCCCCAACCAACGCATCCTTCAAAAAGCTGATTTGATCCCTCCTTCGCCATTTGAAATCGGATACATTTGTTATAGCGATGCTTTACTATATTGACACCTTTCTACCATCCCGAGCCCTTTCCGCCACCTGGCGGTATCACCTCCTAACCAATCCGTCTAGACCCACACTTTATCTTCCCTACTAAATATTTTTCAAGCAGCGGTATATTCATTTCACTGGCCTTCCTTAGCTAGTTGTGCCCTGTCCCAAATACCAAGATGAAATTTCTGAGTTCCCCCCTTTCTCGTAAAAAGTCTCTCTCAATCTTTCCCAATTTTTCAGCGACACTCATAAGAAACTGAACACGGACATAAAATTCATTGGAAGATTCGGGGAGGTAGCTTTAATTAGAGTGATTCAATCCCAAATTGACATCTCAATACTCTTCTAAAGAGCCAATTTCTTTATAGGTCTCTCCACAATGGGACTCATAAAGCTTCCTTTGGCTTACCAGTGCAAAATCACAAACCCAAATAGGAGTATGGTAAAGCATCCCAGTGGCCAAACCAGCCAGCAAGGTGTTCTCCAACTGCCACGGGGCTATTTTTTATACTCTAGCCAACGTGTGGCATAAGGGTTCGACACCTTAGTCATCCAAGGCATAGTCACAAAAATCTCCGACTTTTTAAAAAAATCGGAAATCGGCGACTTTTAGTCATCCTGACTTTATCGCCGATTAATCGGCCAAGTTGCGACTCGGCTGTTAATTGGCGAGTAACTTACACACAGTACCGGTATGTATCGGATACATACCAGTATAGCTGCCCAGCAGTACAGGATACATACGGACATGCCCGATATATGTAATTGTTTTCATTGTATTGCCGATATGTTGAATGTATCGGCGATATCGAAATATATCGTTTCGGTATTGATGGTGGACGATACATATCGGAAAACAGAGATTCTGATCCATGATAGGGACATCGACCTTTGGTGTGGATGATCCATCTTCTTGCCAAAACTGAAGTGTGATCCCATCCTTCACTTGCTGTAGGATCTAAGAAGTAACACATCTTTCTCTGTCTCTTTCTTTATCTGTTGGAGGATGTCCCCGACAACTTGCATTACAACCGCATCTACTGCTCAACTCTGCTCAATGCAGTCAGCAACTATATTAGTCTACTATGATTCTTGACGAATCATGTCCATTTCTACCTTCATAAACCAAAGTACAAACTATTCATAGTCACCATCTCGTTTTCGCTAGTACGAGCAGCCTTGATTCCATATCCCACAGAAAATTCTCCAACACCTTGGCGCTCCAAGTGCCAAGTTCAGGCACAGGAACTTTTCTGCTCTCACCACCCATAGATGTCCTGTGAATTGCCTCTTTGACGATGACTAATTCACTGGCCAAGTCCTCCACGTGAGCCTTCAAGGAATCAACCCGTTATCTTTGTTCTCTATCTCTCTCTCGTGATCACACGGTCCACACATTATTTGTCAAAAAGTCCTCCACAGGAACTTTTCTGCTCTCACCACCCATAGATGTCCTGTGAATTGCCTCTTTGACGATGACTAATTCACTGGCCAAGTCCTCCACGTGAGCCTTCAAGGAATCAACCCGTTATCTTTGTTCTCTATCTCTCTCTCGTGATCACACGGTTCACACATTATTTGTCAAAAAGGCGTCTTCACGGCATTAAGTTTTTACGTGGATTATAGTTGTTATTGGTGACGATAAAGAAGAAATTCATAGACTTAAAGAAGAAATACTTCCTTGGAATTGAAGTTACTGGGTCAAAGAGGGGCATCTTATTTCCTTGAGATAATACACACTTGATTTACTTAAACAGGCTGGCATGTTGTGATGTAGGCCCTCAGATATTCCTATTTGAAAAAATTACAACGTAAATTCTAAAGATGGAGAGTCACTTAGGACATGCATATATATCAAAAACTTGTTGGAAGTTGATACATCTTACCATTGCTTGGGAGAATATCTCTTATGTAGTAAGTCAATATATGCATGCTCCACGAACTGTCCATTTTGATGTTGTATACAGAATTCTCAGTCTTGACAAGGGATTTTTATATTGGGATTAGGGACCATGGTCACTTTGATGTGTAGGTATATACCGATGCACTCTTAGTGGTAGGAGATCTACCATAGGACATTGTGCCTTTGTTAGAGGCAATTTGGTGACAACCAAGAGCAAAAAGCAGCATGTGTGTCCAACTCAAGTGCAGAAGCATAATATAGAGCCATCTCTTACGGTTCTCGTGAAGGAAAGGTTATCACGTTTATTCTAGCCTGACTTGAGAATTCATTTAAAACTCTCTATGAATCTCTTTGGTGATAATGAAGCAACTAAACATATATCAGAAAATCATGTTTATTAATGAAAGAACTTACGTGCATCAAGTTGACTGCCATTTCATTCAGGAAAAAGTTTTGAGTCCAGTGAGTTCTGTGTCCAAGAATTTAGCTCTCAGAATCAAATTGCCAATGTTCTTACCAAAGCTCTGGGGAAGTCAAGATTTCGTGACTTTGTATCCAAGCTGGGCATGATTTATGTCTATGTTCCAACTTGAGGGGGAGTATTGGTGTATCTCTAGCAATTGTATTATAGTCATTATAGGTAATGGGGTGTTACTGTTCCATATGGGATATTGCTGTAATCATATATATATATATATATATATATATATATATATATATATATATATATATATATATATATATATGGGTAATGATCCTCTCACCTGATTCATGAAATATAATCCTATGACTAGCAACCATTGGCTGCATGTCACATCAGGTTGACTTTTAAGTCACCTGATGTGATATGCAACCAATAGGAGCTTGAGTCATTGGCTTATGTCCCATGACTCGACTCTCGATTCATATAATCATTTCCCTATATATATATATATGTGTGTGTGTGAGTGTGTGTGTGTAGATATATAATTGAAAAGGGGTTGAGACCAACTCTATTAATACCGTAATCTTTCCCATCTTCTTACTTCTCCTTCAGCTCATAACCCTAATATCATAATCCTAAGAAATCCCATTCAAGAAAGTTTATTGCTAATTGGTTGTGGAATCGTCCAACTTGATGTAGATGGTAGTTGTGTGTAGGTGGCTTTCTAGACATTGAAAATGCAGATAAAACTTAAAATATCTTTAGTATTTCTCTCATTTGTTTTTATTGGCCCTCTCATTCTGGTTAGTTTTAAAGGGTATAATCTATCTGCAAATTAACAATTTTGTCATAGAAACTTGCATTTTTAATATGGGTAGCTTTATTAACACCCACAGAATCTTGGAGGGTATCTATGCTAAAGACCATTTATTTCTTTGAATCAAACGATGGAGATTATTTTTCTCCCCAATCTTCCACACAAGGGATCGGGAGACCATGAGCGTACCATCAAATGATCATTTTTTTATTCCATGTGGCAAAATATCCCAAAAAGGTAGTCCTAAAATTACAAGGTACACATCACGCTCAAACGTGATTTTAGGGCCATTGTTTTGGGATCTGTGCCACATGGAATCAAAATTTGACTGTTTGCTGGTACGCCCATGATCTCAAGATTCTGTGTGGAAAATTGGGGTGAAAAACAATCTCCATCATCTGATTAAAAGCAACCAATGGTTTCCGGTAGGTGCCCCCCAAGATTCCGTTGGTGTTAATAAAGCTATGCTTTCAATATTTTAATCTTTTAACCAAACTAACAATGAACAGACCTAAATGAACTGAAGAGCCTGATTTCCCTATTTCTCTTGATAGGTTATGGAGTGGGTGATCAGAGAGAGGCCATATAAGCTGAAAGAAACGGATTACTCGTATCTGCTCGAATTCACAACCAAGCTTCACGGAATATCGCAAGGAGAAAGACTCTTCACCCGGATCCCCCCCGAGTTCCAAAATGAGTTGCTCTATAACAATCTTGTGCTTGCGTGTTTGGACAAAGGTTCTATCAGGCTCTCGTTCGCTTATATGAAGAAGATGCGAGAGCTTTTGTTCCCCATCTCTCCGTTGGCTTTCAACCGTTTGATAATCCTGCATTCATCCCCTGGCCGCAAGAAATCAATCCCGAGAATTCTCACTCAGATGAAAGCCGACGGGGTGGCCCGACACCCATCCACATATAACATCCTCTTGAAAATCGAAGCCAATGAACACAATATCGAAGGGTTGGCAAAGGTGTTTAATGAAATGAAGAGATCAAAAGTCGAGCCCAATGAAATCACTTACTGCATTTTAGCAACTGCGCACGCTGTAGCAAGGTTATATGTGGCGTCGGAGTCCTACGTAGAGATGGTTGAGAAGTCCAAAACGGGTAAGAACTGGTCTACATTGGACGTTCTACTTATTTTATATGGGTATTTGGGGAAGGAGAAGGAGATAGAGCGGACGTGGCAGGTCGTGCAAGACCTTCCGCAAGTCCGATATAAAAGCTTTGTAGTGGCGATCGAAGCATTTGGAAGGATCGGGCGGCTTCGTAGGGCTGAAGAAGTGTGGTTCAAAATGAAGTCAAAGAAACAGTTGAAATTGACGGAGCAGTTCAATTCTATAATTTCTGTGTACTGTAGATTTGGGCTTGTTGATAAAGCATCCGAACTGTTCAAAGAAATGGAGGCAAATGCCTGCAAGCCAAATGCAATAACATATCGGCATCTTGCATTGGGTTGCTTAAAAGCGGGATTAAAAGAGGAAGCATTGAAGACTCTGGAGGTGGGGAGAAATCAGGCAATGAGCACCCGGGTTAGGAGATCCACGCCTTGGTTGGAGACTACGCTTTCAATAGTTGAAATATTTGCAGATATGGGCGATTTAGAAAATGCAAGTAAGCTGTTTGAGGAGTTGAAGGGATCGGGGTATTGCAGGTATACATTTGTATATAATGTTCTGGTAAGGGCGTATGTGAAAGCAAAGGTTTATGATCAGGATTTTCTAAGGAAAATGATTTTAGGAGGTGCTAGGCCTGATTCCGAAACCTACAGTCTCTTGCGGCTTGCAGAGCAGTTTAGGACATAATTTTATGATCAGAAGAAAGAAAGATTAGATAAAGGAGGGCTTTATTTATTTATTTATTTTTTACGAATCGATGAGATAGAGGGTTGATCGTGGCAGCAAGGCAAATTGATGGAAGAAGAGAATTCAGGATCACATAATGGATTTGGTGACATTTTATTTCTGAATTGCATTCTGGACAGAAAGTTCGAATTTTTATATCCCATTTGAGCTTAAATTAATTGGAATACAAATGGGCAACTGTTTGTGTAAGAAACTAACAACGAAATATTGTATTAAATGCACTTCTTTCATAAAGAAATTGCTTGATTTTTCCTTTAGTAATAAAAAGCGATACCAATTTCATAAAGATTGGTCAAAGAACCCAATTGGTGCTGAAACCCATAATTTTTTTACCTATTTTCTTTGTTTTCACCCCAAATATATGGGATGAGGTGATGATGATGTTGAAATCATATAGGGAACTACTTATTCATCCTATTGTAACTAGTACTAACTGTTTGGAAGGGTTGAATTTTCATATCTATTTTTTAGTGATCTATTGTTTTATGGTAATTGGCTCATGATGTCAGGTGTGGAAGTTGTAAGGTAGGGCTTCCGTCGAAAATGGTGATACTCAGGAAGAGATTGTTAGCAACTTTTATAAAAAACGCGAATGTCACGAATTTCCCAAATTTATCCAGAATTTTAAATTTTTATGATTTTTAATTGATATATTTTTATAATTTTCTTTTCAATTTTCAAAGTTTGACCATCTTTTTCCCTAATTTGACGGTTTTTGCTGGATTTTTCCGTATTTTTTCCTAGCCGATTTATTCTTGAACCTCGACTTGGTCACTATGATTGGGAAGAACTAGTTTAAGAGATTTCCCTGCCAAATAAAGGTATCTTGAGGCTACTTTAGCATTCTAATTGAGTTTTTGTTTCTTTCTTTTGTTTCCTATGCATCCCTTTCACTCAGCAATAAACACCATCTATAGAAAAAATAAATTTAGAACTCTTGTTCTAAATTATTTTCATATATTGTTATCTATAAATTGTTGTTCACCAGTTCAAATCCTGGCCAATAATGGATACAAGAGACTGAGTGCTCCAGCTAGGCCTTCTACCTGTAATAACTGTGCTCCATTGATTGGTAAAATTTGTTTATATGAATCTTCAATGACCTTAGATTTTGCATGTCCCCATATGTATGGTTTTTTTGGCTACTTGAATCTTGGGTTTGATAAACAACAAATTCTACAAATTTGGCTAGGTAGGAGAAGATTTTTCCAAGATGTTAGATGCCTCCAAAGGGCTTTAGTAAGTTGAATTATGATTGAACTTCTTTTGGGAGTGCACTATGCAGGCATTAGAGGCATTTTTAGAGGATGATAGGATTTTATGGGCTATGTTTGGGATTGCTCTTTGGAGGCAAAGAGCAGCTCTCTGCTTTGGCGTAGAGCACTTTAGTATAGGACTCTGTTTGGTTGTAAGTGCTTTTAGCTCTTAAAGAGCTGACTTTAGGTTTCTATAAAAAGACCAATTTAAACTTGCTCTTCTAAGTGGCTGCTCTTTGCCTCAAAAGAGCAATCCCAAACACAGCCCATGTGTTTTCCAGTCAGACATGCATCGAAGACTAGTAAATCCAAAACCAAAGGCAGGTTGACAATATTGCAACCCCAAGGTCCCACGTTCGAGTCTACCTTACCCATTTTGAGAGAGAGAGAGAGAGAGCAATGTTTTGCAAATTCTTAGTTAGATTCACTTATATTAATAAGAGCTTTATTGATGGCCGGAATTTGTGAAAGTAAACTTTAATTTGACCATGTAGATTGTGTGAGATTGATGTGCAGTGCACCTCCTGCGATTTGAATAGTTTGGCTGGGGAAAAATAGTTTGGTTGAGCCAGTTGGACCTGACCATTGCCCTCTATTACTATCTCTCTCGCTTATATCCACTATAAATTGTAGTGCATGGGTCAACCTCCCTATGCCAAATTGGTCAAACTCTGAGATATGTGCATATATTCAAAAAGGCCATTACCCAGTGCCGGTCGGTCCCGTATAAACAGGGTGTTGGGAGGTGTGGATGGAATACCGACCTAACCTTTGGCTTTTTATACAAGAAGTGCATCTTCTCCAAACTCGAATATGTGTCTTCACGCTTAAAAGCCTAAAGCTTTTACCGCTGCACCAAACAAATATTTATGGATGCAAAATCAGTGGAAGTACATTTTTTTTACCCTTTTGGTGGGTGAGATTGACCCGCCCTCTCTATATCTATTTATATTAGGCACACAACCTACTCGCGGTGGTGTGCCTTAGCCTAAAAGATTATTGACTTTGGGATCATCATCATCATAGTCTTATCTCATCATTTTAGTGTCTGCCAAATTTCTAATAAGACTCACTATAGTATTCAATGGGCTATTTTGCATTTGGCGGTCAATTTGACACTAACTCTCCTTTTTCATCCAGGTTTGGGGTCCGCAATGCCTCGCCACTTTAGGATGTACATAGATATAGAAGCTCTAAATCTGTGTCCTAACATAACCATACCTATGGACGGCTAGGAGTGTGCTACACTGACATTTAAACACCAAAATGTTGTTTAACTGATTTATACCATCAAAGGATGCTTCTGATCTTACGCTATTAAAGTAGGTCCTCTTCCCTTGTGGAACTAATGGGTCGTGGGTTTTAATCACCCCTCTTGCTCCCGCTCTTTGTGCGGGTCTCCTCTCAGTATACTGCATCAAAAACAGATCCTCTCTGCGTGCAAGCTTGCACATACACTACAATGGGTTGTCTATGCCGTGTGGCATCCTAAAAATAAAAGTACTTATGTTAGAGGCTCATCAAATGTAATGATGTAACCTTTATTTGCACCTAATGACTCGTCATTGAATTAGAAGATTGTTTACATCTCAATCAATCTTGTACGCAACGGAGATCAAGGGGGTATTATCATAGAGTCAATTTTTTGCTCCAACATAGTTTTTGTTCACTTTTTAGGGTAAGTGCGTCATGGATTAAGAAATTGATCATTTGTTGGTAAGCACATAATCTCATAATCTCTTGTCGGAAAGAATGAGATGAGAAATGATCTTTCATTGTTTGCTTTGAAGTAATCTATTGTTTTATACTTCTTACAAATTTGAGCGTATGCTAGTGGAGGTACTCCTACAACGATGGGTAGCTGTACTTACACCTATCAAATGTCTATTTATTGACTGTTTTGAATTAGATTATGGAGATTAGTTTTCATCCCAAATCTTTCACCCAATGGATTTGAAGTCTGTGTAGACCATCATATGGCCAATTTTTTTTTCAACATTTGAGCATGACTTTGATGTGGGGCACACATTTTCTTAGTCACTTTTTTGGGATCTATGTTAAGTGGAATTTAAAATTTGGTTGTTTGCTAGTACGCTTATGCTTATGGTTTTTAGCATGGATCAAAATTTCGGCTGAAAAGTTTTGGTTTCGGGTAAGGCCGAAATGAAGCCGAAACCGAAATTTCGATCTGATTTTGTATGGAGGGAAAAAATTTGGCCACAAATTCTGGATTTCGGTTTCAGTACCAAAATCGAAGTCTAACCCGAATTTTGATCCTTAGTCTCTAGAGCTGCCCCTGCAGTGGTTGCAACAGCATTATCGCCCAATAAGTGACACTAAAATTATATTTGAGCCACATATTTTTTGGTAACTTCCTTGTGGTATATGCTACTGGAATAAATAAAATTGACGATGATTTGATGGTACGCGAAAACTTTGACTTGAAAGCCAAACCAAACTTAGAAATTGCCCAAACCAAGCCAGTATGAATTGGACCGAAACTGATTTGAATCCCAACAGAACCAATGCCGGTTTGGTTTCAGAAACTGAACTTTAAAAAATAGGACAAAACCGAAATAAAAAATAGAACATTCTTTTTGACACATGCAGGTCTCGAACCTTAAAAATTGGCCAAAACCAAGCCCGGACCGAAACTCATTTAACTCCCAACAGATCCTTTTTGGCCCATGCAGGTCTCGAACCTGCGACCTTCGCGTTATTAGCACGACGCTCTAACCAGCTGAGCTAATAGGCCATATATACTTTTATTATTTGATATATAAATATATATAAATTGAATGAAAAAACTCTTTTAAGTCATTCGATTTATCTTCTACTTCCATCTTCTTCTACTTCCATTGTTTGGTGGGTGCTGATGAGCGAAGGGAGGGAGGAGAGATGGATAATATAACAGCAAGCGAGGTGGCTGGATTTGGAGTTGGGGCTCTCCTATTTTGCGCTACCATTGCTGCCCCAAAAATCGATGCATTCATCTCAGCTTCCCAAAGAAGGTAACCTTTTTACATTATTTTTACAATATTGATAAATTATTATTTTTTGGATTAATGGGTTTCAGTTGTTCTTTTTTCATAAGTTTTTTGTGTTTTTAATTTGGTTTGGTAATCTGGGTTGGTCTTAGAATCGACTTAAATTTTGATTACAGTTGGTATCTTGTAATCTAAGTTTGTTTCATGGTTTAGATGGGTGAAGGGGCTATGATGATGATGAGTGTTTTTTAGCTTTTGGGTTTTGTTTTGTGGGCTCAGTTGAATGCAAATTTAAAGCAGGATAAAGAAACTGTTCACCAAAAAAAAAAAAAAAAACTAAGTTAAAGGATTAATGGAGTGTCCCTTGCACTATAAAATAAAAATAATAAATCTCTTGCTGGGCCTTATGAATTAGGTTTAGAATTGATTTGAACGATATTGAAGTATTCTGAAAATGCCATGTAGCTAAATGCTAATAAAAGGGTTCTTAGTGAGACAAATTGATCAACCCCTTTTAAGGGGTTGGGGCCTGTAGCTCAGTTGGAAGGTTGACAATATTGCAACTTTGAGGGTTGCAAGTTCAATCTCAGCTTAGCCATAAAATAATAATAAAATGTTGTCTCTAGGATAATCGCAAACTAGAACTTGTCTGTGCATTTGGGAATAATTCATGGTGTATTCATAGTGGGATTTTGGATTTTGGGGTCAATTTATGCTCATGCCTTTTGGATTTTGGGGTCAGTACTCCAACGGACAACATCAGCAAAATTTAGGCCTTTCTCAGCTAAGTAATCTGCACACGGATTTACTTCCCTCCAAATATATGAATGAGAGAAATTGGAGAACAAATTCTCCAAATTCATTAGCTCCTCCACAAGCCCCCAACAGTGCCAATGGATCTCAGAAGTTTTATTGATGTAACTAATAACCTGCACTTTGAATCCGATTCCACCCATAACTTATCATAATGATGATCTCTAGCCAACTGGAGGCTGCTAATTATAGCTCGGAACTCACAAATCGCAACATTTTTATCCTTCCACGCACCAGAGAAGCACTCCAAAATTTGGCCAACCCCATTCCTGAATATGATCCCATACCCCGCCTTATCTCCTCTAGCAGCTGCATCAGTGTTTGCCTTGCCGGACTTAGATTCCAAATAGAAGAAACTAATCCTGCGTATGTCATAGCTCTTTGCTAGCCCCCACCACAACAAAGTTCAGCTGCATTAGTTGGTTCTCATTCTATTTTCTAACTCCCTGCAATGGAGGATTTACTTGCTCTAGCAGCAACCTCCCTACTCTCTACGCCCTACCAAAGCAAATAAAATCTGGTCTGGCAAAGAGTGAGTAGAGAGGAGAGTAGAATTTCTGAACAGGTAAATCTTACATAAAATCTTACTATGCGAGAAGTTATCAAAGAGAAGGGGTACCTGCTAAAGCAGGTAGTAGGAAGTTAGCAACGAGGATGCGAACCTACTAAAGCAGGTGAACTCTGCTATGGCAGGGGCTAGCAGAGAGCTATGCCATACGCAACCTAAGTCTTCGTCTCCACTAATGCCCAAGGAATTCACACGATAGAATACCTCTCTCAGGATCTTCCCTAGGATAACTTTCTTAGGATTTATAGAATCATTGAAGATTCTATCGTTTCTCTCTTTCCAAATAGACCAAATGGTAGTGCAGAATGCATTCCTAATAAGGTGGTCTCTTCTACCTATTCCCTTAGTAAGTTCATACAATTCATCAACTCATCATAGAGAGAATACCTCGACTGGTCTCTAATACCCAATCTGAGTTTAACCGATCTCCAAATCCACTAAGAATAGCCACACCCTGAAATATTATGGTCTTTATCTTCCCCATGAGTCCAACAGAGAACACATCTCGAAGGAATTGCCATGCCACATCTACAAAGATTATCCATAGTCATAAGCTTGTAGTGAACAGCCAACCAAGAACAAAACGAATGATTGGAGTGTTTCCTGAATGTCGGATGAAAGCGTGCCACGGAAAATCATTTCGTGGCTCTCTTATAACTGACTATGCTGATTTTAGAGAGAGAAAACATCTCTGAGGCTTCGAGATCCATCTATCCTCCCCTTCCGAACGAGGGACTTGAACATTCGGAAGCTTCTTCCGTCCGGGCAATAGAGGGCCACAGGAGGTTCCACTGATCCCCCTCAATGATATCTTCCACTTTAGTGTTCTCATCCAGACCGGATTGAAACATCAACCTTCTACTAAATCTCGGGATCAAAGATTTTCCATCAATCCAATGCTCGAACAGAAACTTTTTTGATTGCTATTTCCCAGTCTAACTCTTGAGTTCTTTAACACAACATCTCTAGCTCGCATGATGCCTCTCCATGCCCATGAAAGGTCATTAGGCAATAAGCAAGTCTAGATGCTCTGAAGCCCAATGTACTTAGTTTCATTGCTTGAGTCCAAAGGGAATCACAAGTGACAGTACTCCAGAAGAGATTAGCCACCCCAAGAAGAATCCAGTCACCCAGCCTTCTAATCCCCAAGCCACCCTTAGCCTTAGCCCAATGACAATAAAAAATTAAATGACACGAGACGTTGCTGATTTGTTGAAAAAAAATCCATGCAAATTTAACTGACAATCAATCAGTTGTCTTGGGTCAAGAAGTGCTGAAAATGAATTATTCAACCTTTGACTAAAAATGAAAGAGGACTAGGAATTTCGCAATTTATTATCCTTTTGATGATTAATGATCTTACTTATGAAAAGGGGTTAAGTTATATAAATAAAAAGGGGAAATAAAATATTTAAGGAAAAATTATCCCTATATATATTCTATAATTTGCCATACTATTAGGAATGGAAATACTATTCTCTTAATATATTATTAAGGAGATTTTGGGGGTGTATTCTTCAATAAAGTATGCAACTTCTCTAAAACAAGCATTTTAAAATATCAATATATTGTACGCATTGAAGGAATTGAAGATAGAACAAAGAAGGAAGAGAATATGTTCACTTTATTGAAGAACAATAGGATTTTCAAAGAGGCCGTAGATCTCCCGTCCCTTGAAACTCCTTCCCTTTCCATTCTCTTATAAAAATTTGGGTTTTTTATTCAATAAAGTGAATAAAAAATTGGGTGTCTAATTCTCTTTGGCTTTCTGTGTTATTAGGACTGCCAACATGGGGTGCTGATTCTGAGTTGACATATATTGGATTCATCGAATACCTTATGTACATATTATTATTCTGAATGGTATTATTTAATATGTAGTTATATAATACTATTAATATAAATTGGTGTGCTTGTTTAATATGTAGTTATGGTTTGGTGGTAGTCAGTAATTTTTTGTTACTATTTGTAGTTGGGGTGCCCCCTACATTCTAATGGCATTTTTTGTAATTGTGTGGTATCATTGTTAGATAAAGGGGGTAGAGGCTGGATTCTATAATCCTAACACCTTATCGACAATCCTTCCTATTTTTCTTTCATCCACCGTCACCTACTTGCCTAACCACATTTAGTCTCAGTCGATCACATTAATATTCAAAGAAATCAATTCGATTCAAGTTTGTGCTAATCCTGGGTGACTGATTGTGGAGTAGTATCGGTGATGCATTGTGCTTAGGGCTGATGTCATCAATCCTAAGACTGATTTCAGCAATGTAGGACTAGGAGGTATCCATATGGTTCGTGAATGATATCAGATAAGAGAGCTGTTAAATATGAGTTAAATCATCTTATTTGTCGTCTTTCTCGAAAGATTTTTGGGGGCTTTTATTCCTATCTGTGAAATCTTCCTCCAGAATTTTCCCTTTTTTCTGGTCAACCTGAGCAATTCAGGTATGATAAGGGCCAAGTTTACAATCTTTAGATCAGTTTCTTGTAAAGGATCTCTGGAATTTGTTTTCACCTCAATCCGAGGTGCATTTTGAATTTTGTGGTGTTTATTTTGAACGTTGTTGAATGGTAAAGGCTGAAGTGTTACTGCTACGATGGTGCCTTTGCTTCCATGCCGTTGTGTGCTATTGCTACCATCGTATTGTAGTTGTTGCCCCTACTTGTCCTCTTATCCATTTGGATGCAACAGATCTCATTGGACTATCAGAACATTGTCTCAAAGTAATGACAACCATCAAATTCAGGGGGACTTTTTCATTAAATTTCTAGAAGTTTGTGAGGCGATAGATTCAATATCCTATGTGTACCCCTCTCGGGAAACAACTATAAAAACTGACTGGAACAAAAAAAATTGTGCAAACCCAAATATAATTGAAATTTTTTTAAGGAAGTTGGAAGTCTAACCTTCTAGAGGGTGCAACTCTGCAGCCATGAGTTCGTTTTGCTTTTAGGGGTGTCTATGCATACCTACTTCAGCAGAGCTATATTTTGATCTGGAACTTCCAAAAATTCTATCATACGAGCTCGTTTTTTTAAGGTTCAATTTTAGTGACTAGATAAAAGTTTCCTTTTCTTATTCATTATTAAAGGATTTTGTTCTATTATTAATGTGTATATAATACGTTTGCAGAAGTATTTTGTGTGTGCGCACACACATCATACCTGTCACACACACACACACACACACACACACACACACACACATATATATATATATAGGTATGGATAAAAGTTTCCTAGTCTAATGGACTGGGTAAGTGACCTGGTCTCATGTCATTGGCTGCCATGTGAATCAGCATGTCGATGATCAGGACTGTTAAAAAAAACATATCTACAGATAATATGTATCTCTGAACGGTTAATGGCGTCAACCGTGCGGAAAATGAGAAAATGAATAGTGAAACCATATTTTGTTTCATCGTTCATTTTTCCTGCCCGGTCGACACCGCTGACTGCATGATTCTATATTATAATTTTGAAAATATTTTTTTTCAATGATCTTGATCATCGGACCATCCTTTATGTGGCACCTGATCATGTGATCAGTAGCCACATGGCAAACCAACGGATGTGAGACCAGGTACTTATCTAGTTCATAGGACCTGGGTACCTTTGTCACACACACACACACACACACACACACACACATATATATATATATATATATATGGGTAAGTTGGGATTGAACCTGTGACTCAAGGTTACAATATTATCAACCTTCCAATTGATCTACAGGTCCAATCCTCACACCTTTGTTGGAATCGAATATGCATCTTTGTGTTTATTTACATGGCTGACAACTAATTCTATAGCATGCCTCTTTCTGCGTGCCATGTGTATAGCTCTTTACAGATGTGCAAGAGATGTGGTGATCTGCGGTTAATAGCATGCTCAAGATGTAGAGGGCTGGGCTTAGTTACAGGAGGACCGTTTAATTTTGGCATCCCAGACGACATTTTCCAATCATCTGGTGGTGATCGTACGAAAACGAATTCCATTTCATGCACCAAATGTCAAGGTAAAGGACACTTTTGCTGTCCCGATTGCTCTAAGGTGCCGTAATTTTTTTTTACATAAACGAAGGTACTTGATCAATTTTTACCTTTTGTAGTTTATGTTCTCCTATGCATTCTTATATGTAAACTTGAGTAATGTAAATCTTTGTTTACAAGAACAAATTACCATACATATAAAGAAGATTGATGTTTTATAAAATGTTTTGTGTGCCATTTTGTTAACCAGTCTTACTACTGTTAAAGCTGTGTTACGAGAAACTCTCTGTGAGCCAACTTTAGTTACTTTATTGATATCTATAATTATTCTTAATTTGTTTGTTTTGTATAAGTAGTCTTGACTCTTTGACTTGATTGATCGTTGGGTTTCGTCTATAAAATCGAGGCCATCATGTTACCCTGTTGAACTGGGATTAGGTCCGACCTTAGCTCCTTGATGATTCCAAAGCCAGGATGGAGAGCCATCGTTTAAGGGGAATTCTCCGATGGTTAGGTCTTTCCTCTTCCTACCAAAGGGTCGGATACCGACCCATTCCAAATGTTCATCAAATTGGGACACGTGACATGTGATTTCATCTACTGTTCCATGTGATTCAAAGAAAGTTCTGGTGGGTCGAAGATTATATTGAAAAAAAACATCTCGATTGTGTAATTCAAAGCGGTTAAACACTTTTGCAATGAATTCCTAGCATGTAAATCTCTAAAATCAGTTTTAACTGATCATCTTGAAAGCATTGACTGTTTTTGAATCACATGATAAAAAAAAATTTCTGCTCCAATCTTCCACACTATAGATCTTTATATCATGGTCTTCTAATCACATGGAAAATTTGTGAAAAATGGTGTCATGTCTCAAATAATTGACCCGTATGGATCATTTATTATTATTATTATTATTATTATTATTATTATTATTATTATTATTATGATTATTATTATCATTATAAATCCTAAAAACGGAAGTGAGGTTGTATTTTGCGTTAAAGCGAATATGACAAAACAACCTTAAGATAATTTCCCAAACAGCTGAATAAATGAAGCAATAGAGGGAGAGTAATTAATAGTTCAATGACTCATGCATACGATCTTTTTAGGTAGGAAGAAATGCATGCTTTAAGAAGAGAGAATAACATTTTGTCAAAGATAAAGATGAAGAGAGTCAGCAATCTGCATAGAAGGTCAGGTCATCCTAAGAGGTCTTAGGACGACATAGGTTAGTGATTTTGGATATTTATATCAAATGCCAAATGGCTAGATATGAAGCAAAAGAGTACTCAAGAATAAAGTGGTGAAACCTTAACTGAGACAAAATAATAACATTGAAACAAAATATAATGAGCCAAGGAGTGTGGACTCGAGGAGGTTGAAAAGTCTTGAGGAGATTGAAATAACATAATCTAAAAAAATAAAAATTGCATTAGATAGTCGCCATATTTTGTATCAAGGCATTAGATAGTCGCCATATTTTGATAGGTAAGTTGGGCTTGAACCTGCGACCTTGAGATTGCAATAGCGTCAACCTTTCATTTTGCTATAGGCCCAAGCCCCATGGACATGTTACTTGCATTGGAGCATCGAGTCCCTTATCAGGATCCCATATGCCTTTGTTATAAGTGTATTATGTGCATCGAAGCATCAAATTCCTCATCGGGCATCTATATGTTTTAAAAACAGATTATTACATACATCGGAGGAGCAATTCAATCTTCCGAGTGTCTATTTGCTTCAACTTGTAGCGAAGCGAGGTTCTTCACTAAAAAGCTTGAGCTTAGAAGTTTGTATGCTTTACCCATAGGTATATTATAACTTCAAGGGCTTGGCGTGATTGTAAGGTAACCCCTCTCAGAAAGCGGGAGACATGAGTTCGAATCACCCCCTTGAGGCCACCTTAGGTATTTTATCCTGTGCTGACCCGACACATGTTAACTTCGGGTGCGTACGTGCCCTTAGGATTAGTTGGGTGCTCTAAGGCGCCCAGACACCTAGGTTATCAAAAGAAAAAACCACAGGTATATTATGTTATAATGGGCTCTAACTCTAACTTGGCTCGCTCGAGCGGGAACCAAATCCACTCGAACGAGGTGAGCACTCTACAAGCGAGATTTCACGGGTGTAAGTCGCTCGAGTCAGTTTGGTTCTCACTCGAGCGACCGGGGCACGGTTCAAAGGGAAAACTTACAGGTTTTAGTCGCTCGAGCGATTTTGGTTCTCGCTCAAGTGACCCGCGGCCTCTAAGTTACGTCCTGATTCCGTTTTTGGGTTGTTTCTCTTAGGTTAGAAGTAGGACTCGGAACTTATATATAAGGGAAAACTCATGGACGAATTAGAGAGCTTTTGTGAGATTGAGATATCATTGTAAAGCTTTGAAAAAACTATCCAAAGTTTTGAGGTGAGCTTTGGTGAGACTTGAGTGTTCTTGTATTCTTATGGAATCATCAATATAGTAGATTATCGCTGCCCATGGACGTAGGCATATTACCGAACTACGTAAATATTGTCTTGTGTGTGTTTGTGATTGATTTTCTTCTATTTTGTGTTCTTATTTGATCGTTCATCGTGAGATCGTTGATTAGTTTGTGAGCTTCGACATAACAAATTCGTATCAGAGCAAGGTCTCTGTTCTATGATCGGAGATGACATCGAAGCCCGCAAAGGTTTCGAATGCGAGGTTTGAGGTTGAGAAATTCAACGGGAAAGTACAAGTTTGGAATATCTTGATTCAACAAGGCCTGCACAATGCATTGAAAGGGCTTTCGGGTAAGCCGACCAATATGTCCGATGGTGATTGGGAAGAATTCAAACTTCAGGCATGTAGTACGATTCGACTAAGTCTAGTGAAGGAGATTACGTACAACGAAATGCGGGAGAACTCGACGGCCTCGCTATAGGCCAAATTGGAGTCTCTACATGAAATCTCTGACGAATTGTCTATATCTCAAGAAGCAACTGTACAAGTTGCACATGAAGGTATGTACTTCTTTTAACGAACATCTTAATGAATTCAATAGAATAATATCTGAATTATTAAATGTTGAAGAAGAGGTTAATGATGAAAATAAAATATTATTACTTTTGTTTTCCCTCCCTGATTCCTATGAGTACTTGGTTACTACGTTGTTCTATGAGAAAGATACTATTAAACTGGAGTCGGTTACAGCGACACTGCTTTGTAACGACATGAGGAAGAAAGGCTCGAATAGTGATATACAAGCAGATGACTTGTTGATTACGAGGAGAGCAGAAGACCGTAATTTAGAAGGAGTAGATCAAAGTCCAAATTTAAATCCAAAAATAGAAAGACGGTAGAATGCTACAAGTGTCATGAAAATGGTCACATTAGAAGACATTGTCCACAGCTACAAACAAAGATGAACGATGCTCAAGATAAGAAGTAGAAAGTGGTCATTGATGGGGTTGGTATAGTCGAACAAGCTCCATATGATAATAGAAACGTGCTGTCAGTTGTTTCAAATAAATACTCGTAGAATGCATGGATACTTAATTCAAGGTGCTCCTACCACATATGTCCAAATATGGATTAGTTCGCGTCTCATAAAGATGTGGATGGTGGAACGATTTTAATGGGTAACAATATGACCTGTAAAATAGTTAGAAATGAGAGTATCAGAATAAAGATGCAAGATGAGGTTGTGAGAACATTGGCCGATGTTCGCTATGTTCTGGAACTGAAGAAAAACCTCATATCGCTTGGTACACTATATTGCAATGGGCTCAAGTGTGCAGCTCAAGATGGAGTTTGAAGGTGACAAAGGGACTTCTGATTGTGATGAAAACGGAAAAGGTTGGGAACCTTTACTTTCTATCAGAGAGTACAGTGACAGGTGGAGCAGCAGTATCTACGTCAGATGATAGTGGTTTGTCCTCTACACAGTTATGACACATGTGCTTAGGGCACATATTAGAAAGAGGGATGACAAAGTTGAGCAAGTAGGACTTGTTGAAAGGTGTAAAGGCCGATAAAGTTAACTTTTGTGAGTATTATGTTCGGGAAACAGTGCAGGGTTAAGTTTAGCGCAGCGGTTCACACTACGAAAGGCACACTGGATTATATACATTCCAATGTATGAGGGCCTTTAAAGGTTCCTCCTAAAGGTTGTGTCAGGTACTTCGTCTCTTTTATTGATGATTACTCTTGGTATGTATGGATCTATATAATGAAGAGTAAGGATGAGATGTTGGAAATCTTTAAGAGGTGGAAAATACTGTTTGAGAATCAGGCTAGAAGGAAGGTCAAGCGGTTGAAAACTGATAATGGTGGTGAGTATATAAGTGGACGGTTATAGGAGTTCTGTGAAGAGAACGATATTGTTAGGCACTTCATAGTGGGAATATACCGTAGCAGAATGGGATAGCAGAACGTATGAATAGAACTCTACTTGAAAAGACAAGATGTATGTTATCCAAAGTGGGATTAGGTAGAGAGTTTTGGGTCGAGGTAGTCAGTATATCGTGCTATCTAATAAATAGATCACTGTCTACAGCAATAAAGTGCAAGACTCGGATTGAGATGGTTAGGGAAGCTTGCAGATTATAGTGCATTGAGGGTCTTGAGATGGTTAGGGAAGCTTACAGATTACAGTGCATTGAGGGTCTTTGGTTGCACAGTTTACTATCATGTCAGAGATAGTAAAATGGACTGAAAGGCTAAGAAAGCGATTTTCTTAGGATATGCAAATGGTGTGAAAGGAATAGGTTATGGTGTCCTGAGTAGAATAAGGTTGTGATCAACAGAGATGTGACCTTTGATGAATCTGTTATGTGAACTTTAGCAAATAGATCATGAAAATTAGAGAAGAGGTAGTGGAAGACTCAAAAGGAATGTTAGAGCACCAATTTGCTACGATTACGAGGATATGGTCGCCTACGCGTTGATGTTGGATGACAATGAGACGTCTTCATTCAAGAATGCAATCAGTGGTAGATGTGCACGAGAATAGAAGACTGCAATGGGTGAAGAAATAGATTCTCTTCACAAGAATCAAACTTGGGAACTAACAGTTACCTAAGGGAAAGAGAGTGATTGAGTGTAAGTGAGTTTACAAGAAGAAAGAGGGTTCTCAGGAAAGTAGTGGTGTAAGATACAAAGCACTGTTGGTAGCAAAAGGCTATGTGCAAAAGGAAGACATTGATTACAATGAGTTGTTCTCACCGGTTGTGAAATACACTTCAATATGAGTTTTGTTGTCAATTGTAGCACAGTTGGACTTAGAGTTGAAGCAACTCGATGTGAAAACAATATTTCTACATGGTGATATGAAGGAGGAGATTTATATGAATCAACCTGAAGGGTTTAAATCATCTGGAGAAGAGACGTTAGTGTGCAAACTGAAGAAGCCTTTGTACGGATTAAAACAGACACTGAGACAGTGGTATAAGAGGTTTGACACGTTCATGCGAGGCCAAAATTATATTCAAAGTGAATACGACAACTGTATTTACTTCAAGAGGCTAGCAGATGACTCGTTATTTACCTTCTCTTGTATGTTGATGACATGCTCATAGCTACAAATAGCATGGTAGAGATTAACAAGTTGAAATCTCAACTTGGCATGAAGTTTGAGATGAAAGATCTTGGTGCAGGGAGAAAGATTCTTGGGATGAAGATTCAGAGAGATAGAAAGAAAGGGCAGCTGTGTCTGACACAAGAGAGTTATCTAGAGAGGGTACTATCACGGTTTGGGATGGATAACTCAAAAGCTGTGAGTACTCTACTAGCAGCTCACTTCCGCCTTTCAGTTAGCATGTCTCCTACTACAGATGAGGAGCGGGAGTCCATGACTCGAGTTTCTTACGCGAGTGCAGTTGGTAGCTTGATGTACGTTATGATATGCACTCAACTGGATATTTCACAGGCAGTTAGCGTGGTTAGCAGGTATATGACTAATCCAAGCGAGGAGCATTGGCAGGCGGTAAAATGGATTATGAGGTACATACGTGGCACCAAAGATGTCAGGCTGGTTTTTCGTAGTGGTGCAAGTCATCAGTTATGCGGATATGGCAGTAACAGAGGCAGTGAAGGAAGCATTGTGACTTCAGGGTTTAGTTGGTAATTTGGGGATTGTACAGGAAAGTGTCAATGTGTTCTGTGATAGCCAGAGTGCTACTTAGCAAAGAATCATGTATATTATGTTCGTATCAAGTACATTGATATACGGTATCACTTCGTACGAGAAATAATCGAAGATTGCGAGATATTTTTGAAGAATGTGATACCGGTGGTCAAAACTAAACATTATTTGGATTTGATCAATGTTCAGTAGGTTTGAGCGCCCTCAGGGTGCTGGTGGCAGCGGTAATGTGAGAATGGCGATGATCGGAATAAAGAGTACATGGTGAAGCTTAGACCAGGTGGAGAATTATTATAATAGGCTCTAACTCTAACTTGGCTCGCTCAAGCGAGAACCAAATCTGCTCGAGCAAGGTGAGCACTCTACAAGCGGGATTTCACGAGTGTAAGTCGCTTGAGCAAGTTTGGTTCTCGCTCGAGCGACCGGGGCATGGTTCAAAGGGAAAACTTATGGGTTTTTGCCGCTCAAGTGATTTTGGTTCTCGCTCGAGTGACCCTGCGACGTCTAAGCTACGTGCAAATTCCGTTTTTGGGTTGTTTCTTTTGGGTTAGAAGTTGGACTCGAAACTTCTATATAAGGGAAAGCTCATGTATGAATTAGAAAGCTTTAATTGAAGGGCCAACTTATATAAGAGAGAGCTTTAATTGAAGGGCCAACATCTATGATGCAGAGCCTTCACCCCTCTATTTCTCCACTCCACATCACTCAGTTCAATTGCCAACACATGCAGGGGCGTGTTAGAATAGTCTGCCATTAGTTCTGGGCTGGAAGCCTTGGGTACTATGTAACCTGGGCAAACCTCACCTTACAAGCCGGTTTTGTGAGGTAGTTAGACCAATGGAATTTTACAGATCTAAGGCCTCACATTTGTAATCGAGAGCCTTGAGCGATAACGCTAGTTGGTTCGAAGTGAACTAGTTCACATTTCGGTTTGGTATGATTTGGTACAGTTCGATAAGAATTATCTACATTAATCGGGACTCGGGAGCTTCGATCGAACCGTCCATCTTTGTAATCAGTTGCTTTGTTGGAAGGGTCCTCATTTGTAATTGGGACTTTAATTAAAGAGTTGGTATTGATGGATCTGGATGGATCTATCGATCCGACCATCCAAATATATGCCTTATGATCTAGATGCATGACCAATAAAAAACAATCCATAAATTAGAATATATGTGCGCACCTTGAGTGTGAGCCATGAATGATGGGTTGTCGATCTTCTCGCTCTCAATTCCTCTTAGCACAATGGGGATGCTTTTTCTAATAGGGAAGGTTGAAGTGTGTCGAGCAATTGTTGAGACCAAACACCCCTTATATTTATAGCCAAATAGTCATTTTTCATTAAGGACTTGAATTACTAATTATATTGTGATTAAAAATCACAATCATACCATAACTAAAAGGCTTAACTATTAGTTGCTTATTCTCTTCAAATTTACCGAATTAGCAACTACACATCTCAAGATTGATCTTACACCATTCACCGGTCAACGGGTTGATTATAGTGACGGCCACCAAAAATAGAAACTTTCAACAGTCTCCCACTTGGCCACACTATGTCAATAAACTCCGATTACCAAATGTTAGCTAGGTTTCTTTGAATGGTGAGTCCTAATCAATCTCATTCAAAGTCTTTATAATCAGTCCAATTCAGTGAGAATTTTAACACATAATCAATGTAGTCAATGCATCATATCATCAATACATGACCGTTCATTAGTTACCGTATTAGAATTCATCACCGACGTGAATTCCAACTAGTATGATTTCACATAGATTGTAAACTGAATGGTGATTACATGTAAACTCAATCTATTATTGGTCTTACCTTATTGTCATTTACTGGCACCATATGTTTCAAATTTTTATTTACATAAAAATCAAAAAGCAAATAAATAATCATCATTTCTGAATCAATTTAAACAAATGTATTCACTCTCATACATCCACTTTCAAAGGCTATCAAAATTATCCTTTAATCTCATGCATGCAACGTGCTCCGAAAAGAGCCTGGGAGGTAAGCCTTTAGTGAGAGGGTTAGTCAACATGAGTGTCGTACTGATCTTTTCAACAGATACAATTTGATTCTGAACTTTCTCCCTTACAATAAGATATTTAATATCAATATATTTGGAATCTCCACTAGTCTTGTTGTTATTGGATATAGCTATTGCAGCGAAATTGTCACATAGGATTCTCAGTGGCTTTGAAATACTATCAACTACTCGAAACCTTGAGATAAAATTTCTTAACCATATCGCCTCACATGTTGTCTCAAAATATGCGACAAATTCTACTTTCATAGTAGACGAAGTAGTCAGCGTTTACTTAACGCTCTTCCAAGGTACAAGTCCACCTGCAAGCATAAAAATATAACCTGATGTGGACTTACGAGTGTCTTGACACCCAGCATAGTCTGCATCTAAATAACTAATAACTTCAAGGTTATTCGACCTTTTGTACGTGAGCATGTGCCCTTTAGTCCCTTATAAATAGCGAAAAACCTTCTTGGTTGTTTTCCAATGATCCAAACTAGGATTACATTGATACCTATCAAACATGTCAACTATATACGTTATGTCTGGACGAGTATAGGCTTGTGCATACATGAGACTCCCAACTCCCGATGCATGGGGAGTTGTCTCCATCTGCTTTCTCTCCAAATCGATCATGGACTCTGAAATAGATTAAATTTATCACCCTTAATTATAGAGGCAACAATAGCGGAGCAATTATGTATGTTAAACTTTTTGAGAACTTTATCAATATAAGCTCTTTGAGATAATCCCAATATGTCACGGGTTCTATCTCGATGAATCTCAATTCCTATCACGTAGGAAGCTTCACCAAGATCTTTCATATCAAAACTCTTTGATAAAATGTTCTTTGTCTCATGTAGCATGCTCAAATTATTACTCGCAAGCAGTATATCATTAACATAAAAAACAAGGATAATAAATTTGTTCCCACTGATTTTAAAATATATGCATTGATCCACAGTATTTTAGTACCATTGTGGAGATATTTGCTTTAAACCATATATAGACCTTTTGAGTCTACAAACTAAATGACTCTCCCCCTCAACCTGAAAACCTTCAGGTTATGTCATAAAGTCTTCTTCATGCAAGTCGCCATTCAGAAAAACAGTTTTAACATCCATTTGATATAATTCTAAGTTAAAATGAGCTACCAATGTCATGACTATCCGGAAGAATTCCTTTCTAAAGACAGGAGAAAATGTCTCTTTATAGTCTATTCTCCCCTTTTGAGTAAACTTTTTAGCGACTAATCTGACTTTGTATCTTTCTACAATACCGTTGGAGTCTTGCTTAGTTTTATATACCCATTTACAACTTACAGGCTTAACTCCTTCAGGTAACTCACAAATATCCCAAACCGAGTTATGTTTCATTGATTCTAACTCATCTTTCATAGCTTCGAGCCATTGAGTGGATTTGTCGTTCTTTATAGCTTGACTAAAGGAAATATGATCTGATTCATTTCCAAAATCATACTCACTCTCATTGAGGTAGACGATATAGTCATCAGAAATGGCTGACTTCTTTGCTTTCTTTGATCGACGTAATGGCTGATCACTGGCGGTTGTCATGGGAGCAATAGCCTTCTCAATGTGGGGTGCTTCAATAGGTATAGCCACAGGTGCATCAACACTTGCTTGAACAACTTGTATTGGTGCCACCATTTCTTGGATAAAAGGGATAAGAATTATAATCCGATTATCCTCAAATGTGATTTTCCTAAGCTTAACACTCCTACTGTTCTCACAATCCTCAAAGAATTTTGCATATCTAGTTTCAACAATTCGGATACTATGAGTGGGGCAATAAAATTTATAGCCTTTTAACCTATCAGGGTAACCAATGAAATGATAACTTATAGTTTTAGGATCTAATTTTCCTAATTGTGGATTATACACCTTTGCTTCAGTTAAACAGCCCAAAATGTGTAAATATCCCAAAGTCGATTTTCTTCCTACCCATAGTTCATAAGGAGTTTTTGGGAACAACCTTACTAAGAACTCGATTCAAGATATGCACCACTATTTTCAAGGCTTCTCCCCACAAGAACATAGACAACTTAGAATTACACAGCATGCTTTTCATCATATCCATAGGAATACGATTTCGTCGCTCAACTACACCGTTCTGTTCAGGTGTTCCCGGCATGGTGTATTAAGTAACAATGTCATGCTCTTGTAGATACAAGGCGAATGATCATGGATTGCGACTTGTTTCAGAGTATCTACCATAGTGCTCTCCGCCTCTATCACATCTCACAACTTTAATTTTCGAATTGAGTTATAATTTAACTTCGGCTTTATAGATTTTAAACATATCCAGAGCCTCAGATTTCTCATGAATGAGAAATATATAACCGAAATGAGAATAATCATCAGTGAGGGTAATAAAATACTTTTAGCCACCAATAGCAGGAGTTGGAAACGGTCCACAAATATCAGTGTGGATTATTTCCTATAAACTCGTGCTCCTGATAACTCCTTTCTTATTAGTCTTTGTGAGTTTTCTTTTAACGCAATCAATACAAGTATTAAAATCAGAGAAATCGAGCTCATCGATCATATTATCTTTAATTAATCTCTCCATTCTAGCTTTAGATATATAGCCTAAACGTTTGTGTCATAAAATGGAGGACGTGTCGATTGCTCGTTTTCGTTTCTTACTAACTTTATCATCTACATGCATAGAAACTAAAGATTGAGTGTAAGATGAATTCAAGTTCAACTAATAAAAATTTTCTACTAATTAGTTATCACCCACAATATCAGAATCAAATAATAGAGTAAAAATATTATGTCCAAATTTAAATTCAAAACCTAATGAATCCAATTTAGAAATTGAGATAAGATTTACAGTGATACTTGGAACATAAATAGTATAAACTAAATCCAAAATGAAACCACTATTTAAAATAAGACGGAGAGTCCCAATGGCCTCCACGTCTGCTTCTACTCCATTTTCAAGTTTGATAATTCTTAGTTTCCTGCTGGATCGAAATCCCTTCATTGAATTACTTATGTGAATAGTTGCACCAGAATCTATCCACCAAGTATTACGTAGAGCATCAACATAAAGTGATTCAAAACACACAAAGACTAGGTCATTACCTTTTTTAACAAGCCAATCTCTATATTTCTGACAATTCTTTTTTATGTGTCTCTTCTTCTTATAGAAGTAACACTTGATGCCAGAAGTAGATCCGTTAGTTTCTCCTTGTTCGATTTTTGGTAGAGAAGCTTTCATGTTCTTTCCTTTATATGATCCCTTCTTTCTCTCAAAATTTTCTTTCGATGGTCCAAGAGCGGTGTAATAAGCACTTTCAGGTTTTTCAGCCCGAAGTTTTTCTTCTTCTTGGATACAGTGAGCGATCAACTCGTTCATCTTCCATTTCTCTTTATGTGTATTATAATTTATTTTGAATGAGCCAAATTGTACAGGAAGAGAAGTCATAATGAAGTAAACAAGATAATCCTCAGAAAAACCTATGTTCATTTCTTTCAATTAAGCAGCCATGCCACTCATTCTCATAATGTGCTCCCGTACGCCACTATGACCATCATATTTTATGGTTCTCATTTTAACAATAAGACTACTGGCAAGTGCCTTAGAACTCCGCTGAAATTGTTCTTGAATGGCCTGTATGTATTTCTTTGCATTGTGCGAGTCATGAATACCTCCCCGGATAGCATCAGTAATGAAATTCTTTACGATCATGAGACTCATACGATTTGATCTATTCCATTTTTTTAAATCTGTATTATTCACTGCCAGATCCTCGGCTGAGGCATCAGCAGTGAGTACCTTGGGTTTATCAAATCATATAGCATAGTCAAGATCCATGCAGCTTAAAACAATTGTAACTTGTTCATTCCATTTGTCATAATTCGAGCCATTCAAAAGTTCAATTCCACCAATCATATTAGTAATAGAAAATGGGTTCAATGTTGCACAAGAATTAAGGGATTTATTATATCCACATACAACTATAACAACGATCTATTCCACAAGGGTATATTTAAAGTGATTTACTTATGGCAAGGAATATAATAAAGAAATAAATAAACCAATGTGATTTTATTGAGAAGCAATTTGTATCATTATGATCCTCCGTTCGGTTGAGTCATAACGCACTAGCTACTTCCTCAATCAATATTAATGATTGTGGTAGTACTTACATCATTATGACCCTCCGTTGGGTCGAGTTACAACACGCTAGCAGTACCCACACACAAAATAGTGAATAGTAAGACACAATCATAACACAACATTAAGTGATTCATCACCGTTGGGCAGAAGTAATCCCTTAAATTGTGATGTCAACGTTTACTACACACTTTCAGTGAATTTTTAACACGGCCTTTTACACTAAGTAAGATCATCACCATTGGGCAGAATAATCCTTTCAAGCCATGTTTTCTATTTGAGTTTTATAATATTTTAGATGGTCTAAAAAGTGTTTAAATAATAATAATAAATAAGCCACTAAAGAGATGCAAGTGGCCAAATTTAGCTCGTGTTATGGGTAAATGCCAAAAAAATTAATAATAATCATGAGTAACATTATGTAAATATCAGCCTTGGTGTTAGAGCGCATCCTCTAAGACCCGACCTTAATTAAAGGCACTTAAAAATATAACAATTATCCGATTAAAAAATTATCAAAAAGACATCGGGTCCTGTCAAATGTCACAACAGAGAGCTCTTTTTCAAAATTAGACCTCAAAAATAGATCCGAAATGCCCAAGAAAGTCGAAATCCATACATAATGTTCGAAAATCGGACCTATAGATATCCCAGAAATGGCCCGAAAAGAATAAAGAATAATATGGGTCATAATTGGGCCTTAAGGACAAACAGGTTTGGTGTAACGAGCCGAATCATGGGCCGGGAATGGATTGGATCGGACCATGGGCTGGATCTGGTCAGGACTCGAGTCTGGTTATTTATCGAGCCGGGTCGGGTCATGTGGACGGGTCAATACATGGACCAGGTCATGGGCTAATAGCATGGAACGGGTCGGAGTAGGGGCCTATATGACCTGTCGCGGAGGAAAAAGAGACCTTGAAGTCGTCTTCTTCTAAAACACAAAGCCTGTCTCATTTGTTAACTTGATGTTGAGGAGGAGCTTTTAGTGATTTCTGTAGGATGGTTTTTCCTTGGATATGTGAATTTCATAAGGAAATTTAAAAATTCATCCAAAATTTCCCGATTTACATGGCTCACAGTAGACTAGCAAAAACCCATAAATTCACATAAAACTAGACCATCATAGTCTTGAAAGACAAAATGAGAAAAAAAGTGTGAAATTGTGAATAAAGCACAACTATATATGGAGCTGCAATCCAACGTATCTCTAGTAAATACATTAGGGAATTCATGAGAATCGGAAAATAATTGAACACTAAGATAAAACTCATATACTAATGCTTTGATCGATCAAACACCAATTATGGTTCTGATACCAATTGATGAATCTGTATGGATCTATCGATCCGACCATTCAAATATATGCCTTATGATCTAGGCGCATGATCAATAAAAAATAATGAATCAGCAATCCATAAATTAGAATATATGTGCGCACCTTGACTATGAGCCATGAATGATGGATTGCCGATCTTTAACAATCTTCTCGCTCTCAATTCCTCTTAGCATAATGAGGATGCTTTTTCTAATAGGGAATGTTTCTAATAGGGAAGGTTAAAGTGTGTCTAACAATCGTTGGGATCAAGCACCCCTTATATTTATAATCAAAAAGTCATTTCCCATTAAGGACTTGAATTACTAATTATATTGTGATTAGAAATCACAATCATATCATAACTAAAAGACTTAACTATTAGTTGCTTATTCTCTTCAAATTCACCGAATTAGCAGCTATATATTTCAAATTTGATCTTATACCATTCACCGGTCAACGGGTTGACCACAGTGATGGCCACTAACAATAGAAACTTCCAACAGGTATTAGGTAATCAGCCAGAACATCTCAGATTGTTTTTGTCCCAATCTTCTACACTATAGATCTTTAGTCGTTCTCTTCAAACCTTGGTCTCTTTTTTTGTTTTTTTTAGATATCGAGGGTTTCCGAATTTGCGGTTGGAGTTGCGGCGTGTACGCCTTGAAGTGCCCTACCCATGTCACAATTATTTCATGACGCCACCACACTCGATTAACAAAAGGGAGTCGTTTTGAACCCACGACCTTGGGGAGCAAACCCAAGTCGCCACCTATTCTCCTCCTAAAACTCTATCTATATTGGCCAAATTCTCTAACTTTTTTGAAATAATTGCAAATAATTGATGATTTTTCAAAAAATTGAATAATATTATAATTATTTGCGACATTTTAAAAATACTGCAAATTTTAAGAATTATTTGCTAATTTTCTGAATTTTGCTTGAACTTTTAAAAAAAAATTACAATTCTTAATTAATATATTTTTTATAATTTCTCTTTTTATTTTTCTGATTTTGACCGTTGTTTCCGAAATTTGATGAATTTTGTTGGATTCTTTCCAAACCGATTTATTCACGAAACTGACTTGGTCATTATGACTATAACTGGGCACGCACCTGGACGGAATGGTGCGCACTCATAATCGAGACTTGAAAGAGTTGATCAGAGGGTCTACGTTTGTAATTAAGAACGTGAACCTTGATCCAAAGGTCTACAATTGTAACGGAAAGCCTTGATTGAAGGGTCTCATCCGTGTACAAGGCATGTGACATTTACAAGCAGTAGCGGAGTCATGTTATTCGATGGGGATGTCGGGAGCTAGATCTCTTCACCAAATCACAAGGACCCCAAATTTCGAAGATTATTGTAACAAACATAGGCTTGACCTATTGAAAATCTCGCGATAAATTCGCAAGATTTCGATCCAAAATGAAATAAAATGTAAAAAGTATTATAATTAATATATCATGCTATATTTAACATATCACAATATAGCACTAAGTAGCCGGAAACGACATTCATTCCGGGCTGAATTTTTGCAGCTTTGAAAGGGTTGTGCCACAACCATTGTGGTAACTAAGGATCAAAATTTCGGATTTTGTTTCAATTTCAGTGGGGACGGAAACTGAAATTTTGGACCGAATTTTCAGCCGAAATTTTGAATTTCGGCCGAAAACTACAAAGAAAGGGGCCGAAATGACCGAAATTTTGATCCTTAGTGGCAAGGATCAAAATTTCGGTTTCGGGCATGACTGAAACTGAAAATCGATAATTTGGTTGAAATCCGATAATTTGGCCAAAATTTCGCCCGAAAATTTGATCCCTATGCAAAAAGGACCAAAATTTCAGTCCAAAATTTCGTTTCAGTGGGGTCCGTTGCTTAGTAGTAGCTTTATTTATAATCCAACGTTCTTCCTTCCCAACCCAAGTTAGAAAAGTTTTAAATATTGACTGCTTTGAAATAAATGATGAAGACTGTTTTTATCCCAATCTTTGGCAGAATAGATCTTCGGCCTACAATCAAACAGTCAGACTTTTATTCCACATGATACACATTCTAAAAAATAACATGATCATAGGCATGCATCAAACTTAGATCTTGAGGGTCACTTAAACACCACAATGGTATTTAAAGGATCTTACACCATCAATTTGAATCCTCAAAGTGATAGATCATAGATTGAAGTGCAACACGCCCAAAAATGGTGTTTTAGGGAGATTTAAATTATCAGATCTGTAAACTATAATATCAATCATTCTTTCTAGTTTTAATGGCTACAATTAAAGTTGATTAATTGGATGATTCACATCTAATTATTCGCATGTTTTATTAGGGCTAGAATATATTCCAATAATAGATTGCGACTTGGGAACTTTAATCTAAATATGTGTCACATGGCAAGCTAGTGTGATACACCTATTACTATCTTACCACTACGAGGGACTCTTCCTAGAAAAATCTTGGCTCTGCCACTGTTTATAAGGTTGGATTCGGAACTCCAAAAAGGAGCTCCACGAAGAGGTTCTGAGGCCTTAAAATGGGAGATCGGCAAAGGGGAGAATGCGCTCGGACGGACAAGATGACCTGTGCGCCCAATGGCCATATCACATGCCACGTGGTATGATAAACCCAAACAACTCCTATTTTCGGTTGGTCAGTCAAAGGACATGTGATATTTTTTTATAAAAACTTATGCTTTTGACTTTTTTGCCCTCTGATTGATGGGTCAAAAATAAGATAACTCCCCCAAAATTTGGTGCATTGATTTTCCCAACTTTTATCACATTTTTAACGGTGGAAAAGTTATAGAAACAAATATATTTTTTTAGTGGGATCTGATCGACCTTTTCTAAGTTGTCGTGGCATTAGCGGATGCCACATGATGACGAATTAACAGTAGGTGCAGAGATTTCTCCACACCCGGGCACATAATCTACATGTTCCAATGATCAAAGGCATATGCAGCCACGTGGCGTAAATGGGTGCTTCTCATCGCGGCACAATCTATCAAAAATCCGCCATTTTGTGTCCTAAACGGGTGCTTCTCATACTAGCACTAGGGCTGTCAACGGGCTGGGCCGGGTTTGGGTTGGATTTTTCAACTAGCCCGTATTTTTTTTTAAGAAATAATTTGGGCTTGAACCCGGCCCGATAGCTAACTGTTGATGGTACGCCTATGATCTCATAATCCATTGCATAAAAAGATTGAGACGAAAGACGATCCGCATCGTCTGATTGAAAGCAGTCAACAATTTATTTTTTTTATCAGTAAGGCTGTCAACAATTTTGAGCTGTGGTTAATGGGGGATATTTAGTAGGATACCTCTATTTGCCCCAACCACATTACTAAAAGCACCAACCTTTGAAACACCTTAAAATCCATTGATTGCTTGAAATATGATGATGGAGGGCATTTTTCGACCCCATCTTACGCATAATGGATCTTAAGACCATGATTTTTGAAAGTCAAATTTTTTATTCCACATGTCACATATCCCAAAAATAGCCCTAAACTCACTTTTGAGCATAATGTGTGCCATATTACGGCCCTTTTTTGCATATCCCTGCCACATGATAAAAAACTGACCCTTTGATGGTACCTGACCCTTACGGTGTCAAACTCCTTTATGTGAAAAAAATTATCTCCAAACCAGCCGATGGGATTAAATGGGTTCGAACATTGGTGCTTTCATTAACTTGGTTTGCGCGAATAGAGGTACACTATTTAGCATTGAGTACCTTTAAATCCACCTACTAAATCTTTGAGTTCACTCACCCATAAATACATTGACTACGTTGAATCAGATGATAGAGATTGTTTATCCTCCCAATCTTTCACACAGTGAATCTTGAGATTATTGGTGTACCATCAAACGGTCAGTATTTTATTTCACCTGGCACACATCTCAAAAAAGTGACCTTAACATCACTTGGATGCTCGAAATTAATTATTAGGTCACTTTTTTGCGTGTGTACCACGTGAAATAAGAAAATGACCATCTGATGGTATGCCCATGATCTCAAGATCCATTATGTGAAAGATTGAAATGATAAACAATTTCCATCGTTCGATTCAATATAGTTAATGTGTTTCAGCGTAGGAGAACTCAAAAGCATGGTGAGTGAATTTAAAGGTACTCTTTAGCATTTCGTGGGGAGGTTAGTAGCAGTTCCATTTATTTTTTATTATTTTATTAGTATAAAAAGTTAATCTCTTGTTTCTGGGAGTCCCAAAAGACAAGATAGCACTACGAAACATTGCTTCCTAGAAAACCAAATTTTCTGAAGAAAATCAGAGAAGGTATTTGGACAGATGTAATAAACCCTAGCGAAATGTGTAATAACTGCCCCTAAAAATAAGGGCTAGTCAAACCTTTGACTCAAAATCCTACCTCTTAAGAGACTCGAGATTCGAGCACCTTTAAAATATGGGCACCAATATTGATTGTGGACACCCAATTAAAATTTTGGGGTACCCGGCATAGGAGGCACCCCATCATTTGAATTTTAGTTATATAAGTAGCACCTCTAAAGGCACCCACTATTATTTTCAAAATCCTTATAGGCGCTCACTATCCAATTATTTCAAGTGGTGCCCAATAGTTCACTTTGTTTAGTCAAAATCGATGGTAATGAGTTAGTGATTATTATCAACGGAGGTGATTTGATGATACCCATCCGATGGGCCATCTTTGAGCCGAGTTGTCGAGCTAGCTCAACTCTATTGCAGCTCTAGATATAACATCATTTGGTAGATACTGAGTGATGGGGTGATCGTGTTGGACTACATACAAACCTTTGAGATGCTTGCGGATCCGCTTACAAAAATACTATACAAAGATATAGTATTGAGAATATCGAGGGGGATAGGCCTATGACCGATATCTTTAAATGCTCAATAGTTGAACCTCAACTTAATAGAGTTGGAGATCCTAAATCCTAAGCTTAACGAGATAAGAAGCTACTTTGTAACCCTTGAAAGTGCACAGATGTATGTTACCTATTAGCTATCTCTATAGTGTTAAATTTCGTACACATCTCTTGTAACGTGAGAGAGTGAGTTTCACTCTTAATGATTTCGTAGGTATTCATTTACTGAGGTGATGAATTAGTTACTAGAGCACCCATGACAGATTCACCTATATGAGTATAAAAGTGCAGTCGCAGATATTCAGTCCAATAGGTATGTTACCTATTGGCTAACTCTATGGTGTTAAATTTTGTGCACATCTCTTGTAACGTGAGAGGGTAGGTTTCACTCTTAATGAATTTATAGGTATTCATTTACTGGGGTGATAAAGTAGTTACTAGAGCACCCATGATAGATTCACTTATATATGTATGGAAGTGAAGCCACTTCAATAGAGATTCAATCCTCTCTCTGAAATACTCAGAAAATCAGGATTTTAGTACATGATTGTAAAGCGCAAGCATTATGTCACTAATAATTTAAGTTATAGTAAGTGTATATATAATTCTGATTTGTTAGATAGGTTTAAAGATTAAAGTTATAAGTTACTTATAGTCCTTACAAACTTTGAGTTATATATACTAATCAAAAGTTCAACCAAATGGTACCTTTGATGATACTTACTATGATCGCTCCGATACACATTTCTGTTATTTTGAAATAAGTGGAGAAGTTATATATATTAGTGTAATAATATATATTTTATTGTTTCAAAATTAAGTTTATAATAATTATTATATATTAATAATAATTTGATGCAAAACTTGTAAACATTATTTTCTCTCTTATAGAGTATCTTTTCAGATTTTGATTTATTTCTTTATAGTTAGTTGAAAAGACACAAGTATGACATCTTTTCACCGTAAATTAGAAAAGACATAAGTCTGAAATCTCTTTACTGTAAATCTGAAAAGACTCAAGTGAATCGATTTTATCTCTTTATCTTCTAAAAAGATATAAAATTAAATCTCTTCACTGTCATCTGCAAAGACACTATAGTTTAGAATTTTCTCTATAAATAGAGATAAGATCTCTGTTAGAAAGACAAAAGACAAAAAAAAAAAAAAATAGCATCTCTTTCTCTTTTCTTGCATTCTTATTTTCTTTTTTTAAGAATTTTTTTGTGTATCAGAAAATCTATGTGACAGGTTCTTTTCCTAATAGGTATAATCTAAAAAAGAATATATGATTCTTAGAAAGATCAGACTTTGTTATATCCTGAAGGCAGATTTACTGAAAACTCAATTGCATCTTCATTTATCCGATGAAGTCCGTGTGTATATTTTCTTTATGACAACGTAGTAAATTACGTGTCTCGGAGTTTTTTTAATACCATTTATTTCAACACTTGTAATGTAGCACATCATCGTAAGTTGCTCACATCAAGGGTTTACTAGTCTTTACTAGTCTTTCGAGGGTTTAACAAAAGATCAGAGTTTTTTCTCACTTCATTCACAGATCGCAATTACGTTTTTTCAGTTCAAATTTTTTTCCATTGAAATTATTCACCATTGACCATAAATCACAATGTAAAATTATTTTTATATATTTTTGGAGATAGTTAGCAATCAACTTTTGCACGTATATATGGACACCTAATTGGCCTGAGTGCAGCCCAATCGGAATGGCATATATATGGGGTCACTACACTTGAGTTGTTCTAGACTTCGATTCTACATTCGTAGATCATATGCCCCTTCATTTCTAAATGATGCACGGTCCCTCAAGGTTTCAAAAAGTTAAAAAATAATCTTTGGGAGCCATTACTTGCACACGCTTTGTAAGTGATTGCACAGAGGTTAAAAGAAGACCTTGTATTTTAGGGACATGTGAGATCTGAAAATACAATCTAGGCCATCTGATTTGAATTTCATGATCTATAGATCTTTAATGGATAAGATTGGAGCAAAACATGATATTATCATATGATCTATTGTTGTCAATCGTTAAATCAAATAATAGCCTTCGACTATATTTAATCACATGATGAAGGTTATATTTCGTATCAATCTTATTCACTAAGAATCTATAGATCATGAACTTTAAATCAGACGGCCCAAATTGGGTTTTCACATATCACGTGTCCTTAAAATACAAAGTCTTTTTAAACCTCGTGCAATCACTTAAAAAACGAGCGCAAGTAATGGCTCCCTAATCTTTTTGCCACTATAAAAAAAAAAACTTTTATTGGAGACAGTTATTGAAGACGGCTTTCGGAGTGGACATCATCAGATTCTCAGTGTTTTTCAAGAGGGGGAGGAGGGAATCGATGGAAGATCGGCATAAGGCTGTTCTTGATCTTCGAGGAGATTCTAAACAGGAATGATTTATCATTCGTTCGATTTTAGGGTTTTTGTTTTCTATTTGGAGAATTTGATTTTATATCTGTAGATACTTAAGTTCTAATTGTGAATTTTTGTGAATTTTATTTCTTAGAATTAGATTAAGTTTGTTGGAATTGTGGGCAATTGGTGAGAAAGTGTTTAGAGATTATGAGAATGAAATGACAATTAGTTATATTTTGAGTACTAGCTGGTGCTTGGGTCATCTAAACTAAACATTTGGCGTGTGTTATCATGATCTGAGCCATCCATATTTTAATTCATTGCCTTCGGAGGATTCTGACCATTCGATCAAATTTTAAATAATGAATTGGTAAATTGTACTTAGGCAACAATCGTCATTGATTCTATGGTAATAATCTTTAATTTGCATATTTTTGGGCTGATCTACGGTGGCAGAGCAACACGGATGTTGGCTCGGCCCATAGTAACCAAGTTTGGATTCGGCAAGCATTCGGTGGGGTGTCAGTTCGATTTAATTTGGATTTATTCGCGAAAGATTCATGAAAAAGTCAAACAAAAAATCAGGGATTATAAAAACAATAATAAATTTTAAAATATACAAAAAATATTTGTCAACATATTGAAAGTTAAAAACAATGTCTTCAAATAATAAAATAAATTTATTACATAACTTGCATAACATAATATATAATCATAGAAAATAATATGAAGTATGATTAAAGCATGTATCATAGTGATAAAAATTCGTCAAATTCAGAAAAATTAGGAGAATCAACGAATCAAGTGAACATTCGGTAAAAAATTTTGGTACTCCACCTATTCAGAAATTTTTTCTAAAATTTTGATTAATTCGGGGAGTTGTAATTTGTAAAAGAGGTTCGGGCAAATGCTAAAGTCTATTTTATTGGTTTCTATATTATTTTTTGGGGTTTTAGTAGAATTAGGTAAATGCCGAACATATTTGGCATTTAATGTTAATTTTTCTCTTCTTAAAAGTTCTTGTTAAGTTATTGTCCTAATTGGTCATATAGGTTTCTTCGATTTTCAGTTTTGAATGCCTTTAGCTCTTGAATCCTTCAATTTTGTTGAAATGATTATGGTTTTTGGTTAAAGAAAAAACTCAGGTTGCTTTATTTAAAAATTTAAAAAGCTGTTTTGGGGGCTTATCTAATGGTATTTTGTCATAAAACTGTTTGTGTATATGATGTTCAAATCAGTAAAGTTTGGAATAAATCAAGGTTTTTCATGTTAAAAAATACTCAAGTCGCTTTATTTATTTCTCTTTAATTTCTTTGGTTTTCTTATGCCATGTTTTGTACTCAAATTCAATAGATCAAATGCTTGCTAAAATGCTAAATAGAGATGCTCTCATGTTTTTTGCATGTTTTTGCTAGACGCAAATATGTTTAATGCAGATGAACTGTTTGATGGTATGTTTTTTAAAATGTTAATCACACTAACTGGTGTCTTATTGAAAGTTTCCGGTGGTTCCTCTTGAGGATTCCTTACTACATCGAAAAATTTGGAACATGTTAGATTCTGTTATGGTTAGGGTTCAGTGCCCAAAGAATCTGATAGAGGACCAGTCACGATGCCATAGAAAGAAGTGGAGGAGGAGCATTCGGTTGGGCTCCCACTTGTCTTGCCGACTTGAGTTGACTGCACTTCAATAAGACGAGTCACAACTCATGAGTCCTGAGATATTGTGAAAAAAGACTTGACTTGACTGCAATCAGGTGATGTTTGAATATTGCTTCACATACTTCAATTCTTAAAACTTGGAGTATATGCCTCTTAGTCTTGAGATATTGTGAAAAACAGACTTCAATGGGACTAATGGTGACTGATGGACTTTATAGCATTCGAGACTGAACAAATAAAATTTCAATTCTGAGACCCAAAAACTTCAATTTTTCATAGGATCCAATGCCTAGCTAAGAGTTAAATGGAGCATGGCTCTAAGGAGACTCGCTTCATGTCACATTTGATGTTGGCAAATAAGTATACATTAGTAAGTTAGAGTTAGACCATGTGTAAATACATAGATGATCTTACATACATATGCATATTTATGGCAAATCATTTGAGATCATAAGATAAACGAACTTATAAAGAGTCTTTTACTTTTAACAAGCTTAGAATATTCTCATCTTCTTGACATGTAGAAATTTAGTCTCCACATATGGTTTCAGAAGTGTAACTAAAAGAAAATGACGATAACTTGCACTATAGAAAATTTAGTCTGCATCTTTAGTGTCATTCTATATTATCTTTCATATGCATGGGTGGGCAGTTGGATTGTTTTACCGGTTGCATTTTCAGTGGATTTAGTCCTGACATTGTTTCTGCTGTTGGGATTGGAACTTCCCCTTGTGTGTCAAAATAACTTGCTGAAAGCTATGGTAGCTACATTTCAACTGTTGTCTTGGAGGTTAGGTTGAAACTGAGTACTCCAGGCTTATGAATTGTTTCTAGTTATGAAATTAGCTCCTTGATAAGTACACTTTTTTTTTTTGTATCTATGCATTCGTTATTTCTAGTTTCTTTCTTATCCTTTCTTCTATATTTTGCAGGATGATATAATTCCTAGATTAAGCATAGCTTCTCTAAAAGGTTGAGGAATGAGATTATTCAAACTGAATGGTAAGTAAAACTTAAGGGCTGTTTTGATGGCTACTTTTTCGACTAAAATGAAGTATAATATCTTATGACATTAGTAAAGTGAACTTTTCTCAGTGATTCACATAGTTTGGAGCCATTACTTGTATACACAAAGGTGGCACAAACACACAACTTAAAGGAAAGACTATTTTGTGGGCTTATGCCATGTCAAAACGCCATCTAAGCCATCTGACCATGATCGATCTTTGGTATAAAAGATTGGCTCGAATCACAATCTTTGTATCAATGATCTTTAGATCACGACCTTTAAATTAAATGGATTAGATGGATTGTTGATGAAATATTCTCACACAATTTTGTAGGTATGAGTAGGAGGTTAAAGATGATTTAACTAATGAGTAGGAGGATGCATCTAAATTGTTGTTGTCCTAATGTAGTTTAACTTCATTGCCTTGAGTATTTAATCATTGGATAGATGCAACTCAATGGACCGGAGTACCTGATCATTGAGCTTGTATTTATTGGAAATATCATGCAACTACTGATTGCCAATATCTTGGAGTGACTTGTAAAATATATACAGTTTTACTCGTGGTAACTTTTTCTGGTCTACTGGTGACAAGGGAATTTTGCTTACGCGGGGATGCGGTTTGATATGTAGTTTGGTGGTACTGGTTTTTCTTGAGATAATCAACAAACAGATTGAGGAAAATATTTGACCAGTAACCTTAATTTTATTTTACATCATATCCCTCTTGTGATTAGTTTCGACTTTATAATCTAACCTCGTGGAGTTTTGATGAGATTTTATGAACCTCGTTTGAAATGGTTCTTGGGGTCCTATTCACCATGATTTTTTGTCTGGTTTTTCGTTGGATATGGTAATTTGTCGTAGAGTATACGACAAATGCCCGTATGGTATTCATGTTCTGGATTTTTGAAAAGGCTGATTTGTATCCCTGCTTCCCATGCCCATATCCGCATCCGCATTTGTATTTGTATCAGTATAGAGTTATCATAAGTGGCACTTCTACTCCCCTTGTTCTCCCAAAGAAGAAATGATTGATTGAATCACATCAAGGTCTCCTCAAGTGCACTAAGATTCCATTTCAGCCAAGTTGAATTTTATTCCAACCAGTCTCATAGATAATATTCGATTATATCAATGTCATAATACATTATAGTTGTTCCTCAAGTAAAGATGATCTGATGAATATAGGGAATTAACAAACCAACTACTCCATTCTCACATCCCCACTGTCCCAAGTCACCGAAAAGCCAACTATGGTTCGACACTTTATATTTTGGTCTCATACCCTAAAATCTGGGTTCGTATCTCTATTTTTTGCTCTGATTTTCCTTATTCCGATTTTCAATGCTATGGCTGAACTCTCCTGACTTTGATGTTGCTACCAACCCTAGAGGCCTTGTGCAATTTGGAACCTCTTGCAGGAAGTGGATCCATGAGATGATTTAATTGATGAAGATATCCGCACCGCTATTCAGAATGCTACTGGTCTTAAAAGTGCATTGTTTGTACCAGAGGTGAGCATTATTATGCTTCATGCTGTTATAAAATATATATTCCATGTGATCTATAATAGAATTCTACCATTCATGATATTATGTCACATTTTAAATGCATGTTGTGAAGAAAAATGATGCAATGATTGATACTGAGTTACTAACTAATGACTTAAATTTCTATCTTACCAACTTCACTCTAAGTTCACTGGATTCTGATTTTTTAGATTCAGTAATCATGCATCCCTGTGACCAGACTCTTATCTAGGTCACTGGGATTTGGTTGCTTTCAATGATGTCAGTTTCCGGAGATGGCCGGTCATAAGCATAGACTGTAGATAAAAACAACCATTCTCCAGTCTGCTTTTTTAGAATGATGCTGCTGGTACTTCCAAGTTCTAATTCTAAATTTTTTGTTTTGTTAATACTTTTCTGACTACTAATATCATCATTCTTTAGGGCATTACTTTACGGATTGAAATTGGACCTTGTGATGTTTCCAAAGGGACTGTGGTGATATCTAGGAGAGATATTCGAGGAAAGCAGGGAAAGGTTTTTGGAGTATCAATGGAACCTTCTATTTGGAAGCTTATGTAAAGGAAAGATTGGATGATATCCAATCATCACTTATAGAAAGAGCTATATTGTTCCGTGATAGGTATTATGCTCTATTTCCCTCAACTCCGTTTGATAAAGCCTGCCTATGCATCCGTTCATGTACTTTTTAAAGTGAGGAGCTGCTCATTAAGCAAATGTAATCTAATCGTCTCTCATTCCTCTTGGTATTAAATATCAAATTTTCCCCTATTCTATCTGGTAGCTCCAAAAATAAAATAAAATTAAAAAATATTTGAACTACCCATTTGTTTATGGAATGATTAAGGTCCAAGAAATGTTAGATCCTCTGTTATCTGCCACACTCTATCTATGCCCCACATATTTATAGTTTATACTATTATCTTATCGAAATGGAGTTGTTGAAGGTATGCTGACGCGGAATTCAGATTCGCATGTTTGGACTGTGACCGAGCCAATCGAAGAAAATCAGCAAAGAAGAAATGAACCCATAAATGGGATTCAAACAGCCCTGAAGAAATCAGAACCGGACATAAAGGAGAATGCCGTAGCGAGCCCTCGCTCGAGCGATCACTTAAACTCGCTCGAGCGGGCCCTCGCGTGAGCGGTTATAATCCTCGCTCGAGCGAGCTACAGCGACGAGATTTTATGTGAAACGTTCTTTTTTGTGTTTTATTAGTATTAGAACTATTTTATTGAGAATTTTATTTTTGGTGGCCTATATATAGAGGCTTGTAAAGACTTTTAGTTAGTTTTTGATTATTGAATGAAAGAGAGTTGCTTTTGTGTAAACCCTAGAGAGCTTGTGAAGAGTTTTCAACCGAGGGAGTGAATCCGTCAAAACCTTGAGGAGTGGGCAATCGTTTCTCGTGCGACTGGGTGCGAAGCTGACGTACAGCCGTGGTGTGAAGCTTCGGAAAACCCTTGGTGTGAAGCCTTGGAATCTATCCTTTTATTTTGTCTTTTCTTTAATTATTGCCAGGTTTTAGCATTTTGTCCCGCATCAGTTTTGGTATCAGAGCAAGTTGTCCATCATGAGTAAAGAACAATTTATCGAAGCCTTGCACGAGTTGAATGGATTCATGATAGCTAGAATGGGATCATTCATAGATCGGCGAAAGCTCCTTGATTTGTATCAGACGATTGGTAAGATTAGACAAGCTTGGGCGGCAGTAAAAACTAGATCGCAGAGTTTGAGATATTTGGATTCAACACCTCGATATTGGCTAGCTTTATATGATAGAGCGTTTACTCTTGAGATTAGACGTGAGTTAACGAATACGCGTGAGATAGCGAAGGCATTAAACAAGAGTCTCGTTCAAAAATTCCTTGAAGATTTTCTCCTCAAACTACAAGAGGAAATTATATCGGTAAGACATGAAGCTTTGAGATTTAAGCTGTCAAACCCCGTGTTCGTTAACCCAAAGTTGGAACCCGTGGTTGTACCTGTATCGGTGGAAGATACCGAACCCATCGCAAATCAAAGTACTTTCATGCCTATGGAGGAACCGATGGCGCCTGTTGTTCATGCAGATTCAGTTATCCGCCTTGATCTTGTGCCAGAGCAACGTCCGATTGAAGAGTTCATACTAGTTGCTGAGACCATGGCAGATCTCGAAACCGTCGAAGAGCCCAAGATCGTTGAAGTCCAAGCATCCATGATAGGCCCTACCGAACTGGCAATCATCGAAGCATTGACATCTGTGATCGTCCCTACCGAGTCCGAGACCATTCAAAAGTTCGAGATCCATGGGGAACAAACATACTTGATAACGCTTATCGATGTCGACCAAAGTTCGAGGTCGAACTTTTTCAAAGTCGAGGAGATTAACGGGGAATTCAGATTCGAAAGTTTAGACCGTGACCGAGCCAATCGAAGAAAATCAGCAAGAAAGAAATGAACCCATAAATGGGCTTTTAAACGGCCCTGAAGAAATCAGAACCGGACATAAAGGAGAATGCCGTAGCGAGCCCTCGCTCGAGCGATCACTTAAACTCGCTAATCGGCGGGCCCTCAGCGAGTTACAATCCTCGCTTGGCGAGCTCGAAACTTTCTTTTTTGTGTTTTATTAGTATTGCAAATTTTATTTTTGGTGGCCTATATATATAGGCTTGTAAAGACTTTTAGTTAGTTTTTGATTATTGAATGAAAGAGAGTTGCTTTTGTGCAAACCCTAGAGAGCTTGTGAAGAGTTTTCAACCTAGGGAGTGAATCCTTCAAAATCTTGAGGAGTGAGCAATCGTTTCTCGTGCGACTTGGTGTGAAGCCGACGTACAACCATAGTGTGAAGCTTCGGAGGTGTGAAGCCTTGGAATCTATCCTTTTATTTTATCTTTTCTTTAGTTATTGTCAAGTTTTGGCGTTTTGTCCTGCGTCATATGCTTTGAAGGATGGCATTGACTTAAGCCTGCTTAGCCTTTTTCGTCAATCTTAAGATGTGTTATTGGAAAACACCTGTTTATTGAAATAAAATCATTTATTGTGGTGCATGACATCTGGCAGAGAATAAACTCAGTGTGTAATAGCAAGGTTTCAAGATTTATAACTCGACCGACTCACTTGATTTCAGTAGTGGCCGAAACTTGACACTTGATAACTCGGTTAATCCCTTGATGTACAAGGATTTGGTTTCAGTTTCATGTATGATTTGACTGGTACATTATGGTTTCAGTGTGGGACTTGGCCGATGCCTAGTGGTTATGATGTAGGACTGGTTCAATATGCGTGACAATGGTTGCTTGACTTGGTAATTTTGGAAAAGTGACTTAAATGATTCAATTCCGTACTGCTATGACGAATCAGTTTTGGTTGTGGCTGATTTGTAACCAAAACCGATTTTTAAAGTTTCGTCTGCCACGCCATTCTTTAGGCCTTAAAAAGTCTGAGCTGTTTTGAATTTTTATTACTTCAGGTGTAAAGATTAGACCAAATTTTTAATGACTCAGCCGGGTAACCTTGATATTCATGTTTACTGATAGCTAGTCTCACAAACATACCACTCTCCAAGTCAATATACTTTGGAAGCACAATTTGGCCTGGTCATAGCATACTTGGCTAAATCGTTCCGGAGTTGACTTGTTGTGGTCCTGGCTAATTCTGCCAGTGATAGTAAGGCTTAAATATTTTAGTACCTGTAAAGGTGATCAGTATATTTTTCAAGATTGGCACTTAGGTTATTTCAGCATATGCTTGTAGCATTTTTCATTGAGGATAACCTTTGTATTGGATCCCTCTTTTTCTTAAGTGTTGTTTCTATAATATCTACAGCTCTGACTGTTCCACTACCTGGAACAGAGGACCTCGTTTTCTTTTTCTTTTTGTTTTTTATGTTTCTAACATGGTAGTTCTTTCTACAGTAACATTATGGATGTGAGCTCGTATGATGAACTCGACAGCAATCTCTCAAGGAAAATGGGCAAGGGGTCCTTGGTCAGCAAGGTGATTAATTCCCATCCATTTTGATATGTATATTACTCTCATGTGGCTTCTATTGTACTAGTATTGAAGTGTGGTGAACTGGGTTTGTTGGTATAGCGATGCAGAGGAGTTAAAGGTGAAGGAAGAGACTGGCGCTACTATTAGGTGTTTCCCATTCGAACAGCCACATGGAGAGAAACCTTGCTTGATGACTGGCGATCCAGCAGATGAAGTTGCAACATTTGCTTGTTAGCCTTTCCAGTATTATCTATGGACTGATTTGAAAACTTTGATTTTGTAGATGGATTATATAAACACTTCACACCCAAATTTTGTTGGTGGGAGTAAATCTTTAGAGTTTGCACTACAGCAAATTAATTCTTCTAGGCTACCTATATCTATGTCAAGGACAAAGGTAATTCCTGTGGTTAACCTAATTATTCAACTTTTATTTGATATTCGCAGAAAATCTAATGCTGAGGTTTTATTTGTTTATTCTCACCGACTTTATATGCTCCAGGATGGTGGGGACACAGATAAAATACCAATGTCTGAAATCTCGGGCTATTCTGGCAAGATCTGGCGCAAATGGATTTGTTGCTGATCAGGTAAGATGATATATTAAAATTTGTTCTGATGACTCATTTTTACATTTAGGATATTATGGTTTTGGGAATATTCAGACTTAAGTTCCAATTTAATGGTTCAGTATGGCCATTTTTATTGTATGTTTGGCCGTGAATGGCAAATAGGAGCTCAACCAGTTGCAGACATTGAGAGACCTGGGTCAGCTGGTAATGTATTACATTCAGTGAATTAATTTGCTCTACCTACCACATCCAATATCAATATCTGAAAATATATATTTTTGTTGCTTGTGATATCCTCTCCTGTTGACATGTAATTAATAATGACATTAATCCTGTAAGTACATAGTTTTCTTTATTATTATTATTATTATTTATTTATTTCTTTAATTATTTTTTAAGAGAGCAATTCACATGTCCTAAATGAAGGAAATCCTGGATTATCTATAGAAATCCTGCATTACCTTCTTTCAATAATTGTTGCATCACTGCCATGCAAGCTACTTTTTAACATCTTAAATGTAGGGGATGAATTAACTACGTTATGGCCTTTTTCTTTTCTTTTTTACATGTGCTTACTTGTAGATAAATCAGGAAATAACTCTAATTGAAGTTGGGGATTTTCATCAATATTTGCTGGTAATGCATCTGCTAAAGAAAACTCATTAAGCAAGATGCATGGTGACCCTATTCACAGTATGGAGCACACCCTCTCTATGATCCAGTTGAAAGAGGTAACTGCATGCAACCAATTATGTTTCTAATTTTCTCACATTTTTCTAGTGGATCTGGCTGTATATTTTATTAGGTGATTGCATTATAACTAGTGTCATTATATTCTGTATGATTCAGCCCCCACCATCTTGAGGCCCTCAGAAGCTCACACAGAGGACGAAGCACTTGAAATTGCTGTCACAAAATTGTTGCTGAGATCGTATTATGACATTGTCAGAAAAAAATGTTGAGGATTCTGTGACCAAAGCAATTATGCACTTCCTGGTAAGTGTTTTATTCAAAAGCAGATTACTGTTCATCAGAAAAAGGGGGACAAAAGAAGAAAAGTTTATTATTACCATTTGATATCCAATATAAGATTCTTTTATATAATGATTCCATTTAGTTATATATGCTTATCCATTTTAGCTTATCAGTATAGAAACCCAAATTTATGTGTGTAAAACGACGGCATAAAAGAAGTCTCCATAATAGTAATATAGTTTGCATATAGAGTTCGTGTGAACCAGTGTTCAAAATATTCAACTATTCTTAGAAATTGTTCGCCTGATATGTAAATTTGACTCCACCCTTTTTTGTTCAAGAACTCAACAACTAGGCTGAGTTTTTTAAATGAAGGAATATTATGGAAATCGTAAAATAAATTGGGAAAGGTGTTTATCCATTTTCAAATCTAGTTTTCACTCTTCTCCGTTTCCTAGTCTAGTGAAAACTATGTTTAAGTTTCAAGACGAGGGGATATGACTGCCATGAAGTACAATGCGATTAAATTCAACATAAAAGATTAGCCCTATACCAAACTCAGGCTTTAAATTTTGAAATTTTTTAACATTTTTTGTATTTGACTTGACATAATGGATCAGTTCCTCATTACCTGTCTCTACTGGTAAAGTTTCCATGTCTCAAGTTTGAGTGACAGGGCGTGAAAATAAAAGCGCTTTTTAAAAAAAATAAATAAATAAATCGAGGCTATGTAATGTTGCTAAACTTAGCTGTTTAGAGTTCTGTGTTGAAAATCTTGTAATTTAGTTATGTCAATTTAATTTTATAATTTTATTGTGTTTATTTATATCCAGATGAAGCTGTTATGCACATTTGGATCAATGTGCAGCTGTGAAAGAACTCACCCACGCTTTGAACCGCATCGATGTGCTTGACGAAGCGAACTATACGTACAGATATTCGGCGATCAAAGGCAATCCAAAATATGAGGCAAATTCTTTCGAAATGAAGCTGGAAGCTACGGCAGATGGAGGAACTCTGTGTAAACTTAGCGGTGATGGTGATACAACTCCGAATGCATTCAAAGCTATTGATTCTATGCTGGTAAAGGGTAGTTTGGGGCTGCTGGTTGCCGAGTCATCATTGAGGAATTTCTTGAAGGCAAGGAAGTTTCTTTCTTTGCTTTGGTGGATGGTGAAAAACTTCTTTTTTTACAGGACTATCAATGAGTCGACGATGTTAATACAAGTTTGAATATAGGTGGAATGGAGCATTTCTAAAAAGTTTTCGGTGATGAAAATATTACCAAATTTGAATATGCTATGCACGTTTCTTTTGTAACACTGTAGCAAGAAAAATGGGAGTTGTTACTTGTACGCATAAATTTATTGTGCATGAAATTGCGGTGTTGTAAATTAAAATTTACTTTTTTGAATGAGTTTTAAGCATGCTAATGTGTTTATGCTAATGTGAATGAAAATGTGAGTATGCAAATGCAGGCTATTGATTTTCATAAATTTAAAAAAAAAATGAAGGTTATAAATTGTACTGCTAGGCAATATGGTTCTTGAAGCCAAAAAAATTAAACAGCATTAAAAAAAAAAATTATTTAACGGGAGATCATTTATTAGAGACGGCTTTAAGCCGTCTCCAATAACATCAAATCACTTATTGGAGACGGCCAAAAGCCGTCTCCAATAACAAGAGATGACTTATTAGAGATGGCTTTAAGGTGTCTCCAACATATCTTTGGAGACGGCTTATGGCCGTCTCTAATAACCTTGACTATTAGAGGCGGCCCTCATTTGGCCTCTAAAGATAATGGAGATGGAACCATTTGAGACTACATGGAAGCCGTCTCCAATAGTATTGGAGACGACCTAGACACCTTTAGAGACGGCTAAAAGTCATCTCCAATAAACACATTTTTTGTAGTGTGCCTTTATTTCATGAATCAAAGATAAGAGTTATTCAATCAAAACATATAAATATTACTAAATAGGCAATGGTCAGGTTCATTCAGGTTGAACTTGATTTCTAATTCAATCACATCTGCAATCCTTAGAAATAAGAAAATTTTGATTGCAAATCATCATATAAAAAATAAAAATCATGAAAGTCAAGATTCTCCCATATCCAATTGTTAGCAAATGTAATTGAACTCGAAATCCCATTCAACCTTATTGGATCTTACCAGTGTACTACCTAAATCAGGTCGAACAACTTCTAAACCTCTAAAACTCTTTTTAAGTAAATAAACTAATCTTAGTGCATGCCTAAGAAGGTCAACTCTACTCCTATAATAAGAATTAGCTTCAGTAATAGGTTATAGGTTTTTTAGTCAATCTCATGAAAAATGTGTGGTCTTTTATCACAGAAAAGGATGGAGGAACACAAAGAGCTTTATGTCATTTGCCTTGCAAGTTGGAACTCAACCTGTACCCTAGGTGATGTGAAGTCCTTGACCACTCGGTTACGAGGGTTGGCCCCCCAATATCCGTCCATCATTTTCACTTTAAGTAGCTTTAAACACACCCAATGAATCTTATTGGGCACCTATGCTAAAAATCATTGATTGCTTTATGTCAAATGATGGAGATCATGTTTCACCCCAATCTTTCATACAAGGAATATTGAGATTATGGGGCACCTATCAGACGGTCATTTTTTGATTTTACAAGGCACATATCCCAAAAATGTAGCCCCAAAGTCACGTTTGAGCATAATGTATACTATGTGGTTTTAGGATCACTTTTTTGGGATATGTGCCATATGTAATCGAAAATTGGCCGTTTAATAGGTGAGCCATGATCTCAAGATCCCTTGTGTAGAAGATTGGAGCGAAAAATGATCTCCATCTTCTGATTTAAAGTAATTGATGGTTTCTAGCGTAGGTGCCCTATAAGATTCAGTGGGTACCTTAAAGCTACCCTTACACTTATTGCTTTTGTGACAACACTATTTATTTTTAGTTAATTCTTTTTCACTAATTTTATTTCTTGTAATAAGCCACTATTAGACATCGCCATTGTCTAAAAGAAAAAATAAAGAGTTGGTATTGGGTAACCCAGTGTCAATGGGTCAATGTCTTTATGCTAAAATTGTCACACCTGTGGATTTCACTAGAAGGATATCAACCCACTCACAGTAAATGGGTAGGTAAACATAGTTTTAACCAAGGATCAAAATTTCAGTCAAAAATTTCGGTTTCGGTCCTCACTGAAATCGAAACGAAATCTACAAATTTCGGTATTTTTGTATGCGTTTGAAGATTTCGGCCAAAATTTCGGTCCAAAATTTCTGTTTCAGTCCCCACCAAAACCGAAATGAAATCCCAAATTTTGATCCTTGGTTTTGACTACCTGACACATATTGGCCGATATGTATTCAATTAGACCCCACCCAATACGTTATTAGAGGGTCAAATATTGGCTCATATCGGCCCATATTATCTCATGTCGGGTTGTATCGGTTGATAGGGTCAATTATCAAGTCATCTCGGTTCTCATCAGCTGATCAATATCGAGTAATATCGGCTCCTATTGGGTAATCAGACGATTTGTAAACAATATGAAGTGGATATAATACCAAGAATACCCTTTGAGTGACTATTATTATTATTATTATTATTATTTTTTTGAAAATTGTTTAGTATTAAGAAAAGAAAGCTAAACGAGTGCCTCAGAGAGTCCGATAAAAACACAAGTTAGCGCCACTAGCATTGCTATTTGAAAAATCAGAACACCCAGAGAAAACCAAGATAGTTACCGGGGCTGACATAGGAAACCCAAGGGCAAAGGGAAAAAACCTAGGTCCGGAGGAAACTGAAATGTTCGAGAAAAAACCTCCAATACATAAAGAAAAGTAAAAAGAAAAAAGAAGACAAACCCTCCCTCAGTGAAAAAAGCGTAAGGAAGATAGTAGTTGGTGATCGGTGCCGAAATGTGACTATATTTTGCACCCTAAATCCTACATTTAGCTGTTCGATGAAAGCATCTGATGATTGTTGTGAGGTTTTGATGTTTACAGGTGTTTCCGACCGTTGGATTGTTAAAAAGCATAAAAGAAGGAAATTAAAGGTTACACAAGAGCTATGGACAAAAAGGTCAAATGAAGCATCGAAATCCGTGAAGAAAATTAACATCTATCAAGAGAGAGAAGACTTTACCTTGAAATGTTAATCGATTAAGGTAAAAGTGTCAATCGATTGACAAAAGGAGAAAAGAATTTACCCTTGAATGTCAATCGATTGAGGGCTAAGTGTCAATCGATTGACACTTGAAGACAAGAGTACCCTAAATTAGCTCGAACCAAAAGTCAATCGATTGAGATTTAAGTCTCAATCGATTGAGGCTATTAGGTTTAGGGTTTGCTCGACCCTATAAAAGAGAAGCTACGAGTTCGCATTGATTATTATTCATCAATTGGGATTGAATTTTTTCTTTTTCATCTTTTCAAGGGCTTTTCTCTTTTCTTCTTCGAGGGTTCCATCTGGGTAGATTATACTTAGGTTTGCATTGTTTTTCTTTTAAAAAATCATAGATTGTATTTAGGAAGAACAAGTGTAAAAGATCTTTGGAAGAAATGAAAAGTGGAATGACTTTGAATGAACAAAGAGATCATACACCAAAGATGAGAGGCTAAATTCGTTGATCGGGGAAGATGCGATCCCCGGATAAGTAGCCATTTTTTATGATTAATACCGCAGTTAATTTATGTCATCATGGAATCGTTTTGCTCAAAGTTTGTGTTATTGAAAATATGTTGAATGCTTGTTATGATCGTTGATTGCGCGTATCAACGGCCGTAATCGCTAGATCTGGACCTGCAGACTGATCTAGGCTGTAGAGCGATTATGTATTTATTGTTGTGATTTAAACATCATGAGATACGCTATGCTTCTTACATGACTCATACCGCAATGATAGGCTGAGTCATTATTTTTAGATAGGGTATGCCGGATTGATGATCATATTTTATTACGAATCATTTTTCTAGACGAATGATGGTGTGAATGATGCTTTAATGAAACTGTGAGTTTTAATGATAGAAAAGGGGTACTAATCTGGGGTAGCATATTCCTTGATCATATTTAAATATTGTTCTTAGATTCATCAGTAATTAGTTGTTTAGATTAATTTATTTTTCTTGCATCTAGGAAAAGTGTGATAAATTTTTGGTAAATTGAATCTGCCCCTTGGTACTTCCTTGGGGACGTTTTTAAATCTCTGAAAGAATTAATTAAAATTCACGATTTCCCTGTGGGTTCGACACCCTTGTTCTTGCCATACTACAATAGATCTTATGCACTTGCAAGGGTTACATTTAAAATCGATCAAGTTTTTAGCGCCGCTGCCGGAGAATTATCGGCGAAATTTTGATTAATTCGGGATGAGATCAATTGTGAGTAGTATATAAAAAAAAAATATAAATAAATAAATAAATCTTTAATTCTGAAATTTTGGAAGTTTGTGGATTGTGAAATCTGGAATTTGGTGCTCAAAAGTTGGTTTTTGATTTTCGAACTTAAATTTTTGCAATTAGAATTTTGAAATTTAATTTCTAAATTAAATTTTGATTTTCTTGTGTGAATTTTGATTTTTGAATTTTAAAAATTAATATTTTGATTTTTGATTTGCAAAATCTTCTTTCCCTTATTTTTCTCTCTTAGGTAAGTTTGTGTGGAGCTCTTTTAGGAAGTAGAGATTTTTAAGACTTCTTAATTTAGATTTTGTAGGAGTTTCTTTTTCCTTATCTTCCTCTTTTAGAAAATATCTCATAGGATTTTCTAAAATCTACTTATTAATTTTTGTAGGACTACTTGCTTTAGGATTTGTAGGAATCTTTTTATTCTCTCCCTTCTTTTTCTCTTTTAGGTAAGATTTTATAGGATTTTGTAGGATTGCCTTTAGGTTTTTAAAATTTGATTTTTTAATTTTTAATTGTGAATTTTAAAATTTGAAATTTTAATTTTTGAATTTATTTTTTCTTTTTGAAATTCAAATTAAAAAAAAAAAAAAAAATTAATTCGAATTTCAATTTAATTTAAAAATAATAATAAATAAAATAAAAATAAATTTTTTTATTTTTTTTTTCTTTTCTCTTCTTTTCCTTCTGATATTGGCTACTTTTTATCTTAGACTCAATCGATTGAACATTCACTATCAATTGATTGAGACTGGGATATCATTCTCTGTGAATTCCCAGGTTTGTTTCAATCGATTGACATTCCTCTGTCAATCGATTGACTAGAGCTTTGTTGCTTGCCATCTTAGTTGCAAAATCTGTGCTAACTTGCTTTGACTCTTTGAACCTCAATCGATTGAGAACAATTCTTCAATCGATTGACTGATAAAGTCATTTGTTTGAAAATTTGTGTGTACTTGTGTCAATCGATTGAAATATTTGTTTCAATCGATTGAAGTTGAAATTTTTTTTGGGTTTGTTGTGGATTCATCAATCCTTGTTGTGAGTGTTGGTGCATGAGCTTTACTCGATCTCATCACCCATATCTACAATCGTTTAATCTTGAGATCGAAAGATCTTGTAGAGAGAATCGTAGAATCCAGAGGAATCAGTATCATCATACTGAAGCCATGGCAGATCAAAGGCAAGAGAGAAATGAAAGTTGCCCAAATCATCAAGTTCCAAGGTGGCAACAGGTCTAAAGTTTTTACAATGGACTGATTCCTGAAGAGAGACGCATGGTTGATGCATCATGTGGTGGATCATGTGCCACAAAAGAAGCTGACGAATTGTGGGCATTGTTTGAGAAGTTATACCAAACTTCGATACAAAGTGAGACACTTGGGCGAACTAACTTGGATCTGGCACATAAATCTCATGTGTTGACAAGAGATGGATTGTATGATGTCAAAAATAATACCTCTGATCTATCAACAAAGGTTGATATGTTGTCAAAGCAAATGAGTATGTTGTTAGCTGCGACTAAGCAAGCTAAAGCTCCTGTCGCCTCCACTGTGTGTTCAATTTGTGACCACCCAGGTCACATGGCTAATGAGTGCCCTACTACCTTGTCATTCTTTCCTGATGAACCTACTCCTCAAGAGCAGGTCAATGTGACTCAATCTTATCAGCGGCAGAGTAGAAACATATACTCCAATACCTACAATCCGGAATGGAAAAATCACCCCAACTTAGGATGGGGTGGATCGAACCAAACTGGTCAGGTAAACCAGCAGTACAGAGCCAACATAATGGGTGGACAATAAAACTTTCGTCCACAACAGAATTTCCAACAGAATTCTAATTTCCATTAGAATTCCAATCTCCAGCAGAATGCTCCGTATTATCATCCAAATTCTGAGTACAAAAAAATCAGAATCTCAATCAATCGCATCCTAGTGCTTCGAAAGATTCTGATTTAGAAGAAAAGGTGATGCAAAGCATGCAATCTTTTTAGCAGATGATAATGGACCAAGTCCGCCAATTGGCTAATCAACTGAGTCAACGAGAGGAAGGTAGGCTTCCCAGCCAACCCATCAACAATCATCGAGGCCAAGCACCACATGATGAAGGGCCATCGAATAGTCAACAGTTGAAAGGTGTCACGGTGCTGAGAAGTGGGCGAGAGGTTGATAATCAAGTGAAAATGCCTGTGGAAGCTGATGCAGAAAGTGAAGCAGCGAAAGAGAAAGAATCAGAGATAAGAAAAGATAAAGGAAAAGAGAAAGAGAAAGAGCAAGGAGGAGAGAAGGGAAAAGAGAAAGCAATAGAGGAAGTGTCTCCCTCAACTGTCCAACACAGACGTGAAAAAGAACCGAAACTTGAATCTGCACACTATGTCCCAAAGGCACCATTCCCTGAATGCCTAACTCCTCCATCTAGAATGGGAAAGGGACCGGCAAAAATGGAAGAAATCTTTGAAACATTTAAGCAAGTAAAGATAAATCTTTCATTACTTGAAACAATCAAACAAGTTCCTGACTATGCCAAGTTTTTCAAAGATTTGTACACTCGTAAGAGAAAGGCACGTAATCATGTTTCAAAGAAAGTGTTCCTGACAAATCAAGTCAGTTCGATATTGCAATTGGAAACCCCACAGAAATTGAAAGACCCTGGAGTCCCAACTGTTCCATGTGTCATTGGTGGGCAGCCAATTGGAAAAGCGTTATTAGATTTGGGAGCAAGTGTTAATCTAATCCCATACTCAGTGTACGAGAAACTCGGATTGGGTGAATTGAAACCCACGACAGTCACACTCCAACTGGCTGATAGGTCAGAAAGAAGACCCAGGGGTATTATCGAGAATGTTTTGGTTGGAATAGATAAGTTTGTCTTTCCAGTAGACTTTGTTGTTTTAGACATGGAACCACCTATTAAATCAATTAATCAAGTCCCTATCATCCTTGGACGTCCATTTCTCGCCACTGCCAACGCTTGCATTAATTGTCGTACGGGAGTCTTGGACGTTTCTTTTGGAAACATGAAGGTTAGATTGAATATATTTCATGTGATGAACCATTTCCCTAATGAGGATGAGGTCGAATGTTTTTACATCGATCAAATGGATGAAGTGGTGGATGAAGCATTACCATCAATGCTCACCAAAGAAGAATTTGAAACTGCTTTGTTGGCCATCTATGAAGAAAAAGGATCTGAGAGGAAACAGTCAGAAGAGACGAGGTCGAGTTTATCATGTCCAAATGATAACTTATGTGAAAATGTGACTAAGGAAGAACCCTTACCTATTAAGGTAAAGGATGTGCTGACTCCATCAATTGAGCAGCCACCAACTGTGGAATTGAAACAGTTGCCTGAGTCGCTCAAGGATGCTTTTCTGGGGCCACGAGAAATATTTTCGGTAATAATTTCATCCACGTTGTCGGAAGAATAAGAGCATGACTTGTTGAAAGTTCTTAAAGATCACAAGGAAGCTATCGGATGGACCCTAGTTGATCTTAAAGGGATTGACCCATCAGTCTGTATGCACAAAATACACCTGGAAGATGAGAGTACACCATCGAGAGAACCTCAGAGGCGATTTAATCCGAACATGCAAGAAGTTGTTTTAAAGGAAATCATTAACTTACTCGATGCTGGAATCATCTATCCGATCTTTGATAGTGAATGGGTAAGTCCAGTTCAAATCTTTTCGAAAAAGTTCGAAATTACTGTGAAAGAAACTACTGAAGGAGAATTGGTCCCTACTCGCGAAACTACTGGGTGGCGCGTGTGCATTGATTATCGAAAATTGAACACAACTACGAGAAAGGATCATTTTCCCCTTCCGTTCATTGATCAAATTCTTGAGAAGCTAGCAGGGCAAGAGTTTTATTGCTTTCTTGATGGTTATTCAGGATACAATCAAGTGCCCGTCTTTCCACCTGGTCAAGAGAAGACGACATTCACGTGTCCTTACGGTACTTTTGCATATCGAAGGATGTTGTTCGGCTTATGTAATGTACCCGCTACTTTCCAACGATGTATGTTGGCTATATTTTCGGATATGATCAACAAATTCATCGAGGTATTCATGGACGATTTCTCGGTCTTTGGGAAAACATTTGGTTCTTGTTTGAATCATCTTTCACAAGTGCTGCAACGTTGTGTAGATTCTAAACTTGTTCTTAGCTGGGAGAAGAGTCATTTTATGGTTCAACAAGGAATTGTGTTGGGGCATATTGTTTCAAAGAAAGGAATCGAAGTTGATAAGGCCAAAGTCGACCTAATTGCTAATCTGCCACCACCAAAGAGTGTTCGACAAATTCGATCATTTTTGGGTCATGCAGGATTTTATAGAAGATTCATCAAAGATTTTAGCAAGGTGGCTAAATTATTGTGTACCTTGCTTGGCAAAGATGTTCCTTTTGACTTCGATGAGGATTGCATGAAAGCATTTATGAAATTGCGCGAGCTCTTATCAAATGCACCAATAATCCAACCACCGGATTATTGTCTACCTTTTGAGCTCATGTGCGATACATCTAATTATGCTATTGGCGCAGTCTTAGGGCAAAGAGTGAATAAATTGCCTCATGTAATCTATTATGCCAGTAAGACATTGATCGATGCACAACTTAACTACACCACCACTGAGAAAGAGTTATTAGCCGTTGTGTATGCTCTCGATAAATTTCGATCTTATATGCTTGGATAAAAAATAGTGGTCTTTTCAGATCACTCTGCATTGAAATATTTGTTGGTAAAGAAGGACGCCAAACCAAGATTGATCTGCTGGATCCTGCTACTTCAAGAGTTCAATTTCGAAATCAAAGATAAAAAGGGAGTAAAGAATGTTATGGCTGATCACTTGTCTCGCATTTTGCCTGAAGAATCTTCTGCACCTGAACCTATCCGGGACACTTTTCCGGATGAGCAATTAATGGCAATTGATGCGACTGCTACGAAAGCTCCTTGGTTTGCCAATATCGTGAATTATCTGGTCACTGGCAGAATTCCTACTGAATGGGGTGAGAATGATAAGCATATCTTTTTCTCACAAGTAAAATACTATTTTTGGGATGAACCATAATTATTCAAAATCTATTCAGATCAAATCATCAGGAGATGTGTACCGGAAGAAGAGCAACTAAGTGTCATCAATTTCTGCCATGCTGGAGCCTGTGGAGGCCATTTCGGAGGACAGAAGACCGCACAAAAAAATTTTCAAAGCGGATTCTACTGGCCCTGCATCTTTCGTGACGCTGCTCAATTTTGCAAAGAATGCCAACGATGTCAGCAGCTTAGAAATATTTCACGAAGAAATATGATGCCTCTGAACCCAATTCTGATAGTCGAAATCTTCGATGTATGGGGGATAGACTTCATGGGTCCTTTTCCCCCATCTTTCAGGTATTCGTATATTCTTGTGGTTGTTGACTATGTCTCCAAATAGATAGAAGCTGTGGCAACCCGATCGAATGATCATAAGGTCCTGGTCAAATTCCTGAGAGAAAATGTGTTTAACCGATTTGGGATCCCGAGAGCAATCATTAGTGATGGCGGTTCACATTTCTGCAACCGCCATTTTGCTACTTTAATAAAGAAATACGACGTTATCCACAAGGTGGCAACGCCATATCACCCGCAAACTAGTGGTCAAGTGGAAGTGTCGAACCGGGAGATTAAACGAATTTTAGAAAAGACGGTTCGACCCGATCGAAGAGATTGGTCGAATCGGCTATCTGATGCTCTGTGGGCATATCGTACTGCATTTAAGACACCGATCGGAATGTCTCTGTTTAGGCTTGTCTACGGGAAAGCATGCCATCTTCCTGTTGAATAGGAGCATAAGGCATTTTGGGCTATTAAAAGATTCAATTTCGATATGCAAGTGGCAGGATCAAATCGACGGTTATAGCTGAGTGAATTGGAAGAACTACGCTATGATGCGTATGAAAACTCCAAGCTGTATAAAGAAAGGTACAAAAAGCTACATGATGAGTCAATTTCTCGGAAAGAGTTCCACATTGGACAAAAGGTTTGGCTGTTTAATTCCATACTCAAACTCCACCCAGGAAAACTGAAATCCAGATGGGAAGGCCCGTTTCAAGTTGTTTCTATTAGTGCGCATGGTGCGATTGAGATCAACAGTCTCAAGGACAATCGAGTTTTCAAAGTCAATGGGCAACGTCTCAAACCAATGATTGAGCCCATAACCCAGTTTAAGATTGAGGCGATGCACCTCAGTGACCCAGGTATTTGATCAATGAAGTGGTCGAGTTGTCGACAATTAAACTCAGCGCTTCCTGGGAGGCAACCCAGTGTGTTTTATTTATTTTCATTTTTATTTTTATTTTGGGTTGTTTTTTGGTTAGGATTGTGTCTTATGCTCAATCGATTGACTGTTAAACAGTCAATCGATTGACCCAGACCCCCTCAATCGATTGACATTTCCCTGTCAATCGATTGATACGTCAAGCATTATCATCATCTCACTCCTTTTGTGTCAATCGATTGACAACACCTTGGGTATATAGTAGTTTTTGGGACTTGGAGCACCAGCCGACACATCTTGTCGTGGTAGCTAACTTTCAGGGGACGTTTGTGTCAATAGATTGAGACTGACCCCTCAATCGATTGACTTGATTGGGTATTTACTCCCCCCGTTTCCAAGGCACCTAATCGGTGCAACTTTTTGAAAAAGTGTGTCCTCAATCGATTGACAGAACATTGTCAATCGATTGACATTGAAAGAGGAGTAGTGGATTGTGCCACGTATCACGCGCATGCCTGATGACTTTCCAACCTCGCGCGACGTGGGCAAACCAACCATTCTCAATCGATTGAGGATTCATCCTCAGTCGATTGAGGTCTATATTATATAAGTGGGGTCACAACCCGTGGCTCCCTCATTCCGCCTCCTCTCAAATCCAATCTGCATCAAGCTTTTATATTCTCCTGGTACGCGATCGAATGGCGGCGCCAGGCCCACCAATATTCCGTCCACCACGTCCCGCCAACGATTCGATGCGCATCCCTAATGAGCACTATATCGATCGCCAGTTCCAAACAAAAAACTTCTTCGATCTTGCCAAATATCGTCGCATCGCGGAATGTGCCCGCTCAATCGACTTCATTGAGGCTTTGCGATTGGAAATGTTGCTTGCCCCGCCACCCATAGATGTCTCTCTGCGAATCATTCGCCTGTTTTATTAGAAAATGGTATGGGTACCTACTACCCTCTCGCCAACGGGAATGCCCTTTATTACCATCGAGATCGACAATTGGCAATATAATCTGCATGTTGCCGATCTCGCACGTGCCTTCAATTTTTACGTGGTTCGCCCTTTGAACCACCACATTAATCCGGCTATTGATCTTAGTCAGGACGACATGATCAATGATATGTGTGGAGGACGTCGCGGAACCGGTCAGTCCATGAAACGAGCCGTCTTACCAGTAGACATCTTGTTTTGGGACATTGTCATGGCGAACAACCTCTTACCACATGGCACGAAAACCGAGAGGACAAAGAATAGGATAATGGCACTTTACGCTGCGCACACGAACACTTGGTTTGATGCGCCAGGTCTGATGCTCGAAGAGATGTATCAGTGCCATAGTGATATCGCCGGCACCACCATACCCGTGAAGCGCGCAACGATCCTCCTTCATTTTCCGCACTACGTGATGCACCTCTTGGACCACCTTGGCTGCCCGATTTATGACGATGAAGAGTTGGGCGATATGCAGTTTTATCAGTATGGCATCAACGTTTGGGATAAGAGCATCAAGGCAATTCGTCGTGCGCAGCCACCTCCGATCGACATCGACGATGTGCCTCCCCCTCCCCGTCCAAACCCCGCACAACGCCAACGTGGCGGTGTAAGACGACCTCGTCCTGAAGAGGTCCCGAATTTTAATGCCGAGGCAGCTGTTGCTCGCCTCGAGGCGCGGATGGATGGGCTGAATGCAAGGCTTGGTGGTGTTGATCGACGGTCGAGATTTCAGACCTCTCTTCTCATGCGGATGGCCCGGGAATCGTTCCCTGGGCGTGCCGACGAATTCATCGTAGGAGCGCGAGCGGCGATGAATGAAGAGAGGGACCCTGAGTTTGATGCTGATGATGATGATGTTTAGTGTTTGTTTAGCATTTTTACTTGGTGTCTGTTTATGTTTGTTGGGTGTTTAGTGTTTTAATTTGTTTAGGGTGTTTTTTTTTTTTTTTCATTAAATTTTTTTGGTTTAGTGGTTAGGGGACCAATGGGTGTAATCAATCGTTAAAAATCAATGGAATTGGTGTGTTTTGGCATGGTTTTTGTTCTGTGTATTCATGGATGGTTTTAAAGTTCATCAGTCAATCGATTGAGCGCTTTACAATTGATATTCTGAAACCAAACTCCTCTGAGTCAAGCGATTGAGGCCCTGTTCTCAATCGATTGATTCTTGTGCCCAAAATGGAAAAGTTTTGACCATATACTTGGTATATTGAGTCAATCGATTGACACACCAATGTCAATCAATTGACTTCAACCTGGTCAAACTGTCAAAATCAGTCCGAACAGAAAGTTTCTAAAAAAGACACTGTTCTGGGAGTGGGTTTTGAGCCGTGCACCATCAGGCTTTGTTGACATCATGTGTCAATCGGTTGACACTAAACTGTCAATCGATTGACTGATGCTTAATTCCGGAAAGTTACACCAAACCGTCCGAAAATCGAGTCTTTTAGAGTTTGTTTTGTAGGGGGTTTCGTCGACGGTCCTTCGAGTCCCTATTTTTGGAAACTTCTCCCTATTTAAATCAATCGTAGGGCAGTCCTATTAGTCAATCTTTTAGTTCTCCTTCCCCAACTTTTAGCCATGTCTTCCATTCGCTATCGTACCCGCTCCGCCGCGAAAAAGTTGAAGGAGCCCGCGCGAAAACGTGCACGTTACCACGCTCCGCAGCCACCACTCGACTTGTCGAATCATGACGCCATCTTCCTTGATGATGGATCTCCTTTAGAAGTCAACTCAATTTTCACACGCTCCGTTGAAGCCCTCCACGACCCATCCGCGAATTTGATTCCGACTTACGTGTGGGCGGAATTGAATCCAATTCCGCCTCTCGTACCACCACCTCCTACCCCACCATTATCACCACCCCGTGCACCAGTTCCGCCACCTGGCACAGTTGGCATCACCGAGGAGATGTGGAACTATGCGTTTTCAAAGCCGACGGAAGGCAGTTCTATCATGGAAAACTAAAAGGAGTAGGATTTTCAGTTTTAGGGTCTCGTTTTAGGTGTCTTTAGGTTATGTTTGTTGTTTTTTTTTTATGTTTTAGTTTCAATTTGATTTCAATTAATTTTAGGGTCGGATTTTCATTTTGCAATAATTGTAATCGGTTTCCTTATATTTAATAATATTTCTTTAGTTAGTTAAATATTTGTGATTTTATTTTTGTTCAACATCCCTTTCCCTTAATCTCGTTCTTTTGGTCCTTGAGTGCATCATAACAGGTTTGGGGGGGTCTTACCTCCTATTTTCAACATCATCACCAATGAGGACATTGGACAGTTCAGGTTTGGGGGGGTAATTTCAGTGATTTTCATGAATTTTCGGCTTTAAAAAAAAAAAAAAAGACTGTTTGCGGACCTTAAAAGCATATCAGTCAATCGATTGAGACTTTGGTCTCAATCGATCGACTGCTAACCATCAAACAGCCAATTGGAAGTTGTAGCAGTCAATCGATTGAGACATTGGTCTCAATCGATCGACTGATGACAGGAAGGCTAATGAAATTCGATTTTTTTTTTATTCATATTCTTAAATAGTGAATGACCTGAGTTTCTTTAAAATTTGTCATCATACCATGATTATTTTTATGAATGCTCATAAAGTTCAGGATTAAAATAGCGATATTCATGATCTATGCCTGAAAAATTTGTGCACCATCACTTTGCTTCAATTCCAAGTTTGAGAATTAAGTGTATGACTTGAAATTTTCAGATCACAAGAAAGGCTTAAACCCAGTGAGTTTTGAAACCTTATCTTCGTTCTTGATGAGTGTGGAAATAAATTATGAGTATCTTTGAATTCCTGCTTCAATTGTTAAAATCTCATTTATTTTACTTTGATTTGTTGATTGTACGTGTGTTATACCATTACGCTAGAAATCAATGTGTATTAACTCAAAGTAAATAGGCATATTTTACCATAATGAAAGGAAATGATCTAAGGCCATTTTTGGCTCGTTTGTGCTTAAAATGACCCACCTCATAAATGTATCATTCTAGTACCCCTTTGAGCCTATTGAAAAATAATCCCTTATACATTCTTTGATAAGCCACATTAACCTTTAATCCTTCGCCATTTCTGAAAATTCAGCTTTACCCTTTTTATTTCTGAGAAATTAGGAACGAGAGATGAAAATGAGCGAAAAGAGAGTAAGTGGAGAGATACTGAGTTGTGGTGTTTACTGCGAGTGTATGGCAAAAATATAAAAGAAAAAAATGGGGAGAAAAAGAAAGAGAAAAAGAAAATTATGAAAAATAATGAAAAATATGAGGTGCTTCAAGAAAAGGAAACAAAAGAAAAAGCAAGTTGAGAAAAATAGAAAAATAGTGAGACAAATAGTGAGAAATTAGAAAAGAAAAAAAAAAGGGAGATAGAAAAATCAGAAATTTGTTTCTTTTTCAATTTCTCAGAAATTTTGAATCCCAACTTCCAATTCTTTCTTAACCTTTACCCAAGCCCCATTATAACCTTAGAAAAGACCTTTTTGATCCAATCATGAGTGGTAAATGCCTTGTGGAGATTGACTGCACAATGCCTATGGTGCTTGGTATATTCATGTGTGAAATACAAATATCTTTCTTAAAATGGGATATCTTTCTAAAATTCTTTGATGCACTGTCTTTCTTATAACTTGTGAGACTTTTCTAAATTGCATTGTAACTCTATCTCACATGGGAGTGAAAAAAAAAAAACCATTCATCAGGAGTGATTTCATTTTGAGTGCATACCCTTGGTAGGGATTGAGTCTAGGCATGTGATCTAAAGGTTCCTAGTTTAAGCTTCTTCTCAGACGAAAGAATTTGAGTAGTGACAATTGCATAACATTCTAAGGCATAAAACATGAGCATTGAAAAATAATGGATTGGATTGAATGAGCACTAATGAAATGGACATGATCAGATGCATTTTAAAAAAATTTCCAGGGACATTTGATTGCTTAAGGACATGACTAAAAATTCTGAAATTCATAAGTTTTGAAGTTTGTAGGTATCTTCGCTGGAAACCTTCAGGAGACAAAACTCCTCCACTAGGGATCACCTAGGGGTTTAAAGGCTTCTTGCATGTGCTAAATGCAATCATGCTCCCTACAAAAGTGGCATTTAAAATTTTAGGATGTTAGTTGCATTTGCTTTACATATTTTTCATTCACTTTGCTCGAGGACTAGCAAAGTGTAGGTTTGGGGGTGTGATCGGTGCCGAAATGTGATTATATTTTACACCCTAAATCCTATATTTAGCTGTTCGATGAAAGCATCTGATGATTGTTGTGAGGTTTTGATGTTTATAGGTGTTCCGACTGTTGGATTGTTAAAAAGCATAAAAGAAGGAAATTAAAGGTTACACAAGAGCTATGGACAAAAAGGTCAAATGAAGCATCAAAATTCGTGAAGAAAATCAACATCTATCAAGAGAGAGAAGACTTTACCCTGAAATGTCAATCGATTGAGGTAAAAGTGTCAATCGATTGACAAAAGGAGAAAAGAATTTACCCTTGAATGTCAATCGATTGAGGGCTAAGTGTCAATCGATTGACACTTGAAGACAAGAGTACCCTAAATTAGCTCGAACCAAAAGTCAATCGATTGAGATTTAAGTCTCAATCGATTGAAGCTATTAGGTTTAGGGTTTGCTCGACCCTATAAAAGAGAAGCTACGAGTTTGGATTGATTATTATTCATCAATTGGGAATGGATTTTTTCTTTTTCATCTTTTCAAGGGCTTTTCTCTTTTCTTCTTTGAGGGTTCCATCTGGGTAGATTGTACTTAGGTTTGCATTGTTTTTCTTTTAGAAAATCATAGATTGTATTTAGGACGAACAAGTGTAAAAGATCTTTGGAAGAAATGAAAAGTGGAATAACTTTGAATGAATAAGGAGATCATACATCAAAGATGAGAGGCTAAATTCGTTAATCGGGAAAGATGCGATCCCCAGATAAGTAGCCATTTTTTATGATTAATACCGCAGTTAATTTATGTCATCATGGAATTGTTTTGCTCAAAGTTTGTGTTATTGAAAATATATTGAATGCTTGTTATGACCGTTGATTGCGCGTATCAACGGCCGTAATTGCTAGATCTGGACCTGCAGACTGATCTAGGCTGTAGAGCGATTATGTATTTATTGTCGTGATCTAAACATCATGAGATACGCTATACTTTTTACATGACTCATACCGCAATGATAGGCTAAGTCATTGCTTTTAGATAGGGTATGCCGGATTGATGATCATATTTTATTACGAATCATTTTTCTAGACGAATGATGGTGTGAATGATGCTTTAATGAAACTGTGAGTTTTAATGATAGAAAATGGGTACTAATCTGGGGTAGCATATTCCTTGATCATATTTAAATATTATTCTTAGATTCATCAGTAATTAGTTGTTTAGATTAATTTATCTTTCTTGCATTTAGGAAAAGTGTGATAAATTTTTGGTAAATTGAATCTGCCCCTTGGTACTTCCTTGGGGACATTTTTAAATCTCTGAAATAATTAATTAAAATTCACGATTTTCCCGTGGGTTCGACACCCTTGTTCTTGCCATACTACAATAGATCATGTGCACTTGCAAGGGTTACATTTAAAATCGATCAGTTGGTTCACTTCGAATCTTTGCAAACTGAAAATGGAGGAATTGTTTATCCCCGCCGTAACCGCCCAATTGCAAACATCAATGATACTTTTATGGGTGAGAGAGTCAGCACAAAATATGTCCACGCTTCATCTGATTTTGTTCCTCAGAATCCATGTATTCCAAATTAGAGAAATGTAAATATGAGCCCACAACCAACTTTTCAACCCTCCACTATGATAAGTATCCCAATTGTTGATTAAATCAATAATTGAACCTTGGAGATAGTAGGATACTCCGAAAATGTAAAAGATCTTACCCCATATGGGCCATATGGAGCTGCAGTGAATGAATAAGTGGTTGGTATCCTCTTCTTCTATATTGTAAAAGAAACATTTTCGATCAACACTCATACCTCTTCTAATAAGATTAGAGATGGTAGCTATTTTGTTCCAGAGAAGGGACCACATAAAAATGCTGATTTTTGTAGGAATTTTGAGATTCCAAATAAATCTCCATTGTACTTTTTATAAATTAGAGTTTTGTTAACGGAAAGCAGATTTGACGGAGAAACTGCCGTTTTTGTTGCAATTCCAAAATCGGAAGTTGGAAAGGTTGGGTCTGATAAATAAACATTATCACCACTGCCCAATTTGAATGAGGGGCATTTAACGAATTTATCTCTAATGGATAAAATGCCTTTCCACCACCATGAAGAAACGGAGTACTTGATATTTCTAAATCTCTCATCCATTATTGCTAATTCTATATTTGCTTGTGATAAGGTCCTTCCACCAGTTATCAGAGGAGTCCTCGAGGCGCCACCACCATTTCATGAGAAGTGACTTATTCATTTTATCAATGGGTCTGATGTCGAGACCTCCCGGCCCACTTGGGAGTAGTTACTTTATCCCAGCTGATCAGATGGATTTCTCGGGAATCACCAAGGTCGTCTCAAAGAAAATTGCGCTCTATCCTTTTGATATCTTAACAGACTTTAGCGGGACATTTGTACATGGATAAATAATGCGTTAGGAGTGCACTAAGAACTGACTGGATGAGAGTCATTCTTCCCCCCTTAGAGAGCATTCTGTATTTCCATCCTGCAAGTCTACTATTAACTTTACCAATAATAGGGTCCCAATCTGATACTTTAAGTTTACCCGGCCCAATGGGGATTTTGAGATACTTAAGAGGAAATTGAGCTGCAACTAAACTTGATGCCGTAGCCCAAGAATTCAGAATCTGATCTTCAACATTGGCCTAAGATATTAGATTTGTCGTAGTTAACTTTCTGACCGGAAACTGCTTCATATATTTTGAGAAGTTTGCTCACATAAAGAATTTGTTGGAGGTTGCCATCACACATTATTAAAGAATTATCAGCATATTGTAGTAGGTTGATATTAAAATTGCATCTTGGATTGGAAAAATTAGCAATCATACCTTCGTTTTCAGCTGTTTGAAAGATCAAGGCAAGACATTCACTAGCAATGTCGAACAAATATGGGGATAAAGGGCATCCTTGCCGTAGACCTCAAGACGCTTTGAAATACCCACAAGCTTTACCGTTGACTAGGATGGAAAAATGTGCTCTATCAAGGCATCCATGGATCCAAGATCTCCACCTTTCACCGAATCCCATTTTTTTTAACATCCAAATCAGATAGTCCCAACTTACTCTATCATAAGCATTTTCCATATCAACCTTGATGAGAACCCCTTGTTTGGAAACGAGTTTGGAGTGGATACTTTCCTGCGCGATAATCGTGAGATCAAGAATCTGCTTTCCTTCAATAAAGGCACGTTGGGATCTGGAGATGATTGAACCGATCACCTTCTTCATACAGTTAGCTAAGACTTTAGCTATGATTTTATAAAGGCTAGAAACTAAAGAGATGGGCCTGAATTTTTTTATGTTAAACGCACATCTTTCCTTTGGAATAAGGGTGATGAAACTAGCGTTTATAGACTTATGAATAAATCCATCCTCCCAAAATTTATCAAACATTTTGATTAAATCATCTTTTATAATGAGCTAGAATTTTTTGGAAGAAGCCTAAGGTGAATTCGTCCGGTCCAAGGGCTCGGTTGGCGCTACAATCCTTGATGGCAGTCTAAATTTCTTCTTCTAGGAATTTAACTTCAAGCGAAGCAGCGTCGTTTTAAGAAAGGATTTGCGGAGAAATGCCTTGAATTCTAGGTCTGAGGTCGTTTGTTTCTTTGAACAATTCTTCATAGTAGACAATAGCTATCTTGGAAATATCAGTCAGATTAGAATAAGAGAGACTATCCTTTTTTAAGGTAGTGATGGAGTTTAATCTTCTGCGGCTGTTAGTGACGGCGTGGAAGAAGCTAGTGTTTTTATCTCATTATTTAGGCCATCATATACAAGATTTTTGTTTCCACTCATGTTCCTTGTTTAGAGCTAAAATTTCAAATTTTGATTTTGCATGCTCTTTGTCAAGAATTTCATTTGCAGTGAGAGGTCTGATCTCCTCAATCTTATCGATCAGCTTTATTTCTTTGGCCAAACTAATTTCGGCAGCCTTATTAATGGAACTTTGATTTTTATTCCATTCACAAATGATACTCTTTATCCTTTGAAATTTAGCGGCGATGGAATGAGATTGATCGGCCTCTAACCACCAGCTACTCATCTTGCTTTCAAAATTTTTGTTGTGTAGCCAGTGATTGTAAAATCTGAATGGTTTGGGACCCCATTTAATACCATTGAGATTTAGATATATGGGGACGTGAATAGAAGCCACCCGGGTGATGGCTTTTCACTTTCTCATTTATGAGGAATCGGTCAAGGCGACAGAGAGTGGGAGAACAATGCCCATTGGACCACGTAAATTGTGCACCTGGCATAGGAACATCAATAAGCTCCGCAAAGTTGATGAATTTGTTGAAATTTCGCTTAGAGGAGGATATTTTGGTATTGTTTGATCTTTCATGTGGATGGGATATAGCATTAAAATCCCATAACTCAGGGGCTATTGTGTAGAATTTTCCATTTAAACAAATCCTCCCATAATTCAACATCTCTGCTAAAGAATCGGCGATGGTGACGGTAAAAACTGCCGCTAATTTAGCAGTAAAAACTGCTAAAGAATCAGCGATGACGCCTAAAGCCCTAATATTTTAAAATAAAAAAGGTACTTTAATATTGGTTGTTTTGGCTGATACATATTTTAATTTGATGTCTGATTTTAAAATACCTATAGGTAAGTGGCAGAAGAAAAACAATGAGCATTTTACACTTTTTTCTCTTTTTAGAAAGATCAAAATTTTAAAAATAAATAAAAATAAAAATAAAAAGGTCAATTTTTATTTAATTTTTTATATGTTATAATTAACCTTGGTTTTTTTTGCCCTTTTTTAATAAAAAGTTTAAAAAAACAAAGAAAAAGGAAAAAAAAATCATAAAGTGATAATCAGGCTAAATTAGAGCTCCTAACAAATGGGGTTACAAAAGGAAATTATGCTTAAAAGGTACTCTGAGCATAGAACAGCTGCACTATATACATCTTACACCATTAACAACTAATTAAATGGGTGACTAATTTTTTGATGAAATGGGTGATTTATTGGGTACAACTGCGACTTTGATTTAAATAGTAGGGTAGAGGTGTACTACTCTGGTCAATCATTTCAATGGGTATTGGACGGTATATGATTTAATCTTTGCTTCCTTTAAAAACAAAAACAAAATGACATTTAAGAGCAATAAAATGCATTTTTTAAAAGTGTTTTATCACAGCTTTGTTCAACTTTCATCTCAATGAGCGGGCCTTATCCGATATTATCAGGTATATCAGATAAAAAAATTATTTGTTTACTTTAATGTATATATATATATATATATATATATATATATATATATATATATATATATATAATTTATTATATTTTATAAGGATAATTTGATCTTATTTAAAAGTTTTCCTCACACATCCTTAAATCTCATTTTTTCCTTTAATTCCTTTAAAATAGTAATATATATATATATATATATATATATATATATATATATATATGAAAAGGGTAGCGTGCCTCAATGGGACACGAAAAGTGTGTCCCAATGGTCCATGTGGATCTCCACGTGATATGCAAAATGCAATTTTGGTGTCATGTGGAGCTCCCATGAATTGTTTAGGTCAATTCTATTGGAAGAAAAAAGATATATATATATATAATTAATTAATTTGCACAAAAGGCATTTTTGATATTATATCCCATTCCGATTGGGTGCATATCACTACGTGTCACGTTCTGAAAATCTGAACCCGAACACGACTTCTTTGAGATGCGTGTTTGACACGAAAATTGAGACAAACTTAAATTTTATAATAATAATGTTAATATCAATAAGTGTAATTTGTATGTATGTGACGTCATGTGACACATGTGACGTGAATCTGAAGCTTGATTAGACCTTCCGTAGAATGCTGCGAACCTAAGTGTGGTGTGTGTGCTCAATACCATAACCAAACTTTCGAAAGTAGAAATTAATATCAAGGATATTTCCTGGTTGTAGGTTATTAGAGGAGGAAGAAGGGTTAGAGTTTCTTTTCCTCTACTTCTCTCATTCCTTCTAGTTTGCCCTGGTTTTGCCAACTGGTAGATCACCTTGTGCGCGGCGTATATAGCTCGTATAACTTGAACCGAGTTCTAGAGAACTCTCTTTGCAAATACAAAGTATAGGCGTCTTCTAAATCCTTATTGATTTGATCTAGGAGTGTGTGAAATCGACGTTGGTACGTCATGTCTGTCCTGAGGAGAGGTACCCACCTCAGTGTGTTGACGTGGAGCCGCGTACCTATTCTACAGATCACAAACAACAACAAATTCGTGATTTTGGATCCGAAACACACTTTGGGTCACATTCACCGCGAACCACAGAAGTGATCATAAAGAGGTGAGTTTATGTATATGTTTATGGCATTTTAAATGTCCTAGCATGTGTGTGATTCGATGAAGATCATTGAAGTTATAATGGAAATGGGTTAAGAATAACGAAACAGAGACCTAACAAAAACTGTCAAATTCGAACAATTGATTTTGATAGTCGATCGATCGAATCTTACAAGGTCTTGTGGCTTTGGAGTTCTGAAGAATTCGAACTGTTCAATTTGAAAAATCGATAGTTCGAATTGTGATTCGAACAATCGAAATGGGAATCCGATCGATCGAATTATATAGTACATCTTTTGAACAGGAGTACAAATTCTGGAAGTTGAGGCCCGATAAATTCGAACGATCGAATTGAGAATTCGATGGTTTGAATTGAAAATCGATCAATCGAAATTGGAATTTGATCGATCAGATTGTATAAACTATATACAAACAGAAAGTTTGAAGTCTTGAAGAATGGGTTCTGAAAGAACCGATCGTTTGAAATTAGAACCGATCAATCAAATTTAGGAATCAATTGATTGAGTTGGGAAATCGATCGATCGATTTCCCCTGTTTCTGTCTGCTTTGGTTTTCTGAAAGAAACATTGTGGTGCATCGTACTAGTTGTTTGTCTGACACCTCTGACACTTAGTGTAATATGTATGGTCTAGGTTAAGACTGGGAGGCTCTTAAAAAGGCTTTGGATATGCTTAGAAAGACGTGATTTAAGAACTCGAAAATATAATAACCCGAAAATTTTGAACCCGAACATGATCACCTCGATGTGTGTGCCGGAAAAATGGTTAGATGTCATTAGGGCTTAGTGAGAAACTCATACACCGAACCATGGTGTGTTTGCCCAACGTCGGATTATAGCTTAAATTTAAGTGGATGGGCTTAACACCCAAATGAGTATATGTGTTTTGTAAGGGAACTTTGGATAAGTTTAACACCCAAAATGAGTGTGTGTGTTTCATAGGAGAACTAGTCCCTTTAGTTTATAAAAAAAGGCAAGCTTCACTTGAAAGCTGGCAAAGCTTGGGAGTTTAGAGAGAGAGAGAGAGAGGAAGAGAGAGAAGTTGGAGGAGATTGCTCACATGGATGTCCGAAATTCAGATCGACTCCATTAAGTTTCGAAGTATTGACTTCGTGGTGATTAGTATGCTGCTAGAGATCGACAATCTTAGACGGGATCGTGATCTGTGAAGAAATGGATGCTTTAATCCCTTCAAACCCCTTTTTCATTTTAAAACCCAATCACCATACCTCAAGAGGACCGTTGGGTTGTTGAGGACATCGAGAAGATCGAAAAGATAGGTCCATGCCTCTACGAATGGAAGAATCCAAAGGTTCAAGAGTTTCAGACCATCAGGGAAGCATGAGGGTTTCATATGTGGGTTTTACGTCAATCTCGCGCATAAGGATTGCGTGCTCGTAGATCGAGGTAAGAATTGTGAAGTTTAGTGTGATTTAGCTTAAGTTTCATTTATGTATGATTAGAATGCTTAGAAATGGAGTTTGATCAATTGGGATCAAGGAGGAAGATGGCCGAAGGGTTCTGAACCGGTCGAAATTCGAATGATCAAATTGGATTTCGAACCATCAATTTGGAAATTCGAACGATCAAAGTGGAATTCGAACGATCAAATTGGAATTCGATTGATAAAATTGTATAGAATAGAGACTACAAGTTTCTGAAGAAATAAAATTCGAACGTTCGAATTGGAGTTCGAACCATCGAATGGTTCGAATTGGAAGGTCTGTCGTTCGAATTTGACTGAATGTGTCGACACTACTTCGATAATTTGGCTATAACATTTTACTCCGAACTCGGATTAACACGATTATTAAGGCATTGGAAACAAGACAACGAGATTTACGACATTTATGAATTAACCAACTCATGAATCATATGTTTTGAGGGTCAAAATTAAGTAGGAAGTTAGGTCAAGTTTTGAGTCAGCATGAACTTGCCTATTTCTACCGCGATTTTAAGAGAACACTTAAATACATCAAAATTATTAGTAATTAGAATTAAGTCCCTAATACATCATCATATGTATGATGTAGATTGAGAACGGAGAGTCGTGAATTTGGACCGTTGGATTGCTTTGAGCGGCTACGAACTTAAGGTAGGGAAAATTTAACATAAATTGCATTTATGATTATTTTATGGACTATTAAGATCTGTATTCTAACACATGGTTTCTGATTTTCATTTTTAAAAGTATTCCTTGCATATAAATGAAAGTTCTATTATTTCTTATTCCTGACACCTGATTCCCGATATTATGTGATATGCATGTGATTTAAAGTTTTATGTGACGAATCCCACTGACGCGGCGGTATATCCGTGACCGGCACGACGGGATATCCGTGTACCTGTTCTATGATCTGCCTGATACAAATTGTTCTCATTACGCAGAGACTTGTTACAATTCCTGTAAATTATTCATTGAACAACGATAGTCGGGATTACCCATCGGTCAACATCTGGCTATCACGTGTTATATACACGAGAGTTATTTAAGTTATATTTAAGTCATTTAAACTAATGAAAATGCATTTGATTCATGATATTCTTCATCTGATTCCAATTAATGATACAAGCATCTATTTTATGATTTGCCTATTCTAAATATCTACTCTAAAATCATCTGTTTTGATATATCTTCTGAAAATCATGCTTTATAGTAAAAATACAATATAAATTGAGATTCTTCTATTGAGCTTAGACTATTAGCTCACCCCGACTATACGTCACAGGTACAGGTCGTGATCAGAACCTTAGGCTTGGAGAAAACCCTGAGTCTGTGCCGGAGAGGGAAGTGGATCTTTCGCAGTGGGGTTTTTAGCCTTAGTTCGTTGGTAAGGGGATTGAGTGTATAATAAATTATGTTACACTTTAAATTTGGTATATTTGGAGATAGTTCTTACGTGTGAGACTATTACCACCACTGTTTAGGCGACAGTCGGCCATCGCCAGTGGTTGGTTGTTTTGATATTTTCCTTTTGTCCTCAGTATAAATAGGAACTATGTTTTATTGAATATTATATCTGCTTAATCTTTGCAAATTGTGGTGGTACCAAGTAAGTAATCTGTATTCAGATTGTATTCTACGATCTGGCGGTTCAGATTTTCTCATTTTGGTTTTAAGTTGGAGAAAAATTATATATATATATATATATATATCTGAAGATTGTGTTGGGAAAATTCGGGCTACCATAGTTAGTATCAGAGCTTAGGCTTTAAGTCTTATGGGAGACTCAAAGTCATAGCTCTAAGTGCAGGAATAAGGCATTAGGTTTCGTCTAAACATTGACTATGAGTGTTAGAGTTCTGTCAGACCATTGGGACCATCTGTTAATTGAAACCTTTGTTTCATTTTGACATATCGATATGGCGCCTTGCAAAAGAGCAAAAACCGTACACAGTGGAGATAATGATCGCGAGCAAACTAGGCAGTTGCTGGAAACAATGGCCAATACGATGGCCCAACAGACCGTATTGCTGTCGGCTATGTTTTGAGACACTACGCACATCTCTCTATCTGCACCGATTGAGTTATGCTCACGGTGTGGGAAGCAGCACAAAAGATATGTTTAGATGGACTACAGGTGCGTGTTTTAGGTGTGAACGACTTGGACATCTGATAAGAGACTATCCCCAATTGAGAAGAGAGGCAACAACATCGGCAACGACTCAGGATCCCTCTCAGTCCACGGTTCAAGATTATGTCCTCGCCATCTTTGTACGGCATGCTCAGGCAGCCAAAGGAGTCAAGTATCCTCTCACTCTTTAGCTTCAGCAGTAGCTAAAGCATCAAGAGTACGACAAGCCTTACGTATCTCCTCCTTGACACCGATTGATATGTGTGCAAGATGCGGAAAGAAGCATAGGACTGAGGAGTGTAGGCACGCCTTGGGCGCATGCTTCAGATGTGGTCAGGTGGGACATCTGGTGAAGGAGTGCCCAGAGCCGGGTCAAAGGAATATTACATCAACATCTATTTCGGGACCATCATCACCACACGACGCCCAACCACCGATTGAAGTCATCAAAGGTATAATTCATTATTGATTGTCAAGAATTTACCTTATTCTCAATTGATGAATGCCCTTGAAAGTTTTATGCTATTGTGATCATTTAACGTCATCATATATGCCCTAGTTGAAATGTAGACACGAAACCTGAATACCTTACACTTGTATCAGGGTGATCGCATATATTAAAACAAGGCCACGTTATAGTGGATCGAGTTCAACTGGACATACAAGCGAGAGTTAGGATAGAGAACTTTTCAGAATTTAAGGAATAATGATGATTAATAAAGTACGATTGAGAGATTCGAGTAGGGACATAAGGATTTATTAAGGAAGAACCTATATCAGCTTGAGAACTAAGATGACGCATGGCCAACATGGGTCGGGCTTATCTATTATCCACACTTAACTTCCTGACAATTTATGGGTGCTTGATACATTCATTCAGAAAAATTTATACCCCTATTTGCACAAGTCAAAGCGCCTTGAGATTGTGCAGCAGGCCTTATTTTCGGCTTTTGAGAATCGTTGGTTTTCTTTCGCCGACTTAGTGATTGATGGGTTGATAAATGCTAAGGATAACATGACCGAAAAGAAGGCGGCTCCGAAGACAGCGATGTTGTATGCTCAATTGATTATGCGTATGGTCGAGCAATACAATTTTGTACGTGCCGAGTATAGCATGACACCGGGTGAGCCTCAATTGATTGATTGCATCAAGATTTATAAGATTAGGGAATGGATGAAAAGTCATAACCTACTCGTGAAGAGATTTCCTGAGGAGGGGGATGTTATACGCAAGGAAGGTGGGGGTGAGCCTGCAGGGCAAGCTCCAGATCTAGGAGAGGCACAGCCCGACCTTCCACCTCAGGGGGGCATGCCTGTTCGGCCTGATCATATCCAATCCCCACGACCTGCACCTACTACGACATCTAGACGTCGGGAGCCATCTACCACTGACATCGTCGACAAGCTAGCCGCACTCCATGAAAGCAATCGTCGGATTCATGAGCGTTTAGACGAGATAGAGGAGCACAACCGTCAGGTGCATCGACGGTTAGACTTTTAAGAGGGTATGCTCCTTCAGTTGATGCAACATGCATATACTACCACAACTACCCCCATGATCTCACATGCTCGCCTACACGTTGGGGATCCTAGCAACTACCGCACTCCAGCAACATCCGATTCGACACACTTTTTGAGTTTGGCCCCATACTCACATTTACATACTCTGCATAAGCATTTTATCCTGATTCCTATTTACTTCTCTGTCTATCACAACTCGTTCTGTTTGCTTAATTCCTCGGTTCATTATATGTTTCGCATGCTCTCCACTTAGTGTCACATATTACTCTTTTGCGTGATGTTTGCATCTTGGTTCTGCCCATGGTCATCCTCTTGTACTCGATGACTTTTTGATACATGTTCGTCACTGTTAACCCAATTCAAGGATTGGATACTCTTTGAATGGGGGATCTCATTCTTTGTTTCAGTCGATGTCACCTGATATCCCTTGTTGGATTTTTGAGGACGAAAATTCCTAAGGAGGGGAGAATGTCACGTTCTGAAAATCAGAACTCGAACACGACTGCTTTTAGATGCATACCCGACACAAAAATTGAGATAAACTTAAATTTTATAATAATAATGTTAATGTCAATAAGTGTAATCTTTACGCATGTGACGTCATGTGTCACATGTGACGCGAATTTAAAGCTTGATTAGACTTTTTGTAGAATGTTGTGCACCTAAGTGTGGTGTGTGCACTCAACACCATAACCAAACTTTCGAAAGTGAAAATATCAAGGATATTTCCCGGTTGTAGGTTATAAGAGGAGGACGAATGGTTAGAGTTTCTTTTCCTCTACTTTTCTTCTTCCTTCTAGTTTGCCCTAGTTTTTCAACTGCTATATCACCTTGTGTGCAGCGTATATAGCTCGTATAACTTGAACCGAGTTCTAGAGAACTCTCTTTGCGAATACAAGGTATAGGTGTCTTCTAAATCCTTGTTGATTTAATCTAAGAGTGTGTGAAATCGACGTCGGTATGTCGTTTCTGTCCTGAGAAGAGGTACCCACCTCGGAGTGTTGACGTGGAGCCGCGCACCTGTTCTACAGATCACAAACGGCGATAAATCCGTGATTTTGGATCCGAACCACTTTAGGAGAGGTACCCACTGTAGGTCGCATTCACCGCGAACCACAGAAGCAATCGTAAAGAGGTGAGTTTATGTGTACGTTTGGCATTTTAAATGTCCTAGCATGTATGTGAATGCGTGTGCATGATTCGATGAAGATCATCGAAGTTATAATGGAAATGGGTTAAAAATAACGAAACAAAGACCTAACAGAAACTGTCAAATTCGAACGATTGATTTTGATAATCGATCGATCGAATCTGACAAGGCCTTGTGATTTTGGAGTTTTGAAGAATTTGAACTATTCAACTTGAAAAATTGATAGTTCGAATTGTGATTCGAACAATCGAAATGGGAATTCGATCGATCAAATTCTATAGTACATCTATAGAACAGGATTATAATTTCTGGAAGTTAAAGCCCGATAAATTCGAACGATCGAATTGGGAATTTGATGGTTCGAATTGAAAATCGATCGATCAAGTTGGGAAATCGATCGATCGATTTCCCCTGTTTCTGTCTGCTTTGGTTTTCTGAAAGAAACATCGTGGTACATTGTACCAGTTGTTTATCTGACACCTCTGGCACTTAGTGTAATATATGGTCTAGGTTAAGACTGAGAGACTCTTAAAAAGACTTTGGATTTACTTAGAAAGATGTTATTTAAGGACGGGAAAATATAATAACTCAAAATTTTTGAACCCAAACACAATCGCCCTGGTGTACGTGCCGGACAAATGGTTAGATGTCATTAGGGCTTAGTGAGAAACTCATACACCGAACCATGGTGCGTTTGCCCAACGTCGGATTATAGCTTAAATTTAAGTGGATGGGCTTAACACCCAAATGGGTAAATGTGTTTTGTAAGGGAACTTTGGATAAGTCTAACACTAAAAATGGGTGTATGCGTTTCATAGGGGAACTAGTCCCTTTAGTTTATAAAAAAAGGCAAGCTTCACTTGGAAGCTACCCGCCGTTTGCAAAGCTTGGCAGTTTAGAGAGAGAGAGAGAGGAAGAGAGAGAAGTTGGAGGAGATTGCTCACGTGGACGTAAAAAAGTCGGATCGGCTTCGTTAAGCTTCAAAGTATTGGCTTCGTGGTGATTAGTGTGCCGCTAGAGATCGAAGATCTTAGACGAGATCGTGATCCGTGAATAAACAAATGTTTTAATCCCTTCAAACCCTTTTTTCATTTTGAAACCCAATCACCATACCTCAAGAGGACCATTGGGTTGTTGAGGACATCGAGAAGATCGAAAGGATAGGTCTATGCCTCTACGATCGGAAGAATCCAAAGGATCAAGAGTTTCAGACCATCGGGGAAGCATGAGGGTTTCATATGTGGGTTTTACGTCAATCTCGTGCATAGACATTGCGTGCTCGTAGATCGAGGTAAGAATTGTGAAGTTTAGTGTGGATTTAGCTTAGGTTTCATTTATGTGTGATTGGAATGCTTAGAAATGGAGTTTGATCAATTGGGATCAAGGAGGAAGATGCTCGAAGGGTTTTGAACCCTTCGAAATTTGAATGATCAAATTGGATTTTGAACCATCAATTTGGAAATTCGAACCATCAAATTGGAATTCGAACGATCAAATTGAAATTCGATCGATCGAATTGTATAGAACAGAGACTACAAGTTTCTGAAGAAAGAAAATTCGAATGTTCGAATTGGAATTCGAACCATCGAATTGGAAAATCGAACGGTTCAAATTAGAAGGTTGATCGTTCGAATTTGACTGAATGTGTCAACACTGCTTCGGTAATTTGGCCATAACATTTTCCTCCAAATTCGGATTGACACGATTCTTGAGGCATTGGAAAAAGGAAAACGTGCTCTACAACTTTTATGAATTAATCAACTCATGAATCAAATGTTTTAAGAGTCAAAATTAAGTGAAAAGTTATGTTAAATTCTGAGTTAGCACGAACTTGCCCATTTCCGCCGCGATTTTGAGAGAACACTTAAATATGTCAAAATTATTAGTAATTAGAATTAAGTCTTTAATATATCATCATATGTGTGATGTAGATTGGGAATGGGGAGCTGTGAATTTGGACCGTTGGATTGCTTTGAGTGGCTACGAACTTAAAGTAGGAAAAATTCAACCTAAATTGCATTTATGCTAATTTCATGGACTATTAAGATCTGTATTTTGACACATGGTTTCTGATCTCCATTTTTAAAAGTATTTCTTGCATATAAATGAAAGTTCCGTCATTTCTTACTTCTGACACTCGATTCCCTATATTATGTGATATGCATGTGATTTAAAGTTCATGTGACGAATTCCAATAACGCGGCGGGATATCCGTGACCGGCACGGCGGGATATCTGTGTATCTGTTCTATGATCTACCCGACACAAGTTGCTCTCATTACGCAGAAGCTTGTTACAATTCTTGTAAATTGTTCATTGAACGATGATGGTCCGAGTTACCCATCGGTCAACATCTAGCTACCAAGTGCTATATACACGGGAGTTATTTAAGTTAAATTTAAGTCATTTAAAATCAATGAAAATGCATCTGATTCATGATTTTCTTTATTTGATTCCGGTTAGTGATACGAGCATTTGTTTAATGATTTGCATGTTCTAAATATCTACTCTAGAATCATCTGTTTTGATATATGTTTTGAAAATCATGTTTTACAATAAAAATACAATATAAATTGAGATTCTTCTATTGAGTTTAAATTGTTAGCTCACCCTGACTATACGTCACAGGTACAGGTCGTGACCAGAATCTTAGGCTTGGAAAAAACCCTGAGTCTGTGCCGGAGAGGGAAGCAGATATTCCGCAGTGAGATTTTTATTCTTAGTTCATTGGTAAGGGGACTGGGTGTATAATAAATTTTGTTACATTTTAAATTTGGTATATTTTGAGATAGTTCTTATGTGTGAGACTATTACTACCACTGTTTAGGCGACGGTCGGCCGTCGCCGGTGGTTGGTTGTTTTGATATTTTCCTTTTGTCCTCAGTATAAATAGGAACTATGTTTTGTTGTATATTATATCTGCTTAATCTTTGCAAATTGTAGTGGTACCAAGTAAGTAATCTGTATTCAGATTGTGTTCTACAATCTGGCAGTTCGGATTTTTCCATTTTGATTTTAAGTTGGAGAATATATATATAGGGAGCCGGTTAGGTCCTCCAATGGAGGACGGTGACCGTCCTCCAAGATCCACGTGGAGCTCCACGTGGCACCCAAAACACTTTTTTGGTGCCACGTGGAGCACAGGTGGACAGTTTAGATCAATATTAAAAAAAAAAAATTTGAAAAAACAATTTTAAACCCACAAGTCAAAGTTTGACGATTTTCATTGGTCCACATTTCACGATTCAAAATATACACGATGGAGATGAGTTTTTAATTTATTTATTTTTCAAAAATGATCTAAGCAATGCACCCAAGGTCCACGTGAAAGGTTGGAGGACGGTGATCATCCTCCCATAGAGGACGGAGGCCTTTTCCATATATATATATATATATATATATATATATATATATATATATATATATATATATATCTGAAGATTGTGTTGGGAAAATTTGGGCTGTTACACATCGGTTGAGATAAACCATCGGATATGATCCAATATATAAATAATTGGCCGATATCTATACCCATTAAATCGAGGTTCATAATATTATATCTAAGGGTACAAATTCGATTAATCAAACTGAAACCGAAATTTCAGTTTTTGGGTCGGTTTCTACCAAGCTGAACTCTAACCGAAACATTTCAATTTTGGTTTCGGCCAACTGAACTTTTCAGCCCCCAAACCAAAACCAATCCCAACGGGTCTGATTTCGATCGATTCGGTTTTCAATTTTTCTTTATATTTTTTATACTTTTTCGGATTTTTTAAACTTTTTAACTTTTTTTGGCTTTCTCACCGTACCCAGATGGTTTTCAGTTTTTAGTTACAAAAATCAAAACTGAACCAGGCTAAATTGGTTCAGTTCGATATCGGTTTTCAATCGATTTCGGTCTGGTTCAGGCAGTTTCGGAAGGCTCGGTTTTTGAATTTCGATGTTTTTTTCACCCGCCTGCAATTTGCCCTCAACAGATCTGTCCTCACTGTCCTCAGTTTATCATATTTCCGTTATGTGTGCAAACTGACATTGCATCCACTTTATTTAAATTGACTTTATATCCCTTCAGCTGGTGACATTTGGCGCTCATTTAATGGCAGCGCTCCAAATTTATTGGTTATTTATGGATTTTTGAAGAAAAATTGCAAAAGACAGGCATGTTTTGTGCAGGCGGCTGATGTGGCGTCACGTGACTGGTTACCCCAACATAAATTGTTTGGGCCCTACTGCACTTGCAGCCAATTACATTGTGACACATCAGCTGCTCGTACTTTGCCTGCAATTGGCTGACATTGCATCCACTTTATTTAAAGTGACTTTATATCCCTTCAGCGGGTGACATTTGGCACTCATTTAATGGTCAGTACTCCAAATTCATTGGTTATCTATGGATTTTTGAAGAAAAATTGCAAAAGACAGGCAAGATAGGCAGGTTTTGTGGAAGCCGCTGATGTAGCGTGATGTGATTGGCTGCTCTGATCTGAATTGCTTGGGCCCTGCGACATGATTGGCTGCTCTGACTTGAATTGCTTGGGCCCCGCTGTAGTTGCAGCCAATTGCATTGAGACACATCAGCTGCCTATACTTTGCCTACACAAAACCTGCTACGACCATAGAAAGCACCTTTGTCACAAAATTCTCTGAATTATTCAAAATTTCAGAGAAAAAACTTTGATTCATCGATTATTCATATTTCCCAAACTCTTTTGAAACCTTTTTTAAAAATTTTCAGATTTTTATCATTGTCATACATGTTTTAATTATATTTCCTTGGATTTTGTGATTGTAATTTGTTATGAATGTAGTCTATCGAATAAACTAAATTTATTATCCAAGAACATTGCTTTTAGACTTAAATTTATTGTCCAAAAACATTGCTTCTAGTTTTAAATAAGTTAACATATATATTTTTTAACTCATAGAAGGGTTCTCGCAACCGTTAACAACTTGGCTATGCTGCCTAAGGTCGTGAGTTCGAAATGACTCCTCTTCTTTGATAAATGGATGTCACATACGATGCGTAAATCATGGGCATGGTAACCCGTAGCGATTTGTCCGAGTCCTCTGATAAAGGACGAAAATGTCACTACAAAAAATAAAATTATTAGTGACAATTTTTGGAACAAAAACTATCGCTATTAATAAAAAATTATTAAGACTATTAGTGGCAAGAGTATTAGTCATAATTTTTTATTGCCATTAATAGTCTTGTTTTTTGTAGTGCCTTTTTGTATATATTCTAACAAAAAAAAATATATAAATAATTTGTGAAAAATAAATTATGTTTAATAAAGTTGACTATTTCAATAATCCGATAAGGGATACTTTTATTATTTTGACAAGAAGAAGAAAAAAAGCACCTAGCGATTAGAGTGGATGCCCATGGATTTGAATTATAAAATTAATATTTATAAGTTTTTGAAAAACCTATAAAGCTTATAACAATATAAGCATCAATTATTTAATAAATTTAAATTATAACATCTACCTTTATAACGTGATTTCGGTGCCACGTGTCCATAGTTGCGAGCATCAAAGCAAAAGAAATATGACGTCAAAAACTGAAGTTTAAACAAACATATATTTATGTTTGCCTGCGGTGATTCTATTATCTAAGGCCGTAGCTTCGTCTCTCTATTGTCGAAGGCCTGCTTAACTCTTGCAGCCAAGGTATCAATTATCAGCCGATTCCGAAATGCATCAGCAATATGTATTGAATTTTCGGCAAACCGATATTGATACCACTCTGATATTAGTATCGGGCAGTATCAAGTACCGATATCAGCCTATACAGATCAGTATCGATTGATATAAATTTGTTTTCTATTTTATATATTTATCGATTAGGTATCAATGAGACCAATTCATATTGGCGGTACATATCGATCCAAGATGGATTGATAGCCGGGTACCCATGCCCGGTTTGATAACTTGCTTGCAGCTGTGTTTTGTTATTTTGTTGAAAGTGGACGAGACAGGTAGTGACTTTGGGGGCTGTTGGCTCTTAAATTTTTAAAATAAAATGTAATAAGCCTAGAGGGGCCATAGCACAGGTTGCTTGGTTAAAGTCAATTGCCTCCCTCTCAACCTATGCCATATGTTCCACTTATAATTTTATAATTTTGAGCTAATTAGTAGTAGGTACTTTACTTGAGTGTAGATACGCTTGGTACTTAATTAGGCCACTTTTAAGATGTCTACCATGTGGAATTATCATGTATTCAATGTGATTCGACGCCCATAATCTATCATTTTATTTTGGAAAAGATTGGAATGACATGATCTATATCACCTGATTTAATAGAATCCAATACTATCTAAAATTAATGCTATATTAGATTCACATGGTAGCCATTAATTTTAGATGTCTTTTGACTGCTTTAATTCGAATGATTGGAAATCATTTTCCGTCCCAATGATGAAAGATTTTAAATCATAGTGCAACTAGCAAATAATACACTTCTTAATTTCAGAAGGTTCACATTCCAAAAACTGATCGGAGTACTAAGTCACGTGGCACTCGATTGCTTACCTAAGACAACTAAGACAACTATTTATTTTCTCAATGGATAAGCAGTCATAACTTTGCACCCTTGGAAGAAAATCCTTGCTCCACCATTGACCATTGGTTATAACCTTGTAAGTTGAAAACCTTTTTAGGAGGCCAAAAGTATAAAAGACCTATTCAGCCAACAAGTTTATTGAAAGGACTAACATCAAAAATCCCTTCAAACTCATTGATTACTTTAGATTAGATGAGGGAGATTATTTTTCACCCTAATCTTCGACACAACGGAGCTTGAGACTATGATCTTCCAATCAAACGGTCAAGTTTTTTATTATACATCATAGATCCCAAAAAATGGCCCTAAAGTCACGTTTGAGCGTAAAGTGCGCCCTTTGGTCTCAGGACCACTTTTAAGGTATCGGTGCCACGTGGAATAAAAAATTGACCGTCTGATGGTACACATACAATCTCATGATAGACTGTGTGGAAGATCGGGGTGCAAAACAATCTCCATCGTCTGATTCGAAGCAATCACTGGTAGGGCTCTCAATGGGTCGGGTCAGCCCAAATTTTGGCCGGCACCGGGTCCAAAAAAAGTGATACTTTCTATCAAGCAAACCCGGCCCGGAATTTGGACCGGGCTTGGATTGAGTGTTCCAACACCCGGCCCGCACCTGGCCCATATATATATACACTTATCCATTTAAAATTATAAAAAGAAATTCCTTTTAATTAAATATAATTTACTTAAATGCTCTGAGATTAATCGTTGTCCGTTATAACTATTGTGTAACAAACTAAAATAAAATATTTGAATAAAAGAATGTACCTGAGTCTCTATAATGTTAATATAATTATTTAATTAAAATTTAAACCTTTTTCAAACATTTATTAGAAAAAAAATAATCCAAGTCCAACCAAATTTTAATAGGGCTGGGTTGAACCCTAGCCCGGACCTAATCGGGCCCATTGAGAGCCCTAATCACTGAGTTTAAAGGGGTTTTCAACGTTGGCGCTTTCAGTAAACCTATTGGCACGAATAGATAGATTAAGACGCTTTCAGGTGAATTGATCAGAGGAGGATACTAGTTGAGCGATAACTCAACTGGTATCCTCTTCCCTTGTGGAAGCAACATGTCATTAATTCTACGCTTACTCCCACCCTTTGTGTGGGTCTCCTCTCAGTGCGCGGCACCAAAAAGACAGATTCTCTCTACATGTAATTTGCACAGGCGGCACTAGGTCTTGGTTGTCTATGCCGTATGGCATAATTAATAATAAAATAAAATAAATTAGGAAAATGAAATTATGAAACCTAGTGACAGGAAGAGAAAGTATAGACTAGCTTATTTAACCATAATCATAGTGTCATATATTTGCAATATATAGGTAGATGGAGACATAAAGAAGAGAAAATGATGTACTGATGTTTTGGGTCAAGCCCTCGTGCCCTAGCTATCAAGAACTTTTAAATGTGGCCAAAGGTTAGGTTCCATATTAAAATGACATAAATCTTTTAATTTTGGTTCATCCCTTTTAGTGAAAAAGACCATCCATTGTTCATGAGATTGACTAAAAAACTGAAAGCTTAAACATCCAAAAGGTGCTTAAATGATCTTATAACATTAAAATTATACCTTTTATCTTATACCATTGAAGTGTCATTTATTATTATGTCTTGTTGCGCAAATCTAAGACCAATCTAATTTGTCCTTGTAATACCCCGAAATATCACGTTAAACAGTGACCTCGGGATCCGTGCCCGATTGGTCACAAGTTTGACCAATTAGGAGTCCAATGGTTAGCATAGAGTGTGATGAATGGATGAGATGTAATAGTTTGACTGACTGCGTGGTGTATGATGTGAATGTGAAGTCGCATACACTTATAGCGGTGTATGTGCTCAACACACAAGGAAGGGGATAGATAAAAGGGTTTAATAACCCTAAAATTTGTATTTGGTTGTTGAGAGAGGAGTAAAGAAGAGAGAGAGAGAGGAGTAAAGAGGTTGAGCAAGAGTTATTGTGAGTGATTGGAAGGGAGATTCTAGCATTAAAGAGACCGATTGGACGCGGAGAATCCGTTCAAGCCAAAGCTGGAACCCTAGCCTTTCCAACCACTCGATTTAAAATCAATTTGAGATTGATTGAAGGTAAGATTTTGTAGTTTAAGTGCATGGATTAAAGGGTTAAGTTATAGTTAGAAATGGTGTAAAATGTAGGGTAAAAGCTTAGAAAAATGGAGGAAAAAGTGAGGAAAGAGATTGAGAAGAACGAAAAAGAAATTTGAATCGCAATTTCGATTAATCGAAATTGGGTTTCGATTAATCGAAATTGGCCAAGAAGTTGAAAGGTCAGACCCCGATCTCAATTAATCGAATTCAGTTTCAATTAATCGACTTTAGATTTCGATTAATCGAATTGAGAATCGATTAATCGACTGGGAACCTAAGTGGACCTCCAGTGAAGAAAAGAAATGGGCTTGATGAAATCGACTAATCGAAATGAAGATTCGATTAATCGATTTGTAAATCGATTAATCGATTTTGGAAACTCGATTACTCGAATTGAGAATCGATTTGATAGAGCAGAGAATTTCGATTAATCGAATTGGGTTTCGATTAATCGAATGGAAATCTCGATTAATCGATTAATCGATATTTACTTTCGATTAATCGATTTTGAAAATTGATTAATCGACTGGGCCAGTTTATGTTGACTTCTGAGTTTGACTTTGAGATTCTTGGGGGGTCTTGGACCTCCTTTATTGCATCCTTAGTGATGTGTTTCACATGTTATGTGGTACCATAGGTGGTACGTGTGAGTAAGTGCACAAGGAGCCACGTGGGACCTTGATGCGTTGATCAAACGAAGACTTGAGATAGGGAACTCCTTGAACATGTACCTTATTTTATAAGAGCATGTATGTAGTGATATAGATTTGAAATTCTAAAGGTTTTATTGCTTAAAGAGTTGGGAAAAGTGTGTGTGTGTGACATAAATAAAAGTAATCATAATGAGCCATCTCCAGGGGATGAAGAAGTAAAGAGATTTGAGCATCAGGTGTGATATAAGTGAATGGATACATCCCAGGGATGTATCCACGATTGAATCATGTTTGATAGGGCCTAACTGATATAAAATAGCACATTTACACGGTGAATAACTATATGTAAGGCACCGATATTTTTGTTATTTAAGGTTTGATAGGGTACCTCACCGACGTGGCGGGATATCCACGACTGACACGGCAGGATATCCATGACCGATACGGCGGCGAAACCGTAGGCCAGTGCGAAGGCTTATCCGTACACAGTAAGCACACCCCAGGGGTGTTGATTTGAGACAAGTGAAATCCCGTCATCAATCCCCAGGGGAAAGGGGCTTGGGTACTATTTGTATTCCCAGGGAATACATTAAAAGTGTCTATATAGATGACGATGATGGGTATCTCATCGGGGCTCGATGCTATATTGCTCGGGGATTATTTAAGTTGAAAGTTTAAGTTTTGCTTTAGGCCTTTTCAGCATCATTCATGAATAAATAAAGACATGAGTAAACTACCAGTAAAATATAATGCTTTTAAGCTTTTCATCGATGGCATAGACACATCATGCATGGCATATCATGGAATATATGTGAGTAATAATTTATATGTTCAACTGTGTTTTGTTCCCTGTTGAGCTAGGATGTAGCTCACCCTATAGACTATACGTCGCAGGTCCACTACTAGCAGCTGTCGAGGCTTCAGGAGACGCTGACCCCGGTGAGTCAGACCTTGCGGCCGGTGAAGAGTTGGAGCCACCTCCTGAGGACTTCTTCTAGAGGACTCCGTTGTGCCGCTTTGAGGGCTTTTGGATAGAGATTTGTACGGCTTGGTATGTCAAGCCTTGTTTTGGCTAAACAATGTACATGTATAAATTGAGATTATTCTTTTGGGGCGAACCATCCGTGATGATTTGCTATCATCGATGGTTCGGATCGGTTCTCCATTCATGCAGAGGCATGAGGGTAGAACTGTCTTTTGAGAAATGCTTTTATATAGATTTAAATTCTGTAGTTTCATATACTATTTCATTTTTGCTTGATATGCCAATGTTCCGTGCTTAGCTAAGGGGCACGGTCAAGATGATCGTCTTGGATGAGCAGGTTTTTTCTTTTAGCAATTCTGACAATCACTCTTTTTGGTCAGAACATAGAGGCTTCTGCTAACGAAACTTTAGTTTCAAATGCAGCCGCAAATGTCATCTAGAGGAAGAGGCCGACCAAGGGGAGGCCAACAAAGGAGTCTACGTAGTGGAGATGATTACATCTCTCCTACTAATAGAGTGCCTTTAGGAAGTCTTTGAGGCCCGAGCGATGGTAGTAAACTGACATGATGAAGAGGATCGAGATCGTCGGGATCAAGATCTAAGAGAGCGAGGAGAGGTGAGAGAGAGACAAGAAGATGAGAGGAGCGACAAAGGATGATGCATACTATGGAGACTATGGCATTTGCCATGGCACAACAAGCCGCATCCTTTGACTCATCGTCAAGAGAACAACAACCACCTACACCACATGGGACCTCTGTTGCACTGTGCCCTCATCCTTCTGAGTTTAGGAGGATGAGACCTCCTTCATTTTAAAGGCGAGACACCATGACGGCGAGGCGGCTTATGGAGATGGAGAAAGTCTTTAGCGTGCTGACATGCACGGAAGATGAGAGTGTGAGATGGGCAGCTTATATGTTGGATGGGGAGGCTGGGCCTTGGTGGAAGTCTGTGATACGGACTCGGGCTCAGGAGACCCCAGAGTTGCCTTGGACTTGGGAGGAGTTTGTTGAGGAGTTCAACACACAAAATTTTCCGGAAGTGGTGAGGAACCAGCTTGAGATACAATTTCTACAGTTAGTGCAAGGGAGAATGACAGTGAGAGAGTATGGGGTGGAGTTTCTACGACTTGCCCGTTTTGCTCCGGATTACGTCGCTACCGACGTGATGAAATCCAAGAGGTTTCAGCAATATTTGAAGCCTGAGGTTAGGGGAGGCGTAGCTCTATTTCAGCTGAGGACTTATGAAGAGGTCATGAGTAAGGCATTGGTCGTGGAAGAAGAGAATACGAATAGATATAGACAGAGGGAGCATCAGAGAGGAAGAAATGAACAAGGAAGGACGGGGAACTACGAACCGGTGAACAAAAAGCCAAGGTTCGTGGCCCAAAATCAGAGACCACAGTTTCAAGGAGGTTTCGGAAGGCCGGCGCAACAACAACACCAACAGAGGTTTCCACTACTTGCGTCGGGGAGACCTTTACGCTATGAGAGCCCTGCCATGTCTACTGGCGCTACTATCACACAGGGTTCTCGTACTGTTTCTTCCGCACCTCGGGAGACTTGCGTAAAGTGTGGCAAGCCTCATAGAACAGTGGATTGCAGAGCGGGAACTAGGGGTTGTTTCCGATGTGGCAAGGTGGGCCACTTGATCAAGGATTGCCCCGAGACGGATAAAAGAAAGACGGTTTCAGTTGCAGCACCACGACCCATTCAAGCAAGGAAACCGATCGTTCAGGGGAGAGCCTATCCTTTGCTCGAGAGCGAGGAGCGTGCATGACGTCATCCAAGGTTAGACTCTTTTAAATTAAAGAAATTTTTATTTCATTAAAATTTTAGATAGAGAAGATGCATGCATTAGGAATTGTATAGATTCTTTTTCTCAATACTAAAGTTATATATGAATTAAGGGTGTAAATTGATGTGTAAATTATTGTATGTATGTATGTATACTATAGGTACTTTAACTATATATGAAAAAGGATGCTTTGTTGGATATGACGCTAGAGTGTTGATAGACCTAGGGTCTACCCACTCATTCGTCACTCCACGTTTCGCCAAGAGGATGAAGATTGTTCTAGAGGCGTTGGACTTCGTCCTATCTGTATCTATTCCGACTGGAGAGTTAGTGGACACAGAGTTAGCTTGCAAATCCATCATTGTAGCAGTTCGAGACCTAGAGGTGCATGAATTGAAAGCGAAGTTGATACTGTTAGACATGCAAGGGTTTGATGTGATCCTTGGCATGGACTGGTTGGCGCAGTACTGTGCAACCGTCGATTGCAAGAACAAAGTAGTCATTTTCAGACCCAACACAAGGAGATCATTTCGGTTTCAAGGAGTGAGGTTGTCATCTGTGCCACTGATCTCAGCAGTAAGGGCCAAGAAAATGATCAGAAAGGGTTACAGTGGATACTTGGCTTTCTTAAAGGAGGATAAGGAAGAAAAGAATGTCATTTCTGAGATAGCAGTTGTGCGAGACTTCGCCGACGTGTTTCCAGAAGAAATGCCTGGATTACCTCCAGAAAGAGAAGTAGAATTCGCCATCGACTTAGCACCAGGAACGGAGCCTATTTCAAAAGAGTCATATCGAATGGCTCCTGTTGAGTTAAAGGAGTTGAAAGAACAACTACAAGAGCTTATGGACAAGGGGTTTGTTAGACCGAGCGTGTCTCCATGGGGAGCACCGGTCTTGTTCGTCAAGAAGAAAGATGGGTCAATGCGGCTATGCATTGACTATCGACAATTAAACAAACTCACTGTGAAGAATCGCTACCATTTGCCTAGAATTGACGATTTGTTCGATCAACTACAAGGAGCAAGGTATTTTTCCAAGTTCGATCTGAGATCTGGATACCATCGATTCTTGAGTCAAGGCGGAGGACATCCGAGGCGACGTTTATGAATTCCTTGTGATGCCGTTTGGGTTGATGAATGCTCCGGCGTCGTTTATGGATCTGATGAACCGAGTGTTTAAACCACACTTGGACTCCTGCGTCGTAGTGTTCGTTGATGATATATTGATATACTCCAAATCCAAGACGGAACACAAAGAACATTTGAGGATTGCTCTACAGACGCTACGTGAACACCAATTGTATGCCAAACTCAGCAAATGTGAGTTTTGGTTGGAAGAGGTTAGCTTTTTGGGACATGTTGTCTCAAAGCATGGTGTCATCATAGATCCGGCAAAGATAAGCGATGGTTAAATGGGAGCGACCAAAGGCGGTGGACCGATGTCAAAGTTTTTGGGCTTAGCAGGCTATTATCGACGTTTCGTCGAGGGGTTTTCAAAGATATCGGGACCTCTCACAAAGCTGACATGAAAGGATTCAAGATTTGAGTGGAGTGAGGCATGCGAGAAGAGTTTTCAAGAACTCAAGACGAGACTCACTTCGGCTCCAGTGCTAGCGATTCCTTCAGGCAGTGGAGGATACGCAGTGTACAACGATGCGTCATACAATGGTTTAGGTTGTGTGCTCAACCAACACAAGAAGGTGATAGCTTACGGATCAAGACAGCTGAAATAACATGAGAAAAATTATCCGACTCATGACTTGGAGCTAGCAGCAGTCATTTTTGCGCTGAAGATCTGGAGGCATTACTTGTATGGTGAGACTTTTGAAATTTTCATCGATCATAAGAGCCTCCTATACCTGTTTACACAGAAAGAGCTCAACATGAGACAGCGTAGATGGATGGAGTTTCTCAAGGATTATGATTGTTCTATACAGTACCATCCAGGAAAGGCGAATGTAGTAGCAGACGCCTTGAGTCGGAAGGGTTCAGCTCAGTTAGCTTGTTTGATTTTGGGTATGCACCAATGGAAATTATTGGAAGACCTGGCACTCTACGATGCGAACATTGAGTCAAAAGCTACCAGATCCTTTTTGGCTAACATATCAGCAAAGCCAGTGATATTTGAGCATATCCACGATCTACAGATGAAAGATCCGGCATTAACAAAGATTCATCAAGACGTGAGTGAAGGCATCAGGTCGGACTTCTCAGTTAAAGAAGATGGTTCTTTATTGTTTAAGGGTCGTCTATGCATCCCGGACAATGCCGATCTAAGACGAACAATTCTTGATGAGGCCCATAAGTCAAATTATGCTATCCACCCTGGTAGCACCAAAATGTACCAAGACTTGAAAAAGAACTACTGGTGGAGAGGACTGAAGCAAGACGTGGCCGAATACGTGTCACGGTGTTTGACTTGTCAGCAAGTGAAGATTGATCATAGACATCCTGCTGGACTATTGCAGCCTTTACCAATCCCAGAATGGAAATGAGAATCAATCTCGATGGATTTCATTGTTGGATTGCCCCGTACTACCAAGAGACACAATGCCATTTGGGTCGTCGTAGATCGATTGATCAAATCAGCGCACTTTTTGCCGTACAATACTATGTATACGACAGGAAGACTGGCATACTTATACATGAAGGAGATCGTAAGGTTACATAGGATTCCAAGCAGCATAGTTTCAGATCGTGATCCATTATATACGTCCAAGTTTTGGAAGAAATTTTAAGAAGGAATGGGAACACGACTAGACTTTAGTTCAGCTTTCCATCCTCAAACTGATGGGCAGACAGAGCGAGTGAACCAAGTGATAGAAGACATGCTCAGAGCGTGCATGCTTGATATGCAAGTATACTGGGATGAGTATCTACCGTTGCTCGAATTCGCATACAACAACAGTTTTCAAACGAGCATTGGCATGGCACCGTATGAAGCTCTGTATGGACGACGATGCAAATCACCCCTCAATTGGGAAGAAACTAGTGAGAAATTTGTTTTAGGGCCAAAACTACTTGAAGACAACGCCACCGTTGTTCGAATAATCAGAGAAAGGCTGAAGTCAACACAGAGTAGACAGAAAAGTTACGCCGACATGAAGCGAACTAGTGTCGACTATAAAGTGGGTGAGCACGTATTTGTGAAAGTGTCACCTATGAAGGGTGTAATGAGATTTGGCAAGAGAGGGAAGTTAATCCCACGTTATGTTGGACCATTTAAAATTTTGGGACGCGTAGGTGAAGTTGCGTATCGCATTGGCTTACCACCGCTGTTTGATCGGGTACATAACGTCTTCCACATATCAATGCTCAGAAAGTATGTGAACGATCCATCTTATGTGTTAGGGAAATAACCTATGGAGATGTGTGAGGACATGAGCACGATAGAGGAACCAGTGGAAATCTTGGATCGAAAGGAACAAGTACTGCGCACTAAAGTGATTCCTTTAGTGCTTGTTCAGTGGAACAATCATCCAAGGGAAGAGGCTACTTGGAAACGAGAAGTCGATGTGAAAGAACAATATCCAGCTCTATTTCCGACGACGTGAGAACCCAATGTAAACCACAAGCATGTTTGTGGATTTTCACAACACTTGTAATTCATTGGAGGTTTTGATCAAAGTATGATTAAAGGAACAAATTTTTGTATGCACATGACCATGAAGATGTGTTTTTATGGAACTATGAGCACTTGATGTCATAAACTACCAAAAGAAATCAAAGAACCAAAGAACTTGAAAATCTGCAGAAATTGGGCAAAACCGATTAATCGAATTTCAAATCGATTAATCGATTTAGGAATTTCGATTAATCGATTTTATTCGATTAGTCGACTGACAGATGCCAGTGACTGGAAATTTAGATAAGAGTTAGGACAGACACAGAATACAATTTCGATTGATCGATTTATAATTTCAATTAATCGATTTGGGATCGATTAATCGATTTGGGATCGATCAATCGATTTTGGGAATTCGATTAATCGAATTGCATGTTCGATTAATCGAACATACTGGGAATGTTAGAAGAAATTAGGAATGAATTAATGAAAATTTGATTAATCGAGGAGGTTTCGATTAATCGATTTGAGATTTTGATTAATCGAACGATTTACTTAAAGGAACTATGAAAATTCTAAGTCAGACAAACGATTTCGATTAATCGAAGTAGAATTCGATTAATCGATTTGAAATTTCGATTAATCGAACCATAGTTCGATTAATCGAATAACTTAAGGAATCCTGAAATTTTTGGAAGTGACTGCACGATTTCGATTAATCGAAGTGAATTTTGATTAATCGATTTTGAAATTTCGATTAATCGACTGGCTCGCGCCAGTGAGCTCAAAAACTTAAAGTTTTAAACGGATACGATTTCGATTAATCGATTTTGACTTTCGATTGATCGATTTGGGAAATCGATTAATCGATTTTTCGCGGCTTAACCTAGTTTTGAATCTCGATTAATCGATTTTGGATTTCGATTAATCGAGCCGGGGCCTATATATATGAAATTAGGGATTTTACTTCCCATTCGAAATCATTTGAGCTTTTCGGATTTTGGGTGCTTCTTCTTCTCCTTCTTCTCCGACCATCCGGCGTCCTAGGGTTTCCTTTTCCATCAGTTTTCGGCTCGTATTCACATCGCACCGCCTCCAAAACCTACGGTAAACCCTAAAATTCGTACTCTTTTTCAATTTGAGCTAGCTAAACCCTAGATTTTTTTTTGCCATTTTACCAAAAATGCCGCCCAAAACCCGGTTGTCTTCGAAGAAGGCAACCTCTAAGCTACCGGTCTGGCGTGAGAACGCCGCACCACCACCACTTACCCCATCGCCGGTGAGGACTCCATCACCGTCGGCATCGGAGACCACCTCCGGTTCGACGAGCGCATCCTCGCGCGAGTCTTCCCGCGAGTCCACCCCCATGCCCCCACCACCCACTAATGTGGTGCAACCAAATGAATGGTGGGCCGCAAAGACCTTTGAGGTCGAGTACCTCATCGACCCTACCCTTTTCACAAATCCCGATGTGCCGGGCGAGACCCAATGGGCTAGAAATTACCTTAATAATGCCGGTCTCGGCAACCTTCTCAAACCAATTCGGGCTTCCTATTACCCTAGATTGGTGAGATTGTTTTACCAAGGGCTTGTGGACTGCCCTACCGACGACGTGATCAAGACCACCATCGAAGGTCGAGAATACATGATCACCCGTCGCCACATACACGAGGTGCTTGAATGCTACCTCGACTTCACCCCTGAGACCACCCTATTCCCACCCTTTGAGGTGGACCCCCGCTTTGAGGAGGTCATGACCCGCATGACCAACGGCAAAAAGGGGTCGGGATCCTCCATAAAGAGGGTTGACCTTCCCCACTATATGTGGATGCTTGATTCAGTGATCAAGTGCAACCTCTACCCTATCGCCCACGATCTGCGAAGCGTGGACCAGTGCAACACGCACTCTCTGTGACCTCTGTGGCCGGTGGTTGACGCCACCATGGTCATCCTTGAGGGATGAGGTACATTAAGGGCAAGCGATGAAGGGCAACCTCAGGCCAAGGAGAAGATGCCCTATGCTCGCCTCATCTCGAGCATGTTGGAGTGCTACTCCAACGATCCCTCCTACACTATCTCACCTCACGAGGTGAGGGCTACCGATTGCGTGAAGACGTTCTCCAAGTCTTCATGAACCCGTAGCTACAACCTGCTCAAGCGGACCCTACCGGCTCCGGGTCCCGCTCCAGCAGCAGCAGTCGCACCGCCACCACCCCCACCACCACAGCAGAACCCACCCGTGGGTGGGGCACACCCAGCCGAGCCTTCAGTAGAGAGGGCCACCTCTCACACTGCGGCCTCACCGACACCGCCTACTCACTCTGTGCCCGCTACACCCACCTCATCATACCGACGGCGCGCCACCCCATCCGGTCCTACCATTGAAGACGTGTTGGCTCGCATGGAGGCCAACAACAAGTGGATGAACCAGAGGATGGACTTTTTGATGTTCCACACCCTCCGCTACATCTACCCGACAGACTACCACCGCTACCTCGCTCAAGAGGAGGAGTGGACTGCCGGACGGACCACCTTCCACAGGGGTCCCGTCTTCCATCCCACCACTGCCACTACCGACGCGACTCCTTCCACATCCACATCCCATGTGAACAGACGCCTCCCGCGACACTTACCTCCACCTACTCAGCCAGCACGTTCTCCACCACCGCCGTCACAGCCAGCTCCAGCAGACCCACCAGCCCTTGTAGTACCCGACCAGCCTGGCGAGGGGACTGTCTGAGTCTTGTATTTACTTTTACATTGTGATTATATCCCTGTAGATTTCTTTTTATACGCCAACCTATTTGGCATTGTAAATTTTCAACTATAAATACAAATCAGACTTTTTGTGTAAATTGCTCAATTTCGTTAAATTTACTTCTATGCTTGTATTTGTGAATACCTAAATGCGTCTGAGTCAACTAAACCACCTCACCTGAGAGTGTGGGGGGGGGGAGAGACCCCGACCGACGCACTTTGGGTTATTTTGAGGACGAAAATTCCCAAGGTGGGGAGGATGTAATACCCCAAAAAATCACGTTAAACAGTGACCTCGGGATTCGTGCACGATTCGTCACAGGTTTGACCAATTAGGAGTCCAATGGTTAGCATAGAGTGTGATGAATGGATGAGATGTAATAGTTTGACTGACTGCGTGGTGTATGATGTGAATGTGAAGTCGCATACACCTACAGCGGTGTATGTGCTCAACACACAAGGAAGGGGATAGATAAAAGGGTTTAATAACCCTAAAATCTGTATTTGGTTGTTGAGAGAGGAGTAAAGAAGAGAGAGAGAGGAGTAAAGAGGTTGAGCAAGAGTTATTGTGAGTGATTGGAAGGGAGATTCTAGCATGAAAGAGACCGATTCGACTCGGAGAATCCGTTCAAGCCAAAGCTGGAACCCTAGCCTTTCCAACCACTCGATTTAAAATCAATTTGAGATTGATTGAAGGTAGGATTTTGTAGTTTAAGTGCATGGATTAAAGGGTTAAGTTGTAGTTAGAAATGGTGTAAAATGTAGGGTAAAAGCTTAGAAAAATGGAGGAAAAAGTAAGGAAAGAGATTGAGAAGAACAGCCAAAAGGGGGCTGAATCTGGCAATTTCGATTAATCGAAATTGGGTTTCGATTAATCGAAATTGGCTAAGAAGTTGAAAGGTCAGAGGACCCCGATCTTGATTAATCGAATTCAGTTTCGATTAATCGACTTTGGATTTCGATTAATCGACTGGGAACCTACAGTGGACCTCCAGTGAAGAAAAGAAATGGGCTTGATGAAATCGACTAATCGAAATAAAGATTCGATTAATCGATTTTGGATCGATTAATCGATTTTGGAAACTCGATTACTCGAATTGAGAATCGATTTGATAGAGCAAAGAATTTCGATTAATCGAATGGAAATCTCGATTAATCGATTTTGGAAATCGATTAATCGACTGGGCCAGTTTATGTTGACTTCTGAGTTTGACTTTGAGATTCTTGGGGGGCCTTGGACCTCCTTTATTGCATCCTTAGTGATGTGTTTCACATGTTATGTGGTATCATAGGTGGTACGTGTGAGCAAGTGCACACGGAACCACGTAGGACCTTGATGCGTTGATCAAACAAAGACTTGAGGTAGGGAACTCTTTGAACATGTACCTTATTTTACAAGAGCATGTATGTAGTGATATAGATTTGAAATTCCAAAGGTTTTATTGCTTAAAGAGTTGGGAAAAGTGTGTGTGTGTGACATAAATAAAAGTAATCATAATGAGCCATCCCCAGGGGATGAAGAAGTAAAGAGATTTGAGCATCAGGTGTGATACAAGTGAGTGGATACATCCCAGGGATGTATCCACGATTGAATCATGTTTGATAGGGCTTAACTGATATAAAATAGCACATTTACACGGTGAATAACTATATGTAAGGCACCGATATTTTTGTTATTTAAGGTTTGATAGGGTACCCCACCGACGTGGCGGGATATCCACGACTGACACGACAGAATATCCGTGACGTCTGATGGCTTAGTAGGCGGTCACGGAGCTTATCCTACGATGCGGTGTTGATTTGAGACAAGTGAAACCCCGCCACCAATCCCCAGGGGAAAGGGGCTTGCGTACTATTTGTATTCCCAGGGAATACGTTAAAAGTGTCTATATAGATGACGATGATGGGTATCTCATCGGAGCTTGATGCTATATTGCTCGGGGATTACTTAAGTTGAAAGTTTAAGTTTTGCTTTAGGCCTTTTCAGCATCATTCATGAATAAATAAAGACATGAGTAAACTACCAGTAAAATATAATGCTTTTTAACTGTTTTCATCACTAACTGCATAGACACATCATGCATGGCATATCATGAAATATATGTGAGTAATAATTTATATGTTCAACTGTGTTTTGTTCCCTATTGAGCTAGGATGTAGCTCACCCTATAGACTATACGTCACAGGTCCACTACTAGCAGCTGCCGAGGCTTCAGGAGACGCTGACCTCGGTGAGTCGGACCTTGCGGCCGGTGAAGAGTTGGAGCCACCTCCTGAGGACTTCTTCTAGAGGACTCCGTTGTGCCGCTTTGAGGGCTTTTGGATAGAGATTTGTACGGCTTGGTATGTCAAGTCTTGTTTTGGCTAAGCAATGTACATGTATAAATTGAGATTATTCTTTTGGGGCGAACCATCCGTGATGATTTGCTATCATCGATGGTTCGGATCGGTTCTCCATTCATGCAGAGGCATGAGGGTAGAACTATCTTTTGAGAAATACTTTTATATAGATTTAAATTCCGTAGTTTCATGTACTATTTCATTTTTGCTTGATATGCCAATGTTCCGTGCTTAGCTAAGGGGCACGGTCAAGATGATCGTGCTGATGGCACGGGTTTCAGAGTGCCAAAATTCGGGCTGTCACAGTCCTAGTGACAATCTATCATTGGAACATATCTCAGCCCAAAAAAATATGTCTATGAGTGGATGTGAGCCATCCGATTTATGAACTTTAACCTTCATTTACAGCCACTGGCCTAGCCACATAGAAGGGTGTGGGGGCTCAAGCCCCCATTTAACTCTAGAGTTTCTATTAAGTATAATTCGTATACAACCTTTGTTTGCATATAAGCTCCCAAATCTATGATGTAGATGTCCCCAAATCGGCTCAAGCCCCCATTTAACTTTAGAGTTTCTATTAAGTATGGTTCTTATACAACCTTTGTTTGAATATAAGCTCTCAAATCTATGATGTAGTAGCCCCCAAATTGATGATAAAATAACTCCTAACATTATATTTATCATTTGTAGCCCCCACCAACAAAAATTCCTGGCTCTGCCCCTGTTTACAGCTGAAGTTTCTTGCTTTTCAACGGCATATATTTGACGTGAAAAAACATTTGTTGATTACTTTGAATAAGACGATGGAGACCGATTTTCGTCCCAACTTACAACACAAAAAGTCTTAACATCATGAGATTACCATCAAACGATTAGATTTTGATGACAAGTGAACACCAAGTATGGCGACTTTGGTGGCTAGGAGAAGGAAGTCGGACAATTGTGCTCCAAGTCAATGTTCTATCACCTTTATAAAAGATTCACTCATAGTTAAACACTAGTCTCGAAACACCATGCATAACTTTCAAAATCTTTGATGATTCAGGCATCAATTCGGTTGACCATCTCTCATCAATAAGGTTTTGGATACCTTTGTTTGTGCCCACACTTTCTCAGTAAGTACTCATGTGCTAGGCTCCTTGAAAACCATTGATTGCTTTGGATCAGAAGTTGGAGATCATATTTCACCTCGATCTTCCACGCAATAGATTTTGGGATCATGTCGCACTTATCAGACGGTCAATTTGTTATTCCATGCGTTAACAATTATGCGACCATTCAAAGAAAAGTAAGACAACTATTTTTACACTACTACTATTGGGGTTACCAAATGAAAGGGAAAAAAGTTACTTTGAAAACAAAATAATCTAAAACCCTAAAGGGTCTAGATATCTCTTATATTTTTAACCTTACAATATTATATAAAAGGAGGTTATATAAAAAGTATATATATTTTCAACGAAAAAAAAAAGTATAGAATAACATCCATCAAGTAGGTAGCTCTCTCTCTCTCTCTCTCTCTCTCTCTCTAGGCGATTTTGAGAGTCAGTGTGGGGAAAAGCCGTTTTATGGGAGGAGGTGAGAAGGAGGGATTTAATCTCTTTCCATCTACTTTTCTTTATACTTTCAATAAATCGATCCTTTGGAGGTCGTCTTTTGCTTGGAGGCTTTGGCTCCCTATTGTTCTTTCCTTATTTTTCTTTATTTTAGGGTTAGAATATGAGAGTTTTATCATCTTCTTGGTGAGTATTTTCTTTTTTGAGAAAATCACTTCTATGAAGGTTTTTTTGCAATCCATACTTGTTTCTGGAACGATTTTGGTCACGGGTTTTACCGACGTATGTCATGAAGCATTGTTTAAAAGCTTCGGTTGAAGTGATGTGTGAAGCTTTTGATCGATTGTTGTCATCGCTTCCAACGTGGTCTTTGTGGATCGTGAGTTTGCCGATGGTGGTGGCATCTCTTCGGGTGGATCTTCGGTGTCGGTTACCAGCGGATGTTCAGGATGGTGGTGAATTCTCGAAATTTTACCTTATTCTAAAGGTCCCTGAATTCCATGTTGTTGATAGATGGATCTTGAATGCTTTTCAATGTATTTTAATGTTAGTTATTGTAACTACCACTCTTTGGATTATGGCCCTCTACTCTGTAACCGTCCATTTGGGGTTACTTAGGCTGCGTATAGCATAACTCTTTGGTAGCCTCTTCCACAACAGAGTTCACCTGCTTTAGTTGGTTCCCATTCTCTTTTTTAACTCTCTGCAAATGAGGATTTACCTGCTCTAGTAGCAACCTCCCTGCTCTTTACTAACTTTCTACCGTAGCAAATAAAACTTACTCTGACAAGGAGTGAGTAGAGAGGAGGGTAGAACTACTGAACAGGTAAATTTTACATAAAACTTTGCTATGCTAGGTAGCAGGATGTTAGCAAAGAGGATGGGAACCCGCTAAAGTAGGTGAACTCTACTATGGTAGGGGTTAGCAAAAAGCTGTCATACGGAGCCTTATTTTCCAATTTGTAATCATTCTTCATTTCTAATGAAAATGATAAAAGTTTCATAAAAAAATATATATATATATATCTCATATATTTTCAAGAATTAAATGGGTGGTTGAGCCCCCCACTCGTTTATGTGGATCTCCCTAATGTCCCATTTACCTCTAGAGTTTCTATTAAGTATAATTTTTGTACAATCTTTTTTTGTATATAAGTCTCTAAATCTATAATGTGGAAGCCTCTAAATCGGCTCGAGCCCCCAAACCTATGATGTAAAAGCCCCTAAATTGATGGTAAAATAACTAATGACACTATAGTTATCATTTGTAACCCTCACCTAACATAAAGTCCGATAGTTGTGATGACATGTGCGGGTGTCGGTGTAGGGTCTACGGGCCACCTTTTTTGCCTCATTAAATTAGAAGGGGAAGGGCTTAGTGGTAATTTTGATTAAAAAGGCAACAGGTAATGTGATGGATCTTCTGATCTGTTTGGATTGGAAAGGTAGGGCCAATGGACCACTGATTTTGAAAGGAAGGAATGCCACAACCGCTTCCCTCCAGTTCTTTTCGTAGGTTCCATTCCTTTAGTTACGGGCGTTTACTATTCGAAATGACCAAAATACCCTTACTTTGAAATGAGTTGTCGGTAACTGTCATTATTTTTTTATTGACCAAAAGCCCCTCAGCTCTAACCAAAATTCCTCTAGGTATATGACAGCTAAGGAGCGATCAAAGAAGTTTGTGTTTATGGGATATTTAGAAAGTGCATCGGCCCGAGCACCAGCTACTATGATCGAAATCATATGTATCGTAGAGGTTGGAATGTTGGATATTTAATAAAATAAACACTTAGTATTAATTTAATAATATTTATTTATTAGTTATGTTTATCCTTAAAATGGTTCTTTAATTAAGGTTCAATGTGAAAAAATTACTTTTGCCAATACTTACCTTCAACTTTCAAGTCAAAAGTGATTTGAATTTTGAAATATATTGGAGGAAAACTATTCTCATCACAACATGAAAAAGCATTGTAAAAAGTTTTGTCCCACCTCACTATTTTACAAGAAAGTTTATTGTCATATATATGAAAACTTAACTTTTATATTGTTTGGCTTGAAAGAAGACATATTGCCCATAGTGGCGATTTGCCACTGTGCATGAACACGCGTGTGTGATGTGCGCAATTGGTGCTTTCATTTGCACATGTGTATCGTTGCAAGGAGCTCAAGGAGTCTTTCCTATTTGATCTGAGATAGTCCGATCGGTTGACTTGTTGATCGGGCGCAGAGTGCCTTCACACATGTCTACTAGGCAGTTTCCGTCCATTTATGAAAATGATCGGTTCAGACATGTCAGTTAATGACTGTTGAACACCAAAAGATATAACCATTCGTGTGTGAACCGTTGGATCCTTGAAACCATTGATCGAACCGATTAGAGCCCTCAATTCCAAGGAACTAACAGACATAATCGCCTCTGAAAAGGTGTTTCAAACTTTATAAATAAAAGACAAAGGAGAGATTTTGACGTCACTTGCAAATCTCGAATCTTACATCTTTGTCATTGATTCTCGTGCGCCTATTAAACCATTTTCTATATCTTTATTTCGTTGAGTCGCACACTATAGCGAAATATAATGTGTGATAAATCGGTACTTCACCGAGGTTTTATTGTATCCTGAAGGCAAATTTGCTGTTATTTCGTTGCATAAAAAGGACAAATATTATCTTAAAGACAACGATCTAATCGTGCCTTAAAACTATTTTCGGTCTATTTTCTATCATGTATTGTGTAACCCGTCAACATGCATAGATGGTTGTCAATTTGAATTCTCCAAAGTAGGAGGCCATCAAGTGGCTGATCAAATAATTCGAGCCGTCCGATCAAATAACGTTGTTCATTATAAAGAGAATACACGTTGACCTAAAATTTACACCATCTACACTTATAATTGTTCGATCTATTTTTCGATTCCGTCAAAAGTATTAATTGACAGAATGTTATGATAAAAATGCTTGGACATGCTCATCAAAGGGTTAAATAACTACAAGCACAAGTACAAGAAGAGGAAGACTAGTAAAGACGTGAAGGGAAGCGATGAAAAGGGATGTGAAGGATTGCGAAGTTACAGAAGACTTAACCTTGATAAAAATACGAATAGAAAACTAGTACTCACAAAGCTGACTCCAAGTAGATGAGATAAAGTTATAATGATGATGATGAAGGATTAAGGCTCATCGAGAACGTGACAGTTTGATTGGACGGTCTAGATCATAATAGGTTCAAACCCATGGTGAATAGAGATTTGGCACCATCATCTTTCGTAGTGCTTAGGATCCATGCTATATAATACTGTAACACTAATGCAAAAAAGGAATATAGCCTATCTTTGACTTCCATCTCCACCGCTCATAGTGAAGAATCCTTTTAATTTGTAGAACCCATTTTACCGTTTCCCATTTATGCTTATTCCTTATGCACGAATTTATACCTTGAGAAATAATCCAATGGTAATGGGTAATGATGGTTGAAAATTTCGGCTGAAATCTAAAAACGCACATCGAAATGAAATTTCCAAAATTTCAATTTTGGTTTAAGGTATAATATTATCGGCCAATAATTTAATATTATTAGCTGATATTTTACTAGTTCAAAAAAAAAAAAAAATAGCTTGACCCTCAAAATTTCGACTGAAATTTTGGACAAGACCAAAACTAAAACGAAAACTGAAATTTTGATCCTTGATGGTAACACAATCACAATCTGCATTAGTGATACAGAATCTAATGGATAATGTATGATTAGATTGTTTTTGTAACGACCCCTATGACATTATCATAAGTCACCGTCCCTACCCAAAACGAGTCATATCAAGAGGGGGAAGCGAAGCACTTCTAGCCCAAACTCTAGATATTTTCATATCCGATGTGGGACTATTCCAGCCCCCACCTTATAAAAGAGTCGTCCTCAGCTTTTATACCATTCTATGACGACCCTGACCCGACCCCATATGTTGTTCTCTGGCTTTGGGCTTAAGTCCCCACCCCAACTTGTTCCTGAAATGGGCGTTACGTTTCATCATCCCCACACAAAACACATCATATCAAGAGGGGAAAAGGTAATCACTTATAGCCTAAGCTTTGGACATTACCCTATCTGATGTGAAACTATTGCAATTTTCGTAGATGCACTTTCTTAATATTCTTATAATTATCAAGCGTGCTTGAGCATTAACATTATATGAGCTGCTATTTAACAAAAGGAATAATGGCACACTACGTACAATCGAAAATTTGGACCGAAATTTAGGCCAAAAACCAAAATTTTGGCCGAAAACTTGAGCCCCATACAAAATATGACCGAAATTTTGATCCAAATTATCATTTCGGTGAGGACTGAAACCGATAATTTGGACCGAAATTTCGATCATTTCGGCCGAAATTTTGATCCTTGCTACGTACTTATTGGGGCTCACACAAAGTATTAAAATCGGTATCAGTTTGCCTGAGGACGATACGTATTGGCCATTTATTAAAAAAAAAAAGTAAGTCTCGGTCGAAACAGAGACGTATAAGTCGAAACCCGATACATATCGACATATACGAGCCCGTATTAGCGATACCGATACGTATTGGTTTGGCCGAAAATTGATACGTATCAATATTGACCCATTTTTGATACCTTGAGCTCATATGACTTTAAGCATTCCAAGTTAATTCATTTATATGTTGAATTAAAGGGGGCAAAATATCACCCTCATAGGAGGATTTGAACCATCCCATCTATGCATTTTAAAATGAACTGTTTGCTTCTTCAAGGTAATTAGATAGTTAGAATTTTTTAATAAGTGTATTTTTTAAGTAATTAGATGGTTAGAATCTTTTAATAAGTGTATTTTTTATTGATACATGTATCAATGATGGACTGCTAGTTGGCCTACTCCGATTGATCTGAGTGGAGGTCGTCCTACAAGTCAAACATCTTAGTTAACAAAATGGGGGCTCTTAGGAAACACATGCTTGCTTTTCTTTTTTTCTTTTTTTTTGTCTATTTTTTTTTATAACCTGGGTATCTGAGCCTCTTAGAGCACCCGCCTAAACCCAGGGGCATATATGCACTCTAAATTCAACACATGTCGAGTCAGCGCAGGATATAAACCCCTAGAGTGGCCTTAGGGGGGAGGGAATTCGAACTCAGGTCTCCTGTTTTTGGAAGCAGGTACCTGACTAGCTCGCCTAATGCCTTGAGGTTCATGGTTGCTTTTCTTAGTAGGGTGGCATTATTTACACCTGTTTTTCTTGTGAAGAATACATAATTTTCCACCATAAAAAATCATTGACAACCTTGAATCAGACGATGGAGGCGTTCCCAACTTCCACACAACAGATCTTGAGAACATGGTGCACTTATCAAACAATCAAATCTTGATTACACGTGGCACACATCCCCAAAGTTGACTTGAGAGCCCTTTCTCATTGTACGCTTATGATCACAGTCACTTTTTTCTATGTGTGCCACATTGAATCAACATGTGACTTTTTGATAGGTGCGCCATGATCTCAAGATCTTTTGTGTGAAAGATGGGGACAAAAAACGACCTATATTGTCTAATTCAGGGCAGTCAATGATTTTTTAGGGTGGAATACCGTCTCTTCTTCACAAGAGAAAATGGTGTGAATAACACCACCTTCATAGTAATCAATATTCGGTTCGGTACACCCCAAATCGAAATCGAACCGAAACCCATTTGGTTCGGTTCATTTTTTTTTATTCTAAAATCGAAATTGATTTAGTTCGATTCGGTGTAGGTAAAATACCTACTTTTTAAAAATTTTAGGGTATTTTTTCAGGTTTTTTCGGGTTTTTTTCGGCTTACTCAACCTACCCCCTCAGTTTTTGGTTTCGAGCCACTCAAACCGAAACCAAACCGAATGGGGTTCGGTTCGGTTTGTGTTGATTTTCGGTGCGATTCGGGACCCTCAGTGTCAGTGTTCGGTTCAAAACTTGCATCCCTAGACAGGGGAGAAGGGTGACAGAGGTTTTTAAAAGGGCTCCTCTATTTGCAACAACCAAAACTCTAAAAGCACCCACTTAGCATCTCTTCTTGGTGATTTGATAGAGGAGCACAGGTGGGTGCAAATTAATACAGCTGCCCTTAAAGAAAGAACATTATTACTGCCACACCAATTTTTGTTATTGCCACACCACTTAAACAAAGAAAATATTGTTAATCGCTTTGAACCAGACAATGTAGATTGTTTTTATCCCAATCTTTCACACAATCGATCTTGAGATTATGGGCTTGTCGTCAGACGCATATGATCGTCTGATGATAGGCCTGTGATCTCAAGATTTATTATGTGGAAGATTTGGAGAAAAAAAATATCGCCATCTTCTAGTTCAGTGCGATTAACGATAGTTCCTTTATTTAAGTGGTTCCGAAGTAACAAAAATGGGTGTGTCAGTAATACTGCTCTTACAAAATCGTTGAACAGGATAACGTACCAATGTTTTGGAATGTGGACAATCGGTCATCTCATCAAAGACAGCTTGAGATTACATGTGTCTCACTTGAGACACATTCCATCTTTCAAAGGCTTAAAAATAAGGAATATTGACCCCAGACCATAGTGACAAATTTCCCCAAAATTCAGCGAAATTTGCCGGAAATTTTCAGTAATTTCCGTAATTTTTTTTTAATGCTTATAAATTTTATTTATTTATTTTTATTTTAAATATGTTAGTAATTTAGAATATATTGTAGTAATTTTTAAAAAAATCTTTAAATATATATTTTGTATATTTTTAATCCCCAATTTTTTTCCGAAAGGCATCAAAATTAATCTGAAATGTACCAAATGGACCCCCCGCCAAAAAATTACTGAAAACGAAATTTGTCAGTATGCTCCTGACCAACATTTAAACACCAAAGGATGTTTAAATGATCTATCACTATTAAAATATCACTTTTATCTTATATCATTGAAGTGTGATTTATCATTGTGCCATGTGGAACACATCTATGATCAATCTAAATTTCTGAAGTGTCAATCCATCATTGGAACATGTGCCAGCCAAAGGATCATGCTTCTTAGTATATGTAAACCATCCGATCAGTGAATTGCAATATCAGCCATCATAATTAAGAACAACCATTGCTATTATAGTGCACATATCTGATGGTTCGAATCTCTCAAAAGGTGTGACTTTTGGACCCATAGCCTTTCAACCGATAATATATCACTTTGACGGTATGGATTTCTAAGATCATAAGCCAATAAATGGTATAAGATATCAGTGCTAAAATGACAGTCAGGAGAGTCAATCCCATAAAAAATAATAAATAAAACTAAATAAATAAATAAAACAAAAAAAAAACAAATAATAAAATAAAATTATAACGAACAAGGAACTGGCCCTGTGGTAAGGATCACGCCTCATGAAGCGGAAGTACTATATCTTGCCAAATTTAAGCATAAAATTGGTTTCTCAGTTTGAATCTTGCAAAATTTAAGCATAAAATTGGTTTCTCATTAGCTAAGAATGGGCTGAAACCGATACATATCCACTGTATGTATTGATTTCTTGTCAAACTGATACTGATACTGGTATCCGTACCAGGTACTCTCGGCGATATTAGATCTGTCTCAACAAATATTGTAATTTTTTAATTTTTAATTTTATTTTTCATCAAAAAATAGCATCATTTGTATTGGCCAACATATATTGGTATTGATGGATACATATCAATCGAAACAAGAAATATTATAAACGGAGGACAAATTTGTTGAGGACAAAGTGTAGGACGTGACATGACGTGATTGATTGTACCAACCTGCATTAATTGAGCTCCACCGCACTTGCAATCAATTATGTTGTGCGACATCAACTGTCTGCACTTTATCTGCATAAAATTTATCCTTCATATAACATTGTCCATCCAGAGAATTGATTTGTACCTAATGCCGATATTAAATTTAATACATTTTAGGTCAAACCATCCCAAGCGACATTTTTTTAGGGTTACAAAAAATTTATCCAAAATAAATAAATAACTAGTAGAGGATGAATGGTTGTGCTGGTTTCTCTCCTCAAGGAGGTCAAAATAAAGATGAAGTTGAAAAATCCCCAAGATGAGCTTCACTCTCTAATTCCCAAAGGACTAAGGTCCTGATTGGTAACCCATTTCAAAAAAGCACTTTCGTTGACGGTAAAGAGGTTTGCTCTTTTTCGAATGTTACTTCTCAAAAAGTTCTATCACGTCCTGAAAATGTAGTATTCTGCAAGAACCAACATGGGGCAACTTCTTCACACAATATTATTTTCAACTCTGACATATCCTTAGGTAAAATTGGCTTTTCACTTAATATCTTTCCTTTAAAAAGTGTTTTTTGAAAAAGAGTTGCGGGTCTCTATCTCTATTTCTCATCGCTTATAATTTAGTTCCTTTAGGTGGGGTCCCTAACCAGTTTATGTATTAAAAGAAAAAGATGATTATTATTATTATTATTAGGAAAATTTTCTAAAATCTCTCTCCTTAAAGTTGTTTTTCTAAATCCTTCTTAAATTTTTTTAAATATATAATAAACGTGTGTACTTACAACTTAGTTCAATCACAAATATCTGCCTTAGTACGAGAATTACCCTTAAAGTGGGAGATTCTAGAAAACTAGCCGATTAACCAGCTTCTCAAAAGAAATTTCTCCTTCTCAAAAGAATTTTTGGAGTTTTTATTTTCTTAAAATAAAAAAGAAACAAAAAACAAAACATAGACTCTCAAACTAGGGTTTTCTTTTGAGATGAGGAGGCAATGATCATCAACAATTCTCGGCGAAGATTTGCTCTCCGGCAACGATTAGCCCTCAACCTCAGCAAATTTTGTAATATTTTTTCTTCTTCATTGGCCCGGTCAACCAACTAATTTTCTAGAATCTTCTCCCTTTAAGGGTAATTTTGATATTAAGGTGAATATAACTAAGTTTCAAGTACAATGGTTTATTAGATATTTTTAAAAAAAATAGGAAGGATCTAGAGAAGAGAGCCATTACTTGTACACGTTTTTCAAGTGATTGAACTGAATTTAAAGAAATATTTGGTATTTTAGGGACATGTGATATATATGTAAAAATGTAATATGGGCCGTCTGATTTGAAGTTCATGATCAATAAATCTTTGGTACATAAAATTGGAGCAAAACACGATACTTGTCATATGATCTATTGTAGTCATTTGTTGAATTATATAATAGCATTTGACTCCATTTTGACATCTTTAAATTATGGCCTTCAAATTGAACGGCTTAGATGGTGTTTTCACATGATAAAGGTCGCCAAACTTGCAAGTCTTCCTTTTAAATTCGGTGCAATCTCTTGAAAAGCTTGTGCAAGTAATGACTCCCTTTAGAAAAGTAGCATTAAACGAGGGAGATTTTAGAAATTTTTTGATTTTATTATTATGGGAAATGATGACATGACTCGATTCATGCCTGACTCAAGCCGGGAGACAGTTCAAATCAAGGATAAAAAATATCGGTAAACCGATACGTATCGTCTTGACCTCCAGGATGATACGTATCGGGTATTGGCCGATACATTGAATGTATCAGTTTGATACATTGAATTTTATTTATTTATTTTAAAAAAAAAATTTAATACTTTACAAATTAAGAAAAATAAATTTAATGATTTTCTTTTTTTTTTTACTTATTTTAATTTTTATTTAGCTTATTCGTGAGAAATTTTTTTTTTTTTTTTTTTTCGATTGTCTATACAATCGATAGCGATTGTGTGGACAATTGCCATCGATTGTGTAGACAATCGGATATATATATATATACATATTATCGGACGATACATTGAAATTATCGGACGATTTCAATGTATCGTCCGATACGGGCGATACAGTGCCCATATCGAACGATAAGGGTGACAACCCGACTTTTTCCCTTCACGTAAATGAAGAAGGTCGCGCCGTTGAATCACCTAACATGATCATTTATGACAAGTGTATCGTGTACAAAGTTTTACAATTGCGAAAGCAAATTAAAATAACTCTAATACGAAGAAATATGACACAACTGATATCCATTCCTTTATCTAATGCATAAACTGAATAAGCAATATAAACAGAAAACATATACATGAAGGAGTAAACTATCTCAAACCACATTGCTGTTTATACAAGTCTAGTGTTTGATAAACAAATATCTCTCTCTCAAACCTCTCAAGGAAAGAAATCCTCAGCAGAACCTTCCTCCTCATTCTCCTTGTCCTCCTCCTCAGACTGGTAGGTAGGATCAGTTTCGTGCTCTGGGTCACGAGCAATATCTGCAGCTAAGACATGAAGTTGTAGGGTGAGCTATCATTAAAGCTCAGCCGAGAAATTTAAAGTGCTAAGTTATATGTCAGATTATCAAATTCACTTCTTGATGCATTATCAAATTGAAGCACATTATATATTCTCTTGTCTCTATTCTAGCATCGTATCTATTCTAAAAATATATAGTATAACAAGCAATAAATCATGCAAATATTATATCATGCTGACAGATTCATGCTACACAAATACGAGGAATCATACTGACAAGGAATTATGCTGGACAATCACAAAAATCATACTGAAATAAGACATATACAAGAAATAAGAAAATCAAGTTCCCGAGTTAGCGAAATCACTTGTCAAGCTCTCGAGTTAGCGGGATCACTTGGACCGAGAAAATCAAGCTCTCGAGTTAGCGAGATCACTTGAACGAGATATCAAACTCTCGAGTTAGTGGGATCACTTGGACGAGATATCAAGCTCTCGAGTTAGCGGGATCACTTAGACGAGATGTCAAGCTCCTGAGTTAGCGGGATCACTTGTTTTAAGACGAAAATAAAGACGTATACATGACATCAAGGATAACAGTACATGAACAATGCATGCTAACATGCATGCAAGAACATCATGAACATATATGATATAGCAAAACTAAACTAGTATAACTGAGTTAGTATAACTATTCATATTCATATATCGAATTGATCTTATCATCATTTGTACATAACTGATTGTATCACCATTTATAATCACACATTTAACTGAATTAGCATAATAGTCCTACGGTACAACTGCTTGGATCCTTATCATGCATATCTATTTATCAAACGTGACACGAGCATAGTCATGCGAAGGCATTCATGTAAACTGAAATTAGCATAATCATTAATATTCATCTATCGAACTGAGCTAATTATTCATCAAAACTGGTCTAGCATATTCCTTCATTAATCACATGCCAAATCTGACTTATACTTTCATCATGATTCATAAACTCATCTATCTCTATCTATGATTATTATACATGATTATACATGTTTATATGTAAGCAATACATGATCATCATTAATCCGAACCATTCCTCTAAACTGATTTAGCATTATCCCGTTATCATTATATATTTTAGCATCAACAATCATAAATCAACACTGATTTCATTAGTAACATATCCATCCCAACTAACATGAGTTCATTATACAAACTGATATCATCACATGTGTTTATCATCAACAAAATTGATTGGCATCCTTATAAATCTCTGATCCTCATTTTAAACTGCCTTTATATTTAAAGGCTATCATGCTAACTTATATTAATAGAGTAATCTTATGTCGAGTTGAATTAGCATGATTTGAGTATCAAAGTTCATAGTATAAACATATATGGCGTTGATCTTACTATCATCATAACTTAGTATACCTCAACAGAACTAGTACAACTTGCATATTTATAGCAACTGAAACTAGTACTAGCATATGGATCAAACTAACATAGGCCTAATTATAACTTGCTAATAAGGGATGAATTCGAAAATAAAATATAAATTAACAATGTAAACTCCCTACCTGACACCAGGTTTACGTGTAACTGGTTTCCCGTGCACACACGTCTTCAAACAAATGGGTCATATGCACAAAGTGACACCTATAGTGTATATATATAGATACATATGTTTTAGTATATCTTCAGGGGTAATGGGTCACCTGAGACCCGATATATATGTTGTGTACTGTTTACAGACATAAAGAGTCATCGCGCATAGGTCAGATACAGACCAAGGGTCTGTTAAGTAAACATGACAGCTATACATAGGCTTGCCTCGGCAAGCCAGTCATCTGGGTACCTTGTCGCAACTTGTCACTAATTTTTGACCTTGTAAATGTTAGATTCAGGAATTTGTTTCTTCATAAAAGTTATAGAGCTCGTTGTCTCTTTTCTAACGCATCAATAATCGTGTCAATCGGAGTTCGGGGTCAAAAGTTATGACTAACATACCGAATAGTAGTCAATGCACAATGCTTGCCGCGGCAACCATGTAGGGTTGCCGCAGCAAGCCTGTCAGGCTTGGCTTGCCAGGGTATTTTTTACTCCACTTTGGCTTATTTTACTCAGGCAATTGGCTGGGTCTTTGATATATATATATATATATATATATATAAAGCTTATATCTTTCATCTATATTGTGTACAAAAATTAGATTTTAGTCTGTATTTTTATGCTAAAATTTTGATGTATTTTTACTTTGAATCTAGCATTAAAAGCTCCGGAGTGTATACGGTCATGTCATGACTTTAGCATGAGATCTATGCTCCATCAACACTAAATCTCCTATCTTTGTGATGCCAATTCAATTTCATATAATCGACAGCACAGAATGATAATCTCGTAGCCCATACATATCAATATACAAAGTCAGCGTACCTTTTAGTGGACTTGCGGTTACGACAGTGCCGAACGTCTATTGACGTCGTGTTTGCCAAGGATGTAACAGTTAAGGATGTATGCAGTTCATGGAGATCAAGGGTTGTTTCAGAAATCGCAGGATTGCAAGTTGTGAGCTAAGGAATTCAAATGTGTACAAGGGAGTAGTAGAGTGTAGTTTTAATTGCTAGGCTTCTTTTTACTGTATGTGCTAGCAATTGCTGAAGTAGGAAGAGAAAGGAGAAAACCCCTATGTTTTTTTTTTGTTTTTATACTTGTTAAGCTGCACTTTGCGTGCATGATAATGCATTGGTAAGTCATACGAAATACAAAGCAGCTGATAAGCCTCTTGGGTCCTAATTCCGTACTAGGCTAGCACTTTGTAGTTAAATGTATCTCATAACAGACAAACAAGGCTATCCTTGTATATGAGTCGTATACACTATTGCAGTGTATAAGCTATTTGGACTAAGTTCCCATGCAAGGCCCATATGGGCATGTCTTGATATAAGCAGATACGCCAAAAGAGATTTATCCTCTATACAAAGCTTATACGGGCTTTTATGTGTATTGTGTATACGTGGAGAAAACAAAATAGGCTGATATATGACACTTGTTTCACTTGACTTATATTGGGCTGGTCTAACTTAGTAGTCATATCCTTTAGCTCAGTAAAGTTTTTGAAAGATACTATCACACTTATATTACACTTTTATACGTAGGAAATTTTACTTGTGCTAATATTGGCAGGACCACCACATCTTACCACATCTTATTGTTTTATCCTAGACCATTTAGAGCCGGTGGTAGGCATGTGTCTGATCGGGCTTTTATCTATTCCGTGAAGTATAACAAACGCGCAACTGTTATAATAAGTACATTATTTTTAAGGGGGTATGATACAATGCTTTTATATTGTATCACTCAAATTTAAAACCGATACGTATCGGTATCGAACGATTTTTTGACCATGATTCAAATTGTCGTGAGACTCGAGTCAGAGGATTATTACACTAACACTATTATTCTCTGTTTTTTTTTTTCGTTCTCTTATGAATCTTTCACATTGGAATGCCAAAGTGTCAATTTAGTGGTGTTTGTCGAAGATGTAATTATAAGGTCGAGAATCATATTCTGCCCTGTATGGTAGTGTATGATGTGAAGGAACGCAATAACAAGCATTGAATGCTACAGGGGTATTGACGTACGTGAAGCTCATTTTCATTTTCATTTTCATTTATGTGAACTAGAGTCTACCTGACGCCTGATTTTCGTAACAACATTAGTAGGAAAAGTCAAGATGGACCAGATTTAAGCTCAATTTCTTTGACATGGGCTTACCTAATAAACACATGGGTTGATTCAGAAAGGCCTCAAAACGCACCTCCATCTTACGACGGTTTGGTGCACCGTCATTTCAAAATAGGGTTGCTTTATCTATGAAGAATAAATGCATTTCCACCATAAAAATTCGTTGACTGCTTTAAATCCGACGAAAGAGATCGTTTTTCTCCCAATTTTCTACACAATAGGTCTTGAGATCATGTCGCACCTATCAGGCGGTCAGATCTTGATTCCATGTAGCACACATTCCCAAAAGTGATACTTGAGAACCCTTTTCTTATAAAATGTCTATGATCATATCACTTTTGGGGATGTGTGCCACATGGAATCAAGATCTGACTGTCTGATAGGTGCACCATGATCTCAAGATCTATTTTGTGAAAGTTTGGGATGAAAAACGATCTTCATCATCTAACCCAAGCCAATCAATGACATTTTATGGTATAAATGTGTGTTCTCTTCACAGAGAAAATGGGTGCAAATAATGCCACCCTACAAAATAAAGTAATATTTTCAGCAGCCCACCACCATTTTAAGCTCATAGTGACCCAGTCTAGATACAGGTATAAAACGGTTCCAATAATATACGAAAAAGGGTAAATTTTAGTAATTTTGGGAAAATAGAGTAGATATTAAGAAATATTAAAATATATTAATATTATATAGTAAAAATATATGTATGTTGTGACCCAACACGGGTTTTAAACGGGATTTTTTTTCTTTTTCGAAAAAAGCAAAAAACTTTCAAAAAATTATTTTGTGTAAAATGCATTTGTTGTTATCAGTTGATCCGGATTTCGAGTTCAACCACATGTGCAGTCCTTGATAATAGGAGAATCTTGACTGCATATCATCCTATAAAAAATAAAAATCATGAAAGTCAAGATTCTTCCATATCCAAGGGCTGCATATGTGGTTGAACTCGAAGTCGGATTCAATCTGGTTGGAACTGATCATTTCTCTTGCCAAAGTGGTGCATACCTGATTCATAAAGGGTGGGGGTATCTAACTCGTTGCTTGGATCAATTTAACTTTAGTGCGATTTTTAAAAATAAAAAATAAAAAAATTTGAAAGGAACTTTAGTGTGATTTAATATATATCAAAGTGGGACTTAGTGGATGTGCCCATGCTGTGGATAGAGAGAGATACCTTAGAAATTTCGTTTTCGGCAAAATTTCGGTGGGGATCATTTCGGATAAATTTTGGGAACTTCTGGAAAAATTTTGAAAAATTTTTAGGAATTACAAAAAATCTAAAAAATATATTTTAATTTTTTTTAAAGCAAAAATAAATAAATAAAGAATATATATATATATATATATATATATATATATATGAATAAAAATTCACAATTGACATAAATATCGACAACAACAATCATTATAATAAAAACGTCAGAATTTACAAAAGTCAAAACAAAAAGCATCCATCTTTGATATTTCTATAAAATTCTTAATTTTGTAGTCATTACACTCCAACCTTACCAATAAAATTTCAGAAGTGTCATAACACTATACTTTCAACTTTCAACTCTCAAATAGAAAGTAGTAAAAGAAAAATTAATGGTTGCAATTTAGACAAGCATGCTCACATGACATAATGAATATAGACTGTATGTAATGTAAAAACCATAAGAACCTTGAATTTCAAGAGATAGAAAAGCAGGACTTGATATCTGTCATTGATTGACCAAACCAGCGAAGACAAAAAAATACTCACATATTTACTTGCTCATTTACAAAACAATCTTCTAAAACCTCTAAAATTAGAGCGCCAATGTTTTAAAACCCATTTAAAAAATCCCTTAAATTTCACAAAACCAAACCAGTGAGGACAAAAAAATACTCACATATATGTTTGCTCATTTATAAAACAAACTTCTAAAACCCCTAAAATTAAAGTACCAATGTTTCAAAACTCATTAAAAAAACCCCTCAAATTTTACAAAACCCCTCAAATTTCAGAGAGTAGAAGAAGATTATAAAAAATCAATACATAATATTATTAATATTGGAAGCCTTATCCTGTTATCTATATAGAAAAAAAACATACAAGGAGGAGAACTAGAGAATAAGAAGAAGCAAAATAAAAAAATACTTGAGCGTTGGAAATACGTTCGCCGGAGGAGCGCCGGAGAAGGAGGAGAACTAGAAAAGAAGCAAAAAAAAACCTGGGCCTTGGAGATATGTCGGCCGGAGGATTGTCGGAGGGGCGCCGGAGGACCGTCAGATGGGCACCGAAGGATGGCCGTGGCAGAGAACTAGAGACTAGGGAGGTTACGGAAAGAAGAAAGAGTAGCTAGACTTTAGAAAAGAAGAGGCTTTTGACTTGGGAATTGAGAGAGGTTATAAATGTAAAGTTTTATATTTTATTTAAGTTGGGGGCCTTGGGAGTTGGGGCTAGGGGACGCGTGCAGCGTGCAGAGTGTGGAAGCGCGTACGAAATCAATTGAAATTTTGGCGAAAATTATATTTTTGCCATTATTTCACAGAAATAATCGAAATTTCGACGAAAATAACGTTAGAACCCCATTTCGCCGAAATTCACCGAAATTTCGGCGAAATTAACCAAAATTTATTACTATATTTACAACAATGATTTAAAAACCAAACCGAACTTACTCGTCCAATTCGGTTCGACTAGAGTCGAGAGCATAGCCTGTTCGATCTAATTAGAAACCAAAAAATTTAGTTTTATTTTATCTATATGGTGAACTGCCTGATTTTATGGTGAATTGGTTGGTTCATTCGATTCAAATAAAAAAAAACTAGCAAATACCCCGTGCGATGCATGGGAATTTAAAAAAAAAAAAAAAAAAGAATATTGAAAAAAAAAAAAAAAAATCGGTTTAAAATTGAATAAGTATTACTAAATTAGAGTAATTTAAAGATACTTATATCAATAATATTTTGAGTAGAAGATTAAATATTATAGGGTACCATTATTAACACCCCATGAGACTGCTTTTTAACCCCAGTGTTGAAAAAATCCACTAAAAGATGACTCTTTGAAAATTCATACTGTTATAAATATATTTTTTATGATGGATGACTATTTAGTTTTCATCTTTTGAAATTCTTAACCATATTTATGTAGTCCCGTAGAATTTTTATCCATTACTATGTAACTCTTTTGAAATTATAATAATGTGCATGTATCCTCCTAACCTTTCATATTCCCCCAACCTTTCACATTCTCACATTGTAATTTTATATAAAGGGGTCTCATAAAAGTACGAGGGCACTCGAGAGAAGTAAATGATTTATAGTTCTTGAAGAACTAGTTTTATATACTGTAGTCTCTTTATTTTGTCTTTATTTCCTTTTAATTAATTTTATAACATGTTAGCAATATAAAGCTCCGATCAATTGTTGAGTCTCTTATCTTTGGCATCAAAAGCTACTAATGTAATATGATTTGTTGGTGGTATGTTTATTTATAATTTAACAATCTATTTTGTTGATTATTATATATATATATATATATAATTTATTTATTTACACTATTGAGAATCATATTATAACATGTGAATATTGTGAGATAATATGAAATAGAAAATTATCATATTATTGTAAGGAATATTTGATCATTTTAATTTCTTATATTTTATATTACTCATCTAATTCTCAATATGTTTTTATCATAGATAATGTTAAATCTTATAAAACTTGAGTTTATCGCTCTTGATATTTCTGATAATAATTACTTATCTTGGATCCTTGATGCTGAGATCTATCTTAAGGTTATGAACCTTGAAAATACTATTAAAGAAAGAAATCAAGCATCCCAACAATGTCGTGCTAAAGCAGTTATTTTTATTCGCCATCATCTATATGAAGAGTTAAAACTGAGCACCTTACTGTAAAACATCCGTTCACTTTGTAGAATTGTTTAAGGGAGAGATACGAGCACCAAAAAACTGTAATCCTCCCAAAAGCTAGTTATGATTGGACGCACCTGAGGTTGTAAAATTTTAAGATTGTTTGCGAGTTCAACTCTACACTCTTTAAAATCAGCTGACAATTAAAATGGTGCGGAGAAAAAGTCACTCAAGAGGATATGTTAGAAAAAATATATACTACTTTTCATTCCTTGAATATGCTCCTGCAATAACAATATCAAGAGCGTAAGTTTACAAATACTCAGAATTAATATCATATCTTTTAGTGGCTGAACAAAACAACGAACTTTTAATGAAAAATCATCAATCTCGATTAATCGATTCTACATCATTCCCTGAAGCGAATGGAACCTCATTTCATAGTTTTAAATGAAGCCGAGGTCGAGGGCATGGACATAGTAGGAAGAATTATTGATTTCAAGAGATACATACTTATAATTCTTCAGATAAAAATATATCATACCACCAGAAGTGAAACTACAATGAGAAAAAATAAGGTGAACACAAAAGTTTATGAAATAAGCCTATAAAAAATTATAAAGATAAATGTTACAGATGTGGTATGAAAGGACATTGGTCGCGTACCTATCGGACGCCTAAACAGTTGGTGAAATTATACTAAGCCTCCATCAAAGAAAAGAAAAGGGGATTGAAATAAATTGTGTTGATCATCATAATCTAATAGATCCTACAGTCAGCCTTGATATTCAAAATGAAGTGGATATAACTCATCTTGATATTTTTATTTCTTTATCGACCATAACTAGAAAGTTTATCTTTTAATTTGTGATGGATGTGTTTACAACAACTAATATGTTTTTTTGGATTTCATTCTGCTTACATATATTTCATTTTTAAGTAATGAAATTTAATATCTAAATTTTTTTTTCGTATGTAAGGTAGCATGGTACTGATTGATTGATTAATTTCAAGATAGTTAATGAAGATATTTGTTTAGTAGACAGTTGTACAACCCATACAATTCTTAAAGATAAAAATTATTTTAATTATTTGACATTAAACAAAGCTAATGTCAATACCATATCGGATTTATCAAACTTAATTGAAGGATATAGAAGAACAATTATCATATTACCCAGGGACACAAAATTTTGTATTGATGATGTTTTGTATTCTTCCAAATTTCAAAGAAATTCACTAAATTTTAAAGATATTTGTCGCAATGATTATCATATTGAGATAACAAATCAAGATAAAAAAGAATATTTTTATATTACTTCAACAAATTTAGGCCAGAAGCTTATAATAGAAAAACCGCATGCTTTCTCATCTGGGCTATATTATATGACAATGAAAACAAATGAATCACACGTTGTGATGCACCAGAAGTGCTTTGATCCAATATTTTTTATGCTTTGGCATGATCGTCTTGGACATCCGGGATCAATTATGATGCGTCAAATTATTGATAACTCAAATCGATATCATTTAAAGAACTAGAAGATTCTTTTACCAAGTGATTATTTATATGTCGTATGTTCACAAGGTAAACTAACTGTAAAATCATCTCCTTTAAAGTAATTATCGAATTTCCATCATTTTGAGAAAAAAATTATGGAGATATATGTAGACCAATACGTCCACCATGTGGACCATTTAGAAATTTTATGGTCTTAATAGATGCATTAACAAGGTGGTCATATATTTGTCTCATCTCTACTCCTAATGTTGTATTTTCTAGACTTCTCACCCAAATAATTAGGCTATGAGCACAATTCCTTGATTATCCAATTAAGTCTATTCATTTGGATAATGCCAAAATTTTTTCATCCCAAGCCTTTAATGAATATTGTATGTCAATCAGGATTAATGTTAAACATTCTATTGCAATTACTCATACTTAGAATGGTTTAGCTGAGTCATTTATTAAACTACTTCAACTTATTTATAGAATTTTGCTTATGAGAACAAAACTACCTATTTTTGCTTGGGGACATGCGATATTACATATTGCATCATTAGTTCGGATCAGACTAACTGCTTACCATAAATACTCTCCATTGCAACTTCAATTTGGTCAACCTCCAAATATTACATATTGCATCATTAGTTCGGATCAGACTAACCGCTTACCATAAATACTCTCCATTGCAACTTGCATTTGGTCAACCTCCAAATATTATTCGTCTTCACATATTTGGTTGTGTTGTTTATGTTCTTATTGCACCGCCCCAATGCACTAAGATAGGTCCTCAACGTAGACTTGGTATTTATGTTGGCTTTGATTCTCCCTCTATTATTAGATATCTTGAGCCTTTAACTATTGATATTTTTAAGCACGTTTTGAAGATTGTCATTTTGATAAAATAATCTTTCCTCCATTAGGGTGAGAAAAGTTGTCAGAAGCATGATGAGAAATCACTTGGAATACATTGGCGTTATCTCATCTTTATCCTCATACAAACCAATGGTCATTGAAAATTCAGAGAATAATTCATTTACTGAGTATTGCAAATCAATTACCTGATGCATTTACTGACAATAGGAAAATTAAAAGTCTTATATCCCAGTTGTTAATACTCCAACAAAGATTGAAGTTCCTGTAGGACAACTAGTCAGTATAATAGTATATGAATCAAAGGCACGCCTAAAGCGTAGAAGACCTATTGGTGCGAAAGATAAGGTCCCCCGGAAGAGAAAAACACAAACAAATGAAATTGATGCTCTTGAAGAAGCTTTACTCGTAGAACATGCAATAAAATTATTAGATCCATCCAAACTTTCTGCACAATATTCTTCTGAAAAAGAATCACCTGAAGAGAAGTTTCCTGAAAAGTTATCCCCTAAAGAGGAACATGCACATGAAAATAATGAGATCTCAATAAATTATATTAGTATAGGAGAAATATTAAGAAAAAATAAAATCATTGTCGACGATATTTTTTCATTTAAAGTTGATCTTGATATTACCAGAAGTAATGATAAAATTGAACCACGAACCGTCGAAAAATGTCGATGTAGAAATGATTGGTAAATATGGAAAGTGGCAATTCAGGCATAATTGAACTCCTTAGCAAAGCGTTAAGTATTTGGACTCGTAGTTCAAACACCTAAATGTGTAATGCCTGTTGGTACAAGTGGATATTTGTATGAAAGCGTAATGAGAAAATTAAAATTATGAGATATAAAGCACAACTTGTTGCACAAGGTTTCTCGCAGAAACCTGGTATTGATTATGAAGAAACATATTCTCCAGTAATTGATGCAACTTCATTCATATTTTTTATTAGCTTGATAGTTATAGAAAGTTTGGATATGCCTTTAATGGGCGTGATTACTGCATAGTTATATGGATTATTAGATGATATATGCAGTTTCCGAAGAAACAAAATGCCTAAAGCATATAATTCAAAATCCCGAGGTATTTATTCTATCAAACTTCAAAGATCTTTATAAGGGTTAAAGCAATCCAGACGCATGTAGTTCAATCGTCTCAATGAATATTTATTGAAAGAAGGATTTGAGTATAATAAAATTTGTCTATGTGTTTTCATTAAAAAGTCTGAATCCAGATTTGCTATTGTTGCAGTTTATATTAATAATTTTAATCTTATTGGAACTCCAGAAGAGCTTTCAAAAATTATTACTTAAAGAATGAATTTGAGATGAAAGATCTTGGGAAAACTAAATTTTGCTTGGGTTTATAAATTGAACATTTTTCAAATGAAATTTGTGTTCATCAATCAACATATACAGAAAATGTTATAAAACACTTTTATATGGATAAAGCTCATCCTTTGAGCACTCCAATGATTGTATGTTCACTTGATGTGAAAAATGATCATTTTCGCTCTTAAGAGAATGACGAAGAAATTCTTGGTCTTGAAGTACTATATCTTAGTGCAATCGGTGCTCTAATGTATCTTGTAAATTATATCAGATCTAATATAGCCTTTTCGATCAACTTACTAGCAAGATACAGTTTTGCACCAACTCGAAGGCAATAAAATGGGGTTAAACGTGTTTTACGCTATCTTCGCGGAACAACTGATATGATATTATTTTATCCAAGTGAATCAAATTCACAGTTAGTTGGATATACAGACATAGGTTATCTCTCTAAAGACACAGGTTATCTCTCTAATACACGTAAAGGTAGATCACAAATGAGATATATATTTACATGTGATAATACAGTTATCTCATGTAAATCTATTAAGCAAACACTAGCTACTACTTCAAATCATTCAGAGATAATTTCAATCTATGAAGCAAGTCGAAAATGTATTTGGCTAAGATCGGTCATTCAACACATTCGAGAAAAATATGGTTTATATGTAATCAAAGATAGTCTAACAATATTATATGAAAATAATGATGCTTGTATCACACAGATTAGAGGATGTTATATCAAAGGTGATTGAACCAAGCAAATTTCACCAAAATTCTTTTATACACATGAATTCCAAAAGAGTGGGGATATGACGTTAAACAGATACGTTCATGTGATAATTTGGCGCATTTGTTCACTAAAGCATTACCAACTTCAATATTCTAGAATGTGGTGCATAACATTGGAATGCGTCGGCTCAAAGATCTTTTTTCGAGATATTGGAGATTTGCGTTCTTTGAGAGGGTGTAAATGATTAAATGGATTGTAATCTTTTTCCTTCGTTAAGGTTTTATCCTACAAAGTTTTCCTTTGTAAATGAGACAATCTTAAAAGTTTTCTATGACACAAGAATAATGTACTCTTTTTCCTTCCCAACAGTTTTTTTTTCACTGGATTTTTCTTGGCAAGGTTTTAACGAGGCATGTATTCTTTGTGTATGGTCATCCAAAGGGGAGTGTTATAAATATATTCTTTATGATGGATGACCAATTTGTTTCTATCTTTAAGAATTCTTAATCACATTTATGTAGTATCTTAGAATTCTTATCCATTACTATGTAACTCTTATGAAATTATGACTGTGAATGTATCTTCCTAACCTTTTATATTCTCCTAACCTTTTACATTCTCACATTGTATTTCTATATAAACACTACAAAAAATAAGATTATTAGCAGTAGTTTTTAGCAACCAAAAACAGCCGCTATTAACAAAAATCTATTAAGACTATTAGTAGTAGCTTATGGCTGCCGCTAATAGTCTTATTTTTTGTAGTGAAAGGGGTCTTGTGAAAGTATGAGGACATTCAAGAAAAGTGAATGATATATAGCTCTTGAAGAACTAGTTTTATATATTGTAGTCTCTTTATTTTATCTTCATTTCCTTTTAATTTTATAACACACACCCCCACTGTATTTTTGTTATTTTTTTTTACTAGGGTGAGAAAGCAATCTCGTGGGGTGTGAATAACAGTATCCCATATTATTTACTACTATTAAAAAAATAAAAATTATATACTACTATTATAAAAAAGATAAAATTATATACCAATAATATAAGTATTTTCAAATTAGTGATATAGTAATATAGATATGATGATAAATATAACGTATAAATATTTTGAGACTTTTTTTCTCATCCAGAGTTTCAAGTGGTAAATTTGCTGACTACTTTGAATAAGATGGAGATTATTTTTCTCATCCCAATCTCCTGCACAATAAATATTAAGTTGTGGGCTCACCATCAAACCGTCATCATTCAACACGGCGAGCACGATCATGGTGATGATCTCAAAATCACTTTTCAGAATGTGTGCCAAATGTAATAAAAAATATGACCATATGATGGTTGAGTGATGATCTCAAAATTTATCGTTTGAAAAATTCGACAGAAATGATCTCCACCATCTGATTCAAAGTAGTCAAGGGTTTACGCAATACTTGGGTTTGAGAAGAAAGAATCATTTAGTGTAAATAAACATACTCTAAAATCCAATTTAATCTAACCGTCTTGATGGTCTCTGATTGATTGCTTGAGATGAAACACAATTTTCTTGCGTGAGACGTCCGAGCAGCTACCTTTTGTAAGGTAGATGTATTTGCAACCAAATTTTATTTTGGCACAACTACTGGTTTCATGATTAACAATGTTGTCTGCCTTGAATCAGATGATGGAGATTGTTTTTAGCCACAATATTTATACCCCATAGATCTTGAGATCACAGCCTACGTATCAGATGGCTAACTGTTGATTATATGTGACACACATCCGTGATCATGGTGTACCATGAGGAAGGTTCTTGTATCACTTTTGGGGATTTGTTCCATGTTTTGATAGTTGGGCTTGGATCTTAAGATTTATTTTGGAAAATATTGGGATAAAATTGATTTTCATTATCCGCTTCAAGGTAGTCTATTGTGTGAGTGGTGGAACTATCAATTGCGCACAAAGAATCTTAGGTTGTGAAAAAAAATTAAAAAAAATCTAGGAGAAAAATCAGATGAATCGGTTAAAAGAGAGAAAATAGGATTTTTTTATATTTTTTTTTACAAAAAAACTCAGAAAAATTCACGTCTCCTTCTTAAATGATTGATTCCCTTAATATTATATATATATATAGAGAGAGAGAGAGAGGCCCAGGGATATGCGCTCGGGCGAAGAGATATCTCTACATATATTGATAGGAGCTCAACACATAGCGCCTCTGTCGCTGAAGCGACAGTGTCTCCTTTTCCTAATTTGACTGTGCTTTAACCATAGTTACCACTGACACTGACAAAATCAGAAAGGCAAAATGTGGCGAGGCGCTGGGAGTCCGTGCCTGACGTCGTGATTTTGTCATGATTATATTCGAAAAGACATAAGAGAAGACTACTTAATTCGAAGCACTTACGTTTGTATGAAGGAGGCGATTGCGCTTCTTATACGACACGCTATTGCGGTGTTTGATGCAATATCATCAATTAAAAGCGGCGCATGATATCGTGCTTTTCAATGGTGGTCATTATATTTCGAAATTATGCTACGGTACGAAGTGAAAATGCTTTCGAACATTTGGGTTTCGGAACGAAGTGCTTTACACTACTAGCCGAAGCGTTTGTGCTTCGAAACCAAGCATTTACGCTTCGTAATGAAGCGTTTGCACTTCTAACTGAGGTGGTTGCGCTCCCTATGTGAAATGAAAGACCACTTTCTTCTGACAAGTAGCGCGTTCGACCTTACTTCATTTATTACCATCGTCATAACATTAAATGTAATATCCCGAAAAATCATGTTAAACAGTGACCTCGGGATCCATGCCCAATTGGTCGCAGGTTTGACCAATTAGGAGTTCAATGGTTGACATAGAGTGTGATGAACGGATGAGATGTGATGGTTTGAGAGATTGTGTGGTGTGTGATGTGAATGTGAGGTCGCATACACCTACAGCGGTGTATGTGCTCAACACACAAGGAAGGGGAGAGATAAAAGGGTTTAATAACCCTAAAATCAGTATTTTAGTTATTGAAGGAGAGTAAAGAAGAGAGAGAGAGAGAGAGAGAGAGAGAGAAAAGTAAAGAGAGGAGTTATTGCAACTGATTGGAAGGGGGATTCAAGCGATAAAAGTCGGATTCGACACGGTTTGGATCCGTTAGAGCCAAAGCTGGAACCCTAGCCTTTCCAACCACTAGATCTAATCAAATTGAGATTTGGTTGAGGTAAATTTCTTGTGAATTAAATGCATAAGATATGGGAGGTTAATCGTAGTTAGAATGGTGTAAAATGTAGGGTGAAAAGGCTTAGAAAAAGAAGGAAAATAAATGGAGAAAGATTGGAAGAACAGCCAGAAGGGGGGCAAAATCTGGCAATTTCGATTAATCAAAATTGGGTTTCGATTAATCAAAATTGGCCAAGAAGTTGAAAAGTCAGAGGACCCTGATCTCGATTAATCGAATTGGGTTTCGATTAATTGACTTTGGTTTTCGATTAATCGAATTGAAAATCGATTAATCGACTGGGAGCCTACAGTGGACTCCAGTGAAGAAAAGAAATGGGTTTGATGAAATCGACTAATCGAAATGAAAATTCGATTAATCGATTTTGAAAACTCGATTACTCGAATTGAGAATCGACTTGATAGAGCAGGGAATTTCGATTAATCGAATTGGGTTTCGATTAATCGAATGGGAATCTCGATTAATCGATTTGAGAATCGATTAATCGATATTGACTTTCGATTAATCGATTTTGGAAATCGATTAATCAACTGGGCCAGTTTATGTTGACTTCTGAGTTTGACTTTAAGATCTTTGGGGGGGTCTTGGACCTCCTTTATTGCATCCATAGTGATGTGTTTCACATGTTATGTGGTACCATAGGTGGTACGTGTGAGCTAGTGCATAAGGAGCCACGTGGGACCTTGATGCATTGATCAAGCGAAGACTTGAGGTAGGGAACTCCTTGAACATGTACCTTATTTTACGAGAGCATGTATGTAGTGATACAGATTTAAATTCAAATGGTTTATTTCTTAAAGAGTTTGGGAAAAAGTGTGTGTGCGTGACATAAATAAAAGTAACCATAGTGAGCCATTCCCAGGGGATGAGGAAGTAAAGAGATAAGAGCATCAGGTGTGATGCAATGAATGGATACATCCCAGGGATGTATCCAAGATTGAATCATGTTTGATAGGGCCTAACTGATATAAGATAGAACATTTACACGGTGAATAACTATATGTAAGGCACCGATATTTTTGTTATTTGAGGTTTGATAGGGTACCCCATCGACGTGACGGGATATCCACGACTGACACGGCAGGATATCCGTGACCGATACGACGGCGAAACCGTAGGCCAGTGCGGAGGCTTATCCGTACACAGTAAGCACACCCCAGGGGTGTTGATTGAGACTAGTGAAATCCAGCCACCAATCCCCAGGGGAAAGGGGCTTGGGTACTATTTGTATTCCCAGGGAATACGTTAAAACTGTCTATATAGATGACGATGATGGGTATCTCATCGGGGCTCGATGCTATATTGCTCGGGGATTACTTAAGTTGAAAGTTTAAGTTTTGCTTTAGGCCTTTTCAGCATCATTCATGAATAAATAAAGACATGAGTAAACTACCAATAAAATGTAATGCTTTTTAACCGTTTTCATCAGTAACTGCATAGACACATCATGCATGACATATCATAGAATATATGTGAGTAATAATTTATATGTTCAACTGTGTTTTGTTATCTATTGAGCTAGGATGTAGCTCACCCTATAGACTATACGTTGCAGGTCCACTACTAGCAGCTGCCGAGGCTTCAGGAGACGCTGACCCCGGTGAGTCGGACCTTGCGGCCGGAGAAGAGTTGGAGCCACCTCCTGAGGACTTCTTCTAGAGGACTCCGCTGTGCCGCTTTGAGGGCTTTTGGATAGAGATTTGTACGGCTTGGTATGTCAAGCGTTGTTTGGCTAAACAATGTACATGTATAAATTGAGATTATTCTTTTGGGGCGAACCATCCGTGATGATTTGCTATCATCGATGGTTCGGATCGGTTCTCCATTCATGCAGAGGCATGAGGGTAGAACTGTCTTTTGAGAAATGCTTTTATATAAATTTAAATTCCGCAGTTTCATTTACTATTTCATTTTTTGCTTGATATGCCAATGTTCCGTGCTTAGCTAAGGGGCACGGTCAAGATGATCGTGCTGATGGCACGGGTTTCGGGGTACCGAAATCCGGGCTGTCACATTAAATGACAAGCGATGCATGACTTCATGGTTCTCAATGGTAATCATTACCATTTGAACTGTTTGAGAGACCCCTTCGGGCACCCCTTAGGGGAGTCCATTAATTGACGGAATGTTTAGCATATATTGGTCGAATGCTGAATATTAATGGCCCTCCCTTTTATTAGAGGAAGCTTCGCTCCCCATGAAAAGCGCTAAAGCTATCTCCTGTTAGTGAATCCGCTACGACAAGGAAGCGCTAGCATGATACGAAGGGCTCCAAAATTTGATACGTTGCACCATTACGTTGCAACCCCTGAACGTATTTCATTTATTATCATTGTCAAAATATTAAATAAGGAGCGGGGCTAGGCGGACGGGATTACGACGCGTGACATCATGGTGTCAATGGCCATCATTCCCATTCGAGAAAAATATTTAAGGGGGCAGTTTTGCGAATTACAAATTCACAAATTACTGTTCACCTTTGCCCTCCACATTTTCATCTTCTCGGAGCGCAGTAAGAAACATCAAAGCGGCGAAACCCTTTTCCTGTATCTAGTAATAAGGTGAGTATACTTTTATTTTTATTCCGCTTTAAAAATATCAAATAGAAGCACCATCCCTTCCATAGATGAAGCGTCGATACTCCAACATTTAAGGGCGGGGGCGCCTCTCCGCTGTGGTTTTTGGAGCATCGACGATCCAACAATTGAGGCACTTGCGCCTGTACATGGAAGCGACGCCTCTCCCTTGATTAGTACCTTCTTTTCTAAACTCCTCATTTTTCTGTGTCACATATTTTGAAGATGGTTCTCAAAACTCCAACGACTAAGTGTACCATCGTAAAGTGTCAGGACATTTATGACGCGACATCTGAGGGGAGAAAAAATATGCTCAATAATTCAATTTGTCGTGTATTCTTTGTAGTTCCAAAGGGCGTGAAAAGCATCAACAACTACCTGGATGCAATCATCAAGTTTTGGGACCATGGCAACGTCTGAAATTTTGGGACTGTCAAGTCTGGCAATATCAGATCTTGGGCCCTTGATTTTGCCTTGATAACTAGTCTTCGAATAACCCACCCACCCCCCATTTACCCTATGAGAGAGAAGATTCTTGAAGAACGAGACATAGGTTTTTCAAGGGACTTGATATGGTTAAAAGGTCACACATCGATGAGGCGATTTTGAGAGTCGAGCAAGATGGTGGCAACGACTTTATAAAATTCTATCTTTTGTTTGTCCTCGCCTTTGTCTTCTTTCCAAACTCACATTACGCCCTCGACAACACTCACCTCGATCTCATTGATGATCTCCCCAATTTCAACTTATATCCATGGGGTCGTGACGCACACACTAAACTACTAGGGTGCGTGGAGAAAGCGAAGACGATGAGGAGTAGAGCTGAGAAAGAAAAGGAATGGCTGGAATATAATATTTACGGATGCATTATAGCCCTACTGGTAAATGCCGAGAATGTCCTGTTTTATTTCCTATGAAGCGCTGACGATTACGAAAGTCATATAATATTTATTTTATTTTTCTCAGATCTGGGCATACGAGATCAACCACAGGTGCGCCCCACAGAAGGTTGCTAGCACCGTCAGCTTCCCAAGGCTGCTTAAATGGAAAGTAAACACCCAAACGAGGATTCCTTATATTGTAGAATTTGAGCATAAGGAAAATTCTAAATGAGGCGATATCGCATCCAAATATAGGTATTATCGTTACAATGTAGAAGCGCAATCGCTTCCAAATAAAGCGAGAACGCCTCTAACAGGAGCGCAATCGCTACTAAATGAAGCGATGTCACCTCTATATCGAGTGCAATCGCTTCTTACAGAAGCAATTGCGCATGCCCAAATTCTTAATCAGTTAAAAATAATATGAAATATCTATCATCTTGTAGGATGCTCGCATATGGCAACTTAAGGCCACACGCGATGAAAGCGCCGTCCTTGTGATAACAGTCACATTGAAAGCAGGGCAGAGACCTGTGTAATCAGGTGAAGGACAACTGGTCCCTCCCATTACTTCGCGCGAGAAAAGAATGGACATTGATGTGATTAGCTTGTCAGACGAGGAAGAGGCAGAGGAGGGAGAAGAAGAAGAGGCTGAGGAGGAGGAAGGAGAAGAGGCAGTGAAGGAAGAAGAAGAAGAAGAAAAAGAACTCATTCTTCATAAGTCCGTGAAACTATGAATTGATGAAAAATGGAAGCAGTTTGCTGATCAATGAATTATAGACTGTGAAAGGTCAATCGATGACCTCCGTGTAAAGGTTGTTCGGCTGGAACAGGAGAACCAGCAATTGAAAGCAAAGGTTCTTCGGCTGGAAAAGGAGAACTAGCAATTGAAGGTATGCTTCTAAACTATGATGGATGAATGTTGAACTTACAAAAATAAAACGCCGAAGCGATGATGCTTCCCTATGAAGCGTTGATGCTTTTCTCGACGCTTTTCTATGAAGCTTCTACGCCTCCATATCTAGCCTGACTTTTCTACAGGAGGCGACAACGCTTCGTATATGAAGTGTGAGCGCTTGTACATGTTAACTATTTCTTAAATATGACCTGATATTCTTATCATATTACAGGCCCGCAGTGTGTCGGAAAGTCTGTTGGGCCTGGCTAGAGATAATCAGACATATGTTTCCCAATGCCACAGGTCTACCTCCATTCGAACCCTAACCACAACCCGATCCCAAGCCCAAGGCATAGTCCAAGCCTCAGCCCAAGGCTAAACTCCAATCACAGCCCGATCCCAAGCCCAAGGCAAAGTCTAAGTCCAAGCCCCAGCCCAAGGCCAAACCCCAGCCCCAGCCTCAACACAAGACGAAGTCCAAGGCCCAGCCCAAACCCAAACCCATGACCCACCCCAAGGCCCAGCCCAAGCCTCAGCACAAGTTGAAGCCGAAGTCGAAGCCCTAGCCCAAGACCCACCCCAAGCCTCCGCACAAGCTGAACCCAAAGCCGAAGCCCCAACCCAAGACCCACCCCAAGGCCCAGGCCCAGCCCAATCCTCAACACAAGCCGAAGCCCAGTCGATGCGCCAGCCCAAGACCCACCCCAAGCCGCAACCGAAGCCCCAGCCCAAGACCCACCTCAAGCCGCAACCACAACCGTAGCCGAAGCCCCAGCCCATGACCCAGCCAAGCCTCAGCCCAAGCCCAACCCCAACCACAATTAGGCTTCGCGCCCCATCCAAACCCCATACTCCCTCCCAAACCAAACCCCTTATCCAATCGAAAGTCCTGCTTTCACCACCACCACCATCCACCCAACCCCCTACAAAGGAGAAACCCCAACGATGCACCGAGGAGGGGTCTTCTGTTGGAGAAGAAGAAGAAGTGGAGGACCAAGTCTCATTATCTTTTAGGAGAAGTCAGAGGGCCCAGACTAAAGGCCTCACGATTCCCCCTCGTAAAGTCACTCCAAAAGAAAGGGAGAGCTGGTCTCCCAAACCCGTAAAAAGAAGGCTAGAACGGAAGCAATGACTTTACTACCGGCCGCTGATGCACCACCTTAGGCCTATATGAATGTTATTTGAGTATTTTCTAATAGATGGAATGAGTAAGTATATTCCCTCTATACAACATTTAACAAGCCTTTCAAAGCGTCAACGCGTCTTTGTCGAAGCGTCGTCGCCTTTACGTCAGAGAGTCAGCGCTTTGTAAAATGAGCACTAATGCGTCTACTTTGAAGCGCTAGAGACTGATTCACTTATGTTTTAATTTGAACTTAGGACTCTCATCTTGACCATTGGGTCCCAGCGTATTACCGTCGAGTTGATGAGCTGCCTGCGATCCAAACACAAAATAGAAGACCCAGTAAGTATTAGTCCCTATTCAACCCTGTCACTTCTCTGATTCTATATTGATATTTACACTTTCGTATGCAGCTAATGACCGCATACTTTAGAGTCACGGACAAGTGGGAAGACATTGAGAATAAAAGGAAGACTTTTCGGATGACTGCCGTTGGACTCAACTGCATAAGCACAAATTTTAGAGATTTTGATAAATACATTAAAATGAGTGGTCCACAGGTGCCCCCCGCATTGCGGGACGGAGCACATACTACGGAGAAACTTTTTACGCCCAACAAGGCACGCTATCGCTGCTACGTTTCTTCATAAATAAAAATCGTGCCTTGAATGTGATTGAGTGTGAATTTATTTTTATTCCGACTCACATCCCAAACCCATCACACTGGGTGCTTGCTGTGGTGACCCTCTCAGCTCATAAAATTGAAGGCCTTGACCTCGTCCCAAATCTTCCTGTGGAAACTAAATTTGTCGGGGTGATAAGGACACTGGTAAGCTACGCTATAATACTCTCAAAAGTAATGCTGGAATCGCTTATCGCTCTTAGCAGAAGCATTGGCGCGTTTAATATGGGGCATAATCGCTTTGATTATTGAGCATCACCGCTTTGATAATGGAGCGTCAACGCTTTTAAAATGGGGGGTCAACGCTTTCAAAATGGGTCGTCAGTGCTTTGACATTTTGCTTTCAACGCTTTCATAATGAGGCATCATCGCTCATTGCATGTCAATAAATGTGTAACTTATATATATATATATATATATATATATATATATATTACTGACAGACGCATTACCTCCCAGCTCTGTTACATATGCACGGTGCCCTGACTTCCGTATTTGACAAATGGCCTTGGGATAGTAAGGCTGGCGACGCGTCGATGCAAAGAAACGATACCAACTGTGAGGTTTTCGTGATGAAATACGTAGATTATTTAAGCAGGAAACTCCAACCATATTTCAAACAGGAAGACATCAAAACTTTCAGGGCGGAGATTGGGCATGCCATCGGCACCCACAAGGAAGATAATTGGGATGGCAGTGACGTTGTCGATTGTCCTTTATAAATTATTTGTTTTACATATATATACATTCACATTTGTTGACATACATAGCATTGTACTGAAGATTATATGTACATTCATATTTTTTATTTTACGTAGGATAGATATACAATATACACTAATCATATTACATGAGATTTTTTTAATATACGAGATTTATTTATAGGATATATTGTTAATCTCCCGAAATTTACACTTTAATTTTTTAATGGGGCGTTAACGCTTTGATAATGGGGCGTTAGCACTCTCACTACTTGGGAGTCACAGCCTCCTTTTTCTAAATTCATTTGTAACTTACATTTTACGTATTTTTAAAAAATCGTATTATCCTATTGGTGAAATTAAATGAAAGAGTTTTAAAACTTGATGCGTCATTGGAAAGGGCTAACGCTTCAATTTAGGAGCGTTGACGCTTGTTATAATTAACGTCTTATTCAAGTGCTGACGTTTGTAATGCTTTTGGCGGCAGTGAGTGCACCATGATGACTACGACTGTTTGAGGCATTGTCGCTTCTAACAACTAGCGAAATGAGCGAAAATATACCGAAATCAATCAGAAAAGGTAACAGATTTCTTTGTGTGTATATTATCCAAAAGGTAACAGATTTGTACATATTAATGCCTGCTTTTTTAGTAGGTAAGACTATTTTATTGTGATATGAGCAATAATTAGAAGCGATGAGGCATCAAATTTGCAACGATGAGATTCTAACATAAGCGATGACGCTTGTTATTATAGGCGAAGACACTTCCTCCTATAAGAAGCTATGACGCTTGTTATTAGAGCTAGCTCTTTAACCTAGAGGCGAAGACGCTCCCTATAAGAAGTGATGATGCTTGTTATTAGAGTTAGCTCTTCAACCTATAGGCATTATTATTACCTTCATGATTATTAAGGCTACCAACACTTCTATTCATATATATATATATATATATATATATATATTTTTAAAGTATAACAAAATTTATTGAGATACAAATAGCTGCTAGAATAATTAATGTTGGATAAGACCGGACAAAAAATAGAATAAAATCTATAATTTGAAGCTCCCCAGGAATCGTTTTTGAGACAGAGAGATGACGTGTCGAAACGCATTCAAAAATTTTCACATGCCACCACCCATGGCTTAATACCTACACCTCGATATTCAATTTGAAGTGATGGTTCAGAACCGTTCCTTCCCTATAAAACCAGATCTTCACCATTCCAAGCACCATTCTCATTCGTCTTCCTAAGATCCATAACCATATACCCTATGACAGAAGAGCATCACCCAAGTGATTTCAGCAAGAGACTTGACAAAATCCTGAAAGAACATAGAGTTGATTATGTGGCTGTAATATAGAAAGTAGAAGATCTGAAGCACCAACGACCTATACCTGATGCTGAATCACCCACCGAAACTAGCCTTCACCCTAAACCTAACCCAAATTCGAACCATATACCAAGAACCCATCTTCCCCCACTTCCTAACATATCACCCATCACAATCCAGCCAGAATGCAACTTCCTATACAGTGAGGATGGGTTGCAATTTCCAATGTCATCCTCGCCACCCCTCTCCATTTCTCAACTTCTCCCCATAACTGCATTGAGGGTGCAGTTGATGAATCATGGAGATAAAGAAGGGAAAAGATGAATGTTCGACAGCTCTTAGAGTAGCGACCCTGCAGCGGTTGATGCTACTTTGAGAGGATGGAAGGAGGAGACTCTGATTGAAGGTAGTTAGAAGTTGAACTCGATCCCCATTCTTTCCAAAATCTTTGCTCTCCGCAATAAAAACTTCAAAAGCTCAAGCTCGTCTTCAGAGCCTCTAAAGTCTTGGGGTCTTTACTTTCTTTTGGTGGTCCAACGAATTTATCTATTATGTAATCAGTTTATTGGTTAATCTCTGTAAATATTTCTTTCAATATTAATAGAAATTTTCTTTTCCTATCTATTAGTTTCTTTTCTATATTATTTTCTTATATCTGGTACACTCGTCACTATGATATATTTTGGGGTATCCCCTTATTTTTTTATTTTCTTAGTATTACAAACGTAGCTCCATAGTCAATGAAGCGATAGCGCCCTAAATATTAGGGCCAGATCTTCGATCAAGCGGCACTAAACGTTAAGGCTATCTAAAGCGATGTCCCTTCTATCGATACGACACTGAACGTTAAGGCTTAAAGGTTATTTCATATTTTATGAAAAAAAAAAAGGTATTTTTATTGTGATACGAGCAATAATTAATGTTAGATAAGACTGTGAAAAAATACAACACAATCCGCTTCAAATTAGAAGCGCTAAGGCTTCGAATTTGTAGCGATGACGCGTCAATTATGAAGTGATGACGCTTTAAATTAGAAGCGATGATGCTTCTAATATAAAGCGATAACACTTGTATTTAGAGATAGCGCTTCCACCTAGAGGCATTATTATTTCCGGAAGGCTAAAACGGTATTTCATATTTTCTGAGAAAAAAGATATTTTTATTGTGATAGGAGCAATAATTAATATTAGATAAGACCGCGTAAAAATACAACACAATCCACTTCAAATTAAAAGCGGTAAGGTTTTGAATTTGTAGCGATGAAGCATCGATTATAAAATGATGACGCTTTAAATTAGAACCGATGACGCTTCAAATTAGGATCGAGGATGCTTCTTATATAAAGTGATAACGCTTGTATTTAGAGATAGCGCTTCAACCTAGAGGCATTATTATTTTTGGAAGGCTAAAACGGTATTTCATATTTTCTGAGAAAAAATATATTTTTATTGTGATAGGAGCAATAATTAATATTAGATAAGATCATACAAAAGTACAACACAATCTGCTTCATATTAGAAGCGCTGATGCGCCGAATATCAAGTGATGATGGTTCAAATTAGAAGCGATCACGCTTGTAATTAGAGCTAGCGCTTCAAGAAATGAGACATTATTATTACCAGCATGATTATTAGGATACTTGCATATCTAAGCAGTATGATTAAGGTGTTTTTATATTTTTTCTGAGAAATAAGGCATTTTTATTGGAATAATTAACATTGGATAAGATCGGGCGAAAATATAACAAAATCTACCATTTGTATCTCCTCGAAATTTGTTTTTACTGCGATACGAACAGTCACTATAATAAATTATATTGAAAAAGATTGCATGAAAAGAAAACACAGTCTATAATTTTAAAGTCCTCGAAATTCCTAATAAACGAAACCCCGCTTAGGTCAAGAAGCATCACCGCACGTGATTGATGCGATGACGCTTCGAATTAGAAGCGATGGCACGTCGAATATGAAATATTGATGCTTTAAACATAATCAACGACACATTTTACTTAAGGATTTGTTGCGATCGACACGAAATCTCCAACCCTAAACCCTAGCCTTTTTCCCTAAAATGCCACTACTCATCACAAACCCTTCTCATTCCAAACTCATCGTCTTTCTTCGTCTCCAACCCTAAGCCTAACCAAAACCCATGGCGGAAGTACCATACCATGGTGAGCTAAGCAGAAGGCTTGATCAAATCCTTGAAATGAAAAGGGCCGAGCTTCTGGCTACAATAAAAATATTAGAAAAGTTTAAGCGCAAACAGCCATTCCAGACGCTGGATCGTCTACTATGACCCCCGACCCTTCTTTTCAACTTCTCACCTTCCCCCACTTTTTCACAACCTCACCATCAAACTCCTTCCTCAGTTCGAGTTCCTCTACGAAATTCCTTCCTCAGTGCGAGTTCCTCTACGAGGACGGTGTGTTAGAAATTTGTACGCCACCCCTTTCCCTTGGTTGTAAATTTCTAACCTGGCTCCCAGCTAGAGGGAGCCATCTCTCTCGATGGAACCATATCCCTTTGCCGTAATCTTTGCTCCGACGGATCCTTACGATCACCTCATCAATGATTGAATCAGGGACCCATCTGTGGGTAAGGCAAGAGTGATCCAGAAGGTTTAGAAGATAACCACTCTTTCCAAAATCTTTGCTCTCTGCAGCAAAAACTTCAAAAGTCCGAGCTTGTCTTTAGAGCCTCCAAGATAAAGAAGCTTGTATTAATGTATTCATATATTTAAAAAAAAAAAGGTACACCAAAATCTATCGGGATACGAACGACAAGGGAGCCATCTCTCTCTCCATCGCAAAAAATATGAAGACCCCGAGACTGATCTCCATCGCAAACTTTACCGTGTCAGTTCTAGTCCAGATTTTTCCTAGGTTTATATTTTATGTAATCAGCTTCTTGGTTTATTTTTCCTACTTTTAAACAGAAGTTAATCCGTGTAAAAATTTTTTTTCCATATTAATTGAAATTTGCTTTTTGTGTATAACACTTTCTTTTATGCTGATTTTTCTTAGTGCTGATTTTTATTTTCGACTTTCTCTCCATATAAACAAAACTTAGCCCACAAGTTACAAAATTGAGACGACGATGCTTCGAGATCCAATGACGACGCTTCGAGATCCAAACGATTACGCTTCATAATCAAGGCGTTAACGCTTCGACATTGAAGCGATATCGCTACGTTGTCGGAATGATGACGATTCGAGATAGACCAGGCTTAAAGAAAGACTTTGTATTTTAGGGAATGTGACATGTGGAAACTCAATCTAGGCCGTCTGATATAATATTCATGATCCTTAGTGGATAAGATTAGAGCGAAACACGATATTTATCATATGATCTATTGTTGTCAACCGTAGGATAAAATAATAGCATTTGCCTATATTTGTCACATGATGAAGATTATATTTCATGTCAATCTAATCCACTTCGAAGCGATGACACACGGGTTGGAAGCACAAATTGTATTAATTTAAACAACAAAAGCACAGTTTGTATTAATCTACTCATACAGCAAGAATGCAAGAGGGAGCAAGTTAATAGAGAATTTCTTTTTTTTGCATATTCTCCAAAAAGTTGCAGATTTGTAAATATAATATAACGCTCTAGTTAAAAGCGATGACGCTCTGAGTTAGAAGCTATGACGCGTCAGAATGAAGCGAGCTTGTAATTTGAAGCGTAATTGCTCTTTGTTGCCGCATCAACACTTCGTAATGAGGTGTAAGTGACAACTTACACTTGTATGTTTATTGGGATACGCCCGGGTAAAATTACAACACAATCCTCGATTTAGAAGCGATTTCGTATCGATAACACTTCGATTTGGAAGCGACAACGCGTTTTACTTGAGGAATTGTTGCAATGAAAGATTGGGTGGTTAAACGTCTGATGGTTGGCCCATGATCTACAACAAATCTACCATTTGAAGCTCCTCTAGAATCATTTTTACTAGGTGGGATACGAACAGTCACTGCAATAAATTATGTTAGAAAAGACTGCATGAAAAGACAATACAGTCTACAATTTCTAAGTCCTCGAAATTTCTAATAAATGAAACCCCGCTTAGGCTAAGAAGCGTCACTGCTCGTTATTGAAGCAATGACGCTTTGCATTCAAAGCGATGACGCTTTGAATTAGAAGCGATGACGCTGCTTTGAACAAGTTCCATGGGTAACATCAAACAGCGGCCCAGTATTCGAGAGAAGTTCCTCCACCGGCCTTTGAAATTTATTTTAAAGTGACATTTCAAACCCTAGCTATTTTTCCTATAAATCCACATCCCGTCACAAACTCTTTTCATTCTAAACCCATCGTCTTTTTCCGTCTCCTCGGGAATCATTTTTGAGATAGTTAGATACGTGTCGAAACAAAGTTTTCGGGAAAAATAGCACACCCGTTCTAATGTGAAGCGATGACGCTTCCTAATAAAGCGCCAACGTTGCTATAAATAAGCGTCAGCGCTTCTAACAAAAACCACTGAATATTAGGGATAACTTATGTGCTACCCTTTCTCATGACGCTTCGAGTTTTAAGCTATGACTTCGATATAGATGCGATTTAGTCTGATCTGATGGCGATGACGCTTCCTTTCTCAAGCGATGACGCTTCTTTTGGAAGCGCAGCCACTCTTTGTGGCAGCATCATCGCTTCATCATGAGTCATTTTTTATTGGAAAGCTGAGACGGAAGTCTAAATAGCGCTTTGTATTAAAATACTAATAACAGAGGGAGCCAGTTAATAGAGAATTTCTTTCTGTCTCTCTCTTATCCCAATAACGTTCCAGTTAAAAGCGATAACGCTCTAAGTTAGAAGCGATGATGCTAAAGCTTTAATTAAAAGCGATGACGCTTCCAATTAGAAGCAATGATGCTTCCATTTAGAAAAGATGACGCTTCTAATTATTAGGACATTATTGTTAGCGGCATGATTATTAGGGCTACCAGCACATAAAAAAACAGAGATTATATTAATTTATTCACATATTAAAAAAATGAACAACAAACCGTACAATTAAGAAACGTTTGTATTAGTTTAACGGCGATACAGTTCGACTCATAAGCGTTAACGGTTCAATTTAGAAGCGCAGTCGCGCTTTGTGGCAACATCAGCGCTTCGCTTTATTATGAGTCGATTTTTATTAGATAGTTGAGAGTCTAAGACGGTAGTCTAAACGACACTTAGTATTTGAATACGAACAACACAGGGAGATGATGGATCGAACCGAAGTCCCCGAGAATTTTCTAATATACGGGATTTATTTAAAAGATATATTGTTAATCTCCCAAAAGTTACGCTTCGATTGAGGCGTTAATGCTTTGGTAATGAGGCGTCAGCGCTATGGTAAAGGGGCATACAGCGCTTCAAGATAGAGACATTATTATTACTGGCATGATTATTAGGATACTTGCATATGAAGCGACATGATTAAGGCATTTTTATATTTTTCTAAAAAATAAGACATTTTCATTGGGATACAAACACTGCAATAAATTATTACCATTGGAATAATTAATGTTGGATAAGATCGGACAAAAATATAATAAAATCTATCATTTGAAGCTCCTTGAGAATCATTTTTACTGGGTGGAATACAAGCAGACATTGCAATAAATTATATTATAAAAAAGTGCATGAAAAGACATCATAGTCTATAATTTCCAAGTCCTCGAAATTTATTTCGAAGTGACATTTCAAACCCTATCCGTTTTCCCTACAAAGCCACGTCCTGTCACAAACTCTTCTCATTTCAAAGCCATCGTCTTTCTCCGTCTCCTAGTCCTAACCCCATGGCGGAAGAAACATATCATGACGAACTAAGTAGTAGGCTTAATCGAATCCTTCAAAAGCAAAGAGCCGAACTTCTGGCAGCAATAAAGAGATTAGAAAAGTTGAAGCGCTAGCGACCCATTCCAGGCACTGAATCCTCTACCGAGACCCCTCGTTGGCATAAACCTCGTCCTAAATTGACCCTTTTTTCCAACTTCTCACCTTCCCTCACTTCTTCACAATGTCACCAACCTCACCATCAAACGTTACATCGTCTGTGCGACTTCCTCTACCAGGATGGTGGGTTGAAAATTTATAACAAGAGGGAGCCATCTCTCTTGACGGAGCCAAAATTGTAAGGCCCCTTCCTTGCTCCTCCATTCATTTTCTTTCCTCAACCCATCCTCCTCCTCAGCCTATTCGTCTCCACTCTCCTTGCACACCAGTTTCTCCTTCCCTTATTTATCTTTTCTGCTTCCCCTTCATCAATTCTTTCCACTATCTTGAAGTATCTTTTGTGGTGTTTGGTCGATAGTGTAATCCTTGCTCGTACGGATCCTTGGATGATCTCATCAAAGGCTGAATCAAGGTCTGCTAGATCATCCATTGCCTCACCTCACTACACTATCTCTCCTTCTTACCCTTGCTCCTCCCTTTCTCCGACGATACTCCCTTCACTCCCTTCTTCATGCTCCCTTCATTCCCTTCTTCAGGCCGCCTCTTTCACTTCTCTTTCTTTCCCTTCATTTCAATTCTTTCAAATGTCTACATGGAAAAGGAAGAAGGTAGATGAACTAGTATTAAAGCCTACTTTTAAATTTTTCATAGGAAAAGTATTGAATCTTCGAAAAGACCTTGCTCGTATGGATGCTTATGGACACCTCATCAAGGGCTGAATTAGACCCATTTACGATAAATAAAGATAATATAAAGAAATATGTGTAAAGAAATAGTTTTTGAGTTATGAATGGAATCTTCGAATGCATGATTTGTAAATATTTACTTATTTCATCTTACTTGATTCAGTGATGTCACAAGTAGCCCAACGGAAGCGCTAGCGCAATTAATAAGAAGTGACCTGCGCCTTGAATACATTAATACAATCTCTTTTCGAAGTGCTGGTAGCTTTAATATATGAATGCATTAATAATGACGCCTCTGATAATAATGCCGCTAAGTCGAAGCGCCTAGCCCTAAATAGAAGGCCATCGCTTCAAGAGGGAAGCGTCATCACTTCTAATTGGAAGCGCCATTGCCTCTAATTAAAGTGTTGGTGCTTCTGTTGATGGGAGGTTCTTTCTTGACGTAAGCTGGAATTATCCCTCTTTATGAAATTAAACGAAACCGTTTGTATTCATATAAACTGACACTAATTACAAAACTTCACTGAACAAGAAAGAAAAGAAAATTCGACAATAAAGTGGTTTCGGAGACAGAAACTGCTGCACTTATGATGAAAGCGTTGACGCTTCAGTTAATGAGCGATGACGATTCGAACATGAAGCGACGACGTTTCCTAATAAAGGTCTGACACTTTTATCAATAAGCGTTGATGCTTCTAACAAAAAACACCGAATATTAGGGATAGCTTAGGCACTGCCCTTTCCCATGACGCTTCAAGTTTTTAAGCTACTAAAAAAAATACAACAAAATCTACAATTTGAAGCTCCTCGTGAATCATTTTTGAGAGAGGGAGATGACGTGTTGACACAAATTCCTCGAAAAAATATGACACACCCCTCGAAAATCGTAAGGCTACTGACACACCTTATGTTGGACAAGACTATACGAAAGGTGTGTCGTTAAACTCAAGAAGCATCCCTGCCCGTAATTGAAGCGATGACGCTTCTAATTTGAATCGATGACGCTTCTAATATGAAGCGATGACGCTTTTAATTTGAAGCAATGACGCTTCTAATATGAAGCGATGACGCTTCTAATTTGAAGTGATGACGCTTCTAATTTGAAGCGATGACGCTTCTAATTTGAAGCGTCCATGACAAACTTTACCTTATCAGTCCTTGACTGAATTTTTTCTAAGTTAATTTTTTATTTAATCAGCTTCTTTGTTAATCTCTGTAAATATTAACTTTCATATTAATCTCTGTAAATATTAACTTCAAAAAAATAAAGAAATCATATAAACGAGAAAAGCTCTGTGATGGCCTTCTCCCTCTCATTTAAACGAAAAGCTGTGAGATGGAATTCATAAAAATGAAAGATATTTTATCCATATAAAGTACTACTTACAAAAATACAGAGTAGAAGAAAGAAAAAGAAAACCTAAGAAAAATCTACAGAGACAAACAGACACCAGCACAACTCCATCACCTGAGACATCAAGAGGGTGGAGAGATAGACGACTCCCCCTTCGGATTGCGTCGTAATTCACATAGTCGATCCTCCAACCTGTAAGAAATAACTTCAATTATGGCCATCAAGGGTTTAATTACATCCCTCAAACTTTGAAACCTCCTTTCTTCTAGGCGAGAAGTTCCTCAATATCCCTGGTCGTTAAACTTTGAAACGTTCGATCAACAAGATGAAACATTTCCGTAAGTTACTGATTTGTAAATATACTATAACGCTCACTCCAATTAAAAGCAATGATGCTTTGAGTTTGAAGCGATGACGCGTCAAAATGAAGCGAGCTTGTAATTTGAAGCATAGTTGCTCTTTGTAGCCGCGTCAGCGCTTCGTAATGAGGTGTAAGTGTCAACTTACACTTGTATGTTTATTGGGATACGCATGGGCAAAATTATAACAAAATCCTCAATTTAGAAGTGATTTCGTATTGATAACGCTTCGATTTGGAAGCGACGACACGTCTTACTTGAGGATTTGTTACGGTCGACACGAAATCTCCAGCAAAAATAAAACCTAGAAAAAATTCTAACCGTCTGATGGTTTGCCCATGATCTCAAGATCCATCATGTGAAAGGTTGGGAGAGATTGTATGAATTTAAATGATAAAATCAGAGATTGTATTAATGTATTCATATACAAAAAAAATGAACAACAAACCGTATAAGACAAAAAAAAAAGAAAACATAGAAAAGAAGAAGAGACATCAGCAAAGCCGCCGGAGAAGCCATCATTTAGGGGTAGACGACTCTTCGTCAAACTTGGCAGAAATGTCTTCAATCGCGGCAAAAAGGTCTTCAACGTCGTCCTTCAGCCTTTGAAACCGCGCCTACATCTCTGCCAGAAGCGCGAGCTGTTATTTCAGAACATCCGCCTTCAAACATTTAATAATACGATGGTGGTCTCTAAAGCCTTTGATAATCTCGGAGTTGGTTTTTTTCGCCATGGTGGATGGGGTCACATTTGGGGACGGAAGGCAAAAGAAGAGATATTGAGTGAAGGTTAAACTAACGGAAGGCTTGAAGGAATTTTTACTTGGATAAGATCGGGCAAAAAGACAATAAAATCAACCATTTGAAGCTCCTCGGGAATCATTTTTATTGGGATACGAACAGTCACTGTAATAAATTATGTTGGAAAAGACTACATGAAAAGACAACACAATCTACAATTTCAAAGTACTCGAAATTCGTAAAAAATGAAACCCCAATAGGTCAAGAAGCGTCACCGCTCGAGATTGAAGCGATGACGCTTCGATTTAGAAGCACTGACATTGCTATGAACAAGCACTGAGGGTAACATCAAACAACGGCCCGGTATTCGACAGAAGTTCCTCCACCGATCCTCGAAATTTATTTCGAAGTGACGTTCCAAACCCTAGTCGTTTTCCCTATAAAGTCATGTCCCGTCACAAACTCTTCTCATTCCAAACTCATCGTCTTTCTCCATCTCCTAGCCCTAACCCCATGGTGGAAGAACCAAATCATGATGAACTAACTAGTACGCTTGATCGAATCCTTGAAAAGCAAAGAGCCGAACTTCTGGCATGTAATAAAGAGACTAGAAAAGTTGAAGCGCCAGTGACCCATTCTAGTCGCTAAATCCTCTACCGAGACCCCCCGCTGCCGTAAAGCTCATCCCAAACTGGCCCTTTTTCCAACTTCTCACCTTCCCTCATTTCTTCACGATGCCCCCAACCTCACCAACGAACGTTGCGTCATCTGTGCAACTTCCTCTACCAGGATGGTGGGTTGGATATTTATAACAATAGGGAACCATCTCTCTTGATGGAGCCAAAATTGTAAGATCCCTTCCTTGCTCCTCCCTTCATGCTCTTTTCTTAATCTATCCTCCTCCTCCCTTCATGCTCTTTCCATAACCTATCCTCCTCCTAAGCCTACTCGTCTCCACTTTGTCGGCGTATCTCTGGTTGTAAGTCGTCAAAAGTGTAATCCTGGCTCTTACGGATCCTTGCAATCACCTCATCAATGGCTGAATGTGGAGTCATCTCTCTTCACGGTGAAAAAAATGGAAAAGGCTCTGACACAGATCTCCATCGTAAACCTTACCTCTTGAGGAATATTGTAATACATGAAGCTCTTTGGAACATTAAATTTAGAACGAACGTTCGCTTCTGTGAATAAGGACAGTGCAGTTTTAGAAGTGAAGATAACCATTATTTCCAAAATCTTTGCTCTCTGCAGCAGAAACTTAAAAAGCTCGAACTTGTCTTCAGTGCCTTCAAAGTCTCTAATCTCAAGTTCCTTTTGGTGCTCCAACGGATTTATCTTTAATGTAATCAGTTTATTGATTATTCTATGTAAATAGTTCTTTCAATATTAATAGAAATTTTATTTTTCTGTGTATTATTCTATTTCTCAAAGAGTCTACTTTTCATTTTTCCTTCTTACCCTTGCTCCTCCCTTTCTCCGACGATGTTTGTCCCTTCCTTCCCTTCTTCATGCTCCCTTCATTCCCATCTTCATGCTGCCTCGGCTCTACTGTCTTGGCCCACTCTGGATTTAGATGACACGTGGTTTCCAATTCTTTCAAATGCCTACATGGAAAAAGAAGAAGGTGGATGCACTAGTACTAAAGCCTACTTCCAATTCTTTCAAATGCCTACACGGATGCTTGCGGTGGCCTCATCAAGGGCTGAATCAAGGTCTGGTAGATCCTCCAATGCATTAGAACCATCATGAATTTCGTCAACCCATTTACGATAAATAGAGATAGTGTAAAGCAAGATGTGTATAGAAAGAAGATGTAAAGAATAATTTTGAGTTATGAATGAAACCTTCTAATGCATGATTTATAAAAAAAATTTATTTCATCTTATTTTATTCACTGATGTCACAAGTAGTCCAACGGAAGCGTTTGCACTACTAATAAGAAGTGATTGCGCTCTGAATACTAGGGCTATCGCTTCGACCTGTGCCTTGAGGCATAGATTGTATTGATATGACCCGAGTTTTTCTTGTACAGTTTGTTCTTATTTAATTTAATATATGAATACATTAAAATAATCTCTGCTTTTGTATTACTAGCGCTTTACTGATGTCTCTCCTTTCTCTTTTCGAAGTGCTAATAGCTTTAATATATATGAATAAATTAATAATCACACCGCTAATAATGCCGCTAAGACGAAGTACTTCCCCTAAATAGAAGTGTCATCACTTCTAATTGGAAGCACCATCGCCTCTAAATGGAAGCGTAATAGCCTTAAATTTTGTGAAATTATCCTGAGAAGCTGGAATTATCCCTCTTCATAAAATTAAACGAAAGTGTTTGTATTCATATAAACTGAGACTAATTACGGAACATCACTGTACAAGAAAGAGAAGAAAATCCAATGATAAAGGGTTTTGGAGATGGAAGTTGCTGCTCTTACGATGTAAGTGCTGACGCTTCAGTTAATGAGTGTGTCGAAACGAATTTCATGGAAAAAGACAGCACACCCCTCTAAAATCGTAAGGCCACTGACACACCGCTTAGAGGCGATGACTTGTCGCTTGAAATACGAACAGTCACTGCAATAAATTATGTTAGACCAGACTACACGAAAGGAGCGCCACTAAACTCAAGGAACGTCCTCGCCCGCATTTTGAAGCGATGACGCTTCAAATTTGAAGCTTCCATGACAAACATTGCCTTATCAGTCCTTGACTAATTTGGAGCGTCCATGACAAACTTTACCATATAGAACTTCACTGAACAAGAAAGAGAAGAAAATCCGATGATAAAGTGGTTTCGGAAATGGAAGCTGCTGCACTTATGATGTAAGCGCCGTCGCTTCAGTTAATGAGCGATGACGCTTTGAACATTAAGTGACGACGCTTACTAATAAAGCTCCGACGCTTCTAACAAAAAACACCGAATATTAAGGAGAGCTTAGGCGTTGCCCTTTTCCATGACGCTTTGAGTTTTTAAGCTACTAAAAAAAATACAATAAAGTCTACAATTTGAAGCTCCTCGGGAATCGTTATTGAGAGAGGGAGATGACGTGTTGACACAAATTCTGAGGGAAAAGACGGCACACTCCTTAAAAATCGTAAGGCCACTAACACTCCGCTTAGAGGCGATGAGACAACGCTTGGAATACGACAGCATACCCCACAATTTCAAATCCTTGAAATTAATAAAAACATGAAACGTTTTTACTGGGATGCGAATAGCCGCTGTAATAAATAATGTTAGATAAGACTGCTCGAAAAGACAACACAGATTGCAATACCAATGTTCTCGAAAATCGTAATAAACGAACTGTAATTGAAGCGATGATGCTTAAAAAAATAAGTGTCATTGGTAACATCATACAGCTGGGTGCTTCTTATCGTTATTCAAGAGAACTTCATGGAATACGCTACCTGCAACCGACCCTCGATATTTATTTCGAAGGTAACGTTTTATAGCCTAGCCTTTTTCCCTATAAAGCAATGTCCCCTCCCAAAGCCTAAACACTAAACCAGACCATGATGAGCTAAGCAGAAGGCTTGATCGAATCCTTAAAAAGAAAAGGGCAGAGCTTCTGACTGTAATAAAAATATTAGAAAAGTTGAAGCAGCAGCGACCCATTCCAAACGCTGAATCGTCTACCAGCAGTGACCCATTCCAGACGTTGAATCATCTATCGAGACCCCCTGTTGACATAGAGCTCGTCCCAAATCGACACCTTTTCCCAACTTCTCACCTTCCCCCACTCCTTAAAACTATCACCGTCAAATTCCCACCTCAGTGCAAGTTCCTCTACAAGGACAATGGATTCGAAATTTGCATGTGTCCCCTTTCCCTTAGTTGTAAATTTCTTTCTAACTGGATTTTATTCTCTTCACTGGCTAGTTAGGGATATTTGGAAGACAGAGGATGCGTTCCCAGCAAGAGGGAGTCATCTCTCTTGACGGAGCAAACAAATTAAATATCCCGACACCGAACTCCATCCTAAACTTTAGCTTACTTTAGCTTCTTGGTGGTCGTTGTCGTTGTCCGTGTCTAGTTTTTTCCTAGGTTTATCATTAATGTAATCAGTTTATTAGTTAATCTCTGTAAATATTACTTTCAATATTAATAGAAATTTTTCTTTTTGCGTAAATTATTTTCGTTTGTGTATTATTTTCTTATGCCCGGTGCACTCGAATGTTTTGTTTTTGTTTTGAGTTATACAAACATGGCTCCATTGTCAATGAAGCAACAACGCCCTGAATATTAGCTCCAACGCTTCAACCAAGCGGGGTGATAATTAGTAGTAGGTGAGGCGTTGTTGCTATTAACAATGCTTGGATTTAGCAGCGCCGACGCGTCGATATAGAAGCGACGATGCTTCAATTTAGAAGCGTTGACGCTTCTACCAAAACTATTTATTTGAGGTGCTACCGCTCCTAACAATCAGCTTCTTGCTTGTAACTTATTTTTCACGTAATGTATTTTAAATCTAATGTATATATTTCGTTAGCTTATTTAGAGACTTGTGATTTTCTTGTCATTCTTGCCAATCTCTTCATATGCACTAAGGACAAAGTTATACCAAAAGTTATATATTTAAAACAGTCTCTGCAATAAATACAGATTCTTATAATTAGAAGCGGTGACGTTTCTGTTTAGAAGTGATGTTGCTTTGATTTAGAGACGATGATGCTTCTAATAATAAGTGTCATTGCTAACATCAAACAGTGGCGCGTTATGTAATGAAGTTCTTGGAAGCAATGACGCAATCATTTAAAGAAGATGACGCTTTAGGAAATGACTTATTGAAGTGCTGACGCTTCCACAGAAGTTGGTGGAATATACTGTGAAGAGCCGCAGTAATAAATAATGTTTGAAAAGACTACGCGAAAAGACAACACCATCCAAATTTTCAAAGTCCTCGAAATTCGTAATAAACGAAAAATCCGCTTAGGTAAAGAAGCGTCCCAGCCCTTTTGAATTCGAAGTGATGACGCTTCCATCATCGTCGTTTCGGTAACCTCAAACAGCGGCCCGCTTCTTATCGGTATTCGAGAGAGCTTCAAGGATACGAGCAATAATTAATGTTAGGTAAGACCGCGTGAAAATACAATACAATTCGCCTCAAATTAGAAGCGATGACGCACCGAATTAGAAGTGATGACGTGACGAATTTAAGGCGATGACGCTTTGAACTTAAAGCGATGACGCTTCAAATTAGAAGCGAAGACGCTTCCTATAAGAAGCGATGATGCTTGCCATTAGAGCTAGCGCTTCAACCTAGAGGCATTATTATTACCTGTATGATTATTCAGGCTACCAGCACATCGCAAAGCACATATTATATTAATTTAAACGACAAAAACAAACTCTGCATTAATCTATTCATACAGCAAGAGGGAGCCAAAATTTTGGAGACCTCGAGACAGATCTCCATCGCAAACTTCACTGTGTTAGTCCTTGTCTAGATTTTTTTTTCAATTAATCATTTATTTAATCGGCTTCTTTTTTAAGCTCTGTAAATATTAACTTTCATATTAAACAGAGAATTTCTTTTTGTGCATATTATCCCAAAAGTTCCAGATTTGTAAATATACTAAAAGCGATATCGCTTCGAGTTAGAAGCGATGATGCGTCAAAATGAAGCGAGATGAACATTAAGGCCTATATTTTTATTAGAGATAACGGTCAGGATTAGTAATAAACGAAAAGTTGCTTACGTCAAGAAGAGACCTCGCCATCAAACGAAGCGCCGACGCTTCAATTAACAGCGATGATGCTTCCAATTAGAAGCTATGACACTTCCATTTAGAAAAAATTATGCTTCTAATTTGGGCTAGCATTTCATTTTAAAAGCGATGATGGTTCAACTCAGGAATGTTTACGCTTCAATTTAGAAGCATTGTCACTTTAATAAACTCTTATTTGAGCGCTAACGCTTGTAACTTGAAGCACAGTCGCTCTTTATGGCCGCGTCAGCGCTTTGTCATGAGTCGGATTTTATTAAATAACTGAGACAGAATATGAACACTGCAATAAATTATATTAGACAAGACTGCACGAAAGGAGCGCCGCTAAACTTAAGAAGCGTCCCCGCCCGTAATTGAAGTGACCATGACAAACTTTACCATATCAGTCCTTGACTAATTTGAAGCATCCATGACAAACTTTACCGTACAGAACTTCATTGAACAAGAAAGAGAAGAAAATTCGACGATGGAAATGTTTCGGAGATGGAAGCTGTCGCACTTATGATGTGAGTGCTAACGCTTTAGTTAATGAGCGATGACGCTTCGAAGATGAAGCGACGACGCTTCCTAATAAAGTTCCGACGCTTTTATCATTAAGCGCTGACGCTTCTAACAAAAAACACCAAATATTAGGGATAGCTTAGGCATTGCTCTTTCCCATGACACTTCGAGTTTTTAAGCTACTAAAAAAAATACAACAAAATCTATAATTTGAAGCTCCTCGGGAATCATTTTTGAGACGGGGAGATGATGTGTCGACATAAATTCTGCGAGAAAAGACGGCACACCCCTCAAAAATCGTAAGGCCACTGACAGGCCACTCAGAGGCGATGACAAGACACTTGGAATATGAACAATCACTGCAATAAATTATGTTGGACAAGACTACACGAAAGGTGCGTCGCTAAACTTAAGAAGCACCCCCGCTCGTAATTGAAGCGTCCATGACAAACTTTACCGTATCAGTCCTTGACTAGATTTTTCCTAAGTTAATCTTTTATTTAATCAGCTTTTTTTTTAATCTCTGTAAATATTAACTTCTATATTAATCTCTATAAATATTAACTTTCAAAAAATAAAGAAATCATATAAACGAGAGAAGCTCTGCGATGGTCTTCTCCCTTTCATTTAAATGAAAACCTGTGAGATCGAATTCATAAAAATAAAAGATATTTTATTCTTATAAAGTACTACTTATAAAAATACAGAGTAGAAGAAAAAAGAAGAAAATCTAAGAAAAATCTACAGAGACAGACAGACACCAGCACAACTTAGCCACCCGAGACATCAAGATGGTGGAGAGGTAGACGACTCCCCCTTCGAACTGTGTCGTAATTCGTGCAGTCGATCCTCCAACCTATAAGAAACAACTTCAATTGTGGCCATTAAGGGTTTAATCACATCCATCAAACTTTGAAACCTCTTTGTCTTCTGGGCGAGAAGGGCGAGAAGTTCCTCAATATCCCCGGTCGTCAAACTTAGAAAGGTTCGATTAAGAAGAAGAAACGCTTCCATAATCTCGAACAATAACTCGAGTTGCTCTGCCATGGCAAAGGGAGTTTGGTTTTCGGACGAAAGCAAAAGAAAGGATATAAAATGAAGATAAAAGTGATGGAAGGCTAAAAGACATTTTTTTGGGATACGAAGAGCCACAATAATAATTTATGTTGGAAAATACTGCCCAGAAAGACCACACACTGCATGATTTGAAATCCTTGAATTCAAAAAAATGAAACGCCGCTTACCGTCAAGAATCGTCATCGCAGGTAATTGAAGCGTTGACGCTTCTATTTAGAAGCAATGACAATCCTATTTAAGAGCGATGATGCTTCTTATTAGAAGTGATGACGAGTCAATTTATTGGCGATGTCGCTTCTAACGATAAGCGTCATTAGTAACACTAAAAAGCGGTGCTCTTCTTATCGTATTTTAAGAGAAGTTAGTGGATTACGCACGGCCGACATAATAAAGATGAAGTGCAAAGACTTACGAAATCCCTCTATGGCGACAGTACACCTACAATAGTCTATTTAATAATGTTGCATGACAAATCACTATTTAAAGGGCATCATAGCACCCAATTTTTTTCACCTTTTGTATCTCTTTGGATTATCATTTCATCTTTCCCTGAAGAAGTTATCGTCATTCCAGACGATGACGACCATCAAATTATGTTGTCGGTGGTGGGAGACCCCGAGCCCCTTCTTCTCCCGCCTCTAGACCCGGTGCTTCTTCTCCCAGCTTCGTAGCCGATTCTTCTTCTTCCGCCTCCACTTCTTCCTCTTCCACCCCAGTCACAACAGCCGCCACCATCTACAACTCAACTTTCTCATCCACTACCGCCAGCATAACAAACTCTCCACACCCGCCTACACCTTTACCTTCATTTTTGCCACCATTTACACCTCTACCTCCTCCACTTCCGCCTCCTCCATCACCGCATGCGCGACGGTCTAGTCGACCCGTGACTCATCCCCAACCATCACCTCAGACATTTACATAAAATGTGACATCCTCTCTCAACCAACCACCGCCATCAGAACCTTGTTCAATTTCATCAGACCCATTTTACAATAAACAAAGGCAGTGTATAAGAAGATGGTATTTAGGAAGACAGTGTATAGAAAGTATTTAGACGTAAAAAAATGATTTTGATTGATGAATGAAATATTTTACCATAGTTGTAAATTATTTTTTACTTGATTCTAATTACAGTTCTAGTAAGATAAGCATATCAAATTAAGGGCCGACACGAAAAATATAATGTGACGCGCCAACGCTTCATGAACGAAGCGACCACGCTTTGATTGAGAGGGGCCTGCACCTCCTACTACTCGAAGTGTTTGCGCTTTTTATAATATTGATTCACTGTGAATCAGTAATAACGCTTCGGTGTCCAGCGTTAGCAGGCATTAGACCCATGTTCAATTTCATCAGACCTATATACGATAAAGGAAGACGATGTAAATGGGAAGCGATGCCACAGAAATGGGAAGCACCTTCGCATCAACCAAGAGGCGATAGCGCTTTAATTAAAATGCGATGACGCTTCAGTTCAGATGCGATGGTGCTTCGACAACAAGACCCATTTACGATAAAGAAAGACGGTATAAAGAAAGACGATGTAAAGAAATAGATTTGATTTATGAATGAAAACTTCTGTACCCAAATTAGTAAATCTTTTTTCTTCATAAATAACTCTGAGTAGTAAGTAAAATGATGCTCCATGAGAAAAGGAAAATGTTAATCCACAGGAAACTGTTCACAAAAAGTTAACATTGCCAATGGTTCCAAGTTGAGTCGCAGGCGCTTTACTTGCCTGGGATCCAATAGGTGCACGATATTAAAAAGAAGCGCCATCACAGACGCTTCAATGACGAAGCTCCCATGCTTTAAAAACTTATCGTCGTCGCGTGCGCCGTCGCTTCTCGTATGTGATGTCGTTCCCTCTGAATGATGGTCACGAAACATGGAATCAATCCTTCAATCAGCAGAATGAACCCATAAAAAGAAAAAAAATATCAACACATGAATAAATTATCATAGGCTATCTACATGACAACAAATACAATATAGCGAAGCGTTCGCGCATCGAAAGAGAATGCCCACGCTTCATATACGAATAGATGACACTTCGAATGGACGTGTCTGTGCTTCCTAATCCAAGCAATTGCGATTTTCAAGAAATTGAATCATTGTGACTCCGTGAGACTGCACTTTTCCTTATGTCTTCCTCTGTTTGGCTCTGTCTAGAGCTATCAATCATCATCCTAACCTTCAGAAGCGGGCAAGTTATGATTTTATATCCCAACTGACCACAACCCTTACAATTACATCTCTTCTTTTGTGATTATTCAAAACCAACTTCGATTTCATACTTCATTCTGTCATTGTTGCTTAGCCTACCTTTGGTGGCACATCGTATTGGATCTCGCACTGTAATATTGGCATGTTCTTGCAATAAAATTCCTTCACTAGGCTGGGAGGATGCGCCCGAACAGGACACAATGCTAGTCCCTATTTGATTCTCCTCTTTCGTTCTAATAGCCTCTCCACCTTCTAATAGTTTCATCATCCCCTCCAATGTGCAATCCACCAAGTGATTCAATTCTATCCCCAACTAAATTAACTTCAGTCCAACTTCTCTCATCTTCCATTTTTTCATCCTAGAGACAGAGTTGGAATCCTCTTTGTCACTCACACCCAAACTTACTGTACTGTATCTAGCATCTTTTATCTATCGATACAGAATATACTTAGAAGGAATTTGGTCTACCTCTTCCTTGAAGTAAACTTTGAAGATGTGAGAACACAACAAACCCTCTGTCTCGAAGTGCTTGCAATTACAAGTAATCGTGGCATCTCCACGTTCGAAACAAACTTTGAATGTTCGACTTCTATCCCCCTTGGCATCCCCACCACTTTTACCAATTTCACAAACTTGAAATACAATAACCACCCAGGCTTCCTCTTTGAGCACCTTTTGGGCCTTAAAAGAGGTAAACTTTCGGAACTCAGGGTGAAATCTATCGAACATGATTCTCGTATACATAGCAGCGGCATGCCTCTCGATTGAATTTCCGAATAAGAGCGCCAGTGTCGTAGACAATGAGATGAGATCCTCCCTATTTTCTTTATCGCGACGTGATTGGACGGCAAGATTGTATTGCTTGACAAATTTCGTCAAACTCGTCTGGGCATTGATATAGGCATCAAAGAAAGAATTTATATTTTCTCCCCTTTGTGTAGTGGTCATGCTGGCCTAAAAAGTATCGCTCAAGTAGCATGAAATCCATTTCCTTCTAAGAGCGTACATTTGTTTCCACCACTCATTGTCTTGCAATTGAAACTCCTCGACTAGTTCTGCCCATCTCCTTTTAAAATCATCAACTGTTTTACTGAACTTACACTGATTATACTTTCACCTGAAATTCTCAAACTTTACTTTCAGCTGAGAGAGATGGTTTAATTCATTCCTCCCTATGTGCCATAAGCAAAGGCGATGCGTAGTCCCTGGAAGAACTTCGGAGATGGCCTTGCTCATCTTATTGCATTGATCGGTGATGATTGCATTAGGTTTCTTATCACCCATGCACGAAGGTCTCCTTCATCTCAAACAACCAAACGAAGGTCATGTCTTAAACAACCAAACGAAGGTCTCCTTCGTCTCATCTGCGAGCAACGCACATCCAAAAAGTGGTCTTCCAATGATGGTTGACCCCCGTGAATAGGCGAACGGTAGCAGCAATTTGTTTGTTTTATAAGTGGTGTCGAATACCACCACATCGCCAAACTGTTGATATGCCACTTGTGACCTGTGATCAGCCTAAAATATACTACGCATACGAGCTTCTTCGTCTAGCTTGGCTTCAAAGAAGAAACCATCTCCTTTATTCTGCCTATCAATGAAGTATTTGATCATGTTCATGGACATTGGATCGATGTTATTCTCCTTTCTTATCTTCTTTAGGTAATCTCGAGTTTGTTGAGGGTTTACCATCACACCAGCCTCTTCTTCCAAACTCGACAAAACAGCAGAAATCTTCGAAGGAGAAACTATACCATCAAATGCTCCTATCAACGATTTACTTGTCCCGTTTAACTTATTATGTGATCGTAGTTCCTTCACCTTCGGAGGTGAATACAGTTGATGATTATGAGGCTCTCTAAATTCCATAACCTCTCACAACTTTCGCTCGTTGATCCTAATCTTCAATCTTTTCTCACATCCGCATTTGTTATCTCTTGAACACTTTATATTGGCGTGTAATTTGCGCTTGTCAGGCTGTTTGAACCCTTCGAACGAACATATATATTTTCTCTTTATAATTTCCCCCTTTGCGAATTTGTAGGTATTACTTTTCCTAACACTAAAACCAACTTTCTTCGCGTATAAATTATAGAAGTCATATGTCTCATCTTCAGATTGGAATTTCAAGCCCAAACATGGCTTCCATTCCTTGCTCGTATTCTCCGCACCTTCACAAGAATTCAGCATTTTGATATCCCTATCACCACCAAGTGGAACTCTTACAGAATAAACAGTCTCAGGGAAGAGATTTAAATTAATACCATCTACATTGAATCCTCCAATCGAGTCCATTACAGCGCCCTGCATTAGACAAAAAATGAGCTAATAAGGAAACAGATTACGTAGGAAGCAGTGACAATGTCATACCAAGCGCAAGCGCTCTTCAATATGCAAGCGATGATGCTGTCAAACCAAGTGCAAGCGCTGCAATATGGAAGCGATGTCGCTTCACAATCTTTGCGTCGTCGCTTTCTACCGCTTCAAATAAGAAGCGTGTACTTATAAATTATATATTTTCAAATACTTATAATATTTTTTATCTCCTCTCTATAAATAAGTGAAGGGATCCATCAACTACGAGCAGATGAGAAAACTGATTCACAAGGAAGCGATGACGCGACCATACAAAGCGCCAACGCTTTAATATGGAAGAATGGCGCTTCTAACTCGTAGCACCGTCGCTTCTCAATCTTTGCGTTGTCGCTTCCTATCGTTTCAAATAAGAAGTGTGTTTTTATAATTTATATATTTTTGAATGTTTCTCAATAATTCCACCGTCACTTGTAACTCGTAGCATCGTCGCTTCTCAATCGTTACGCCTTCGCTTCCTATCGCTTCAAATAAGAAGCGATATCTCCACCTTGTAAATAAGTGAAGATATCCATCAACCACAAGCAGATGAGGAAATCGATTCACTATTAACTGTAAGCTGGAAATAATACACAAAAAAAAGAATTAATACTTATCTCAAATGTCAATCTTCTGGTCTTCTATCCAGTACGCGCTCCAGAAAAAGAGCAAGTTCTACGCTTTTATCCAGTATGTGCTTCAAAAAATAGAGAAAGAGCTTTCTTCTACGCTGCAAGTTGTGTCACTTGCGCTTTTATCCAGTACGTGCTACAGAAAAATAGAAAAACTTCTCCCTTCTGCACTTCTATCTAGTATACTAAAGAAAAATAGAAAAACTTGTCTCTTCTGCGCTTCTATCCAGTACAAACTTCAGAAAAATAGCGAAACTTGTCTCTTATGTACTTCTATCCAGTGCGAACTCCAGAAAAATATAGAAACTTGTCTCTTCTGCGCTTCTATCCAGTATACGATCGGAGATTTTCGTGAAAGTTGCCTCTTCTGCGCTTCTATCCAGTACGTCCCTCCAGGAAAAAGGAGAAAGTTGTCTCTTTGCGCTTCTATCCAATCAGAGCTCCAGAGAAAATGAGAGTTGCAAGCCAAAGAGAGGAAATAAAACCATAGAGAGGATGAACCTGAATAAGGAAGGAAAAAGAAGGAACCTGAATAAGGAGGGAAAAAGAAGGAACCTGTACTAATTTTTGAAAAAATTTACCGTGTTTACATTCGACAAGACCTTGGCCTTGGGAACAACGCCTCCTTCCAGTACCCGTCAGGTATAGCTTTTCTAATTTCCCTACTGCCTACTTTACCTACCACTAACACTAGGAAACCCCCAATATGGCTAACCCGAGTTAGTGCAAAAACACTTTTCAGGTGTCCGCCTCCCGTTGGGGGAGCGTAGAGAAATCTCTACCCCTGAGCGCATTTTCCCTTTTCCCATATATATATATATATATATATATATATATATATATATATATATATATATATATATATATATATATATATATGAGCTAATAATTAATTATTAACTCAAAGTGTCAAAATCTGTTTAGTTATTGGTATTGACTTTATTTGTCAAAATACTTTGATTGTGAAACCTATCTCATCACCATTTAACCTTTTTTTAAGATAAAAATGATAATAAATTGGTAGCGGACTTTGGCTTGTTATTAGCAGTTCATGGATTCGAGTGTTGGGGTCTAAGGTATCAAAAATCGGCCGATACCAATACATATCGGTCCGATACGTAACGGTATCCCAACTCGAGTATCGGATATCGTATCGGGTATCGGCCAAGACATAGCTGTTTTTTTTTTTTTAAAGGCCGATACATATCGATATTGGCCGATAAATATCGGTCCTCAAGAAACCGATACCCGATTCCGATTTGGACACCTTGTTGGTGTCTTCCTTCTGCGATAATAGGATGTCCCATAAGGTGTATAAATCGTGAAATACTCATTACATGGTGGGGGCGAGGGCATCCCTTAGCGTAAGCTTGGGATTACCCTAAGTTATAAAAAAAAAGAAAACCTTTTAATATAAAAGTTACCTTGAATTATTATTGAGTAAATATTGAGGGAGATAATACTTGCATAGTTGCACCCCAAATATATGTCCTTACATCTCCATCATTTTAATAATTGCACAAGCAATATGTGAGCACTATGTGATTGTACCCAGGTACCCAACATCAAAAAAATGTGAGCATTATATGCACTTGTACCATCTTTAGTGGCTTATAATGATTTTAAATGATCATAGAAAAAGGTAGCTCTGTACGCTCCCGCATTAAGTGAAAGTGCCGACGTCGAAAACCCCTTAAAATCAATTGATTGGGTCGGATCAGATGATGGAGATCGTGTTTCACCCAGATCTTTCATATTGAGGATTTTGAGATCATGTTGCACCTATCAGACGGTTAATTTTTTATTCCATGTGTCACATATCTCCAAAAAATGTTCCTTTAATCATATGGTACACATCACGCTCAAACGTGATTTTAGGGCCATATTTTGGGGATCTGTGACATGTGGAATCAAAGAATGACCGTATGATGGGTGCGACATGATCTCAAGATCCTTTGTGTGGAAGATCGAAGTGAAATACGATCTCTATCATTTGATCTGACCCAATCAATGGGTTTTAAGAAGTTTTCGATGTGGGCGCTTTCAGTGAACACGTGGGCGCGAACATAGGTACCCTAAAAAAGAATGATTTTAAATGAGGTGCAAGTATTTGCTTCGTTTCTTTAACTTGCATCCTTTTCTAATTCCTATTTTTCTTTTTAGACGATACAATGGCTTATATTTGGGCGCAAGTTAGTTCCCGTGCTAATAGGCTTGGCATTTTTTCAATAGCCATGGGAGATATGGCTCTCAATGGTTCGGGTTAGGGCCGAGCTGGGGATCAACTCGGCCCAGCCCTACCCGAGCCGGGTTCCCAATTTTTTTAGTCCCACCCTAACTCGGGCTGCAATGTGCCTGGGCCCATAGCGGGTCAGGCTGGGCTTGGATTTTTTTTCGGGCATTTTATGGGACATATTTTTTAGATAAAATTTGATAAAAAATATTCAAATTAATTTTCAACGAGAGAGAGTTTGAGGAAGCGAGAGACTTGTTTGCTTAGAGTTGGGACTGGAGATGGTAGAAATTGCAATAAAATTAAAACCCTATTTTAGAGTTTCTATTTATGAAGCTAGTACTGATTGGGATTGAAGTACATTTTTACTTAAATGTCGTTGATTTTAAACCATTCAACAATTTAATCTCAGGGCATGCATTTAATTAAAATGCTCTTAACTTAATATATATATATATATATATATATATATATATATATATATATATATATATAACATGTGGCAACCCAAAACACTTTTTGATCAATATTAAAAAAAAAAGAAATCAATTTTTTTTTTTAAACCCATAAGTCAAAGTTTGATAGTTTTCATTGGTCTACATTTCACGGTTCAAAAAATATACAGTGGAGATGAGTTTTGAATTTTTTTTTTTCAAAGATGATCTAAGCAATGCACCCAAGGTCCACGTGACATCGAACAAATATTTTGGGTGCCATGTGGAGCTCCATGTGGAAGGTTGGAGGATGGTGACCGTCCTCCAAGGTTCTAGGTGGAGGTCCACGTGGCATCCAAAACATTGTTCCAATACCACATGGACCTCGGGTGCATTGCTTAGATCATTTTTTTAAAAAGTAATTTTGAAAAGTAATTTCCACCATATTTTTTTTGAGCCGTGAAATGTAGACCATTGAAATTAGTTAAACATTGACTTATGCTTTTAAAAAGTTTTTTTCAAAATTTCTTTTTTAATATTTATCTAAACCATCCACCCGTGCTCCATGTGGCAACCAAAGAGTGTTTTGGGTGCCATGTGTACCACAACGTGGACCTTGGAGGACGGTGACCGTCCTCCCATGAAGGACGGAACCGGCTCCCATATATATATATATATATATATATATATATATATATATATATATATATATATATATATATATATATATTTTATCCGGGCCGGGTGTTGGAACATTCAACCCAAGCCTAGCCCAGATCAATCCAGATAGCCCGACCCGAGTACTAGGCCAGGATAGCTTCATAAAATATATCGCTTTTTTTGGGTTGGGTGTAGGCTAAAATCCGGCCTAGCCCTGCCATTGAGAGCCCTAATGGGAGAGTATGCCGTTGAGCTCTTATTTTTAATGAAAATTCTAGCTTTTGCGTATTTAAGTGAGTACCATCTGGTAAGGTATCAACCCTTTATATTAATTAGTGGGATGCAAGTGGAGGTGCAAGCAAGGTATTAAAATCGGTATCGATATCGGTCTCAGGTATCAGTTTGCTTGAGGCCGATTCGTATTAAAATCGGTATCGATATCGGTCTCGGGTATCAGTTTGCTCGAGGCAGATCGATACAAATCGACGGATTCCGATACGTATCGGCCAATTAAAAAATATATATATATAGAAATAAAAAAAACTAAAATCTCAATTGAAATCGAGACACATATCGGCCAAATCTAATATGTATTGGCTGATATTGGCCCATATCGGCCGATATGTATCAGCGATACTGTCACGACCCGAAATTCTACCCTATCTCGGGCCTAAAATTCCGAGTTATGACCCGCACATATCCCGGAAATGCTAAGCGGACATACACCTAATCAGAGTTCTCGCGCAATAATGGTTCCACGAAATCCGTGAAAGCCAACACATAAAGGTAGAAATAAAATAGTCATAAATACTAGAATAAAAATAATGAAACTGAATAATCCACCAATAAAACAATAATGAAAGTCGGAGACAAATCCGATAAAATGAAATCATAAAATCAATGATAATAATAAGGACCAAATCTACTACCAAGTCGATAATGATCAATATCTGACACTCGGATCGAAATCAGTACCGTAGCCCTCCTGGTACTCAGCTCTGTCGCCCTCCAAAGGCTCCTAGTACTCAACACCCGCGGGATCAATGAGATCAGCGTCAGCAGGATCTAGATGGCCGACGTCTACTCCACCAGCGATGTCACCTGCAGCTATTAGATTATCGTGGGATGAGTTTACTCAGTATATACACCATCAATCCACCCCATACTACTCAGGTGCATTGTGGGTACATCTTGTAAGTGATAAACATAATATCTCAAAGCAGATAGTAAAAGAAAGACAAAATCACATGTATATCATAAAACTTATATCATATCATAAATGCAAGACCATGATCTAGACACTCATATCCTAACGTACCTTACCATATCTCATAACATATCATATTATGTCTTATTATCATTCTCGCACATATGTCTGTACATCGCATGGGCGTAACTAACATATTAGTGAAATCCTAAACGACCTGTGCCAGAGTCGCTGCTCGAGCTACTATGAGAGAGTCAACATAGTATCATACCACTATATTATAGCGCCCTCGTGTCATACTCATACTCCACCACCCAGCTAATGGGAAGACATAATGGCCAAACTCACTCATAACATACTCATAATCTCTCCCAGAGATCCGTCTTGACTGAAAGACGTTGTTGCCCTTACGATGGCTACGCAAAGAACGGCATTTATAGAGACTTAAGTTCTTTATCTTTTGCTGGCCTACACAGCGATGTCTTATTATCGTACTCGTATCATAACTTATCTTATCTCATACTCATATCTTACCATACTCTTATACTTAATCCTAGGACAAACTATAGTGAGACAACTTTTCTAATTCACGCTTTCCAAGAAAAGGTTTCGTAGTAACCTGAATGTACTTCGTGTGATAGTTTATACTACCATAGAGGTGTTGCATCCGTACATAAACGCCAATATTCCGAGTTTCACGTGACCGTAAAAGAAACCTCACCATAGCTAAGGCCCAAAGCCCGATTCTCGTATCATATCTCATATTTTATCCTCTCGTATTAAAACTTGGGGTGATAGGATCACCGTATATGCCACCGTATACGAAGTTATACTGAATTCACACTCACCCGACTCGTCATGGGTCCCATTCCACCATGAGTTGTAAGGCATGTGAATACGGTGTATTCCTCACTTCGATACTATCTCAGTGAGTCACCACGCCCAAGCGTAGGCATGATCTCATACACTCTCGTACATATGTCCTAACTTACTCATAACTCATATAATATAATTCATATGAAAATACAGAAAGTCAAACATATAAAAAGATTTATATTAGATTATCTTATATTTATATATATACATTTATTTACACACATTCCAATACAACATAGAATATGATAATTATAAGTGTATTTTCGATAACGGGAAGGTCGGGGTTCGATATTCACGAGGTATCGAATTCCTAACACTTTGTGTTATCGAAGAGGTCGCGCGTTGAAGTGATAAATTGATATATATATATATATAATAATTAGATAATTAAATTAAATGGTATTTATAATTATTAAGTTATGATTTATCATGATCATCGATCGAAAGACCTTACGATATAATATACACAGGAACTTTGGTCATGAGAATTAAAAAATAATATTAAATTTGAATAGTCTTAAGTCATTCAAAATTGAATTCGACTTATTGCTCTATTTTGACCTCTAAAACGTTAGATTCGTGAAATGGCTATTTCACACAAAGTTGTAAAGCTCGTTGTCATCTTTCCAACGTCGCGAATTCGGGTTCGTAGCCGCAAGTTCAGACTCGAAACTTTAAGATGGTGCAATCTATTATTCTTTTAAATAAAATTAAAATATAATTTTTAGGCCTAATTAATTTTAAATAAATAATAATATAGACTTGTAACAATAATATATATTATTATAGTTTTAGTTGAAGGATAAATTTATAACTATACAGATTTGGAAATAAATCATATCAATATGATATTATGCCAATTAAGTCAATCTATCAAATTTATAAATATTATAATTTAATTAATTTTACAGACATAAAAGAGGAAGCAAACATATTAAATATGCAGACCTAATATAAGGTAAAATATTAATGGCTCAAACAAAAGGAATTCTTGAAAAGAAAAGAGAAATAACATATAAATCCAATTTACAGTTCATGTAATTTTAATAGAAAAATAAAATACTAAACGTGCAGATTTATCATACTTAAAGATATTCATGTTTAATTAGTATGTAGATTTAAAAGGAAGTAGACATATTAAATATACAGACCTAATAGAAGGTAAAATATTAATGGCCCAAATAAAAGGGTTCTTGAAAGGAAAAGAGAAATAACATATAAATCCGACTTACAGAATATACAACTTTCAAGGGAAAGCATATATTAAATATATAGGTCTATTAATTTATGAGATATTTTGATTTAAATAAGATTTTTAAACCCGTCGATGCGCGATCGAACGCATCCTACGCGACGAGATCTGAGAAGAACAAGATGGATTGATGGGTACCCACCTCTTGAAGCGTGAATGGAAGATCAACTGCGATTCGGGTTGAAAAGGTCGATGCCTAGGGCGTCGGTTCGTCTAAGTCTTCAGAGAGAATGATTTTTTATTATAGAGAGCTTTTAAAGTTTTATTTATAATGGTATAAAGTTTTAGGTCAACTCTAATTAACATTTTTCGTAGAAGATTTAATAAAATAGGAGATTTTTACACGAAATAAGAATTCATACGTAACTTGACAGCTTGAGAAAAGGTTTCGTTCCCGTGCTTTGTATAAGCACCGAAGCAATTGGTGTTTCTTTTTCAAAATTATAGTTATACCCTTTGACTTGCTTGACCACTTAAAATGGGCATAACTTTTTATATTCTTGTCAGAAGTCGTTAAATTATATATCTCGTTGGAATCGTATCGACGAGCACTTCGCAATGAGTCTAATTTTGATATGAAAAAAATTAGAAATTTTCTATTTTAAAGGGTGGGTTTCGATTTCGATGTGGAGCGTTAGCACTATGCATAGTGTGATACATCATCTAACACAGTTAAAATAAAGTCTAAAAATCCGATTTGTTACAAATACTGATACGGGATACCGATATGCATGGGTTTGACTGAAAACCAATACGTATCGGCGTATCGGCCAATTTTTCATACCTTGGGTGCAAATGTAGGTAAAGAGGTGTGATAGAGAAAGGGCAGAGTTGAAAATAGCACGAGATTTGAAAAGCAAAAAAAATGAAGGGGTAGAGAATTGAAAATAGCAAGAGATTTGAAAAACAAAAAAAATGAGTATCTCTTGAAACAGTGCTTGATATCAAATGAGAAACGATCTCCATCATCCGATTCCGAGGAGTCAATGCACTGGGTTTCGATGTAGGCCATTTTAATAAACTACAAGCTCGAGCAGAGGTTCCTTAAGGTAGTAGGTTTAATCCCAGCTTAATAAAAATAAGGGAAATTTATCAAATCGACCTTATCAGATACACCTTTTTCATCAGAGACCCTATATTTTCACCTTTACTCAACCGACCAGCTTTTAGTCAAGCCATTTTCAGCTAGCACAAAAAGTCATAAATATCCCTTACACATTTTTTTGTTCTACATACTTTAAATTTTTAAATATTTACACTTTTCTATATTTACGCAATGTGAAATGGGATCTATGCCGTCTGATTTGAAGGCCACAATATAAAATCGATGGTGCCAAAGATAGACATGAAAAAAGGCGATATCGCCTCTTAAAAAATAAATAAATAATTGAAACAGTTGATGGCGACTCTTAAAACAGTCGGTATCTACTGCTTACGGAGGCGATATTGACTGTAAAAAAGTTTTTTTTTTTTTTTTTTACAGTCGATCATGATTGTCTAAACAGTCGAGATCGACTTTCTAAGCAATCAATGGTGACTGTTTAAATAGTCGATGTCGCCTCTTTACCAGTTAGTATCGACTGTTTTAAGAGTCGGCATTGACTGATTAAAGAGTTGGCATCGACTGTTGAATTTTATTTTTATTTTTAAGAAGCGATATTGCCTTTTTTTGTGTCTATCTTTGGCACCATCAATTTTATATTGTGGCCTTCAAATCAGACGGCATAGATCTCATTTCACATCGCGTAAATATAAAAAAGTACAAATATTTAAAATTTTAAATTATATAGAGCAAAAAAATGTGTAAAAATGGTATTTATAACTTTTTGTGCTAGATAAAAGGATAGATTTGGGCGGTTGGGCTTTTAGAGCTGAACCTATCTGGTCAACCTATGATTTTAGACCTGAAGGCCTAAAAAAATGTCTTATGTGGGTGGCATCAGTTAGTATGATTGGGTAACTCAAACCTATTTGGTCATCTGTGCAGGCTTGTTATGAAAGCACTGCAAGCATTGCTACTTGCAAAATTGGACCTTCCGAAGAAAATTAGGATAGATACAAGGGCAAAACATAGGAAACCTTGGCGGATGAGAATGAAGCATTTGACCCAAACTTCAGGTTGGGTAAAATTCAAGAAAGTTTCGGTGATTAAAAATATATTAAAATATATATTTAAGCAATTGTTTCAAGTGGGTTTAGGACCATTGCTTAAATGCAGCCTATGATAAATAAGTGAATTTTCAAGTGTAGTGTTGTTTAAGTATTGGAAAGAAGTGTATTTTTATTTAGCTTTAGTTCCACATAGGTGAGGATAAAAATCTGGTCACTCCAAAGCATCTATATAATAGATTGCTTTCAACCTTTCAGCTAAGCATATCCACAGTCGTGTAGCGCTTAGATAGCATACTTGCTATCTCTAGTTACTATTAAATTAGTAACTTTAAAAACAAAATTAAAATTTTTGAATTTTACGAAATTTCGCTGAAAAAATTAAAATTATGAAAATTTTCGAAAAGTACCGAAATTTTTATTTGACCCCCATTTAAGCTTTCATTTGACCCCATTTAAGCTATTTTCATTTGACCCCCATTTCAGCTATTTTTATAAAATTTCGTTGAATTTCGGTGATATTTATCACTATGCTTCCAATAATGGTAGACAGGAATTTCATAAAGGCGTTCTTTTCCGTTCTATGACCCAAGTCATAGTTACCAAGTTGGAATTAAGAAAAAATGGGCAAGCCAAAAAAGTGAAAAATCAATAAAATACAGAAAGCATTTGAGAAAAAATAATGGAAATATTACTATCATAAAAATAAAGAAAAATTTGTGGAAAAAAAAACGTGTTTAAAACGTAAAAATCGTGATTTTTAAAAAACTACAAGTATTTTTTAAAAAGGTGCATTTTAAATGTGTTTCTAACATTTCATGAAAAATATGTGTTTTAAATGAGTGTTTTTGATAAAATCGGTGATTTTGATAACTATAAATCAAGTCATGGAATTTGCACACTTTAACACCGGGTGATTACTGAGCATTATTATAGATTGGATTCAGCCCTAAGATTCCATAAGATGACTGTGGAGCACGGGTTGTTTAAGAGGATACAAGAGCTAGAAAATGTACACTTTAAAAGATAAGTTGGTATTAGACACTTGACCTGAATGCTAATGGTGATACTTAGCTCACACTCTTTTTGTCTAAATGGTCAACTCACTACAGTTTTCAACACGCAAGTACACTTTCACATTGGATCTTGTGATCATGGCGTAGCACTCGGAAGGTCTTGATTCCACATGACACACATGTCAAAAAGTCAACGTACTTATGAGCATACATCAAATGTGATCTTCCATTACTTTTATGGATGTGTGCCATGTGATATCAAAATCTGGCTGTATGATAATATATATGCATATGATCTCAAGATTCATTTGTGACAGAATGGGAAAAAACAAAATCTTCATCATCTAATTCAAAGTAGTATGATTCTTTGTTTGTGCCCTCAAAGTTTTTGGTGGATGAAAAGAGACGTGCCCCATATGATAAATGGAAAATATAACCTTATTCCCACTTAACCGTTGACTTCTTAAAATCAAATGATGGAGATTAGTTTTACCCCAATCTCATAACATATCTTGAGACTACAAGCATACTATTGGGATGACCGATTTTCTATTTCACGTGACACAAAACATACATCATGCTCAAATATGATTTTAAGGCCAATTTTTTTCATATCCATGATATGTGTAATAGAAAGCTATCTGTATGATGGTAAAATCATGGTCTCAAGACCATTGTGTCAAAGATATGGGATCAACTGATTTCAAAAGTCAACCAGTTTATTGAGTTTCTCACGTAGGCACTTTCAGTAATGGTGTAGGCTTGAACAGCCGTACCTAATCAGAAACGATGTTAGCATGAAGTGTCTAAAAATTGGTGGGATATGCATACAATCGATCACCTAGACACCAATATTGGTGGCCAATTGGTCCCTCTATATCATGGTTTGAAATGTCGGTCAGATACCAAGACGCCTTACATCTTGGCGAGACGGCGTGAAATGAAAATAATCTTTTAAATGATTTTATACCATCAAAGAATACCTCATTGTTATATCATATGATAAATATTTGGATTAATCTAAACCGTCAGAGTGATTGTTTATGATAAGAATACATCTTAGAGCATCTCTAGCACACTCGCTATAGTCTCCCTAAATCGTTAAAATAGCGGCTAAAACCAGCCTTTTCCTGTCCAGCAGACACGCAATTTGTGTCCCTATCTTCGGTGAGCCTATAGTGGCTCGCTAAAAATAAAATTAAATTTTTTAATCTTCCCCTCCGACTCCCACTCCCACTCCCACTCCCACTCCCACTCCCACCCTCTCTCTCCTTCCTCGCCTAATTAAAAATGTTATTTTATAAGACTAACTAAAATAGTTTTTCATCGCGATATTAGTGTGCTCAAATTTGGGCCCATCATGATAGTCATTCACGAGATCATCACATAAATAACATACCGTAAGATGAAATAGTGCCAAACATACAAATAAAATGACTAGTATATTTTCAGTAGTGTACAAGTCTAACATCCTATATAAATTTATTATTTTTTAGGGCGGACCATGTTGACCGTCATTTAAGCACCAAATGGTGTTTAAACGATTTTACACTATTTATTGGCTTATGATTTTGAAAATCCATACCGTCGAAGTGATATATCATCAATTGAAGATCTATGGGTAAGAAAATACACTTTTTGGGAGATTCGAATCATCCGATTTGCGCACTCTAATATCAACGGTTGTTCTTAGTTTTGATGGCTGATATTAAAGTTCACCGATCAGATGGTTTACACCCACTTATAAACATGATCCTTTGGATGAGACATTCCCAAGATGGATTGCCACTTCGGTAGTTTAAATTGGTATAGATGTATGCTACTTGGCACAATGATAAATCACACTTTAATGGTGTGAAATAAAAAGTGATATTTTAATAGTAGAAGGTTAATGTCTGTTAGGAGCCATTATACATTATTTTTTATGTTTTAATGCCTAATCTTGTCTCATTGAACCCATGGGGGGGGGGGGGGGGGGGGCGGGGGAGGGGACACCCAAGGTATTAAAATCAGTATCGGTCTCGGGTATTAGTTTACCTGAGGCCAATACAAGTCGGCCGATATTGATATGTATCGGTCAATTTTCCCAAAAAAAAAAAAAAAAAAAAAAGTCTCGATTGAAATCGAAACGTATCAGCCGATACACATCGGCGATACCGATATGAGATACCAAGACATATCGCCGATATTTATACCTTGGGCGTACCTTCCCTCGAAGATTCGGTGGGTGTTAATATAACTAACGATGCTTTATTTATTTATTTTATTTTTTTGAAATCGCTAACCATGGTTTATTTTGTAACAAATGAAAGGTCAAAATTAACTGAGTTGCCTGTATTCTTTTGTTGTATCGTACAGTTATCAAGCCTCAGAACTTTCCCAAACGGCAAATAGCCAAATACGAAATCTCCACTTTGCAGTGCCTGTCTAGACTCGACGCGTGCACGTCCTTTGTAAAATCCCAGCCGTACGATCTACGCCGTTAAATAGCCTACGCTACGTAACGCTATATCTGTCACCAGCTTCACCGTCAGTCTTGCGCCGTCATCTAACAATCAAATAGAAATTCCAGCAGCCAACCACTGGTTGACACGTCTTTTTCTAATTAATTCCCTGTTTTAATTGGTTTACGAGAATTTTGTAATCGACGCCTTCTTCTTATGCCCTCGGTTTTGAGATAAATCACGGGCAGACCATCACGCTGGAGTGAGCGACAGTAGCGTCGGTCCGTCCGATTACATACGGAATGAGACCCAATCTCGAGGCTAAGAAGTAGGGTGTTTTATTGCCTCGTGATTCGTGGAAACATTTTGGTCACCAAATCTCACGTATAAGAAGAGTGGTAAATTATTAAGCTTACAAACTTTTTGAGACATTTGACAATTTTCATTTCAATGTTTGATACTTGGATTTAGGGATTCAAGTTTTGAATCGAACACCGAAATCGGACCGAAAATCAAGGCTCCCGATTTGAATCGCACCGCACTGAAAATCGATTCAAATCGGATCGAACTGATCCCCAATTTGGTTCCGTTTCGATTTGAGTGACTCGAAACCGAAAACCGAGAGGGTACGTTGAGTAAACCAGAAAAAAAACCTAAAAAATACATTTAAAAGCAGGTATTTTACTTACACCGAACTGAACCGAACCGAATCAATTTCGATTTCAAGAAAAAAAAAACATACCGAACCGAACTGAACCGAATGGGTTTCGTTCGATTTTGTTTTGGGGTGTACCAAACCGAACACCAAAAAATTCAAGTTCAGTTTGGTACACCGAACTTGCATCCCTAGTTGGATTTATCACCCACATCAGGGATTTAAGTTTATATATCGGCATATCGGCTCGGTCCCAGGCAAGGTGTCAAATTGGGACTCGGTATTGGATATCGGACAATGGAGGACCGATATGTATCGGTCTCGGTCTATACGCCAATAGCTTTATTTTTTTTTTGAAGAAAAATATGATACATATTATAGTAAAACTATAGTTTAGATTTATAACCTTAACTATTAAATAATTTTTTTTAATATAAAAGAAATTTTTAAAAAATAAAATAAAATAAAATTCGAAACGGGTAGGTATCGGTTGATACTTGATACTATCATCTTAGGTGTATAGGCAGTGGCGGAGCTAGGATTTTTCTAATGGGGGATCCCTTATAGTAATTTCGTCACACCCGCTTTTATCAAATTACAATCACAAAATAGAAAATAATAATAATAATTAAATAACTCTAAAAAAGAAGCAATTCTTATTAAAAATAATAAATGAGGGCTTTTATTTTTTATTAAAAAATGATAATTATAACATACCTTTGACTTCAACGAAAAATCGACGACAATTAAAGATCTTAGCGTTGACGATCGAAGAGTGAATGAGATGTCATAGAAAAAGATGGGTGGCTAAGATTTGTGAGAGAGAGAGAGAGAACTGAGAAGACTGAGAGACGTTGGGACTTGGGAGTGAGGGGAGAGAGACTCGAGAGAGAGAGAGAGAGAGAGAGAGAGAGAGAGAGAGAGAAGTGTGTGTGTGTGAGAGAGAGAAAGTGAGATGGAGATTGGAGAGTGGCTGGGCTTGGAGAGCTGAGAGAGAATTTTGGGATGAGATTTGGAGAGAGAGAGAGAGAGAGAGAGAGAGAGAGAGAGAGAGAATTTTAGGAGTTTATTTTTATTTGAAAAAATTGTGGATAAAAACGTAAGCTTTTAAAATATTTTAAAAAGTTTTGAGATTTGGGGGATCTTTATTAAATAATCTTGCCCCTAAAAAGATGGAACTTAAAAGACTTTAAAGAAAAAAAACTTTCGATGGGGGATCTTGGACCCCCCATTGAACAACGTGGCTCCGCCGTTGTGTATAGGCAAAATTAGCCGATACTTAAACACATTTTAAAATTTTTATAATAATATAATAATATTAAGAAATCTGAAGAAAAGGCAGTTTTAGTATTTTGTCTCATCGAGTAATATCTGATACATATCGGGCGATATGTATGGAATATGGCCGTTATTTATCACCATGATTCACATTCATTAGTGTCTTTGCAGGTGAAAAGATGATTATGAGATAAGGATCAAAATTTCAATCGAAATTTCAGTCCAAATTATCGGTTTCGGTCCTCACCGAAACGATAACTTGGACCAAAATTTCAGTCATATTTTGTATGGGATTGAAATTATTGGCCAAAATTTTGGCGAAATTATCAGTTTTTGGCCGAAATTTTGATCCCTATTATGAGATACATTCGTGGACTTCCAATTTTGGCATCCAATGTGTAAAAAATGCAAACTTTAAATTAATCTCATTTTTTGATAGTAATGGGTGGAGTTGTATAAATGAGAGTTGTTAGGAATTCAACCTACACTAACGAATTCTTGATCGCGATGAATGCGAAAAAATTAATAAGACGCAAAAAATAATCACACACACAACACAAGATTTACGTGATTTACCCAATCGAAGGCTACGTCCACGGGTGTATATGCACTATTTATGAATGCTTACAATGCACACACTCTCTTCTCTCTAGTACACTCTCAAACAAGATCAAACATTATCTTGAACAACAAACCCGTTGTTAAACTAAGGACGCGATATTTCAAAGAACAGAGGAGAGATCTGCCGAAATATAGCAACGATTCCGACACAAGAATGGCTTCAATTGGATCTTCAATCTCCAAACAATTCTTTAATACCTTGCCTTTTCAAAGTATTCACCCAAGTTTTTCTCTCTTGAAATAATATCTCAAAAGTTCTCTCAAAGCCCACTAATTCTCCCATGAGCTTTCCCTTATATAGAAGTCTCGAGTTCTACTTCTAACCCAAGAGAAACTGCTCAAAAGTCGAACTCTACACGTAACTTAATGTTCGTGGGTCGTCGCCGGTCGCTCGAGCGACTTGTACCTAAAGATTTCACTCCTGGAGTACTCACCTCGCTATAGCGGATTTGATTCTCACTCGAGCGAGTCTGCCTTGGGATAAACATATCACAATAAGAGGAAGACTGCAACATCATGTGGTCTACATGTTATGTCATTAGGCCTCGTTGGATTGTCTCTGAGCTCTTTTCAAAAAAGCTCAGAAAGTAGATTGGTACTGCTAAAAAATTGGGCAATTTCCTGAAAAACTCGGAGACTGGGTTTCTATGTAGGTGTTATTAAGTTGCTTATTTTCTCAGTATTTTCTGAATTTTTTTAAGAGAAGTTCACTTTTTGGTATTCTTGAATTTCACTTTCCTGCATTAGAATTATAAGCTAGACCGGCCCATCCGGCCTATTTTGTCTTTTTTGGGTCATTGGCCCATTTGCAATTATATTGGTCAATCTTGGAATTCTTTTTTGTCATAGAAAATTGGTGTAATTAATGTAGTGTCTTGAGAATATTGAAAAACTTTGAGAATGTAATTTTCTATCTTTTTCTAGGCTAGGTAGTTGCTTTGGAAATGTATTTTATTTATTCCCGATTTTGTATTTTGGGCTATCTATATCACTCATGTATCTTCATGTTATCAAGTCATATGAATGAAATTTGAGAGGTTCTAAGTAGTATATCATTTTAGTCTTTATTTTTGGTATTTTTTCTATACAAGAGAACAACTTTCTTCTCTTTAGAGGGCCATCTTCTTCCAATCCTAGTTGGTGTAATCCAACAAAGTGGTATCAGAGCTCGAGATTCATGGCTTCCAATATGTTGCAACCTCAACTTCCTCGTTTCACCGGTAAAAACTACAATCAATGGAGTATTCAAATGAAGGTTCTATATGGGTCTCAAGATTTGTGGGATATTGTTGAGACCGGATATGTAGAACCGGAAGATCAAGCGGCTCTCACACAAGCTCAACTCAATGAGTTGAAAGAAAATCGCAAGAAGGACAAGAAGGCTTTGTTCTTCATCTATCAAGTCAGGATGAAGTTATTTTGAAAGAATTTCATCGATGTCATCGGCAAAGCAAGCATGGGATACTCTCTATGCTTCATACAAAGGCGAAGATAAAGTCAAATTGGTGCGGCTCCAAACTCTTCGAAGTGAGTTTGATTCTATAAGAATGAAAGATTCGGAAGCGGTTGAAGATTATTTCAATCGGGTAATTTCTCTTGTTAATCAATTAAGGATTAATGGTGAAAATCTTCAAGATCAAAGAATTGTAGAAAAAATTCTTAGAAGCTTGACTCGTAAGTTTGAATATATTGTCGTTGCAATTGAAGAATCTAAGGATTTATCTACTTTGTCTTTGGAAAGTTTGTTGGGATCACTTCTATCCCATGAACTTCGCATGAAACAATTTGATTCTTCTCCTCTAGAGCAAGCTTTTCAAACTCAAATTTCTTTTAAAGAAAGCTCTAGAGGTGGAAGAGGAAAGCATTCTAATCGTGGACGAGGAAAGCATAATGGAGGAAAATATCAAACAAAAGAAAAAGATGAAGATGAGTCATCTACTTCATCAAGAGGAAGAGGAAGAGGAAGAGGCTGATCTTCTCTTTCTAATGTTCAATGTTATCATTGTCAAAAATATGGTCACACCATAAAATTTTGTAGAAAAAGATTGGCGGAAGAAGAAAAAAAGGAATCAAATTTTGTTCAAGAGAACATCCAAAGTAAGGAAGATGACACTCTCTTTCTTGCTTGCAATGTTCAAGAAGTTGCATTCAATGAAGATTGGTATCTTGATAGTGGTTGTAGTAACCACATGACGGGAAACAAAGGCGTATTTGTCACTTTGGATGAATCTATTCAAAGTGAAGTAAGGACCGGCGATGATAAACGACTTTCCGTAAAAGGAAAAGGTGATATTCTTGTTCAATCAAAGAAAGGCGTCAAACGCATCTCAAATGTTTTCTATGTACCCGGCCTCAAGCACAATCTTTTAAGCATTGGTCAACTCCTTTTGAAAGGACACAATGTTTATTTCAAAGGAGATGCATGTGAAATCAAGGATATGAACAATGCCCTCATTGCCAAAGTAAAAATGACTCCAAACAAGATGTTTCCGCTTAAATTTCAAAATGAAGTTCTTCCTTGCTTCAACTCCATCATCCAAGATAAATCATGGCTATGGCATCTTCGGTATGGCCACTTGAGTTTTAGCTCTTTGACTCTCATGTGTAAAAATCACATGGTGAGAGGCATGGCAAATCTTGATCGCAAGGACCAAGTTTGTGAAGGATGCGCACTCGAAAAACATCAAAGAAATTCATTTCCAGTTGGGAAAGCTTGGAGGGTATCAAACCCTCTTGAGCTTGTTCATTCGGACCTATGCGGGCCTATGCACACAACTTCTATTGGCGGTAATCGTTATTTCCTCACTTTTATTGATGATTATAGTCGAAAATCATGGGTTTATTTTCTCAAAGAAAAATCGGAGGTATTCGGTCACTTTAAAATATTTAAGGCCTTGGTTGAAAAGCAAAGTGGTTTCATGTTGAAAACTTTGCGTACCGATCAAGGTGGTGAATATGTTTCTCATGATTTTAAAAATTTCTTAAAAGATAATGGCATTCGGCATCAATTAACCACTCGGTACACACCTCAACAAAATGGTGTTGCCGAAAGGAAAAATAGAACACTTATGGAATTGGCTAGAAGTATGTTAAAAGCCAAAGGGATGCCAAATATATTTTGGGCCGAAGCCGTTGCATGTGCCAACTATCTTTTGAATCGTGCCTTATCCAAAAGTGTTGAAGGCATAACACCACAAGAAGCATGGAATGGACACAAACCATGTGTTGCTCATTTGAGGATATTTGGTAGCATTGCATATTCTCATGTGCCGGATGAAAGAAGAAAAAAATTGGATGATAAATCCGAAAAATGCATTCTTATTAGTTATAGTGAAACTTCAAAGGCATACAAATTGTTTAATCCCATCACCAAGAAAACTATCATAAGTAGAGATGTAAAATTTAATGAAGAAGAAGCTTGGGATTGGGATTTTCAAGAAAAGACACAAAAGTCTATTTGTGTCAATGAAGGAGAATTGAAAGATGTTCAAAATTGTGAGTATGAAGAGGATAGGTCTCTACCCTCCTCTTCATCTTCTTCATCTTCGTCATCTTCATCATCATCATCATCATCAACGAGTTCTAATTCTCCTCCAAAGAAGACCAAAAGCATCAATGAAATTTATGAAACATCAAGAAGACTTTTTGATGAAGATGAGATTAACTTTGCACTATATGCCGATGCCGATCCAATTTCTTTTGAAGAAGCATCTCAAGAAGAAAAGTGGAACCATGCAATGAATCAAGAAATTGATTCCATCAAAAGAAATGAGACTTGGGAGTTAACGGAACTTCCAAATGGGCACAAATCCATTGCTGTAAAATGGATATATAAAACCAAGTTAAATGCAAATGGTGAAGTCGAAAGGCACAAAGCTCGGTTAGTGGTGAAAGGCTACAAGCAAAGACATGACATAGACTTCAATGAAGTTTTTGCTCTCGTTGCTTGGCTTGAGACTATTAGAATGGTCTTAGCATTGGCGGCTCAAAGAAATTGGAAGGTTTATCAAATGGATGTCAAATCGGCATTCTTAAATGGTATTCTTGAAGAAGAAGTTTATGTTGATCAACCTCCCGGTTATGTGGAAAAGGGTAAAGAGCACAAAGTTTGTAGATTGAAGAAAACACTTTATGGTTTAAAGCAAGCACCAAGGGCGTGGTATAGCCGTATTGATGGGTACTTCATGAAGAATGGTTTCAAAAGGTGTCCTTTTGAACACTCTCTCTACATCAAAGAAAACACCCAAGGTGAGTTCTTAGTTGTTTGTTTATATGTTGATGATTTAATCTTCACCGACAATAATTCATGCATATGTGATGAATTTAAAAAATTCATGATGCTTGAATTTGAGATGACCGATATGGGTCTCCTACACTTCTTTCTTGGCATTGAAGTAAAGCAAAATGAAAATGAGATTTTTATATCTCAAAAGAAGTATGCAAAAGATTTGTTGAAAAAGTTTAGAATGGAATGTGCCAATCCAATTTGCACTCCAATGGAGGTTGGTTTGAAACTTAGCAAAAATGATAATGAAAAAAGAGTTAATGAAACTCTTTATCGGAGTCTTGTTGGTAGCCTCATGTACTTAACCGCCACAAGACAGGATATTATGTTTGCGGTTAGCATGATTAGCCGTTTCATGGAATCACCTAAAAGAAGTCATTGAAATGCCGGAAAGAGAATTTTGCGATATGTATGTGGTACCATTAATGATGGTATACATTACAAAAAGGTTCAAAATTCATGTTTGGTTGGATATTGTGATAGTGATTGGGGTGGAAGTGTAGATGATGGCAAAAGCACTTTCGGTTACAATTTTAATATTGGTTCGGGTTCAATTTCTTGGACTTCAAAGAAACAACAAGTTGTTGCTCTTTCTACAACCGAAGCGGAGTACATTTCTTTAGCATTGGCGGGTTGTCAAGCATTTTGGTTACGATGGGTATTAGAAGAACTTAAGCATCCATCAATTGAAGTTACAAATTTATTTTGTGATAATCGATCCGCCATTACACTAACCAAGAATCCCGTTTTTCACTACAAAAGCAAGCACATTCGAATTAAGTATCATTTCATCCGTGACTTGATCAATGATGGTGAAATTGATGTGAAACCTTGCAAATTACAAGATCAAATAGCGGATATTTTTACCAAGGCATTGAAGAAAGAAACATTTATCAAGATCAAAGAAAAGCTCGGCGTTCGATCGGTCTAGCTCAAGAAATTTTAGAATTATAAGCTAGACCGGCCCATCCGGCCTATTTTGTCTTTTTTGGGTCATTAGCCCATTTGCAATTATATTGGTCAATCTTGGAATTCTTTTTTGTCATAGAAAATTGGTGTAATTAATGTAGTGTCTTGAGAATATTGAAAAACTTTGAGAATGTCATTTTCTATCTTTTTCTAGGCTAGGTAGTTGCTTTGGAAATGTATTTTATTTATTCCCGATTTTGTATTTTGGGCTATATATATCACTCATGTATCTTCATGTTATCAAGTCATATGAATGAAATTTGAGAGGTTCTAAGTAGTATATCATTTTAGTCTTCATTTTTGGTATTTTTTCTACACAAGAGAACAACTTTCTTCTCTTTAGAGTATCATCTTCTTCCAATCCTAGTTGGTGTAATCTAACAAAAACAATCTCTCACTTTCTGCAAAAAAGTTTCAGAAAATACGGTCTTCAAGAATAACTCATGAGCATCAGTAAATTAATTTGCTAGCCCAAAAAATGATTTTTCTGAAGAAAAAGCTCAGATTCGGAGCTTTCCTTAGCTCTCGAACGACGGCTTAGTCTTGGCTCAATGAACGCAAAAGAAACAACTCACTAGATGAGATTTTGTGTGATTTGATAAAGAGATAAAAATGAGGCGACACGATTTGTAATTATAAATAACCCAATACATCATGGAAGGACCAAACACATCAAAGTTTGTCATCACTTCATCGAAATAGATCGTGACTAGAGAAAAAGTGGAGCTTAAGCATTATAAGTTTATAACACTGAAGATCAATTGGCATATATTTTCACCAAAGCTTTGGTAGAAGAAAAAGTCGAGAAATTCCCCTCCTAGTTACGAGTGCAACTATGAGTTTGAATTAAGGGGGCGTGTTGGCTGTAATTCAAATGAGTGCATGCAAATCCACCTACTAAATCTTTGAGTTGACCCATGCTAAAACACATTAACTACATTGAATGAGATGATGGAAATTGTTTACCATCTCAATCTTTCATACAAGGGATCTTGAGATCATCGGCGTACTATCAAACGGCCCTTTTTTTTATTTCATGTGATACACACCCAAAAAAGTGACCTTAAAATCAAATTTGAGAATGCACGTGATCTTAACGTCACTTTTCTGAGATGTGTGCCACGTGAGATAATAAATCGACCATCTGATGGTACACCCATGATCTCAAGATCCACCGTGTGAAAGATTAGGATCAGAAATCATCTCCATTGTCTGATTCAATGCAGTCAATGTGTTTAAACATGAGGTGAACTCAAGATTCAATGGGTGGATTTAAAAGTACTCAATTCAAATTTAGGTCAAATTAAGCGTCTATGTGTCAATGTACTTATATTTTCCTTGATAAGTTGTAACCTCTCAAGGGGAGGTAGGATAGTGTGATAGTTCTAGTAGTGTTGCTACAAGTTAAGAAAATGAAGGAACTTTGCAAACCAAGTGGTGTAGAAGTTGTTGGTTAGTCGAGTCTATTGAAAAGCCATCACGTATGAAACATGTGCTAAGTATAATTCTTACGAGAAAGTTTGAGTTTTGGATTGGCTGTTTCATTGCCACAAAACTTTATGTTGCAGACACCTCACTTAGTGAAGGTAAAAAATGTTGACAAATTTGAATGACATGGAAATTGTATGTTTTTCATCCCAATCTTCAATATAATAGATATTATGGATATTGAGATCATTAGCGTATCATTTGATGGCCAGATGTTAATTACATGTGGCACATATTTCAAAAAATGAATGTGATCCTCGCGTACCATCAAATATAGATCACATACACTTTTGAAATGTGTCCCGTGGAATCAGTATGTGACTGTCTTACATACTGTAGGCCCATGATCTAAATATATATTGTGTGGAAAATTTGGACGATTAATCATTAACCACAGACAAATACTATGATGAGGGATCATCTATGGGTACCAAATGAGATTCACCCAGTTCACCTCATCATTCACCTCCTTTGTAGCATCCCACACCTCTTTTAGGTAAAAAATTACTATCACAAGAATCCTATTTCTCTTTCACCTGTGATTACCTGGTTTGTAAAAATATATATAACAAAATTCTTCAAAAATAAATTCTCTAATTAAAAGAATATTTTAAGTTTTGGTTGTTGCAAATATTAAGCTCAAGCCTTGAGAGTAATATATAGGAAGTCTAGAACTTAGAACAACATCCTAGGGTTGAGTTGCGATCAACTTCCCTATGCACATGGAAGCGATAAACTTGATCCAGCCGATTCTACACACTTATACCTCACAAAATATGAGCCGATAGGATTTGTAAGTGAGTTAATGATTTTAGCTGTCAATGATTTTAATGAGACGCGTCGTTTTGTAAAGGAAAATCTTGAGTCCACCATTGCTTCCAACTATTAGAGGAAAAAGTTAGATCTCTTTACGTTACGCGCATCCGATGGTGATTGATGGTACCCTAGAAGAAGAATCACAATTCAATCCTTTCAAGGCTTGTAGAGAAGAGAAAAGAGTTAAAGAGAAGACTTATGTTCCGTATAACTTTAAAACTCTCTAAAGTAACATATTTATGACTGTGAAATAATATCATGTTGAACATAGGCATTCTAGGGGTTGTATTAATGACCTCTAGGCCACACAAAAGCTAACAGGTTGAATCCTAGAATAGTCATACATATTATTATCCTAATAGTCATATATATTATTATCCTCGTCAACGGTGGAAATGGGTAAAAAATATTACACTGGTCATTTAATGACTAGTAGATTTGTAATAATTAAAGGGCTTTTTATAAAATAGCGCCCTGTGCTATTTTTTGTAACAAAATAATCAAATGGCATTTTTCTTTCAAAATAGCGCCCCCATGTACTTGAAACGGGCAACCATACATATTAACCCATATAGGAGACACAATGATCAATTTTAATGAATAATTACAATATTGTCCTTGCCAATAAATTTAATTTTTTTTTTTACTTTTTTCTTTTATATTAGACATTCGATACGTGCATGAAGAATGGGTACGAATAAGGGCCCGTATGAAACACTTTTTCATAATTACAAAAAAAAATTAACTTTTACTGTGACGGCCCGGATTTCTGCACCCGAAAATTCGTGCTATCAGGGTCATACTCTGGATGATCCCCATAACAAACTAGAGAGTGTCTGCTCATCCAGCAGAAGTCAGGGTAGACACTATCTAAAGTGACAGATCGAGTCATCAAATAAGACTCTTAATAAAAAGAAAGAAAGAAAATAATATATATATATATATATATATATATATATATATATATATATATATATATATATATATATATAAATTAAAAGAATATGCATCATAAAAAAGGAACCAAGAAGAATCATTGGTGATGGACATCCATCACTCAAAATAATAGCTCCCAATAGTGGTTCCTATAGAATGTATAAGACTGTAAGTAAAATATCTATAGTAAATAATACAGAAAGGTGGCCACCAGGCACACAGATAATCAAAAAATGCAAGTACAGAATCCTAAAATATAGAACTAATACCCTAGTTACTGATAGAACTCGTCAACAGGGGTATTAGTGTCCTCCTTAGCCTTAACCTCCTCCTCAGGCTAATAATCAGGATCACTCTCAGTGCCGAAAACTCTAGCATCAAAATCAATTATATAAAAATATGGTGAACTAACCATCTAAGCTCAATAGAAGAAACTCAAGTAAATTACATCTAAAATGTAAAACGTGGCTTGCAGAACATAACTCAAAATAGATGATTAAAGCAGAGAATACAGACAGAACAGAATAGATGCAGACAGATGATCAGATATCGGATATGGAACGTTAAATAATAGAACAGATGCAGAATTATCAGAGAGCAGATTTTATTCTCAGAGTTTTCAGATGCATGCATACTGTATTTAGTGACATAAATTCTATACTTAAATAACTCTTGTGAATATAGCACGTGGTAGTCAGATGTGTGCCGATGGTAATCCCGACCATCGTCGTTCAATAAATAATTTCAGATATTTGCATCAAGCCTCTTCAAAGGAGAGCAACTTGTGTCAGAGATTTACAAATCAGATGTACGGATATCTCGTCGTGCCGATCGTGAATATCCTGCCACGTCATAGGGATTCATCACATGAACTTTAAATCAGAGCATATATTAGGAATCAGAGAAGAGCATAGATACAGTAATCAGAGATAACAGAGTTTTATCATATGCATGACATGCTTTTGAAACAATAGAAGTCAGAATGTAGATGCTGTGAGACCATGCAGTCAAAATTAGATACAAGTCAAGTTGAATTTCCCCTACCTCAGAACAAATCTTTCTAAGCAAATCCAAAGCTTTTTAATATTTCCTAGTCTTAACTTAGACCATACGTATAATATACTAAGTGTGAGAAGTGTCAGAACAGAAATTGGTACACTGTCCAATAGTGTTTTTTCTAAAAAACTAAAACAGGCAAGATAGAGAAATTCGATTGATCAATCTTCCTATCTGATTGATCGAAATTCACATATGATCGATCAATCTCATCATTTGATCGATCAATCTCATCATTTGATCGATCAAATGCCTTAATCCCATACAGACAGAACAGAAGAAATCTGATCGATCAATTCTCTATTTGATTGATCAGATTCACAAGTTGATTGATCAATTTTTATATTTGATCGATCAAATCCAACATTTCACCTTTTGCAGAACAGAGGAAATTCGATCGATCAATCGGATCCTTAATTTGATCGATCAATCCTCTTGTGTGATCGATCGAATATTCTAAGTCAAAAATTTAGAAAAATACACCTCCTGTTTCATAAGGTGCTTATAAAATTCGATCGATCAAATCTCTAATTTGATCGATCATTCTCTCAGTTCGATCGATCAATTCTCAATTGATCAATCATTCTATCACTTGATCAAGCACTTATAATTTGATCGATCAGTTTCAAATTTGATCGATCAAATCCTATATTTGATCGATCGGACATGTCGGGCCTTAACTTCTTCAAAATTACTCCCCTGTTTCATAGGGGTTTATACGATTCGATAGATCAAATCTCAAATTTGATCGATCGGATTATAATTTGATCGATCAAATATCCAATTTGATCGATCGGAAATGACAGTTTCTGTCATTAATGAGGTTCGTTGATTTTTAACCTAAATCTGCCATAGCTTTTATGATTCTCCACAAATCATTCAAGCACACTTAACTATATATTTAATGACATCTAAACTACAGAAAACTTATAATAACTCACTTCTTTAATGGCTGTTTCCTTGGTTCACGGCATCCTCGTTTCAAAGTCGTTTCAGATTCGGGATTTAGGAGTTTGCCGCTTTGAGCTCTCCAAAGAACCAGAGGTACGACTTCACGCTAACACACAAATGTGTTTTGTTCCCTCAAACAGATTGACGCGCACACGTCCATTCACTCATGTTTTAAATCAGAAGTTTCGTAACTTAGGGTTCCTCGATCTTTGGTTTCACAGAGGTTTTCTAGCATTAACTTGCAAGCAGAGCATTAGGAGAAGGAAGAGAGATGTGTCTTCTCTCACCTTCCTTCCTTTATAAGCTAACAAAAGAAAATATCCAGGATATTTCTCTATTTCTAATCCTTTGTTCCGGTGTTGAACACTCACACTCTACTCACGCGTATCATATTCTACTAAAGATCCAATCGGATTTTAGATAAGTGTCACAAGTGACCTATGACTTCATGTGCTTACAAATAAATGATATTGCTATTAATATTATTATTATTAAATTTTAAATTTATCTCGATTTTCGTGTCAGACACGTATACCAAAACAGTAAGAAGTTTCAGAATTTTAGTGTCATTACATTTTTTATAATAAAAATATAAATGGGCTGCATTTTCGTACTTTTCTTATGATTAAAAGGTTTTTTATTTTTATTTTTTATGTCCTAGAGATGGAACTTGCGACTTGCTCTTTTTGGTGTCATTTAAGTATTAAATATAAAGAAAAATTTGCATAAGGTGCATTAATCAAATTCTATGCTTGTTTCGCACCTGTTCATTATATTAGATGTTTAGGTTGCAAACCAACATATGAATGGGATTAGGCATAAAATTCTTGCATGCCAAAGTTTTCCATTGATAATCAAATCTCTTTTCGTTGCTCAATGTGGAAAATTGCCCATATGTTGTGTGTTTTTTAATTATAAAAGAGTACCTCCATTCGCGCATTCTCATTATAAAATGAGTTTTATTAGAAATAATGCCTAATTTTAGTTAACTTTAAATACATATTCCTGACATTTTTTTAATTTAAGGAAAAGAATTCCTTGATTTTAAATCAATAGTGGTTCAATCAAAACGAAGACCCGTTTTGGGTAGATTGCCTATCCAAAACGGGTCTTGATTTTAGATCAGCTATCCGAAAGGTGATTTAAAAAAAATAAAAATCAGTTTTTTAAAGACTTCTTTTCCCTTATTTGAGGGGTCAAAGTCGGAGCCAAAGTCAGGGTCATAGCCCAATCAATCTTGTGCATTGGATTTAAGGATCCTTGACTATTTTTTCAATGATACATATTCATCGGATCATAAGCAAACTTTTTAGGTAGTAGATCATCATCTTTTGGCAAGTTGATGTGGCATTTGATCCTAGATACATGCCATGTGTAGCCCTTATATCGTTTCTAAAAATTTATAAGCATTGATTTTCTAAAACTAAACAAATCGGGCATGTATCCTAAAGTAAGGGTCTGTTTGGCAGTTTTTATAAAAAATATAGGAAAAAGTTTTGTAAATCCAATGGATTCCAGCTCTTTAGGAATTCATAGGAATTCATTGTTTTCCGTTGTTTGGATTGTATAATTGGCACATATACTATCGATATATACAATTATCGATAGTATATATCTCACACACCTAATAAATTCAACTTTTTATTATGAAGAAAATTTTGTGAGAGAAAGAAAAATTAGAAAAAAGAAAAAGTGAGTTTAGGAGAAAGAGAGAGAAAAAGAAATTAAGAGAGAGAAATTAAAAGAAATATGTAGAGAGATAAAATTTAGGAGAGACTAGAGAGACATTTAAAAAGGCGAATGATAAAAGAGAGCTAAGAGAGAGAGAGAGAGAGAGAGAGATTTCATATTTATTTATTTATTATTATTTTTATTATTATTTATTTTTTAAAAAAATTTAAAAATTTGAAATTGTTTATATTTAATTTAATTATTATTATTTTTTTACTTTATTTTTAAAATAAAAAAATAAAAAAATAAAAAGTAAAAAAATAAAAATGTAAAAAAAAATAAAAAATAAAATCTCTCTCTCTCTCTCTCTTTCTTTTGATAACATAAATAAAAAAAAATGAAAAATAAAAAAAAATAAAAATTTATTTATATTATTTTATTCTATTATTTGATTTATTATTATTATTTATTTTGTTATTTTATTTTATTTTATTATTTGACTATTTTAAATTTTTAAAAAATTTTAAATTTTATTTTTATATTTTTATATTTTTATTTTAACTTATTTTTTATTTTTTATTTATTTTATTAAATTTTTTAATTTTTTAATTTTTGTATTTTTATTTTATTTGTTTAAAATTTTTTAATTTTTTTAAATTTTAAATTTTTACTTTTATTTATTGTATTTTAATTTATTTTATTAAAATAAAATTATTATTTTTTATTATTTTAATTTTAATTTTAATTTTTAATTTTTAAATTTAAAATTTAAAATTTAAAATTTTTATTTTAATTTATTTTTTAATTTTTAAAATTTAAAATTTTATTTTAATTTATTTTTTATTTTATATATTTTTATATTTTATTTTAATTTATTTTTTAATTTTTACATTTTTAATTTTTATTTTATTTTATTATTTATTATTTATTTTTTTTTGTATTTTTATTTTATTTTTGTAAAAAAAAATAAAATTTTTATATTTTGTATTTTGTATTTTAATTTATTTTTTATTCATTTTAGTAAAAAAATTTATTTTTTATTTTTATTATTTTTTTATCTTTTATTTTAATACTTTTTAATTTTTTAAATTTAAATTAAAATTTTTTTTGGATTTACTTTATTAAAAAAAATTCAACTTGTGACGCTATCCCTTGGTCGGTAAACCTTGCCATCCATTGGTAGGCTCTTATAAGCTCTTGATCAGCATCATACGACATGTGATCCATGCATCATATGGACTTTGGGATGCACATGGATAGAGTCGATGATCTTTACATTCCCATGCAGCTCTAGGTTCTCCTGGCACATGGTTCACATGCAGCTCCAGGTTCAACTCGCCAAGGCAAGTTAGAAACTCGACCGACGACGAATTATGAGGTCTCAGAGCCAACTTCTGTTGAAGTGGCGATTGCATCAAAAGATAACGGCCATGCACGTTTAGTTCGCTGTAATCTCATTGCATGTAATATTCACTTTACATGTAATAAAATAGACTCTTTTCACTTATAAAAAGGTACACCTTCGGTGTAATATGATTGTTCAGGTCACTGTAAAATGAGGGTGTAAAATCTATTTTATGGGCTACTATTCATTTTACGGTGAAGTGAACGATTTCTATAATTTTTTGCATGTACTCTTGACTACCTTAAATCGTCATGTCCACTCATTTTATATCTCTTCATTGGCCATTATAAAAGTGTCCGTTTCATATGAAAATTTAGGGGAGTGTCATCCATTCCCGTTCAAGTCAATCTACCGATTTACATTTACCTAACTCACTCTTCTTATTGTTCGTGACCATGCATCATTTTTATAGACAAAATTAACTTTTATATTGTAAAAAATATAAATGACACAACATACAAAATGTAAAGAGGCACAATGGTGTAGGATATGTATTTTTAAATTAGATATATAATAAAGTAGAAATATTACAAAGTCCAAATAAACTACGACAACTCTTTCATTGATGGCCAAAATACAAAATTATAGGGTTAAAAAGATATGCATTTTAAATACTATTAAGCCTAAAGATTAATAGACCCGGATGCCAAGTCATCGTCATCTTTAGTTTCATCCTCCATTCCCATTCATCGTCCGATTCATTAACCTCCTCAACAAACCTTCTTCTTCCACTTGTTCTGTAATCCCATCAACCCTCAATCTCCTTTGATTTATAGAGGGATAGCCCGATCTACATAGAACATGTCGAAGATCGCCAGATCTTTCGCACAATCTGTCATTTGATGAATCAATTGTTTCTCCAGTCGATTGCCTCTTCGTCTTCATTTTTGCAACGCTCGATTATTGGAGAAGATAAATCTCTCTTGAAGAAGGAGATTGTTAGGTTCATGTACTCTAGTATTAAAGTGGGTGCTATGCCTTTTTAATGAGATATTTTCTTCGATCATTGCAAGTTTTCCTTGTAATAAATAGACATTACGAACGGTAGCCTCGAAGTCCAAAAAATTACAGGTATAATTTATTAGTAGAAACTCCTAAAATATACAATGAAATAAACAAAGTAAATTGTACTTTTCGGTGTAAAAATAACATATTGCACGCAATATTGCCATATTACGGCGAAATGAACATGTATAATTTATTGGTAGAAACTCCTAAAATATACAATGAAATAAACAAAGTAAATTATACTTTTCGGTGTAAAAATAATATATTGCACGCAATATTGCCATATTACGGCGAAATGAACATGTCCAATATCTCAACCAACCATTTTATTCTATCTTAATTACTTGCAGGAAGATGAATAAGCTTTGCAAAAACATCCATATGTACAATCTTTTCGAATGGGGAGGAAATACATTTGGATTGGTGGTCTCGGTAGGAAGCTAGTCAAGTAACTCAGTCAATTCGCCAAATCAAATTAGAAACTCTACTGATTAGACCTGGGGCGTAGCCAGGAATTTTTGTTGGTGAGGGCTACAAATGATAAATATAATGTTAGTAATTATTTTGAGGCTTATATACAAACAAAAATTATATAAGAATCATACTTAATAGAAACTCTAGAGTTAAATAGGGGCTTGAGCTGATTTAAGTGCTTTTACATTATAGATTTGGGGGCTTGTACACAAACAAAAGTTGTATAAGAACCATACTTAATAGAAACTCTAGAATTAAATGAGGGCTTGAACCCCCCACACCATTCTATGTGGCTACGCTAATGGATTAGACCCAACTTAGTCAAGTCATCATACATATAATTTTATTGCCTGTACTTTTTTAAGATTTTAAGATAATATTGTTAAATATTCTAATGAGATAAAGTTTTATAAATGTCATGGACCAGAATTTTAGTAGATCTCAAGGGCCTAGGTAGGTATTCTTTTTGACCAATGTAGGCCTTGCGAATGCCCTGACCCAGAATTTTACTCAATCTGGAAGGCTTAAATGGGTGAAAAAGGCTTATTTTCCACCATTTTAGGCCCTCGAGATCGGATAAAATTTTGAGACGTGACAACAAACCCTAGCTCACCAATGGTCCACACACAAGTTCTTTCTTCCACCTTCTAGGCTGGAGCCCATGTTTGAACCGAACATAGCTACTCTATGCTTGGCCTCAATATGCGGTTACACTAGTTAGGCACATCCTAAAGTTAACACGGCTATCCGAGATTTTATGTAACATATGTTAATTTCTTTCAATCCTTAATTAATATTAGTAAACGTGCATGTGCTTGCACGCAGAGACATCATCTAAGTCGTCTTATTTAAATGTAACAATTGAAAAATCTTCAATCTTCGTATCAGAAAAAAAAAAAAAAAAAAAAAACTTCAATCTCTATTATGTGATTATATTGACAAATTTCGTTTTCGGCAATATTTCGGTAGGGGGTCATTTCGGTTGATTTTGAATAAATTTTGAGGAAAATTCAAAATTTTCGAAAAAATTTCAGAGAGTACAAAAATATTAAATATAAATTATATTTAAACTTCGTAAAATATTTAGTTATTTTTTAAAAAATGATAAAATTAGAAAAGATTTATTAATTTCGGTGAAATTTCGTTAATTTGGCTGAAATTAATGAAATTTCATCGATTTCGGAGAAATCATTAAAATTTCGCCGAAAGTTTCGCCCAACCCTTGTTTCGGTAAATTTCAAAGAAATTTCGGAGAAATTTGTCACTATGTATGTGACTCAACAAAATGAATCGCCATCATTTAATTCAATAGCTGACCGATTTGAATAGTACTGCATTTCGTGTCAATATTTTGCATTAAAGATATTTTGATCACAACCTGCAATTTAAACTGCTTAGATAGTGATGCCACTTGGCATAGGCCCTCAAAATTCCGTCTTTAACGGAATACCTCTATTTACACCTATAGTGACAAATTTCGTTTTCGTCAACATTTCGGTAGGGAGTCATTTTGGTTCATTTCGGATTAACTTCGAGAACAATTCGAAAAATTTCAGAAAAATTTCGGAGAGTACAAAAATTATTAAATATAAATTATATTTAAACTTCATAAAAATTTTATTTATTATTTAAAAAATTAGAAAAGATTTATTAATTTTAGTGAAATTTCATTAATTTCACCAAAATTAATTAAATTTCAGCCATTTCAAAGAAATCATCAAAATTTTGGTGAAAGTTTTGCCCTACCCCTGTTTCGGTAAATTTCGAAGAAATTAGGAGCATTTCGGAGACATTTGTCACTATGTTTACACTAACTAGTTCTCTTATATATATATATAATATTTTTAATTCTCATTATAACAATAGGCCACGTGGCACATATTGACAGGCTATTCTTTATTTTATGTAAACACATGGTACTTTCACGTAACCCTTTATTTATGAGTACCTTTAAATTTGCTAACCTAATCTTTGAGTTCACCCACGCTTAAACGCATTGACTGCATTGAATCAGACGATGGAGATGGCTTATACTCCCAATCTTTCACATGATGGATTTTAAGATCATTGACGTACTATCAGATGGTCAGTGTTTTATTTCACGTGATGCACATCTCAGGAAAGTGACCTTAACATTACGTGCATGCTCAAAATTGATTTTGATGTCACTTTTTTAGGTGCGTACCACATGAAATAAAAACAAAAATGTCTAATAATTCGCCCATGATCTCAAGATCCATCGTGTGAAAGATTGGGAGTTTGGGACCATAAACGATCTCCATCGTCTGATTCAATAGAGTCAATGTGTTTCAGTATGGGTGAACTCAAAGATTTAGTGGATGAATTTAAAGGTACTCTTTATTTATATAGCAATCACGAGGGATGTTAATGGACCGGGTTAGCCAGGTGGCCCAACCGTACCTTTTCTAGAAAACAAGGGCCTTATCAGACCCTGTAGCTTGGTCCTACCCGACACCTCTTATTGGGCTAAGTGATGGCTAGCCCGCACTACACCGGACTGGGCTAGGGCTAGGGCTAGGGCTAGAAGGCCTGTAGCTAGGCCTGAGCTACCCCAAACGTATGATATATATTAAAAGTATACTTAAGATATAATGTATATTGTATAATATAAGTGTTTTGATGCTTTCTCTCTCCACACCTTTCTTACTTTCTCACTCCAATTAACTCCTTTAAATTCTTAAACTTATTTAATTTTTAGGGTTTTTTTGCATATACTTCCGTGTTATGCTAATATTATAAGAAACCTCCTGAGTTATGGGTATTTATTCTGCAGTCCCTACTTTGTGTTTCTGTTTCATATAACCCCCTGCCATTAACTAGCCGTGAGTTTATGGACGGAAAGCCTATTTTGCCCTTAATGCAACCAATATTTTAAAAATACCACCATTCTAAAAGGCCCTTCATTCATCTATATTTACAAATCATGCCATTAAAGTTTATCACAATTCTAAAAGGCCCTTCATTCACTTTTATTTACAAGTCATGCCTTTATAATTGGCCACTATTTTAAAAGGAGTACCTTTAAATCCACCCACAAAATCTTTGAATTCACCCACGCTGAAACACATCGACTGCATTGAATCAAACGATAGAGATATTTTATCGTCCCAATCTTTCATGAGATCGATTTTTAGATCATGGGTGTACCATTAGACGGCCGATTTTTTTATTTCATGTGGTACACGCTCCTAAAAGTGACCTTAATATCAATTTTAAGCATGCACGTGATGTTAAGGTCACTTTTCTGAGATGTGTGCCACGTGAAATAAAACACTGATCGCCTGATGGTACGATCATGATCTCAAGATCCATCATGTGAAAGATTGGGAGGATAAATGATCTCTATCGTTCGATTCAATTCAATCAAAGTGTTTCAGCATGGGTGAACTTAAAGATTCAGTGGGTGGATTTAAAGGTACTCTTCTAAAAGGCCCTTCATTCACCCATCAGATTCAAGACTCATCTGATAGGTGATTCTCCCATTAAAGCATGCCAACGTTTGGACGAATACTCAACCAATAGAGGATTTGTGGCAAGCAATACAATTATTCCTAAAAAGAAAACCTTCAATTTACATGTTCTACTCAAAATACTCGTCCCTCCAATTTCCTATATGATTGAAGACCCATTTTTAGGAATTTGATTGCCTAATCGCGTCTGCTTCCATCCACTGATTGTTTGAGTTCACCCACGCTAAAACACATTGATTGCATTGAATAAGACGATGGAGATCGTTTAGGCATACCATTAGACAATTAGTGTTTTATTTCGTGGCACACATCTCAGAAAAGTGACCGTATACGGTTAAAATTAATTTTAAGGTCATTTTTTTGGATGTGTACCACATGAAATAAAAAATAACTATTTGATGGTGCCACCATGATCTCAAGATCCATCGTGTGAAAGGTTGGGACGATAAACAATATCGATCGTCCGATTCAATGCAATCAACCGTCTGATGGTGCCACCATGATCTCAAGATCCATCGTGTGAATGGTTGGGGCGATAAACGACCTCCATCGTCCAATTCAATACACTCAACAGTTTGATGGTGCCACCATGATCTCAAGATACATCGTGTGAAAGGTTGGGACGATAAATGATCTTCATTGTCCGATTCAATGCAGTCAACCGTCTAATGGTGCCACCGTGATCTCAAGATCCATCGTGTGAGAGGTTGGGACGATAAACGATCTCCATCGTCCGATTCAATGCAGTCAATGTTTTCCAACATGGGTGAACTCAAATATTTGGTGGGTGGATTTAAAACTACTCTTTTTTGTAAGTGAAGAGGCGGATTTAAAATTACTCTTACCACGTGTAGAGGGTGGCAATTTAGTAATTTAATTTAAAAAAGGATAAATATGGTATTTAAGCTATTCTTTAACGGCTCGTTAAGCATTTAAAGTAGCATCCGTTAAAGAGGGTGTTTTATGAACCCTAAAATGTTAACTCAGGGGTTTAAAGCAAATAGCTATAACTCGAGGGTTATTTATAATATCAACATAACTCAAGGGGGTATTTGTAAAAAAATCCTTAATTTTTCACTAATGAAAACAACTCAAGTCCCTTCTTTTGAAAGCAACCTCTTCATGGAGGCTTGTATTTCCACATACCTTTACTTTGATCAAACCTTGTAACCAACTTAGTTACAAGGAATCCATTTTCTTATCGAGGTAGCTTCTACTCACTTCTCTTTGACTTGTTTTGATTGGAAGAAAAGCCACTCTACTATTCTCCATATTTAGATTGCTCAATGGCAAAGCAATTTTAAGTGATTACACATGCATTCTTTCTATAACACACGTATAAGAGGTAATGAAGAAGGGCAGCGAGTCGACCGAGACAGCCAACAGAGCCGACACTTTATAAAGGCAAAGGTAGAAAACAATCTAGAGGATACAGCTTCGAGAACCGACACTTTATAAAAACAAAGGTAGAAAACAATATGAAAGACCAGAATTGAACCCACCACCGACTCCCTCACATCGGAGGGAGCGGAACAACTGGGCTAATGCCTCTTTTCTATAAGGGTCTTCTTTCATTATAAAAGTAGAGATGTTGATTTCATTAGCATGTATAAAATACTAATATTATAATAAAATGTAATGTAAGTTATATTTATTTTAATTATCGACCTATCAAATTCTCTTGAACATATTACCTAATAAGAACTCCTTAATAACTTTTAATTAATCAATTAAGATGATTAGTAATCATTGCTAACCTTAAAACATTAAACAGAAAAGTGAGCTTTATATGATAGTTCTTACTTCTTACCACCATTGAAGATGATACTCTCCCAATTTCTACTTGCAAATCGGTGCATGTGGTCTTTAATCTAGACCGTTGAATAGATGGGGCGCGTCCTTCTTGGGCCTTGATAAAAAAACTTCACTGATTAAAAATTGGGTCCATTTACTTGCACACACAAAGTCGGTCCTTGCCCACAACTCAAAAGAAAGGCATAATATTTTGGAGACCTTTTCCATATGGAAACATCATCTAAGCCGTTGGATGTGAAAGACGTGATATTCTTCTTCTGATTAAATACACTCAAAGGTCATCATCTGATGCAATAGTTGACTGCATTGAGTCATATGATATCGATCATGTTTTGTGCCTATCTTTTGTATGATAGATCTTTAGATCATGAATATTCAAACCAAGCTGCTTAGATGGTATTTTCACATTATACAAGTTCCAAAATACTAATGTCGGACGGGAATCATTTTCAACAAACACTAGACTTTCTTTTAAATTGTGTGCAAGGGCTAACTTTGAGTGGGCAAGTCCCTAAAAAAATTGGACCGTGGATAAAAGATTGGGTACCTCTGTTGGCACTCACTCCATCTCTGTTCGTGCCTAGACTGCTTCGGAATTCGGATCGGGCAGTAGAGATAGTTTTGCACTCCAATCTTTCACAAGATTGATCTTGAGACCATGAACATACCATCAGACCATCGGGTATTATTCCACGTGGTACAGATCTCCAAATAAGATAGAAACTACTTGCACACGAGATAAGATTCTACATGGCACACAACGCAGTGGAAGGATATTTTTTAGGGATATATGTACCACGTGAATAAAAAATAGGTCGATTGATGATACATTCATGGTCTCAAGATCCATCATTGGAAGGTTCGGGTCAAAAGGATCTCCCTCGTCCAATCCGAAGCAGTCAACGGATAAAAGATGAGGTAGTAAACATAGAGAACGGACGGCTATTATTGGCTTTTACATTCATGTAAAAAAAACAAGAGTGAAACCCACCAACATGAACACTCCGAGCTAATATATACAATGCCATTTTGTTATTTTGGAAAACAACAAGGGTATTTCGGTCATAAAAAATGTGGTTTGTCCAGACAAAGCTATTGCTCACTGTGCAACCGACACGTGCTCTCCCATTAAGTCTCAATGTTTTAAGGATGGTGTTGACGTCGTAAATAAATAGTAAAAATAATGATCAAATATCACTTGTTATCCACATACACTTAAAAGCTATACTCCAAAATCATTCGTTTTGACAAATAAATTAATATCTAGAAATATCACATATAAATAAGAATATTATATACGTCTCGCAAGGAATCCTTTCTTATAAGATCAAATTTTTTTTTTTTATGAGGGGATTTCTCATAAGATCACTATTCATGAGTAGCAGCGGAAAGCAGTACATAATGAGTAAATAATATAAATAGATAAATAAAAATAATGGAGCTTTTTTATTATTATTGTTATTATTCTGTTTTCTTAATTTTAAGTAGAATCTACAAACAGAAGATAAAAAATAGGTTATAAATAAGATAAGAGAAACAAAACCAGACAGTGAAGAAGAAGAAGAAGAAGAGGAGAGAGAGAGAGAGAGAGAGAGAGAGAGAGAGAGAGAGAGAGAGAGAATGGGAAGAGGGAGAGTAGAGTTGAAGAGGATTGAGAACAAAATAAATCGACAGGTGACGTTTTCGAAACGAAGAAATGGATTGTTGAAGAAAGCTTACGAACTTTCAGTTTTGTGTGATGCGGAGGTGGCTTTGATTATTTTCTCCAACAGAGGCAAGCTCTTCGAGTTTTGCAGCAGCCCTAGGTATACATTACACACTCAGATTCAACAAATTTTATATTGATTTGCTGTTTATTTAAATTTCTTTACTTATGCGAGTGATCTTTAGATCTGCTTTAGTTTATTTTTGCATTTTATAAGCGTTAGGCTTTGATTTTATGAGGTTTTAGATGATGAAATAGTTATTGTGTAGGGGTACGTAGATCGACTTATGATCAAATCCTTGATAATCGAGATCTGCTGAGATTTTGTTGTTTATTAATTAGTAGTTGTACATTTGGTGGTTTCGTGAGATTATCGAGGAATTTATTATATATATAATTTTTTGTTTGTTTGTTTGTTCTGTTGTTTTTTTTTTTTTTTTTTAAACCTTAATTTTTAGTACATCGAGTGATGATGAAGTAGGTGTTATTAGAAGATCTTTTGAGACAAAACAGAAAAAAATAAAAATACATTAGCTTCATCTCATAAACAAGGTGTGATTTGAAGTTCTATATATTCAGATCTATTCAACCACTAAGGCTGCCATTGAAGGAGATTTCTATCTTTATTTTCCTTTTAATTTTTCCTGAATAATTTCTTTTACTTGTTGTCGAGCATCCAATGCTTAGTCGAAGCTTCTAGTTCATCTCTGATCATTGAAGCTTCTACTTCCTCTCTGATCTTCATATATGATAATTCAAATATCCTCTATTTCCCATCAATATGAGCAAAATCTCTCTCTCTCTCTCTCTCTCTCTCTCTTCTTTGATAGCGAAGTGAAGTTTGGATTCGAATGTTTGAACAGTGCTTAATGGAGTGCTAATGATGAACTGATTTATTCGAGGATTGATGGAGCCATATATAAAGTTTAGCTTTTTGCATTTTCTTTTCCTTTCTGTCGATTAGGAAATATGGAATCATATGAATGAACAACTAATTGAAACAAGGTTCTTGGAATCGCAAATATGGAGACTGATCTTTAACAGAACCTTAAATCAGCATGAAATCTCTGATTGAAAGAACCATTAAAAAACTGAAAATAAAACTCTATTGAAGTAGTTTTTCTACTATCAGCCTTCGAATGATCAGTTGCTGATGCAGGTAGGCAAGGTAACAATACATGTGAAGCTACATCAACGGTTGGGTGATGAGCCTGTGCAGATGTTTTAGTTGATTTAGGATTTCGAATAGAACGGTGTCAAGTGACCATGAATGACATATTCAGATCGATTAACCGGATTCTTTTGAAGAAATTCATGAGCAAGCCTTTTGTTTTTTATTTTATTTTATTTTTTTAATGATCTCCAAGACCAGTAGATCCTATTTTGACCTAATTCTCACTAATCGGCTCTAGTTTTGACTGATTTGGGAAGCTCCTGATGCTCAAGTAAGAGCACGGTGATTTCAACATTGCCAATTGCACTAAGAAGTAAGAACAACCCTAACTGGAAGAAGATGGCTTGGGTCTTCAGCTCAACCAGAAGTGCAATAGGACATAGCTTTCAGATTGCAGATTTCGTCAAGTTACTGGTACCTCCACAGTGCAACATTCCATGTTGAAGGCCACCATTGCAAACAATTTTTCTAGACTCTGGTCTTTGATATCTCTTTCAAAATAGTTGTTTGGGTCATGGTGTCAAGTATCAGCTGATACCGGCACGTATGCGATACGTACCGACTGAAAGCTGATACCGATACCAGCCTGACACTGGTATTGGAATTGGTATTGTTATCGTTGAATACTGATTTCTTAATTTTTTTTTTTTATTTAAAAAGAAAACTTTTTGAATGGGCCGATGCATAGCGGCCCGAAGAATGGACCGATATCCAGTTCCTAAACATGAATGTGAAGATCAATATATCGACAAATTCATCACAATCGCAATCATGGAGGTGAACATAGGTGGCTGATTATAGGTGTGATCATGTTTAGTTACCAGTAAGTTATTTTGCCTGCCCCAATTGAAGAAAATTAGATGATTTCACCTTCATCTCATCCGTTAAACAACCCTTAAGTTTTGATTTTAAATGGTTCATGTTGAAATGGAGGACACCATTTCCATGATAAGGGTATTTATATTTCTGTGTCACCAGCTCAAGCAGTCTATCTAATTTAGGAATTAGGGCATTCTTTTTTAGAGAGGAGAACTTTACACCATGGTTCAACAGCCCAAAATCTGACCCATCTTGAATGTCAGCTTGTTGACTTAATTCAAAAAAAAAAATTAGATTATATATATGTATGATTAAAATATAAAAAATATTTTTAACAGAAAAATTAGCAAGAAGATACATTAGAAGGAAAAAAAATAAAAACAGCTGATAGTCATCATTGCATTTATTCTGTATTATGATTCACATAATAATAATAATAATAATAATAATAATAATAATAATAATAATAATATGATGATGATGATAATTTTTCTTTAAAAATAAATATAGCAAGAATTATAATAACAAAACAACAAACATAATAATTACTTGTGACAAAAAAGTGCTGCAGGGTTTGTAAGAACTTTGAAAATATTTTATATATAAGGGTATTTTAAGAACCATTCTTCTAATGTTTTTTTATTTTGTTTTGATTTTTTGCATCTTCTAATATCAGCTAATCTTCCGAAGCAAAAAAAGAAGTTTAGAATTATACAGAAAATCAAGGCATGACTTGCCAACTTTAAATAGATGTGGACGTACGTGGGCTCTTATATGTACTATTAAGGTAGGTTTAAAGCCTAGAAAGCTAAAGAGAGAAGTCCACGTGATGATAGTATCAGTTTACAACATCTACCAGATTTTGGAGTCAGATTAACGGTTATAGATGCACCTCGTTGCATGTCGAGCGATCTCCATCTTTACTCTAGTACAGTTGTCAGATTACTTTCATTAGGAACTGAAGTTTTAGGAAATTGGAAGTTAAAATTTATTATTCACTGTTTACTGCTTACTGTAGGATTTGATTTTCCTTTCAACTTGACAGAATTAAGAGGAATACTGCACTTCTTAATATTGACTCAAATTTGTACGGTATAGGATTCTGTAATTTGTTAATTCTTTGTCGGTTTATTTTGTGTACTGAAGTGGGGGATTCAATGGATTATAAGTACGCTAAAAAGATTGGCTTGGATGCCCTAGGAAATTCTTTACTTTATTAAAGGTGACTAAAATTTGATGGGAGTGTTAGATTACTTTTGATCTATTATATATATTCTTTAATAAATTTTTTATTTTTTTAATTTTATAGAATTATCTCAGGCAAATGATTGCATTATTTCTTTAAATAAAAGGCATTTTTCTAAAGAAAAAAGAATTGAAATGAGTCATTTTATCTAGGCGATTAAAACATGAATTAAACGCATCTATAATTGATTTTTTTAAATGCGAGTCACATTTTGTTTTAAATGTTAACATAATATTATAAAAAAAAACCTCTACCAAAAGAAAATTAAACAAATATAACTTAAACAAAATGAAGCCCTAACAAACGTAAACATACGCACACACACTCCCTCTGTCTCTCTCCTTTCCTACTTTCTTCTATTTTGTCTTTGAGTTTCTAAAAATTTCCAACCTTATCTGAGTGCCTATGTGTGCCTATATTCTCTGCAAATTTTAGGACCGTGACCTACTAGAGTGTTTGCTTTGCTCATATGAGTTGACTCTTACATCCGGGTCTACACTACTCACCTATCCTAGTTTAGAATGGGATTAAGTGCTTTCACCTTCTTATGAACTTTAATAGCATGGGATGCGAAATCTTTTGGGTTGTGTTTGTGTAAAGCACTGGAAAATATGATGGATTCAAATTCTGATGACAACTAGAATCCATCTTCCAAGAGAAGAAAATTGTTCTCTGACTTCAAAACTCACAAAAATACAGGCCAATATGAAGTATTAGAAGAAATACTTCAAATTTTACTAACAAACTTCATAAATCTCATTATACAAGAGGTCGATATATAGGCCAAACACAAAATGAAAAATAGCTAATTCCACTCTTCTACGAGGCTTTTCATGTTCCTATGTAGTCTCCACTTTTCTAAGAAACGCTTTTACATTCTCTATGAAGATGCAAATACCCAAAATAACAAACGCTACTAAGTCAAATTTTTAATGGGTGGTCAAAGACCCAAAAGAGACCCATGATCCTTGCACATGAAAAAGACCCAAAATGATCTCGATTAATATTTTAATAAAGTAGAGGAAAAGTATATATTTTTTCCTACATTTGCTCATGGATTCTTAGCTTGCAGGAATTTGTAGGATTCGTTATTGTTTTACTAGTTTTTGTTTGTTTGGATAGGCATATTGATAGTTTAAAAAATATGAGATTATCAGAATTCAGTGGTTATATAACTAGACTAGTATTTTAAATGTTGCGTATTGCAGAGTAATTTTGCAAGTGAACTCTAGTGATAAAATGTTGCTCAACAATGATTTCGCCTTTAGTTACGTCTTTTTAATTGGACGGCTAGGATTATTTGTTGGATGTGCAGTGTTTGGACACTAGTTCATACATAAATGCTACACTACAATAAAAATAAGATTATTAGCAGTAGTCAAAAACTGCCTCTATTAACTAAAAAACTACTGCTAAACTGTCATTGGGGGTATTAGCGACAATTTTTAGGTTAATAGCGACAGTTTTTAACTGCGGCTAATAATCTTATTTTTTGTAGTGCTAGTAGATGGATGAATAATGATACAGTAGTAAATGTCATGCATCAAGAAAACTATTAACTTCTATTAATTCGATTATATAGATACTTTAATTAGATTGAATATATAATAAGTTATTAGTTATTATAAACAAGTAATATAAGCTGCGTATGACATAGCTCTCTGCTAACCTTTGCCATAGTAGAGTTCACCTGCTTTAGCTTGTTCCCATTCTCTTTTCTAACTCCGTGCAAAAGAGGATTTACTTGCTCTAGTAGCAACCACCCTGCTCTCTACTAACTCCCTACCAGAGCAAATAAAATCTGCTCCGACAAGGAGTGAGTAGAGAGGAGGGTAGAACTGCTGAACAGATAAATCTTACATAAAATCTTGAAGGAGAAGGGGTACCTGCTAAAGCATGTAGCAGAATCTTAGCAAAGATGATGGGAACCTTCTAAATCAGGTGAACTCTATTATGGCAGGGGCTAGCAGAAAGCTATGTCATACACAACCATAATTTCTTTAGAAAAAGAATGAAGAAAATAGTTGAAGTCTAAGGATAGTGATCTTCTCTAATAGAACAACGGAGGCCCGACTACCTCGAATAACTCAAATCAACCATTTTCGTATCTTTATTCTCTTTTAATAATTTATATTGTATCTCTACGATATACGCGGTGTCATAATAATTGGTATCAGAGCAATCGATCCTTAGGGTAGAGGTTATATATGGGATTGTGATATACAAGTTGAGCTTAGCGAAATCCATGCATTGTTTGAAAAGATGCGTCATTCAATGTAAAAGATGGATCGACATGTGGACAATCTCTTCGAATGTTTGTGTCAAGAGAGAGAAATGGCTGATTCGACTATGGAAGAAAGACATCTTATTCTCCAACTACGCAATGGCAAGCAACAAGTCAAGTCTGCAATGTACTTAATGGTAAGGTCACAACTCCATTCTTAGAAGAATTTAAGAGGCATATTAAAGTTATGGCCATAGTTCATACAAAATGAATGGTCAATATTTCAGAACGGGAGCACATTGTTCAGATTCCTGAGATTGTGAACAAAGATTATCCTTGCTTTGTGATAATAAAACAAACCGAAAGAATTCATTTGAATGATATCTTAGTCAAACAATTAAAAGAACCAACTCTTTTTGTGACAGCCCGATTTTCTCGATAACTTTTTTTTAAAAAAACACGGATCTCCGGGAAAATCGGACCGCCAGATCGTAGATCACAATTTGAATATAGAATACTTAGTACATCCTCATATAAGCACGAAAATTAAAGCAGAAATACATATGGCAGAACAAAAATCAAACCTCCATTTCTATATTGAGAACTCGTAATCCAAAAGAAATAAACTAAATCACCGGTGATGGCCGACCATCACCTAAACAGTGGTATACAAATGTACATATAGAAGCTGATGTTATAGTTATACAACCCACATAGATGCACCAAGTTAGAAATCTACAATCTCCAAAATCTTACCAACGTTCACAAGCCTCAAACTAAGGTAAAATCCTCAAATGGAAGATCTTCTTCTTAAAGTACGCAAAATTGGACTCTCCTCAAGTCCGGTATCCTGATCAAGAGCTGCACCTGTGACATATAGTCGGGGTGAGCTAATAGTCTAAGCTCAGTAAAGAAAATATAATATCAAATTTCATCTTATCATAGGAATGCATAGATTCAATAACAAATTCGAAAGCAGAAATAGAATACAGATTTATAACAGAATTCAAAGTGTAACAAAACAGATTCAATAACCGAGTTCAAAGTGATAGCAGAGTTGAGAGTCAATTACTGATTCGAGAGCGGAACATAACATATTCGATGATATATCAAAAGTGGAATAGAATAGATACACTGCATATTCAAAAACAGCAATAGTACAGATACGGTAACATGTTCAAAAGCGGAAATAGTGCAGATATTCAATGAACAAAGCAGATATAATGACATGCTTTCAAAGGCACTTATGGAATTGTAAGGGTATTTTCATATCAAAACAGGTTACAAAATTTCTCAAGTCGAAGTCTAACAGTTCGAAGTTTCACTTAATTTCTGGTTTCTTACACATTTACAGGGACAGAAACAGAGCAAAGGTCCAAGGTACTCATTGCTGATCAAAGATTGTCCAAGGGTGTTGCAAACAATGTTGAATTTACAACCAAAGCGGTCTAAGGGGTATAAATAACTCGTCGTAGCGGTCCAAGGTAATCAAATAACTCGTCGTAGCGGTCCAAGGGTGTCAGAGATCCAAGGGTGTAAGAACGAATTTACAAACAATGTTGAATTTGCAACCCAAGGGGTCCAAAGTGTACAAATAACCCGTTGTAGCGATCCAAGGGATACAAATAACCTACCATAACAATCTAAGGGGTACAAATAACCCGTCATAGTGGTCCAAGGGTATATATGCATGTGTGTACGGATAACCTACCATACTGGTCCAAGGGATGTATGTATGTGTGTACGGATACCCGCCGTACCGGTCCAAGGGATGAATGTATGCACAAGTCTAAAGGGTCCAAAGATGAAAATCAAGTTCGGAGTTCAAGGTCTCGATGTTCACAGTTCAAGAATTCAGTGTACGAAGTTCAGAAGTTCGTAATCAGAGCACAAAGTTCAGATTCATGATTCATGGGATTCGAAGTTCAGATTCAGATTTCGGGTTCAAACTACAAAGTTCATATTCAAAGTTTGGATTCAAGGTTCGAAGTTCATAGTTTCGATTTAATGTCCACAAGATTCAATATCATTCAACATTCATAGATAACTCAAAGATTTCAAATACTAATTCAAAAGCGATTAGACTTATCATACTTCAATCGATCATATTCAAGGCTAAAGAGTTTTGAAATTTCGAGTTCAAATCATACTTATCACATTTCATTGATCACGACCTCTATACATCAAAATCAAAATGCAGATATCAAAGAGTACGAAGTTTGTAATTCAAAGAGTTCGAATACTAGTTCATGAGCAGTCAATTTTATCACAATATCAAAGTCTCTATGAAATCAAATCAAACATGCAATTGAGTATCGAATTTTTCCCACCTTAACCTTGATGTCTTGCAAAAGGAAATGTAAAGATCCAAAGTCCTTATTGCTACCCTTGATCCTCAATCTACATGTGATGACCCGACTTTCCCATATCTGAAATACCAGGAAGGCCGACTCGCCAACCTATCGATAAATCGATAAGTCAGACAGATCAGTCGGATATCTACGGTTAAACCTCATCCTTAGAAATTTTTGTCCTCGAAAATGCTAACAAGTACAGGTTAAGTCTACGGTTAAACCTCATCCTAAACAAAGTTCTTAATATAGCTAAGTCAAAATAATTATAGGTTTAAGGAAGATGGGTCACAGTGCGATAGGCTTCACGAAGCACGTGAGTCAAGGGACGAGATCTGTAATAACCTGGATGTACTGCGTATGACATCCCATACTGCCATAGAGGATTTCATCCACATATGGATGCCTACACCCTAAGTGTCACGTGCCGAGAAACATAACCCATCATGACTCAAGTTAAACAGTCTAGTATGGAGTCAATTTACGTTGGTAAATTACAGAAACACAGATATGCGGAACCTAAACTAATTAAGCAATGATTGGCAAAATGGATCTAATCACACAATTATGGCGAAAATAGATAACTCGCAGAATGTAAAGTCGCTACAAGCATTCCCAAACAGATGAATATAACAGAGGCAAAACCCAAAACATAATATTTATCCAAGGATCAAAACTAATAGACAAAATGAAGCAGAACAGTTAATTATATGAAGTAAGCAAAAGAAGGAGAACTACCAGGTTCCAATAATCCATCAACATGTAAATAGTTACAACCCCCAAAAAATTTTAATCTCAAAAAGAACATCAATAATCCACTGCAGCTTCACTAATCCTCCCCACCCTCATCGGATCCAACCTCCTAATCAATCTCCGCCTGATCATCCTCATCGTCGTCCTCAACATCTTGGTTCGCAGTGTCCCTAGCTCCAAAAGTAGAAGCACGAGTCGTGGAGGCACGGATATTAGCCAAGTAAGTAGCATAATCCGTAGGATATGCATGCTGCATCAAGTATGTCAGTACCCCCCCCCCCCCCCCCATGGGACTCTAACTCCATGCTCATCGAACTCGTGTGTTGAGTCAGCGTATGAATCTGCTGGCTCACCTGCTAGCTCATCGCAGTCATCTACTTGGTGAACTGTGATAAGGTGATAACATCGGCATGTGGGGCCTGTGGCTGGACAGGTGGTGGCATATGAACAGATGGTGGCTGCTGTGGCTCCAGTGCAGCTTGTTTAGCAGCTAGTTGATCAGTGGCTTCATGTGCAGCTGCCTCTTGAGGAGCTTTGAATAACTTTTTGTAGTTCCTAACCCAAGCAGACAGTGTATACGTCTTAACATTGGTGGTGGACTTGGGTTTGTCATTTGGAATCTCATATTCATCCCCGCCATTGTAATCCTCAATCATAAGAGATATAAATCGGGCATATAGGATCTCTTTGGCAAGGGCTTTTCTCTTCTTTCCCATTTTCTCTCGAGCTGCTATTATGCCCTTGAATACAACCTCTGGGTCATTGAACCATTTCTCTTTAAAAGCGGAATATAGAGCTTGTTGGATGATGCCTCGCCTTTCCAATTTATGCCCAAACGGGTAGAGACTACTCTTAAAAATCACATCAAGCATCCACATTGTGTCCGACAATTGAACTCAGGTTACCGATTTCCTGAACCCATGTAAGCCGTGTGTCATCCTTGCCACAACATCATGAATTGCTACAGGTTTGGGGTTTGGTGTAGCCAAACCCATGGTTGGGGAATACTTGGTAGGACAAGCCATCACCTCAGCAATATCACTGAGATCAATAGTATAATCTCGTCCATCTATTGATGTGTAAATATTCTTCCCATCACCCCTACGAATGTGTTGGTAAAACAGTCGTACCAACCGAGGGTAAAAATGGGTGTGAAAAGGTTGAAGTAGGGTTTTCAACTGAGCCCTCTCCAAATAATCATATGCCCACTGTGTGGTTGGTTGTTGGTCGAATAGCTCAGGATGAAAGGTCCACTCGTCATTAAAACCTTTCGTACTCCACCACTCATTTGGTTGTTCACGAGGTGGTGGAGGAGGTGGTATCGATTGTGGTGGTGGTGGGGGTGGTTGGCTAGAAGAACCAGCCTTGGATGCAGGCCGTTTCGAGGTAGGGGTCTTGGAAGCTAACTGCTTTTTAGGTCCCATAGAAACACTCAAAGAAAAACCAAAAATTTGAAAGAACAAATTCATTTAACAAGGTAGGTTTTACCTTTTAGAGAGCTTAAACCAAGATCTTGTACGCGAGAATCGAAGCCCTTCGCAAATCTAGGTTGTAGCACCTTGATTTCGCACAAAAAGGGAGGAAAAAAAAACCCTAAGTTATGCTCAAAGAAGGCGTGCGAATGGGGAAATAAAAACCCCCAACTAAACTTAAATCGATAAATTCGAACGTCGAATTTATTTTTGAACATCGACTTTAAATTCGAACGTCAATGTAATTTTTGAACGTTCGATTTTGGCCCAAAGTTTCTCAGGTGCTTGCTAATTTCGAACTTCAATTTTTATTTTGACCGTTTGATTTTGAAAATCGAACGTTCGGTTTTTTAATTTCGAACATCGATTTTGATAGAAACTGTCAATCATTGAAAATTTTAAATTTTGAGGATTTTGAGGCCTCTTTAAGGTTTAGTACTTGTAGTTTAAAGCCCATACAAACCTAAAACATCAACCAATACAATTAATTAACTGCCCGATTTTGAGCGTTTTTCCTTTTTTAAAACTCATTTTCTCCATCAAAATATGTTTTATTCTAATCTTTTGTACACATTTAAGCAACCTATATTAAGTTTAATATATAAAAGAATTGCGCTATTTACCTCTTTAAATTGGGCACAAAATGTTCCCGACGATCGGATTCAAAAATCGGCGCTCTACGCCTCGCATTCGTCCGATTGCTTGAAAGTGAAACCCCACCTTTTCTTGTCGCAATCGGACGGAGTCGTAAATCAACTCCACCGGATGTATGCCACAAGCTAAGAATCTCCTTGAGCAAAGATCTTGAGAGTTGGGGCTTCCAGGAAAACAGGGTTTGAGAGACACAGGGCTCTCTCTCAAGATTGTAGATCGCGACCGCGTTACGGTCGATGCTCCCTTGTGGCAACCAATCGAAGAGAAAGAAATTTGAGCGGGAGATCAATGGTACGTCGGATCTCGGAGGGCAAATGGGGTGGAGCTCTTCTTTCTCCACTCACGATTCTCTCTTTCTCTTCTCTCAATTCTCTTAGCAAATGAAACTTCCAAAGGAAGTTTCACCTATTTATACCATGGGTTTTGGTTCCCATGCGAAGCTTGCGCACTTAAGCCATGTGTTAGCCATTGCCCAAAGAGTTGGTTTGGTGTGAAGCCCGCACACTAAATAGTTATAAGCCTTTATCAAAAAATGTTTTTCTTCGGTGTGGATCTCACACAACTTAAGCCTAAATGTATCCAAATAATTTATCCAAAAATTCAAATGTGTCAATGTACTGTGTGTACTGTGTTGGCCATAACACTTAATTGGGCGTATCAAGGTTCTAAAATTTCGGGTTGTTACACTTTTGGAAGGGGGCACACTCAAGATGGGAATGCTCCACAAGCACCCAATGGAGATAATTTATCGACCACATATCGCATGTGCATTACGTCTTCAGATGTGACCATCAGAGTAAGAGGATCCTGGTGGAACATGGTTCAATTTTCATATATCAACCATTGAAGACAAGGGTGCTTCAAAGAGGGTGGAATGTCATGCACTGAGAATATTATTAACTTCTGTGAGCTGCCCCTACACGGAATTAATTCTCAAGATAATAAAAATAATAAGGATTATTAGCTAAAGAATAGATAAAGGAATAATAAGAATAGAGGAAGAGGAAGAAGACATGATTTACCTTAAAGGACTACATTGTATTCATATTTCTTCTCCACAAAATTACATTAGAGCTCTTTATATAGAATACCACAAAAAGACAACCTATCTTGGACGATGTGGGACTAATTTCTAAATACTAACACACTAAAAACTTGACACAAATCATCTCACTTGCTTACATCGCATTCTTAGATAATATATCCAACATCGGGAACCCCCAATCTTATAAAATCTGCTTTCGAGTAGTTTGCAGGTGTATTGATCGGGGTGCCTTCCAACTTCCCAAAAGAACTATCAAAATCATTTAAAATATCTTTTGCAAGTCTCTTTAAAAGGGTCTTGTTAGCTTTGATACAACTTGTTAAGAATTCTACCCACTCTATCGAACTCCTTATCGCGATAAATGCAGAAAAATTAAGAAGATGCAGACAAAAAATAATCACACGCACAACACAAAGATTTACGTGATTCACCCAATCGAGGGCCACGTCCACGGGAGTATATACACTATTTTGAACGTTTACAATGCACACTCTCTCTTCTCTTTAGTGCACTTTCAATCAAGATCAAATACGATCTTACACAACTAACACGCTGTAAAATAAGGACTTAGTCCTTCAAATAACAGAGAAGAGATCTGCCGAAATGTAATAACGATTCTGACATAAGAACGACGTCAATCAGATCTTTAACCCTCAAGCAATTCTTCAATACTTTTTCTCTCAAGGTATTCTCCTAAGTTTTCTCTCTAGAAAACTTTCTCAAACCATTCCTGGAACCCCTAGAGAAACTTTCTACAAATAGGCTCCAAACTATTTTGGAAACATAATCACAAATCTTCTAAACTTTGCAAGTATTCAAAACACTTCCAAAAAAGAGTCAAAATTCAAACCTACAGATCTGGATCCGCCTAGAATCAATCGATTGATTTCTCAATCTCAATCGATTGATTTTCTCATACTCAATCGATTGACACCTGTGGTTGGGATTAAACCTATTCAACAATCTCCAATAAGGTTTCATTCCCAACCACGTCACCGCCCTAATGGGCATCAACATCATCAACAAATGTTAATCAAGTTTAGGTAATGCCCAAACTTCTTCTGTGTAATCGGGTTAATCAACATGTTCACTGCATTCTCTTTGATATGTGTAAGTGTTAACGAGACCATGTCTTTAAACTTTTCAGGACGCTTCTTCATCCTCTTTGACCTTCTCAAGGTAGTCTGAATCGATACCTGAGATTGCAAGTCTTAAGAAATTGTACCATCATGCTTTATATCAGAGTCTTTATTATCTTTCTCATCTTGCTCATGCCTCTTAACATCAACTTGTACCTGAGGTTTACTAGATGACTGAGGTTTGTCTTCTGCTTTTTTTTATCGAAAACTCATCTTCGTTAAAAGTAACGTCTCTTTCAACTATCACTTTGTGAGATTATGTATCCCACAAACAATAGCCCTTGACTCGTTCGCCACAACCAATCAAGATACACTTTTTGGATTTTAGATCAAACTTGGATCGTTCACTTCCCTGAAGTAATACATAAGCCGCACATCTAAACACCCTCAAGTGAGAGTAACTCCCGTGTCTATCATACTAAACCTCATCTGTAGTTTTCAAGTTCAATGTCGCTGAAGGTGACCGATTGACCAAGTAACATGCCGTATTCACTGCCTCTGCCTAGAACCCATGACTCAAGTTAGAGTGGTTCAACATATACCGTACTTTTTCTATAGTGTTCTGTTCATACTCTCCGCTACACCATTTTACTGAGGATTTTCAAAAACTGTTAAGTTCTTAACAATCCCTTGATTTTCATAGTAAGCCTTGAACTCTGATGACAAGTATTCCCCACTATTATCTGATCTGAGAATCTTCACCTTTCTGTTTGTCTGCTTTTCAATCATACTCTGTCATTGCCTGAATTTCTGAAACACACCCGACTTATTTTTTATCGGGTACACCCAAACTTTCCTGGAATAGTCATTTATAAATAACACAAAATAGTTGGCTCTACCTATTGAAGTGACTTTAGCCGGTCCCCATATATCTGAATGAATATAATCAATCAGCCCATTCGAAGTATGTTTTCCTGTGGAGAAACTGACTTTCTTCTGCTTCCTGAAGATATAAACTTCACGAAACTTCAGATCATAAGTTTGAATGTTAGAAATTGCATTATTCTTTATGGGCTCTGTCAGCCCACGTTCACTCATGTGAGCAAGCCTTTTGTGCCACAAATCTGAAAGATCCTTAGAATCTTTTATAGCTGCAACACCACTGTCGCTGATTGTGTTACCTATTAAAGTATATAAATTTTCTATCTTTTCACCTTTCATCAAGGTCATAGCACCACATACAACCTTTAGTTTTTTGGATTCTAGGATGACTCGATATCTATCTCATCCAATGCCCCCAACGAGATCAACTATTTTTTTAAATTAGGCACATGCCTAACCTCAGTAAGAGTGCGAACACAACCATCAAACATCTTTATTCTGATCAAACCGATACCCACAATTTCACATATACTGTCATTTCCCATTAAAATTATCCCACCATTGGCTACCTTATACTAGTCAAACCAATCCCTGTACGGACACATATGATACGATGCCTCTCAATCTAAGATCTATCTATCATCAAACTGATTGGAGCCTAACAATACAAAAAATAGGTCTTCACCGAAATCTGACTTAGCAATACTAGCCTATTGCGAAGTCCCTTTATCACCCTTATTATTATTTAATCTCTGCTTACAATATTTACGAATATGTTCAGATTGCTTACAGAAGTAACAGATAATATTTTTTTTGTGACCCCTAGATTTGGACTTGTTTCCTCTCGTTGATTTATTGTCTCCTCTGGACTTGTCTCTTTTACGATCATGGTTTCGACTTCTTTCGTTCAAGACTAGTCCCTTCGGAGTTAGATTCGAGCTATTTTCTCAATTCGTCGGAAAGAAGTGCAGCAGTAACTTCTTGGAAGGCAATAATATCTTTACCATAAATTAATGTGGTAACAAGGTACTCATAAGATAGTGACAATGAGGTGAGCAAAAAAAGTGCGAGATCTTCTTCTTCAAGTTTCACCTCCATGCTCAATAGTTTACTAACTAATTTTATTAAACGAATGTAAATGGTTATGAATACGCATACTAGCTTTCATACAAATGGTGTAGAGTTGCTTCTTTATGAAGAGTCTATTGGACAATGACTTTGTCATGTAGAGAGATTCTATCTTCTTCCACAAATTCACGGTCGTCTTCTCGTGAAGAACATTGTACATAACTTAATCGGACAAGCACAATCAAATAGTGTTTACAGCTCTCTTATCAATAGAGTTTCACTCTTCATCGGATATCTCTGCCTTCTTTCCGATCTCCTTTCCAAGTAGAGCATCATCAATGCCTTGTTGGATAAGGAGATCTGTGACATTGACTTATCACAAAGCGAAGTTATTTTTCTCATAAAACTTTTCCACCTCGAATTGTGCATTAGAGACCTTCATCGCCCTTGTATTGTAAACCTCGCGTTGATACCACTTGTTAGGAATTCTACCCACTCTATCGAACTCCTTATCCCGATGAATGCAAAAAGATTAAGAAGATGCAGCTAAAAAATAATCACACATACAACACAAAGATTTGCGTGGTTCACCCAATCGAGGGCTACGTCCACGGGAGTATATGCACTATTTTGAACATTTACAATATAGACACTCTCTTTTCTCTAGTGCACTCTCAATCAAGATCAAACACGATCTTATACGGTCAACACGCTGTAAAAACAAGGACGTAGTCCTTCAAATAACAGAGAAGAGATCTACCGGAATGTAATAACGATTCCGATACAAGAACGGCTTCAATCGGATCTTCAATCCCCAAACAATTCTTCAATACTTTTTCTCTCAAAGTATTCTCCAAAATTTTCTCTCTAGAAAACTTTCTCAAACCATTCCTGGAACCCCTAGAGAAACTTTCTACAAATAGGCTCTAAACTCTTTTGGAAACATAACTCACAAATCTTCTAAACTTTGCAAATATTCAAAACACTTTCAAAAAAGAGTCAAAATTCAAACCTGCGGATTTGGATCCGCCCATAATCAATCGATTGATTTCTCAATCTTAATCGATTGATTTTCTCATACTCAATCGATTGACACCTGCGGTTGGGATTAAACCTTATTCAACAGGTCCTACCCTAACTCAATCATGTTACCTGAGTGAACAAAATTGATAGGCCTAAGGAGGAAGGTGGCTTGGGCCCTTGAGGAGATCAAGTATTGAACTCGACGGGTTTGACCAAATTGTTCTGGTTGGTGTGTCAATGTAGCAGTTTAGTATGGGCAGGTTGGGTTTGTTGCCAATACCTTCAACTCTCTTGGATATGGAGTTGCAATCCCCTAACACCACCCCCACCCCGAGTTTCAAGGATTGAATATGGTTGATCGGACACCTCACTGAAAATGAGAAATTGTCAAAGTGAGAGGAAAGTGGGAAGGCTCAATCCGCTGGGATAGTGTCGTTGCACAAACAACCTCGTCAACTCTGTTATGAGTAGAGGGCTTAGGTTACTTCACCTCGCTCCGCTGTTAATGGCCTTTACAGATAAGGAGATCAATAGGGTGATTAAGGCCTCTTCATTGGAAATCCATTGGTTACATTTAGTTGCCTTTATAAGCAACGGTTAGTGTTGGGAAAAGTGTGAGGAAACACTGGATAAGACCTAGACTATTCGGACAAGCCGCAATAAGCAACCACCAATCTAGTGACACCATTGCCATCTTGTTCGCAATTTGTGGCACAAATTTCAGAACGCAACAGTTATTTGCGACAAAAATGTTTATAATGTTGCTTGTTATTCTTGCCCTACTATTGGCGACTCTCTTTATGCAGTATATATTCTGGCAGTGAAGCAGGACCTCTGCCTGGCTGTGGAGCGAGACGCTTCTAAAATTCTAGTTGAGAGCGATTCTTCTATTGCTGCTCACTGCATTGTTGGAGGTGGTCCTGTCCGTAGGAAGCTTTGTCCCATGATGGTTAGCATCTTTTTTTTTGGGAGAAAATGGTGGTGAGCATCTTCTTGTTTCTAAATTTGTCCGCTGCTTAAACTCTCATATCTAGACAGAGTGTTCAATGGATGTGGCAATTATCAGGCCAAGAAAGGCTCCTCTGCCTTCACTTTTTGTCTCAGGGTTTTAAATGCATTGACTAAAAGACAAAACATATGAATTTTGGCACAAACTTGTGGGCAGATTCCATAAAATTTCATCTTTATGAAGAGGTTTCCCTTGAAGCCGTTTGGATAGAGTTGAATTTTTGATAGCTGAAAACCACAAAGTAAATGGATGGCCCATGCATAGCACGTGCCCCTAGAAAAGAGAGAGTGGGGGAGGGGGAGGGGGAGGGGGAGGGGGAGGGGGAGAAATTGGTGAGTAGTTTTCTAAACTTCTAAGTACTAAATAGTGGGGCACGACTCACGAGAGATAAGGAGCTTGTTAGTGAATGGTCGAGATAACTTGCCTTGTGGAAACAAGAGTTACTGAAAGGAAATCTGATACGATGATGAGATTTATTAATAGAGATCTAGCGGTCCCTTTTGCACAGACTCTAAATTGCGAAAAAGAATATAGGAACCATTGAAGATGGGATTACTTATTGCTTGTCTAGAGCTGGTGTAAATAGTAGAAAGGCAGCACTGATTTAAATTTGTTTTATTCATAAAAAAAAAAATCTAAATTGGCCTTCTTTGCTTTCGTCTAGAATGTTTGGAATGAAAGAGAGAGACTCCGAAGAAAATTCTGCTGAACAAAATCATAAAAAGGCAAGATGGAGGCGGAACGGTATATTGTCTCTTGGATAGTGATGATAATATTCTATCCATGTGGAACATAAAACATTACACTGATCAAGTTTTAAAAATTTATCATTATTGGCCATATCGGCCTATCATTTTATTTTATTCTATTTTATTTATTAATTTTTACACTGAACGAAATTGGAGATTGTGGTATCTGATTTCATTCAATTATCACATTTATGGGCCCGATATTATCCTAATCTTATCATATCCACAACTGCCCTTAAGATTATAAATGTAGATACATTTGTTTCCAGAGTTTTCTTTCTCAACCCTGGTTTCACCGTGACTGTTTTGAGTTATATACGATGAAGATGGCCCTAATCTTCCACATAATAGATCTTTAGATTATGAGCCTACCGTCAGACCGTCTGGGTTTAACACAGTGAAACCAGGGTTGAGAAGGAAAACTCGTGTTGTAAACAAATGTATCCTAAATCATTACTAATAATAATGTATGATCTTAAGGAAATGGTGAATGTGTATAATTCTGATAATATCGGGCTGATAAATCCGATATATGAAGGAAATAGGATACCACAATCTCTGATTTCATTCAGGACGAAAAAAAAAGAAAAATAAAGAAGATCGGCCCATATATTATCGATTTCCATGCTTATGAGATGATTTATTTTTGTTGTTTTCTTGGATGAAAACATCATTTTTCCTTTTAATAAACGGGTTGATTTCCCATCTACCTCGGCTGAGTTAACAAAAAAGAGAAGAAAATAGATAAAGACGATAGAATTTTGTTGGCTGTAAATAGTTAGTTGTTATCTTAATGAACTGTAAAATGAGGACTAGAGGAGACTACGGACAAGAAAAACATGAACGATCATCGAGTTATGGAGATTATCTCATATAAGCGATCCATTGCCTTTACTTTCTTTCTCAATTGTTGCATGCAATCTCTCTTCTATCACTTACATTAGCACCTCTCTATAATACTAGTCTGTCATGATCATCTTGAATTGTAAACACTTCATTGGATCTTTATGCATAGGAAATTAAAAATTGTGCTCTTTTGTTTCTTTGGTCTTCTTTTGAAAGCAATGTGATGTCCCGCATCATAGGATTAGAGTTTATATTAGAACCCCACTACCCCACTTCCTACAAACTACCACTACCCCCCACCTTCTACAAACTACCCACAACCCCACTACCCCACTTCCTACAAACTACCCTCTATATTGTATTATAAATATAACATGGTTGTGCATTTGTAAAGCATTGAGGAATAACAAAGTAAAAACTTTGTCCTATTTATTTTTACAATATTTTTATGTTTATTTAACAGTTTTGATTCTCATAATAAAATTAAAATAAAAGAGGAGATAAAGGGATCTTTGGAATCACATCAAAGAAATTGTTGGCTTCACACTAAAGGTTACAAATTTTCAAGATTGAAAGAATCTCTCTCACCAAAATTTGCACAAAGCAACAAATTCTCAGTATTCATTAACTATTCAATAATGTGTTTACAACTCTATTTATTACTTGAAAACCCTAGGCTAAACTAAACCTACTTAAAATAAACTAACCAAAAAGGTAATTAACATTAGATATTTCTCTCTAAAATAGACTTGACCACATAGCTCGCCACGAACGCTTGTGCAGTCTCGCTAGTGCGAGATATAAGTTCGCGGGTGCTTTTAGACTCAGGCTCGCGAGTTCTTGCTGCTCCTAAAAAAAAACCCTATGTTCGATCTCGCAGGCACGAGATTACACAAACGATTCTCTATGAACTTTTGCCCCTATTGTCCCTTTTTCTTTGTTCCTTTTCCTTCTCATGTGCTCATCTTTCCAAAGTAGGGTCTTCTCGCAAGAGGCACACAGAGTCTTTGAAAACCCATTTACAAGTCTATTTTATGTTACCTTTCTCCTTATGATCCCAACGTGTAGGCTTCAATTCCTCATCAATCCCCCTTCTTTAAAAGAGTTTGACCTCAAGCTTTTGTCGAAGTCACCTACCTACTCGTAGATCAATAACAATATTTCGGGCATCTTGATGGGGCATAACTTGGAAAGATCAATTGGATTCGACTAGGGCAATGCAATCAGATTTTGCTTGAGCACTTTAATCGGATTCGATGGGGTATGGTGGCGCGCATATTTAGGGTTGTGAGGGAATCACCGTTGGTTCGAGTATGAGATCAACAACGGGTATGGGTTTTACAACGGTTATGGGGTTAACAATGATTAGGGGATTGCTAGAGTTCACGAAGGTTATAGGATCGTTAGGGTCCACAACGGGTGTAGGATTTTGGAAGACTTTGGTTGACATAGGCTCGTTTAGGGCAATTGTGAGTACAGGTTTGTGATTAAGAATAAAGGGAGACGATGGTACTTACACGAACAAAATCAACGAACTTTAATCTTTCTCGATCTACCAAACTTCTCGTACAAGGTTTCATTCATGCGCCAAGTTTCTAAATCGTTACGTTTTCTGAAGCATTCATCTGGATCATCTAATCGCAAAGTTTGTGAATAAGTGCAAATCCCTTCGTCAATCAAAGTAAAATCCCTCCACGTACTGAGTGTTGAACAAGTCTCTGCTACCAATTTGATGCAGGATAAACATACTAAAATCCTAAAATAGCATAAATCCCGTACGATAGAATTAGAGTTTTCGATTTTCAGAATAAAATAAAAATAAAAAGAAGAATAAAGAAGGAGATAAATGAATCTTTAGAATCACACCAAAGGACCGGAATCACTCTTCCACCAAACAAAACTCTTCACAAGTTTTCAAGATTGAGAGAATCTCTCTCACCAAAATTTACACAAAGTAATAAATTCTTGATATTCAGTGACTATTCAATAATGTGTTTAAAACTCTATTTTTAACTTGAAAACCCTAGGCTAAACTAAATCTACTCAAAATAAAAGATTTCTAACCAAAAAGGCTATTAATGATAATTACACTTCAATGGTGTTAGATTAAAAGTTTAACTTTAATGGTATAAGATCATTTAAACACCATTCTGGTATTTAAATGTCCTTCAGGAGCCATTATCCCTTTTTTGTTAGTTTTCTCGTATTAGTCAGGCCATGAATCCCAGCGTGTAGCTTCATTTCCGCATCACAATGTTCCTTCACGATTCTGCTTTGATTTTTCATATCGTATTCTAGGAGACGAGTATATTCAATTGTTCACTATAAATTTTCAATCATTACAATTGTTGAAATATTAAGTTAGACCGATTGTGAGTCTTTTCATGTGCATGCGTCATGCATCTCTTGGGTGTCTCATTTTTTTTTTTCTTTGATTCCCCATTACAGATTTAACTTAGTAATTAAAGATATTACCTCACTTTGAATGTTATAGTATTTTTTATTTCGGGTATTTGTAATTTCATAGGAAATGTAAAAGCATTTCTTGGGAAAGTGTAGACCATATATGAATATGAAAATTCTCATAGAAGAATGAAATTTGGTATTTTCGAATTTGATTTTTGGTCTATATATTGACCCCGTGAATAATGAGCTATATAGAGATATTAAGTAAAATTTGATGTCTTTCATATAGTACTTCATATTAACCTTCATTTTCGTGGATCTTGAGCTCAAGAGAATAATTTTCTTCTCTTCAAAGGTTCCATTTATTGTCTATCCAAATTTATTCTATTTCAACAAAGTGAGATCGGTTCCTTATTTAAATAAAGTTCATGGCTTCTGACAAGATGTTGCAATCTCAACTCCCTTGATTCAGCGGAAAAATTACAAGCAATGAAACATACAAATGAATGGAACACACAAATGAAAGTATTATATGGATCCCAAGATCTATGGGATATTATTGAAACTAATTATGATGAACTTAAAATCTAATGATGCTCTTTCTCCAACAAGTGGATTAAGCCATTTTTAAAAGAATATTATCGGTGACATCAGCGAAGCAAGGCTGTGACGCTCTTTATGTGTCATATAAAGTTGAAAAGAAAGTCAAAATGCTACGTCATCAAACTCTTGTAAGTGAATTTGAAATTATAAGGATGAACGATTCAGATACGGTTGAAGATTATTTCAATCGTGTAATTTCTCTTGTTATTCAACTAAGAATAAATAGTGAAAATCTCCAAGATCAAAGGATTGCTGAAAAAATCTGTAAGACACTTGACTCGCAATTTCTAATATATTATTGTTATAATTGAAGAATCTAAGGATTTATCTAAGTTATCATTGAAAGTTTCTAGGGGTTACATTAATCATATCAACTTCACATAAAATAATTTTATTCTTTTCCTCTAGCGCAAGCTCTTCATACTCAAGCTTTCGTTAAGGAAAGTTCTAGAGGTGGAAGAAAAAAACTTTCTAATCGTGAATGAGGAATGCATAATGGAGGAAAAAATTAGGAAAATGAGAAAGAAGAGTATGCATTATCTTTAAAGAGGGAGAGGAAGAGGATGGCCTTCAATTTCCAGTGTTCAATGTTATCATTGAATAAAATATGGATACACCATGAAAATTTCTAAAACAAAATTGGCGAAATAAAATAAAGAATCAAATTTTATGCGTGAGAATGAAGAAAATAAGAAAGATGATACTCTATTCTTTGCTTGTAATGTTAAAAATACACTCAATGAGAATTTGTTTCTTGATTGTGGTTTTGCAATCACATGATAGGAAACAAAGGTGTACTTCCCACTTTGAATGAAACTATTAAAAATGAAGTAAGAACCGGTGTTGATAAAGACTATTTGTTAAGGGAGTGGTGACATTCTTTTGAAGACAAAGGAGTAGAGCTTATTCCTAATATTTTTTATGGTCAACATCTTAAGTACAATCTTTTTAGTGTTGAATAGCTTCTATTGAAGTGTCATGCACCTGGCCTCGCACGCCCGGGCGACTGTCACACCCCGCATGTTCCTATCCATGAGCTGGGTCGGTGCGACATACGCACATTCAATTTCTATTTCAATTAAGTCATTATAACATTAGTGAAAGCGTTTTGCGAAAGATTTCACATTCTCGTTAACTTGGGTCGAGCTAATTCGGTTTTCAGAATTCAAAGCGTAAAAATCATACTTATCACGAAATTATAAGTAAGACAGATGAAACGTAGTCAAAAGTTCAACTTTAAAAGAATTGGGCTTAACAAAAACAACCAAAACGCGAAGATCCAATCAAATAAACATATGAATCGATCACATATGTGCAGGTGCTGGTAGCTCTATAGATAAAACAAACTAAAAAATATCAACTTAGTGATCATTCTTGGATCTCTCCTTGTCCTGCTCCCCTAGCTTTGACTGGGTGGCTGCTAGCTTGCCTCTAAAATTTTTGGTTCATGAAAGGACCGTAAGCGGTGAAGCTTAGTAAAGTCTTAGTTGTTTTAGTTTACGATTTTTTGTGATGACCTGACTTTTCTGCACTCGATATTTCGGGAAAGATGGCTCTCCATCAGCTCGGTACATCCACTATCAAAACAAATATCAGATATGGCAAAAGAGAGAGAGAGATTCTATCTCTACACAAAATATATTAACAAAAGAACAAAATGAATGTACAAATGTATTGATTCCTTCATTTTACAAAACACTCAATGCACCAAGCCCAGAGTCCTTAAATCCAAAACTGTACCTATTCCCAATCCCAAGTCAATGGGTAGCACTCGTCAGGCTCAAGATTTTCTTCTTCCGGCTCATAATCTGGATCGTTCTCAGGCCCCAGATCATGATCAGTATCTACACCTGTGACATATAGTCGGGGTGAGCTAACAGTCTAAGCTCAATAGAAGAAAAGCTCAACATCAATTACATCTTATCATATCATGCATGGGTTCAAATGACAGAATTCAAAATAATATCAAAGCAGTGATTCAGTGACAAAGTTCAAACGGAATTTCAATGATAAGTTAATATGATTTTTCGTATCAAAACTGAATTGTAAGGACAAGATTCAAATTGTAATCAAACATAACGGAATGCTTATATGATTCTGATATCTTATTCAGTTCGTATTTCACATGCTGGTTCTTACCTAACTTAACTAATCTCCCAAGCGAATATAACATTGAGAGCCAAAGATTTTTTATGGGAATCTCCAACCATCGTCGTTCAATGAACACTTTTTCAAAAGTGTAACAAGCCTCTATGTTATGGGGGATACTTGTACAGGTCAAATTACCGTCAACACGGTTCGGAGTGTACGGATAAACCAATGTACCGGTTCAAAGAGCGGGGGATTCGTTTAGGTGAACCTTGAATCAACGTGCAGATTCTAATACATAATTCAATATAGTGCAGTGTGCTTAATTCATAACTATTTTCAGAGTTCAGAGTTTCGAGATCAGATACAAATTCAGGTTCATAAGTCTTGTTCATAAACGAATTCAAAATCTTGAGTTCATGTTCGAAATACATATTTCATGGTTCATATTTAACTCAATCATATCATGTATCCATGAAAATCAAGAAGAATTGCAATTGATACTTAGTGTTCCCCTACCTCGAATACGAGTCACACAAAATGACGCAAAGATCCTAACGGATGATTATGATCCTCAACCTATGTTCTATGGCATTCAAAAACCATTCATCAATGATTAAGGAAGCATAAAAGTCTAAGTCTCGGAAAAATTTCTAAAGAAAATTCAATACAGCCAAAATTGGGAAAATCGTGCGCGCGATTTCACCTGGCACACCTAGAATTGCGCGAGTGAAAATTTCCAGAACTTTTTAGCCAGTGTTTTGGTGCGCATTTCGCGCGCGTGATTTTCTCAGGGTTCTTTTCCCTTTATGCCTAAAGACAATTCGTGCGGGGGAATTCAAATTCGCACGCGCGAATTTGTGCAATTCTGCACACCCTGCCCCTTGTCAGATTTTTTTCCTTCTACACTTTTCTCACTTTTAAAATCATGATTCTTTGCATGATTTCTAAACAATTAAAACCTTAATCAAAACCCTAATGATCCGTGAGATCTTACCTTTCAAAATGTCGTAACTGACGCGTACGATAATTGGTATCGGAAAAATTGGCGCTTACGCCACACATGTCCAAGGGTTTTGAAACCCACCCTCTCGTGATCGCTAATGGAGACGGATGCTAAGATCCAATCTTCCCAACACATACAATGAAACAAAGATTCAAGCGCGAAGGCGATCTTGAGCGATTACGAACCAAAGATTCCAAAAGAGGGTTTGGAAGGAGGCAAATCTCTCACGCTCATCACAGATTGCAACCACATGCATGATTGTTGCTCCTTGCGTCAATGATCAAAATGAAGGAGAGATTTGAGCGAAGATCGATAATCAATGGCAAAGGGAACGAGTCTCTCTTCTTTAAGCTCTCTCTCTCTCTCCCTCTCTCTCTCTTTCTCTCTCAATTTCATGCAAATCAAGAGTGAAATGAGGCTAACGTGAGAAGTTTCCCCATATATACCCTTGGTTTGCTTCCATGTGTAACTAGTACACACAACTTGTGTGTTAGCTCTTATCCAAGAACTTTGGCTTGGTGTAAACCTTACACACCCAAAATATGTATTAGTTCTTTTTCAAAATGCTTTGCTTCGGTGTGAAGCTCACACATCCGCACGACGTATTAGCCCTTACCCAACAAACGGTTCAAATCAAACCTGACTTTGTCCAAAATAATTTATCCCTAAAACTCGAGTGTGTAGTGTGCCGTATGAGACACATACACCTAGCAGACGCACACGGTTCGGGAAAATGGAGATGCTAGATTCTCCCCTCACAAAAATTTTCGTCCTCGAAAATTGACGATACCATGACAGAAATAACTATTAATGTTTCATGAAGTCCATTTACCCTGCAACATAAAAGGCATATCTATATCAAAGTATCCACAACGAAATTTACCCTGAATAGTCACAAGAAAATGATTCATACATATAACAATTCAAGCATGGCAACAATGCCACCATAAGCAAAAATTTCCACAATGCTAAGTATGCGCAATTAACTACACTCTATTTCCACCATTGTTTTTAAAATTTAAAAATTTTCCAAAGTCTTCTCAAAATAATAAAATCCTCACCAAAACCAATGACAGGAGTCCCCAGCTAGTCCTCATCATCACCCGCCTCGCCTGTGTCACCTCCAGCACCACTGGGCCATGAACTAGAAGCGCTCGGTGTGTAAGTCCGTGCATCGCCATGCGCTTTGAGTAGTCTGACGGGTACATATAACACATAGCGTCGGTAAGCAGGGCTTCATGATAGTTCAGCTGTTGCCTTATATCTCCATTTTGCCGCAATATTTCCCTTAGGATTTCGTCTTGTAGGTCCATCCTCCTCTCAAGTTCTGATTGGAGGTTTATATGGGTACTCTGGGCAGTTTGCGGTTGGGGTGGACCTTGCTGCCGTTGTTATTCTTGTTCTTGTGCTCGTCTAGCTATTTCTGGGCTTGGCGATGTTGCACACTTGCATTTAAACCAACATAACTCGCTTTCATATCTTCTAACCAATATATCTTAGTGTTATCAGTTAATCGGGGTTCATCTAGTGGAATCTCATATTCCTCGTCTTCTTTTTGTTCCTCATATTACTCGATCATATGTGTGATCAATCGAGCGTAAGACAATGCCATCAATGGCTTCTTGATAACTGCATTCGCATGGTTTCGGGTATATATTATGCCTTCCCACACCACTGTCGGTGCATTGAACCATTTCTCTTGAAAAGTGGAGAACAAAGTTTGAAGGAAAATGCCATTCCTCTCTTGTTCATGTCATAGAGGGTATAAGTTTTTCCTAAAAATAACATCCAAAGGCCACATATGGGCCGATAACTAAACCCTTTTAACTGATTTTCCTGACCCATGTTATCCATGGGTCATCTTTGTGAGGATGCAGTGATATGGCACCCTTGAACGGCTTGGGGGTTGCCCCATCCGGGACAAAGATATTTGGACACCCCATTGCCACCGAGAAGTGTCCAAGGTCGAACTCGAAGGTTCGCCTGTCAATCTTAGTACACATTTTCCCATTTTCTTCACTAATGTATAGGTTTTGGTAAAACAACTTTACCAACCTCGGGCAATAAGAATCATGGAAAGGCTCAAGAAGATATTTCATCTCGGCTGTAGTAAGGTAGTTTAAAGTCCATTGGGTGGTGTCTTCTTCCTCGAATAGGTCGTTATGAATCGACCACTCGGTCTCAGAGCCTTTCACCTCCCACCATTCGGAGGGTTGATCACGAACGACCGAAGGCGGGTCTACCTTCTTTCGTTTAGACATTGGGGTTTTCGAGGCGAGTTTCTTCTTAGGACCCATACTCTAAAAATTCAAATGCGTGAAAGAGAAAATTCAATTCAAAAGGTAATCTTACCCTTTGGTGCGAAAAATAATTAGAAATAATGTCTCGCAGAAGAAGGAAGTGCGTGAATCCGAGGAAGAACGACGAGTTCTCGCGGATGAGAAGCGAAAGCCCTAATTTTTAAGAAAATTTTGTGCGAAAATGAAGAGAAAATGGCCTTCGGGCCATATATATATATATATATATATATATATATATATATATATATACAGAAAATCACGCAAGCGATAAGCAAAGTTGCTCGCGCGACCTACAATTTTCAAAGGGCCGCAGGGAAAATAACACGCGCGATAAGCAATATCCATGGCATTTCCTTCTCGCCAGCTCGTTTTGGGTTTCGAGGATTGCGCTGCACAAAATTCAGCAGTGATTTCTCCAGGTTGTGTGTTCTTTATTTAAAATAGTCTCTTGATTGTGCTAGTTTTTTACACCTACCCTTTTTCCACCATTACGTGCATTCAAACACTACATCAATCTTTCACACGTTAATCCATATTACATCTAACCAAAGTTTAGGGTCTTTTAACTGTTAATCCACGACGGTACTTTGAAATTTTCAATGCATGCTAACCTCTCCTGCACGACACTAGTTGACGACAGAAATGTATGAAAAGATTGCCAATCCAACTAGGATTTCAGGGTTCATTAACATCCTTAGCACAATCCTACCCAATGATCATAACAATATATGGTAAAATTGAACGCGACACATCAAACCAAAGCATTAGGGAAAATTTTACTATCGCTTTGCTCAACGAACTAGCTGATGTTCTTTAATTTAATATTACAACAACTCAAAATTTCAACGGTTATAAACTATAGGACAACTAGTTCTCTTCCTTAAAACTTGTGATTCATTCGAAGAGTTGCGGGTACGTGTCGCTTATATCTGACTCGCGTTCCCAAGTGGCTTTTTTCGGTGAATGGTTCCACCACCTTACAAGTACCAATGGAATGTGCTTGGTTCGTAACACTTGCTCTTTTCGATCGAGGATTTGAATTGGTTCTTCTCTAACGATCAAATCCTCTTAAATCTTAATCGGTTGATAGTCCAAAATATGAGTCGAGTCCTTCACGTACTTTCTTGGCATGGATACATGAAACACATTGTGCATGCATGAGAGTTACGACGGTAGAGCAATTTAGTACGCAACTTCACCAACCCGGTTCAATATCTCAAATGGTCCTACGTAGCGTG